>OX421488.1:13571263-16178763 GCA_949126895.1 Eilema caniola
TCTGTCGTGTAACTTGAAAATGGAACCAACTTTTACTCCGAACCATGGCAACCAAGGAGGTAACTTATCCAAAGCGTTATTTAAATATAGAACTGGCTTGCAAATAGAATGCTGTTTATTAAGAAAAATAAAAAACCAATGAACATTTCGCCGCGTGAAAAATTACTGTTGTTCGTCATTGGTTTTGAAAAGTAGGTAACTAAAAAATTCTGCCTAGATACTACTTAGTTTTAATTTCCGCGCATTGTTTGAGAAAAGTACTATACAAGCCTTGGCCACAACTGAGCGTTGCCGGACTCCGTAATGCGTGCCTCGGCTGCGCCTCGGCCCGCATACTTCACGATCGTCCGGCAACACTACACTTGACGACCGCGGCAGTAATGTACTATATTGATGTCCATTTTACTTTAGCTAACTACTTACTACTGCTTCTTAGCATAGCTTGCCTTTTAGTGGATAAGACACGACGCAACAAGCTTCACAGCGGTGTTTTTCTCGAAGCGTCAAGTGGATTAAGGCCACGCCTTTTACGACTTTCACGGGAACAGATGCTTCCTGTGAGAAAACAGCCCTATTTCTTAATCCCCTATTAAGGGATAGGGCTGTTTTTCATCTGACAGTAGAGATGCAGCCCACGATAAGGCAACAGGCACGCAACCTATTACTTCTGATTGAAAAATCATTGTTTCCGAGATGTGGGTGTTAATACACCTCTGTCTATCCTTTGGGGTGTACAGGCGTGAATATATTGTATTCTCAGCGTCAGAATGATCTTGAGAAACTCTCAAAATGATTTGATTTTTTTGTTAATTTAATTTTGTATTATTGTCAGAACTAAAGGTGTGTCCAAATATCAGAAAAACCAGTTAACAGGAAGGGAGGGGGGGGGGAGGACCAGGTCATTAAGATCATTTTGAGTACTTTGTCAAGATCGTTCCGATACGTAATGTATGTATGTCAAGATTACAATGAATGTTCAACCTTATGTCTCCCCCAGGGGCCACAGTCGCGCCGGCACGGGTACGGAGGCGACAGCCGTGCCGGCGGTGCCGGGCCCGGCGGCGCCCGCGCCGGTGCTGGCCGGGCCGGTGCTGGCCGGGCCGGTGGCGCCGCCGGCCGCCTGGGCCGCACGCAACGGCGCGGGCCACGAGCGGCGCCGGAACGGCACGCGCCCGGCGCTGGACTCGTATGCGGCGCTCGTTCATAGGATGCCGCCGGCCGGGGCTAAGAAGGTTGGTATCCGTCCTACTATTGGCTAGAAGAAATAGCAATAAGGACAGATTGTTTAGACAGTTTCACAGGTTGTCTATACAGTCTATGCTCAGATAAATTGAGAATCAGAACTGAGTACCGTTCTAGAATACAGTCCTAAGTCAACCTCATCAGCAAGCCGGGTAAATCTGTGGAATACATAAAGTACCTACATAAGATTGGGGCATCCGAAGTGAAAGCCTCGATTGGCAACAAAGAGTAATAAAATTGATAAGGTTATGTACCTATCCTGTTGTTGACTAATGAACTGGTTTAACACCACTGCAATGCATTGCTACTTCTGTCTTCCTACTCTAACCTCCCCCGTCCCCATTATCCAGGTGAAAACGACCAAGGAGTTGCTGGAGCAGATCCAGTCGCGCGGCGCAATGGCTCCCGCGTCCCCCGCCTCGCCGCACTCCCCGCGCTCGCCCGGCTCGCCTGACGTCATGCTCATAGAACCCGACGGTGAGTACACTTTAATACTCGTGCACGGGTGCAATCGGCTGTATAGTATCAGTTTCTGTACTTGTATTGTACCGCGTCGTACTAAACCCTTACTCGTTCCGAACCAGTATCGTACCATTGCGTTCCAGTACCGTACTAGTACCGTACCAATATCGTACCAGTACCGTACCAATACCGTACCAGTACCGTACCAATACCGTACCAGTACAGTACAAATCGTATTAGTACCGTACCAGTACCGTACACGTTTCGTATCCGTATTTTAAACGAATTATTGTAAACCGCTTTATATTATAATAAGCTATCCAAGGGCAAAAGCTGTAGTATGCTATGTCGGTATCACATCATAGAAAAATTATTTCTGTCCCTCTGTATTTTTTTAATATTGTATTTTTAATCATTCATAGCTCCTGCTGCACCCGTGAAAGTGGAATCGCCTCTACGCAACGGCGGTCAATCTCCGCGGGCGGAGTCGCCCCAGCTTTCGTACGAGCCCCTGGAGGACGAGCGCGAGTACTACGAGTGCACCTGCGGGGAGTCCCCGGACGTGGGCGACTGCCCCGCCGCGCCGCGCGCCTCGCTGCGGCCCGGCGTGGTGCACGCGCTGCACAACGCCTTCATCCCCGGCGTCAACGGCACGCGCGCGCCCGTCCACCCGCACCGCTTCGCCGTGCGCCCGCCGGAGCTGCCCGACCGGCCCGGCCTATTCTCCAGCGTCGTACCCCTCTATAAATACTCCGACTACGCGGACGACTACTGCGTCAAGAACATGGCCCGTGTCCCCGTGTGCCCACATCTGCCATGGACGGAGTTCGCGCCGCCTCCGCCATCGCCGCCACCTCCGCCGTCGCCTCCGCCTATGAGGCCGTATCCTATCGACTCGCCCGTTAGAGAGGACCCCGACGACGAGGAGATGACGGATGATGTCAAACCGGAGATAAAGTCGGAGCCCATCGTAAAAATGGAAACGATGACGATGGATTCGCCGATCAAATCGGAGTTAAAGATGCCTGAGGCCGAGCCGGTAGGTATACCGCCACTCGAGCCGAGCGAGAGACTGAAAGCCCCCATACTGACGGAGGACGAGCCGGGGGCGCCCCCTACCCCTTTGCTGCGAACGCACGCCGCGTCGCCGCCGCCGCACCGAACCGTAGAGCGGACGAAAGACCTTAACGGCGCTGCGTTGGTTGAAGCGACAGCCGCCGCACGAAATGCCGTACCCTATGACTACGAGCTATTAGGAGCCGCGCCGACGATGACCCGGGCCGAGCTAGCGGACGATGCCGGAGTGGCCCACGCCCTCGCGCCGACGGACTGCCCCCGAGACTCGCTGGGCCGGCCCGAGCGGCCCGAGCGCTTCGCCGAGTGGCACGAGTGCGCTCGCCTCGGTGCTCTGATAGCGCTTCCGTACGTAGTGATCGACTGACGACGTGTGCCAAACGCGTACGCAACGCGCACCAAGTGTCCTTACAGTGTAGTGGCCGTGCTCGAGATATTTATTCGTATTCGGTGATATTATTTGTATGCGGGCCGACCGATTGGCCGTGTGGAGGCACAGAGTGTTCGAGTGTTTGTACTGACCGTGTAGCTTGTTACCGCACTACGTTATAGAATTGTGCCTCGTGTTTATAATATTACACATAGATGAAACTTTCGAGACATATTTTTGATAATATAGTGGAGTTGTTGGACGGTACGTTTGCTCATTTCGTATTGTTTGAATACAAGTGTTGTTAATGTGCACCAAACCGGTTTCCTGTCGACAGAGTGACGTTACTTTTATATAGATACATACATTTCCACTTGGTAATACTTTTACTTCTTTTTTGGGTACACAGTCCGATGAACTAGGTATAGGAGTGTCCAAGATTCTGTCTCATATGTAATTCTGTACCTAAAATACAGAATATATCATAATACTGCAATCCTGGATTTGGAAAAAAAAACATATCAACATCTACCTTCAGTTCATACAACCAAAAAGTTTTGTTTAGTACATCGAAAGGCACTTGCTAATATTATTTAAAAAAAAAGTTTTTATTACAAATTCAAACTAAATTCATCATTTCTTATACTGACCATTTTCATATCAAGTACTTACGCCAATTCATTGGCTAGCTTACCAAGTGCCTTCAAAATTCTCCCGAAAATTCAAGCATTGAGAGTGTACAATAGATCAAGATACTAAGTATTCTTTTAGGTTACAATAGCAGTAGTGACGCCAAGCGGCAAACAGTACATACCCACATACAAACATAATATGTTTAGTTGTATATCCAACGCATATAGCTACTCTCTGCTCCAAAAATGCAAAGTTTACTATCGCTCTCCTAGATTGCAAGGTCTGCTCATATTCAAATGCATCGGAAATGTTTAAGAATCGTATTTTTCTAGCCTTTTAATTTAACGTCTACCTCATTTTCGAGGTACAAGTTTTTTAAACTCACTCTCCCTTGTCGCGACTCAATCCCTCTTGTCGAGACACATTCACTTTTGTCGAGCCTCATTCTTACCGGCCATAAGTCCTTTCCGTTTGTCTCTATTTATCTCCTCTCTTCCTCTGGAGAATCCTACTTCACTTCAAATAGAGAGAGTGTTACAAAAACTATGTGATTTCCTTGCAGAAAGTAGCTACGTACTTTGATGTCACAGATATATAAGTCTAACAGATGCTACGCTTTATTTTAAATGCTTCATTGCTTGTTCATTCCACTTTCACAGTTCTTTGAACGAACGAATGGGTACAGTTCTATAAAAATTAAAAATGCCTGTTGATCTAAAGTTTCTTTCATCTGTGTATAGGTTAGGCATCGTGAGTAACAAGTTTCGGTTTGTTGTACCAATGTATAATGTCCATTTGTTTAATACATATACAAAAACGTTGTAGTTATAACATAACAATATTCATACAAAAGATATACAACAGAAAATAAGGTTTGTATGGAAAGAATAATATACCTCATTCATCAACAATTTCTTTAAGAGCAGCTGTAATTCATACATATTTTGTAACATCTTTTTTTTGCATTCGATGTGGAAGTTACTGAATTTTTCTGTAAGGAAAATTCTTAGTAGCTGCTGATTGAGTAGGAATGTCCCTGGTAGACGGTAATAGGCATGCCTCCTATTACTTGAGACCAAAAGCTGGCGAATAGTCGTAATATCTCTTTGGGGCAACCACGCACCAGTCATACCGAACTGTCGGAAAAAGGTTTATTTTGTAACATAACATAACATAAACTCACGCTAGCATCCACATTTCGCCAGTTTATGTTTTAGGTCCCAATGTAATAGGTGGCGAGCCTATTGCCATTAACCGGGCACTTATAAACCTGCGATAAATACACACATAACTTCGAAAAGCATCGAAAAGTCATTGGTGTGTGCCATGGAAAACCTGGAATCGAACCCGAGACGTCGTCTCAGCAGTCTATTACCCATATCACTAGGCTACCTACTAGATTACCTAAAATCCATTTTTATACAATCAAGGTGTTGTATAAAAAAATGTTGTGTGGCCATTTTTATTTATTTATTTATTCATACTTGCAACCATCATTACAGGATTACGTAATACAGTGGCAGAAGGCTACTAAATAATAATAATAGCTTATAACAACAATAATACTTGAACTAATTAGATACACACAACTGAGTAAACATTGCCTCCGTGAATTCACTATGTGAACAAGAAAACAACGATTTATGATGGCTATGGGTCATCATATTCATAATTCTAATATTGTTGGCTATTTTCTCATCTTATTCATTTTTTTTTTTCTCTTCTTTTCTCATCTTATTTATTATCACGAACAAACATCAAAATCGATTCGGTGGTTCAGGTGCGAAAGCGTAACAGACACAGTTACTTTTGCATTTATAATATTAATAAAGGTGCTTACAGCTATACACAGATGGAAGAAAAGATCTTTTTATCATCATAATCATTTAAAACTCATCATCAAAATATTCGACGGTCATAGTGTCGAACCGTCGTACTGTCGTAACACATCAAGCGTCGTCTCAGGCCCGTTTGTCTTCGATAGTCGCCTTCGCTGAACCTCTGTGCACTCACACTAACACAAAGATCCGGTCCACCACAATCCGTAGACTTAGCAATCCCAAATAAGATTAAAATGATAATCTGTCGACTGTTCATGAATTGTCGTTACCTTATGTGATTTATAAAATTGAATAAATAAAAAAATTAGGTAATAAATAGGAGTTCCAATTGTATATTATACATAATTATTGCATCTATCGTGCATAAAAATATCAATGATAAGATAAAAAAAAGAGAAAAAATGTTAAATTTTATAAATATTAAACTGATTTTTTAATATATGAAAAGTTGTACCAAATTGTTTATGGCGGTGTCTATGGCGTGTGTTATTGTCTGTGGTAGCTGTCAATATGTTTTTTGAATGCATATCATTACGTTTATAATTCTACTCGACTACAAGGAAGTTACCGTCCTAGGTTTTTATCGCTTTATCCTAAAAAGTCAATTTTGTTTACTAGGTCATATTATAATTGTTCAAATAAAAAAATAGTTTACCAGATCAGAGTAGGTCTAGAATAAAACATCCCCAGTTGCGGATCCAAGTCTCACGCAGTCTGTTCAGGTATTAGGGACGGTACGAGACACTTCCGTTCGTCTCAAACCTTTCCATATGAAGGCTGAAGTGACTTTATGGTACCTATATTGCTAAGATGTCTTTCATTTGTGCGTCATGATGGTTTGAAGTTCCAGATGTTAGATGGTAGGCCCCTCAGGGCATCCAAAAATTTGTGTTACGCTTTAAGGATGATTTTTGTATTGATGAATATCTCAATATTTCGCTACTAAGAGTTAACAAATCACGAGCTTTGCAAGCTCTCAATAACTCTTTTTATTAGTTCAATATCAAATTTAAAAAATAATAATAGGCTTTGTGATTTTAAGTTCAATGAATAGCATAAATATCTTAGATGTGAATCATCCTTTGCAGCTTAGAGAACTAAAACATAAATAAAATGAATATTAAAACTAAAACGCTTTTATGTAAACAAACGTTTTGCTATTTATTTCCAATGTTCCAAATGCAAACGATTTTCGCCCTAAAAGTAGCTCTCCGTTCTTGTTCTCTTTTAAATGGTAAATCTAAAGTTTGTATGTAGCAACATTAAATATTATCCCACAGAAACATCTTTAACAATGCAATATTTTAGCTATTATAAAGTTACTGATATGAATCTCATCTATAAAATGTAATTTATTACCCAAGAATATTAAAGTACCTTTTTTATATTAATATTATCTATATTAAATGTCTTTGATGATGGGCACAGATAACGCAAAATAATAACAGGTTAAAAATATATTTGATCATTATACTAATTTAAAAAAAAATCTGTAGCCATATGCTACCTATGTGGTATAAAATCTTCATTTCTATACAAGACAGACAGCATATCCAATTTTCATTATATTGATTTTTAAATTCTATAAACACCTATCAAGCTCGTTTGAGTGTCTAGTAATATAATTGTACATATTATATCAAAAAATGGTTTAATTGCTCATTTAGATATGTAACTGAATTGTTTCTGATATCTCTTTTACATTCACTTACTAATAAATAACACGGAGAGAGGTGGAAATAGTTTTGACTAAACCTATGTCATTGAGATTTTGTAGTTGCATCTCACCCTGTGTTACTATTTTTTAAAAAGTAAAAATAAGATATACAATGCTGATTATTGTGTCTAAATGCCGTTAAACCTCAAAAAGTACAAAGCAAAATATATTCAATAACATACGCCTGACATATATATATAATAATAAAATACATATATATGCCTCTTATAGTCAAAACAAATTTCCCAAATGATATTTTTACCAAAGTAGTACACGCCGATCAGGCTTGGTTGCTTTCAAAATTGCAGTTCATAGGCTGTACATTGTATAGGAAACAAAGATAAATGTATGTAATGGCGGCGAAATAGTTGATAACAATTGAATTTCGACTTATCTCTTTGATTTATATAGTTGATTTTTCATTAGCAATGATACATAATGGTAGAGAATGCCTACGGCATTAAATCAGCCAACGTACGTCGTGCATAAAGTGTAAATAAATAAATATAAGTACTTCGAGGCTGGTCTTCGAAGTTCCCTTCAAATGATAATGAAGTGTAGATAAATTTGTTTAAATCAAATAAAACAGATTCACTAAGATCCGTATTCTAGAATAGTACTCAGTTCTGGATCTCAATTTAACTGAGGACAGATTGTATTGTTAATCTGTCAAATCTGTCAAACTATATATGTACAATCTGACCTATGATAAGTCAAGATTCGGGAATGATTTTCGTTCTAGTATTCGGATCTCGGTCAATTACAATCATATTTCAAAGTTGTTAAAGTTGAGATTCATTTTGTCATCGATAATTTCGTCTGTCGCTCCGTCAATCTGTCTGTCAAAGAACCAATGTATATGTTGACAATTTGGTAAATTTTTCACTTATAATGTCTGATGTATCTGTTATTGAATAGTGCTTAGTGATAACATATTGTTGTTATGTTCTAGATTTTCTGTTTTTGCTGATACAGATACTGATTCACTATCACTTGTTGGTCTAAACTCTCCTTTGTTGGTTCACCTGTTCTTTAGTAGTAGACTGCCGCTTTTGACAACCTTGTCTCACAAGTAAAGGCCACTGTGAGAGTAAACCTAGTTTTCACGAATACCTATGTATCAACGTTAGATTAGGTCATGCATTGCCGTACGAGCTAGTAAAGTTCGATCTAAAGACGGGTTTCCACTCTGAGTGGAGAAAACTCCGTACGGACTCATAGTTCCTTAGCCAGATACAAATTTTGTCAGTCATTTCTTACCGGGTGATAATTCATCAAATGCTTACGACAGTTGCATTATGAAGTTCCGTGAACGTCGATTGCGACGGTAAAGGAACTTCATAATCATCAGGTAACAATCAGTTCCTCCACTTAGATTTTTTTTTACAAATTACAGTTAATCCAATATCTTGAAGGCAAAAAGTCAGTTGAGAAAAAATATTCATTGTTTTTTGATTAAATTATAACCAGGAATTGAACCCATAGATTGAGAGGAAATTGTCCATGTAAATCTGTTACTGGCTCGCGGATTATTAGTTTAGACGCAGTTAAAAGAGTTCAATGACGCATCTTTAATAATTTCGGCTCGCATTGGAAACCCAGCTTAAATAGTGATCAAAGCTACTTTGTTCCAGTACACTTCGATCGTACAAAAGTGCAAGCATATATTCAGTTCTTTAACAAACGCTTAGTAACATTGTACATATAGAATTTCTTGCCCTTCCTTTGTGTGAGTAGTGAAACAGCTAATAAATTCTTATCATGTTTACGTTCATAATATATATTTAGAATCTGAAAGACTAAATTTCGAGCTTATTGTATCATTGAAAACTTATAGTATATTGCCACCTTTCAATATAGATACATCAGATTTGGTACCATTGAGATTGTGTAGCGATCAGTCGTAGTTTTTGGTATAAGCCAACTGTTGGAATAGCAGCTTCGCAGTACAATATGTAAACAATATTTTATCGTAATAAGTTTGGAGTTCAATTACTCAAATTCTTATATATTCAAAAGACACTTCAATCTGAGTTTGATAAATTTCGACGAATATACATTATTAGAGACTAGATCTGGCTAGAATTAGTTGAATGTCTATTTTTTCAGGAGGCACTTCTCTTTTTCCTCCAAATCCAAAGGGAAATTAATTCAGTTTGTAATATGATGTGTGTTTATGTCTCGTTTCTCACTTTCTTTCTTTCTATTTTTGTGTTCTACGAGCACGTAAAATCACTTTCACAAGATAAATTATGTCTCAAAATGCAAGAAGCAATTGAATAAAAAACTTTCATATTGAAGTACATAGTTTATTTACAGTCGAGTCTACCATAGTCCTCTGCTGGACATAGGCCGCTCCCAATGTGCGCCACAGCACTCAATACTTCACCTTTCGCATTAAGTCTATCTCACCTATATTTGAAGTAGTTTATAATATTAACTGTCCTCTCAAAAGCCATTCTTTGGATCGCCGCTACCACGACTTGTTTATAAGCGATCAAGTTTTGGGCTGTGATCGAGTTAGAGAGAGATGGAGCTATATAGCGTGTTCCTCTCCCTCTGGACCGCGACCCCACTGCGCGGCACTTAGGGTATGTTCGTGGTAAATCAATAGGTAATAATATCATAATAATATAATATACTGTCTTTATTGTACACCAAGGATGTGAAAATACAATATGTGAGATACAACTTACATACAGATGGCGACTTTATCGCTCCGTGGCAAACTCTTACAGGCAACCTATATGATAATACCTTTACTTGTACTCTTACTTGTAAGTTGCTACACTGCTGCTTATAGCACATGTATTTCAAAACTAAAACTACGATTGTATCGCTACACGACTATGCTAATATGAATGTTACGAGCCGTCCGTCTGTTGCGAATTAAACAAAATTATTATTTGTATGAAGTTTTTTTTGTTATACACATTGAGTTTTAAGTGTAATTTTTTGAACTCTTGTGATGTGTTAATGATATAAAACATCCCTGTAGGCAATTGATACCTTTAGCACATAAAGCGTCTGTTGTGTGTATTGTAGTAAGAATTTTGTTAATATCAATCTTGGCCAGTATTCAAGACTGACACTCAGTTCTGACTTTCGATTTATCTGAGAACAGATTGTATAAAATCTGTCAATCTGTCGTCAGATAAATCGAAATTCAGAACTGAGTGTCGTTTTAGAATACTGGCCTAAGATTAATATTAACAAGATTTGAACCTGTTGTCTATAGCAGTAATGCATTACAGGATGTCAGGTAACAAAAGAACTCATTGTGTAGTTTCTCCTAGTTTTATATAGATACCTCTGATTGAAATTAGAGCGTGGGTTCTCCTATATCGCTTGATAAGCTCGTTCACGGTATAAACAATTTATTCGTATCTTTTATAACGATCAGAATTTTATATATCACTTATAATTATTTATATTCATGTATAAAATGTATTTATCAATATTTTTTATATGTATATGGGTGCAATTTGGCCGAATCATTGCTTTTTTATTATGGCAATAAAAATACGCGGTAAAATTGTTTATGCTCTGATAAATGTTTGTGAACGGACGATTCTGTTTTTTTTTTTTAATAGAACGCGGTGGTTTATGTAACCTTTTTATATTCCTAGTCAGGTTGTGGACGTATTTTTGTAAATAGTGTAAAATAGTCACCCACAGCGTCTAAATGACTATTAGCTAAATTCAGGTTACATACAAACCAGTCAAAGTGTTAGCCCCAATGTTGTGTTAGCTATTAAGTTTTTTTTTCCTAATTCATCTTTAGTTTTCACTTTAAGATGTGTCATATCGATCTTGTACATAGAATTGCGTTAAGTTTTGATGGTCTGTACGCAGATTTATTACTATTTATTACTAATAATGAGAATACTAGGATTTGTTTTCGGTATATTCAAGTACAGCACTCGAATTTTAATGTGGTTCGTCAGGAAGAAGAGCCCTGGCAAAGTCAGCTTGCTTTAGTATCGTTCTCTCTATCGTATATCGGATTCACAATTGACTTTTATAAACCAGTAAAAACAGATTTTTCACACGCGTGGAATTTGATCTAGGTGTTTTTTCTTTGCGTGAAACCATAGTAATTTTTCTAAAGTAACAGAAGCTTCCGCCTTATAACGTAAGCTGTCTATAGTAAAAATTCCGTCTAAATAGGCCCAGACGGTTTGGAAATAAATAAACAGATAGACAAAACCTTCAAATTTAGTTTTTGTTACAGGCACGATGCCTGTGTACAATCATACAATCATATGTATTAATTAAAAAAAACGTAAGATTCTAGCTTTAGATACAACTACTCTTACAAGATCGGCAGCAGGAGTGTTGGTGTTGCACACGTCCATAGGCCACGGTAACCTCTTTCCATCGGTTGGGCCGTGTGTTTATCTGCCACCTAAGTGGTATAAAAAAAAAAAAACTGTAGACGTGCCCTGCGTGATAAAGAGAACGCTATACAAAACAGAAACCACTTCCTGAAATATCAAATACATACACAATATTCTTATTAAAAGTAATAACTGGTAATAATTCTGACAATAGCCGTTTTGATAATCTTACTAGTTAACCAAATGTTTTTTTCCTTCTGTTATTGAGTGTATGAGGACTTTTTGCTGTGGTACATTCTGCCCAATATGTCCCGCATACAATTTGTTCGCAACTAGGTTATTGTATCAGTCATAGATAACAAATAATTTATAGATTTACTGTAATGGCAACACTCGTTTGCGCGGGATATTTAAGAAAAAAAGATGCAGCTGCTATAATTCTTCTTAGCGTTATTCGCAGTTCTTTCAGAAGCTTTCACCTCGAAGTCTGGTGTTCTTTTTTTTTGCAATTCAACTTATATGAGGTCTAACTGATACAATTACCTGTTGTCAAAGTATTGTTGGTGACATATAAAGCAGTATACCCGTGATAAGTGTATTAAAATTCGTTCGTAATGAACTTTAGCAGCAAACGGACGGTAGAAGCATATTTTGTAATAGTCGGGTGACGTTCCGTCGTGTGAAATGAAATTATACCTGCAGATGTGTAGTGGTTCGTTTTGGTGCGGAGAGTGGCTTATCTGTGTGTTGTTATTAATTTTTAGATTGTTGATTGTTATACGGCATTAGTTAATGTCTTGTTTTAATGAGCGATACATTAATAGCACGGAACAATGCATCTTTTATTATAATAGCCATATGGTTACACGTTTACATACAATTTTGTACGGTTAGGTGCACCCGTATCTCTTATCGACTGTATGTACCTACATATTTCGAGATAATTTTAAACTTTAAAGGCAATATTCTAGAATGATATTCAATCACGAGTCTTGATTAGAACTTAGTTTTAAGTACAGTCGACAAAGTACTTTACATATAAAGTTGTATGTAAAGGTAGGACCGCATCTCCTTTGTCGGCTGTATAGATTGTATACTAGGAATAAAGTTGGAGTTGTATATTTTTTTTATTATGTACTATAAAATTTCCACTCAAGCTCAGTTCTAGAATACCATCTGTACTAAGTCAAGTCGAGATTTTTAACTAAGTATCGTTTTAGAATAAACGCAGAAGATTGTCTTCTTAAAAGTATAATGTCGCGTCCGTTAAAACAAGACTGATTGAGGGAGAGAGAGAGAGAGAGAGAGATATATCAGAACCAAAAAAGGATAGAATTTGGGGCGGGTGGACCGCCGAGCTTGGATAGTAGACGAGCACCTCTTCGCACCACAGATGGCGCCACTGGCAGTGGTACGCGCACTGCACCGACACAATATTACAAACGACTAATATATATACACAAAACAACGTGTTTTTATTACGAATCTCATGTTTTATTTTTACCTTTAAACCTTATAAAATGGCGACTTTGGGTGTATGTATGTGGTGGTATAAGATTTTACAGAAGTTACAATTTGGACAAATCAGTTACTAAAGCTCTTGCAGATACAAGTACAACATGTAGCAGCGGTGGGTCCCGAATTCCCTACGAATATCTATGGCAGTCGTTACGAGTAGCTGTGGAGCTCTAAGAACGACCCAGTTGTCAGGCTTAGAGCTCTGCTCGTCACGAGTACAGTGTCCTGAGCATGAATAACATTTAAAATACTAACGTAAACGTGTCGAAAGATTGCGATTGGTTCACAGTAGGCAGGCGGCCAATCGCATTGCTCCGTTCTCTGGTTAAGACGTTACGAATTTGAATATTATTCGTGCTCGGGGCGCGTCTTCGATATCGCAACTGGGTTGTGGAGATCAGTTAACTGGTAGTTGCTTCACGGAAAATATCGAAGTTCAGAACGAATCGCAGTTAGATTGGAAAGGTCCCAGTTGGCTTGGGAAAAGTGGGTAGGAAATAGAAAACAACAAACATTTTCAAAGTTTTATTTAGGTGTCCATTTTGATGTTAACAACTGAAATTAATACACGCTATTATAAACCCGTAGCAAAGCTAAAATTTTTGTAACTATCGTCTATTTGGAGGATTATTTATACTAAATTCATACCGGGCAGGGCTCGTTCATACACGACGGAAACAGAACATATTTGTGCGAAAACAACACTTTTATAGGAATTTAGTAAAATAATGAGGGTAGGTAAAACATTCGGACCTCAAAATAAGGTTATGGGCCCACAACATCTAGTAAAACTTAACAGAAGAATCTATCCACTCTTATCAAGCCTATTATACTTATGATAAATACATAGACTTATTGATTTAAGATGATAGGTATACGGACTTATAGTCAAGTATCTTTTTTTAGAGAAGTGATCTTGCATAAACTTACTATAATCGGAAAAAGGCGTAAAGTATTTTTTTTCAGCCTCTGTTGTGGTTTCAATTTTCGGGTGTGGTTAGTACCCGTCACCCGGTTGGCGGTATTAGGTCTGCCCTTATTAGATGTGGGTGTTAGGGACTGCTAAACTGTACCCTTCTCCTTCAAGGATACACAGGAATGAGCTTATGAGTTTTCATTTATTGAGTATTTAATTTATAGAAATTAGTATAGGACAGTAATACTTTGGATCATATTCTTCTGAAAATGCTTCCTTGACAGTACTTAGCCTACAGACTAACTTTTACTTGGCTATAAGCCCGTGCCAAATAGCTTTAAAAATAAACCATAGTTTTGTAAACAAACTATTTTATGGAAGGATGCGAGAATGGACTTCGATAGGAACTAAATTAAAATATTTTATGTACTTTTATCTCTCTACACAATTATCTAGGATACACGGTATGTCATACAAAACATGTTACTTTTCCTACTTTTCATACAAATCCATACAATACATGAGCTACCGAATCAGTTGGGTACTTATCACTTTCCAAACAATTGCTTATCATAAGATTGTTGAAATTATAATTTATTTATTCTCAACTGAATGCAAGTAAGATGGGCCTGGCAGTGTCTTACACCAGCCATAAGATCACAACTTTGATAAAATTATATTGATGGGTAATCTAAATATGACTACTAGGTAAAAAGGCAGTTCATTTACTTGTCAGTAGGGCTTGAGATTCCAATTTGTTATTATTTACTTACACTCAGCTAAGTCAATTTCACATAAGTTTCTTAATAAGCCCATCACTAATACAAAATCAATGTCTAAATACCCTGTTTCTACGGAACATCATAGAAATCATTATTTAAAAAATATTTAAATAAAATTCTAAAATATCAATAAAGCAAACATAACAATGCACTTATAAAATATAATAAATTAAACTTCTATCTATTATTCTTCATCGCCATTTTTTATACTGATTATCAGATAGAATGTATATCAGAAAATAATGACATGTTTATTCAATATTAAAAATAAATCACAGGGAAGGTAAGGAGTGTTTGTGTGTGGTTTTCTTGACGTTAATAATTTTACTAGCTTTTGCCCACGGTTAGGTCGGTAGGATTTTATAACAGCTTTTTTGTTTGGGCTATTTTTTTATTATAAGAGTCGCTTGTAGTGACTTTTTAACATTATTTAAATGCTGTTCTAGTGCTAGAAGTTTGTAGGAAAACTGTGCCATGTTAACTTAAAGCGTGCCTAATAGACAGTAAAGATATTCATAATGAAACTTTACAAAATTCTTAGGTTTTCAGTCCGTTAATACTTCTCATTTTGGAATAATTCTAAATTCCACCGGAATTATCAGCCAATGTGTAATTTTGTTACTTCTCTCTGTCTATATCAATTTTATTTTTGTAAAAATAGCTATGACAGATTATATGAAGTCCTACAAATGGAATAATAATTTAATAAACCTAAATAAAGACTTAAAAGTATAAACTTAATAATTCACAGCTATGTTTAAAATACATTGAATCAACTTTATTATTTGCAATATAGGTAAAAAAGTACAATATAGACTAAGAATCATTTAAAAGTCAGACTGTCCAAAACATTTGCTCCTAACCCTTTTTATTATGTTATCATCGGGTGTTAATTTCCAGTCTATAGTTTTAAAGTCTGACTCATCTATATCTTGAGATTGTGACTCAAATAAGTCTCTGGAATGGTGTCGCGGCCGTTCAGCTCCGTGAGGCCTTTTCAACTTTTTATCAGGACGTGATTCCGGTTTGACAATATCTTCGCGACAGGGCTTTGGCGTTTTCCAAACAGGGTTCTGTTTTATCAACATGTCTGGCGGTGAAAAATATGAAAAGAACGGGCTAGATACTTTTGGTTCCTTCTTTTCTTCGTTATTAGGTATATCAAGAAACGAGAACGTGTAATCCGCGTCATAAATTTTCTCGTGAATGTATGATGATATGAGGCGGCGATTAACAGTATTTTCGGTTTTACGCTGCGGTTCGGCCAGTTTGGTCTGTGTTTTTTTAATAAACATAACAAAATCGTAATACCTTTCGACATTTTCGGCACACTTGTGGCATATCGTGTTTATAAAATCGCTTTCTTCGATCACTAGTTTCAGACACACTAGAATTTTGTCTATTAAGTTTGTTTTCTGGCTATAACTGCCGAATAAAGATACATTAAATTCTGTCTCTGATAGACATAGGCGGCAAGACTTTCGTGATATTTCCATTTTATTAGAATGTACTTGTAATAAAATTGAATAGCGCTATAAAATATTTTAACTTTAAATAATATTATGTTTCCCGCTAAACTCGATTGTCACGCATGAAGCGATTTGATTGGTTGGATAGCTGGGGAATTATCTCATTACGTTCAGAAAACTAAATTCAATCTTTGCCAATAAACACTACATTGGACGGCTTTCAATTATGTTATGTATACTTTGCCCTTTTTTATTGATGTCTAAAGAAATTACATTAATTTTATAAGCAGTTTAGGCAATTACTTTATGGTGTACTCCCAAAATAATACTAATAAAATGTAAAGGATTCATTACAACGAGTGTCACAAACACGTCACAAAAACCTATTTATACATTTTTAAAATATCTAAATTATTTTTATTACAAAAGGAACTTTTGGGCTAAGCTTCGCACATTCAAGCTGAATTAATAAATAAGGAGACACTTTGAAATAATATCAGGTATACACGTATGTACTCAATATAACATTAATTAATATTTACCTACAGTTTAACAATTTTATTAAAATACATCAAAGTAAGATAGCGAATTAGAAATAAATATTGTACTGAGATTAATTTTCAATAAGATTATTTTGGGTCTTATTCTACAAGTAACTAGATCAAAAATCTGTTCATAATAAATTAATTAAACAATCCATCAATTATAAATAAATATAGTAATTAATTGCTAGTCTTCATTACTACTATCACAAGCCACCACACTCCTATTTAATAGACAGTGATTTCATGATAATTAAATATTAGTAGTAATTATATGTATTTACTATGATTTGGTCTTATATAAAGACCAAATCATAGTAAATACATATAATTACAGTCGTCGTTATAAAGCGAAGCTTTTTTTCGTATTTTTTTATCCGTTTTAAACATAGCGTTTAAATTTCCCTACTTTTTTTTCTTCTACTTTTCGTTATAAATGCACACTGTGGCTACTGTAATAAATATTTGGATACATTGGCAAAAGTATTATGGATAGACACCCGAACAAAAACTGTAATAGTGTCTTTTCAGGTATTTGTTAAGTCTAGTTCAGTTCTTCTCATAATTTTGAAATAAATAGACTCATACTCAATTCAGCAGTCACAATGTGCTTAGAAAAGTTGATCTAAGTTCGTTGCATCTAGACGTTGTCCTCTTCCTTTTTCCCCCAGAACTTATCAAATCTCGTACGAGCTCTGTCTAAAATCTCCGAAGCAGTGAGACCACCAGTATTAGGTGCTTCGTTTACCACATTAGTATCAACCACACCAGGAGCGATCTGAGTTGCTTCAATCGCCTTTTTGATCACTTCTTTCTCTTTCAGCGGTTCTTGAGTAGGAGTTTCTGGAGTTAGCTCATTGCTGCTGTTTATTCCGTTGACTCCGTTAACTCCACCGTTCATGCCATTAACTTTGTTCATATCGAGGGCCTTGGTCTCGTCAATGGGAGTTAGGCTAATCGGAGTGGTAGGCGTCTTGTCAATTCGCTTGCTCAGGCTTGTGGGCGATTCGCTCTTTTTCAGAGAACGTATAGGCGACATTTGCTGGTGATGTATTGGAGCGATTTCTGTAATAGCAATTGTATATTTTAGAAGTTCGTTCAGAAATCTTAAACTTCTTTGAGAGTTTCAAATTTTTGCTATAATTTTAAAGTTCTGGATATTATTTTTTTAAGATTGTTATTTCTGAAAATTATTATTGATTTGAAACTCCCAAGTTACATCAAATAAGCGTATAAAAGGTCCTTCATGGCTATTTAATATTACTAAATAATATTACTATAACGTAATGCAAAATTCTAAAGTTCTAGACATAATTTTAAAAAGCCACGAAAGATTACAGGTTGAGAAATTTCCTAGCCTGTAACAGTAGGGTGCTCAATTTTGTTTTTGCTGTCGATAACTATTTACTTACCTACAATTCCTTAAGGGACAGCATTTTTAACATCTAATAGTGTACGTATGTTTTTTTTTATAATCCAGCTAGATGCCAGTTTTATTTCATGAATTTCACTTGAACATGCTACCTTCTATTTGAGTACCCTAACAAGATTTCATGCTATAGTTTCTATAACCGTTTAACGCTAAGAATAACTTGACTATTTGTTCAATTTACGAAGAAATCATGCAAACTATTTCGGTTATCAAAATCTCCATGAAATAGATAGTTATGGTGATGATTTAAAAGACCTACGGTTATCAATTTTAGTAGCCCTGTACATTTATTTGACTAGAGGCCATATGATAAATCTAGTGATATGAAAGCGCACACCGAAAATCTCCCTTACACATAATAGGTTCAGGCAGCATGCAAAAATGAACGATCAAGATGAAATGGGAAAACAATAGGAATTAGGGTGCCATACAGTGACAGTGTACGCAAACATCGAAACAGACACACACAGACAAGTGAATACATACGTGGTCGACGCCTCAGCGGAGTACGGTCAAAATAAATAAAAGCATCTCAATTATTGGAGTAACACAATTTAATCAAGAACTATTCAATAGATATAATATAAAACAGATTATATATTTTTTTTCTGGTGTCGATCGTGTGTCGTGCTTATGTGATAGTGAACTCTATTTGTTATCTCATAGAGTTCACTGTCGCATCGTCTGTCACACTCATTAAAACGTGTGTATGGTCGATGGTCTAGGCGGTGGCGGTGTTCGTCGTACCTGCCGGCTTCACGGTGGCTTCTTCGGCTACGGAGCCACCCTTAAACTCAGAGCTAGGGCGCTTAATGCTCTCATCTGAAATGGTGAGCGAGTTGTATGGTCGGATGATGTGAACTAACTTTACGGTCTATGCCCACGGAAATTGATATTATCTGTGCACCTTTTTATTCTTTGCAACATTCAATTACTTATCAGAACTGATCAGGAGATGGCGTTACTGTCAAGATATTTATATTTTTCAGTGGATTTAGAACTGTATCAAATAAAACACTGGTTGTGTACGAACAAAAGGTGTGAAATGTGTGATGATCAGAATTTTGATGAGTGTCCTCTAATCATTTCACTGATGCATGATTGTAATGTGTTCGTTCTGTGGAAGTGTCGCAAGCTCTACTTGTCCGTACTATGTTGGCACACTTTACCGGATGATCATGATTCGTGTTACTACCATTGTAGTGGCATGACAGTGTGATGGCTTACAATTGATATTCAAAATTATCTCCTATATAAACCTTATAGACCTACATTATTTTAACACGTCAATGACTTAAAATTATTTAGAATACTGTTCATTCGAAGAGCATCTTATTCGAAAATATGTCTAAATTCGAAAAGAAAGTACAATTTTTTATTTGGCAACACCACCACCATGACAGTAGGTATATTTTAAAATTAAAAAACCTACCATTACAGCAGAGAAAAAGATACTCTTTTGTACAATTTAAAAATAGTGAAACCAATTTTACGAAGGAAGACATAATTACAAATTTAACTTTTCTTTACTCAGTCTATCATGCCTAACATTCGATTTTCATCGCTACTGAAGAAGTCCATCATATACTTAACTATTTCTCTATCTGATCAAAGTAGATAAATGAAAACGGTAAGGGCCATTTCAAAGCAAGCGAAAAAGTGCTCAAGAAGTTTTCAAGTGGCAATTAAATATCATCCTTTTCGCATTAGACAAAGCTTGATATAGTTTGCAATAAAGCTAGTCTCTTCATCATACTACTGCATACTATTTTCAGCCTTGTCTAAAAGGTTGATACGAATTAACACTTAAAAAAGGGCTCAAGTATTTTCACCTAGTCTGAATTGACCCAAGTATTTAATAAGTATGATATTGACAAAAATATTCTAACATCGATTCTCAAACGTGAATTATAAAAAAGTCACATCCAATTAGAAAATTTTAATACTTCGGACGAGAAATGCAGGGTATCCGTAAAATCAGTCCCACAACCTTAATATTAGTAAGTCTAGCTATATTTGCCGCCCAGTCTGAGTAAAATCCTGCACTCACCGCTTTTCACGTTCTGGGTGACGGTGAAAGTCTTCCCGGTGTCAAGAGGGACCGTCCAATTGACTGGGTCCGGAGACCTCATATTCATCTGCTCGGGTGACTTGACCCTCGTCGGCTCGGGGGGTGATTTGACTACTGGCGAGTCATCGAAGAAATGGTCTTTGGCTACCGAGGCGCTACGATGTGAGGGGATTTCGTCGTCTGAAATAGTACAGTTTGTGAGTGTTTTCAATACATAAGACGGTTGTATCAGTACAGGCGTGTTGCAACATCGAAAAATAATTATTCAAAATGGTAGAATGACGTTCACTCATGCATGCCACTTGATTTTTTTATAGTTTTGAACGGGCATGAGACACTGAAAGCACAGATTAAATATCTATTTTTTTTGGTAGTATTAAAAACAGCCATTTTTATGCGATGGTATTAAATATAAAAGTTTAACACAACTGTATTGATACATACCAGTGAATTTATTAGGTATATTGTGTGCCTAATTTTTGCAGTGAAACAAGTTCTATATACTTGTTTTGTTATAAATCAAATAAACCAGTGTTTTTTATCTGTGGAGTGAATAGATACACAGGGAGGAGGGTTGCCGGTAAATACAACTAAGCCTATTTGGAATGTACAGTCAACAAAGGAGATACGGTTGCACCTTTCCAAACAAATTTATATGAATAAGTGCAAGCTTTTTCGACTGTACCTAATATTGTTTTTGTTAGGTACCTAGAAAATGTATTACAGAATACTATGAATGGTACTCAGATTATTTTAAAATCCTTTAATAAATTATATTATACTTGTAACTTCCAGATCTATAGTCTATAACACACTATAAACGCACAAACTTTAATACAACATTAAAGTACCTACACAAATAGGCCGGGTACTGCGACTGACAAACACGTGCTTCCGCGCCTAGATCTGGGTCGCAACTGGTAGTGACATCAACATTATTCAACATGTCACTGTATTATTTCATTCTACCCGCACAAACACTAGAGTGCTGTCGACTATATTTCTAAAGATACTTAAGACTGGTAGCCTAATAAGACATACCAATGTTTAAAACTAAAGAAAACGAGCTAAATGTATTAATCAGTTGCACGTTAACCTTAAAATACCGTTCTAAAAAATACATTTGTCATTCTTTTTTGTCTTTTAATTCCTTATAACAACCTATAAGTATAAAAAAGTAAAATATCACGGGAAATTGAAGTAGTCTAAACAAACAAACATTCAAAACAATTACCAATCAGCTATATCTATATAAAATTAAAACATACATCGCATGCAAATCAAAACATAAACAGAAGATATTATTCAAACACACATAATTTGTTGAAAATACTACAGTATCATGTACCTACTCAGTTTCTTAGTACACAAAAAAAATAATTATGGGCATAAATAAAAGAAAATCAATTTTATTAATCCCATTAATCCCAACTTATGATGCTTTTTTGTCATTTTGACAATCGGCCATTCTGCTTTCGTTGTAGCTGTAGACTGTAATGGTCGGATTGTTTGAAATATACTCTACTAAAACTTTAAATCTCATTCATGTCGTAATAATACACTTGTGGACACATCTATTGGCCCACCTTGCATTTTAAGTTTCGTTTAGTCCTGGCTAAAAAATTATATTAGGTCGAGCAAAAAGTTTTTATGCAGTTTTGAACCAGGCACATTCATAATTTTATTCAACAGTTTTATTTTGAATTTCGAACACAGAATTTAAAGAAACAAAAGACAATTTGGAGCCTGTTCGTTGATATTAAACAATCGAATACTAAGAAAACTTGAGTTTATTCGTTTACTTGGATTTAATTATCGAAAGTGTGATTTTTCTCTTTGGTTTCGCAACAAACATTACTTATTCTTAGCATTAAGGTGAGGTTCTATCAATAATCTATGGATACTTCGCCTGTAGTCGCCGCCCAAGCTGTGGCACTTATCAAGGCTGTGAAATGTGAGTGCTCAACTTAATTTAAGTCGATCTGCGGTCCGAAATGTTTATCGGAGGTACCTAGAGACTGCCGACTTTGTTCGTCGCCAAGGAAGGCCACGATCTCGGGTCACAACTGAAAGGCAGGATCGATTCATCATGACGACCAGCTTGAGAAATCGTCACCTTATCTCCATTGAGATACAAAACCAATTTCGCGACTTCCACGGAGTATCTGTGAGCGCTCGAACTGTTCAGAGAAGGTTAGAAGAATGCGATATGGTACCACACAAACCAGCTAATGGCCCCAAATTAACGCGAACCCACCGAACAGCGCGTCTTCTTTTCGCGCGCACTCATTTAAATTAGACTCAGCAGCATTGGAGCCTTGTACTCTTTTCTGATGAGTCTAAAATTGCGTTACATGGCAATGATGGAAGGAAGATGGTCTACCAACGTAAGGGAGAGCGTTTTGGACAATGCTGCTTTCAAGAGAGGGTTGCTTATGGCTGCGGCTCATGGACTATCTGGGGTGGTATATCCGCGAGCGGCAAAACTCAACTTGAGGTTGTTACGAGACCACGGTTGCCAACATTAAATGCTTAGAACCTCACGTGATGCCATACGTGGACTATGTGGGCCCAAATTTCCTTTTTATGCATAATAATGCAAGAGCCCATACGGCCGCCATCGTCAGGGAATATCTTCGGGATAGGAACATTACAGTTATGGACTGGCCAGCCAGAAGCCCAGACATGAGCGCGATTGAGCACATGTGGGACGAGCTAAAAAGACGTGTTAGGGCTCGTCAGTCAGTTGCCCAGACATTTGAAATTGAAAACTGCCATAGAAGAGGAATGGGAGATGATCCCTCAAAATTTCATAGAACGGTTGATAAACTCTATGCCTAATCGTATGAGAGCTTTCGTAGATGCCCATGGAGGCAACACGCGTTATTAAATTAAACCTTTATTTGATAATTAAACCTTTATATTGATAAAACATGTTTTTTATTCAAAAATCAACTGCACTCATCAAGGCGCATACGCGACTTGTTAGGCGTAGCTCTATGTCCTGTGGTATTCTGAATTCAAATTTAAAACGGTACGATCGAAAAAGATGGTAAAATGTATCAGGTTTAAAACTGCATCAATAGTTTTTGTTCAATCTAGCAATCATATTTAGGTAGAGACCATCGAAACCTAAACTCAAGGGTGGGGCCAATAGATGTGTCCACAAGTGTAATAAACTGTTAACATGAATTGTGTATCACTGTACAGGGCATCATTGTATAAGGCAAATTTATCACCTTTTCTTTATATTCTGTAAAAGAAAAGAAAGACTTTTCATACAGTTGAAAAATAATGCTAAAACCTTTGTTACAATATTTTGTAACTACTTTTGTTTTATTTCTTGCTCTGGTAACTTCTGACAATTATAGGCTCTGTTATTTTCACATCACATTATTAGGAATAATTATTGTGACTGACTGTCAGTTGTGATTTATCGAACCCAATTTCGGAAACGATAATTATGATCTATTCGATATAACTCCCCCTGTAAGGGACAGGTTTGTACCTCCCATCTGTGCATTTACTTTTCCAATGTAAAAGGATGATTTTCAATTCAGTTGCCCAAAAAATCCCAGATTGTCACAACTACTGGTGGGGTGTGCAAAGTGTTCACACAGACAATACCTACGAATATACATCACACCTGTGTTGTGTCAAGCCATTCTCAGTCGGTGCCATTGCGTTCTTCAGTGACCAACGTTGCGTAGACGCACTAACCAAAGTAATAACACAACATGAAGCTCACAGAAGACACGAGAAAGCTACATAATGATTAAAACTTTTTCCATTTGTGGGGTAACTTTGCCCAGACAAAATATTGGGAAACATTACTTTGATACCGATTTATTCCGAGAAATATCTGTGTCTGGGCAAAGTTGTATTTGTGGAGAAGAAGTCACTTCTCCACAGATACAATTTGCCCAGAAAAAATGTTGGGCAAAGCTACTTTGACGTAGATTTATTTCGAAGAATAAGACTGAAACAAGTTTTAAGCATTTTTATGTTAAAAAAAAAACAATGTGTTTACTATCTCTTGTCAGTTGAAATCTTGGAGTAATAAGAGACAATAAAAACGACATCAATTCAAAGCCACACAGGTCGAAAAAAACATCGCCAATTTTAACAATACAGTTAAAAGCGTCACAGACTAGAAGCCTTAGAACATAGAGCGTCGACGCAACTGCAAGTCACCTGGTAGCTACGCACCCAACTTTATCCCGACTTTGGACACGCTGCGACTGCGGCGGCTATTTGGGGCCCCGTTAGTCATCGTGGCCCCTAGTGTCCCTGGGGCCCCACTGGCCGTTTTGCTCGGCGCCGACGGCGACCGGCCGCCCCGCGTTGTAGACCTAACTCTATTACTACTTCCTCTACCCAACGGCAAACCTACAGAAGAAAGTATTGTTTTTCTACTATTTATGGCTATTGAGAAATGGCTCTTGGGTGCTCGTTTCCACCGGTTCAATATTGGTGAACAAAACTCAGACTTGTAGGTTTATGAAATAGTTTTTAAAATTAACTATAAAATACTGTTTGCTAAGGACTCATTTGGAGAAAAATACTATTTCTATGGTAGCATAAAAGAGATGGATGTTTTTCAATAAATTAAGTAAGATTTTAGATTATTTTTCGAGTTCATTCTTGACCTCGTAAATTATAATTTTAGAGCCATCGTCTCAGAGTATAGCCACGCAGGAGGGGACAGGCACCAGGCAGGATAACAACAGTTAGTATTAATAAACACATCGATTAGCTTATATCTAGACTAGACACAGAATCTAGTAGTTAAATTATAAGGAAAGAAATATTTCACTACTTGTTTCGTAGAAATTATACGCTATTATAGATGTATTGAAATTGATAACTAGCTTGGCTAATTCTAAATTATTAAAAAAAGATTAGCTTGAAACGACGATCGTAATGATCAACTGCCACTTTATATTATTTTCATCTATCTATCTGGTCTGGTCTATTAAAAACAAAAGACAACATCGTCATATGTCTAATAACTCTAGCTAAAGATAGGATTACGTTAGGCACTATAAAAGTCATAATATTTTTTTTTTGCCCGCTTTGGGCAAATATCCAGGACCCCGTAATCCATTGGAGCGCATTTGACTGATTATAGCATCAAAACTCTATTGTTTTATGAAAGTAGCGTTAATAGAACATTTTCTACCATAATAATGTCTTCCGGGTTTACACTAGACAGCCCTGATTGTGACCATAGTAAACCCTTGAAAATAGTTTTTCAAAACTGAAGTAAAGCTTACGAATAAAGCGGCAATGTTACATAATTCCTTAGGTATTAGCGGCAATGTCACACTATTCCTTATTAGCGCCTATGTTTCACTTTATATCTTTGATTCTATCTGACTAAGACTTCAGCATCTACAAGCGTCTCACCGGTAGGCTTGACAGGAGCTGGGTGCGGCTCGTGCCCGTTGGGGAGGTGCTTGGCGTGGGCTGCGGCCGGCGCGGGGTCAGCTGAGCGCGGTCGCCGTCGTGGAGACCGGAATGCTGCGTTCTCGCCAGGTTTCGCTCCTGAAATTACAAAGGCTGGTACTTACTTGGTTATGTACACGACGTTTAACTATTTTTTTTTAACTCTGCACTGTAGAGATCAATCAATACATTCTTGAAATCCTCTCTCACCGTAATTAGAATGACAATTACTGTGAAAGAGTATCTATGGCTCACGAAAGAATCCAGGTTTTGCCTCAAGCCTGATGGTTGTCAAAATATGGATACGATTGGAAAGATGGGAGGAAATAAAGATACGTCCAGTTTTCATGTCGAAAGAGAGCCATAATGATGGATCAGTGATAATATGGATCAGCATGAAAGGAGTATGTACGGAGCTATACATTGTGAAAATTGGGTCTTTGTCAGCGGCAGCATACAAAACGGGCAAGCCTAAAGTATAGCATTGTCACTCACCATCCTGAGTAGCACCTTCATCGAAGCTGTGTCCCTGCAGCTTCTTCCTCTGCTTCTGCGGCGAAGTCTTGTGAGGTGAACGTTCTAAGGCCTTCGTCTCCTGCAGCTTAGCGTGGATCGATTGGTGGGGCGCCGACCTGAACGACCGGTACTTCTTTGGTGAATGTCCCTTGGATTCTTTTCCGTCTTTCTCATCACGTGCCAATGCCCTGCGAATAGAAAACTTGTTATTTGTATCTATTTGATATTTGCTTTATGGATTATAGGGTATCAATCGACAAATTTGGGTCTTTATAAAGCTGATTAGCCAAATGCTGAGCAACATAGCCATACTTCACAACTCACCAAAGATAATTTTGCGCGATGTTCCAGGATATTTCGCAGCAGCGTATTTTCTGAAAATAACTCTTTACACGCCTACTCCATGTGATCATTTTTCTCCACGCTTAAGTGAAATATAACTAAAAGGGCCTATGAGGTCTACTCTACTGTCGATTAGCAGATACCATGGCTTCCTTTCACTTGTCAAGCCATTCTTGCATTAAAACTATCGCCTCTAAAGATATCTAAGATTATACGAAAGCTATTTGGCATCATCAATTTGAGGCACCTCGTTATGTTCAAAATGTATGGACTAAACTTTCGTCAGTCACCAGCTCCAAATATGATTTACAAATTCAATTGTCAAGCTGAAAATATGATGATTCGAGAATTCATAAAACATTTGCGAAAAATAAACACTAGGGTCGTGGGAATTCTTGACATGTTCTCCTCTGCAATTGTTTCCACAGAGAAATAACAGTAGTCAGCAGTGATGTTGAAGTGCTTACAATGATACAAAATGGATTCTGGAGTGTTCCTCAAGCTGTAGAAGCCAACGCTTGGTGCATCACTTACTTGTGATTTGTGGAAGCTAGTGATAAGGCCGACAGCGAGGTTCGGCGGGACACTTGGTACCAGAGCTCGATCTGCTTATTGTAAAGCTGTGTGATGTGTTCTGGCGCCATTTCAGTTCCCCAGCCGCGGTACTGTCGAAATATTGCCAATATTGAATACCAAGCATGATTATGGAGAAGCGATCTGGTTGATGAGTGTCTGATGGAGTCTACCTAACATTTTATTACACATTTCTGTATATAATACACAACACTTATATAAAATTATGTTTTGTGTCGCATACTTAATTTACATATTTTTTATTTATTTCAAATTGAAAAGAGGATTTAAAAATTGCAAGACAGGACAGAAAAGCTTTGAAGAATCCAAAACACGTTGTGCTTAAAATGAAAAATGTTTACGTAAATGAATCAAATTATTATTAGAGTAACAGCTAGATCAATATTTATATCTCAAGAAACAGGGCTGTATAATAACTTGGTTCTTTATCAAGTAAATTTTGGTTCCAAAGCTTATCCGTCCTGTATCATTAACTGTTTAAAAACTGGCTAATCTATTCTGGGAGCTGTCCGTGAAATAGTATTACATTTATGCAACAGACGCAGACCTTATATTCGCCGGCGCGCTTGCGCAGGTCCAGCACTTCGCGGTACCAGGAGTCGCCTTGCGCCAGGCCGAGCGGTTGCAGCCCCGCCGCGCGAAGCGTCGTGGCGCTGTCCTCCCCGCTGTCTCCCCCCGCACCCCCTACCGCCCCACTCCCCGCGTCCCCCCGCCCCGAATCCCCCAGCATCCTCTCGCTCGCCTCCTCATTCGACTTCCCTTTCCCCCTGCATTTCGTAAATGTCCCTTTAGACGCCTCGTACACGTATTGAGAGAACGGTCTAAATTTCTTTTTGTACTCGCTTTTGTAACGTTTCCTATTATCTTTGGAACGATCCTCCCCGTTGGATATGAGGGCCGATAGCGCGTTACGGAACGTCGATTTTCTGGAAAATTCCATTTAAGTCTTAGACGCCTGGTGGTGGTCGGCTGGATGATGATGTTGCAACAGAAACGACTCGCGCCGAGCCGGGTTAGTAGTACAGACATGCTTCAAATAATTGTCAAGCTCGCAATGGTGAGGTTAAAATGTCGAAACCTAGAAGAGTCTAGAAGGACCGACAGACAGTGCGGGCTGCTGCCCTGTGCCCTCTCTCTCTAACTCCAGTGTTCAAGTGTGGTGATACATCGACATACAGGTTCTAAGTAAAACATTATCAATGAAAGTTCACATCGACATATATAAGTGCAGGACACATTGAGTAATCAAAAAAT
Source organism: Eilema caniola (assembly GCA_949126895.1). Classification (NCBI taxonomy): domain Eukaryota; kingdom Metazoa; phylum Arthropoda; class Insecta; order Lepidoptera; family Erebidae; genus Eilema; species Eilema caniola. The sequence goes on from OX421488.1 coordinate 13,599,827, forward strand.
CTAGCTGTCATTCCGTACTAATGTTGTTGTTGATCTAAATCTACTTCGGCCTAGACACCGTCACCGTGAGGATTTTACATGTTAAGCAAATATCAAAAACGAAATTTAGACTTTGTTCTGCATTAAAAAGGCTTTTAGTTAAAAGTTGGGGGCAGAACACTGTCGTGGAGGAACCTTTGTCTATGAGTTACTATTGCCATTGCTAGTTTAGGTATCCTTAACCATTGAGCTTGTACTAAATATTATTACTTGTAATGCCAGAGAAAGGAACTTAATTAATTATGACTTTCACTCAATATTTGAAAATACATTCTATGGATTTAGATTAAATTCTATTGGAATTGAAAATTGGTTTCAGAAAAATAACTTGAGTTATATAAGACGTTATGTAAATAAATTGCTTCATTATAATCATTACAATTGAATTCGTTTTGAGAGAAATAGTACGAACTTAACAGCTTGATTGTAAGTACAAAATTGAACACACATTAAAAAATATTGTCTTAGAAGTTAGTGTTAGTGTTGACCAAAAAGAAAATAAAAAAGTGAATAACTATAGAGAAAAAGTTTCCTCCACAACCAGGTTAGTACATAAAGCTAAACACACAGAAATTGGAAAGCTATAGCAATCTTAGAAAAAAATATTTTGAATTATCTTCACCTGAAAAAGTCTGGGATTATTTTTTACATTTTATAATTATCTATGTACAAAATCTAATGGTCACAATATGTTGTAATACAGGGTAAAGTCCGGATTCTTGCGGATTTTAATTTGGAAACATGGTATCTAATTTGGTTGTGTGTAATTTTGAATCCAGTGTATTGAATGTAAGTGGTGAAGATGTAGTTGTTTCTAAACTCAATCGTGATGATCTTGATTGTGAAACAACTTGCTAAGAAGCTGCTGCTTTAGCGTTAAGCAAAGCATTTCGTGATAATGATAATCAAATTATTAATAATGATTATAGACTGTTTCTTATAGATGAATATCATTGTACAGTGTTAAAAGTCAAAGAAAGGCATGCTGTTAATAATACAATAGATATAAATAATAAAATATGAAACAATCTATAAGAAAATCTAGAAGATATCTTTAAAGCTTTAGTCTTATGGAAATGTGATAAGCTGAAGCTGGTTAATATTGAAAATACATTTTACAAAATTTTGTAAACTGATTACATTTAGAACATTTTGTAACATTCTTCAATACTGCATAATATGTTAGGCTAAGGTCAGTTGGCCGTCTACTACAGTCTCAGTTGCCTTGGTTTTAAAATAGGCAATAATAACCATATTAACGTATATGTGGTTATATACTTTAGCTAAATGATCTTCAATATCTCTATCATCATGATTCTTTAGTAGACGAGCCATATGTATGTTTGTTAATATGCTTGTGCACCCACCTCTGGACTCCTGGCTTCTGTCCGTTCCAGAGGTAGTCCTCGATGTATCGCTTGTGATCATCGTGGTCACCATCGATATGGTTCATCAATGGTTCCGCTTCTACTAACCCTGAAATTTCAAAAGTCAAGTTGTATGGCTCAAGTCACAAAACGCTCCGTGCTTTAATTTTATTAAGTTAAACAAATTGTCGCTATGCTATGTTATTTAGATTTTATTTATTGCGGCAGTCAGTAGGGTAGCCAGAGCTCACTGGAGAGTATTTGTGCTGACAGCGGGAAGACCTAAGGCTTGTCCTGCTACACTGACGGCACAGAAATTCTCTATTCTAACAGGGTCGGCAGCGCGAGTGTGTCGCCCCTGGTGTCGCACACTTCCATAAGCCACGGTAACCGCTTTCGGTGGGCTGTGTGCCTATCTGCCGTCTAAGTGGTAAAACCTGTGGTGTATCTGTAAATCGCTGAAGGGGTAGGCAGAGGTATATTTATACCCACACTTCACCAATTATGATTTTCAGTCCCACGTAATAGAGGGCAAGCATATTGCCATTAAGCGGGTATTTATTATGGGCTGTATGTTTGCTGTCGTGTGTATAATATGCCTATCCCCTAGTCGTCTTCTACGAAACCTACGAGAAGAGATGGGCTGGCCCTATTCTTCTCCACCGGGAACCAACACGGCCATTTTATTATGTTCTTTATTTTATTAGTCAATCTGGTGCTCACGATTCTCTCTCATTTCGAGAAAACTAAAGATTTATAGACAGTGAAATGTGGAAATGTGGGAAAATATGTTTGTTCTTCCTGGGATCCTGATCTAGGGTTAGACATAGGCGTGGGACGACTATATCCATAGATTTAGTATTTTTCTTTTCCATAGATTGGCAATAGGAGTGAAAGAGAGCTCCGGCATCTAATAGTACTTTTATGTGTTAGAAAGAGAGAGTAAACGATGCTGTCAGCGAGACCAAACATGTATTTGTTATTGGGAAATAGGGGACTATTGAGTGAATGCTTAAAGTATTTTATGATTATATAAGTAATTCAAGGTCATAGCAGTAAAACCAACAACATTTTATGATTCGTTTATGTGCAGTACCAGGTTGTGATTCATCAAAGAAGAATAATCCCCAAAATTATTCATTTCATCAGTAAGTTAAATGTTTGTTTACAATCATCGTTTCTTCAAAAAAAATACATAAATGTGGCAGTTTTGGTGTATATATAATAAAAAAAAACAATATGCAAATCACTGAAATGAAATGGAATAAATGAAAGTGTCCTTTTTAAGATATAATTAATACAAAAAATCAGGATAATTATAACCTCACCTTGTAGGGATGTGATCGCGACATTATTTCGTTGTATCGAATGTGATTGTGATAGCTGAAGGTTGAAAATTTTGTTTCTTGTGAACTTAGTGTAATGTATTAATTTAAGTGCAGCTGAATAAAATCTGTTTTCAACGGTTGTGCTCGCATTTTCTATTTAAACCGACCCCCACGCTCGTAACTATAATAGTACTGCGCCATTTAGAATATTATAATAGTATCGATTGTATGCATGATTCTGTGTCTAATTGATTGTTGACTGTTTGATATTTACATGAAGCCATTAGGTACTAATTTAATACTTCTGTAGGTAGTACTATTATTTATCCTGTTCCCTTAGTAACAAATAATTTATATGCAGATTTCCTGTAAAACCTGATGTCAGAGACAAATGGCTTCGCATGTTAAATAGACCAAATTGGTCTCCACATAAATATTCTGCTGTATGCAGTAAACACTTCAATGAAAACTGCTTTTCAGCAATTGGTAAACGGAGGAGGAGGTTACTACATGGTTCTGTTCCAACCATATCTATACCAGTAAGGAATAGTTATGCTTAAGTATTTCCAATAGCCCAGCTTTGAAGCCGGGGTCTGCATTTTTTATTAAGTTTCTTATTTGGCCATTACGGAAGCGACAGCCGTCTGACCTTATAGCCTGCACCAGAATAGCGTCCGTTGTTCAGCAGGTGTACCAGCTAGCAGTTAAGGTTGGCTTGGGCTCCGAAAGTCTTAAGTAGGGTCTGTATACACCCAAAATCAATAATGAAATTAGAAGTAGATCTTACATTCCTCTACAAGAAATATAACATAAATTTTAATAGTTATTAAATAGTGTATAAACCCTTCTGCTAACACAAAGAACATATATTACATTTGAATTCAAGGTAAAAATTAAACCACTGCGTAGAACACTAACATAGGTGGTATGTAGAAGACACATTCCGATGATTAATAAACCATTTTTAAACCATTTTTTTTTTTTCTAATTATTTTCTTGATCTTTTCTTCTTATACACATTTTTGATAATATCTCTTTCCCTCGAATATTGTTACATAATTTCGAATATCGGTGGTAAAGTTTGGATTTTCTCCTCGGACAGCGAAAGCTATAAGACGTGTGCACCTAGCAGGTTTAACTCAACTATAATACATTTCATTTTTAATTCAAAAATAACATTTTAATAAATATTCGCGTGTGTCTTGAAGTACTAGGCTTGCATAACGTAGCAAGTGATCGCGCGGTCGTATTGGGAGTGCGTGCGTAAACAAGACGGCAACTACCGAGACGGATATATGTTCCATTCGCAACACTCAGATCACTTACATTAGCTACGAGTCTGCTACGCAAGAGGTCCCCCACTGCGCCACCGTCGGCACCGCTACGAACTGCTACGCGCCTGCTGAGTACGCTACGGGCCAACAAGTACTCAAACACTGCCGATTGCTATAAGCTGTAGAAATGACTGGTAAGCGTGCGCCACAACAAAAGAAGGACAAAAATCAAGCACTTGCTGAACCAGATCCTAATATAGCCCTCTCAACGCACCGTGAACTGACCGATCTAAATCCGCAAACCCGATCTAAAAGACCCTGTCCGCCCCATTCGCCTAGCAGTGATTTGCGTTATTTCAAGGAAGAAATTAACCAAATACTTACAACCTGGAAAAACGAACAGCAGGAGTATATAGTGCAGCTTCTATCGGAACAAAGCAAAAATATATCTTTTTTGACCTCAGAAATCACCGAATTAAAAAAGCAAAATCTCAAAATACAAAAGTCTAACTGCGAAATAGAGAAAGCTATGACTTTTATGAACCAACAATATGAAGACCTAAAAAAACAAATTAATATTCTGGGTAATGAGCGTAAGGACTATCTACATACACTTAGTGAACTTGAAAAAAGGATCATTGACGTACAACAAATCTCTCGCAGCTCCTCGATTGAAATTAGAAATGTTCCAGCCACTGAAACAGAAACCATGTCTGATCTAAGCCGAGTGGTCTCTAACCGCGGAAATCTTATACACGTACCAATAAATGGCGTACGTGATATTTACCGCATTCCGGGGAAAACGGGAACTACCAAACCAATCGTTGTGGAGCTCACCTCCGTCCAAGAAAAAGAGAAAGTTATTACAGCAACAAAGAATTATAACAAGTCCAAACCCCCAGATGACCGCCTTAACACAGCCCAAATTGGAGTTCAGGGAAACTCTCAACCTGTGTACGTTACGGAATTTCTGCCGAGCTCAATAAGAAAACTGTTCCATCTCGCAAGGGAATTCGCAAAGCGCAACAAATACGAGTTCTGTTGGTCGGTGAATGGAAAGGTACTATTACGACAGGCTACAGGTATGCAGTATATTCATGTAAAATCAAAACGGTTTCTACTTGAACTCCAGCAGAAACAATGACTATACTATCTCTTAATCGTATGCATTTTATTTCTGTTTAGTTTCATTTCCGTTAAATTCTTAACTGCATGTTTTGTTTTTATATTCCAGCATGCAAATTATATTTTGAATCTCACGTTTACACCCACCTACTCAATAAATACACTTCCCACGTTGAACCTAAAACTCACACTACTCACCGTAGTTAACAACATACCATCACAAAGCATACCCATCACCGAATACTAAATTCTATAATCCATTATAAAATTGATTCAATAACTTTGTCCCCAAATCTGATTCTTCCCCTCATTAAAAATGACTGCCTTAATAGAAATAAATAGCGAACTTGACTCTTTAGATAGCTGTAACTCATATAAATGCGCACCCAACCAATGCGCACGTTTATTAGGGCCATCCATATCACTTAAAATAATCCACTTAAATATTCGTAGTGTTAATAAAAATTTTGATGCGTTTAATATCCTCCTAACAGATATCAATGTCGATTGTGATGTTTTGATACTGACTGAGTGTTGGTTACCATCGTGTGTAAATATCCCCACATTACAGGGTTACACCCACTACTCTTCTAATAATCATCTGAATCAAAACTCAGGCGTCATCGTCTACGTAAAAGAATCATTAACTCACACCATTAACGAACCTATCTTTAGCCATGCGTCCTGCCTTACCTGCATTATAGATAATAAAGTAACGATAGTGGCGATCTATAGGTCTCCTTCTTACAATTTACAAGAGCACTTTGACTTATTCCAGAATAACCTAAATAGGACGCTGATAGACTTGAAATCCTATAATCACATAGCTTTGATGGGAGATCTTAACATCGACATCAAACACCAAAACACAGATGGTTACTCAAATCCTTACCTGCTTCTAAACGCTGGTCACGCGTTATCACCTACACATGTCTACAATACGAGATTGGATAAATGCTACGATCACGTTCTGCTGAAATCAAAATTACCATCTACCACACTCGTCATAACTTCTCACATAACAGACCACCTGCCTACATTGCTCAGCCTTCAACTCAAAAACCCCCTCAGACGTCACACTAATTTTAGACTTAAAATCGATATGGAAAGTATCCAACGGGAAATGGCGTATACTGACTTCAACCATATTCTCCGAACACAGGATGCAAACCATGCCGCCAACTCTCTAGTTTCAACCATGTCAAACATAATTAAAAAGCACTCTAAACAAAGCATGATACCTAGAAAAAAGAGAATTCTTAAACCTTGGATGACAACAGGCTTGCTCCGTTGCATTGAAAATAGGGATCGGCTACACGAGAAAGCAACAAGCTCCCACAATAACCAAATTATTAAAACGACCTATACACGATATCGTAATTTTTGTAACCTTCTTTTACGTAGACTGAAACGAGCACATGATAAAAGCGAACTTGTAAAATGTAAAAATAACCCCAAAACGACCTGGCAAACTATAAAAACTATCACGAATACTAACAAGGCTAACCACCCACCCCTTGAACTATTACAACATGGTGATACTAAACCCTCACTCAATTCACTAAACAATTATTTTGTCGAGATCGGTAAAACTTTAGCAAGTGAAATAAAACCAAACCCTCTTGTTGACATTGCTCCTTTTCTAAAGAGTAATCAATCTGATACCCTAAACTCCATGGTGATCCTTGAGACAGACGAGTCGGAGGTAGATTCTATTATTATGGGGTTACGAACCGACTCAGCAACTGGCTCTGATGGAATTTCTCCTGCCATAATAAAGTCAAATCATACGATCCTTGTTCCCATTATCACACATATATGTAATATCTCTTTCCGCACTGGTGTTTTCCCAAATATTTTTAAAAAAGCTCTGGTACATCCAATCCACAAAAGTGGAGACAAAACCTCCATTACGAATTACAGACCTATTTCTGTCCTCCCCACGATGTCTAAAATTCTTGAAAAACTACTCGATAGGAGACTACTAGAATTTCTCAACAAAAATAAAATAATATCGAAACACCAATACGGTTTCAGACCCGGTATATCGACAGAGGATGCCGTCGCAGATCTAGTTGAACACATCACTGGAAAGTTGGACCAGGGACAGAAAGCCCTCGGAATCTTCCTTGATATACAAAAAGCTTTCGACACAATATATATACCCACACTTCTCACAAAGCTTGATAAGATTGGTATAAGAGGTATTGCTCACGATATTTTCAAAGACTATCTGAAAAATCGTTCCCAGAGCATCACGATAAATGGGATAAAGAGTGATGAAACACCTATTGAATATGGCATTCCGCAAGGTTCAATCTTGGGTCCCACTTTGTTCCTTCTTTATATTAACCAGCTCTGTGACATTAACCTACCCAACTGTACATTATTTACCTACGCAGACGACACAGCGGTTGTTGTACACGGCCTAAATTGGGCAGATATTAAAGCCACTGCAGAACGAAGTCTTATAATAATAAACAATTGGTTATCTCACAATCTCCTATCACTCAACCTTTCAAAAACTCAATTCATCCCTTTCACCATTACAAACTGCACCCAACCGCCACCTAATTATGATATTTACGTACATTCACATTGCAATCAGGTCAATAACTGCGGTTGTCGCCCTATAGTGAAAACTAAGAGCACAAAATATTTAGGCGTTTACATTGATCATACCCTAAACTGGCACTTACAAATTGAGAAGCTTACTACTAGAGTCAGACGCCTTATACACACCTTCAAAATTCTCAGACATGCCGCTGATCTCGAAACACTTAACATGGTCTATTCCGCTCTCTGCGTATCAATTATCTCCTACTGTATCCCAGTCTGGGGTAGCGCTGACAAAACGTACCTTATAAAGCTAGAGAGAGCGCAGCGAGCGGTACTGAAAGTTATACATTTCCAACCATTTAGATTCCCCACCCGTGAACTATTTTCAATTGCGAAAGTTCTAACAGTTAGGCAACTTTTTGTACATCGTGCTATTATACGCCTCCATCCCCGAGTACCTCTACCGGATATCACCAAGAGAAAACCCCATAGAGGCTACACTATAGCCCCACACAGGACTACCTTTTGCACACGACAACTTCCCATTTCCTGTAGCAAAGCCTATAATAAGGTCAACAAGCTGCTACCAATACAGTCATTAAAAAAGTACGAACTAAAGAAGAAATTGATGTACTGGCTTCTAAACTTAGACTACGGTGAAACAGAAAACCTTCTAGGTTAAATACACACGCACACGCCGCACACACGCACACACACATACATACACACACACACACACACTCGCGCGCACACACACACACACACACGCACACACACACACAGACACACGCACACACAGACACACGCACATCCACGCACACACAGACACACGCACATCCACGCACACACACGCATACACACACACACACACAGAGAGAGACACACACACGCTCATGCACACGTACACGCTCACGAACAATACTGTGTCATGTAATGCTGTCGTCTTTCTTATGTGTTCTAATGTGTCACTACTATAATCTCAAGATATATTACACTGTTTACACAAAAGTCTACAGTAATCCACTGAATTCCAGAATACAGGTCAATACCTAGTTTGGAATTCAGAGTACTCTGATTTAATGTAATTTTAGTAAATAGCGACAAACCATTATGTGCTTAACCATGTAACACTTTCTGAGAAATAAAGTTTTTATTTATTATTTATTTAAAAAAAAAAATCTTGTTCCGAGTCTGGTTGTTATTTCATTTCGTCATCATCAACCTAGCGATAGCCGCGGCACTGCAGGCAAAAAGGATGATAGACTTTCTAAAAATATATCACTGCCGAGAAATTTCATCGATATCGATAAAAGATCAGGAGCAACATTTTTGACGCACACATTGACATTACGTGCACATATAGACAATTCAATTTTAGTCTCGTCCGCTAGTTGACATTACCAATCTATGGATATACTATATCTATGACTATATCTATGCCAGGCCAGATAAATATTACTTTCCAGATCTGGTCACCCTATACAGGCTGAGAAGAGCATTGTTATTGTAATATAATTATATCGTATTCTGCATCTGGGATGACGATTGTTTTAAATAGGATTCTTAATGTTTGGTCAAATTGGTAGAATTTACGCTGATATGTTTATAGCATTTCAGGGTTTAAGTGACGACGTTTATGAGTTAGGCTGAGAGCTTGGATATAAAATAAATTGCGATGTGTACATTATTTCAAGGTTAAATTTGTAGTTTTTCTTGTGGTAACTCGACATTCGGGAACCAGTGTTGCCATACCTTCTACGTGCTTTAAAATTTATACCTATTTACGTGCGACAAACTATTATCTTTGTATTTAAAACCATTTAACCGAATCGGCCTTGTCTAGACGTTTCTTTGAAATGTCCCAAGATTTATATTATGAAACGGTCTTAGATATTGATCGGTTTCGTAAATTGTAATTGGAGAGCAAAACTAACCTTGGTTTTATTGTCGTTTTGTTTTATTTTAGCTACTGAGATGGAATTGCTTTTTTAATTGGCGTTGTAATAGGGTAATTCTCTTAATTTGTTTTGGCAACCCATTTACGTGGTTTTCAATCTGGAACTTCGCCTTGCGTTGTCGTCGGTAAAGACGAAGCGTAAGATAGACTTTATCCAGTTTTGTATAGCGTTCTCGCTATTACACTGTGCCTATTCATAGCTTGATATCATTTTAGAGTAGTTAAAACAGAATTTATAATTTTAATATCATAAATGTAACAAGCAAGCTGAAGTGGCAATGGGCTGGCCACGTCTGTCGAAGGACCGATGGCCGTTGGAGCAGACGAGTCCTAGAGTGGAGACCGCGTGAAGGTAAACGAAGGTAGTACGCCCCCTAGCCAGATGGACCGATGACCTGAAAAAGGTGGCTGGGACGGACTGGATGCGGAAGGCGGAGGATCGTACGAAATGGCGCACATTGGGGGAGGCCTATGTCCAGCAGTGGACTGCAGTGGGCTAATTGATTGATTGATTAAAATGTGACAGTTTTGAAGATGGTGTGATATAATTTATAGGTTTACCTATATATAAAAATAAATTCCTTTTTCCCTTGGTCACGCCATCACGCGTGAACGACTGGACAGATTTCACAAATTTTTTTTAGAGTATTCCTTGCAGTTCAGGGATGGTTCTTACGTAGTGAAAAATTAAAAAAAAACGGTTAAATCGTCACGGGAACGGGAACAGAATTCCATACGGGCGGAGCCGCGGGCTTCAGCTAGTCTACTACAATAAGGGCTGCTATCTAAAATATAGATATTAATGTAACTAGTTCAGACACAAATGTTGTATAAAAATTTGTATGAGTGTAAGTAAATCATATTTATCAATGTGTAAAATGTAGTTTAGTAAGTTTTTGCTTGAAATAAATAATTGTTGTATTGTACATGACTGTCACTCTATTACCATAGTCTAACGATTCATATTCGTTATCCTGTGCTATTACGCTTGAACAGTACAGAAATAGACTACTGTCTAATTTCTAAACATCTTATATCTAGAATAAAATATACGCTACCTCTTAACCCCAGAATAGATTCATATGGGTTGCAGAAACGGCATAACATTCAAAAGGAGCCGCAGAAAACAGCACGAAATACTATCTTTATCGCATCGTAAACGTATTGAGAGAACGGAGCATTGTGATTGGTTCACAGTAGGCAGGCGGCCAATCACAATGCTCCGTTCTCACAATACGTTTACGTTACGAATTCGAATGCTTTTCGTGCTCGGGACACGGAGCATTGTGATTGGCCGCCTGCCTACTGTGAACCTGTGTGTGTGTGCGAAGCCGGCCAATCGGAATGCTCCGTTCTCTCAATACGTTTACGATACGATTAGAATAGTTTTTCGTGATAGGGGTATAGAGCATGGCGATTGGCCGCTTGCCTACGGTGAATCTGTGTGTGTGTGTGAAGCCGGCCAATTGCAATGCTCCGTTTTCTTGGCACGTCGCGACATAATATAGAAAAAAGAAAAACAACTGGCATACCTTCGGCAACTGCAGCTTTCTTGAGCGCTCCCATGGAGATGCTCTTCCTGGGCACGGAGTCAGTCTGGTCCTTGGGCCACGCGAACTGGTTGCGGTACTCCGTGCTGGCTATCTCTGGCTCCTTGGCAGGCTTCACGTCGCCTAACGCGGTGGTGGCCTGCGGAGAAATGACGATGATGCTGATTAGTTTTAAGCATTCCTTCTACTATGGCTCAGAAAGACGATTTTCCTAACAAAATCTGTTCAAAATTCAGTTTCGTTCTAATCTCAAATTCTCAAATGTCAATAAGATTACAACTTCAATTAAAAGAGGGAAAAACTAAAAACTCTATATAATAATATTTTACGGCTCTATATAAAAATAAAAGAATAAATAAAGTCCGCGGTAGCCTAGTGGTATGGGTAATGGACTGCTGAGACGAGGTCTCGGGTTCGATCCCAGGTATTCCATGGCACACACCAATGACTTTTCGATACTTTTCGAAGTTATGTGTGTATTTGTCGCAGGTTTATATGTGCCCGGTTAATGGCAATAGGCTCGCCACCTATTACATTGGGACCTAAACATAAAACTGGCGAAATGTGGGTGCTAGAACCTCTGCCTACCCCTTCGGGGATAAAGGCGTGAGTTTATGTTATTTTATGTTATATAATGTCAACAACATTCAATCACGATGTCAATGTACTTTCTTGCTAATTGTGTTACGACAAAAACAGTTTTTCACATCTCATCTTGACATATTAAGATAGAATTTTGAATAGATTGATTAATAGGCGTATGGGCTTCTGGAAAAATCTGTCGAGAATGTCAAAGTAAGCTTGTAGTAGACAGGTGCGACTGACTTGTCTGTTACCGCCAGGTATACTGGTACCTATAGACATATTCGGTTATAAAAACTTCTGCTACTTGGGTTACTACACAGTAACCGACCTAATCCTGCCACCCACAAGCCCCTGGGAGAGGGAGGGGACACCGAAATTGCATATCAAAAAAAGTAAATGAGATCTACATACATTCAAACAAGTCAATTATCAAACAATGTAAACTTTTTGTTGTTATCAATCATCTGACTTATTCACGCACGTGTACTGCACGCGATTCAATTATTTAATTATTCTTCATGATCAGTGTCTGCACCTGAGCACATGTTGATCTATTTGTTGCGTGTTATTTAAGAGTGCCGTGTTGTTCCCGAAAAAGTAGAATTGGGGCCACCCCTTCTCTTCCCATGTGGTGTCGTAGAAGACGACTAAGGGATAGGGCTGAATAACTTTAACATCAGACAGATACGTACAGCCTAGACTCAGCCTCAGATGCATGGCTCGAGTCTACAATAGTGCCCGGAATACGGCAATAGGCTCACCCCCTGTTACGTTGGTGAAATGTGGGTGTTAATTCACCTCTGCCTAAACATCCGGGGATAAAGGCGTGATTATATGTATGATTATGTTTATGTATTTAAGATAACAGGGACAATAATGACACCTCCTCATCATCATATTAGCTTGGATGAGCGCCAATTCCGGTCGCATCTTTCCAATTCAGCTTGCACTTTGGAGCCCAAGATCTGCTCTACACTTCTCTCTTCATCCTAACGTTAATCCTGGCCGGATTCACAGCTTTAACCTCGGAGTACGAGGTCCGCTTTCTCCAGGCTTAACTACGGTTTTGCTGAACTTCGTTTTTTTTTAATATAACTTAGGTGGCAGCGAGGCGCACGGCCCACCGGAAGGAAAGTGGTTACCGTGGCCTATGGACGTGTGCAACAACAGAAGCGTCACACTCGCGCTGCCGACCCTGAACAGAGAGTTTCTGAAATACCCTGATGCAGCAAGGCTAGCGAAGATGTTCCCCAAAAATAACACCTGCAAACTAGGCAGTATTAAGAACGGGGACGAACTGATCTCTGACCCGGAAAGGATCCTGGAACTGATGCTCAACACACACTTCCCGGAATGCGAAGAATACAAGGATCATACGAGGCCCACCGACACGTACCCAACAATTGAGACGGAGGAGGGCACGGTTATTACCAAAGAGCATTTAATGTGGAGTGTCCAATCATTCCAGCCGTATAAAGCTGCTGGACTGGACGAAATCTTCCCAAAAATGATACAAGCAGCCATAAAATATATAGGCGACGATCTTCTGGCGCTATATAACTGCAGCATCAGACTGAAGTACATACCAAGACTATGGAGGGAAGTAAGGGCGGTTTTCATACCGAAACCAGGAAAGGCCACATACCAGGAAGCGAAATCCTTCAGATGTATAAGCCTTTCCTCGTTCTTACTAAAGACCCTGGAAAAGATACTAGATAGACTGATAAGAGAACAAGTGGCCATGAGCGGATCTCCACTGCATAGAAACCAGCATGCGTACATGGAGGGAAAGTCGATTGAGACAGCCCTACACAATCTGGTCAACAGAGTGCAGAGATCGCTGAGCAACAAAGAATACGCACTGGGATGCTTCTTTGACGTCGAGGGTGCATTCGACAGAGCAACTCCAGATTCAATAGAGGAGACCCTGAACCGGGAAGGAATAAACAAAGACATATCAGGATGGGTGAAAAACATGCTGAAACACCGACTGATACAAGCAGAGATAGCAGGAACAAGACGTACGGTGATAGCGAAAAGAGGTTTTCCGCAAGGAGGTTGTCTATCACCACTATTATGGTGCCTGCTAATAGACGAATTAGTTGACAAGATTAATAGGAGACACATATATACACAGGTGTACTCTGATGACGGTGTGCTCCTAATTACAGGAAAAGTCCTCAGTGTTATGTGCAACATCATGAACAGGGGACCGAAAGAAGCATTAGAATGGTGCAGGAATAAAGGCCTAAACCTAAACTCTGACAAAACCAAACTAGTCCTATTCACCAACAAGAGAAAAATAGGACAGACTGAACCAATTAGAATAGATAATAAGGACCTTGAAGTGGTGAAGGAGGTCAAATATCTAGGAGTAACACTGGACAGCAAACTGACCTATAAGACACACATAAGCCAAGCATGCTCAAAGGCGAAAATGGCCATGATGCAATGCAAAAGAGCGGTAGGCAGGAGCTGGGGGATGAAACCATCCATAGTGATGTGGATATACAAAGCAATAATACTGCCAAGGATATTACACGGAGCTCTAGTGTGGTGGCATAAAGCCCAAGCAGGGAAAAACAAACAAGAACTGAACAAAGTCCAAAGATTGGCAGCTCTAATGACCACAGGTGCGATGAGTACAACTCCAACAGCCGCGCTGGAAATCATACTGGGCCTGAATCCAATAGACCTTGAAATAAAAAGGAAAGCGACAGAACAATGGTTCAAGCTGAGAAGCACTGGTCAATGGACTGCAAACACATTCGATGAGGGCCACGCCAGGATCAGTCAAGGTTACGAAGAAAGATTATCAATGGTCCTGTCGAACAACGACCTGATCAGGAAGGAGAGGACTTTTGATAAGAAATATAGAATACATATAGGAACAAGAGAGGACTGGATGATGAATGCAGAAGGCATCATCTGCTACACGGACGGCTCTAGAAAAGAATCCAAAAAGCTTTCTGGCTCCGGGGTACACATTAAGTGCGAAAAAGGAACAGAAATAAACAAATCGATATCTTTAGGCAAATACGCAAGTGTCTTCCAATCGGAAATTTATGCCATAATGGAATGCGCGGAAATGGTGAACTGCCTGAAAGACACAGGAAAGGTAACCATTTATAGCGACAGCCAGGCGGCATTAAGGGCACTAGGAAAACCAGAGACGACATCAGCGCTCGTCAAAGAATGTAAGGAAACTATGGAAAGACTGTCAAGGAAACTCGACGTAACACTTGCCTGGGTGCCCGGACATGAGGGCAATACAGGCAACGAGACGGCGGACGAACTGGCAAGAAAGGGAGCTGATGAAAATCAAGTGGGGCCCGAGCCTCGACTACCGATTGCCCACAAAATAACAAAGGGAGTCATCAGCCGAAGCATAGTGGCGGAAGCTAACCGGAGATGGAAGTCCTCGCCAGTCATGAGACAGGCGAAGATCTTCATTAAGAGCATGGACACAAAGAAAACGGGCCGACTGTTAAAACTCTCCCGAGGAAACATGAGGCTGGTCGTAGAAGTGATAACGGGACATTGTCGGCTAAACGGGCACCTGACACTTATAGGGGTGAAAACTGACCCCAAATGTCCAGAGTGCATGGAGGAAGAGGAAACCAGCCTCCACCTGCTGGCCAAATGCCCCATGTACTCAATGTTAAGATGGGAAATCATGGGAACGGACACCCTAGAAGAACAAGACCTCGAGGATCTGAAGGTGGAACAGATCGTAAGATTCTGCAAAGAGACAGGTAGGTTCGACGGAACGCCGTGATTGCCGGACACTCCTTAACCTTCGAATAGGAGGAACAGGGGAAATGGGTGAAATGGCCCCCATAAAAGGGCAGATCACCCGTCCAGTCTACGGCGTCCCCCGCTGGATGTAAGTAAGTAAGTAAGTAAGCCTTAGGTCTTCCCACTGCTAGCACAAAAACTCTCCAGTGAGCCCTGGCTACCCTTCTCACCGCCGGGAACACAAAACGAGGTAATTATGATCGCGGTATTCTGTAGGGCGGAGGTACTTCCCCAGTCGGATTGCTCAATTAGACAGAAATATCGTCGTGTCCTACCTCCTCTAGGCCTGAAGCGACTGCCATCTGACTTTTAAAACCCATGGGTTATAACTAAGTATTGCAGTTAGACCAGTTGTAGGATTTTTTTTAGGGCTCCAACTAACGACTGCCACAGATGTTCGTATGACAACTGAAACCGACAGCTTAACATGCGCTCCGAGGCATGGAAACAGACTAATGCAAATAAAAAATAAGTTAGTTAGTTACAGTTATTTACATAAAAACAAGTATTTACCTCAAAACGTACCGGTTTCCTACAATCCTAATAATATTTTAACGCGAAACTTTGTATGTATGGATGTTTGTTACTATTTCACGTAATAACTACTGCGCCCCAAGCACGAATAATATTCGAATTCAAAATGTAAACGTATCCAAAAAACGGAGCAATGTGATTGGCTGCCTGCCTACTGTGAACCAATCGCAATGCTTCGTTCTTTTGATACCTACGAATTCGAATTTTGTTCGTGCTGCACTGAATGGATTTTAATGAAACTTTACAATAATATAGCTTTTACATCAGAATAACATATAGGCTACAATTTATAACGATAACCGATATTATATTGTTGTCATTGTTGATGATCATTATGACATTGGGTGGGTTATGATAATAAGACAATGCATGACATTTTGTTTTTATTTTTAATGTTTACATAACTACTATTATTTATAATTTAAATGTAGTTTTAATTTAATAATTTACGTAGTCTCACATGCCAGGGATGGTGAATATGAGAATCTACTTTAATATTACTCAACATCAATGTGTAACCATATTCTTTTGTGAGCCAATTAATGAATTGAATTGAATATAGCGATAATGACACCCACGCGGGCGGAGCCGCGGAAAAATGCTAGTTTGTGTTAGTGTGAAGATTTTGTTTAACAGTTCCCATAGAGACTTGCGCAAGTTAATAATAAATGAAGAGTTAAATGTGGAGAAAGTATGAACCGCTATATAATATGGAAATAGTCACGTAGCTTAGGTCGTGACTCGTGCGTCTTTTGTTGATCTTTTTCATTTGATTCATATGAACACAAGCATTTCAGCTAAGGTCCGGCACACACGACGAAGTGCATTACAGAACAAGATTTTAGCTGGCAAAAACATCTCTTCATAATCGCGTAAAGTATCTATATTTAATTTACCACTCGTGAAGGGGGAGAGGGACAGATGTAACCGGAGTAACGGGCCCCATCAAGACTTTCGGAGCTAAGCCAAGCTTAACAGCAAGCCGGTAAACCTGCTGCCTGCGGACGAGACCCTGGTGAAGAGTTTTCCTTTCTGGGTTAGGAGGTAAGACAAAGTCACTCACGTTTACATTTAAACTAAATCAAAAGGGTGAGGGGTAAATTAACCCCGGGCCTTTCACCTTGGAAAGCTTTGGGTGCAACCGAGAACACGGTAAGATAATATTATCTATTGTATATTTATACATATAAATGAAATTAGAGTATTGGAGTGTCTGTTTGTTATATTGAAATAACCGTTTTCACTACATCCATATGATTTGAAGTTTGTCTGTTCGTTCCGGCTAATCTCTGAAATGGCTGGACCGATTTTGACGGGACTTTTATTGGCTGATGTAATAAGGAGTAACTTATGCTACTTTTATTTTAGAAAAATAGCGTTGACTCATTACTAAGCGATAACCGATATCCACGCAGGTGGAGCCGTGGGCAACTGCTAGTTAAATATTATTAAGTATTTCTGACTGCTTGATTCATTAACGCAGAGCTTTGGGTCATCATTTGCCGTGGGTGAGATTATCTCTGGCATATCCCTTACGCCCCAGCAGCTGGGATAATATTTCACTTCTAAGGAATTAACTTTAAGGATGAAAATTGTATAGAAGTTTGCTAGTTCCACAGATCATGAAATTTTAGGTACATTCGTCTTGTCAGAAATAAATTCGTTCAGCTATTACTTACAGCGGCGTGAAGAAGTAGCGAACAGACACATAACCATGAACTTCGGCATTTAAATTTTTGTGCATATTTACCATAGACAATCAGAGGTCAGTCACGGCCATAGAGCATATAGAATTAGATATCTATAGTCACGGCTATTTCCAGCCACTCAAAATGCCATCGGCCTACTTTCCGCTGAAATTCAATGGAATTCGGAATTTTATTGACGACTGGTCACTGGCGGACGCCATGCATATTACATTTCGGTTAGTTAATTGGGTTTCGATCGATACCTAATCGTAACTAGTTCATGGCTCAATTCTACGAAACGGAAATGGGGTTTCAATGTTTTGATGTACCGATTTATTGAACAGTAAAATAATAGATTGGCCGAAGAGCTCGAGGCTTTTGCCATTAGCTAATTTTGAACATAAAAAAAGAATGAAACTCTTTTATGAATATTATATTGTCTATGGTCAATTGCAAAATGACAATTTCGCGCGCTTTCTAAACGGATTGAAACAATGATATATTATAAACTGTAGATGCTTTGGGGTTTGTCCGGTATCTGAAATTGCGACAAAAAATGATGACTTTTATCATCATTTTATGCACTAAATAATTGCGCTACGGAAAAAATATGTCTACGTAAAAATCGTAATTATTGAAATCAAATCAAATCATTTATTTCCTTAATCAATGTTCAGTATTAAATTAGTATTGATATAAATATTGATGAAATGAATTCATATAAATTTATAAAATTGACGTATTTTAGTATCTACTTAGCTCTATTTTTTTAATTAGTGCTTGCGCCATTTTTGAAAGCCGCCATGTTAATGCACGACGAATCTATAGTTTATAAAAATATCATTGGGCTGAAAAAGGTTTGTACCCAAGTTTCTTTTTTTAAAAGCAGACTGCGGCTACAGAAATGATGTACAGTGGCTTGCCTTCGCCTAGATGCAATTAGTATTTGCTAACGTGGACACGCCAAAAATAAATATTTCATACAATCCTGGATGGCTGATCAGGCATCGAACGTTTTTCCTCTACGCCCAAGAGGCCTCATTATATTGTTATTATTGTGGATAAATAAGTAAATGTGCATAATTCCTTGTGACTTGGGTGTGAGTAACACATTCTAAACGGAATAATAGCCATTTTCAGCAATGCACGGACACTTTTGTGGATACATTGAATGACTGTTAAAAATGATTGCGGTTGGTTCAGAGTGTGTTACTTCATCCACGACTTTAAATTTGTGTGTGTGGGGTCTTGAATCTTTTTTCTTAATTTTAGCACTTCAAGTGCAATTCACTAAAGGTCTCTTTAAGTATTATACACCTATTTTGTATTATAACGGTTGAATCAAAGTGTGTACGAAACACCGTGAATACCGTGAAAAGTGTGTGTGAAATATCGTGAATGCCGTGAAGCTTAGCATCAATCGCTGGCCTTAATAAACTTGTGTGAGCGTTATCAAGCCTTTCGGTTCAGTGGGCAATTTATTTATAAAAGAATTGGCCTATTGAAAAGCCTTCACAGCTGGGTCACCGATCAGACACAGTTGCCTCGGTATTAAGGCAATCAATGTAGCGAGTCATATATATAACTGTGTTTGAAGGGGTTCGCTTCCCGATTTTGGCATATGGATGTGTGCAACACTAGTGCTGCCGACCCTATAACAACAGAGAGTTTCTGTGTCCTCAGTGCAGAAGGAAAGGCTTTTCCTGCCTTTGGTCTTCCCACTAACAGTGAAAAAAACTCTCCAGTAAGCTCTGGCTACCCTACTCACCGCCGGGAACACAACACGAGGTTATTATGGCCGCGGTATTCTGTAGGGCGGAGGTATTTACTAATCGGACTGCTCAATTAGAACAGAAATACTGTCGTGTGCAATCTTCGTCTATCAGACTGTCAATTGGTGGTAGAACTCAGAAGCTACTCCGTACCTTGGGTTCCACGGTGTCGGTCCACCGTGGCTGGCGTGGTCCCTCTGACTTGCTGCGTCGCCCAGCGCGATCATTGTCGTTCCTTTGAGCACTCTGCAAAAAAGTAATCCTCTTAAAAAAGTAAATTGCAAACGGTGAGTTGCATGCACTATTCTATGTATACTATACTAGGCAGACTGTTTGGAACCAATGATGTGTTATAAATTATAGATACGGTATAAAGCAACATGGAGGCTTTCAAAAATGGCGCAAACCCTTAATATAAAAGAAAATAGCAACTTACTACCAAGCCGTCAATATTATTAATTTATTTGAATTAAATTATTTATTAAAAACATTTTTTTTTTCATAGCGTACTGTCGCGTCGTTGATTTATTCATAAAATGATGACCAGTTATCATTTTTTGTCGCAATTTTAGAGTCCGGACAACGTATCTACAGTTTATAATACATCATTGGTTTAGAATAGAATAAGGTCAATATTTAGGACGGGGTTTCATCCCGTGACTAGTTCCTTACTGTTGGGACTACCCTACTGGCTGTAACAAAAAGGTGCATAATGCCTATACAGATAGGTATCAAAAATCCAAAATACCTTAATTCATTTTATATAGTTCTGCATATTAAAGAAATTTGACACAATTTTTGTTCTAAAGTATGTCGAAAATGCATATTCGCATTATTTATAAAAAAAAATGCGGATTCTATCGAGGTTTATTTAACCATAAACTAGGATTATTTAAGGAACCGCGGGTTGAAAACGAAAACGCCTCTTTGTACACCTGGGTTGCATTGTGGCAGTTCAAAATTTGTTTTTAAAGCACTAGGCAAACTTAAGAAACAGCTGATGACAGGAATAATACTTCAACTTCTCAAGAAAGTGACGATACCTACCTAATTAGGTACGACGATTTTTATTTTTAAATTATATATTATTAAATAATTTATTATTAATACAAAGCAACCCAGGTGTCCAGTGTTTATTTAAATTTACACTGAGTCCGACATTACAGTTGATTTTCAGCAGCTATGGTCACTAGATGACTAAAGATGTTAGTTATCACAAAGTTTGAACTTGTCTGGTAGTAACTAAACAATGAAATTAATAAAGTAGTTTCTCTTACCCTCGCCCGGTCGAAAGCTGAAGCCTGTTGAGGCCTGATGTCGTCAACGGGGGCGGGGTCGAACAATTCATTCGTCTTATACGCCATTCCGGGATACTTTTTGCGACGAGGCATCGCTGGCTCCATAGGCCCTGTGGAACAAAAAGCCTTCTTAATTTAGGTACTCCAGATTTCTTGCGGGACCCCGGTTCTGGTAATTGTCAACCGCTGCCATATCACAGACACTGCTAAAATGGGTTTCGGTCTCGTGTCTCCCCTGTTGGCCCCCTAGGGGAGACATTAGGACCTTTTAAATTCTGTTGTCCTTCCTAGGCTGGGGAGATATTAATTTTAAAATTATATTTTGAGTACTCGTGTCTCCCATGTCTCCCATAAAAATACATGTCAAGTCTTAAATTTGACTTTGAAAGATAACATAGGCCTTCAACTCAGGCATAATAAATAATACATTAATACTTATTTATTTGCAAGTAGCCAGTATGTACAAACTGAACTGTGACAGGGAAGACATGAGTACTCAAAATATTAAAAGTAAGTTCTGATATCTCCCCAGCCTAGGGGAGGCAACAGGACTGACGAAATCGTGATGTCTCCCCTAGGAGGAATATCAGGGGAGACACGAGACCAAATCCCTTAAATGCCATGTAGGTTTAGACTTTACTGTTATGCTGTTCTAGAGTTTATTGATATGCTATTAAGTCTAAAATTCGCCTGTAGAACTTTTAATCCCGATATTCCACTAGCAGGATAAAAGTAGCTTCGACCTAGGTATAGAAAGATTTTTTATATTTGGTTCTTGTATTTTTTCTTGTATTTATTTTATTCATTAACAATTTATATTGTGTTTGAACATACATAACATTATTATCATACATACATAACATTACCTATTAAAAATAATAATAATTAATCAAGCAAGAAATATAAAAATGTCAAAATCAAATTCAATGAAGTCAGAACTCTCAATTATAAAAATAAATTAGTACCTACACAAAGTCAGATTTATACATGTCAATTTCTATTCATGTCAAATTATAAATTACTTATGTCGATTTCTATTTATGTCAATAATATAAATTTCAGTAATCAAGTCCAAATACCAAATAATAGAAAATAAAAAAGAAATTAAAATACAGCAAAATGTCGAACATAAAATAATATGTCAAAAAAAAAAAAAAAAAAAAAAATTCAGTAGATAGTATTAACGTTTATTCTTTGCAAACCGAAGCCTGGTGTTAAACATGTACATAGGCCATGGTAATCACTTTCCATCAGGTGGGCCGGGAGCTTGTCTGAAAAACCATACATGGCTTGCCTCATTACAGTATTAGTGTGTTTATGTTTTTGAATAGTTTGTTTATAAATAGGTTTTAAAATACGCATTGTACATTGAAACTAACTAACCACACCAATGCAAATATACATACATACATAAAAAAGTGTGTGTGTGTACTTGTGTACTCGCGTTAGAAGTTATACTTCTTTTGATAAACTAAAAGGTTGATTTACAGCTAACTTCAAAATTTACTCTCATCATTTTTCCCTAACGCGCCAAAAGTAGTATAACTTCAAATATTTGCACTGTGCGGTAATCGATCACACGACCTTGTATTTAACAGTTGACCACTCCACCACTGCGCTACACAGTGCAACATAACCGCTCAAATCAGTTGCACGACACGCTCTCATTGCGATACACGCCTAGTACAGTCGGCACCAGATCGATCTTGATGAACAAAGTACTCAAATTGGTCTCAAAGCCTTAATTTCCCCCTCTTCCTGTCGACTGATTGTTCTGTTATTTGGCACACACCTTTAGTTCTTATTTTTATACTACTTAGATGGCAGACAAGCACACGGCCCACCTGATGGAAAGTGGTTACCGTGGCTATAGACGTATGCAACATCAGGGGAGTCACATTCGTGCTGCCGACCCTGTAAACACGGGGAGTTTCTGTGACGTCAGTGTAGAAGACAAAGCGAGAATAGCCTTGGTCTTCCCACTGACAGCACAAAAACTCTCCACTCTGGCTAACCAACTCACCGCCGGGATTACAACACGAGGTTATTCTGGCCGCAGTATTTTGTTGGGCGGAGGTACTTCCCCAGTCGGACTGCGCGGTTGGACGGGAATACCTTCGTGTCCTACCTCTCCTAATAGTTCGGACGATAATACAATTTAAATCAATAAAACAGTTTGACTTGCTCGTAATACCTTAGTTTTAAGATAACTTAGAAACTTTGAAGTCAAGATATTTCTGGCGCTGACTGTACTGTACGCACAATTATACATAAATAATTCTACTTCCATAACTCTCTCTTTTATTATCTCATTTATGAATAATATATTATAATAGTATAATAAATTATATTGCGTAACATCGTTTTACATGAGTTAGGATGAAAGTTATATCGTATGGAAGGTGTAATATACAAGTGGATGATTACATAGGATGTGCAGATTTAATTTAGGTTTATGTAGACTGTTTGAATTGATTCTAAATGCATTTTTCATGTTTAATATTCAAATCGATTTAAATAGAAAAAATTTAATCGGTTTAGGCGGGGCTTGGACCTCCGATCTGTATTGCGGTACTGTAATGCGGCAAGACTTGTATGTTTTTTTTATACCACTTAGGTGGCAGATAAGCACACGACCCACCTGATGGAAAGTGGTTACCGTGGCCTATGGACATGTTTATCACCACGCCACGGTTTGCAAAGAATAAAAGTAAATACTACTATACTATACTTAATGTAAAAAATCTTTCTAGAGGTAGAAGCAACTTTTAGACTTAATAGCATATCAATGTCTAGAACAGCATAACAGTAAAGTCTAAACTAACATGGCGTTTAAGGGATTCGGTCTCGTGTCTCCCATGAATCAGCACGTGTTTATAAGTAAACCGGTACCTACAACAGAGGTTGACACAGTCCCGCCATCATCCCATATTTTTGGGGCCGATACTTAACTGACCCCTTTGCATGGCTTTTTGAACTTACCTATTCGTATGGGAAGCACGGAAAATGTTGGGAAAATTGACACCTTAATATGGGTAGCATGGAAGGTGGTATAATTCAAACTTACTCCTTTGTATGGGTAGCACGGAAGGTTGCGAGGAAACTTACTCCTTTGTATGGGTAGCACGGAAGGTTGCGAGATAACTTACCCCTTTGTATGGGTAGCATGAGTAACATGGGTAACACGGAAGTTTGGTAGAAAACTAACTACTTACTACTCTTTGTATGAGTAGCATGGAAGGTTGTGTGGAAACTTACCTCTTTGTATGGGTAGCATAGAATGTTGCGTGGAAACTTACCCCTTAGTATGGGCAGTACGGAGGTAATATATATCAAACTTACCCCTTTGTATGGGTAGCACGGAAGGCGGTGTGGGTGCTGGTGCTGGCTGCTTCACCACGCCCTGCTGCTGTTCTTTGTACTCGTGCCATTTGTAAGTGCTACGGTATTCCGAATGCAGCTGGAACAAAAAAACACAGGTTTTGAATAAAAGAGGCCATGATATCTTCTAGAATTCCCAGTCAGGGCGTGGTAATAAGGGTTTTCTGTTTAGAAATTCTTATTAGCAGTACCGAACCAGGGAAAAAAGGCAAGTTGATGGCAATATAATCAAAATTGATAACAACATTACAATTGCAATGATGCAATATTATAAAGTTTACGGTTTGGAGACAGGAGTCCACCTTATTAGTCCTCGGGTATTGGAGGATTGGTATGTCTTGGCTTTTAAAGAAGCGACTGCCATCTAATCGACCCTGAGAGAAAAGCCTACACGAGAATCTCGTAAGTTAATCATCAGGTCAACCTCTCCTGTTAAGTCTCGGTACACATACAGTAAAGGTTTTGTCTTACAGTAGACGGGACAAATGTAGATTCGTCCACATTTAGCATTAATGATATAAATATTGTAAGAAGACGTCTTAAAAAATGCTGCAGTAGTGTTTGTTGCGCCGTTTTTTCTCCACCAACGTCTTGAAAGCGGTGGTAAACTCAGGATAAGTAGAATTTATTATTGACGTCTAAGATACAACCATGTTGCCATGTAGGCACTAGGGTGGCTTGGGGGGCTCGACCCCGAAGATCTTGGTGGTGCCTCATACCATGGGGTACCGATAGGAACTAAGAAAATATATTTAGTAGTACTCAGTAATGAATAGATAATTTTTGAATAAAAAAGTTAAAACGCTTATTTACTGAGTCTCCGTTTATCCGAGGAAAATTGTAAAGACAATCTGTTAAATGTGTCAAACTGTCATAGAATCTGTCCTGAGAGAAATCAAGCCCCCTAAAATCCAATCACACGTCCTGATCGTCCACCTGAATCTGTGGGGGGCGGACACACGGAAACAAATTTACTGGCGTGGCTAACGTGGCTCAATGCACAATGGCACAATGTCGCCATGTAGTTATAACTCCTGAACTAAAACGCTGCCTGCCTGCTTTTGAAGATAAGAGTGTAACCATTTTTCGTTCCTGATTGTGCATCTGTGTAAGAATTAAATTATATAGCTTTTACCCGCGGGTCCACACGTGTGGATGTCGGATATCCCGACCAAACATAGCCTATGTTCTTTCTAAAAGTGTAATCTACCCAAATACCAAATTTCATCAAAATCGGATCAGTGGTTTAGGCGTGAAAGCGTAACATACAGACATACAGACAGACAGAGTTACTTTCGCATTTAGGTATTATATTAGTATGGATTATTTGTGCCCATACCCATTGATTAGCCAGTTTGAAGGCATTTTATAGAATTCTGATTTTAGAAGTCTCTCAATATGATTCATTTTCAACTCACAATTTATTTGGTTCGATTTTCCCTCACCCTTCCAATAAAAGCTTAAATAAACAGAGCCTTCGTACACAAGTGCTATGTGTTTATTTTAGCCCTCGACAAATATAGGACGAAAGTGGAAAATACAGGTTATTTTCTATACTCCCTAGATACATTCAAAACATACAACTAGGTATTGGTTGCCAGGGTTATCAAACGTACAATCAGCATCAGATTGCGAGAGAAACCCTGGTGGCCAGGTGCGCTCACTGCCGCTCTAGACATGTGGCTCTTCTTCTTTTTATTTTATTCAAATGGCGCTTTGCATCAGTTATATAGGTACCGATGATTCTGCCAACGTCCAGGTGTAGAGTAAATTTCAAGTAAAATGTATTAAAAAAAATTATCATGGCGAAACGCCAATGTCAAGTTTACCAGAGGCACGTTAGCCACGCCAGTAAATTTGTTTTCGCCCCCCACGAGATTCAGGTGTACGATCAGGACTTGTGGTTGGATTTTACGGGGCAAGTGGCATTTCGTTGGCCAGCATTTGCTAGAATAGAACTTCAACTTCTTCAAAATGGCCTCTGCAGTAAATCGCCACAACTCGCCAATGCCAATTAAAATGTAATATAAAATTATAAATGGCGACACGCCAATATCAAGTGTACCAGAGCCACGTTAGCCACGCCAGTAAATTTGGTTCTGTGTGTCCGCCGCCCACGAGATTTAGGTGGACGATCAGGAGGTGTGGATGGATTTTAGGGGGCTGCTAGAATAGAATGTTTAGGATTTGACGTTTATGGCATGCGTTAACGACTGTCTTAAATGTCAAATCCCATACATTCGTCATTCTATTCCACCAAACGCCTGTTAACGAATTGCCACTTGTCTAGAGGGGCTGTTCGGTAAACGATCAGTGGGTTAAGTTACCTAGGCGAAGGTTACCATTGGGATGGGTGACCGCTTAGTGGTGTTATATCTGAGCGCTTCCGTGCTTCGGAAGGCACGTTATAAGTCGGTACCGGCGTCGTTAGGTCAAGACGGAGGCATGTACGGCAACCTGAACCACACTGTCACAGGTTGGCCACTAACACGAAAGAAACACAAAGCATCAGATCCATCTTGACTGAAAATATCTTAAAACCATAGTATTATACGTATAGCGCGAGTGTGACGCACCTGGTATTACACATGCACTCGTCCATAGGCCACTGAGACCACTTTCCCTTAGGCAGGACGTGTGCTTGTCTGACACATAAATGGTATAAAAAAAAAGCAAATATAGCCCGCTGAGTTTCTTGCCAGCGTCTTCTTAGGTCGGGACCAATTGAGCAGTCCGACTGGGTAAGTACCTCCGCTGTACATAATACCGCGATCAAAATAACCTCGTGTTCTGTTCCCTACGGTGTGTTGGGTAGCCAGAGCTCACTGGAGAGTTTTTGTGCTGTCAGTGGGAAGACCAAAGACTACTCCTGCTTTGCCTTCTACACTAACGGCACAGAAAGTGTTTGTCTTAACACGGTCGGCAGCACGAGTGTGACTCCCCTGGTATTGCACACGTCCATAGGCCACGGTAACCGCTTTCCATCAGGTGAGCCGTATGCACATCTGCCACTTCAGCAGTATAATAAATAATACTTTTAAAAAACTAAAAAACACGCTTTTTATAGAGAAAAGAAAAAATATTCTTTTTAAACCGTGGGCTGCTTTTTAAGATATTATCAAAATGACAATCACTCTACTTATATCTGTCAAAAAAAATAATTAAAACTATTGACACCATGCACATGCACGCCACGTTTAAAAAAAATACATTTTTTTTCGGTTCTCTATAAAAAGCGTGTTCTTTTAATTATTTATTTTCTAATTTTTAGTTTGGTTTAATTTATAATAGCTTGTTATGTTTTAATTTTAAACTATTATTTATTCTAATCGACTATTAATTCCGTGATAACCATAAGTTTATTATTTATTCTTTATTTATTATTATTTATTTAACAAATTAGTGTATTGTCATCGGACCTCGATAAATCTACAAAGTTTAAACGAAATCTGGCCGTTTCAAGTGGGTCAAAATCACGCCGAAAGGAGTCGGTTACAAACAAACATATAAACAAACAAACATACAGGTGAAGCCAATAAAAAGCTTGTAAAAAAAACTAAGTCATTTCGGTAACTATTAAATTTAGTCTCTCTCTAAACTAAAGATTTTTTTCCTGTAACTGGATTAGCACTATATTTATATATTAGCTACTCCTTGAAAATACTTAAATTGTTTGTTCTGCGAGATCCGCCCCGGCTTACCCTGCACATAGTGACCGATACTAAAAAGTCACGGCCCATCGTGCCTGCAGAGCACTTTAGCAACTCAATTACTGAGATAAGTTATCTAACTATAGAGTACCGGTGTCCATTCGCGTGACGGAGGTCAGGCGAGCAGTAAGTGGGCAATGATCAATTATTTACTCGATACAGGTTCACCTGAAACTGTATCCCATGTGAGTACGACTAAAATAGTATAACTTTTTTAGGGTATTCGAACACAAAGAATGAAGGACACGACGGTATTTCCGTCCAATTGACTGGGGAAGTACCTCCGCCCTATAGAATACCGCGGCCATAATAACCTCGTGTTGTGTTCCTGACGGTGAGTAGGGTAGCCAGAGCTCACTGAAGAGTTTTTGTGCTGTCAGTGGGAAGACCAAAGACTACTCCTGCTTTGTCTTTTACACTGGCGGCCCAGAAACTCTATGTGTTTTTTATGGCTGCCAGCACGAGTGTGACTCCTTTGGTGTTGTACACGTCGATAGGCCACAGTAACCACTTTACATCAGGTAGGCCACTTCAGCTGTATAAAAAATAAGAGAATGCAGATAAATATATATAAATGTCAATCAATTAATTAGCCTATTGATGTCCACTGCTG
This sequence comes from Eilema caniola, assembly GCA_949126895.1. NCBI lineage: Eukaryota > Metazoa > Arthropoda > Insecta > Lepidoptera > Erebidae > Eilema > Eilema caniola. The sequence continues at coordinate 13,628,405 of OX421488.1, forward strand.
GACACAGGCCTCTCCCTATGATAAAAAGGTACATAGATATTGAGGAATTGTCCCTAGTTCCTCAACCACTGGCTTACTTCGTGGAACAGGACTGTTATAACAGGGACGTCGATATAACTTTACCTCGCCTGATGGTGAGCTCATGGCAGTCTCAAAAATAAAGGTCACTATAACTGACACATTTTTTTTTTTTTTTTTTTTTACGTGCGGGAAATCCCCACGGATACCCACCCCTCCGGAGCCGGAGGGGCAGGTTATGTCGGACTCGAACCGACTAAACCGCACGCCGTCTCTGGGTCGTAGTGCTAGGCCGAAGGTGAGGTTGTCATGCGACATATCCCTCGCACCCCGGCTGACCCAGGGCCATCCCTCTCGGTCTGGCCCTCCTCGGGAAGGGGGGGACCACGCGGTCCCCGACTCAACCCCGGTGTGGGGAGGCGCGCATCGTCCTACGATGCGCGCGGCCGCCGTGGCCTGCTTCTGCTAGGGTGATGGGCGGCTCCACCCGTCACCCTCAGGCCCGCGCTCATGGGGGGCGGAGGTCAGTCTGCGCCCTCCGACGCCCGAGCCGCCTTCGGGCGCGTGCAGCGATGTCAGCGAGCCTTTCTCGCTCATCGCGCCGCGCCCGCTCTGCTATCTCCTTCGCGAGCATGACCTGCTCGTATAACTGATACCAACAATGCTACAACAGTGGCCTTGACGGTCTCATCGGATACTTTTTCAAATCCCGCTTAGAGGACCCGAAACTGTAGGAATTAGGAAACACGTGTGAACCACTTTATGAGGATGACAACTCTCCTGGATGTTGATGTTCTTTGAAGGAGAGGGTAGTACTAATTAGAAGAACTCATCTGAACACTCACCATGACAAAGGTGGCAAAATATACCAATGTTGAGGGGGTGCTGGTGACTTCAAGACAAATATTATTTTTCGATGTTGGTAGCCCTAATCGAATAGTCGATACTGGTATACACATAGAGATATAACCACGGAGGACAGAATATGATTAAGTAGCGGAGATGCCACAGTCAAATTTCTCTTAAGAAAAACGCGTGACCAAATGCGGGTGGGAAGGGAGACGCGGGGGGGTATGACGTCATACCTCATCCACGTCTCCATCTAGTGCGTCATAGCGAAACCGAACAGACACAGACCTTGTCATTTTTGTTATATAGTTTGACTATTCGCCACTAAGCGCTACACAGAATTCTAGAATAATCTATTTTAAGGTAATAATTTTCAAAAATAAGGCCATCTTTTGGATTATAGCAAAATCATTTAGGGGGCTAAATGATTTGGCCTTATACCGACAGATGACCCAATTTTTTTTACTTTAATTTTCAATTTTAGCAAAATATTCCATTTAATAAATAATATAACATTTTTGAAATTGCTAATGAAGTCGGGCGAGATTATTGTGATCATTTTCATGAAATGAATTGAGTTATTATTACAACTAGTATACATGCCAGACTAGGTTACTTATTTCTTCTCTACGCTAGATGGTTCTGTTAAGACATTTTTTTCGGAAAAATTAAAATTTTAATATAGTGGACTTACTGATGAAATGTTATACCCTTAAAATGTTGAAATTGTTTATTTTTACACTTTGTACATCCTTGTACTGTACACTTCATTCTTAAACCAGGTTAAAGCTATTTTTATCCTTGAACTTTTGACCAAAAATGACAACCGAACGCAAGGACGTTTCACTAGAACTGGATGGTGACGTCACAGACCAATTGAGTCGTTTTGACATATGGAAGGCTCGCGACTCGATTCCCTTGTAACATCTCCGCTATCATTTCCTTCTCCATGGATATAACAGATTCATTATTGAAACTGTAACCGATATTCTAGATAGCCAATGCTATGGAAAATGTGTGCAAATATTATTTTCGGCCTAGATATATCATTAGAATTCTGTTTCGTTGAGTTTACAAATACAAATTGACTGCCATGACGTCTTGTGTAATTGCAATTATTATTCACATGTCTCGTAAGTATTTTAAAAAAGCTATACCATAGCTTAAGTCTGTCTGTCTGTCTGTATGTCTATCTGTATATGCGTGCGTCCGACCGCCCGTCCGTCCCGTCGGTCGTCCTGTCTGTCTTGTCCTTCCCCCAAAGTAACAATTCCTGCTCGTAAAACTTTTGATAATCCCCTCGACATCATTTTGATTGAAGCCGAGCCGAGCTACTGGTAGGCGGAGTTAATCGCTCGACCGAGCTGCATGGTATGCAGGTGTTAGGTTTTTTCGTTACAGCATTTCTTGATTCGGTCGCCCCGCTCGAAGCCCGCGATAAAAGCTAGGCAATAGCTTAACAGTTTTATTTTGTGACGAGCTATGTGCGTGCACTTAGACTATTATTTATTCTGTCACTTAGATTCGGTTTTTTTTTGCACGGAAGTGATTCAGTTTCTATAATAAATGTAGTTAAATTATATCTTAGAAAATCAGCTATATCCCAGTGAAAATCACATTAAATTAGGGCGTTCCAGAGATTAGCCACGTCAAGCCAAGCCAATCAATCAATCAATCAATCAATCAATCAATCAATCAATCAATCAATCAATCAATCAATCAACCAGTCAATCACTCAATCAATAGTCTCGTAGTCCACCGCTGGACTTAGACCTCTCCCAATGTGCGCCATTACCGCTTATACTTGTTTCGATTATATGAATTAATTGAAAATTAACATTACGTACAGAAACTTGAATGTCATTGAATTGCATAGAAGACGTATAGAGACTCTCTTGTCTCTTTTCAAACCTTTGCTAATTCTGGTTTCTCCCAAAACTGTATTCTGTCCACTCGTTTATTTTCTTCTTGACAGATGGAAGTAGTGATTGCACAATAATTCAAAATATCGATATAGTTAAAAACCTCAATATAAAAAATCATAAATTGATAAATGCAAATAATATCATGAGTTTATGTAGTTTTATTTAATATACACAATAATAAAGAAGGAGATATTTCGTGTCTGTACATTTTATTTATTTATCATAAACCGATTGTGGGCCATAACGCACATCCTAATATCCAAAACATATACCTAATTCACATTGTGGAATATATCTTTGGTGCTTTTGGATTTAAAAGACAACAACGCGACTTCGATTAATCCTTTCATAGTGTCCGCGTGACAATCAAACAATCTTAAATCAATTAAATGTTAATAAAAAAGAAGCATAAATGCAATAATTTAACTACTACAATAACTAGAACATTTAAAAAAATGTTCACGTAGGTAGTCGATTTCATTTTCAAGTTATTATAAAAGCGAAGTCGATCGACTAACTCCATCCCTAAAATTGTTTTCTGGCTGACGTGGCCTCGTCAATGAATGGCGCCTAACTTTAGTTATATCGACCATTGTGTGTGAGCTGTCAAAAAGAAAATAAATAAATGGACAGAGTAAGTATAGATCCGTTTTTCAACAGTTCATTTCTGTTCTGTGTATTTTGACTTTTACAAACTGACTTTTACTGTTGTCTAAACTAAATAATGTCATTCAGCTTCTGAGGAAAAATTGTATAGACAATCTGTCAGATAACCTGTCAAATTTGACAATCAATCAATCAATCAATTAGCCCACTGCAGTCCACTGCTGGACATAGACCTCCCCCAAATTTGACAATGTGGATACAATCTTTTTCCAGCTAAGTCGAGGTTCAGCTGAGTGGCATTTTAGAATACGGCCCTTAAAGTAATTAAGATATTTAAGTATATTTCTTAATATCAACTAATTTAAAAAATAACAATACTATTTAATTACCAACACGATTACAAATCATTTACATTTTTACAACACTATTATGAGAGCTACAATTAATTGTAGGTTAAAATCAAAATTTAGTGTATTAAAATACAAATAATGTGTGTGTTAATAATTATTTTGGTATAGCAATAGGAAATTCTGACCACCTACAACTATTTTTATCCTAAATCCTAGCCGTTCTCATTCCAAACACACGAAATTCAAAACATCAAAGTCACTGAAAATAGATACCGAAGCCCAATAAAATCGATCTGTGTACATTCACACACATGTACACGCCCAGTGTACACAAAAACACAGTTAATATAGAAACACACATGGTAGTTTTCAAATCGGCGACGTCACGGCGTTCATCCATTATTCTGAACACGGCAACTTGGACAGTAGAGAGACAATGAGAAAGCCGAATGTGGGATATTTGCATGTTTGTGCTAGCCACAGATGTTTAGTAAGCTAGATACCGTAAGCTGTTCGTCTCAGCGTGTCACCAAAATGTAGATTAAGAGTGGGTGTAGTGTAGGTGAGTAGGGTAGCCAGAGCTCACTGGAGAGTTTTTGTACTATCAGTGTGAAGACCAAAGACTATTCATGCTTTGTCTTCTACTCTCACGGCACAGAAACTCTCTGTGTTTGGCTCTCCTGATGTTGTACACGTCCATAGGCCACAGTAACCACTTTCCATCAGGTGGGCCGTGAGATTGTCTGCCACCTCAGTGGTTTAAAAAGACAACTGCCGTGGTCCACCTGATGTGAAGTGAGTACCGTGGCCTATGGACGTTTGCAACACCAGAGGCATCACAATCATGCTACCGACCCTGTAGATACCTTCTAATACCCTTCTTGAAGAACCTTGGTCGCTTGGGAATACCACGGCAGGAAGGAAGTTCATTCCACAACCAGAGCGTGCGTGGGATGAAGTGCCTTTCAAACAAGACTCATTTTATTTTGAACACATCACTAATTACACCCTCAGTGTACATTCTGTTTAATGCACATGCGGAATCTAAGCTACTATAAATCTATGGCGCGAATCATCCTTGAGAAATCGAAGTAGGATTGTATGTTAACTGTTTCTCGTTAATAATGGATTTTTATTTGAATTTGTAATTGTTATTGCTGAAACGATATTAAAGGAGACATTAGATTTATTTGCAAGTGATTAGAAACAGCAGTAGTGTATAATAAATGCTAAGTTATTATCCTAACTGTTTGAGCTAAAAGGGCTAGAGGCCAAACAAGTCGTAGTCATAAATTTCGATGACAGTTGAATGAAAGTTGTCACTTTATGTCAACACTGGGTCTCAATGTCTGCGTCGGAGCAGAATTCGTCTTGGGAGGATTATATTTTTGTGAGACTAATATTTCGGGAATTTGTATACTAAAACTGTGAAAAATATACATGTCCGGGATCGCGGAGTGTGTAACGAATTGTTTCGGGTGGAATTACGTCCGGAGACGTTAATTCGCGAGCACGTGGGTGCTGCCCAGGGAAGATTGTTGGTGCCGCCATCGAAGAGGTTCACGAAGCAGTCGGCTGCGTAAGGGAGCCAGCCAGGGCAAATAAACACAAACAAACGCATCACACAAACAAATACACACCTCACATACAGACACGCCTTGGAGGGTTCTGAAGGTGCTGAGGTGACATCACATGGGTAAGTGACTTGCTATTGTCACATTAGGTTAGGCAATAAGTACAGCGCTGCGTATCGCAGCCAGTTTGGAGTAGCAGAGGGCTGTTATCTCTAACACTAACTAATATTATAAATGGGGAAGTGTGTGTGTTTCTCTGTTTGTCCGTCTTTCATGGCTAAACCACTGAACCGGTTTCGATTAAATTTGGTATAGGGGTACATTAGACTTTGAGAAAGGACATAGGTTATATTTGGTTACCTATCTTAATCCCGAATTTCAATATTCCGAATATCATAATCCAGAAAACGTTTGGCCAATTTTTCATAATCCCGGTTTTTCAAATTCCGAAGTTTTATTTGCCATATAATCGCAACTCCGAATTTCATTTGCCGATTTATTCATTTGTAAGACGTTTTATAATCCAGACGAACGAGTTCCAGACACACGAAATCTAAATGCACAAAATCCAGATGACCGTAATCCATATGCACGAAAGCCCAATTTTTACAACACTAATTTTTGAAATGCAATTAATTGATATCCAGTTAATTGATATCCAGTTAATTGATATCCAGACAAACAATATCCAGATTTATAAACCTAAAACTAAACCTCATATGGCGTCTACTAACTACAATTGGAGACCTACTGAACAAAACACACGTTGCCTTAAAAAATATATGTATGCATGTAAGCAAACAAGCATGCATGCAGGCAAGCTGGCAATCAAACCGGCAAGCATGCAGGCATGCAGGCAAGCAGGCAAGCATGCAGGCAAGCAGGCAACGCTCGCTTCCGCAGCTTTGGCGACCAGTCTCAGCCGTTCCAGCTCGCCCGGGCGCCCGAGCTTGCGTCTACAAGGTCGACGGAGCCTCGCTAAGCGGGGCTCCTACTTCTGGGTGGTTTATAAAAAAATAACCACGAAGGCCTAATGCGGGAGCTTCGCTACGCTCCGCTCCCGCATTAGCCTTCTAACCTAACCTATCCGAGTCGGGGTAATCTGAGTCGGGGTGTTAAAATTGTAAATGTTACAGTTAAAAATAAATGTGATTTGGAACATTATAAAGGTGGTTTGATATTCTTTAAAAAATAATTCTACAGTTTGATAAGTTTGTTAAACAAAAAAATGTGATTAAAAATTCGTTCAATTGTGTTTCTGTGAAATATGTTTCATTGTAGGAAATTGTTCTTGAAACAATAATATTCGAAATAAAAATATAAGAACCAAATATTATCTAAAGCATTTTCTGTGAAACGAAATTCTATGAAATTTCTTTCTACGAAATAAGGGGCTCCTGTCCCTCCGCGCCTCCGGTTCTTAAATAACACTCTAGTGTAGGGCAGACAAGTACCACGGCGAGTCGGGTCAGGTGTGGTACGCAGTGTTCACGAGCTCGCTTTCCTGATTCATTGATTATACCTGCATACAAAACTGTTCATGCATGACATGGAAAACAATAATTTAAACAAAATTATATTATAAGTCTTCAGGCTTTCATTATATTAAGTGAAATTATTTATGTCTTAAGTGAACGTTAGATTTTTTATTATTATATCAACCGTTACACACCCTAAATGAATCGTATAAATTTACTGATTTTTACTATACCTGTATAAAGTTTAGCTGGAACACGATTTGTATGGGAACCAAATAAAAAGATTATGAAAATTTGGTAATAGTTTATTTGGAAAATGGTACGATGGGAACCAAAAAAGAATATTCTGAGAATCTGGTATAACTATATTTGGATTATGACAATATGGGAAACAAAAAAATACTATTTGAAAATTTGGTTTTAGTGCACCTGGAAATTGATTCATCTGGGAAATGAAAAACGGAATTATAGAAAGTTGTCATTCATTACATCTGTCTTTTAAAAGTTCTACCAACCGTTTTCGGGGTTTTAAGATTCGGGTAACAGAAATTCGATATTTCAATAGGTTACCGTTATATTTGGTCGCTATAATCGATATCCACGTTGGTGGAGCCGCGGGCAAAAGCTAGTCCTACATAAATCAGGCGGGTAATCATTTCAAAACCATAGCATAACTGACTACCTACCTACTCCTTCAGTTAAAGCCGTGAGTGTCTGTGTTTTTTTTTTTGTTACAATAATGTACCTAAAGTCTAACATTACTGGAATAAGTCACACACACATACCGGCATTAACACGTGGTTCCCGGTAGTGTAGAATTTGGGCAACCCCTTCTCTTCCCATGTGATGTCGTACAAGGCGACTAAGGGATAGGGCCAGGGCTGATTAACTTTAACATCAGACAGATATGTACAGCCCAGACTCAGCCTCAGATGCATGGCTCGAGTCAACAATAGTGCCCGGAATACGGCAATAGGCTCACCCCCTATTACGTGGAACCAAATATAATTGGTGAAATGTGGGTGTTAATTTACCTCTGCCCAACCCTCCGGGGATAAAGGCGTGATTATATGTGTGTATGTATGTATTAACATAAGGTTAATATTCCGGTAGCATTCGAGGTTTTTGCTTTGGAGTCCGGGATACGGCCCAACAACTAGTCTAACTGCAAGACTTCGATATTTTCCGTAAAACGACTCCTATCTGCTGACCTCCACTACCCATTTGGTGATTTCGAAGCATTGCAGTTAGACCAGTTCTTGGGCCATTTAGGGCTGTAACTAGCCAAAATACCCGGATAAGTGCGAGACGTAAAATGACGTAAAACAAGATAATATTCAAATAAAATTAGAGATACTCTTCTTTCCTAGAATGATTGTCCAGCGTGGTCACCATAACTATAATGGAGCACTTACAGATTCGATTATGACGCTAGTTCGAACGATATGACATACTGGACTCATTACCCATTTCACGTGTTGACGATAAAACGGCCATCTTGCGAACTAATGAATGACGAACGAGGAACGAATGAACTGCAACCAGAGATAATAAAAATTATAGCTAATGTTTGTCCTTCAATCACGTTATGAAGAGATTAAGTATACATTTCTTTTTATGTCTTGAAATCTCATAGGCATCGTCTTCGCATAGTGTCTAGGTATTTTCATACTAACTAAGGTAAACTCTTACCGTTGCCTAAGTTACGCTTGCAATATTTAGGTTAGATTTTACCAGTCAAAATTTGTTCAACTGAACTAACTTTATCTAAGGGCAAATGTGGTCTGGGTGTTTCTATGTGTCTACATAAGGTACTAGTACGAAAAAAACTGTTACCCACCACTATCGTAATAATCATCACAGCTTTAACCCTGGTTGCATCACCGTGGAGCCCAGGGTCCGCTCTAATACTTTGATCTTCATTTGGCTTATCTTAACTTTTAAGGACATCACTGATGAATTGAGTTTTGAAGGTCTTGGAGAGGTTACACCCTATTACTCATGGCTCTGTAGATAGATAGTCTTTGTGTATCCGAGGGCCAGATCGAGAGAGATGGCCCTGGTCTACCTCACCTTCGGCCTTGCACTGCGACCCATAGACGGCATGTGGTTTAATCGGTTCGCGATAAAAAATGTCTATAGTGTACGTTAACCATATGCGAAAAGTCTACTACCTCCTATGTTTACTGATATTTTTAGATTTGCTTTAAGTCCAGATATTAGGTTACCGTCCGTTCAAGGTAATTTCAGGCGTTATAATATCATATCAGCATACTGACAGCTGTCAGTCTGTGATGTACTCATTATACATTGTAGACGGTAGGTAAAAAAATGGAGGTTTATATTTTCAAAACAACTGTTTACCATCGCAATGGCCTAGTGACTGTATTTCATTCTCAATTCACGCCAGTGATGAAACAATTTCATAATTTTATGACTGAATTTCCAAATTCACTTGTCTTCTGAGAATAGTGAACCCTCAAGATGCGATCAGGACTAACGCCAGGGATGATGAATTGATGATGTTCGCTGAAAACACGTGTCAAAAGTCGAAAATGGATGGCGAAATGTGGGCGTTAAGCAGCTTTGTCTCACTCTTCAAAGATATCTCAGCGTGATTATATTACATGTATAGCAGTAACAACACAAACATTCAATTAAAGCAAGACATACGGCTATATACCCACATAATATGAATAGTTAACATCGTAAGTGGTTAGCGCATTACGCAAAACCTCGTATCTATCTCATTTTCGTCGGAAACCCTTGACTATATTGTGTTTTATATGCGTTATTCAAGAAATATGGCATCCGAAACGCAAGAGAAATGAAGGTTTTGTTATTATTTAGCAGCAGATATTTTCTTAAGAATAGTTCTCGCATAAGGGTTTGACCTTGTTAATCCTAATATACGGCTGTAAAACTTCGTTGAACGTGAACTACACTTGTAATGTTAATTCTTTTATGAAGTTCTATTATAATAAATGTTATGAAAGTGATAACAATAAATTACAACAATCATCAGAAATATATCATATTTTTTAAGGTATACCACAAGGTAGTGTTCTAGGATCAATATGTTTAAGGACATTTCATGTATTATGTAACGTTTTCCGTATAATATATTCATCTCATAACTAATTTGTTGGTGAAATACTCCTTTTTTTTTTTCAAATTCGGTTCCTGTATAAATTATAAATGGTTTATTCTGTTATAAAGTCCTCAGTAGCTGCACAGAATTAAAAGCAGAAAGAAAAAGTAGTTTTCGGTCCTAAGTATGTATTGGCCGATTCTTTTTCTAGTAAAACATATCTATATGATAGGGAAAACCATATCAAAATCAGTACGGTTTAGAAGAAATATAGCTGAAGCTATGTGAAAGTGATTTATTTAATGCTATTTACTGAGTAAGAATTAACAATTTTCTGAGTTAACATTCTTTACAACAATACGCAACACATAATAAAGTTAAAAAAGATAAAAGCGAGTAACAAGAAGTGAAAGCATTGTTACTAATTAACATAAGTATCTATTTATGATCGTGTTAGCTATCCTATTAATATTATAAACGCGAAAATTTGTAAATATGGATGGAAGGTTGTTTGTTACTATTTCACGTAAAAACTACTGAATGGATTTTAATGAAACTTTACAATTATATAGCTTATACATCAGAATAACACATAGGCTACAATTTATAACGATAACCGACACGGGTGAAGCCGCGGGCGAATGCTAGTATATTATCTATATTAGTATAAACGAGATGTTTGCGTAATCATCGGACAGACAATCTCCATCAGTTTTTTAGCTCTGTACAAGTTTGAATCAAGTTATGAATCGTATTTATGACTCTCTAGATTGCAAATGACGTGTTAAACGATAATTTACTCTAAGCACTGCGAAACATCATTATTATATAGAAAATAGTACATTATGGTACAAGTGTGAAAAGTTGGAGATTACCGCTAACAGCTCGGGTCTTAAGAGAGCTGAGGACGGTAATCAACAATGCACACGTGTATCATAAGATGTTTTTCAATTCACTTTGTGAATAAAATAAAACGTAAAAATCATTTTATCTATTCCCATGATGATATATGAACATTAAAAAATTAAAAACCAAACTATGGCTGTCTTAACCTTTTTGTTCTTTTTTTATTGCTTTCAGAACAGGTTAAGGTGCTATGACCATACTGCCTACATATACTGCCCTGTAACTAGTAAATGACGGTCTTCATGCACAGAATACCAAAATAAATTATAAAACTTCAACTGGATTTTTTCTGCATAGTCTGTGGACGCGCATCCGCAATCACGCAATCAGTAATTCTTCATAATATCTGTCATTTTATGCAAATTATATTATATATAACTCAATGACTATAAGGTGACAAATAATTTACGATTATAGTATAGAGTTGGTTAGATGATTAAAAATCAATAAAAACGTTAAAATAAGTGCAGACGCAACTTTTACTGCTATTTGCCATTCTTAATTTAATAAACTCAGTTAAATATTTTATTTTAACTACAGGAAAGTACCTAATTATGATATTTTATTAATCACATTATCGATATGTGCAAACTATTTAGAATGTCACCTCACTAGCAACCCTTGTCAGTTATGGACATTTTGGCAATTTGTCCGACCACATAACCAGATGCGGTCATATCACCTCGACCATTCAACCATTCATCACGCCCGTGTCTGACGAATTTCAGAATAGTGAACGTCGATTTTTAGAGAAAGGTGGGACATTTCCTGTCGACAGCCAAGCTAGAGCTAGCGTACCTACTGGCGCTAAAGAGCTAAAGATAGTTCCAATGATTTCTATGTACTAAAATTATTCGATTGTGAAGCGATTGCGAAAGGCCGCTAATACCTAATTGACCACCAAAAATGAACATTGTACCTTTTGGGAACTGTTAGATAGATGATATAACAAAAAAGGCGCGATATGCCACAGATAGCTGCCAAAATTCATTCACTCATCGAATTTCTGCGTCCCGTTTTAAAGAGATAGCTATCAACATTCATTCACGCATTTATTTACTGTAGTTTCTGCATCCCTTTCCAAATTCAAAATTATTACCCGCCTCACTCGAGTACTTACTGTTTGAATAAATGAAAATGGAGAATATCACAGGAAATTTAAAAATTTAATAAAGAAATGATTTTTAGAAATTAAAAAACTCATTCCATTTTAAGCTAACAGAAACATTGTCTTTCGGCTGCAACCCTCAGTCATTGTGCCAGGCGAGTCAATTCTTCGCGTCAAGGTAGGCGCAACAACGCCACACGGCGAGACAAACATCTACCACAATAGAGGTTTTTCTTTGCGTTGGCAACATTGTTCTATAGAGTTTGAATTTCCTGGTATTTTTAATGAAACGGATGGTTATACATATTTTGAATCGTATATATTATTTTACTTGATGAACTGTGTACAGGCGTGTATAAGGTCGCAGCGTCGTTGGGACCTCACTTACGGGAGAGACTCTGGACCAGGCTCTTATGATTGAGAGATTGAACGATTGTAGCTTACAGAAAAATCGACAGATTAATCAAAAATAATAAGCAGACCTTAAGTGGAAAAGTACGCCATTTAAAGTCCCGCGAATTAAAGTCTGTCGAATAATGACTACAGGTTCATCCTTGACCACAAGCCTACTTAATTAAATCATACAATTAATTCATCAGCCCATCCATTACATAACTATGATGACATAATGTTATAAAGCGTTACTTCTGTCCATATAAGGGTCCATAACAGGGCAATTGGAAGTACAATTTGGGTGTATGTAATACAATACTGAATTAACGAGTAGAATGGCAAAAACTGGTAACAAAAGTGATGGGTTCCGTATTCCGTATGAGTATTTCAGAGCTTCAATGTGCTCTGGCTAGTAGGATCTCACATGAAAAGGAAAATCATTCTGATACCATCGGTATTTCTTTGTAGTCATTACTTATTCCATCATAAAACATGGTTCGAATATGAATAAATGGCTACGTAGAAATAAAAAATATATTCGATAATAGAATTCGATTGGAATAGGTAGATAACATTGTAATAGTTGAAACAAGATTGTCGTCATGTGGTGCTGCGATGACAATCCTCTTCTGATGAGGCCGTCAAGCTGAGTGCCACCATTGTTAACATTGTACGTGTATGCAATGGTGACCCTCTTTCATGATACTTTGCCTTCAGCTTAGGATCAGGCGAGGTGAAGTCAAATTGACGTGTGCTATATAAAGAATAGGAAAAAAAATACTGAAATCGGTAGGTGAAATACGAACATCTATGGGCATGGCCGTCGTAATGGGTAGCCTTAGAAAAAAATTCAACAATTGTTTGTGGAGTCGCTTCACAAAAAAGTACCAATGTTCAGCCACATCACAGTTAGAAACCGAATTGGAAAAAGGCTCAGAGTATGAGATAGATGAAATTGTCGAGCCATTGTAGAGTGTAGAAGTACCCGAGGTAGATGAGTAAATAAGGTAAGTATTGTCAGCATGTATCGAGTAAGCCTCAACATACCCATATACATATGTAATATCTATCATATGTAAGCATACGTACAACATAAATACTCTGTTTTTACCTATTGCATCTGTGGTCATTCTCTTATTCTATGGTTTGTTTTTTGCCGCCAGAAATAAGAATACACACAGCCACCGGCTTTTGTTTTATTTTCACATTAAGTAAATATAATATTACGAATAATATATAAGAGGATTAAATATAATAATGTAATAATGAATATAAGAGGATTGAGTATACTTCACAAATAAATCATGGTAATGAGCATGTAAGTATCGATTGTTATTCGTAATATGTACTAGATGGACTATGAAAAGGAAAGAAATAAAAGCATATATTACTATAGCTGTCGCCCGCGGCTCCGCCCGCGTGGATGTCGGTTATCGCGAATCGGACTATAATTTGAGATTTTAACTATCCTATCTCTCAAGTTGGATCGAACTGCACATGGTGTGCGAATTTTATTATAATCGGTTAAGTGGTTTAGGAGTCCATTGAGGACAAACATTGTGACACGAGATTTATATATATTAAGATTTGAATGAACTCGGCGGGACTCGAAACCGCGGTCTTTCCCTTACAGGGGGAATACTCTGACCACTGAGCCATTCACCGCCTGAGCTATTCACTTTTTCCTACCTTAAATCATATACATATTGCTATAACGATAAAAGGATTCTTATTAATTAATCTCTATCCTGAGGTGTGGATAATAGTATGTACTCACAAATGATTGCATTTGAAATATTTATTAGTACGATATCAAGCTTAATTTCATTCTTAAAACGATATACACAGAAAAGCAATCATCTATTCTTGATGGACCACCCAAGTTTGTATCCATTAAGCACTCAAGAACATCCGGGTATCTGTAAATAGATTAAAGTACAACAAAGTACGAAGTCTTTCGAAGTTTCGGATACTTTACTTTTGGACGTGCGGAAGTAAAAAATAAAATAAAAAGAAATTCATATATTACCATAAACACTTACATATATAGTTACATTTCCGGTGGCCCCTTTTCTTTATATGCAAGTGTTTATGGTACTACATGTTTTTTTTTTTAATTTTTATTTGAGTACTTTTTGTGTAATGACTTTTATACAATGAGTTCTTATTAAGACGTCGTCGTCCGAAATTAATAAAAAATATACAGTCACGGGGTACCAACAGAAACCAAAATCTTTAGTAAAACTCAAAAGCTAATAAATGGCACTAGTAGTCTCATTTTAAGAAATAAAAAAGTTAAAACGTTTATTTATCTATTTAAAATCACGTAAAGCAGTAAGTATATAAATTCGTTGGTAATGAAATAAATAAAGATTTCGTGACAATATTGCTATTTTAGGAAGGCGCCATCTAGCGGCATCACACATTTTGTCTATAAATTTTACAATTAATGCAGAATCAATATAGATTAGAATATTTATAGTTTAAATTCAGTCATATCCAACAACGTATTTTTTATTTTTGAACCTCCCGAGCCCTTTCCTCTTTCTCCTTTTCAAGCATTATTTGCTCCAAGAAGGAGGCAGTTATAGGCCACGCACGTCGTCGTCCCTACTGAACCCTAACTAAATACATATCAGCCACATAACATTACTAACGGCGCCATACCTTTTTCAGTTGATTTGATAGCTCCTATCCTATTTTGTATTCGTCTCTTTGTGCAAGGTTATTGGCTTGCCAGGATCGCAGAAGTCTTCTGAAGGTCAACTGATTTTCATGTTAGATAGATTTATTTGTCAGAATATTGTATAAAGTTCTTACAAAATAGTGTTCCATAATATTCTGCTGTCTCCAGCGTACAAATATTGAAAGCTTTTGTTCTTGTATATTATTGCCTGGTTCTCGGTAAATAAGCTAAAATGACAACGGTCCAGTCATCTGCAGCAGCATCGCTTTGTATGTCGACATTAGCAGGGTAACGAAGCTTCACTCAGCGGATATTTAGATATATAATAGGACACATCAATTTCACCTTAAAAGTCTTCGGATGGTAAGCTGAAGGCAAAGTTTAGCAAAGACTTACGATTGCATCAACAATGTTTACAAAGGTGGGCTCCCCTACTCCGCTTGATGCCGTTATCAGATGTCTGGCCCTATTTTGATGATATTTTGGTACAGGGTGAGATTAGATCTTGGGAACGGATATAAGCGATAACTGACATCTACGCGGGCGGAGCCGCGGGCAATAGCAAGTGTACTATAATTAAGTTTCCACCCGTCACAGCTGTGTGGTCTCCGCTAATTTGTTCGTATTAATCATGTTACGGTGTTAATTATGTTAGGTACCTACCCCGTATGCACGACGCACTAGTGCATTAAATCATAAATCACTATTAACACACTGTTATGACAATATTTTTTTTAAATGTCTGTTAAAAACAGATATTTACTTCTGTAACAATTATTAAATATTTGTATTGTAAAGAAGAGTGAGAATCCGGTTAAATTCGGCTTGTAACGGTTTTGTTAATATCTACTTACAGTGGTTAATTACATCTTAATATCTACTTAGAGCAGTTAACACCACAGCTATATTTTGAATTATTTTGAAACACAGTTTTATGATATCAAACTACCAGTTTGTTGCATATACGATGCCATAATCTAACGTATTATGAGTTACGTTGTGACGTATATTTTGTCCATAAAAAAATTAAAAAGAAAAAATAAACTTACTTAGAGACCTCGTTTTGATTCAGATTAAGCAAAGAAAGGTAGAGAATTTAAGGGCGAATTTTAACCTCCCCATTAGTTGACATTCGATTACAACTTGCGAGCGGTAATTCTATACTGTTAAAATACCGTAGACTGTTACCCTTAGTGGTTTAAAAACTTTCAGGTAAATACTTAAGAATAGGTGTTTGACTTATAATTATCTTTGCGGTTTAAACGACGCGTGAGCGGCTTGGGTTACGTTATGACGCAAGTAACACTTATGACAATTTAGATTATGACTTCTAATTTAGAACATTTTAAAATGACCATTCTGATATTTGACAATTTGATACAGTAGCCATTACTTATATGATTTAAGGATCTATATTTACGGAAAGGTGTGCAAGGCAAACAATTCCATCTTCGATGGCTGACTCTTCCCTTTGCACCATAACGTCTTGGATTTTTTTACCAGCACACGATGTGTTTCCGCTTCCCTACTGTCGCACATCCTTTATGCCGGTTTTTTTTAAATGTAGGATACGTCAATTTGACTTCACCTCGCCTGATGGTAAGCTGAAGGCAAAGTCTCAGGAATGAGGGTCACCATTACACACACGTACCATGTTAACAATAGTGGCACTCAGCTTGACGGCCTCATCAGATGCTTTTACGCATGGCACCCCGCTTAAAGGATACGGGACTGTAGGAAGAAGGAAACAAGTGAGCTGGCAAGGAGTTCCAGGTCTTTTCCACCAGAGGGGCGAGACGAGACGAGGCGAGGAGAGAGTTGAAATTTGTATGGCAAATTTTCAATCCTCTTCTCCCAGCGTATCTTTGTTGGAAACAGTGTGGATTGACGAGAATATGCGAGGCGTGAATTTAAATATTTGTTTGTGCAAAAATTAACCGTATTGGTTCCGATATAGAGTATAAATCACCTTCAAGGTGATTTTTCACCAGAGTGGCTAGGCGAGGCGAGGCGAGGAGAGAATTGAAATTTGTATAACAAATTTTCAATCCTCTCCCAGTGCTTCTTTGGTGGAAACAGTGTCGATTGACGAGAATATTGACGCCTAATTTTTGCTCGGAGTTTTCGGCATTGACGCTAGATCAAAGTTATATCGAGCATTGTGTGTGAGCTGTCTAAAATACATTTATATATGAAGCATATGGGCGACGGGGCGCGGCGGTCACGCGCGAGCTCGCGATGGCAGTTTTTAGTGGAAAAGGGTCAGTGCGATTTCAATTCTCTTCTCGCCTCGTCTCGTCTCGCCGCTCTGGTGGAAAATCACCTTTAATGGTGCGACAAAGAAAGGAGTCACCAAACCGCTTGGTTCTTGAATTGTGGAATATATATCGTTAAGCTAAGGGCTATCATTGTAACATTGTTGTTGTCTGTTATTACTTACCGGCATATTGTTGAGCAATGAAATCCTTGAGCGGATTCCCTGGTCGTGGATTTGGACCTTGCGCTTTCCACAGGGCACGTTATATAAATAATGGAGATATTCCAGTGTTGGTCAAACCATGGTTGTTGGCTGTACTGCACCAATAACAATCCCATCATTTACATCTTACAAATGGAGGTAGACTAATGATATTGTGTGTGTTTATATCTATTTTTATTTATATCATTACCTTATCTATATTTATATATTTTGCTGTAGGTATACATGTATTTCTATTTTTCTAGGTTATGTGTTTCTTATTGTTTTTCTTTGATCGGGTACCCTCGTTCGTGTGCCAGCGGGTACCAGCAGAATACCAGCGCTGTGGTGTTTACATACCCATTAGTATCACGCGAGCTAAAGTTATATTTTTGGTGGATAAATCGATTATTTTGGGAGCAACTCCGGAAAAACTTATCTGCGCCTTCTAAATACCGGGCAATACAAATGAATTTATAGGTTGCCGCAACGTCCAAGATGTTTGTTAACTTTATAGATCTTCGAAACCCAAGACAACTTAAACTGCATCTCCGTATGCCTGCAGACACCTCATATGACAATGACATGATCATAATCTTCTACAGGAAACAAACTTAAGCCATCGTGTTATGAATTATGTTGAACATGGCCATAAGCAATTGTGACCCTTCCTCTTGCCTTAATGCCCGTGATTACTAACATACGGTTGAAATAACACAAGGTTCAAATTTCCCGACATCTTTTTAGACATATCCGAAGATTTATCAGCTTACCCACTCTCGTGTAATTGGGTCAGGTCGTTACGTTAGTGTCGTAAAGAGCCCTAGTGTCGGCTAGAGAGCTCGAGCGTGAAGACCAAGTGTCGTGAGAGCATTAATATGACATTTTTTTAGCTTAAATGTTGGGGATTTTATGGAGATTCCGTGTAAGGTTGAATATCATTTTTATAATAGGTGCTAAGATGAGATAGTTTACAAGGGGTCGTCCATTAATTACGCCATACGCTAATGGGAGGGGAGGAGGTTTACTGTGACTTAATTAATGGATAACGAAGTGTCAGCAACTTGTCGGTTACGGAGTCGACCGGCGGCTCTACGATCGAGAAGTCTCGGGTTGGAATCCGACTACCGATGCGAACCCACTCTTAAGTTCTAACACAAGCAGTTTAGCTTAACTGGCAGGATTAAGGAGAAAACTAATTTGTAATTTCGGTTGTAAAAAATTGTATGGACTATTTATGGAAAGCGGTTATCGAGGCTTGCGGATATTAACTTTTTTATGCCAATTAAGTGGCAGACAAACACACGGCCCACCTGATGGAAAATAGTAACCGTGGCGTACGGGACTACAGGTACTCGTGCCGCCGACCTTTAGAAAACTTCTAGTGCAGTAAAGAATCTGTGTAAATTTTATAATATTGTTATTACAATTTGCAAGCTTACTTTGAAAGTAACTGCATCCGTTCGTACAACAGTCTACCCGATACCGTTGCGTACAGCGACCTCAGGCAGTAAGCTGAAACTCTGGACCAAAGCTGACCGATTTCTGCTAAAGCCCAATTCGTTATGGTCACGCGAACGTTCTCCGCTGGTGAAAGAATGTCTATAATAGTTCGTTAGACTGTTATAATACTATACGATTTACCGTTAATTTAGAGGGGCTTGTGGCTAAGTATTTATCGAGAAGGTTTGCTTAGTACTTTCTTAGGTTAAGAAACTACAAACAGTCTAAGAATGTAGAATATACTGCTTCTGGGCTGTTTGACCGTGGTGGAGTCGCAGCGAAGCCGCCGACGAGGCAAGGTCTCCGAACTCGTCGTCGCCCGGACCTGCGCCACTGAAGATGTCGACCGCAGTGATAGACGAAACGACTGGAACGCAAGTTTCACATGGACCACGGCCAAACAGCCCGGAAGCAGTATATATTCTACATACAACGCTGGCCGTGAAAGCCTGAAGACTTATAGTCTAAGAATGGGTGATCATTCTTAACAAAGTTAGACGCCTTCGTGGCATTCGTTACGGGTTTTAAAAAAGAACACGTTAAGCCGTCGTCGGTCGTAATTGACATACGAACAGCCATTATAGCATTCGCCAAGGGAATCTGGAGTTCTAAAAAGTCCGAAAACAGTCCCTCTAGACAAGTGGCAATTCGCTAGCTGGCGTTTGGTGGAATAGAATGACGAATATATGGGATTTGACGTATATGAGTCGTTAACGCATTCCAAATACGTGAAATCCCATACATTCGTCATTCTATTTCATCAAACGCCGGTTAGCGAATTGCCACTTTTCTAGAGGGGCAGGACATATAGCACATGCATGTGAGTTGATAAAAGGGTTGCAATGGATTTGAATTGGTCATCATCATCCTTGTGACAAATTCCCAGTTGCGTTCACAAGTCTGCACTTTGAAACACTAGTTCAGCTTATTGGTATTGATTGGTGTGTTGGCCTTATCTTATCTTATCTTGTTATAGGGGTGCGTGCTTTGGAGCTATCGCGGACACTTCGACCCTATTGGATCCTTTGTGTCAACCCCAACCTGGCCCCTACGTTTGAGGAGGGATAGCCCTCTCTATTAAGGTGGCTATTCCTCTTAATTGTAGATGCCTGTAATCCTCTGGTTTTGGATAGCCCTTCCCGAGAAGATCCATACGATGTCTTCCTAAGGCGTGGCACTGTGTTGGCCTTACTAGAAGCGACTGCCTTATGACTTCGCTACTTTAAGAGGAAAGTCTTCGCCTGTGCCTCACCCAATCAATAGAGGTGGTAATCTCCACTTCTGTTGGGATGGGTGACTGTTCAGTGGTGTTACATTTGAGCGCTTGCATGCTTCGGAGGGCACGTTTAAAGTCGGTCCCGACTGCCAACAGTCGTTAGGTTAAGACGGAGGCCTGCATGGGTCACATGAATAACTCTGTAACAGGTTGGCCACTAATCACACGAAGAGAAGAAGAAAAAGAGAGGAAAGCTAGAGCTAAAAAAGTTGCTACAAGATTGCTTTAGTTAGGTACCTAACAATGGAGTACATATATGCACTGTTTGGGAATCTCAAGTCTTACGAGCAACTGGAATTGTCTTTATCTAATCATAACCCTAGCGGTATCTTTTATGTTACCCTTCTTCATCCTAGCGTTAATCCCAGTCACATCCGAAGCTTTTCAACTTGGAGTCTGCCGTCCGCTTTTTACTAGTCTACAACTTACTTGCCGTGAAGCGACTGCCATCTGACCTTCACAACCCAAAGGCGATATCGAAGTATTGCAGCTAGACCAGTTGTTGGATTTTTGAGGGCTCCAACTACCCGCAACGACTGCCATAGATGTTTGTATGACAACCGGGACCGACGGCTTAACGTGCTCTCCGAGGCACGACCAGACTAATGCAAATACCCATATTCATGCATACAAATATTTGCACTGAGCGAGGATCGATATATATAGGAATCATCATCATCTCCTTCAAAATTAGATGCCGTACTCGTAAGAGTTAGAATGAGTCAGCATTACATCAGTAGGTATGTCTAATCTGTGACATTAACATTATATTTTGTTGTTGCAATGTCACGATAAGATAAGATACTCGACATACAACACAAATATCACGATAAAAATGTGATAAACCTTATATTGGATTATGATTACACTATTGAGATAATTATGTTTTAATATCCATACTTTAATCTGTATTATAAATGGAAAAGTGTATGGTCAGTGGTTTAGGCGTGAAAGACGTACAAACCAACAGACACACGTTTGTTTGTACGTCTTTCACGCCTAAACCACTGAATCGATTTTGATAAAATTTGGTATAGGGGTAGATTAGACCTTAAGAAACGGCAAAGGATGTTTGGTCGCGATAACCAACATCCATACAGGCGGAATATTGATGGACCAAGCTCTAGCTTTCCTCTCTATTTCTTCTTCTCTTCGTGTGATTAGTGGCCAACCTGTTACAGAGTTATTCATGTGACCCATGTAGGCCTCCGTCTTAACCTAACGACTGTTGGCAGTCGGGACCGACTTTAAACGTGCCCTCCGAAGCATGCAAGCGCTCAAATGTAACACCACTGAACAGTTACCCATCCCAACAGAAATGGAGGTTACCACCTCTATGGATTGGGTGAGGCACAGGCGAAGACTTTCCTCTTAAAGTAGCGAAGTCATAAGGCAGTCGCTTCTAGTAAGGCCAACACACCAATCAAAACCAATAAGCTGAACTAGGGTTTCAAAGTGCAGACTTTGAACGCAACTGGGTAATTGTCACGAGGATGATGATGACCAATTCAAATCCATTGCAACCCTTTTATCAACTCATTTGAATAATGCATGTGCTATCTGTCATGCTGGCGTTTGGTGGAATAGAATGACGAATATATGGGATTTGACGTATATGAGTCGTTAACGCATGTCAAATACGTCAAATCCCATACATTCGTCATTCTATTCCATCAAACGCCGGTTAGCGAATTGCCACTTGTCTAGAGTGGCAGGACAGATAGCACATGCATTATTCAAATGAGTTGATAAAAGGGTTGCAATGGATTTGAATTGGTTATCATCATCCTCGTGACAATTACCCAGTTGCGTTCAAAGTCTGCACTTTGAAACCCTAGTTCAGCTTATTGGTTTTGATTGGTGTGTTGGCCTTACTAGAAGCGACTACCTTATGACTTCGCTACTTTAAGAGGAAAGTCTTCGCCTGTGCCTCACCCAATCCATAGAGGTGGTAATCTCCATTTCTGTTGGGATGGGTGACTGTTCAGTGGTGTTACATTTGAGCGCTTGCATGCTTCGGAGGGCACGTTTAAAGTCGGTCCCGACTGAAGACGGAGGCCTGCATGGGTCACATGAATAACTCTGTAACAGGTTGGCCACTAATCACACGAAGAGAAGAAGAAAAGGAGAGGAAAGCTAGAGCTTGGTCCATCAATATTCCGCCTGTATGGATGTTGGTTATCGCGACCAAACATCCTTTGCCGTTTCTTAAGGTCTAATCTACCCCTATACCAAATTTTATCAAAATCGGTTCAGTGGTTGAGGCGTGAAAGACGTACAAACAAACGTGTATCTGTTTGTTTGTACGTCTTTCACGCCTAAACCACTGACACATACATTTTTCCATTTATAATACAGATTAAAGTATGGATATTAAAACATAATTATCTCAATAGTTTAATTATAATCCAATATAAGGCTTATCACATTTTTATCGTAATATTTGGGTTGTATGTCGAGTATCTTATCTTATCGTGACATTAGAACAACAAAATATAATGTTAATGTCACAGATTAGACATAGGCATACCTACTGATATAATGCTGACTCATTCTAACTCTTACGAGTACGGCATCTTATTTTGAAGGAGATGATGATGATTCCTATATATATCGATCCTCGCTCAGTGCAAATATTTGTATGCATGAATATGGGTATTTGCATTGGCCTGGTCGTGCCTCGGAGAGCACGTTAAGCCGTCGGTCCCGGTTGTCATACAAACATCTATGGCAGTCGTTACGGGTAGTTGGAGCCCTCAAAAATCCAACAACTGGTCTAGCTGCAATGCTTCGATATCGCCTTTGGGTTGTGAAGGTCAGATGGCAGTCGCTTCACGGCAAGTAAGTTGTAGACTAGTAAAAAGCGGACGGCAGACTCCAAGTTGAAAAGCTTCGGATGTGACTGGGATTAACGCTAGGATGAAGAATGGTAACATAAAGGATACCGCTAGGGTTATGATTAGATAGAGACAATTCCAGTTGCTCGTAAGACTTGAGATTCCCAAACAGTGCATATATGTACTCCATTTAGGGCCGGTTTTTTGATTGCTAGTTAAATTCACCCTAACCATTGGTTAAGTTGACTATAGTTAAATACCTAACCAATGGTTAAGTCCATTTTACGTTTTTTGATCTCATTTTTAACCTTTGTCAAAGTTAACAATTAGTTAAAATGTTGCCGTTACAATGGACACCGATGTTCCACCAACTATGCCGAAGATGCGTTAGGGAAATGTTTATTGATATGGCAATACTGAATTGAAGTTGTAATTTTCAATGTAATGTCAATGTCAATGAGAGAAATTGACAAGTAGAGGCTGCGGAATCGTTGGGATCGCCATAACACAAAAAAAGTAGAGGCTGTATGTTTTGTTGTCAGTTGAGTTTGAGTTAAAAAATTATCATATCATTTCGTTTCGCGTGGTGTTGATAGATTTGTATCAATATTTTTATTCTATAATCGAAGGTTAACTAACAAAAGTTTACAATAATGGCTTCATGTAAACCGGCTAGTAGCAAATAAGTACCAATTGGGTTCTACGTAAATGTATTCGTCACGCGTTATGTTTGTTTTCGCAAGTATTACTTAAAAAAGTATAATGTGTACTGAATTTTTCAGAGATCGTCCCACAAACTTTTCGAGGGATGAAATCACTAAACCCACAACTGACGGAAAGGATAAACAGAACAGCTGTTGCAACAGGAACTAACCAACCGCCATCTTGCTAACCACTGGCTAACCCTCCATCGGAGTAGTAGTTAAATATTTTGACTATTGGTTACATTTTTAACTATTAGTTGGGCTAACTATAGATCAAAAAACCCATTTTAAGGAATTTTAACCATTTGTTATGATTTTTAACCATTAGTTGCCATAACTAGCGATCAAAAAACCGGCCCTTAGTTAGGTACCTAACTAAAGCAATCTTGTAGCAACTTTTTTATAAAAACAAATGTTAAACAAATATACTCTTCTTCATCCTAGTGTTAATCCCAGTCGCTTCCGAAGCTTTTCAACTTGGCCTCTGGGGTCCGCTTTTTACCAGTCTAATTGCGGAGTTGCCTAAACTTCGATATTTTCCGTGAAGTGACCTCCACAACTCAAAGGCGATATCGAAGCATTGCAGCTCTAGACCAGTTGTTGCATTTTTGAGGGCTCCAACTACCCGTAACGACTGCTATAGATGTTTGTATGACAACCGGGACCGACGGCTTAACGTGCTCTCCGAGGCACGACCAGACCAATGCATTACCCATATTCATGCATACAAATATTTACACTGAGCGGGGATCGAACCCGCGCCTCCTGGGTATCGGCCGCGTTCAGGCTGTCCGAGGCTTAAACAAATACACTATTCTTGGTTTTTAGTCTTTAAAATTAATTTCTTATTAATAAATTGAGTTTTTAGTAGCACGATTGTGATGCCTCTGGTGTTGCAAACGTCCATAGGCAACGGTAACCACTTCCCATCACGTGGGCCGTGTGCTTGTCTGCCACCTAAGTGGCATAAAAAAAACTTCATTAAAAAGACATATCAATTCACGTTTAGTTAAATCCTAACCAAATGAAGGAGGTAAGTATAATGACTAGTCAGTAAGTATTGAGCTCTTAGAGTTTGAAATGTCTCTGCCAACCCACTGGGAATGAGACGTGACTGTATATATGTTAGAAAGTATAAAAAGAAGCTCGATCGCCAAGTACTGTTATGAATGAAAGTCGGTCAATGCAGTTCCTTTGTAATCCAAATACAGACCGTCTGCGTAAAGCCTTATTTACATAGTGTAGTTATGTGGATGTCGCCGCCAACTAGCTTTATCAGCCGTCCAATTAATTGCCTAGGCAGTTCACTTTAATTTTATTTTTTTATTTTAGGTACTCTTAAATTATCATGCAAAGATTACAAGTTATGTCAGCATTCCATAAACCACAAAGGTAACTAAACGGCGCCATTCAATTAACGGCCTGAATGGTGTTCAGCCATTTAATTAAACGGCTAGGTAAATAGCTTGGGACGATGACGTTTAACTACTTGCCTAGTCATTTCATTAAACAGTTAGAAAAATGACTTATTTCTGCATGGTTATAAAAGAAATAACCAAGTCGGATTGCGCAGCTATCACAATGAACCAATCACTAATTTTCTGTGAATACACCTCTTTCTACCCCCTCGGGGATCTACAGGTGAAAGTATATGTGAGTATTTATGTAAATATCTATCTTAGTTCGAGGTAGTGCCCCATCTTACGATAGGCCTAAGCATTAGCCAGCCAGGTTCTTGAATGATGTAATAAACGAGACGGCTGAATACCATTCAAGCCGTTAACTGAATGGCACCGTTTAGTTTAATGCCCAGGCAGTTAATTGGACGACTGATAAAGCTAGTTGGCGGCGACATGAATATCGTTTATATCAAATTTCCCATGGCTTTCGCTGAACCATTGTTGTTTCTTTGTCACTATATTTGACTTTCCCATGAAATATCTCGGGAATCTCGTTAATTGTTTGTAAGTTTAACTTTCACCTTTTTTTTAGGTTTTTATTGTAGAATACTATTGCAAATCCACGGCAATAAGAAAATATTATAGTCTTCTTTTCTTAAACGCACGATAAAAATTGGAATGAAAACACCTTCACACTTGTTTGACTTGTTTCCCACATCTGACAATCTCAGGCTCATTAAAAAGGCTATCAAAGTCATTCCAATTATATATCAAACATTCATTCCAATATCGATAATATTTGGAAGGGTAACCCATGCTTTCTGCCCTAGTTTACGATCAGATGGGTTGCAGTCAAATGACGCACTATAAAGAAAGAAAATGATTAAATAGTCTACGTACTTCTTTTATGAACTTTAAAAAGATAACAGAAGGAGATTAAAAAATTAAATTATCGTAACCTTTAAACTGAGGACCAATATTTTACCATTATTCACTACTGCCATCTATAATGAAGGTTTTCATTCCATACTAATAATATGAAGGGGAAAGTGTGTATGAGTGTCTGTTTATCCATTTTTCACTTCTAAACCACTGAACCGATTATAATGAAATTTAGTATAGTGGTAGATTAGACCTTGAAAAATGACATAGGTTATGTTTGGTCCCGATAACCGATATCTACGCGGGCGGAGCCGCGAGCAAAAGCTTGTCCTACATAAAGCAGGCGGGCAATCATTTCAAAACTGACTGTCTACTCCTTCAGTTCAAGCCTTGAGTATATAAAAAAAACAATTCAGTTAATACCGTGTACTACGTTCTCGCACGCAAACACAAATATTTGAGGAGCCTTCATTGCTTTCATTGCCTTCAAGTGTTTACACATCGTCTATGTTTGTGTACAACGCGAACAGTACGGGGAATTCTAAAGCACTAGAAATGTTAATTAAAATCGATATTTATGTTATAGCTGGAATCATTAGAAATTGTTATAATGAGCATTATTATTATTGCTCCCATATGTTCTGTGCGTTGTCCCGCCCACTGCCACTTCAACGAGCTAATCCACTGGGCTACGTCGATGGAGCAAAAAGTTCTGGAATGGCGACCGTGTACGGGCAAACGTAGTGTAGGACGCCCAACGGCCAGGTGGAAGAACGACCTCATAAAGGTCGCCGGGAAGCGCTGGATGCGGGCTGCTTTAGATCGGTCGTTCTGGAAGTCTATAGGAGAGGGCTATGTTCAGCAGTGGACTGTGTGCGGCTGATATGATTATGATGATTATTGCGCCCGTAGAAGCCAAAATAGAGGTAAAGAATATGAGGGCGTACCCTGGGCTAGGAAGTCATCCTTCGAACCGAGAGGCGGCTGCCAACTGATAACCACCAACTCGGGGACAGACTATGTTCATATAGCAACCGGAACCGACGCCGACGGTTTTACATGCTCTTCAAGGTAAAGAGAGCTGACCTGACTTGCTTGCCTGTCACTCTAGCAGAAGCAGGTTGAGGCAGCGGTGTAAGCGCGCCTCCCTCTGTATTTTTTTTTATACAACTGAGGTGGCAGACAATCATATAGCACACCTGATGAAAAGTGGTTATGACGGCCTATGGACGTGTGCAACACCAGTGGAGTCACACTCGTGCTGCCGACCTTGTACACACAGAGAGTTTCTATGCCGTCAGTGTAGAAGACAAAGCAGGAATAGCCTTTGATCTTCCCACTAACAGAATAAAAACTCTCCAGTGAGCTCTGGCTACAAAACTCACCGCCGGGAACACAACACGAGGTTATTTTGGCCGCGGTATTCTGTAGGGCGGAGGTACTTCTCAGTCGGACTGCTCAATTGGACAACAAACACCAAGTTCCCATACTTGAGGGAGCCATCTTGAAAACATAGATGCCAGGCCTTGGGTCAGCCAGGGTGCGAGGGATTTATTTTAGGCAATCTTACATCCTGGCATCAGGAGACCCAAGACGGCGTGTGATTTTGGTCAGATGCATAACATACATATGGGACATATAGTCCACTTCTTCTCTTCGTGTGGTAAGCGGCCAGCCTGTGACAGAGTTTTTCAGGTTGCCGATATAGGCCTCCGTATTGATCTATGAGCTGAAACCGACTTTTAACGTGCACTCCGAATGGAAGTGCTCAGATGTAACACCACTAAACGGTCACCCATTCTAATGGTAACCTTCGCCTAGGTAACCTAACCTATCAGTAGGTGAGGTTACCTAGGTTTACCGAACAGTGTGCGCACCTCACGAGCGCTTCAGTGCAAAAAAGGCTCTCCGTGTGTCTCTCTAACCATTTAGTTTCTTTTAATACTCGTTTGTTACGTCGCGTGCTTCCAGTCAGAGTAGAATTTGGGTTACCCCTTCTCTTCCTATGTGGTGTCGTACAAGGCGACTAAGGGATAGGGCTGATTAACTTTAACATCAGACAAATATGTACAGCCCAGACTCAGCCTCGATGCATGGCTCACTCCCTATTATGTGGGACCGAATACAGATTGGTGAAATGTGGGTGTTAATTCGGGTCTGCCTAACCGTCCAGGGATAAAGGCGTGATTATATGTATGTATGTATGTTGTTACGTTTTAGTGATAACTCTTTGCGTATTATTGTAAACATAACAAAATAGTTCCACTATAAATCATTTAGATGGAACGAAGCGATTGCTGTGTCGCTTCACTAGCATTTGTTAATTAAATATCGAAATGTCATAGCTTCAGGGATTTTGTCATGGCGTGTTTGTGGTGGCCATCTTTTTTTACAATTGACACTAGTGCCTATTGTTGTTTTATTGTTTATTTTTGTAGGCAGCGTTTTGTTTATGAAGGTTTTATGTAATAAAATTAGAAAGGGGTGATTGTATCACAAGATTTTTGGGGCTTATAAGATTTTAAATGGACACATTAAATTACACGGAGGCCGGAGTCCGTTTTCCGAGAAGTAAAAGCCGGAAAGCGGACCCCGGACTTCGAGGTGAATGCCTCAGACGTGACCGGGAATAACGCAATGATAGTGATGATGACAAATTACAAGTTGGTTACACTCGATTTGCAAGATTTGTTTACACAAACTATCTATTGAACAGGAAACCTAAATAAATATTCCACAACATTTCACACAACTAGCTTATCTAGCTTGTGTTATGGAATCTAGAATGAGAATAAACAGATACTTTTTTTTTTGTAAGTATATACATATTATACATAGTAACACCCAGACCAATGCAAATATACATATTCATGCCTACAAATATTTGCACTGAGCGGGGATCGACCCGCGCATCCTGCGTAGCGGCCGCGTTCACTACCGCCACGCCACGGAGGCTGCTGACATGCGTTTACGACTGTCATTTACGTCAAATCCCATAAATTCGTCATTCTATTCCACCAAACGCCGGCTAGCGAATTGCCACTTGCCTAGAGAGGAAGATATACTTACTTATTGGACTTGCTTGAAAGACTTAAGCTTATTTCGTTTGATAGGTTATGTTGAAGTCCATATACTTCAATTTATTTCTACTGAGGTCAGATAGATATTTGCTTAGTTCATAGTTCAATCATAATTTGATTTAATGACACATTTTCACTTTTCTCAAATCAATTACATGATAATTAACTAGCTATTATTTCTATTGTCCCGTGAGTCCTTGGATAATAAAAATAGATGACTAACGATGCTATAAACAATTATTTTTTTGCGTTCAGAAACTCTATCGGTCTTCATTCATCTCCAGCGCAAAAGACGGCTCGAAACACGCGTTATGTGTGAGTATGCTAATGCCTTTAAGATGTCAATGTGTGATGATACAGAATGTACCTATATTTTTATCATACTATATTTAATATATAAACAATTCCCTCGCTATTTATTTATGAAACTGCTGTATTCGTAAAGCTAAATGTCAATTTATTTGAATTCCGCACAAGAGACCGCCAGAAATACAAACTAAGTACCTAACTCAAAGTTACTTCACCAGAGCACAGATAACATAATACCAGAGTATATTTTCTATAGCGCAGTGAATTTTCAATAGAATAACTACAATAATTAGAAATATACAGAAAATCAATATTTTTAAAGATAAGATGCATGTGTTACTGGTAGAGAAGTGTTACTATAGTATTGACGAATTATTAGAAGATAAACCCCTTTAGTAAAAAAATTAAAACTAGTAAAATAAATATGATCTATCATTAATCTACGACAAATAAGATATTGTATGGCAATGTCTATGGCTGAAAATGGCTGAAAATTTATGTAAAAAACAATCTGTACATGCCTGTGTTTCACAATAAACAATTGGAATTAGAATTTAAATTTGTACATCAAACTTAGAGCAAAGTAGGAACCATTTTTCAGTAAGGTTATGGTGACTGTACTGAAGCTCCCCTGGGAGATTTGGAACGAACACGAAATGTCACAATTCACTGTAACATTCCACTTCCTTACACTTATGTGAGTTGGCCAAGACGTTATGTCTAAAAATCCACCATTTTTATACATTATTAGCTGACCCGGCGAACTTCGCACCGCCAATATTTAACCGCCCGCGTGACGTCCGATCCCGTTTCCGCTCCACCTTCTACCATATTAAACATGTATTATACATATAAACTTTCCTCTTGAATCACTCTATCTATTTAAAAAAACCGCATCAAAATCCGTTGCGTAGTTTTAAAGATTTAAGCATACAAAGGGATATAGGGACAGAGAAAGCGACTTTATACTACGTGGTGATAACTCAAATTCTCATGAATTTTGGGAAATAAAATGATACCGCAAGTGTCTCAGTCCACGATCAACGTCAAGTTCACGCGCCAGAACTCCTATTTGATGTTTTGGCATACACTTATTCATCGTACATTCATACATAAGGCATAATTTTAAACCTATATAAAAAGAAGACCATAATTATAAAAAGAAGAAGTCCGATAGCCTCGACATCTCAAGATGCTCGCATTAGATAGCTGGGTCAAAGGCCTGATGCAGAAGGCGGTACTCCTCGACACGGCGCGCATCGTGAGGAGGTTCGTCTCCCTGGAGCCCTAGCCACCGGTAACTTGGTCCCTGTATCCGATGGAGCATTATTTATTATATTTGGATTTTTAAAAAATATGTATTTATGGTATAATTTATAAGTTGTTTTAAATGAATAAAAAGTAGAACCATCATGTCGCAAAATACATACGGAGCATTGTCATTTGACATAAAATTCACATCCATATTCTTCAAAAAGTAAAAAGTTTACCAAAAAGCAGGAACCCATGTTTTTAATGACGATTAAGAATGACAAAAGATGAAGATGAGTTTTACTGTAAGTACCGTGTTTACTTACATTTAAATGCATTCATTGAAAAACTGTTATTTTATGTACAAATTTCGTATTATTATTATGGAAGTCCAAATTAGTATTATAAATGTGACTGTATGTGTGTGTGCGCGTGCGTGCGTGGGTGTTCGTGAGTGCGTGCGTGCGTGCGTGTGTGCGTGCATGCATGCGTGTGTGTGTTGTGTGTGTGTTTGTCCATCTTTCACGCCTAAACCACTGAACCGATTTTGATGAAATTTGGTATAGGGGTAGATTAAATCTTGTGAAAGGACATAGGCTATGTTTGGTCGCAATTTGGGCAAAAGCTAGTTTTGAATAGTTGTATCACAAATTGCATTTCATTACGAGTGTTTAATAAGTGATAGATACGAGAGGTTAAATGGTATAAGTAGGTATAGTAAAAAACTACACGAATTGTTTGGTCTGATTTGTTTAATTTGCCCGGCTTACAATTTGAAAATAAATATGATAGCTCCTGTGTTGTTTTTGTAAACTTTTACAAGTGTGTCCTTAGTAAAATGAAGAGTGACCTTGGAAGTGACAGGTCACGGTCAAGGACATCTGTCGAATGTCAGTTATTCACCAATGTAAACAGTTTCATTTACATTACATTTTATCACTGTTCATAATACAAACATTGTGTTCCCTTCCCTTCAAGACTCAAAACTTCCATTGATCGAAATTTTAACCCTCTGTAAGTAATATTTTATATAAGTCATATTTCCCTCTAAAACTCGTAAAGAATAATTTGACCTCGGCATCACTACATATAGTATAAAAAAGTAGCTTTCTCTGTCCTTATATCCCTTATATCACTTAAAATTAAAAATTTTGGAATCTTAATTAGTTGCGTCAATTTTAAAAATAACTTGCCGTAGTGGTGCCCATACTTTTTTTTTAGAAGACCATTAGTCAAAATAGAGTGAACCTAATTTTTTGTTTAAATTTAAGGGAAAAATATTATTTTGATCAATTTTTGTGTAAAATCTGCGGGCATTTTAGTATTTTTAAGAGTTGTGGTGAATAGTAGTACTACTTAGGTATCCGATACAAAAAAACCTTAAGCATGTTAGAGAAATTGTGGTCGTGGTAACTCAAAATGTCATAAAAGGTGTAAATTTTCAAAGAATTTCTAAATTTATGTTGTAACCAAAAAAAAAAAATTGGTTTATTTTTTTATTATTTTTCCTCGAGTGCTCATGAGCAGGTCTACCTTTTGGGGCCCGCTTATCGTTGAATCTTGGCACACGTTGTATACTCACATCACTTACATATCTGCGAAGAAATAAGCAGAAATGTACTGGGCCCACATACGTATGTGGCCCCAGTACCACACAATAATATAATGGAAATTGAACCAGGGACCTCAAGCACAGCAAACGTCGTTATCGCAATGAAGGTACATAAACTGTAAGAATTATGTAAGTAATCAAAGTAGGTAAATAGTGCTGTGACGTCACGCATGTTAATTTCTTCTCGTTTCGTACCCTCATTATAAAACATGCATAGATCATAAAATTAATGTGCAATGCACGCAACAAGGGAAATAGACTTAATCACAATTGCATAAGAACTATTTTATTTGAGGCCACTACGCTAATAATAACAAAAACATTAGCTGAATTTGCAATGGACGGTAATTTATTTTACTTAAACTTTAGGAAAAAGAAACGAACTTATTTTAAGACAAGTTATGAAAACCTCATTTCACTAGTTTGACAGAACTAAAATATGTCCACATCTTTGGTCAAATGAGTTTGACAGGAGTTTTGGCACGAACGACTAGAAGTAAAATTATATTGTACTTCAAATTATGCCAAGATAAGAAAAATATTAAATAAAAGGCACTAAACAAGAAACCTTAACTGATGATTCATCAAAGTATATTTGGATGAAGAACTGAATTTACAATTTAGTGATTTTTATTTGGAAGAAGTTATGGAAGACTCAAAGGGAGATAAATCTTTACCCAGTGGACAATAGCACTTTGGAATAATTACTCGGAATAATTGTTCTCTCCGAGGGTGGGAGATGTAAAGAAAACCATTACACTAGTGTATCGTTTTTCCTATTTAAATTTACTGCGTAAACCACAGACTTTTTTTATAGATGTCACTTTTCTAAGTTGCACAATTAATTAGGTGTAGGTAATTACAATTAATTGGTGATTACAATGCAAGCTCAATACGAATAATAATCTATTGAAAATTCAAATTGCAAAGAATTTTGTCCCGCGGCTTTTTTTTTGTTAAGTTTTTGCTCTGGCAACACTGGCCCGAACTGCTGTGAAATTTATGTAGCTCTGTAATTTTAATAAATTAAATTAATAAAATACCATAAAAAAGTGTCCAGTGTGTAACTACGAATCCTACAGTGATAATAAGTGCGTATATATGTTGTCTGCTGCCTCAATTGCTGTAAACTACCTAAAAAGAACCGAAACACTGGTGTACCAAAGAAATTTGAATTTAAAACCTGTGCGCCTGCGCTGCGTTAGAAATCAGGGAAAGTATTTGGTGTCACACTTATTCCTTATAGGTACTTCATACACTACAAGACTAAACAAACGCTCACACGAGAGCAACGTCCATCCACACAGCGGGCTCTGTTACAGTCTCAGTTGCCTTGTCAAATAGTGCAAGGCTAACTTAGGACGCCAACAAAACAGCCTCAGACAGATTCAACACACTCATACTGTACAGCCACTAACATATTTCTCTCCTACTTAAGTAATTCTTAATTAAATGAATTATTGTTCTTTGTCTACCTACTTGTTCTAATGTATGCTAACGTATTTCTAAAGTTTTAGACTAACCATTAATAAATTATATTTCATATAAGTCTTCAGGCTTTCACGGCCGGCGTTGTTAGTAGAATATACTGCTTCCGGGCTGTTTGGCCGTGGTCCATTTGAAACTTGCGTTCCAGACGTTTCGTCGATCATTGCGGTCGACATCTTCAGTGGCGCAGGTCTGGGCGACGACGAGTTCGGAGACCTTGCCTCGTCGGCGGCTTCGTTGCGACTGATATGGAATCTTGAGTCGCTGGCATATTTATAGGTGCGGTCGGAGGGGGTAATCGACTCACTCGATCCTGATTGGTCGAGAGCTGTGGCACCGATGTACTCGATCCTGATTGGTCGGGAGCTGTGCCACCGACGTACTCGATTCTGATTGGTCATTCATCTTTTTGGAGCTGAAATCCCTCGTTTTTCCGGTTGAAGTTGTTGGGATGCATGAATATTTCGATGGCTTCTCGAAGTATACGTGAGAAAAAATGTGTAGTGTTAGCTAGAACCTTCATGTAGTTGTAATATAAACAAGAATAGTTGTGGGACTAAGGTGGAAACAAATTGCAATAGCATATTTCTAAAGCCGTACGATTGTTATGACATTAATAAGATAGTAATGTCCCTAAAGAATACAAAATCGATGGGCTATGATAATATCACGACTGAAATTTTAAAGTCTAGCACAAATGAACTAGTTCCAGTACTAACTCATTTGGTAAATCTATCTTTTACCACAGGCTGTTTTCCAGATTTGTTGAAAGTATCCATTGTTAAACCGCTGCATAAAAAAGGAGACAAATCATCACTCTCAAATTACAGACCTATTACTCTTGTGTCTGTAATCTCTAAAATATTTGAAACAGCCATGTATAAACGTTTCACTGAATTCCTAGCCAAACATAATATTCTCAGGAAGGAACAGTTTGGATTCCAAAAAGGGAAGTCAACCACTGCAGCATGTTTCAACCTCATGGCTCAAGTTATTGATAGTGTAGATGATGGTAACGCTACAACTGTGATATTTTTTGATATGACGAAAGCATTTGATTTGGTTTCACATAAAATATTGCTAAATAAGCTAGAAAAATACGGTATTCGCGGAAATGCGTTGTCATGGATAGAAACATATCTAGCAAATAGAAAACAATGCGTTCAAATTAGCTCCCTAAATGACAAAAAAGAATTAGAAGCAACTAATTCAAGTTACAGAGTAAACGGTTCTGGGATACCGCAGGGCAGTGTGCTAGGCCCTCTATTATTTCTATTATACATAAATGACCTTCCGGATGTAACTGAACATCCATGTACATTATTTGCAGATGACATTTCAATAATAATTAAATCCAAATTAACTGACAATCACTTATATGACACTGACCTTAATAAATATGACATTACTAAATATGACATTAATAAGCATGACATAAATAATTATAACTGTGACATTAATAAATCAATAGAATCTATTATAAAATGGCTGGATGAAAATAATCTAAATGTAAACTTAACAAAAACTAAATATATACAATTTAACACATATGGACGTAAACACTTAAACCTTAATATTATGTACAAAGATATTCAAATCGAGGAGGTAGAGCACACTACATTTTTAGGTATTGTTTTGGACAAACATATAAATTGGAAAGCCCACATAAATAACATATGTAACAAAATAAACAGATTTGTATATGTCTTGGCGAAGTTAAGTAGAATATCATCGCAAAAGACGGTTCTTAGCGCGTACCATGGCTATGTGGCCGCAGTTCTTAATTATGGTTTGATTCTTTGGGGAAACTCAACTGACATAAATAAGGCATTTATTGTTCAAAAAAAATGCGTCAGAGCGATTTGCGGTGTGGCCCCCTGGATATCTTGCAGACCGCTATTTCAATCACTTAAACTATTGACTTTGCCCTGTATGTTTATTTTTGAGTGTGCAAAATTTGTAAGACTGAATAAGCACCTCTTTACAACAGCAAAGGAAATGTACCCGAGAAATACACGCGACCCAGACAGAATAGTTTTATCTAAGGTACCAAAAACAGTTTTATATAAAAAGAATTGCCTGTCTATGTGTGGATATATTTATAATTGTGTACCTAGCGAATTTAAAGCTTTACCATACAATAAATTTATAAAATCGTTAAAAGACTGGTTGCTGAACAAATGTTTTTACTCCGTTACAGACTTTTTATCTATAAAATGTAAAGAGTATAGATAAAAGTGTAATTAGGTGATATAATCCTCCTTTTGACTTCGTATACTATTGTACGCTAAAGTGTTTTAAATAAATGAAAATTTGCATGCCCAATTTAGGCAGAACATGATGTACCTACCTAGTCATAAGACATAATTTGTAACATCCTTATCACAATGTTCTAGCAAATAAAGATCTATTCTATTCTATTCTATTCTATTCTGAAATTCAATGGTATGATTCCCATCCTCTTGGCTGTGTTCTGCAACCGCTGACTTGTCGAAGTGGCAGAGGCGGCAATTACGTTCATGTTCTGAAAGGCGGGTCTTGATGCTTCTTTGGGTGGTGCCCACGTATACCGAGCCACATGAGCAGGGAATTCTGTAAACTCCAGCTGACGATAGTGGATCACGTGGGTCCTTGACCGAACGGTGAAAATTCCGTAGCTGCGTCGTGGGCTTGAAGATCGGCTTGATGTTATAAGCTTCTAGCAGTCTTCCGATACAAACGATATTGGCAAGAAGGCCTTCCCTATCGGGGCAGGTTTTTCCTCATCCTGGTTAATGGAATAATAAATAAATGTATTCTACGAAACACTTAAGTATATATTACATAGAAACACCCAGACCAATGCAAATACATATTAATTTATGTATGAAAACATTTGCACGGAGTACTTTTTTGCACAGAGTTTGTATTTTTATATAGAAACTTACCTTTCAAATATTGATCCTCGTCATACAAAGCATGTTGTTTCTTTCTAAGAATATAGAGATCTAGACCTATTATTATAATAAATAAATTAAAAAAAAAATTCAGGCATTTTACATCCTATATGTTACATTATAAACTAATATGTTCATGGCTGTATAAATACCAAAAGGGGTAGGTAGAGTGGAATGTGAGCTATTTTTCACGAAGGTATTATAAGCATAACAGCAATCCATACTAATAATATAAATGGGAAACTCTGTATGTGTGTGTCTGCACGTGTGCGTGTGCGTGTGTGTCCGTTTGTCCGTCTGTCACGCCTAAACTACTGAACCGATTAGGTAGGATTAGGTAACATCTACGCGGGCGGAGCCGCGGGCAAAAGCTCTCTATAAATTAGAGTTCCACTAGCTAGTCCCGGGAAATGAACACCAGACAAATATAATAAACACTTATCTTTCCGCGGCCTCACTCGTCCGCTGTGCAACATAAAAAGTGTTTTAATTCACCGCATTTGAAGTGCAGAGCGATGATATAAATATTGATCCGTTCAGTGTTGAAACGTGTGTGTAGTTCGGCTAAAGGTATGATTCAGAAACGACAACTACAGACGCATGCAGCACATAAATTACATACATTACTTGTTAAACTTCGATACAGATGAAGGGGACCAGCAAGAAGCCGCAATGAATCACGAGTATCTGCTGCGTGCGTCTGCAGTTGTCGTATGCTGTCACCTTCGGAATTATAATATCTTACTAGCTGACCCGGCGAACTTCGTACCACCAATATTCTTCCGCCCGCGTGGCGTCAGATCCCGTTTCCGCTGCACCCTCTACTATATTAAACATGTATCACTACATAGTATAAAACAAGCTGACCTGGCGAACTTCGTACCGCCAATTTATTTATGCCCGCGTGGCGTCAGATCCCGTTTCCGCTGCACCCTCTACTATATTAAACATGTATCACTACATAGTATAAAACAAGCTGACCTGGCGAACTTCGTACCGCCAATTTATTTATGCCCGCGTGGCGTCAGATCCCGTTCCCGCTGCACCCTCTACTATATTAAACATGTATACATATAAACCTACTTCTTGAATCACTCTATCTATTAAAAAAAACCGCACCAAAATCCGTTGCGTAGTTTTACAGATTTAAGCATACAAAGGGATATAGGGACAGAGAAAGCGACTTTGTTTTATACTATGTAGTGATATAAATATAAATAATAAAGGTATAGTGAAGGTATGTACAGTAAAAATATCTAAAAATAAAATGCACTGCTGTAGATGTCGGTTTTTATAGCCGAATTTTGGTCATATCTTCGATTCTACTCAAGCAATTGCAGTCAAATATACACCAGATTTTTTGAATTCTCGTCTGACCAAAACCGTTTATAACAGATGGTACAAAATCCGTGTAGTAGTCCAGGTCAGTGCAAATATTTATATTAATGAATTCATGTACCGGTCTATATTTCCATTGTTCTGGGTGTTCTCGAAACCCCACACCGTGTGGCCCCCCCCTACCGCGTAAAAAAAAGGGTGTTTGTCGACAGGAATAATATAATATGTACCTATGTACACTCGAGAGCAATGAATCCGGGTCACTCAAAGAATCCAAAAAATCTCGGAAAGTAAGAATGCTAGGTTAATTCAATAAATTGTATTTAATAGACAATTTAATACTCCTTAAATGAAAGTTAAAAAAATATGAGTCACCATACATTTTATTTACACAAAATTACATAAAGAAAAAAAACTGCTGATCTCTCCTTAAAACAAAAATAGGAAACATGAAATTTTTGAACTTTATGACGATTTTCTTGAATTTCAATACTTCGTATTACCTCCTCGTGCTTCCATTACTGCGTTTACGCGGTTTGGCATGCTGTACACCAAGTTCCTTATACGATTTTGGGGAATATTCTCCCATTCCTCTGTGAGAGCAATTTTGAGCTCAGGAAGCGTGATTGGGGGAGGGTTTCGTTGTTTTACGCATCTCCCTAGCTCGTCCCAAGCATGCTCGATCGGGTTGATATCCGGGCTGCGCGCTGGCCACTCCATACAAGTAATGTTCATCTCTTGAAGGTAGTCATTCACAATCCTACCTGTATGAGGTCGGGCATTGTCATGCATAAATATAGCATCCTCACCCAAATTGACCATAAATGGACCAACGTGTTCGTTGAGGATTTCTTCCACATATCTTACGCTAGTTAAAGAGCCGTTTTCTATGATCACCAGCTCTGTGCGACTTTCAGAGGAAATTCCGGCCCACACAAGTACAGACCCACCACCGTAGGCTACTTTTTCTTCGATGCATGCTTGCTTGAATCTTTCCCCTGGTCTTCTATACACTCTGTGTCTTCCATCGTGCTTGTAGAGCATAAATTTTGATTCGTCGGAGAACATAACTTTCGACCAATCTTCAATACTCCAATTTACGTGGTTCTGGGCATATCTTAGTCTTGAAATACGATGGCCACGCTCCAGTTTAGGGCCGTTTGCAGGTCTAAGGGGTTTTAAGTTAGATTCAGCAAGCCGACGTCTTACTGTCCATGCACTTGGGTTACTTCCTCCGAGGCGTCGAAACTGATTTGTGAGTTCAGTTCCTGTGAGAAAGCGATTTCGAAGCATGGTGTTCACCAAGTATCGGTCTTCTCGTGCTGTGGTACACCTAGTTCTGCCCGTTCCTGGTCTGCGTAGGTTAGAACCAGTTTCTTCGTAACGTCGGAGAACTCTTTGTACTGTTGACAGCGACACACCGACAGTCCTGGCTGTATCGCGCTGACTCCGGCCGGTTTCCACCAATGTAAGTATTCTGGTGCATTCTTCAAGTGTAAGCGACATGATTTCAGCTTGAATAATGAATATTGAGCACTATCAACCTGGTTTATGTACCAACATAAATGACAGATTACAAACAAAAGCAAAAACAAATCCTGTAATTTCGTAGTTCCATCTTCGACAGTGTTCCCTTTTCAAATTTGATTTTTTTATGATATAACTTTACAATAACTAAGAAGTTTTAATACTTTCATTTAAGGAGTAATAAATTGTCTATTAAATACAATTTATTGCATTAACCTAGCATTCTTACTTTCCGAGATTTTTTGGATTCTTTGAGTGACCCGGATTCATTGCTCTCGAGTGTATTTGAAAGAATTTTAAGTGTCATTCTAAAACCTAGTTAAAATATGCTTACTTTGGATCTCATTAGCACTGTGTAGTCTAAGTCGTCGGTAGCTTAGTGGTTAAGGAATCGGCCTTGCGCTCGAAAGGTCCCGGGTTCGAATCCTGCCCTTACACTACCGACGTGAACCCACTCCTAGCACAAGCAATTTAGGTTAGTTGGAGGGGTTAGAGGGAATATTAGTAATTTCGTTAATTTCAGTTGCTAATATTCTTTTTATAAAAAAAAAGTACCTAAATTTGTTTTATACTATCTTTTACCGGCGGCTCCGCCCGCGTGAATGTCGGTTATCGCCATAATATCATTTATCGTTATAAACTGTAGCCTATGTGTTATTCTGATGTATAGGCTATATTATTGTAAAGTTTCATTAAAATCTATTCAGTAGTTTTTACATGAAACAATAACAAACATCCGTCCACCCATACATACAAATTTTCGCGTTTATAATATTAATAGAATTGTAAAAATAGCCCTATTTCATAATATCAATAAATTCTAAGTCATACATTTAGATTATGAGCTACGGCCTCCATTTAAATAAAATTAATGTACCGATAAATATAGATGAAGCCGTAAAAACACACATAACATACACTGTTGAGATGCAAAACGAAACAGTTACACTGCAACACCACTTTAATATTAAGTGTATGGATCAATAAAAATTTACTGCGGTAATCTATTGAGCTTGCAACACTTTGAGTTTGTTGCGCCGTTTCTTCTGTGGAGTTTGTTGTGCAGTTTCTTCTCCACCAGTGCCTTGGAAGTAGTTGTAAGCTTAGGTTAATTAGGTTTATTATTGACGTCCGTAAGAAACAACCGTATTGTTCTAGATTTTGACTTGCCTCTAGTTTATAATGTCTGTTGCCTACGGCACTGATCGCCCGAAAAGATGATGATGTTTCTGTAGGTTGTTGGGGTCGAGACAACCTGGAAATTCATCCATGTGGTGACGGAGAAAGAATACAAGGATCATCCATTAAATCACATTCAAAATGTGTCGTAAGAAGCGACTAATGGAAAAATATGCAGACGATAACAGTGTGAGAATAGGAAAATTTGAAATAAAATCCTATCCCTTTCAGACCGAAGATTTTTTTTTTGCAATTCTATGTTTTTTATCGTTTGATTCGACTAAGTAGCGATAGAAGACCAGCGAAAAAAAAAATCTAGATATCCTAGATTTTGCTCAATAGTACCTGCACGACCGTGAGCTCTTGGCGTAAGTGCTCAATACGCTCGCTCGTGCTCTTTGAAATATGCAGGACATTAATGAAAAAAAAGCGCATATTTTCTCATAAATTTTAATCATATAAACAAACAATAATCAGTCCTAGCTCTTTTTGACTATATTAACATTATATATATTATATAATGTTAAAATAATTATATATCACTACATAGTATAAAACAAAGTCGCTTTCTCTGTCCCTATATCCCTTTGTATGCTTAAATCTTTAAAACTACGCAACAGATTTTGATGCGGTTTTTTTTAATAGATAGAGTGATTCAAGAGGAAGGTTTATATGTATAATACATGTTTAATATATTACAGGGTGCAGCGGGAACGGGATCTGACGCCACGCGGGCAGAAAAATATTGGCGGTACGAAGTTCGCCGGGTCAGCTAGTATATTATATTTGGCTTCTTTCTAATTCAATCCATTAGCCCACTGCAGTCCACTGCTGGACATAGGCCTCTCCCAATGTGCGCCATTTCGTACGATCCTCCGCCTTCCGCATCCAGTCCCAGCCACCTTTTTCAAGTGATCGGTTCATATGGCTAGGGGGCGTTCTACCCTACGTTTGCCTTCTCGCGGTCTCCACTCTAGGACTCGTCTGCTTCAACGGCCATCGGTCCTGCCCTGCATCAATCCGTCTGGACAGCGTGGACACAGTATACCAAAGCCGCCCAACATTGGGAGAGGCCTAGCAATAAGCCACTAGTCCACAGCTGGACTGCAACAGGCTAATTGGTTGATTAATGGAACTGCCGGTTTAAAAATCGCGCAGATTTTTTATTCGAATTTGGGAGCTCGGACAGCAATGGCTTCCACAAGAGAATCTTGGGCAAGCTTTGCCATGCCGTGGCTACTTAAAAAGTTTGTTGATAAGTAATTTTTTCTTGAAAAAGGACTGAGTATTAATAATGATATAAATAGTGGCCCTCAGCCTGACAGCCTCACCAGATGCTTGCTTCACGCCTCGCTTAAAAGACGCGGGACTGTGTAATACCCCTAAGCCAGGTCGTCCAAGGTTGGTGACCGATAATACAATTATAAGATGAGACTGCGGTACAGACGCGCTAGCTTCTATCAATTT
Source organism: Eilema caniola (assembly GCA_949126895.1). Classification (NCBI taxonomy): domain Eukaryota; kingdom Metazoa; phylum Arthropoda; class Insecta; order Lepidoptera; family Erebidae; genus Eilema; species Eilema caniola. The sequence continues at coordinate 13,670,636 of OX421488.1, forward strand.
ATTAAGATGGTTAGATAAGTAGCTCCCGCTGGCACAAATTAAAAGCTATTTGTCTAGAACTTCTTTTATCTTTTAGTCTAACGAATTAAAAGGTTTGACCAATGACTATATTACCAAACGGATTTTTCTATATGTACCTAAATTCAGTATCCCGAAAAAGTAGCAGTTTGGGAACCATTATCAAGATCTATTGTAATTTAAGACAGTAATTGTATATTTTTTGTGATGCCAATAACATTTTTTTTTCACTTTAATATTATTACAATTTTCATTTTCTTGTTTTAGGTATATTTATTTATTTAATCAATAACAATGTCACATTGTGTTTGATATACATTTTGGTGGATAAGATAAATTAAAGTTTGCTATTATAATAATTATGATGTAGATATTAACATGCAGCAATACAACAAAGACGAAAATGTCGATGACAAAGAAAAGTACAACACGAATTTGAGGTAATGTCAACAAAAAAACTATAGAAGGTCGGAAAAAAAAAATTATAATATTCAGCCTATCAATTGACTACATACTGCTGGGTGGTGGGAAGCTAGGATGAAATTTTGAATTGATGAAATGGTCAGTGGGAAGACCCAAAGGCTATTTCTGCTTTGTCTCCTACACTAACGGCACAGAAACTCTCTGTGTTTACTGGGTCGGCAGCACGAGCGTGATTCCCCTGGTGCTGCACACGTCCATAGGCCACGGTAAATACTTTCCACCAGGTGGGCCGTTTGCTTGTCTGCCACCTTAGTGGTATAAAAAAACACGTGCAGGGCTTGGATATCTCTAGCATACAGTGCAGAATATTTCATCAAGAGACTCTTTTCTTTGCCGCAACATAAAATCTAGGAATTCAGTACACGTGTCTTCCTACAGTACCGGGTATAAAGCATCATATTAATATTATAATTAATATTGTAATATTGTTGGTTTCTGTAATGGCGACTATAATATAAAAAAGTTATTTAAAAAATTGGTCATACTCAATAATATCATTAGTGTATGTTTTATTTTTGATAAGTTAATTTTTAATATTAAAAATTAGAAAAGTTTACCAAAACAATGTCGCCATCTAGTTATAGCTCCTGAACTAAAAAGCTGCCTTTCGAAGTTATGAGTGTAACCATTTTTGTTCCTGATTGTGCATCTGTATAAGAATTATATTATACTAGCTGTTGCCCGCGGCTCCACCCGCGTGGATGTCGGTTATCGCTTAGTTTTGAGTCAACATAGTAGCTTTATGCATGCAAAGTCACAGCCCGATCGGTTTAAAATTGACAAAGTTTCATACAAATTTTCATCCCCTATTTTATCCCCTTGGGTGTAGAATTAATCAAAATCCATTATTAGCGGATGCTTACGTCATAACCATCTACCTGGATGCTTAATTTCAGCCGGATCCGTCCAGTAGTTTGGGCTGTGCGTTGATAGATCACTATGTCAGTCAGTCAGTCACCTTTGAGTTATATATTTAGATTATCTGTGGTTATATCGACGTGTCGTATAAAAAAAAAGAACTTATATGACCGTCTGTACGAAATTACTAGTGCTTATATATCAGGCTAGGCAGATTAGACACTATTTAGTTTGGCTTCCCGGTACCTCAGGCTAGAAGGTAATCTGTCTAGCCTAGGCAGACTAATGCGATGCTTTTAATTACTTGTTCAATTACCGTTGCGGTGAACGCTCGGCCTTGAGGCTATTTAACTCCAAATACAGCGAGCGTAGTGTACAATTATATAATACCACAGATAAAATAATTATTTTCTTTCTTTTTCTTCATTCGCACCAATTCCGGTTTCATTTAAAGGTTTCTTTAGTGAATTGCCGTGATGCACTCACTCTCTGTGTTCTTGAGAAACTGCACTGACCCCCCTAAAAAAATCCTACCTATTTGTTAGGTTATTTCTCTGTTCCACATGGCCATAGGCCACGGTAACCACTTTACATCAGGTGGGCCGTGTGCTTGTCTGCTACCTCATTAGTATAAAAAACGTCTAAAAAAAATCACGGCAATATAAGTAATTATCTTTAATTCACAATCAATTTTACCCTAACACAATGATTTTTTATACTATTCTACGGGCAGAGAAAGTAATCAAAATTTGTATCACTGCTATCAAAGATACATTAACAATTACTTCTAAGAAATGAAAGTGAAATCCACCAAAATTATTTAAATTTCAAGGCATACGTTACAAAAAAAACTAAATAATAACTTCCTAAAAGATTCTACCATTGTTCTACAGATTACGAAAACAATAGGCACCATAGATTATAATTTTATACTGAAAACTCTGTACGAGTGAGAGCGGTCCTAAAAAAATTCCATTCACATTTATAATTCAAAAGCCACGGTTTCACACGCGACGGCAGACAGAGGTCACGTAGCCAAACAAAAAAAACAAAATACACGTACATTTAGTATTTGTCACCTTTTCGCGCGAGAAGGAAAACTTTAAATAAAACCTTGTTACCAACCCACCTGGCCAGCGTGGAAAAAGTAAGGCAAAGCCTACCAATATTGGGAGAGGCCTATGTCCAGCTGTGGACTGCAATGAGCTAATTGATTGGTTGACGATTTCATAATTATGTTATGAAAACTAAGTGAATGACTAACCTACAGGGTGGAGAAAAATATTTTGTATTTTGTTAACACGAGTGTCCACGGTGTTTTTAAAACACGGAAATTCCGAAGTACTCGTAACTCTTACATATAATGACAACGTTGTATTTGATGCTAGATTTTGCCCGCGGCTTTCAACGCGTGGATGTCGGTTATCGTAACCAAACATAGCATATGTTTTTTCTCAAGGATTAATCTATCCCTATACAAAATTTCAAAAAAAATCTGTTCAGTGGTTTAGCTGTGAAAGACGGACAAACAAACACACACACACACACACACTATTCCATTTATCTACTCTGATACTATAATACAAAGATTATAAAATTGAAATCAAAACTCTTATAACAAACATTACGCACAGGCCAAAAAAAAAGTTATATTACGATACAGGTCTTGTATGGACACCTATATCATAAAATAACTTTTTAATCATAACGATACACCTATACAACCTCCATCTGGAACCTCTACTTTAAAAAAAGAATCCGCCGATTCGGGAAAAAAAAAGAAACACGCATGCGCAATCGAGTGAGTTTGCGCCTTGGCGCGAACATTTTTTTTTTGTTCTATACATTTAAATTAAACAAAGTTTGGTTTGGTTTGTAAAATAAATTAGTTTATGTATTATAGTATGAGAGTAGATAAAGTAGTGTATGACACTGTACATAACTTGGTCTTATAACACTCGTGTGATAATATAAAAAAACTCGCCTACGGCTCGTTTTTTTAAAACACACTCGTGTTATAAGAACCCTTATTATGCAACAGTATCATAAACTACTATTATGATAGATAATTGTATTTGATATATTAACTAAGTATCTATTAGTGACTGAAAGTCTGTAATCTATAGGTACATCTATAATATACATCCATATATAGATAATATATATAGAAATAAAATTGGAGTGTCTGTTTGTAATATTGAAATAACCGTTTTGTATTAGGTACATGCATAATGAATATAATACGGTACATACACCAAAATATTTTTTTTACAATTTTTGTCTGTCTGTTTGTTGCGGCTAATCTCAGTAATGGCTGGACCGATTTTGATGTAATAAGGAGTAACTTAGGCTACTTTTATTTTAGAAAAATAGCGTTGACTCAACACTAATCCTAGTTTTATAATAAAATAATCATCATCACTTTCTGAGCCTTTTCGCAACTCTGTTAAGATCGGCTTTTCAGTCTATGTGTGTATGTTATATGTTATAAGAATAAAATAATGAACCAAAAATTTACTGTCAAATCATTTTGATGGCGAATTAACTGGTTTCAGAACTTTTTTTGTCTTTTTTATTGTTTTAGTTTACAGAACGAATGCAGATTGGCTATTTTCTGAAGGTACTTTCATTCGAGTCGGGTGACTCAATGGTCGGACGGAAAATCCTGTCTTTACTTTTGTGTAGGGTAGGGTGTCTACTTACAATTAAAATTATATAAAGAATCTTTAAAGAAATACGAATATTAAGTAGAGACTATAATGAAACCTCTACTGTGGAATTTGAACATCTTATAGTGGAGCCTATAGCTTACAATACATATATTGTAGAGTTCACAATGTGTAAAGCAGAATCTCCAACATTTTAAAAATATTGTGAGACGATCAAAAGACGTCAAAAATTACGCTTCGAAGGTAACATAGTTTTTAAATTAATTGGAGTGAGAAACCTCGGGCTCCTAGCACCGTCTACTTCGTCCGATAAAACTTACCACTATTACTTAGGTAAGTATATAAATATTATTGGAAATAGCTACTTCCTTCTTGGAATCATCTATCCCTATACAGAGCCATATCTTTATCATCGTTGGATTTATAGTTAAAAGGGAATTACACACCAAACGTCATCTTTAATATGAGGATATTATTATTTATGATACTCACTTCAGAAGCCCACTGAACGTGCCTCGGTCCCGCCAAAACACTCCTTTCCATTATTTAAAAAAACTATAAAAAAGACGTATCACATTTCACAAGGCACAACACTATCAAAAAATGCACAACACAAAAAACGGTAAAATTCACTCGAAATTCGAAAATAGAACCAATAAAAAATCGTTTCGTTTCGTTTTCTAGGCAGAAGCGCGTTTATGTTTTAGAAAATTGTTTGCGCAAAAACCGTAATTGCCCCCGTCCGCGAACGCGCCGGTGTTTGACTACACTGCCTCTATGACGCGGTACTATGCAAATTTTTATGCATTTTCCCCCTTCACGGTGAAAAGCAGCTACTATCTAACGCGGCCGGACGCCTACAACAGCTGATAGATAGGTTGTTACAAGAAAAATCTGATATTACGCTCGATCGGGTTAGTGTGCCACACGAGACGTAGATACTGCTATCTCTCTCTAGAGGGGTCTATAAGTGGCGCGATAATTTGCATCTGATAGACGGTTGATAATAATTCGCTTTTTTGCACACCGCAATTCTAATTCTAATAACGGTATGTTGAAAGAGTAATTACTTGCATTATTTACTGTACAATAAAGTTGTTTACTTAACGCGCCAGTCAATAAGCACTGTTATACATAAAAGTGTGTAAAATTCAGCTCAATTTAGCTGTAACGTATACCGGTTAACACGCTCAATAACGTTATTAACGTTTTAAATGAGATAATGTCTGACTGCCAACATCCAGGTCAACGTGAGTCACCTCATTGTAAGTCACACAATTACGTGCTTAAAGTATTAGCAACACTTTTTATCACTGAAAACACGACAACTCTAACACGTGACTCTAAAAAAAACTGACTTACAAACGCACTTAATAAAAAACGAAAGATTGGCGGTAAAATTTGAAGTTCGAACTCGAAAAGGCGCGAAAAGTATTGTAATTTATTTTCGAACGAATCTTTGTTGTATTTGATTGTAATGTGGTATCGTGTCGCGGGGCGATGGCCGACTAGAAGAAGTTAGTGGAGCGAGTGGGAGTGGTAGCGACCAGGTGGTGGGATCAATACCACAGTCTAGGACGCCGGGCGCACGCACTGACCGCTCGTGGTGCTCGGTAGCGTCGCTTGTTTAGACAGACAGGGTGTGTTATTAATGTCAATAAAAATTGGGTTTGTCCATGAATGCTAAAAGGAATAGGTTATGCTGCTAAATGTGTTGCTATTTGTAAATAAACAGGGTAATAAAATTTATATTCATGTTATGTTTTCCTATTTGTGAATAACAAATAATATACCTCTAGAGTTTATGAACTACGTACTAGAGAAGTTATTCAAAACAACTTTTTTCCATTATAGTAAGTTTTAACATTAAAGTTCGCTGCAGCGCTGAACAGTAAAATAAATTAGTCGTCTAACCCATAGATTCAAGCATTATTTTGATTTATTCAGCGCTAGATCGCTTCTAGGGTACTCCCTAGAAGCGAACCTACTGGTTCTTGCAACCAACGTGATTTGTTTACGGTAGTAGGTACCTTTAGATTATTAATAATACTGAATACTGAATCCGAGGGTAATAGGTAGTACCCTCAGATTGTAAGTGACTTAACGAAATGTTATAGGTTATTCATCACATCTAAGTGGACAATTTTTTATTCTGTGCATAGACTGACTAACATTAAGTTTAGTAATCTTTGCACAGAATATCAAAAAAGAAGAGAATACACAGAGTAGTATTTAGGTTTTAATTAAATTTATATGAATTTTTCATGCTAAATATTCAAATCAATTAAAAAAAAAATATGAATCGGTCTAGGCGAGCTTGAAAATGAAAATGCTTGAAAACTTAATTCAAATTGTAAGGGCGGAGTAGTCAAAAATCAATGTTTAGTAAAAATGATTGAAAAATCATTCATTGGTTCCGATAGTTCGTAAGAATATCGATGGCAGACTCCACTGTCGCCTCAAAGACAAATATAGAAGCGGAAATTTGAATTGGTTAGGGCGAGGTCTGGTAGCTTAGAGGTCAAAGCATTGCCCCTGTAAGGCAAAGAACCCGGATTCAAGCCCCGCCTAAACCGATTCATTTTTTTCTATTTAAATAGTATCTAGGTATTAAGGTTAAGATGGTAAAAGACCTTTTGCTAACATGTGGTGCCGTTAGCTTTAAGATTACTATTCGTAGCGGGATATTAACACCTAAGTAATGAAGTAAATATCGCAATAAACACTGCAATTAAATTATATTGTGTAAACTTAACCTCAAAGCAAGTCGTTCAGAAATTACACAATTACTAACAGCACTCAGCTTGATGTAATGAATGAACAATAAATACGATAATTATATTTGAGGCAGCTTCGTTTTTTTGAACGATATTATTTCAGTCACATCTTAAAATCCCGGGTTATTAAGCGGGAAGTGTAGTCGGGTTTTACTTAATTTTTTCTTTTGAAAATAAATGTGATTTTGCTACACGTATGTTTTTTTTTTAATGTCATGTAATTTTTTAGTGCATAAATCACGCATTATTTTTATTAAATATATTAATTAACCTGCCAATGTCTAGTGCTGGACTGCAGTAGGCTAATTATATACGTAGCAAGTGCTGTCAGTTGGAAGATCAAAGGCTTGTCCTGCTTTATCTTCAACACTGACGGCACAGAAACTCTCTGTTCTAACAGGCAGCGCGAGTGTGAGGCCCCTGGCGTTGCACACGTCCATAGGCCACGGTGACCACTTTCCATCAGGTGGGCCGTCTGCCACCTAAGTGGTATATTTTTTTTTAAATTAATTACCAGGGCCATGATTCTGCTATTATTTTTTTCATGGCAAAGCCACTGTGGTACCTCAGACACTGTCACTAATGCCATTTAACTTTAGAGTTTACTGTTATACTGTTAAAGCTTAAAATTAAATGACAATCTTGTAGAGTGAATGAAAAATGTTATAAATTCTTTCTCTTTTTATTTTGAACTTTAAACCTCTTACATAAAGTCTAAAATTTAATGACATTTTATGCAATGTCAGGGGTATGATAGTGGTTTTGTTATGTCATAAAATTAGCAGAATTGGGGGCCAGGGTTGCCGAACCGTAGACTTTTAATATCAGCTTTGCATTTATTCTCGGTTGCATCTGAGGCCTTGGCCGTCCGTCCGATACCGGGGTCCGCCATTTCCGATCTAACCGATCCGGTGGGTCTCAATATATTCCGTGGAACGACTTCGACTCCAACATCCATAGCGATATTGGAGTTCTGTAGTCGGATCAGCTGTAGGACTCATTAGGGCTCCATCCACTGTGACGTCTGCCATACGTCCGTATGACAACTGGGCCCTGGGACTGATTGTATAACGTGCTTTACGAGAAAGTCACTTAAACAGAAATAAGTATAATATTAAAAAAAAATATTTTACACAAAATTTAGGTCGACACGCCAAGAAATTTAATAAAAGTAAATTCCAATAAAGTTAGAATTTCTGTAGACTGCTTAATTATATTATTAGCAAAGTTAAGAAGAATTTTCATAATGGATTGCAATAGCATGTGAATTATTTACAACATGAACAAAACAACGAAGCGCAAGTGGCGTTGTGAGTAAGAAGTCGGTTTTACGAACGAGTGGTCCCGGTTCCAATCTTGGCGATTTCACTACCAATGTGTACGAAATCTTAAAACAACCAATTTAGCTTGACAGGCTTTGTAGGAGGTACACGTCCACCATAGGCCATGGTAACCGTGGCCTGTGGTGGACGTGTGCACTTACCTTCAGGTGGGCCATTTGCTTGCCTGCCCAGTTGTATAAAAAAAGAGTGGAGGGGTTATTGGGAATACTTATTATTTATTTCAGTTACTAACAATAACTTATAAATAAATTAGCTAAAAGTCGAGTCGTACTCGTGTTTTGACAAAACCCTTACAAAAGTTAAACCATATACACTTCCTCTACTTAAAGATGGCGGAAGAACACATGAATATTACATCTATGGCAACACAGTAACCCATATGTGTTGCTATGGTGATTATAAATGGCAACACTGAGGCTACAACATGTACCGGTATCTCTTGTCTCGCTAAAGGGGTGATTCCATTACTTGGAACAATTTTTTTGCGAAATATAAAATAAATGGTATTTTATCCGAGTGCGCCAGTGAGAGTAATGTTTTATGCTACTAAAGCAACAAAATGCCGGGAAAAAAAAAACTGAAATAATTTCATGAGACCGATATTCTTAGCAATCCTTGGATTCTCCGTTTGGGCACCGGGTCCATCGCGTTGCTGAGTTGAGAACTCTGGACAGTGCCTGGGACTTGCGACCCAGGTGTAGGTTTAGAAGGGGCCCCTTTTGTTGATGTATATCAAGACTCACCTTACTACCCAAGTTCCCCTCCCTGCCTAATCAAATTTGATGCGAACCTACTAGTGCCGCTTTACGCATTCGTCCTAGTAATGAGCTTATTGTAGCTCTCAATAGGCCTAAATCTTTAAGTAGATTATAGAGAGATTTTGCTGGTATACCACTTTCTCCCACTTCTACTGCATACAAATTAACCACGTAACCGTTTTTGATTAATTCGTTTGTGAGATATAGTATTTATTTTTCTTTATTGTGTGGTCCTTCAGTATATTTGTTTCCCACGGTACAGTAAGTTTCACAAGGACCACATAAATGCTATATTTCGTTCGTATTTCGGGTGCGCAAGTTTTGAGATGTACGTTTCATGGTATTTCCCAGGCATATCTGTACTTGGTTGGATCTAAACATTACTTTTTTACCACAATAAGAAATATAAAAAGAAAGTTAAACAAGCATTGAAAGCGTAAAAAAATTGTGAGTTTGCTTCATAGAATCACCCTCTGTACGTACAGTGTAATTAAAGATAAGAGAATAATTACATGCATGCTTTATATCGGCACCATCGGTCTGAGCTAAGTATATAGAAGTGATCTTAGAGACAGCATCTATAGCGATATTCAGGACATAATAGATTGCATCAGGATATCGCAGCGTTTGTATGCAGATGACTTTCGACACGGCATATAGTTTATTTAGATCACTTTAGATAGGTATTTTATAAATAAGAAAGTTTGAGAAGATGTTTAAATATTTACATAACATAAACTCATGCCTTTATCCCCGAAGGGGTAGGTAAATGTGCTAGCACCCACATTTCGCCAGTTTATGTTTAGTTCCCAATGTAATAGGTGGCGAGCCTATTGCCATTAACCGGGCACTTATAAACCTGCGATAAATACACACATAACTTCGAAAAGCATCGAAAAGTCATTAATGTGTGCCATGGTAAAACCTGGGATCGAACCCGAGACCTCGTCTCAGCAGTCCATTACCCATACCACTAGGCTAGCGCGGTAAATCCCCGAAGGGTTGGCAGAGGCGTATTTCGCCAATTATGATTTTTGGTCCCACGTAGGGCGAGCCTATTACCGTTAACCGGGTTCTTAGTCATGGGCTGTTTGTCTACAATCAGATAGAGAACAGCCTTGTCCTTAATGACACCCACAGGAAGGGATGGGGAACCAACACAGGTTTGAATATGTATTCGTCAATTGAGCTGAAACGGTGAACAGATATATGTAATTGACATTTGGAACAGGGATAGATTAGGCCGTATTCTAAACTTCTTTTATTTTTATTTTATTTTTTACGAGCGGGATATCCCACGGATACCCCACCCCTCTGGAGCCGGAGGGGGAGGTTATGTCGGACTCGAACCGACTAAACCGCACGCCGTCTTTGGGTCGTAGTGCTAGGCCGAAGGTGAGGTTGTGATGCGACATATCCCTCGCACCCGGCTGACCCAGGGCCATCCCTCTCGGTCTGGCTCTCCTCGGGGGTATTCCAACCTAAGCTATAAGGCTATACCTACATTTATTTCATCCCTCTAACAAGTTCCTATAGGTAGGCAGGAACGTGTTCAGAAATCCACGCTGGTGTAGTTGCATAATAAACCATTTTATTTCATTCACAATATGCAAATATCTCAAAAAAAAAAAAACATTCATAATACTTTAATACTTCCAAAACTTGGACAGCACTTTTAGGTCCAAGTTGATCACTAACAATATTGCCAGGCTACATTAATATTTATTTTGCCGTCTGGCAACAAAGTTCGACGTAATATTTTGGCATCGATACAAAAGCCTCTTATCTCTGTACGAGTATTTGTGAGTTACTCTGTTGATTTAGAGCTTTCTTTGATCCGAAACTTCGATAAATACGAAAGTTAATCATAATTTATTTTATTATTTAATAAGCTTGTCGAATATAGAATTCAGGATATGTTGATATATTGCAATATAATGTGAGTTATATTGAAGATAATAACAATGGATCGACCTCGAATAACATACGCGGCTGGATAAATAAGGTTAAGTACCTACTATTTTTGAATGGTAAAAATGCACAGGAAATTATCCTAGCCATTAAGATATGGTACCTAGTAACACCACGTTTGTTTATAATACTATTTAGGTGACAGACAAGCACAGCGCCCATCTGATGGAAAGGGTTTACCGTGGTCTATGGACGTGTGCAACACCAGGGGCGTTTTCGATTTGAAAGTAAACAGACAGTCATCGCACAGCCTATGACGCATTCGCTAAACTGAGGCGACTGGGAAAGTTACGTTTAGGTATACAACGCCATCTATTCAATTCAAGTGGAACTTCTACGAAACGACTGATTCTACATCGCGCTATGAGAGTTCTCGCACTTGTTTACATAATAATATTCTATTACAACATTCTTTGTATCTAATCCGCCAGGCATCACCTTGCCTGGTCGGACGATCCTCACATGATGTGCCCGAAGAACACCACAATCTATTTCTCCTCAGCTGTAATAGGTTCGACAGCTATTACTTGGGACCGAAAAAGTCCCGGTACCTATACATATTTACAAAGTTGTATCTTGTACATATGTATAGGTACCAGGGTTTTATTGAAATTCACAAATAACTTATTATTAAAAAAAAATAGTTTGAAAAGCAAACGATAAACCGAACTAAAAAAAATAGAAAATAAATTAAGAATAGTTTTAAAATTTACAATAAATATAAATTAATAATAGTGTAAATAAAAAAATATGTATTTTATTTTTTTTAAAGCGTGGGGTGCATGGTGTCAATATGTACCTATTTATAAATATTTTATTGACAGTTATAAGTAGAGTGATTATCATTTTGATAACATCTCAAATAGTAGGTACCTCACACTTTTTAAATTATAATTTATTTTCTACTATTTTTGCAAATTGAAAAATGAAATAATTTTATCAAATTAGTGTATTGTTATCTGTCCTCGATAAATCTACAAAGTTTGAACGAAATCTGGTCATTTAAGAAGTGGGTCAAAAAATCGCCCATATCGCAGATTAATAAATAGTTACTACGTCCCATAGGGCTCGGTTACAAACAAACAAACATAAAGGGCCTCGATTCTACTAAAGTAAATTAAAACAACACAGACACTGCAAAAATAATCCCTTCAATTTTAAACTTTAAGATCATGAAATTAAAGTCTAATATTAAATGGCTTTTTGTAGAGTAGATGAAAAAGTGAAATGAGACACTCTTCATTTAATTTTGGACTTTAAATTTGTAGCTTTAAAGTTTAAAATTTAATGCCATTTATTGCAGTGCCTGTGGTGTGACAATTGCATTGGGCCAGGATAAGCTGATAAAAAGCGTATAAAAATCAAACCTATTACAAAAAAACTTCTCGAACCCATTACACCTAAACCCATATATCATAATTCCTCACAAATTTGTTACAATAGGTTGTCCATGAAAACTATAAGAAAATAACTCCAAGCGTGTCTTCGTGCGTTTGACAAATACAACCTAAATTATGGCCGCCGTTCCACCCCTATAAGAATTAATTACTTGGGTAGGTATTACGTTTTTGAAGTAAAATCTATTGCTGCGCTCAAGTAAATGGAGCTTAATAAGGGCACCTTTAAGTTGAAGTTATAAACGGTAAGTATGGCCATCTATTTCAAGTGAAGAGATTTGGGACAGAATAAGAAAGTACTTGTTTAAATCACGCTTGTCATGGACAGGGTCATCCTCACATATTGCGACCGGAATCGTTGCGCACCGTGCGGTATGAACATAACTGATTGGTTCTCGATTGAGGCGACAAAGGGATAGATCGGGCCCCGGATCATACTAATTTTATGACATAACAACACTACTGTCATACTGCTGACATTTTATGTTATTAAATTTTGGACTTTATGTCTAAGGTTTAAAGTCCAAAATGAAAAGAGAAAGGGTTTTTAACATTTTTCATTCACTCAACAAAATTGTCATTTAATTTTAGACTTTAACAATATATAAATTAAGTCTAAAGTTAAATGGGATTGGTTACGGTGTCAGTGGTACCGCAGTGGTTTTGCTATGAAAAAAATTTAACGGTTCTCACTTGACGGCAATAGGCTCGCCCCCTTTTACGTAGGAAAGAAAATCATAATTGGCGAAATGCGGGTGTTAATACACCTCTGCCTACCCCTTCGGGGATTGACAGGCGTGTGTAGGTATATATACTTTTTTTTAAAAGAATATTAGCAACCGAAATTATCGAAATTACTAATCCAACCCCTCCAACTAAGCTAAATTGCTTGTGCTAGGAGTGGGTTCACGTCGATAGTGTAATGGCCAGGATTCGAACCCGGGACCTCTCGATCGCAAGGCCGCCTCCTTAACCACTAAGCTACCGACGCTTTTTCCTTCCTTCCTACCTTTTACCGATTCTTAGACAGGGATCAACCATTTTGATTTTGTCCAATGATGGTCATTCATGTCTCTATTTAGTCAAAGTTGAAGTCAGCAAACGACCATAATCATTATTAAATGCGCCGGTAACCACAAACCGGTGGTGTTTGGTTCATTTAGCACAAACGTTGTGGTCATGTGTCGTGGTTGTGGTACGATTATCGTGTCATAGAATATTTAGAGACCATTTTCATATTGATGTGTGAAGATAATATTACTTACATAAAATAATTGTGATGTAATAATGAAAAAGACTAGTTTTTGGCACAATCAATCAATCAATTAGCCCACTGCAGTTCTCTGCTGGACAGAGGCCTCTCCCAATTGTTGGCACAATTGGGTATTTGACTGACCAGTCAAATTAGTTACTTTTTTCTAAACGTCAAAACGGTAATTTATAAGGAAAATTGTATGAAAACTATATTTGTGACGTCATAATATTTAATAGTCAAATCATATACTATTAAACGTTGGATGGATGATTAAAAATAAATAAGAACGAAAAAATAAGAACCGACGCAACTGTTTTCACTCTTTTACCATTATTAATTTAATAAGTCCAGCTAAATAATTTATTTTAACTACAGGAAAGTACCCAAAATGATTAAAATCCTATTCAGCATCATCTATGTATTGTCTAGGCGAGAGAAGGTAACAGAAATAACAAATTAAATATTCTATGTAACCAGTATCTGTAATAATTTTGTGGTACAGTTTTTTTATAGGACACATCAATTTGACTTCACCTCGCTTGATGGTAAGCTGAAGGCAAAGTCTCAGGAAAGAGGGTCACCATCATATACACGTACCATTTTAACAATGGTGGCACTGTCAGGGTCAGTAAAAAATTATCGATATACCTACCTATACTCCATTGGGTTAGGTAGGTCTGCCCCTCTAGACAAGTGGCAATTCGCTAGCCGGCGTTTGATGGAATAGAATGACGAATGTATGGGATTTGACGTATTTGACATGCGACTGTCATATACGTCAAATCTCATTATATTCGTCATTCTATTCCACCAAACGCCGGCTAGCGAATTGCCACTTGTCTAGAGGGGCTGTACTTAACTAAAGCTAAACAATATTATAGCGACTTTTTATAAGAACTAACTTATTTTAAGGTTAATTAACTGACTAGTGATTTAATTGCTGTTTACACAGAAAAATATTAATAATCTGTGTTTTAAAATAAAACATATTAAAAATACACACCGAGATTGTTTTCGTTTAGTTGAGTACATAACTTAGTAATAGTTGGGTACAAAATATTCGTGAAAATATAAATTTTGATTTATAATTTCCAGCCATTAATAAAATATACTCTATCCAAATTGAAAACAAGAAAGAAAAACAAGGCAAACAAATTAGAAGGCGTACCTACATTGAAGACAGTGAAGAAATGTAATTCAACAATTTTGCTTGCATTGCTTTTTTATTTTACGACAGACTAATAAAAACTTTGGGACTACATATAGGCTCTATGTACAGATACCAGTGCCCCTTTTTTACGGCGAAGCGTGACGTAACCTGTCAAGTAACTTTTTCTTCGGTTTGGGCTATGGATGCAGCGTAGCTCCTGGCACCAAGCTCCTATAGATTAAAATGATTTGCTATGAAGTTTACGAGAATATTACTTACGCTTTAAAATAAAACTCATTAGAGCAATTTTTCTGGCGTAGCTTTTAAATTAAGTTCGGAAATGATGATTTTGAAATAATTGAACATTTGAAGGTAGGGGACGACCACGGGACCTAGATTTTAGTCTATCCCATCTAGTGCCGTGACCAAATGAAACGCCTCGTCCAAGTCTCGTTCTATAACCTTTTATACCATACATATATGAAGATGTATATACTTTTTTACATAAGTATATGCATTATGCATCCCGTAGAATTTGCGAATAGGTTTATTTTTAGTAGAAGTAGAAATTTTTCTTTTTTCATAACTTTAGTACCGTTTACCTGCCAAAGCTGCCATGACCGAAAGAAACTTCGTAATGGGTCATCGTTCTTAACTGTGTTGGGAGCAAGCTTTCATAAAATGACGAAGCTCTGGTGTTCACGGGCTCTAAGTCTATAAAATTTATGCACATTCGCGAATTCCATTTTCAAATGGATATGTAGACCGATATCATCCTCAATGGTGAATTCGATAAAGAACGAAATCCTCACAGCATTCGAAATTGAAACAGTAAAGTCGTGTGATCGATGATAGCCGAATGCTTCCGAAGGCTAATGTCACGCCCGACGCCGAAGCTCACCTCTGTTGAACTCGCATTTAGATTAAAAGAGTAAAATAGGCCACGGAAATCTAGGCACAGGGAGGAACTATATGAAATGTTATTTCCTGCTATACGGAACGTATTTACCTACAGACGAGATAATGATGCAAAGAACAAAAGCATAGCAATAACTTGAGACAAGCTGTAAGATGAAAATTGTATCACGATTCCTAACCTAAACTAACTAGATATACCTAATAATTAATTTTGACACGTATAAGGTAGGCCCGTTTAAATAATAAATTCCGAATAAATACCTAGACATGAACCAATAAATAGAAATAACACAGAACCTGCATTTGGCTCTTGTAAAAGGGAGAAAAATAGAAAAGGAGAGGAGAGAAAAGTAGGTAAACTCATACACTCTGCCCAAAAATCAAGTGGGTAAAATTTTGCCTCATTTCTATTTTATTCCATGACTACATAAAAGTGTAATCCAGCAAAAACCAACACCCGTCAGTTAGCTGAATCAACCAACCTTAATTCATCAAATAGGTAAATGAAACCCAACGAAAATTCACCTTTTGACACACAGTTCAAAAGTTCAAGGTAACACTTCGCTGGAGTTCAATGCCCGTGGCGATCGACCAATAGCAGCGCGGCGCCGCACCGGCGCGCAAAATCGACCAATCACGAGCCGAAGCGACGGTTAATAGCCCTCCATTACAAGCGCGCGAAAAATTTGATATGTGAGGTTATAATTTATAATAATGGCGATTAAAATTATCAGATAAGTATTGTGTTTTATCGCTGGTTGTTTATTAAGCATTTTTCACTTCTCATGCTCTTAAAATGTTACTTTACTCCCTGCATATCGGGACTAAAGTTCCTTATTAATCTCTAGGGACTAAAGTAATTTTTTTTTAATTTACTTTGATAACTCCTAAACAGCCAATCACGGTGTTTGTGAATGGGAGGATTATCACCTTTTTAGTGATTGTGTAGGTATAGAAATAACCTCAAAATGACATTTGAAAAAATCAAAATAATATCCCATTTAATTTCGTGAACCACGAATAATGATATAAATTTAATTAATTATTATGTAAGTATTAAGGATAAGTCCATTTTATTATCCATTTCCAATTAGTTTTGAATTATTTTTCAAGTTTGAATCTGTTGGCTAAATATTATATATGCAAGCATATAAACCGTACGTCACTTAACAACAAAAAAAACCGCGGAACAAATTTCTTCGCAATTTGAATTTTGAATAGATTATTCGTAATAAGCTTGCGTTGTAATCACCAATTACTTACACCAATTAACTAAATATTCCACAACATTTCACACAACGCATAGCTTTACTACCTTGTATTATGGAATCTAGAATACGGATAAACATACTTAGTTTTTTTTTTGTAAATGCATACATATTATACATAGAAACACCCAGACCAATGCAAATACACATATCCATGCATACAAATATTTGCACTGAGCGGGGATCGAACCCGCGCCTCCTGCTGCGTAGCGACCGCGTTCACTACCGCCACGCCACGGAGGCTTTACCCCGTTATCGATATGATGAAATTAATATATTCAGGTTGAAAAAGATATTTGCATATTTCTTATTTTTTTAAATATTGTAATTTTGTATAAAAAGTCCTTTTTTCCTCGCATTCAAAGTGAAAAGTAGAGTGTTTAACGTGGGACTAAACAACCATAATGACACTCGAACTATTAGCCAAACATCTCGTGTCATTATGGCTTGTTTTAGTCCCTTGTTTAACAATCTACTATTAATTATTTTTTTTTATTTGCAGCATTGAGTTTGTAAAGAGGTGCCAGTTGATAAGTAAAAGGCTTAATTGAAAAATTATAATTATTGAGGGAAATGAGAGTGGTGATACTACATGTATCAATCGGATCCAGCTGAACTTTGCTAGTGCTTGTCAACCAAAACAACAACTACTTCCTTGTATTGTCTTTTCGGTTACACCACTCTTGTATGTCTATATATTTCTACCTATCCACCAGCCTTATTCCTCACATAAATGCCTAGATATTGCACAATGATTGCGAAATTAAAAATGAAAGAAAACCGAGGTGTATTGCACGGTGTAAGTGTATGAAAATTCATTGTTAATGTGCTGAGCGGGAAGACGGTACAACATTGTTTGAGCTTATTGCACGTTCATCTAAATAAGGAGTACCTATGTGTTTTTAGAATATTTATTTAGATGTTCGGATTTGGCATTTCGTGTAAACTTTAACCAGAAATTAACTGCTATGTATACTTACCTACTAATTATCCAGGCTGTTCTGCAGTGGCGAAGGGAGAAAATTTCCGAGCGGGAAGTCGGTGTAAAAAAACCCACCTCAATCTAGTGTGTCATGTACTTTGCGACCCGTTGAGAAGCCGGTAGGAATCGAGTTAAAGGAACCCCTCGCCACTGCTGTTCTGCTCAACATTGTATCACGTTTTCTGGGAGAAGTGAGTGTGTAAATCTTAAGAATAAATCCCTGGTTATTCAGTACGCATAATTCATCAACTATGATTTTTCACTTTTTTTATACCACTGAGGTGGCAGACAAGTACACGGTCCACCTGCTGGAAAGGGATTACGCGCCTATGGACGTGTGCACCAGGGGAGTCATACAAGTGCTGCCGACCCTGTAAACACAGAGTTTCTGTGTCATCAGAGTAGAAGACAAAGCAGGAATAGCCTTTGGTCTTCCCACTGACAGCACAAAAACTCTCTAGTGAGCTCTGGCTACCCTACTCACCGCCGGGAACACAACACGAGGTTATTATGGCCGCGGTATTCTGTACGGCGGAGGTACTTCTAGGTTACGCAATATTTTTCATTTCACGGTACTTTAGTAACATAAATGAATGTTTCACGGTAAATATACAGTTTTACTTAGGTACTGTCGGGACGGAAATCTTTCACCTGTGACCATGGGTAGTAAATAAATAGTACAGTAGGTCATCAGAATTCATAAAAGGATTAATCACAGAAAAGGAAGCTCGTATAGTGTGTAAGAATAGAAGTAACTGATGGGCTGTTGACTTTGTATATCATATATTTTTTTATTTTAAGTGAGGATATCACCCATGATACCAACCCTCATACCTCCCTCCGTTGAAGCCAGCGGATCTGGCCCCGGCTCGCAGCGACTAAAACTGCAATCCGCCTCGGGTCTTCAATTGCCGAGGGTGAGGTAGCACCTGGCATTTACCTCACTGCCCGTTTGACCCTGCACCATCGAAGACACTTTCAAGTGTGAGACTACTGCTGTGTCTTTATATTTCCCCGAATAAGCGTTCATCACTACACCGCCGGCTCTGTTTACCCTGATGGTATAAATCCGTGGGATTCCATCTTTTGTCATAATAGTTTTTGTCCTAATTTAAATTTCCATAACAAATTAGGCATAATTTTCTTTGTCATAATAATAGTCTGCCATAATTGGTTTTTAGCATACTGTGTTATTAAGCATAAATATTGTATATCCTAATGTTTTTATTCATAACATTGATACGCATAAAGTTGTAAAGCATATTGTTTATTTGTCTAATACTTATTTGGTATAATGATAAACGCCTGCTAACATGGTGCTAGCAAGCTGGCAAGGATCTGGATGCAATCTGGACTTTAGGGCACCCCGACTCGGATAGGTTAGGTTAGAAGGCTAATGCGGGAGCGGAGCGTAGCGAAGCTCCCGCATTAGGCCTTCGTGGTTATTTTTTTATAAACCACCTAGAAGTAGGAGCCCCGCGCAGCGGGGCTCCGTCGACCAATTAGATCAAAAGAAAATTAGGTTAAATGAACTTTGATGCGCCTACAAGTTTGACAAGAGCAATGTATAAAATAGTGTAATATTGTTAATAAAAATTTTGTAGTGATTTGTTCGGAATAGTTATGGTTATGCGTGGTTATGCTTAAGTAAACTTATGCTTTGGTATATTATGCTTATTAAATATTATGCTTATAGTAAATAGGAGTAAAAAAATTATGCTTAAAAAGTTATGGCAAACGAGTAGGTATTATGCGTAAATAATGTTATGACAAGTAACATTATGCAATGTTAAATTATGACATAAAATTTTAGGAATAAAAATAGAGAACCTAAATCCGTGAATATAATCAAGGTATGTAATAAAATTGAATTGTAAATGTACAAGCAATAACTGCTTATGTTGTGACGTCACAAAATGGCGGTCGCATTGAGATCTCTAGCTCCGTGCAATAATAAATTGGATTTAAAGTTTTGCCGCCACCTTGAATACGGAATGGCGGGCGTTCACCTGAGCTCGGGAGATAATTTACTGCTTGTGTTAAAGGATCTGAATTATTTTTGCTTATGAATACATTGAATAAGGATTTTCAAACAATCTTTTACGTGTGTATTGGTCCAATACAATTTTTTCTGCTGATTAAGACAGGAGTTTCCTCTAAGAGTTGAGGTTAGATGGCATTGCATGGCATGCCTGTTCACCCTCACCACCTGAATCTGTTTTGTCAATTTTCTATCATCCATCCTAAGCCATTCAACCATCTAAGCATTCCTTTTTTATCTTTGTCACTACATCTTCATGCATACCACATTTTCACGTTCGGCTATGTGCCCGTACGACCTCAAAATGAGTCTTATAGAGGGGTGCTGTCCGCGGAACGATCAGACCAATGCAAACTCATATTCGTGCATACAAATATTTGCACTGAGCGAGGATCGAACCTGCGCCTCCTGCGTATCAGCCGCGTTCACTACCGCTCCGCCACCGAGGCTATCAGTCTACGCCATGGGTGCGAAGCCCAACGTTCTCTTATCACGCTGTTCCATAAACAGACAAGTTACAAATACGGAACCTCCCTAAACTAAATTATAGGGTGCTCAAGGGTGGGTGATGCGCAATACATGACATTTAACCAAATGTCACTTAGCCTAGCCCCACCAACTCCACTCCCACCTGCACGTCGGTGAGCCCTGCACTAACAGACGGGAGATCGGGGGTCCGGGACTCGACCACTTTCCATCTTGGGTCATAAGTCCGGGATTACCACCAGGAAGTGAGTCAACCTGGTGGTGTGGCGGCTGAAGGGCGCAGTTACACAACAACATAAACACTAACCAATAAACACTAAAATCACACCGAGCACTACTAAACACATAAGCTGACCAGCAGTTCACAACAATCAAGTGCAGGACCACACACAACACGACAAGCCCAACAGCCGACTCCTACGCGAGGCCGTGCCCCCGCTGCGCCGTCCGCGCAGCGAGGGTACGGCTTCTAAAATTCCGTGCGTAGTCGATCGCCGTAGGTATTACTAAGGAGTCCTGGGGGGTTGAGCCAAATGCACCCGGGTCAGATGGTCGCAGGAGGCAACACGCCCTCTTTGGGCCGGTGTTGTACCACAAACGGTGCCCGCGGCCTAGCCAGCTTCGGGTAATACGGAAAACGCATCGGCCGTCATAGGCTGATAGCGGGCGAGGGCTCTGGGCAGACGGGTAAGCAGAGGGCGGCGGACGGAGGACGGGAAAGCGACCCGGTTTTCCCGAACCGGGGATGGCACCCGCCCCTCTTTGTGCCTCACCGTCGCGTCTTGCTCCCTGCTTGCGTAGCAGCTGGCACCTGTAGGTCCCCGGACAGTCCATCCGGACAGGAGCCAGTCAGAGCCCTACACCCTGGCGGTAGGCCCTGGCGTTCCTCGGCCATTCTTTTCATATCACCGAGGACGTCCCCACCGTTGCGGGCTCCCTGGAGGGTGGGGCGCCGCTGGGGTAGAGTACACATATCCACTAAAAATCATGGAACATAGGGACAAGACCGACACACCACAAACACAACACACATCAAGCCCACATTCACTACACATCACACACACAAACACACAGACAGCACACGGGTCAGGATCAAGCAGTGACACAACTCCACTAGTACCTAGTGGCCTGACACCCGCGGCACCGGCACCCGGAAGGTTGTTAACAACCTCCTGGCAGCTGGTGACTCGCAAGAGACAGCAAAAACACAGCGCTCTACAGGAAGCGAGCAGCCTCACTCCTGAAGAGCGTAAGAGGGCGAAGATCGAGCGGAAGAGGCAGGCTCGGAAACTTCGCCAAAAACAAAAAAGGGCCAGCGCAAGGAGTGACGACGCTGCCCCCCCACCCAAGGCGAAACTGGACGCGACAAGCGGTGAGGTTCTGGCTCCCAACACGGGGGTGGGACCAACATCCGTGAGTGCGGAAAGCGTAACCAAGGAAGGGGGAGTAGTCGCCGCCATGACGGAAGCTGAGCCCAAAGCTGGTACCTCGAGGCAAACCGAACCCGGCGGACTGACATCCAAGGCGAAAGCCGAGTAAAGACGTCAACCGGCGGAGGCAGCCAAGAGGGAAGGCAAAAAAACCAGGGCAGAGCGTGCGGTACATGCCGCTGGCGCCACCGCCCCCAGGACACATGAGGCGCCTGGGGGCGGGGACGGCAGGGGTGGGGGTCCCGCAAGCCCAGCCCTACCTAACAAGAGGGGACCAGACGCGGGCCATTCCAAAAGGCCGCAGGGGAGGTCCAGAAGGACGAAACGGAATCGTCTAGACGACACCGTATCCCCGAGAGGTGACACCAAGCGCGTCAAGGTTGTACCCTCACAAGTCAGCGGACCAGGAACGTCGTACGCAGATGCAACCAAAGCGGAGCTGCGTATGGCGATCCGACTGACACCTGCGGGGTCTTTAACCCCGGACCAGGCTAGGCTGGTCGAGAGGCAAATCCTGGACCGTATGGACAACATACTGGTACAGGCTCTCGACCAGAAGACAGTAATCCCCTTCCTCCCTGCCTTCAAAGGCAGGCCACTCTACGGGGACGGAGTCCTCAAACTCTGGTGCGAGGACAAAGAATCCGTGGCGTGGCTAAGGGAAGCAGCAGGATTACTAGAATCCCCTTTACCAGGTACCACACTGGAAGCAGTGAGGGCATGTGACCTGGTAACCAGGACCAAATGCGGGATTCTTCTCGAAAACGAGTTCCCGACCGATGTCCGACTGGTCCAGGCTAGACTCATGGCGCAGAATCGTGGCCTTAGCACTGAGGACTGGATCCTATATGATCTGGATCGTCAGGCTAGGGGCACATTCCTAACGCTAGGGGTCCCAAAGCCGCAACTTGACCAGCTCAAGGAGAAAGGTCGGGCACTACACTACGGGACGGGGCAATGCTACCTCCTCGTCCTCGAGAAAGAAAACCCACGGCCGCCAACGGAGGAGCAAAGCCAGGTCGGGTCTGGCAATGACCAAGAAGCCACTCCAGGAGGTGGTATGGACACGGGTGAAACCGAGGCAGACCCCAACATAACTGCCTCGAAAACAACACCGAGCTCCAACATGGATCAGGGCTACCACATGAGGGACCCTGCCCCTGAGGTAGCTAGCTCGGACGAGGACTTGGTGAGCAGTATTGAACATCTTCT
The DNA here is from genome assembly GCA_949126895.1 of Eilema caniola. Lineage (NCBI taxonomy): Eukaryota > Metazoa > Arthropoda > Insecta > Lepidoptera > Erebidae > Eilema > Eilema caniola. Next base: position 13,693,652 of record OX421488.1, read on the forward strand.
CTCACCAAAGTCCGATAGCCTATAGAGCCATACAAACTAACCTCCAGCACAAACAAATCGCAACGGCTACCCTTCGAAGAGTGCTGGAGGTTAACCAGGAGACCATCGCCCTAATCCAGGAGCCGTGGATTAGGCGACACACTATATGTGGTCTCAACAACATCGGAGGTAATATATTTTTCAATAACACTGTCCGTAACCCTCGAACATGCATATACTTACCATGTAATTTAAATGCTACCTTACTTGATCAGTTTAGCACAAGAGACTTGACAGCTATAAGACTGGATCCACAAACCACCAGGGACTCTGAGACGACCATAACCACAGTACTAGCATCGGCGTATTTCCCAGGCGAGGAACCCATTCCTCCAAAGGAGCTGGCCGACCTGGTACAACACTGCGAGACAGCTGGTTTAGAACTCATCGTGTCAGCAGATGCAAACGCGCACCACACCCTGTGGGGCAGCGAATCATGTAACAATAGAGGTAAGGACCTTGTATCATATCTTTTTACCACTAATCTAAATATTCTAAACAGGGGAACGAAGCCAACCTTTGTGACCTCATGTCACCAAACCTTAATAGACATAACACTAGCAACGACGGGGGCAATGGAGATGATCACCGACTGGCGAGTCTCCGATGAACCATCCTTCGCTGACCATCGGCGAATATGCTACAACATAACAGCAACTGCGAAACAGATAATTCCGTATAGAAACCCAAGGAAAACCAACATAGAGAGATACATGACCGAGCTGGGAGTACTTCTGTCTAATATAACTATTAAAGATATGCGTCAACACAGGGCAAACATTGACGACAACGTTGACCTATTAACAAAAAGTATAATCACAAGCTACGAGAAGGCATGCGAGCCTATCACGCCTCACCCGAACCGTGACCGCAAGGGGTCCTGGTGGGGCCCGGAGCTAGACAGGCTGAAACATAGGATGAGGAAACTCTTCAACAGGGCCATGAACACTAGGTGCGAACTTGACTGGGTGGAATACAAGCAAGCCCAGAAAGTATACAAAAAACGAATAAGATTCCGCAAGAGCGAGTCCTGGCAAAGATTCTGCTCCAACATAGAAACCTGCAGTGCAGCAAACAGAGTGCGGAAAATTATCACGAACAGCGTGACTAGAACAATAGGATCACTGAAGAGGAGTGACAACACCTATACCAACACAGATAAAGAAACCTGTGAAGTCCTACTGGAAGCCCACTTTCCAGGGTGCACCCTGACAGATGACACCGCCTGGGAAGACAACACAGGCGAGACCACAACAGAACAAGACTGGAACACAGCCCACAAAATCATAACAAATGATAAGACTAGATGGGCCATAGCCAGTTTTTTACCTTATAAAGCAGCTGGCCTTGATGGAATATTCCCCGCACTGCTACAATGGGGAGGGAAGCAAATAAACTCCCAATTAACAGAAGTATTCACTGCATGTATAGCACACAGATATATGCCCAAACAATGGAGAGAGGTAAAAGTGATCTTCCTGCCGAAACCGGGGAGAGCAGACTACACAGATCCAAAAGCGTACAGACCCATTAGTCTGACATCCTTCATGCAGAAAACGCTGGAGAGGATGTGTGATAGACATATAAGAGACACCCACCTGCGAAGCAAACCACTACACCGGAATCAACATGCCTTTAGTACGGGTAAGTCTACAGATTCCGCACTACACAGCGTAGTCACCACGATCGAAAGATCCTTGTCCACGAAGGAACAGACCCTAGGGGTGTTCATTGACATAGAAGGCGCTTTCGACAAGACGGGCTTCAGGAGCATAAGCAATGCTTTGACCAAATATGGGGTGGAACCAACGCTATGCGAATGGATACACAACATGCTCAAACAAAGGGCCATACGATTCACAGTGAACACTACGACACGTGCTAGAGTAGCCAAAGGCTGTCCACAAGGAGGGGTGCTGTCACCCCTCCTCTGGAACGTGGTAGTGGACGACCTGATAAGACGGCTGAACGACAGATACTACCCAACGATAGGGTATGCGGACGACCTAACCATTCTGGTTAGTGGGAAGTTTGAGAACACCCTATGCCTTCTAATGCAAAACGCCCTAACCATAGTGGAAGCGTGGTGCACAGAACACCAGCTGTCTGTGAACCCTAAGAAAACTGAAATGGTACTGTTCACGAACAAAAGGAAATTAACAAACCTGAGACCACCAAAATTATTTGGCACAACACTACAGTTCGCAACGGAGGTCAAGTATCTAGGACTGATACTAGACAGCAAACTAAACTGGAACAGTCACATGGAACAAAAGACAAACAAAGCCTGCATTACCCTGTGGCAATGCAAACGCATGCTGGGGATAAGATGGGGCATACAACCTAGAATTATGCTCTGGCTTTATAAAACGGTAATCAGACCAACAATAACATATGGTTGCATAGCATGGTGGCAAAGAACAAAGTTGATTACCGCACAAAACCAATTACAATGCCTACAAAGAATGGCATGCTTAGCCACCACAGGCTGCATGTCCACAACGCCCACAGCCGCCCTTGAAACGATGCTGGACCTCCCACCACTCCATCTATTTATACAGCAAGAGGCAGCCATTACAGCCATTAGATTGAATAAACTCTCCCTATGGACACACGACACGAGGGTGCCACACACCAACGCGGTGGAAGAGGCCAAAAACGACCAACCACTGATAATGGCCCCCTGCGACACTATACCAAAACAATACGTCTTTGATAAACGGTACAGAATAGAGCTTAAGGAAAAGAGAACAGATTCATCCGGCACAAAGGAGGTGAGGATATACACGGATGGATCTAAAATGAAAACAGGGACAGGTGCCGGCACCTACTCCGCTGACCTAAATATTAACATATCAACAGCGCTGGGCATGCACAACACAATTTTCCAAGCGGAATGTGTTGGTATAATCCAGGCCGCAGACGCGGTGGCTGCAAGAAAGATAGAGAATCAAGGCATTCGAATCCTAACGGACAGCACTGCAGTACTACACGCTCTACGCAGCAACACAATAAAATCAGGACTAGTCCTGGAGTGCCACAAGAAATTGGAGGGAATATGCGAGAAAAATGAGATAACACTCCAATGGATCAAAGGACATAGTGGTTCCCTAGGCAACGACGCGGCCGATGAACTGGCCAGAAGGGGAGCCGAAATAGAGACCTACAGGGTGGAACCCGTAATACCAATATCGGCAAACCAGCAAAGATTCTGGTTGAGACATAGAACAAGGAAACTACACGCTGAAGTGTGGGCGAAGACGAAGGAATGTCGTCAATCGAGAGAGGCAATGCCATCTCTAGACAGACGGCTCTCTAAAAAACTGCTGCGCCTAAATAGGGCGGACCTACGGTTTGTAGTAGGGACCATAACAGGGCACAGTAATCTTAACAAACATCTGTATGTTTTAGGTCTAACGGACAGTCCATTATGCCGAGCGTGCATGAGGACTGACGAAACACCGGCCCACGTAGTCATGAACTGCAGCGAGGTCGCGGAACAACGGGCGCAACACCTGGGAACACCAAGCACACTTCGAGAGGCCTGCAGCAGACCCGGCAGCCTGGCCGCTTTTTGGAAGGAGCTTGGATGGTTGGAGTAGGGCAGTGGAAACCAAAAACCACAAATCACGCAAAAAGGCCCAACTAAAAGGGACTACATGCGGAAAAAGAGCCCGCGAAAGAAGAAGAAGAAGAAGAAGAACTAAATTATAGCACTCAAAGGGTTATTTTCTTTCCATTAGGCGAATACTCCTCTAGACAGGGACATTAGTGTCATCGGATATTATGACGATGGCTCTCAAAGATTTCCTAAACAATTTTCAAATCTTGCAAGGAATATTTTAGCAAGAATATTTACAAGTCAGTGAACTGAATATTATGACTTTAAAGGATGAGTAATGAAGTGTAGTGTAATGTTTAATAAATATAGAATCAGTCTTGTTTCTATAGTAAACTTTAATGCTGAGTTAATCGTCTTAAAATAGCTTATCTGTTGTCATCGTTTGCTTGCTTTCAGTTTAACTATGAGACGACCGAACTTTTATATTTTCCATTTATCGACTGCAATGTAATCTCCCCAACCCACTGGCGATATAGAAGTTCTGTAGTATGACTTAACAAATGCCATTTATATACAGAGACATTTATATTCATGCTTCAATTCGGAGGGGCGTTGACATCTATAGACGATACAGAAGATATTTCTTTTATGAAGTAGAGGTGCTAAATACAGAATTAATCCAGCACTACTTAGGGCCAGTAAACAAAAGCCGGCAAAGAAATAAACTTTAGTGAACAACAAAAAGGCTTTATTGCATTGTTGACTGCAAAAGCACAGTTAATTCCCACGAAGTTAACACAAAGAGAGTTTACTCACTGCTGGAGGTATTAGTAGATACCAATTTTACCTGAATAAAGAGAAAAGTTATTTACATCTTTTATTGTATTCTTCATATTCATTTGTTACCCAACATTTTAAACACTAAAAGTAAGGAATAATCTTTATTTTAGGGCATAAAAACCTTATTTGAAGCTTAAGCCGTTAGGCCTGCAGGATATGTTCAGTGACAGCTAGCTCGTAAAGGATATAAGCAGATGGCAGTCGCAGTCACCCCAGAGGAAAAAGACGTGAGTTTATGTATGAAAGCGTTAGAAGATTGTCTATCTTGCAAGTAGCAGGCTCATTATTTTTATTAGCTGAACTGTAACAATGGTTGCCATTAGCGTCAGTCGTGACGTCATACCAGACAATGGTGCTCAAACTTTTCTTGCAAGCTTTGTTCGTTGAATGAACATTTCTTGCAAGAATTAAAACTTACATCGTTGTAAGTTAAGGTAAGGAGTCCGATTATACTTTCTCCTTTAGCTTTGGCTTCGATAGTTTTTTCCGGGAGCGACTGCTGACAGGTCTCCGGAGCCGAATAAGTCAGTCAGCAGTGCAGAGGAACTATACCACACTCCTCATCAATCAACAGTGGTATGGGTTTGCAGGCAAGATTGGTTTCGACGAGCTTGTTAGACTTCAAATTTCTATTATTTCAGCACATGCATGGAAATTCTACAGTCACAAAGAATACAATAAATGAAAAAGAATTGTCAGTTTATAAATGTCAATAGCATAAAAACAAGTCATTAAAAAACATTTGTGAAAATTATTAGCCTGTCAATATTTTTTATTATAAAGTTTATTATAAGTTTATTATGAACGTTATGGAAATAGGTTGGCTCAATATTTGCTAATAATAGTAGCATTCAGTCATAATTTACCTTTACATTTTTCCAATTCCTCTATATACAAAAGCCATGTTTTCATCTCTATAGTTAATCCATCCACTTCTATAGTTAATGCCTTCCTTACATTTATTCATCCTGATGTCATGTCATGCAGATCATGTATAATATTAAAAAATATTATTACCCAGGATTTTAAGGAGCGACAGCCTCCATGGCGTAGTAATAGTGAACGCGGCCGCTGCGCAGGAGGCGCGGGTTCAATCCCCGCTGAGTGCAAATATTTTTAGGCATTAATATGGGTATTTGTATTGGTCTGGTCGTGCCTCGGAGAGCACGTTAAACTGTCGGTTCCGATTGCTATACAAACATCTATGGCAGTCGTTATGGGTAGTTGGCGCCCTAAAAAATCCAACAACTGGTCTAACTGCAATGCTTTGATATCGGCTTTGGGTTGTGTAGGTCAGATGGTAGTCGCTTCACGGCAAATGTCGAAGTTTAGCCAAATCTGCAGTTGGACTGGTAAAGTGGGCACCAGACTCCAAGTTGATAGCTTCGGATGCGACTGGGATAAACGCTGGGATGAAGAAGAATATTAAAATTAATGATTTGTTATTTAAGTATTACGCATAGTCATTCTCAATCACGAATGTGCTCAGCAAAATGTCACAGATTTGTTACACAATGTACTATAAAAAGTATATCGTGTTTTTTGAACAGTCCAGTGGCTTCTAACAAAGAAAGAGGTTTCTTTGTCTGCTCTTAATTGAAATATAACCAAGGTTCTAAACGGCGTATGACGTCAGAGGGGGTTAATAACAATGCCTATGGCTTAGGGGGGCGGGGAGGGGTAGTGGGGTGATTTTATATTTAATATATGTCTATATGGGACTAGGCAGGGCTTTGTAAGACTTTTAGTGCTTAATCTTGGTTGGCCCTTATCCAGACTAATCCACGATATCACCTGCGTTAAAGCCCTGATCCCGTGGCTAAATCGGGCAGAAAAGTAGCTTATGTTATTTATGAATTAAAAAAACTAGTTTTTGAGTTTATAATAGTATCTATAGATGTGGGTTTTTGAGAGTAGAAATATGGGATGCATGTCCGTCACTCTCTCGAGTGTAAAAGACTGAACGGACCTCTGATTACTTGCCTATTATATTGTTACTCTCGAGGTTTAGAGGCCGGAGGGCAGTCACTCCAATAAAAGTCAAGTTATTGCCTGATGTATACGTACGTGTGTAATTTACATGTATTACTGCCCTTCTTGAAGAAGCCCTTATTGTAGTCGCATACCTATTTGAATATTCCAAAATAGTTCGAGTATAAAAACCAATTTTGTAATTCTTCTAAGAAAAAACTACTACTGTGTAATCTCGAAAGAAGCTGAAATAACTAAACCAGAGCGGTACTTAACAAAGCCAGCTTTTTTTACGAATAAATAGATTTTTTGTCGCGATCTAATCTCAAAGTAAATAGCGTATAAGATTTCTCATGTTTCTAAGAAAGACGTTTTCAGAACAAAAGAACGTCTTTATCATTTGTGACGTATTTTGAAGGCCTTGAATAGCCTTAATACAGTGTCATATTCTTTGCTTAATTTAAAAGATTTTTTAGGTAAATTGGAACCTTGTTAACGAGATAATTTTTTTTTTAACAAACAATGGAGTGTGTATATCATCTTTTTATTTTTATTTTACACCACTGAGGTGGCAGATAACACACGGCCTACCTGATGGAAAGTAGTAACCGTGGCCTATGGATGTGATCAACACCAGGGAAGATAAACTCGTGCTAGTACCACTCGTGTAGAAGACAAAGCAGGAAAAGCCTGTGGTTTACCCACTGACCGTACAAAAAGGCTGTCAAGGTTGTCAAGGTAGGAACCTCTATTTTGGGTTCCTCAACACCTGGAATGGTAGTCCATATCATCTGGACTTCAGCCTAGCCAGCAGGGTGGGTTAACTGAAGGGCAGATTCTAAAAACAATTATGCCAAGTTCAAGAAACAAAAAAGAGACGTTGAAAAGTGAAAAATAACAAACTGTAGATACAATTACAAAATCGATAAACGAGATAATAAATTATATCATAAAACACCCGACTGTTATTGAACATATCAAAACAAGTTTCATAGCAGGTGGTACTCATCAGCCGGGGTGCGAGGGATATGTCGCTTGACAACGTTACCTTCGGCCTAGCACAACGACCCACAGACGGCGTGCGGTATAGTCGGTTCGAGTCCGACATAACCTCCCCCTCCGACTTCGGAGGGGAGGGTATCAGTGGGAACTTCCCGAATGTATAAAAAAAATGTATTAGTACCCATTTACCAATCATAAACCGAACAAAAACTAATGGGTAATTTGGAATACCTTCCATTTGAGATCAGATTCAACAAAATCTGTCCAGCTATTGGTCCTATAGACAAGAAAAATGAAAACTACATACATATAAACATACATACAAGCACGGAAAATCCTTGCGCAGTCAGGTAAAAAACTATATAAAACTGCAATATATTCGTAGGTGCTTTATGATACACTCTCTCAGTGTTTCAAATTTCACAACATGTTTTCGTAAAAATGACCAAAGAATTCTTCATCGTTCTAGACTAGCCAGCGGCATAATAGCTCACTCTGAAGGTAGGGTAAATAACTAATGAGACCAACCTATAGGGGCTGAGTTTGCAATTGTGATCCCAGAAACCACATTATTGCTTAAACACGGTAAAATCGCAAATATGAAAATAAATGTATGGAATGCTCACTTTATGTCAAGAGTGAATATGCATCTCCAAGTTCAGGACAGTACCGGCTCTTCATTAAACACGTCGTCGAAGAAAAGTGATAGCCTTTTAAGATCGGCTTGCTTTGATTTTATAGATGTACTAACTGATGTTCTCCACATGGATGTCGATTACCTGGACGAATCAGCCTCTCCTTTTCCAAGATCTACTAAGTCTTTCTCTGTATCAAATTTCTTTTCAATCGTTTCACTTCTTTAGGCGTGAAACTAGTATAGATGATAATTAGACTGACAGTTCGACGTAAATGTATCAAACTGGTTCATCTGATCTGTGTGAAAGAGAGGACCATACAGAACCATACTTAGTAGAAATTTCCCTCTTCTTCTCGACGTGCCAACTTGAAATCCGGATACTGTATAAAGGAGAATATCGAAACGCGGGAACTTGAAACTGTGTTGGAGTCATTTCCACCATGTCAGCACCGGTCTTATGCCGTACATCATGAAAGTGGACCGTATAGAAGAACCGGACCGGCTTAGTGTAAAGACCGCCTACCAGTGCCGCGTTAAAGTAACAATTTGTGGTAAGCAAACTTTTACTTACCATAAATTGCTTATAGTTTTAATGTCTTCTATAATCAAAATTCCGAAACCTATTTATGTAAATTTTGTGAATAGGCATTTGGATAGGCCCATTATTATGAAACGGAATTTTGAAGCAATTAGTTTTTGAGACAATTCTATGCTAATTTTTTTTATAAACTAGCCGATGCCCGCGTCTTCGCCCGCGTGGATGTCGGTTATCGCTTAGTGTTGAGTCAACATAGTAGCTTTAGGCATGCAAAGTCTCAGCCTGATCAGTTTAAAATTGACAAAGTTTCATACAAACTTTCATCCCATATTCTGTACCCGTTCCCGTGACGGCTTAACCCTTTTTTAGTTTTTTTTTCTACGTAAGAACCATCCCCGTGCTGCAAGAAATATTCTAAAAAAAGAATGAGTGAAAATGGTCCAGTCGTTCACGCGTGATGCCGTGACCAAGGCACATAGGGATTAATTTTTATATAAATAGACTAAAATTGGACTGAGTCATCATCTGAGATGGGATTTGAACTGACGACAGTGCCTTTCTATGGGAGTTATTCTGTTATCTGAGCTATCAGAAGTTATGTTTTTATTACTTTAGAAACGGGTCAGAAGGGTCGGCAGCACGAATTTGACGCCCCTGGTGTTGCACACGCCCATAGACCACGGAAACTACTTCCGATCAGATGGGCCATGTGCTTGTCTGCCACCTAGTATAAAAAAATTAAGAAGAAAGAAAGAAATTTTCGTCCCGTGCCCGTAAGCCATAGGAACTTATACTTGAAATTTCAGTTGGTTGTATAAAAAACCTCATTTGTCAAATCAAAAGGAAATGAACGAGTAGGTAAGCAGACCATGGAAACAACGCTAAAATTATGATTAAATATGAAAGTAAAATATAGCTGGGTCTTAGCACAATCTAGCTTAGCTTAGAAAGAACCTCTTTATCCTTCGAAAGTTTCAGCTAGCCCAGATGGTAACGAATAGGTTTCTTGTAAACTTATTTCATTCATAAATACAGGTATTATCTATGTGGGACTGACGAAAAAATGCGCTGATGATATCACTGCGAGAGAAGGAACACTTGGGGAGCCCCTTATTTCGTAGAAAGAAATTTCATAGAATTTCGTTTCACAGAAAATGTTTCATATAATATTTGGTTCTTATATTTTTATTTCGAATATTATTGTTTCAAAAACAATTTCCTTCAATGAAACATATTTCACAGAAACACAATTGAACGAATTTTTATTCACATTTTTTGGTTTAACAAACTTAACAAACCGTAGAATTATTTTTTAAAGAATATGTATTTATAACTACCTTTATAATGTTCCAATTCACATTTATTTTTAACTGTAACATTTACAATTTTAACACCCCGACTCAGATTACCCCGACTCGGATAGGTTAGGTTAGAAGGCTAATGCGGGAGCGGAGCGTAGCGAAGGTCCCGCATTAGGCCTTCGTGGTTATTTTTTTATAAACCACCCAGAAGTAGTAGCCCCGCGTAGCGGGGCTCCGTCGACCTTGCAGACGCATCAATTGTTTAGTTTATAAAAACCATATATATGATAATACGCTATTCTTTGTAATAAGTTTTCTATTAATTATGAGACGGGACAGTCTATATTGGGATATACGCCTGTCCTAAGTATTTAGAATATGTTTATTAATATTACTATTTCATTTCATTCATTTAGGAGCACAAAGACACGAAAAGGTCGTACTGCGTTGCAAGCATCTGGCGGTCCTGTGTTGGTTCATAGTGCAAAAAAAAAAATAGCCAACGACTTTAAAACTATTTAAGAACAAAAGAAATGATAAAAAAAAGGTTCTTTAGGACAAAGCGAAGACTTTGGGGTGCAGGCACGATACTTTATTGTAAGCACATGGTATTTTAAAAATATTCCGATATTATAATACTTCTAAATTTATCTTGCTTGAACGAATGCAAATATGAAACAATGATATTCATTATTGTTGGAATATATTATTAAGATGACTAAGTGGGTGGATTTGATTTAAATGCCATGATTAGGCACCATATAACTGTAGGTTCATGCGAGTTTGACCCATGGATATAAATGGCCAAAAATGCAAATAAAAAAATACATAAAATAGAATTCTATCAAAAAAATTAATAATAATCAGAGCTCCGCCGAGATAAGCGCATAGTACTATAATACTTATGTAATTATATCATTAAAATGCATGACCAGCTGGTTAAATTGGTTAAATTGATTGAATTGAGTATATACTGTTTGTATATTATTTATATTATTATATGGTATCAATTTGCATGGTTTGATATTCTGTAGAAAGAAACTAATTACATTGCACGAAGGCATGTTATCATTTAAATATAGTTATAACCTGCACGACAACAAAATACATTGTCCATTAAATTACACACAAAGGATTTAGCGAGCTCCCGGCGCAAGCGACTACCTGAAAGGGGCGCGCAGGGCGCGGGACGCCCAGACTTTGCGTCTCAATAAAAAGTGATTTCTAACGTTTCGTGAGACCAGTTGGGCTCTGACATCGCTTCAATACGCTGACTAACTGGCATTCACACGTTTTGGACGCTGCCGTTCTAAGCAAGTGCAAATATTGTGGATGTGATAAGACAGTGTTTTGAGTCGTGTTTTGAAAACAACGCGCTTCTGAATTGATATTTAGAAGTTCCTAACTACTTTATCATACCTTTCTATCTATTCTAAAATTCCAATTGATTTGCCGTCATTTGATAAGTTCTTATAGGTAGATTTATTGACTGTAAGTCTGGAAGTTGAGACTGGCTTCTGGGGGCAAATCGAATACCTTTATCCCGATCATCTAGGATTCCGTGATCTAGTTGTAGGAAAGTCTAAAAACTAGAGCACTCCCTATTCCACGTAGCTAGTTTCAAGTTTGTTTTCCTTTACACAATTCGCAATATACACACATTTAAAATCACACACATCCATGTTCTTCTTGGTACGAGCTCATGGTCTACAGGTTACACTAGGTTTCTAGCTAGAATGCAGGTATAGACGTTCTATTGCGATAGAACCTAGGAATTCTTACGAGAATTATAGTGGTAATTGATACATTACGTTGGTGAAAAGTTAATTTGTGCGTTTATTTTGTGTTAATATAATAATTGAAATTGGGGTAATTATACGTTATAATAACGTATTATATTTTGTTATAAATAAATAAGCAGATTATTGTGCTTTTACAGTCGGGATTTATTCAAAATAATAGTGACAAGTGTAACTATAATTATAATTTGATTAAAGTTAGTATATTAACAATATACCTAAATCATATACATTGATTAACTCTAATTTACTTCACAAAGTCAGTACATTGAATAAACAAAAGGCTTTATTTATTGAGATCATTAAATTCAGCACATAGTTGCTAATGAGAGACTAATTGACATCTCCCACATATACAAGATCTCACTCATTACATCATATCAGTCAAAGCTATACTCTTTGAAACATCTGTAGGTAAATTCACTTAGCTCCTGGATCATCTGGACCAGTATTTGAGCCCAAGTTTGTAATGTGTAGTGACATTAGTCTTTCTGCTGAAGCCTATCTGAGAAATTAAATATCCAATAAATAACTGACAGCCAATCGTTACTTGGAAGGTATACTATACTGTTGTTAGAATAAAGAAAAAGACTCACAGTCATCATCATCTTATATTCATAATTGCTTCAGTCGAATCAGTAATGTCATGAGGGTTAAAGGGATTCATCATTTTGTACTGGAGCTGAACGTTACCACTGAAATCTACAGTATACAATGATGTTTCAGTGGAGGAATTACAAGCTAAATTAAATTCATTGTGACGAGTTGAAGGAGAGCTCGATCTATTGATCAGAGCTATCGATTCTTCGGAATCGATATAAATCTCGCTTTTCGGAGCTTGAGATAATCTCGCTCTTCGGAGCTTGAGATAATATTGTATTGCAATACACAACAACAAAAAAATATATAATTGATCCGGATCACATATTATAAATCATATATGATATCTACGACAATTAAAGGCCTATAAAATATAAATACAGCTGAAAAAGATGCCCAAGAGGCCAAACACATAAAATCAAACTATCACAGACCTATATTTTGAATTTAATACTAATTCATTTGACTCCAAATAAATCCACAGTCTTGTCATCATAATATATATTCCGTACATACAGTAAAGTTAAATATACCACTGAGGTGGCAAACAAGCACACAGCTCACCTGAACTGTGAAATCATAATATATATTCCATACAGACAGTAAAGTTAAATATACCACTAAGGTGGCAAACAAGTACACAGCTCACCTGATCTGTGAAACTATATAATATATTCCATACATACAGTTAAAGTTAAAGGTTGGGATAGAGCGTCACACTTTATATACCACTAAGGTAGCGAACTATCGATTTAAATAGACGCTTTTTAGCATTTGTTATACGAATATATATATACGATCAGGAGTCAATATTGAATGTAAATAGATTAGTGCAGTAGATTTCGACAATAGCAATTAGACGATCACAGCTTCATGTAGTGTAGGGCCGTAGGCCCTAAGTTCCGTTACAATTAAACAATATAATGATTAAGAATATTTGATTTGATATTCTATGAAATGATCATTCTAATGTTTAACTTTATGTGAAACAAAATTCAATGATTTAAAATTCTTTAAAGTAAGTATTCTGTATATTGATTATTCTATGAAACGAAATTATGCGAAACATTTTCTGTAATACGAAATTATATTAAACAATTTTCTATAAAACAACGCACACCCGAAAACTTGAAATAAAATCCTGTACGTCCAGCCAGCGTGGAAACAACAGGCATAGGCCTCTCAACATTCGGAAAGGCCTATGTTCAGCAGGAGACTGTGATAGGCTAATTGAATTGATTGTAGGTACATATTAATTTACCAGCTATCGCCCGCGGCTCCATGGATGTCGGTTATCGCTTAGTGTTGGGTCAACATAGTAGCTTTATGCATGCAAAGTCTCAACCCGATCGGTTTAAAATTGACAAAGTTTCATGCAAACTTTCATCCCCTATTTTATCCCCTTGGGGGTAGAATTAACCAGAATCCTTTCTTAGCGGATGCCTACGTCATAACATCTACCTGGATGCCAAATTTCAGCCCGATCTGTCCAGTGGTTTGGGCTGTGCGTTGATAGATCACTACGTCAGTCAGTCACCTTTGAGCTTTATATAATTAGGTATCCCCGGGTAGAAGGGAACCAGGAGAAAAGCATAGCTGAACCATTCGCTTCCATAGTTTTCCGTCTACTTATGCTTGATTATAGAAAATAAAATACTAAACTACCTATTTCACGAGAAACATGAACAAAGGTAGCTGTGAAATATTTGCAACATAAAAACCAACGACAAAATGTAGCTGTTTTTGTGGAGCACCATTGTCAAGATTAAAAAGTGAGAAAAATTGCTACATTTCTGTTTTGTTCAAGTTATTATTCGCAATGAAATAATAGTGCTCTGTAGATTAATGTAGATTAAATATTTATAGTAAGCTTGGAGAACGGTCTTTTTGTGAGAGCGATTGGCTACGGTTTTGTATAGCTTTGTCTTTACCGCACAATGTACTGACAGTACCTTTATAGAGTAGTTAAAACCATTTCTATTTTTAAAGTATTAACTACACTTGCTTGCTTTAACAGCCTCCGTCGCGTAGCGGTAGTGAACGCGGCCGCTACGCAAAAAGCGTGGGTTCGATACCCGCTCAATATTTGTATGCATGAATATGGGTATATGCAATGGTCTGCTCGTGCTTCGAAGAGCATGTTAAACCGTCAGTTTCGGTTGCCATGCAAGCGTCTATGGCAGTCGTTACGAGTAGTTGGAGCCCTCAATAATCCAATAACTGGTCTAACTGCAATGCTTCGATATGGCTTTTGGGTTGAGTAGGGCAGATGGCAGTAGCTTGTCTGCCATCTCAGTTGTATAAAAAAAAGAAGTTCAGCCAAATCCGCAGTTGGACTGGTAAAGCGTACCCCAGATTCCAAGTTGATAGCTTCGGATGCGACTGGGATGAAGAAGCTGGTATCTGAGAGCCTCTCTGGCTTGGCGGTAGTGAACGCAGCCACTACGCAGGAGGTGCGGGTTCGATCACCGCCCAGTGCAAATATTTGCATTGGTCTGGGTGTTTCTATGTATAATAATGTATGTATTTACACAAAAAAAAGTATGTAAATATGTTTATCCGCATTCTAGATTCCATAACACAAGCTAGTTAAGCTATACTTACCATGGGTCTAGATAGCGTTGTGTGAAATGTTGTGGAATATTTATATTTATTTAATCATTTATCCCCGCGTATAATAATGATTCCTTGCCCTAACATATTCCGGGCATTATGGTTATAATGTGTTATAGCAGACTGTAATCTATTCTTATACCAAATTTTATCCAGAAAAGTTCAGTCGTTAGGACGCGATTGAATAATCTTCACAAACTGTCACTATTTATAAATATATACCGGTTATCGCGACCAAACATACCCTATGTTCTTTCTTAAGGTCTAATATATTCCTATAACAAATTTCATCAAAATCGGTTCAGTGGTTTAGGCGTGAAAGACGGACAAACGAACAGACACACGCAAACACTTTCCTATTTATAATATTAGTATGGGTTAACATTAAAACTATAACTTAAATTATGACAAATCTAAAAAGCATTTGAAATAGCGGTCACTTATTTTGGATTTCACCTCAGTTTACCAACAGGCGGTGTGCAATTAAATTGAAGGGAATACAAACCACGGTGGGTAGGCATGTAATAACAACTTACAACTTGAAACTAAAAATGTGAGTACAAAATGTCTCGTGAATAGTATTGGCCAGAGGCGCTGGCTCCCGTCCAAGCCTCCTGAAGAGTTGGATAGGCTTCAAAATTAACAACATATGTACAGTATATGTATAGTATACTACTCAGATGGTACAGTATGTAGGTACCGGCTTACCTTTGCAGAAATGGCGGAGACGTATAATCTACACTCGAAATAAATTAATAATAAGTGATAAATAAATATTCCAAAACATTTAACATAACGCTATCTAGATCCACACACACACACAAACTCACGCCTTTTATCCCCGGAGGGTTAGGCAGAGGTGCTAGCACCCACATCCCAATGTAATAGGTGGCGAGCCTATTGCCATTAACTGGGCACTTATAAACCTGCGATAAATACACACATAATTTCGAAAAGCATCGAAAAGTCATTGGTGTGTGCCATGGAAAACTTGGGATCGAACCCGAGAACTCGTCTCAGCATTGAACCCATACCACTAGGCTATCGCGGTCTAGATCCATGGTAAGTATAGCTTAACTAGCTTGTGTTATGGAATCTAGAATGCGGATAAACATACTTAGCTACGTTTTTTTTTTGTAAATGCACACATATTATACATAAAAACACCCAGACCAATGGAAATACCCATATTCATGCATACAAACATTTGCACTGAGCGGGGATATACTGCCCTGTGGTAGTATTAGAACGAATTAGATAGAGATAAGATTATCTTTACACCGGCGGCGTCCCGTAGTTAAATTCCCACCTTTCAACAATTTGTACCAATGGTACGTACCTACATTTTTTCAGATAGTAAGTACAAGTTGAGTGCACTCAACGGCAAAGGTGACATTCACGCACTGCTCAGAATGAGGCATATCGGAAAGGCCAATTTTGGTTCAGGGATTTTTTCAGGTAGTAAGAAAAAGTTGAATGCACTCAACGGTAAAGGTGACATTCACACACTGCTCAGAATGAAGCGTATCGGAAAGACAAATTTGGTACAGGGATTTTTTCACATATGTATAGTAAGTACAAGTTGAATGCACTCAAAGGTAAAGGTGACATTCAAACACTGCTCAGAATGAAGCGTATCGGAAAGACAAATTTGGTACAGGGATTTTTTCATATAGTAAGTACAAGTTGAATGCACTCAACGGTAAACGGGACATTCACGCACTGCTCAGAATGAAGCATATCGGAAAGAAAAATTTGGAACAGGCATTTTTTCATATAGTAGGACTCTATAGTAGGATTTTTTCATCGTAGGACGATGCGCGCCCCCCCCATACCGGGGGCGAGTCGGGGACCGCGTGGTCCCCCCTCCCGAGGAGGGCCAGACCGAGAGGAATGGCCCTGGGTCAGCCGGGGTGCGAGGGATATGTCAAAAGACAACCTCACCTCCGGCCTAGCACATCGACCCACAGACGGCGTGCGGTTTAGTCGGTTCGAGTCCGACATAACCTCCCCCTTCGGCTCCGAAGGGGGGGGGGGGGGGTATCCGTGGGGATTTACCGCACGTAAAAAAAAAAACTATGTCAACTTTTCAAATCGATTAAGATAGGAAAAAGTGAATGCTCAGGTGGGACTCGAACCGACGATCTTTCCCTTATAGGGGGAGTGCTCTGACCACTGAGCCGCCGAGCCACACCTGAAGCTATCCAAATTCTCCTAGGCTCCCACCGTCGCCCTAAGACGGTAGTATAGGAGAATTTGGATAGCTTTGATAGCTTAATCGATTTGATAAATTCATACCAGTTGAAACCTAAAGGCGCCCACTCACTAACAGTTTACCGGACGATATAAATCTGTCAGTTAATCGCAATAACCCACACACTAACAGTTTCGTTAACGATTTTGGACTGACGACTAATACGATCCGATAGTGTGTGGCCGCCGAACGATTCCGGACAGTTCTAAGCCGGACAGTCCTAGGCCGTCAGGGCGACCGAGCACAACGGGCCTGTCGATCGACGTTTCGTGTCAGTTTTTACTAAGATTTTATTCATTTTTTGTACATACTCGTCTATATTTCTTATGCACATAGTCGATAAGGTTCAAAATAGCTAAGACCTATTTCCCACAATGATAAGCACGTACTTATATAAGAATAACGTAGTGCAAGCTATTTTCAACCTTATTGACATCACAACAAATTTAGTTTTTTTTCTTATATTCGTGATCAGCAGCATTTATTTATGCGAAAAAACATGTAATTAAGAAAATGTCAATAAGGTCGAAAATAGCTTGCACTGTTTCGTACTCTCTATGTAACTGATATTAGACCATTACCGGCAGGCGATCGTACGACCTTAAACTGACGACTCACAACTGCTAGTGTGTGGTTGCAAAACTGACAACAGGGAATTGCCGGCGGGCCAAAATCGCTTTAGTGTGTGGGCGCTATCGGCTAAGGACTGCAGGCCGCCGGACAGATCAGGAACTGCAGGCGGACTGCAGGCGGACTGTTAGTGAGTGGGCGCCTTAAAGGGCTACCGTGAATGTTATATCCGAAATTTCTGGATCCTGCGAAAACAGTATATCTGTTTTGTTTTCACGCCTAAATTGCTGAGCCGATTTTGATGAAATTTGGCACAGCGATAGACTAGAGCTTGGAAATGAACATAGGGTATATTTTACTCATGCCTGAGCCGCGGTTAATAGTTAGTTGCAGATAAATTCTAGTAAGGGCAATACTGCACTGATGATAGGTCTCCACGTCACGTCCACACTTATAATGTTAGGTTGATAAAAAGGTGCAAAAAAAAGTATCTAGATGGCCTTAGGAATTTACCCCTAGGCCCAAGAAAAGATGTAAGGAATGTGTAGAAGAGAGTTTAATAAGGCAGCGTGTGACTGAGGAGATGACGTAAGAATGTAGACAGAAGAATGATAATTGTTGAGCTAAACACAAATAACTGGGACAAAGGCAGATTTAAGATAACAATGACTTTTAGAAGAAAAGTGTTTTTAACTGTAGTCGAAAATAAGGGCTAGGTGCGTACGACAAACAAAAGTTTCAAAATTTGAACCTCATCTATAAAACTTTTTTTTATTATACCACTTAGGTGGCAGACAAGCCCACGGCCCACCTGATGGAAAGTGGTTACCGTGGCCTATGGACGTGTGCAACACTAGGGGCGTCACAAACGCGCTACCGACCCTGTTAGAACAGAGAATTTCTGTGCTGTCAGTGTAGAAGATAAATGAAGACCAGTCTTTGGTTTTCCCACTGACAGCACGAAAACTATCCAGTGAGCTCTAGCTAAGCTACCCTACTCACCGCCGGGAACACATCACGAGGTTATTATGGCCGCGATATTCTGTAGGGCGGAGATGCTTTCCCAGTCGGATTGCTCAATTGGACGGAAATACCGTCGTGTCCTACCTCCTACAAAAAACGGTGTTAAAATGAAGGTCGTACGGCTATTTTTGTGATCTTGCTAAAATATGAACTCCTTCTGGAAAATGTTTGTTCTCTCGAGACCTGTTGTCCAACATTTCATTTCTTTGAACATATTTTATTCACTATTACTTGAAGTCGGTACAAACTTCTTTTTTAGGTTTCATTCAGCCTGCAGCATGATTTCTCTACGGGATCCGGCCGCTGTATAATTTTATTAGCTATTTATTGATCCGGCTAAATGTCGGACAGCAATTTTTGTATGGACTTGTATGGTTTCTGACTGACGTGATAGGCTTAGGATAGTTTTGTCTGTGTTTAATCTACCATATCTTAATGTAAAGCATCGTAACATCACTTAAGAATGACTTTTACACTCTTGCGTTTCATGATATATAATAAAGAGAACGGGACCTATACTATGACGAGAGGAATGGCCCTGGGTCATCCGGGGTGCGAGGGATATGTCGCAAGACAATCTCACGAGCAGCACATCGATCCACAGACGGCGTGCGGTTTAGTCGGTTCGAGTCCGACATAGGAGGGAGGGGGTATCCGTGGGAATTTCCCGCACGTAAAAAAAACTCTTGATTATATATCACGTAAGAGTGTCGTATAGATGTATGCTTCTTAAGTTTTTGAAGTGAAAACTTCTTTAGCGGCGTTGGATGAGTAAAAAGTGTTAAACTCGCGTCAGGATTACTTGGCCTTTGAACCGTAACTGACGACTGGCGTCATACAACATTACAACAGCTACAGATTGTTTATTTTGTTAAGTGCGTTAAGCGCTTCGACTGTAAGTCCTTATGGTTTCAGATAGTACCGGCTTCGAACCTGGGCTTCTGACACTTTTTGTGATAATTTTTTCTTTTTGTAATTTATTACCTTTTGTGATTATTTTTTCTTAGTGATGGGTTCTATGATTGGCGCTATATTATAGGTATGGTATGGTATGAGGTGTGTTTTTTAATCTTTTTCTCTGTATATAACGAAGAAAGAAAGAAAGAAAAAGTTTTCACTTCTGCCGGCACTCCCGGAGTGCAACCCGTCTTTTTTTTAATCACCATGTAGTATGTTTTTTAATAACATTTTATCATTTCATGAATTACCGATTGTGCACTCGGTACTGTATAGAATTTCTAAGCAAAGTAATTAGTAATAATATTTCATACAATGCCTACAAGTTCTAGATATTGTATGGATTGCATATTATAGAACACACATATAATGTTATTCTTGTCGATAATTTTAAGTATACTTTGTTTACTTTCATACTATATTTAGGTATAGTACTTACTTAATAACACTTTTTCAACAGAAAAGAGAGTATAACACTTTTGAACCCAATATGGTACAATACCATATCTGTTTAGTGTCCAACTGTAAACACGCGCAAATAGTTTTAATAAACAAATTCTACATTCTTCCACTCAATTCCTATAGGGTGTAACCCACTAACCTTATCGACGGGCATAGAAGGGCACGCTCGGCACAGGTTCCAGAATGAGCCGATCATCTGGGCACGCCTCTGGGCCGTAGTCTGGGGGCGGGGGCACTACTTCACGCCCTAAGGACCTAGGGCTGATGGGGCATTCGCTGCTGAAATAGAAAACAAGATCATGTGAGGTGTATATACATACATATATGCGCTTACGTCGATTTAAAAAAAAAATTTAGGACACATCAATTTGATTTCATCTCGCCTGATGCTAAGCTGAAGACAATGTCACAGGAAAGAGGGTCACCATTATATACATCGTACCATGTTAACAATGGTGGCACTCAGCTTGACGGCCTCATCAAAAAAGGATTGTCGTCGCAGCACCGCGAGACATCCACTGTTCTCACTAGTGCTGCGACCACAATCTACCCGGCTATGCACTTGCTGACCCCTGAACGCAATCCAACCGAGATTGGATTACTATGGAGGGTTTTTTTGGCAATCGAACACGGTGGTACCCACCCGAAATTCGGGGTAGGCAGGGAAAAGGGCCCGCCATCTGCTTACATCCTTACATACTTCAAGAGCTTCCTCTCATCCAGCCGGGGTTGTTCTCGCAGAACATACATTAACCAAATTAATGGGTTATTGAAAAAGGGTAGGTCTGTACCGCAATACCGGCGAGCGCGCCTAAACTATTTTTTTTATTCCACTGAGATAACAGACATGCACACGGTCCATCTGATGGAAAGTGGTTAACGTTGCCTATGGACGTGTGCAACACCAGGGGAGTCACACTCGTACTGCCGACCCTGTAAACAGAGTGTTTCTGTGCCGTCATTGTAGAAGACAAAGTCGAAAAAGCCTTTGGTCTTCCCACTGACAGCACAATAACTCTCCAGTGAGCTCTGGCGATTCTGATTTTATGACAGAAGAGGTTTATTGAATTTATATCTAAATCATCATGTTTTTGCCTGTTTCATTTGAGGCTTTTACCTTGGAGCCCGAGATTCCTTACTCTTTCTAAGCTTTTTGGTATAGTTTGTACGGTTTGTTTGAGCAACTACCATCTGACATTCCAACCCTGAGGAGAAAGTCTATGTTAGAGGCTCGTCCGTCAATCAGCAAGAGTACTGGCTTGCAAGTGAGACTGGCTTGTGCCCTAGGTCTTTGTGTTGCCTCGACCACCCTAGTTAGGTATTTGGCGAAATGAAACAATAAAACTTATCTAGAATCAAATCGAATCAATTAGCCCACTGCAGTCCACTGCTGGACATAGGCCTCTCCCAATGCTCACCATTTCGTCCAATCTGTCCCAGCACCCTTTTTTAAGGTCGTCAGTTCATCTGGCTAGGGAACGTCCTACCTCTTCTGCCTGCCTTTGACATTGCCACTTCAGCTTGCTTATTGTGAACGTCAAGATGGCGGGACTCCGCCAGATTTTGTGAATATCATGTGATAAGGATTTAATACACTTTTCTTACTATTTCTTACTTTCATAGTAAAATTCTACACCCATAAAATTACTAAATATCTTACAAAGAAAGTGGTCCCGCTATTTTGACGTCATAATGGCGGGACCACTATTAAATTAAAGAAAAAGCATGGCGTGTTCTTAAACTAACCACACCAAATTTTAATACGATATAGTACAATCATTGTTATACTTATAAAACTGCAATTTCAATAAAAACACGTTTATGAGGAAATTTGGTGTGGTTAGTTTAACATCACGCCATATTTTTTCTTTAATTTAATAGTGGTCCCGCCATTATGACGTCAAAATAGCGGGACCACTTTCTTTGTAGGATATTTAGTAATTTTATGGGTGTAGAATTTTACTATGAAAGTATGAAATAGTAGGAAAAGTGTATTAAATCCTTATCGCATGATATTCACAAAATCTGGCGGGGTCCCGCCATCTTGACGTTCACTGCTTATTCTATGTGCTATGTTGATAACTTTGGTTCTTTGTCGGAAAACTTATCTATATTTGTATATCTTCGAGGAGATATATGACAGAATATTTTTTATGTGTGTAATGTATATGTCGTCGCCAACTAGCTTGATGGGCCGTTCAATAAACCGCCTAGGCTCTTTACTAAACGGCGTCGTTCAATTAGCGGCCTGAATGGAATTAACTGGTTGGCAGTAACATATCATAAAACTTTATACATCATCTATGTAAATATAATTGGTGCGCATTGAATTGAGCCTCAACAACAATCAATATTTCGAATATATTAGGAGTTATCGCCGATAATGTTTTGGTATGTCGGGGTATGACTTAAGTATTAATCAATAACTAAGACCTAAATTTATGAATAAATAATGTTAATGGTTGACATACCGCGGGTGCGGGGGTACGTGGTACGGGGGTACGCGGTACAGAGATACGGGAAAATAAGTGAACATAACATAACAAAAACTCACGCCTTTATCCCCGAAGGGATAGGCAGAGGTGCTAGCACCCACATTTCGCCGGTTTATGTTTAGGTCCCAATGTAATAGGTGGCGAGCCTATTGCCATTAACTGGGCACTTATAAACCTGCGATAAACACACATATAACTTCGAAAAGTATCGAAAAGTCATTGGTGTGTGCCATGGAAAACCTGGGACCGAACCCGAGTCCTCGTCTCAGCAGTCCATTACCCATACCACTAGGCTACCGCGGCTTAAGTGAACAGCGATGATGTTTTGACGACCTAGAACTGTATCATTATAATAAGTA
The DNA here is from genome assembly GCA_949126895.1 of Eilema caniola. Classification (NCBI taxonomy): domain Eukaryota; kingdom Metazoa; phylum Arthropoda; class Insecta; order Lepidoptera; family Erebidae; genus Eilema; species Eilema caniola. The sequence continues at coordinate 13,716,674 of OX421488.1, forward strand.
TGTTATAAGGCTCTGTATTCGTTAAAGAAGGATGGAACATTCTAGGGTGTACTCGTGTAAGCTCCCCTCTTTCTTTTCTTTTATGACATAGGAGGCAAAAAAATAGTAAGCGATCACCGCCGCCCATGGACACCAGAAGGGTTCTAGGTGCGTTGCCAGCCTTTAAGGTAGGAGTACGCTCTCTTCTTGAAGGCTTGAAGGTCGGTTTCTCATTCAGCTTTGTGTGTTCGTACACTGGCGTGGCGGCGGCGCGTTCGACTGCTATATTAGATCACTGGTTCAATTGTAACTTAGTGTAAATGTTTGAAGGTATGCCTTAATAATCAGTATTAGCATAGCGGTTCGAATGCCAGCATCGTACGGGTATAAATTCGTATTATTTCTAACTAGAAGCAGTTTACGAGAGGTATAGGTTTCATGTTCATGAATCAGTCAGTGAAATAGTCTCTATCTGTACCAATATTATTGAACTGAAGAATTTGCTTGTATCTTTTATACCACTGAGATGACCGACAAGCACACGGCCCACCTGATGGTAAGTGGTTAGTCGATATCGTGGCTTATGGACGTGTGCAACACCAGGGGAGTCACTCTTGTGCTGCTGACCCTGTAAACACAGAGTTTCTGTGCAGTCAGGGCAGAAGACAAAGCAGGCATAGCCGTTGGTCTTTCCAATGACAGCGTGAAAACTCTCCAGTGAGCTCTGGCTACCCTACTCACCGCCAGGAACACCGCGATATTCTGTAGAGCGGAGGTACTTCCCCAGTCGGACTGCTCAATTGGACGGAAATACTGTCGTGTCCTACCTCCTAGCTTGTTTGATTGTGTTGAATAGTCCATTAATCGAGTAAGAAAATATAACATCACGATTCTTCCCAAGAAAGTCGAACAGTGATCAGAGATGTCAACCATTCCAGTTGTACCTGCATTTTTGAAATTTAATAAATTGCGAAGTCAAGGAATGCCGTCTAGTTCCTAATATGCATGTACTCGTGCATGCACATTTTAGACCCCAAATTCCAAGCAGAACTTGAGTGTAGATAGCGATATACTCGTATAACAAACTTTTAGCAAAACCTCTGCGCTCTTCAGCGGGCTGGTCAACAAAAATCTCATTCGCATGGACGAAAAATTTCCTTTGAAAATTCCTCCAAATATGTTGGCGAATGGCCAAACCGTCTAGCCACTGCAATCACGTGCAATTTTTGTTATTATTACCAAAATGAACGGTCTAAACAAATATGTGCTGACTATTACAAGATTCAGTTATTTATTAACTTTGGAGGCAATTTTGTGTGTTTCAATCACGGGTTCCACAATTCATTTGGATTATATATGTTTTTTAAAGGAGTGACTGACCTCTGACCCCCAAATCTGAGTAAATAAGTAAGCAAGACGCTCGTCTGTTAGATGGTGTACCAGTTTGCAGATGAAATTGAGCTGGGCCTTGAAGTTCTTGTAGGGGCAAATCACTCTGACCAAGTGTTAGGAATGATGTTGAAAACCAAAATAAAATCTATCAAATTTATATCCCTTATGCTCATATCCCTTATGGCACAAATTTGTCACAAATTTCGGCCGGGTGGGTACCACCGTGCACGATTGCGAAAAACCCTGATTGCGTTCAGGGTTCAGCAAGTGCATAACCGGGCAGAGGGATTGTGGTCGCAGCACTAGTGGGGCCGGTAGGTGCTGCGACGACTGATGAGATGACTGATGAGGCCGTCAAGCCGAGTGCCACCATTGTTAACATGGTACGTGTATGTAATGGTGACCCTCTTTCCCGAGACTTTACTTTCAGCTTACCATCAGGCGAGGTGAAGTCAAGTTGACGTGTCCTATATAAAAAAAAAATCAGTTCGTCAATTGATTGCACCCCGCTGGATGCTAAGAAGTTACAGTCAAGTCCAGAAGATATGGGCTACCATTCTAGATGATGTCAATGCTATCCTGAGATGGTCTTGCATTCACGGCCTCAACAGATGCTTTTTCACTCCTCTAAGAACCCAAGATTGTAAGAAGAACGTCAATCGTCAAGAAAATCAGAACTTAGTCAACAAAATACGTACCAACAGGACATAAAATAACATTCAACCTAATGAACGGCCTCATAAGTCAGTCAGAGATTTTTATTCAATCTAGAACAACATTATTGTTTTTTATTGACGTCAATAAATTCCACTTAATCTAAGCTTACCACCGCTTCCAAGGCGCTGGTGGAGAAGAAACGGCGCAACAAACTCCACTGCGGCATTTTTTCAGACGTCAATGTACAATATTTATATCCTTAAGGCTAAATGTACACGAATCTACATTTGTCTCGTGTCTAACATATGTATAATTTCATTTAAATAAAATAACAAATAATGTAGGCATAAGCATGTGTAACAGTTCCTTATCTTTATGGACGAGTTACGGCCTTTAGATTAAGTAGGAATTAGGTAGATGTATTTTTAAATTTAGTGGCAATATATTATGTTGGTACCCTGTTGAGCAGAAAAGGGCCACCGCATCTTTTATCGTGGGTATCGAAGAATATGATTAAGAGATAGCGTTGTTCCAGCAGTAAACATAATACAACCGAGGACGAAATACTCACCTAACTGCCATACGATCGGCGCCTAATTCGTGGGACTGAAAATGTTAGTTGGCGAAAAGTGGGTGTCAAAACACCTCTGCTTACCCTTTTGATGATATATAGGCTGTAAATCTATGTCTCAAAGATAAGTTTTTGTGTAAATCTTCAAAGAAATAGAAGATTTAAGGTTTCTCAGTGTTATATATATCCACCCTATTTATCTAAAGAACGAAAGCGTAAGGTGTGGGATCGGTTCACTGGCCTCTATAACTAGCTGGACTGGCTATTCCATAGAAAATGACAGCTTACTTTTTGTGTCGATTTGAAGCGCCACAGTGAGCGTACTGAGAACTAATTAGTTTGCAAATGGACGTTGTTCGTTGTTTTTATTTATCCATCATTAGTTTTAGTTCCAAGTACACTCACGACTGCGTGCCGCATGGCCAATATGGCGATTTTCATTTGGACACAATATTTGGGTACCGATCACCAGTCCAGCGAGTACTATTACAGGTTAGTGGAACGGTTGATACGGCGCACATTAGGACAAGCCTATGTCCAACACTTGACTGCAATGGGATTATTAACTGAAAAAACCTAACATACAAACAAGTAGATACTTTGAAAACATTACACATCTTTTTTAGCTAGTCGTGAAAGAAATTAGCCAAACTGCCTCTCAACAAAAGAGAAAAACGTTCAACATAAGTAAACATTACGTTCGTGCTAACAGTAAAACTTTGTGTACTTAGAAATCTTATCTTAATGGGCGAGTTATGTACTACAGTTAACGCAGACATTTCGCACTGTTGTCCGTTTTTTAGGGGGTAGGTAGGTATGTATGTACTCTCACATAAGTAGTAGTATTTAAGTAAAAGTATTGCAGTGACAGAGAAACAGACTCCCGATTCCAAGGTGGAGGCTTTAGATGCGACCGATAATAACTTAAGGATCATGATATGAAGACAGCCCTGTGGCCTGGTGGTAGTGAAAGCGACTGCTACGCAGGGGCTGCGGGTTCGATTGCCGCTCAATGCAAATATTTGTATGCATAAAACATATGACTGTTTGCATTGGTTGTGCCTCGGAGAGCACGTAAAGACGTCGGTCCCGGTTGTCATTCGAACATCTATGACAGTATCTTTATATTTTAAAAACTCACTTTACAAGTTCCACATAATTATATTTAGTTTCATCACTGTATAATACCAATATTTAATTTATAATATTACGACATTTTTCGAATTACTCATCTTCAGGTAAACATATGACACATGTCGTAATATTATAAATTAAATATTAGTATTATACAGTGATTAAACTAAATATAATTGTGTGGAACTTGTAAAGTGAGTTTTTATTATATAAAGATAGTAAAATGAAGTTCCATCAAGAAGTTTCAACAAATTCAATCAACTACATCTATGACAGTCGTTATGGTTAGTTGCTTGGAGCCCCAAAAAGACCTACAGCTAATATAACTGCAATACTTCGATATCATCGGTCATGGCGGTCAGGTGGCAGTCCCTTCACGAAAAATATCGAAGTTCAGTCGAACCCGCGGTTAGATTGGTAAAGCGGACCCCAGACTCCGAAGTCAAAACTTCGAATGCGACTGGGATTACCGCTGAGATGAAGAAGATGATATGATCAAAATGGCAGAAGATATAAGATCTTACCCAACTTACCAGAAGTTGGTAAGTTATCCTAAGGCTTCCGGGATTTAGCTAGCTGGCTTATCTTAACGGTTCAGTGAGATATGTCAAATAGACTTCATTTCTTTCGTGGTTTGTTTCCAAGTCACTTAAGTCAAGGAACAAAAAGCAGGCAAATTTGTCTTCGGCAAAGTTTCCAAAAGTTTATGATTTGGCCTAGTTTACTTAATGTTTTTGTATCGTGACCCAACATAAGTTTTCCTTCAGATATTTTCTTTTCCACCTAGTGCATAATAAATAAAGATTTTGGGACGAACTAAGTACACAGCGCTATCTTGCGTCGAATTAAACATAGCTTGTGATGTAAGTTTTAAAATGCGGATAGATATTCATTTTTTAATTCAATTTTTGGCATTTTTTCATGTTAAATATTTAAATCGAATTAAAGAGAAAAAAATTTAATCGGTCTAGGCTGGGTTTGAACCCGCCATCTTTGCATTACAAGGGCACCACAAGGGGAATATAGGAATCTTCTTTATTATGTCTCCTTAATATGAATTCACTTCACCTAAGACAAAGTCTCAGGAAAGAGGGACAGGATTACAGGTAGAAACATGAGAGATTGTTGATTTGCTTGAACGCGCTAATCTCAGGAATAACTGCTTCGAATAATTAGTTTTCGTATTAATAAGATATCGAGGAAGGTGCGTATATAACATCAAGCTGCCACAAACATGACCTGTAGTCGGGGTGATGCCAATAAGGAGTCCAGTTGATGCAAGAAATGGATATATTTATTATTAACGCAATATTGTTATACAATTCACACATTAGGTTCGACATTTGTTTACCCGACTGCTTGCTCGCGTCGTGCCCTCCCATTGGCCGACGCCAGAGTCTCTCGAAAATGCGTTCGGATACGCGTTAGTGTGACGGCGAGTATCTCCTCGCTGGCTTGTTGCGAGTGGTTCGGCGAGGAAGTACTCGTTTATCCGCTATATACTCCCCCTCGGGTTCGATAGAGCGTCCTCGCTCAAGAACACGCTCGGGTAAGCTAGAAACAGGCTCAACAAGACGAGGACGGCCTCGGTTACGCTTTGGCATTATTGGAAGAGGAAGTGCATCATCTCTATTAACAAACGGTGTGAGTTGCGACACGTGGAACTTGCCCAATATTTCGTTAGGATTATCCAGTTTAGAAATTAAGTAAGTAGTGGGACTCGCTATTTTAACTACTTTATAAGGACCATCTCTTTTGGGTACAAACTTAGCTGATATTCCCCTTGCAGCGTTACTTAACACGTGCGACTTAACTAGGACTTGATCACCGACATGAAACTCTTCAGCTTTACGGCTTTTGTCTGCGTACTCTTTACGCCGGTCTTGTTCCCTTTCTACCTTATCTCTAATTGAAACTAAAGAATCCAAGAATCCCTTCAAATAAGGTGTGATCTGCGGCACGAAATTATCTTTTTCCAGGACAGACCTGATATCGTAATCAACTTCTACAGGTGATCGGAGCTCTCTTGCAAAGGTGAGAAATGCGGGCGAAACGCGAGTTGTATGACACAGAGCTGAATTCATAGCAAAACGAACTGATGCTAAATGGCTGGGCCACGAATTATGCTTGGTGTCTACCAACTGAGCCAGCTGCACCTTGAGATCTCTATTTTTCCTTTCTGCCGGATTTGCTTCCGGATGATATAAGGGTAACAAATCCTGTTTAATTCCCAAAATAAACATACATTGTTGCATTACAGATGAAACAAATTGTACTCCATTGTCCGAGACAATGCGACGTGGTAAGCCATACCTCAGAAAATATTCCTCGATTAGCGTTCGAGCACAGACTTCTGAGGTAGCGTCAACCAGAGCAAAAAGCTCAACCCACCGAGTAGCTGTATCTTCTACTAATAAAATATATTTCTCCCCCTTCTCTCCAGTTGGGAGCGGACCAAATAAGTCAACTGCCAGAACCTCGCCCCTTTGTTGTAAAATTGGGGTTTGCAAAAGGCCTGAAGGCTTTACGTTTGATGACTTATACCGTTGGCATGTCGCACAAGACTTAATAAAGTCGACGACAAAACGTCTCATACCAGGAAAGAAAAATCGTTGTGAAAGTTTATGTAAGGTCCTATCGATACCTTGATGGCCAGCAATAGGAGTGTCATGGCATTCCTTTAATACGTCGAGTCGTAAAGTCACTGGGATCACCAGCTGCGGTTCTTCAACTTCGACGTCTGGGTTATACCTATAAAGCACTCCTTGCTGCATGAAGTATCCTCGTTCGGACCAGCGTTTGTCTTCTACATCATCATTACTTTCAAGACTACTAATAATTTTTTTAAGTTCCAGGTCATCTAGCTGAGCTTGACGTAGATCAGTAGGACTTCTCGAAGGTAAGTCGACAATGACCGAACAAATACCACATTGAGGTTTATTGTTTTCGTCACAGGTGGGGCGACTTAAAGTGTCAGCGACCACATTGGCTCTGCCAGGAGTATACTCAAACCGAATATTGAACTCTTGCAACTTTAGAGCCCACCGCACTAATCTACCCGACGGTGACTTTAAACTAAGTAGCCATTTAAGAGGTTGGTGATCACTACCTACAATAATTTCGTGACCCTCAATGTAACCTCTGAAACGTTCAACTGCCCAAACTACCGCGAGGGCTTCCCTTTCGGTAGTACTATAATTACGTTCGGCGGGGTTAAGAAGGCGGCTCGCATATTCAATGGGCCGTTCATCATTTCCTTCACCTTGCAGCAATACCGAACCCAAAGCGTAGTTGCTTGCATCCGTACGTAAAATAAAAGGTTTATTATAATCAGCTTGGATTAGAATAGGTGCAGACGTTAAGCTATTTTTAAGCTCTTGAAACGCTTGCTTTTGCTCATGACCCCATTCCCAAGGTTGACTTTTCTTTAAAAGACGTGTTAAAGGTTCAGCTATTTTTGAGAAGTTCAATATGAACTTTCGGAACCACGAACACGTCTGCAGAAAAGTTTTGAGGTGACGTACCGAACTTGGTGCTTCCATGTCCGCTACAGCGCTAATTTTATCACGATCAGGCGAAATCCCCTCCTGAGTAATAACGTGACCTAAGTATTTCACCTCTCTGCGCGCGAAAATACACTTTTCGCGATTCGCGCGAAGGTTGAACAAGCGCAATCTCTCAAAAACTGCACGTAAATCAGCAATATGTTGATCGAATCCTTGCGATATGACTAACAAATCGTCCTGAAAAGCTAACAGAGTCACGTTTTTCAGGCACGCGCCAGAGCGCAACCTATCTATTAGCCGCTGAAACGTGGAGGGCCCATTTTTCAAACCAAACGGCATTCGCTTAAAGCGAAACGTACCGAAAGGTGTGAGGAAAGCCGTTTTATCCCTATCACATTCCCGGACGCTAACATTCCAGAAACCACTTCTCATGTCTAAAGTACTCATGATGCAATTTCGTTTTGTAGACTGTACAAGTTCGTCTATAAGCGGCATCGGGTACACATCTGACTTCGTTACGGCATTAAGCTTTCGATAATCTACGCAAAAACGCACTTTACCGTTCTTCTTAGGAACTAATAACGCCGGAGAGCCCCATGCTGATTCGCATTCTTCAATAATATCGTCGGCAAGCATCTTTTCTATTTCAGTCTGCATAATAGCCTTTTTAGCAGGAGTTAACCTATATGGAGGAACTGCGATAGGGGCGTGGTCACCAGTATCTATAACGTGTTCCGCGAAACTAGTTGGTTCACCATTTAACTCAAAAACATCTTCGTTTTCTTTAAGAAAGTGGGCAAGAACCTCGCGTTGCTTATCGGTAAGACGTGACGCCTCATCGACCCTAAACATACTGTTAACACCAACACGTGAATGAGACATATCTTTTTCAAAAAGCAGATCAAAATACTTATCACTATTAGAAAAGTGCCATTTAGCGTTACTAAAGTCGATACTAATATTAAAATTTATCAAAAAATCTATACCTAAAAGAGTATTATTGTTATCTGCGTCTGGAAAAATTAAGAAGCTTACGAGCCTGGTTCTACCTTCTAGAGATACATTTACTTCAGTAGTGAATACATTCATTAACCTAGTGACACCATCTGCTAATTTTACATTTTTCATACATGACGACATACGATGATTTTTGGCCCTTAGTAAAGTGTACAATGAATGGCCAGCAACACAGCTCTTTGCTGCAGAATCTACCATCGCAGTACCTTTTTCACCATAAATATTAATTTTTAAAATGGGGCGACGAAAATTATTATCTTTCTCAACAAAACTTGAACATGGTTGAGAACCACTAGTAATTTCGCAAAACTGCTTAAGGTCATTAACATTACCATACAAAGATTTAACATTGTTGATGTTACTGGAAATAGTTTGAGAACCACTGGCTTTCCGAGAAAAAGTTTGAGAGTCACTGATGTTTTTTTGAAATGGTGTAAAATAAACATTTGAATTTGAGTTGCTAGTATTATGTAATGGTGACTCAAACTCCCCCTCGATGGAAGTGGTACAAACAGAATTACACACCATATTTTGCATAGAATTAGGTTTGACATTAAAGCAATTATCTTTGATATGAGAATAATTAACATTAATACATGAATCATTCTTAACATTATCACTAAACAAACATTTACTGTAAACTGAATGATATCTATTTCTATTCTGATCAATTTCACAAGGGTTACCTTCAAAACTGCTGTGAGACTCCCCGGATGCAGCCAATGCACCACTACTAGTTTTACTTTTAACCCACGGTGGTACAGGATTGAGTTCTGGGGGCAAACTTACAGAATAAAATGCTGTGTGCTCATCATTTGAGCTGTTTTTGTTGGGGTTACACTTGGGACACCTAGATTTTATTACATTTGGTGCTCCACAACCATAACATTTTATGTTCTCGCTTTCCCCAGGACTATTAGTTTTCGTACCGGTTAATTTTTCACACTTTTCTTTTGTGTGACCGCTTCGCCTGCAGTATACACAATATAACTTTGTTTTGATACATACACCCTTTGATTCACCTTGAGTATCAACGACGGCAGAGCGAGACGCGGAGCTCGTGGAGTCCACAGGGTTAAGTACAGCACGCGCTGACTCTGAGGCAATGCTATCAATACGGCTGGGCTTTTTTATTTGAGCATGGCTCTGCTTCTGATTTCCCTCTTTTAGGGAGTCTTCTATAGCGCGAGCTTTTAACAATAATTCGTCAAATGTACTAACTTGTGATCTGTCCAAACGTTTCCTGATGCGGCGGTCTAATAGCCCAAAAGTCATATCTAACTCCACACGCTCGCACAGGTCTCCTTGTGGTAGTTTGGCCAACAAGGCACGTACTTTGGAAATAAATAAATCAGTGTTTTGCTGACCTTGTACTAGTGAAAACAACTCGCCATAAATTCTGAACGGCGGGCGACGCTCGCCGAAGGCACTACGTAGTCTCGTAAGGGCTTCGTCCCAAGTTTTTGTAGAACTTTTGACGCCTTGCCACCATGTTCCCGCCGAAGAAGTGAGCAGCATTGACATACCTAGTAAGGCGTTCTCGTCGTTAATATTTAGACATGCCTTATAAACTTGGACAGCATCGATAAAATTTTCCACGGATTCGTCTACATTCCCTGCAAACCGTGATGAGCATTTAGCAAAATTTTCTTTGCTTGTTGTCAAAATGGCGGTCGTGTCCTGTGGCGTAGACGCACGTACTTCCCTTAGAATTTGATTATAAAACTCAGCTTGCGACTGCTGCATGCTTGTTATCAATGTTTTAAGGGCTTCCTGTGTGAGCACTACGTTGGTATTACTAGTATTTTGGTCTTCCAAAATCGGACTTTCGGGTAACGACTGGCGTTTGCGCGGCATGATGTACGTAAATAGCGTACAATCCGCACGGAACTCCTTAGAAAACACACGTTGGGCGCCAGATGTAGTCGGGGTGATGCCAATAAGGAGTCCAGTTGATGCAAGAAATGGATATATTTATTATTAACGCAATATTGTTATACAATTCACACATTAGGTTCGACATTTGTTTACCCGACTGCTTGCTCGCGTCGTGCCCTCCCATTGGCCGACGCCAGAGTCTCTCGAAAATGCGTTCGGATACGCGTTAGTGTGACGGCGAGTATCTCCTCGCTGGCTTGTTGCGAGTGGTTCGGCGAGGAAGTACTCGTTTATCCGCTATAGACCCTTCTTGGTAGTCTGATAAAAAATGACCCCTCTTTCCTAAGACTTTGCCGTAAGTTTACCAACAGATGGGGTGAAATCATATTAAAGTGTCCTATATAAACATGTTTATTCCAACCACAACAATGAACTTCCAAAAATTATTCGAACACCTCTCAATATCCTGATAAAGCCTTGACGCCGTAATTACTGTTTACTCCAGGTCCGTAAAGATCGTATCTCATTCAGTACACGAACATTATTTAAAAAAGCCGAACTGCCCGTGGAACGTAGGCAAATTGCTAACTGTACAATGACGCATTGAAATTCGATTGTGGAAGTAACGTTGGCAGAAAAAGGTATGGTTTTGATTATGGTGCGTCGGTGAAAGATTTTATGGTGACACTTGATTTAAGTGTTGTTTAGGTGCACTCACTGTTCAATCTTTCCGTTAAGCTATCTAGACGCGGTTGCCATTTGGGTGGGTGACCGCTTAGTGGTTCTTTGTTTTGGAGGGCATTTTGGCCACTCAATACAACTCAAGTTTTGGAGGTCAGACGCCTGTCACTCCCAATATAATCACTTTATATGTAAAGAGATCTCGGATTTCGAGATGAAGGCCACGGATGTGACCGAGACTAACACAAGGGTAATGATGAATCGTCTATTTACTTTCATGATTCAGCCCCACAGCCGATACTTTTCTAGGTACTGGTTTCAAATCAATCAATTAGCCCACTGCAGTCCACTGCTGGACATAGGCCTCTCCCAATGTGCGCCATTTCGTACGATCCTCCGCCTTCCGCATCCAGTCCGTCCCAACCACAAATGTCAATGGAAAATTCCTTATTCCTCTACGTAATAATTTAGCTTTACCTACATTATGAAATTTTAATGAGCTAAATTAACTGCTAATGCGTTTAGCCTTGGGACTAATCTCACTATTAACCTTGACAAATGCGTAGTACAAGTTAATTTTGGGTTAAGCTAAAGAGAGCACGTGAATTTCAAAATACACACAAATACCATAATAATAAAATAGTACATATATTATGAGGGGTTAGAATCAAAGAATCAAAGAATCAAAGAATCAATTTCGTTTATTCAGTTTAGGCACATATGAACGTCAAAATTTTACAGTCATGTCAAGAAATTACTAATATAATATTAAATTGAGTAAATAAATCATTTGAAAATGATTCTTTCGCTGGTTCGGTAAGTTGGTTCTACTGAGAAGAGACCAGCAAGAAACTCAGTGAACAATATTAACTATTGTTTGAGAAAAAACGTATGACAAACAATCATTTTACAAACAACGACGTTTGAAAAACTAATCGATTCCGTAGGTCATGACGGGTAGGACGCACTGATTGAAAACTTTCGTTTTCAAGCATTGCGGTATGGATGACGAGAAGACTCGGCGTAGTTTCCCAAACGCTGCCCAGCCCAGCTGGATCCTCCTCCTGGCCTCCCTCTCGAAATTGTTTTTACCTAACTGCAGAACCTGCCCGAGGTAAGTGTACTCAGAAACGATTTCGAGAGTGTGACCATGTACGACGACCGGTATCGCATCAATGTGACCATTGATCATGACTTTGGTTTTGTCCAAATTCATGCCAAGACCGATACGTCGCGAGGTTGAAGCAAGTCCGCCCAGCATCTGGTTCAGCTCCTCTAGCAACCATTAAGACTATTTCATCTGCGAATCGTAGGTGTGAGATGTAGTCGCCGTTTATGTTATTGCCCTTTCCTTTCCAGTCCAGCGTCTTAAACATATCCTCCAACGCGCTGGTGAACAGTTTCCGGGATATAGCATCCCCCTATCTCACTCCTCAGCGCAATTGGATCGGTTTAGACTGCTGGTCCTGTACTTGAACACTCATTGTGGTGGCTTCGAACAGACATCTCAGCACCTCAATATAACGATAGTCTACTTGGCATCGCTGTAAGGATTCCAGAACAGCCCAGGTTTCGACAGAGTCGAAGGCCTTCTCATAACCTTCTTGAAAAAGAGCACCACCAAACTCCCGCGCCACGCCTTTGGAGTTCTCCCACTGTGAAGGACGGCGTTGAAGAGGTTCTGTAGTTCCTGTATAACAGGGGCTCTTCCAGCTTTCAAAAGCTCTGATGTTATTTCGTCCTCACCGGGGGCTTTTCCATTTTTAAAGCTTTTCCAGTTAACGGAAGTCAAATGAAGATTTGCTATTCGTTTTTTTGTCAAATGATTGGATACCACTATTAAGTTGGGACAGCTCAGTGGCGAGAGTTCCCTATATCCCGATTCCTGCCCGCTTCCTCTGCAAAAGGAAGCCGTGATAGATATGTTTGAATTTATGCTCTAATAAATAATTTACATAATGCATTGTCTAAAACTAATATAGCCTGATGAAGATGATGATGATGATGATTGTCTAAAACTGGATGTATCTGTAATATAATTTATTGGATTACTTTATTTATTGGAACGGTAAAACAACTTCTATTGCATCCGTAATTATGAACTCCATGTTTAATGTGTCAAAAATGAAAAATGTAAAATTGTAAACTAGCTTTATATTGTCGGAAACTCCTTCATCTTGATTCATTTGTACATGCGTTCTTGTGGAATGCAACCTGGGGGCCAAGTCTACTATTATAACATAAAATACTGTTCTATGACTATTCTATTACTATTCCATGGCGACTAGTCCGAAAATAGGTAGTCTAATAAATCTACTTTGACATTTCGTAGGACCGCAATAGAAATGAAATAGAAGAGCAGTAGAGTTATATTGGGTGGATAGTAGAAAATGGTAGAAATATCATTAATATAAACCACAGAGAAACATAGGCCTCTGTACTACTTTTTGACTAGGATATTTATTCTGAAAGCACTTTTAATAAAAACTATTATTTTATAGTCTCATGACTTAATAATTAAATAATAATTTGCCACCAAAGCATGAAAATAAAGTGTTTCCATGGCTCATTAAAAAAACAACCGGCTGTCAGATGTCATTATTGACGGACTTGACATATAGAGTTTCTTGGTTTGTTTTGTTATTGTTTGGCGTAGAATCGTTGCCTAAGGCACAGGAGCCATTATAAAGAATTGAATTGAATTGTTTGGCGTAAATAAAAAAATAGATCATGTACGCAAGGCCCAATGATCTTGTACACTAATAAAATTTGTATTGTGTTATTGGCGGAAATTGCCACAATAATAATATACGAATAATAAAGTGGACAAACTTTCATCGTTTGCTGGTCGATTCTTTGGGTAAGTGATTGGGGAATAAATGGAGTAAGCTCCTGCACGAGGCTCCTTGCAGTGGACTTCTGCAGGCGAAAAGTTTTAACGAATTCCGCCTCCGTTACATCATTGAATGGCTCAAAAGTTTCTCTTGCCAATCGTCGTGCTCTACGGCGGTTTCGATGCACCTCCATTTGGTGTAAATTTTCATCAAGTTCGTCAGCCAATAATAAAATATTCATTCTAAACATCTTATTTATTATCAATTAACACTGAATTAACTAATGGAAACACAACACTTGCCGAAAAGTCAAGATAAAAAGCAATTGTTGCACAATCGTACAACATAAGCCGTTGGGTAGCAATACAATTGCAGTTTAGAACTGTCAAAAAGTAGTAGACTACGTACCCGAGCGGCCGCTAGTTTGTCACCTGTCAGCAGACTACCAATCAAAGTCAATTGTAGTGTGGATGACCACTGGCTGCAATCGGAAATCTATTGTGCCCTGATCATATTAGTGGACTACAAAAACTGTGAAAGTTTACTATCAACTTGTTATTGAGCGACCTTTTTGGTGTTATTTTGATACAATTGAAATAGTAGACTTGGCCCCCTGGACTGTAATCCTATTGCTTCGTAGTATTATTATTTTTCTTATTGGTTGTAATCTGTTACGTGTGACAAATAAATAAAATAAAAAAATCTGTATCTAAAATTGAGAGAATTCCATACAAAATTACTTTGTTCCTTCTATAAACAGACAAGACATTTTTCATCGGCTTCCCTAATGAAAATTTTCACGCTCCGCACTGCTATCGGCGAGCAAGGGTGCAGAATATTCTTCAAGAACCAAGCGGTTCGGTGACTCTTTCCTTTGTCGCACCATTAAGACCCGGAACTTCAGTCCCGGGTCCTTAAAGCGGGTTGTGGATGAGGCTGTCAAGCTAAGTGTCACCATTGTTGACATGGTATGTGTTTGTAATGGTGTCCCTCTTTCCTGAGAGTTTGCCTTCAGCTTACCATCAGTTGAGGTGAAGTCAAATTGAAGTATCATATATAAAAAAAGATGCTTTAACCAGATTACAGAGGCATCTGAAGACCTAAGATCGCGTATGTTTTTAGTCGGTTCGAGTCCGACATAAAAGCTAGAAGTTATGCCTACTTTGGGTCTAGAAAACACTGTAGAATATTCCAGAACATCGATTACATTTGACTATTTCTTCTATTCATTTAATTACTTCATCAATCACATTTAATCCTCTGGCTACGTTCGCAGCCTCACAGCTAATTCCAGATTTATTTGCGTCCCAATCTCTCGTTTTTATTGCGGCACGGGCAGTTTCAGGCGAATCTGTGCGTTAATCTTCTCATATATTAGAAGAACAGCTTCCAAAAAAACATCTATCGAGTAAATGGTGGCTATATAACTTCATATACTATGATAAATAGGAGTAGAGCAGTGATTTTGAATGATAAATAAATATTTTAGAACATATTGTACCGTCATCTAGACAGTGGTGAGAAGTCCCTACAACCCTATTCCTGCCGACTTGCTCACTAAAGGAAAGCCACGATAGAGATGTCTTAAATTTATTAAGAAGACCGGCTTCCTTTAAAAAAAAAATCACCCTTCACCAGTCATTCATTAAGCATAGCTTATGGTTGTGATGAGTTCTTTTGTAATTACAGAAATCGTGAAAACTCCACCCTTTTTATAAGCATATAGCAGATATAATATTAAGGCATATTATAAGCTTCTTTGATTTTAGAAAAATAATTAGAGCTCCTCGCAAAAAAGAATCCAGAGGGCCAATTCTCGTAGATATTTATGACCCATCTACTGACATGTGCTGCATGACCATACATGTGTGAACCGGAGGAACTCATGAGTGCCTCTGAGAACGCTTTCGACGAGGTGGCTGCACATTAGGCAAACAAAATATAATGCGATATGCCATCGACTAGCAGAAGAAGAAGAATTAAAAATATGTTAAAAAATTCAGTCTCGGTCTAATCTCAATCTCCCAAATGTCGAAAACGATGATTGAGATTAATATTGACACTAAATTTGGAACAGATTTAAGCCTTAGATCTAAATCTGGTGGACAAAGTCGTGGGTACAATTAGTAGTCAATACCTAAAACTTTTCCCAACCCAGGATTCCTGTCTACACGTTCACATACAAACACAACTGCACACATTTAACGCTGTTCAACGAGGCAGTTTTCATGTATTGGCAATTAGAGCAACGAGCCAGTGAACTGTCAAAAATGGAGTGTTTAAAGCGGGTGTATCTCAAGGCCATCAAATTTTTAGGGTTCGTACCTAAAGGGTAAAAAAGAGACGTCTTTTTCAATGACTCAACCGTCAGTCTGTCTGTCTGTTTGTCACCAGGATGTATCTCATGAACAGTGATAGTTGGGCAGTTGAAATTTACACAGATGATTTTTTTATACCACTGTGGTGGCAGACAAGCTCACGGTCCACCTGATGGAAAGTGGTTCCCGTGGCCTTGGTCGTGTGCAACATCAGGGGAGTCACACTCGTGCTGCCAACCATGTTAACACAGAGAGTTTGAGTGAGAGAAAGCAGGAATAGCCTTTGGTCTTCCCACTGACAGCACAAAACTCTCCAGTGAGCTCTGACTACCCTACTCACCGCCGGGAACACAACACGAGGTTATTATGACCGGGGTATTCTGTAGGGCGGAGGTACTTCACCAGTCGAAATACTCATTTGGACGGCAATGCCGTGGTGTCCTACCTCCTTTGATTCAGATGATGTTTTTTCACATTTTAATGACAAGCCTAGAGTAGATAACCAGTAAGAGGAAATAATTATGAAAATAGAGGACGTGTATGGTGTATACCAGGATCATAGCGAGCGAATAGGCAATCCAGTAGCAAATTCAACCTTGCTCCAAAAAACTGTAACGTCAATCTTCTTTCGTCCATTCACTCCACGTGTTCGAACTATCTAAGCATCACTTTCTCTAACTTGATCATTATATCTTCTACAAACAAATATACATTCACACCTGTAGGTAACCTAAACCGCCGATATTTTGTAGCACATCAAATATGTTCGCGGAGGCACATTGTGATGATTTTTATGCCATTATGAGATAGCGCAGCGCATCAATGTGTGCTTGACTGTTAGGCAGCACCAACAGCATCCTGAAGGTATTGCCCGAGAGGTGGGACCTTCCTGTCCTACAAAGGTGGACGCGCCTGCATGCTAGCGCATCCCCTCGATTTATTTTGTGATTTGTGTTAAATGAAATTGTACTAACATAGTTGTAAGATCATTGTTACTAACACATATGGACTAAGTTTAAAATATTTTTTTTTTGTTTATTTAAATCCCCGAAGGCAGAGGCAGCTGAGGTGTATTAAGACCCACATGGCACCAACTCTTGTTGATTTTCATTCCCACATTTCGGGGCGATTCCATTGCTGTAAAGCGGTCGCTTTGTCATAAGGTATATATTTACTATCGGATAAAGAATAGCCTTAGCCCTTGGCCTGCTATGATATATACCCACGAGAAGAGATGAGCTGGTCCTATTCTGCTCCACCAGGAATCAACACGGTAAGATAAGATAAGATAAGATATTGAATAATGATATCATTTGTACTTTTCCACACTTTATTTTGTTTTTATTTTTAACCTGACCGGTTTCACCTCACGGCATTATCAAAGGTTTGCATAACATAAACTCACGCCTTTTATCCCCGAAGGGGTAGGCAGAGGTGCTAGCACCCACAATTCGCCGGTTTATGTTTAGGTCCCAATGTAATAGGTGGCGAGCCTATTGCCATTAACTGGGCACTTATAAACCTGCGATAAATACACACATAACTTCGAAAAGCATCGAAAAGTTATTGGTGTGTGCCATGGAAAACCTGGGATCGAACCCGAGACTTCGTCTCAGCAGTCCATTACCCATACCACTAGGCTACCGCGGTTGTGGATCAAAGGTTTGATGTTTATGTATTTAGTAAACGTTTGATAATGACGTGACGTGAAACCGGTCAGGTTAAAAATAAAAACAAAATAAAGTGTGGAAAAGTACAAGTGCATTCATTATTCAATATGTGTAGTAGATTCCACCAAGTGCCATCAATATCCAGTGATGAGATAAGATATTCTTCATAGCACACCATATAAGTACTACATGATAAAAAAAGTATTACATGTATGAAATATAATGCACAATGGGCGGCCATATCGCTAACAGCGATTTCTTCCTGACAACCTTTCCATGGGTAGAAGCAAAAGAGATGACAGGGTAGAGTATCCCTTACCATATCACAAAATTTCTTCAAAGCTCATCATCATCATCATCATCATGGAATCCAATCACGAAGGTACGAAACCGTATACCGATGAAAGTAAACTCAAAATGCTTTACCATAACTTGTACTACTATAGTTGCTAGTATCTAGGTATACTCTTTGTTATCCTTGGATCAATAGACCGGCCAGATGATGTCATGGTTGCAATAACCTCATAGTAGACCAACCCATTAATATTCCTATTGCGAACTAATCCAAGCTTATAGGGTATTAAAACTAATGAGTTTTAGACTACACCATCGGAGGACGGTCAGTAAGGACGATGACGTCACCACCATGGTGTCACTAACGATCTGTGACGTCACACAAGACATCTCCATCCCACTAAGATCTGCCCTATGCTCCGCATACATTACCACTATTGATTCGGTTGAGAATATGTCGTTGAGTATACAAGGACCAATGTATATGCATCATTGAGATTTAATCAGTGAGCAGCTGACGGTGGAGTGATTTGAACGTGCCATTAGATTAAAAATATAAATAAAATGAATGTGCATCACGTAGTGATTAGAAACAGGCAAGCAAGGCCTACAATAATTTTAGACAAACTGGTAAGTCAATTTTCTTAAATTACTGATGACGATTTTGTTGACAGTATTTTAACTGACGTTAAACTAACTGTACGGGCGTGCCCAACAGCTGATGACAATAAAAATAACATTTACAAAAGTGCGGTAAAGAGACAGACAGACAGTCGCTCTTAATAAAATAACACATAAATATAATAAAATAGTCTTAAAATGAAACTTGACAGGACCTAAAATGGTGTCCACCGATAAGAAAAAAGTGACAAACGAATTACACTTACGAAATGAGTTCTCCAGCACTAAAATCTCCACACAACGAACAGTTTCAAAACGGAAATTACAGAAAACGGAATGTCTGACTTTAAAATTTGAATTTAGAACAAATAACTGTGATTTTTGATAAAAACGCGAGCGCGGTTCGGATGTGTTTTTCGCGCTGAGCACCGGCGTGTTAGGCGACTGCCGCAAACTCTTGAAAAATCAATAACTACCCCCCGACTCTGGCCGCATGCGGAACTCGGCACAAAACTTAACACTGCTCACCCATTTCCGTATTATGTAACCGGGTAAGACTGAGACGGATGTATATCCAACTGTTCGTCGTCCAAACAACCCTACTCAACCCGCCAATAAGCTCGCGCAACATGGCCGCCTGACGTTTGACGTTTACGCGCCAAATGTGACATTTCTGCGTGTTAATTCGATTCTAAATTGTCTTTTCATCGATTCTATTGCTTCATTTGTATCGTAAAATTGTGAAATAATGATTCTTGATTCAGGAAACACGTTGAAAGCGTGCAGGTTTTTCTTTACAACGTGGAGCTTATTAAAATTATGTTTCGTTATTAATGTATCTTGTCAAAACAGAATCGAGAGAAAAAAATGGCGATTAATATTTTGACAGTTAATAAAAGGGTGTATTAAGGTAGTGCAGCATGATCGTATTCAGTTGGGTTAATGACTTGTGGAGTATTTTTGCCGGCAATTCTTGTTCTACTTTGAATGTTGCGCATTGCAGCTGATTTCAAGCCATAAGCTGCAATGCTGACTGCTTCAGGTCGTAGTATAAAATAATGAGCTAAGCTCGAGCCGTATTTTCTTTGTTTTCAATAGCTGAAAGCTTAAGACGCTCATTAGCTGCTTTCAAGAGCATATTCCCTATTCATATGAGATCATTTTCAGCTTTTCGTACGAATCTCAATATTACTAATACTTTTAACTGAAAGTTAAACTACAAACTGCTTTAAATAAGGTACCAGGTTCAACGCCCGGTTCAAGAGAAGTGTTATTCGGTTTCATTTAGGCCGTAGAGCATGTCAATATGATTTAACCCCGTCTGGAGGTAACCCGAACATGAAATCTAGATAGTCTAGCCTAGATAGACGCCAACAATGATCGGTACTAAAACAACGATAGAATTGATATCCTCAGTTTGTTTGTTCAATATCTTAAGTTTCACATGGTGCTTGGAAAAGGTTTCCCGGAAATAGATTCTTCCCTTAACCTCTAATACTTGGGAACGACAACATAGTATAGTAGTTAGAAAAAACTGAATGATTTTTTTTCTTCCTGAAGATAAGCGGCGACGTTTATGTTTAAAAAGTCAATGTTCAGGTAAATATCCAAAGTGATAGTACCAGAATGCTTTGCGACTAATAGCGAATCCCCTGGTTTTAAGTTTTTTTGAAGATCTAGTTTAACTTAAAGGCAATTATTTTGAAGAATGAAATGACCCTCGTCCTCGTTGCTTCCTAATACTGAACCCAGCTCCTAGTATACCTAAATCTTACATTGATATTCATGAAATTTTTTCATCTGGGTGTACCTCTTACTCAACTTTTTGAAACAGAAACTAACTCTCAAGTGCGTAACGTATTAAAAGGAAGAATAAATATTTCGGCAGTGGATACAACCAATCTACTGATTAAAAAACGACAATAAAATGAGTTTTTTCTTGAAGATCAAACGTCTCATATATGCGTTTTAGCTCCATTATAATTCTTAGCAATCGTTTAAAAACTGCTGTAATGCTTATCTAGGCACTTTGGGGTAGTATTTAAAATTTTAAACGAAGCTCAGGAGACTACTGGTGATTCACTTAAGTGTGTTTTCTGACGATCTTCGTTTAGACAGCTTTAAAATTGCATTATTGAATTGAGTTATTGTATGTACTTACCGCACATATTTAATTAAATTGAAACATTAAAATATATACTGACAAGAATATTGTGTATGGGTAAGTCACTCAATAATCATACTAATATTATAAACTCATAAGTTTGTGGATGCTTGTTACTCTTTCACATAAAAACTACTGAATGAATTTTAATGAAACTTTACAATGATATAGCTTATACATCAGAATGACATATAGGCTATATACCATCACGTTACTACTCAAGGGAGCGGAGCAGTGATCGTTAATGTAAAAATGTTGAGGACAAAGTTAAGTGCAGAGGTGCAAAAAAAAAAAACGATAACCGACTGCCACGCGGGCGGAGCTGCGGGCAACAGCTAGTACATTATAAATAGCCTACCTACATACTACACCTTTGGCAATGTGTATGTTACTGTGAATATTAGAGCGTGTGTGTGGAGTCACTTACAGTAATATGGCGCCCACCATGGGACTACAACATTACACATTTTTCCTTATTCAAATCAAAAAGCGTCCGTGGCTTAATGGTTAATGAGTCGATCTCACGACTGAGAAGTCTCTGGTTCGAATCCTGGTTCATACTGTATAGACGTGTACCAACTCTTAACACAAGTAATTCATTTACTCTTTAAGTTTAAGCTTCATGTAATACCAAAGATTAACTAAATATAGTAATACATTCATATGGATATACTCAATACTAAAATCACTTCATTAGGTACAAAGTTTCAAACCACGATCATGATAAAATCCAGTCTATATTGCAGATTGCGGCTCACGGCAGGCGTTGCTATCAATAACTTTCAGTTTGATATAAGCGTTGGGCTTGAAAGCCTGTCATTCGTAAAGCGAAGATATTGAATGTGCGCACTTTGAGATTGAAATTGAGTTGGTATATTGACTTGAAACTTGAAACAGTTGACTCCATTTTATGGAAACTACGTATAATTTTTTTTTCCCTTGGAAAAGTTAACACCAAGATTGACATAGAAAATGTTTTAGAAAGTGTAGGAGGTAGGACACGATGGTATTCCCGTCCAATTGAGCAGTCCGACTGGGG
Source organism: Eilema caniola (assembly GCA_949126895.1). Classification (NCBI taxonomy): domain Eukaryota; kingdom Metazoa; phylum Arthropoda; class Insecta; order Lepidoptera; family Erebidae; genus Eilema; species Eilema caniola. Next base: position 13,738,429 of record OX421488.1, read on the forward strand.
AAGCACCTCCATCAGGTAGGCTGTGTGCTTGTCTGCCACCTCAGTTGTATATAAAAAAAATGTTTTAAATATACCTAATATTAGTTAATGTACTTACTATAGGTATCTGGAGCTACAAAGGGAGGTAAGACCCGTGTAATCCTTACAATACGAAGCGGATGGTAACCTCCTCGTAGTTTCCATTCATGCCCAAAAACAGAGATAAACATTGAAAATAGGTTTATTTAGTTTTGTAATAGCGACATCTTTTCTTTAAAACTTTGTACTATTAACTTTGATGGAAACCATCATTAATTGTGGTCAGTAAGTTAGCGCCATCTATCGTGTACAGTGAGTACTACGTTAAACTTTGAGGAACCAACTGATGTCAGGATTGTATTAGTTATTTCCAAAGTAACTAGATGGCGTCACTGAGAACTACAATTTGTATGTAGTTTTCATTTTAATGAAAGGTTGCACTCATAAGTAGTGTGTGCTTTTCACTTTTGAACTTTTAACTACTGAAACGTACAACACGGTAGTGGATTTGGTTATTGTATGAAAACAATTATGACATAATAAAAAGAAAAGGCGTGTTTTTTTACGTGCGGGAAATCCCCACGGAGCCGGAGGGGGAGGTTATGTCGGACTTGAACCGACTAAACCGCACGCCGTCTGTGGGGCGTTGTGCTAGGCCGAAGGTGAGGTTGTCTCAAGCATATCCCGCGCACCCCAGCTGGGCCGCCAAGGGGGGACACGCAGTCCCCGACTCGCCCCCGGTATGGCAGAAAACAAAAGCGTAGTTGCACAAGCGTAGGCCTACGGGCTGTAGGTATGTCAGGATCGTACCAAGTGGAAACGTTATAGAGTTTGCCTACTCCGATAGGAAGAAGACGTGACTATATTATGTGTAATGTGCGTAAACGTGGTACAATTAGGTACACTAACATTCTGTTTTTTACTTTTTATCGGCAGTTACTGACGTTGTTCGTTTAATAAAATCGCCATGTTTTACCGCAACAAAAATTGAGAAATATAAACACAGTTTGTACTAACATATACCTATGTGAACATAAGTTTTACATATTTAACTCTGAAATACTCTGTGCGTTCAGTGTGCGAGAAATCGTTACGATAGCACTGTACTGTTTTCCGTTTGGTTAGCGGCCAATCTGTGGCAGAATTGTTCAGGTCGCCTATATAGGCCTCCGTCTTGACCTGACGACTGTTGACAGCAGGGAACGACTTCTAACGTGCCTTCCGAAGCACAAACTTTACCGTATCGCAGTATTTTACCATCTCTACAATGGTGAATGTTCTGATGAGCTATTCCAATTAGTCCCGCCCTCTCCTTACCTATACAGGACGACACGTGCAGGACTTAGATGTAACCCACATACAGTGCAGAACATTACTTCAAGAACCAAGCGGTTCGGTGACTCTTTCCTTTGTCGCACCATTAAGACCTGGAATTCCTTGCCCGCTTACGTGTTTCCCTCTTCCTACAGTCCCGGGTCCTTTAAGCGGGGCGTGAAAAAGCATCTGATGAGGCCGTCAAACTGAGTGCGACCATTGTTAACATGTATGTAATGGTGGCCCTCTTTCCTGAGACTTTGCCTTCAGTTTACCATCAGGCGAGGTAAGGGCAAATTGACGTATCCTATATATATAAAAAAATAAGAAGCGCTCAGATGTAACACCACTAAACGGTCACCCATCCCAATGATAAGTTTCGCCTAGGTAGCTTAACCCACTGACCGTTGATCAAACAGTGACCGCACTTGGCCACGAGCACTTCGAAAAGCTTTATAAAGACTAAAGTATAGACCAGGTACTATCATCATCCTCTTAGAGACTTTTTTTGCACTCAGGTGGCAGACAAGCACACGGCCCACCTGATGGAAAGTGGTTACCGTGGCCTATGGGCGTGTACAACACCAGGGGCGTCACAGTCACGCTGTCGACGCTGTTAGAAATAAGAGATTATGTGCCTCCAGTGTAGAAGATAAGCCTTAGGTCTAACCACTGACAGCACAAAAACTCTAAAGTTAGCTCTGGCTACCCTACTCACCGCTGGGAACACAACACGAGGTTATTATGGCCGCGGTATTCTGTAGGGCGGAGGTACTTCCCCAGTCGGACTGCTCAATTGGACCTAAATACCGTCGAGTCCTACCTCCTTTCCAGTTACGTCTAAAGTTTTTGCTTCGTAACCAGAGTTGCGTTGTATTTTTGATCGATATGTTATGTTTTTCGTTAGCCATTTACCCTCCTTTATCTAGCGGGAATAAATCGATAAGTACATACATACATAAATATTATCGCACCTTTATTCCCGGAGGGATAGGCAGAGGTGAATTAACACCCACATTTCACCAGTCTGTATTCGGTCCCACGTAATAGGGGGCGAGCCTATTGCCGTATTCCGGGCACTATTGTTGACTCGAGCGATGCATCTGAGGCTGAGTCTGAGCTGTACATATCTGTCTGATGATAAAGTTAATCAGCCCTATCCTTTAGTCGCCTTGTACGACACCACATGGGAAGAGAAGGGGAGGGGGGGGGGGGAATTCTACTCTGCTGGGGACCACGCGGCTAAAATCGATAAGTACATAGGTTCAAAGTTCATGCGACTTCATCATGCAAAGTCATGCACAGTGATTTTCATAGCGCATCGTCTATTAATATGCAGACAAAGCAAGCTATACAATCTCGCGCTGTTTACACGAATTAGTAAACAAAACATAAAAGCTTCAATATACGTAGCACTAAATACATTATATTGTGAAACATTTATAAAACATCGATTTGTTTTATACAATATAGGTTGTGGAAATGGTACAGCTCATAAAAAGTGCCCGCCTTCGTGGCGTAGCCGTAGTGAACGCGGTCGCTGCGCTATAGACGCCGGTTCGATCCCCGCTCAGTGCAAGTATTTGTATGCATGAATATGTGCATGAATATGGGTATTCGCATTGGTCTGGTCGAGCCTCGGAGAGCAAGTTAGGCCGTCGGTCCCGGTTGCCACATAAACCTCTATAGCAGTCGTAACGGGTAATTGGAGCCCTCAAAATTCCAATAAGTGGTCTAACTGCAATGCTTCTATATCTCCTTTGGGTTGTGGACGTCATATGGCAGTCGCTTAACGGAAAATGTCGAAGTATAGCCAAATTCGCAGTTGGACTGGTAAAAGCGGACCCCAGACTCCAAGTTGATAGCTGTCAATCCCAATCGGATGCGAATAGGTTTAACGCTATGATGAAGGTTGAAGAAGCTCATGAAAAGTGCTCACTTGACAGCAATAGGCTTACTTGGGACCGAAAATTGTAGTTGGCGGAATGTGGGTGCCAATACTGTCAGTACGTCTCTATCTTCCTGTTGAGTGATTTCATCATGTTGACGTGAAAGTCTGGGATCCTAAGACTATCCTCTTTTTGGTTTGGCTACCTACAGCTTTTGGGCAACGACTGGCATTTGACGTCCCAACCCCGATGAAAAAGTTCTGCAACCATTGTAAAGTACTGCAACCATTGTAAAGCTCTGTAAAGCACAATAGAAACAGTTTGATGCCATTTTTTGGATCTTTTTTTATATCGGACCGACAAATTGACTTTACCTTGCCTGATGATAAGTTGAAGGCAACGTCTTAGGGAAGAGGATCACCATAACATACATGTGCCATGTTAACAATGATGGCTTGACGGCCTCATCAAAAGAGGATTGTCGTCGCAGCACCGCGGGATACCCACCGGTCCCACTAGTGCTGCGACCACAATCCCCATGCCCGGCTATATTTTTGCAAGCCCCTGAATGCAATTCAACCGAAATTGGATTACTATGGAGAGTTCTTCGCAATCGTGCACAGTGGTACCCAACCGGCCGTTTGTGACAAATTTGTGCCATCAAATTTCTATCACCAGTGAATCAATAATAAAAAAAAAGACGGGTTGCACTCTGCGAGTGCCGGCAGAAGGGAAAACATTTTCTTTTTTTCTTTCTTCGTTATATACATAGAAAAAGATAAAAAAGAACATACCATACCATACCTATAATATAGCGCTAATCATAGAACCTATCACTTATTTTCTGCTAATTTTCTGTCAGAAGGAATTAATAAATTATGAAAAGAAAAAATAATCACAAAAAGTAATAAATTACAGAAAGAAAAAATAATCATAAAAAGTAATAAATTACAAAAAGAAAAAATAATCAATCACAAAAAATTTCAAAATGCCAGGTGGTTTGAACCCGAAACTATCTGAAACTATAAGGACTTACAGTCGAAGTGCTTACCGTTTAAGCTACGACGCTATCTATCGTAACTTGCAAAATAGATAGTCTGTACCTAATCTTGTATGACGTCAGTCGTCGGTTACGGTTCAAAGGTCAACTAATCCTGACGCTTCCTTAACATTTCACACCCATCCAACGCCGTTAAAGAAGTTTTCACTTCAAAAAACACGATAGAATCCGTTAAAATAATTTTTATTATAACGTTTGTTATTTTGCCTTTTATGGGGGCAATTACCGCCTTACCCTTGGTCCCATCTTGGAAGTCAACGCTTTCAAGCACAAATGTCAAAAGTATACAGTACTCCACGAAAAAGAAACTATCGTACGCTTATAAAAACTGTCCAAAAGGCAGGCAATCAACCAACAAAAAGTAATGTGTACTTACAGAACTACTAAATTAGTAGTCTGCAGTTCTGTACCCTTGAGTAATACCTATCATTAATATACACATGAGACAGCTCCGTCCCCCCTCTGTCCGTGCCCTTTGAAGGACAAATACAAGACAAGAGGCGTAAGGACATCGGTCAGTGATTTGGCATTGGTGTACTAATCTAGTGGATTTCTGTGGACTAAGTTTTTCTTTGAGTGTTTAAAACTCTATTGTATCACTACATAGTATGAAACAAAGTCGCTTTCTCTGTCCCTATATCCCTTTGTATGCTTAAAATCTTTAAAACTACGCAATGGATTTTGATGCAATTTTTTTAATAGATAGAGTGATTCAAGAGGAAGTTTTATATGTATAATACATGTTTAATATAGTAAAGGGTGCAGCGGGAACGGGATCTAGCGCCACGCGGGCGGAAAAATATTGGCGGTACGAAGTTCGCCGGGTCAGCTAGTATCATATAATTTTTGGTCTCATGTTTCAGTAAGTCTATTTCCGTTTCCGTCAACCGGGTATTTATACAAAGGGCATACAAATCCATGGTGTCGGTTATCGCGACCAGACATAGCCTATGTCCTTGCCCTATGCCTCAGCCTATGAAACAAATTCCATCAGGTTATCTTCAAAAATGACGAACTTTCAAACTTTCATTCCCAATTCAAACTCCTTGAATCCCTATTTTTGCAATAAAAAGGTGGCCTATGTCCTTCCTTTAACTCTAGTCCATCTCTGTGCCAAATTTCATCTAGCTGAGACGAGAAAAGCGTAACAGGCAGACAGAGTTACTTATACATTGATAATATTAATCCATACTAATATTATTGCGAAAGTAACTCTGTATGTCTGTCTGTCTGTCTGTATGTGGCTAACATACAGACAGACAGACGCCTAAACCACTGAACCGATTTTGACGAAATTTGGTACAGAGGTGTATTAGAGCTTGAGAACGGACATAGGCCACCTATTATCGCGAGAAAGGGGGTTTAAGGGGGAAAAATAGGGGATGAAAGTTTCTATGAAAGTTTGTCATTTTTGAGGAAATCCTAATGAAATTTGGTATATAGGTCGATTAGAGCTTGAGAACGGACATAGGGTAACTTTTATCGCGAAAAAGGGGGTAGAAGGGGGTGTCTAGGGCCATGGGATGAATGTTTACATGAAAGATTGTCATTTTTGAAGATACCCTAATGTTTGGTACAGAGATAGTTTAGGGCTTGGCAACGGATATAGGCTACCTTTTATCGCAAAAATAGGGTAGATAGGGAGAATATGGCTATGTTATGATAGTTTATATGAAAGGTTGTAATTTTGAAGACGTCCCGATGAAATTTGGTACAGAGGTAGTTTAGAGCTTGGGAACGGACATAGGCCACACTTTATCGCAAAAAAGGGGATTTAAGGAGGAAGTTTTTAAAGCATTTTGCATGTTAAATAATCAAATCGATTAAGAGAGGAAAAATATTGTATCGGTCTAGGCGGGGTTTGAACCCGCTATCATTGCCTTACAGTGGCAATGCTTTGACCACTAAGCTACCAGACCTCACCCGAACCAATTCAAATTTCTCCTTCTATATCCGTCTTTGGGGCGACGCTGGAGGCTTCTACTGATATTATCTACTATCGTTAGAGAAAGATCGCGGGTTCAACCCCGCCTAGACACCACTATCATACCGCTGACATTGCATTAAATGTCATTAAATTTCAGACTTTATAACTGAGTGTTAAAGTCCAAAATGAAAAGAGGAAGAGTTTATAACATATTACATTCACTTTACATGATTGTCATTTAATTTTAGACTTTAATATTATAGACGTAAAGTCTCAAATTAAATGGTATTGGTAACAATGTCTGTAGTGCCGCAGTGGTTTTACCATGTAAAAAAGAATAGCAGGCCTCGATTCTACTAAAGTAAAACCATTGTCATACCACAGACACTGCAAAAATTACCCATTTAATTTTAAACTTTAAAATCATTAACATTAAAGTCTAATATTAAATGGCTTTTTGTAGAGTGAATGAAAAAGTGAAATGTGACACTGTTCATTAAATTTTGGACTTTAAAATGATAGCGTTAAAGTCTTAAATTTAATGCCATTTATTCCAGTGTCCGTGGTATGACAATTGATTTGGCTTTAGCAGAATCGAGGGCCAGGGCCCAGATTCAATATTTTTCTTACCGTAATCGATCCAAAACATCATTTTAAAATTTACAAAAAGTTAATAAACTCAGTCTTTAGTTACCTTTTCCAGGTCATCCGTCTATCTTATTGACCTTGGCCACATTGCTTAACCTGACTAAAATAAACCAACGTATTAAGTACATAATTGGTTTAACATATTAAGTACATAACTGTCGAGTTGCAGATGGCGAGAAGACCAATACCACAGTATTATTAACTATAAGCCTACCAGTAGTTCAACTTCTTTACGCACAGAAACTCAGTCAAGGATCATGGTTGTCACAACAAAATGTACTTTAATTTTGAAGTAGGTATCTATAGTCACCTGCCTACTCCATCAACAGTACAGCTTCATGGTATGATATATTAGTGAATTACAAACTAAATGGAGACTATTCATCAAATTTCATCTAAATCGGTTGACGATATCTGTTTTAAAACCGTATTGCAAGATTTTACCCGAACAAATATAGTTACATACATGAAATACATTGTATGTTAAAAAAACTTTGAAAAATTTCTTTTCGTAAAATTGAGAACCTTCTTTATTTATGAAGGTTTTTATCGGCAACACACCCCTTCAGATTAGAGAGCGCAATCGACGAGAGTTTGCGTTCGCCTCCCCAGCCGCCCGCTTCCCCTGTACCCTTCATAGTACACCCGCGCAAGTACCGAGTCGCCCGACTGTAAGAAATAAAAGACTGTGCCGATAGTATATTAGGTGCCGTGGCTATGTCTGTCAGCGAGCTTCACGTGTTCACTGATTCACTGCTCAGACGTCATTGGACAGGGTGCTACTGTCGGTTCTCACTCGATATTCACTTTTTGAAATGATTTTTTGTTTCTGAATAAATCTTGTATCACCTGTTGGTTTGAGACAGTAAATTTCCGTTCGCTATTGATTATTTTAATTTCGATTCCATGACCGCTACACATGGAAACCTTTTCCCGAGATAAAAATATGTTTATAGTCTATGTGCAATTCCAAATTATAATCTATCCTTGTACCAAATTTCAGCCTGAATCGTTCAGCTGTTTGATTGAATAACAAACACTCTCTTCATAAACTTTCACATTTATATTAATAAACTAGCGATTCGCCCCGGCTTCGCACGGGTAGTAAAAACGTTCCCGTGGAAATCCAATATAGCCTATGTTACTCAGGGTGAATGTAGCATTCCAATGGTGAGAATTATTGAAATCAGCATAGTAGTTTTTTAGTTTATTCATTAAAAACATACAAAGATACAAAATTTTCCTTTTTATAATAGTAGTCTTATAGATTCGATCGAGATGTTTTTAAGTGATTATTAAATATGAACCTTAATCCATTTTCTAGATCCGAGCAGCAATCCTGGTAGCATTTAAAGCTGGCATTACGGAGCCTAGGAACTGCTCTTATACTCTTTTACAAAATGTGGTTTATTTTGCCGTTCGAGAGAATGACTATCATCTGATCTCTCAACCTCAAGAGAGAGAGAACCACGGCGGTCAATCACCAGGTGTACCGGCTTGCAAGTAACTCATACAATACACATTAAAAACAAACGAGTAATTTAAATAATCACTAAAATTAATATTCAACTATAAACTATAAAATGACGTATAGGTATTGCCATTAAGTCTTGTGACTCCCCTTCGCGGAGGGTGACAATAGACACGAAATCATAAACAGCTGTCGTAACTGTCAGTTTTATAGATGACAACTCGTAAATTGAACAAGTTACTGCTTTACTACGAACTAGGGGGTAAGAGGGTGTGAGCTATGATTGACTGACGAGGTGAGTTCAGGGTAGTAGTTAGAATTTTGTAATATAATGTCATCGGTGGGTTGTTTTGGGGCCCTACTAAGATGCTCAGGGAACAAACAAGTTTTGGACGAGGCTCGGACCTTAGCCACATCAGGAGGAGAATGTGTAGAATATAGAATGATGATGAATAATGCAGCTGCCGGTGGTAGGTTGTCAAACTTGTCAAGCTTTTCAAGGTCTACTTATCCAGGAAGAATCATTTAAATCGGCAGTGTGCTGTATTTCATACGGTTTTGGAATTTTTTGGATATGGTACTTCTTTCCTGAGGGATAATTATTTTTTTTGATTAGATTATTGCGGGAGGTCAGTTTGGGCCGCGAAGATTTTGGTAGAGCCCATACACCTGTTGAATTACTTTACTGTGTGATTAATAATACATGCATCAATATAATCATATCTATGAAATAGTTCAGTGTGTGTAAAGTTAATCGCTAACTATTTTATAGACTTTTCGAAGGGTTTCAATGATTATCGGAATCTAAATACAGACAAACGTTCAGAAATAAAAACATACTGTTGGACTCTAAGGCGCGGTTTATACAGAAGAGACGTGACGGGGACGTATGGTGGTGGCGGGCAATTTAAGTAACACAATATAAACCTTATGTAGATTTAACTTAAATAACGTCGTTTTTGTCTTAGAGGAGAATTGCGCTCGCGCTTCCTGGCGACGACAGCGAAGTCCCGCCACTAAAGTGACGCGGTATCGTCATTGACGTTATTGTTAACTAAATAGAGTTACTTAGATTGTCCGCCACCACCATACGTCTCGTCACTTCTGTACAAACCGCGCCTAACTCACAGAATTGTGAGTTTCACATCCATGGTAGTCTCCACGCGCTGTTGGTCTGATGGCGAGTATTTTCAGTAACGCTCGCGAGTGCTGCGAGCTACGTAAACGCCGCTGAGTCTGCCAGAAGACGTGTCGCGGTGTGCGCTCAATGTAATAGATTAGTCTTTTTGCGTAGAGGCTCCATTCGCCTCTGAAATAAATAAAAAAAAAACATTATCCTCAATGTCCCTGGGTACATTATTTTGAATTTATTGATTTTTGAGGGCGGGAACAGACGTCCCATCTCGTTTGTTGGACAATGATATTCTTTGAAAAATACTACTAGATTGGCTGTACGAAAGTTTAATATAGCGCAAGACTACAACCTGGTCAATAACTTTTTGTGTTATTTTCCTTCATCATGGAAGAAAGCTTCTGTTATTCCACTACCTAAAGTACCCAATACTACAACACTCTCCCAATTCCGCCCTATTTCAATCCTTCCCATTTTGTCAAAGGTACTCGAGAATATTGTTCATGATCAACTGGCGTATTACCTCTCCTCTAATGGCCTGTTGAGTCCTTTGCAATCTGGCTTTCGCCGTGCCATAGTACTGTAACAACTTTAGTTAAAGTAACAGATGACATAAGATTGGCCATGGAGAACAAACAACTGACAGTGTTGGTCTTATTGGACTTCAGCAGTGCCTTCAACTCGGTTGATTTTGACATTCTCTTAGATAATCTTTCGTCCATCAATGTTTCTGCCTCTGCAACTACTTGGTTCAAGTCCTATCTCCAAGGACGCTCACAATCTGTCAGAGTGAATGACGCTTCCTCCGATTGTTGTGACTTAGTAGCAGGTGTTCCTCAGGGTGGCGTCCTTTCTCCTCTTCTGTTCTCTATTTTTATAAACGCCATCACGAAGGTCCTAACGTCGCATTATCATCTCTATGCAGACGACTTGCAGATATATCGACACTTCAAAGCTGATGAACTAACTGGGACTGTGGCTGCCATCAACAATGTCCTTTGGACTGCTGATCAACCCAGAGAAATCTCAGGCACTTATTGTTGGTGGTAGATATATGCTCCGCCTCCTGAATCATGATTCTCTGCCTCCAGTAACTTATGATTCTGTAGTCATTGATTACTCTAAAAGTGCAAAAAATTTAGGTGTTTGCACATTGACTCCATGCTTGCCTGGGATGTTCACATCGCGGAGATAAGTAGGAGGGTTTACTGTTCATTTCAATCTCTCAAACGTCTCCAGAAACTCCTACCTTTTCAGACTAAAGTTACTCTTGCACGATCTCTTCTACTCTCTCTGTTAGACTATGCTGATGTCTGCTTTCTCGATGCATCGGAGGAACTGCTTAACAAACTTGAGCGCCTGCAGAATTTGGGAATCCGTTTTGTGTTTGGCCTTCGAAAATACGACCATGTCACGGAATATCGCGAAGCACTGAACTGGCTCCCTATTCGGCAGCGCCGTAACCTTCACATTCTAACTCTTCTCTACTCTGTTCTTCACAATCCTAATGCTCCAACTTATTTGCGGGAACGCTTTAATTATCTTGTACCCAGGGGTAAATCCTGTCGTCTTTCTTCCTCTCTTCTGCTTCGCACACCTGCACACACATCTAGCTGCTATGATCGATCCTTTACGGTACAAGCTGTACGGCTTTGGAACTCACTACCTCACTCCATTCGCGGTAGTAATACTCTTGACATCTTCAGGAGAAGAACTAGGGAAAATTTCCTGTCACAATAATGTAGTCTGTATACATCTATATATTTACGTATTTATATTGTATATTTATGTGTGTATATGTATGTGTATGTATGAATATAATATGTATGCTATGTATGTCTGTATATGTATATAATGTACCTGTTAGGTACGCCTTTTTGTTTTTATCTGATTTTCTTTTTTTGTACACTTCACATCCCCCTTCATTACTATATTCTTCTCTGCACCTCAAAGGTTTGCTGGGAGAGAAAGAACTCATTATGAGTTAATTTCGCCTTTGTGCATGTTCCATTAAATGCTTTTTATAAATGATCTCTGTATAATGTGTGTACAATAAAGAATTAAATTAGAATTAAAAATTGTAACTGTCATAATGAAGAAAATAAAAAAAGGACGCTCTTCTTAAAAGTGTTAAAATTCCTGACTCATTAAATAGTTTCTGCGTCTCGGTCCAAATTCGACATTCAATTTTTGGAGGTAGCCGTGTTTCAATTATTAACATTATTTTTTATGAATATATTCTGTTAAATCGGTATTTAAATCAATCCTGTTAGGATTTAGTTAAATATCTTTTTAAAATGTTTACGTATCTATCACGCGTTGTTATTCAACCTTTCAATACTCTATCATATCTGATTATTTCTTATTCTTTGCCTGTGTCTGTACACTACTGCGCATGTGTGCGTGGCGCCATAACCCGCCGATTCTAACCTAAATACGAATTCCGAGCTAGCGGCCGAGCGCCCGGCCGTCCGCTGAAAAAATATAAATAAATTTTCTCACAATTACTCACGAAAAACACTTGAAAACTAAGAAAAATCAGTAAAATTAACGAAAAAATAGTTCATTCGTATTTATCACAGTGAATAATGTGCAAGGATAGTGTTTGGTTGTGTACAAGTGTGTTGAGGTGAGAAGAACTCAAGTCTGTAGTGTTTTTGTGATTGTAATGAAGCGAAGAAAGTGGTGAATACATTGCTGGATTTGCCTTAATTCAGCAGCCGTGACACTTAGTTCATAAGGTAATGGTTCGCGTTTATTTATTATTATGTGTTTGAAATTTTGTCAAGGTGTAAAACCGACGTAACGGATTTAGGTTAAAAGCTATTTAGACAACGTCATTTAGTCAAGGATTGCTTTTTGTGATTTGCATAATCTATGGTATTTTTTTTATTTCATAATATTTTTTCATTGAATATGAATTATTTTCAAATAAATGTATCTAATTGAAAAGGTTTAATTGTAATAACTAATATACGTTACAGGTTATTTTTTTTTAAATTTTATTTACATATTCAAGTTATTTGTCTCTGAAAGGGTAGGTAGAGTCAAATTAATGTCATGTTTTAGAACACAATACATGAAATAATGTTAACCTTGAACTTTTTCACACCTAGAGCTGCTATTGGAACTATTCTAACAAACAAACATTTTGCTCAAACTTGGAATTCAATCTGTTATTTTATAATCAGCAGTCATGTGTTTCACTGCGTTACCGAGGCAGTAGTTCAATACTTATTTCTTTAAAGATCATTATCATTTGTAATTTGGAGCACGAGATCTGCTCCTTTTACTCTTTATTTTATTTTGGCTTTTCTTTTACGGAATCAACTGCCGTTTAAGAATCACCTCCTAGAGGAAATGCTGCCTCAGATCCTCGTCCGTTAATGGAACAAGGTACAGCTTGGTACGTAATAATTAAAACAACTTTATTCAAGGTCCAAGCAGTTTTAGAGCAGAAATATTCCAATTGAAACCTCGAATTTTTGAATTGAAATCTTCTTTAGCGGCGTTGGATGGGTGACAAGTGTTAAACTCGCGTCAGGATCGTTTGACCTTTGAACCGTAACCGACGACTGACGTCATACAACATTAGCTATAGACTGTCTATTTTGCGAAATATGATAAATAGCATCGTAGTCGGCTTTAAGTCATTATGGTTTCAGATAGTACCGGGGTTCAAACCTGGCCTTACGACACTTTTTGTGATTATTTTTTCTTTTTGTAATTCATTAATTTCTTCTCACAGAAAATTAGCAGAACATTAGTGATAGGTTCTATGATTGGCGCTATATTATAGATGTGGTATGGTATGGTATGGTACGGTACGGTACGGTACGGTACGATACGGTACGGTATGGTATGGTATGATATGGTATGGTATGGTATGTTCTTTTTATCTTTTTCTATGTATATTAACGAAGAAAGAAAGAAAGAAAATGTTTTTACTTATGCCGGTACTCCCAGAGTGCAACCCGTCTTTTTTTTTAATACCTCTGAGGGAGTACGCGGCCCACCTGATGGAAAGTGGTTACCGTGGCCTATAGACATGTGCAACACCATGGGAGTCACCCGTCGTGCTGCCGACCCTGGAAACACAGAGAGTTTTTGTGTCGTCCGTATAGGAGATAAAGCGGGATAAGCCGTTGGTCTTCCCACTGACATGTGACAGCACAAAAAATATTCAGTGAGCTCTGGCTATCCTACTCACCGCCGGGAACACAACACGAGGTTATTATGGCCGTGGTATTCTGTAGGGCGGAGGTACTTCCCTAGTTGGACTGCTCAGTTGGGCGGGAATACCGTCTTGTCGTTTTGTTATCAGGAAACCTGCATAGACTGATCAGAACACTCAGTAAAGTGTCTCGAAATTGGTTTCCTAGTTAGAGACCAAACTAACTCTCTCGTATATTTGAACTCATGAGGATGTTATCATCAGTCACTCACTCTTCTCCGTCTTTGTCAGATGGGATAGCTTTAAACCAGTCTATCAAAAAAGAATCTGGCTCGTCCTCTGTCGACGTTCTAATACTCGTATCATAGAGAATGGGGATGAAAGTGTAGACTTAGCAATTGGGGAGGCCAATATTCTTAAGGAGGTAAATAAATTGGGTTACCTATGTTTGACCGGAAATAAATTGCCAAATTATCATTTTACGAAAAATTTACCGCATTTCATTTGCCAAATTATTATTTAGCAAAAAGTCTCTTCACAAATAATTGTAACGCTAACGCTATGTTTGGGTAGTGAACGTTTACACAATAACTTGTTTACCAAATAGTACTTTTAGCAATTTTTATTTACCTAGTCTAATGTTTCAGTTGGACATTTTACGCAAAATAAAATAAGGCAAGTATTTCATATTGTCCATTTTCAATTTACCATCTCTATTCAGGATTGTTTAGTCAAGTTTTTTGCGGAGCTTCTATTTCTGGATGGTCATAAAACTAAACTAACCTAACCTAACCTAACCTATCGAAGTCGGGGCGCGCAGTATTCGACTTGAAACTTTTTCGGAGTTACACCATCGAAATTTTCGTATTCTTGTACTAGCATATCATTTGACCAAACGTTTATTGTTTAAAAACTGTTTGTTGTAATAAATTATTTGATTAAAGATCAAATGCAATAATATTTCCTTGGTATATTCTGCCAAATAAAAACTCGACAGAATTAAAAAGTGTCTATGAAAATTATTCCAAACATTGTATGAAAAAACGTTGCCATTTTTTTTTTTGCAAAAAACATAAAACACCGAACGAAGGTCATTCGCCTGTACTTAACATGTACAAGCAAAATATATATATTTTTGCACAATCCATATCAGATTAAGCTCAAATATTAAAAGCTTAGTTCCGAGCTGATACACAGTGTTCATATCACGTAAGTAGTAAGTACTAGTGAGATAAAAAAGGTTACCATCGATTATTTCGATAACAGACAGCTTAATTTCACGCGCAAGTACCGGGTTGGTACTTAGTACTTATCAATATTGTGGAATTATTTTTGCTGATGACAATATCATTGTCATTGCCAAGAGGGAAAGGATGACAGAATTAAGTTCTTGTCGTTTGGGGAGTTTTTGGGTAAATATAGAAGCTTTGGTGGGTTTTCATGAAACGTGATAGGCAAAAATACAGGAATTAGTTCTAGGAGGTCAATAGAAAGGTTTCAGGGGTTCGTGGTGGTGATAAATACTAGCCAGGTCAAACTACCATTCTTTGGAACTCGTCGATATCGGTTACCATATTATGTACTTCTATGGCGGTTGTTACGGGTAGTTGGAGTCTTAAAGTCTAAACAACTGCGACTGTATTCTAAAGTAAAAACACTGTCATATTACGGACACTGCAATAAAAAAAACCATTAAATTTTCGATTTTAAAATTTAAATGGATTTTTGTAAATTGATTGATAACTTGTAATGACACTCTAAATTTCATTGGATTTTAAAATTATGGCAATAAAGTCTAAGCTTCAATGCCATTTTTGTATTGTCTGTGCTATGACAGTGGGTTTGCTTTGGCAGAATCAAGGGCCTAGTCTTTACAGAACTTCGAAATCACCAGTGGCATCTGAAGGTTAGGTGGCAGAATATCGAAGTTCAGTCGCTTCGTAGATGACTTCAAAGCTGACTCCAAAGTTGGCGAGATGATTTGTTAGTTTAGTTTCCCGTGAAAGGCGCGTGTTCAGCAGAGGCGACTCACACGTTAGAGGTCGCTCGATAACCTCCCCCCTCCTTAAGTGCAGGCCTCAGGTGGAGCAGCCTGTCATTCTAGTACAAGCAGACCTTTCCCGGTGGCCATAGGTCATCTGGGTGCGAGGGATATGTTTTAGTTAATCTTATAAACCAGTATCTAATAACTCAAGACGACGTACGATTGGAATTAAATTTTAAAGCATTTTTCATGCTTAATATTCAAATCGATATAAAAAGAAAAAATTGAATCAGTCTAGGCTGGGTTTGAACCCGTGATCTTTGCCTTATAGGGGCAATACTTTGACCACTATGTTACCAGACCTCGTCCTAACCAATCCAAATTTCTTCTTTTATAACTCTTTGAGGAGACGGTAGAGCATCTACCGACATTCTTAGGAACTATCAGAAGCAATGAGTGATTTGTCAATCATTTTTAAACATTGATTTTCGACAACTCCACCTATACAATTTGAATTGATTTTTTAAGCATTTTTCATGCTTAATATTCAAATCGATTTAAATAGAAAACCCCGCCTAGACCGATTCAATTTTTTCTATATAAAACGACGTACGATTTTAGCTGGTTCGAGTCTGATATAACCACCGCTATCGGGTGGTTTAACCTGGGGAATAGGGTATTTGACTGACTAGTCAAATTAGTTAATTTTTATTACAGTCAAAACGCTAAATTATAATAAGGAAACTTTGTATGAAATAATTTATTGTGACGTCATAATATTATTAATAGTCAAATTATTCAAGTGAAAACTTCTTTAGCGGCGTTTAGATGGGTAAAAATTGTACTTAAACTCGCGCGTCAGGATCACCTGACCTTTGACCCGTAACCGACAACTTTGAAGGACGACATGACGTTATACAATATTCCTAGCTACAGAGTGTTTATTTTGCTAGGTATGCTAAGAAGCTTCGTAGCTTAGCGTTAAGCGCTTCGACATAAAGACCTTATGGTTTCAGATAGTACCGGGTTCGAACCTGGGCTTCTGAAACTTTTTGTTATTATTTTTTCTTTTTGTAATTTGTTCCGTTTTGTGATTATTTTTTGTGTTTGTAATTTATTAATTTATTCTGACAGAACATTAGTTATAGGTTCTATGATTGGCGCTATATTATAGGTATGGTATGGTATGGTATGTTCTTTATATCTTTTTCTCTGTATATAACGAAGAAAGGAAGAAAGAAAAAGTTTTCACTTCTGCCGGCACTACCGGAGTTTTACCCGTCTTTTTTTAGTATTATAGGTTGGGTAGATGATTAAAAATAAATAAAAACGATTAAATATTATCTAATGCAACTTTTACCATTTTTAATCTAAAAAGTTCAGTTAAATAATTTATTAGAACTGCAGCAAAATACCCAGTTCCGCAGAAAAAAGGATTAAATTAGTTACCCATAGTGTACGGAAATTTAGGAAGGACCTCTTAAAAGATCCCAAATCTTCACTATATCTACATATAAATTACCTATCTGTACCCTTAAATTTTACCACCGAGCCAGCAATTTTGTGTCCACGCTTTGTAACTACAGTTAGATGACTTTACTCTGTTATTATCTTTTATCTATCAATCAAGACGAATCACTTGTGACGTACATTTGGCTCCAAGATATTGGCCGAAGGTAACCTCGCCAACGTCATTGTAGGAGTGATTGGCAGGTCTTTTAATTTTGACAGGGTAAATAATGATGCTACGATGGTCTAGGCTTGGAGGAGAGGAGGCAGGGGCTTATTTATACTTTCACGCCTGTAAGCTCCCGATAAGGGGAAGCAGAGTTGTATTGACAATTTAACACCCAGTTTTCGGTAACTGTGATTTACGGTCTATGTATTAGGGTCTATTGCCGTCAAAGTTACACAGGGGCTTTCTGCAGCGAGGGATATACACTAGCTACCACACCTTTGGCCTTACACTGCGCCCCACAGGCGGCGTGCGTTTTAGTCGGTTCGAATAACCCCCCCTTCCAGCTCTTGGGGGGAGGGGGGAGTATCTGTGGGGATTTTGCGCACGTCAAAAATAACAGGCTTTCTACAAGTAATATTGATATTGTTTTAGATATGCTATGCTTATAAATATTTAAGGAAAATATGACCAAAAAGAGCGGAAGAAGAGACCAAGACAGACATTAGAGGAACACAGGAGTTAAACAGGCGTTTTAATTATAGCGTAAATAATTTTCCAAATCGTTTAAAAAGTCCGGTATTCTTTGGTAACAAATATTTAACAAAACAGCCGTATTGGAAACGTCCTCCTTTTCAGAAATTGGTAAATGAATACATACCCTCCCATCTTATGAGAATATTGGCTCTATCTACCTATACTAAACAATTGTGTCCAAGGACTTGGCAAGTTCACTTTAGTTCAGCATGAGCCTGCGACGACCTTCGCATCAAGGTCAAATAAGTTCTATTTAGCGTACAAATAGCTCTTCTTAGATTTTCCGCCCGCTCCGCCTGCGTGGATGTTGGTTATAGCTTAGTGTTGAGGCAAAGCTATTGAGCATTAAATTTTTCAAAAATAAAAGTAGCCTTAGTTACTCCTTATTACAACAGCTACCTGCCCTTAAAAGTCCAGCCATCAAAATCGGTCCAGCCATTTCAGAGATTCGCCGGAGCAAATAGACAGACAGACAAAAAATTTAAAAAATATGAATATGCACGGAGGACAAAATATGAATTTCCTTCTCCATGGGTATATTTATCGTATTATATTCATATGTATGTAGTAAAAAACGGTTATTTAAATATTACAAATAGGCAACATCAAATCGATTCGTTCTAACACTGACTGTACATTATATCTTTTTTTTTATCGATTTAAACATTATGTTTTAGCGGTCAGGGGAGATAATCCATACTAATATTATAAATGCGAAAATAACTCTGTCTGTCTGTCTGTATGTCTGTCTGTCTGTCTGTCTGTCTGTCTGTCTGTGTCTGTCTGTCTGTGTCTGTCTGTCTGTCTGTATGTCTGTCTGTCTGTCTGTCTGTCTGTGTCTGTCTGTCTGTCTGTCTGTATGTTACGCTTTCACGCCTAAACCGCTGAACCGATCTTGATGAAATTTGGAACAGAGGTATATTAGAGCTTGAGAACGGACATAGGCTACCTTTTATCACGAGAAAGGGGGTTTAAGGGAGGGAAATAGGGGATGAAAGTTTTTATGAAAGTTTGTCATTTCTGAAGATATCTTAATGAAATTTGGTACAGAGGTAGATTAGAGCTTAGGAACGGACATAGACTACCTTTTAACGTGAAAAGGGGGGTGGAAGGGGGGGGGGGGGGGAACTAGGGCCTTGGGAGGAAAGTTTGGCATTTTTGAAGATTTCTTGATGAAATTTGGTACAGAGATAGTTTAGAGCTTGGAAACGGAAGTAGGCTACCTTTTATCGCGAAAAGGGGGGTAGAAGGGGGGCGGACTAGGGCCTTGGTATGAAAGTTTGTCATATTTGAAGATTTCTTGATGAAATTTGCTACAGAGATAGTTTAGAGCTTGGGAACGGACATAGACTACCTTTTATCACAAAAAGGGGGGTAGTAGGGGGGGGCCAGGGCTTGGGATAAAAGTTTATCGTTTTAGAAGATTTCCCGATGACATTTGGTACAGAGATAGTTTAGAGCTTGGGAACGGACATAGACTACCTTTTATCACAAAAAGAGGGGTAGTAGGGGGGGGCCAGGGCCTTGGGATAAAAGTTTATCGTTTTAGAAGATTTCCCGATGACATTTGGTACAGAGATAGTTTAGAGCTTGGGAACGGACATAGACTACCTTTTATTGCGAAAAGGGGGGTAGAAGGGTGAGCACTAGGGCCTTGGGAGGAAAGTTTATCATTTTTGAAGATTTCTTGATGAAATTTGGTACAGAGATAGTCTAGAGCTTGGAAACAGATATAGGCTACCTTTTATCGCGAAAAGGGGGGTAGAAGGGGGGCGGACTAGGGCCTTGGTATGAAAGCTTGTCATTTTTGAAGATTTCTTGATGAAATTTGGTACAGAGATAGTTTAGAGCTTGGAAACGAACATAAGCTACCTTTTATCGCGAAAAGGGGGGAAGAAGGGGGGGGGGACCAGGGCCTTGCGATAAAAGTTTATCGTTTTAGAAGATTTCCTGATGAAATTTGGTACAGAGATGGATTAGAGCTCGAAAATGGACATAGGCTACCTTTTATTGCAAAAAGGGAGTTGAAGGGGTGGAATAGGGCAAGGGTATGTAAGTTTGACAATTTTGAAGATATCTTGATGAAATTGGTATAGAGATGGATTAGAGGTTGGAAATGGACATAGGCTACCCCTTATCGCGAAAAAAGGGATAGAAGGGAGAGGGGGGGATATGAATAGGGCGTTGGGATTAAAGTTCCAAATTTTTCAATGGCACAAAAAACGGGGTGAATATTGCATAAATAGTAAGAATTTCTTTTAAGATGTTCTCATGAATATGATACAAAGGTGGATTAGAGCTTCGGAACGGATATAGTCGAGTAGCGAACCAAATATAGAAGCGAGTGGAGAGGCGAGTAGAGATTGTTATAGGGACGAGTGAATAGGCGTGTAAAGATTGAGACAGAGGAGGAAGTCGAGTAGAGTCGACTACAGGGGCGAGTAGATATGCGACTAGAGCGCCAGTGGAGAGGCGAGTATAGAATCAAATAGAATGCTGTAAAGGCGAATAGCGAGGCGAGTGGAAAGATGAATGTAGTGGCGAGTAGAGATCGAATAGAGAGTTGAGTAGAGGTGCGAGTAGATAGGCAATTGTGGAGAGTCAAGTAGACAGGCGAAAAGAAAATCGAATGGATGGGCAAGTAGAGAGGCCAATGGAAAGGCGAGTATAGAGAAAAGTACAAAGTCGAGTAGAGAGGGGAACAGAGAAGTCAGTAGAGAGTCAAGTATAAATTCAAATACAGAGGCAAGTAGAAAGTCGAGTAGAGAGTCGAATATAGAGGCGAGTAGAAAGTCGAGAAGAGAGGTGAGTACATAGTCGAGGACAAGTTGAGTAGAGAGGCGAATTTAATGCTCAATAGCGTCGGATCAACACTAAGCGATAACGGACATCCACGCGGGCGGAGCCGCGGGCAACAGCTAGTAAGGCTATATTTTATGTTGTGCGGTTGTGGCGAAAATTGTATTCGGGTAATTTCTTTTGATGTCTTGTAGATTAATAATTTTGTATACACTAGGTATCCATATAAATAAAATTGGAGTGTCTGTTATTTCAATATTAAATAACCGTTTTTTACTACATGCATATGAATACAATACGGTCATACACCAAAATAACATGTTTTACAATTTTTTCCAACGGCTAATCTCTGAAATGGCTGGTCCAATTTTGACGGGACTTCTATAGGCAGGTAGCTGATGTAATAAGAAGTAACATAGGCTACTTTTATTTTAGAAAAAATTAATGCTCAATAGCGTTGACTCAACACTAAGCGATAACCGACATCCACGCGGACGGAGCCGCGGGCAACAGCTAGTCGAAAATATATTTACTGTAGAGGGGTGGGATATGAAGTACCTCGTACTCAAAGGAGGGTCCTTCATCCAGCGTGCCGATTCATATCGCATGATCAGTATTTTCAAGCCTGAAGGTTTTCTATTTTAATTTCAACCTCCTCATTCAACCTCCTCATTCAACCTCCTCATTCAACCTCCTCATTCAACCTCCTCATTCAACCTCCTCATTCAATCTCCGCATTCAACCTCCTCATTCAACCTCCCTAATTCCAGATGCCATAAAACTCACCTTAATCGGATAGAACTCTCGCTTTCAGGAATATAATACAATCTTCCCATTCATAAATATTCAGAATCAGAGTCAGTGCCAAGAATTACCTCACTCCTCAAAAACGGCAACCGCCAAGGACAATCGTGATGGCAGTGAAATTTGGCTCCGTATGATTAAGTAGCTGACAAGAATATTCTTTATAGAATAATAGGCAAAGGCCCGCCTGATAAGTGCACACATACCTATTATTATAGACAACGTCAATGTCTCCTATGATGACTGCTTGCACGAAGAAAAATTTGAGAGATTTTGTTAGGATAGTCTGAATTATTAGATACTAGCTTTTGCCGCAGCTCCGCCCACGCGGATGTCGGTTATCGCGGTCAAACATAGCCTATATCCTTTCTTAAGGTCTAATCTACCCCTATACTAAATTTCATCAAAATCGGTTCGGTGGTTCAGGTGTGAAAGCGTAACAGACAGACAGACAGACGAACAAACAGAGCATTTATAATATTAGTATGGATGTCGGGTTTATGTTTTTAAATTTAAAGTACAGAAATGCCACATATGTAGGTACCCCCCACGCCGGAGGCAGCGGGTGTAGTTTTTTTTGGACTCGAAACGACTAAAAACGCATGCCACCTTTGGTCAATAGTTGCTGAGGCTGATAGTATCTGGACCAGGGAGGGCCATTACGATGGCCTCCTGGCGTAAATTTTTCGGACTCCAAATAATGTATCTCTATTTAAATATAAAATGAAACCTATAAAAATAAACATAATTACAATGTTATAAGTCTATTCTCAAATGAGTCTGGACTCGATACAGTATTGAGAGTATTATGGACTCTTTGGCACTGATATTTAGTATTTTAAACCAATGAAACCCCGTCAATGAAACTTTGACCGAGTTTCAACCGTTCTGCGTGTATTTATATAAAGCTCGGATTAATTTGGTGACACATTTTCTGCCTCGGACTCGGTTTGCCTGAGAACGGTGACATAATTATGTCAAAGACGCACTATAAATAGCACGAAATGGTACAGTCGACAAAAAAGAGACGGGTTGCACTCCGGGAGTGCCGGCAGAAGTGAAAACGTTTTCTTTCTTTCTTTCTTCGTTGTATACAGAGAAAAAGATAAAAAGAACACACCATAGCATACCATACCATACCTATAATATAACGCCAATCATAGAACCTATCATTAAGTTTCTGTCAGAAGAAATTAATGGATTACAAAAAGAAAAAATAATCACAAAAAGTGTCAGAAGCCCAGGTTCAAACCCGGTACTATCTCAAACCATAAGGACTTACAGTCGAAGCGCTAACCGTTAGGCTACGAAGCTTCTTAACGCATCTAACAAAATAAACAATCTGTAGCTGTTGTAATGTTGTATGACGTCAGTCGTCGGTTACGGTTCAAAGGTCAAGTAATCCTGACGCGAGTTTAACACTTTTTACCCATCGAACGCCGCCGCTAAAGAAGTTTTCACTTCAAAAATACGGCTACCTTTACACACAAGTTTATATGAAAAAGTGTGACAGTATCTCCTTTGTCGACTGTGCAATAATATACTATAGGCAGATAGTGATGGGTTGTCTCCCGTTTTGCGCCCTCCCATACCGGGGACGAGTTGGGGTCTGTGGTCCCTCCACCCGAGGAGGGCCAAATCGAGAGAGATGGGTCAGCCGGGGTGCGGGGGATATGTACTAGCAACCTCACCTTCGGCCTTGCACTGCGACCCACAGACGGCGTGCGTTTTAGTCGGGTTCGAGACCGACATAACCTCCCTCTCCGGCTTCGGCGGCGGGGGAGGTTAGTGGCGGGAAAAGAAGGAGGAAAATGGATTAATTTTATTATATCAACGACTCACAATTTAATCTAACTTCATGTGATGTTATGCTGTAAGTGTAGTGCAATATAAAGCACAAGCAATTTAGCTTAGTTGGAGGGGTTAGAGGGAATATTAGCAATTTCGATGATTTCGGTTGCTAATATTCTTAAAAAAAGGCTACTTTACAAAAACAAACTAGTTGTGTCTCACGGTTTCACTTACAGTAGTAAGTACCCTGTTTCATTACACCGCGACGCATCACCCTCTGAAGACTTTATTTTTATTGTTAGTCGCTATGTTACATACCTATAACCTTCCCTAAGATTTGGAATATCTGGCAGATTTCAAATCATAAAAGTAGTTCCAGCCTCTCTAGACAAGTGGCAATTCGTTGGCCGGCATTAGAGCAATTAAATAAGTATAGGAAGGTCGTCATGTGTTAGACGCGGTTTATACAGAAGAGACGTATCGGGGACGTAAGACGTGGCGGACGATTTAAGTAACACAATATAAGCCTTATTTGGTGTACGATAACGTCGTTTTTGTCTTAGAGGAAAATGGCGTTCGCGCTTCCAGGCAACGTCCCGCCATTAGAGTGACGCGCCATCGCATCGAGTGCCGCGCGTCGCGACATCGACGTTAGTGTACACTACATAAGGTTCATATTGTTACTTAAATTGTCCGCTACCGCCAAATGTCCCCGCCACGTCTCTTCTGTATCAACCGCGCCTAAGATCAGAAGCAGGTGGCGGGCTGTTTTCTATGCCAATCCCAGTAGGAGAAAGACATGAGTAATGTATGAACTATCAGGAAAGTCTGTTGTTTTTTTTTTTTTTT
The DNA here is from genome assembly GCA_949126895.1 of Eilema caniola. Taxonomy (NCBI): domain Eukaryota; kingdom Metazoa; phylum Arthropoda; class Insecta; order Lepidoptera; family Erebidae; genus Eilema; species Eilema caniola. The sequence goes on from OX421488.1 coordinate 13,762,501, forward strand.
TTTTACGTGCGGGAAATCTCCACAGATACTCCTCACTTCGGAGCCGAAGGGGGAGGTTATGTCGGACTCGAACCGACTAAACCGCACGCCGTCTGTGGGTTGATGTGCTAGGCCGGAGGTGAGGTTGTCTCGTGACATATTCCTCGCACCCCGGCTGACCCAGGGCCATTCCTCTCGGCCTGGCCCTTCTCGGCCTGGCCCTTCGGCCCACGCGGTCCCCGACTCGCCCCCGGTATGGAGGGGTGCGCGCATCGTCCTACGATGCGCGCCGCCGCCGTGGCCTGCTTCTGCTAGGGTGACGAGCGGCACCACCCGTTACCCTCAGGCCCGCGCTCATGGGGGGCGGAGGTCGGTTTGCGCCCTCCGACGACGCCCGAGCCGCCTTCGAATGCGGCCAGCTATAGAACAACAGTAAAAACATAAGTGTAATAAAGACTTGTCTTACACGAAATACCGCGTCAAATCCGTTCGATATTTTTGACGTTCAACAAGAACAAAGAGACAAGAATTCTCAATAAAGTATAATGCACACATCAACATGATCTAGGGATATTTCAATAGCGCTGGTACCCCAAGTGGCCTGCGAGCACGTAGGTTGACTTCATGCAGTCGTCTTCTCAAAGTTTGACCTTTATTAGCAAACCATACTCTCTCTGTAGCCTTTGAACCAATTGCATCACCGTTACATTTGGTTGACTTTGTGCAGCATTTATGATGATATCCAAGCTTTAGACTGGCCTGCACAATCCCCTGACTTAAATCCTATTGAGCATGCCTAGGATATGCTTAAGGGAAGCGTAGATTAACGATAATATTATTATTTTGATCGTAATTATTTACCACGTCAGTAAAATAATTGCAATGTATCCGTCTTAAGACATTTTTTCGAAAGAAAATTAAATAAACATTGTAATTTGATTGTTGTTGCACCGTCTACAAAATGATCGTATGTTTACATTGCAAATACATTAAAGAAATCGTAATTTTTCTACCAACAATAAACATGGCGGTGTGAATTGAATATGCAATTCAAACATTCACAATGATTAAGTGATTAAGGTAGTAAAAGAGATTAGAAGGTTCAGACACAGTATAGATGAATATGGTTTTTCCGTCAATTGAGCAGTCCGACTGGGGAAGTACCTCCGCCCTATAGAATACCGCGGCCATAATAACCTCGTGTTATTGCTTATACTGTTGATTGATGGCACTTGCTACACATCTTCAATGAAAACACTTGTACTATTCCACATTATTTTTTGAATTCCTGACCGGTTTCACCTTACGGCATTATCAAGTAAACCTTTGATAATGCCGTAAGGTGAAACCGGTCAGGAATTCGATAAATAATGTGGAATAGTACAAGTGTTTTCATTGAAGAACCTCGTGTTATGTTCTCGGTGATGAGTAGGGTAGCCAGAGCTAACTAGAGAGTTTTTGTGCTATCAGTGGGAAGACCAAAGGCTATTCCTGCTTGGTTTTCTACGCTGACGGCACAGAAACTCTCTGTGTTTACAGGGTCGACAGCACGAGTATGACTCCCTTGGTGTTGCACACGTTCATAGGCCTCGGTACCACTTTCCATCTGGTGAGCCGTGTGCTTAACTGCCACCTCAGTGGTATAAAAAAAGGATGAGGAAATTAATTCATGAGGCGAGGTTGAATAGCCACCTGGCAAAGGTTCATCTCGTACGTCAATCAGATTTGTGAAAAGTTGGTCAAGAGGCTTATCCCTAGAAATCCACGAGTCTATTTACAAAAAGTGTATGTTCCATTGTTCATACTTTGATTCCCAATGAGTCAACGATATTTTAAGCTTAATAATATTTTGTTGTTTCCTAAATGGGTTCATAACATTTTTTGCTACGGTCAACAACAGAGAACTTTAAATAATGTAATATCTTTTTTGTTTTAAACAAATTAGCAACCGAAATTATTGAAATTTCTAATATTCCCTCTAACCCCCCCAACTAAGCTAAATTTCTTGTGCTAGAAGTGCGCTCACGTCGGTAGTGTAATGGCCAGGATTCGAACCCGGGACCTCTCGATCGTAAGGCCGACCCCTTAACCACTAACTACCGAAGCTTCATATTCATTAATGTAGTATTAGAGGTAAGTAACTGACAAGTATTCAAAACAGCATCCTACCCTGTAAACAGTGTAAACTGAAAGAAATCAAAGTGGAACTGAAAATCTTATATGTTGGTTCCTTTCTTAAAGTTAGTTAAAGAACAAGTAACATTTAGAGGTATTTTATGAGGTGCGATGCAAATAAATCAGTCTCGCGTCCATTGAGCAGTCTTTAAGGACAGTACGAGAATGAGTTATAAGATACGGTTCAGTGGTGCTGTGACCAATCGGTTTCTTTACAGTCCAGTAAAGAGCTTTGAGTACAATTATGATTAGAGCCACTGTTACCGAACTGCAAGTAAAAGGGAAGATGGAAGTGTCTAGTCAATAACAATGAGGCGAATTTCGACAGCCAATTAACAAATACCAAGCCCAAAAAAGCCTTTGTTTTATGCTAGCCCAATTTAAATATTTATTTTATTATGTTTTTAGTATTAGCTGTTATAGCGGTAACAGTAATACATAATATGTTAAAATGTCAATTGTCTAGTTATCATAGTTTACGAGATAAAGCCTGGTGACACATAGACAGCGGGGTCTTAGTAATAGCTCAAAAATACGGGAGCCCCTTATTTCGTAGAAAGAAATTTCATAGAATTTCGTTTCACAGAAAATGTTTCATATAATATTTGGTTCTTATATTTTTATTTCGAATATTATTGTTTCAAAAACAATTCACTACAATGAAACATATGTCACAGAAACACAATTCAACGATTTTTTTATCACATTTTTTTGTTTAACAAACTTATCAAACTGTAGAATTATTTTTTAAAGAATATTAAACCACCTTTATAATGTTCCAAATCACATTTATTTAACATTTACAATATAGTTAACACCCCGACTCAGATTACCCCGACTCGGATAGGTTAGGTTAGAAGGCTAATGCGGGAGCGGAGCGTAGCGACGCTCCCGCATTAGGACTTCGTGGTTATTTTTTTATAAACCACCCAGAAGTAGGAGCCCCGCGTAGCGGGGCTCCGTCGACTTTGTAGACGCATCAATTGTTTAGTTTATAAAAAAATTGTCCCATTTAAATGAGGGTATGCATTTTATGAATTGAAACGTTTAGAAACTGTCACTTTGATAATATGTTATTCTTTGTAATAAGTTTTCTATTAAATAAACAATATAATGCTTAAGAATATTTGATTTGATATTCTATGAAATGATTATTCTAATGTTTAACTTTATATGAAACAAAATTCAATGATTTAAAATTCTTTAAAGTCAGTATTCTGTATATTGATGAGACGATATTCTTAGCAATCCATGGATTCTCCGTGCGGGTGCCGGGTCCATCGCGTTGCTGAGTTGGGAACTCGGAACAGTGCCTGGGACTTGCGACCCAAGTGTAGGTTTAGAAGGGGCCCCTTTTGTTGATGTACATCAACACTCACCTTCACTACCCAAGTTCCCCTCCCTGCCTAACCAAATTTGATACGAACCTACTAGTGCCGCTTTAGACATTCGTCCTAGTAATGAGCTTATTGTAGCTCTCGATAGGCCTAGATCTTTAAGTAGGTTATAGAGAGATTTAGCTGGTATACCTCTAGCTCCCACTTCTACTGCATACAAATTAACCACGTAACCGTTTTTGATTAATTCGTTTGTGAGATCATAGTATTTATTTTTCTTAAGTGTGTGGTCCTTCGGTATATTTGTTTCCCACGGTACAGTAAGTTCCACAAGGACCACATATTTTGTCGTTTTCGAGTATAGAAATATGTCCGGTCTAGATGACGAAACCCCAACATCCTCCGGAATTTTATAGTGCTTTTCATACGTGTCGATTAGGAGAGTCCAATCTGGGGCAGTATCTAAGATTGAATAAGGTTTGTTCCTGGATTTTATGGATGAACCTTCAGACACAAAGTTGGTATGTCGTCTGTTAGTAGTCAATCCTTTTTGGGCTCTAGCTACTGCCAGACTCATTGCTTCGCGTATGATGAAAAGCACCTTATCGTGGCGGCGTGAGTATTGGCCTCTATCGAGAAGCACCCTACATCCTACTAATATGTGCCTAGCCGTCCCTATTGCCTCACCACACGTATAACATTGTTTTTCTGTGGCCTTCCCCCACCTTACCAGATTACTCTGGTCTGGAAGGGTCATCTGAAAGGCGTTAAGATAGAATTTTAACAGGGCCGGCGACCACTCATAGATCAAGGTGCGCCACTTTAAAGCCATCGGTATGCAGAACTCTCCCATTGTCAACCATTCGTTTTGGATTTCCAAATTCATCGCGTGCACTCGATATTTATCATTTTCGTCTTGCTTCAGAAAGGACCTAAGTATATCCTGGTCCCTTTTTGGCTCTCGTACTCCCAACCCCACTTTGTTCGACTGGGCTGAAACGAAATTATGCGAAACATTTTCTGTAATACGAAATTATATTAAACAATTGTTTATAAAACAACGCACACCCCAAAAATATGCCCCAAAAATTGGCCATGTGGTCTCAGCACTAGTGGCACAAGGACCGGTTGGTGTCCCGTGGTGCTGCGACGACAATCCTCTTTTAATGAGGCCGTCAAGCTAAGTGCCATTGTTGTTAACCTGGACTTTGCCTTCAGCTTATCATCAGGCGAGGTGAAGTCAAATTGACGTGTTCAATATATTTATATATATAAAAATCCCCTTATCCTTTTATGATAGCTTTTAAAACAAAGATGATCTAATAACTAATTATTTTTTCGTTCTGCATCATCTGTGATACAAGTCATTGTTGCATGTCTGAACCTACAACACTTGACGCAATGCCGATCACTTGAGCCACTATGCTATACGAGTACTGTGTTGTAATGTCTATTTGTGTGCGCTATTCTTTGTAACTGTTGAGTTTCGATTTATTCGGGAGGTCATCGACCCCTCGACTAGTCGGCATCACTCCTTTGATCTTTACTAGACGCAATTCTTATTACTCATAGTTCAGATGAAATTATAACTCATTTCTGACGTACAGTATTGAATTTATATTAGGTGGCTTGTGATCTTAAACTAATTGAAATGTCAAGGAGTATTGCAAATTAGGATTAGGCATAAAACGGTTTAACGTACTATAAAAATAACTGAAATTGCAGAGAATTTAATTCTCTAAAATATTATTATTAATATGTATATTCGATCTCCGCTCAATGCAAATATCCATTGCAAATATTTGTATGCATGAAATGGATATTTGCATTCGTCTGGTCGTGTCTCGGAGAGCACTTTAAGACGTCGGTCCCGGTTGCAATCTATGGCAGTCGTTGGAGCCCTCAAAAATCCAATAGCTGGTCTAACTGCAATGCTTCGATATCGTATTTAGGTTGTGGAAGTCAGATGGCAGTCGCTTCACGGAAAATGTCGAAGTTCAGCCAAATCTGCAGTTAGACTGGTAAAGCGGATCTAAGGCTCCAAGTTGAAAAGCTTCGAATGCGACAAGGCAAAGAAGAGAGCAGAAAACGGAAAAGCGGTAACGAGATATTTGAAAAAAAGAAATCAAGGTTCTTGTGCACGTTGACACATTTTTTTTAAAGGGCCATCTTTTTTTCGGTTTTAAGACAACTATTAGACTGTCAAAATAAAAATCAAGTTTCTACCTGGGTTTCTCAAAATCTGAGATTCTTACATTTCGTACCTAATACGTGTTTACAGCATATCTATTCCACACCGTTTCTCATACTATAATCACAGCACTTCCACATCCATAATCCACTATTTCCTCATTTTATAGTTAATGTACGCAAATGAATCAAAACTCATTAAGTAGAGCTGAGCACTCTGCCAATGAATAGTTACTTTTATCACCCACTTGTCAGTCTGTGGGTACAATAGAACACTCCTCAACTCAAATGGATTGCAAATTCTAGGGCAACCACCCCAGCGTTGTTTACAAGAGCTTTTCTACATGAATATTAATTTTTCCTCTCCGTATAAGTGTGTATTTATAGTGTTTGTGGTTGTGTTTCCATTAGACAAGTGGCAATATGTTTGTAGGATAGAATAGAATAAATTGATCAATGTATGGTATTGACACACGTTGATGACACAGAAATAATATATTAGGATAGAACGGCCATGTGAGCGGAAGACGTGTGGCAACTTTTTAATCGATTCCTGTCCTATGAGACAGGAATTTTTGAACGCTTACTCGGTGCTGTTAAGACTAGCTTGTAATCACATCGTTAAAAATACCGCGTATATGCCATATTGTACTATTTCTAAATTATAGAATAAAAATGGAGTGCTAAATTTGAAAAATAAAGGTATTTCATATCTCTCGTGAGTATTTATTTAGAGTGAAAATGTCGGCACGCGCGACTTGCAGGTGAACAATGCGTATGGCCGTTCTATCCTAATATATTTCTGTGGTGATAATACAAATACGTGTCAATCCCATACATTCATCATCCTATTCTACGACAACGCCAACTAATTGCCATTTGTCTAGTGTGGCAGGGGCTACTATTGAAGGTTATTTACATATACGAATTCGGGCTCGTTCTATATGAAAGACATACGAAATGTTACTTCGGATTTTTTCGGTAGGGCTCGGGCCTTCACGAACGGATTGTCTGAAACGTCAGCCTAGGTCAAGCAGTAGTAATATAATTTGAATATAAATTCACTTGGATAACTGTGAATGTTTGGGATGTAGTTTGATATTCAATCACACTCAAAGAGCTGAACAGATCTGGGTAAAATTTGGTTCAGTGATAGAGCCGTAGTGGCAACTCCATCGTGAAATTCTGATCCAGTTTCCACAACCCCTGGAAACATAGTCCGGGGATAAAAGGTAGCCTGTATTTTGTACCAGTCTATAATCTGTTCCGGTACGAAGTTTCAGTTTGAATCGTTCAGGGAATGAACTCAATCACCCTCAAACCGCTGAATGTTTCAGACTGAAATTTGATACAGGTACAAACGTCCAAATATTTTCAAAAACTTTCATATCTGGTCCCAATTGTTTGAGGTCGGTGCAACACGTCATTCTCCTCCATAAATTTCTGTCCGATGTCATTGCCTCAGTTACTCTTTTCTTAGCCATATCATCTTTCAAGCAATCCATCCATCTTTTCTTGGGCTTACCTCTGCTCCTGAAGCCCTCCACATTCATACTTTGAACCCTCCTTACGACATTACTTTCATCTAGTCCATACCACGAAAGCCCTTTCAAACTTTCTCTAATATTTACTTTCAAATTCATATTGTTAGTAAGATAAAAATCTGCTCAACCGAGAAAACGCTAGGTTAATAAGTTCGAAATATAAATGATTATAAGTAAGTCAAAGTATCTCCATAGATCTCTTGTTCTCCTGGTATTTCAGTTCAGAAAATAGGTGTAAGATAAACATTGCACGAGCTTCGCCTGCCTATTAAAAAAAGATAAGAACGCCTAATAATCGCTCTGTATAATAATTATGCTCTGCCCTTGGGACAGAAATATCAAGAGTTGTATTTTTAAAAATTTTCTCCGTCTATTTGCAGTTCATTTTCATTTTAGAATACTGTGAGTCATATCCGTTCGTTTGTTTGGTTATGTTTCATGAATATTGATGGATATGGAAGAATATATTGCTGTTATAGAATTCTAAACTTTATTTAGTTACGTTAACGGTGATATGTTGAATGACAGTGCGTTCATGATATTTTTGTTGAGGGCTTTACATATATTTGCATATTAATACCCGTAGGGGTATAAAGAGGTGTATTAATAGTTTGCACTCACATTTCGACACCTATGATTCTCGACACGCCTATTGCCTTGACGTGGGCTGTATGTTTCCTGTCAGATGGAAAATAATCCCATTCCTGTCTCTCCTTCTATGACATGGGAAGGATGACTCTATTCTTCTCCACTAGAAACAACATGACAGGCTCCGACCCTCACTGCATTGTCTCTTTTATAAATTTAAATTAAATAAATATTCCACAACATTTCACACAACGCTATCTAGACCCATGGTAAGCATAGTTTAACTAGCTTGTGTTATGGAATCTAGAATACGGATAAACATACTTAGATACTTTTTTTTGTGAATACATACATAATATACAAAGAAACACTCAGACCAATGTAAATAAACATATTCATGCATAAAAATATTTGCACTGAGCGGTAATCGAACCCGCGCCTCCTGCGTATCGACCGTGTTCACTACCGCCACGCCACAGAGGTTATCGATAAATAGTTTGCCTACTTGTCTTTTGTCTCCTGTTTGCTAAGCAGAGAAGTGAATTCATTTTTACAAGCTTTTATTTAACTTGCAATGTATGTTTGTTCGGGTGGAATCTTACAACTCAATTTTAAGGCACTTGCCCTCAACCGATTGAGCTGAAATTTGGTATGCACGTTCAGTTCGGATGACAATGCAAGAAAAAAAAAAATAAAAAAAATAAAGATTGTTTTTAAAAAGGTTTTTCGAATATATCTTATTATAATTCCTTTCAATATATTGCTTATATATTTATGATCCTACTTTATGTATTTGTGGTTCACTCCTGTTTAAGTGAAATTGGTAGTTTTGCACTTTGGAAAAACGCAAGGCAAAGCTAAATCTGCATTACACAGTTGTGATAAAACATGAAATACCGTAAAATACTTTGATAGATAGTTAAAGATCACAAAAAGCAGTTAGTCAACATCCTGCTCCGAAAAATATGTGGCAGGAAATCGTAAGTCCAATTCCACGATATTTCCGCAGTAAGTACATGAAATAGTGATAATTGGTTAATTTTTCTTGTCACCCTGTTTTTATAATCACTTTTAGTTACGACCATCAAGATTTAAATTATTATTTTTTTCATTATCATTAATGTCCGAGGCTTGCCAAATCTTTTATGGCGGAGAATTTCTATTCTTCGTTACTGTTAACGTAGCTCCGCCCATCTGGATGTTGGTTATCGCAACCAAACATAGCCTATGTCCTTTATCAAGGTCTAATCTACCCTTATACCAAATTTAATCAAAATCGGTTCAGTGGTTTAGCCTTGAAAGACGGACAAAGAGACACATACACACACACATTTTCCCATATATAATATTATAGTATGGTAGAATAGTTGCCGTGTTGGTTCCCGGTGGAGTAGAATATAGGGCCATCTCTTCCTGTGGGTGACGTGGAACCGAAAATATATATACCTCTGTCTACTCCTTCCGGGCTTTACAGGCGTGAGTATACGTATGTACAAATTTTAATTTAACGGTTCTGCAAATTGGATTTGAAAAGTAACAAATCTATTAACAGAGTAGGTACTCAACTATTTTTATTTTTGGCTGCTAATTTCTTCAGCCTTATTATAATACGCTGTGGTCCACGATACCAATTTTGATTGATTGGGGATAATGAGTAGCCGATATGCGATTTCATACTATCTTTTTGCCAAATTCCATTCAGACCCGTTTCTTTTCATATTCAAATTCATTATCGAGTACAATCACATTCTAACACATTATGATGGTCTGCTTATATATTTGCGTGATTGAGTGATAAACATCCATCATTTCATCCATTTCGCAGTTATCTATTTTGTATTTTTTTTTTTAAGAATAATGCAACTCAACAAATAAAATAAAAAAAGACGGGTTGCACTCTGGGAGTGCCGGCAGAAGTGAAAACATTTTCTTTTTTTCTTTTTTCGTTATATACATAGAAAAAGATAAAAAAGAACATACCATACCTATCTAATCATAGAACCTATCACTTATTTTCTGCTAATTTTCTGTCAGAAGAAATTAATAAATTATGAAAAGAAAAAATAAACACAAAAAGTAATAAATTACAGAAAGAAAAAATAATCATAAAATGTAATAAATTACAAAAAGAAAAAATAATCACAAAAAGTTTCAGAAGGCCAGGTGGTTTGAACCCGATACTATCTGAAACTATGAGGACATACAGTCGAAGTGCTTACCGTTTAAGCTACGACGCTATCTCAGGTAAATTGCAAAATAGATAGTATTTACCTAATCTTGTATGACGTCAGTCGTCGGTTACGGTACAAAGGTCAACTAATCCTGACGCTTCCTTAACATTTTACACCCATCCAACGCCGCTAAAGAAGTTTTCACTTCAAAAATATAAGTCTTCAGGCTTTAACGGCCGGCGTTGCATGTAGAATATACTGCTTCCGGGCTGTTTGGCCGTGGTCGATGTGAAACTTGCGTTCCAGACGTTTCGTCGATCACTGCGGTCGTCTTCAGTGGCGCAGGGCCGGGCGACGACAACTTCGGAGACATTGCCTCGCCGGCGGATGGCGTGCGACTGACGCGAGGCCTTGAATCACGGCCGTATTTATAGGCACGGTCATTATCCCACTCGTGATTTAATAACAATCAAAAAACCACAGTTTGGGATATACTGATATACTGGACGTTTTTGATTTCTATTCCATCAAACGCCGGCCAATGAATTGCCACTTCTCTAGAGGGGCAGAGGAACTTATGAGTACCTCTAACCATGCAATCAAGTTGGCTTCACATTGGATAAACAAAATTTAACGAACGATATGCTGTAGGCACGCCATCAGAAGAATAATAGCAAGATTAGTATGACTTGGGTACCCACTTCCGCGATGACTCTTTTTATTACCTATTATAATTATAGGACAGATACTTGGCGGCCTCGGCCGTTCTAGATCCAAAAGTAACTCGTCGGCATCATCTCGGCGAGAGTTATCTACTTGTATTAATTGGTAATAATTTTGTTGGGACCGAAACCTTTTTTAAGCACGTTGGACAGTTAATTATTGTTTTAATGAAATCATGGAATTTGAGTCATCGTCAGCAGTCCGCACATCACGCTGACGTCAGCAACAGTTACTAAGTTTTATTTTTAATTATTACGGCCGGTAGTACCTATTTGACAATTTGTGACAATACTGATGTGACACCTCTTTCTAGTGAAATATTTTACGCGCGTTTAACACTTTTTTGTGAACAAAATAGTTCTTACTTTTTAAATAGACTGTTTTCACTTTAGTCGGCATTTCCAGAGTTTCTGAATGTGTTTTTTTTCTTTAGGGTTCCGTAGTCAATAACTCTTGTAGTTTTAATAATATGGCCGTCTGTGAGTCCGCAAATTACAACGTAGATGTACGTTACGTACAAAGTTGAAGTTGAATTTTTTGAAGTGAAAACTTCTTTAGCGGCGTTGGATGGGTGTAAAATGTTAAGGAAGCGTCAGGATTAGTTGACCTTTGAACCGTAACCGACGACTGAGTCATACAAGATTAGGTACAGACTATCTATTTTGCAAGTTACGATAGATAGCGTCGTAGCTTAAACGGTAAGCACTTCGACTGTAAGTCCTTATAGTTTCAGATAGTATCGGGTTCAAACCACCTGGCATTCTGAAATTTTTTGTGATTGATTATTTGATTATTTTTTCTTTTTGTAATTTATTACTTTTTATGACTATTTTTTCTTTCTGTAATTTATTACTTTTTGTGATTATTTTTTCTTTTCATAATTTATTAATTCCTTCTGACAGATAATTAGCAGAAAATAAGTGATAGGTTCTATGATTAGCGCTATATTATAGGTATGGTATGGTATGTTCTTTTTTATCTTTTTCTATGTATATAACGAAGAAAGAAAAAAAGAAAATGTTTTCATTTCTGCCGGCACTCCCAGAGTGCAACCCGTCTTTTTTTTATTGTATATTGGATACATCAATTTGACTTCACCTCGTCTGATGGTAAGGAAAGAGGCTCACCATTACATACACGTACTATGTTAACAATGGTGGCACTCAGCTTGACGGCCTCATCCAACGAGGATGGTCGTCACAGCACCGTCGCCTCCAGTCCCACTAGTGCTGCGACCACAATCCCCCCTGCCTGGCTATGCACTTACTGACCCCTGATCGCAATCCGAAGATTTTCGCAATCGTGCACGGTGGTACCCTCCCGGCCGATATTTGTGACAAATTTGTGCTATCAAATTTCTACCACCAGTAAAAGGGCCAGTACTATGGGATAGGTACCCTTGGGGTACGAGAACGGGATCAGAATTTCACATGGACAAGGTTACGGGCGTCACTAAAAAATAATAGTATGTCAATGCCGTGTTGGTTTCCAGTGCAGTAAAATAGAGCCACCCCGTACAGTATAGTCCATGACTTAAATGAAGTGCCCACTTGACGGTGTCGGCAAAATGTGGGTGTTAATACACCTCTGCCTACCCCTTCTGGGATTTACAGGCGTGAGTATAATGTATGTTTGTATAACTGTTTGTAACGAAAGAAAAAGTTTTATGCTAGTGTTTTAATGTGCAAGTTAAATGAGTAAATAAAATGTGGCTATAGAACTGTAAAAAGTATAAATATAATGTTTGGTTGGCTAGCTAATGAGACAGAAAAGAAAAGACCGATTAACAATTTATACAGCTGTAATCAATATAAAGAAAGCGTTACATGAATTTAGGTTTAGATAGGTATTAGGAAATGAATCTCAGGGTGGATTCGCAATAAATATTCTGCCGAGGCGTTGTTTGATCCGTTGTGCAGAGATGGTGGTATGCACTTAGCTCGTTCACTCCCGGCTGCTGATGTTGCCGGCGTGCCAGGGTCCTCGCTGGTGTGCCTCACGACCGAATGATGGCGTGAAGCCCGGTGCGAAGACCCTGGAAAAAGAAAGAGTGCGGGTCAGTAAGTCACAAGGGAACTACGTCCAGTGACCCGCTAAAATAATAGCAGGTGAAGAGAATCTCCCCAGCGGCAGAACAGCGTAGCTAGAAGCTATAAGAAAAATATTTATAAATAGTGCAAGCTGGTGACGTGACCTCTGACCGTAGAGGTCATCGGCCCCGTGGCACTAAATATTAGGCTGGAATAGCACATAGATATATATAAAATAATCAAATAAAATATATTAAGCCATGCATTAAGCAGGCCGTAAGCTGCGCCGCCGAGAAGTCTTCACCTATTGAAGAAGTAGGAAATGTTGATCTCAAAACTTACCCGGTGCCGACAGCAGTTGGCCGCCGGGGTCAAGAGTGACCTCCCACGGCAAAGGATAGCCGAAGAAAGTGGCCACTTTAGCGCCGTGAATAGACACTTAGGTAATGTTGTCCAATCTCGCTCGCACACCCATAGACAAATTAGTTATTTAGTGTCGAAAATACTAAATTATCGACTATTTTAGAGAATTTATTTCAAATAGATTCATAAAAAATCCACAACGTTACAATACCCCCCCAATTAGTTCTGGGTTTTTGTTACCCAAAAACCCGATACTGGACTGCTCAATAAAATGCCTGACTTACGCTTACACATACATACTTCCTTACATACCTCCCCTATCATGTTCATCCATACGTAGCGGTTACCACTTCAGTAATGTAGCACACGCGTTCCTTCCAAAGAGAGTTTCCAGGTTAATAGGCACTGGAGACTCAGACGTAAATCAAACAAGATGGAAAACATTGAAATGCCACAGACAACAATTTCAATGGGAAGAAAAGAAGCAATCGAACCACTATATATTTTCAACTTTAAAAAGGGAAGGTGTTATGTTTTTAGTATAGGGCTTATTTTAGATGTATACATTACCGCATCTGCAATAAGGCTTATTTCACGAGTTTGCAAACCGCTCGGAAGAAGACATAACAAAAAGGGATGCAATGAGGCTTGTTTTTAGAACTGAGTTTGCACGACCGCTCAGCATAATGGTATAAAACCATAAAACAGTACCCCGATACTGGTTGAATTCCCAGCTCGAAGAAAAAGGTATCTGTTGGTTTAAAACGCCAACAGATCCAACAAATGGTATAAAACCATAAAAATTCCCGGTGACTGGTTTAGTGTCCCAGCACCAAGATAAGGTATCCGTTGGTTTAAAACGACAACGGACCTAAAAACAACATCGGTTGGTTTAAAACGCCAACCGACCCACAACAACCATTACTAGGCGAAGCCTAATAATAAAGGAAAACAAACATGAAGTTCAAAGTTCCATCTCAAAGAGAGGAGAAAAGAAGAAGAAAATATATAGCAGTGGAAGGGTAATAAGATTTAAAAAGTTAACTTTATTTAAACTATATAAGTGTCATTGTCAAATATGAACAATGAAAAAGTATAATTAACTACTTTTAAAAGTTATGACCAAGTCGAATTATTATTAAAAGAGTTATTTTGAAAGGATAGTGGCTTATTATTTCACCCACATACAGTGAGTATTATTTATGCAAACATCAGTTGCAAAAGGAACAACGAGTGTTCAAAAAATTTAAAAATTTTAAAAACTTTCCAAAGTTTAAAAAAGTTCAAAAAACAGAACCCAAGGTTCAACAAACAAATTAATTAATTTGATGTTTTGTAGTCGTAGGCGTTTGTCTTGGGACCAAAAGTTCAAAAAAAATATTTACAAATCAAGAAAACAATGGAGGCATTTTAGGGTTAACCCAAAGGGCAAATTTTTTATTTTTTTTGCAAAGTCAAAATGTTGGAAAAATTTCTAAGTTCCAGTTCCAAGGAATAGAGATTTTAATTTTTTTTAATATTTTTAATTAATGTATTTTTTATAATATTATTTTTCATTTAGTATTATTCACCATATTGTAGTGAATAAACGTTGATATAAAAACAACAGGAACATAAAAATGAAATAGCCATCCCAGGAAAAGTCACACAACAGGATACAGAAGTAACCATAGAGTTAAAAGATATTGTATAATATTTAGCACTAAAGACCAAAAGTTGTTATTCTCAAAAGAATAATCTTATTTTGTTTTTAAAAAAACAAGGCAATTTTGATACAAAATTAGTAGTTTTTTTTAATTATACTACTGGCAACACTTTTTGATTGTCAAAGTTATATGACGTTTGACAGTTTAGTTACATTTTTCTTTCAGAACAATTCAAAACAAAGTCTTGATGAAATTAATTTGAAGTTCTATTATAAGAACCAAAGATATAAACAATAGAAAAACAGTACATTAGTAGGTACGTATGAAGACTATCAACAGGATGTATGAGTATTTCAAGATATAAAAAGTTTTTGTAAAAAGTGTTCAAAGTTGGGTACATGAAATTAAAGTTATAACTGTTGACCCTTTTATAGGTAAAAGTGTATATCATTACGACCATGTAGTAATTAAAAGGTTGTAGGCAGTGTAACAACACAGTACAATAACAAGAAGTTTTAATTATATTTTAAATTGTGTTGGTATATACTTGTTTGCCACAACAGTGGTGTAATATTATTTAAGTGCAATGTTAAGTTTATTAGAATTGACCTATGATTAAAACAATAGTTCTTATAAGAATAAAACCGTGTTTATTCATAATTAGGAAGTTAAGTTGTTAGTTTAAATTAATTGATTATGTTTCATTAAAAAATTTATGTGAAATATGTGGTTATTTGAATGACTGCTATAAATTTTGCTAAAAATAACATGAAAGGAACACACACTTTGTCATGAATATGTCCATTGATGCACCAGGCATCCTATAGGGAATATGGGTAATGTATACTTTGTACGGTCAATTTAAATTAAAGGTAATTATTATAAAGACTTGAATCACAGACTCAACAATCCAATATGCAGAACAAGATGAAGGACTATCAATTTAAGTATTTATTATCTTTGTTGTTCTTTTCAAAGATATATATGTTGGTTTTATGGAGATCTTTTATTTTCCTTGTTTTTCTTTTCAAGGGATATATATATTTCTTTTTTTTTTAATGATCAAGCTAATTTGGATACAGAAATCCGACAACGAGCAACATGACTACATAACAGTTCAATATAAAATTTAAATGGTAAAGTAACCCAAAGTTAGTAATAAGATAAGTAAAAACTAGGGTGCGATGAGCGAGATTGACATAAAATGAAGTAAGTAATTTACTTCAATAAAGTAAGTAATTTACTGAAATAAAGTAAAATATAGGTAACCTGTCAGTGAATGGTAGACTATTTGTGTTCAAAACAACAAAATAGTTGAAAAAATTAAAATGTAAACAAAATTCAACCAGCAATAGGTTGATATAATAACTAAGTTATTATTATGCAAAATATATGCACATAAGGGAATTAAATGTGAAAAGTATAATAAGTTCACTGACGGGGTACTCAGTGTGTGTACAACAGACACACCAGAACAAAAATTAATAAAAAGTAAGTAGCGAGATGATATGAAGTTGAGATCAACAAGTCCATAAGAAGTAAAAGAAAATAGGTCCTTACCTTACCAGTGGGTATAAAAGTAGTAATATACAGTTGAAACAACTGTAAAAAATAATAAACCTGTCTAGTTTAACTAGTACAAAGGTTTTCATCAACAAAAGTGTTAATGCAAAAAAATTTTAAAATTATTGATAATTACCTTGATGTTATGAAACAAAGGTATTAAGGTAAATATATAGGCAATTGAACTGATATAACAGACATAAATGGTAATTATTCAGTTTAAAATAGAAATAAAAAAATATTTTTAAGTACCCACATTTGGAGTAAAAATAAAAATTCACTAAAAATTGGTGAAAAAATCACCACACTGGTAAAGTAAAGAGAAAATAAGAATAAATAAAGTATAACAGACCAAACACACAATACCTGCGGCAGAATAATACCTTTGTAGGGGCGCCAATGTAACGAAAGAAAAAGTTTTATGCTAGTGTTTTAATGTGCAAGTTAAATGAGTAAATAAAATGTGGCTATGAGAACTGTAAAAAGTATAAATATAATGTTTGGTTGGCTAGCTAATGAGACAGAAAAGAAAAGACCGATTAACAATTTATACAGCTGTAATCAATATAAAGAAAGCGTTACATGAATTTAGGTTTAGATAGGTATTAGGAAATGAATCTCAGGGTGGATTCGCAATAAATATTCTGCCGAGGCGTTGTTTGATCCGTTGTGCAGAGATGGTGGTATGCACTTAGCTCGTTCACTCCCGGCTGCTGATGTTGCCGGCGTGCCAGGGTCCTCGCTGGTGTGCCTCACGACCGAATGATGGCGTGGAGCCCGGTGCGAAGACCCTGGAAAAAGAAAGAGTGCGGGTCAGTAAGTCACAAGGGAACTACGTCCAGTGACCCGCTAAAATAATAGCAGGTGAAGAGAATCTCCCCAGCGGCAGAACAGCGTAGCTAGAAGCTATAAGAAAAATATTTATAAATAGTGCAAGCTGGTGACGTGACCTCTGACCGTAGAGGTCATCGGCCCCGTGGCACTAAATATTAGGCTGGAATAGCACATAGATATATATAAAATAATCAAATAAAATATATTAAGCCATGCATTAAGCAGACCGTAAGCTGCGCCGCCGAGAAGTCTTCACCTGTTGAAGAAGTAGGAAATGTTGATCTCAAAACTTACCCGGTGCCGACAGCAGTTGGCCGCCGGGGTCAAGAGTGACCTCCCACGGCAAAGGATAGCCGAAGAAAGTGGCCACTTTAGCGCCGTGAATAGACACTTAGGTAATGTTGTCCAATCTCGCTCGCACACCCATAGACAAATTAGTTATTTAGTGTCGAAAATACTAAATTATCGACTATTTTAGAGAATTTATTTCAAATAGATTCATAAAAAATCCACAACGTTACATGTTGACTGCGCATGCAATGGCATCTGAATCATTAGCTTTGTTTTGTTTATTTAACTCGACGAGTCAGACTTTTAATATTCGTTTAAATGCGTCATTGGATTTTTAATTCCCACCGTAAAAGCATACGCAGAACCGCTCTGTTTGCCTAGGATGGACTGGAAATAGATGTATGACGTTGATACAGGTTTAGCGTTCTGGTGGACGAAATCTCAGAAAAATGTGTTGTTTTTTTATACCACTGAGGTGGTGGAAAGGTACACGGTCCACCTGGTGGAAAGTCGTTACTATGGCCTATGGACGTGTGCGAAACCAAGGGCGTTACACTCGTGCTGTCGACCCTGAAGAAACTTTCTAATGCCATTCTTAAAGAAAGCCAACTTTATTGGATTTAACATTCATAGTCATTTTTACGTCATCATAGACACTTGAAATTTAAGACATGTGTTTCATTCTTCCTGCAAGATTTTACGATGGTGGGTTGAGAAGTTCAGGCGTTGAAGCGTAACAATTTTTTTTTTTTAAATAATATTAGTAACCGAAATTATCGAAATTACTAATATTCCCTCTAACCCCTCCAACTAAGCTAAATTGTGCTTGTGCTAGGAGTGAGTTCCCGTCGGTATTGTAAAGGCCAGGATTCGAAACCGGGACCTCTCGATCGTAAGGCCGACTCCTTAACCAACGAAGGCCTTCAAAGCTAAGGTGGTGGTAAAAGCGTGGTTAAATTGTGTTCTAGTTTAGAACAAGCTTCTTCTGGCCTCTTAAAATATATTAATCGATTAACTTATCACAGTCCACAGCTGGACATAGGCCTCTCCTAATGTTGGGAAGCTTTGGCTTATTGTTTCCACGCTGGTCAGACAATTTAATACATGTAGAATATACTGCTTCCAGGCTGTCTGGCTGTGGTCCATGTGAAACTTGCGTTCCAGACGTTTCGTCGATCACTGCGGTCGACATCTTCAGTGGCGCAGGTCCGGGCCCACACATTTTTTCTCACGTATACTTCGAGAAGCCATCGAAATATTTAACCATCCCAGCAACTTTAACCCGAAAAACGAGGGATTTCAGCTGCAAAAAGATTGGTACCCAGCACTGAGAGCCGCTCGGTATCACAGTGCAAACGACCAATCAGGATCGAGTACGTCGGTGCCACAGCTCTCGACAAATCAGGATTGAGCAAGTCGATTCCCCCCTCCGGCCACGCCTATAAATACGCCAGCGACTCAAGATTCTACATCAGTCGCAGCGAAGCTGCCGACGAGGCAAGGTTTCCGAACTCGTCGTCGCCCGGACCTGCGCCACTGAAGATGTCGATCGCAGTGATCGACGAAACATCTGGAACCCAAGTTTCACATGGACCACGGCCAAAGCCTGAAGACTTATATAAGTTGATACATGGTGTTATTTCGAGTTTTCCTTCTTTCGCAGTGTTATCGTCTGCATATGTTTCCGTTAATCGCTTCTTACGACACCCTTCGGATGCGATCGGGTGGTGATGCTTGTATTCTTTCTCCGTCACCATTCCTATACTTAACATATATATCGCGACTCAACCGATGTTCATAAATCTGTGTTTTGTGTGACTAACAATTGTCTCTCAGTCCAAATTCGCCGTCTTGAATAAATCAGGCTTAAAATTCTGGCTACGTAAGCGTATAATTGGAAAGTTATTTATACAATAGAGGCCGGATCGCGTAAACGATTTAATTCTAAATAATACTAATGATTTGGCTCTTAGCGTTACGATGATGTGCCAAATATTTGATTCACACACTACAGTTTCCGTTAAATATCATTGTTTCTATAATATTATTCAGCTAGTACCTATTGATATTGGCTGCGAACATTACCTGTCTAACACTTTCACTGTTTAGACTCTAAATAGTGAAATAGTTAGATAGTTGGGCTTTAGACTGTTATATACGGTATTTAAGTTACTTGGATATTAACTATCATAGTAATTAAATATTATTATTATTATTATTTGGACTATGGACGAGCAGCAAAGTGCTGGTATGTCCACTTCATGGTGTTGGAGTATAGTTCAGCCTTTGTTAGTAGTCCACATCACTTTTATTGTTTATTGTTCACTAGAAGCCATTTATCCAGGCGACACTTGAAAGCGGTTAGCGTTGCTGCTGACACCACTTCTTGTATTTTGTATGTATTTATATAATGTATTTATTTACCCGACTGTGCCAGAAGGAGGGTTATGTTATTCGAGAGTATGTATGTATGTACGTGTGTATGTATGTATAATTGTTTTGCACGCTCTGCAGCCTAAACAGCTCGATGGACTTTAGCTTGAGAGTTGTCGTTAGATTCGTATTTACTGTGAGATGTTACTCTTACAGTAAAAAACGAATCTAACGACGAAATATGTAAATTGTGGCGTAGCGGTAGTGAACGCGGCCGCTACGCAGGAGGCGCGGGTTCGATCCCCGCTCAGTGCAAATATTTGTATACATGAATATGTATATTTGCATTGGTCTGGGTGTTTCTATGTATAATATGTATGTATTTACAAAAAAAAAGACGTATCTAAGTATGTTTATCCGCATTCTAGATTCCATAACACAAGTTAGTTAAGCTATGCTTACCATGGGTCTAGATAGCGTTGTGTAAAATATTGTGGAATATTAATATTTGTATATCAAACTAAAAAAAAAACAAAATGGCGGATTTACATTAAGAAAAATCATTCAAATGAATCGAGTGGGGTATCAAAATGAAGGAAATTGAAAGAAGATTACAAAAATATAGATTTCATAACTAAAAATTTTAAAATAAAATAAATTATTAAAAATAAAATAACCCGACTGATGTTGAAAAGATCGAAACAAGCTTTTTAGCAGTTGGTACCCATTTGCAAATCTTAAACCCGATGAATCTTTATGGGTACCGCCTGCTATGAAGCTTGCTTCGATCTTTTCAGCATAAGTCGGGTTTTTTATTTTTAACAATTTATTTTATTGTATTGTATGTTTTCGCTCGCTGTGTGAAGCCGGCCTTCTGTGCTAACCTCTTTATGTCGTGATACAAGCGTAGATGTTTTGCAACATTGAATTTTTAACATTAAATCTTTGTGACAAAAAAGTGATGGCGTCCAAATTTACTTCCGCAGACGTTCAAATTGTGAAATGACAATCTGACATACTAGTCTGTATGGTCACTGACCTTTTCTATTATCTGCTGTGAGATTTTGATAAAATTCCCTGTCTATATTGGAGTATGTACGTATGCATCTGGATATTCTCGACGTGTAGGTACATACCTATCCATCGGGTGGGCCGTGTGTTTGTCTGCCACTTAAATGGTATAAAAAATACATATACTCACGCCTGTAAATCCCCGAGGGGGTAGGCAGAGGTGTATTTACAGAAAATTTGCGATAGGTTTATTGAGAAAGCTGTTTTATACATACATACATACATACATATAATCACCCCTTTATCCCCGGAGGGTTAGGCAGAGGTGAATTAACACCCACATTTCACCAAACTGTATTCGGTCCCACGAGGTTGAGCCTATTGCCGTATTCCGGGCACAATTGTTGACTCGAGCCATGCATCTGAGGCTGAGTCTGGGCTGTACATATCTGTCTGATGTTAAAGTTAATCAGCCCTATCCCTTAGTCGCCTTGTACGACAGCACATGGGAAGAGAAGGGGTGGTCCAAATTCTACTCTGCCGGGAACCACGCAGAATAACCATGCAGAAAAAAGCCATTATCATAGCTATTTAATTAAACGGCTATACAAATAATTAAACGTCATTGATCCAAGCTACTTACCTAGCCGTTTAATCAAATGGCTGAACACCATTCGAGCCGCTAATTGTACGGCGCCGTTCAGTAAAGAGCCTAGGCAGTTAATTGAACGGCTGATTAAGCTCGTTGGCTGCGACACATATATCTGGATATCATACGTATTGGCAGTAACGTGGTAACCAGCATTCATAGACTATGGTACCACTTTCTATCAGGTAGGCTACCATCATTGTAGTATTGTAGTATGCAGAACCGCTGCAGATGTGTCAGGAGAGTCTTAGGTGGACCCACGGATTATTAATTTTAAGTTTTCAACATTTTGATGAAAAAAAAGTTGTTTTTTTTAGGTATTAATGTTTTAAAAATAAAGTTAAGTTTGAAATTTTGTCTGAAATTTTCCTCTTCTTCTAAGTTTTTTTTTTAAATTTACTTTTATCTAAAAGTTTATCATCAGATTAGATAGGCTATTAAACAAGGTTTATTTTAATATGTAGGTGTCTGAACAAAAAGTTAATAGAATTTTAGTTATTTAGGTTTAATTGAAATATCCCTAGACCGTGTTGATGTGTGTATTTCACTACATTTCAACGCTACGTTTCTGTATTCGTAATTACTTAATTATCGATCATCCAATTCATTAGGAACGATAACATCGTATACCGTTACGGCGATTATCTAATTTCGTGATAATATCGCTAGGGTTAATCGATTACTGATCGATATTTATTCGATAAGTCGGTTCTAGACATCGGGCTTTAGTTGAAAGCTTATCCAATAATATATCACGTGTACTTCTAAATTAATTAATTTTGGTGTATACAGAGTGTATATTTACGATACGTAATTAATTTAGGCACGTGATGTTTTTGATATAGAATAATATTTTTTTAATACCACTGAGGTGGTAGACAATCACACGGTTGATCTGATGGAAAATGGTTACTGTGCCCTATGGACGTGGGCCGAACCTGTAACATAAAGAGTTTCTGTCCCGTCAGTGTAGACTATTAGTAGTAGAGTATTCTAGGACATTCAGAAGTGATCATAGCTTAAGTAGGTATCGTGTAATATAGGTTTTAGAATAAGCAAGGTTATGTTAAATTTTATCCGCATTCTAGAGCCCATAGGTCTTTATGCTTACTTTGGGTCTATATAGCGCTGTGTAGAATATTGATTTATTTTGTAATATTGGTTATTACTGTCACACATTACAGTACATTATTACTCTCCCCTGCTATGGGTTTTCCAAGCGACTAAAATATTTCTGCTTTCTTCTTATTAAATTCTTTAAGAAGGACATTAGAAGATTATTACAAGGTCGGCGCCCCTGGTGCTGCACACGTTCATACTCTTTATACTCGAATTCTACCTTATTCCCTATTTTGTTCTCCTTTTTTGTATGTGTGGAAAAACCCAACGAGAATCAAACACTTCACAACAACCAGAGGAATATGGGTATCCCCCTGGCATAAGTATAAAAATAAAATTCATCGGGTCTGTTATTTACGAAGCAATACTAAATGAGGTCGAATGTATTGTTTCACCATAAATAGAGTAACCAAAGTCGTTCGTATTTATATGGTGTTGTTTTAAGTGGACTTGTATAAATGTAAGTTGAGAATTTATTATGAATATTGGAATGATCTGGCTTTGTTTGAAAATTCACTTTTTAGAGCCTTTTTTCATTTACTTAGAGCTGGTTTTGATGGAAAATATTAGCAGGGATCAACGAAACCGGGTCAAGATATCACGATTAAAAAAAATGTATTTTGAATTATAGTAAACTTGTCCGGTTTTGTTGGCCAATATTGTATATCTTGGTCAGCTATGCGGAGAGATCCCGTACGGATCCCAATCGGCTTCACCATTGAACTTTAACTCCAAAAAAAAAATTTATTGGGAATTCTACCCCAAGTCTCTACTCATACTTGTCAGTTGTCATCTCCTCAGCCACTCCCTTTCTTCCCATATCATCTTCACGCATTCCATCCATTTTTTTTTGTCCCTACATCTGGTTCTTAAGCCCTCTACATTCATACTTAGAACCTTTTTACAACATTACTTTCATCTCTTCTCGTAATAAGACTACAGACAGTCGTTTGCTTTTAAATTTTTCATTCACTATAGACTTTCAGGGTTTGCGTTGCATGTAAAATATACTGCTTACGGGCTGTTTCATATATGAAATTTGCATTCCAGACGTTTCGTCGATCGCTGCGATCGACATCTACAGTGGCGCAGGCCCGGGCCGGTTCTTTCATTCACTGTTACATCATTCAAACTTATATACCCATTACTAATTCTTTTCACTCTCGTCACAACAGTAGAGGATAATTAATACGCTGAACATCTCATTCGCGACGCCTACTCGATATAAATCTATTTATATTCGATGCTCGAGACGACTGGCGTGCTACAGGGCACCGATGTTATTGTCTTGGAGCATTGTGATTCATGTTTGTGGAGTAAACAACTTTCGAACTATATCTACTCAGAGGCCTAGAGGCTGCCGTTAACGTCATCAGTTTTACGAGATTCATCAGTTTTATGCCAAGTTTTTACCACTTAAGTAGCAGACAAATACACAGTGTAATGATGAGAAGTAGTTTATCCTGGACTATGAACGTGTGCAATATCAATATCTCGAAGAACGCTATATTGTAGTCGATTGGAAACATCACGAAACTGTGGAATGAACTCATTCCACAGTTTAAGCGGTATGGGATGTAATTCTTAAATACTTCACTGTGCGTATCGCTTTCGGTTGCAATCCACCCATGTTTATTCAAATTGATTTCATTCAAATGGCGGAGTTATCATAAATCAATGATTGAAAAATCATTCATTAGTTCGGTTAGTTCGTAAGAATATCGGTAGAGACTTCACAGTAGCCTCAAAGACAGATTTACAAGGAGAAAATTGGATTGGTTTCGGCAAGGTACGGTCGCTTAGTGGTCAAAGCATTGTCCCTACAAGGCAAAGATCGCGGGTTCGAACCCCGCCTTGACCGATTCAAACTTTCCTATTTTAATCAATGTTTTCACTTGCTTCGATTGTGCATACGCCTGTTGTTTCTTCTACTTTGATTTAATACATGTTTACCAATTGCAGGTACAAAATGTACTCGATTTATTTACCGTTTTATTCATTCACCTTCACCTCTGTTTGATAAACTGCAGTAGCGAATTACATTGTGTTCTGTAATAAATCGGTCACGGTGAACCAAATTATGGGAGGCTGGGCACAATAATTCGCACCCAGCTAAAAGTTGTCAACCATGATAAACGAACTCTAAAAGTCCCCATCGATCCGATGCCTGGATTTTTTATTCAAGGTGAAACGTCACCACAGCGGGATATTCGCGATTTTCAGTCAAACAGTCTAAAAAGTAAAAAGATCTGAGGCAAAATTAAAGATCAGAAAATTATCTTTAAAAACGTTTAACACTTTTTTCCTAAGAGCCACTGTTTCTGAAATGAAATAATTCGAAAAAGTAGGAGAGTTGTACTAGCAAGGGTTGAAATTAATAAAAGACCTTTGTCTCCGAAATATGTGGGGTATTATGTTGAAATTCATACCAAATACTGCAACACCTGGAAGCTGTGAAATAAAAATCTATCTTTACGTCAATGCTCATTGCATACACAAAGGGATAGTCGTTTATATAGTAACTGCGACTCCACCTTCCTTTTTCGGCCAATACATCCATATTAATCCATACTAATATTATAAATGCGAAAGTAGCACTGTCTGTCTGTCTGTATGTTACGCTTTCACATCTAAACCACTGAACCGATTTTCATAAAATTTGGTATAGAAGCAGATTAGACCTTGACAAAGGACATCCATAGTAATATTATAAATGCGAAAGTAACTGTCTGTCTGTCTGTATGTTACGCTTTCACGCCTAAACCACTGAGCCGATCTTGATGAAATTTGGTACAGAGGTATATTAGAGCTTGAGAACGGACATAGGCTACGTTTTATCACGAGAAAGGGGGTTTAAGGGGGGGAAATAGGGGGTGAAAGTTTTTATGAAAGTTTGTCATTTCTGAAGATACCTTAATGAAATTTGGTACAGAGGTAGATTAGAGCGTGAGAACGGACATAGGCTACATTTTATCGCGAAAAGGGGGGTAGAAGGGGGGGGGACTAGCGCCTTGGGATGAAAGTTTGTCATTTTGAAGATTTCCTGATGAAATTTTGTACAGAGATAGTTTAGAGCTTGGGAACGGATATAGGCTACCTTTTATCGTGAAAAGGGGGGTAGGGGGGGGGGCGGACTAGGGCCTTGGTATGACAGTTTGCCATTTTTGAAGATTTCTTCATGAAATTTGGTACAGAGATAGTTTAGAGCTTGGGAACGGACATAGGCTACCTTTTATAGCAAATAAGGGTAGAAGGAGGGGGGGGGGGGGGGGGAGGATATGGCTATGAGATGAAAGTTTGTCTTTTTTGAAGATATCTTAATCAAATTTGGTACAGAAGTAGATTAGAGCTTGGGAACGGACATAGGCTACCTTTTATCGCGAAAAGGGGGCGGGGGGGGAAAGGGGGGGACCAGGGTCTTGGGATAAAAGTTTATCGTTTTAGAAGATTTCCTGATGAAATTTGGTACAAAGATAGTTTAGAGCTTGGGAATGGATATAGACTACCTTTTATCGCAAAAAGGGGGTAGAAGGGGGGGACTAGGGCCTTGGAATGAACGTTTGTCATTTTTGAAGATTGCCTGATGAAATTTGGTACAGAGATAGTTTAGAGCTTGGAAAGGGACATAGGCTACCTTTTATCGCTAGAAGGGGTAGAAGAGGGGGGGGGGGAATATGGCTATGGGATGAAAGTTTGTCTTTTTTGAAGATATCCTTGTGAAATTTGGTACAGATATAGATTAAAGCTTGGGAACGAACATAGGCTGCCTTTTGTCGCGAAAGACGAGGTTAAACAAACTTTCATCCCCTATAACCCCCCCGGTTATAGGGGATGAAAGTTTGCCGGTTTTGAAGACATCCTGATGATATATTTGGTACGTACATGGATTAAAGCTTAGGAACGAACATAGGCTACCTTTTGACGTGAAAATGGTGGTATGGGGGGGTAATAAGGGATGAAAGTTTGACAGTGTTGAAGTTATCCTGATAAAATTAAGAGGGGGGGAAGAGGACTAGAGGAGTTAGTATGAAAGTTTGTCATTTTTGAAGATATCCTGATACAATTTGGTACAGAGATGGATTAGACCTCGAAAATGGATATGGGCTACCCCTTATCGCGAAAAAAGGGATAGAAGGGGAAGTGGGGAAGGGGAATAGAACTATGGAATTAAAAATTTCTCATTTTTAAATGGCACAAAAAGGGGGAAATATGGCATAAATAGTAAGAATTTCTTTCAAGATGTCCTTATGAAATTTGGTACAAAGATGAATTTGAGCTTTGGAACGAACATAGTCGAGTAGCAAACCAAATATAGAAGCGAGTGGAGAGGCGAGTAGAGATTCTTATAGGGACGAGTGGATAGGCGTGTAAAGATCGAAAATCGAGTAGAGTCGACTACAGGGGCGAGTAGATATGCGACTAGAGAGCCAGTGGAGAGGCGAGTATAGAATCAAATAGAATGCAGTAAAGGGTTGATTAGAGAGGCGAATAGGGAGGCGACTGGAAAGATGAATGTAGTGGCGAGTAAAAATCGAATAGAGACTTGAGTAGAGGTGCGAGTAGATAGGCGAGTGGGGAGAGTCAAGTAGAGACGCGAATAGAGAATCGAATGGATGGGCAAGTAGAGAGGCCAATGGAAAGGCGAGTATAGAGAAGAGTACAATGTCGAGTAGAGAGGGGAACAGAGAAGTCAGTAGAGAGACGACTATAAATTCAAGTATAGTCGAGAACAGAGGTGAGTACATAGTCAAGGACAAAGTTGAGTAGAGAGGCGAATTTAATGCTCAATAGAGTCGGCTCAACACTAAGCGATAACCGACATCCACGCGGGCGGAGCCGCGGGCAACAGCTAGTA
Source organism: Eilema caniola (assembly GCA_949126895.1). Lineage (NCBI taxonomy): Eukaryota > Metazoa > Arthropoda > Insecta > Lepidoptera > Erebidae > Eilema > Eilema caniola. Next base: position 13,789,942 of record OX421488.1, read on the forward strand.
GGCTATATTTGGTCGCGATAACCGCCATCCACGCAGGCGGAGCCGAGGTCAAAAGCTAGAATTTGATAATGAATAAAAACGAATACATTTATGATCAAACTTACTGTTTTGGTGAAAATTGCGAGAATGTTACAGTGACGTTTCACCTTGAATAAATAAAGACAAAAAACCCGGCTGATGCTAAAAAGATCGAAACAAGCTTTATAGCAGGCGGTACCCAGTAATTTTCATCTGGTTTGAGATTGAGATTTGCTAATGGGTACTTCAGACAAAGGGAAGCTTGTTTCGATCTTTTTAACATCAGTCGGATTTTTTGTTTTTAATAAAATATTTTATTTTATACTTTTTAGTTTTGACATATATTTGTTTGTATTCGTCTTCTAATTGCCTTCATGGTAATATCCGACTCGATAAATTTTGGCGTCAAAAACCCAACATATAACTTTTGTTCATATTTAATGTATCCAAGAGCACTTGGGCAATAAACACCTTTCATTTGAGACATGAATCATTGAAATCTGTACGTACGGTGGTTCAGAAGATATGAGGCAATAAAGAATATTACAAACATACATATATAAACATACAAAATACTCGCGAGAAACATAACCCTTCTCGGCAGTCGGGTAAAAAATACAGGCATCGGATTGATGAGGACTTTTTATAGTTTTATGATGGCGTGTTGAACAATTCTACAGACTTTCAACCGGGTGCGAATTATTGTACCTTCGGGCGTTTATCTTGACCGGAGTAAAAAATTGTGTACGATAAGTTAGAAAATGATTGGAAACTGAGTTTCACAACATCTCATAATCATCCTTGTGCTGATCTAGGTCGCATCTGAGGCTTTACTTTGAAGTTCGGTGTATGCTTCTTCCAGTCCAACCGCAACTTCAATATTTACATCTGTGTTTAGATATATATGTCGCCAACTAGCTTAATCAGCCGTTAAGTATCTAGGCTGTTAACTATACGGTTCCATTTAATTAAAGGGATACATAACGGGCTCTCTATGTCCAAGCATCCATTTGTATAACCACGGCATTGAGTCCTGCGGCCTAATGATTAATCAATACCTAGCTTTTTACTGGTCTATCATATAAATATTCGCAAAAATATTCGATCCACAAGTCTATAAATCAATTGTTAAACAAGTCTGTTCACTCAGAGACGAAAGGTGAATGTTTCTAGTCTAAATATATCAATCTAACGCTGCATCTACTCGAGTGGAATTATGGAGATCATTAAATAAAATGCCAGCGTATTTTTGACGGATAGGCCGGATTTAGAACGGTACAGCTGGATAAGATTGTATTGTTTATCTTGAATAGACAAACAGAAAGAAATGCGTCAGAAACATGTACGTCAATCACGAGGTTCATTGTTTTGCAGCTTATCTTGGACCCCGAAAGTCTTGATGGGAAGCCATATGCACTTGATTGATGACAAGGATTTTTTGTTGGAGGCAGAGTGCAGTTACTCGTAGTAGTTATGATGAACGATGTTTATCGAGCTGGCTTCGGGTACGGTCGGCTACAGTCGGGTAGATAAGCACGCGGCCCACCTGATAGTAAGTAGTTACCGTGGCCTATGGACGTGTGCAACACCAGGTAGTCACATTCGTGCTGCCGACCCTGTAAACACAGATAGTTTCTGTGTCGTCAGTGTAGAAGACAAAGCAGGAATAGCCTTTGGTCTTCCCACTGGCAGCACCTACTCACCGCCGGGCACATAACACGAGGTTATTATGGCTGAGGTACTTCCCCATTCGGACTGCTCAATTGGATGGGAATACCGTCGTGTTCTACCTCCTACAAAAATCTATTCTGTGCTATGGTGCTCTTCTACAATTGTTGGGCTGACATGGTTAGTGCGATTGATTCACGTCTGTAAATTTCGCCAAACTGTGATGTTCGGTGCAAATAGAGGGCGAGCCTATTGCTGTCATGCGGGCACATCATCATAGCATCTACTTATAGTTTCAACTATTTTTAAGTTGTTACCAACGGCTCCGCCCGTGTGGAATTCTGGTGCCATTTGAGGAACCCACGAGTGTTACTATGTATCTGTTACTTTGAACTATAATCTATCCTTGTAACACATTTCAGCCAGATTCGTTTAACCTTGTGAATGAAATTTACTTATTTACAAAAGTATTAACAGCTCCAAGTTAATAGCTTCCGATGCGACTGGTATTAACGCTAGGATGAAGAAGAAAGAAGCAGGATAAAAAAAAAAAATTAAAAAAAAAAAATATCTTTAATGTATTCTTCTTCAATATTCTTAGTATGAGTTTTGTATTTGGGTTGATCTGTTTTGTGTGCTGCAGTAAGCTGAAATAAACGCATTTTTCTTTTTTTTTTTTTCTTAGGATGTGGTGGTTGGAATGAAGTTTGAAAGTTTCATTCTAATTGAATGAAATCAGCAGTTACAGTGCCCAGTGCCAGGTCTAATCTACTGGTTAAAGCTGTGATAACGCGCTCTTTACATATACTCTATAGCGTCGGTAGCTTAGTGGTTAAGGAGTCGGCCTCACGATCGAGAAGTCCCGGGTTCGAATCTTGGCTATTACACTACCAACGTGAACCCACTTCTAGCACAAGCAATATAGCTTAGTTGGAGGGGTTAGAGGGAATATTAGTAATTTCGATAATTTCGGTTGCTAATATTCTTAAAAAGAAAGAAGAAAAAAAAGTAGCGTTTAGCGTTTGTTTTCTGGGTGAGTTCACAAAAATGGTTCTTCATGTAATATGTTATGATAACAAGGATTTTATTTGAGGACCACGCTATTGTATTTGGTTAGCCTGTAAGGATAGTGATGTTGAGAAATGAATAAATATTCAAATCGATGTAAATAGAAAAAAAAAGACGGGTTGCACTCTGGGAGTGCCGGCAGAAGTGAAAACTTTTTCTTTCTTTCTTTCTTCGTTATATACATAGAAAAAGATAAAAAGAACATACCACACCATACCATACCATTCCATACCATACCCATAATATAGCGCCAATCATAGAACCTATCACTAATTTTCTGCTAATTTTCTGTCAGAAGAAATTAATAAATTACAAAAAGAAAAAACAATCAATCACAAAAAGTAATAAATTACAAAAAAAATATCTCAAAAGTAATAAAATACAAAAAGAAAAATAACCACAAAAAGTGCCAGAAGCCCAGGTTCGAACCTGGTAATATCTGAAAACATAGTACTTATAGTCGAACTGCTAACCGTTAAGCCACGATGCTATTTATTGTATCTTGCAAAATAGACAGTCTTTCTCTTTAGCTAATGTTGTATGACGTCAGTCGTCGGTTACGGTTCAAAGGTCAAACGATCCTGACGCAAGTTTAACAATTTTTACCCATCCAACTCCGCTATAGAAGTTTTCACTTCAATAATCGATCGAGGCGGGGTTTGAACAGACAATATTTTGACCACTAAGCTGCCAGACCTCGCCCTAACCAATTCAAATTTCTCATTCGACAATGGAGTATGTCTCTCGATATTCTTACGACCTTAGCTTAGACATTACCCCTGTAAGGCAAAGATCTTGGGTTCAAACCCCGCCTAAACCGATTCATTTTTTCTATTTAAATCGATTTGAATATTTAGCATAAAAATACTAAAAAAATTAATTCATAATGAATAAATGAATGAACAAATAAAATGTCCTCCTAGCTGGACTACGATAACTAAACTAAATGTGGCTAGCAGACCCATAAATTTGCATTTCTGGAACATATTAGATGAAAATTAAGTACAGGTACGATATATTAGTTTGGATATGTGATACATAGGGATAAAAGTAGGTAATGTCGTAACGTATTACGTAGGGGGAAAAGAAGATGGATGTATGAAATATGATATGTATGTGTGTATTGAGGAAACGGCAAATACATCCTACTAATATTATGATGAAACTTTATGAATTTGTTTGGATGTTTTGTACCTATTCTAACTCCTATAAGTGTTACTTTTATCCTTGAAATAGGTTCCAATGGTTGGCGAAAACTGGACCAGATTGTCACACAGGCAAAACTGCGAGCATTAAATATTTATTATATCAAAGACATGGCTGACGCTTGTTTGCCACCTGATAGTCCACCTGATGGAAAGTGGTTACCGTGCCTTATGAATGTGTGTAACACCAGAGGAGTCACACTCGTGCTGCCGGCATTGTAAACATAGAGAGCTTCTAGCCGTCAGTGTAGAAGACAAAGCTGGTCTCCCACTGACAGCACAAAATCTCTCCAGTGAGCTCTGGCTACCCTACTTACCGCCGGGAATACAACACGAGTTTATTATGTCCGCGGTATTCTGTAGGGCGGAGGTACGGTGTCCTACCTCCTGCATATAGGTATAGTATAGGATAAAAGCTGGAAGATGATATTTATAACATCATCATCATCTCTGAGCCCATTCCCAGCTCAATAGGGCTAAGCTTTCTAGTCTGACTGTGACGGGACGGAACTTGAATATTTTTCATGAAGAGACTGCAATAACATACTTCATCATCAGGCTATATTAGTCCACTGCTGGATATAGCCCTCCCCTAATAAGCGCCATAGCGCCCTGTCTTCAGCTTGCCGCATCCAGCATTTGCCTGCAGTCTTCCTTAGATCGTCATCCCACCTGGTCGGAGGGCGTCCTACACTACGCTTGCCGAGTTGCGGTCTCCACTCAAGAACACGTTTACCCCAACGGTTGTCGGTTCTTCGCGAGATGTGGCCAGCCCACTGCCACTTCAGCTTGCTGATTCTTTGAGCTATGTCGATAACTTTGGTTCTCTGTCGGATGTAACACGAACATACACAAAAAAAAGACGGGTTGCACTCTGGGAGTGCCAACAGAAGTGAAAACTTTTTCTTTCTTTGTTTCTTAGTTATATACATAGAAAAAGATAAAAAAAACATACCATACAATACCATACCTATAATACAGCGCCAATCATAGACCCATCACTAATTTTCTGCTAATTTTCTATCAGAAGAAATTTATAAATTACAAAAAGATAAAATAATCACAAAAAGTAATAAATTACAAAAAGAAAAAATAATCACAAAAAGTGTCAGAAAGCCAGGTTTGAACCCGGTACTATCTGAAACAATAAGCACTTATAGTCGAAGCGTTTACCGCTATGCTGCGAAGCTATTCATCGTACATTGCAAAATGGACAGTCTATAGCTAATATTGTATGACGTCAGTCGTCGGTTACGGTCCAAAGGTCAAGCGATTCTGACGCGCGAGTTCAACAATTTTTACCCATCCAACGCGGCTAAAGAAGTTTTCACTTCAAAAATTATGAAGAATAAAAGATTATTAGATTATTATTACCAAATTTGGATTTCGGGGGGTGGACATTACTGACGGTGGAGTTGAGCGCTGATGCATCGCAAGTCCCAGTCGCCGTCATGGTGTTCCTCTCTGTACTACGCTATGGACCCGGCGACCGCACGGTGAATCCATGGAGTGCTGAGAATCGGATCTCTAGGCTATATATCATCACGCTACTACGCAAGAGAACAGAGCAGTGATCATTAATATCAACAAATCCGACATCCACGCGGGCGTAGCCGCGGGCAACAGCTAGTTATATTATATAGACAAGATTATTATTGCGAAACATTTCGCGACTCAATATTTATGAGTCTAGGAAACTTGACTATGATATGAAGTCATCCTTCATAGTGTCTGTACTCAACTCTTATTACTTTCTCAGAGACCCAAAGTTATTGAGACGATGCCTAAAACCACAATTACTATGTCACACGAGATTGAAATACAAATGAGTGTTCAGGAACGGAGTAATTTTGTGGTGTTGGTATGAACTAGAGAGCGTTTTCACATTTATCCGATAATATCGGCCCGATACGGCCATTTGCCCGAGGCACAGACTACCTAGTTAGGGATGCTACGGATGAAAAAAAACAGGAATGGAATGAGTTTCTTTTGTTATATTCATGATCAGCGTCATCAATTAAGGCGAAAATAAAGACACAAAACTAAGAAAATGTCATTAAGGTCGAAAATTGATTGCAGTCGCTGTTTTAGTTGTGTTCGTCTCTTTGTGATCCGATATCGGGCCAAAACTGTGGTGTTGGCTCCGATAACTGATATCGGGCCGGACAATGTGAAAGAGAGATATATATCTCATACATTTGACTATATCGGATATCGAATATCGGCTATCGGATGAGTGTGAAAACGCTCGAGGGGTAAGATATATGATCGTACCCCCAGAAATCTATACTAATATTATGAATGGGAAAGTATATGTGTGTGTCTGTTTGTTTGTCCATCTTTCACACTTTAAATTTGGTATAGAGATAGATTAGACCTCAGGGTCTAATCTATCGTGTGCGTTCGCGCAGCGGAATGTTGTTGAATTTAAAGATTTTAATTATGCAGATATTTAGTGTATGACGTCGTGTAATTGTGTATGGTAAAAAAAAAATTGTGCATGCAGCCATTGTGGAGAAATTCGCTAAAAACTGATTCCGCTGGGCGAACGTTGTCCTGGCGGAACTTTTTTCTAATCCATGGACTTAGAAGAAAAGAAATGTGTCCAAAAATTAGTGTATATTTGTGTGTAATTGTGTATGTATGAATAAAATTAGTGCATGCATAAACTTCGGAGAAATTCAAGTTTCCGCTACGCGAACGTTTGGCCATTAGCTAGTTTTCATATAAAGCTCTTATATAGAGAGCTGTAGATTTTTACATAGGTTGTTTTGAATTTGTTTAAATTTGTTTAAAAAACAGATTTAGAAGAAATCGTAGGGTTTAAAAGATAAAAATATAAACGTGAAATACGCTCATTAGGTCTTAGTTCGTGAAGTAGCCACTTTGGGTTCTAGATTCTCACGTTTATACAAACCTTGTAAGTGTCTGCAACATGTTGCCAAGTATCAATGATGGTTCGTTAGTAATTAATGAGTTATAGGACAATTTACCATGAGTAGACCACTGTTTGCAAAGCAGTCAAATATCAAGACGTTCTAAAGTAATTGCATAGTAAAATGTGTTCCAATAATTAGTGTATTAATTCAACTACTTACATGCAAAATTTCATCTCATTAAATTCATTAATTAAAGAGGAACAATTAAAATACTTACAAAGCATCGAAAACTTACATAACCCGACCAAATTCGGATAGATAAAAAAGCGGCCGTTCAATATATCTAGGTAACATTCTAAAATTTACAGTATAATACCGGTATTTAATTGGTACAGGTGATAACACAATTGTTTTGATATAATTTACAGGTCATTTATTTTTCTACACATGATTTTTTAAATGTATTTGACTATGACAGTAAGTACTATTTACGTAGCTACTTTATAGCTTTTTTTATATGATATTACCGTGGTACTGGACTTATGTATGTGGGCGTGTTCCCGCGCACCCCACCAAAATATTCAGAATTATTTTGTTCGAAGCGGTACACTTAAGGCTAGTCCTTTGATTAAATAGTCTAAGTACTGTAGCTAGGAATTGATCAAAAATATTATGCTAGTGTGAAAAAACAGACAACGCGCTGCGCGCAACAAGCGATAGAGGCGGCTTCCCTCTTGATACGGTACTTCCATCCTTGAAGAAAAGAGAGCGCAATATGTTTTCATAACTCACATAAGCCACGGCCTGCGCGTATTCGTTTGCTGTTGAACTTGAACCTGGTTTTGTTTTATCCCCATTCACAAATTTGCACTCAAGGACAATGTGCGTATGCGCTGTTGTTTTGCTATGTATCGCCAATTCTCCGTAATAATAATATTGACAGTGTGTTATTAATGTTATAGTGTAACAGTGAAGCTTAAAATAATTATGTGGTAGGTATATTGAGTGAGTGATAGTAAGAAGCTGATGTTTAATTAGAACTTGTTAATTGAAGATTTGTTATTATCGCAGATAGGGGCGGTATTATTAAAAAAATATTTTTCATTCTAGAAATGCAATTGTTTTATTTTTTCCTAACGCTTGTGTACGCAACTGTACCATATTAATAAATACTAAACTGGAAGGTTAAGAACGTTACTTAGAAATATGGCACGGTCGCTTTTTTGTAGCCATCCGAACTTGGTCGGGTTATGTAGGTTTTCGATGCTTTGTCAGTATTTTAATTGTTTCTCTTTAATTACTGAATTTAATGAGATGAAATTTTGTATGTGAGTAGTTGAATTAATACACTAATTATTGGAATACATTTTACTATGCAATTACTTTAGAACGTTTTGATATTTGACTGCTTTGCAAACAGTGGTCTATTCATGGTAAATTGTCCTATAACTCATTAATTACTAACGAACCATCATTGATACTTGGCAACATGTTGCAGACACTTACAAGGTTTGTATAAACGTGAACATCTAGACCCCAAAGTGGCTATTTCACGAACCAAGACCCAATGAGCGTATTTCACGTTTATATTTTTATCTTTTAAACCCTACGATTTCTTCTAAATCTGTTTTTAAACAAATTTCAACAAATTCAAAACAACCTATGTAAAAATCTACAGCTCTCTATATAAGAGCTTTATATGAAAACTAGCTAATGGCCAAACGTTCGCGTAGCGGAAACTTGAATTTCTCCGAAGTTTATGCATGCACTAATTTTATTCACAATTACACACAAATACACACTAATTTTTGGACACATTTCTTTTCTTCTAAGTCCATGAATTAGAAAAAAGTTCCGCCAGGACAACGTTCGCCCAGCGGAATAAATTTTTAGCGAATTTCTCCACAATGGCTGCATGCACAAATTTTTTTTTACCATACACAATTACACGACGTCATACACTAAATATCTGCATAATTAAAATCTTTAAATTCAACAACATTCCGCTGCGCGAACGCACACAATCTATCTCTATACCAAATTTACATACAGGACATAGGTGATGTTTGGTCGCGATAACCAACATCCACGCGGGCGGAGTCGCGGACAACAGCTAGTAATCTATATAACTAATCACGCCTGTAAATCCCCGAAGAGGTAGGCAGAGTTGTATCTAACACCCACATTTCACCATCTATGGTTTTCTTTCCTATTACCGTTGAGCTTTACTTTTTTTTTTTTTTTAATCTAGCACCTCTTGGCTGTACCGAAGTGTCGCCAGAGCCTACTCTAAACAATGCTGTTCTCCTCCTAGTCTTTTATTCATTTTACAAAAAACGCACTCAGGGTTTAGTGACTTAGTATGAATTACTTAGTATCTTAAGTATCTCGCTTTCATTCTAGTCCTCTAGTACCATACCAGTTCTCGCATGTATACTTCTCGTACTTTCGCGCTAAGCCTTTCATACTTTGGGAATAGTGGAGGGGGGTTCTGTTTATTGTTACGTGCTTTGTGTACTTTATTTTTTCATAATTTTACATTTTATATCTTATAATTATTTACTAACTAATTACCATCTTGTTACTAACATAATGTACGTAAACATGAAATCTGGTTCTCTGTATATTTTTATACACATATTATGTTTATTTACACTATGGTTCTTATATATATATATATTAAAGTTACATCGTTCTTAGCTCCTAGGTATACATTCATTTATTGTTCACAGGTGTGGTGCACCATGGGGTATTTACACAAAATATCCACTGGTGGCGTCCTTACTTACTTAGTCATGGGCTGTATGCTTACCGTTGGATGGCAAAGGAAAGAAATACACCCAGAGGAAAGGATGGGGTGGCTCTATCCTACTTCACCGGCAACCAACACGAATCTTTATTTTAGACCATAGTAGTCCATATACCTACCTAGTCATTCAATATCATTATCATCCCGAACAGAGTTCGAGGTTCGTTTTTCTAGTCTAAATGCGGCGCGTTTGAACTTCAATATTTTCTGTAAATGCCATCTGACTTCTATAATCATTGTTGCGACACATCTATTTGATTTTCCTCAGAGAGCACGTTAAGTCGGTCCCGGTTGTTCCACAAACATCTATGGTAGTTGTTACGGGTAGTTGGAGCCCTCAAAAATCCAACAACTGGTCTAGCTGCAATGCTTCGATATCACTTTTGGGTTGTGGAGGTCAGATGGCAGTCGCTTCACGTAAAATATCAAAGTTTAGCTAAATCCGCAGTTAGACTGGTAAAAAGCGGACCCCAGACTCTCAAGTTGAAAAGCTTTGCACGCGACTGGGATTAACGCTAAGGATGTAGAAGATCTATTTGATTTTCCGTTCATGTTTCGTAGTAGCACCCTGATATAAATTCATAATTTGATCCAGAACAGCACAATAATTGAGCTCTAAACTTTGCAGCTCAATAAAGGGTGGAATGTGTATAAATAATAAAATTTATATGGGATCAACTTGGAGCTAAACCAAATGCAATACAAAAATTATTGAGACGAAATTCTTTGCTAACCATGGATTTACCGTGCGGGTGCTAGGTCCATCCTGTGGCAGAGAGAGAATCCCAACCAGATCCTGACACTTATGACTAGTTGTGACTTGGGTGTAGTTTCATAAATAACGAAAATTTCTGTGAATAATAAATACAGACGAATAACACCCTCTTTTTTGAAGTCAATTAAAAATAAACCATCTTTCAACAACCACTTTTAGTCTCATTTTCTGCCTATTTTAAATACTACGCCTGAAATAACAGTATTAATTGGTATATATATCCTTTATATTATGTCTTCGTGCCCAAATCCCCATAAATACCCCTCCTCTTCCGACTGGATGCGACTTAAACTGCATACCGTTTTGAAATTTTCAGATGCCAGGGTATAAGATTGCCTAAGACAAGTCCCTCGCAATAGCAACATACCCTACGTGATTCTCATGACTATGTGACAATTAATGACTATGTGACAATTAATGACTATGAACCATTAATGACTATGTGACAATTAATGACTATGTGACAATTAATGACTGTGTGACAATTAATGACTATCTGACAATTAATGACTATGTGACAATTAATGACTACGTGACAATTAATGACTACGTGTCAATTAATGACTACGTGTCAATTAATGACTATGTGACAAATAAACGATTAGACAATCAAAGTCTTTAAAGCCGATATGAAAATGGCACATCAGCATAGTTTTTGTCCGCGGCTCCGCCAGCGTGAATGTCGGGTGTCGCGACCAAACGTAGCCTATGTCCTTACTTAAGGTCTAATCTACTCCTGATGGCGTGATCAAGGGAAATAGGGATTCATTTAATAAAGATATACAGATAGTTGCACTGGAAGTCTAGATGGTGAACAGAAATATTGTATTGACAAGGTTGACATCTAAAAATTCTCTCTAGGAATACCTACTCTGACAGCAGAGCTTTGTCATCTTTTCAGATACCTACGTATGGGGTATTTAAAAAAAATTAATACATCAATGCAAATAGATATTCATTTGCGCTGATCGGCGATTTTACCTGAGTCCTTCGACGTTTTGTTATGCCATTTAGGTGGCAGACAAACACACGGCCCACCTGATGGAAATGGGTTACCATGGCCTATGAACGTGTGCAACACCAGGCGCATCACACTTGTGCTGCCGATGCTGCAAAAATTTGCTAATGCCGTTCTTGAAGAACCCATATTCTACTGTACTGTCTCTACACTAAGGTCTTTGCAACATTACTATCAACTCCTCTCATACTATATTCAATATGTGAATATTATTTGTAAACATTCCGTCCCTTCAATTGAGTCCCACAGATACATTTAAAAATCAAGTACGGCCGTATTCAGTTCAATGTTTATTTATAGTCTTGTTAGGCAAATGCAGTACTGCGTCGAGTTCTTTTAAACACGTGTGTTGTACTGAGATGTTTGTACTTTGGTTGTACATGCCATAGACAAAATATTGTAACAGACTTGTCACTAATACTTTCTAAAGTTTACGCGAATATCACTTCATTGAAATAAAACCACTTTATAACGTTTTTAAGTATATAATAACAAATAAATCACGATAGAATCCGTTAAAAAGACTTGTCACTGTCAGTTCAACAATAAAATAACAATAAATGTATGTTTTTATATTGATTAGAGTTAATTTTCAATCTGCTATCTCCGGTTTTGGATCATTTCAAATCCGGAGATAACCGTGGCCAGAGTGCGAGGATATATGTCTTGATCAATATTACACCTCTGTATCTGATAAACAGGGATGAATGTTGTGCGTAAAGATGAAACATCTCCATATAAAAGTTCGGTCGAATCGCCGCTCAGTGCAAATATTTGTATTCATGAATATGGGTTTTTTTTTGGTCATACATCGGAGAGCACTTTAAGAGCAATCGGACCCGGACGTCCCGGTTGCCATGCGAACATCTATAAGTCGTTCTAACTGGTCTAACTGCAATGATTCGATATCGCCTATCAATTGTGGAGGTCAAATCAAGGCAGTCACTTCACAGAAAATATCGAAGTTAAGCCAAATCTGCAGTTGGACTGGTTAAGCGGACCCCAGACTCCGTGGTGGAAGCTTCGGATGGCGACAGTGCTTAACGCTTAAATGAAGAAGAATGTCAATAACAAAGTTACATTTAGAGTTTCAGGAGTGAGAGAACTCAATTGAAGGTCAATTTTAAGGATTTCTTCAAACCACTGAGCTTTGTAGACGATGTGTGCAAGTAGCCCAGTTAGCCAGAGCATTCCCTTTGTAACGGACAGGTTGCGAGTTCAATTTCCGTCTTGGATGATAATTTGGCCAATTTAAATTAATAGGAAAAGTTAGCATAGTACATACATACCTATATGCACGATTTTAAATCCCCGAAGGGGAAGGTAGAGATGTGTTTATACTCACAATTCATAGGGGGCGAGCCCATTGCCGCCAAACGGGCAGTTATAGCTTATTTAGCATAGGAATTGCGTAAAAAATTCATTGAACTTTTGAAACTCGGTGAGAATCACCAAACTTTTCATCGTTGTAATGATGTTATGCTATTATATATTATTATTTCGCGACTCGAAGATGTAAATAAATTTAGTTTATTATATCAGTGTTGACACTATTAACCTGGTTTTGAAAATAACTTTTCACTGGGGAAGTACCTCCGCTCTACAGAACCCCGCGGCCGTAATAACCTTGTATTGTTTTCCCGGTGGTGAGTAGGGTAGCCAGAACTCACTGGAGAGTTTTTGTGCTGTCAGTGGGGAGACCAAAGGCTCAGAAACTCTCTTGTGTTTACAGGATCGGCAGCACGATCGTGACTCCCATGGTGTTGCACACGTCCATAGGCCACGTCCATAAAAACATTCCATCAGGTGGGCTGTGTGCTTGTATGCCACCTCAGTTGTACTTAAAAATTAGAATAGTTTTAGTACAGAATGTATACAACAATCATCATGCTCATTGCAATTTGTCAGTTGAGTCCAAAGTCGCTTTACGAAAAATACCTATCGAAGTGTTGCCGCTTCGCAGTTAGACTGGGAAACCGACCCTAACTGTTGGTATAAGGATCAGAAGATGATGATACTGGAAAAATAGTGTGGAAGGGACAAGTGTTCTTATGGCATGATGTGGTTTGGTAGTACCTATGGCGGGTCACTTCTTTTGCAATTACGGACACTACTGGGGTTTTATTTAACGTGCGGGAAATCCCCGGACACAACCCCCGTCGGAGCCGGAGGGGGAGCTTATGTCGGACTCGAACCGACTAAACCGCACGCCATTTATAGGTCGCAGTGCAAGGCCGAAGGTGAGGTAGCTATAATGCATATCCCTCGCACCCTGGCGGATCAAGGGTCATCTTTATCGATCTGGCTCTCTTTGGGTGGGGGACCACGGCGCTCGCCGCCCTGCTTGTTCTGGGGTGACAGGCCCGCGCTCATGGAGGACGGAGGTCATTCATCGACCTCCGACGCTCGAGTTGCCTCAGTTGGCGCTCACGGTCCCGCTCCTGCTCCGCCGCCTCCTTCACAAGCTTGCTCGCAGAAGAAGGCGCCGGCCGCCCACATATTCGTGCAGCGGACCATCGCCGCGAGCAAGGTGGCGAGTGTGAGAACTCTCACTCCCACTCCCAGGGCCGCCACTAGCTTCTGCCTCGGCGCCTCTCACGCCGGACACTCGGTGGGACACTACTGGGCTAGTAGTGCAGAAGGTAAAATAATCCCGACGGCACTACTAGTGTAGTGCAGCCTGGTAGTATGGTGGGGCAGGAGCGGTATTAAAATCTCATTTAACCAGACAAAAAAATTGCGTGTAATAATTGATAACAATTTAATCGTCGTAGTAGGTACAATTATTGACACGATTCTAGCCATTCATTCAGACGGGTATCCCTCCCTCCCTATCCCTCCCTCCCAATATCATCCCCCTATTATCTCAATCCTACTAATATTATAAACGCGAAAGTTTGTATGTATGGATGGATGCATGGTTGTTTGTTACTCTTTCACGTAAAAACAACTGAATGGATTTTAATGAAACTTTACAATAATATAGCTTATACATCAGAATAACACATAGGCTACAGTTTATAACGATAACCGATACTAAAGCGATAACCGGCATCCACGCGGGCTTAGTCGCTTGCAAAAGCTAGTTAGGTATAAAGCTTTTAGAAATCTATTTAATATCCTTACTCGCGATAGAAAATTGTCCTATTTAAAGGCTTCATATAAAATCAATTTTATTTGATTACTTTCTAAAAGTCTGCGTGGTATACAGCGCTCAATCACCACTAACTACGCCCCGCGGCGCTCCGTGGGGGTCATACGATATACTTACATCGATGTTATCTTAATGTACAAGTAGGTATTTACTATACTTAGTCATGTCTACAAAAAAATGATGCACTTTCATCGTTATAACTTTTGGTTTTTCTTTTAGTAGAGAATTTTCTTTTTGGCTTATAAATTACAACATACTCACGTCTGAAAATTCCCGAAGGAACGCCCACAATTCGCTTATGGCTTAGTATAGTTTTCGGCCCCACGTTACAGGGGGTGCGCTTATTGCCGTCAAGCAGACTGTATTTTTATTGTCGGATCGAGAACAGTTTTTTTTATACCACTTAGGAGGCAGACAAGCACTTGACCCACCTGGGAAACACCAGGGGAATCAATCAATGCTGCCGACCCTATTAGTACAGAGAGTTTTTATGCCGTCAGTGTTGAAGATAAAGCAAGACAAGCCTTTGGTGTTCCCACTGACACCGCAATAGCCTTGCAGTGAGCTCTGGCTACCCTACTCACCGTCGGGATCACAACACGAGGTTATTATGGCCGCGTTATTCTGTAGAGCGGAGGTGCTTTCCCAGTCCCGTTGTGTCCAACCTCCTACAGGATTTGGACGAATGAATTAGTGGTTATGTTAATCATTCTCCCCTTACCTAGTCTAGGTGTTTATAGGCACCATGAACTATTATTCCAAAGCCAACCTCACCTGCAAACCGGTGCACCAGCAGATTACTGGATGAGCTAATTTTCCTCGAGGTTGGGAGGATCTCAGCAAAAATAAGTCAAATCAGGAGAAAGAGTGGGATACTGGACCCAAGGGCTTCCAAGTACAAGCCTTGGATGCAACTTACACTAACACTGTGGTGATGATAACTCCTGTCAGAATGACAGTAGTCTATATCATCATTTTTAAGGCGCCTACTTACTATCAGTTTACCGGAAGGCAGTCGGACGATATAAATCTGCAGTTTCGTTAACGATTTTGGACAGACGACTAATACGATCCGATAAGGCGTAGCCGCCGAACGATTCCATACTGTCTTAGGCCGGACAGTCCTAAGCCATCAGGGCGATCGAGCACACACCGGCAGGCGATCGTACGGCAGGAAACTGTCGACTCACAACACTGCCAGTGTGCAATGAAATGTTAAATTTTTTGGGCTTAACAAGCATTTGTCATAGGATGCAAGTTTCTTTTTTATATCAAGGGAACATCAGTTCAAAGTTAAATCCAAGCTTGAGGGGATGCAACCCTTGTGTTACGGCCGCCCTTTACGAAAAAGAGTTTCAAATGGGTTCTATGGTTTATCTGATGATTTTTTTTGTGAGAACGGTCTCACAATAATCTTTTAATTTGTTAGTGCAAATAAAATTATTTAAAAATTTTGTCTAGATACCCCGGACCATTTTTGTAAGTTAGAAATTATAATTATATTTCATAAGTTTAGATTTCATGGATTTCCGTTCATTTAATTCACTATATTTGTAAGAGAGATTTTTGATCCTTATGATTAACTCTATCGGCTGATGGTATATAATATACTGAATGTTATTTTTTCTGATTTTAGTCGATTCAATTACTGGATGTGGCCATGCGATTTTTCAGTAAATTTTGAATGAATTTTTGTTTCTTTTAAAAATAAGCTTATATTTCCTTGGAGCGAAAGTCACTATCACCAGTATATAGAGTACCATTAAATAAAAAATATAGAGGATGGAACTTTTCGACCGTACATCGACGGTTGAAAAGTTCCATCCTCTATATATTTTATTTTATTTTTGGATCTAGGACTAAAGTTACTTAATAAAATTGTGAATAATCTTACTGCTACCAAAAATGTTAACTTTTGTTTTATCCTATAGTACTTGAGATAAATCAGAAAAACCATTTGGACCCCATTTACTAGCGGCTGTGGCACTAGGGTTGCAAATCCACAAACTTGAATTTAACTTGAGACTGACCTCCCCTTGATATTTAAAAAAGATTATTGCATCCTCTGACAAATGTAACCCCAAATGTAACTTCACAATGGACTATATTGGACTGTCTGATGTCAATGCTCGTTACCGTTAATTGGTGTCATGTGAACAATATATGGACAGAACTATACCAACAATTTGATCCTGTTACAATATTCTATAATGTTTATATAATTATACGTCTACTATCATTATTTTGTATCTAATGATACCTTAGGAGCTACTAATTAGACAGGATGAAACGATTTCAAGCCAACAGTTATAGTCTTGCTAAAAAGAGTAATGACTTACCCATTGTCAATCGAAAGGCTCATGACTACTAAATAAGGTTCAATCCCCACTGAAAACACAGTGGCCGGTAGCAAATTTTTGAGGTAAAATATTACAAGCCATTTTGAGTTTTATTCATGGGATAAGAAAGTCATAGTCATTTGAAGGTCAAGGGGCAGCATGGCACCGCGAGATATCGCACGGCCGCGCGCACTTTCTCGCAATGCTACCGGCTGCTGACTCCCGCCAGAGCCGGAGGGCGAGGTTACGCTGGTCTGTGGGTCGCAGTGCGCGGCCGAAGGTGAGGCAGCGATAGTGCATATATATACCTCGCACCCCGGCCGACCCAGGGAGGAGGGGGGGTTTGACCCTAATTGAGTCAGTTAAGATGTTGTACTGTTATGGGAATCTCCTATAAAAGCTGTAATCAATCGAATCAATCAATTACCCTACTGCAGTCCACTGCTGGAGATAAGGCTCTCACAATGAGCGCCTTTTCGTCCGATGCTCCGCCTTCCGCATCCAACCACCTTTTTCAGGTCATCGGTCCATCTGGCTAGGGGGCGTACTACCTTCGTTTGCCTCCTCCCGGTCTCCACTCTAGACTCGTCTGCTCCAACAGCCATCGGTCCTTCGACAGACGTGGCCAGCCTATTGCCACTTCAAGCTTGCTTATTCTGCGAGCTATGTCGGTAACTTTGGTTCTTTGTCGGATGATCTTAATGTAATGTCCATATCTATCTAGACATCATCTCATAACCTAACCCTGCTTGTAAGTAATTTTTTCTAGCCACATATCAAAAACATAAAGTCAATAATAATACTTTTAACTGTCACAAGCAAAAGTTGTTTACTACTTCCATTACGTCACCACATGAAATTAAAAAGAAATACGACATCAGCATTTCCATTAGTTAGCCAAAATCCCTAAGGCCACTAAAACATGGTTCTTCAGCCGTAACCACCATACGATTGGTACATAAAAATAAATGATTAGAACATGATGGGAGATAGCAATTAAATTTAAACTCTTAATGGCAGAACGCCAATGGCGAGTTGAGATTGAAAGTGGTTGGAGATAAACTATCAGCGAAAAAATATATAAGTAACAAATTTGCGCTGATTAATTCGAGTTTAATCGAATCGCAAGGAGCAGATGAGAGTGAGTTATTAGGCCTGTAAAATATATATTTAATTGGGTTATATTTTTAGAGCTATAGAACTGCTTTTTCTGCTTTTAACTTTCGTCAGCTTTTTTATTTTTGTAGGAGGCAGGTTTTAGGACACGGCAGTATTTCCGTCCAATTGAGCAGTCCGACTGTGGAAGTACCTCTACCCTACAGAATACCGCGGCCATAATAAACTCGTGTTGTATTCCCGGCGGTGAGTAGGGTATCCAGAGCTCACTGGAGAGTTTTTGTGCTGTCAGTGGGAAGACCAAAGGCTATTCCTGCTTTGTCTTCTACGTTGACGGCACAGAAATTTTCTGTTTTTCTCCTCGGGTCGGTAACACGAGTGTGACTCAGCTGGTGTTGCACACTTCCATAGGCCACGGTAACCACCTTCCAACATGTAGGCTGTGTGCTTGTCTGCAACCTCAGTCGTATATAAAAAAGGTATATCATTCGTCTCACTTAAGGTGAGCCTGTAGTGAAAAGAATACAGTTAACTGAACAGGGAATAGGTATTTGACAGTATTAATTAACTTATCACAGTCCACAGCTGGATATAGGCCTTTCCCAATGTTGGGAAGCTTTAGCCAAACGGGCTGCTATGGGGTTTTATTTCGAGTTCTCATCCTCTCGCAGTGATATCGTCCAGTTTGTCGTAAGTCCTCTGTTATGATACCCTCCGAATGAGATGAGGGTGACGGGTGGAGCCGCTCGTCACTCTAGCAGAAGCAGGCCACGGCGTCGGGGGGGGGGGGGGGGGAGTCGGGGACCGCGTGGTCCCCCCTCCCGAGGAGGGCCAGACCGAGAGGAATGGCCCTGGGTCAGCCGGGGTGCGAGGGATATGTCACAGGACAACCTCACCTTCGGCCTAGCACATCGACCCACAGACGGCGTGCGGTTTAGTCGGTTCGAGTCCGACATAACCTCCCCCTTCGGCTCCGAAGGGGGGGGGGGGGGTATCCGTGGGGATTTCCCGCACGTAAAAAAAAAACCCTCCGAATGAGATAGAGTGGTGATACTTGTATTATTTCTCCGTCACTACACAGATATTTGACAGTAATCAGAGCGAAAAGTAATCCCAGATGCTTGAAATGTATGGACGGCGAAGAACCTTCAGTTGCTCAATGAATGACGCATGTACTGTACAATAAATAAACAAAAATGGTAAGATTTTGATAAGAAGCGGCTTCGAAAGGACTCAAGTCAATGATTTTTATTCAGAGAACAACTTGGTTGTTTCTTAATGACGTCAATAATAAATTCTACTTGACCTAAGTTTACCACCGCTTCCAAGGCGCTGGTGGAGAAGAAACGGCGCAACAAACTCCACTGCAGATTGCTAGGGAATTGAATGAAAATGTAAACCTCTTCACATACAGGATGTTTCAAAGCAAAAGGAAGCAAAAGTGATAAAGCTTTATGCCGTCGCATATATGCCACCATCTATATGCCTCCTATACAACCACCCATAGCTGCTACCCATAGCTGCCTATGGGTGGTTGTAGAGGCGGCACTCAAATCAATGATCTGATATATTCAGATTTCTCCGCTTGTATGTATTCGACGTGTATACGTTTATATGTATGTTTGTATGTATGTTTGTATGTGTTTGTAGTTTATGATATTTCTAAATGTTTATATATATGGATACATTATGTTTATAAATTTTCAAACAAGGAATGTTTATGCGAGTTTCGTCACAATATTTATTATTTATACCAAAATAGGTCAAACTATCGCCGCAATAATACTTCGTGCAACTACCTTTGAAATAAATAACTCTGCATCGCCCTGACTGGTAGTAAATGCCCATGGAATTAAGTCCGCCTTTGTACAATAATTTTCTATTTGTGCAAAAAGTTTCAATAAAAATAAAATATATGCATGAGGAAGATAAATGGGGTTTGAAATAATAATTATCTAAAGAGTCAAAAGCTTTTAATTTACATACAGTCGTACGTAACAATATGATTTATAGTACTGTAATCTTAATGGCTTTTGATGTTAAAACGGTTGGAATTCAGATTCGCTTAACGTATGGAATAGTTAATAATTTATTGTTAAATTATTCTGGCATAAATTTCTCATATCTACTAAATGATATTAAGTTTTTGTGTGTACATTACGTGTAATTGGGCAGACAGACTGGGGTAAAGCCAGCTTGTACATTGAGAGAATGGTATACCGCCGTTTGCCCGAATTTTATTTGACCGAATATCATTTGCCATAATAGTCAACAGCCATAATATTTTATGACGGAATGTTCATTTGCCTGAATTTTATTTGCCATAATATTCACATGCTAGAAGCTTTGTTTCCCATAAAGTCACTTACCATAACATCATTTGTCATAATCATTGTAAGCCCGAATTATCACATGCCCGAATTATCAAATGCCTGAATTAACACATGCCCGAATTATCACATGTCATAAACATCATTTGCCATCGACATTTGGTGTGTAACGGTTGTTATATCGGGAGAAACTGGATGCAATCGGGACTTTAGGGTACACCGAACACCCTTCTTGGTTATTTTTTTGAAGTGAAAACTTCTTTAGCGGCGTTGGATGGGTGTAAAATGTTAAGGAAGCGTCAGGATTAGTTGACCTTTGAACCGTAACCGACGACTGACGTCATACAAGATTGGTACAGACTATCTATTTTGCAATTTACAACAGATAGCGTCGTAGCTTAAACGGTATGCACTTCGGCTGTAAGTCCTTATAGTTTCAGATAGTATCGGGTTCAAACCACCTGGCCTTCAGGGATTTTTTGTGATTGTTTTTTCTTATTATAATTTATTACTTTTGGTGATTATTTTTTCTTTTTGTAATTTATTACTTTTTATGATTATTTTTTCTTTCTGTAATTTATTATTTTTTTGTGATTATTTTTTCTTTTCAAAATTTATTAATTTCTTCTAACAGAAAATTAGCAGAAAATAAGTGATAGGTTCTATGATTAGCGCTATATTATAGGTATGGTATGGTATGTTCTTTTTTATCTTTTTCTATGTATATAACGAAGAAAGAAAAAAGAAAATGTTTTCACTTCTGCCGGCACACCCAGAGTGCAACCCGTCTTTTTTTTTAAACCAGTAGCAGTTTGGTTAGGTGCCATTTGAGTTAGGTTAGCAGGTTGTCTATCGTTTACCTGAATTATTATGGCATTTTTAAATATTATGTCTAATAATCATTATGGCGTTTAAATATTATGTCTATTAATTATTATGGCAATCAAAAATATCGTATATTATGGTATCTAAGTTTCGGGTAATCGAAAGTATGTCTTTTCGGGCAAACAAAACATTCGGGCGAATGAAATTCGGGCAAATAATTTTCGGGTAAACAATAGACAACCTGAGAGAATGTGTAAATTATAATCATCATGGAGCCGAATTAATAAATAATAATATAAATAAACTTGGAGATGAGCTCCACCTTCCAAATTCTATTTCTCCACTTCACACGGTTCGGGCCATAGCTTGTAAAGTCATAAGTCATAAGAACCTGTACATACTACGAGTATATGTAGTAATAACGCTTTGGGTGTTAATTAATTATTAGATAGTGCTTACAGAACCTCTGCCACTTTGTCATCATAATAGTGGGACCAGGGACATCTAAACATATTTTTTGTACTTTTAGAGGTACAAAAAATACTACTAACTTATATACACTTTGTATGTCATAAAGATGTGAAGATATTCAACATAATTCGTAGCGTGATGGGCCACTAACTAATATTTACCTTTTAGGTTTGATTTGAAGGTTTGAGAGACATTTGTAAAGGAGGTAGGACACGACTGTATTTCCGTCCAAATGAAGCAGTACGACTGGCGTAGTACCTCCGCCCTACAGAATACCACGGTCATAATAACTTTGTGTTATGTTACCGGCGGTGAGTAGGGTAGCCAGAGCTCACTGGAGAGTTATTGTGCTGTCAGTGGAAAGACCAAAGGCTATTCCTACTTTGTCTTCTACACTGACCGCACAGTAACTCTCTGTGTTTACAGGGTCGGTAGCACGAGTGCGACTCCCCTGTTGTTGCACACGTCCATAGGCCACGGTAACCAATTTCCATCAGGTATGCTTGTCTGTGACCTCAAATGTATAAAATATAAACCGTAAATTTAGTGGAAAATTATAAAATCTCATCCGAAATTTAGTATCAATCAATCAATCAGCCCAGCGCAGCGCTGTCAACTGCTGGACATACAATGTGCGCCATTTCGTACGATCCTCCGCCTTACGCATCCAGTCTGTCCCAACCACCTTTTTTAGGTCGTCAGTCCATCTGGCCTAGCGGGTGTCCTACCTAAGGAGATACGGTCGCACTTTTATTTACAACTTCAAATGTTAAATGCAACCGTTTCTCTTTTGTCGATTGTACAAATAAAGCTGCCGGCTCAAAGCTCCAACGGTGACCCACACAGTTGACGGCCTCATTTCCTCGTTCTTTCCCTTTGGGGATATACAGACATGAGTAGACAAAATGAAGTTGATTTTACTATTATTTTATATACGCACGTTAGTAAAACATTGAGGACAGACAACTAAATTGGTAAATTATGAAGGACAGACATGCTATCCGTCGCTTAAATATTATTAAAGGCTTTTAACTCGTCTGGTTATCACAGAACAACAACCTTTTAGCTAAACGAAGACTATCATCATAGTTAACAGACAAAACGCATTAAGCGACATCGAATTTTTAGAGAAAAATGGTTTAGGTTTAAAGATATTTATTCTCATAATAAGATTTACATCACTTCCATGAGAACAATACTAAATATACATATTACAAATATCAGTTCGTCGTCGCCAAGAGAATTAATGTTAAGTACATAATATTTGAAATATAAAGTAGGTACATGAAATAAAAAGTACGTACGATACAGACATATACCTATGGACCCCAATCAAACCAAGCAACTCATCCAATGCAAATTCACACTGTTAACAAACAATAAACACCGTTATTCCTAACTATTGCCTACTACACAATGTCGGAAACAATATATTCTGTAAGTTTCTTTTTGAATACGTTAAAAGAGCTAATATTTTTAATATCTGAGGGTATATTATTATGATTATGATTATGATTAAAATGGTGTCAAATGACATCATAAACACTTTACAGTACAATATTTTCGTGTCAACTGTTGTTGTCACATAAATGGTTTTTGGTCGATATGAAATCGCTAGAAACATGTATGTAGTTCGTTAATATCATTTTCTTAAGTGCTAAGCTATGTTTACCAAATATTGTTGGTTTTTATTGGGAAATATATTTAAAAAACGATGGGGTGACGTTATAAGCTTGCCGTGTCTGTGTGTGTGTGTGTGTGGATATAGTTTGAAATAGCTATGTTTGAAAAAAAAAATCAAATCAAGATGGCCACCGACTGCCACAAAATGGCGGAGTAAATTTGTCACGACTCCATCAATATGGGTATCATATAAAAGGGCTTGACTTGTAGAATATTATTCGTTACGACAAATTTCAAATCCAAGATGGCCGCCACCACAAAATGGCGAATTCGGAATATATTTTTTTATTCACAACTCCCTCAATGTGTGTAGGTACGAGTATCAAATCAAAGAGCTTGACTAGTAGATCAAACTTAGAAGTGTAAAATAAACGGGCTGTAGTGACAGATAAATCGCATCCGTTGCTATTTACTACATCCGTTTATACTCTGGAATTCCCAGCAGAGGTAGGCAGAGGTGTATTAAAACCCAAATTTCGCCAACCATGATTTTCGGTCCCACCCTGGACTGCTCAATTGGAATTTCCGTCCAATTGAGCAGTCCAACTGAGGAAGTACCTCCGCCTTACAGAATACCGCGGCAATAATAACCTCGTGTGGTGTCCCCGGCGGTGAGTAGGGTAGCCAGAGCTCACTGGAGAGTGTTTATGCTGTCAGTGGGAACACTAAAGACTTATCCTGCTTTATCTTCTACACTGACGGCACAGAAACTCTCTCTTCTAACAGGATCGGCTTGTTTTTTTATACTACTTAGGTGGCAGACAAGCACACGGCCCACCTAATGGAAAGTGGTTACCGTGGCCTATGCTATGGACGTGTGCAAAGAGTAAACATAGAGAGTTTCTATGCCTTCAGTGTAGAAGACAAAGCAGGAATAGCCTTTGGTCTTCCCACTGACAGCATAAAAACTCTCCAATAAACTCTGGCTACCCTACTCACCGTCGGGAACACAACACGAGGTTATTATGGCCGCGGTATTCTGTAGGGCGGAGGTACTTCGCCAGTCGGACTGCGACCGTGTTCTTGTCGGCTACCTCAATGGTATAAAAAAAAAGGATTTTTGTCCGTTCCAGTTGACAGCTGCAAAGGGATTAACTGTATCAACATATGACCACAAAACCCATAAAATCTATTATTATTTCATTGAAATAATGTATCGCGGTTTTCATTTTAATAGCGGAGTAGTAAATATCTGTGGTTATCGCACAAAATTTATAACTGACGTCGTTAAAACGGCATCGGGATTATAACATTATTTTCTCAATATTATAATATGTTTTGAGATAATGGTGGTGTAGAATATATTAAGAAAACTATATTAACTGGTATTGGACTATGCATTCATGGTGCCTCAAGTATGTAAAGCATGTGCAAGCCGGGAAAAAGCTAGCATTATACACTGATCATATTGATGATTTGAAAAAAGGTCAGTCCCTTGATTCTACTAAAGCAAATCCTCTGTAATACCACAAGCACTACAAAAAGTTAGACTTCATTTCTACATTTTTAAAGTCTAAAATCAAATAAAAAGAGTTTCATTACACTTCTTCAATCACTTTGCCAGAAGCCATTTAATTTTGGACTTTAACAGCATTGCTTTGAAGTTTAAAATTAAATGGAATATTTTTGGCCCGTGGTATGACAGTGGCTTTGCTTTACGCAATCAAGGTCCAGGTCAGAAGCATTCAAATTGGTGGGCTTGCTTGAACTGCTTAATACTAGTAGAGAAAGCTCTTGAAGTATGTAACGACAGAAGCAGATGGTGGGTGATCTCAGTCTACCTCTGAGGTTGTAAGGTGTGAGTATATGTGTTTATGAACTATTCAATAGTTAAGTTAAGCTTGAAACCCTCGTGAGGCACCTTGTACGTACTTGCCGATGGACATTAATATCCTTCTCAAAGTTTTTGAGATCACTAACGTTGCTAGGAGCTTCCCTCGTGAGATTATCATTGTTTTTCCACCCGTCCATCACCATCCAGGATCGGCTTTTTCTAGTATAACTGCGTCGAATCCTGAGATACTTTACAAAATAAGATTTTTTTCTTGTTCCAGGTAAAAATGTCGACAGAACAACCACAGTCGACGGGAGCGCAGACCCCCGGGGCAGACAGTGTGGTGGACCCCAACGCGATCGCACCAGCCCCCAAAAAAAAGCCGCCTCGGGGAAAACCACAGCCAGAGAAACCCAAGAGAAGCTTATTATGTTTAGGATTAAAAAACCCATTGAGAAAACTATGTTATGACATAGTAGAATGGAAGTATCCTTTTTAAATAACTATTTCTCAAACATGCTTGGAAATTTGAACATTATTTTGACAACCTTCTTCGAGATAAATCGAAATTGCTGTACATGCGAGCAGCGGCCGGCAAAAGTTGTATATCTGTCGTGCTTTAGCGGCCATATAAATTACTATGTAAACTCATATCTGTCGTTTATTTAAAAATGGAACCGACTTTTACTCCGAACCATGGCAACCAAGGAGGTAACTTATCCAAGGCATTATTTAAATACAGAACTGGCTTACAAATAGAAAGCTGTTTTTTAAGCAAAATAAAAAACAAATGAACATTTTGCCGCGTAAAAAATTACTGTTGTTCGTTGTTCGTCATTGATAGGTAAGTAGGTAACTAATTGTATTTTATTTCCGCGCATTGTTTTAGAAAAGCACTATACAAGCCTTGGCCACAACTGAGCGTTGCCGGACTCCGTAATGCGTGCCGGCCCGCATACTTCACAATCGTCCGGCAACACTACACTTGGCGGTCGCTGCAGTAATGTACTATGGTTATTTTAACAGTGCATTCAAATAGATACATCTGTCATAAAATTGTAAAGTACCTAATTTATCTGCATATTGGGAAAATGTGCTGATATGGTTGCACTTTCATAGTATCATTTTCTGAGTCTTTTTTCAACTCTGTTGGTCCCGGTTTAGTAGTTTAAGATGCGGCTAAACTTTGATATTTTCCTTAAAGCGACAGTCATTTGAACTCCACAACCAATAGGCGTTATAGTATAGGTAGACTAGTCGGACTTTGTGAGAGCTTCAATTAACCGTAAAGATAGCCACAGCTGTTCGTATGGCAACCGGGAGCGACGACTTGACTTGCTCTCCGAGGCACCTTCACATACAACCTTATATAAAAAAAGTGCAACCGTATCTCCTTTGTCGACTGTACACACACATTACACTGTTTTTTAGATTTTTTTTTTTAAGCACAGATATGCGGAGAACATTAGCTATTAACAAAATAATTAAACTTAACAAATAACAAATGTTATAAATTTTAGTAAGACGAGTCTCCCACAACCGTGCAGAATAATGGCCGCCTCTCTACTTAATGCTTGCCGCTTTGCTGTGCAGGCGGAACAGCGCTTATTTTCAGAGTACTTGTACTTCAAAGTTTCAAAGTGCTGTTGAGTGCATTTGATTAAGTAGAAGCGATGATATGACCAAGAATAGAATTATCAAGGTTACTTTTGGTCACGATAACCACCATTCAAGCTAGCAGCTTGTAATGCTAGCAACTAGTAATGCTAGCAGATAGTCCTCAGAATCTTAGAATCTTAGACTAATCTATATAACACATAAATATTAAACAACATTTAACACAACGCTATCTAGATCCGTGGTAAGCATAGCTTAACTAGCTTGTGTTATGAAATCTAGAATGCGGATAAACATACTTTGATAGGTTTTTTTAAATACATACTATACTAATATAATATACATATTATACAAAGAAACACCCAGACCAATGCAAATATACATATTCATGCATACAAATATTTGCACTGAGCGGGGATCAAACCGCCTCCTGCGTAGCGGCTGCGTTCACTACCGCTACGCCACAGAGGCTCATCACAGAGATCTCATGAATAGATTAAGACTGCTTTGAGTACAGTCAGCATCATATCGATCTTGACAACCAAGGTACTCAAAAATGATCTAAATGCCTTTGTTTGCCTCCTTTCTGTTGACTAATTATTGTTCTGATGTTTTGTATATGTCGCCGCCAACTAGCATAATCAGTCGTCCGATTACCGTACACCTCTGTCTACCCTCTTGGGGATTTACAGGTGTAAGTATATGTATGTATGGAATTTTCTATCTTATTTCGAGGTAGTGCCCCATCTTACGATTGGCCTAAGCATTAACCAACCAGGTTAACGGCTGAATATCATTTAGGCCGTTGATTGAATGGCGCCGTTTAGTTAACTGCCTAGGCAGTTAATTGGACGGCTGATTAAGCTAATTATATCAATGAAACAGTTTGATTTGATCTTAATGCCTTGGTATTAGGGTCATTTTGAGACTTCAAAATCGTTCTGACTGGCTACGTTGTTATTATAATCGATACTAGCGACCCGCCCCGGCTTCGCACGGGAGCAATGGATGTTATTATACATATAAACCTACCTCTTCAATCACTCTATCTTTAAAAAAACGGCATCAAAATCCGTTGCGTAGTTTTAAAGATTTAAGCATACATAGGGATATAGGGACAGAGGAAGCGACTTTATTTTATACTATTTAGTGATGTTGCCAAACGTAATTTAGTCTTCCTTTACATGAAAACATGATATTCGCAAGTTTACAGTAGAAATGGAGCAATAAAACTGTATATAAATAAATTTAAGTACACCATCTTGTGTCATAAAATCACTTTGGCGTGTAACGGTGATTTTTGTGTCCAATAAATATTCATAAACCGGAAATGATCATTCAGGAAACTTGTGAGATGGAGTGATTCCTCATTAATAATTGAAATAGTATTATGAAATATAAATAATAAAAGACCAAGGCAATAAACTAACGCCTTTTCCTCGAAAGAATAGGAGGGCAGAGGCGAATTAATAAACTTACTTTACGCCAGTAATTTATTTGCTTTTTTTATACCACTCGAGTGTCAGATAAGCACGAGGGTACACATGATGGAAAGTGGTTACCGTGGCCTATGGAAGTGTGCAACACCAGGGGAGTCACACTCGTGCTGCCAACCCTGTTAACACAGAGTTATTGTGCCGTCAGTGTAGGAGACAAAGCAGGAGACCACATAATATAGGGCTAGGCTATTGCCGGGTTCTTTCATTTTATACTAGCGATCCGCCCCGGCATCGCACGGGTAAAAACGTTCCCGTGGAAATCCAACATATCCTTTGTAACTCAGGGTGAATGTTGCTTTCCAACTGTGAAAGAATTTTTGAAATTGGCACAGTAGTTTTTAGTTTATTCATTACAAACATACAAATCTTTCCTCTTTATAATAGTAAGTGTAGATATATTTGCAATTCAGCGGACCTAATATAAATTAAAAAAGAAATTAAGGACCTCAAATATTTATAACGTTAAAGTAACAGCCTTTCAATGAATGTACCTACATCACAACTTTTTACACAGTATTTACAAAAAAAAATCATTTTTTCAATAATTCAGCCTGTCTGTTCTGTTCTGTCATTATCATCTTTGAAACGGGTGGGCAGATTTTGATGGGACGAGAATGGCAGTACACCGATCGATTGTTACGTCCGAGGACGCGAGTTCGAATCCAGCTCAAATATTTGTATACAAGAACATTATGTCTGGGTGTTACTTATTGTATGATATATAGATATGTCGCTTTGCCTAGGCAGTTAACTAAACGGCACCATTCAATGAACGGCCTCAATGATATTCAGCCGTTTTGTTTATTACATCATTTAATAACCTGGCTGGCTAATACTTAGGCCAATCGTAAGATGGGGCACTAACTCGAAATAAAATAGAAAATTACATACATACATATACTTACACCTGTAAATCCCCGAGGGGGTAGACAGAGGTGTATTCACAGAAAATTAGTGACAGGTTTATTGTGATAGCTGCGCAATCCGACTTGGTTTTTATTTTATAACCATGCAGAAATAAGTCATTTTTCTAACTGTTTAATTAAATGGCTGGGCAAGTAGTTAAACGTCATCGATTTAATTAATTGGCTGAATACGATTCAGGCCTTCAATGGAATGGCGCCGTATAATTAACTGCCTAGGCAGTTGATTGGACGGCTGATTAAGCTAGTTGGCGGCCACATATCCAAGAACATTATGTCTGGGTGTTACTTGTTGTATGATATATAGATGGATATTAATTTAAAAAAAAAAGACGGGTTGCACTCTGGGAGTGCCGGCAGAAGTGAAAACATTTTCTTTTTTTCTTTCTTCGTTATATACATAGAAAAAGATAAAAAAGAACATACCATACCATACCTATAATATAGCGCTAATCATAGAACCTATCACTTATTTTCTGCTAATTTTCTGTCAGAAGAAATTAATAAATTATGAAAAGAAAAAATAATCACAAAAAATAATAAATTACAGAAAGAAAAAATAATCATAGTTAAAAAGTAATAAATTACAAAAAGAAAAAATAATCACCAAAAGTAATAAATTATAATAAGAAAAAACAATCACAAAAAATCCCTGAAGGCCAGGTGGTTTGAACCCGATACTATCTGAAACTATGAGGACTTACAGTCGAAGTGCTTACCGTTTAAGCTACGACGTTATCTATAATAACTTGCAAAATAGATAGTCTGTACTTAATCTTGTATGACGTCAGTCGTCGGTTACGGTTCAAAGGTCAACTAATCCTGACGCTTCCTTAACATTTTACACCCATCCAACGCCGCTAAAGAAGTTTTCACTTCAAAATATGTATTTTATTATGTATAATTAATTAATTAAGTTCTATAAACTATACGATAATAAGTATTCTTTTTTGAGGTCTAGATGTCTGTATATAATTATATTCCAGAATCCGACTAGGACTCAATGCTGAAATGATGCTTCCTCAGAATATTACGATGATTTCCTCAATGATATATTAACAGACCATTCGAGTACATGATATTGACAACTATATTTGCAAATTGTATCGCGCTAGCAGTCTTCACGCCGTATCCGGCCGGTGACACGAACCATACCAATCTAATATTGGTAAGTATGTTAAAGGTATATATGGCTGGGCTCGGACAAGAGCTAAAGACCAATTCTTCTAAAGGTATGATATTTTATACTACCTCCTACAATACAAGACTTTGCCTCTCTCTTTGCATTGCGATTCCTCTGTGCACTCCCAGGTTTGCTGGAAGAGAACTCAATCTGAGTTAAGCTCGCCTTTGTACATAATATTTCACTTGTTTGTATAAATGCCATTTAAGTGTACATAAATAATAAATAAATAAATAAATAAAATGTATGTTTTTCGCGAAAAAACATTTTAATAAATAAAAATGCGTTTTTAATTTGATAGTTTGAAAAGTGCGCGGAAAACGATCGCTCACGTCAATTTCTTTCAAATGGAAGACTGCCCCTCTAGACAAGTGGCAATTCGCTAGCAGGCGTTTGATGGAATAGAACTTCAACTTCAACTTTTGGTTTATGGCTTTTGCGAGAGTTACCGCAATTTCGCCAGATGGAATAGAATGACGAATGTTTAGGATTTGATGTATTCGACATGCGTTAACGACTGTCATTTACGTCAAATCCCATACATTCGTCATTCTATTCCACCAAACGCCGGTTAGCGAATTGCCACTTGTCTAGAGGGGCTGACAGTAAATAGAAACTGAATTTTGAACATCTTTTTGTTAGAAGAATTTGCTTTTTGTACGATGTATGGTTTCTGTACTATCCCTGTATATTGTACTAATAAGGGTGTGATGTTAGCTGTCATGCACCATGGAGCAAAATCATATTATATCTCCGTGGCTGTCACCAGAATTATGGGGTTTGTTACCAAAATAGTAAATTTGCCGCCAAATTTTGCGACAGTTTGCGTACAAACATATATATCCCTGAATAATTATACTCGTATATCTGTTAACAGGAAAAAGTAGAATGGATATTTATGGCTATATTCTCTGCGGAGTGCGTGATGAAGATCATAGCGTATGGATTCCTGTTCCACCCTGGAGCCTACCTGAGGAATACTTGGAACAGTCTGGATTTCACCATTGTTACTATAGGGTAAGATGACGCCATTTACAACCTTGACCCCTTACTTGGCCAGGTTGTTCAAGAGTAAGGTATTCAAGAAATGTATATGTCTCACTTTTTGGATCTAAATCGAAAAACCTCTGAATTTTTTTTATAACAACCGCCATTTTATGCTTGATTCCAATGTCATGATCATGTGTCAAATTAGAGTCTGTCTAATGAAAGCGTGACCTGAGGAAAAGTGGGAAATTCAAATAATCTTTATATGATATCACTGACTACCGAAGTAGAATAATGTTTTGATACTTGTAATATAGAAAAAATATACCTAATAATACAAATGTTGAATGAATGAATGAATGGTAAATGATAATTTATTCGCACGAGATACGGTACATCATAGTTACAATGGTATTCGGTTATTACAATAGGTAGCTTAACGTATTACACCAAAATTGGCATGCAAAATTTCAAGAATATCAATTAATTTCAAAGAATGTTAAATGAATATATAATTATATAAAACTATGTCATTGAATTGATGAAAATAATAAAACAATATATTGCTATAATTAAAAGGGATTAATTAAATGCACAAGTATCAAAACATTATTCTCCTGTAGTCAGTGATACCACATAAAGATTATTTGAATTCCCCGCTTTTTCTCAGGTCACGCTTTCGTTAAACAGACTCTACAAACGAGTTACTTAATTTAAAAAAGACACTATAGATTTTTGAAGGAAAGTTTCTGCTGTTGTAGTTATATAATTCTTTATTCAAATCCTAACCACATGATCTTTTTGAGGGTGCTAGTTCAGTCGAGTAGACTAATACCACCTCAAAGGATAAAAAAGTGGTACTTTTGGGCCAGTCTTTATATCTCGACGATTGCTCGGTGTATGAGTACGGCAGATTCGTGGATTGGGTATGGAGCTCTGACCTTTATAACTAGCTGGACTGGCTATTCCATAAAAAATGACAGCATACTTTTTATGTCGATTTTAAGCACCACCGTGAGTGTACTGAGAACTAATTACTTTGTAAATGGACGTTGTTCGTTGTGTTTATTTATGCGTTTACTATAAAAAAATGTCTAAAAGGGAAATATTGTTAATTTGATAGATAAGACCCATCGTTTATATGTATTGTCGATACCAAGACAATTGTTGTCCATCATTAGTATTAGTTCCAAGTACACTCACTACTGCGTGCCGCAACTATCAGCGCCAATATGGCGATTTTAAAATGGACACAATATGGGTACCGATCACCAGTCCAGCGAGTACTATTACAGGTCAGTGGTATGGAGATTTGGAGGGCCTCGCCGAGACCTATGGAGCTAAGTTAAGCTACACAGCAGATATCTTTCTTAAGTTATATTGTATTCTTTACAGTATCGTGAGCATGGCTCTGCAGTACATTTCTAAGGAAGCATTTGACGTGAAAGCTTTAAGAGCGTTCAGAGTCTTAAGGCCTTTAAGACTTGTCTCTGGAGTACCGAGTGAGTATATAATGTTTATTAAATTAATTTGGCAGAGTAGAATTTGGGCCACCCCTTCTCTTCCCTTGTGGTGTCGTACAAGGCGACTAAGGGATAGGACTGATTAACTTTAACATCAGACAGATATGTACAGCCCAGACTCAGCCTCAGATGCATGGCTGGAGTCAACAATAGTGCCCGGAATACGGCAATAGGCTCACCCCCTATTACGTGGGACCAAATACAGATTTGAGTGAGATTCGAGTTTGATGGCGTTCGAATGTAAAGGCCGTGTTAACTAATTTCCATTAGGTAGGCTGTGTGCTTGCATGCCTACCAAATGGAAATTAGTTAACAAAACACTTCGTTCGACAAAAATCACGAAATATAGTACACACACACAGGGGGGCAAGGAACGTGTATCGATGATGGGGAGGAGGGGGGGGGGGGGGAGGAGTCCTCACCAAGCATCATCAAAGGGCAGGGGGGGTTAAAAAAGTTAAATAAAAGATCACATGATTAATGGACGGCCCCTAACTGGCATAAAAAAAGGAATTCTTATAATATTTTTTTCCTTTGCTTCCAGGTCTCCAGATTGTGTTGAACTCCATATTGAAAGCCATGGTGCCTTTATTCCACATAGCTTTCCTGGTGTTATTTGTCATCATCATCTACGCCATCATTGGGCTGGAGCTGTTCTCGGGGATACTCCATGACACTTGTTATAAAAATGGCACAGGTAAATAATACATCATTGCTTAAACGAAATCTCTCGCAGAGCTAGACTAAGTACTTGGACTAATTTTTCTAGTAATAAAAAAATATTCCGGTAGCATTCCAGTCCAGCGAACGCCACAGCTACTGGAATGATGTGAACTATCACTGGAATGTGCCCATTCCAGTCCAGTTACTAGATTGTTACCAGTTCAAGCGCGTTTAAAACACTGGAACAATGTGACTGGATTGATTCGCTGGATTACTGGATTGGAATAATTGAACCGGACATTAGTATAGGTCCTGTCCCATGTAATTCTACTACATATTTTTAAATGCTATATTGATACGACACAAAGAACGTCTTTTTTACACATTTTGAGAACACAATGAAGAATGGGTAGAACCGTGTGAAAAAGTTAGTTAAGTGCTACATTTGAACAAACGTCATTCGAAATTCAAATAATTACATACAGAATGACTGTAATTTTTACTTTTTGGATAATTATTTTTAATTTTGTCTATTGATTAAAAAAAAAGGATTAGCTGTCATTTTTTTTAAATCTTTGAGATTGTATTTGAGATTATCATTGGTTTTGGCGGCAACGTGAAAATGACTCATCGTGGCTTGCTTGTAAGTTCGAATTTGTCTGTGTAAAAATGGTTGATTTTTTACAAGTTTAGTGTTTTCGGAGACACATGAGGCCCTGGCGCGTGCGGATTCTTTTCTTATAATCTATGGTTAATTGGAATTTGTCCACTGCTGCAGAACCCTGTGCTATAGGCCCCGTGCGCATCGCATGTGGCGCCGCCCTCGCGGCTCAATCGGAAAGTTAGTAGATGCCCGTGTGGCCATGTGGTGACAACAGTCGTTCGGAGTGAGCTCGTGCATACGGATTGAACTTGTGAAAATACCTAATAATATCGGAAAATAATGCCTGCCAAAAGATATTGTTGTGTTATTGGGTGCAACAACTCCGAACCATCCGAACAAAATAGTTGGCAATTAAAATTTTACTCGTTTCCGAGAAAAAGCCATGAAATTGACCGAAGGAAAAAGTGGATACAAGCTGTGAGACGAGTGTGAGTAAAGAACAATGGCAGCGTCCCATACATATTTTTATTTGAGAATAAAATGATGCGTCTTTAAATGAAAAAAAACTACTATTTAATACAGCGTGATTACTTGTTCACTACGTACTAGATTTTGACTCTTGAGAAGGCCGAGTATAATAGATATTCGGGCTTGAACATTCTGTAGGTTATATCTTTAGATCACCTTTAATGTGTCAATGTTTTTGATTAATGGCATACCTATATACACTGAGGTAAACAATTAACTCAATACTTAAATAGGTACTCAATTTTTGTTTATGATTATGTACCTACCTACCTACCTACATGAATCACATTTCGCCAACATGATTTTCAGTCCCATTTATGTGCAAATGCCTATGTCGGTAAATCCTTTTTTCTTACTTGCCTATTTCAAGATGTTATGAATTGGAACTTCTAAACTAGATAACATAACACACGTAGGACACGACGGTATTCCCGTCCAACTGAGTAGTCCGACTGGGAAAGTACCTCCGCCCTACAGAATACCACGGCCATAACAACCTCGTGTTGTGTTCCCGGCGGTGAGTAGGGTAGCCAGAGCTCACTGGAAAGTTTTTGTGCTGTCAGTGGGAAGACCAAAGGCTATTCCCGCTTTGTCTTCTATACTGGCGGCACAGAAAGTCTGTGTTTACAGGATCGGCAGCTTAGTGTGACTCTCCTGGTGTTGCACACGTCGATAGGCCACGGTAATGACTTTCCATCAGGTGGTCCGTGCGCTTGTCTGCCACCTCAGTAGTATAAAAAGAAAAACCAGCAACGGCCACCCACGCGCTACTTGCCGTCACGTCATGTGTGATATGTCTCTGGGCCGAGATAAGTAGCAAGATCTAAAAAAAAAAATGCAGGAGGCTAGTGAAATTCCTATGAAACTAGAATCGACAATTACTCTAAAATACTACAAGTAACTGTAAAAATTCATGATTTAGTGTCGTTTGCATCAGATCTTAATAATACAATTTACAATTAAAAAAAAAAATTCATATACCTTCAACGTAACATCGTACGGAGGGTTTGTTACCCATAGTTTGTGGTAAAACTTTTCCCTCGATGATACGTTTACCATCTACATCGATTATTTCTCTCACGTTGGAGACATGCCTGCTTTCAAATAGTTTTTTACCTAAAATTCAATTCAATAATAAGCGGCAACACATTCACTCGGAAGGGTTGGATTCCTAATTTTTTTTGGTGCATTACTTACCTTTTGATATCGATTTTGCACGAAAAAAATGTAAATAGATTGATTGAAAACCACATTGGATTATCGTCGTGATATAACGTTAATTATTGTTAATTATTTTCGATTAATAATGACCTCGAAGTGCGTATGAATCATATACTACTTGGGAAGGCGCCAGTCAGCTGGGCATCTACGTATTGTCACCACTGTTCCGCGAGATGGCGCAACAGTAGGCGCATCGCGATACGCACGGGGCCTATTATCAAAAGACACCCAAAAAACGTGTAATGCGCGTATGGAGCATTTTCACATTTTAATCGGTAGCTCCCTAACCACTAGGTTAGGGAGTCGGCCTTACGATCGAGAGGTCCCGGGTACGAACCCTGGCCATTACACTACCGACGTGAACCAACTCCTAGCACAAGCAATTTAGCTTAGTTGGAGGGGTTAGAAGGAATATTATTAATTTCGGTTGCTAATATTCATTTTAAAAAACATCTTGGATCTGGGCTATCCCATATGCTGATCAATGTTTAAACACAATATATGTTACTGAATAATTTCAGTAAAATAATATTGTGATTCAATATTGATCAGTTGCGCTATGAGCATCAGCTATTAGTTACTCTTTCTAGATTTCCTTCATAAAAATATAACCATTTTTTGGATGATTAGTGAAACCCAATAATGGCTCTTGTATTATTGACGGTGTTTTTTTACAGAGGACAAGATAGATAGCCCGGCTCCCTGTAACATCGAAGGTGGGGAAGTCGGGTTTAGTTGTCCAGAGGGGTATGTTTGCAAGACTGGCTGGGAGGGGCCGAACTTCGGGATCACCAACTTTGACAACATAGGCTATGCTATGCTCACGGTGTTCCAGTGCATCACTCTGGAGGGGTGGACAGATATCATGTATGCTGTAAGTTTGGAATTAAAGTTGTAAATTGCTTTTGTCTGAAGATGTTTAAAAATATTTGGGTTATGTCAAATTAGGGATTTTAAACTTGAAAATTATATATTTTTGGATTTTTTTTTCTGTTTATATTTTTAGCTGGTTGTTCGTGATGGACGTAAAAACTACTGAACGGAATTAGGTGTGAGAAAGGTCTTGCTCAGATATAAAATCTATCTTTGTAGCGGTGAGCGAAGGGCACGAAAGCTGCGGCGCTACAATCAACAAATCATCACGCGTCATTGGTTGATTAGTCATTTTGTTGCTTTTTTTTGGTTGGACCGTATTATGTTCGTTTGTTCAAAAAGTTTGCCGACATATTAAAAGTCCTATAACTTATTACAATTACAGGTGTCCAACGTGAAAGGCAACACGTGGCCATGGATCTACTTCGTGACGCTCGTCATTTTCGGGAACTTCTTCGTCATGAACCTCATCCTCGGTGTGTTGTCTGGGTAAGTCTATATTAATATTAGAAAGAGGTAAGATTTCTATTTTTATCTACAATGAATAAAATCAAAAACAACTGGATAAATTTCAAAAAATCTTTTGCTTTTTCAAAACTACATTATCACTGAGTAATATTATAAATACATTTAATTTTTCAAAAGGCACACAATAAAATATAATTATTTCTTTACTGAGCTATAAAATTTTCTCACCTTCGCAGTGAGTTCTCCAAAGAAAGAGAAAAAGCAAAGAATCGAGGTGACTTCCAGAAGTCTCGAGAAAGACAGCAGTTCGAAGAGGATCTGAAAGGATATCTGAATTGGATAACCGTCGCTGAGGAGTTGGATTTAGAGAATGACCAGGGACAGAAGGAAGAAGACCAGGATTCACAGGGTAAGAGACCAACATCATGAACTGCAGTACTGTCTCCGCCTTCCATCGGGGATGGTTATATTGGACTCGAACCGACTAAACCCGCACAATGTGTCGGGTCTCATATGCCAGGGTGTATGGTGTGATTTCCTTCGCATCACGGGTGACCCTATGGAAGTTGGGACTCTACGGTGTTACTATCTTGCCCCCTTGACCGATGGGTATTATGAATGGTCTTGGTCTTGTATGGTACTGGGTTTGAGAATAGATTATAGACTAGGTAGTCTACAACCAATGGAGAATCGGACGAAATTGTGCATATTGGGAGAGGCCTGTATCCAGCAGTGGAGTACGGTGGGCTTATTGATAGGTATTTAACTATTCTCAGACCTAATAGGAACCCTCCAACGGAAGATATTGTGGTTCGATTCTGACATAGGTAGGCACCGTTAGTCCTGATGACGTGGTACCCATGTGGGTTTCCTCAAGTTTTAACATTATTTTCACCTTATATTTCATTAGAAACCATTGACCGGTGTGTTTGCACTTATGTATATAAACATTCTTCTAAGTTATATAATAATGAATGAATAAATTAATTTATTTATATTCAAGCAACAAAGGCTCATTATTTGTTAGTATTACTTATTCTATGTTAGTAAAATAAAAGTAGGTACAAATATTTACGACGGCCATTCCTGCACCATCCCCCCCGCTATGGCACAGCAATGGTTTACGTAGCGACTGTCCAGTCTTCTCGCAATCATGTTCAAGATGTATCTCTTACGCATGGTTGCGTAAAAGCAATCCACGCGGGCCTCTGCGAACATCCCTGATGCGCTGCAGAAGCGCGGCAGCCCCAGCAGCACCCTGAACGCATTATTATATTGCACGCGAAGGGCGTTGTAAGCCTTTTGAGTATATCATATACAATAGGTTGCCAAGATGGTGACCACTCTGGATGCTTACAACAATTAGCTATTTTGGTATTCAGATTATTTTGAGTACTTTTGTGTTCAAAATTTTTACTGATGCTGACTGATTATTCCATTTTGGACGAAAAATGCGTGGCTCTACCCATCTACCAAAATTTTTAGATAATTTTTTAAACATGTTCTCATATTGTTTACAGGTAAAAAAGACCGGAGAAGCAACGAAGGGTCTCAGATAAATATCAACGTTGGCGCAGACCAGACGCAATCCAACACTTGTAAGATGTACTGCAGAAGATTCGATAAGGTTATTCTTAAACACTAAAATGTTCTATTATAGGTACTTGAAAAGACCGTACTAACAACTTTGAGACAAGGCTTTGGTGCAGGCTTGCGTCTCAGGATTGCGAGGTCAGATGGCAGTCGCTTGCGTAAAAATCTGATATACCAATCAAAAACAATAATAATAGTAGGTACACTCGACAAAATCGATTGTATTAGGATACAATCGATTTTCCATATAAAGTTGTATGTAAAGGTTGGCCTTTACATACAACTTTATATGGAAAATGGCGACTGTTTCTCCTTTACCGACTGTACATAGACCTGAGGCGCGCAATGCGCACTCTTGGGCAGTAACTAGGCAATCTCTATAGGGATGATTATGATGGTGATTGGCACTGTGCGGGAATAAAACCCGTGCTTACATAGCAGTCACAATACCGCGACACCACATACATTATTTTATTCACGCGAATGTTATACCTTTTCAGGTGAATCGTCGAATGAGGAGAGCTTGTAGGAAAGCTGTGAAATCGACCACCTTCTACTGGGCCATCATAGTTCTCGTGTTCCTGAACACCTTGGTCTTGGCCACTGAGCATCACAAGTAAGGAAAACTTTTATCTGATTTATCTATAGGTAATATATCAAATTGTAAATAAGTTGCATCAGCTGTAGTGTCTTTACATCGTCTCTTATAAATAAAAATTAATTGCAATTCTGTTAGTCTCGCTTTAACTCGAGAACTGAGCCAATTTGGCTAATTTTAGTCTTGTAATATTTGTGGATGTCCAGGGAAGGTTTAAACGGTGAGAAAATATGAGAAATGCATTTTTTTTAATGATTAAAGGGGGTACGAAGTTTGCCGGTTCAGCTACCTATTCTATAAAAATGAATGGTTGAATGTGTTGCTAAAGGCGCCCACTCACTAACAGTCCGCCTGCAGTCTGCCTGCAGTTTCTGATCTGTCCGGCGGCCTGCAGACCTAAGCCGATAGCGCCCACACGCTGAAACGATTTTGGCCTGCCGGCAATTCCCTGTTGTCAGTTTTGCGACCACACACTAGCAGTTGTGAGTCGTCAGTTTTCCGCCGTACGATCGCTTGCCGGTAATGGTCTGATATCAGTTATACAGACTGTGAAACAGTGCAAGCGATTTTAATTAAAAACTAGTTATATAGGTATATGTCACCATAATGTTATTTACCTCAGACAAAAGAATAATATTATTTTACTGTGTTATTTTAAGTTTATTACGTAAAAAAAGCTGACACGAAACGTCGATCGACATGCCGCCGGCCGACGTGTGCTCGTTCGCCCTGACGGCCTAGGACTGTCCGGCTTAGAACTGTCCGGAATCGTTCGGCGGCCACACCCTATCGGATCGTATTAGTAGTCCAAAATCGGTCCGGCCGTCGTCCGGTAAACTGTTAGTGAGTGGGCGCCTTAAGAATAGCTGAACCGATTTCGCTAATTCTTTGGTGTTTAACTACGCAGTGAAAAATTAAGAAATTGTCTGAAAATTTCTAAACCAACACTTTTCTATACCCACATACAAACAATTCATAATAATACTCAAGTCAATTTGGAAGTGGAGAGGTTCCGGGAAGGCAAAACAATTGAGTGACACATCATGGCTTTGGGTTGCTACCGGGTTTAAGTATATCACGGGCTAAGCCGAGGCGGGCCAGCAAGTTGAATATTATTACATATTTAAAAAATATACTTTGGCTATGTTAAATGATTCCAAAGCCTTTTTTGTTTTAGAATTACTGTCTGTTTGTCTACGATGGACGTGAAAACGACTGAACAGATTTTGATGCATTTTTTTTTCTAAAAAAGATCTTTATCAGACTTAAACATGCGTATCAGTTAGTTTGTAGAATACAATGTATGTCATATTTAAAAAGTGTACTCACACAAAATGTTATAATAGAAATCTGTTGCCTATATATCTCTTTACCTAACAAAAAACAGTGGCCCTCCGGGAGTGCCTTAAGAAGTAAAAACTTGGCCAATATAATGTAAATACATACTCATATACAAACAGAGGTGTCATATTATATTACACTTGCGGCACGGTATGATGGCCGTTTTGACATATTACCTAGGTTACGATATTGATCGAGTAAAACGGTCTAGTCTTCTGTAGTTGAGTTGATAAGGTAGTAGATAAGGTGATACTTAACGGCCGTGTAGAAAAGAGAGAGGACAAACAAGCTCTGCCAAGTTCTCTTAGTACTTAACGGCCATCATGCCGTGCCGGTAGTGTAGTTCTCACAATATGTCATAAGAGGTACGCTATCAGTAACGGTGTCGTGAGTTGAATAGTTTTTCCATCTCAAATAATGTTTTTGAAAAAAATACCCAACACCCCTAAAGAAGTTGTCACATCAATACAATGTCTTCTAACATATTTCAGCCAACCGAAGTGGCTGGACGACTTCCAGAACTATGCCAACTATTTGTTTGTGATACTCTTCACTATGGAGATGCTGGTGAAAATGTACGCGCTGGGATTTCAGGTGAGTTTTCACCTTTTTATACATACTCGTATTCATAAATAGGCTATATACTAATATTATAAATGCGAAAGTCTATGTGTGTGTCTTTTTATCCGTCTTTCACGCTTAAACCACTGAACCGATTTTGATGAAATTTGGTAAAGAGGTAGACTAGACCTTGAGAAAGGACAGGCTATGTTTGGTCGCGATAACCGACATCCCCGCCGGCGGAGCCGCAAGTAAAAGCTAGTAGGCTATAAAATATTAGTTTGTATTGAGCTTATGATTGCCCTATGTTCGGCAGCCTTTGTGGCGTGGTGGTAGTGAACGCAGCTGCTTTGCAGGAGGCGCGGGCTCGATCCCCGCTCATTGCAAATATTTATATGCATGAATATGGGTATTTGCATTGGTCTGGTCGTGCCTCGGAGAGCACGTTGAGCTGTCGGTCTCGGTTG
Source organism: Eilema caniola (assembly GCA_949126895.1). Lineage (NCBI taxonomy): Eukaryota > Metazoa > Arthropoda > Insecta > Lepidoptera > Erebidae > Eilema > Eilema caniola. Next base: position 13,831,723 of record OX421488.1, read on the forward strand.
CTATACAAACATCTATGGCATTCACTACGGATAGTTGGAGCCCTAAAAAAATTCCAACAACTGGTCTAACTGCAATGCTTCGAAAACGCTTTTGGTTTGTGGAGGTCAGTACCAGTCGCTTCACGGAAAATATCGATGTTCAGCCAAAACCGCAGTTAAACTGGTAAAGCGGACCCCAGACTCCAAGTTGAAAGCATCGTATGCGACTGGGATTAACGCTGGGATGAAGAAGACTGAACTTATGTTCGCATTGAACTTAGTGCAACGGCCTTATGCGGTCATAACCCCCTTCAATATTGTTAATGGGAGAGACAAAAGATTTGTTTTAAATAAAGAAGAAAAAGAAAGAAGAATTCATCATATTAGCCACACATAGTCCACTGTTGTACATAGACCTCTCTTATAGGCTTCCAGAAAGACCGATCTAAAGCAGGCCGTATCCAGCGCTTCGCGGCTGGCCGATGTGTGTCCTGGGTATTAACAAGCGGGAAATGCCTTGGACTTCCGCAGGATTCGATTTGTAAGACTCGAATCCATTAAAACCACAAGCCGTGTTAGGTTCCGGCCTGCTTCTGCTAGTGTCAGGTGGTTTTATGTCACCCTCAGGCCTACGTTAATAGATAACGGAGGTTGCTGAGCGACCTCCTACGTCTGAGTCACCTCTGCTAGACCCTAGATGACGAGTGACTGTTCAACTCCCACAGAATCTCTTCTACTAGATGGAACTCTAAACCTCATCTACAGAGTATTTCCCTTCCAGGGTTACTTCGTCTCCCTGTTCAACCGGTTCGACTGCTTCGTGATGTTCTGTTCCATCCTGGAGCTGGCGCTCACCATCTCGGAGACCATTCCACAGTTGGGCATATCCGTGCTGAGGTGTGTCCGACTGCTGAGGGTGTTCAAGGTTACCAAGTAAGTTGGAGAATCTTACTACTTTTATAAATGGATGGAAGAAATAGGGCTATTCTACATCCGACGATAAATATACAGCCCGTAATGAAGTGTCTTCTTGATGACAATATGAATTGTGGGTGTTGATACATCTCTGCCTACCCCTTCGGAAAACAAAAATAAGAAAGTAACTAGGTTTATCTGTCTGCCTGATAGTTGCACGCCTAAAGTACTGAACAGATTTTCATAAAATTAAATTTAACAGATAAAGCTTGGGAAAGGACATAGGCTATGTTTTGGCTATGGTAGCTGACATTCAAACCGGTAAAGGCTACTGGATAATTAAATAGAAATGAAAGATTGTTGACATGTTTCGGGCAACAAACATGTCGGATGAATTATGGCAAAGATAGACATTATAATCTGCAAAATAAACCCAGGCTTTTCGCCATTTTTATTTGATTCCACATCCATAGGCGGTCCCTATTATTGTCAACTGGGCACCAAATGTCCAATAGAGTTCAAAAACGTAATCACAATATTTCCTTTACAGATATTGGCGGTCTCTTTCCAACTTGGTCGCCTCTCTTCTCAACTCCATCCAGTCTATCTTCTCTCTACTTCTACTTCTCTTCTTGTTCATCATGATATTCGCGCTGCTCGGGATGCAAGTATTTGGTGGAAGGTTCGATTACGACCCTGAAGCTGAGAAGGAGAGACACAACTTTGATTCCTTCTGGCAGGCTGTGCTCACCATGTTTCAGGTATGTTAGAACTAAATTCTGGTGAAATCAGGTAGATAGACAGACAGACAGCACTAAGGAGTTCGAGGAAGTATATTTGTTGTGGTGCGAAGCGTGCTCCTATTTCTAGGGGCAAGATGGGATCCCACACCCCAGGGGCCAGCTCGAAGCCAGGGTTGCAGGGGATATGCTTTAGGTAGTCTTACACCTCGGCATCTGGAGACCAAAGATAACATGCGGATTTAGTTGATTCGAGTCCGACTTAATCGGCGCCGCGGATCGGCGTCGTGTATTACCACACTTTCCAAAAAGGGTATGTGGTTTTTTCTTGGAATGGCATTGGGCTCGCCGGAAAAGCCGTCACTTTCGTACATTAAGCCGAAAATTAAGTCAAGAAACTTCCGATTCTTAACTTAATTTTTGCCGTAAATCTTCGTTCTGATCGATCCCATAAATGGTCCCTTGGGATAGGTGTCACTTCTCTCACGCAGGGGTGATGTTGCCAATTCAAAACGTTCAAATGCTATTTAACTGCAATTTTCTGTTAGATTCGTTGCCTCTGTGACTCTCTAGTATCAGTAAATCTTAATCATTACACTACCTGCGTCTTTCTTTCTTTCTTTCTTTCCAGATTCTGACGGGTGAGGACTGGAACGTGGTGATGTACCACGGTATCAACGCGTTCGGTGGCTACGGTACGCCGGGAATGTTCGCGTCCGTATACTTTATCGTCATCTTCGTTTGCGGTAACTGTATCCTTTTCAAACTGCAAATTATGAGTGCACGGGAAACTGTGCTTTAAAACTGTGTGTCGTAGTGTCGTTTTTCTATCCAACTAATATTATGGATGCAAGTTTTATGAAGATGTTTGAAGGTCACAATCACGGTTTAACGGCTGAACCGATCTGGCTGAAGTTCAGTAATAGGGATAGATTATATATAAAAAGCCTGGAATGACATGTAATGCTAATTTTACCCCTGGACCAGGTTTCCACGGGTACCCATGGAATCAGAAATCTACGTGGGAGGAGTCATGGGCAACAGCTAGTTGAATATATATATTTTTTAAGTTTGAAACTTAATCATTTTTAAATCGATTAAGACAAGAAAAGTGAATGCTCAGGTGGGACTCGAACCCACGATCTTTCCCTTACAGGGGGAATGCTCTGACCACTGAGCCACCGAGCCACACCTGAAGCTATCCAAATTCTCCTACACTACCGTCTTAGGGCGACGGTTGGAGCCATCTACGGACATTCATACGAAATATCGGAATCATTTTTTTCTACATCTTCTTTAACGAGCACATAGATATTTTACTAAACGTGTTCTTGGCTATCGCTGTGGACAACTTGGGAGATGCTGAAGAAATGGATGAAATTCAGAAAGAGAAAGAGGTAGGAATAATATTTTCTCTATTAATTGTGATCCCATGTGGGTAGAAATTGTACATAGAATCTACTTTATAACCAATGTCAGCAAAAAATATAATTTAACTACACACTGACGATCTGAAAAGGTGGCTGGGAGAAATAAGTTGCGCAAGGCGGAGAATCGGGTCCTATGGCGCACATTGGGAGAGGTCTATGTCCAGTAGTGGACTACAGTAAGCTAACTGATTGATTGATAAATTAGAATTGGTAGTTTATTGTGAAGTTGAGTAAAAAACACGCCTATATTTGTAACTGGCCATTGTACTAAATCTTTACAATATTTAATCAGGAAGCTGAAAATAATGCTATCGCTGAAGCTGCAAACGTACAACTGGAAGAAGAAAGACCTGAAACTGACTATGAATATGTTAATGAAGAAGAAATATATTCTAGCGAAGGGTAAGTTTATAATAATGTAGATTTTTTGATCTAACATCGGTTATAGATCCTTCAGTTCAACTACTGAACTACAAATAGGACTGGTTGGAATAAATATAGTTCATACGTTTTTACTACATTGGTAAGTATGTTTATATGTTACGGAATATCCGAACATTTCTGTACTCAGCATCCGAGGGAAATTGTCTAGCTTCAGTCGTAATTAGAATAAATGAAACTAGGTTATATGCTCATTAAAATAACAAGTTACTCTTGAATCTAATTGAGCTTTTTAAAACGTTTTGCTAACAGCCAGCCTTACAAGAAATATAAAAGAGTACCAAGGTAAGTATCAAACCAGCTTCAAAACTAAAACTTTTTTGTATAATTATGATGGTTATCATCTAGCTACCGTTGTTCCATTTGTTATTTGTCCTCCATACATTTCTATCAGACGTCATCTCCTCAGTTACTCCCTTTCTCCCCATATCATTAAATTGAACATATCATCTTTTTTTAATATTTATATATACATACAATATACACAAATATATATAAATATACATATTACATACTACTATTATATACATGTATTTCATATCCTTTTTATTTTATCTTCTAACTCTTGTAAGTATGATTACAATAAACCTTATGGACCGAGCACTGAAACCGAATGAGGTAAACGTCACGGTACCCACAGGACAGGCTTGCCTAGTGTGGGGCCAATGGGAAACGTTTTCTATATGTAAATGTTTTTAGGAAATAAATTATTTTTATTTTTTATTATTATTTTTATCTTCACGCATGCCATCCATCTACGAGTGTGCTTAGGCCTACCTCGACTACTAAAATAAGCACATTCATACTTAGAACCTTTTTAGTGACATTGCTTCAATCTCTTCTCATAGTATGTCCATATCATATTATGGCCTGCCGTAATATGTCCATATCATTTAATTTGTGATGGTTAGTGATCCCAAACTCTTTATTCATACTTATAATGATTCATATTTTTATGCGTATGAATAATAGGTCAGACCATGAATACGAAGAGACGGGTTCAGAGGAAGAAGTAGATGAACAAGACGCAGAGATTAGAGACAACGCTGACGATACACTTGTCAGAATTGAAAAGAAACAAAACGGTATGTTTTCAACAAGAACTGTGAGTGTGTGTAAATATTGTGAAGATTTTGTATGTTTGTTAGGGCTGTTTACCGTAGAACAAGCAGTAGATCACCTGGGCGCTCCACGGGAACTTTTTTGTAGCTGTAGGTTTATTGTGTTTTCCACGAGTATTTTCTCAGACCTTGGGGTTTTACTAGGTATTCTACGGGTTATACTCAAACACGCTCAAACGCTAAAGGATCAAACAGGAAAGTAAATTACAGTAGGGAATAACACATAGACTACTTTTAACCCTGGAATAAGTTCCCTGGGGTAGCGGGACCAAAATCCTACGTTCTAAGGGACACATATGGATCAAAGAAATGCAACGGGGGTTCGAAGTATGTCATGGGCCAGGACCATTATCGAAGTTCTGTAGCTATACTAGCTATCGGGGATCCATCTACCCGTCATGACTGCCATAGATATTCATATGGTAACCAGCTAGATTATCTCTTTTTTGGACCACAGGAGATGCTATAAAAGAAGATTCTCCTAAGGTTGGAATAAGTGCAAGACCACGTCGATTGTCTGAAGTGGAAACCAAATCTGATGAAGACAAACCAATTCCTGACGCCAGTAGTTTCTTTATATTTTCTAGCACTAACTGGTAAGTTTACTAAACTATTTACTAAATCCATACGACGCGCCCCACTAACCCACTTACGCACACAAACAAATTAATGATGTTTGTTTTCGGATTTGTTAGTCAACTAGTCATAAGTTACAGAACACACGAGCGAGCGGATGTGTTGTTCTATATAATATGTCAGCGAAAGTCTATATGTGTTGACTAGTGGGCCGCAAGGTTCGCGTACACGTCATATTTTACGAAACAATCGCCATTTGTATGCAAATAAAGTGAATGTGCCACACCACATTTACTTCATCTGCACATATTTCAGTTCAGACAAGTTATAAGTATGTAGATCATCACACGTATTATTATCCATTGTTAGGTATGCGCGTGGGCACTAGTTAAACGCAGGCTAGTCTGTAGCGCACTGATTTATTGAATCAAGGACAAGCCCTCGGAGGGCGCGCGCGGGCAGGGGTGGCGCGCGGGGCGAGGTAGCGTGGCTCGTGCCGCGCGCCACACACACACCTGTACAATCGTGTCTTAGGATACCTATACACAACAATCCTCCCCCATAGTTTGACAATAATTTTTATAAACAACCTTTGTTATGTAAACCCTTGTAATCAATCCTTGGGATGTTTCGCAACCGCATACGCGACACGGGACTCTGGCCTCGGGTAACTCGGTTTGAGGAGGAGATCCTTCCTGGGCTATTTATGTCGTCTACTGATGCGCCTTGTTCCTCTTCAACCACACTCCGGCTAGGTGATGTTTCCGACTCCGCGAGGTCGCTCGTCCCGCTGTAGGTAGTGAGAGAAGGTGGTAGTGAGACGAGCTCCTGGGCCATCTGAGCTTCAGATTGCCCTTCATTTCTTCCCCTGTCATGTGTGTCGGGTGCTGCCACCTCTGACGATGAACGTGTCTCCTCTTCGCTAGACCAGTCGTGCAAGTTCCTGTCGCCATCATGCGACGCATCCCAATCGGTTATCGTCCCTTTATATAAAACTAATTGGTTCTTATGCTTCCTTACATGTAGGTTAGAATCAATATCTTTTACCACATAGATAACTGCGCCGTTACGCTTTACAATGATACCACGATTCCACCTACTTTTATTGTTTACAAAATTTTTATATAAAACGTAATCACCAATACAAAATGTTTGATTATTAATTCCACCATAGGCTTTAACCTGTAAACACTGATTGTTTTTCACTGTAGTAGCGATGACGTCTGACGAAGACGAAGGCCGCTTAAAAAAATCAAGACGTGACTTCAATTCTCTACCGAACACTAATTGGGCGGGTGACAATCCTGTCGTACTATGAATTGAATTCCTATAATCGAATAGGTACTTTAAAATATTCAATTTGGCTTGTCGACGGTCATTGTTCGCTAGAATGCAAGATTTAATACCTTTTTTAACAATCTTGACGTAGCTTTCAGCTTGCCCGTTACTGCACGGGTGAAAAGGTGGGGAGGTCAGATGCGAAATGTTATTAGAGATACAAAACTGATTGAATTCTCGGGATGTGAACGCCGTACCATTATCACTAACCAACGTATCTGGTACTCCGAACCTTGACATAAACTCGTATAAGTTATCAATCGCTGCTAGTGACGTTGCTGTCGTTTTCATGTCATAAACTTCTACCCATTTTGAATACGCATCCACTATCACTAAATAAGTATTACCATTTATAGGTCCCAAAAAATCTATGTGGATCCTACTGAAGGGATGTGACGGGTACTTCCATGGGCGGAGCGGGGCGCGCGGCGGGGTGGCTCGTAATTGCGCACATATGACGCAAGAATTTATCATTTTTTCCAATGCTTCGTCGATGCCTGGAAACCAGAATCGAGCCCGCGCCGCCGCTTTTGTTTTTACTATACCTAAGTGAGAAGTATGTAATTCCGAAATAATCCTACCCCGTAGCCCTTCGGGTAAAATTATTTTGTGGCCTCTCATTATAACCCCATTTTCATATGAAAGTTGTAGTCGACAACAAAAATACGGTTTTACCCTTACGTCCACAATTTTTCTGGGCCAACCTTTTAATATGTACTTAACTACTTTTAACAACACTTCATCTTTTTTAGTTTCTTGTTGTAGGTCACTTAACGTTATCGGCAGACTGTTATCTATAACGAAGTTAATATATGCGGCTCGATCTATATACGGATGCCCCTCATACGCGTCATAGCCATCTCCCAATGATGTATAGTCAGCGACCGCGGTTCCGGGACTGCCGGATGGCCCCCGTACCCTAGCTTCAGCGTTTACCTGCGGCTCCGGTAGACTCGCGCGCGATAAATAATCCGCACTATTCTCACTACTTCGCACGTATTCTATAGTATAATTATAAGCACTCAAAAATAATGCGTATCGCTGCAGCCTATTCGCCGACACTTCCGGAATACCTTTATACGAGCCGAATATAGACAATAAAGGCTTGTGATCTGTCCGCAACACGAAAGGGTTAGATCTCGCGTACAAGTACTGGTGAAACCGCCTGACACCGAAAATAATAGCTGTAGCTTCCTTCTGTATCTGAGCGTAGTTTTTCTCTGCTGCGTTGAGAGTGCGTGACGCGAACGAGATAGGTCGTTCCGACCCGTCTATGCCAACCTGTGACAATACTGCACCCAACCCGGTAGGTGACGCATCTACAGTTAATATTAACTTTGCATTAGGATCGAAATGAGTTAACACTTGTTCTGAGACTAATATATCTTTTATTTGATTAAACGCTTCATTCTGTAACGGGCCCCAGGTCCATTTAACCCCCTTTTTTAGTAACTCATATAAGGGACACAGAATACTCGAAGCATTTTTTACAAAATTCCTGTAATAATTAACCAAGCCCAAAAATGACTGTAACTTGCTAACATTAGTAGGGATCGGTGCTTCACTTATAGCTTTGACCTTTTCCGGAGATTTCCTGAGGCCGTGTCTATCTATTATATACCCCAGATAACTAATATCATTTTTAAAAAACTCACATTTATCCTTTTGCAAAACCAATCCTGCCTCTCGCAGCTTCTCGAGTACTGCTGTGAGCCTTTGCAGGTGTACGTCCCTGTTAGGCCCAGTCACGAGTACATCATCTAGCAGGCAGAGCACCCCTTCCATGTTCCCGACGAGGCCTTCCATTGCCCGCTGAAAAATAGCTGGGGCCGGGGCCAGTCCGAAGACCATTCGAGTATACATAAACAGCCCGCGGTGTGTATTGATACACGTTAGTTTCTGGGAATCGTCGTCTAACAGAAATTGGTTGTAAGCCATTGACAAATCAATTTTCGAAAATTGTTGACCTCCATGTAATCTCGTAAACAATTCGTGTATTGTCGGTAACGGATATTGTTCTACGATTAACTGTTTGTTAATACTAACCGAATAGTCTACACACAGCCTAACCGTACCATTGCGCTTTAATACGGGGACAATAGGTGACGCATACTCCGAGCTTTCAATCGGCTTTAATACTCCCAAATCCACCAAACGGTCTAATTCCTTATCGACTTTCTCTTTTAATGCAAAAGCTATTGGTCGCGCTTTGAAAAATACCGGCTTCGAATCCGGTTTTACTTGTAAACTGACTTTATATTTGCTAAAGGCTCCTAATTTGTCAGAAAAAACCTCTGGAAAACGGGACTGAAATTCTTTTAACAAATTATCTGTATTAGTAACAAAATTACAAGGTGCAAATTCTAATTTAAATCGTGATATAAAGTCTCTTCCCAGTAATGGCGGTCCCCCGTCATGGATTACGTATATGTCAAGGTCATGAGTTTGATGCGTATAGGTAACCGGTAGTCGCGTTACCCCCGCGCACTTAATATTATTCCCAACGTATGTTAATAGTTTTTTGTTAGTTGGAGATAATGGTATATGTTTGAAAAATTTATCATACGTAGCACTCGAGATAACCGTGACCGCCGACCCACTATCTATTTCAAATTGTAATTGCACCCCTAGAATCGTCACCGTCTCCAACATAGGTTCCCCGTTTTGACATGTAATTTTAAAAATCTTACCATCATCGCCTTCGTCAACGTCATCCGCGACCACGTAATTTACTTTCGTGGGGCATACTCTTTGAAGATGCCCTTGAGCTTTGCACTTCCTACACTTATATTTTAAAAATCGGCACGTAAAAGACGCGTGATTTGAACCGCCGCATACGGAACACTTTCCCGTATCTGCCGCTCGTTTGATTCCTTCCTGTCTGATTTTATATAGCTGCTGTGGTTGCCCCGCAGGCTGCGCGGCGGCCGCCCCCATGTGGGCGCTCCGCAGTGTCTCCGCCAACTCTATAGCCTTGGCCAGTGTTAGGTCTGCCGGCTCCTTGCTAAACAGCCTCTCCCGGTCGCTTCCCGACAGCATTCCCATTACGAATTTGTCGCGTAGCGCCTCTTCTACATTGGAGAAACCGCAGTGCGCCGACAACCCGCGTAACCTCGCGGCCCATTGCGCATACGATTCACCCTCTTGCTGTACAGCCGCATAGAATTTGTACCGCTCGCCGAACCCACAGCGCTTGGGCGTAAAATGCTGATCTAATAGACTTAAAATATCCTCGTACGAGACGTCTTGCAGTTTTTTCGGTAAGGCTAAATCAGCAGCCAACTTATAGGTGGTGTCCGCGAGAGCGCTCAGTAAAATAGCCTTCCGCTTAGTACCCGTCGCGTCACTGGTTACGTTGATGTCGTTCGCCACGAACCATTGCATAATACGGCATTTGTAAGTCTCCCAGCACTGTGTCTCGTGGCTAAATACTGACAAAAGTCCGAAAACTGACATTTTAAATCACAATGAGTTCGCAATTCTCGTCGCCAATGTTAGGTATGCGCGTGGGCACTAGTTAAACGCAGGCTAGTCTGTAGCGCACTGATTTATTGAATCAAGGACAAGCCCTCGGAGGGCGCGCGCGGGCAGGGGTGGCGCGCGGGGCGAGGTAGCGTGGCTCGTGCCGCGCGCCACACACACACCTGTACAATCGTGTCTTAGGATACCTATACACAACACCATGATGCACTTAACGCAGAAATTAACTTACAGGTTTCGTGTGACTTGCTACAACACACAGAAGAACTCTTGGTTCAAGAATTTAATCCTAGTTTGCATTTTGGCATCGTCGCTCATGTTGGCTATGGAGGATCCCGTCGGTACTAAGGATAGCCAGGAGCAGACTGCGGTATAGCATTTTATTATTACAAAAGTTTTTTGTCACCCATTAGACCACGCCGGGGTGATGCTTGCCCCTTCCTCTTTTGCCGAGGTTCCATGGGTACATCATCCTTCTCATTCCCGAAGGGGGCATTATGAACCCGTAGATGGTCCAAAGTCAGCTATGGTGCAGGGGAAATTGGAAAGGACCCTAAATGGCATGCGGTTTGTGCATGCGGTGACCGATGGCGGTATTCATGGAGATTTTTGCAAAGCTTTCCACCTGTGCGTTCTAATTATTATGACTTATCGATTCGTCCGTCCTTCTGTGTGATATTAATTCTTATTTTTCTTCGGTATTATTACATTTTTTATGTTCTTTCAGATTTATTAAAATAGTAAAAATATTGAATCGGTCTAAGTGGGGTTTGAACCCGCGATCTTTGCCTTATATAATGCTTTGACCATTAAGCTACGATTTGAATATTAAGCATGCAAAATGCTTACAAATTTCATGCAAATTTTTCGGGCGGAGTAGTCAAAAATCAATGTTTGAAAAATCAATCAGTGGTTCCGATAGTTCGTGAGAATATCGGTAGACACCTCCACCGTCGCCTCAAAGACGGATATAAAAGAGAAATTCTGAATGGTTCGGGCGAGGTCTGGTAGCTGAGTGGTCAAAGCCTTTTCCTATCTTAATCGATTTGAATATTTAGTATGCAAAATGCCTAAAAAATTCATTCAAATTCTTGCAGATTCTTAAGAATATTGACTATTTCTTCACCGGTGTGTTCACTATGGAATTGCTGCTGAAGCTCATTAGTTACGGATTTGTCTTCCACAAAGATGCTTTCTGCAGATCAGCCTTCAATTTACTTGATCTGATCGTTGTCGTCGTGTCAATTATTTCATCAACTGGGTGAGTATGATTGGATATATATATATATATATATATATATATCTTTATATCTAGACTATCATCTAAACCTCTATTTTTTTAAATTAGAAACATCCAAACATCTTCAAAACATTTCATATTTACTATATTATTAAGTTACAGTATTCTTTGTTAACTTATAGTTCATGAGACACAAAGTCTATTGAAATGATAGTCCGCTGCATAATTATAAAGGCTTTTAAAAATCGAGTACTCAAATTATTTGCTTTTATTAAACGCAAAATGAAATTGTTTAAATATATTTAGTTAAACAATGCAATTGGGTCGATAATTTTTCGATCATTCAGTCAATTAATGAAATAGATTTGAATCATACTAGTTGCAACAGATTACATCCATTTTGTGCCTTCAAATTCTGCAAAGTCATTCGATGTGACGTCATTTTGACGTATTCCAAAGAAGTGTTTTTAAATTATGAATATATCCAGACTAGTATAGTAATGTTTTTTTTTTCTATCCCAGGGCTGATAGTTTATCATTTATTAAGATTTTGAGAGTTTTCCGGGTATTGCGACCTTTGAGAGCTATCAACAGAGCAAAAGGATTAAAGGTCAGTATACTGTAATAGTGTAATATCTTTATTAAAAATATCCATATTTCAAAAATATAAGAAATAAACAGTAATTTTGTCAATTTTTAGCACGTAGTACAATGTGTGATCGTCGCTATTAAGACGATTGGCAACATTTTGTTGGTGACGAATCTTCTTCAGTTCATGTTTGCCGTCATGGGGGTGCAAATGTTCAAGGTAGGGGACGAGAGAATATTTATTTTTTACCTATCGACCGACACCTTTGGGTAAATTTATTTTTTTGTCACAAACGTTTGTGAAAGTGTAAGTATTTGTAAGCGCTCGAAAACACCTTCCCGCACATTTTATTCTTTTCTAAAAACGTCATTTGATTTATTTTCTTTCTACGTGTGAAGCTTGTTAACGTGCATATCAGAAAAGTATTATACTAACCATATCTCGCTTGCTCATGGGTCCAAAAAATTCTTGTTTTCTAACCAGGAGCTTGCATGCTTCATTTACGTTTTATTTTTTAAATTAGCCCAAAGGTGTTGTGTGACGTTTTTTTTTCGTATTTTCTTTTCCGATTTGGTGATTTTTTGGACTCAAAATTATGTGCTTCGGTGTGTTTCTGTTGCACAGTATGCCCTACCTTGACATTTCACTCGAAAACTAGGAGTGAGGTACTTGGTCTATTACTGTGTTTCTGTTTTTCATTGTTCGATTGTCACTATCAGAATGGGACACTGGTGTGTCTGTATAAAAGTGATGATTTTTTTGTTTCTGTAATTCCAAGGACTAACGCGATGTAAGTAGGCGATGACTCCTAAGTTTTGTGACATATTTTTTAACAGTTTTTCTTTATTTATTTTTTGCATTTTTTTACATTGTGGTTCACATACACCTACACAAACGTACTTTTGGACAAACGGGCGAAAAAAAAAACAAAAATACTCTGCAATTTGGTAACGTTATGGATTTTTGCGCTTATAACATTTTGTTTTTGCATATTTGGGCTTTGTTCAGTATGTGGTGAAATGTGTGTACGCTTCCATCAAATCTATTGGGAACATATTTATTATAAGCCATGTCTTGCAATTTATGTTCGCTGTTATTGGTATACAGTTGTTCAAGGTACATTTTAGTCTCGTAGTAAGGTGTTGTAGATATAGGTATTTGTTTGTAATATTGGTTTCACCGTAATCTTTTTCTTAATTTTAAAAAGACACCAAAAAGTTTTACGTAACAAAGGAATACAATTTATCTAAGATAACACAATAAAGTAGAAAATAAATAAAATGAGACACTAAAGGAAGCGAATACCTATAAAATTTTCTTTTAGCAGTGAAAGAGAACGGTGTTTTTTTTTTTCGTAAATATAGTTCAGTAGTATCATGTAGTGTTAGACGAGCATCAATGTTTAACAAAAAATGTACTAATTCATGTTTTAGCTTGAGCAGCTTTTAGAATACAAGGACAGGTGATTAAAATGTTATAATTCTTTGTATAAATAAGTATTTGGTAGTTTCTGAAAGATTTTACTTGTAGAAGCCTTGCAAAACGATGGTCCATAGCTATAAAATTGGCAACAAGTTTAGGAACAGCCATATATTAGTTATTTTTGGTTAAGGAATAAATAGATTTTGAATCGTATTGAATGACTTATCTAAACTGAAATGATGCGCCCCACCTCACCAGTGTAAAAAAGTCGATTGTTTCGTGAGCTTATGTCTTTTAAGTGAACCTTGTGGTCAATTACTCGCGTAATAAATCCGAGTGCGTTGAGTGTATGGACTAGCGCTGATATATTGTTTAGAACAATACATCCGCTCGCTCGCGCGTTTAGTTCAATTATGACAACTTGACCAACAAATACGACAATAAATCGTCGTCAGTTTGCTTGTGTCCGTATGGGGCGCTTCATTTGGACTTTGAAATGTTATACTTCATTTCAATAGTTGTATTAACACAGTCAAAGGCTGCTTAGACAACTGATTATAATTCATGTTAATTTTTTAGGATGCCGTTCCACAATAGTGTTCGTTTATTGAAAGATGAATTGTGCTATTTTTGACAATATTCATTGATATAATCTACTATTAATACATTTTCAGGGAAAATTTTACAGATGTACAGATATTACTAAAGTGACGGAACCAGAATGCCAGTAAGTTATTTTTATTAAAATGAATGAATATTAAATTAATAAATATTGTAGGAATCCCACATGTTGGGGTGGCCTATGTCGGTGGCCAAGGCTGGTCGCGCAATTTTATCTAAGACATACCAGATTCCTCGTCTACGTAGACTGATGTTACGGAACACCGGTTTTAGTCGGTTCGATTCGGACATATTCAACGTCATGATTGGTTTTTGGGCGGTGAAATATGAGGGGATTTACTATTTTGTATGATAATTATCACCATGATCTTAGCCTTGATTCGGGTTGTATCTAAGGTTTGATTTCTATTTAAAAATGTATAAAAAACAAAATTCAAAGTAAACTGTCCCAAAAAGGCTATTATAAAATTCAATAATATTTATGTAGATGATAAACAAGTTTGGAAACGAGCTGTTCGCTCAACTATGCTACTCAAGCAAACTATTGTATTTAGACTAAGTAGACTAAGCAAATGTTTGTAAATAGACCAAAATAAAAAATGCCCGCTGAGTTTCTTGCCGGAGTATTCTCAGGTCGGGACCGCGTTTCGAATCGGTGGTCCATTTGCTAAACTAGTCTAGATTTTTTAATTTCATGTTTTGAAAGTGCCGTTTAAGTGGCCTATACAGAATAAATTATTTTTGACTTTTCGGCTATTATAGTACCGTAATAAAGGTCAAAACGATCTAATTAGAAGGATCAGAAGACCCCGAGCTACAAAGTAAGAGTGTAATAATTTATTGATTTGATAAAATTCCTCAAACGGACATGATGGCAACAAAACTAATATAATAATAAATATTGTATTTCAGTGGTACATATCTGATCTATGAAAATGGTCAGCCAAAGCAACTGGAACGGACTTGGATCTTGAACAAGTGGAACTTCAACGATGTCCTCAGTGGGATGCTCACGCTTTTCACTGTCTCCACGTTTGAAGGATGGCCAGGGTAAGACCCTACTATGCTGTCTACCTACATACTGATCTATTAAATGTGCAAGCTTATGAAGATGTTTGAATGTTCAATGGGGCTGAAACATCTAAATGAATCTTACCGACATTTGGTGTAGAAATAGATTTTAATAACACTTACAGGATGTAAGGGGAACGCTGCCGAAGCTGAAGGCCCGTGATAGTACTGCGGGTATACTACATATTGGCATATTATTTTCGAATTGGGGAAAAAGATTTTTTTAAGTTATTTTAGCATGATTTATTTATTCTGCATCGTATTAGGAAAGCCATTGAAACGACAATTTCATAAAAAAAAACATAGCTACAAAAAAACACGCACGTGGCGCCATTTGCTTTTTTCTGTAGTGATGTTTTTTATTAACTTGTCGTTTCATTGGTGAATAAATAATGCTAAAAAACGAAAAAGGAAGAAAAAAAATGAAAACCAGTTTTTTTTTCACCAAATCCCAAAAAAATGGCAATACGTAGTATCCTTGGAGTACTACCATGAGCCTTCGGGTTGGGGAGCGTTCCCCGTAAAACAATTTGAAAAGAGAAGCCGGTGGTAAAATGTCTTATCCATATGACCCATTTCGACAGGAATAGCTTTTTAAAGACCTTTCGCTGCTGCGCGTGGTCCAGCTAATATATTGATAATTATTTATTCTTGGATAGGTGATGCGTAGTTGGATATCTTGTACCGTGGATTCCTGTAAAGTTCCGTCTTAGATACACCAAAGACAGAACATGAATCCATGGTAGTCGGTAGGAACTTATAGTAGGCGTTAAAAAGACTTAGAAAATGCTTTAGTCTTATAATTTAATTTCAGGTTACTATCAACGTCAATGGACTCAAACGAGGAAGCCCATGGTCCTATAGAAAATTCCAGACCTCTTGTTGCGTTCTTCTATATCAGTTATATCATCGTTATTGCTTTCTTCATGGTAAGTACCATCCTCTAAACCTTTCTTCAACTTCAGACTAACTACGAAATCACCGAATTTTTTTATTGTCTGTGATGCAACTGCCATATGACCTCCACAATTTCATAATCCTTCTCCACTCTGAATACTGTCACGAGGTTACGCCTCAGTGCCTGCCACCCAGGAGATTTCATAAGGGTGCTCCTTCCAAAACAATTTCCTGGAGATCACCTGCGTTGGTCGATAATCTTTAGCCAGTTTTCCATGATAGATCTTCCGAGCCAAGAACACCTGTACAAGAATAATTCAAGCATTGATATAATATTGCATTCAGGGTATTGTTGGGGCTACCACGCTATTATAGTGCGCCAGGGATGTTCGCGGAAGCGAGGGTTAATGGTTTTAATGCCATCATCCGTTAGAGATGCGCTTCTGTCATTCGTAGGATGCGCGAGAGCCCCCATAGCATCCTGAGCGCATTAGCTGATAAGTGGGACAGTCCGATGCTGGGACGCTGGGCATGAACGAATGTACTGTGACGTGGGCAATGTCTCAGTGCTGTAACCATACCTGCTTATCTTTACCCTTTTTTGTTATTTATGTGTACTTACTAACAATAGGATAAGACTTTTGTTACTAACACTTTATGGATCATTTGGTATGAAATAATGATAGTATATTCTGTCCACAGGTGAACATTTTCGTAGGTTTCGTCATAGTAACATTCCAGAAGGAGGGTGAGCAGGAGTTCAAGGACTGCGAGCTGGACAAGAACCAGAGAAACTGTATCGAGTTTGCGCTCAAAGCGAAGCCGGTGCGAAGGTATTAATCCTACATCGTACTTAATATTATAAATGAGAAAATAATTCCGTATATCTGTTACATTTTCACGCCAAACCAATGAACCGATTTTGATGAAATTTGGTACACATGAACTAAAGCTTGAAAAGTGGGTGGGTTCAGTTACCGAGGCGAAGGTTACCATTGGGATGGGTGACCGTTTAGTAGCAACACCGTAGCACAATATTAATCAACAAAGACATACAACTATGATGTCTGTCCACGCATAACCAATCGTCATTTTGGGCAAACATCTAGCAATATCGCGCTTATTGTCCAACTTTACCGAACCATAATATGTCGATTAGAGGCTAAATGAAATTGGGTTGAGATACCACGGCAACTGCGAGCAAAACAGTAAGATAATTAAGGAAATAAAATCTAGAATATTCTAAACAGAGCTATGTAGACCTAAAGTATGCATAGCTCTCAAACATCTGCTCAAATTATTCAATCAATTAGCCCACCACAGTCGACTGCTGGACATAGGCCTCTCCCAATGCGCGCTATTTCGTCCGATCCTCCGCCTTCCGCTGCTGTCCCAGCCACTTTTTTCAGGTCATCAAACGTTTGCTATACAGGTACATTCCAAAACATCGTATCCAGTACAAGACTTGGTGGTTTGTGACGTCACAGCAATTCGAGTACGTCATATTCTTCTTCATCGTGCTCAACACGGTGGCGCTTATGATGAAATTCCATGGTGCCAGTCCGGAGTACAAAAAGGTTTGTTGCATTCAAATTTCACTGAATCCTTTCATACTAATATTATAAACGGGAGTGTGTGTGTCTGTTTGTCCGTCTTTCACGCCTAAACTACTGATCCGATTTAGATGAAATTTGGTATAAGGGGAGATTAGACCTTAAGAAAGGACATAGGCTATGTTTGGTCGCGATAACTGACATCAATGCAGGCGGAGCCGCGGGCAAAAGCTAGTAAAACCATAAAACAAACCATGTGTTAGTTGTTTAATAAATGTTTAAACTTTAAACATTTTCAGATCTTGGATTTCATCAATATGATTTTGACAACGGTTTTCATGATGGAGTTTGTCTTCAAATTAGCCGCATTCAGATTTAAGGTATTTAATAATTATATTAAAAGCTAATTAACAAAATATTTGACAATTATATCATTATTTGTATTCACGCAATGATCTTTTTTTAGAATTATTTTGGAGACGCATGGAATACAACAGATTTTATTTTAGTAGTGGGTAGTATAATTGATATTGTGGTAACACAAGTCAATGAAAACAGACCAGTGGAGCCGAACATAACGGTGAGTGCCTCATATATTTTAATTATTCCTTTTTTTTCAACTGTGTAGTTTTTTATTTTTTAACGATAATAAGTCCATACCAATATTATAAATGTGAATGTGTGTGTGTGTGTGTTTGTCCGTCTTTCACTCACAAACTACTAAACCGATTTTTATGAAATTTGGTATAGGGTTAGATTAGACCTTGAGCACGGACATAGGCTATGTTTGGTCGCGATAACCGACATCGACGCGGGCGGAGCCGTGGGCAAAAGCTAGTAAGTTATATAAGAGCAAAATAAAGTATCTATTGAATATCCAAATATCAATAGTAACTTAACATAAAAGAACTAACAATTATTCATTAACTCATACTCAATTACCGTCATCATCATCCAGTGTTACGCATAAAATATAATCAAACACATCAAGTGCGAGTTGTGCTTGTGCACGAGTTCGACTCGCACGTGACTTATTTTATAAAAAAGAGGATTGGATCTATTAACCATAATATAGATACACCTTACGTCAGTGAAAATTAATCTTATAATTTTTTTTTTACAGGCAGCACAACTAGCTAAAATAAATAAAGAGGTAAGAATAGACTAGAAAAAAAAACTAATGAATGTTAGCTTGACCGTGGAAGTCCCACACTCATTCTTAATTTCAATGTCAATTAGATTTGCCTTTAGTACATTGTATGAGAGTATTGAAAAGTCAATTTCAGGGAATAAGAAATCTAGAAAAGAAACAAACCCATAGAGAAAACTACTTTATTTAAACCGAAATACTTATCAAAATTGCATAAAATACCTTAAATTGTCTATACTCAGGGTACTCTTCTGAAGTAAACTACCTTCTTCCCTCTTTCCACGCCATACAGAAAGAAAACATAGACTCAAATAAAACCAACCTGTTTGGAACCTACATACTTATCAAAATATCTTAAATTGTCTTAACCCAGGGTACTCTTCTGAAGTACATTACGTTCTTCCGTCTGTTCCGTGCCATGCGACTGATCAAGCTGCTCTCCCGGGGCGAGCGCATCAGGACCCTGCTCTGGACTTTCATCAAGTCATTCCAGGCACTTCCGTACGTCGCCTTGCTCATTGTGCTGCTGTTCTTCATTTATGCTGTGGTTGGGATGCAGGTATGTGTGAGATATGTCTACTGCTATTATGATTTTATTTTCTATTTGGACAGATAAATTGCAGCTTTTTTTTCGTACTTTTATGAATAGAATAGTCAACCGATTTGGGTTTTTATTTCGTATGTTCCAAAAGGTTAATGAAAATAAAATAAATAAAAACGATTAATATCATCATTCGGTACCGAAACACATTGTATTTTTCGTTATCTAAAATAAACTTTATAAAACTTCCGTCCTGGAGTATAGCACCAGAATCATCCTCCTTACCTTATCCCAAGTTTATTTGGGATCGCTGCAACATGTGTGTTTCTTCCATTTATCTGTAGTTGCAGCCATCTTAACATTCACTCTCTTCTTAGTCATATCATCTTTCACACAGTCCATCCACCTCTTTTTAGGTCTTCCTCTTTCCTTGTAGCCATTCACTTCCATAGTTAATGCCTTCCTTACAACATTACTTTCATCCCTACGCATTGCAACCACCAGGACAGTATAGCACCATCTATTAATGCCTTTTCTCTTTCAGCTATTCGGCAAGATCTATCCAGACGATGAAGTGATCACCTCCAATAACAATTTTAAAACTTTTGGTGGTGCTCTTATGGTCCTTTTTAGATCTGCTACAGGTAATTTGTTTGTGATACTGGTATTAATGCTTTTTAAATAATATTATTTGACTGCATAGGTAATTTAAGGATACCTACCATCGTCCTTGGGGCCCAATGAGACTGCGAAACATAGTGTAGGTTGTTCTCTCAAGGTTATACTTTGAAAATAACTAGGAAATTTGAAACATCTGAAGAAACCGAGACATCTAATTTAAGTTACTCAAGAAATTAAATGAAAGATTGAATTTTGTGATTTTTCAATAGACCCTAGAGTAAAAAATTGACGAAATAAGCACTGTAGAATATACTGCTTCCGGGCTGTTTGGCCGTGGTCGATGTGAAACTTGCGTTCCAGACGTTTCGTCGATCACTGCGGTCGACATCTTCAGTGGCGCAGAGCCGGGCGACGACAACTTCGGAGACCTTGCCTCGCCGGCGGCTGACGTGCAAGGTCAAGGCAATTTATCTGTACAAACAGCCCGGAAGCAGTATATTCTACATGCAACGCCGGCCGTGAAAGCCTGAAGACTTATATGAAATAAGCACTAATGAATAATTTTAACAGGTGAAGCTTGGCAAGAAATCATGATGGCGTTATCCACTAACAATGACGAACGTCCAGACGAACCGATCCACTGCATCAAACCAAATATGACGGACAGTGAAATGGAGCCGGACAACGAGAAGTGTGGCAACTGGATGGCGTTCCCTTACTTCATATCGTTCTCTCTGCTGTGTACTTTCTTGGTGGGTATTGCTTTTTGCTTTATGTGTCAGAATATTTTTTAGTTGTACTAGGTTTTGAGTCTATGGATTCGTGAAGTGGTGATATTTAATGTCTAGGCCATATTGATCATCACGATCTATGCTCGTATGATCCGTTATACTAAACTGTGCCCCGAGCACGAATATACACATATAATGTGTGATTTTAAGAATGACCTTGACCTTTCCAATTAAAAGCTTTTAACGTCTCTCGCGAACAAACGGAAAAGAATTCCTGTCCTGCAGGAAGTGTATGTATGTAATTCTAAAAAAATATTTTTGTGTACAGTATTGTTGGCTACTTTACAAATAATTATAATGATATAAATGTACGACCAATAAACACTAAAGTTATATTTCAGATCATAAACTTGTTTGTGGCTGTCATCATGGATAATTTTGATTATCTAACCAGGGATTGGTCAATATTGGGGCCTCATCATCTTGACGAATTTGTAAGGTAAGTAAATCACCTAAATGTACATACATAATACATAAACTCACGCCTGTAAATCCTTGAAGGATTGACAGGGGCATATTAACACCCACCCCTCGCCGCCTCAACTTCAGCACTAATATACAGGGTCTCTAAATTTGGCCTCATTAACATGAGTCATCGTATAATAATTCATATTAATAATGTTATATTTTATGTGTTTAGACTATGGAGTGAATACGACCCTGATGCTAAAGGAAGGATCAAACATTTGGACGTTGTTACGTTACTAAGAAAAATTAGTCCACCTTTAGGTAAGCTGTTATATTGATGTACTAGCTTTTGCTTTTGGATGTCGGAATATCGGATACTGTTATAAATTGTAGCCTATGTGTTATTCTGATGTATAAGCTACATTATTGTAGTTTCATTAAAATTCATTTGGTAGTTTTTACGTGCAAGAGTAACGAACATCCATTCATCCATCCATTCTTACAAACTTTCACGTGTATAATGTTAGTGCCTGTATAACCATTCTCTTTTTGAACATTTTCTAAAAATGAATCCTCACTAGATCGATGTATCGCCCCCGAAACACCCTGTATATTAAATTTCATGAAAATCGTTGCAGCCGTTCTAATGTTGTGAAAGATAACTAATTTGGCAGTAGCGTGGCGCCACCTAGTGAAGATGAGTGAAACTGCTGGAGTAGGTGGAGTGGACGATATTAGCATTTCAGGCGACGACTCATAGAGGGCGTTAGGGTGCGGTGTTTCTAATTGCATCACAAGCGGCCTCTGGTGGCAAGTAGCAGAGTGATCTATCGCGTGTTCTGGCAAATGTAGAATATTCCAGCACATCGGAGGTATATAAAGCGGGCCTCGAGGACAGGGGTGACCCATTGTTTCTTTGTTGCTACGCGGTTGCGGTGTCCATCTGAATACTGGCATATACCTATAAGTTTGATAGCACGGTCGCCGTGCGAAGCTGAACTGGTTTGCCACTGGGTGAGCTGTAAATACTCTACGGACCCGAATTTTGGGTCCTAGAATAAGGTTAGAGAACTCCGCCTCTACGGTGCTCAAAACTCGGGTTGCCTGCCTCTGCCTACCCTCCAAGTGCAGGTCACCCGCCTAGAGTTCTACGGGATCGCAGCTTCTGCCGCGCCTGAATCACTGCGGGCTGTTCACGTGACTGCTACGTTGTACGATCACCTGCGGCAGAGCCGGCCGAGTGCGGGTTCACCTGGGGCGTACCAGACCTCTACAACAGCTTCACGCTAAGCTAAGTGACCAGCCAGTTCTCTGGCAGCAGCGGAACTGACACTTCGACACTACCCACCCCTGAGATCCTAAGTGAGGGCCGGGGAATAAATGTATACTATACGCTTATTCGACTTTTATTTTCTGGTCCCTGTGACCCTCCAAGGGTACAGTGGCGCCCAACGTGGGGCAAATATACTTGTTATATATACATACACGTCAATGTCAGCTATTTCAGTCTTTAAAACAGAGGCTTACATCATGTAAGGAGTTACGCCACAGACCGCCCTTATACATTTTCTTTTGAATAATGAATGCTGCGTCTCAAAACTGAGGGAACGTATCCATCATAGGCAGTCATAGCTATCTTCTGACCTGAGACCTGTCTTAGCTTCTTAAGCGCAAATACAAATTGGTTAAGCCTAATGTCATTTCTTTCAGGGTTTGGCAAATTATGTCCACACCGGACTGCCTGTAAGAGGTTAGTCTCTATGAATATGCCGCTGAACTCTGACGGTACTGTCAACTTCAACGCGACTCTCTTCGCCGTGGTGAGGACACAGTTGCAGATTAAGACCGCAGGTTAGAAACACTACGATAGTTACCATGGTCACAGGGAGATTAAAAATCGTGTTCGGTCATAATTTGAAGCGTAAGTTATCTAAAGGAACCCGAACCAGGAAATCAGTGTAAATAATAAAATGACACAAATTGAATAGAATTAATATTGATCCTTCATTATGGTTCTTTCACTATAAACTGTACCATCAATATGTCGTCAACTGAATTTCTTCTTGTCTTCATAAATCGAACCGGATTTCAGATAACGCAACACAAGATTTAAGTCATTACAATTATCAAACATTATTAGAATAAGTATCATTTTTTTATACAACTGAGGTGGCAGCCAAGCACACGGCCCACCTGATGGTAAGTGGTTACCGTGGCCTATGGACGTGTGCAACACCAGGGGAGTCACACTCGTGCTGCTCACCCTGAAGCCGCTAAGAGTTTCGGTGCGGTCAGTGTAGAAGACAAAGCAGGAACAGCTTTTGGTCTGCCCACTGACAGCATAAAAATTCTCCAGTGAGCTCTGGCTATTGAGTAGTAACTCATCGCTGCTAACACAAAACGAGGTTACTATGGCCTCGGTATTCTGTAGGGCGGAGGTACTTCCCCAGTCGAACCGCTCAATTGCATGGAAATACCATCGTGTCCTACCGCCTAGGTAATCCCGCAAATTTTATACTCAATGGTTTCTGGATTAATAC
This sequence comes from Eilema caniola, assembly GCA_949126895.1. NCBI lineage: Eukaryota > Metazoa > Arthropoda > Insecta > Lepidoptera > Erebidae > Eilema > Eilema caniola. The sequence continues at coordinate 13,855,187 of OX421488.1, forward strand.
TATTTCCAAATTGCAGGAGTAATCGACGAATCGAACACAGAACTTCGTGCTATCATTAAAAAGGTTTGGAAGCGAACTTCTCCGAAACTGCTGGACCAGGTCGTTCCACCTCCAGGTGATCCTAACGAGATTACCGTAGGGAAGTTCTACGCCACGTTCCTTATACAGGACTACTTTAGAAGGTAAGTCATGTGTGTTACAAAAGACATATTTGTTACCCGCAATCTTTTAATGTCATCTAGATAAAATACTGAATTGTTTCAAATCGAAATATTAAGTTTAATTATAGGGCACGTATTGACAATCAATATACATTGCAATGAAGTATCTTGATCCAATAATATAGGCATAAATAGCGTTGTACCAATATTATCAATTTTTACCCGACTTCCAAGAAGGGTTTTATATTGATAGGATCATGATAATATTGACTATACTTGCCAAAAGTGGTTGTCGAACAAATTACTATTTTTATCTACTCTGATACTATAATACAAATATTATAAAAATGAAATCAAAACTCCTATAACAAACATTACGCACAGGCCACAAAAAAAAAGTTTTATTACGATACAGGTCTTGTATGGACACTTTTATCATTAAATAACTTTTTAATCATAACGATACACCTATACATATACATCCTCCAGCTGAACCATGAAGGTTGACACTCTAAAAAGGTCGCAGCCGGTGCCGGCCGCCGATCCGAAAGGAAAAAAAGAAACACTCATGCGCAATCGATGTTGGTGCCTTGGCGCCAACATTTTACATTTAAAGTAAATAAAGTTTGGTTTTGTTTGTAATATTATTTTATGTATTATAGTATGAGAGTAGATAAAGTAGTGTATGAGACTGTACATAACTTTGTCTTATAACAATAAAAAAACTCGCCTACGGCTCGTTTTTTTAAATCACACTCGTGTATATGAACCCTTATTATGCAACAGTATCATAAACTACAATAAATAAATTGACTAAATTGCAAGAAATCTTAGATACCATTTGATAATTGGAAATGTTGTTTTGGCATATTTCTAAAGGTTTGTTTGTCTCATGAATACAATTTATACGCATTAAAATATTCATGCAATAGGAAAAATATTTAAGTTTGGTTTATGTTATATATTCACAGTAAAAATCATTATACTCATTACTCCACTTTGTTTATCATTATTCGTTACTTGTGAATCAGTCATTAACATCAAAATTTCTATTTTTATAGGAACCATGCGTAAGTCGATTCACGAGTACTAAGCAACATTCGAAGATTTTATTTTTACGCTGTATTTACGCTTGCTCTCTTGGCAAATACTAGTTTTGTTCCAAGAGCGTTGCTTGAGAGATTTTCCTTTTTGAATTTTGGTTGTGAATGATTCCCTTTTTCAGAGTTGAGAATTATATAATCATCTTCATGCTTTTAAACAACTTTATTTATATCTTTATTTTCATATACATTATCAATAAAAATTTTGGTCAACATTTTAAATTGTGTCATTATTACAATGGTTCAATGAAACTGCATATCGTTGGTTATTTTTGATGATTATATGATTCTGCTGATTCAATTTATTTCAGCTTCCCCGCCTCCCCAGGTTTTGTTTACCACCGAGTCCATTGCATCTTCAAAAGAAATTTTGTTTACAGCATGTTGATTTTATCGACAATTTTTCGACAATTCCAAAGCATGTTTACTCCATATATGTATTTACAATCACTTGCTTAGAGAAACGCACAATTTTCTAGGTCCTTGTGCACTTTGTTACTTCAAGCTAATTAGCTGAAACTTGGTTATACAGGACCAAGTTTTTTCTAAGTTAGCTCTTGAGGAAATAATTGATTCTATACTACCCAGTTTAGCTACTGATTTGACTGTGCAAAGTTTCCTACATTTCTGTTTTTGAGTGTTAAGACTTGATTGGAACCCTTTTGTGTTTTGTCCAATGTTTCTGCATGAAGCAAAATGCCCCCTTTAACATAAAATACCCCTTTCTGAATCAAGGTTGGTAAAATTTCTAGCAAATGGTTGTAAGTCAAAACAGAGACATGTAAGGAAAAAAATTGTTGAGCTCTTATAGTTTAAGTTAAAATCGTTTTGCAGATGTTTACTAAGTTTTTCTAAAAAAATACGTTGATTTTTTTTTGATTGCAGCTTTTTGTATATCCATCAATTGATAACTTAATCTTATTTTCGTTAAATATATTTATTGAGATTAAGATAAAGATTACGAACTGCTTTATTAACTTTTTTATTCACTTGATACATAAGTGTTTTTTGTATCGAACATACATTTTCTGCCACTATTTTAATTCTTGACCATGCCAAATATATAAGAATTCTATATTCCTGTGCAACTATTCCATTTTTCCGATTTTTGTATACAAGCTAACATTCCCACCTCTTCCATCCGCAATACCCAAACAGATTCAGAAAGCGCAAGGAGCAGGAGGCTGCAGCATCAGTGACGACGAATCAGAAGACGCTGCAAGCTGGACTGAGAACGTTACACGAAGCTGGTCCAGAGCTCAAGAGAGCTATCTCTGGGAACTTAGACGAGCTGGTCGGGGAGGTCGTAGAGCCTATGCACAGGGTAAGATATTCTCTTGAGATTAAATATTTGTAAAAGGTATGTTACGTAGTGAAGTAGAAATAGAGAGGGGTTTAGATTGGAATTAATTTGTTACAAGGGATATGGTTTTATTAATTACAAGAGAAAAGAAAGACTAATGAGAATAGTGTGACAGATGGTACAGCATGAAAGGTAGTTAAAATGAAAATTCATAGGTGTAGAAAAGAGTACTATAATAAAGCTGAGAAATAATGATGATAAACCATATTGTCATAATCATAAAACAAAAAAAGACGGTTTTATAGCTTTTAGCAGAAACATCGGACATGCAACTTTTAAATGTTAATTATAGGTAAAATAAATTGCGAGCAATTGTGTTTAACTTGGAATACGAAATTTTGTAAGTTAGATAGATAGATAATATTATTTTTGGGTAGAAATTAATAGTCTTTGTTTGATCAACAGCGAAATCATACATTATTTGGTGCCGTCTGGACGAGTATCAAAAAGCATGGGAAAGAAAGTTTCTATGGAAGAGACAAGAGGGTTGCCATAGAAATCACTAGAAATGGCAGTAAGTAACTTTAGATAGTTTTACATTTTATAATAGATACTGGTTAAGTAGTGGTCTTTCGTGGTACGAATTACCTCGTTATAAGTAAATTTTAATAAGTAATTAACTTTTTAATTTTAATTAACAGTTATAATATACATAGGCAGAAGTGAATTAACACCCACATTTCACCAATTTGTATTCAGTTCCACCTGATAGAGGGTGAGCCTATTGCCGTATTCAGAGCACTATTGTTGACTCGAGCCATGCCTCTGAGGCTGAGTCTGGGCTATAAATATTCGTCTGATGTTTAAGTTAAACCGCTCTATCTATTAGTCACCTTGTATGACACATGGGAGGAGACGGGGTGGCCTAAATTCTACGCTGCCGGGAACCACGCATTTTAAAAGAAATCATAAAACAACTCATCGGTTTCTACAGGGTCGGCAGCACGAGTGTAATGCCATACGCCACGGTAACCACTTTCCATCAGGTGTACCGTTCGCTTGTCTGCCACCTAAGAAGTGGTATAAAAAGACATTTTTATTTAGTTTAGCCTGCGGTTGGGTGAAATTTAGCAATTGAATTTTTACCCCTTCCTGTTGACTAATTGCCACCCTAAACCTACATCTGGGTCGCAAGTCCCAGTCGCCGTCATGGTGTTCCTTTCTGTACCACGCTATGGAAACGGCGACCGCACGGTGAATCCATGGAGTGCTGAGAATCGGATCTCTAATACCTATATAAGTACCTTCATTTTTGAAAAACCGATTTATGAATTTTTTGAAAAGCTACTTATATTTAGTGTTGTTTGCATAATGGCCATCCAGTACCGGATGGAAAGCAGTTACCGTGCTCTATGGGCGTGTGCAACACGAGGGGAGTCACACTCGTGCTACCGACCCTGTAAACACAGAGTTTCTGTGCCGTCAGTGTAGAAAACAAAGCAGTAATAGCCTTTGGTCTTTTCACTGACAGCACAAAATTCTCCAGTGAGCTATGGCTACCATACTCGGCGCCGGGAACACAACACGAGGTTATTATGACCGCGGTATTCTGTAGAGCGGAGGTACTTCCCCATTTGAACTGCTCAATTGGACGGCAATACCGTTCTACCTCAAAATAGGTTTACCGTAAGTGTAAGATATCTTACTATCGAATTTGTTTCAGACGGTAAGGATCAGACGCTAAGCACCATGATGAGAAGAGAACTCGGAATGGACGGCAAAATACCTGAAGAAGAAACGTAAGTACACTCTTTTAATGAACTACACCACTTATTCTATGCATCCCAGTCTTCTTTACGTTTCTAGTTGAGGACCGTCCAGCTTAATTTTACCAATTCGTGGTTTCTTCTATAGGACTCATTTGTTCTAAGTAACCAATTTTGATTTGAATTTCTATATTTAGCCAACTTAGAGGTTTTGCTACACCACAAATAACTATCAGATTACCGTACATACAACAATGTATATATTTTACTCACGCCTGTAAATCCCCGAAGGGGTATGCAGAGGTGATTAACACCCACATTTCCCCCATTTCAATAGGGGGCGAGCCTTTTGCCGTCAGGCGGGCACTTATTCATGGGCTGTATGTTGACTGTTGTTTGGAGAACAGCCCTATCCCTGTCACTTTAACGACACCCACAGTTAGAGATGTAGTAGCACTATTTTACTCCACCGGGAAGTTTTTTTTTTACTTGCGGGAAATCCCCACGGATACCCACCCCTCCGGTGCCGGAGGGGGAGGTTATGTCGGACTCGAACCGACTAAACCGCTCGCCGTCTCTGGGTCGTAGTGCTAGGCCAAAGGTGAGGTTGTCATGCGACATATCCCTCGCATATCCCAGCACGGCAAATATAAATGTTATGATCGTAAGCCATTTTAATTATTTTTATTGCAGAAAAATAGAAGACGCGAATCAAAGCGACGAAGAAATCCAAATGCAGCCATTACTGCATACAAAAGACTCCGAAAGGATATTCAAAGTAATTGAGTAAGTTAATTTAAAATTTATTTATATTTATTGTATCTATACATAGTCAGTGGCTTCTGATTATTTTTGTTATTTATATTCTGTGTCGTGATCATTGTATCTATTTTATATTAAATCATGGCACATTAAAATTCTTAAAATATTATACAGATGCAAAATATGGCAAACAACTAGTTACGCCATCTACGAAATGTTTCTTATAACTTTTAGCGACATCTATATTATTTTGATTGTACTAATTTTAGTTGTGAATTGTGACGGCTGTAGTTATGAGTCAATATCATAATAGTAAAATAATATAAAATGCAGGCTGTATAGTATTTTTGAATGAAAAATAACTAAAAATAATATTCACAGAAAAACATCCAACGATTTAATGCTGACTATGAAAAAGAACTGTAAGTCCGTTTTAGTGTGTTGTGATTGTGAATATGTATTTATTTTTAATTTTATTTTACTTTGTGTTTACTAAACTGATATATTTCTTTGTTTTATGTAGAGCATGTAATGTATATTTACATATATTTTATTATTTTTAATGAATTAATTAAAATATTTTGCGTTTTGAATGGTATTATTTTTGAAATATAATGTATGCAATGATAAATATACTTTATATTATAAAAAAGTCTTCAGATTCAACACCTCTTTCTATTACCCCTGTAACATTAGGTTAGTTATTATAAATAACTATTGATATAATTCATTGAATATTGATAATTTAGGTGTTTTGTTGTGCATTTGCTTTAGTATATTTAACTATTAACAAAATGTAGACAGTGTTGATAAGTAAATATAATTTAGGTAAAAATTTCATTGAAATAAAATAATTCTGTTTCAAAATCCACATCAACAGTTACTGTATTTTCTATACCTATAACTATAAGAATTATATTTTATCTGTGCTGCTACAAAGTTTCACCCACATTAACAATAGATTGTGCTCTGCAGGTCTAAAAATGCCATATTGCATGTTGATGGTGATTTGCAGATAGACAACATATAAAGTCCATAAAATGGTGACTTTTTGAATATTTCATTCATATTTCATCTGCAACATGTTCATATTTTAGTGAAGTTTATTACTGATAATGCTACAAAAAATATATAAAGACACTAGCCGAATCGTACCATTCATGTTGACTAAAATAAGATTTTGTCATTAACACAGCGTTAATTGGTAGTTATTATGTTATATATACCAATAGTTCATGATTTCCATCTAATAAACCTTTAAAATTTTTATTTCAGTATGGCAATTTTGTCTGAATGATTAAAAAAAAATTGGATTGTCAGTGTTAATTGTCAAGTTTGTTTAAATGTTTATTATGTAGGTGTAAAATACCAAAATGAACGCAAAACCCCTACTCCCTACTAACATTCGTCACGTCACGAATTTGACATTATGAATGAAAATGTGAAATTGAAACCATTTTACGCAAAAATACAAAACTGTCAAATGAGATGATGCACTTAAATTAACCTTCATTTTATGATCATTAAAAAGTGACCATTATAAAATTATTAGTGAAATAGCACACATGATGATCAGTAAATGAACATACAATATGTCCTTTTTAAATCTGCTGCTCCCGAGTGATGGCGTGATGTGAGATGTCACATCGCTTATTAACAACTGTGGTTTAGTTAATTTTATGACTAAACTAACATCAAACAATAAGGTCCTTGTGGATGTTTATTACATCATAGATATAGTAGCATTTGATAGATGGAAAAAATTTAATGGTTTCTGCCTCATAGATACCCTTTTTAAAAATCCCTATAGTACGAGAGCTGGCACCAATTTTTTGGATAAGCATTTAAGGCAAGCTAAAAACTCGTCACACCCTCTCCTATTATACTCCAAAACGGAGCTGCAGGCCTGGTTGGTGAGTAGCGGGGCTAAATAAACCTATACCTATTTCTTTTTAATATTATTCTTTCTCTTTTTCAAAATTATGCTCGAGTTAATCCTTAAATACCTACCCAAAAATTGGTACCAGCTCTCGGACTAAACCTTTAGATATACCGACCTTCTTTTTGAAAACTCAGTGTGTATAGAAAAATCGATGATGTGTCTCACGCCTGTAAATATCCGAAGGGGGTAGCCAGAGGTGTAATAAAACCTATAGTTTGCCAAATAGGTTCTTAAGGATTTTTGGTCCCATGACATAGAGTGCGAGCCTATAGTCGTCAAGTCCTTGCCATAGACTATATGTTAACGGTCGGATGAAGAACAGCCCTATCCCTTAAACACCTTCTGCGACACCCAGGGAAGAGATGGGGTGGCCCTGTTGTACTGCACCGGGCACCAACACGGTAATGAATTGAATATTAGTTATAATAACTTGTCATTCGTCGTGTTTCCAGATCGTGACAAATCGCAGAGACAGAACAACAACGTGCCTTATTGCATAGAGAATCCAGCGGAGAATCTTATTACTCGAGTGAGTATTACGTTTGCAAATAACAAATTACTGAATTTAAACTAGATTTTGCCCGCGACTCCACCCGCGTGGATGTCGGTTATCGCGACCTAACATAGCCTATGTCCTTTCTCAAGGTCTAATCTACCTCTACACTAAATTTCATCAAGTCGGTTCAGTGGTTTAGGCGTGAAAGCGTAAAATACAGACGGACAGACAGAGATACTTTCGTTTTTTTATAATATTAGTAGGTATGGATTTCTACTTACATCATGCTTACTCAGTGAAAGTGAAGTGAAACACCTAGTTTATACTTTCCACTTTTTATGAACTGAAAATAGGGCGGAAAAATACTCACCCACTTTCGAAGTGTTAATTAAATTTCGTTTTATTCGATTTAGGCAAGGCTGAAAATGAGTATTTTCTGCCAAAAGGGACGAAAGTACTACATTCTGTCCCGCGTGTGTGATTGCCACCCGAGTCGAAGGAGCCGAAGAAACCCTGACAGTTTCTCCTACCTAGGCCAAAAATTAAATTTTTGTCCCTGACAGAAAGTGTCACTTGCGCCTTGCGCTTTACAGGAAAAGGAAAGGTTTAAGGAGGAAATAGATATTTTTTGTGCCTGACAGTTGGTGGTGACTTTCCACTGTAACCGCATTACAGTTCAGCGAACTGAATTTCGATATTTTCCGCATCCAAGCGACCGCCATCTGACCTCCACAACCAATTGGCGACAGCTCAAAGTTCTGTAGTTAGTCTAACTACAGAACTTCGAATTTTAAGGACTTCTACTGCCCATAGCGACTAATACCATATATATTCGTATGGCAACTTGAACTGACAGTTTAACGTCCTCTTTGAAGCACCCAGATGAATGAAAATTCATACGAAATATTCATCATCATTCTTCTGCCATTATCCCAAGTTTATTTGAGGTCGGCGCAACATATTTGCTTCTTCCATTCATCTCTAGTTGCAGTTATCTCAACATTCACTCCCTTCTTAACCATATCATCTTTCACATAGTCCATCCACCTCCTTTTAAGTCTTCCTCTCCCATTGTAGCCATCCTTCCTTACGACATTGCTTTCGTCCCTTCGCATTACATGTTCGAACCAGGACAAACGATTTCCTCGTAGCTTTTTCATGATTGGTCCTACTTTCAAACGTCCTATAATATATTTATTCCTAATCTTGTCCATTCTTGTCACACCACACATCCATCTCAACATTCGCATCTCGGCCACATGCAACCGTCTTTCATATTTTACCTTTACAGGCCAACTTCCCGAAACATACAGATCGGCAAGCCGGATTATGCCCTTTAGGTCATATGAATTATCCATACATATTCTGACATTAACATAAAACTGACATTAATATAAAAGCTGACATCAATATAAATCTGACATTAAACAAATAGATAACAATTATTGGTTACATGCATGCTGTAGATTATAGCAATATTCAAATCACGTAAATATTTGCACACCATAGTGGTAGGATGTAAATGGGCCATTATAATATATATAATACCTTTATTTACCTGCATTCTGGCAAGTAAATAATTTCATTTCATTTCATTCATACAAATATTTACACTGTACCAGTCGCGTTCATTGCCGCCACGCCACAGAGGGTTTCGATAAGACTGTAGTGTATTGTTATTTGCTATTTATTTCTTCCCAATCTTGCAGGTACTGACGGAGCAGGGGCTTGGCAAGTACTGTGACAAGGACTTCATCCTGAGCACCTCGCGCGAGATGCAGGAGGCGCTCGACCTCACGCAGGAGGAGATGGACACGTGAGCTAGCCACATTTTATATTTAGATTAGAATAGATCTTTAGATATGAACTTATTATAGACACGTTTAAATCTACGTAGGTGCAGGGGGATAGCCCATAGAGAAAAAGCCCGTTGAGAAGACTACTATGGTGCAAATGTTTAAGATGTTTTAATTCTACTAATGAAATTATGATATTACATATTTATTGAAATTGTTATGAATTACTAATTATGAAAATTGGAATGATTGTGAATTTATATAGTTATATAATTCAGAGATCGGGAATTAACGCGATCATAGTAAACCTTTGATTGCCCGACGTTTCGACCAGGTTACACCGGCCGTGGTCACAGGCACGTTATGTAGTTAGTTCATAGAATTATTTACATTTTTGAGTACCTATTTTTGCATGCCTTAATTTGGCTTTAAGCACCCATTTGTCTATCAAAATAAGACACTTAACTTAAATTTGTTTATGTTACCTATTGTGAAGCATTGGTGTACTTGATTCTGGTGAGTCAAATTAAAAAAAAAAAGACGGGTTGCACTCTGGGAGTGCCGGCAGAAGTGAAAACGTTTTCTTTTTTTCTTTCTTCGTTATATACATAGAAAAAGATAAAAAAGAACACACCATACCATACCTATAATATAGCGCTAATCATAGAACCTATCACTTATTTTCTGCTAATTTTCTGTCAGTAAGAAATTAATAAATTATAAAAAGAAAAAATAATCACAAAAAATAATAAATTAAAAAAAGAAAAAAATATCATAAAAAGTTATAAATTACAAAAAGAAAAAATAATCACCAAAAGTAATAAATTATAATAAGAAAAAACAATCACAAAAAATCCCTGAAGGCCAGGTGGTTTGAACCCGATACTATCTGAAACTATAAGGACTTACAGTCGACGTGCTTACCGTTTAAGTTACGACGATATTTATTGTAACTTGCAAAATACATAGTCTGTACCTAATCTTGTATGACGTCAGTCGTCGGTTACGGTTCAAAGGTCAACTAATCCTGACGCTTCCTTAAAATTTTTCACCCATCCAACGCCGCTAAAGAAGTTTTCACTTCAAAAAATCGCAAATAAATGATTATGATTATGATAAGAAGTTAGAACTAGAATATTAATTTTAATTGATTATTCAATATTCAGCCTCTTGAGTCTTTTCTCAACCCAGTTGGGCACGGTTTTCTAGTGTTAGTGTGATGCGGCTGAAATGCCGTATTTTCCATGAAGCGACTACTATTTGACCTCCACAATCGATTGGCAATATTGAAGAGCAATTAGAGCAGTTGTTGGACTTTTTATATATCTAAGTATCCGTATTGGATGTTCTTAAGGCAACAGGGACTGAAGACTGGCTTAACGTGCTCTCCAAGGCACGAAGGGATCTCAATGCCTTACGAATGGTCACCCATGCTATGACCGATCTGGCTAATGTTGCTTAACCTTGCAATGTGGCCCCTTATTTATTCAAGTAACTCTTCATCCTAGCGTTATTCCCAGTCGCATCCGAAGCTATCAACTTGGAGTCTGGGGTCCGCTTTTACAAGTCCAACTGCGGATTTGGCTGAACTTCAATATTTTCTGTAAAGCGACTGCCATCTGACCTCCACAATCCAAAGGCGATTGTTGATTTTATAGGTCTTCCACTACCCATAATTATTGCCATAGATGTTCGTATGGCAACCGGGACCGACGGCTTAACGTGCTCTCCGAGGCACGATAGACAAATGCAGATACCTACCCATATTCATGCATACAAATATTTGCATTGGGATCGAACCCGCGCCTCCTGCGTAGTGGCCGCGCTCACTATCGCTACGCCACGGCGGCTATCAATCCTCTCTCAAGCAATTTATTCAAATATTAAGTACTAGCGATCCGCCCCGGCTTCACACGGGTGGTGTGAAAACGTTCCCGTGGAAATCCAATGTAACCTATGTTACTCAGGGTGAAGTAGCATGTAGCTTTTCAATGGTGAAAGAATTTTTGAAAGCAGCACAGTAGTTTTGATTTTATTCATTACAAACATCATCATCATCATCATCAATAAGCCCACTGCAGTCCTCTGCTGGACATAGGCCTCTCCCAATGCGCGCCATTTCGTACGATCCTCCGCATTACAAACATATACACAAAAATACAAATCTTTCCTCTTTATAATGGTAGTGTAGATGTAGATTGATGGTAAATGTGAACTAATATGTGTCAATGCTTACAGCGCTGCTAATCAAATAATTTTACAAGAGAGAAGGATGGGAGCTGCCCAAACCAGGCCGAGTGATGTGGTAAGTGGACTAGACCAGCTAGCTAGACTGTTAGATGTTTAAAAAAATATAAGTAGCCGAAATTCATATTATGATTATTATTTTTAAGTCATTTTCATACAATTCTTTTTTTAAATATATACACACCGGCAGAATTAGCGGAACACAAAAAAAGGGGAGTATAAAAAAGTTAGCTTTATTTTTAAACAAATAATAATTAAACATGAAACGACAACAACAACATGTTTAATAACGAGTGTTTCCCCCTCGTGTCCTGATCAAGGTTTCCATCCGTCTGGGCATGCTGCAAATGATGTTGTCAATGATTTCTTGGGGTAACCTCTGCCATTATTCCACTAATGTGTTTCGCAGCTCGCCCACATTGTTAGGAGGTGGTATTCTTGACACTCCTCTTTGGCAAGTCCCAAACGTGTTCAATCGGATTCATATCCGGGGACCGTGCTGGCCACTCCATCACCGTAACACCAACATGGTTTCGGTATGCCTGTACTAAGCGAGCACTGTGAGCCCGAGCATTATCCTGCATTAAAATGAAGTCGTTACCAATAAATGGGGCAAATGGTACAACACGTTCCTCTAAAATCTCCCTGATATACCGATCAGCAGTCAGATTTCCGCCGTCGACTACCACTAACTCCGCGCGAGCTCCTAAAGATATCCCTCCCTAGACCATAGTTTTGTGTTCCTCTAATTCTGCCGGTGTATGTATTTTGTATATTTGTTTGATATCTGAAGTAGTGTTATTGAAATAGAAATAGAAATTATTTGCTTTTTCGGAGGGAATTAGTTGCCGCGATACAGGATTGTCCTTGTTCAGCTGCAGATGTTATACCTATACTTATGAATGCGTAATTTGAGCTTATAGTTAATCCATGTATAATTTTAGGTGAAAGTTTAATTGTGGACCTTACCTGCCCAGCCCCTCTACACAAGTGGCAATTCGTTAACCTATTTGATGGAATAGAATGACGAATGTATGGGATTTGACGTTTATGACATGCGTTTACGACTGTCATATATATCAAATCCCAGACAGTTGTCTAGAGGGGCAGTTAAGCTAAATTGCTTGTATGGAGTGGTTTATGTCGTATAGGTATGTCTAGGATTCTAACCTGGGTTTTCTCGATCGTTAATCCGGCTCCTTATCCACTAAAGTCAGAGTCAAAGATTTTTATTCAATGTAGAACAACATGCTTGTTTTTTATTGACGTCAATAAATTCTACTTAACCTAAGTTTACCACCGCTTGAAAGGCGCTGGTGAAGAAGAAACGGCGCTACTTCTTCACTGCATCATTTTTTAAGACCTCCATTTACAATAGGAACCAAAGCGTCGGTAGGTCCCGGGTTTGAATCTTGGCCATTACACTACCAACGTGAAGCCACTCCTAGCGCAAGCAATTTAGCTTAGCTGCAGGGGTTAGAGGGAATATTAGTGATTTCGATAAATAAGTTTTGGTTGCCAATATTTTTTTTTTTTTATTCTTAAAGGTCAATGTGAACGAATGTACATTTGTCTCGTGTCTGAATAAATGATACGTAAACTACAGACCATTATAATATTGAACTGGCAGGGAGCAAAAGGATTCTAGAATAGAGTTATAAAAATTGCGTGTACCTGTGTACAAATTTCTTGAGGGTATCTAGGATAATATCGGCTAGTGGGAAATAAAATAATTGTTGTTATTTCAGGAGAGTATATTGGCAAGACAATATCACCCGTTCCACCAACCGCCAATGCAGCCTCCGCCGAGGAAGAAATAACCCTCATAGGAACGTAGTTTGGTCATATTGTTACTCCTATGGTTGGCTGCCATAGGAGTTTGTTCCCTCCGTGGCCTTAAGATGGCCTCAAGGAGGAAAAGTTAGATTTTTCGAAGAATATTTTATGAACAAAATGAGATGCTTCTCGCTTTTATTAAAAAAACGGTCCCATATTTTCTAGATTTCTCCCCTGTGGGGCCTTATAGTATAAGTTTTTTGTGGTACAGAGTGAATTTTTAAATGGAATTTTAAATATATATATATACAAATAAATGTAATCATATGGCTATGTGCCTTATTTATTCGAAATATATGAAAAATTATTGTGCCAAAATATTTAATTGCCTTTAAATGAATATTATTGCTATATTTTCTGCTATGTGAAATGAATTTATTTATTTATATAGCCGAGTTTAATTGGATTTAAATGAAACTCTCATATTATATACATTTAAATATATAATTGTATGGATATTACTTTGAGTAATTCTAGTCATTAAATGCTTGCTTAGGTTTTATGTGAATGTTTACTTAGTATGGAAAATGGTATAAAATATTTTAAATGATGTATTTTGTATGAAACTATACCTGTTATTGTGAATAAATTGTTAAACGGATTTTTATTTGCGACTATTATTGATGTACCTACATACTTTTAGTAAATCATCTATACTGACATTATAAATGAGAAAGTGTGTATGTGTGTCTGTTTGTTTGTCCGTCTTTCACAGGAAAACGGAGCGAAAAATTGACTTGATTTTCAAGTGGAGATAGTTGAAGGAATAACGAGTGATATAGGCTACTTTTTGTCTCTTTCTAACTCCCCCACTTCCATAAAATGGGGGGTGGAAGTTTAATGGAGCATTCCGCAATTTTCAAGGTAGGGAGCTACAAATTGGTATACGGTAACAAAAAAATCGTGCATCATTTTACCAACGTTTATTATCTGCCTTATTTTTTTTTAAATGTTCTCCCAGCCCCTAAAATAGGGAATGGTATTGAAGCATACTTATATTTCCATATGCCGGGTAAATAAAACTTTCGGTATTCATATCGATACTAATATTATAAATGCGACTTAGCCTTCAACTTACCATCAGGCGGGGTGAAATAAGATTGACGTGTCCTATATTTAAAAAAACAATGCGAAAGTAACTTTATCTGTCTGTATGTTACGCTTTCACGTGTAAACCACTGAACAGAATTTGGTATAGGGATAGATTAGATAACCGACATCCGCCCGGCGGACGAGCCGTCCGGGTACCGGCCCATTTTTTTTTTTTTTTTTTTTTTTTTTTTTACGTGCGGGAAATCCCCACGGATACCCGCCCCTCCGGAGCCGGAGGGGTAGGTTATGTCGGACTCGAACCGACTAAACCGCACGCCGTCTGTGGGTCGTGGTGCTAGGCCGAAGGTGAGGTTGTCTTGCGACATATCCCTCGCACCCCGGCTGACCCAGAAGGGTACCGGCCCATAGTGCTGCTCGACGAGGTGGGCAAACTCTTCGAAAGAGTTATTGCCAAGCGCCTCGTCGAGCATCTCTCTAGAGTGGGGCTGGACCTGGCGAACACCCAGTTTGGGTTCCGCCGGTGGCGTTCCACTGTGGATGCCATCATGCGCGTGAGGACTCTGGCGGGGGATGCGGTTGCCCGGGGCGAGGTGATGTTGGCGGTGTCCTTGGACATCTCCAACGCATTCAACACCTTGCCCTGGAGTTGCATCAGGGAGGCACTCGTGTACCACGATGTGTCTCTCTACCTCCGCCGCATAGTCGGGGCGTAACTGACGGAGAGAGCCGTCATCTACCCAAGTTCGACGGGAGTCGGTAGGCGTGAGATGTCGTGCGGTGTTCCACAGGGGTCGGTCCTGGGGCCACTCCCGTGGAACATCGGTTACGACTGGGTGCTTCGCGGTGACTTCGCGTACGGTGCCACCGTCACGTGTTACGCGGATGACACGCTAGTGACGGTGAGCGGAGCTACGCACCGCGAAGCGACCCTGAGGGCCACGACCGCGGTTGCTCAGGTTGTCGACAGGATCCGGCGGCTGGGTCTCGAGGTGGCTCTGCACAAGTCCGAGGCCATGTTCTTTCATGGCCCTCGGCGCAAGCCAGGCCCGGGAGCCAGCCTAACAGTGGGGGGCACTCCCGTCGACATCAAGCCCCGGTTGAAATACCTGGGGCTCGTGCTTGACGGTCGATGGGACTTCGGACAGCACTTCTGAAGTCTGCGCCCCAAGTTGGTGCTCACAGCGAATGCCTTGGGCCGGTTGTTGCCCAACTTGAAGGGCCCAGAGGCCTCCTGCAGGAGACTTTACGCGGGTGTCGTGCGGTCCATGGCCCTATACGGGTGCCCCGTGTGGGCGGACACCCTGGAGGCCAGATTCGTGCCTCTGCTCCGTACGGCGCAGAGCACGATGGCCTCCAGTGCCATCAGGGGATACCGCACGATATCCTTCGAAGCGGCGAGTCTCCTGGCCGGATCGCCACCGTGGATCCTGGAAGCGAGGGCCCTTTCGGCACTATATCAGTTCCGAAAGGAGGCGCGGGAGCGGGGATTCGATTCCGAACCCGAAGATATTCGGACCGAGAAATCCCGGCTCCACCAGGTCATGGTGGCCGAGCGGGAGCAACGACTTGGGCAACCACGCGCAGGGCACGCCGTGATTGCGGCGGTAAGACCCATCATGGGGGAGTGGCTAGAGAGGCAACACGGTAGCCTCTCGTACCGTCAGACGCAGATTATCACCGGGCACGGTAGCTTCGGGCGGTATCTGCATCTGATGGGTATAGAGCCAACGCCCGAGTGCCATCACTGCGACGCGAGCGTGGACTCGGGGCTGCACACGCTCACCGAGTGCCCGGTGTTTGAGTTGTGGCGGCCCTGGGGGTGATAGTGCTCACGCTCTCCACCATGCTCGCGGCGATGGTCCGCTGCGCGGATGCGTGGGTGGCCAGCGCCTCCTTCTGCGAGCAGGTCATGCTCGCGAAGGAGACAGCAGAGCGGGCGCGGCCCGATGAGTGAGAAAGGCTCGCTGATATCGCTGCACGCGCCCGAAGGCGGCTCGGGCGTCGGAGGGCGCAAACTGACCTCCGCCCCCATGAGTGCGGGCCTGAGGGTGACGGGTGGAGCCGCCCGTCACCCTAGCAGAAGCAGACCACGGCGGCGGCGCGCCTCGTAGGACGATGCGCGTCCCCCCACACCGGGGTTGAGTCGGGGACCGCGTGGTCCCAACCTCCCGAGGAGGGCCAGACCGAGAGGGATGGCCCTGGGTCAGCCAGGGTGCGAGGGATATGTCGCATGACAACCTCCCCTTCGGCCTAGCACTACGACCCAAAAAACTAGAAGAAGAAAGAAGAAATTATGTCGGACTCGAACCGACTAAACCGCACGCCGTCTTTGAGTCGCAGTGCAAGGCTGAAGGTGAGGTAGCTATAGAGCATATCCCCCGCACCACGGCTGACCCAGGGCCATCTCTCTCGATCTGGCCCTTTTCGGGTGAGGGGGACCACCGGGACCCCAGCTCGCACCCGGTACAGAGGAGAGAGGGGCGCGACGCGCGCCACCACCATGGCCTGCTTCTGCTGGGGGTGACAGGCGGCTCCACCTGCACCCACCCTCCACCCTCCACCCCCGCGCTCTGCCGAACCTGTTAGAACAGAGCCTTAGGTCTTCCCACTGACAGCACAAGGTAACGTAGTGTTATACATATTAAGATTCCATCTATACCGATATGAACTGTTTAAAAAAAATACATTACACACATAATGCTCACGCCTGTGAATTCCCAAAGGGGTAGGCAGAGGTGTTTGACAACCATATTTTGCTAACCATGATTTTCGGTCCCATGTAATAGGGGGCGAGCTTTTTGCCGTCAATCGGGTATTTAGTTATTGGCTGTATGTCTAATGTCGAACGGAGAAAAGCCCCATCCCTCAGGCGTCATTCAGACGGTGCGAGTTTCTCGCACGGTGTCGGGTCGATAATCGTATGCGATAATCGTATGTGATTATCGCCCAATCGAATTGTTTACACACAGGCAAACGCTCAATTCTAGAATACGCTATCATGCCTTATATTATTGTTTTAAAGTTATTTTTAGTCTGACTATCAATATTCAATTGCGAGGTAATTCTCGCCAGGCATGGACGGGCTTCAATTGTTTCTGTTAATTTGAAGACGAAGCAACTTATTTCTGGCGAGAATCGTATATTTGAGGTGATAAACTCGTACTCTAAATTAAGCTTAAGTCACCATATACGACACCCACAGGAGAAGATGGGGTGGCCCTGTTGTACTCCACCAGGAACCAACATGAAAATGTAATATTTATTTATCAACCAGAAACTAAATCTATCCAATAAAACAAAGAATAAATTATTAGTTACTTTTAATCACTTTGCATGTATTTATTTATGCTTGCTTATTTACATTTTTGGATGTTTCATTGACCAGAAGCACTGTCGAAATATTTTCTTGTCAGAATGTCAATCATATCGTTACATTTTTACCTCGGTTTTCTTATTTTCTTCACATTCTCCTCCGGTGTAGTGTCACGTGTAAAATCTTGAGAGTCCTCAAAAACATCACTTTGGTTATCACCCTTATTTATTATGATGTGAGTATTATTAATAATTATTGGGAACTCACTATGTAAACTTTCATCTAAAAGAGATTCAATTTCATCGTCGTCAGCTAGGCTTTCATATTCATCAGTATAGTCTTCGTTCTCTAAACTCATATTCTCAACGCTTCCATTTGTCTCAATCTCAGAAACAGATGATGCTTTCTTGCCTATGTCTCCATTTTCATCTATAGCAACATTTATTGGTGAAGTATCTTTTGCTGCTTCAACGATTGCAAGAGCTGCTGTTATCATTTTTGGATACTCTCTAGGGGTGTTGTCAAAGGTGGGTGTGGATATGTCAATATGGTTTTCCAAAGTACCTGGTGTGTTAGTAATATGTACTAGTGGCGTTTCTTTAAACTTGTCTTTGCAGCAGGTGTCCGAGGGATTATCACCCCGTTTATGTGTATCATGAAAATCATTAGATAATTCTTGAAATAAGTTTATATCTTGGTTACTGTCACGACTATTTTCCTCGGAAGACTTAAAATTAATATCATTAGTAGGGTTTACTGGAACGTTTAAGGAACTTTTCATTTTTTGTACAATCTTTATTTCTTTGTCGGGATCTTTGATAATTTCTGCCAGAGGTCTGGTTATGTGTAATCCCGTGTCGCTATTATTGCAATCTCGACTCTCGAGAACATTTACTTCATGTAAACTGTTTTGCTTTCCTGATTGAGAAATATTACAATTTGTTTTTTCAGATGACTTTTCATAAGTATAAGGTGTTTCTATCATTCTGGAATTCTCGTTAATTTTAGATCTACTTTTTGGTGTATTAAGAATACCTGTTGTAGCGCTTGGATCTTGTTTCTCAGGTAATTCATTGTTGTCATGTTTTGGTAAATCTATATAAATATTTATAATGCTAACTTTTTGAGGAACTTCGATTTTGAAATCCTGTTCTTTGCTTGTTAAAGCTATTTTAGACGTGGCCGGGATTACAAGGTTATCGGTATCATTTAAATGTATGTTCTTTTCTTCAAAACTCTCATTATTTCTATCAATGTTAACAGAATCGTTTTGATTTATAACAATGTTGTCAGTTTGTGACGTTTTTAGATTGTTAACATCCAATTCCTTCTCTGAATTTACATTGCTTTTCATGTTACTTTCATCTAGACCGTCGTTAGTACTTATTCCTATACGAATCGTATTTGCCATATCTGACATTTCGGGCTCAGTCTTAGAAATTTTAGTGCTCTCATCGAAAATCAAAATTTCAGAATTTGTTATGTCAGGGCTTTTATCATTCAAAGTATTCGAAGGCTCACTTTTTGATTTGCTTATGTGGAAAGCGTCTAGAATTCTTTGTCCAATATTACGTAAGCTTGAAGATGATTCAGTGTCAACTTTTTCAGCAGGTGTATTTGTATTACCAAATACACGCATTAGTATACCAAATTTTGTATTATTTCTGATTGATTTGTCTGTCTTTTTCTCGTCTGAAAATCTCATTATATCTTTATCAATATTCATTTGTGTCGACTTTTCTTTATCAACATCATTCAGCGAATCATTTTGCTTTATATTACTAACATCGTTTTTATTAGCATTTATATAATCATTAAGAACAGTAACATTTAAATTGGGGTTACTATAGTCGTTAAAACCGTCTTGATTACTGGTTTTACTAGTCAAATCCTTTTTGAGTTCTGACCCCGGGATATTACTGGTAGTTGCTGAATTTGCATTATTCCATAACTGTATAAAAGCATCTCCTACAGTACCTAGAGGATCTTGCTCAAAACTATCTGGACTATGTAAACTCGTCATGGACTGATGATCTTTACCTTGGTTACCTGATGTAGGCTCTTCTTCAATGTTCGGAAAATACTCTCCTAAAGGTTTGTCTACATTTTGAGTCATTTCAAATATTTCTGTCTGGAGTTTTCTTATCAGATTTTCTAAATCTGTTATCTCTTTATCTATATCTTGACGTGTTTCTTTAACATTACTCAAGGGCTGCATAGTTAAAGTGCGTTGATCGCTTTCTTCGTTTGAGGAAATTTGAAATTTTAACCTCTCAAGAAGCGAACAAGAGCTATTCGAACTATCGTGTGAATCCATTAGTCGTAGTACCGTTTCATTCTTTCCTTGCATCGAGCTAGTCTTTTTCTTCTCTCTTGTTCTTCGCAAGGGTCACGTTTAGGTGGTGGCGGGGCTGGCGGGGGTGGTGGACAGCTAGGCCAAGGCAGATCTGGCTTCGCAGCGCTCGCCCATAAAATCTCGTCGCACCTGTTTTGAGTTGTGACTTCTCTCTCAACAACACAGACTATTGGAAAGTCTTTTGTCGGTGGTATGGGAGGGTTTTTAATCCGTTCTATACAGAGCCCAAAGCAGGCAGGCGGTGGTGGCGGCGGTATCACTGGTGGTGAGGGACATATTTTAATTCCAGCTTTTATTTTTTTCTTTATCCGCTGGAGTTTGCAGGGATCAGGAGGAGGAGGGTCTGGTACTTTTTCGACAGTGCATTTTTTAATAAACATATCCCTCAATATTGTTGTATCACTGTGCCATTTTATTTTATGATGGGTTGTACGGAAAACTGTCTTTGTTCAAAAATGTATTTGTCATTATTCTTCTTTTAAATGACTATAGAATTTTGAAATGAGGTTTTCTCTTGTTGAAATAATCCTTTTTTATTGATTATCGTACGATGTTTAGAAAATCACAAAGGAATCAAGGTCCAGACCCAGTTCAGACAGATACGTCAGGCTCCAGACAGGCTCTGTGGCGTAGCGGTAGAACGATCGACCGGTATGTAGGGGGCACCGGTTAGATTCCCGCTCAGTGTAAATATTTGTATATTATGAATAGGAATACTTGCATTGGGTCTGGGTGTTTCCATGTATTTATATATTTACGAAGAAAACGTGATTATCTACATTCTACAACCCATAACATAAGCTAGTTAAGCTAATGCGCTTTTATACTTTTGTGCTTTTTATACTTGTTCACATATCCGGAAAATGATACCAATCATAAAAAGACAAAGCGGAGTATCACAGATTCAATATCTAACTTACCAGCTCACGTGTTTCCTTCCTCCTACAACCCCGAATCCTTTAAGCGGGGCGTGAATCAACAGATGTTGGGAGCTCAACCGTTATCATTTAGATAAGGTCCCTATATCTCAGCGTCCTCATACGCTCACGGAGCCCTCAAGACCTATATATGAGTCATCGTGGCCCATACACCAACGGAGTGAACGGGGTCTATAATAATATACCCATGAGCCCCATGGGCAAGAGGGTTCGATATACCCATAGGCCCCTAATATCATGGCCGTATAGGGCTCAAACGCTCACGAGGCCGCCAACGCCAATTTTTTTGATCTGGGGCAGCCGCAGGCAGCAAGCTCAGGTCCGGGCCGCATTTCGAACCGGTGGTCTATTTGCTAGTTTTAATATTCTATTTTAAGTTTTGTTAAGTTCCGATGATAATTATATAAACAGAACAAATGTTTTTTGACTGTGACTATGTGAATATATTTAAAAAAAAAAAAAATACTTCTCAAAATTTATTTAAAAGGATGTCATAGGTTTATTTAGTGGGATCACAATCGGTGGTGATGGGCCGCTTGGGTATTTCAGGGTTCTTGATTCTATGATGGCATAATACGGGATCTTGGCAATTTCTGCTTTTACCCTTGACGCTGCAAGGTACAGGTGGATCGCATGGGTGATCAGGATCGGGCCTGAAGCAGGTTTTCACATTCATGAAATTACCCGGCAGGCAGCGAGCTGAAAGAAATGTTTCGTAATTTATTATTCGGCATACTAGGTCAGTGATAAAGGGTATGTTGTAGGGGAAACAAACCCATTAAAAAAAAAATCTTTTTAGTAATCACATAAAAAATGGGCCAAGGATCTTAAAATGTTGTCGGTATTTTATACCACTTAGGTGATACACTAGCACAAGGCTCACCTGGATGACACGTGGCTATCGTGACCTATTGACATGTGCAACACCGGCTGCTGAAGATAGGGTAGAAACCTTCTAACCTTCTTGAAGAATTCCATATTGTAGTCGCTTGGAAAAAGCAGGCATTTTTCATTACATGACAGTTCATTACAAAGCTAAGGCGTCTTCAGGTTGAGATGGAATCTTTTCACTTACTGTTTTCATTTGGCAAAGCGGGATTCTTTATTCTTTCTTTGCATATGTATGGGGCTGGACATTCTCCTTCAACTTCTTCAAGAGGGTCGCAATGATGTTTGTCGCACGGATGTGGCGCTTCGGCCCGTTTGCAGTATTTAACTAAGAATGATGCATTGGGAACGTTTGTCATTGTAATGGTATTTATTCTGAGAAAAGAAATAGCTATTTTCATCAATCTAGTATTAAGGATAAGACAGGAAATAAGATAATCAGGCGCTACTAAAACGTTCGGCCCAACCAAGTTGCAAGTAAAATCAAAAGTGGTGCCATCTTTGATTGGGCTTATAAGGTTTTCATAGGAATAGGAAAAGACCTCCAACCTAGAAATAAAAGGCGTTGTTAGAGCCTTGTTCGTTGATAGCAGGTCTTTTAGGAGGTGAGGTACCAAGCTTGAGTTCAGATGGTCTTGGAGGGTAGGGCCCCAAGAACATCTAAAAAAACAATTAAGGTAACTTTTTACTATCGCGTTTCATGATATTCAATAATGTTTACGGGAATTAACTCAATAATGGTATAGATACATACATACCTTTGATTTACCTAACGTTTCGACCACTTTACACGAGCCGTTGCCACGACCTGTGATGGTCTGGACCCGGTTACGCCTATGAAGGCCTGTGACCACCGGCCCGTGTAACCTGGTCAAAACGTCACGCAAATCAAAGGTATGTTATACCTATACCATGATCGTGGTAATTCCCGATGATGTTTTTTGTAAAAAATAATATTATAAAAACTTACATCTGTACTCTATTTGTAGTTTTCAAGTGATTTGAATTAGTGATTTTTGGTAAGTGCTGTATAGTTGGCTGAAGGAGCTGATCATGTTCATGATGGCAATCGGTTCTTCCTCCCTGATTGGTGCTGAGGATGTTTAGTTATTGGCGATTTTCTTCTTCAGATTGGTCACAGCCCTTCTTACCAGCACAAGTGCAATCTGGAGCGTCTGCATCCTTAAGATTCTCTTGATTCTCAATCATGGTGTTATCTGGCTTAGGTATTACGCACGGCAAACAGATGCTATTGCCTTTTTTGCAGTTTTTTGTGCATGGGATCTGGTCAGACATTTTGGATTGGTGGTTATTAATAATGTGGTATCATTATTTCTTATTTTTCCTCTGTAATAGTTACGTGAGCGTCCATGTTGTGGATTTTGAGAGTGATGTTTTTTAAACGTTAATCTTGTTTGTCAGAATATCAGAGAGTATTTTTCAGCCTGTACTTTTTGGTTTTCTATACATACTTTTACGATACTTTTACTTTTTTATATAGAACGTGTATTTTTGTCTTCACCTCGCCTGATGTTAAGCTGAAGGCAAACTGTCAGGAAGGAGGGTCACCATTACAAACACGTACCACGTATCTTCAATGAAAACACTTCTATTGACATCTGATACCCAAAAAACATGTATTAACCTTTGATAATGCCGTAAGGCGAAACCGGTCAGGAATTTAATAAATAATGTGGAATAGTACAAGTGTTTTCATTGAAGATGTGTAGCAAGTTCCAGCAAGTGCCATCAATCAACAGTATAAACGTACCACGTACCTGTACTTTTACTATTTTACACAGACATATTTGTGAGTCGATCTTTCAGTCGCTTTCATAGAAGCCTTGTAGTAACAAAATGGAGGCAAAAGAGAAGAAAAGCGGGCTCCGGGCTTCAAACTATGGATGATTTATTTTTATAAAACTGAAGTTGACATCTATGTAGAATATACTGCTTCCGGGCTGTTTGGCCGTGGTCGATGTGAAACTTGCGTTCCAGGCGTTTCGTCGATCACTGCGGTCGACATCGTACGGATGGTTGGGATGGTTGAAATTGTTGAAATGAAATATTCAAGCATCCCAACAATTTCAACCGAAAAAACGAGGGATTTCAGCTCCATAAAGATTGGTACCCAGCACTGAGAGCCACTCGGTATCACAGTGCATATATTCGTCATTCTATTCCATCAAACGCCTGCTAGCGAATTGCCACTTGTCTAGAGGGGCTGGACCATAAGTATCCTACAAGGTTTTCGATTGACGATATCGATAGTGACATCTTTATCTTAGTGTTGTTCGCGATTGCCTTTCTACGGTAATCCTTCTCCGCCTTTGAGTTTGACAATCATTAGAGTGATTGCCATCAGTCCCCGAGCATAAATAATATTCAAATTCGTAACATAAACGAATTGAGACAACGGAGCAATGCGATTGGCCGCCTGCCTACTGAAAACCTGGTGGTAGAACTTTACCACAAATTTTTCATATATTTCAGCCGGGAGGGTACCGTTTTTGATTGCGAAAAGTCCTTCATAGTAATCAAATCTCAGTTGGATTGCGTTCAGGTGTCAGCAAGTCCACAGCCGGGCAGGGGGGATTGTGGTCGCAGCACTAGTGGGACCGTTGGGTGTCACGCGGTGCTGCGGCGACAATCCTCTTTTGATGAGGCCCTCAAGCTGAGTGTCACCATTGTTAACATGGTACGTGTATGTAATGGTGACCCACTTTCCTGAGACTTCACCTTCAGCTTACTATGAGGCGAGGTGTAATTAAATTGACGTGTCCTATAAAAAAACAACAATCACAACGCTCCGTTTTTTCGATACGTTTACGTACTGACGAGCACTGACTTCCCAACCCAGAGAGAAATACTCGCACCAAAGTTTCTTCCGTCAGCACGTGTAGTGGCTTGCAGAGGGATTGGCTTGCCCCCGTTGGTCTTCACGAGACTCCAGACTGTCTCAACAATCTCTCATAGAACGAAAGTTGTAACCAAAATTAATCTGAGGGACACAATTTCCGTCCAATTGAGCATTGGGGAAGTACCTCTGCCCTACAGAATACCGCGGTCATAATAACCTCCTGTTGTGTTCCCAGCGGTGAGTAGGGCAGCCAGAGCTAACTGGAGAATTTTTTTGCTATCAGACGGAAGAACTTAAGGCTTGTCCTGCTTTATCTTCTACACTGACGGCACAGAAAGTCTCGTTGTTGCAGGGTCGGCAGCGCGAGTCTGACGCCCCCGGTGTTGCACACGTGCATGGGCCACGGTAACCACTTTCCATCAGGTGGGCGGTGCGTGTCTGCCACCTAAGTGGTACGAAAAAAAATTTCAATCCCTAAATTGTCAATAACAGTATTGTAGTAACAAATTTTTGATATTTGGAGATTGAGATTCAGACTGAGGCTTGAATTTTGAACAGAATATTTTTGTTATGAGAAATGACCTGTAACAGACGTGTTTTGTCTTGGTAAAGTTGACAGAATGGAAACCTTAAGTGGAGAATGGTCAGAATATTTATACACATTCACATTTGAGGGGGACCTCGTGAAAATAAAAATTACCTCCATCTGGTAAGGTTTTTTCCACCGGCTTGCCTTTACTTTGACATGCACCATGGGACTCATTGGGAAGCCGGGAGGAATCAGGTTGGAGGGATCTCGCCGCTGATTCCTTAAAGGATTTTTTAGAGCAAACACAGAAACAAACTTATAATTTTTATTTCACTCACATTTCTTTTGATATTTGAAATTCGGGAAATTATTCTATTAACTTATTCATTAAATCTTCATCACTCTCTGTCTCGCTCTCGTTTGTCTCTCTAGATATTGTTGTTACAGATGTATTAGTGGACAACGTTCCATCATCTTCGTTCGAAGTAGTGAACATGGTCAACAGCTTGGTCTTAATAAACGTGAGCACGGTGTTCATAGAGATATAGCTATCTGCTTCATTTGAAACCTGTCGTGGCGCACAACTACAGCTTTTTTTATTTAAATTTTTGTCTGGGACATCATACTCAGAACTGTCGTCATTAAAACTCCTATATTTCCAACTGCTGAAGACTGAATCACTAAGAAACGACACAGTAGAAGATACCTTATCAACCACTTGGCCATATATCTTTTGCATTGCTGGCTCTTCTTTGCTGTTTTCACTAACTTTGCGAATAATATTTTGAATTTTATCCTCGCCGTTTTCATTATTATATTTTCTAAGTTCTGAATCCTCACTTTGTGAATAATTTTTAATAATTTCTATTGGTTTGGCGCTTTCAGATTGAATCCGTGTGACGGCACTTGCAGCAACTCCTGATGTAGTTTTATATACTTTTTCTGCAATATCTTGCATTGCGTATTTTATAGTAGCCATAGTTTGACTGTGGCCTTCTGAAAAAGCTTTAATTACGTTTTTTTCTAAGGAAGTAATTTGGGACAGGTTTAGAGGAATTGGTCGCTCCATTATTGAGTCAACTTCATTGAGTGGTTCTTTCTCATACACCTTCTCCGCTATGGACTCCTCTATGTTGAGTGTGTCTTTATCACATACCTTCTCCACTTTTAACTCATCTTCATTAAGCACTTCTTTATTACACAACTCCTGCACTATTGACTCATCTTTATTGAGTGGTTGTTTCTCACACAACTTTTCCACTATTGACTCATTTCTATTGAGTAATTTTTTCTTAAACTTTTCAGAGTATTTTTCATCGCCTTCTTTCACTGAAGTTAATCTATTTATAGTTATTTTGCATGTACCATTTTCATCCTTATTGCATTCTATCACTTGAGAAGGTGTACATTTCTTAGAATCCTCAGAAATTAAGTCTAAATCATCAGAGTTTACTTGTCTTTTAAATGGGTTTGTAAAACATTTTTTAGTGCCTGATTCTGTATCCATACTGGATTGACATGGGTTTGGTTTGGCTATTTGTATTTCACTTTTTTTGGCTTTACCAGAACCTAAAAGCATTAATAAGCAATTGTCCCAAATTCTATTTTCTTTTTTATTTGATTTAATGGGGTCAACGCCTGTAACTGGGATAGAAGAAGGTGGCTCTTCCTTTTCTATTTTAAATAATAAATTTTGTTCATTTTCAGGAGGAGTTTTGGGAATGTCCAAATTGGACGGGCTATCTAACTGAAGTGGACTCATTTGAGGGCCCATAGAGGTTGTATTATTTACTGGTTCTGGATAACTATCTTGCTCTCTTAAGTATTCATCATACTTTCTGCATAGTGCTTCGTCAGATTCTCTCTGTATCAGTTTAAGGTATTGACTCCATTTACAATTATCTTGATTTTCATTATTTTCTGTTTTCTTAAGGCTTTCCCTTGATTGTTGTTTGCTAATGTAAAATGTTTTGTTTTGACATTTATCACAGTATCCATTGTTGTTACTTGTTTTTTCAGATTTTTGAGAAACTTTTTTTTTATAGGAATTAC
The DNA here is from genome assembly GCA_949126895.1 of Eilema caniola. NCBI lineage: Eukaryota > Metazoa > Arthropoda > Insecta > Lepidoptera > Erebidae > Eilema > Eilema caniola. The sequence goes on from OX421488.1 coordinate 13,882,588, forward strand.
TCAATTGACCTTTAAGGTTCCTTTTATGCTTTCTATAATATTTAACAGGCTTATTGCAGATTATTTCATTACTTTTCGTTTGAGTATCTCTGTCAGTATTTCTTATTATTTGGTTTGATAAATTAAAATTAGGTTCAGGCTCGCAGTCTTTTGTGTATTTTAAAGAACATTCATTGCATTTAACTGGCTGAATAGTGGTACTTATAATTTTTATACTTGTTGTACTGAAGTCAGATCCTGATTCTATACCTACTAAGTACTTTGTAGAACTTTCCTCGTTCTTAAAAGGGCGATCAGTTTTACTTTTTTTTGGGATAAAAAAGATTGATTCAAACCCTGACTCACTATCCCCTGAGTAAATTTTAGAACATTTGTTATTTTCTACGAGGTAAATTGCTTTCTTTTTCATTCTCAAGCTTGACAAACTCGGGTCGGACTTCAGCACACAGTTATCTAAGAGTAGTTTTGAAACTAACTTGTTTTCTACCAGCTGATTTGATGAACTTGACTCTTTTGAGTTGGATGAACTCAAATCAGATTCTAACTTACTGTCTCCTAAGAAGTTTTCAGAACATTCACTATCTTCAACAAGTTTACTAAATCGTTTGTTTTCTTTGCAAAATTTTTCAAAAGACTGTTTCCACTTGAGGTACTTCTGAATATTTTCTTTTTTACAGATGTCATCGCAAAGACTAGATGTAACATCCGTATTATTATTGCCTGTATTATCTCTAAAAGAATATTTCTTCTTGTCATTTTGCACATTAGATTTATCTCTGTTGAAGTCTGTTTTTAGATCTTTGTCCTTGCTACAATCATTCAAGAGATTTTGTTCCTCTACAATTGGTTTATTTAACTTTTTGTTGCAGGGAAATTGCTTTAAATCTTTAGTTTTATTATTCTTTTTACAAAGTTCAATAGTCTCACTTGTCTTCTCTTTGGAATAATTTTCTTGATTCGATAAACTAGCTTTGTCCGAGTTTGATAAATTGGACTCCAATTCTGATTTACTGTCACTCGAGTATTTTGAAAGGCACTCGCTTTTTTTTCTTAATTGACATCTTTCCTTCAGTTTCTCTTTACAAATATCTTCCTTTGATTGTTTCTTCGGTGCCCCCTCTTCGGTATATCTTATTCCACAGAAACTAGACACACTTGAACTACCTCCTTCCTGCACTTTAGGACAATCTTTGTTTTGTTTTTTATTGCACTTCGTTTTCAGGTCATTACCTTCTCTAGTTTTCGGACAGGTACATTTCTTCTCTGAACTTTCACTGTCTTGGAACAGCTTGCTAAGTCGCTCCTTCTCTTTTTCTCTGCAAATGTCTTCAAAAGTTTCTTTTTTAGCTGAGCACTTTTTATCAGGTTTTTTCTTGTTAATATTGGGGCAAATACTAGTACTGGGATTGGTATCTCCGACTTGCACTTCAGGGCTCTGTTCTTCTTGGTCTACCTTACAATTATTTTTGTCTATACAATCACATTTCTTTTTTGTTATAAGCTTTTTTGACTGCTCTTCATTACAATCACCTTTTAGCTTTTTATCTTTGCTAAATTTATTATAAGAATTTTCATTCACTCCGAGGGACATACTTAACATGATCTCGCAGAAAGCCTGATCTAAGTCATCAACATTGTCATCTTCCGGACAAGTACATTTCAGCTTTTTAATTGACTTGTTGGACAAGTCTTCACTAAAAGTTTCTTGGTTTGATATATTTCTTCTATTTGGGCTCGAACATTTCGATTCAAATTCTGATATACTGTCCATAGATAGTTTCGTAGAATACTTGCTACTTTGTTCAGGATTATTAAATTCTTCTCTCTCATTCTCTTTACAAAAATTTTCAAGCGATTCTTTCTTTATTGAACCAATTTCAATAGCATTTGTTTCCTCAACCCTTGGGCATATAGTAGACATATTTGACTTCTTGTCGACCTGCACTTTAGAATACTCTATATTTTGCTCTTTCTTGCTCTTTTCTATTAGATCATTATCATTGCCAATATTTCGATTATCACATTTCTTCTTAATGACGACTTCACGTGACTGTTTGCAAAAGTCTTCTATTGCCTGTCTGTCCTTGGTTGCAGTTTGGTATTCACTAAACAGTGCGCTCGATTGAATATCAAAACAGTCTTCTTTTACACTTTTCTCGTAGCTTGCGTCTCTACAGAAATTTTTCTGCTTCTTGAAGTGACTCAACTCTTTTTCGTCAAAACTCTCACAAGACTGTGCTATTATTGGGTATTTTGTAAAAGATTTATCTTTGCGCAGTTCTTCCATATCTCTATCATCTAAACTTGTATCACTATTGCTTTTGTCACTTTTGGAACATTTTTTCTGTACACACATTTGACATCTTTGAACAATAAATGGAGGCAATCTCTTTACCTCTTCATCTTTGCAAAAAATTACAACTGAATGATTCTTCGTTGGACAGTTTTTTAAAGATCTGTCTTGGGCAATATTATAAGGCAAAATATTTGCAGAAATATTCCCTACCTGCAGTTCAGAATGTCCTTTCTCTTGATAATTTTTATTTCGAACTTTGCTTTCAGATGGATTTGCAGAGAAGTTTTCGATCAGAGTTTTATTTTTGTAGGAAGTCTTTTTGCAAAAATCCTTGAAACCTTTCACATAAAGATAACAATTCAAAGAAGAATTTAACCTACCATCTATGTAATTTTTTGAACACTTTACATTTACTTTTGTACCACATTCAGATGCAGAGCTATCCTCAGTTTGATTTCTGTACAAATCTTTATAATTATTTTCTTTTTTAGAATAAAAATTACCGAATGTTTTGTGATATTTATTACGATATATGGCTTTCGAAGTACCTTCTAAAATATTTGTTTTCTGTTTTAGGTATTTAGAAGTCTTTTTTTTACTTTGTGAACATTTTTGTTTGGATGCTGGGTTTATCACACTAGAGGTGTAAGTGGAGTTAGTGGATACTCCATCTTTGATTTGAGAACATTTCTTAGTTAATTTGTCACATTCCTTATCTGCAGAACGTTTTTCACAATCCTCTGATAAACAACTGTCACATGAACTCTTCCTTATCAAAATATTTTCAGAAGAACTTTGTTTAGAAGGGGACTGATATTTACACTCTGAATCACTTCTTGACTTTGATCCCTCACAAAGTTTATTTACCTTGTTTTGCCTTGCGCCATTAGAATCGGATTTTGGTTTGTTAAGAGAATAAACTTCCACTGGTTGTCCGTTTAGATCGAAATCTCGCGGAAGCGGTAATTTACCTGTATTTTTGGGTATCTTATGTTGATTATTGTTAAACGGTTGGGTTCTTTTCTCTATGATTCGGAAAATTGGATCTAGGTCACAATCTTCAAATCCCAGGTTTTCAGGCCGCATAATAAATCTAATAATAGAATAATAAGTTCCCGTACTAATTAATGCATTACATTTTGATACATTATTTAAATATAATACATATTTACTATTGGTTTTGGATTAATTGCTTATAAACACCGATGCTTGAGACATTTTTTGGAGCGATCAATTAATTATAACATAATATCAAAAAACACTGGAGATCTCCCAATGGTTGACGAAATATTGCAATATTTATGACATCTCAGAGTCAAAATTTATGTCAATTTCTAATTAACAATGAGTTCTTCTTACGTACACCATAGACATCGTTAAAGATATGTGGAATGTTTCATTACTTCTTTACTTATATAGCAAGCATGTTAACTAAATTGGTTTAACACGCATCACCCCTCAGTAGAACTACCTAACACTATGTTATGCTCAGCTACTTGAACGCAGTTCTTGAACGATGTGTGAGCGTCGGTGTCACTATTAGTAGTAAGATTGATAGTGACACGGTCTTATAGCCATGTAAGGACCCGACATTTAACATTTTTATGAACCACGTTCACTAAACAATGAAATTATAATCAAAGTAGTTACTTGATTAACTTTATGTTGTATTCAAGGTTTCAAACTTTGAAGCTCGGAGTCCGTTCCTCTTTCCAGAAAATGATTTGCTTGAAATTTTCCGAGAGCAACCGTCTGACCATACAACTCGGAGAGGAAAGCCTTATTATCCGTCAGTTAATTCGCAGATATATCGCTTTGTGTTTGAGGTTGATTTGGACCCCCGAAGATCTTGGGTCCGTATTAAATATTATTATTTGTACCAACAGAGACAGTTTTAAAATGTATTTATTGCGGTTTATATCCATACTAATATTATAAATGCGAAAGTAAATCTGTCTGTCTGTCTGTATGTTACGCTTTCACGCCTAAACCACTGAACCGGTCTTGATGAAATTTGGTACAGAGGTATATTGGAGTTTGAGAACGGACATAGGCTACCTTTTATCGTGAGAAAGGGGGTTTAAGGGGGGGAAATAGGGGATGAAAGTTTGTCAATTTTGTAGATACCCTAATGAAATTTGGTACAGAGGTGGAATAATATTCCACAATATTCCACAACATAATATAATATTCCACAACATTTCACACAACGCTGTCTAGACCCATGGTAAGCATAGCTTAACTAGCTTGTGTTATAGAATCTAGAATGGGGATAAACATACTTAGATACTTTTTTTTTGTATATACATTCAAGTATAGAGGCGAGTAGGAAGTCGAGAACAGAGGCGAGTAAATAGTCGAGGACAAAGTTGAGTAGAGAGGCGAATTTAACCCACTTGTTACTACCGTCCTTTATAACGCCGCTTATCAAGTGTTAGATCTACCCGCCAAATTTATATGTTTATTTTTGTACTACCAAAGATCATCTTACATTATCGTAATCAGAAGTAGTCCTTCTATAGTGTGGTAGTACTATATGTCACAGTGCGTGCATTATTTAGAAATTCTGACGTGTTTTAAATGAACAGTGAATTTGCTTTGCGTCATGGCTTCAAATAAGTAAGTTTTAAAGTACATGAATTATGTAATAAGTACTACAACGTAGAATATCGTAAAGTGTTGTTGTTGTAATATAAATTAGAGATAAAATAAGTTCAGATATCACAGGTTTTCATTCAAATTTTCGTTTGTAAAAACTGATGGCGTTATAACGCCCGGTAGTAAAATTTACGTCTATTTACTATTACTATTAAATTTTAGATCACTGATGAAAAGACATTTGAACCTTGACGAAATAGTTGAAGAAATTTTTTTATACCACTTAGGTGGCAGACAAGCACACGGCCCACTTGATGGAAAGTGTTTACCGTGGCCTATGGACGTGTTTAACACCAGGGGAGTCACACTCGTGCTGCCGACCCTGTAAACGTAGAGTGTTTTTGTGCCGTCAGTGTAGATGACATAGCAGAACAAGCTTTTGGTCATACCACTGACAGCACATAACCCTCCAGTGAGCTCTGGCTACCACACTCACCGCCGGGAACACAACACGGAGCGGAGGCACTTCCTCAGTCATACTGTTCAAGTGGATGGAAATACCGTCGTGTCCTACATCCATTACAAACTTTAGATTCTGATGATGACCTGCCCAGTGGGATTACCATTTTTCCACCGGAAAATCCAAATACGGAAATAACAGATGAGGATTCCGGCAATGAAGAGTTTGTAACATTACAAACATAATCTTCCAGGTTTGATATTGCTTTTGAGCATATTACGTATTTCATTACAATCACTGTAATAACTACAATGTATTGCAATGTCCTTACTCCTTTTCAGGTTCACAACTAAGAGCTCCAGCAGAGATTGTATTATTAAGGTACATTTTCAGATAGTGAGGAGTCCGAAAATGATTTACCTTTATCTGTGAACTACTTGTAAAAATAGAACCAAATTCATATATCGTAAATGTCAGTACATTTACTTTACATCCAAAAATATATTTTGTATCCTATCATATCTATGTTGACTTTTTGGATAAATAAACTATTTTAAGCGTTACATAATACGTTCAACGAGCATTCGGTGTTTCATTTCATTCCAAAAATGTCTGCGATTAAGACTTTGGTTTTGGTAGCCGATTTTACTACCGGGCGTTATAACGCCACCTGTTTTCCGGCTTTTCCAGACGAAATATTTTTTTTCTAATATTTTTCCAATAATACTATATTAGTAAAGTAAAACATACTCAAAAATCATTGCAATCGCAAACAAAAAATAGTTTCAGTAATATCTGGGTTAATGCTCAAAACTAAGCGATAACCGACACCCACGCGGGCGGAGCCGCGGGCTAAAGCTAATTATATATAAATAGCTGTTTGCAGACTGCATCTTCTACTAATAAAAGGAGTTCAAAATCAAATAGGTACGATGTAGAGGATGTGAGACTTACCGCCGCGCCGGTGGTCACTCAATAACCTCCGTCCTCAATGAGCGAACAGCGACAGTAATAGGGATTTTTTTATGCCACTTAAGTGGCAGAGAAACACACGGCCCACCTGATGAACAGTGGTTACCGTTACCAGTAGTCACTCTCGTGATAAGGTCATTGGTTGGACTAGGTGATTGTCACAGCGTTGTGCTCGATGCTTAGAGAATTGCTCAGCTGGTGCCAGGCCAAAGCAGAGGTACTATATTCCGGTAAACATGGGGATGACAAGATGGGGAAACTATGGTTCCCACAGCCGAGGGGACAATTCAAAGCCGTAGATGGCTCAGAGACAGTCGGGGTGCGAGAGCAATATCTTATTGAGCCACCTTATATGAGACCCGAGACGGCTTGATGATTTAGTTAGTTTGAATCTGACGTTAGTGGGATGGGTGTTACTGGTGGTAGAAATTTGGTGGCACAAATTCGTCACAAATTTCGGCCGGGTGGGTACCATCGTGCACGATTGCGAAGAACTCTCCATAGTAATCCAATTTCGGTTGAATTGCGTTCAGGGGCTTGCAAAAGTATAGCCGGGCATGGGGATTGTGGTCGCAGCACTAGTAGTAGTCACACGGTACTGCGACGACAATCCTCTTTTGATGAGACCGTCAAGCTGTGTGCCACCATTGTTAACATGGTACGTGTATGTAATGATACCCCTCTTTCCTGAGGCTTTGCCTTCAGCTTACCATCAGGCGAGGTGAAGTCAAATTGATATATACATATTTAAAAAAAATGTAGGCTCACCCACGTTGAAGAAAGCCGTAAGAATTGGATATGTTAATAAAACTGCAATATCTGTTCATAATTATATTTATATTGTTATTTCAGTTTTATGAGCCTGCCAATATTATGGCGATCATTATTTACTTCATTCATTCACGTCACCTAATATTCGTGATGATTAGGATTATCATTATTTGTTGTGGTAACAAATATTAAGTTCAATTAGGCAATAATACATTTTCCAGTATCTTTAGATTTGCATTTCTTTACAGGTTTCTCTTCAAAGTCATAAAATTTTTGTTGAGCTCGGGATACAATTATATTTTTGTTATTTGGAGGTAAATATTTTTTTGTCGCCAAATTATCCTCAGAATCTGAGCACTCAGCACTTTTATAGGAGTAAGAAGATTTTGTACTAGTTGATGATTTAGAACATTTACTTTTCCCAGTAATAGAAGCTGCAGATTTTGATTTGGGATCAGGAGACTTAGTTGAACTTAAGCAGCCCTCAACACCCTTATATGTTTTACTAATCGTAGAACTTATTTTGCGCATACATTCCTTTATACAATTGTCATTAGACTTTGCATTAGTTTGATTGCTTCCTATTTTTTCCTTATCATCGGATTTCAGTGGTATCCCTTTCTTAGATTGTTGTTTACAAGGCTGTGATTCATTTAACTTTGCAACATTTTGATGGCTTCCTACTTTTTCCATATCACCAGATTTAAGTGGTTCACGTTTCTCAGATTGTTGCTTACAAAGCTGTGGTTTGTTTGACTTTGCAATATTTTGGTTGCTTCCTGTTTTTTGTTCATCGTCGCATTTTAGTGGTTCAAGTTTCTGAGATTGTTGTTTACAAGGCTGTGATTTGTTTTGCGTACTAATGTTGCTTTCATTTTCTTTTACTTTGTTATATTTTTGTATCTGGTTACATTCTTCATCAGGAGGGCATCTAAAGCGATCTTGTTTGTCATTATATTTTTCTTGCACATTACATTTCGGAACTTTATGTATATCGTGGTCTATTTTCGTTTGAGAACATAAACTTTTGCTTTGACTAGGTATTTTTTTCTCTGATTTTTCTAACAACATTTTTTGACTGTCTTGTTCTAGCTGTTTTTTATCACGTTTTAGTTTCTCTAAGCAGCTACATATTAGTGTTTCAAGTTCATCAGATTGTTGGTTTTTATCGCAGTAATTACTGTCTTTACTTGGTACTTCTTTCTCTGTCTTTTTTTGTTGGTTACATTGCTGTATCTCTTGCTTTAAATATTTTTGATCGTCACATTTTAGCTGTTCACCTTTATCAGATTGTTCTTTATCATTCTGTAATTTTTCTTGCCGCGAGTAATTATTATCTTTCTCTTCTTTTCTATGCGCCATGTTATCCTGATTTTCTTGTTTCAAATGTTTCTGATACTCCAAAGCATAAAATTCTGCAAATTTTTCTTTTATCGTTTTTAAACATGTCTTGTCTTCAAACATTTTTGTACAGTCTTGACCATCGCTCGATTTTCCTTTCTCCAAGGATACAATAATATTATTGGTTTTACATGGTACCGCTTGGATTTGAGAATCATTTTTGGCAAGATTTTCAGTTTTATTCAAACTTTCATTGTTATTGGAAACGAGTTGGGAGTTCTTACTGCTTTGACTATCAGCAGTACTGACAGTAGTACTTGCAGGACAATGGCACGGATTCTTCTGATTGGACATTTGTAAATAAATTTAACTTTTACTTCATGGATGACTTGTTGAGGTGATGTCTTGTTGTTATAAGGTAAGTTGATTTAAAGCCATTTTATTTTTGTGTTGATTATTTTTGAGTCACATATTAACTTGCAAATTTGTACAGCTTATAGTTTTCAGCCTGAAAATTCTAATCGAACCTAATTTATTATTAAACTTTGATGTTAGGAGCATGTTACTATTGTGACAGGCAAACATAGCTAAATTATTATTGACAGATAATGTAGATGAATAAATGTAGTTCACGTAAATAATAGACAACATATTGTAGGTTGCGTTTCCACAGCAGAAGGTGTCTAAGGATGTTTAATCCAAATACCGTTTTACAGCGGCTACATATCCTCGCACCAGTCAATGGTCTTTTTTTACGTGCTACGGCGCCAGGGGAGGGGGGGGGGGGGTTATGTCGGACTCAAACCAACTAAAACGCACGCCATCTATAGGTCGCAGTGTTAGGCTGAAGTTGAAGTAGCTATAGTGCATATCCCTCGCAACCAGGGCCATCTCTATCGATCAGGCCCTCTTCGGGTGGGGGACCACGGGGTCTCCAACTCGTCAACGGTATAGAGGGGAGCGCAACGCGCGCCGCCAACGCGGCCTGCTATTGCTAGGGTGACAGGCGGTTTCACCAAAACAAAGTGCCCGCTTGCCTGTGACTGTAACCAAAAATCACAATTGACAGACATATTTCTTCCTAAGAGTTGTGTTACAGGAGTCAATATAGTTTCCTTGTTATACGGGGTGTATTGTTTAACAAGTCAGTAAGTGCAGGTACCTCCACTAGTTAAAGTTGCATCAAAACGTTCTTAGGAGACTATCCATAACTTTTTAAGATATTCTGAATGACCTGACCTCAAAAATACCCTGTATATTCCATAACGTCGCATGAAGCCTCAACAACTTGTGAGTCCCAAACCAATCAAATTGCAAGCCGCTACACACACAAGACGAATATGATAGAAATGACTTAAATATAACAATTAATTTGGTCCTATACCACGGCTGCACAGACCATGGCCCACTTGCAAACGTGTGCTGCATACCTATATAGGTATTATGAGTCTCTTCGAGATGTAAACAAGGTAGCAGCATATTGGAAAAAGAAAGCTTGAGATTAGTAGAAGAGTCTTCCGATCTCATGTTCTTCAAAAGGAACGTGAAAAAGCATCTATCAAGGTAAGAACCACCATTTTGAGGTTCTCAACATCTCGAATGGTTGTCCTTATAATCTGGATATCACCCTACATTCTTAGAGCGTTTTCACATTCATCCGATATCCGATATTGTGTTGGAAGCCGATAGCCGACATCCGATAGCTGACACCTTGTCCTGTTTTCACAGACTAGTTAGGGATGCTAGGGATGAAAAAAAGATGAAGAACGCCAGCAAGCTATTCACGGTGCTGGTGATCTCCCGGAGCATATCTGTGTTTTAGAAGTACTTAGCCCTGTAGCCCTTAGTGTCACAATACATCTTCGAGAACCTGATGTATGTAAGGAAAAATATCTCTAAATTTTCAAGAGTTTGTGACAGGCATAATATAAACACAAGACATAAAAACAATCTTGTAGCTTGTGATAGTAGACTCCATAAAATTAGTAATTCTTTCCGGGGCAACTGTATACGCTTTTTCAACAAGCTCCCTAATGAAATTAGAGATTTACCTGTAAATAAATTTAAAAATGTAATTAAGACTAAACTGTGCCAAAAAGGCTATTATAAAATCCAAGAATATTTAGATGATAAACAAGCTTGGAAATGAGCTGTTCGCTCAACTATGCTACTCAAGCAAACTATTGTATTTAGACTAAGTAGACTAAGCAAATGTTTGTAAATAGACCAAAAAAAAAAAAAATGCCCGCTTAGTTTCTTGCCGGAGTCTTCTCAGGTCGGGGCCGCGTTTCGAACCGTTTGGTCCATTTGCTAAACTAGTCTAGATGTTTTTTTTTAAACTTGACGTTTTGTAAGTACCGTTTTAATGGTATATACAGAATAAATGATTTTTGACTTTGACTTTGACTTTGTATGTAGCGGTTGCAGGGCAGTGTGGGAGCACGCGTGCTGCCGTATCTTCCTCTCTCATGCAAGCTCTGCAGAGAGGGCTGTCGGTGATTCCTAAAATATAAAGGTGTTTATTGAAGGAACAGTGCCCCGTGATGGCAGATGTAGTCGTGCACAGTTGCCGTTTTAGCAGTTGTCAAAGACGCCTGGTCAGTATATTTTCAAGCACAGGGAGTGCTACCCTGGCCTGTCTGCATACTTCCAGGTTAATCCAAAAGCTCTCTACATCTACCATGAAGGGGTAAACTTAATTTTGAAGTAAAACACGTGGTGGATACAGATGTGATTTCTATTTCAACTAGGGAGCATAATATAACATCGAGGCTTCACTAGTCAGATCATCTGGCGCTGCAATTGGTTTAGATTTAGATTTAGAAGATTTGAAAACTAAAGACTTTGTTTCTCTTTTAGCTATGAGTGGAGTTCCAGATACCATCTTAACAAATTTTTGATTCTCATCTTGTTTCTCTATTTCCTCGGTTTTTTCTTGCTTTGCGATAGTTTGAATTTCAATTGGTGCATCGTCGATTGGTTCAATGTCGTTATTTTCTCGAATGCAGTAATTATCATGTAACATGGGGGGACATATATTTTGATATTCGAGAGTTATTGGGTTAACTTTTATATTTCCTTTTGCTTCAGTTTGGTCTGGCTTCATTTCAAAACTATTCATATGTAAACATGGTTTATTTTCTGAATCTGCATCGTCCATTTTTTGAAAAGAACTATATTTCTTTAATACTTGTTACGGGAAATTTGAGTAGATTATAGATTATTGTAATCACAAAATTTACTGGTGTAGTATAAAATTTTTATTATAATTATTACATGTTTTCTGTGATTTTGTAGAGTATTATTTCATGAACATAAAATTCATGGCACACATCAATGACACAATAAGTTTGACTGGTTGTTGGGTGAATCGTTGGGATCGCCATAGATTAAAAAAAAACTCCAGACTGAGAGCTTAAGACAGATTATAGACATAGACTGATAGATTCAGATAGACTCGACACGGAATGCACCATGAATCCTGATCATCATCACATCATCATGGTCAACAAGATTAACTTGGTTAACAAACTTTATCCTAGCTTTATTCTCGATCCATTATCATTATCATAAGCAATAATCTCGTTTATCCTTTTTTTTATTTAGGCGGCAGTCAAGCACACGGCCCACCAAAGTGGTTACTGTGGCCTATGGACCTGTGCAACACCAGAAAGGCCTGCTGATTCTATAAGAACAGGGAGTTTCTGTGCTGTCAGTGCAAAATACAAGGCAGGACAACCCTTTGGTCTTCCCATTGACAGCATAAAAATTCCCCAGTCACCTCTGACTACCATTCTGTAGGGTGGAGGTACTTCCCCAATGAAACTGCTCAATTGGGACGAAAATACCGTCGTGTCCTATCTCCTATAAGGTTTTGACGGAACCCTTTAGATAACTAAAACTATTTTAAAAATACGGTGCTGTCTGCCTGTCTGTCTATCACGACCTTTTTCTCAGGAACGTATAGAGGCATCAAGTTGAAATTCATACCAAATACTCAAATCTGCAATACCTTGAAGCTATGAAATGGCATAAAATGCTAATGAATGAATTAACGGACGGGTGTGTATATATGCCCTCAATGAACTTAATAGGTAAAGTATTAAATAAACATTCAGCCAAAGACAAAGAGCCCGCTAGACGCCAATAGGCTCGCCTTCTATTACGTGGGACCGAAAATCATAGTTGGCGAAACGTGGGTGTTAATACACCTTTGCCTACCCCTTCGGGGATTATATGTATGTTATGAGCCCTGCCAAGGTCTTCTTAGCCCAAGTCCACTTCACAGAAAGAATGATTACGAAACTTGCAGTGTTCGTGGTTCTGCTGTTGTTTATTCATTCATCTGCGTGCAGCAGTGCTGCAGCGACATTGCTGTGTTGCTCAGAATGTAGTGTCATATAAGCTCAATGATTATACGATGACCAGCAGTACTGTTATCAATTAACGGACAAGACTCTGGTAAAGGCTTTTCTATCCGAGTTTGTAGGTCATATGGCAGTCGCTCGCAAACTAGATAAAATTCTAAGCAAAATGAGAATGTAAGAACAGGAAGGGACTAAGCTGACCCTGGGTGCCAAGGTAAAAGATTCGGATGCGACCTGGGAACAACGCTTATTATGATTATAGATTAAAATATCGTAAAGGCTATTATTAACCACTCAAAAAATTTGTCTATTGCAGTCCACTGCTGGACACAGGGCTCTCCTAATGTTGGGAGGCTTTGGCCTAATAAAACAACCCTTCTGGCCAACTTAGAAACAGTAAGCTAAATACTTTTAAAGTTATTTTATTGATGATATGTAAGAAACACCGTTATAAATTTCTTTTACTTTATATTTGAATCTCATTTTAAAAGAGTCTTGATTAATTCATGAGAACAACATATTTTCGGCTGGAAAATCCGCGAATTATCCATTCAACTTTCTACTTCATATTTTTAATTTTTTCCAATGACTGGTTTTGTGAAACTAGCCTAAAAAAATGTAATGTCAGCTGAAAACTCCGTTAAAAATCTGCTGGTCCAGAAATAAATCTTTTTTTCCAATCGTCAGCTTCATCCTCATCTGCCTCACTACCTTCTTCTTTATCTTCGTCTTTCAATGCGCATGGGTCTTCTTCTGCTTTGATTTTCTCTTTTGTTCTACATTTCTTTATAATTGATTTCGTAAAACTAAACAACTTTTTTACAGACCTTGAAGTTGGTAATTTCCGTTGGGAATTTTCGTTACACACGGTATTTTCGGCTAGACCTGATTCGAAACAAACATCGGATGTTGGCGGACTGGGGGGTAAAGGTACGAGCTCAAATTCTAGTTCTGTCTTATTTTTCGGTGGCATTAGCATTAATCATCAGCATCATCATCATCATCGTCACTACTTTCTTCTCCTTTATCGCAGTCTCCCGAAACGCATGGACCGTCTTCTTCCGTCCCCTTTGATTTAAATTTATCTATGACTGGTTTTGTAAAACTAATGATTTTTTTCACAGAATTTGAAACTGGTGATATCCATCGTGATTTTTCGAAACACACGGTATTTTCAGCTGGTGTCAGAGGTGATTCACGACAAATATTAGGCCTTGGTTCAGTTGAAGGCGTGGGCTCACATTCTGGTTCTTCCTTCTTTTTCGGTGGCGCTGGCATTTTCGGATCTTTATAAATTCACTGTGGCAGAAGTAAATAAACCGTTTCTTACAACTTAATCGTCAGCTTCACCTTCATCAGCTTCATCATCGTCATCTTTTGAAGCACATGGGTCTTCTTCTTCTTCTACTACTTTTTCCTTTATTCTACATTTCTCAATAGGTGCTTTTGTAAAACTACGGTATTTTTTCACAGACCTTGAAACAGGTGACTTCCATCGCGATTTTTCGTAACACGCGGCATTTTCAGCTGGTGTCAGACCTGATTCTAGACAAATATCTGGTTTTGGTGGACAGGGAGGTAAAGGTTCGGGCACACATTCACGTTCCTTTTTCTTTTTCTGTGGCATCGGCATTTTCGGATCTTTCTTATTTTTAAGAAATTCCTATTACAAATGTTGGGTGGTGTTTCAAATTATTATTGGATGTTCATTGGTATATTTTCGGTTATGGTGTCCGTGTCCCATGGTGACAATTTGCTGTGAAATAACACAGCTACTATTATTTATATTGCATTTTGTGATTTTGTGGTGTCCTGTTTATTTTGATTATATTTTCATTTTAAATAATTGGATTTTGGACAATACTAATTCTTTCAATTTTCTTTAGATCTTATGTGAAAATTTATTCTATTCTGTCACCAGGACTTTTCATTTATTTTTAAAATTTATATTTAAAGAAGAAGTTTGTTCGCTTTTGAGGTTTCTAGCTATCATCATCACCATCGATGTGTTTGTCGGTGTTGACTCCTGTGGTTAACTCGGTTACTTGTTAGGGTTACTTCCCACTTTGCCCCCCTCGAAATTTCTAGCTATATCTTATCTATGCCGAAGATACATAGGACTCTGAGGCGACATTCACAGATTCGACTGGGAGACGCTGAGATGATATCAGTCATGTGATTGTTGGTAATTTTTAAAAGTTTTATTTCGCATCTCACCATTAACACATTGACATTAATTAAAATGGAGGCCATTAATGAAAATCGTATAATAGCGGCGTTTACACGTGTTGATCGGAACAAAGGAATTTCCACGCGCCAGGCTAAACTGTCAGTTCAGAACGAACGTGTAAACGCTTTTTTTTTTTTTTTTTTTTTTTTGTACCTGCGGGAAATCCCCACGGATACCCGCCCCTCCGGAGCCGGAGGGGTGGGTTATGTCGGACTCGAACCGACTAAACCGCACGCCGTCTGTGGGTCGTGGTGCTAGGCCGAAGGTGAGGTTGTCTTGCGACATATCCCTCGCACCCCGGCTGACCCAGGGCCATCCCTTTCGGTCTGGCCCTCCTCGGGAGGTGGGGACCACGCCGTCCCCGACTCAACCCCGGTGTGGGGAGGCGCGCATCGTCCTACGATGCGCGCCGCCGCCGTGGCCTGCTTCTGCTAGGGTGACGGGTGGCTCCACCCGTCACCCTCAGGCCCGCGCTCATGGGGGGCGGAGGTCTGTAAGCGCCCTCCGACGCCCGAGCCGCCTTCGGGCGCGAGCAGCGATGTCAGCGAGTCTTTCTCGCTCACCGCGCCGCGCCCGCTCTGCTGTCTCCTTCGCGAGCATGACCTGCTCGCAGAAAGAGGCGCTGGCCGCCCACGCATCCGCGCAGCGGACCATCGCCGCGAGCAGGGTGGAGAGCGTGAGCACTCTCACCCCCAGGGCCTGCACAAGCTCCCGCCTCGGCGCCTCAAACGCCGGACACTCGGTGAGCGTGTGCAGCCCCGAGTCCACGCTCGCGTCGCAGTGATGGCACTCGGGCGTTGGCTCAATACCCATCAGATGCAGATACCGCCCGAAGTAACCGTGCCCGGCTATCATCTGCGTCTGACGGTACGAGAGGCTCCCGTGTGGCCTCTCTAGCCACTCCCCCATGTCTAGCCACTCCCCCATACGTGTAAACGCTAGCGACACGCTGGGATCGACAGTTCGATCTGGTGGCGGTCGGCGCGTATGCGTACGTAGTATTTTACAGTTTCATCTGCGGTCACGTGTAAACGATATTTTAGCGGGATATCGGTTTCCAGCAAGGAGTCCTTACACAACTTGTACCGCCCACACCCATCCTCATCCAAGCGATTATCCGATGCTTTCACCTCAGAGTTTGGCGTCAATTTTTGCCGTGAAGTAACTCCCGTTTGACCTCCATAATCCTTTGGCGATGTCGAAGTATACAGTTAGATCAGTTGTTGGATTTTTAGGGCTCCGACTACCTGTTACGACTGCCATAGATGTTCGTAAGGCAACCGGGACCGACAGGTTAAGGTGCTCTCCGATATATATACAAAATATATTTGCACTGAGTAGCCACAGCCACACGCCACCCCACAGAGGCTGTCTCCTCTGACATCAATGTTTGTGAAAAATAAAAAGCTACTCAAATAGAACTATGCGTAATAAAAGCCTGTGTAGGCATCTTAGTTTCCAGAATTTACAATAAAGAATTTGTTACAAGTCAAAACATAATTTCTGAGTTGCGTTTCGTAATGAATTGCAAAAGTAGGAGACACGTAACAAACATGAGAGAGGTTCATAAATCGCTTAATACGTTTCTGGAACCAATATGCTCAAAGCTAGTTTAGAACTGGTGTAGCGGTAGAATGTTCGACTGCCACGTGTGGAGCACGGGTTCGATTCCCGCTCAGTGCAAATATTTGTATGCATGAATATGTATTTGCATTAGTCTGGGTGTTTCTATGTATGAAATGTGTACCTATATTTACAAAAAAAAATAATTAAATATGACTATCCGCATTCTACATCTATAATATAAAAATGAATCGCCGAATATGTTGCTAAGCGCTAATCTTGAGAACAGCTGAACCGATTTTGCTAATTCATTTTTTTAGAATATTTCGTGCAGTACGAGGATGGTTCTTACAAAAAGAAAAAAATAAAAAATTGCCTGAAAAAGTCTAAAATCAACACTTATCGATTATTTACGATTCGTAATAAGTAATACTTAAAAGTCAATTTGAATTTTAATACCATATCATAAAGTTCAAGTATTAGTGGAGAGGTTTCGGGATGGCAAAACAATTGAGTGACTCATAATGGCTTAGGGGTGCTATTCCACGGGCAAAGCCGAGGCGGGTCAGCTAGTTCCCTAAAACAAGCTAGTTAAACTATGCTTACCATGGGTCTAGATTGCAATGTGTAGAATATTTACAAAAAGAAATACCGGTACATAATATGCCTGATTTTCATAAGAACGAACGGTCGCTAAAAATCTTACAATAGCATAAAGTCGTTCTTCGGCCAATATAGATTATCTCATAACTGTATCTTGATTCGTAATTTTTGAATGTATTTTTCCAATAAACTGTCGAAGTCATTCATACGTAGGTGATTTTTTTAATCTTCTGGAAAATTGTCTCGAAATTCTTTTACCATTAGTATGTGTCCATATCTTTTGGCATCAAATACGACCCTAAATGCCAGTCAGAATGAAGAGGTAGGTCTATAAAACGATTATTATTGCTGTTCTTTTATAAGGCTGTGAGTTGTGCTTGCTACTGAAGGCACATAAGCAGGAGCTGCATGTCACGTAGATGAAAACACTGGATGTGATACTAGTAGTGTGGATACTAAATGGATATACGGTGTCACACGTAAAGATCTCGTGGGGAAATCTTCATGTCCGGGACCTCGTAGACAATATACAAGAGAGCCGCCTTCGCTAGTGTGGTCACGTCTTATAGAAACTACCAGGCTACATGCATTAAATATAAATATAAATAAATATAAATATTCCACAACATTTCACACAACGCTATCTAGACCCATGGTAAGCATAGCTTAACTAGCTTGTGTTATGGAATCTAGAATGCGGATAAACATTCTTAAATACGTTTTTTTTTTTTGTAAATACATACATATTATACATAGAAACACCCAGACCAATGCAAATATACATATTCATGCATACAAATATTTGCATTGCGCCTGGCAATGAGTGCTTTACCGGCTCCTAGTAGAAGGGGTAGACCCACGAAGTCCTTGATGTAGAGCCGAAAGGCGGACTTTGAGCTCCGAGTTCACCTTGCATGGCCTCAGATTACATCAGGAAAATACGTCTCTATGGGGATGATGATTAAGCTGGTGTCCCTATCTTCGCCTATATTTATTTTCCCATATTCGATCTGTTCTGGTCTCTCCAAGCCGACTACGAACCCAGATAACGTAACTACCACTTGGGATTACATTTTAAAATAACAGGAACGTGCAAGCTTTGCCTGCGTTCTGAACTGATGTCATATTTTTTTTAAGTCGCAATATATCACCATAGTTTGATCTGCAGTCCAAACTGACAGATGGAACCGGCGGTTTTTAACACAGCTCCGATATGTGGTTAAAAGTTCACGTGTAAATGCAGCTTATAAAGGTTGCCCGGCTCACATTATTACAGTAGCATTCCAGTCCAGTGAATGGTAAGTGCTGGATTGCTACTGAATCAATGTGGACCACCACTGGCATGTGCCCAGTGATTCCAGTCCAGTAGAATGTTCAAGCGCGTTTAAAACAGGAGTTGAGCCGCCCGTCACCCTTAGCAGAAGCAGGCCACAAAAAAAAGACGATTACAAAAAACATATTTCATAACTAATAATATAAGAACAAAAAAACCAAAAAGCCCTTTTTAGCTTTTTCGCTAGGAGGTTTAGCTTCGCTGCAAATCATGGAACACCATTATTCACCCTTAAAATGCACGCCATTTCAGCCCAATACTTCATAGCGCCAGCCCAAGTTTCATTTATTATTCCGACTGTTTTAACCATATTTCCTTTCATTTCCAATTTTAGAGTAGGAGGTAGAACACGACGGCATTTCCGTACAATTGAATAGTCCGACTGGGTAAGTACCTCCGCCCTACAGAATAGGTACCGCGGTCATAATAACCTCGTGTTGTGTTCCCGGCGGTTAGTACGGTAGCCAGAGTTCACTAGAGAGTTTTTGTGCTGTCAGTGGGAAGACAACTTCTACACTGACGGCACAGAAACTCTCTGTTCTAACCGCGTCAGCAGCGCAATTGTGACGCCCCTGGTGTTGCACACGTCCTTAAGCCGCGCTAACCACTTTCCATCAGATGGGTCGTGTGCTTATCTGCCACCAACGTGATATAAAAAAGAGTAAATTTAATACGTTTTATTTGCTAAGATTATTTGTACTATACCAATGGACCAAACTTGTGATTGCAGTACCATTCACTACGTCTAAAAATAATACTATTTTGGTCCCTTACCTCGAACGCGAAGGTGTGAGTTTGAGATAGTCTTCACTCCTTCTTTTGCGGATTCTAATCCATTTGATGCTAAATTTCCCTACTTTCTATCCCTATTATAAAATGTAAGTGAAATTGAAGGAATCTGGCTGAAATGAATTTGGGTGAAATTTGCGTCGTTTCGAAATTGAGCGCCCATGAATGAAAATAGTTTAATATGAAGAGAAGTGAAATGAAAATTAACTATGGACAAACTTCTCCAAACTATACCGGAATGTAGATATTTAGTTATACAGGGTGGAATTTTAACAAAATAGTACCTATTAGCAAAATTGCAGTAACTGCGTTGCAAAGCCATTGATAAGTTTATTTGATGCATTGCCATCTAGTAAATAGAACTGGTACTACGTCGCCCATACTTTTGTACATGTGAAGTAGTTTTCCAACTTTTTATAAGTTTAGTGTATTGGACATTAGATGGCGTTTTTAGCAAAAGTGGCTAAATCAAAAAGCTTGATGCGCAGAACAGCCACAAAATTGAATACCGGCACAGAAATAGATAATAGTACTATACCGGTAGCGAGCGTGGACTCGGGGCTGCACACGCTCACCGAGTGCCCGGCGTTTGAGACGCCGAGGCGGGAGCTTGTGGCGGCCCTGGGGGTGAGAGTGCTCACGCTCTCCACCCTGCTCGCGGCGATGGTCCGCTGCGCGGATGCGTGGGCGGCCAGCGCCTCTTTCTGCGAGCAGGTCATGCTCGCGAAGGAGACAGCAGAGCGGGCGCGGCGCGGTGAGCGAGAAAGACTCGCTGACATCGCTGCTCGCGCCCGAAGGCGGCTCGGGCGTCGGAGGGCGCTTACAGACCTCCGCCCCCCATGAGCGCGGGCCTGAGGGTGACGGGTGGAGCCACCCGTCACCCTAGCAGAAGCAGGCCACGGCGGCGGCGCGCATCGTAGGACGATGCGCGCCTCCCCACACCGGGGTTGAGTCGGGGACGGCGTGGTCCCCACCTCCCGAGGAGGGCCAGACCGAAAGGGATGGCCCTGGGTCAGCCGGGGTGCGAGGGATATGTCGCAAGACAACCTCACCTTCGGCCTAGCACCACGACCCACAGACGGCGTGCGGTTTAGTCGGTTCGAGTCCGACATAACCCACCCCTCCGGCTCCGGAGGGGCGGGTATCCGTGGGGATTTCCCGCACGTAAAAAAAAAAAAAAAAAAAAAAAAAAAAAAAAAAAAAAAAAAAAAACTATACCGGTAGTGTGTGTTTACCGTGACTTACTTATACTTTACGTATTTTTACCTACTTTTTAAGTATGTATTATAATATTTATGCACGTATGCTTATGGTTAAATGAGAATTAAATGAATTTTAGTTATTTATATATTCGAATACCTACCTTTGAACTGAGTATACTTTAGTCCATTTCACTTCAGTTTCTCGAGAGTGAGATATATCAGCGCGTCGATACCTTTTTTTTAACGTGCGGGAAATCCCTACGTATACCCCCCCCCCCCCCCTTCGGAGCCGAAGGGGGAGGTTATGTCGGGCTCGAACCGACTAAACTGCGCGCCGTCTGTGGGTCGATGTGCTAGGCCGAACGTGAGGTTGTCTCGTGACATATCCGTCGTAGTTAAGAGTCGGCCTACCGATCAAAAGGTACCAGATTCGAAATCAGTGACTTGAGCACGAAAAATATTCAAATTTGTAACGGATACGTATTGAAAGAACGGAGCGTTGCGATTGGTTCACAGTAGGCAGGCGACCAATCACAATGCTTCATTCTCACAATACGCTTACGTTACGAAATTGAATATTATTTGTGCTCGAGGCACTGGTCATACCCGAATATTTACTTTATAGTACGTTTCATCATCAGGTTGTAATAAAAATGACTCAATGTATAAACTCATATGCTTTATTTCGTACTGGTGCGTTTGCCTTACAAATATACTTATTACAAATTAAACGAAAAATTCCATTTCTCTATTATGACGACCACTTAACGATATGCTTCCAGGAAATAAAAGCAACACCAAATTATTCAATAAATAAGAAGATATTATTACAATGCAACATAATAATTATGAAATGAGTAGAATACTTTACACACCAGACCTTTTTCTAATATTAAAATAATATAAAATAAATACAAATTAAAAAGAAAGTAAAAATATAATAGGTTTTCATTTAGTACAATTATGTCCAGAATCAATTTAAATGAAATATTATTTAAGTTCACAGTAAAATTGAGTTATCAGAAAAAGGTCAGCTATTTGTATCTTTGGTGAAAAATTATTGCTTTTTCATATAAAATATAAGCTATTATTATACGGCGCTGTACTCTAGACGATACAATGTTTTTTAAAGTCTTTGGCGTTTCTCTAAACTGTATGACGTTCATTTTTCAAAAACAATATTAGACCATGCTACTTGGAGTTCAAAAAATATATTTACATTTAAAAAAATCTCAACACTTGAGAAAATAAACAATAATAATATTAATAAATGGACGGAAACGATAAGATTTGCAACTAATATGTTTTTTTATTAAACAATTATTTGAACTTATTATTTTTTATATAAATAATAAAATAATTATGGCATACAGCGTGCTTTGTTTAACATGCTATATACATATAATTAAAAACTAACCATTTTTATATAAAAAGTACAAAAAAAAACACGAATAATCTCAAAGTAATTTCAAAAATAATCTAAAATATACTAAGCAGCTGACTTGCATAGTTTGTTCTGAAGCTTCTCATGAAGCAATTATTTTATTAAAAAATAACAATACAAGAAAATAAATTAGATAACTTATATAAATGATAACGATTTTAAATGTATAATAAATGTTAAATCTTTTCCTTGTGCACACAGGACAGCTTATCAAAATAAATGGAAGTTTTAAACATAACTGTTACACAAAATTACTTGCTACTTTGTAACTAAGCTGAGGTAAAAAGAAAACGAGAATAAATCTTATTTCTAACAATGACATTAAATGAATTACATATAGTTTTCATTAAAGTACATTATTTACACCTTACATAGTATTGAAGTTACTTTGGCTCTCTCAACTTTCATTTAATTAAAGATAATGAGTATAAATGATTATTTTTTACCGAGAAAGCAAAGACAGCGGTACTGACCTGAACGAAATTTAAAATATTATAGAAATAAAATATTATTAATAAAAAAAAGAATTGTACAAATATATTAATTTATCTACAAAAAGGAGATTTCTCTATAGTTGTATTAAAACTAAATGTCTCACATTATTGATCGATATACATAAAGTTCAGTGTCCTTTATCACTTTGTTATATAGTTTGTTCGTTGTTTTCCGCCGACACCAACTACTCGCACGGCGTACGTTGATATCTGCAACAAAGGAAAATATACCTTATAAAATCGAAATCGACTTGGAAGGAATCGGAAATAGAATAATCAACGTCCTTGTTACCAGGGGGCTACCCCATCTCTTTTTCATTCTTTTAATTTTTATGGTGGGAATCGGACCGTTAGCGTATGTCAGTATACTCAGGATACTAGACTTATATGGTGAATAACCAACGTCCTTGTTACCAGGGGGCTACCCCATCTCTTTTTCATTCTTTTAATTTTTATGGTGGGAATCGGACCGTTAGCGTATGTCAGTATACTCAGGATACTAGACTTATATGGTTAAACTGGGTAGTGGATATATTTGTTTAATTTGTTAGCTTTTACACTTGTCTTACAAGATACAGTTTACAGATATAGATGGACGGCATCGAGTCGAATCAGATTCACACCATGAAGGTAAAGTAAAATCGAAATAATTTACTTTTAAGAGATTGTGGTATAACCTCAGACAGAAAAGCCCTTCATAGTAATCCAATCTCGGTTGGATTGCGTTCAGACGTCAACAAGTGCATAGCAGGCGCGGTGCTGCGACGACAATCCTCTTTGATGAGGACGTCAAGCTGAGTGCCACCATTGTTAACATGGTACGTGTATATAATAGTGACTCCCTTTCCTGAGATTTTGCCTTCAGCTTACCATCAGGCGAGGTGAAGTCAAATTGACGTGTCCTATATATATAATAATATATTTAAAAAAAGGCTGAATTTATAGTAAACAGTATAGGTAATTAATATTGCCGTTTAATGAGGCAATGCCTTCGGAAAATATTGCTGCACAAGAGGTTTATTAGGAGGAGGAATTCCATGATGTGTAGTTTCTATATCTATACACATTTATTCTTTTTTGTATACCATATTATCATCATACTTAATAATAGTCACAGGCTCACATTTTATAGATATTTTCCGATGTGAAACTGGTAATGTTTTTAAATATTTTACCAACATTCTAGAACCCATATTACAAACTAGTAACGTTAAACTTATTTTGGTTCTAAATAGTGACTTGTTAAGTTCAGACAATACCGAAATTACAGTTTATTTTATTTCATTAGATTCAATTACACAGACCTATGACATACTTAAAACATTATCTCTAATTCGTACAATCCATTCACTCAATCGAACATATTGAATCAGTTTCCCCTATCGCAAAGTTTAAAAGTATTCGCAGTAGAATCACTTAAATTTAATGCCCTGTAAGTTATCCAGGGTCCCTGGAGAACTCGAATGCCCTTTGTAAGCGTCCTTTGGGACGAATATAGGGACAGCACAACAAATGCGTTGAACGTATCCCTATTGTGCCCTTTTGTTGTGTTACTGATTTCTTTTATGTCATTTAATTTATCTGTCATTACTTTAATGATGTTTTAGTTTAGAATGACAGGTTTGTTATTATTTTTGTGAAGTAATCGGACTAATTGACTTTTAGCTATTATTGTGAAGGTGTTTTAATTTCTTCAGTAACTACAAATGCAACAATATTTTAGTAAAACTGCGCTATAATTTAGTGTAAGCTGTTTGTCTGCTTGCGTTATAGCTAAACGATTTAACCTATATGAATAACTGTTTGTGCTATCATTCAGTTACAAAAAGAATCACAAGCAAAAATAATCACAAGCAATACAGTATTATGGATGCCTGGCAGTGGCACCTCCGCCGGGACCCGATATAAGGGCTAGGCTCAAAAAGTCCTGGCTTCATGACGTGGAGGGTGACATGTGTGTACATGGTCTCACTACCATGGACACTCAAGATCGTGCGAAGTGGAGGAGGAAGAGCCGGCAAGTGGACCCTGAGGTCCGAGGGCATCTTTGCCTCGGATGCAAACAGGATAACATCTAAATGTAGGTGACAATGACAGTATAGATGCGGTTTAATTAAAATAGAAGAAAGAAAATTCAGGTAAAGTTCAAAAATAAGTAGAATAATCATGTTTTGTTGCCAAATAAGGATCAATTGTGTACAACAAATCGCATTCTAATGATTCACGGTTTAAAGAATCCTACAGCTTTGCACACTCTGATATTTCTACAGCTTCAATATCATATTCAAACAAACAACAATTCAAACAAAACAGTTTTCTAGTTGACAACATGCAAAATCCTAGTGGAATTGGCAAGATTCGATCCAGTCCCTATGAGGGATAACACCAAGATACTACAGTCACCAATAAAAATATAGGTGGACTTTATGATAGTGTGGATAGATGTGATTTTTGTGAAGTATTTCATTTCATAGGTGATGTGTTAAGTTTGTGTGACTCAGTAGCTTTGATGTATCACCTACGGGATTGGGAATTTGTATATAATTTGATGGTGGAATCAAAACAGTGTATTGTGCGAGTGATTCTTTATATTTCGAATGAGACAGTAGACTTGGGATTTAGATATTTTCCATAGGATTGGATTGTAATGACGCTTTGTTTAGCTAGCTAGTCATGATAATAAGTTACATTTGTATTTTATATTTATTTAGCGATATAGATTATATTATTAATGTGAAATTGGTAGTTTTAGAAAACGTTAATATGTTTCATGATTTAAATAAAACCACTTATTTAACGGATTTTAACGTGATTTATTATTTATTTGTTATTTGCGATATTTTTATTTTTAGCTCGGCGTTTCGGCTACTTTTCAGTAGCCATGGTACACAGCACCAATAATTTATCATGATTCGGGTACTTTCAAATAACTTACACAATTTAATGCGGTATCGATTCTGTGAAAATAAATGAGAATGAGCACAGATTGCTCAGTAACGATAATGATATCATTGGTCTGAAGGCGACGATAGCAGAATTGCAGCAAACTATAGGCTTCCAAGACCAATATAATATGAGAAATGATCTGGAAATTATAGGGATCCCAGAACAGCCACTTGAGAACCTAGTGCACACAATTTTAGTGACCTCTAAGAAACTTGGCGTGGATTTTCAGGAGTCTGATATTTATCCGGTAACGCGAGTCGGAACCAAGCGGAAAGAATCAGGTGCTCTACACAAACAACATAGACCAGTGGTGGTAAAGTTGATTCGCAAGGCTAAGCCGGACGAAATGCTATCGGCGGCGGCTAGTACGAGGCGCGGACTTGCTACTTCTGATATTATCGGTGGAACATCTGAGGTACTCTTTTTTATTTATTTAGATTTCATATTATTTAGACAGGCTAGACGTCGTGCTAAACAACACAACTTTCGTTATTGCTGGGTCCGAAATATCAGTATATTTCACGACTTTAACAACACTATTTGCATGGTTATAGAGGTGCATCAAATATTTCTTCATTTTGAAATAGAATCTTACAATAATACTGAATAACTGCCGATTTTGGTATTGTTTCTGATTTGTTATTACAAGTGTGTAGAATATACGCCGGTAACTTTTTACAACCAAAATACTAAGAATGATAACAGGCAATTCTAATGCCTAAAGATGATTACTAATCAATTAATCTTAAATTATTCCATCAGATATATTTGTCGTATTGCAAAGAAAAAAAATTATCTGGCTACCCAGGATTTTGTAAACGCTTTTTACCGCGTCATACATTAACTGATCCCATGGATTTTACTACCTTTAAACTGTTGGTCGTTTAGCAGCCTCCGAATAACAAATGGGTATGTGTTGAGAATAAATCTGTTCCGTTTAACACTTAAAGCCGCTCATTCGGTCAGTTTTTAGGTAGGGTGTACCTCAGGGAAGTATTTTAGCACCTGTGTCTTGTTAACAAATGGTAGGTTGCTTTTGGTTTGTTTTTAATCTTACTTTTTGAATTAAATTTTTAAGAATTTTTATGCTAAATATTCAAATCTATATATCTCTCTCTAAATCGATTTAACCTTACTTCTAACTTATGCGTCTATTTTAGTATGAGTCACATACATTGGATGAATACTCACCACTTGGATAGCAAGCCTGTGGCTGCAGAGTGTGAGTAGGGGCCTCCATACGGCGAGTACTGCGAGTAAGGGGCCGCGTACGCGTATTCACTGGCTAGTGTTGTCGTACCTGGAATAGAATGATATCTATTGTAAAAACAAAACATAAAAACGGGACAAATACTAAAAAATCTCTGCATCAAATTTCATCCAAAGCTGTTTAGCTGTTTAACAGAGTAACAAACATCTATTGATTTAAAGACTTTCACATTCATAATTTTAATAGAATTTCGTGATTCTTATCTTATTTATACAAACAATGACACTAAATGTAAACTAAACTAACTTATAAACTCTAACGTTCCATGATAATATAATTAAGTGAACAAGAATTAACGCGATCATGGTATAGTTACTTGCATACCTTTGATTGCCTGACGTTTCGACCAGGATACACCGGCCGTAGTCACAGGCTGACTGACAGGTATATAAGTATCTATACTATGATCGCGTTAATTCCCGTTTTCTTAAAAATGTAAACTAGTTGCTAGATATTAGCTTTTGATTTTTTTTAACGCTTGTTTATCTTATCCAAACAAAAAAGAAATAATTCAAATCGATGAAGTCATTCTCAAGTTTTGAGCATCTCCAGTGATTCATTTTTATTTATACAATTTATAAACGTAATATATGCGTGTCTTAAGTAGATAAATAATATTAAAAAGGGTTTCAACGACAACAATAGAATATCAGCTATTAAAGTTACTTCTAAAATACCGTAAACTAACAGTACCTTCAATTAAACAATTTCCTTCTACATTATTTATACGTCCTGCTTCAAAATCGTTTAAACAGATAAAAAATCCTAACAATGTACTTGAATGTCTAGATTAACGTTTCGTTCGAAGGCCCTTCTAACTTGTTTCCTTCTTCCTTTAACAACTTATAAGGGCGAGTCATCTAATGATTTATGATTCTAAACTATTGTTCTTTACGGTGATATTCTTTGAAGATAATCACTGCTACTATTGAATAGATTTTTTTATGTTTAACCCCTGTGGTGTATCATCATTTTCCAGACAGTGCAGATTTTATTTTTGTATTCATGAATATGCTTATTACATTAGTAGAGTGTTTCTGTACGTAATATGTAATGTATTTATGAAAAACCAAAGATAAATTCCAGAATACTTATTACGAGCTAGTAAGTTTTGCTCATTTTGGATCTATATAGCCTTGTATACCAAGCTAGTCGTAAATTTTTATTTTTATTATAAGTATTCAAAAAGTTTAACATAAAATCAAACCACAGATCCATTATTTAGTACTCACTCAAGAAAATATCTTTGATAAAACAATCTGGGTATACTTTTATACCCGATCCATTATTTATTAGCATCATAGAATTATATCACTCAAAACTGCCACTCAACATTAATAGGCAGTACCCACACCACGCCTCAAACAAATTTAACACTAACACGCCCCCTGCAAACGAGCTTATGCGTAACCATTGCACCCCACCCACCCCCGGTTTAATATTTATAAACGTGGGCCTAAACCCGTTTGAGCTAGAAGCACTTCTGTTCCGCAGCCTCTTGTCCCGGTTCGTTAGCCCAGACAAAGCCCGTATGATCCCCCCTTCACCCTCTCTAAAATTATTTGCATAGAGCCCCAAATGAGCTATTAAAGATGTCTGCGAACCACCCTCGCCTCCCCCGACCAAGATAAGCAGATTGCGGCAGATTAAAGACCAAAAGCATAAAGAGCATCCCCTGTACGGCTCCCTGTGGCACTCTATTTTAGAATCTCTCTTTAATATGCATAAGTGCTAAAACTGTGGGCTCTGTATGAAATTTTATGATGTTATAACATTGCGGGTGTGGGGTCCAAGGAGAAAATTAGATTTCCGTCGAAGTGCCTCAGAGTGGTGCGCTCGACTTTGTCGAAAGCTTTTCTCAGTTTTTTTTCCGGTTTTGTTTTCTGTACTGTGATTCTCGATGTTTATCTGTTTGGCCACTTTTGTTTTAGCTCTCATTGTTTTATTTCTGTGCGTGACTCTATTGAGGGGAAGTAAGAATTTAATTTGGCTTCTTTTTTACTTTCACTTAAACGGTAAGAGGATGCAAACATATTTTTGTGCAAATTGTTGTCTTTTGCATAATTTGTTACTTTATCGTGATTGTTTTTTCCCATGAAATAGATTATCTAGATGTAAGATTTATATGGAACAAGTAAGTTGCTTGATTTAGGTACTTGATATTACAATATTTAAAGTAAACTTCGCCATATCCTATTGTTAAGTACGTACAGCGTCGCATATATAAATCTGAAACTCAAATAGGGAGCAACAAAATAACATTATTGGTTTAGTTACCTGGGTTTTTTTTAGGGAGAAGTATATTCGAAATATTGTCATTTTTTATAATGTTGGTTTTTATTTATTCAGTCTAATCTCTTGAGTACTTTCCTAGTCTAAGATGTCTTTCTCTATGTACTCTGTTTGAATTACTACTTACTTATTTGTTAGAACTCTAATATCTTATTATGAAACTGCAATGGTTTTCATGCTTACCATCATAATGTGCGTACGGCGGATATGGGGGAGCAGGTGGCTGTAGCACGACCAGGGCGGCCGCGTCAGGACTCGCGGCTGCTGACGGAGGTTCTCCACCAGCACCACCGTTCGAACCCGTCGAGTCATTCGTTGCTGAAACAAATGATAATGTTAGAGAAGTTATGACTAGAGATGATGAAGTTGGGCAAATAAAATAGAAGTTATTTTTGTATATAGATAATGTTTCAGTAACTGAAAAATAGAGAATGAATAAATTGGCTATAATGAAAGAGAAGTATTTGTTTTTGTCAATAGACAATGGTCACATGTTCACAGAGTAAGAAGAAAATTCTTCTAAAGAACAGTAGAAACGGTTGTACTATCATTTAGATAATTTCTTCTGGATGGTTTATAGGTACAATAAAGGCACATTATCTTTAACACAAAATATTAATAACTAAACTTTATTAAACATAGAATTTAGAAAACTTTATGCTTACACTGACTAAACTCTATGAGAAATCCTGTTATTATAGGATCCGGAACGGGTAAGCTTGTTTATTATAAAAATATCTCGAAGATTTTGTCTATAGCAGCTTACAAATCTGTCTAAACAAAACATCAGTTTGTTGTACATAGGTACAACAAAACAGGCAGTATTTCAAATCGAACCGGAAAAAACACTTGAATCAGGCCTGAAACGAATAGTTTTCAACCGAGCCCTGAAAAAAGCTGACTGCGACTGATTTATAGACGGCCGGTCGGACACAATTTATATGTGGATCACTTTGTTATCTTTTTAATGAATTTAAAAGTCATATAGCTGGTGTTTTTTTATTGGAGTGCGTGTTCAGACTAGTGCATTTTTAATGCAACTCAAATTCAAATTCAAAATATCCTCTATTACATTTTTTTTTTGGAATTGCCATTATTTTTCGCCTACCTACACTACAGCTACAGTGCGCGGCTTGGCAACTACTGAAGTGGTAGATTTACTGCGTGTAGATTTATTCTTTATATTTGATTTTTTACGACAAGAATGATAGCGTATACATTGGTGACATATGGATGTTATATCTTTATTTAAATAATCATCATCATCATCCTCATCATCCGAGGCCTTACCTTAGAGTCTGAGGTTAACTTAAATTGTTTTTTTTTTCGTCTATATTGGAAGTGTGTGACCTCACAGCCAGAGTTGTGGTTAGAGGCCACCTACTGAGAGAGCTGTTCAACTAAGCCGTGTAGGTCTCCGTTTTGATCTAACGACTATAGATACTCGGGATCGACTTTTTACTTGCCTTACGATGCACGGAAGAACTCACCACTAAGCGATCACCCATCCAAATGGATACCGTGCCTATGTAGCTAAACCTACTGATTCTTTAACGATCTACCTCCATTATCTCTACCTAAATATTTATAAACATTTTTGTCCGTATTTTAGAAATCATATTCCTCATTTACGTCTACAACACCATGTGACATGTCCTAAAATATTTATCTGTTTTCTTCTAAGTAACACAGAATGTCTTAGTAAGCCTACAATCCCATTAACCTAACCATAACCCACAAAAATGAATGTCAACTCGGGAACAGTTACGGCATGCTATCGAGGATGACACCGCAGACAATTTTCAGGGCGTGACAAATGATAGGGTAATGACATACCATGGTGGAATTATGGTGTCGCAAAATAGTGAATCGCGTCCGTTAGTTTTGTCAAATTGATTGTTTATAACTGTTTGTTAGGATTTTGTTGGGACAAATTTGATTAACAAGACGAATAGAATTATAATCTGGGGATAGATTCAGCCGTGGTAACTACTGATCCCGTTCTCGTAATTCACAGGACTTTATCAGCTCGACATGCACTTTTGTGAAGTTAGCATAGTAAGTACAGTACCTATTATTAATCCTAGTAGATGGAACGATAATCTTGTTATAGCACTTTCTTTTATAAAAACTGTTAATATCCGTGACATCGTTGTGAATATAATGAAGATACCCCTTTTAGGGCTGAATTTGATAAGCCAGACCTAATTAACAAATTAGATAGACATAAAATATCCGCTATTTACCTAATTACCCCATTTAAAATTTCCTCCATTTTCTTTTTAAGATATTATAACACAGCGGTATTTACACCAGAACTACACATCGCTTTTTACCTGCACAAATCTCCTATAGATAACCCGTACCCCGTGGTTATGTCAGACTTGAACCGACTAAAACACTGTTTATGGGTCGTAGGTTGCTGGAGGTTAGATTAGCAGGGGCATATCTCTTGTACCCCAGCCGACCCAAGGCCATCTCTCTCGATCTGACCCTCCTCGAAACACTGTGTCCCGGACTCTTACCCGGTATGGAGTGGCGAGCTTGAAATATTGGTTTAAGAGACAGCAATTTCTGATCCTATAATAAAGATCTACTGCAATATCACTTGATGGGATCTGAGAACCGAACCTAAAACTTTAATATAAAATTTAATTCCTAAAGTCCTATCTTATAGGACTTGTAGGTTGCAGCCTAAAAGGCAGGATTTTATATAAAAAGTCAACCTTACGAATGAAAACAATGATTGTTCCTCATTATTTTCTATTAAAAACCTTCAATCTAAACTACAAAGCGACTCTTGCGCATCATATTACGTGTAGCTCGTGTTATGTTACTGAGAGGGGAGCGCTCGGTCCATTCACATCGGAGGATGTGGTCAGTCGAGTTGTTTGTCTTGTGAGAGATTCTGTACTAGAGTATGATACTGTTGTAGACTGTTGCAGACTGTACTTAAAGCCGACAATAGATGTATACCTTTTGAATGATGAATTAGGCTCCAACGCAAGGCTTCCTCTAGGTTTTAAGGCAGTCACTTTAAGCCAAAATTAACCATTCTCTGAGTCTATTCCTAAATTAGTTGATATTGAGGTTCAGTCTTAATATGGAAAGGCCTATCTACGATATTTTCTGTTAAGAGATTGCCATAATATGCTCTTGATAAACTACTGCCGATATCGAAAGTCTGTATATACGTAGGTACGTCACTTGTTTTTCAAAAAAGAAGACCAGTTATAAAAAGGAGGAGTAAAGGGCTTCAAAGTGCAAGTTTGAAATGCCACCGGAACTGGGTCACGAATATAAAACTGATATTGCATAATAAGCACTATTAAATACAAGAATGAAAATATATATGTATAATTACGTAAAATATTGGTGATTATTTGTACCACTCAGCTGACGATAAGATTAAACGATGGTTCATACTGTTTCATTTCTATTTCTGATTGAAAAAAAAAAATGAAACCATTAAAATTCGAATAAATATGAGTATGTTCCGTAAAATATTCGTTTAACGAAAGATAAAGGAGTGGTAACCCAACTGTAATTACAGAGGGATGAATATAAGGCAGCTTAAATACGAACAAACAAATAATTATATGAACCAAAATAAGTAACAAACCGCAACCTCTATCCTGTAGATCACACTTTTTAATTTAAATCGTAATCATGTTCATCTATAAACAAAACAAGATAGCATTGCAATCATGAATGAACGATGAATGAATGGAGCCAGTTCCCATCGCTCCTTTAACCACAACTATTATGTGGTGGCACCTCTCATGACTCAGGTATTGATTCATCCGATAGCCATTATCACATGGGAATTGTTGAAGATGCAAAAAATAATGTTGTGGATAAGTTTATTGATCTTTTTGAGAAGAAATAAGTTGTAATCCACGTACGTATAATTTTAGTTCATAAAACTGAACTGGCAATAAAAATCTAATCTATTTCGATATAATGTCGATAACTGGTTTTGTGGATTAATAATTAGACCATTTTATAGATACTATAAAGTAAAATTATATATTAATATCATTACATGGCCCTTCATTTGTGAATTCTCCTGAAATACGTCCATATTTTTGGTATAATATGGCAAACAAGCACACGGTAGAACCAAAAGACTTTTAAATACTGTAAGGCATTTAACACAGGAATAGTATGAGAGGGTGAAAAAAAACCTGAAATTAACGAACCGCAGATATTACTCAAAAGAGCGGAAACCAGGTTGTACAGTCTCAATTGTACTAAAAAAAGCAAAAGTCCACAAACTAAAATTAAAGCGGAACAAAGGTTGAAGATGTATGTATAATACGAAGCAGTTTTCTTGACAATATGCCTCCTTGAAGATCATAGTAACCTAATACCTAGAAAAAGTCCGTGTGCACGTTTTAATTTGTATAAATATTTGAAATAAATCATGGGCCTGTTTTAACTTACTCCGTTCAGCTATCCTCCTTCCATTACTATGTCCAGAGGAAGCATGTTCTGTGGACATCATAAGCCGTTAAATAAAGAACATAAGTACATATTAACAGTATCAAAAGCTTTGTTTAAATCTTTGAGAGGTATGGCGACTCAGCAACTAGAACCTTAAGATTTTAAAGACAATTTAGTTTTATGATTACTATTTCTAATCCAATTATTTTTGACAATAGAGGTTTGTTACAACGTTTATAGTAGTTTCCCTCGTGATGTTCTTTTCTTAGTAAAGTATAAGATCTACCTCAGTGAGCTAGTTAACTCATAGTTATCTTTTAAGGGATTTCTAATTGGCTCATTTGTAAAAAGGTTATTGGGCAAATGTGGTCCCAGTATTTCATCATTAAAGGTTACAATTCAACTGAGGCGGAAGTTTTAAAAAGCGGAAATGTACCATTAACAACTTGGATATTCATCTCCGATAACAATATTAGTTCGCTTTAATAGTTTTTGCTGTATTGGAATAGGGTGAAACTAGAATGATTAGTGGTTTTCACTTAATCATGGACTTTTAGCTGTATAATGTTTTGGTTCATTATCTTGTAGAGAAACTTTTTGTATAATAACAATAGCCGATGGAGTTACAACAATATGACGAAGTGTATACATATGCGATCAATTTCAAGCCTGACAACAAGGGTTGGATAATATTGCAGCGCAGCAACAAAAAGTTGTGACTTCAGCTATGACTGTCGATACTTTTAAGTTATATCTTCATAAAATTTTGTCTTTTCTGTTACCAAGGAATGGTTTCATAAAATGCACTAGTATTTTGGGAGTATAAAAAGCAAATAGAGTTTAATTATCATTATATTCTGCCGATACTGTTTACTTATCAATAATTTATTTTCTATTCCTTTATCAAAAAATGGCACTATAAAACAACTTGACAAAAATATAGCCTTCATTTCAGCAAAGGAAAGAGAGAGGTGGATAGATTGGGAGAAGTGTTTGCCCGGCAGTGGGACAAATTGGGCTATATTTATATATATTCAGTGGTAACTCACCAGAATGTGGCGTGTAATGAGGATGCGCCGCGTGTTCGTAAGGTGCGTCAAACAGTTCTCCATAGTAGCCGGTCGCTCCACCCGCCGCACCGCCAAGCTCCGACAAAAGCTTGTACTCGTCCTTTAGGCTCCATTTAGACGATGACCACAGCTACGGGAGAAGGGAAATTATTAAAAACCTTTTCAAAAAGTATAGTGTGAAAAAGAAAATGATAATAAAGTTGATTCTCTCTTTGCTCCAAATTATTTTATAGTCTAGTTTGGAGTATGTATGTCTGGTTGATTTTGTTATGTGGAAACTATTTTATTGAGAAATGTCGAAGTAATTATATTGGATTCGAACCGAGTAATACCACATGGTCTAACATACATACCTACCAATCTATTGCAGAATGTCTAGGTATAGTCTAAGAAGAAAAAATCCCAAGAGAGCACATATGCAAGGAGCGTGGCTTAGAGGCATCGTAAAATATAAATTATGATAGTATGTTATTATATCTTTTCTTTTACGTGCGGGAAATCCACACGGATGCCCCCCCCCCCCCCTCTTCTACGGAGAAGGAGGAGGTTATGTCGAACTCGCACCGACTCAACCGCACGCCGTCTGTGAGTCGTTGTGCTAGGCCGAAGGTGAGGTTATCGACGACATATCCCTCGTTTAGGC
Organism: Eilema caniola; assembly: GCA_949126895.1. NCBI lineage: Eukaryota > Metazoa > Arthropoda > Insecta > Lepidoptera > Erebidae > Eilema > Eilema caniola. The sequence continues at coordinate 13,917,718 of OX421488.1, forward strand.
TCCATCCCTCAGGCGCCAAGTTCAGACTTTTTTTGCAAAAGTTCATCCAACCATACCTACTGATCAAGCTTTATAAACAAGTTGATTTCTTGAAACGTATTTCATGAAAACAATTTTCACTGATGAAAAAATAGCATGAAAACCAGAGCTATTCCAAAGTCATGACCATAAAGACAAGCGATTAACAACCAAATTAACAATCAGCGTTAACGTCCGCCGGCGCGAATTGGCGCGTAAACTCCATCGGCCATCTTGTGCACTGACGAATGGCGTTGGGCGCGCGCTAATGGCGCCGCTTCCGTCTGCCATTACATGTTCCATGAGTAAAAATAGGATTTGACTGTGTGGATTTGGCTTTTTAGTTTTATTGCATATAGTTTAGTTTTTCAAGAGATACTTCTGGGAAGATGAAGAAGTACACAGAGTCAGATGAAAAGTAGTTACTAATAATCAAAAAGTTTAAGAATATCCAGAAGGTCACTGACGCTATATCAATCCTATCCGTCTTTCTAAAATATGCCTTAGCTACGTAATTCTTCAAAAGGAATATAGCAACTATGCAGATGGTAGCCAATAATATTCCTTAACTCCGATGTTCCTACACCAGTACCCCTAGCACGAAAAACTATCGTATTGAGAGAACGGAGCATTGCGATTGGCTGTCTGCCTACTGTAAAACTGTCTGTGTGTGAAGCCGACCAATCACAATGCTCCATTCTCTCAATACGTTTACGATAAGATTACGATAGTTGTTCGTGCTAGGGGTACTGCACTATTACCGACTAAATGAAGCGATGGAAAGTGTGGTCAATTTCGTCGAATTTTGGGCTATTATCAATTAAACTGACATGAAGAAGAAGAGAACGACGGTTAACAGGAGAACTCATAGACTTATGCCTTTAAGTGCCTCTTTTAATCTACACTACTATTATAAAGAGAAAAGATTTGTATTTTTGTGTGTATATTCGTAATGAATAAACTCAAAAACTACTGTGCCGATTTCAAAAATTCTTTCACCATTGGAAAGCTACATTCACCCTTTGTAATATAGGCTATATTGGATTTTCATGAGAACGTTTTTACCACCCGTGCGAAGCCGGGGCGGATCGCAAGTCTATGATAATAACATTACATGCAAAAACTTTGTAGACGACACTACACGAGTGTGTTTAGTTATTGCAATAATACAAATGAAATATTATCTACATAAGACCTTGACACGTAAATAAAGTCTTTACTAATAAATGGAGTATTTGTGATAGGATTTAATTAATAGATTTTTTCCCGCAACATTGCAATACTTGATGATCATACACATCAAGTATGTATGAAGCAATCACAGTTTACGAATTTGAAAAGTGATAAGCAACATTTGCGCTGCAAACCAGCTTAATCAGCCGTTAAATTAACCGCCTAGGCACTTTGCTGAACGGCGCTGTTTAATTAGCGGGCCGAATGGTGCTCAGCCATTCCATTGAATGGCTAGGCAAACAGCTTTGATCTATGACGTTTATTTACTTGCCTTGCCATTTAATCAAAAAGCTAGAAAATGACTTAATATCTGTATGGTTATCATTCATCCATTCATGCAAATTGTTATATTTATTAGTACTTAAAGAACACTTACGTTGGAGTATATTTGGTCGCCATTGTAATGACTTCTCTGTCGTTTGACGTCATCTTCTGAATGGCTATTGAAATCCCGGTTTTCGTCTGAAAAGAATAATTCCATTAGTATATACTCTTTATAATTATTGGATAGCAAAATTTAAAAGAGAAACATTTATGCTTCTTCCTGCCTGAATGTTAAGACATAATAGATACCCACATTTAAAAAAGTCTACCCCGGTCGTCTGCTCTGAAAAGTTAAGTTTTGCGATGGCTCGTGTCATGGTGCCTTTACGTAAAGTAAATTTTAGTGTGAAACAGTCACTGCTCTATCGTATCATTTCTGCCCCTCTAGACAAGTTGCAATTCTTTGGCCCTCTTTTAATGGAATAGGATGACGAATATATAGGATTTGACGTTTATGACATGCGTTAACGACTGTCAAATGTGTCAAATCCCATACATTCGTCATTCTATTCCATCAAACGCCGGTTAGCGAATTGCCACTTGTCTAGAGGGGCAGTTCAGAGTAGGCGTCCTGCTCTTAGTGTCCTCTTTTATACTCGCACTCACATCTTAGTATAACAGTCAATTAACTCTTTATTCATCTCCATCTCATTGATTACTTAGCTAAAAATTATTCTTTAGTAATATGAAGTTGACGATGTTGGTGTCACAATTACTAAGTTATATATATATATATAAATTATACTGTTAGTCATTATTGTGAACCCTGATTGTTGACTTAAATAAAAAAAAAAGTGGTGACTGATTGTCAATGCTCAGATTGAGTTTTAAGATTATATTTGTTTGTGCTAGGGGTACTGACACCCCTGGAGCCTTGTGTGTCAATCAACCGGTTGACGGACTTATTTATTTCCGATTGACTTATAAAGTTCAAAAGTCAAAAGTCCATCGGGCGAGGTGAAGTCAAATTGAGGTGCCCAATATAAAAAACAAATCACTATTTTATGACTTTTCATTCTAAAATGGTCGTTTTTGGGTGAATACTCTCCATTAGATATAACCAGATATCTAACGGCTTGCCCTGTCCCTGTTTCTGTCTTACATTTATACAGATACATTACCACCGGCGTCCCTTTTAAATTTTTACCAATGTTCGCAAGAAGGAATGATAAATCTGTTCCTCAATCCGTTCAATTATTGTAAAGAAAGAGGCAAGTAAAACCCAATGTCTTACATGTAAAGTTAGACAGCCACCAGAATTAATTCGCATTCGAAACCCTTTGTCATACAAGCCGCTAGGGCGCAATAGACTCTTGCATAGAGCAAGGAAAAGTTGTAAGTGATGTTAGCTGAATATAGGCAGTGAAATACTCATAGTCTCCCCCGATGCGGCTCGTTTTATGCCCCCTGAAGATGAATAGTGATGGGATTAGGTCGATGAATTTTATCGATATTTTTGGCTCGTTATTTAGGCCTTTTATAAGTTTAAGTAGGGATTAGAGAGTATTAGTTATTATAATAAACAGGTTCGATTATGTTTAAGATTGATAGTTAACTATCACTTTTAATGGAATTAAATATTATAGTTTTTAATAGCCACAGAGCTTTACCTCCTTGTGATGTGTATTATAAAAGTTGAACACGTGTAGTAAAAGCACTTTTCAACAGATTATATCGCGAATACTTTAGTATTATTTACATTTAGCCCGACGTTTCGGCTACATTTCAGCAGCCATGGTCGATAGGGGCGACAGCAACATGTATTATGTAGATTTATGTAGTGGTATTGATATTGAGTCTTACATCTCGTTTACTATGTGGTATGAGAGGGAGAAAATAAAGTTGTGTAACTTGGTAGTGCATTTACTAAATTGCATATTTGTATAACACTACTAATGTAATTATTTTAGCAGGAAAGCGCGCTGAGTGGTCTTATTTTATTTCTAGTTTTACATTCTCTGCAATTATAAAGTTGAGAGCAAAAACTTGTAGCAATTGGACCAATTATTTAAACTACGATAATTGGGCACGACGTCATTATATATTTCTCTTACATAAAAATATTTTTGTAAATGGAAAAGAAAAATACTGTTTACTAATTACTTGAAAGGTATTAGAATTATCAAAATTCTGTAGGTATCAGTTTTCTACATAAAACATAATTAAAGAGGTGAATTGTGTATGTAGAAATCACTTGTTATACAATATAATTTAATTCTGCACTATCAACGTACGAAATCTTAAACATTATTATGTGAGTATGAATAATTTGAACAACGCAACTCATTAGAGCGTCCACACTTTCAAACAGTACTTTTTTTATAGTATCTATGGTTTACTTTACAATGCTACTAAAAATTAAAAGTTTCTTTCAACATTTTATGGTGGTGTATCAGTTCAAAATATTTTTATAATTTGTTAACAGTTTACAATTATTGTAATTAATGACAATTAAAAACCGATCAAATGCGAGTCGGACTCGCGCACTAAAGGTTCCATACCATTAATTGGCCTAAATATTAATTTGATTTTTTTAAATATAGGATACATCAATTTGATTTCACCTCGCTTAATGGTAAGCTGAAGTTTAGTTTTTGTTATCATAGCGGCAACAGACATCTGTGAAAATTTCAACTGTCTAGGTTCATGGTTCACGAGATACAGCCCGAATGCAAAGATATATTTGCTAGACGCTTTTCTCATTCTTTAGCGTTTGCCTTACAAATCTAGCCTTAAAAGCATTCAACATAAAGTTCAAAGTGTTTGTAATTTGAATTGAACAGTCAAATTTTATCGATAAAAATTTTCAGCCAAGCACATCACTAGCATGCTTTCAGCCGCAGTGGTGGGCACGAACCGAGACCGCCAAGATTTACTGAGCTATTACGTTTACTGCACAAATGGTGACCTTATTATTAGAAGTTCTATTAAATTCAACTCTCGACTTGAGTTACTCGAGAACTCGCCGGGAGCTCTACTCATAACTCTTATAATATACATTTAAAAAGATATTCGCAGTTACTTTTAGTCATATACAAATTACGTCTAATAATTTGTAACTAAATTACTTTTTTTTTTTTAATTTAACCTATGTTATAGTCATCATTTATATTTTTTTTATCACGATTTATAATTATTTATTATGTAAAAAACTTAAATAAATATTCCTAGACAAGCTACACAGCCGTAACTAGAGCCAAAATATTCAAAGCTTGTTATATGAGTTCTAGAATACGAATGAATATGAACACATTTTGGATTCGTCATATGTCTGCCTGTCTGTCCATCCGTATGTTACAGCCACTTTATATATAAAGACATACATCTAAACCAATGTAAACACCATTTTAGGCGGGAATTTAAGCTGCAACCTACAGCATAGCCGAAAGTTCTTTCGCTACGCCACAAAAGTTATCAAATTTTGAATTATTTGATTAGAGTAGTATCTGAAAGGTAATCATCTTCGCGTTAGTCTCGATTGCATTCGAGACTTTCACTTTGGAGTTATATCGAGAAAAAAAGGTGGACTTTTTTCCCCAGTTTTGATATTACTTAATATAAAAAAGTCATACATGTCTTACCCTGGTCCTCGTGTCGCTTTCTCTTCAGGCCCGTCGCGTTCCCGTTGTGAAGTCCTTCCACTTGCTCGATACCTAGGATTCCGTTGATGCTGTAGCTCCCTGTGTTGGTGACATGCTGGTCGGTTGTGGGAGAGAGTACTGCAGTCGTACCTGGTGCGTTGCCCGCGTGGGTTATCACCTGTTAAAGATAGAGGGGTATCTTGAACGTGATCTGTACTGTACCTAAAGAATGAATCACTTTGACTTGAAAATTATTAGTATATTTAAAGGAGACTTTTAAGTAATAGTATGCCGTATTTCGTATGGTTAGTGATAATGGAAGGTTTCCTCAACATAATGTTATTTTTCTGTTACCAATTATCGTCTCTCTTTTTAAACCGAAATCAAGGGCATAGCTGGGAAGTGTTGCCTCCTAAAGTGCACTCAACGCTGATTTCGATCAACCTCTCCATATTTGGTTGCACAAGACTAAAATCCTTTATCTAGGTACATACCTGTTTACAACTACTACTTTCAGCGAGGACGCCGTTGAATAGACGGGTGGTTAGCCCTTCCGTGTGAATCATTTTACCTTATATAACAAATGCCATAGATGTTCGTATGTTACTGAGACTGCTCTCTCTCGGAGATTACCATGGAGAAGGAAATGATAGCGGAGATGTTACAAGGGAATCGAGTCGCGAGCCTTCCATATGTCAAAACGACTCAATTGGTCTGTGACGTCACCATCCAGTTCTAGTGAAACGTCCTTGCGTTCGGTTGTCATTTTTGGTCAAAAGTTCAAGGATAAAAATAGCTTTAACCTGGTTTAAGAATGAAGTGTACAGTACAAGGATGTACAAAGTGTAAAAATAAACAATTTCAACATTTTAAGGGTATAACATTTCATCAGTAAGTCCACTATATTTAAATTTTAATTTTTCCGAAAAAAATGTCTAAACAGAACCATCTAGCGTAGAGAAGAAATAAGTAACCTAGTCTGGCATGTATACCTACTAGTTGTAATAATAACTCAATTCATTTTATGAAAATGATCACAATAATCTCGCCCGACTTCATTAGCAATTTCAAAAATGTTATATTATTTATTAAATGGAATATTTTGCTAAAATTGCAAATTAAAGTAAAAAAAATTGGGCCATCTGTCGGTATAAGGCCAAATCATTTAACCCCCTAAATGATTTTGCTATAATCCAAAAGATGGCCTTATTTTTGAAAATTATTTCCTTAAAATAGATTATTCTAGAATTCTGTGTAGCGCTTAGTGGCGAATAGTCAAACTATATAACAAAAATGACAAGGTCTGTTTCTGTTCGGTTTCGCTATGACGCACTAGATGGAGACGTGGACGAGGTATGACGTCATGCCCCCCGCGTCTCCCTTCCCACCCGCATTTGGTCACGCGTTTTTCTTAAGAGAAATTTGACTGTGGCATCTCCGCTACTTAATCATATTCTGTCCTCCGTGGAGATTACTCTCCAAGGTATGGCAACAACCAGAACAATGAAAATATATATATTACTAGCTGTCGCCCGTGGCTCCGCCCGCGTGGATGTCGGTTATCGCGAATCGGGGTATGCAAAATAGATGTTGGCCGATTCTCAGACCTACCAGATATGCCCACAAAATTTCATGATAATCGGTCAAGCCGTTTCGGAGGAGTATGGCAACGAAAACTGTGACACGAGAATTTTATATATTAGATTCATGCAACAAATATTTCAAACTAGCGAGCAGGGAACCAGGTTCGCACGGGTGTAATCAACGCGTTTCTGTGGAATTCGTACGAACTCTAAACTTTAAAAAAATCCAAAATAGTCTTTGGTACTCAAGAAGAATGTAGCTTTGTAATGGTCAATAAATCTGCCTAGTAGTTTCTGAGCCCATTCATTACAAACAAACTTACAAATCCATACTCTTTATAATATTAGTATACCTACATTAAATATGCGCCAGGCGAATACACTACGTCACAGAGGCTATAATCCCAGATTTATAAAGAGGTTTTAAACTAGAAACATCTATTTAGGAGTCAATAACAAATACTTACATTAGCTGATTTATTTTTTCGGATTCACCCAGGTTCATCATGTGATGGTGAAGTTTATCTCAAGGCTCTAATAAAGGTCAGAAAACTGGCAAGGGACTATAGTATATGCAATATACTCACGGAGACCACGCTGCCTTGCGCAGAACTAATTTCTTGTTCTTGTTGCTGTTGTTGCTGGTTGTGCGCATGCTTCGCTTTTTCAGCTGCTTTGTTGCGAACGATCCTGTTGACAAGAGATGCAATTGAATATTATTCTTTTCATGTACAAAAATTTTCTGTAGGGACAAATACCTTCAAGTTTACACGCACTTATTAGTTTTGTTTGAAATTTAACTTGTAAGTAACGGAATATTAAAACTCAATTTTGGAGGACGCCAACACGTCAACATAATAAAAATAGTTGCACACTTATTGATCGCAAAAACACCACTAACGACTTGAACACATTTTGGTTTTCTTCTGGCAAAAAAATAGTTTGAAAAAACTAAAAACTAGTTTTTTTTTGGTATTCAATAAAACTAAAACTCCCCGTTACTATGGGGGACTATGTATCATTCAGCGTGGCAATGCCGCCAGCCTTTTGGGAACGATACCAGTGCAGATCGATGTGGCGGAATTTTCCGATGCCTAAAGTTGCAGTCTCTCCCCCTTTTTTTTGTATGTATAATATAGTTAGCATAGTTTTGTTTATGTTTTATAATCAGTTGTATATATTTTATCTCCTTTGAATAATAAATAAATAAAAAAAAGTACAATAATTGTTCAAAAGCGGAAGGAAGCGGAACGTAGGGTGTACAATTTTTACATTTTATATTTCAGAACTTTTTAGTTTGATCTACTAGTAAACAGTGATTTTAAAAACTATGTGACCTATAAATCAAACCCGATACCTCAAAGCCACGCATAACTACTGCTCCACTACAAAACAGACATACTAATTACACATTATTTATATCCCATAAAATCGCAATTAAACAAAATGCCACGCGTTTTATCCACCAACACTTCTATAACAATTTCAATAAATTACGTTTTAGAAGTTAACAATTTGCCAAAGGGCATTTTTTGCGATTGCGACAAATATATCGGAAGCGCGTCTAATCGCAGCGACCGCTCCGTATATGGCGAAAGGATGTTGAGTCGCGTGCCGGGGTTATTGCGGTCTGAGGGAACGCATTGAGACTTTTTACTCGCGACTATTTTTGAGGGTAGTCTAATGGATTATCGCTGTCAGAAGATATAATTATGAATATTGTTTAGTAAATCTGTGGGAATATTGGAGCACGAAAAAATTTCCTTTTTGGGTCAGAATGTTTCCCACTGATTTATCTCAATGTATCTGAGGGCAGATTTTATAGAAAATCTGTCAATCTCTGTATATATATAACCGTAGTTATATAATAAGGATTCATATCAAACAGGAATCAAAGCCACAATCTCTTACGTTAAAACTACATATTGCCAACTAAGTACAATATTATTGGTCCTAACAAACAGAAGGCAAGCCTTATAAACCGTCTATATGGTGCATTTCCAAGCTCCATACCATTACTGAGAATTTACTGATACCAAAACTCTTAAACAAACTCAAAGTCGTTCAACGAGCTATGGAAAGGGCTATGCTCGGTATTTCCCTACGTGATCGCGTCAGAAATGATGATATCCATAGGAGAACAAAAGTAACCGACGTAGCCCAGCGGATTAGCTCGTTGAAGTGCAGTGGGCGGGACACATAGCGCGCAGAACAGATGGCCGATGGAGCAAAAGAGTTCTGGAATGGCGACCGCGTACGGGCAAACGTAGTGTAGGATGCCCAACGGCCAGGTGGAAGGACGACCTCATCAAGGTCACCGGGAAGCGCTGGATGCGGGCTGCTTTAGATTGGTCATTTTGGAAGTCTATGGGAGAGGCCTATATTCAGCAGTGGACTGTGTGCGGCTGATATGATGATGATGATGATGAAAACTCAATAGGATTTTAACCAAAGACGGAACTCAAACCTTGAGAGTTCACATCAAACTCTAAGTCAACAATTCAACAATTTCTAAGTCAAATGTCTGATTTCCGCTCAGTGGAGATTTATTGAAAAATATGTAGGTAAGTATATTTGCAATATTCCGCGAAGTGAAAAAGTCTTTAATGAAAAAAGGATATTACAAAGTAAGTTTTTGCTTGCTCCACCATATAAATCTATTAAAAAAGAAAATAACAAATGGTTTTAAAAAAGAAACTATAATATTGTTCACTGAGTTTCTTGCTGGTCTCTTCTCAGTAGAACCAACTTACCGAACCAGCGAAAGAATCATTTTCAAATGATTTATTTACTTAATTTAATATTATATTGGTAATTTCTTGACATAACTGTAAAAATTTTGACGTTCATATGTGCTCTTTATGTGCCTAAACTGAATAAACGAAATTGATTCTTTGATTTTTTTATTCTTTGATTCTAGGTGTTTCTATATATATATATCACGTATGGATTTACAAAAAAAAATACTCATGTAAAATATCTATCCGCATTCCAGAATAACACACGAGGTAGTTTTTAACATTTGCAATATACAGAATCACGCTCCAAAATTAAAACAATCTGAAAACGACGGCCATTATATCCCGGTTTACTGCTTGACAGTTCATTCCGCCATGATAGATAGCGAGCGCGGGAGAATTATTGCCAGCCTCCACAGAGTTGACATATGCAAAAATTGTTTAGAACCAACGAGGTGTTATTAGAGTTCCGTAATAGAGTCATCAGGAATGGGGTTTAGGTGAAAAAATGTGATTTGATTGATGTCGGTTTAGTGTATGGTGATAGGTGATTTGTTATTTTGATGTAGTGGTAAATATTGTGGTGAGTTTGCGATTTTTTTGATAATGTAATTCGAAATTTATATGGGGTGTTTTGGATGCTAATTTGATGGTTAATAACAAAAATGTGTTGAGTAACATCGAGTTCATCGAATTTTTTTGTTGTTTGGTGAAATATGGGCATCTTCTGATCACGATTTTAGAATATTTTAAGACGCAAGTAGCTATCTATATGAGTATGTATTTTTTATTTATTTACAGACTTTTAAGAACTAGCCGTGCACCACAGTTTTTCTTGCCGTGGTTATTCTATTCCACTCTGTCGTTTCGCTTCTATGAGCCATAGCGTGTTGTTAACTCGCCTATAAACTTACCCAAGAAGTGGGCAATCAAACGAAGAGAATTTATCAAATTGCACATGAAGTTACTCAAATTCTTTCAGCTCCATTCAAGCTATGTAAAGCTAATACGAATTAATAGATCATACATACGGGAAATAAATGTTTCAATAGTATATTTTTGAAGTATTTCAAAATAATTCTAAATACATCTAAAAACACTTATTATGGAAATAAAAGCATTATTCTTAGAGACGCATAATAGAAAGGAAAATAAATATTTTTGCCAAAAAATAGTCTACACTCGCGAAAAATGCGAAAATCCCGCCAATTGTGACCGTAGAGCAAGGTTATGATATCCGTTTCCGTTAGGAAGGGTTACCAGCCACGGTCATGTTTTACCCTTTAATATTTTATTACCCTCTTTTCATAATGCGGTTTGCTCGCGAATATTTTTGATTTATTTGTCCGTTTTCCTGTAATACGTTTTACATAATGATGATTTGGGGAATTAAGTGAACGAGTTTCCGGGAGTTTTAGGTTTTTTGTGTTGCCAGGCTTTTGAGAGGAGAGGATGATTACGGTTTTCCACTTTTTTTGGTAAGCAAAGAAAGTCTTTAAATATTTTTTTAAATAAGTAGGTCAATTTTGGTGAAATGTGTGGGTGATAATTTAATAGAACGTATAAAATAAATAAATAAATAAAAATTGTAGGACATTCTATTCAGCGCTTTCTAGATCCACAGTAAGCATAGCTCAACTAGCTTGTGCTATGGGTTGTAAAATGTGAATTAAGATACATCTTGTTGTAAATACATACATATTATACATAGAAACTACAAAAAGAAACAAATAAAAAACTTCTGGCGTACAGGATCCTACTAACATCCTTGCGATCCAATTCAACCTTACCAGAAAGGTAGTGTATGCTAAACATTCAACGAAGGATGCTCTGTCATAGGTTTTCCTCTCAAGGTCGGACAGTAGTGGCGCTCCTACGAAAACCGTATAAACTAAATCCAAAGGTTTTAATGAAATTTTTAAGCAAATAGACAAAATATTATAGTATAATAGGTAAAATAGGACAAATTGAATCGGTCTAGGCTGGGTTTGAAGGCTTAGTGATCAAAGCATTGCCCCTGTCAGGAAAAGACCGCGGGTTCAAACCGCCCAGACCGATTCAATTTTTCCTATTTTAATCGATTCTAAAGTTTGCAGGAGCCTAATAGATCAAAACCAAACGCAGCATAGGAACTTGAAGTCAAAGTAACTGTGTGTCAGTTATGGGTGAATCTTGAAATTCAGCGTATTCAGTTGATATTCTTGGTCCACAAAACATACAGTGATATAATAACTTCTAAATAAATAGCACCTACGATAATGAGACGTATTTGGAAAAACGTTTATAATTACGTAAAACTTAATGCCATACGACTTGACAATGTTGGATGAGACAGACTGGATCCGGAAGGCGGAGGATCGGACAAAATAGCGCACATTGGGAGAGGCCTATGTCCAGCAGTCGACTGTGGTAAGCTAATTGATTGATTGATAATTATGCTTATACTGTTGATTGATGGCACTTGGTGGAACCAGCTGCACATCTTCAATGAAAATACTTGTACCATTCCACATTATTATTATACATGTTTTTGGGTACCTTTGATAATGCCGTAAGGCGAAACCGGTCAGGATTTTAATAAATATTGTGGAATAGTACAAGTATTTTCATTGAAGATTGATAATTATGATTGTTTTTCTCTTTTCTCTCTCCTTTCTCTCTCTCTCAGCTGTATACGCCAAACTTCAAGATTCACCCTTATAATTATAGTGACTCTATTTCTGGTCATACGTCATTGCAATCGACCGATTGCAATCCACTAATAATAAAAACTATATCAAAATGCGTTCAATAATTTTTACGTCCATCGCGAACAGCTACTATCTACTAGAATAAATGATTTGCTTCAGTATTAATTTAACATAACATTTATTTTTTATTAACTCCATTGTGTAAACGTGACTTTCTATTTTACATTTTTTTGATATTACTTGGTGTAAAACAGCCTTTGCAAGTCACGCTATAGATATTATAACTTTTTATACGTATATATATGTATAAGCCTTTGATCAGCTTATTAATAGTTTTTTTCTAAGCTTTTACTTTAACGAACCTAAGCCCTAAGGCTAAAAGTTAACAAGTTTTTTTTGTCGATATGCAAAAAAATGTTGGACCAGTAATGAAGAATTACTTAAAGAATGCCCGGGACTACCGACCTCCATGATCGGGGCCTGAGGACGGCAGCTGGCCGACTCGCCGTCCTTACAGAAGCAGGCTGTGGCGGAGGCGTGTCGTGTGTGTCCTGCACACGCCTGCCAACTCACCGATGCGGGATAAAACCCGACCCCACCAGGCGAGGCCGCGGTGGCGGCCAAAGTCCGCCTATAACCCTGGGGTTATCCTTTCGAGGGCTTACCCAGGGCGCCCGGCAACGGACACTTGAGAAGGACACCGTGTGGTTTTAGTCAGTCCGATTCCGACACGCCCACCCCATCGTCAGCACCGTTGCGGTGAAGCCCGTGGGTGTTCCCACACGTTAAAAAAAAAAGAATGCTCAAGTGGTAAAATGCATTTTTCTGATCATCATCTGATCCGTTCCTAGGCTTCGGAGCCGGGACCTCTTGATCGAAAAGGCTGAATTAATTTATGTATGCAGAGTACCTACACCCCAAGGCCAACTATTTAAAAAATATACAGTTATAATTTCTAAATTGACTCAAAATAAATCTAAAAAAAGAAAACGTTGGTTGGCCATTCAAGCGTCGATGTATCCCTCTCTAACCCAAATTATAGTATAACAGCTACTTATTCATTTTGCGCGGCAAAAAATCCAAATGTCAAACTGGGGTTGCCAGAGTTATGGCTTCAATTACCCACCCGTCCCTCGATTAAAATGTCTTAGTGTTGCCAAGTAAGCTTTTTGTTTTTTTTTACATTGCTGTAAAGGGCATTTTTATGAGTGCGAGTTTTAGATGAGTTTTTGCAATAAGGAATAATTGTGTTTATCGGTTGATTTTTATATCAGGTTATAATTCGATACTTATTGTATTCTTCTTTGATATTATAAATGTGAAAGTCTGTGATAATGAATAGATATTTGGTATTTTTTCACGCGAAAGGGAAAAACGGGTCTGGATGGAATTTAACACCGAGGTAGCATTTAAGTTACTTCAATCCCAGAAACAGTTTTTATTTCGTAAGTGGGATTAGTATTTCACAAGGGTGCCCCAGGCAAAACTGCATATTTTACATAAATATTAGTGCAAAAGACTTAATGAAATAAAAAAAAATAGAAAAAAAATCTGTGTAAAGGAATCGAATCTGCTTAGCCTCTAAATTTGCAGCTACGTCAAAAAGATCCTTATACATTATTGAATAACCTTATAGATAGCCATATAACACTTGTGTATATGCTATCGAAGGCCAGAGGTGCCTACAATAATGGGCTAAACTTCTGCCTTTAAACTAGCACAGCGGTATAACCCTAAAAAAGACCGAACAGGCTTCTCGAAGTCAACCTCTAATCTGATCAAATGTTATATTTCCATAACCTCTAACTACCCAATTATTCATCATAACGAAGTAATCAAATAAAAATTTGAAAATTTCATTACACACCCGATAGCATCTGATGTGAAAAATAACCAAACGCAACAGTCAATTTTAAAGCCATCCCCTCGCAATACAAGGGTGATTTTTACCCCCTGATGGGCCGGCACGCTCCTGACACGTGAACACCACGGACTAAGGCACGTGTACACGTGTACAGTGACGGAACTCGCTTCAACAGTGACTATTTGAGTGGAAGTGAGAGTATTGGGAAAAGCATTTATGGGCAATTTGGGGCGAATGTGTTACTTTAATACTGATGTGTATTAACGCCGGTATACCTTTGAACGAGTTAGTAGAGGTGTAATATATGTATAAGTATTTAGCTCAATATTAATTTTGGTGTTTACAAATTAAGTGGCTGATCTTTGGTGGTCAACCGAATACAATGGAATAAGATGGAAAAACTAGACCTATCAAACTTATTAAATTGGAAACTTCTTCTGGTAAGGTATAAAAGTCAACAAACAAACAAGTCAAACGTATAGTATAGAAGAATATTCTGAATAGCTAATTTTTTCGTTAGTTCAGTAGTTGTTAAAAAGCGAATGTTTGCGGTTCATATTTAGACCTGCATGCTGGTATTATTGATATTAAAATGCAGATTCGTAGTGTAAAATAGTACGTAGGTCAAAAATATGCATATCACCAAAATTTGTAAAGACCTGTGCCACCAAAATTGACAAAAACCATTTTGTTTTTCATAAAATTGAAATAAATTCTTGACCTATCACATAACAAAAGAAATTCAAATGAAATAAAGCTATTTAATGCACCCCCTCTAAGTACATCGATAGCCAATAAAGCTCCTTTATTGTCCAATAATGGACATGGCTTCCATGCACTTAGAACGAGTGCATTTTGATACACTGACAAGGGGTTGGAAACAAATCTGTTAGAAGGGTAGTTTGTGCTGATCTTTGTGTTCAATATTTAAAATATTCACGTTATTTCTTAACCGATTTCAATAAAGAAAGAGGTTTTGGGTCCTTCAGTTTTACCTGAATTTTTCTTGGAGCTATGTTTTCTTTTTAAATATGTATGAATGTGCCTATGGCTCGCAATACTAAACGGTTACTACCCCTACTAATGGCTAATAGTCAAGTGTTCAGATCGCAATCAAACTGATTACAACCACCTAGTGTTCTGCCAAGCCGCTTACGAGAACCAGGTACCCAAGAAAATAGTATACCAAAAAGTATGGTGTGTAAATTGTAAAATTAGATAGAACGTTATTAAAAATTCTTCCTCTATACTACTTCAGTTTAAGTGCTACCAGCTTGAATCCGCGACTAATTGCGTGTTACCTGATAAGATAACACTCCCCGGAAAGTGGGAGTTATCTGTACTTGGGGAATGTTATTAGCTTGTCGACTGTTGCCACTATCGTCTGTTTGGCTACCGTTTATTAATTTGGGGTGAGATTATCTTTATTTGATCAGTGATCATTGGTAAAATGGGGCAATTAATAAGCGAAGAATATTGTAGAATTTATATAACCATGATTAGAGTTTCTAAAAAAGTTAAAGATTAGGGGGCTACATGGAAATCGAGTAGGTTCAAAAATTACAAGGTTGCCAATACAAGCCAGGTCGGTCCTAGAGTGGGTGACCTCTTGTAACACAGTGAGGCCCATATTCTTGAATGCCACTCAGTCGAACCTCGATTTATCTATCTCTGCAGCAAATCACCACAAATCGCCAATGTCAAGTAAAATGTAATATAAAATTATTAATGGCGACACGCCAATGTCGAGTGTACCAGAGCCACGTTAGCCACGCCAGTAAATTTGTTCCCGTGTGTCCGCCCCAGGTGGACGATCAGGACGTGTGGCCTATACACATTGACAAATTTGACAGGTTGTCTGGCAGATTGTCTATACAATAATTCCTCAGATAAGTCGCGACTCAGCTGAGTGACATTTTAGAATATAGGCTTAAGATGCCTCCGAGACTCGGAAAACATGTAAAGCTGTCGTTTGCAGTTGCAATTATGAACGTCTGGGGCATTCGTTACTGGACTGAGCATCAGCTACATAGACAAATCTCTTCGTTTCTCTTCAGCCAATGCAATTACAGTAGAAAAGGGTGCCACGTCACCAAAACGTCATGATGAAGACTCTTTGACTTTATTGGTCGAAGAGAAACGAAGAGTAATGTCTTTGTCACCATACTGAGGCTGCTGATCTGGCTACAGAACTTCGATGGGTTGTGGACACCAGATAGTAGTTGTAGGAGGTAGGACACGACGGTATTTCCATCCAATTGAGCAGTCCGACTGGAGAAATACCTCCGCTCTACAGAATACCGCGGTAATAATAACCTCGTGTTGTGTTCCCGGCGGTGAGTAGGGTAGCCGGAGCTCACTGGAGAGTTTTTGGTGCTGTCAGTGGGAAGACCAAAGCCTATTCCTGCTTTGTCTTCTAAACTGACGGCATAGAAACTCTCTGTGTTTATAGGGTCGGCAGCACGAGTGTGACTCCCCTAGTGTTGCGCAGCCATAGGCCACTACTTTCCATCAGATGGGCCGTGTGCTTTTCCGCAACCTCAGTTGTTAGAAACCTCGATAAATGTCGAAATTAGACTGAAAGCTGACCCTAACTGAGTTCATTTATTGGACAATGGCTCGATAGATGATAATGACAAATATTTATAAATCTTCATCATTGATAAAATTATTAATATTTTGATCCAATAACGTTAATCGAGAATTCTTGTACCGGATACAAAATCAATAGACATATCTGAGACGAGAATTTCTTCCACAATAAATATAGTTCTATAGTTTATGTATATGAATAATAATTCAATGGATGCGAGGTCGGGACATCCGGTGCGCGCGGAGCACGTGTCTCTGGTTCCGGTGTTGCCATCTTTGCGCCCCCCTTCTAGTCATTTCCGTTTGTGATCATGCAACCCCTTGATGGGCCACCAAAATAACGTTTTGTTATGCTTCAATATGTTTAGAGTTTAAATCGTAGAAAAGATTTTAGAGCAGTAATTAATCAACTGTAACATCACTTTTTACCTGACTGCCAAAAGGGGTTATGTTTTTCACGCGTATCTTGTATGTATGTATTTATGTTTGTAATAAGCTTTATCACTTCATATCTTCTGAACCACTATATGGATTTCATTTATTGATATTTCAAATGAAAGGTATTTTTCTCCTTATGGCTCTTGGGTACTTAAAATATGAACAAAAGCTATATGTTCGATTTTAGGGGCCAAAATGTATGTTGTCAAAAATATTTTCACTCAAACTTATCGAGTATAATCTAGGTTATCAAAATGAAGGAAATAAGTTTTTTTATTTGTAATAATTATTTATAGATTATTTATATACATTAGTTTGGTTGTTATATTATTTTAGCATGTCTCTTATTAGACCCATTTCTGTGACTTCTTTTAGTGAACAAGTAAAAAAAGTATGCTATCCGTGCATTTTGTACGGGACATGTTATTGGAGCTTTACTTCGAAAATATAGAAAAAAAAGGTGTATGTATTTATCTGCCTATATCTTGAGTATATAATGGTGTCAATATATTTGTCATATATCGTATTTGAATGCAAAGTCAAAGTCAAAGTCAAAAATCATTTATTCTGTATAGACCATTAAAACGGTACTCACAAAACGTCAAGTTTAAAAAAAAAATCTAGACTAGTTTAGCTAATGGACCACCGGTTCGAAACGCGGCCCCGACCTGAGAAGACTCCGGCAAGAAACTCAGCGGGCATTTTTTTTTTTTTGGTCTATTGCAACTTTAGGTCGTGAGTTCGATGACGCTCAGTACCTTATTTATGTCTATTTGCACAAGTACACAACATCAGATAATTTTAATTTCGCTTTAATTACACGATAAAGTATTAAGGCTTTAAAAGTAATTACAAACATACTTATACTAGCTTTTGTCGGTTATCGCTATAATATCGGTTATCGTTATAAACTGTAGCCTATGTGTTATTCTGATGTAAAAGCTTTATTATTGTAAAGTTTCATTAAAATCCATTCAGTAGTTTTACGTGATAGAACAACAAACATCCACCCATTCATCCATACTACTATACTACTATCCCATAACACAGAGCCTGCAGGCTCTATTTTGGGAAGCAATGACTTAACCCCTAAAGTGAAATATCTAGTTAACACTATGAATTTTATGATATGGCATATATTTTTGTGATTATAAGTGTGTAAAGGTTAATAAATAAAATAAAATAAATAAATAAATAAAAATACTTACAAACTTTCGCGTTTATAATATTAGTAGTATTATATTATTTTTATTTTTCTATATTAGTTTCACAAAATGTAAAAGGGGCTTCACAAACATACGCTTTAAAAACTCAATTTTCGTGGCCGAACAAACTCTTTCTTTTCAAATAACATCTTCAAACAAAATGACACTCTATTACTAGTGGATAAAGTTCAAGCTCTAAACATTTTTTTCCTAATTTTCCTCTAAAAGGATCGGTTACTGCTCTAAGTAACGTTTGCGTTTCATTGTTATTCTTATTGCACACTCAAAATTAAACAGAGCTTGAAAATATGGAATATTTTTGTGGTCAAATGCGTATAATAGGCATAAAAATATTGTAGAGATATTTTAGTAATTAAAATATTTCAAAGAAGAGATTAAATTGCATAAGGCGAAGGTCCACTTTATATTTTATTGGTTTATTGACTTTTGCGAGTATGCTGACCTGTCAACCCTTTCTTTTATCTATACTTTTATAAGTTGTAAATTTGCTATCTTCTAATCTGCTGTATGTTGGATTAAAATTGATAGATTAGAAACTGAGATAGGGCCAAAATCGTGATATTTGAAATCCATGCGGATGCAGCCATAATTATCAACTCACATATAAATAAATTTTATATGTTTATATTACCAAAACTTGTTAAAGTGAGCTAGTCGCTTGATCGAGGTTCAATTTCGATTCGTACGACGCTGAAGCCCCCATATTCCTGAATACAAAACAATTAAAATCACTTACCTATTAATACTCGATACTGAAGGCACATTATCCTGGCTACAGATCCCCTCACTCAGCAGTCTGTCCCTGATCTCCCACGCGAACATAGTTGGGTTCTCCCTCTTGTACGCCGCTATGGCGTCTACCACGGGTGGAGTGGCCACCTTGGGTTTGGAGCCACCGATCACTCCCGCCTTGAAGCTGCCAGTCTCGTAGTACCTGGGGGGAGGAGCAAACATACTGAATTGGAGGTATTGCTGTCTTTTCTTTAGTTTATAAGGTCTTTGGATCCGATATTTTAGAGTACGAGTATATAGTTGTATATAGGTTTCTATGGGTCATTGAAACAGGATTAAAGTTTCACGTAGGAGGGACAACAACTAGATAAATAACATAATTAATTTGTAATGTATTCCTAAAAGAAAAACGACAAAAGATCTGCCCCTCAAGACAAGTGGCAATTCGTTGACCGACGACGTTTGATGGAATAGAATGACCAATGTATGGGATTTGACGTATTTGACATGCGTTAACGACTGTCATATACGTCAAATCGCACACATTCGTCTTTCTCAATGCGGCGCCAGTCAATGGACTGATGGCCCCGCAAGATTAGCCAATATTTGGACCACGTGCTAAATGTCTACGAGACAGTATTGCACCGAAGCGAGAGAAAAAAAAAGACGGGTTGCACTCTGGGAGTGCCGGTTGAAGTGAAAACTTTTTCTTTCTTTATTTCTTCGTTATATACATAGCAAAAGATAAAAAGAACATACCGTACCATACCATACCTTTAATATAGCGCCAATCATAGAACCTATCACTAATTTTCTGCTAATTTTCTGACAGACAAAATTACTAAATTACAAAACGAAAAAATAATCACAAAAAGTGTTAGAAGGCCAGGTTTGAACCCGGTACTATCTGAAACCATAAGGACTTACAATCGAAGCGCTAACCGCTATGCTATGAAGCTATTTATCGTATTTTGGAAAATAGACAGTCTGTAGCTAATATTATATGACGTTAGTCGTCGGTTACGGTTCAAAGGTCAAGCGATTCTGACGCGAATTTAACACTTTTTACCCATCCAACGACGCTAAAGAAGTTTTCACTTCAAAAAAAAAAACAAAAATGTTTTCCTATGCAGAGAAGAATAGAGATAGGAATTCACCCATTAATGTATATTGGATTTACCGAAATTTTGTACAAATAAAATAAACAACCGAATCCAATACATGCATAAGTTTATTTATATACCATTTAGATGGCAGACAAGCATATGGCCCACCTGATAGGACGCGGTTACCGTATTTTTTTTGAGATTGACATCACCCAATAACAACTAACTCAGCGGTCGTCGGTACACCGTGATTATAACGCTTGCAACACGCTGAAATATCGGTCACTGAATACAAATAACAATCATGGTAATTAACCCGGTGAGTTATACACTATTAAAGTATTTACCGTAGCCTAAGGATATGTACAACACCAGACCTTTTAAGAAACTTCTTGAAGAACCGTATAATAACTGTGCATTTATCGGTGTGAAGTAGATTTACCATCCAAAATTTGGTTTACTTCGGATATTACGGGAACGACTGCTATCAGATCTTCCATCTCCAAGAGTGTAAAATCTATACCAGTACCTAGTCCGTCAATGAGCAAATGTAGCTTGTGGTTTGGACCCCGAGGATCATACTATGGCCCCATTAGGTCCACTGCTATTAAAACAAAATTCGTTGTCAACGTAATAAATCTTATTCAACAATATCTCAAAGGGCAGTCCACCCTTCCACTGGTTATAATCGAATTGTCGTAGGGTAGTTATTTTATTGTAGGAATTTAATTATCTTCTGCTAATGCCAGGTCCCTAGAGGGCGTGATGGTGCCGGTTATGGCTGATTTGGGAGTACCCATATGGAGTTATTGTTAGAGATTGAAAAATGGGTACCATATTTTGTTGTACTTTTTTGGGATTAGATTTGTACCCATATTTTTATACTGGCATCCATACCTGCTTATATTTTAAAGCTGAATATTTTGTTTGCTTCAACGTGCTAATGCTAGGAACTACTTATTTGAATTGAAAATTATTTTCCTGTTGCATAGTCCATTTGTTAGGAAAACTTTCGGCCATCACACTGCTTCCAATGGGAGTTATGCAGTAATCGTAGGTGTCAGCAAATCCGGCAGGTTTAGGTATATAATAATTTGTCAAAGTATTGTGTAAAGTTATTGAAATAGGTTAAAAAGGACGTGTTGTAAAAGATGGTGCCGTTTGAGAACTATCATCGGAAATGCTGCTATAATTATTTTATCAGGACTAGCAGACAAAACAGCGGTTACAACTAGTCTCATACAAATTAAGCACTCAAAACATTTCTTTTTAATACGAGTATCTACCAAATTTTCACAGATAAGATGGAATACACAGGATTATCTAGAGCTACCACACTTAACTAATTTACATTAGGGAGTATACACATAGCTACGCGAAGCTTTGTGGAGCTTCACAAACGTCGTGATAAGTCAATTACGAGTGTGATCACACCCTAAGTGAGTGGTGCTTTGAAGTACAGTCGAGATCGAAGGTGTTACGAAAAAAATGCATTTTTAATGCTTCTGGTGTTGAATGGCACATTAAATTCAATGGATAATGGCTTAAAATGTAGTGCGATATTGAAAGATGTCGTCCTGCACCAAGAATGAACAAACTTATGATTTTCTTTGCATATTAAAATTTTTAACCGATTTCTAAAAAAGTAGGTACTGTAGGTAACTGTGATTTTATATATTTTTTCTTTCTATATTTTACGAGTTCTGTCTACTGTCATTCAACATTTCATTGGAACCCATCGTTTTAAATCGTAATATTGTAATTATTTTAAGTATGTGTACCATCACCGCTAAGATCTCAAACTTGAAAAAAAAAAACATTTATTTGTCAAAATGTGAACTATCTATGCCTCTATAAGAAAATTGGTTAAGTGTACTAGATACGAAAAGTCAATTCTCGCATTTATATATATATAAGCACTTTTAAGCTTAGGCAATTTATTAATTATTATTACATTCTGTACACGCAAATTTTTTTACTACTTATTTACTCTTTTTTATATCTTTTTTGTTTGTTTGTGTAGTTGTAATACATGTTATACAATTAATTCCATCATTATTACACTTGTCCACCCGACTGTCCTGTATTGCCAAAAACAAGGGTGCGAGTCCCTCCGGGATCGGTAACATTATAGCAGTTCTACCCTCGGTGTAGGGGTAGGCAGGGTTGGAGGTAGTGACAAAAAATAATGTAAGTACTCGGAAGATTGCTCACATGCAGTTGTGTACTTAACTGCGTTAAAAAGGAAGGGTAATGTTTATTTGTGGAGTACTAAAGGTATTTATGGTATTCATTATCATCCTTATAACGAATACTCAATACTCATCTGTTATTTAGCAAGTGTACCGACTAGCACTTATGGTTTCCAAAGGCGTTGCTAGGGCCCTGTTATCATGCTGTATTATCATCCGAGTGCCAATTCCGACTGTATTCAAAGCTTTTAGCCCTCTCATAGTTTTTTTTTTACTTTTACGGGAGGGACTGCCGTTAGACCTCCCAATCCCGAGGGGAAAGCCTGCTTCAGAACCTAGTACATTAATCAGCAGGTTTAATGGCTTTCAGGTGAGGTAGACTAGATTAATTGGGGTACAGACACAAATAATAAATAACAACAAACTTAACAATTGTGCTGTCAGTGGGAAGACCGAAAGTTGTTCCTGCTTTGTCTTCTACACTGACTGCACAGAAACTCTCTGTGTTTACAGGGTTGGTAGCGCGAGTGAGACTCCCCTGGTATTGCACACGTCCAAAGGCCACGGTAACAACTTATCATCAGGTGGGCCGTGTGCTTGTCTGCCACATATGTTTATGAAAAAAAAAACATTTTTCATAAGTTCTATTCTATTGTTATTTAGTGTTACGTCCAATATTCACAAAAAACCGACAATATCAAACTTCATCCAAACAAACGAACATAAAACAGGCCGCTAAAATTTTAAAACAATTACAATTACCACAAAAGCAACACTTAAACAAGCCATGCACCGCAATAAGCCGGTTTAAGGCACTCGAAGCCGCCGTAAGCCGCTGTAAGCCCCGATAAGCCGGTTAGCCTCCCCTCCGGTACACTATCTTGATTGGCAATATGTTCAACATTGTACGAACGACAAATTGCTTGTGAATATCGATAGGTAATATAATTTGTAGTATGGAATCGGCTTCAAACGTAAGCATGTAGGAGTAGCTGATGCCCGCGGCTACGCCCGCATAGATATTCCGACTTTTAGTTAAATATCTCCGGTTTTACTCAACTAATTGAGAACAAAATCACGTTAGATTTTAAGTCTAATCAAGACTTTTTAATAACAGAATTGTATCACATTCTGTGAATATTGTGTTGCGTTCCCAGAGGTGAATAGGGTAGCCAGAGCTCACTGGAGAGTTTTTGTGATATTAGTGGGAACACTTTGGTCTATTCATGCTTTGTCTTCTAGGCTGAAGGCACAGAAACTCTCTGTGTTTACAGGGTCGGCAGCACGAGTGTGACTCCCCTGGTGCTGCACACGTTTATAGGTCACGGTATCCTTGTCTGCCAAGTCAGTTATTTTAACAGAAACCGAATGTTATATCTTAAATATATTACCAATAAAATTTGTTCTTAAAGTTTATTGAATACTTACGACCGACCTATGCATAAAATAAAGAATGTTTTTTTTTTGTAATGTTACCCAGACTTAATAATGCTTTAAATGTTCATGTAAAAGATTTTTTTTTCTAATAAATGAAGAAAAAGTTACAGCAACATACTGTCAAGTAGAGATTTTATAGAAGTGCCTTAATTTTTTTATATATTTGATAGGCTGAGTGACGATGTGGTCAACGCTTGCCTAGAAGTAAACTAGTCAGTCTACTAACTCTTTATTGTACACCTACATTAAATTACAAGAGACCGTAGTATGGATTACAGTAATTATAGTTAAATGCACAATGGGCGGCCTTATCGTTAAATGCGATCTCTTCCAGGCAACCGTGGGATGGAGAAATATTTAGTACATTTTATAAAAAGTATAGTGATCACCACAAAAGCAAAGTGCTTTAAATTTTTCGAAAATGCTACTTCAATTCATTATTATTACATTAAGTAAAACATAATATTTCACAACAAGTCATTACGAAGACCAAAAAATTGTTGCATTTCAGTTTTTAGTACATTTTAGTTGTAGCTTTACAGATTCAATGGTAATGCAATAGATAGGTCATTATAAGTATTCTTTGTATGTCTTAAAGCTGCTTTTATTTATTTATTAATATAGGCATATCAACAGTGCATACACAAACATTGTTCTATAGGTTACATTGGTAAAGTATTATTAGGTATATGTTACACCAATTATAATATGCACAGCATTGGCTGATTGTCACATAAAAATAATAATTGAGAGTAATAGAAATAATTATAAAAATGTTAAAATAGTGCTTTCAAACATGTCAACATAGCTTAAAAAAAAGACACAACAAAAAAAAAAATATATAGTCAAGTATTGCATTTCAAGTTTTTATCATTTATTTGTTGAAAATTATAAAATCACATTCGAAATGTTGTATAAAGATAGACTATAGCCTGAAATAGCACATAGGCTAATTTTTATACCCTATTTTTTCATATGTTGCGAGAACGAAACCATATTTCCACATAGGTAGAACATCAGCTAGTAAAACATAATACTAGTAGTATTCTTATGAAATGAAAGTAGTGTACCGTCAGCACAGTCCTCTATCTGTTTAGTAATTAGTCTGTTTTTCCGTCGGCGGGCCGGCGCGCGCGCAGAAAGCGTGACGCTGGCACTTCCGTCCGCCGATGTGATTTATTTAATGAATAATTGTAATTTGTGGGTTTAGGTCATCATTAGTAACAAGCACGTTATAGGTTTTACAACTAAGGATATTTCAGTACAACCACGCGATGGGCACGCCGTTGTAGCGGCCGTAAGACCCATTATGGGGGAGTGATAAGAAAGGCCACACGGCGCTTTCTGAATTTCCTGCGTCGGAACCAGCACGAGCTTACGTCCAAGTGCCATCACTTTGACGCGTGCGAGGACACGGTGCTGCACTCACTGACCGAGTGCACGGCGTGGGAGCTCTCCCGCTTGCCACCTTGTTCATGGTGAGCTCACGCTGTGCACGTGCGTGGGCTGCCACCGCCTACTTCTGCGAGCGAGACTCGCAGTCCCCAACGAGCGAAGGCGTCTCGGGCGTTGCGTTCTTAGAACGACCTTTGTCCTCCATGAGCACGGGCCTGGGAGCGACGGGTGGGTCATTTACGGGTGAAACTCTGACACAAACTTTCCTTTCCGTGATGAGAGGATTCTGAAGATCTAAGTGGAGCGCCAAAAACACTATTATTATTAAATAACTAACGTTTGCCCACGGCTCCGCCAGCGTGGGTGTCAGTTATATGTTAGTGTTGATTCAACGCTATTTTTGAAAAATTTAAGTAGCCTAAGTTACTCCTTATTACATCAGCTACCTGCCAATAAAAGTCCCTTCAAATTGGTCCAGCCATTTCATAGATTAGCTGACAGACTGGCAGACAAAAATTTAAAAAATATATATTTTGGTGTATGTACCGTGTTATGTTCATATGCATGTAGTAATAAACGGTTATTTCAATATTACAAACAGACACTTCAATTTTATTTATATGCATAGATGTATAGATGCATAGATGTATAGATAATAACCGTGTACTTTTCTACTTCTGTACATTATTCTTCTCACGACAAGTCTCGAATTCAGTTGCTCGAAGTTGCCTGACAAAATTATGATCCAAATAGATAACCTACTTTTTATCTTCAAACACTACACCCACTTCCCAAAACCTTCAGTCCAAATTCTCTCTCATATAACGCCCTTGGGAAGTATCGGTCAATTTATTCAAACACAAGAATCTGCACGACAAAGCAGAATGATTGTCATTAAGAACAAAAATGAAGTGGAGGGCACAAAAACAAAACATAGGGTTGAAATAGCAACGGGATAAATTGAAAAGCGAGTTCGGCCGATTGAGCTTCCCGCGGGAATAGGGCGGGACGAGGCCGAGATATCGATTGGGAATATGCTGGTTTTATTGTCTTGTCATCGGTGTTCTCGATTTGAAAGTAAATTACTGAATTTACACTGTTAGTACTTTGTGAAATCTACTAGTAGACGTGTAGATTTTCTAGTGTGTACTATGGTACGTGTGAAATGCTATGTATAATTGGTATGACTTCCGAGTTTGGTAAAAAATGTTTTAGATATTTTCCCTGCTAAGAAATTTCAGTAGCATCTTAGAATTAGAAGAAATTGCACGATTAATGGCAATACATTCTTCTGTCTAAAGTGCTCTTTTTTAATTTATTTGGAGAAAATGTTGCACAATGTACGTACTGTAAGGTACAAAACGAAAAATACCTATTAAAATAGTAAACAGCAATAATGTAACACATGTTATTCTGACAGTATCATAGGCCCGTAGGTTTACCCCCAAAAGAATGACTAGAAATATTATTAACATCCATAGGTATTTTACCACCGGTTCTCAGTTCACCAACAAATTCTAATGTTAAAACTGTATTATTCAAACATTTTGGGTTTATTAAAAATCCGGAATAAAATCCCGTAACAGAGTTATGTGCTTTCCCAACACTATTCAATTTTCAATTTAAATCGGACAATGGTCAGTGTCCTCCCTACGCAATTCATATTGCTTTTGTTGTATCAAAATAATATCTTCAAATCTGTAGATGAATGTCCATTGAGATGAACACAAAGGTTATCGTCACATTTTATCCTCTAAGCAAATTTTGAAATGAAAGCTTCATTAAGCGCGTTAAAAATGTTTCAATAAAACATTTTTTGAGTTTTAAAAAAATCCATTAATCTCGCACCTTTTGTGACAGATTGTGACAATTCACATGTGACACATCTGTTTATAAGTAGTTACAGGTATTGGTGAAGTTTTCAATTCTGTCAGTACTCCCGGAGTGTAATAACTATTCTTTTATACCACTAAGGTGGCAGACAAACACACGGCCCACCTGATTAAAAGTGTTTCCCGTGGCTTAAGGACGTGTGCAACACCAGGGGAGTCACACTCATGTTGTCGACCCCGTATACACAGAAAGTTTCTGTGCCGTCAGTGTAGAAGTCAAAGCAGAAATAGCCTTTGGTATTCCCACAGACAGCACAAAAACTCACCAGTGAGCTCTGGCTGGGAACACAACACCAGGTTATTATCCCCGCGGTATTTTGTAGCGCCGAGGTACTTCCCCTAGCTAGCTGTATGGAAGACCCTTGGGGCAAAGTCAACTTTACCTACAAGTCGGTACTGTGCTGGATGACAGATTAGACTGACGCAGACCGTCCTCTTGGGATTGGGAGGTCAGACCGCAGTCGCTCCAATAAAAGACAAGATTAACATTTACTTTTAAACTCTCGCGTTCCATGATTTATCAATCAAATCAATCAATTAGCCCACTGCAGTCCATTGCTGGACATAGGCCTCTCCCAATGTATGCCATTTCGATATATAAATAAGAGAAAATGTGCCGCTATGTGAAGAACCTACTACCTCACGTAGTCAAAGACGGCGGGTGTGCACCGATGAACCAGTCAGCCTGTGACCACGGCCGGTGTAACCTGGTCGAAACATTAGGCATTCAAAGGTATGTAAGTACCTATACCATGATCGCGTTTAGATTAACTTTGAAAGTAGGAGATAGGATCTCAGGCTCCATACCATGATTGCATTAATTCCCGTTAACATTTTTATGAAAAATAAAACTAAAAACGAAAAAAATCAACTTATAATCACTGCAAATATCCCTTATAACAGTCTTACCTAGCCTATCAAACTACGAACCTTAAAACTGCAAACAATTTAAGCCATTGAAACACCGAAAAGTCTTGTGTTATACGAATAATAATCGCAGTTAAAATAACAACTGAAAGATATTTTCTCTCGTTTAATAAACTACAGTTAATTAGGTAGTGTATGTTCGCGCTAACTGTGCAACCGCCGCCTCATCATTTGCGGTTAACCTGAGTTAAATAACGTTACTTAGTTAACTGACTGGTTTAAGTGCGATTAGTTTTAAACGCCAGTTAATTGTGGTATTTAAAATTCATAATTTACCATTCTTATGTCGGTTAAAATTAATAGGGTTACGATGTAGATTTATTCTAATAAGTTAATATTAACTAAAATGTTTATGGTGTCAGATGTATGGGGTTTCATCAATAGTCGCTTGAGACTTTCGTGCAGAATCTTTCGTGTCGCTCGCGTAAAAGTCAAAGTAATTCAAATCAGGAGTAGGAGAGCGAACCCGAGCTCCAAAGTGCTACCAACTGCAAATGATGATGAGTGAAATTATAACACAAAAGCCCACTCTTTTTACTGATGGTAAAAATTTGATGGCCGGGTGGGTACCTACCACCGTGCACGATTGCCAAAAACCCTCCATAGTAATCCAATCTCGGTTGGATTGCCGATAGCCGGGCAGGGGGGATTGTGGTCGCAGCACTAGTGGGACCGATGGGTTGTGCTGCGATGACAATCATCTTTTGATGAGGCGGTTAAGCTGAGTGCCACCATTGTTAACATGGTACGTGTGACCCTCTTTCCTGAGACTTTGCTATAAGCATCAGGCGAGGTGAAGTCAAATTGACGTGTCCTATATATTAAAAAAAACCCACAGTCGACTCTTTCCATCAGCTTGTCTCCCACCTCAGGGGTATTAAAAACCATATACCATCACGTGGATAGCATGCCATAATGCCTTTAAATTTCATCCGGCAATACAACTCGCTTAGTACTTGCAGCTAAACAACAGATTCGACGAAACATTCATAACAACACAACTCTGCTTACCCCTTAAAATATACAGTCGTGAGCATATCAGATAATAAAACTACAGAAATATAAGTGATTACTATCATCATTAAACTTGTACAGTTTTTAGTTACAAATCAAATAACAATCAGATGATGGAGCACAGTTATGCACTCTAATTATGTGTGAGTTGAAGATACGGAACGATATAGCATTAGATGGTTCGATGGTTCCGTACAGAATGAATAATATACAGTTTAAAGCTTTATAATTTTCTGGAAGTAATGTTATGTTATCTTGATCCATACTTGGTAATAAATTCAAAAGTAACTCTGACTGTCTTTTATATTAAAGGCCGCTTGAAACCATCTGGTTTGTATGAGCGTTAGGTCATTCATACAAGTTTGTTGATACAATAAGTCGGCAGTGTGTAACTTTGTAATATATTAAACATGAACGTTTGTTAGTCCATACTCATTTTACGACCTACTTAATAGAAAACGTTGGATGGTTGTGTAGAAGGATAAAAGTAACCTTCTAACCGCTAAAGCAGCAGTATGTTTGATTTAAATATTAGGTCGTTACATTAAGAAATTGCCGTTTTATTGAAGAAATTGGAGGAAACCCAATTTAAAAAAATTTGGATGTTTCATTCCCAAAAAAATTGCAAGAATGTTAGTACTGTAACATTTTTGCATGTTTTTTGGGAATGAAACATCCAAATTTTTTGATTTTTTTGACTGTTTTTGAAGATCGAATTTAATTTATTAAGCGACCAATAAAAACAAAGTTTAAAACAGAGTTGTGTTTCAAACAAAGTATAAATAATGAAAATACTATTTAATTACAGGAATAACGAACTCATGAAACTGTATGAAAATTTCGGCAATTTCATATGTGATCTATATATGACCTATTATGTACATTTTCTATTAGGTACATATTTTATTATATTTTGATTCAATAAATACTGACTTTCCAAAAACATATAAAGAAGTACGTTTTCCATATCATAAACAAACACAGTATCCGAGAAAATCATACAACCGATTTGACTATACTATTATGAAGAAGCCAGTTAATTTTAATCGAGTTTAACAATGTTAAAACTGCAGTATTTCCTTACTATTCAATAACATTTTTTATACCACTTAGGTAACAGACAAGCGCTCGACCCACCTGGTGTATAGTGGTTACCGTGGCCTATGAAAGTATACAACACCAGGGGCGTTATACTCGTGCAACCAACCCTGAAGACTTCTTATATAATCTTTACTAGTTGACCCAGCGAACTTCGTACCGCCAATATTTTTTCGCCCGCGTGGCGTCAAATCCCGTTCCCGCTGCACCCTCTACTATATTTTATACATATAAACCTTCCTCTTGAATCACTCTATCTATTTAAGAAAACCGCATCAAAATCCGTTGCGTAGTTTTAAAGATTTAAGCATACAAAGAGATATAGAGACAGAGAAAGCGACTTTGTTTTATACTATGTGGTGATTTGTCAAACCATCCCGAAGTCGCAGCCAAATAAACCAAAAACAACCATATTATTATAATTTGTTCTCTAGTTAACTACAGCAACCGTTTTACCATCAACCAACGGTACCCAGATTAACCAGTTACTACAAAACGAAACAAAAGAAAATGACATAAGCGTATTGTCTGCGCACGCGCTGAACTCACTGTATGGAACGGGGGCACACACACATCGACATGTTGTATGTGTATAGGAGCTTACGAAGTACCTGCTTTCTGTCTATGTACTATATGCGAGAGTATGTGTTTGATGGACATTGTGTATGAGTGTGTGTGAGTATGGGTGAGGTTAACAGCTATATCGCATTTGTAATTAAAGGAGGATAGTAAAAAAATCGTTGCTTGGTGCTTTCACTCTTGTAGGTATTGATAATATAATGGTATTGTAATTTATTATTGGTATTGGCAACTTTAAGCGCAAACTGTACTTGGTCGAATCATGGTTCTGCCAGTAATAATATTAACTAGCTTCTGCCCACGGTTCCGCCCGCGTTGATGTCGGTTTTCGCTATAATATCGGTTATCGTTATCGAATTGTAGCCTATGTGTTATTCTGATGTATACCTAAGCTATATTATTATAAAGTTTCATTAAAATTCATTCAGTAGTATTTACGTGAAAGAGAGAAAGAGAAAAAACTAAGATAAATCAAAGAATGGAAAGGAAACTAGACACAGAGCGGGAAGTGTTCTACCAAATTCTACCAAGTTCGATCAAGCTCTACCAAGTTCTACCTAGTTCTACCTAGTTCTACCAAGTTCTACTAAGTTCTACCAAGTTCTACTCACCTCGAGAGTATCTTCGAGACGCAGCCATGTGACACACGGAGCTGTCGACTTATATCACAGGGTCGCACTCCGCTGTGCGCCAGTTCGACTATCCGTTGTCGCACCACGTCCGGTAGGGGTCGCCCATTGACGAAAAC
Organism: Eilema caniola; assembly: GCA_949126895.1. Lineage (NCBI taxonomy): Eukaryota > Metazoa > Arthropoda > Insecta > Lepidoptera > Erebidae > Eilema > Eilema caniola. The sequence continues at coordinate 13,949,125 of OX421488.1, forward strand.
ACCTCCTAATTGGTTAACTCCACCATGACCTGAAAACAAAAATATTTGAGTGTTAAAAATTGAAGGAACAAATTCGTATGTTCTTATAACATAAATTGGAAAAGTTCATATTTGAATTGAACTCGGCCTAGCACAACGGACCACAGACGGCGTGCGGTTTAGATGGTTCGAGTCCGACAACACCACCCCCTCCGGCTCTGGCAAAAGCGGGGGGAGGGGTTGGGAATCCTTGGCGATTATGCACTCTATAAGAAAGGGGGTATACTCTGACTAACTGAGCTACCTGGATCAAATTATCATAGAGAAAAGTGTTAGTTTTCTGCCTAACTACTAAATTAATGCACAAGAAAAGCAAATTTACAATCTCATAAAGATTGATTTCGTGCTTATTTGCTACCTTATTAGTATAAAAATCCATGCATATATTAATGATTTCGTAGTTTAATTTAGATTGATGTACATTAAAAATTATTACAAATATCACGACATTTATGAGACGAGTACTGGGATATTTATGATATTACTAGCTGACCCGCCTCGGCTTCGCTCGTGGCATACTTCAACCCCGTAGCACCCCTACGCCATTATGCGTCACTCAATTGTTTTGCCATCCCGGAATCTCTGCACAATTTTTCCCTGCGTAAGAACCATCCTCGTACTGCAAGGAATATTCTAAAAAAGAATTATCACAATCGGTTCAGCTGTTCTCGAGATTTGCGCTTAGCAACACATTTAGCGATTCATTTTTAAATAATAGATAAGCATAGAAATAGCTCGGATATTACTATTAGTAATCATAGTTTTAACGTTAATTAATAACCTAGAATTTGGGCGATTTTGAGCTTTAAAATATATTTTTTTACTATTATGATTCGTTTCGATTCTTATGATTTTTTTTTCTGAAATTTTATAATAATAATAAATCGATATCCTACTACATTTTACAAAACGCTGTCTAGACCCATATGAGCTATGCTTATAGCTTAACTAACGCCAGGCAAGCCTCTTGGCAACATCAAATCTTTACAATTTAAGAAAATTCCTTAGAGCACGAGCTTGCTATTTTCATTTTCCCCGATACTGAAAACGAATACATTATTAATGAAAGCCAGCCATGACTCGCGTATCGACCGGTTGCCCAGCCGTATCGACCGGCTATTCAGCCGTATCGACCGGTTACCCAGGCGTATCAGGACGTACACGGTCGATGGTTGCGCTCGAATGCCCGGGTATTATCCGGATCTTAGTAGAGTATTGAACTAGTTGAGCTGTATGTGATATTATGTACGTTTCGATAACTAAGATAGTCCGGTTAATATATAATTTGTTCTATGATATTAAAACTATTCTATATTATTATTAATTAATACATTTTGTTATAATTAATTAACGATTGTGTCAATTTTATTCTGATTTTTTTTTGTGTTTTTTAACCACTTATGTGGCAAACAAGCACACATCCACCTTATGGAAAGTGGTTACCGTGGCTTATGGACGTGTGCAACACCAGAGGCGTCACACTTGCGCTGCTGACCCTAAAGTTATATATTTAATTGGGTATTTGACTGACCAGTCAAATTAGTTACTTTTTTCTAAACGTCAAAACGGTAATTTATAAGGAAAATTGTGTGAAAACTATATTTGTGACGTCATAATATTTAATAGTCAAATCATATATTATACTATTAAACGTTGGATGGATGATTAAAAATAAATAAGAACGAAAAAATAAGAATCGACGCTACTGTTTTCACTCTTTTACCATTATTAATTTAATAAGTCCAGCTAAATAATTTATTTTAACTACAGGAAAGTACCCAATTGTTGATTTTGCGTTTAGGACTATTGAATTTGAACAACTTTGAAGACTTTAGGTATCCGTATTTTTTTTGTAATAATTCATTTGTTTATCTTTTTATGAATAATATGTTACGCTAATGGTAAAATACAATGACTGTGACAATAACACATAAAATAAATGAGATTAAAAAATTATGGGACTCTGAAATCAGTCAGTGACGGAAGCCTAATTTTAAAGCACTTTGGGTTGATAGCAGTAAATTTACATTGTAAAAACTTTTTGAGAGTTAATAATAATATTTCCATTACATAATAAATCATTAATTCAATCTTAATAAATGATTTAATATATAAAAGTCGTTCGAATTATTCCAAATACTAGAAAAAATCTATCAAATCCGATTAGTAATTTATGTATTTACAAAAAAGCATTTGTGTAACATTATTCAAATTCTAGAATTCATTTATTAGCTAGTTAAGTTATGCAGCTATGAGTCCAGAGAGTATTACGCAGTAAAATGTGATACATAAAATAGGTGTTATCTATTTACACAAATAAAAAAATATTTCCATAATAAGAACTGGGACACATAATGCTCCAAAACCAGGACTATTTCATAAAATTTTGTCAATGAATGATTACTAAGAAACAAAATCTTATTATTCATCAGAATATTCGCAATTCTTACACGATTATCTTGACACCAAAGCTCTCCACGTTACACTTTCATACCCGGGCGGGGTGGGCACGAGGCGTGACGATCGACCGGTCACGCCCCCGGTCGATACCCGGGTGTACCCGACTGTACCCGGGTGTACCGGCTGTTTGTGTTCGATGCTTCAATGATATCGTTTGTTTCGAGACTGTTTAGTTCATTGTTAGTTTTGGGTTTGGTCAATATTGGACAATCATATATGTAGTAAGTATTGTATTTAGTAAGTCCATTCGTCATGTCATTAGAGTAAGTCATTAGAGTTCATTCGTTTTTAAGTCTTAAGTTGCACCTCAATGAATATCTAAAGCATTGTTTACGCATGCTACACTCATACTCTGGAAAAATCGGAACCGGACTCCAAGGTGAAAAGCTTCGGAAGCGAATTGAGTAGACAGAACAGCCCGCCATCTGCTTCTGTCCTTACACACTTCACAAGCTTCCTTTGCCGCGATTAAACCATTCATGCTCGGCGGTGGATAGTGGAAAGTTACACATTGAAAGAAAACTAATTTCAACGGATTCTATTGCACACTTCAATAAACTATACACTACAACAAACTATGAGATAACCACCATATTAGTATCCTCATGGCTACTGAAACCCATTTTTTTATACAACACGTCAATGTGACTTCACCTCGCCTGATGGTAAGCTGAAGGTAAAGTCTCAGAAAAGAGGGTCTCAATTACATACACGTACCATATTAAAAATGGTGGCACTCAGCTTGACGGACTTATCAGAAGCTTTTTTTTCACGCCCCGCTTAAAGAACCCGGGACTGTAAGATGAAGACCTTTGAGAATTTTTTTTAGTTTGTTATTATCAGGACAAGATTTGTATGAAAGATTGTATTTGAAAAAGTGTTATTAAGCTGTCGCTAAAAAAATTGTTTTATCGAGCGAAGAGAACAATTTCTTTGTGTATTATTTGTGATAATAACCTAAGCTAACATGAAGAGATCCCATTCTTTTCTCCCTCTCTCTGTATTTTGCTCTTTGCCAATCTCTTCTAACATATCCAACGGTGTTGTATTTAGCGGACATTGAAAAAGGTAGCTAAGACAGACTGGATGCAGAAGGCGGAGGATCGGACGACTATGTCCAGCAGTGGACTAATAATTGATGTATTTGGCGACAGATCTAACATTTTGATTACCTCCATATTTTGATGACAAAATATAAGCTATACTGACACATATTTCTCAGTTCCTATAATTGTACCGGAGCAAGCCAGGGCACGTATCTAGTAAAAAATAAGTACAAAAAGAGTTATACTAAATGTATGATACCCATACAGGAACAGCGGAAGCCTTGTAACTGAATTATGATCAGACTGTTGTAAACAATACATTACGGAAGAGCTTTCTGTGCCAAAATCTGAACCACCATGTTGTTTTCCGTCGATGTAAATAATTTGTTTATTTGCACGGTTTGTGTGTTGCTTCGGTGGCAGGTAAAGGTTTGGATATGAAATTATTAAGATCCATAGTTCCTTTTCACCTATCCGCTTTATTAGTTCTTATATTTTATTTTATTCGTACATGGCATTTATACAAAAAATGAAATATGTGCAAAGGTGAGCTTAACACAAGGTTGAGTTCTCTTCCAGCAAACCCGGGTGTGCACAGAGGAATTACAGTCCAATGAGATGCAAAGTGTTGTGTACATTAATGTCAAAATTTAATCGTATGAGGAGGTATACAAAAGGTATACTCCTGATAAAAGGCATCGCTAATACATGCAAATGCCTTCATACAAATACATAAAATATATAAATATACATACATAATTTATTTAATCTAAGGGAGTTTTGCTAGTTTTTAAGTTTTCGTGTTCCATGTTTGAATCATGGTATAGTTGAGTGAGCCTGTGACCACGGCCGGTGTAACCTGGTCAAAAAGTCAGACAAACCACAGGGATGTTTTTTTCTTTTTGTCGTTTTCCTATGCAATAAGTACCTAAGATTATTAGTGCAAAGGCTTTGTCTTTCAGCGATAGTACCAGGAATTTTATAGTCATGGCATGTAATGCTCTTAAGTTGCACCTAATTATGATTCCAAGAAAATTTATTGTACTGAGACAGTCTACAAAAAATACTTGGTTCTAAGAATAAAGTCCATTAAATGTTTTATTAAACCTTTTCTTAGAACATCATCTAATCTTCCAATTTTTAACACATTTTTTAGAGAATACTTGTAAATTGTACAAACGACTGTTCTAGGTATCATCCGGATTTAGAAGACGTTTTATTGGAAAGTTTTTGGTCAGATTTAAAATCGTTTGTAAATTTAATCGCAATCAAATGTGTAGAACTAGAGATATGATAAAATAGCGACATCCACACTAGCGGCGCCGTAGGCATCAATTAGTGTCATTATATGTTACTTTTATTTAAATATATCTGATGTTACGTATAGAGCAATTATCTATCCATATATCTATTTCTTCCACCATTCATCTTTTTTTCAACAGTTTCGTCACATAAAATCAACCCTTTTCACAACATCCACGCCAAACTAAACATCATAACAAAGTGATTATATCAATTTTTTATCCAATAAGTCCGTCTGTAAGTGGAAACACAAATAAGGCCTTGTTGGAGGTAGTAATTAGGCGTAATAGCAGGCAAGATGGCCGCCCGGAAGCTGGGGACTCAGATGAGGTACGGACAGCAGAAAAATTAATGGTAAATTGGTTGTTTCCGGATATAATGTTTTAATAAACGGTTTAAAATTTGAGATTATAAATAATAGATTGCTTTGAATGAAGCTATTTATAAATCAAAAATTTGCAAGTTGTTTTCAGGCCTATGTCCAGTACTGGACTGCAGTGGGCTAATTGATTGATTGATATCACGTATGTATAGACTTAATATACGGTAAACATAATATTTTTATTTTTATTTATTATTATTCTAATGTCTTTGATAGTATGATAAAACTATTAGTCACACTTATTATTATGATTCCAAGAAAATTTTACGTACTGTGAGTCAGTTTAGACAGAAGAAACACTTGATTTTTCCGAAGTTTTTTTTATAAGAAATGAAACTATTATATTATTTACACTAAGCTGAACAGATCGGTTCCAGTAAAACTAAACAAAACACTATAGAATCTGTTGAAAAACAGTTTTATTCCAATGCGTAGCAACTACCGACAATGTTAATGTTTTTTTTTTTTCAAATAATAGTTTTCTTTTTCTGACCGTACTGTTGAAAACTACTCGGCAGGTGATCTTCCCCTAAAATCTCTCAGTTATTCAGTAAAGTATGAATGTAAAAGTATACATAACTTTATTTTTATAGTATAATAATAAGTTTTATTTCAAGATTATGGTAGGCAGCCGGGGTTTTGTTTCGAAGTCGCTGTGTCATATGAAGACACGCATGGAGATGCTTGTCTCGTGCAAATTAAATACAGCGAATTTCGTGCAAATAACGTCACAAAAGTCGTGCAAAAAATACATTCGATTCACACTACGTGTAGCATCGACGCGCGCAGTATTGAGGCAGCGAGGTCAAGATAAAAGCATCCCCCCCCCCCTTGGAGGAAGGGGGGATACCTAAATGGAGTTAAATATAAATATAAATTATCCTGATAGCGATAAAGGGGTTCTTACTCCATTTTCTGTTATATATTATACTTTTTATAGCATTGTTGAACGAACGTAGGGAGTGCACTCGTACATGACGGTTGTCCTTGCACTTACATTACCGATATTATGCGTTATTGGTTCGAATATGATCGCGGTATCGATACTACTGCTGTTGGATGGTACCCGCTTGCTATCAGATAGAACTGTCTTAAATTCTTCGAACAACTAAATAGGTAGACCAAATGGTATTGAAGAAATATAGAAAGACGATTAGCCCCTTTCTAGACGAAATACTCTGACCAACTGAGCTGCCTGAAACTTATTCTGGAATACCGAAAGTTGCCTATATCTAGGTTGATATTTGTCCGTCGAAATTCTGTATTTTCGTCAGATATTGTTACAATATGCCCGATTAAGTACTGCCGCCCTACAGAATACCGCGACCATAATAACCTCGTGTTGTGTTCCCAGCGGTGAGTAGGGTAGCCAGAGCTCACTGGAGAGTTTTTGTGCTGTCAGTGGGAAGACCTAAGGCTTGTCCTGCTTTATCTTCTACACAGACGGCACAGAAACTCTGTTCTAAGAGGGTCGGTAGCGCGAGTGTGACTCCCCTGGTGTTGCACACGTCCATAGGCCACGGTAACCAGGTGGGCCGTGTAGTATATATGAAAAATTACAATAAGCTTATCCTCTATTGCGTGATATCTACAAAATTCTACCTGTATTTGTTTAACCCTTCGAGGTTATACCTACGGACAAGAATAAAATTATAACAAACGTCAGTAGCTTAGTAGTGAAAGAGCAGGATCGAATCCTGGCCTTACACTACCGAAGTCAACCCATCCTGAACATGAGCAATAAAGGAAATAACTATAGGGATTATCTGAAACGCTAGTAATTTTAGTTTCTAATATTTTAGACTAGCTTTTACCAGCGGCTGCACCCGCATGGATATCGGTTATCGCGACCTAATATAGCCTATGTCCTTTCTCAAGGTAGAATAGACCATCCAAATTTCATCAAAATCGGTCCAATGGTGTAGCCGTGAAAGATAGACGAACAGACACATACACTTTCCCATTTATAATTATTAGTAATTTTAATTATTAATAATTATAGAATAGTAAAAAGGTGGGTAACTAACATTCCCTGTATACGAGTACATGGTATTATATCCCATAATTATTTAAAGTGACCCAGTGTATCAGATATTTCAATCAGAGCTGAGAGGAAGTGAGCAGCGGAAGTGTTCCCCTCTCGACAAATTGGACTCGCCGTCCACTTTTATGTGATGGTATTGTTTGTGGGGTTTTATGGAAATGCACTATGGGACCGCGGTGTATAGCATGGCATGTTTGAGAGGATTATGCTGATGTTGTTATTTTTATGTGGTTTATGAAGGTTTTATGCTAGTATCAAGGGATTAGATACTGTTAGTATAGTTATGGAATCGAATGACTGTACTCCTAGCACGAAAAACAATCATAAACGTATTGAGAGAACGGAGCATTGCGATTGGCCGACTGCACACACACGCAGGTTCACAGTAGGCAAGCGGCCAATCACAATGCTCCGTTCTCTCAATACGGTTACGATACTATTACGTTAGTTTTTCGTGCTAGGGGTACTGGTGTTTATGGTATAAAATAGATTATTTTTGATATTATTCGGGGTCAGATTCAAGAATGAGATGTGGCCCACATGGTATTATTCTGATTCCTGCAACCTGTCGCAACTTATCCCCAGTAAAAAATGCCTATGTGTTATTCAACATTATACTCTATCTCTGCTCCTAATTTCTGGTAGATCCTTTCTTTTTTTTACGTGCGGGCAATCCCCTCTGATACAAACCCCCCCCCCCTCCCTTCGAAGCCGGAGGGGGAGGTTATGTCGGACTCGAACCGACTAAACCGCAGGCCGTCTCTGGGTCGCAGTGCTAGGCCGAAGGTGAGGTTGTCATGCGACATATCCCTCGCACCCCGACTGACCCAGGACCATCCCTCTCGGTCTGGCCCTCCTCGGTGACAGATCCCTTCAGTGGTTTTACGTGAAAGGGTAACAACATTCAAACCTACATTCACACAATACAAACTTTCGCATTTATACAAAGCTGAAGATTTTGTTTGGTTAAAAGCGCTAAACTCAGAAAGGACTGGTTCGAATTGAAAATATCTTTTTGTGCCGAGTTAAAGATAACTATAGGCTACTATTTATTTTCTTTCACTGAGGTGGCAGACAAATACACGGTCCACCTGATGGAAAGTGGTTACCATGGCCTATGGACGTGTGCAACAACAGGGGATATAGATACACTCGTGCTGCCGACCTAGTAGTCACAGAGAGTTTCTGTGCCGTCAGTGTAGAAAAACCAGCCAAGTGCGAGGCGGACTTGCGTACGAAGGGTTCCGTACCAGAAAAAAGGCTAAAAGTAAATATATAACCTTAATAATTTGTAATTATTTCTAGCGTCTACGTGTGGCCATTGTTAATATCGAGCAAAAAACGGTAAAATAAATACTTTTGTTGTATGTAAGAATCTGTTGTCGCAGCCACAGTAAAAATACATATTCTGTGCAAATTTCAACTGTCTAGCTATTACGGTTCTTAAGATCTAGCTAGGCGACTGAAAATAGGCATGAAAAAGGGCTAAAATATCTAATTTTGATACGGGAGCCCCCCTTAATTATCATTATTATTTTATTTTTAGTATTTGTTGTTATAGTGGCAACAGAAATACACAATCCGTGAAAATTTACGGTTCTTTGGGTACGGAACCCTAAAAACTAGGAATAGCCGTTGGTCTTCCCACTGACAGCACAAAACCTCTCCAGTTAGCTTTAGTGTATACTTTAAAGTATGCCACGGGTGAAACCGGGGAATCCGCCTAGTTTATAATATCAGTAAAACAGAAAAGGTATGAGGTTCATAAGGGTGCACACAGGTGCAAGGCCGCCGTCACGCCCGGGCGCGTACCCTCCACATAACCTGTGACTTTGTACACTAATTGGTACTTTTTAGGTTAAATGTACAAGTATGTGCAATGAGCAGGTTGTAGACACATTAATTATAATAATAGTTAAAATAAGCAGGTTAGATCCATCGCCGATATGTTAAGAAATGGAATTATAAATACATACTTACATACATACGCTCTACGATATCCGTGTGGTGACGGAGAAAGACTACAAGTATTACAATCCCATCTCATCCGAAGGGTGTCGTAAGAGAAGTGTAACGGAAAATATGCAGACGATATGCCATTAAGCTACTGATGCTTAAAATACGGAAAAAGATTTAAATTGGAGTATAATAAAATCTAGGTTCCCAATGCTACAATTATCTTAAGTAAGTTGGAATCTATTTCACAGATAGAAAGTAACCTATATGTTATTGCAGATTATAATCTACTAGCTTTTGACCGCGACTCCGCCCGCGTGGATGTCGGATATCGCGACCAAACATAGCCTATCTCCTTTCTCAAGGTCTAATCTGCCCCTATACCAAATTTCATCAAAATTGGTTCAGTGGTTTAGGTGTGAAAGACGGACAAACAGATACACATAGGTACACACATACACTTTCCCATTCATAATGTAATTATGGATACTGTAGCAATTTTTAGCCATTTAGCCATTTTTTTGCCGTTTGTTTATGTATATGTCACTCAATAATGCAAAAACCGTTGACTGAATTTGACTAGAAATATAGTGTGAAACCCACTGCCTACTGGTTCTCATAAATTGGTACTTTGCGTCCACTCGTCTCCTCAAGTATTTAAGGCTCCCAGTCGTACCCCACAGCATTCTAGAACACGCAGCGTAGTGCTATGCTTGTTAATAAGCTTATAGCTTGTAATATCGGTTTCAAATGCGTATTTATAAATTATACTTCGTCGTCTTATCGATCGTCTAGGCGAGGTTTCAATCGGCGATCTTTGCCTTATAGGGGCAATGCTTTAACCATTAAGCAACCAGACTTCGCCAGAACCAATTTAAATTTCTCCTTCTATATCTGTCTTTGAGTCGACAGTGGAACCGTCTGTCGATATTCTTACGAACTATCGGAACAAGTTAATGATTTTTCAATCATTTTAAAACATTGATTTTTGAGTACTCCGAACCGTTGTGTCGACTCACTACTTATTCTCAAAGTTGAACCTTCTACCGCTCATTCCGTAGTCTTCTGTTTACCTACATAAAAACAATGCAAAAATAGCAAGATAATAATCTGTAAGGCCATAATTCCGACGTTATCCTTACTTCAAGCAATCCCATAAAACAACCATAAAACTAAATATGTGTGGCGTGTAGACCGTGACGGGAGACCCTCCTTTGTGCCATGGGAACTGGGAACTTTATAGGAATGCTCATTATTATCATCGCATCTGTCTTTGGGAATGTAACTTATTATAAAAAGGATGACAGGATATTAATACATATACTTATAAATATTCACGCCTGTTAATCCCTAAAGGCGTAGGCAGAGGTGTATTAAGCCACATTTTGTCAAATATGATTTTCGCACACACTTTTGTTTTTTTTTGTGTGTATATATAGGACACGTCAATTCGACTTCACCTCACTTAATGGTAAGCTGAAGGAAAAGTCTCAAGAAAGATGGTCACCATTACAGACACGTACCATGTTAACAATGGTGGCTCTCATCTTGACGGCTTCATCAAAAGAGGATTGTCGTCTGCGCACCGCGTGACACCCACCGGTCCCGCTAGTGCTGCGACCACAATCCCTCCTGCCCGGCTATGCACTTGCTGACCCCTGAACGCAATCCAACTGAGATTGGATTACCTACTATACGGAGGGCTTTTTGCAATCACGTTTAAAGTACAAGAAGTGTTTTTTTTTAATGTGGGACACGTCAATTTGACTTTACCTTGCCTGATGGTAAGCTGAAGGCAAAGTCTCAGGAGAGAGGGCCACCATTAAATACACGTGCCATGTTAACAATGGTGGCACTCAGCTTGACGGCCTCATCAGATGCTTTTTCACGCCCCGCTTAAAGGACCCGGGACTGTAGGAAGAGGGAAACAGATAGAGTGAGGTGACTTAGACGGAGAAAGGGTTGCTTGGATGGTTCGGATAAGTAGAGAGGATGTACAAAAGAAGACTGTAAAGGAAACAGGTCTATAAAGTGAGTGTCAATAAGGGGGCAACCTGGTAGGAGTTAATCTAGACATACGTATGTCAATTAGATGAAAGGTTTTTTTTATACTACTAAGGTGGCAGACAAGTACACGGCCCACCTGATGGAAAGTGGTTACCGCGGCCTATGGAAGTGAGCAACACTAGGGGCGTTACACTCACGCTGCATACCCTGTTAGAACAGAGAGTTTTTGTGCCGTCAGTGTAGAAGATAAAGCAAGAGAAGCCTTTAGTTCTTCCCACAAACAGCACAAAAACTCTCCAGTGAGCTTTGGCTACCCTACTCACCGCCGGGAACACAACATGAGGTTATCATGGCCGCGGTATTCTGTAGAGTGGAGGTACTTCCCCAGTTGGATTGCTCAATTGGACGGAAATACCGTTGACACTACCTCCGTTAAATTAATCTTAAAGAGAGGACAGGTCAAGAGTGCCAGAAACCGGCAAGGATGTATGAAAACCATTTTGAAACTTTATCTAAGTCTGAATGTTCTATTTACTATTAGATCTTAATTTCATTACAAAATTTCAAGCCAACATTATGAACGTTATAAAATATCAAAAAACTTTACGCCACAAGATGGCGTCGCACAATGGCGTCGGGCTCGCATCCGGTGGTCGCATGGTAATCTCACTTCCGGTCTGACCGCCTGTCTGCGCGTCTGTGGTTTATTATCTCCGAAATTTTATTATTCTTTATGTTTCCTCATTTTTTTAATGAAAATAGTTTCATATGATTCCTTTTTCGATAAATATTTTTGACAAAACAGTTCTTAACTTAAAAGTAGTTAGAATAATTGCCATTCATGGGACTGTCATGGGTTTGGATCCATTTTTGGATGTTAACTTAAGCTATATCTCAGTGGTGCAAAGATAACTACTGCGATTACTGTGTATGAGGTTTGGTTAGATTCTTGGGTTGAACAATTTTCTGTCAAAATTTCTTCATCTACCCACTTCTTCTTCATCCTAGGGTTAATTCCAGTCGCATCCGAAGCTATCAACTTGGAATCTGGGGTCCGCTTTTACCAGTCCAACTGCAGATTTGGCTAAACTTCGACATTTTCCGTGAAGCGACTGCCATCTGACCTCCACAACCCAAAGGCGATATCGAAGCATTGCAGCTAGACCAGTTGTTGGACTTTTGAGGGCTCTAACTACCCGTAACGACTGCCATAGATGTTTGTATTGCAACCGGGCGGATTAACGTGCTCTCCGAGGCACGACCAAACCAATGCAAATACCCATATTCATACATACAAATATCTGCACTGAGCGGGGATCGAACCCGCGCCTCTTGCTCAGCGGCCGCGTTGACTAGCGCTACGCCATGGAGGCTGTCTCCATCCACCCACTATGTCTCATGATTTGATTATTTTTTTACGAAAGCGACTGACCACTTAATTCCAATAATTAGCAGATAAAGTTGGGTTCGGTTTAGTGGGGTCTTCATACGCCGAATAAGTACAATCTCAGAAGGTACTAACACCTTGAAAACTGATATTTAAACAAATTAAGCCTTACATAATCAACAAATCGCAATAAATAAACATTTACATAACCAGCAATAAAAAAATATATATATGTTAATAATACCTAGTAGGACGCAACGACCAGTGTGTTACACATACGACCGGACCGCCTTTCTAAAATCTCAACGATTACCCGCCAAAACAGGTTTCAAAACGCAAGAGATCTACCCGATATGTGCGTACGCGCAACCCGTTCGACCAATCACTGCGCCGCTATCGATGTGTGCGTGAACAAATAACGCACGACTGTTCTCTACACGTGTCTATGTGTGTGTGTATCGTGTTACAAGCAATGTTGATACTTTTATTGTGTAGTTGGAATTTCGACTTTGTTTTAATAGAGTTAGAGTTGTATTTTGTTGTCTAGCGATGGAATATAGTCTACCTATATGTATAAGTATAATTTCGTGATCTATGGACCAGTTGAGTCATTTGCAGGAAGTATGAAATTTGGTACTTCATATATGTTTGGCCTAATTGCATTGTTTTCGGTGACATTATGTTTGTTTGAATATTTCCTGCATTGTTTAGTTTTGATGTTTAATATGTAGGAAATTACTCGCGTGGTAATGATGATGGCAGTGTGTGTCATGTTTCTTTTACTTTTAAATTTAAATTACGCTATTGTAGGCACGTACCATCCTACTGTTGCGATTAGACAATTGTTGTAGTGTAAAAAACTTCTATATTTAAACTCATTACTCACTGTTTGAGTACCTACATGTACTGACAAGTAATAAAATAAATTCATCTCAATATTCAACGTTTTCATTATTTTTAGTCTTAGTTAAAGTCAAGTCCGTTATAGTCATGTCAAAGTTCTAGTCATACCCTATGACAACCGGACAACCCATTACATATTACTTTATAATACACTAGCTGTTGCCCGCGGCTCCGCCCGCGTGGATGTCGGTTATCGCGACAGAACATAGCCTTTCTCAAGGTCTAATCTACCACTATACCATATTTCAAAATCGGTTCAGTGGTTTAGGCGTGAAAACGTAACATAAAGACAGACCGACAGACAGAGTTACTTTCGCATTTATAATATTAGTATGGATCATTGATCATACCCATGTCATATCTCAATATTTGAGACTTCTAGGAGTTTGGTTCGCTTCTCTTTGAACGTGGTCCTTCCTACTAAGTAGGTATGTCCAAAACGTTTTGTCTAAAAAATCCCCCATTTTTATTCATAAAAACTCTAATTTACATCAATGTCAAAAATTACGCGCCCTTTTCCGCGTTGGCGCTAAAACTCGTGTTTGACGTTTGAGTTCTGAATTTTTTTTAAACTCCCGAGGGCCTTTATTAGTGTCTTGTTTATAGAGAAACCCAAATATACCTTTTAGTTATAATAATTTGAAATTTTATTATTTATATAATGATATTTAAAGCCCGTGTTATCATTAAGTTTAAGTTTATTAGTGATATTAAGGTATTCGATTCGAATCGTCTTAGGAGAGAGACCATTCTAGAGAAAGGCCATTCTTATTACAGTACGACTTTTTGAGACGAAAGGCTAAAATAGTAACTGGCGAATTTCGTATATCATACATACAATTGCCTACACCGATCTACTTTAAAAAATCGAGTCATGTAACTGATAACTGTATCACGTTTGGTGCCCATCACGCATTACTAAATTATCTATATTCATGAGCGTATTAGGAATTAATTATTAAGTTGATACTCATTTGAATGTTATAAAAGAAGGTAGGTACTTGAAATTTCTTTGCGTTACAAAGTTTAGTTTTAGAGGAGAAAAGCCTGATTGGAAAACTCAACAATGAAAATAAGTAGTTATATAAGTATCAATTCCGTTGCATACTTACACTTAAGTAAAGTGTAAGTCTATGGTAATTCGTTCGTTTCTAATCAGTCACGGTCCACTGGTGGACATAGTTGGGCGTAAATCAATCATAGATACTTGTTTTCCTTTCTAGTTATATAAACGATAGTAATACATTGTAAAACTGTCAAAATGGTTTTATGCGTTAGTTTACAGAATTATTTTTTTAGGTGGGTGTGAATTGGGTAGACATTTGGTGGAACTGTGAGGAATTTCTAAAATTAATCATTCGATTCGAGTTGATTTCGATAAAAGCTAAAACTGCATAGTTTCTCAGACAGAAGTTATCTGAACAGACGTAGACTTTGAGAAAAACAAAGTGCATGCTGTATTAAAACACCATTTGATAGTGTCGTAAAGAAGGAACAAATTTAATAGTGGCAAGTAATGTAACAAAAACGAAATACCTACTTTTATAATACAACCTTCTTTGAACACTTTTCAGGTTTATAATATTTATATAAGTATATATAAGACACTCACGCCTGTAAATCCCCGTAGGGTTCGACAGAGGTGCACTAACGTCCACATTTCGCCAATAGGTCGCGAGCCTATTGCCGTTAAACTGGTACTTAGTCATAGACTGTATGTATACCTTCAGAAAAAAAACAGCCATTAAATTTCACCAAATCCCTAGGAATAGGGTGGCCCTTTTCTACTCCACCGGCAACTAATACGGCAAGTATAGGTAAGTTTTTTTTAAGACGTAGGAGTTAAACCAGCAGACGGATCGCCTGATGGTAAGCGATCACCGCCGCCCATGGATACCTGAAACACCAGAAGGGTTCTAGGTTCGTTGCCGGCCTTTCAGGTGGGAGTACGCCCTTTTCTTGAAGGTTTGAAGGTCGTATCGGTCCGGAAATACCGCAGCATAAGTCTGTCTAAACCGCAGGTTCAATCGCTACGTTTGGATTATTAAGAAACAGAATTCTAAAGTGTTGTACTACAAAAACAGACTGTTTATTTCACAAGCCAGTTGCAAATGCGTTTCGCAAACGTTATTTAGTTAGTCTTGTGAGTGAGATAAGATAACAGCATTGCTAATGGATAAACGATTTCGTCTGGCTATTGAGTATGTGTTAGACAATTAAATTCAAGGATTTTACTTATAAAAAATAGAGGTAAGCGACCTTGAATTTGTTTAAAATAAAGAGGAACAGTGAGAATTTTAGGTTTAAAATCATTATTCTCATTGGAATTGCGTCTACTCTTTTAAGCCAAGCTGTGGAATGACCTCTCTGCTGTGGTTTTCCCATTTGATTATAATATGGGGTTCTTCAAAAAATGCATTCAGGTTCATAGAAGGCTCCTACAGGATCGGCAGCACACAGTATGTTCATTTTTTTGTACGTGCGGGAAATCCCCACTGATACCCTCCCCCCCCCCTCCGGAGCCGGAGGGGGAGGTTATGTCGAACTCGAACCGACTAAACCGCACGCCGTCTGTGGGTCGTAGTGCTAGGCCGAAGGTGAGGTTGTCTCGCGACATATCCCTCGAACCCCGGCTGACCCAGGGCCATTCGTCTCGGTCTGGCCGTCCTCGGGATACAGTATGGCCCTGTAGGAACCTTTTAATACCTTTCTAGAGAAGAACCCCATATTGATGTCGCTTGGGAAAACAACCTATTATTAAAAAGCCACAACTTTTATCAAAAAACGAAAACGATCATACAATGTTTATGCTCGACTTTCGCCATTAATTAAAAACAATCTTGTATTTTTTTGTAGATGTTATCTGCCTACGAACTTTCTCCTTGTTATAAGTAATATAATGTTGGATGTAGGTATGTTTATGCGTGTGTATATGGTTACGCTGTTTAAGTTTACAGTGTAAACAGAGAGTCTGACATGAACCAACCAACTTTTGAAATTGGTTGAAAAAATTCATAGCACGACTGCCCTTCATTTTACTTTTTTTATGTAGGGCATGGTAATATGACTTCATCTCGGTTGATGGTAAGCTAGTCTCACCTAGAACCATTAAGCTACCGGTGCAAAAGACCGCAGTCATTCCAAGCCAGGTAAGGATGTATGGCTCCACAATTAACATACCCATGACCTACGTCTCAATCATGGTTCTACAATGTAGAGTTTTGTAGAGACATGTTTACTATAGAATACTAAGATGATGATGATTATGTAGAGGCTACATCATCATCGCCCTCTTAGTATTCTTCCCGGCTACATCCGGCTACAAGTTAGAGTACGGGCTACGCTTAGGAGCGACAACCGTCTAACATCACAAAACCTCTAGTTATTAATTTGTATGAAAGCCTGAAAAATCATTTTAGTTTTAGGTAGCTAACCCATATGCATATTAAATAATTATGACCCATACCTATCTAATTAAGATATGAATGTTTAGTTAAGTACCTTAACTTGTGTTTAATATGTAATTATGTTTCGTTTAAAAAAACCTAAAATTACATGTAAATTCCATAATATTACAATTTTAATTGAGTATATATCATCTCTATTAACGTATCAATGAATAAGGTAGGTCGGTAACATCATCAAAGCAACAGTTATGAATCCACCACAATACATCAATACATGTTACAGCGCTGTCTCAATATCCCATACATTCATTTCCATAAAGCCATATGCGAATCTAATAAAAGCCAGAGCGTTCAATTTGCTAGACGTGCAACACATGTAGCGAACGCGCTCAAACATCGCAATTAAGTCGAAGCTACACGAATCGAACGCACCTACACACACAGACACACTGCCCAGCCCACCGACCAATCACGAGCCAGTATTCACCAAACCGACCAATCAGACGCATTCCCTCGCCCTCCAATTCGTTTCGAGCGCTCCCATTCGTCGGTTTTGTAACGATCGTTTTTTTTCGTAGGGAAAATTTTCGGGTGTTTTATGAAATCTCGTCCTCTCCGTAGGTTGTTAGGTATTTCTATATATTTTATGGTGGATACTGTTTTTATGTGTAGTATTTATGATAATATTGTTACGGATGGTGTAGGATGGAGGATTTTTGCATAATGATCAAATAATGTTTGAGGGATTTTGAAATAGGTTTACGGGGTCTCTGTGGATTTTGACTGGCATAGAGCTCGCTTGTATGTTTTCATTGTATGCATATTTAATTTTCTGTTTAAAGTAATGTGAGTGACACTTTAGGTTTCAGAATAAACTATTCAACTTTTTAGATTAGTTCCTAGACCCCTATTTCGTTAGTTATTTTATTAGGTAGGAAATATTCATTTTTTTACATTTCATTAGTTACTTAGTTTTAAGCACGTACTTACTTACCTATTCCCACCCAAACAGTATTAAGTATACAATATTAGTTAAGTAATCAATAATAGTTAAGTAAAGATCAAATTTTCTTTAATATTTAAAGTTTAGGTAAGTTTTCCGTAACCTACTTAGATATCCACTTAGAGTAATATTTATCTTAATCAATATTCTAAATCACTTTAAGTAAACTTACATGTATAATATTCCATCATATTTTGGTTGTATCTGTAAGCGGCGGATAAATCCACACCGCCGCCGGCCCTTAGCCCGAAAAGGGCCGCAAAAGTGGCCTTACTCTGCCCCTCCAGTTTGATCACTTTTCACACAGCACTTTTATATAATTCCAGATATTTAAAAAATATCACAAAAATGTGCACACTAATAAAGGTTCAGCACTTCATGTTAAAACTTCGAAATTCAAATTTCGTCTTAGAGATGTCACATTCTGCAGTTTCGGTTTTTGAATATTGTTGTCATTTTTTATTCACAGTTTACACGTTCACTTCACTGCCATTGGGTTTATAAAAAAGTTAAGGCGTTTATTTTCATTTCAACTGCGCTAGTAGGAAATTATAATAAAAATTAGATTTTTCTTAATTAAAAACTTTGATTGCACTTATAATTAGACCATCCCCAAAGCCATCTAAAATCGACTAACTTAGAACAGTAAGATCGTAACGATTGATTGGTTTTCGCAGATTTAAAACTAAAAAATAAAACACAAAAAATAACCGGAAAACTTTAAAAAACTATCGAAACTACTTGCTTAATTTCAATGCACTAATGATTTTAAAAAAATAGAGTGGTCACCGTGAAAGCGGCATGAAAATCGGTACCATGATTGGTCAGTAATGACGATTCGTTTGGAGCAATTTCGCCGGTTTTTGGACGATTTGTACGATTTTCCGGTGTTTGATCACCAGTTTTCCGGTTGAATTGAAGCAGGTGGGGTATGAGCTTTTCTCACGAGAAGAGTAATTTTAATAACCAATGTATTTTTAATGAGGAAGTTAGGATTAACGCGTACAATCCGGTATTGTTGATTTTCATTGGCGAAAGTTTATCATGGATCTCATGGCGTTTTAACGAGCTATCATGGGGTTTTAAAATTAAATACCTTGCTGTTTTGTAGTACCTATTTACTGGATTAATCCAATTAAGAAATGTATGGTTTATTATTTTTATAACTAGATTTTAAGTTCAAGCGCTGGCCTTTTGACATTTTGATCAAAGTAGTTCTTTGCAAGTAAACAATCTTAAAGGATTTGTATTCCTATTATTTAAACTTTATAATGAGAGTAAAAAAGGCGCTAAAATAATATTTCAGTTATACTCTCCGTATCTCTAAAGAATGTAAAAATTAGGTTTACTTATAATGAAAATGATTTTGTAAAAAAAAATCACTCAAATCAACTAACACTCATAATCAAAAGCTTCAAAGAACTTACATCACGATAAATTACACCTCCCGCCAAATTCTTTTCTCGCCAATAAAAATCAAATTATTTATTCTTTGATTACACGTCTCATTCGACTGCCGGACAATCGAGCACAGATAAGTTAGATACGTTTTTGAGGTATATTTTACGGTTGGCGGTCATAATCGATCGATTGTGACAAGGGATCAGTTTTCTGTCATATTAGAACGCCGTGGGATTGTTTTTTTCTATTCTTATTTTATTTACGTACCTACTTAGATACAAAAGATATGTTATGCGTATGAGAGGGGACTGACGATTTGTGTAAGTTTTGATTTGAATATGTTATATAAAAAATTACTAATATCCTGGTACCTAGTAGCACAGAATAAATAATACCTAGTAACTACTACGCAAGGAGCAATCAGAGAAATAATGTTAAAACTAATGATAAAAAAATCTCAGATTGAAAAACCTAGATTCATCTTATACTAAATTCATAGATAAATCTACATATTTTCACTCTTTTTATTTTGTATGTTTTGAATAATCAGTAAGTATATTATCCAAAGGATGTAGGTATTACGGCAATTGTTATTGCACAAGCTTCTTTATAACAATCATTGTAAGTAATTACATGCCAGACATAGCACGAATTTTAAATTAAATAAATAATACCATTATGATGTAATTTTAAGCAACCAAAAAAAGGCTGACTAATATATAACAGATAATTAACATATTAAATTCACGATATTCAGTCGAGTTACTGGTATGAAACATGTTCATATGTAAATTATATAAGACTTTATGTGTATTATCATACTCGTGATCACGATTCTTGTTAGGTGATCTAAACTTCGGGAAATTGAAGCCATTTAGTTACCTAAACTATCTTACTCATATTCTTTTACGGTAACAGGGTACGCGTAAACCGAAAAAGTTTCAAATCTACTTAATTTATCACATAATCTACTGAATTAAATGAAAAATCCCATATTCAAATAATAGGTATCTAAGTAGATAGGTACCTATTTTAATTGAATTCACAACTAAACTTATAATATTATTCTAACGATAATTACTAGATAACCATAGATACATTATTTATCTATATGTAGATAGGTAGGTGTAGATATAAAAAAAAAACACTGACATATTTAAATTTTTATTTGTGCGTTATGATTTAAATTTATTTGCTCGGATCTTAAAATCTATGAGAATAATACAGGTATACTAAAATCTTTGTAAAATAAAGTATGGCTATTATCTCCTGTAAATATTCAGTTAGACGTCAAATTTTCTCTCAAGGACCTCTCTTAATAGCTGATCCCATTAAAAATGTATATCCAGCATCTAAAATTGTCTCATCTCTCTCACATAAAAGCTCTTTAGTATTTTAGTAAACAATAACTTGGAAGTGGCCATAACAAAGACACATTCACACGCAGCACTAAGACTAGTACCGACATCTGATACCCAAGCTCCGATTTATACGTATCGGTATTACATGCAAGATTATTTTACATAACTTGTATGTACTGATCCAGACAGGTGCGGCGGATGCTTTTATGTAGATTGCTTTGGTATCGATTGCTTTGAGAAGCTGTTACTAGCCGATAATATAATGAGAGAATAGTTATTTTGCTATAGGTAATTTTGAGGCTTGTAAAAATCCAATAATTTCATGTTTTAAAAAATAAATAAATATTTACACAAAAAGTATTGTAATATTTTGTCAAGAAAACCGTAATCGCTTTTCTCTAAACGCAAAATAAAACCTGTGTCACCGCACTATTCACAATCAATCATTCACTCACATAAATTCCAAATTTGAAAATCGAATTTAAAAAACACTCCATATTTTTTTATATTTAATATTCGTTCAGAAACACTAGGTATCTAATTAAAAATGTCTCAGAATACACAATCGATTTAATAATTGCGGAAAAAATCGCAAGTTGCGGATTGCGAGACGCGTCACGTCGCTTGTGTGCGACGAACCGCGCGGAGGCCGCGGATACACTGCCGCACGTGCCTGGATGCTCCGAATTATTCTACCCTTAGGGGTGCGATGCGAATTTGGTGGCCATCTTTAATGTGATTTTGGAGGGAAAATTCTGTTAACAAATTTTGAAGTAAATAATGATAATAATAATATGAAATATTGAAGTTTTAAAAAATTGTGTAGAGAATATGTCTGCTGACAAGGAAGTGAAATGTCAGGAAATAGTGTACCTATTACTGTTTTCTTAATACGATTTTTTTTTTATTAGAACATTTTTGTTCAGAGGTACCAGAATGAGACACCATAACTTATATTTTATACTGATCAGGTAGCACACAAGCAGGGATGCTTATTCAAACTTTCAGGCGTTGCACCTTGAACAGCAGAGATGGCAGTCTCCTTCTCCCAAGATGAAGGTGACTGCTACCTACGGTAAATTCCGAAGGAGCAGCACTGGGGTATTTCGGAAGCTCTTTACATGTCCCTCGTCATCATCATCATCATCATCGACATTTAGACGTTATACTGATCGCATTCAAGGCCGAGACGCCCTCGGAGCTCAGGGTCCGCCCTTTGGCTCTTCATGCTCCACTTCGCACGATTTTGGGCGTCCATGGTAGTGAGATCATTTGCACACATGTCGCCCTGCACGACGTCAAGCCAGGACTTTTTGGACCTACCACTAAACCTAAAGACAAGAAGGTGGACTGGTTCCCCGAGTGGAGGCCTGGGGATAGGTAACAGGTCAGGCCATCTATCACTCCAGAAGGAGCTGGCTGGCGCGGCGATATGACGCCCCAGTTTTCGGGGAAATATGGGGACACAGCGGTTCCACCAAAAATCTTACCTACTTATTATTTTTAAAGAAATATAAAATATTTTTTTATATGAAACGCTGATGACTTCATTTCGCCTAATGATTTATTTTAAGACGTTAAAAAATCTCAAATAACATTTTCATACCTAGTTTCCGAACGTACTCTCTAACGTCACATTCCCCCGTTTCCGCGTCCCTCTCTTATCTATACAGTGATAACGCCTACTATCACAAATTTTAATAAAATTATTATAACCTGTGGTGATTGTGTGTTATCTGTGAGTAATTGATCGATCACTTGTGTAGTTATAGAATTATTATTAATAAGCGTTTGTTACAGATATGAGTGTCAGCAGAGTTAACAGAGCTTTGACATTAATATTACACATCACATACAACATTCGCGTGGTGACTGAGAAAGAATACCTACAAGTATCACCAACCCATCTCATCCGACTGGTGTTGTAAGAGAAATACACACATCAAATATGGTCTAGGGATATTTCAATTAAACCTAAATAACTAAAATTGTATTAACTTTTTGTTAAGACACCTACATATTAAAATAAACCTTGTTTAATAGCATATCTAATCTGATAATAAACTGCATCGCCGTTACATTTGGTTGACTTCGTGCAGCATTTACTATGAATTGGTCCTGTACATGTGTTGTAATGCGTTGAGGTCCTCGGTGCCATTCCACGACTTCCCCTGTGACACAACAACGTGACCAAAGCTTGAATATAACGCTCTGACTGGTCCTCAAGGCTTCAGAAACCGCAATTTGTAGAAATTGAAAAAAATGTTGTAGAACCGCTGCAGATGTGTCGGAGAGTCTTAGGTGGATCCACGAATTATTAATTTTAAGTTTTAAACAATTTTTATGAAAAAAAAAATAGTTGTTTTGTTTAGGTTTTGATGTTTCAAAAATGAGATTTAAGATTGAAATTTTGTCTGAGATTTTCCTCTTCTTCTAAGTTTTTTTTAAAATTTTACTTTATCTAAAAGTTTATTATCAGATTAGATAGGCTATTAAACAAGGTTTATTTCAATGTGTGGGTGTCTTAGCAAAAAGTTAATAGAATCTTAGTTATTTAGGTTTAATTGAAATATCTCAAGACCATGTTGATGTGTGTATAAAATATTTACTATAAGTAGGACATGATGATATTTCCTTCCAATTGAGCAGTCCGACTGGGGATGTACCTCCGCCCTACAGAATACCTTGGCCATAATAACCTCGTGTTGTGTTCCCGACGGTGAGTAGGGTAGCTAGAGCTCACTGAAGAGTTTTTGTGCTGTCAGTGGGAAGACCAAAAGCTATTCCTGCTTTGTCTTCTGAAACACACAGAAACTGTATGTATAGAATCGGCAGCACGAGTGTGACTTCCTTGGTGTTGCACACGTCCATAGGCCATGGTAACCACTTTCCATCAGGTGGGCCGTGTGCTTGTCTACCACCTCAGTGGTATAAAAAAATGCATATAACATAACATAACATAAACTCACGCCTTTATCCCCGAAGGGGTAGGCAGAGGTGCTAGCACCCACACTACGCCGGTTTATGTTTGGGTCCCAATGTAATAGGTGGCGAGCCTATTGCCATTAACAGGGCACTTATAAACCTGCGATAAATACACACATAACTTCGAAAAGTATCGAAAAGTCATTGGTGTGTGCCATGGAAAACGTGGGATCGAACCCGAGACCTCGTCTCAGCAGTCCATTACCCATACCACTAGGCTAAACGGAAAAATACGCAGACGATATCACACACAAGAGAAGGAAATCTCGAAATAAAACCCTACACCAACCCATCTGGCCAGCGTGGACAACAGTAAGCCAGCGTCTCCCAGCATTGGGAGAGGCCTATGTCCAGCTGTGGACTGTGATCGGTTAATTAATTGACTGATCATCACGCTTACTTATCTCAAAGTGGCTAAAAGGGTCTTAGAGTTAAGAGAATATTAGTATTGATACAATGCATCTTGTATCAATAAACTAGCTGACCAGCCTAAGCCATAATGCGTCACTCAATTGTTTTGCTTTCCCGGAACGTCTCCACTAACACTTGAACTTTATGCTATGGTATTAAAGTTCAAATTGACTTTTAAGTTTTATTACGAATCGTTTGTATGGGAGTATAGAACAGTGTTATTTTTAGATTTTTTCAGGCAAATTTTATTTTTTTCGCTACGTAAGATAAAAAATGTATTATCAAAATCGGTTCAGCTGTTCTCTAGATTTGCGCTTCGCACGCACATTCAGTGATTCATTTTTATTTTATACACCAGCCGTTACCCGCGGCTCCGCCCGCGTGGTATCGGTTATCGCTTAGTGTTGAGTCAACGCTATTAAGCATTCAATTTTTAATTAAATATTTTTTTTAAAATAAAAGTAGTCTAAATTACTCCTTATTACATTAGCTACCTGCCAATAAAAGTCCCGTCAAAATCGGTCCAGCCATTTCAGAGATTAGCCGGAACAAACAGACAAACAGACAGACAGACAAAAATTGAAAAACATGTTATTTTGGTGTATGTACCGTATTATATTCATATGCATGTAGTAAAAAACGGTTATTTCAATATTACAAACAGACACTCCAATTTCATTTATATGTATAGATGACTGTAATGTATATGTAATGCTCAAGAGAAATACCTAATATTCTACTGGCTCTAAGACCCTTTTAGCCACTTTGAGATAAGTAAGCGTGATGATATCCTTTGTTATTGATAGATAGCTCTCAGCGCAGTCGGTTAATGCGGTATTATGTGTTTGATTAATTGACTTTACCTATCGTTATAATACGCACAGGGCGACTACTGAAACTTACAACTTAAGTAAAATTAATACTAGGTACTTGGGATACGTTTATACTTTTAATCTTTTATTGTGTACCTTTTGTTAAATATGCCCTGCTAAATGTTGTCATGACAATACAAGAAACTGTGTTTCATTTTGTTACAACCTTTGTTTCTTTTTTTTTTTAAGATTTTTTCCTACCAATTTATATTCCTGCCAATTATTATCATCTTTCTTCTTTAAGAACAGTATCTAACGCTTGGATATTTCTGAAAACGTATTTCTCATTTGAATAGATTATATTAATTTTCACATATTATCACTTATTTCCAATCATTCTGTTTTTTGGGCGCGACCATAGGTATTTTACCAGACACGATAATTAAATTCAAAATTTCATGTTAACCAGTCACATTTGCTTCAAAGGTGTTACCATTGGTAGCGTCATCCAGTTGACATACGACACTATTAGTTACTCAAGAAGACCACCAAGTAATTTCAATTTAAGACAACACACACTTATATCATTTTCACTTCTCATGCTCTTAAAATGTTACTTTACTCCCTGCATATCGGGACTAAAGTTCCTTATTAATCTCTAGGGACTAAAGTATT
Organism: Eilema caniola; assembly: GCA_949126895.1. Taxonomy (NCBI): domain Eukaryota; kingdom Metazoa; phylum Arthropoda; class Insecta; order Lepidoptera; family Erebidae; genus Eilema; species Eilema caniola. Next base: position 13,974,706 of record OX421488.1, read on the forward strand.
TTTTTTTAAATTTACTTTGATAACTCCTAAACAGCCAATCACGGTGTTTGTGAATGGGAGGATTATCACCTTTTTAGTGATTGTGTAGGTATAGAAATAACCTCAAAATGACATTTGAAAAAATCAAATATCCCATTTAATTTCGTGAACCACGAATAATGATATTAATTTAATTAATTATTATGTAAGTATTAAGGATAAGTCCATTTTATTATCCATTTCCAATTAGTTTTAAATTATTTTTCAAGTTTGAATCTGTTGGCTAAATATTAGTTATATATGCAAGCATATAAACCGTACGTCACTTAACAACAAAAATAAACCGCGACACATTTCTTTGCAATTTGAATTTTGAATAGATTATTCGTAATAGGCTTGCGTTGTAATCACCAATTACTTACACCAATTAATTGTACAACTTAGAAACTTTGTTATTATAAATAAATAAAAATAAATAAATATTCCACAACATTTCACACAACGCTATCTAGATCCATGGTAAGCATAGCTTTACTACCTTGTATTATGGAATCTAGAATACGGATAAACATACTTAGATTTTTTTTTGTAAATGCATACATATTATACATAGAAACACCCAGACCAATGCAAATACCCATATCCATGCATACAAATATTTGCACTGAGCGGGGATCGAACCCGCGCCTCCTGCGTAGCGACCGCGTTCACTACCGCCACGCCACGGAGGCTTTACCCTGTTATCGATATGATGAAATTAATATATTTAGGTTGAAAAAGATATTTGCATATTTCTTATTTTTTTTAAATATTATAATTTTGTATAAAAAGTCGCTTTTTTTCCTCGCATTCAAAGTGAAAAGTAGAGTGTTTAACGTGGGACTAAACAACCATAATGACACTCGAACTATTAGCCACCCTCGCTTCGCTCGGGTGGCTAAAACATCTCGTGTCATTATGGCTTGTTTTAGTCCCTTGTTGAACAATCTACTATTATCATGTATGTATTCACAACTTAGTAATTCACAACACATATATAATGGTGCCCCTCTTTCCTGGGATTTTACCTTCAGCTTACCATCAGACGAGGTGAAGTTAAATTGACGTGTCTTATATAAAAAAACAAAAGACCGCCCAATTTGTCCCAAGTTCGCACCATACGTAGTCGAAGCATTATCCTGATTTTAACAGAATTATGGCGCTTGCCATAGAAATTCATGGCTCATTAGTTCATTCTAAGGAATTTCGCTGAAATACCTCCCATTATTAGATATGGGAATATACAACGCAAGTTTTATGGCTTTTAGAAACCATTACATCACTCATGACGTCATTATTACATTGGACTCGTATGACGTCAGTTCGATTCCCATTTAGTGCAAATATTTTTGTCTTCATCCGACAGTAAGTAACAGTCCATAACTAAGTGCCCGCTTGCCGGCTATAGGTTCGCCCCCTATTACGTGGTTGGGACCGAAAATCTTGGTTTGGTGAAATATGGGTGTTAATACCCCTTCAGGGATTTACAGGCGTGGGTATAATAACCTCGTGTTGTGTACCCAGAGCTCACTGGAGAGTGTTTGTGTGCCCTTTTCCATCAGGTGGGCCGAGTGCATGTCTGCTGCCTCAGTGGTATAAAAAAAATTGTATGGATTTCTGTTATCACTATTAAGTATAGTGTTGTTTCCCGGGTGCATTCGATTCGAAGCCTGGGGTCATCTTTTGGCTAGACTTATATGATTTGAATGGAATTTTTAAGCACTTCGCTTGCTAAATATTAAATTTTTACACATACGTAACAAACAAAAATTAAAACTTCATTCAAATTGTTTAGGCAGAGTATTCACAAATCAATGTTTGAAAAATCATTCGTTGATTCCGAAAGTTCGTAAGAATATCAATAGACACTCCACTGTCGCCTCAAACACAGATATTGAAGGAGAAATTTGAATTAGTTCGGACGAGGTCTGGTAGATTAGTGGTCAAAGCATTGCCCTTGTAAGGCAAATATTGTAGGTTCAAACCCCGCCCTGACCGATTCAATTTTTCTCCTTTATTCGATTTGAATAGTCAGCATGAAAAATGCTTAAAAATTTAATTCAAAATAGTTTTTATTATTAGTGAATTGCAATCGGTTGATTGCAATGACATATGACCAGAAATAGAGTAATTATAAATTATAATGGTGAATCTTGAAATTTGGAGTATAAAGCTGAGAGAGAGAGAGAGAGAGAGAGAGAGAGAGAGAGAGAGAGAGAAAAGAGAAAAACTAAATCCTAATTATTAATCAATCAATTAGCTTACTGCAGCCCACTGTTGGAGGGCCTCTCCCAATGTGCGCCATTACGTCCGATCCACCGTCTTCCGCATCCAGTCTGTCTCATCCAACATTGTCAGGTCATATGACACAAAGCTTTACGTAATTATGAATTATGACTTTTATCGGAGCAACTGCCTTCTGAGGTCCTACCCTCGTAAATAAAGCTCTCACCAGAACGTCATTCGACAACCATCAGGTCTGTGTACCAGTTTTCATGTATGGCTATTGGTTTGGATAGTGGCACATCCTATGTTAGGACATTAAAAGGTTTTTACTGGGTCGGTAACACGTATGCCCCCCCCCCCCTGGTGTTACACGTCCATAGGTCAAGGTGACCACTTTCTATCATATAGGTAGTGTGTTTGTCTATGACCGAAGCGGTATAAAAATGTTTTTTTTCTTTAACTAACTAGATATCAGTTACTACCGTCCCCCATGAGCGCGGGCCTGAGGGTGATGGGTGGACCCACCTGTCACACTAGCGGAAGCAGGTCACGGCGGCTTCCCATACCGGGGGCGAGTTGGGGACCTTGTGGTCCCTCCTCCTGACTAGGGCCAGACCGAAAGGGATAGCCCTGGATCAACCGGGGTGCAAGGGATATGACGAAGACAATTCAGTCGGTTCGAGTCCGACATAACTTCCCCCCTGGCTCCGGAGGGGGGTAACCGTGGGGATTTACCGCACTTAAAAAAGGTATCAGTTACTAATAAAGGATTTCTTCTTTTTTCAGTCTTTATTGTCTATAAGTGAAGGTAACCACTGAACATCCGGTGTACCTATGTTATTAAAACTATTCTTTGAATGAAAACTATGAACAACACTAGTCATTAATCTGTATGAATAGACAAATGGCGTCCATACGTTCAAATCAATCCTCTTTTTTAATTAAAACCTTGACAAACTACAAAAATCTTGTAAAATAAAAATAAACCTTATTCGTATATAGATAAAGTTCTTATTTATAATACGTACACGTTATATCAAGGGGTTCTATTCTAATGTTAGTAACTAAAAATAATTTTAGTCAATGTTTAGTTAAGTCGATAGATTTTAAAATAATTCTAATTTGAACTATAAAATAAGATTCATTATCATCAATCAACATGGTTCCTGGCTAAAACCGTTTTTTTTTTGTTTGGCTTATAAAGCTTTTATGAGAGTGACTATCGTCTCTAACATAAGTACTTACCCCGAGAGAAAATCTTGCGCCAGGACCTAGTTCTTCAATCAGCTTAGCTAAATTAAAATTTGAAAAAACAGCATTCTTCGCAAATTCAGGTTACCTTGCGGGTGATATAGCGTCGCGAGCAGTAGATAATTATTTATAAATAATTAAATGCACACAGGGAAAGCGGGCACCTCACGCTCGTAAAACTGGAAGCCGCCATTCAGCATTGTCAGTATTTATACTTACCATAAGGTGAGGTGCAGTCATCTTGATGTACCAAAAAACCAAAATATCAGAATTAGCCCCAATGACATCACTTTAATATCTACTTATTATATAAAAATGAGCCCTGTTTCAATGATATACAGTTCAATTTGAATAAGAAATTTAGTTCGACATTCCAAGTTGATCTCGTTATTTTGGGGACTCGGAAGAGAAGTGCTATAAGACGTTAATAGCAATTTTATTTGATGCCATATTTAAATTATTTTGTTAATGTTACGGCATATAAATAATACTTTTGGTTGGGTTCAATTTCTTTTTAAAAGAATGTAATGTGTGATTCCTCTCAATGTATTAACTCTAAATCTGGATGTATTCCTCTTTCTCGTGTTTTTAGAAATGATAATAATTTACACCATTTCATATTTTCTGATGATGTGACAGGAAGGTAGGACACGACGGTATCTCCCGTCCTAACTGAGCAGTCCGACTGGGGAAGTACCTTCGACCTACAGAATACCGCGGTTATAATAACCTTGTGTTGTGTTCCCGACGGTGAGTAGGGTAGCCAGAGCTCACTGGAGAGGCTCTGTGTTGTCAGTGGGAAGACCAAAGGCTTAAGATGCCACCGCTGACTAGTGGGGATGTGAAATGTTGGCGCGGCGGTCAGGGAGACCCGGTGAAACGGTTATCCGCTGGCCGCCCGCGGGCTGTACGGTTCCCGAACCTGGGGATCACATAATCTCCGCCCCAGGAGACTGAACCAGCAGCCTGTGTAAAGTTCCCGGTGCTGTAGTCGTGCCGGAGGAGGAAACCGGAGTGGACTCGGCTACAGTATCTGGGAGGGGACCGGGGGCCCTTCCGCCCGCCGCGCTAGCGAGTCACACAACCCTGGCTCGTCTGCGGTGGTGGGGAGCCTTGCTTTGACTTCTGCACTGACGGCACAGAGACTCTCTATACCTTCCCCCCCCCCCCCTCCCTTCTTTATCATGGCATTAAAAAAAGAAATAGAGTGTATACAGCGGCACCTTCGTCCACACTGAAAGTGGACTTCTGTAACATCAGGGGCCTCCATTGCAATCTTAACGAGGTCCACCACCATCTTGAGACAGCAAAGCCGACCCTATTCTTTTTGACGGAGACCCAAATATCATGCCCGGCCGATACAGCATACCTTATGTACCCCGGGTACAGACTCGAGCATAACTTCCTGAGTAAAGCCGGGGTATGCATGTACGTCCGGGATGACGTTTGTTGTCGCCGTCTAAACGGCCTTGAAGACAGGGACCTGTCCACACTATGGGTACGTATGGATTACGGTGGCTACACCCTTATCTATGCGTGCAGACTACAGTCCCAGCCTCGTGGAAGACTGCATTCGTGCATCCTGTGCCTAAGAAAGGCGACAGGACAGACCCGTCCAATTACAGGCCTATTGCTATAACCTCCCTTCTCTCGAAGGTAATGGAGCGTGTGATAAATGGACAGCTCCTGGGATACCTTGAGGGAAACGACCTACTGAGCGACCGACAGTATGGCTTTCGCCACCGTTGCTCCACTGGTGACCTTCTTGTGTATCTCACAAACCGATGGGCGTAAGCTATCGAGAGTCGGGGCGAGGCACTAGCGGTCAGCCTCGATATAGCAAAGGCCTTTGACCGGGTCTGGCACAGAGGTCTTCTTTCGAAGTTGCCACGCTACGGACTCCCCGAGGGACTTTGCAAATGGATTGCCAGCTTTTTGTCCAACAGAAGTATCCAAGCCGTCGTTGATGGCAGCTGCTCGGACCGACGCTGTTTCTGCTGCATATCAATGACATGCTGTCTGATGGATCTATTCATTGCTATGCGGACGACAGTACCGGGGATAAGTGTTAAACGGGTCGTGCAAATATCCCTCAATTCGAGGTGGAGAAGAGACGCGAACAACTTGTGTCTGAAATCGAGACTACTCTCTCGGGAGTATCCGATTGGGGTCGACTTAACCTAGTCCAATTTAACCCCACTAAGACACAAGTATGTGTATTCACCGCTAAGAAAACCCCATTTACTGTAGCGCCGCAATTCCTGGGCACACCACTTACCATCTCTTCGAGTATTGGGATCCTAGGTGTCGACATCTCAAGCGACGTTCAGTTCCGTAACCATTTGGAGGACAAGGTCAAGCTGGCCTCAAAGAAACTTGGAGTGCTCAATAGGGCGAAGCAGTACTTCACTGCGGGGCAACGACTTCTGCTTTATAAATCACAAATTTGACCCCACATGGAGTACTGCTGTCACCTTTTTGCCGGAGCGCCTGCATACCAGCTTGGTCCCTTCGACTCATTGCAAAGACGGGCGTTGAGGCTCGTCAACAATCCCATACTCACAGGCGATGTGGAACCTCTCAGCCTCAGAAGGGACTTTGCCTCGCTGTGTGTGTTCTACCGCCTATACAATGGTTTGTGCTCAGATGAATTGTTTGACATGATGCCCACCGCTGCATTCTATCATCGCACCACTCGCCATAGGCAGGGAATTCATTCTCATACACTGCGACCGGAAATGGTGCGCACCGTGCGTTTTGAAAGGAACTTCATCCCACGCACGCTCAGGTTGTGGAATGAACTTCCTGCCGTGGTTTTCCCAAGCGACTACAATATGGGGTTCTTCAAGAACGGTATTAGAAAGTATCTACAGGGTCGGTAGCACGATTGTGATGCCCCTGGTGTTGCAAACGTCCATAGGCCACGGTAACCACTTCCCATCAGGTGGGCCGTGTGCTAGTCTACCAACAAAGTGGCATTAAAAAAAAAATAATGTAAATTTCTACTATACTAGTGAATTGTCCCGGGTCGACACGGGAAATTTCCTTAAAAACGTATTTACGTAAAAAATGACGCCTTATGGCATCAGTTATCTGTTAATCAAAATAGTGCCAAAACAGACTTAGCTATTTTAGGGATTAATCAATTTAAATAGACAGAAATTTTGGTAGGCAGACATGATAGAAGAAAGTACATTAAAAATAGGATTCTTTCTTATAGATAAACATTCAAAATTATTTGTTAAATAAAACTGTTACTTCAATGTAACAAACAGATACATCAGTTTTTTTACTTATATCATTATTCCTGAAATTTACACCAAATCTCTTTACATACCTAAGTGGTAGACAAACAAACGGTTCACCTGATGAGAAGGACTTCCCAGGATGGCGCCCCTGGGAAGCCCTTATCATCAGGTGAACCGTTGCTGCCAACTCTATTAGAAGCTCACAACCTAAAGAAGTTCCCAACTATTTATCGACGTAAATTTTAACAGAATGCTGTTTTATTAAATGTAGCCTACACTCTGAATGCAGCCTATTATGCTACAAGTGCTCTAGCATATAATTATTTGCTATCGTAGTAGTATAGTAACAGAAAAAGAAAAAGTTTCAACAAAAAAGCAAGCCTTTAAACAAATATCAGATTATTTGTTAAAAATAAATAAAATAACTATTCATTTATAACATGCATGATCATGTCTAATTGATGAAAAGAAACTTTCATTTTATAATGAATGAATGTAAAAAACTTAAATCAAAAATATAAAATTCTGAACATGTAACCTTTTCCTACCACTGCCACCAATTGTTTAAAATAATATTACTCTTAACCCACCAGAAAAATTTAACCTAATAACCGAGTTGTTAAGCTTCAAATTCCAATAGCAATGCACGTACAAAAGACATTTCAACTACGGCACCTAAGAATATTTCCACGAAGAAGTTACGTTTTTATTTCGTTGCTGTTAAGGTTGAAATTAACATAAATCTGTGTTGATTTGTGACTTTTTGCAGCGGAAAGCCAATTAGTGCTCACAGACAAATTTATTCTGATTGGTGGCTGTCAAATTTGGAACAAGGCGTTTGTAATCGAGCGGAACGAGTGTCGTACTGTTGTCTCTTTCGTGCAATATCTTTTGGGGTACTGTAGGTAAATGTGATTTTTTGTTTTGGTTCCGCATGATTTTTGTAACATATTGTATTACTTATTTGAAGTTTTAGTATTTAATTAGTACATTATGTTATACGATGGAGATCATGTTTTGCTAAAGGAAGTTCACAATGGGATAAGCAGAGACTCAAAGTTTCACGACCATAATTTATTAAGTCTACTTTTTGTTACATCTTCTCACAAATAAATTAAACATTAAAATTAGTCATGTTATTCATTATTTTCAAAATTTCATGCTCATACAAAAAAATTGTTCATTCTGTCAATTGGTCAAAATAACAGGCTTGCAATTAAGATGTGCAGGTTTGAATTCTGGTTATTACAGGCGGTAGCTTAGTGGTTAAGGAGTCGGCTTTACGATCGAGAAGTCCCGGGTTCGAATCCTGGCCATTGCCGACGTGACCCACTCTTATCACAAGCAATTTAGCTTAGTTGGAGGGGTTAGAGGGAATATTAGTAATTTCGATAATATAGGTTGCTAATTTTCTTTTATAAAAAAAAAAAAATACTTATATCTATATTGAGAGAAAGGTTTCAAAGTAAGTAACTTTTATAATCAAAAGCATTTTTTGGAAGCATTTTGCCTGCAAAAAATTTAAATTCATTAAAATAGGAATAGTTTGAATTGATCTAGACGGGGTTTGAACCCGTGGTCTTTACCTTAAAGGGTGCTTTAATGCTTTAACCACGAAGCTAACAGACCTCACCCGAAGCTTAGTGGTTAAAACATTGCCCCTGTAAGTTAAAGATTGCGGGTTCAAATCCCGCCTAGACCGGTTCAAACTTTTTCTATTTTAATCAATTTGAATAGTAAGCATGCAAAATGCTTAAAAATTTCATTTAAATGGTTGAACAGTCGTTTATCGTAAGGGTTATAAAATGTCCATCTATTATGTGACCACTTTCTCACAAATAAACCCCAAACCAGTAGCAGTGTGTCCAGTCATCGCAATTAGTTCCGTGCTGGGGAACGAACCCGTGACCCGCAGGAAGTCAACGTTTTAATTTTAATATATATACCTAGCTTTGATTTTTAGATGTTTTTAAAGATTATTGTGGTTAAGTCCTACTAATATAATAAACGTGAAAGTTTGTAAGTATGGATAAATAAATATTCCACAAATATTCCACAATAAATATTCCACAACATTTCACACAATGTTATCTAGACCCATGATAAGCATAGCTTAACTAGCTTGTGTTATGGAATCTAGAATGCGAATAAACATACTTAGATACATTTTTCTTCCGTTAATACATACATATTATAAATAGAAACACCCAGACCAATGCAAATATTAATATTCATGCATACAAATATTAGCACTGAGCGGGGATCGAACTCGCGCCTCCTGCGTAGCGGCCGCGTTCACTACCGCCACGCCTCACAGGCTGTCAAATGGATGGATGTTTGTTACTCTTTGACTTAAAAACTACTGAATGGATTTTAATGAAACTTTACAATAATATAGCTTATACATCAGAATAACACATAGGCTACAATTTATAACGATAAACGATATTATAGAGATAACCGACATCCACGCGCGCGGAGCCGCAGGCAAAAGCTAATAATTTTATAATAGTAAAGAAAGAAAGAAAGAAAGAAAGAAAGAAGAAAATGCGTTTATTTAAGCTTACTGCAGCACACAAAACAGATCACATAACAAAATACCTATTGATGACAAAAAAAAAACATATTAAATAGTGTTACTTGTAATACATTTTTTAATATAAGATAAGAGACATAAGACGACTAGCTACTCGCGTTCTAACCTTTTCATTATACTCGCGCCTGTAAATCCCCGTAGGGGTATACAGAGGTGTATTAACATTTCACCATCAATGATTTGCCGTCCCACGCCCACGCACGCTTAACCTGTGGAATGAACTTCCTGCTGTGATTTTTCTAAGCAACTACAATTTGAGGTTCTTCAAGAAGGGCATTAAAAGGTTTCCACAGTGTCGGCAGCGCGAGTGTGACGCCTAGTGTTGCACACGTCCATAGGCCACGGTAACCACGTTCCATCGGGTGAGCCGTGTGCTTGACCACCTAAGTGGCATAAAAAATAATACCCCAATTTATTGCAAGTTTTAATTTTGAGACATACGTAATCCCAGCCTATTGCTGTCTAAAGGCACGTTTCTAGACTGATAATATTTTTTTAACTGAAAAGAAAAATAATAAAGTTTTGCTCGCGCAGGCACCGAACCTTTGCGACCTCACGTTCACATGCGAACGTAAGCGCCACGAGACAGTCAACGACCAAGAACTATTAACAGCTGTTATATCAATTAATGTCTCAATGGCGCAGTGGTTGTAGTGTACAGGTTCGATTTAAACGTAAGAGATTTTTTTGTAGGCTCTTTTATAAGACTTTCTTTGAAGCAACGTGGTTTAGAAGCATGAAGAATATATCTATGTTGTAATATCTGTCTATTTTGGATTTTATGGTTCACTCTATGACTTTGAATTTTGATTTGATTTATTTTAGCTTTTATGCGAGCGACTGGCGTTTGACTCCCCAAACCCGAGATAAAAGACTTGGATCCTGAATATCTTAGTTGGACCATCAAGTCACAGCTAAAAAACGTAATTTTTCAATTAATGTACAGGGATCTGTCGAATTTCTTCGAAAGATAAACTCTACAGCTTAAAACATATTAGAATTTTTTAAATCAACTGCGGTGGTAAACTAGCACACGGCCCACATGATGGAAAGTGATCACCGTGGCCTATTGACGTGTGCAACACCAGGGGAGTCACACTCGTGCTGCCGACCCTGTAAACACAGAGTTTCTGTAGCCTTTGTTCTTCTTACTGACAACACAAAAACTCTCCAGTGAGCTCTGGCTACCCTACTTACCGTCGGGGACACAACACAAAGTTATTATGACCGCGGTATTCTATAGGGCGGAGGTACTTCCCCAGTCGGACTGCTCAATTAGACGGAAATACCGTCGTGTCCTACCTCCATACCTAGTTTAGATTTATTTCATTCTTCTTCTTTATCCTAGCGTTAATCCCAGTCGCATCCGAAGCTATCAACTTGAAGTCTGGGGTCCGCTTTTACCAGTCCAACTGCGGATTTGGCTATACTTCGACATTTTCTGTGAAGCGACTGCTATCTGACCTCTACAACCTAAAGGCGATAACGAGGCAATGCAGCTGGACCAGTTGTTGGACTTTCGAGGGCTCCAACTACTTGTAACAACTGCCATAGATGTTTAAATGGCAACCGGGACCGACGGCTTAACGTGCTCTCCGAGGCACGACCTGACCAATGCAAATACCCATATTCATGCATACAAACATTTGCACTGAGCGGGGATCGAACCCGCGCCTCCTGTGCAGCGGCCGCGTTCACTACCGCTACGCCACGGAGACTGTCGTTTAGATTTATTTCATTAATCAGTCTTAATTAGATCTAAAAAAAACTAAAATCTAAACAGAAAATCCATATTAACCACATTTATACCCATTGTCGATCAATAAAATAAGAAAAATAAAAAGACAGACTCAGGTTCGTTCCCAGGGAAGTGGCTGCGGTCAGAGGTGTCTGTTTCACAGAGGTACTGCGCACGTACTAGAAACTATGAATGGGAAGATCTTATACCGCGGGATACGGAATATCCGTTTTATTGGGTGACTGGCGTTTTGTTGGGATTCAACCTTACGGGTTATATCTATTTATAAATAAAACATTTATTGATAAATAGGTGTAATTCATGGCACTGTCCGGGTGAAATATTGTGGCGCAGGATACTAGATTACCTATCTAATATATAAAATTCTCGTGTTACAATGTATAGTCTTCCGAAACTACTGGATCTATGTTCATGAAATTTTGTTTGCTTATCGGATAGGCCTACTATCTATTTATTAAACCCCGGGTGGAGCCGCGGGCAATAGCTAGTAATCAAATAAATTTCATCCAGTTGTGGTAAGTGATTTTGGCGTATCTGAGTAATTAACATGCGTCATCATCATCTACCTGCCCTGGTCCCTATATTTTGGGTCGGCACAACATTTCATTCTCCTCCACAAATTCCTGTCAGATGTCATTTCCTCAGTTACTCCCTTCTTTGCCATATCATCTTTCAAGCAATCCATCCATGTTTTCTTGGGCTTACCTCTGCTCGTAAAGCTCTCTACTTTCATACTTTTAACCTTCCTTACAACATCACTTTCATCTCTTCTCATAATATGTCCATACCAAGACAATCGATCGCCTCTCAATTTTCATATTATAAACTTTCACATTAATACTAGGGTTTGGTTTAGGCCAGCGTGGAAACAGTAGACCAATAGCCTCCCAACATTGGGAGAGGCCTATGTCCAGCTGTGGACTTCGACAGGCTAATCGGTTAATTAGGGTTTTTAATATTACTAAGGTAAGAAAATCAGCGTACGGTGAAGTTGATACTATCCCCAGATGCAATATTTACACTTAGTTGGCATTGAACCCGTTATATGTAGCATGGTAATCGAAAACTAGACCACCAATACAGGCTGCTTTTAATGTCAAAAAAAATAATAATTAAAAACAATATACCCAAATATTTTTTTTATTTCGTCACTAAATTTGTTTTAAACATCAAATTTTAAATTAACAAATCCTCGATTTAATTTATCTTGCTTGGGTCAAGCCTAATTATTAAATTAAATATTAAATATTCCACAATATTTCACACAGCGTTATCTAGACCCATGATAAGCGTAGCTTAACTAGCTTGTGTTATGGATTCTAGAATGCGTAAAACATACTTAGATACTTTATTTTTGTAAATACATACATATTATACATAGAAACACCCAGACCAATGTAAATATACATATTCATACATACAAATATTTGCACCGAGCGGGGATCGAACCCGCGCCTCTTGCGTAGCGGCCGCGTTCACTACCACCACGCCACAGAGGCTGAGTAATTAGGGCTAAAAATAACATCACAATAGATAAAAAACTACCAGCATTAACCTTTATACCCACTATCAAACAATACAATAATCTCAATTTGATTTTGACAACAAATTTAAAACCACTGTATTTTAAATTTTACAATCAGCATGTGAGACTTAATATAATAGTCTGAATTAACATTTGTTCGTTTTTGTCGTCACTAGACACATTAGCAGTTGGCAACTGACCATAATATAATGCTGGGCCGTCATGCGTGAAACCAAAACATCTAACGTCACAAATTGCCGATGGCCAATGACTTCTGTATTGTTAAAAGACAGCAAGTTGATTAAAATATTGACATTTTGACTGTGAAAACAAGTTATGAACGTAGTTGCTTCACAGAAACTATCGTAGCTCAGCCAAAATCGTAGTTAGAGTTTAAAAAGCTGACCCAAGAGGCCGAGGGCCTAGGATGAAGAGGAGAAAATAGGGTATTATGTGGAGATAAATGATGTGGCTACAACAACATGCGGTAATATCATGAAGAAGAAGTGCCATTAAATCAACTTTCTGGTGAGACGGTATACTGGCTGATAGGCTGATAGCAACATTAGACGGTAGTCTATAATAGAAGTCAATTAAATCAATCAATGAAATTCTTGCTGTGGTTTTCCCAAGCGACTGAAATATGGGGTTTCCAAGAAATTTACATTAGAATGTTTCTTCAGGGTCGGCAGCGCAAGTGTGACGCCCCTGGTCTTGCACACGTCCATAGGCCACGGTAACCACTTTCGATCAGGTGGGCCGTGTGCTTGTCTGCCGCCTACTTTGACCTTGTTTGACACTTTGACTTTGAGTTGTAAAAAAGTTGTATAAAAAGAAAAAAAAATCACATTGGAATATTTCTTCAATTTTATCATTTCTTTTAAGGCTGTGTTCTTGCTAAGTATTGCTAGGTGTCCATTATTAGGTCTTAAAATCCAACGTCGGATTCTTAAATCCCAACAGGAAGCCTACGCTAGACTTTTAGTCTTCATCTCTATTAAAACCATGACCAATTTCAGTACTGTTTTGTGTGACGTGATCCGAAATAGTAAGTGACAGTTTAGAGATAGTAGTTTTTGAGCGCTTGATTTTATTTATCTACATCAATCAATTAACTGATCACAGTTCACTGTTCAACATAGACCTCTCCTCTCCCAATATTGGCAGATTTTTCATTCTCTCACAGTGACATTGCCTGTGTATTTTACCGTTAGGTGCCTCTCGCGATGCTCTTCTGATAAGATGATTCAGTGATACTTGTATTCTTTCTCCATCACCACAAGGATAATCAATCGACCCCTTTCGGATGAGATGGGGTGGTGATACTTGTAATCTTTCTTTCTCCACACGGATAATCTAACGATATTTCAAATTCATATCTCTGCCATTCTCTTTCAAAAATTCTGTCTGTACTAACTCAATCTACAGCCTATTCACTGTCCAATCTATGCACTTGTACAAGATCACGCTACACAAATTACCTCGAGGCTTGCTCACCGACTCACCGTTCACTACAAGCAACATCTGGTCGTTTTTTTTGCTAGTTTTTGTGTACCATTGTGGCGACCGACAAGATTCGCTTTCGACGCGCTCAGATCACTTTTATATTCTGGAAGATCAGTGTAGAGTATTTTAGTGTTAGCTGGTTTAGAATCAGGATTTAGGAATGTGTTGAGTTCTTTCATTTCTGAACATTGCTTCTAAAATTTCTTATATAAGGAGTAATTCTCAATTAAAATCTATACAATGACTGATTTTAATTTATTCCAACCAAGAAATGTTAGTTTTATGTTGTCAGATATTTAGATTTTGTTGGGTGTATCCATCAAAACCTTCAACACACCGGTACAACTACTGATTGCCGGTGAGGGTTTGGAGACAAGATGACCGTTTTGTCCTATTCCTTCTATTAGTTTAAATAATATCTAAATCAAAACAAAGAGCAGAACACAAGCCTTTTAAACAAACAAGAAAAACGCTTAAATGATGATGGTGAAATATTTAAATTTTAAGAGATGAGTTTTGAAGTACCGACATAAAAGAGCTGTTAATTAAACAAACTTATATAATAAGGTTAACTGATAACAAATACAGTGAAAGTGTTGTAAATAATTAATGTAACAGAATTAGAAAAAACTAAAGCTACGTAACAGATAAGAGTGACAAAGATATTACAAAACAGAACGTTTCGTAGTCAAAATAAAAACTTCACTGTATCGACGTTGCATAATAAACTATCTATTTTAAATATAACAAAAACAGCTACTCGTAATATACAAGAACTTTTATGTAAAATAGTAAATCTTAAATAACTATTTTCCTTGACTAAGAAGTATGGGGTCCTAAAAATATCTTCTAGGCTTAGACTAACCGCATTTGCTATCTGCTACATCTCTTCATCAACGAAGATGATTCTGGTATAGGTTTTGATCCTAGGAGCAGTAATTAATAAACGCCAATTTAAGTCCACACAGGAATAGAAAGCATAGGAGAGCGAAACTAGGATATCAAAAATTTGGATGCAGTTGAATTAACATCTGAGATGTTGATGAAAATATCTAATACTTCTCAGGCATATAATACTATATACGATATGGAGAAAGGAGGAAAGAATCAATAAATACAACCAAGCGGTTCGGTGACTCTTTCCTTTGTCACATCATTAATACCTGGAATTTCTTGCCAGCTCACGTGTTGCCCTCTACCTACAGTCCCGGGTCCTTGAAGCGGGGCGTGAAAAAGCATCTGATGAGGCCGTCAAGCTGTATATAATGGTGGCCCTCTTTCCTGAGACTTTGCCTTCAGCTCACCATCAGGCGAGGTAAAGTCAAATTGACGTGTCAAATATAAATAAAAACAGATAGAAAAGCACAAATAGCAGACAACTTTAAGATAAATTTACATTTAAAGATATGAAACCATGTTAGACCCTTAGACCATGGCAACACTGAAAAGCCAAAACATCAGGCATAGTGTATAAACAAAGAAAGAATGAAACGAATAAAAAATAAAATTCAAAGTGGCCAAATTTGGAGATTATGGTATAAAATATTATACAACAAATCTTACATACATTTGGTATTATTTTTCACAGTCAATATAATTTGAACTGACAAACAATTTTTAATATTGATAATACCTAAATTAAAGTATCAAATACAAAAAACGCAGTTAAACTTTTTAATTTTAATGTGTTATGAAATCGAGGATGTGTTAATATTTTATTAGCATTATTGTTAATAATCATTGGGTTTAGCAAGTAGGCAATCATAAATATATAATCAATAAAGACGAGAAAGGTAATAATAAGAGAAAGAAACCTAAATATAATGAACTAAACACTTTCGAAGTCGGACATATCTATAGTGATATTATAAAATATGACAAAGTAGTCTGTCTGTTTGTCTTTTATGCTTTCACGCCTATACTATTGAACGGATCTTAATGTAATTTGGTAAAGAGA
This sequence comes from Eilema caniola, assembly GCA_949126895.1. Classification (NCBI taxonomy): domain Eukaryota; kingdom Metazoa; phylum Arthropoda; class Insecta; order Lepidoptera; family Erebidae; genus Eilema; species Eilema caniola. The sequence continues at coordinate 13,990,792 of OX421488.1, forward strand.
CGGACTAGAGGTAAGAAAAGGACATGGGCTACATTTCATCACGAAAAAGGTGTTAAAAATGCTCAAATGGAAGATGAAAGTATGTACGAAAATTCGTAGCTTAAATTTGGTACACAAATAGATTAGACCTTGGGAAAGGATACAAACCACGGTAATCGACATCCAGGTAGAGCCGCGGGTAACAACTAGTTATAAATAAATAAACAAATTTTAAAGAGGTAACAAAATTGATATCCGAGTGTCTTCTTGTCGAGGAAAAAGTGTAAAAGATCGAGAACGCTTTTTCAATGACACACACACACAGAGGCGCAGCGTGTGCGCGTAGTGCTATTGCTGTGTGTGAGAGTATTGATATCAAATGGGGTGGGGTGGAAGTTCTGATATAATTTAGCGGATTATTGTGTGTTGATATTGGTTTAAACTAGTGATTTATAATGACACTGGATGGAAGAAAAAATATCGTTAGACTAATCATAATTCCTGTGATTTAATGTATTATGCGATAATGACGTGTATTTGTTTATTATTTTTTATTATTATAGTATTAGACCAGTATCATTCATACATACAAAGAAAATCCAAAAGTATAACGATCGAAATTTTGGATTTTTTATAATAATTGGAATATCGTGTATATTATTTATTTAAGTCACAAAGTAATTATGAAAGTCAAATCAAAGTACAAAAGAATATTCATGACTATGAGAATACCATTCAGGTTTATGAGAATACTATACAATCCAGTATATTTCACATAATTTATCAAGCATGAGAAGATTAAACTATTACAGTCGCAGGCGTAGTCAGTTAAAAAATTTACCAAATAATAATTAAGACATGAGAGGTCAAATAATATCGCTAATAAGCATAATAATAGAGCTAATAATTCGTAACAAAATCAACTCTGCTTGGCTACAGAGACAGGCACTTGTTCCATTACACGTTTTTATAGAAAAAATAATTCTTCAGGTATACTAAGCACCTGAATCGCATCCGAAGCTTTTATCTCAGAGTCTGGGATCTGATTTACCAGTCTGCCACGTATTCTAGAATGCCACTCAGCTGAACCTCGATTTACCTGGGAAAAGATTGTATACACATTGACAAATTTGACAGGTTGTTTGGCAGATTGGGGTAGACTGTGAGTCCTATGGTTAGACCTGTCTAGCCGCTCTTACTGGCACCACTCCCTGCCCGTACACGCCGTGCGGCCCAACTAATTTCACAGTGATTTAGTCAAGTGTTGGCCACAAAAAACGCCCCATTCACGGCGCGATGTGACCAGACGACTCGCAGAGAAATTTTCTATGAATGAGATATTTCTACTTGGCTACCAGAACGCTGTAGTTTACTATCCAATGAGAAACAGAATGTTGGATAACTATTGATGACGTATTTTTTGACTTCGCCGCCTGATGGTAAGCTGAAGAGAGAGTCTCAGGAAAAAGGGTTACCATTACAGACAACAACAATGTTATAGCCGTGGCTTTTAGGGTCTCATCAGAACCCTCGTTATAGCGACTTCTTAGTGTCGTTCAAATTTTTTTCTTTAGAGACTTAGTTTCACTTATTGTGTTTTGTTTGATTGATATGGTGACTTTGTGACTGCCCTCTGACCTTCCAATACTGAAAGGTAAGCCTGCAGATTAGCAGGTAAATTGGATCTCAAATATGTTGGTAAAAAAAAATCGCAATTATTAAAATTACATAAAATTAAATGTACAATCTTTTCATATTTATGTATATTATAAACTAGATGTTGCCCCCGACTTTAACGTGTGGAATTTTGATACTACTACTACGCACTTTTAGGGTTAGTAGCGCGAATGTAACACCCCTGGTGGTGCATACGTCCAAAGAGCACGATAACCACTTTCCATCAGGTGGGCCGTGTGCTTGTCTGTCACCTAAGTGGTATAAAAAAAAGACGGGTTGCAATCTGGGAGTGCCGGCAAAAGTAAAAACTTTTTCTTTTTTTTTGTCTTCCTTATATACAGAGAAAAAGATAAAAAGAACACACCATACCATACCATACCATACTTATAATATAGCGCCAATCATAGAACCTATCACTAATTAACTGTCAGAAGAAATTATTGAATTACAAAAAGAAAAAATAATCACAATAAGTAATAAATTACAAAAAGAAAAAAATATCACAAGAAATAAATTGCAACAAGAAAAAATAATCACAAAAAGTGTCAGAAGCCCAGGTTCGACCCCGGTACTATCTGAAACCATAAGGACTTACAGTCGAAGCGCTTACCGCTATGCCACGAAGCTTCTTAACGCACCTAACAAAATAAACAATCTGTAGCTGTTGTAATGTTGTATGACGTCAGTCGTCAGTTACGGTTCAAAGGTCAAGTAATCCTGACGCGAATTTAACACTTTTTACCCATCCAACGCCGCTAAAGAAGTTTTCACTTCAAAAAACCTACCCCTATGAACGTATTCCTGGAATAACCTATGTGTTATTCTAAACTATAATCTGACTTATAATATTAGTGTCATAGGATATTATTTTCACTAATGAAATTAGTTATACTTCAAACAGGTATTTTCACTGAAAAAGTTAAGTAACTACCAAGTCACGTTGTACTTTCTACATTCTAACTCCGAACCTTTTTCCATCACAATTCAATTCCATCTGTCATCATTAACTAATATCTTTAGTTTAGTAACAGACTACTTAATAGAGTTCAAGTGAGATTTGAAGCGGTGTGGCCAAACTAGTCATTGCACGCGGTTCCGTTCACATAATATACTGATTACAGTGATTTTGTTTACTGCGACTCAAATAAATAAATATTGTCGGGGTACAAGAGCTAATTATTTATACAGGACATGTCAAAATTATGTATTGACATGTCAATATTTCATGTATTATCAAATATTATTTAAAATTAGAAATTACTATTATTTAGTATTTATGAAGTAGGTTTGTTTTTAAATTAATTGTGAGTTATGATACTGTTATAATTTTCATTTTTATTCTGTTACTACTTTGTCGCATTGGAATTGCCTGTGATAACTGATTTACCTATGTGAGAAATAAATGAAAAATGAGACACTGAAGATAAAGTCTCAGGAAAGAGAAAGCTTATACTATACACTGTCACTGTATATACTGTTGATTGATGGCACTTGGTAAAATTTGTTGTTACACATATTGAGAACACTTGTAATTTTTCCACAGTATTTATTATTGACACCCTTACGGCATTTTCAAAGGTTTATCATCAATCTACAGTACTATTATAAAGAGGAAAGATTTGTATTTTTGTATGTTTGTAATGAATCAACTCAAAAACTACTGTGCCGATTTCAAAAAAGTTTTCACCATTGGAAAGCTACATTCACCCTGAGTAACATAGGCTATATTGAATTTCCACGGGAACGCTTTTACCACCCGTACGAAGCCGGGGCGGATCGCTGGTACTTAATATTATAATTGCAAAAGTAACTCTGTCTGTCTGTCTGTATGTTACGCTTTCATACTTAATCACTGAATCAAAATAGATGAAATTTGATACAGGGGTAGATTAGACCTTGAAAAAAGGACAAAGACTATGTCAGGTCGTGATTAGCGACATCCACGGGCGTGTTCATACACCTTGTTTGTTATATCGAGATGTTATTTAGTAACAAACATCCATACATACCATTGAAACTTCTGTATTTATAAAAGCAGCATACTCTACACTGTATAGAATTGTTAAATAACCTTGGGATCAGTTTCAACCAGTTTCTCAAATATATTTTAATATGGCATGAAAACGTTTTTAAGCCATTTCAATAAAAGTATCGCACGATTCAATATATTTTTTTAGAAAGGTATGTAGTTTATACAACTTTTACAGTTTTTCTCTAAAATAAATAGCTCGATTTGTATTTTTGTTTAAGTTTGAAATACTGTTTCCTGTTTTTGTCAAAAATGAATAAATCCGTTGTGTTTTTCGTTGTTCGAATTTCTTTTATATACTTTTAATGTTGTTTTAATGAAATACAGTTATAAATGTTTTTGTACTAATGAATTTTGTATTTGTATTAGAGGGTTTTGCTTTTTCCGTGTGCAGGCGCCCAACCTATCAAATAATGTACATGCCTCCAACTTATTTATGTGTTCATTGTCAACACTGGTAGCAATATAAAAAATGTGATTAATTAAGATTACAATTAGGGGACAATGATTCAATTTTGTAGTCAAAATAATTAATAAAAATAAAGATTAAATATTGTTAGAGATTTTCGAGGAACTGCACTATAAAAACAAAAAGTAAATGTTATGGACAAAACAATATCATGAAAAATTAACTGCATAGTCAGCTGTTAGGTTAGTTAGATAATAATCACCTATCAATTAGAATAATTCATATTTTTAATTATTTGGAAAAATCCATTTTGTATTTTTTGACCTGAGATGTATATACAGGGTGTAATCGTTAAGTGTGTCCAGGCGATTATTCCGTAACTATTACAGATATCTAAAAACTTTAAACTGATATCGAAAGTACGTTACCTAATGAATAAAATGACATCAATAACTTTTTTAAAAATCAAACGAGGGGTATCTAATATTTTGACATTAAACACTCCCATACATATGGTATGAGATTAGTAGAAAGGTTTTAGGTACGTACACCAGAAGGGACTTCTCTATCTGGGTACTCTCTTCTGTAGGCGATAATGCCCGCTCTTTTGTTACAATCATATTTGTAGTCAATTTATAGCATATCTCTTTTGGAATATGCCATTTTGCAATCAATAAATGAAACAATCACGATTATTAACGCAAATTAAAAAAAAACAACGATAAATTGGCGGGAACAACAACCCGAGATAAAAGTTTTGAATTTAGAACGAACACCAAAGAGTATCTTTTTTTTGTAGTGTGTTGCTTTTCAGTTAGCTCAAATTACATAATGCGATATTAAAACACGGTTTATTACAAATTTCAAGTGGTACCTAAGATAATTATTTTAGACATGTATCTATTTGAAAATCATCATTGTCATATTATACGTAATCATAAAATATGACTAAGGTAAAATGGGTACTAGATCACTTAAAATAAGGAAACTAAAACCTTTTTACTAATACACTCTCATACTAAATGTATGGGAGTGTTTAATGTCAAAATTTTAGATACCTCTAGTTTGATTTTTAAAAAGTTATTGATGTCATTTTACTCATTAGGTAACGTACTTTCGATATCAGCTTAAAGTTTTTTGATATCTGTAATAGTTACGGAATAATCACCTGGACACACTTAACGATTACACCCTGTAGACCAGAATTACTCCAACCAGAATGGGGCCTCAGTTAAAATAAACTAAATTTTGGCATGAAATATATCTCTAAATACCCCAGTACGTGCACAATAAATCTTATAAGTTTCGCATAACAAATGAGAAGAAATTTAGACTATAAAATTACGTGAGCAGCCATTTCTATTCCAAATAAGCTCAATAGGGGGCCAGTTCATTTATTTTTGTCTAGACTCTTAGGCAATAAGCTTGGCGACAATAAAACTAAATAATGAAACGAATTGATTCTTCAATGGTTGTTTGTTATGAATAGAAATATTAAACCACAGGTTACAACAAGAAAAGTAGGAAAATAGAAATTACCATCTCCATAGCGCTTCAAATTGTGTTCAAAGTTTGCACTTCGTAGCCCAGGATCCAATTATTGTATATTTAATTGGTATTTTGGATATTCTTGGAACGATTTCTGTTTTACCTCACAAAGCCCGCATTATAACGATTAAAATAGGAAATATTTAATCGGTCTAAGCGAGGTTTGTACCCGCGATCTTTGCCTTACACGGGCAATGCTTCGACCACTAAGTCTTCAAACCCCGCCTAGACCGATTCAATAAGTCCTATTTTAATCGGTTTGAATACTTATCATGCAAAATGCTCAAAAATTTCATTTAAACCTTTGAATTTAGTTTATACGGTTTTCGTAGGAGCGCCACTACTGTCCGACCTTGAGAGGAAAACCTATAACAGAGCATCCTCCGTTGAATGTTTAGCATATGCACTACCTCTCTGATGGTAAGGTTGAATTGGATCGCAAGGATGTTAGTAGGATCCTGTACGCCAAAAGTTTGTTATTTGTTTCTTTTTGTGGATTCTATGTATAATATGTATGTATTTACAACAAAATGTATCTTAATTCACATTTTATCCCCGTCTAGACCGATTCAATTTTTTCTAGTCTAATCGATTTTAATATGTAAACTGCAAAATGCATTAAAATTTCATTCAAAATTGTTTGGGCGGAGTAGTGTCAACAATGAATTTTTAAAAAATATTGAAAAATCTTTTATTGGTTCCAATAATTCGTAAGAATATCGGTAGAGGCTCCACTGTTGCCTCAAAGACAGATATAGAAGGAGAAATTTGGATTATTTAGGGCGAGGTCTGGTAGCTTAGTGGTTAAAGCATTGCCCCTGTAAGGCATAGATCGCGGCATCAAACCCCGCCTATACCGAATCAATTTTTCTATTTTAATCGATTTGAATATTTCGCATGCAAAACGCTTTTAAATTTCATTCAAAACACCTGCGTTATAGTCTTATCTATTGATAAGTAGGTGCACTAACCTGCATATAAGGTAAACTTTGGTCCCAAAGGCATTGGCCTGTACACCCAAAAAATTTGACCTCTAAGTTCAAATTCAAATTCAAAAATTCATTTATTCCATAAAATTTTTTTTTTTTTTTAATCGTTATTATTTTTTCCCCTACCGTGCAGTACGTGATATGACAACTACTGAGAAACACTGCCCAAAAACTCAGTAGAAATCCTTTTTCTTAAAAAAAAAACGTCGTCATGTATGTACAATCATTTTCTTGTGTTGACTTAGACCTACTTAATCCCTAGCATTTTTGTCATTCAAATAAATTGCCCTGCTACACAATTTGGCCTTAATAGCAGTTGTTTTAAATTTATTTAAGGGAAGGGTAATCAACTTATAGCATCAAAACTGTGACAACTGTTTGGTGTATGCAAATGTAATTCACATGCTTACTCTTCACTTCCATAATTTGTCTCATCTTGACTTTAACGGGAGCAATTGATGTCTTTTTCCCTCAACCTCGAGAGAAAACCCCTTGCTAGAACCCCGTCCGTCAATCAGCTTGCAGATAAGGTTAACTTGGGTTCTAAACATCTCGCTGGGGTCCAATATACACAGAGTACCTAATTGTGTCAAGTGAAATTTTCATCATCGGATGCCTGGTATTTCCCAGGACATATATGTTAGCCCTAAAACGTGCTTTGCAGTACATGTCTGTTGGGTGTCTTTTGATCATAGCACGGGGTGCTTCGGTCGGGGACGAGCTCAAGTTTACTAAGCATACATACATACATACATATAATCACGTCTTTATCCCCAAAGGGTTAAGCAGAGGTGAATTAAGACCCACATTTCACCAATCTGTATTCGGTCCCACGTAATAGGGAGTGAGCCTATTGCCGTATTCCGAGCACTATTGTTGTCTCGAGCCATGCCTCTGAGGCTGAGTCTGGGCTGTACATATCTGTCTGATGTTAAAGTTAATCAGCCCTATCCCTAAGTCGCCTTGTACGACACCACATGGGAAGAGAAGGGGTGGCCCAAATTCTACTCTAACTCTACTAAGCATAGATTATTATAACTCAATTCACGCGAACCCAACGCTTGTGTCGTGATTAAGGTTCAAGAAATGTGTCTCGAGGTAACTAGTAATATTTTAAATGTGTGTACTCACCATCCCCGGTCTGGTTGCTGCTGTGCGCGTGGTACTGCTCATCTGTGAAATCATACTCTACGTCAGGTAAGACACATCTGCTCTCGACAATATTAAACAAATTGGGATGAAGCTAAAACAAATGAATGAATACGTAACGTAATGAAATCATACATCCATAGACCACGGTAACTACTTTCCATTAGGTAGGCCCTGTGCTTCTCTGCCACCTAAATGGTATTAAAAAAGTTGACTGTCAATTGATTCTACAAATATGGAGGAAGAAGATTTGAAAAAAATATTACAAAATGTCAACTTTAAGTAACTTTGGTGTTGCCAGCGTCAATAAAATATAGACGCAGCGAACCGTAGCTTTATAATCTGCGTCCCACTTAGCACCAAATAGACAGTATAGTTTTTTTGACATCTTAGCCGTGTATGAAAGGAATTATTTTAATCAACTCATCATTAATTAAACCATCATCTCACCTCCGTTCCGATGGTCGTTGTTAATCAGCTCTTGACTCTGCAACGTTGGGGCATGGATCAGCACCTTCTGCTGAGGACTATGAGGATCTAAACCCTCAACCTCCAGCAGAGGAGCATGGGGCTCATAGGAGTGGACAACCAACTGAGGGGCGTGGAGATCCATCCTTAGCACATCCCCACCCAAAAGTTCCGAATTTGAGTACACAATTTTGAATAAAATTCACAAAACAGTTTTCAAAAAAAAAAATTAACTTCTAGTCAGTTCACTATTTAGTTCAGAATTTGAAATTGTTAAAAATATATTGTCACTTTCTAGTTCTTATTTCAAAAATTTCACAAATTAATTACACCTGAGTTCACGGTTGACACTTGTCGTTTAATTTTTGTTCTTTTTGTAAATTATATGTTATTTTTTTAATCCGTTTTCGGCAGTAGACAATGTGGCACTTTTTATCGTTGATTTCAATGTTCGATGTGGCTTCACTCACGTAATTAATGTTTTTTTCTTCTTTTTTGCTATTGGCACTGACGTTTGTTACTAAAATCTAGATTAGGGATTTTTTTACGAGAATTGTGTAGGAGTATTTTGGTAGTGTAACTGTTTGTTCATCACTTTTTGTCACATGATCGTCCCGTTGACATCAGACGGTATCATCTGATTTTCTTTCGGATTTTCTGATGCTTTAACATTTTTGTACCTGGGAACAAAACAAAATGTTATTAATACTTGTTTGAAGCTAACATGTTTTAATAAGCACCTATTTAACGTAAACAAACTAATGTTGATGTTGCCATTTGTTTAATTTTATTATGAAAAAAATATCAAAGAAATCATAAAAAACGGTTTTACCAAAGTGAACTATTATCTTTTTGGTCAAAAATAGCCCTATTTGTTTTTCACTATGTACGGGACCCACAAGATCGAATGGACTAACTCTTATATTCTAAAATGCTGATATTTTTACTAAAATCCGTTAACACTGTCTATTCTAGGAATCGAACTCCACACACACTACAACACGTAAAACCATGTTAAAAGTTTTTGTATGAAACACAATTCAAACACCATACATACATTCGTACAGATTAAGTGAGGTGCGCGTACGCAGATAAATCACGGCGGCTTCCGTTTTGCGAATAAAATGTGTATCTATGTATTATTTAAAACAACCGGGTTCGTGCCCCGGTACACCATTGTTTTGTATGAAACATAGATGTGTGGTAAGAAGGCTATTGGATGAGGCTTTTTAAACTATGTACGCCATTCTAGTAGTACTTGATCCAAGTCTAGGCGGGGTTTGAACCCGCGATCTTTGCCTTACAGGGGCAATGCTTTGACCACTATGCTACCAGACCCCGCTTAGACCTAGACCGATTAATTCTTTATTTTTTAAACGATTTGAACATTTAGCATGAAAATGCATTAATACTGACCATTATAAAAAAAATAAAGGTGAAAATAAAGGTCAAAAAATTATGAAAATCACCCGCACTTTTCATCATTTGGTTGATATTGGTTAGAAGAGCAGGACATAAGGTCTTATCCCAGTGGTTGTTATGCCCAGAAAAGTATTCTCTCTCTTGCATTTATGACTATAATATTTTTTTGTCACGGATTTTTTTTTTATTAAAAATAAAAAACCCGACAGATCCTGAAAAGATCGTAATAAGCTTTATAGCAGGCCGTACCCACTAATGTTCATTTGGTTTCAGATTTGCAAAATGACTATGACATTTATATATTTTTGTAATCGTTTTTTAATTTCCTTCTATTTAATACCCCACTTGATAAATTTGAGAGAAAATTTTATTTGTACCACTGTTAATTTGGCGCCAAAAAACCAACATACCCAAGAACACTTGGGCAATGAATACTTTTCATTTGAGACATGAATCATGGAAATCCGTACGGTAGTTCAAGAGATATAAGGTTACAAAGAATATTACAAACACACATGCAAGATACGCGCTAAAAACATAACCCTACTTGACAGTTAGGTAAAAAGGATACCCCAGTAAAAGCTTCGGATATACCCGGTATTAACGCTAGTAATTATTTTTAAATTTAAATACCTATGCCACATCCATACAACCTGATTCTCGAGTACAGTCCCAAGTAGATCGTTTCTCATTGCAGCCGCACGGAGGTTTTGTTCTATACTAATGTTTTCAGTGGTATTTGCTTGCATTACAATGCTTGCCGAGCTATATTTGAGAGAGATAAAGGTACCTACTCATTATACTGTTTATCCTCGAAGATTATTTTAGTACTTAGGGTGTAAAAAGGAACAAGTCTAGTAACGTCTACTAGGCATTTAAGATATTTCATTTCCATTTCAAATTACCGTTGAAAATGAATCGCTCACAATCAGACACTTCACAAACAGTTCTATCTCCAGTCTCTGAGCCTTTTGTCAATTCAGTGAGAGTCAACTTCCCAGTCTAATTGTGATCAACTAAACTTCGATATTTTCTATGAAGTGACTGCCATCTGACCTACACGTTCTGTAGTTAGAATTAAATTAATTTCAGTAAAGACTGTAGCGAGCCATTCTCTGCCCACTCTCAATCGAGTAAAACATGTATATAGCAAAAAATAACACGATCATAAATACAAAGCGAAGGGTTTATTATGTTATTATTTTGTACCTAAATTAAGTACAAAATGTGCTAAAAAATACAAAGTTATTTTTATGTTCAATTACAGAGTTAAACTCTTAACGTTGGGTGAGAATATACTGAATCATACAAAGTCTTTGTTCTGTTTTCCTGTATTCCCAGAGCTGCGGAATTAACAGAAACAATCCTACTCCGACTTATTTTATTAGTGAAGTTGCTGACCTGCCCCTTTTGACCAGTATCCGTTTATAGAATACAATAGAATAGATTTTTATTATACAACTGAGGTGGTAGACAAACACACGGCCCACTTGATGAAATGTGGTTACCATGGTCTATTGGACGTATACAACACCAGGGAAGTCACACTCGTGCTGCCGATCTTATAAACATAGAGAGTTTCTGTGCCGTTAGTGTAGAAGACAAAGCAGGAATAGCCTTTGGTCTTCCCACTGACAGCACAAAAACTCTCCAGTGAGCTCTGGCTACCCTACTCACCTCCGGGAACACAACACGAGGTTATTATGGCCTCGGTATTCTGTAGGGTGGAGGTACGGAGATTGATCAATGTTTAGGATTAAAATACGTTGACAACTTTTATAAACATTAAAATACGTGTCAATCCGTTCATACATACATTTACCCATCCATATATACATATAATCACGCCTTTACCCACGGAGGGTTAGGCAGAGGTGAAATTAACACCCACATTTCACCAATCTGTATTCGGTCCCACGTAATAGGGGGTGAGCCTATTGCCGTATTCCGGGCACTATTGTTGACTCGAGCCATGCATCTGCGGCTGAGTCTGGTCTGACATATCTGTCTGATGTTAAAGGTAATCAGCCCTATCCCTTAGTCGCCTTTTACGACACTACATGGGAAGAGAAGGGGTGGCCCAAATTCTACTCTGCCGGAAACCTCACGCCTGCAAATCCCCTAAGGGATAGGCAGAGGTGTATTAACACCCAAATTTCGCCGACAATGATTTTCGGTCGCACGTAATAGGGAGCGAGCCTATTGCCGTCATGGGCTGTATGTAACACCCACAGGAAGAGATTGGGTGGGCCCTATTCTATTCCACTAGGTCATACATTTGTCATTCTATTCTGAAATACGCTGGCCAACGAATTGCCGCTTGTCTAAGAGGGCTGAGTGTTCATAAGATCTTCATTCAAACTTAATTCTAGAAAATGTCCCTTAGTCTTTTTATCCTTAGTTTCATAAAACCCTATACTATATTTAGTATCCTAACATACCTCAGTTAAACTTGAATATACATACACAACACTGTCTATCCGTGTGTTCACAAAAAGGCGATGCGCGCGCGCAAGGCTGTGGGAAATAATTTGACAATACAATACTGTGGGCTACACACGAGATTACATGTTGGCGATACGTCGCGGGATATTGACGAGTATCATTATAAAGTCATTTGTATAGGTTCAAATTTAAAAACTGGGATTTTGATTTTTAATATTGAAGCCTTGGTGGTAAAAAGATGACTTTATGAGATTCCAAGTTCCATTCCCGGGAAAGGGTAATTTTTTCTGCTGAAGAATAAGGCAGCATGCAGTTTTATGTCTCTGAAATATTACCATCCTAATAAAAAAGTCCGGTGAACCTTCTGACGAACCAGGCTCTGATGTAGGCTCTTCTCTTAAGGTAAGTGGATCAGACATCAGTCATTCCGATAAAAGACTATATAAACAAAAATAGACAGGTATAAAAGCGGAATCAATGCTGTTATGTTTCAGTCAGTATTATTCAGTCTACTGTGACAATGCTACTTAATGCTATTTGTACGTATTACACCTATACTATGCTAAAATTAGATAAAAGCAAAATTTGAATGTCAAGTTCATTGTGAACATTAGCTATTACTGATAAGGCTTACACGGTAACCGGTTCTTTTAAAATAAATTAGTAGTACATTTTATATTTACTGAACGTGCCATTGCCATTGAATGTACCTACTAGTTAAAATGTGTCTAACCTGTATGTATGTATGTATGGCCGTATGTATTTTCATCCCTATATTTTCTTGTTGAATTAAATGGTTGAATTGATATTGATGAATGTTAAACATGACAAAAAATCCAATGACATTTGATTTGTATTAAATTTATTTAAAAAAAAAAATTGTTTGACTTTTGGTTTTTCATAATTACAGCAATTGCGTGTTTTTAATTTCAATAATTTTTACTTTATTTTTAATAGTGTAACTATATTTTTTCACTTTATAGTTTTTTGAAAACTTAACTTGCAAATAAGCACACACCTGTTAGGAAGTGGTTACCTATCGACATGTGCAACACCAGAGGCATCACACTCGCACTGCCGACCATGTTAGAACGATATAATGCACTTCATGACGTACCCTAGGTATGACATATTTCCCTGCGTATAAAACCTTTCATCCATATCTTAAGACATGTCTCCCAGTACCGTGTATAGCATGATTTCCCACAAGTTATTCACACGTATCCGCCGATGGTTATCTCATGTACCAACTTATTTATTTGCTTGTGTTTTACCTAATGAATCATTGAATGACGTCAGAGTTGTGTTAACAATTTTCAGTTTTATCGTTTTATATTATTGCAATACTATGATTTTTAGGGTATATGGAGCCTTGTGTATGTTACCTGTAAGCTGTTTTACCTGCTGAGTGATGAACGATGCTATGTCGCAGGCTTTCCTATCGGGTTTGGGTGATCAGGTGACGGTCTCTCCCAAAATCATAAAGACAAAGGAAAAGGAAGAGAACGAGTAAATGGACTCATATTTTCTCTAAAACAACTGGCAACTAATACGATGATGATTGTGATGCTTAATACAATAGCCGCGTGGTTCCCGGCAGAGTAGAATTTGGGCCACCCCTTCTCTTCCCGTGTGGTGTCGTACAAGGCGACTAAGGGATAGGGCTGATTAACTTTAACATCCGACAGATATTCACAGCCCATACTCAGCCTCAGATGCATGGCTCGAGTCAACAATAGTGCCCGGAATACAGCAATAGGCTCACCCCCTATTACGTGGGACCGAATACAAATTGATGAAATGTGGGTGTTAATTCACCTCTGCCTAACCCTCCGGGGATAAAGGAGTGATTATATGTATGTATGTAATACAAGCGTTGGTATTATAAATTCATGACGTTATTGTATTTATGTTATTCTCTTCTGCCTGAATAAGGTGGCTGGGATACTCTGGATGCGGAAGGCGAAGGATCAGGAGGAATAGCGTACATTGGGAGAGGCCTATGTCTAGCAGTGGACTTTGATAGGTTAATGAATTGATTGATTCGCCTCAATACATAAGCTCTTTGAGTTTGTGTATTTATCTTCTGAAAACAAATAATTATGAGAGAAAAAGTAATAATTGTATAATTATACACTCTTTATAAACAATTTAAAAGTTTTTAGAACAGAACGGATATTAACTTAATAAGGGCCTACTAAACCAATTAAACTAATTGCGATTACACCAAACTAAAGTAGGTTATATTGTTACCTAAAACATTAAATTATTATTGTCAGATTTCACTAGTAAAATTTCAACTAACTGTTTTTTTTTACTCAATGTTTAATGAGTTTTTAAAGAACTTGAGCTGTAAGGCCTGAAATTCATAGGTAAGAGAGATAAGGCGTACAGCATAAGCGTCGGTAACATAGTAGTTAAGAAGGTGGCCTTACGATCCCGGGTTCGAATTCTGGTATTGCACTACTGACGTGAATCCATTCCTAAGACAAGCAAACTTCAGCAGCACGATTGTGATACCCCTGGTGTTGCATACGTCCATAGGCCACGGTAACGACTTCCAATCAGGTGAGCTGTGTATAAAAAAAAAGCAATTTAGCTTAGGTAAGGGTGAGAGGGTATACGTTTTAGTAATTGCGGTAGCTTATATATTTTTTTAAAGTTGATGTCATACATATATCGACGCTTTCGTGACTGTATAGTTTCATAAGTACGTACTATACTCTTTTATGTATATTCCACGCCTAAAAGTGGTACTTTCCTGAACAAGGCATTCCATTAACCTTGGTGAGATATTACCACCTGCAGTTTAAAAACTATGCCAAAAGCTTACCGATTTATGCTGATTTATTACGATTCAAAGACCAGAAAAATCGGTAAACGATTCGTGATTCACGTTTACGATTCGATGAGCCATCAAAACCGGTATTACCTATTGCAGTAAACAGGGCACAGGGCTTGTGTTTTGTCTGAAAGAACACACCTGTGGTGACATTGTGAGTTTTTCTTTTATTACATGGAAATAATGGACTAAGTTTTGTTGTTAGTTAGCCTATATTCTTTTAATGGCATTTGAAATATAACCTACCGTAACATTAAGTAATTCTCTTCGGACCGCTTCTTAAAATCGTACAAAACTTCCAAAAACTAAGAGACAATGTGAATAATATAAAATGTTATACTAGTGAAAGTTCGTGGGAATATTACTTACTTATTTAAATATAACTGATTTAAGTTCTATTTATACAATATGAATCGCGATAGAATGCATCGAAATTGGTTTTATTTCAATAAATGAAATTCTTTTTTATACTTCCAAGTCAGTTAGCTAAGCCTTGGTCTAGGTACAGAGCTTCGACCTCCACAACTCACGGGAGATCTAGAGGGTTGTGGAGGTAATAGCAGTCGCTTCACGGAAAAATAGTACAGTCCGACCACTTCGTAGTTAGACTGAAAATTCGAACCCATCTGTGGTGGAAAAACATCAGAAGATGATGATCTTCACAGCATTGTGGCATACAATTTATAGTTAAGGAACACTCCCCAAGAGCCACGTCCTCTTGTACTGCAACTTTCATATAGATCCACTAGCTTCAAGGTAGACATTATATCTATACTAATATTATAAAGCTGAAGAGTTTGTGTGTTTGAACGCGCTAATCTCAGGAACTAATGATTAGAATTGAATAAATCTTTTTGTGTAGAACAGCCCGTTTATCGAGGAAGGTTATAGAGTAAATATCATCACGCTACTACTCAAGGGAGCAGAACTGTAACCTTAAATGTCAACAAATCCGGCAACCTCCCATAGGCTTTCGAAGTATGCCACGGGCGAAGCCGAGGTGGTTCAGCTAGTTATATTATATAAAAGGGAGAACGTGCAAGTCAGAACTTCAACCACAGAAATTCATATTAGGCTAGAACGGCCGTTTAAGCAGAAAACGCGTGGCAGCTTCTAGTCAATTCCTATTGAGACAAGAACTTTGAACGCTTACTCAGTACTGTTAAGACTAGCTTATAATACTGTCTTTGAAAATACTGTGAATATGCCATATTGTGCTATTTCCAACTGTAGAATAAAAATAGGGAACTAAATTTGAAAAATAAATGTATTACTTATCTCTTGTGAGTATTTATTACAGTGAAAAAGTCACCACGCACAACATGCAGGTGAACATAATATTATAGCTGTTCTATCGTAATACATTTCTGTGACTAACTCCCTACGGGGAGAGGGTCACTGAAGAGTTTTTGTGCTATCAGATGGAAAACCAAAGGCTATCCCTGTTTTGTCTTCTACACCGACGGCACAGAAACTCTTTGTGTTTACTAGGTCAGCAGCACGAGTATGACTCTCTTGGTGTTGCACACGTCCATAGGTCACGGTAACCACTTTCCATCAGGTGGACCATGTGCTCGCCTCAGTGGTATAAAAAAAATTGGAAAATTGATCTACTCAGATAAGTCTTGGACTCGCCGTTAGGGCGATGATAGAGCCATCCACTAACACCTTTCCAGAGGTCAGACGTGGTGTTAGGGAATTCCCTTATTGGGGCATATGAGATTCAAGACGCCGTGCAGTTTAAGTTCGTTCGAGTTCGATGAAAGTGCTGAACCGTGATTACCCAGGACAAAAAACAGACGTGGATGCGGCTAGAATAGTTTATTTCAGTTATCATAGTATTTTGAGCTACGGAATTCTCCTTTTGGATAATTCCTCGGATTTAAACACAATATTTGTCTTGTTAAAGCGGGGAGAAAGAGAGAGTCTCCCTTCGAGAAAAGTTTAAAGAAATTGACATTCTAACCGTGGTGTCGCAATATATTTTCGAGAACCTAATGTATGTTTGAAAAATATCTCAAATTTTTAGACTAAGTGATCTAAGCAAGAGAGTTAGCTGAGTTTCTTGCCGGAGTCTTCTCAGGTCGGGGCCGCGTTTCGAACAAATGGTCCATTTGCTAAACTAGTCTAGAATTTTATTTTTGTACTTTGATATTTTGTAAGTGCAGTTTCTAGACAGGCAGTTTTTGACTTTTGACTTTTGGAGGGAAGGAAGAGAGTTATCTGTGAGGATGATCGCATGAGAAAAAGGTACAAGCATGTTACCAAATCGATCAGAACAAACTATCTTACAAAAACTTGACGACAACCAATCATCTTCAGCGGCTACTGTTTTTTTTTAAATAGCTAATGACGAGTGTGGGAATCTTTCGACACCTTCCCACTCTAAGTGAACAATAATAAGATGTTATTTTAAAAAACAAAGTGTTAATAATACCTGCCTATGTGATAAAGATACGGTGATTATTATTTAATATGAATATGTTATTTTTGCTTTTAGTTTTGGTCAGATGGTAGACGCCTCGAAGATCAGCCAAACCCGCAATTAGATTTAAAAAGTGGACCTCAGATTCCAAGGTAATAGCTTCGGATGCAACTAGGAGGTAGGTCCAATTGAGCAGTCCGACTGGGGAAGTACCACCGCCATACTGAATACTGCGGTCATAATAACATCGTGTTGTGTTCCCGGCGAGTTACGGACTGAATTTCGACAGTACAATACTTCGACATGTAGCGAACTTCGAAAACACATAGATCAACAAGTCATTGCTTCGACAGACAATTATTAGACAACGCACATCTTCGAATGACCACTACTTCGACAGATTTTTTTATCATTCTCCTATTACTAGGTGGTTTAAAAAAAATAACCACGAAGGCTAAAGCGGGAGCTCCGCTCCGCTTCGCTCCCGCCTTAGCCTTCTAACCTAACCTATCCGAGTCAGGGTGCTCTGAGTCGGGGTGTTAACCATAATGAAGTAATTTAAGACACAAAAACCAAAGAAAAAAACAGGATACAATTCAACGAAAGACTACAAAAAAAAATCTGTCGAAATAGTGATCATTCGAAGATGTGTGTTGTCTAATAATTGTCTGTCGAAGCAATGACTTGTCGATCTATGTGTTTTCGAAGTTCGCTACATGTCGAAGTATTATACTGTCGAAATTCAGTAGGTAAGTGGTTCCTGGCGGTGAGTAGGGTAGCCAGAGTTCACTGGAGAGTTCTTGTGCTGTCAGTGGGAAGACTAAAGGCTTGTCCTGCTTTATCTTCTACACTGACGGCGCAGAAACTCTCTGTTCTAAAAGGGTCGGCAGCGCGAATGTCATGCCCCTTGTGTTGCACACGTCCATAGGCCACGGTAACCACTTTCCATCAGTTAAGCCATGTGCATGTCCGCCACCTAAGTGGAATAAAAAAATACCGGATTAATGTTAGGATTTAGAAGAGTTTTCGTCTGCTAGTGGCACCTTCTAAACTATGGTAGAAAGGGTAAGCAAGAGAAGTCCTGGCTTGACGTCTTAAAAGGTGACATGCATGCCAATTGTCTTACCATCAGAGACGCCCAAGACTGTGAGCATTGGAGGAGGAAATGCTGGAAGATGGACCCTGAGCTCCCTGTTTACCCCGGCTTCAGCAATCAGAAATCTTTATGATTATGGTGATTTATATCTTTAGGTCCTGTAGCATGAGTGCTGCTGTTACATATTGTATGCTAAGCTTATAATCTTTGGAGATCTGGGTTCTTCGATTTGGTTTTTATTTTTTTGTATGGGAGTGTCTACCGTCTTATATCACAATACTCGGCGTCGGTAGCTCAGTGGTTAAGGAGTTGGCCTCACGATCGAGAGGTCCCGGGTTCGAATCCTGGCCATTACACTACCGACGTGAACCCACTCTTAGCATAAGCAATTTAGCTTACTTGGAGGGGTTAGAGGGATTATTAGTAATTTCGATAATTTCGGTTGCTAATATTCTAAAGGAAAGCTTGTGATAGAGCCTCGTTAAAGTCAAAACTAATGAACGGAATATGGAATCTAGAGTGTTAAAAGTGTAAAAATGTTAAATCGTTTTAGTAAGATGATGATGTTATTATATCTATATGTACATACAATGTTTGGGAAGTCAAACGGCAATCGCTTCCAGAAAAGTCATCATATTTTTTTATACAACTGAGTTGGCCGACAAACACATGGTGGTTACCGTGGCCTATGGACGTGAGCAACACCAGGGGAGTCACACTCATGATACCGACCTTGTAAACACAGAGTTTCTGTGCCGTCAGTGTAGAAGACAAAGCAGGTATAACTTTTGGTCTTCCCACTGACAGCACAAAAACTCTCCAGTTGAATACACAGTCTTCCTTTGTCGCAAGACCCGAAATTCCTTGCCAGCTCACGTGTTTCCCTCTTCCTATAGGCCCGCGTCCTTTAAGCGGGGCGTAAAAAACCATCTGATGAGGCCTTCAAGCTGAGTTGTGACCCTTTTTCCTGAGACTTTGCTTTCAGCTTACCATCAGGCCATGTAAAGTCAAATTGACGTGTCCTGTATAAAATAAAATTTGAAACAATTGAATATTCAGAACCACGCTAATTGGTTCTCATTACTAAGTCGGCTTTTCCCGAAGTGACGTCCTGGTTGCAAGGTTTGGAAACTTGGAATTGGGAAATCGCAAGCATGTTGATGATGACGATAGGACTAACAAGGTAATTCTAATAATAAACTGACTCATAAAATACGTGGAAATCCATGATGGCCGCTAGCATGGCGTCGTGTGGCGTTTACAAAAAATACGACATTGAGCACACGAAATAATTGTTCACAACACAAGTGTTAGACAAAGGCATATTTAATTAGCTGTACGGTGACTATCGGTTTGTGTATTATTCGGAGAGTTCCTGTTTTCGACTATTTTTCCCTGATTTTCACGGGGGAATTTTGTGCATTTAAAAAAGCTTTTAACCCAATTGCATCAACACTATACGAAATTGCAACACAATTTTATTGATATTACATGTAGTACTGTATAGTTTTTAATTTAATAAAATAATGGTTTTAATCTTTGTATCAACGATAATATTGATTTAAAGAATGCAATTGTTTTGCTTACCATTTAATATTGAGATTTTCACTCAATTCACATTCTAAAGGTTTTTAAAGCGCCAAAAGGTTTTACATTATGCTCTATGAGAGAAGTATTAAGCCTTACCTAGATTTAAAATCAATCTTTATGTATTGTAAATGCGAAGTAGATATTTGCTCTTTTTTATTTATAATAAAGACTTTCATATAGACTGTTGTTGACAGTTATAGGATTGTAGTTAGAGGGAATATTAGTAATTTCGATTCTAATAATTTAAAAAAAAAATAAACAAAAAAAGCAGTGAACGAGTTTTTAAGGAGTATTTAACGTAATAAGAGAAAGTCCCGAATTTTTCACAAATCATACCTCTGTACTCAACAGACACTACTATCTACTAACACGTTTAGGCAAGTTCAGTATATTTACGACACCGCCCAAGGACGAACAAGATATTATCGTCATTCACAAAATCATTTTTGGGATTTCTTTGCTGTTTGAACAAAGGATATTATGAAAATGTTATTTTATTTTTGGATGTGCGCAAGGACTGTTGTAGTATTAATTTTAAGTGTTTATGCTAAAATTTACAAAATAAACACAAAATAACCAAACTTATCAGAAGAGCCGAAAAGAATATAACTCTTATATAAACAATCAGAAAACTGGGCCTTACCAACACCTTTGGGGCCCAACCCAATCTCACCTATTAGCCGGTATACCTGCTAAACAACAGATAAGATTGGCTCAATCTTTCTTTTCCGAATCAGAAAGTTAGAAGACAGTCGCACGCACAATGCCGACAGTTAATCTCAATACCCAATAATAACATATTTATTGCGTTCCATAATGTGATACAGATATCATATTAATATTAATAAGTTACAATTATGGACCATGTCGGGCACAGCACAATGTTTGGAGAGAGAGACAGTTTTCTGTTGTACACAGTTTAATTTTGGATATTATTATAATTTATCTATTTGTTTTTTATTAATTAAATATATCTTAATTTAATTCCAGTTTGTTGGATGAGTGATCATGTGAGTAGATGATTTAATAACTGTTTGAGGGTATTATCTGACATCAAGGTTCGAAGTTTAAACAGGGAAATCGTTATGAAGCGATCAGAAAAATTTCAACAATAATAAATAACTCACCGATTTGAAGTTCTAGCAAAAGTATTAAAAAAAAAATCAAACAAATCCAGGAAACACAATAATTGTGCTATTAACATACCGACACGGGAATTGAACACACCCCATGCAAGTTAACCGTTCACATGCACGTAATGCAAGCGCATGGGGTGCGATTGTCCATCGGCATTTCAGGGTTAACATGTAAATTTTGATAAAGTGCTATAATTTGTTAGGAAATTAATCGTTATTTTGAGCGCATAGGTGGAAAACGGTACTATTTGTTTTCGAAAGTGTAATAGGGTGAGTTTTGTATGACTTTTAGGCATGCATTCTAGACTGGTACTCAGGTCTGAATTCCGATTTATCTGATGACAGATTGTAGAGACCATCTATCAAATCCTGTCCTCAGTTGATTTGAGATTCAATACTGAGTATCGTTCTAAAACACGGGCCTTAAAGTGAAATGATAATATTTTTACTGTTGTGTTTTCAATATAACTTAAACTAAAGTGATCATGATAATTCAGAAGTTGCCTTTAACATTTCCAGCGTAGAATCTCATCTTGTTCCCGCATTTCATGGGAACCTATACCCGGGATTAAAATTGTAAAATCCTTAATTTATCCGTTTATTAAATTTCTAAACATCTATTCAGCCATTAGAGCGTTATTGTATGAAAAACATTTCACAATTTTCACATTTATAATATTTGTAGGATAGGATAAATCGACTACCAATAGTACCTGCCAAAGTGTCAGCCAATTATTGTTAACGAAGGGGTGGTATCAAATGTACCGGAAAATTGCTATTATTTACAAAATAACTTATTTTAGAGCTGTTCTAGCGGTTACGCTCAAGCGGTAATCGGCAAGGGTGTTTCCAAATATTGTAAAATTATTCTTACCCGCCCGTAGCCTTCGGGTTCACTCGTGTAAAATTCCGATCTCTTACCACCAAACTAAAAAAATGAAATCCAGATGATATGAATTACCATTTCAGATGCGGAAAACCTCAAAAATATGGGTCCTTGACAGATGCCTATTAGGCTTCGCTTTAAGCATCGGGAATCGTAAGAAGAAGCTCAGAATAACCTCCTTCCTCCATGAGTGCGGGCCTGGGGATGATGGATAGAGCAGCAGAAGACCCTAGCAGAAGCAGGCCAAGATGACTGCGTAATACACGCCTCCCCCTACCAGGGGGCTAGATGTGGACACAGTGGTCTCTATACCTGACGGGGGCCAGCTCAAATGAAATGGCCCTGTGTCGACCAGAGTGCGAGAAAAATATTTTCGATGATCTAATCTCCGGCTACCTATGACCCACAGGCGGCGTGTATTTCAGTCGGTTCCATGGGTATTTTAAGCACGGGAAATAAGAGAATGAAGAAGAGGATTTTTTTGGGATGCAACAAGTAAAGCTTACATAACTAGTTCCGTCACAGTCAAGACTAACCTACAAACTAACAATATAAGTGCCAGTTCACACGTGCGCTCCCACGAGTCAATGTCTAGGGCGCGCGTGTGAACCCGCCTAACAATACGTAACTTATGTCATGTGCTGATAGCGAAAGGAAGAATGCTTTTACTTTGACCTCGCTTAATTGTATTACATAATACGAGAGCTTTTAAGTTCATTGTTAACTTTAGTAACGTGATTATTAAATCATCAGCTGCATGTCTGGTTCTTCTTATTGTAAGCTTTGGAGCCTTTTCGTCATCGACATTTAGACGTTATCCTGATTGCATCCGAGGCCGAGATGCCCTCGGAGCTCAGGGTTCGCCTTCCAGTACTTCCTCCTCCACCTCGCACGATTTTTGGCGTCCATGGTAGTGAGATGTCAAGCTAGGACTTTTTAGGCCTATCCCTTCTACCTGGACCCTTTGGAGCCTTTTATAATGTGGAAATCCCCTCAGATGCCCCCCGGCGGGGGTGAGTATGGCGAACTTAAACCGACTAAGCAGCACGCCGTTTGGGTTATTAATTGCCGTAAATCACGGTACATAGAATCTTTAAAAATTGGTTTTATTTTAATGAGTGATATTCGCGTAAACTTTACAAAATATCAAATGATAAAATAAAATAAATTACAGTACGAAATTTAAAATAAGTACATACATAACATTATCCGATAATTATAAAGTTAGTACCACTCATTACATGGTACTCAAGCCATAATATCCCGGCATGCCATTTGGCTCAAGAACAGCTGGCACGTTGGTGGTGACAGACAGACAGCTTTGGATTATCGCGTAAATTATACGTTTTGTTGTAATAACGGTTGAATATATATCCTAATGAATATTATAAATAAGAAATTGTTTTATTTTGTTGTGTTTGTTTGTTTATTTTGGTGTGAATTGTGAAAGCGATAACCAGAGGACTTTAAAAACTAATTTAGATTAAAAAACGGTTTATTCAAAGAAAAAATACATTTAACGTAAGTTAAGAATTTATTGTCGTTGTTTGTATCTGTTTATTTGCGGTTTGTTTGTTTATTTTCAATCGTTCGATACCCTGAAATCCGACTGGCTATCCCGGCTTATCCGATTAATATTATGATGTATTTGAAAAGATGTTTAAAAAGTTTGTTATTTAATCACGCTCTAACAGCTGAATTTGGCTGACAGAGATAGAAAATAACCTCAAATAACACATAAGCTATTTAATGGCGCTAGTGAACGCGGCCGCTACGCAGGAGGCGCGGGTTCGATCCCCGCTCAGTGCAAATATTTGTATGCATGAATATGTATACTTGCATTGGTCTGGGTGGTTTCTATGTATTTACAAAAAAAACCTATCTAAGTATGTTTATCCGCATTCTAGATTCCATAACACAAT
Source organism: Eilema caniola (assembly GCA_949126895.1). Lineage (NCBI taxonomy): Eukaryota > Metazoa > Arthropoda > Insecta > Lepidoptera > Erebidae > Eilema > Eilema caniola. The sequence goes on from OX421488.1 coordinate 14,014,804, forward strand.
GTAGTTAAGCTATGCTTACCATGGGTCTAGATAGCGTTGTGTGAAATGTCGTGAAAGATTTATTTAGCTTTTTAGTGTGTTTTTGTGTGTATACAGTGCATGTCCGTATTATCAAAAAGAAACGAGTTTTCATGACTATTAAGTGAGTGCAGAACTAAGGCTGGTTCGAGATCACCAATGCGACGTCTGGCCGAAATTTATAATGAGAAATTTGTTGACATCGTCATATATTTTGCACAGACGCCAGATAAATTTGAAAAATCTCCTGTAAATGTTATTGAACCTAATACATTGCCTTCATAAAATAATGTATCTAAAATTATATAATGTATAACAATAATCTAATTATAATTTAAATAATTATATAATAATCCGTGCTACCAGAACATGAAACTCACTTGGTTTAGGCCCGTGATTTTATTAAATTAACCGAAGTGTCCTAAACACATCGAGAATAAAAACAATATCAATGTAAATAATAATAATGATGAGAGGAGAGGCCGGCCACCGACTTGCTTGGGACTTTCTGCAAGATAAGTCGGTAACTTTGGTTCTTTGTCGGATCACCTCGTTTCGAATTCTATCCTTCAGAGAAACTCCAAGCATAGCTCGCTCCATAGCCCGCTGACTTTTAATTTACGGACTAGCCCTACCGTTAGTGTCCACGTTTCGGCACCGTAAGTCATAACAGGTAGGAACCAAGTAACCAAAATAACCTCTAATAATGCGTAGTTATGTGTGTATGTTGTGAATGAACCTTGGCGAGGCTTCGTAACTAATTTGTCGTGTATTGTGACGTACAATAAAGGTACATATGAGCAAAGAGGCTTTATTGTCACTAAGGCCAAGACTGCTATAACGCAGCGATAGTGAGGGACTGTTCAGATACAGTGTTCGATTCCCGGATCTGGCAAAGCTTTGGTATAATTTTACTAATATTAATATTACTTTATGTAAAACCTATTCAATGGATTTAAATGAAACTTTACAATAATATAGCTTATATATCAGAATAACACATAGGCTACAATTTATAACGATAACCGATAAACGAAAAATGATAATAAGACACGTTTTATAATTAATCATTATTATTTTAAGTAGCTAAGTATTTTTTTTTTTCTGTAATTATTTTTTCTAAACTGTGCCTTCAGGGCTCGTGTATGATTGAGTTTTGTAGTATGTGTATAAAATCTTATCAAATATACAAAAACTGATAAAAATAAAATAATAGCTGTTAGTTTAGTGGTTAAGAAATCGGGCCTAGAATTGTGCGGTTTCGAGTTCGGACTCTGTGTGGTTTCGAGTTCGGACTCTGTTCCTTAAACTCTTTAATTAAACCCAAAAGAATAAGTTCTTTTAGGTCAGTACATTTGCAAGACCTACAAGCAATAACTACTGCCCATATTATTGTAATTATAATGTGTGAGTGTATATATTTTAAAAGTACACCGTTAAAAAAAGAAAGTCGGTATTCCAATGAGCTCTAATTGCATTAGTACCTCCTTATCTTGTAAGATCTCGTGATAAGACAACTCATAACACGTTTACTTACCGCAGTCGGTTAGAAATAAGTTGTAATTACGATACTGCCCCTCGATAACGAGTAATTAATTGTGTCTGTTTATTATTGAATTGTGTATGTAGACTTAGATAAAGTGCTCGCCTATAGACAAAACGATTCTGTTAGTGGAATTGCTTCGAAGCAAAACTCTTTCATTCAATAATTCATTGCCACACAATGAATTATTTGACACTTATGATTTTTATTGTAATAGTAATGATAAATAATTTACTATTTTTTGAATTGCTAATCTATATCATCTCAAATCATTATTTTATCAATGTCTAAACAATGATATTTCCAAGAGTCTTGAGGCCGCGTGGTTCCCCGGCAGGGTAGAATTTGGGCCACCCATTCTCTTCCCATGTGGTTTTGTACAAGGCGCCTAAGGGACAGGGCTAACTTTAACATCAGACAGATATGTCCAGCCCAGACTCAGCCTCAGATGCATGGCTCGAGTCAACAATAGTGCCCGGAATACTGCAATAGGGTCACCCCCTATTACGTGGGACCGAATACAGATTGATGAAATGTGGGTGTTAATTCACCTCTACCTAACCCTCCGGGGATAAAGGCGTGATTATATGTATGCATGTATGTCTTGAGGCAAAGGGCTGGCGCGGTCATTTGTCACTTTGAATCTCACACTGCAATTTAATGTAGGAAAGAAAAGATAGCTTTACTTTTTTTTACATTCATACCTACCTTTGTATTTGACACATGAGCAATAATAAATCAAACTAAAGAAGCCGTACATCAAGCTGGCAATATTATCTATAACACTATTATTAGCTCCAAAAATCATATTCAAACAATATTATTCCGGCACAAAGTCATTATTTTATAATAAAAAATTACATAGGTAGGTATAAGTAAAGATCATGATGAGTTCGTTAACCCCAATTAATTGCTTGATTATAAGACAATAGAGCAAAAACTATTGTCAGTGATTGAATAATTGCTCGCGTAGGAAAAAAACGTATACAATCATTTCTCTGTAGGAGGAAATTTGCAGATTTGTGCCGGCTTTTAGATAGCCTGTAGAGAAGAAGGTAGTTATCTCATTAATAGATTTGTTACTAAGATGGCAAATGACACAGGATTTGAGGAATCCGATTCGCACTCTCCAATTATTTAGTTCTGTTTACATTGTTTCAAATATTTTTTCTATGTGTACATGTATGTAGTTTCTATGTGTAAAAAGTAGCCTAAATTACGCCTTATAACATCAGCAGAAAAAATCCTATCAAATTCAGCCCAGTTTTTTTTACTTCCGAGATTTAAGAATCCCGGAAGTAAAGAACTTCAAGCTATCATAAAGTAAGCTTACTCTTTCTTAAAATCAAATCAATATATCTTTATTGTATGGTACACAAGAAAAAGCACATTACAATAAATGGTAGGTATAGTTTCGTAGTATACATACAATTGGCAACCTTATGGCACTTCTTCTGTAGATTTAGCTTATTATAGCTTAAGCTTGAGTGACTGACGGCTGACCTCCTTATTCCAAGAGCCAGAGAAGAGACAGCCTTCGCTAAAGTATCATCCGTGGCGTGCCGGTAGTGAACGCGGCCGCTACGCAGGAGGCGCGGGTTCGATCCCCACTCAGTGTATATATTTGTATGCATGAATATGGGTATTTGCATTGGTCTGGGTGTTTCTATGTATATTATTTATCCATTAACAAAAAAAAAAATATCCAATTATGTTTATCCACATTCTAGATTCCATAACACAAGCTAGTTAAGCTATGCTTACCATGGATCTAGATAGCATTGTGTGAAATGTTGTGGAATATTTATTTTTTATTTATTTTATTATTATTTATATCGGCTTGCAGGTTTTCATCGAACGTTTTGGTGGAGCCCAAAAAGCCAATACTCTAATTTAAGATTTTTATACAGTATTAATGGTTTTTTTATACCACTGAGGTGGCAGACAAGCACACGTTCCACCTGATGTAAAGTGGTTACAGTGGCCTATGGACGTGTGCATCACTAGGGTAGACACACTCGCGCTGCCGACCCTATAATCACAGAGAGTTTCTGTGCCGTCAGTGTAGAAGACAAATCACAATCAAGAAGCCTTTGGTTTTCCCACTGACAGCACAAAAACTCTCCAGTGAGGTCTGGCTACTGGGAACACAACACGAGGTTATTATGGTCGCGGTATTCTGTATTCCAATACCACTTACTTTCCAACCTTCAACTGTAACCAAACCTCAAATAAATTCAAAAACAAAAAGCTTTATCTACGAATTCACCATCTTAAACAAAATGTTGTCCGTTAAAACATTAACATCTAAAAAAGTTAAACAGATACACTTGGGGTTGTCTACCCTGCGCCGCGCACGGGGGTGAGTACCCTAAGGTCGTTATGCCACCTGCGTCTGACCTGACATGCTGGCGCGTGCGCGGCAAAACACGTTATATTCAGACGAGATTTATCGATTGTATAATGTCGTTTGATTCTACAAGTAGATTCTAGTTATAAAAAGGTTTGTAGTAGGATAGTAAACAGATAGAGGGTGAGCCTCTTGCCGGCAATCGGGTAGTTTTTATGGACACATTTTTTTTTTACCAGACATAGTTTTTAAAACCTCTTTTCACAATGAAATCTAATCACAAAATGATAGTCAAACTTGATATAACTGCCTTACTAATGCAAACAAATCAATTTCTTTTTAAATTTCATTCCCTAAATTTAACATAGCACTTTTAGCTGTACTTAGTTTAGTTCTAGCTAGAATGTCTTAAAATATTATTTAATATTTTATTATGCATGAATAATGCCACACATGTACTTATGAATACACGGTTAAAAGTATTTATAAAACCATGTCAAAAAGATCTTTGATACTGATAGAATATAACAAATTTCCGCTATGCTGTGTAGGCGAAACCGCTGGCAGCAACTAGTCTATAAAAAAGTTAGCACAATTTGTCTATCACCAATTACAAAGTACTACACACACATATTAACTAACCTGTATTGTCTGTCGGTATGCAAATAACCAACGTTTCCCACATAAATTGCGCACCTGTTGTAAAATGGAAATTTAAATTTTTAATGTGACAACCCTAGCTTGTGGGGGACAGTGTAATTGTGATCGTTGACTTTTGACTGTTGTATGAACTACATACATATATTATTATTTATATCTTTCTATATATAGGGCATAAAAGAAAGCAGGACATTGATGCCTGGCTACCTGTCGCATCGCCCGAGCAGAAACGGCTATATCCAGTACCATTGCTTAGTCCCGTTATGGAACTAAATAACATTTTCAACAGAAAAAAAAATCACAGTAGATCTATAGTGGAACTAGAGAATGGTACTACCAACTAGAATATAGTGAGGTCCACGAAACTACTGGGTGAAAAAATACCAGTAGTTCTATAATGGAACTGGAGAGTGGTTCCACCTACCAATCTACACTACTATTATAAAGAGGAAAGATTTGTATCTTTGTAATGAATAAACTTCAAAACTGCTGTGGCTTTTCAAAAATTCTTTCACCATTGGAAAGCTACATTCACCCTGAGTAACATAGGCTATATTGGATTTCCACGGGAACGTGTTTACCACCTGTGCGAAGTCGGAGCGTATCGCTAGTAAATAATAAAACCATTTTCACGGTATAACTGGGACGAAAAATCTCAGTAGTTCTATAATGGAACTAGAGAACGGTAGGAGGTACTATTCCACGAAACTACTGGGCGAAAAAAATCCCTATAGGTAGTTGCATAATTAAACTAGACTATGGTACTACTGGAATAAAGAGCCCCAGGAACCGGCCCGAGACCGTGGCACTTTCTCTGTACTCCACAGTGAGGCTACCTGTGTATGATAGGCAGCCAATACCTTGTGGGGATTCTGGAGAATTCTTTTACACGGTATCGCCTGGTTGCAGTCAGTCCGATCCTGATAGAACCACGTCAATGCTAGCCCCGATGAGGTAGTGTTCGTAAGGGGTTTAAAAGGGCACTAATGCTTGGCTTATCCCACCCACTCCACGATTTTGTTCCCAAGGGGTCTAATACTAGACTCCTGTTACCCACTCTTTCCTTTCCGGCCAATCCCGATTTTATCCAAAACTTTTACTTTGGAGCCACGAGTTTGATCTGCTACCCTATTTATCATAATTTGGTTTATCTTACATTTTTCTTCTTCAATTTAATTCTGAATTTTCTTATCAGAAGCGTTAGAAACCAATTAGGTTGTTCAATTTCGATCAAGTAGGTAGTTTTAGTTTTTTGTGTTATGCTCGAAATAACAAATAAACAATAGACATTTACAGTTTTAGAATATTGTGAATAGACAGAAAACAACGGGGCTTGACCGCGTTTAGTACTTGACCTAAATTCACCGTTTTAAGTCCAAACCTTTCAATTAATTTAAACTGACTGGCAACGAAGAACTACGAAATGTTCCCAAAATAAAACACACGCTATCTTTTCAGGCGAATCATTCTTCTTTAGACAGATCCAGTTGCCTAATCTGAAAGTGAAAAATAACCATATGCAAGCTCTAAAGACGCAGCAAGTCTCATTTCTATGCGATATAAAAAACGGCTACTAGGTAAGTAATCACTACATAGTATAAAACAAAGTCGCTTTCTCTGTCCCTATATCCCTTTGTATGCTTAAATCTTTAAAATTACGCAACGGATTTTGATGCAGTTTTTTTAATAGATAGAGTGATTCAAGAGTTAGGTTTATATGTATAATACATGTTTAATATAGTAGAGGGTGCAGCGGGAACGGGATCTGACGCCACGCGGGCGGAAAAATATTTGCGGTACGAAGTTCGCCGGGTCAGCGAGTAAACTATATACAAGCTCTATTGACGCAGCAAATGTCACTTCTATGCGACATAAAAAACGGCTGCCAGGTAGGTACTTCGGTATAAGATGTCATATACATACACCCTATGACATGCACACATTGACAATTTAAGGAACAGTATTGACATTAGCGTGCTCACACAGACTTGTTTTTTTGCACTGCATTTTGTTAGTAAAGCTGTGTCTATAAAGTATATGGTCTAATCCACAAACAGACTTAGTTCTCTGAAGCTATGAAAGAGAGTAAGACTTTTTTGCTTGTTGATTAATTAGGATACATTAAATTAACAACTAATACATTTTTTTTATAAAATTCTTGTCTATTTATTCGCGTTGGATTAAAAAACTACAGGATTTTGATATGAGTATTATATAGGTATTACTCAGATTTAAAAACTGTGGTATGTTCCATCAATCAATTACAATCAAATATATAGTTTTTAAATCTATGTAGAAACCACAAACGTAACAATTAAAATAAATTAATTTAAAAAAAACCCGGCTGATGCTGAAAAGATCGACACAAGCTTTAAAGCAGGCAATACTCATTAATTTTCTCTTCGTTTAAGATTTGCCAATAGATACCGCATCCTTTTTAGCATCAGTCGGGTTATTTTATTTTTAATATTTTTTATTTGAAACTTTTTAGTTATGACATATTTATATTTTTTGTAATCGTCTTCTAATTTCCATTATTTTAATACCCCACTCGACAAGTGTTCTTGAGTGGAGACCGCGACTCGGCAAGCGCAGTGTAGGATGCCCTCCGACCAGGTGGGATGACGATCTAAGAAAGACTGCAGGCAGATGCTGGATGCGGCAAGCTGAAGACAGGGCGCTATGGCGCTCATTGGGGGAGGGCTATGTCCAGCAGTGGACTAATATAGCCTGATGATGATGATGATGATGACTCGACAAATTTGAATGATAAAAATGATTCAAATTTGTCGAGTGGGGTATTAAAATAATGGAAATTCACACAATTCCACATATATTTTGGCGCCAAAAACTAATATACTTATTTATATTTTCCTTTATTCATATTTTATTTACCCAAAAACACTTGGGCAATAAATATCTTTCATTTGAAACATGAATTATTGAAATCCGTACAGTGGTTAAGGAGATACGAACGAAAAACATAACTCATCTTGGCAGTCGGGTAAAAATAGAATTATAAAGGTTACTTTTGGTTGCGATAACCGACCACTTCGCGAGTGAAGACGCGTGGTATCATCTAGTCACATATACCATTACATATTTTCAATACTTTTGTATAGGTACCCTGCAAACGGTACCTCGACGTTAATAACCTCCGTGGCGTGGCGGTAGTGAACGCGGCCGCTACGCAGGAGGCGCGGGTTCGATTCCCGCTCAGTGCAAATATTTGTATGCATGAATATGTATATTTGCATTGGTCTGGGTGTTTCTATGTATAATATGTATGTATTTACAAAAAAAAAACGTATCTAAGTATGTTTATCCGCATTCTAGATTCCATAACACAAGCTAGTTAAGCTATGCTTACCATGGGTCTAGATAGCGTTGTGTGAAATGTTGTGGAATATTTGTGGAATTCAGATGAGAATAATTACTTGTAATTCTCCTCGCGTGCCAGCCCTAGGTCCGAGCCCCAGCAGGTGACATGCCACGTGTCTCTCGTGATTTTTTGTGGCGTAAATGTCATCGCTGGTCAACGGGTTCGATGATCGGCTGACGTTATTATTGGCGGGATTTTATGTTTAACGTTGGTTAACTAGAGTCGGATTGTTTTTATATTTTTAAGCATTTTTTACTAATTTTGTGGATATGTAGTTATACTGTGTGGTATATTTTTTATGTGCAATTTTTATGTGCTCTGGCTGTAATACCCGGCCGTGAGTATTGCAGCGAGAGCTCACTGGAGAGTTTTTATGCTGTTAGTGGGAAGACCAAAGGCTATTCCTGCTTTGTCTTCTACACTAACGGCACAGAAACTCTCTGTGTTTACAGGGTTAGCAGCACGAGTGTAACTCCCCTGTTGTTGCACGCGTCTATGGGCCACGTTAACCACTTACCATCAGGTGAGTCGTGTGCTTGTCTACCACCTCAGTTTTATAAAAAAAGTACTTAGTTTAATTGACTTGTGTGTCATAGTAGCATGACGGCATGACACAGCACGATCGTCATGCTCCATATGCATAATTTGAATAAAAATTCTAAAATTCTAATTGTCTTAGTTTTATTTATTAAATTTTCTCTTTTTTTTTTATTAATCAACCATAAACTTTCTTATCAATGATAGAATATTACAAACTCCACCTAAAAATCATCAAAAAAATTTTCTTATTCTGATGCAACTGGAACGCTGTGATGATTTTATGCTACCCGAAATCGATTTCGTGTCAAAGCACTTACCACCACTGTGCTATTGGACAGATATACAACAAAGAAAATAATACTAAACGTCTGTTCAATACAATATACATAAGATCGTTACAAAATACATTACTAACACATGTTCTAACGAAAATTCACTTTTTTTATACACTATACAGCACGTGGATACACCAATTATAGGGGGTGAGCTCATTTCCGATGTCAATGATATCAAACTACACGTCCTGTATTATTTTGTAACAGGTTTTTAAGTTTGAATAGATCTTTTATTCCTCTGACGAATGGATAATGTCGGTAGACAATTATTGTAATGGAATTTGAATTTAATATAAATTGCTTTATTTAGAGTAAAACGGCGTATGAGGCCCCTATGAAGATCTTCGGAGCTCAGGTCTAATTCACCTGCGATTTGATGCTCCTATTAATTAACAGAGACTTTTTTTTATATAAGACACGTCAATTTGACTTCACCTCGCCTGATGATAAGTTCTCTAGGTTGGGAAGCATATATGAAGCCCAGCTTATCCTAGAACGGTTTCCATTGGCGAACGGTGTCCGAACTCCATGTTACTGTATGAAATCTTTCTCAAGGTCTACTATTTCTATGCCAAATTGCATCGAATCGGTTCAGTGGTTTAGGCGTGAAAAAGGGATAAACAGACACACACACACTTTTAAAATTTGTAATATTAGTATGGATATATCAAAATAAGACATAAAATCTGTTATGATACATAAAATCTAGGTATAATTTGAATTTAAAAAAAAAGCCTAAATAATTCTACTCACGACTCTGAAAATATCAGTAAAATATGGGTGTGTATGAACCCCTGCTTAATTATACATATTACAGACCTGAGTATTTGTTTGTAAGTATGTAAGTTTGTATGAATATTTGAAGGGAAGAATTGAATGGAATGAATTGGTATAAAGCGATCAAAGCCTGTAGCGTGCCATAGTTTCATACAACCAGAAGCTAGGACGATAAATAAATAAAAAAACCATATTGGTATGTTAATGGCCAAGAAACTAGGAAATACATTAATCATCAGTTATTTGCACTATACACAAACTTATCAAAACAGTTCGACATGAAAATACTCAAGCAAATTTAAACCTTATTGCATACAAAATTAATTCTATCAAACATTTTTTTGAACTATCTCTATAAGTTTGAAATCAAATACAGCTGTTTGTACCAATATACAAGCTAAAATGATCCTTGTAACATTGAAATAAGAGCGTTGCCATAATTTTATCAGCTGTATTCTCAAAATTGGTTTCTCACCAGCTGATAGGAAATGCATTTTTTTTTCTTAACACTAAACTGTTAGGGGTGGGTTTTTGTGAACATAACGGAAGACTAGGCTTGACACCTGTCGTTGCTTAGGGTTAAAGAACCCCAAGAGGTTAAGGGACTGTGATAAGTAGTTTTAATTGGTCAAGTGGCAGTTGTTAGACAAGTTTTTTTAGTACTTACGTTCAGTGCCAGAGAACCTATGCGTGGGACTACAAGTTTGATTTTCGGGATGAGTAGGACGTCTTTGAGATTTTAGGTTCTGAAGAATATAGCATCTGGTAAAGACAATAAAAAGTAGATACTGGTTCTATGGTTTTTTTTTAAGTTATGGGCTATTTGTAAAAAAAAAACTACTAGCTGGTTTTCATTCCATATAAAAATGAGCATTGGTGGGAGGTGAAAACTAATGATTATTTACGGTGTACCCATATGATGGCAACAGGTTCACACCCTATTAAATTATAGTTAACGAAATGTGGATGGTAATTCACTACTGCCTACCCCGTATACATGTATTTATGTATCTTTCAACGTCACATCATAATATATTTTTTTTCCATTTTCCTATGTTGATGTGTACACGACGTAACTCAGGGCTCAAACCTGCACCGTCCCTACAATCCCGATACTAACAGCGGTTTTCTGAAAATTATAGTTATTGTTGAAACACAGTTACCTACCTTCCAACTCGGCGAGTGTTGTTACAACTAGTTTAAGGGGTTATGCGCTATTATAAAGTTTTAAAGCTTTGAAAATGTATAATATTGTGATATCTTAGGAGGGTGTGTGTATGAGTGGATATGTTTGTGTGAGCATGTTTGCAACATCGTTATTAAATTTACGCGGCAAGTGTAATCGGTACCTTTGTACCGGGAGCGATCAGGGCTGGGTTATTCGACTAATACCGAATTAATAATACTGAATTTATATTTTATACTTGCTGACCTGGCAAATTGCGTACCCCCCCCCCTCCCCCCCGGAATCAATAAAAAAAAAGTCCCAATGTCCCATATTTTCTCACCGTTTAAATCTTCTTTACACCTCTAGAAACATTACAAGATTAAGATAAGATAAATCAGTTCAGCCGTTCTCGAGTTTTAGCGACACCAACGAACAGTAATTGATTTTTATAGATATAGATATATTTAGAATTAAGGTGATATGACATATATTATTGTATTTTGGCGAATAATTTTTTTTTTAATAAACTGAACGAACTTATAACGAAGTCGGGTGTGATTTAGACATAAGACCAATCGCTAAATCGATGAAATAGGTTATTTTGGAACACCATGTGTGTATGATATGATCGAAAACTTAACGACTTAGTCGTATGCTATAAAATGTAATAGACTACTTCTAATATATTATTTTTTTACATTTATGGTAGGGTCTGCCGTCTTTCCCCCAAGCCCTGACAGGAAGACCTGCGCTTGTGTCTCAGCAGGCGAGTCAACTTGCAGGTTCAAAAGACTTAAGCTCCAATAAGTTTAGTGGGGTCTCGTAGACCCACTTTTTTTAAAGAGGTCCCATAGACCGTAAATTAAATATAAAAATATACATTTCTTTTTAAATAATATTACAATTGCAAAATTATAGAATGTCAATGAATATATATATATATATATATATATATATATATATATATATATATATATATATATATATATTTGTGACTGTCACATTTGACTTTTGGAATGGACAACAAGTTCAGCGAGCATCGGATCTATCTTAACCAGCTACCTACTCGAAGGTACTAAAAAACTTTCAAATCTAAAACTACTGAAGCTTAACATTAATAATAAAAGAAAGTTGCCTAGGGAGTGTTTGTCTGCCTAGTGCCTAGGACAATATCTAGGTCGGCCGGCCAGTCTAGCCTCAGGGAAACATCTTCACGACAGTACTGTACATTTGAGGCTGTATTTGGATTGCTAGGTAAATATAAGGTCAGGGACTTTATCATCTCTTAAGGTATGATTCCGAAGTCAACCGCATACGACAACTTTTTTTTTATACCACTGAGGTGGCAGACAAGCTCACGGTCCACCTGATGGAAAGTGGTTGCCGTGACCTATGGACGTTTGCAACATAAGGGAAGTCACTTTCGTGCTGCCGACCCAGTAAACATAGAGAGTTTATGTGCCGTCAGCGTAGAAGACAAAGCAGGAATAGCCTTTAGTCTTCCTACTGACAACACAAAAACTCTCCAGTGAGTTCTGGCTATCCTAGTCACTGCCAGGAACACAACACGAGGTTATTATGGCCGCAGTATTCTGTATTCGTGGTACACATGCCGCATACATTACTTGTTTCACTTCGATACGGATAAAGGAGACCATTGGGAAGCCGCAATGAATTTCGCGTATTTGCTGCGTACGTCTGCAGTTGACGCATGCGGTCACCTTCGGAATCGTACTTTAAAAGTAATATTATTTCGATCTTAGAACTATTTTCGTCTGTTTATATTTGCTTAGGTGCTGTGTTTTTAAGACAAAGTGTAAAATGTAACAAATAAACGAATTATATACATGTAGAATATACTGCTTCCGGAATATATACATGTCAAAGCGACAGCTCAGGAGGGTCAAATCAACATCATAAAGGTTATTTTATGACTAAATCATATAAATACTAAAAATGATATTTCGAAAATCAACGCGGCTTATAGTACTAGAGATGGGTAAACTGAATGAGACGCATTAAGAAGAATCGTTTCACTATGGTGACTCGATAACTTAACTATTCCCTCTAAACCTTAACAATTCAGTGATTCACCGATTCATCGAGTGTCCGCCGAGTGCTGAAGTGCCGACTGACTACGAGAGTTCGGAATCGTTCGGGTGGTGTCGGGAGATTTCCATTTCACAGACTACTCTAGTGGAATTAGAGTCTATCTATTCAAAGATGATACTATACTACAAAATTGGGAAGGCATCTGAGCTGTATGAGCATTGATGCTGAGAGTTGACTATTTATTTGTTTGGGTTATACTTTAAAAGTACTTAGGGGATGTCCCCGTGTTTAGTTTGGCTTGGCTGTTGATTTGTCGTTGTTTATAAATGATAGGTAATTCGTTTTGTTTTGTTATGTTTTTATCCTAAATCCTGATGAATATAAGCCATTTCATGTGAAAATGAGTGACCTACACGGTCACTGTTGCCTTATTACTGTTTAGTTTAGCCTGTTGGAAATTGTTAATGACCACTTGTATAGTGTTGCCCAAATGCAAGACCAAGACGAGACTTAGCCAGTCTTGGTCTTGGTCTTGCGTCAATACACCTGGTCTTGGTCTTGGTATTGCGCTCTCAGTCTTGGTCTTGGTCTTGGTCTTGCAGCAAGAGTCTCGCAAGTCTTGCAAATACCTATTAGCTTATTGCTATTTACTAAACACGTTAGTTTAGATCTTAGAACAACGTAACAGAGTATGGGTACATGTTTACATTGACAGTTTAAATTGACATAGGCATAGTAAACCACCAAATTAATTAAATTAACTTGTTAATAATTATAAAAAAACTAGCTGATGCCCACGGCTTTACCCGCGTGGATACTGTAAAAACAATCCTTGATGCGGATTATATATCATTCTAAAATTTCAGCTCGATCGGTGCAGAACTTTTTGAGTTTTTGAAGCGTACCTACACAAACCAACATAACATTTTTATATATATAGATAGATAGATGATGCAATTTAACTCCCTAAGCGTAATTACTAACTTTAGGTAGGTACCTATTATGATTTACTGTGCGTGTTTAGTGTGTGAGATTAGCAGATTTCATTAGTGTGCGTAATTTTTTGGGCAATTTGTCGTACTCGTCTTTGCTACGTACGTGCATAAGTGTAACTTGTAAGAAACGATGTAGGTACCTATTACAACCAAATTGTATTTCTTAAGTAGGTACGGTACAACGATTTTTTTTTTATTTAGTAAATAATCGCTGAAGACTATTAATAGTTTCTTTTGGATTTTATATTCATGGCGTAGGCACTGCCTAATTGCCAAAGTATATGGAGTGCATGCCACTGCTTTTAAGGAATGGGGTGGAAGAGTTGTAAAGCAAAGACAATCTGTGCAATTTACCATTTATTTAAATAAAACATTGAACACAAATTAAATTGCAGTATAGTACACAAGAACATTGACATTCCTACTTAATTAACTTCAAGCAGTAGACTTGCGAACGTTATACAAAACGAGTTCGAAAAATTATAAGTACAAATGAAAGCGTTTCCTCAAACAAACATTCTCCTAATGTATATATACAACCATATATTGGTAGGTACATTAATATACATATACTATATTAATGTACCTTACAATAAATTGTTAACATTGTTATAAAAATTGATATGAACAACATGCAGATTTAAGATGAGACCTTGAGATGTTTTCGTTGTGTGGCTAAAACTAAATGTGAATAAGGTTAGAAAGGCGGTGTTTTAGAAAAACGAAAAGTAAATGGTTACTTTATATTAATTCTTTTGACCAAGAATTAATACAAAGTAACCACCTGGCTGCCTCATCACTTAATCTATTTCTATGTTTTCTAATTACTAACGATGCTTTAGAAAATAATCTCTCAGCAGGTACGGAAGTTGCAGGTATTGAAAGAAAATCACGAGCCATCTTGGATAAAATCGGATATTCCGTCTCATGCGTCCTCCACCACTCTAAAATGTCTTCTGAGCTGGCTGCTCTCGGTTTACTTAGGTACTCCTCCAACTCGTCAATAACTAAGCCTTGAAGACAAGATCCAGATGACGTAGAGGGACATGCATACAGTCTCTCAAAGTCTATTACATCTTCATCATATTCGCATTCTTTGTTTTCATTTCTTGGTAATTCTGGAGATTTAGACACTAAGTGTAGCTGTACGTGTAGACTTTTATAGTCTTTATAAAGTTCATTAAATTTGCGCAAGCTTTCTGTTTTAATTTGCTTCCCCCATAATGCCATGTCAAAAGTCTGAGCTTTGTGCCTTGGGTCTAAAATTAAAGTGGTACAGTAAATCCAGTTGCTCTTCTTATAATGTTTAAGCATTTTATCTCGGGCTGCTTGAAAACCTAGAATGAGCCCTTCATCTACTTCAGTTCGATTAGGTTTCTCATCTAATTATTTTACCATGGTTTCAATTTTATCAAGCAAGAGATTGAATGATACAATGACTAGCGGTAATGTAACATATTTTTCTCCACCAAGTTTCGTTGATAAAAGTTTAAAGTTTATTAAAAACTTATGTATTTTTTCGAGTATTTGCCATTCAGTTTCTGTGATTTGAAAATCATTCAATTCGGTAACTGAAACGCATAATATGTTAATGCCAGTTCTCACTTTTAAACCAAATCCAATCATATCATGTCGCGACGCGTTTAATAACTGCGATGGTGGACGCTTTCAATATCGTACCGATCGTACGTAGTGAGTGACAGAGACACCATATTAAAATTAAAAGACAATCCATTGAAACGTGCGCGATTGTGTTTACAACGCAGTGGCTTACACTTCGAACATTTAGGTACTCCGTTACTGGGAAGAGTAAGTAGGTAAGTAGGTACCTAGACTTATAAGTGCTTATGACGATACGGTTTTGATACTGAGCATCTATAGAAAACGGGATTAAAACCAAATAGGTTTAATTTATTTATTCAGACCAACGAATTCAGACATACAAATATCCATACAGTAGTACACAAATTCGCCAAAACATAAAAAGAAAATAATAACGCCCAAATCTGTTTGGCTAAACTGCGAGACGCAAGAGTCTTGCAGGCTAAGTCTTGTTCTTGCTCAAATCTTGCAGGGGTCAGTCTTGGTCTTGCTACAATAAGTCGGTCTTGGTCTTGGTCTTGCGAAAATGCAAGAACAAGACCAAGACTGCAAGACCAAGACCGATTTTGGGCAACACTACACTTGTACCTACCAAACATAATTATTATTTTTTGTAAGTTGTCATAAAGTATATTTGGTTAGCTAAATACAAAGGAATCCCTAAATCAGACCACATTTTCAGAATCGTCATTCAGCGAGTCAGTCAGCGACTAAATACTTTAAATCTGAATTATAGCACAAGCGATTAATGAATAGTTAAGGTGAATAGAGAATACTTAAGGTGAATTAATTCAGTCTAGTGAATCAGACTCAGTGAATCGTTTCAGACAACTGAATCAAGATTACCCATGCCTATATAGTACAGTACACTATACTTCGTTATCACACTAACTTCGTTACACGAAATCACAAAGGATGCTTACAATATTTTAGGATTTAAACTAGACTTAGAATAAATCACAAACCTATAGTACGCAGTGAGGTTAGCTGTCTTGACCTGACCACTTCGCGCCGCGTCCCGTTCAAAAGTGAGCTGCTACCCGCTTGGATCGCCAACGAAGTGTCATTTACATTAAATGTCATTGTCAACTGACAACTAAACACACTCAAGGAATAACCAATGTTGCCACATACAAAATTACTAAATTCAAACAATTATTACTTAGCGTTCATAACACTCAGATACTACGCACTCCGATATACATATAATGTAACAGATAGAATTAGGTCAGAAGGGAGAGATCCCTCAATGATCTCCGCCCATCTCTTTGTGTTAGCTTATTTATACTTTACAAAACACACGTTTAAATTGACTCATTTACTGCTACGGATTGAACCCACTACACAAGATACAGTAGCAGTATATCAACCACATAAACCGCAACCAAAAAAAAACATAAATAAAAGTACAAAGATACGAAATCTACAAACAATAAGCTACAAGAGCAAACAGGAAATCGAACCCCGACACGGGCAAATAGGAGCAATCTTTTTTAATAAGAAACTCCAGCTGCAACCACAACCACTTCCGCAGACGACCCTCAGATGACCACTAGTGGGAATGACCACCAGTAATGTGCTAATGGTATAGTTTTACACATATATCTTGACCTCATATAAATACGCAATACGGAATATCTTTTGATTTAACACTCACATTTCACTGACTACTATTTTCGGTGCTACGTAATACGGAGCGAGCTTATTGCCGCCAAATGGGCCTTTGTCATAGGTTATATGTTTAATGTCAGATGGGGAACACAGCCCTATCACTTAATCACGCTTTATGATACTTATATGAATGAGTATCATGGAACTCATGATTATGATGGAATTACCGATGAGCCTATTCCGCAAAAAGTTTAGTGAATTTTTATGTTTATTACGACATTATGGAATATTTTGATGACAAATTCTTAGATGTATAAATTCTATTTTCTCAATTATTATATTTTGACATAGATTCTGACATTAAATAAACATTGAATTTTAGTTTAGACGAGCTAGAATTTAGCCTATGAAGCAAAATTATTAATTACAAATGTGTGGAGGTAATGCATGTAAAAAATCTGGTAGGGAATAGAAATTTAATATTTGCACGCCAATAATGTAACCAACCATATTCTAGGAAATAAAGATTCTTATTCTTATAGGGAGAGATGGGGTAGCCCTATTTTAATTCACTGGAAATCCAACCAATGTATACCATTTAAAGTTTTAATCAACTCATACATTGAATCCATATAGACTTATTTTATTGTAATTATAATGAATCAATTTGTAAGAAAGAAAAAGAAATAAAACCAGTTGCTGTAGCAAATTCACAGTAGGAAGCCTGCAGGCAAATTCTTCAATCATACTATTACTTTTACTTAACAAAATCTTAAATAAGATTATGTCATTGCACAATGAAATACTAAAAACACTTTTATTTTTTCAATAACTTTTGCTTGCGGCCCCGCTCGCGTTTAATTCTGGTTTTAGTTTACGTTGCACCTTCAGTTCTACTGACCCTCCCTCCCCAGCTGAAGTTGTGATGTACTTTGAACCCCTGTTGAACCCCTTAACCCATATATATGCCCGTAATTTAATACATAATGTATGGGAATCTATCGGTTTTTTTTAATAATATTTATTATTACTGCTCCGCTCTCTTCGATAATAGCGTGATAATATACAGCCTATATCACTCACAAATAATCTTTACCTAGCGTTAATATCAGCCGTATTCAAAGCTTCCAGCTCGGAGTCTGGGTTCCGCTTTTATCAGTCAAACTGCGGGTTTAGCTGATCATATATTTTCCGTGATTCACTCACAAATAATATAGCTTTCTATAGGTAAAACATACATACATACATAAACTCACGCCTTTATTCCCGAAGGGGTAGGCAGAGGTGCTAGCACCCACATTTCGCCGGTTTATGTTTAAGTCCCAATGTAATAGGTGGCGAGCCTATTGCCATTAACTGGGCACTTATAAACTTACGATAATTACACACATAACTTCGAAAAGCATCGAAAAGTCATTGGTGTGTGCCATGGAAAACCTGGGATCGAACCCGAGACCTCGTCTCAGCAGTCCATTACCCATACCACTAGGCTACCGCGGTATAATGGTTCAGTAGGTAAAAGAATTTCTTAAATCGGTTCAGTGCCCCTAGCACGAACAACTATCGTAATCGTATGGTAATCGTATTGAGAGAACGGAGCAATGCGATTGGCTACTGTGAACCTGTGTGTATTTGAAGCCGGCCAATCGCTATGCTCCATTCTATCAATACGTTTACAATAAATTACGATAGTTGTTCGTGCTAGAGCTACAGTAATTTCAGAGCTTATTCAATTCAAACATACAATCATAATTATCTTTCCTCTACATAATATCCGTAATATATTTGTATTTTTTACTTCTAGTATTATTAACAATCGAAATATCGAAAAGTAATATAGTGTCTAGATGGAAGCAGCAGTAGCGGTTACAATTAGAGACGCGACTTTGAGATGTTGGTTCACATTTTTTATCGATATTTTTGACCAATTATGTTTTTTTTAGTCATCGTTGAATGATTATGTCTTTGGTATTGATCGAAGTGAAGTAAATATAATGGTTCAGTAGTTCTTGAGTCTAGATTATTTATGAAGAATTATTAATAATGAATAATAATAGCACTTTTCCATACTTTATTTTTATTTTTAACTGACTGACCGGTTTCACCTCACTGCATTATCAAAGGTTTACGTAACAATGGTTTTAAACTATTATATTTCTAAATACTACAATTTTTTATATGTTGGTAGTTTAAAAAAAATCGAGGCTAGGTCAACTTAAGCTCAGGTAAAAAATTAAAATGAAGTGTTGAAATGTCCAAGTGACGTTATTATTCAACACGTGTAGCAGATTCCATCAAGTGCCATCAATCTCCAGTACAAACAGTATAATTCATCGTTTTAAATAATGTTACATTTATAATAAGTTACTTACTACGATCACTATAGTAATCTGGTTTAGTAGTAAGTTTTTTTCAGAATTCTATTAAGCTACATTATTTACACGCGTTATTCTGTCTAACTTAGCTAAATTGCTTGGTTCTATTCAGTAATATAATCGTAGTTTTACCCGAGAACTTTTAATTGCAAGCCTTAGCCTCCAGGCACCTCCATGAGATATTGATAAGGAACGATACCCCCTTCCCTTAAAAGGGCCCCTTATCTATAAATAATACTACTACTGATACTATTTTTCGTATTTACCCTATTAATAATAGTAGATTCTAGTGTTAAGTACACGCGTTCAAAACTTAACATTTATGGGATTTAAAATCCTGAATTTCAGACCCAAGAATATTCGACCAACAGATCTAAGTCCATCGTGATTTATTGAAAATTTTATATATCATGTAACATTAAGAACGTCATCTTTTACTAAAGTACTTTTTTTAACTTTCGGGAAATACCCACAGGGGGGGGGGGACTCCTCTCCGGAACCTAAGGGGGAGGTTATGTCGGACTCGAACCGACTAAACCGCATGCCGTCTGTGGGTCGCAGTGCTTAATAAAGTACTTATAATCTAATCTCGATAAGCAGTATCGAAATCGACATCTGCTTTCGCATCACTAGTCGTAACCGCACAATTAGCGGTCTGTTTACCATTTCGATCCATTATTTGTTTCTATTTTACAAATAAATCCCACCGGCGTAGTAGACCAGGTGGTACGTAGTCAAAATTGTGTTCCGGGTTCATTACACCGGAGCTTATTATAAAGAGGAAGCTAGAAAGTAGTGTTGAAGTAATATAAATATGAATGACTAGCTTTTACTTGCGACTTCACTCGCGTTTCGTTTTGAAACCGGGACAAAAATTAGTTTTAGTGCTAAGCCAGATTTTTTTGTATACTACTAAGGTAGCAGACCAGCACACGGTCAATGGACCTTAAGCGTGCAGGGGATGAAGATTCTTTCATAACTGATTGCCCGTTTTGGTTCAAGTCACAACGTTTGAAGATGGATTCCCTGCTTGTGGCGAGAGATGCGATGATAGACTGTAGAAGTAGGCATCATGTTGAACAATTTTTTCCCTCTGGGGTAGGCAGAATTTCAATGGGTTCTACAGAATATGGAGTCCATTAGGATAGTTATTATTTATGGTGGCAGCAGGCACGTATCCGGAGCCGGATACATTACTGTCCCCATAAACAATATATGAGGGGTGAAGATAGACAATGTACCCACTAATAACAAATAAATAAAACAGTATAGCTCCCGATCGAAACAATAAAGATCAATGATCAACCGATCTACATAGAACATTTTACCGTCGCACGCGCACTCATTGTAACGTCTTCGGAGCGCCGGATGTTCCGCCATTGCTCGCTCGACCGTTCTAAATTCAAAACGGAGCCGTTTCCGGTGTGACGTCAGCGCCGCCATTTTGCCGTCGGCGTCTGCGCACCTCTGACTATTGTCGGTTTCATGGGAAATGGGGGCATGTAAAATTTTGTTTCCCGTAGGAAATTATTTGAGGAGTTGATTTTTGTTTGTGGGGCTTTTTGTGATGACGAGCTGATTATCGTTGTTCTACTTTGGTTTTGATTGTTTTTTATTTGTTAATTGGAAATCATGATTTGATAATAAATTATAGTTTCAAATGATATGATCGCGAAGGATAAAAGTCAAGAGTAAGTATGTTTAAATTTCTTTAGTATAGCGTCTAATGACAAACAGTGTAAAATCTAATATATTATGACTAACGTTACAGAAAAAAGCGACGTCATTTGTCATTAATTTTCAATCTATACCATTATGAAATTGGACTACAAAGTCTCAAAATAATCTCAATACCATGATATATTTAATAAAAAATGTGAATGCACCCGTGTGTTTAGACCCAAAAAACTGCTCATCCAATTTTGATGTGGTTTTTTCATTACAAAGGTCATTGTCAAGCCTCTCTGCCGCAATATTTATTTCAATCTCGAAATTAAAATTTTATGTTAATGTCAAAAATGACCAACGTGGGTTTTTATAAGTGCGGATATCCCCCCTTCGGATGCAGTGGGATATTTATATCTGACTCAAACGGAGTATCCAACGCGCCTAGTTTTAATTAACGCAATTAAGTAAGTAAATTACTCAGAAATTTTCAGCACAGTTAACAGAAAGCCTGTAGATTTATTTCTAAACTGACGTCTCGCTGTCTCTGTATTTGATCTAATGTTTCGCATGGCAACTGATTCCGACACGAACCAGCTAGCTCTCTGAAGCACGTATACGTACCAACAATACCGACATGCGAACGCTCCAAGGACTGTCGGCGGTAGAGTTGGTTAACTACGTCATCATTTTTATCATTCGTGTATATTAGTATATAAGCCAATCCGCCCCGTCGCATACCATGCAACTCGCAATTGATTAAATTTCAAATAACACATGGAAAGAATATTACACAACAAGAATATTTGTTGATATTTTATTCATTACTGCTCGGCTCCCTCGAGTAGTAGTGTAATGATATAAAGCCTTGATAAACGGATTAATCAACACATTCATTTTTTAATTCAAAACAGTATTTTCTTTTTAATCTCAGGACGCGACTTTAGCCAACCAAACACAAGCAACTCTAAAGCTAGATATTATTAGCACAACCGTGTTGCGGTAAAACGGCGCCCACATAATAAGTGATAATTCTCTTATCAATGTAATAATTATTTTATAATAATAAAGAAAATATAAAATAAAATGAGATAAGCGTAAAAAGTATTAGAAAAACGATAAATAAGCGGAGACAATTGCAACCTTCGCACAGTGAACTAAACTTGACCTCACATTTGAGGTTACTGGAAGCTGGCAACCTCACAAGCAAATCACAACGGTCACAGGTTGCCGATGAGCTGGAAAATATCTGTTAATTCAAGGTGTTTACTGTTAATTGATAGAGTGTAAATAATTTTAATTAGGTAGTCAGGTACTCTATTATTACTACCACGCTCGTATTAATTTCATTTGTAAGTAATAATGTCTATCCGTGTGGTGACGGAAAAAACATATATGTATCTGTTGGGGAACAGAAAGGGAGATAAATGATGACTCCAACTCGAGTAAAACGTGGTATTGTGTATTTTTAATGATCGACAACTACAATGTTACATATGTATCGACATAAGAATCGTTTTGTAGCTTGTGTACCGCGACCGTGGTGTCGATGCGATCGGCCGTATCCCCACCTATCGTCTCGTTCCGTAGCTCGCTGCGTGAACAGTATCAACACCACATCTTATCCGAAGAGTGTCATAAGAGACTATTAACAGAAAACACGCAGACGATATTACTGCGAGAGAAAGAAAACTGGGAATAAAACCCTGTACCGAACCGTCTATCCGGCGCGAAAACTGTAGGCCAAAGGCTTTCACCGTTTAGAGGGACCTATGTTCAGCATTGGATATAGGGCTCTTCCCGTGGTGAAAGCCTAATTGATTAATTGTAAGTAATTATCAAAATCATCATCTTAACGTTGTCCCCAGTTGAATCCTAGTTCCCATTAAAATTGAAATTATAAACGGGATATTTACCATGTTTATTATCTTTTTGGAGATACGGTTGGCCGAGTAACAACTAGCTTGCAGAACTTCAGTACATCCGTGATCATGGCACTTGTAACACTGCCGAAATATCGGATTCTCCAAATAGATAATAAACATGGTAAATATCCCGTTTATAATTTTAATTTTAATGTAAATGACCATGTCAATCTAAAATCATATATAGTTCCCATTATATTAATAAATTAATTAATGCTGATATTCTTCGAAAAATAAACTAAAAAATCTACTTATTCTTTTATAAATTGTGTTCATATAGAGTTAACAAGCTATAATATAAGTATACACCTTTTTATATAAAGTTGTATCATGTCTGTAAAGATACTAGGTACAGTCCCTTTTCTGACTGTACCTAGTACATGTAGTAGTAATTGTTACTTTCACATATTTTTTAGTTTTATGATAACACAACAACAAAATAACGGTGTTACCACCGAAAAAAAAAACCACTAAAAACTCATGGTTTTCTATTTCAATCATAAATTCAGTAAAAAAAATATCTTGTCTAAATCTAAGTTTAGCCCTAACAAAGTCAGGGTTGTGCCCTACTCCGAATTAACAATTGACCTTAATGTAATTAACGAGAAAAAATATGACCATCATAGAGCATCCCTGTAACATCGACAAAAAACTAGAGGTCACTTGACTAATAGTTTTTTGTCGATACATTTTGTCGACAAGGTCACAGCCTTTATGTTTTGTGCAATCTTGCCCTGAACTAGCTCGTAGTAAACTTTGTTAGTTTATTTGATATATTAGAGACAAAATATTCATTATTATCCGAACGAAAACTCCGGTTGCATTAAAAGCTTGCACTTTGGAGCTCAAAGTGCCATATAGTGGCGAGGGGTTCCTATAACACGATTCCTGCCGACTTGCTCTGCAAAGAGAATCCGCGGAAGCGATGTTTACATTTACACTCCAACATGTTCACCGGCTTGCATTTTAAATTATGAAAATTTGCACCCTTCGTCACTGGTGCGTTGTTCTAGGTAATAATGCTTTATATAGATTAGTTAATATTGACCTTATACCAGTATTATACTGACCCCTTAATCCTGAGGTAAAAACCTCCTTTTATATAGAGAACCTCCCATAATTTACAACGATTTCATTCAAACCAATGTATATTAACGCATACAAATACTTGAACTAAGTGAAAATCGAACCCACGACATCTAACGTAGCAGTCAAAAGCTCTACCCCACGCTAGATACAGCATCAAAAAATCCTATCTATTTTAATATTGATAAATGATGATAAATTCACCTAATCTGCTTATACTGTAATTAAAATTTAGCATGATAATTAACATTTAAAAATATAGTCAATCTGTGATTACCATACAACTTTGCCATACAACAATCGCTCCTATTCGGTCAGAATACAGCAGTTAACTGATTGCATTGTTTGATTTAGTATGTAATTACGATTCACTGTAATCTCAATTTAATGTAATAATAGCGCAATGGCCACAATTACCTAATTTATGATTAGTACGGAGTTCGATGCTCTTATTGGTTTATTCAACGAAATAATACATATATATTTGTTTTTATCCTGGTTGTGGTGTGGTTAAAATAGCCCAAAAGCAAAAAATAACTATGGATGTACCGATGGCCGTTGGAGCAGACGAGTCCTAGAGTGGAGACGAGGAGGCAAACGGAAGATAGGGACCCCTAGCCAGATGAACAGATGACCTGAAGAAGTTGGCTGGGACAGACTGGATGCGGAAGGCGGAGGATCGTACGAAATGGCGCGCATTGGGAAAGGCCTATGTGCAATATACTTATTGATTGGAACTAGAATAATAGTCCAGCAGTGAACTGCAAGATTCTCATTAATTAATGAAAGTAGATACCACATATCAAATTACAAAAATCATTAATTCTGTTCAGCAGCAATACTTGGTATATAATACAGACTTCACGGCACGGTTTCCCACCTGCTCCTTGCCACCTGTCGGCTTTCCTTTTAGCATTGGGGGGTATGGTATGGTATGGTATGGTATGGTAACACGGGCTGGTATCCGCAACTCCACGTCATGGCGCGGTTTTTGCGTGAGGGTGGGCATTTCACTCGATCCACCCTAACTCATTGATGAACGCCAGCAGGCTCTTCACACTGCTGGTGATCTCCCGGAGCGTACCTGTATTATTGAAGTACTTAACCCTGTAACCGCGGTAGCCTAGTGGTATGGGTAATGGACTGCTGAGACGAGGTCTCGGGTTCGATCCCAGGTTTTCCATGGCACACACCAATGACTTTTCGATGCATTTCGAAGTTATGGTGTATTTATCGCAGGTTTATATATACCTATTACATTGGGACCTAAACATAAACCGGCGATATGTGGGTGCTGGCACCTCTGCCTACCCCTTCGGGGATAAAGGCGTGAGTTTATGTTATGTTATGTTAACCCTGTATGTGGCGGTTGCAGGACAGTGTAGGAGCACATGTGCCGCTGTTTCCTCCTAGGGTTGGGGGGTTAGATGGTGCTCCTATAAACACGATAACCAAATCAAAAGACCGAAGTTCAATGGAAATTGTAGCAAGTCCGATTGAATTTACCCTGGCCGAGTGAAGTATGCCTGTTTACCCTTTTACGGATATACAAGAAAGAAGAAAACACCCTTGCACTTACTTGGCTTGCCATATTAACGGCTATCTGGCGACACGCGACGATTCAAAGTAGCACAAACAATATTCTCTGTCTCGCTCTGCGATACGAACGATTCGCTTAACTGGCGAAAGAGTTAACGCTAATATATTACTAGCTCTGTAAGAGTCGGTAGCTTAGTGGTTAAGTGGTCAGCCTTACGATCGAGAGGTCCCGGGTTCGAATTCTGGCCATTACATTAATGAAGTGAACCCACTCCTGGCACAAGCGATTTAGCTTAGTTGAAGGGGTTAGAGGGAATATTAGTAATTTTAATAATGTCGGTTGCTAATATTCTTTAAAAATAAATAAATTCTTTTATTTAAAAGCAATGTAGGCTCATCGGGTTAATTACAATATCTTCTTACTTTATCTATGTTAGTTTTAAGTATAATTAATCATATTATCAAACATTATTTAAGATTATAATGAAAATTTAAAATCCAAATTGAAGTCAGTATGTAAAAAAATCAATCAAATTGTATTAAGTATGTCCAAATTAATTATTATATGAAAAAAAAAACAATCTAAAAAAAACAAGACATTGTATATAGCACGTCGGGAAGGAGAGAGGGTGAGTTCGGGTAAGATCGGCTTGCTTCGGTTTTACTGAGCGCTCTGTTTGCTTACGAGTGTTTCTTCGTCAACATAATCATTGCAGCATTGTTCCCAGCTTAATGTGTTGTTTCACCTCGGAGCCTGGAGTCTACTTTCCTTTTGATCTCCCTTTGATTTAGCTCACCTTGGATATTTCATGTATTACTAGGTACCATCGGGTCAGGTGGCAATCATGACCTGTAAAATCTAAGCCATAGTCTCGTCTAACAATCAACCGGTGTACTGGCTTGCAAGCGAAGATTTTGATGAAACCCTATTATAGGTACATCCAATTTAAATTTTACAGAGCATGATGTCATAATAACACACGCGCGAATAGACTAGACACCTAGTTAGTTTCTTAGTCACATGCAATAGAATGCCACACAATTCGATGTTTAACGTGTTTTGGCGCATTGTGACCGGTTTTACGCAGCGTAACGTAATCAGACATTCGCCGCGTAACAAGTTGTTACCTTACGTATTAACTTTTCACGTATTTTTTTTTAATTATTCCTTTTTTAAATTAAACATCGTAAAGTCCTTTTCTACGTATTATAAAGTTAAAAAATGTTGCCAGGGGTAGAAAGTACTAACACCTGTACATTTTTTTACTTATCACGTTTATGTAGCGTCTGCCGAGCGTGATGATATACCCTAAAGAGGGACGGCAGTGAACCATGACTGGACTTGCATGTGAAGGTATGAAGACGAAAGTTGGAATAATAATAGTTATAACTTAAGACTGTACATTTGTACGTTACAAGGAATAAGTTAGGACGTAACTATAATGATCCTATATTTTTTTCTAAACAGAAGCAGTACCTCTGGAAAAATGTTTGGAAATTGTTAATAGGTTCCCTACTAAATCGAAGTCTATCAATCAAATCAAAAAACTAATCAATCAAATAATTATAATCATAATCATCTAATATATCAAAAAATAAGTGCTGAAGTAAAGATGGTGAAATGTTTCCATCTGCTCCTTTAAGGATGTACAAGAGTGATAGAAGTACTTATTTAAAATTAATGTATAATATTGACAAAACTATTAATTGCTATAATTTTAACAAAGAAAGTAATCATATGTAGCGAAACACGAGGTAGGGTCAAGAAATTTTTCTTAATATCCGTGTTTATTGTAGAAACGAATTTAGTGACACTTTTCTGAATGGAAAAAGCTGCAACTTATAGTCGATTTTAAGTTATAACCCTAACTGAGCCTTCACTTTCGATGAAGTTGTAAAACCTATCTCTATTTAGCTATCATTTAAAAATTTGCATTTAAAACTCTAGAACGCCCAATTGATAAAGACCATTCAAGTTCACTGCTAACCCAGTGAGAATCTTAAACATCTTTTGTCGAAAACACTATCCTGCAAGACGATCAAAGGTTTCTAAAATTTTCTCACACCACATAACACACTCATGTTGTCCCTATTCTATAAGTAAACTATCCGATTTCCGATTCTTTATCACAGAACTTAAATCTTTAAAGATTAGTTATACCTACAAAATGTGAGCATCATAGCACCTACCATCAACATAGGGACTGCCGCTTTAGTCTTCAACCATGATGTGGTTGAAGACACGATCGACAAAAGATGAAATGGAAAAAAAACCACGTCTGCTGTTTGTAGATCTCAATGCTAACGGCCACTTTCTTTAGCATCATCCAACTATCACTCGTCATCAATGCGCTGGCGGTCACTGTCCGGTGCAGCCAACCCAACCATCACACCAACTGTTTTGAAGTTTCCTCTCCAGTGCAGCCAACTGAATTGAAGCAGAGCTAGTTGGCCGTCCGTGGTCGAGTGCCCCACGTGGCCTTCACTGGAGCATACAGGACGATTGTTTGATTCGCTCAATGACTGCTCATACAATTTTTGATGGCACACACAATACTTTTTTGCGGTAACTAAACACGATAGCGCTGAATATTGACCTACCACAAGAATTGGTAACAGTTATTGGGTATGCCTTGAATGAACATGTGAATGAATATTGTCTTGAATGAATTAAATTACTAATATTCTAAATTTGAAACTTTGTGAGGGTAGATTGGTTTTTCTTCTGGATCTGGATGAATATTGGCACAGGGACATAGATAATAGATTTCTATAAGTTGCAGGAATCAACAGTGTCTCAAGAGGGTGGAACTGTGGGCAACTGCTGGTTTACATAGGTGGTAATCAAGGAAATACCTCTTTCACTAAATATCTACTTTAAGTATCTAACGAGTACTCTGACAAATATCATCCTGTTCCATAATCTCTACTCGTTCTCGCTGCTTTTACCCTCTGGAGGTGAAAACGCAAGATCTCTATGTTACAAACAATCATAGGACAGTAACAACTTGCTATCAGTACCCCTAGCACGAACAACGATAGTAATCGTATCCTAACCGTATTGAGAGAATGGAGCATTGTGATTGGCCGTCTGCCTACTGTGAACCTGTGTGTATGTGAAGCCGGCCAATCGCAATGCTCCGTTCTCTCAATACGTTTACGATACGTTACGATAGTTGTTCGTGCTAGGGGTACAGAGATGTATTGGCATAAACCTTCAAGTTAATTAAGGGCAATTCCCTTAATTCTAACACTGTAAGCTATGGCTAAGATAAAGATTAGATTAGCTATGCAAGCCAAAATGAAAGATCAAATCTGACAAGACCTCAAAAAATTTACAATCCTTCTAAAAAATTATCTTCCGCACTCAAGCGTCTCAAAACTTTTCAATCATTGCTAATGTATTTTTACCACGCCCGTTTATTTACCCCCTAAAAATCAAGAAAAACTCCAATAAAAAATCTGCACATTATTTGAAAAATTACCCCATGCGTATCACTTGTAATATCCGTCTATTCCTCCCTTCCACCTTCCCACAAAAACCCAACAGCGTCACCTCCTCAATGACTTCTCTTCGCTGGCGTTGCTCCAGTGGCCCCACGTGGCTCATGCTCCACTGAAGCATACAGCCATACACGCAGGACGTTTGTTTGTTTCGCACGATGACTGCGCCTGCGCAGGCTGCGGCAACGGTAATCGCAGTCAATGGACAGCAGGTTGGTACGGATTTGGTGATGTATGAAACGGTTTTTGGTATGGTTCAAGAGATTTTACCGTTGTAGGTGGAGTTTTTTTTAATGATATATGTTTTCTTGGGTTTTTTGTGATGTATGATGGTTTTGAATGATTCTGAGGATCATTTTTGCTATAGGTAAATTGATATTTCATACATCTTATCCTCTGAGTCTTTTCCTAAGTCAGTTGGGGTTTTTTCTGTTCCACGGAATCCCACCCCCCCTCCGGCGCCGGAGGGGGAGGTGATGTCGGACTCGAACCGGCTAAACCGCACGCTGTCTGTGGGTCGTTGTGCTAGGCCGAAGGTGAGTTCGTCTCACGACATATCCCTTGCACTCCAGCTAATCCAGTGCCATTCCTCTCGGTCTGGCCCTCCTCGAGTCAGTTGGGGTTGTGTTTTAGTCTAACTTCAGTTGAATTTCAACATTTTCCGTGAAGCGTCTGCTATCTAACCTCCACAACAATTGGCAATATAGTAGTTCTCCGAATACCCTTAACGACTGTAACCATAGATGTTCATAGAACAACTCGGACAAAAGGCTTAACGTGTTCTCTGAAGCTGTTTTATCAACCTTTAACCATTTACTACTTAAGGTTTACCGAAACTATATTCGATAATTGAACCACAAACCAAATACTTGAATATTTTAATATCAATTCTAACATCATTTCCTATTACAAAAGAAACACCTCATCAGTGGCCAGTCATTCATACAAAATCATTCGTGTGGAGTGATGACGCTGGCCGCGTCATGATCCTGGCGCAACGGCGGCTGCGCACGCGCCGGTCGAGTTTCCAACGATGTTTGACGATGATAGAACTCGGTCGAATGTGGCGATATAGGTTCTACGCTTTAAGCAACTGAGTGGATTAGACTGATATTGAACCTCCCCTTCCAGCTCTATTTGGGGCGTAGGGATTTGCGCACGTAATAAAAACAGTGCTATTTCACACCAGTGCTGGGGAAATATCAATTGCAATTGAAAAATATTAATCCTGACTACTGTCTAAAAAATAAAACAAGTAAAACCGAGTGCTGTGTAAAAGATTCAAACGAGTTTAACCTGCTGTCAAACTCGTTTAGATCTTTAGGTGAAAGACCTAAACGAGAACCTTATTGCTAAACATAAACCGAAAGAACATTGATGGGTACCGCCTTCTGTCAAACTTGTTGTAAGTTTAATTGAAATTAAAATGTGCCCAACACCATTTCAGATCCTAATTTATTTTTGCACCTTCATCCAGATTAGGTTAGCCTTCCTGACGTGATTAAGATACAAATAATACAATTACTAAATAAAAAGGTTTCATTAAAATAATTTTTAATAATAATTTTAATTTTTAAAATTTTTCCATAATTATATAATAACTGTTCGGGACTTTTCGCGATAAATTATGGAACTTACTAATTTTACCGACGTTTCGGATGCGTTGCAGCGCCCGTGGCCACGGCTAGACTGGTTTCCGAGCGTCGTGAGGTATGCGGAGTACATTTTCTATGCGCCTACCCTCCATTACTTTTATAATTAATGGTAAGGCTGGCGACACACCACACTCACTATGTCAGTTTTTAACGGCACTTATTTCCATCTTTAAACGCCAAACATTACCAAAAATCAACTTTAGAATATAGTCTTCTAAAGTTGACGGCAAGAGGCATGCCCATTAAAAGAAATCAGCAAATTTTCTAAAATTTTGAGTGTTTTATACGTCTGTACCTATTCTTCTTCGATGCTAGCGTGATTATAAAAAGGGATGTCCATGTCCTGGCAAAGTCAAGTTTACGCATAGGATATTTCATGCACGGGTGGCCATTGCCGGAGGACCTACCCGAGCATTGAAGGCCGGACATCGACGTCGGTAGTGCCTGCCACACCTCTGTCTAAACAACTTATTGTTATAAGAGATTGCATACTTTATTTTATTTAACATTACCGACCAGCAGATGGCACGGTCATCATTGTTAATACTACTTTTAGATTATGCGACATTTTGTGTACAATATTTTCCCGTGTTAATTCGAGAAGCCTTGACCTTGAGCCTTGAAATACCTAGCATTAAACCTTATTCAGAGCAGTTGCTGAAACTATCTAAACTAAAATGTAATGGTAGAATGTACATGAGATGCCACATTTTAACATGAGTTTAAGACCATTCTATGTACCTACATTCAAATAAATAAATGAATTTGATTTGACTTGATTTACTCAGTACCTTTTATTTAGTTTTAGCCAAATTCGCAGTTGGACTAGTAAAAGCGGACCACAGACTCCAAGTTGATAGCTTCGGATGCAACTGGGATTAACGCTAGGATGAAGAAGACTCTACACACAAGCGTTTCCTTTTCTTCCAGTAATCTCGGGTAGTATGCGAAAATCCCGATTAAACTACAGTCTTCGTCACTACGATCTAGACGAACAAAGTACTCTAAATGATCTTAATGCTACGATTTCCCCTTTTCTTGTTGACTGATTGTTTTGAAATTTGGTACACACCTTTAGTTTGGACAATTATACAATTTAAATCAATAAAACAGTTTGATTTGTTCCTAATACCTTGGTTTTAAGAAAATTTTTAGAAGTTGTAGTCAAGATGTATCTCACACTGACTGTACCCTTTTCAGTACAGAGCTCTATACATACATACATACATACATACATATAATCACGCCTTTATCCCCGGAGGGTTAGGCAGAGGTGAATTAACACCCACATTTCACCAATCTGTATTCAGTCCCACGTAATAGGGGGTGAGCCTATTGCTGTATTCCGGGCACTATTGTTGACTCGAGTCATGCACCTGAGGCTGAATCTGGGCTGTACATATCTGTCTGATGTTAAAGTTAATCAGCCTTAGTCGCCTTGTAGAGTAAGTAAAGAAGAGAAGGGGTGGCCCAAATTCTACTCTACCGGTAACCACGCGGCAATAAAAATAACTATAAGTATAATAGTCAAGACAGTTAATTTATAAAAACATTAGTCATGTATTTTTTTTCACCAAAGTGGCAAATGGCGTATCTAAGCTTCATAGTGAGGTTACCATAGCCTTTAAACGTAGCGAATTGAGAGAAAATATTTGCTCGCCGATTTTAATTAGGATAGTACGAATTTGAGCCAGTACCGTCGGCAAAATTTGATAATGAATTTTAAACTGAAATGAAAATTTATACTCATTTTTTATTTGTACGTGTGTGGTGTGGCGGTAGAGCTCGGTTCAACAGCTCTGTAAAAGGTCGTGGTTTCAATCTACGCAAATCGAATAATTTGTTAAAATATAAGCATCAATATGTTAATTTCCATTGGTCTGTGTATTTGTATGTAAAATATGTATGTATGTAAGTATGTATATCTTAGTCCATAACCTTCAATACATGCTATACTTAGTTTGGGTTTAAAAAGCAAAATTAAATTTTTTCCTAATTTTTTTTCCTTCAAAGCATAAAATAAATAAACAAAAATTAAACTACAGATCATTTAAACTTAATCTATCATTGATCTAAATTCGGATGGTAACGGCCCTACTCGAATCCCCTAACAACTTTAAATATCATAATGAATTAAATTATCAATTTTATCAATTAAAATCACCCGTGGCCGCGGGTGGGCTGAATTATATTTCATTAATTCACTCCGCGAGTCTACCTGTGTCTTATTTATTCGCGATAACTGTTTTAAACCAGACGATATAATTGATTAAGAAAGGAAAAATTTAATTGGTTCAGGCGGAATTCGAACCCGCGATCTTTCTCTTACAGGGATAATGCTCTGACCTCTGAGTTGAGGATATATAATCTTGATATTTTCGTCGAATTTCTTCCTGTGCGTTTCACTCAAGTTGACTAAGAGATTACTCTGTTCACCATTCGTCTTGAAATAAATCTTAGAACCTATGAAAAACCGTGATGTGTATAGGTTTTTTTATATATATAGGACACGTGAATTTGATTTCACCTCGCTTGATGGTAAGCTGAAGGCAAAGTCTCAGGAAAGAGGGTCACCATTACATACACGTACCATGTTAACAATGGTGGCACTCAGCTTGACGGCCTCATTAAAAGGTTGAGTCTATATGACTCTGTGTCATAAGTATCTATTAGTAAAGCTCAAACTTAAATAATAACATAGACGGAACTTGTAGAACTAGCGAGTAAAGCCGCATAAAGAAATACTAAAATTTCAGATACAGAATAAATAGTTCCATTTCGCTCGCATTGTTTATGTGCACGCAGGAATGTTTTCTAGGGTTTTGTCTATTTAATACTTTTTGTCTGAGTAGTGAAGTTAGTGTATTATTGGTGTGATAATTTTGTATGTTTACATATTCGTTCATCACTCAAAAACGACTGGACAAATTTTACAGAATGACTTAGACAAGTATACAGGATACTTTTTACTACGGCACTTAAATAGATTTCTTCGAAAGAAAAAAATTCAAACGCAAGCAATCTAAGCAAATAAAGTCATACGTAACAGCTAGTATTCAACAAAAACGTATCAAAGTATTCAAAGTATCAAGACAGTTCTATAAACTATGGACAATATTCGCTATTCGCCGGTTGCGCGCGCGCCGGTCAATCATTTTAGAAAGTGCTATCGTCCATTGTACTTATCGCTTTTGGCTTTTTTTTTTATTCATAAAAAGCCGATGAAAGGTGCTGCTGTTGCTCGAATAGAAGTGTCAGATTATTTTGGTATAAAATTTGAATGATAATATAGATATTATGAAAAACGTATTGGGGTAATTTTTTGTTTTGAATTTTTTTTATCTCCTTTTTATGATTTTTTGTGTTATTGGACTTGTGGTATGAGTGCTTTTATTTATAAACTGTATAAGCAAAAAAATTCAGAGGTTAAGAGTTTGATTCCCGCTCAGCAAATATTTATTTTCATGCCAGTATCAGTTTGGATGTTGTTATATGTCTTTAACCTACACAAAAACGTATCATATGCTTCTCACATTCTAGCATTCATATTTCAATTTATGCATACTTCAATACTATGTAGTTTATATGATATTATTATAGTTCACCCCTGGACATGACAATCCCTGGACCACGTAGAAGTCCCTAAACGAACCTAGAACTTAGGTCGGTTGAAGCAAGTATAACCTCGTTCACTATAGGTGGGGTTTTTCAAATGAGACGGTACGGCACTGTGAGGGTGGAGTTACGACTATCGGTCAACGTGTGCTGCGTGTTTATACACATGATATGCACAACGGAGGAGCCCATGAGCACCTTTGACAACGCAATCACTGTAGCAGCACACTGGGAAAATAACATTTATGTAACATCTAATGTAACCCATATTTGCAAGGATAAATGAATTTGATTTGAATTTGAACATTTGACGAATGATATTCCATAGACACGATGGAATAAGAAGATGGGAATTTATTCCCATGAATCACCAAGACGGATTATGGAAACTTATGTGGTTTTTTTTAAAATCTATCTATCTGGTGTTAAGATATGTCTAGTTACTCAAAAACATCATTCCTCTTCCTTTTTTTACTATTAAATAAAAAAATTACGTCAAAATCACACTAGTAAAATCATGAGAAACTCACGTAACATAGACAAAGGGGATTTTGACCTAGAGCCGGTCACAATGGCTCCCACACTTGAAAGATTTACAAAAAAAAATGTTTTCACTCACCGACTTATGTAAGTTGAGTATTTTGGTCAATTAGATAAAGCTATCTATATTTAAATATTATAAAGAAAAATAATTTAACCTTAACATAGCTAAATAATTAAAAGTATATCGTCATCATACCGACATATACCGACTGGGGAGTACCTCCGCCCTACAGAATACCGCGGCTATAATAACCTCGTGTTGTGTTCCCGGCGGTGAGTAGGATAGCCAAAGCTCACTGGAGAGGGTTTGTGCTGTCAGTGGGGAGAAAAAGGCTATTTCTGCTTTGTCTTTTATACTGACGGCACACAAACTCTCTGTGTTAACAAGTTCGGCAGCATGAGTGTGACTCCCCTGGTGTTGCACACGTCCATAAGTCACGGTAACCACTTTCCATCAGGTGGGCCGTGTACTTAGCTGCCACCTCAGTAGTATAAAAAACACGATCGAAGCATTAGAGTCGGTTGTTACATCCAAAGTTGTGTTTGTATGTAAATGTGTATGTCTCTCCACATTCTAGAAGTCATGTTGAAAATTAGTCTAGCTTTGCATACTTAGCGGTTAATTAAGTTAGATAGACCCAGTAAAATTATAATTTTTATGTCTATTATTGTTCCACAAACCGATGAAACGATGTCGTTCAAATTTGCTTCTCTCTCTCTTTCTTTCACCTTGTAGACGTCCACTGCTGAACATAAGCCTCCCCCAATGATCTCCACAACGTCCGGTCCTGCGCTTTATTCATCCATCGATGGCCCGCAATCTTAACCAGATCGTTGGTCCATCTTGAGGGAGGCCTGCCTACTCCGCGTTTGGCGGTTCTTGGTTGCCTTATTGATAGCTTTTATTTATAAGATCATGACAGTAAAATGGAGTCGTTTGAAGTAAATGACACTTTTTGCGTTAGAGCCGGTCGCATTTACTTCAAAGCACATCGCACGGTCTTGGGCACCCATTGTGGTGAAAGCATTAGCACGAATGTTACCATCTTACTTCAAAGCACATAGCACAGTCTTAGGCACCCATGGTGGTGAAAGCATTAGCACGAATGTTACCCTCTACGACTTCAAGTCAGTGCTTCTTGGGCCTACCCCTCCCAACGAGGACCAGCATGACCCTTTTAATATCAGGACTTTATATTTCACGAGCCTGCTATCCGAAGGTGCGTGTCCTGTCACGGTCGCCGCAATGTAAAGGGACACGTGAAAATAAAGGCGACTTCTTGGCTGCTGACCGTAAAATTATTTATTCGATTCACTTTATAAAATAACTAAATTTAGCTGGAAGAAAATAAAAATAATAATATATAATAATTATAAAAAACAGAGAGTTAAAATGAAACCTCCACAGGCATAGATAATAATAATAAAAAATGTATAAAGACAATAGCTTAAATAATATTAAATATAAACAAAAAGAGTAAACTATTAATTAAGCAATAAAATATAAATTAATGACTTCGGTTTATTATGTTAGGCACCTACCAAACTTTATGTAATACGATTTTTTTTTGTATCATTTGAAATCATTGTTATTTAATTATATCTGTTTAATATACACGCAAATGTATAATAATGAATGTAGGTATTAAAAAAAGTATATTAAATATGTTTATCCGCATTCTAGAAACTATAATAGAAGGTATGGGTCGTTTGGGTATAGATAGGGCTGTGTAGGATGTCTCAGAACATTTATACTACCTATATCATATTTAAAAATACGGAAACACGTGTACGTATAGAGTATTACCGCCCCTGTGACTTTTTTTGTTTATGACATACGTGTTAATCCCATGCCTTCATCACTAATATATATAATACATACATTTATTTGCCAAAAATAGTACAAAAATTATAGAACTGTAAAGGTTACACGGACAAAATTACAAGACAGATGGCCACCCAATACCTTATAGTGCCGAGCTGCTTCGCTGTTAGCTGTTCGTTAATATTGAGTACCGCATGCTTTGAACCAGCAGTGAGACGTGCTTTCTAATGATGGTTTCAACAAAAAACAGTTTCCCCAAGTACCTTACAGTCATCGTACAGCTTAGCAGTAGGGTACCAAAAAGGCCTGCAGGTCATCACCTTCAGGACAGCCCTCTGTGCTCGTCACTATTCTACAATAGGCCGGCCAACGAATTGCCGTTATCAGAAGTAGTATTTCAATCCAATAACGAAACAATCGAATTTCAATATTTAATGTGAAACACTTGCCTCCACAACCCCATGGTAATCTCGAAGTCCTGTTAGACCGAGTTGTCGGACTTTTGAGAATCCTAACTACATGGCAATCAAGCCATTGATATTTTAGTCATCATTAATTAAGGTACCACCAGTTAGACCAAACTACTAATGAAAAATAAAACTAATGGTAAGTAATTTCCTTGTTCGCTATTGTATTAGTTTTATTTTATACGACCAGTAATTTATTATTTATAACCCTTTGGTGGCACGGTCCACCTATGGTCGTGAGCAACAGGAAGCCATACTGCCAATCCTGTAAAAACAGATAGCATCTGTGCCGTCAGTGCTGAAGACAAAGCATGACAAGCTTTGGTCTTCCCACTGACAGCACAAAAACACCCCAGTGAGCTCTAGCCACTCGACTCACCGCCGGGAGCACAACACGAGGTTATTATGGTCACGGTATTATGTGTAGTTTCTTATGACAATAGCTTTAAATGGTAGTATTTTCCAGTACATTCTAAGCAAGTCATTGGCATCGGCTAGAATTTGTGCAACCCGCCGGTCACTGCTAAAAAGAATACTTGAATATCATAATGTTTACGTAAACCATTGCAAATGATTCGTTACCTAAGACGGTTCGTTACAAATATTTGGTAGATAACTTGGAGTTAGAGCGACTATTGTTGGGTTTTGTTTATTTTTAAACGCCTATAGCTAAGCCTAAAAAGGATTCTATAGGTCCCCATCAAATTCCCTAGTGTCTTAGCTAACCTTACTTGCAGGATAGTACACCGAAATAAACGATTTTTATGAATTATTTTGTCACAATTTGTTTTGCCAAGAGAAGATTTTTTGCCTTCATTGCGCAAGTTTCATTGGATATATTATAATAATTACTATAATATAAGAATAGTAATTTTTTTACTATATATTTTGTACTCCTATACATAATGTTTTCAATAAAATTAGTCTAAGTTTTCTATGCTTATTTAAGTAATTTGAAATTCGAAAAGTTTAAGGCCGGTGAAATCATTCAGTGCTCAAAGTCGTTCCGGTCAAAAATATTAGTATACTCCCAGGGGATTATTTATTTGAATCTATTCCTTTGCTAGCGGAAATGCCAATGAATTCCTACAATTTTACAGGCTAGGATTCTTTATTTTCTTTACCAATATTTTTTTATTTTCAAGTAAAAAAAAACTTTTAGTTTTTTTTATATTACCTCAGTAGTTTTGAACTAACATCTTTTGAAAGTTACATTCATCAATGTTGATGATTTATTTGTTTTTCTTTTCAACATATTTCACCCCGCCATGGTAAGCTGTAAATAATTTATCTAATATTATCGTCAGAGGGGTTAATATTCTTCAAAAAATATGTAAATAAAAACAACTTAACAATAGAACTTTCAGTGTGACTACGGGGCGACTTAACTTCGGTATTTTTCATGATACGTCTGCCATTTGACCTCCACAACCCACTGGCAATATCAAAGTTCTGCAACCAGAATTTAGAATTTTTTAGGAATCCTAATTACTCGTAACAAATGCCACAAATGTTCGTGTGGCAACCGGGACCGACGGCTTAAAGTGCTGTCCGAGATACAGAAGGGTCTCAATGTGTGAACAACGTTTACCAATCTTAAGAATAGCCAGGCTAATATTGCTAACTAAACCTAGTAATATATTCTTCTACTACTAAGCCACGTGTTTTTCATGATGGTAAGCTGTATGTAAAGTCTTTTAAACCAAGAATGGTAGCAGCTTAACAGCCTTGCTAGATACTTTTTCACTAAAAGAAGCCGGTAAATTTTCTCAAATGTAAATTCATCTTGGAATCAATAAAACTTAAATTTCAACTTTTAAGTCTTAAAGCTTTAAATCGGAGGTCAAAGTCTTAATATAAATATTGCATACTATGTAAAGTTACAATGATATTTTCAATAGTCTTCGACAATAAAATTCAGTTTATTAAAACTGAGTTTTCACGTTTTACTCAGTGTAATTCATTATATAAAAAGCGAATTATACTAATTTATATTCATTGATAAAAAAACAACTTTACTAGTTAAAGCTAAGATAAATAGTTATTTTGAAAAACAACTAGTATCTACTAATGAATTCGAAGAATATGCTATCGGTACGCTCTACATTATAATTTTGTTATAGGTATATATTATTATATTCGAAATGCTGAACTCCTCATCCTCAATGTATATCTTAAAAAGGTATCGCCAGCAATACTCCTAACGTAAAATGCATGAGAACATACAATAAACTCGAGAAACTTTCAGCGAAAATTTTGAAACGAAACGTATGAAACATATTCATCCATATATCAGTTTCTCTTGTCCGTACACACTTTGTATGAAACGTATCGCGTACTAGAAATCTGGTACCGTTAATTTTATTCGCGAATTTCTATGTATATTACACCGAACTATATTTACATATAACAAGTCTAAAGAACTAAAAACACAAGCAACAAAAAACCAAGGAAACTACATACCTGCACCGGAAAAACTGAGTTTCTGTTCACGTAACAACAAATAAAAATGATAAACAAAAAAATATCTAAATAAAACTTTCTACCACTGTAGCACAGCACTCACAAACACTCTAGTTATAAAATTAGTTAACGTTTTATTGTCCGATGCGCGTCCGCTCGCGGCTACGGCCACGACTCAAATGCGGTTGAGTGGAACAAAATCGGCGCCTGCGCAGCCTGATACACACACATATGAAGCCTTATGTAAGCCGTCCTTATGTAAAATGGGTAGTGTGTGGACGGAAAATGGTTATTAGACAGGGATTTTAGTGATGACATACGTAGTTACTTTTGGTTTAAGGATGTCGTGATTATATCTATGTTTAGGCTTTGTTTGACACAGAAGTGGTGTAATAATTGCTATGAAAAATTTTCGTCGTTCGTCGTTAGATTTCGACATTCGTATGAAGGTGTAGCCTTGTAAAAGTTATTAAGTATGTTTTTGTGTTCGAGATGGATGGAAAAACTAATTAAGTGGCCAAAGTCTATTTATTTAATACTTTTTTTTTAGTTTGTGCTGAAGTTTTGGTCTGGGATTTAATATAGAAAATACTTTCCTTTGCATTTGATTAAAATATTTTCCCATGATTCATAAGTAAAATGAGTTATAACTTCTAAGTATAATTTAATAAATAGATTTTTAAAGAATAATAGGATATATTCTTTACAGTTTTATCTGTTTTAAAGATGATATGGTGACTATGAGTAGACACGAATGTGAAAAGCATATAAGTTGTGCCGACCTCAAATAAATATGGTGATAAGAGCAGGGAATGATAATGAAGAATAGAAATTAGTCGGATAGCTGGAAGGTATATTTTTCTGATAGCTGTACATCTATTTCAACAATTACGCACTTTAAAGATGAGTTCTATTTTTAGCTGACTTCAAAACAGAGAGAGGTTTCTCAATTTGACCGTATATATGCTTTTTATGTTTGTTCGCAGATAACTTCGTCGTTCATGAACCGATTTTGATGGTACTTTTTTTATTAGAAAGAAGATATTTCAAAGGTAGTCCCATATCAAATTCATGGGTACTGGACCTTGGACTCCGAAGACACATCAGAGAACTCCTCAAAATCAAATAGGAATTGGGAAATGATTGCGTTTAGCTAGTTTTAGGACGATCCTGTGACAAGGTAAACTACATTATGATGGCCAACTTTGTTTGTGGTGACTGAGCTACTATGCTGGGATCAATTAAAATAAATATGACCTCTCGGGCTAGGCACCGACTTCTAACAGAACATTAAATGTAAGTAAACTAAATTAAGTAATTTTTTTGTTAGTTATTTTATACGTTCAGTTTTTGAAGTCAGTTTTTTTAATTCAGTAATTTCTCATACTTTTTCTAGAGCCACGTAATTGTGGTGGAGTTTATACAGTTGGACATTTATTCTCCTCCACACGAGCGCCAGTGCATTTGCATCTCAATCGCATCTAAACTTTCAGTACATTTTGGAATTCCTATTCCTCTTTTATGATTTGGTTGACTTTTACCAGAGCAACTGCTGTCCAATTTCCGTGCCCCGTAAGAGAAGCTACGCCGTGACCTTAGACTTAGCAGGCACTCTACCAATAGGCATGCCCACTATCAATATTTCCAACTAAAGAAGTTGAACAACAAATGTACTAGTACCCATGTTAAAAATAGTTTCTTGGTAATGAGACCGCCCGGATCTTCATGAATTGCAAAAATTAATTAATTAGAACTAGCAGACGTGTTTTTTATTTTAAGCTGATAGACTTAATTGGGGGTATAGAACTTCCGCAAACACACGGTCCGCCTGATGGAAAGTGGTTACCGTGGCCTATGGACGTGTGCATCACCAGGGGAGTCACACTCGTGCTGCTGACCCTGTAAACATAAAGAGTTTGAGTTGCCTTCAATGTAGAAAACAAAGCAGGAATAGCCTTAGATCTTCCCACTCACAGCACAAAAGCTCTCCAGTAGGTTCAAGCTATCCTACTCATCGCCGGGAACACAACACGAAGTTATTATGGCCGCGGTTATCTGTAGGGCAAAGGTACTTCCCCAGTCAGACTCCTCATTTGGACGAAAATACCATCGTGCCTTACCTCCTTTGAACTGGTATATTTTTGTGGCATAGACAATTTAAAATTTAGTTACCTTTCGATATTTAAAAAAGCCGGTAGGCAACCAAAGCC
Source organism: Eilema caniola (assembly GCA_949126895.1). NCBI lineage: Eukaryota > Metazoa > Arthropoda > Insecta > Lepidoptera > Erebidae > Eilema > Eilema caniola. Next base: position 14,056,709 of record OX421488.1, read on the forward strand.
TTAATTAGATCATCAGCATTATGATGCATTAGTCACCACATAGTATAAAACAAAGTCGCTTTCTCTGTCCCTATATCCCTTTGTATGCTTAAATCTTTAAAACTACGCAACGGATTTTGATGCTGTTTTTTTAATAGATAGAGTGATTCAAGAGAAAGGTTTGTATGTATAATACATGTTTAATATAGTAGAGAGTGCAGCGGGTACGGGATCTGACGCCACGCGGGCGGAAAAATATTGGCGGTACGAAGTTTGCCGGGTCAGCTAGTGTAGACTAAACCACTGTGATAAAGTACAAGTGAAGTGTATTATTTAATAGGTTATATTAAAGTTCTGTATTAAGACCAGTCGTCGGACTTTTAAGGCTCCTACGACTACGACGACTGCATTAGTTTGTATACAGAACCTATAAGTACTTAAGAAGTGGGGTTATGGTATCCGGAACCCACGCCCTACAGAATACCGCGGCTATAATAACCTCATGTTGTGTTCCCGAAGGTGAATAGGCTAGCCAGAGCTCACTGCAGAGTTTTTGTGCTGTCAGTGGGAAGACCAAACTGTCAGCACAGAAACTCTCTATGTTTACAGGGTCGGCAGCGCGTGTGTGACCTCCCTAGTGTTGCACACGTCCACGGTAACCACTTTCCATCAGGTGGGCCATTTGCTTGTCTGCCTCAGTTGCAAAAAAAAAGTATTTATTTTTTATACCCTATAGGTTGCTGACAGGCACATGGTCCACTTGATATAAACCGTTGCCTTTGGATGTGTGCCGACCTAGTAAGAATCTTCTATTGAACCCCATATTATAGTCTTTTGGAAAAACCACAGCAATATGATGATTCCGACATATGCCACCATAACAACAAATCAAATCAAAAACTTCCGTAGAAGCATATTATTACCACCACATACACTCAATGACGTCAAACGTTCAAAAACATCCAATTAAAAAAGCATATCTCACCACGAAGCACTATTCATAAAAATAAACTTAAATGTGCGCAAACGCATATATTACCATAGCCGACATTGTGAGGTTATAAAAAAACCGTTGGTTGCCACACGAGGCGTGCAATCAGCCTCTGTTATAATTAAGAACATTTAATTAAGTTACGGTATTAAATGTTGGGATTAAATCATTAGTTTAACTTGTATAGCACCCGAATGTCCACCATTTTGTGATGTGGAAGTTGAAGATAAAGATTCAGGTAAGAGGATTACTATAAGAATAATCCTACTAACCGGTAGCTTGGTCCTTGTAACCGGCAGCTTGGTCCTTGTATCCGGTAGCTTGGTCCTTGTTACCGGTAGCTTGGTCCTTGTAACCGGTAGCTTGGTCCTTGTAACCGGTAGCTTGGCCCTTCTAACCGGTAGCTTGGTCCTTGTAACCGGTAGCTTGGTCCTTGTATCCAGTAGCTTGGTCCTTGTAAATGGTAGCTTGGTCCTTGAAACCGGTAGCTTGGTCCTTGTAACTGGTTGCTCCGTCCTTGAAACCGGTAGCTTGGTCCTTGTATCCGGTAGCTTGGTCCTTGTATCCGGTAGCTTGGTCCTTGTATCCGGTAGCTTGGTCCATGTAACCGGTAGCTTGGTCCTTGTAACTGGTTGCTCCGTCCTTGAAACCGGTAACTTGGTCCTTGTATCCGGTAGCTTGGTCCATGTAACCGGTAGCTTGGTCCTTGTAACCGGTAGCTTGGTCCTATAATCCTACTAATATTATAAACGCGAAAGTTTGTAAGTATAGATGGATAAATGGATGGTTGTTTGTTACTCTTTCACGTAAAAAGTACTGAATGGATTTTAATGAAACTTTACAGTAATATAGCTTATACATCACAATAACACATAGGCTACAATTTATAACGATAACCGATATTATAGCGATAACCGACATCCACGCGGGCGGAGCCGCAGGCAACAGCTAGTAATCTTATACTGGTGAGCCTCAGCTTGAAGGCCTCGTCAGATGCTTCTTCACGCCTCGCTTATCGGACCCCTGACTGTAGGAAGAAGGAAAAACGTGAACTGGTAAAAAATCCAAATATTTATAATGTGGAAGAGAAAATATTGCCACACCGATTGGTTCATGATGGGATTGTTTGCACCGTATGGTGACGTCTTAGTTTCCTTTTTATACAACATAGGTGGCAGATATGCATAAGGACCACCTGATGGAAAGTGGTTACCGTGGCCTATGGACGTGTGCAACACCAGGGGAGTCACACTCGTACTGCCGACCCTGTAAACGCAAATAACTTCTGTGCCGTCAGCATAGAAGACAAAGCAGGAATAGCTTTTGGTCTGAAAATGACAGCACAAAAATGCTTCAGTGAGCTCTGGCTACCCTACTCACCGCTGGGACCACAACACGAGGTTATTATAGCCGCGGTATTCTGTAGGGTGGAGGTACGTCCCCAGTCGGACTGCCTCCTTTAAGTCCTGCACGTGTAATCGTTTGAAGTATAAGGTCCAGTCTCGTTCGTTACTGTGCAAATGTAAATCACGGCATGCAAATGATGTTGAATTGTACACGCTTGATAGTGCCCTTATACCCCTTGGTAGTGCCCTTATACCCCTTGGTAGTGCCCTTACACCTCCATAGTAGAGCCCTTATAACCGATCACCCAAGCTACATAGTATAATAAATTATTATTCAAAACCGCGTGGTTCCCGGCAGAGTAGAATTTGGGCCACCCTTTCTCTTCCCATGTGGTGTCGTACAAGGCGACTAAAGGATAGGGCTGATTAACTTTAACATCAGACAGATATGTACAGCCCAGACTCAGCCTCAGATGCATGGCTCAAGTCAACAATAGTGCCCTGAATACGGTAATAGGCTCACCCCCTATTACGTGGGACCGAATGCAGATTGGTGAAATGTGTGTGTTAATTTACCTCTGCCTAACCCTCCGGGGATAATGGCGTGATTATATGTATATATGTATGAAAACTTAAAAAGCTTAGACGGAGAGGTGGACTAATGGTTCATTAATTTAATAAAAAAATAACATCTCATCTCATTAATATCTGCTGAACGACAGAAACAGCTCCTAATAAACAGTAAACAGTAAACTAAAGGTTTCATGAAAACATTTTATGAATTTTGTACCACATTTGAGACGAAGTGCAGCGATATAGTCAACCAATAAAACTTTCTTACAAGAGACTTCAACGCGCGATGCACTTTCTCGAAGAAAGCGTTTCGTCTTGGCGAATCAATTACGAAACTGTAATTTATAGAATATAGTTTTTTTATTCCAAATATATGTGTAAATAACATATAGTACAAAATTTATGTATGGCAATGTAAGAGCCCTCTACTGGATTTTTTACGAATTACAGAACAATGAACAATCATTAAGATCATTACATTAGTCTCGGTTGTATGCCAATAGTTGATACTTTAGAGTTCACTCTATTTTATCTTTCTTTTTGGGTGTAATGTGCCGTTTTGAAGTGATGTGAGAGCCCTCTATCGGCATTTTTACTAACTATGATTTTTTTTCTAATATTTTTAACCATATTCAGTTATATATTTACTTAACAATTATATAAGTAAAATATGTACCTAAAGAGATAACTTTAACATAATTTTTGTTCTAAAACAAAATGGCATACCAAAAATACATTATCATAACACATTTTCTAAATATAAGATACATCAAAATGACTTCACCTCGCCCGATTGTGCGCTCATAATCAAAACACAAACAGGTTATCGAATAGACAAATCGTAAACACACTCCCTTGCTCCAGTTTTACTTTTTTGGGTCACTTGGACCCCCACGGCACGTGCCACTAAAGTACCGACGGTACCCCGATTTCAATCTCGCATAATTAGTGACAGGTGGTGAGCGCTGCACTTGCCTAGTCGCAATGAACAATGGGTTGACGGCAGACGGGGTTGGAATGGTGTTCATCTAGGGTAAGTTTTGTAGTGCTGTGGTAACAAACAAACACACGAAATTAAATCAATATCTTATTAATATTATCAATATGAAAGCTTGTGCAGATGTTTGGATGATTATTATTCAATCACGCTTGAACGGCCTTCAGCTTACAATCAGACGAGGTGAAGTCAAATTGCCGTGTCCTATGTATATATATTTAAATAAAGGCTATACATATTTGGCTGAAATTTAGTAAAATATAGTCTGAAATAAAACAGCACAGGTTATACCCTCTTTTCCCTGTAATAGGTTTCGCGGGTGGAGCTTTAGGCAACCGTTAGTTATAAAGCTCAAATGGAAGTCACCCCCACAAATACCAACTAAATCAAATTTAGTCAAGTGGAATAGAAGATGTATGCCACCAAAATTAGCTCTTAGATGAATAAAGACTTCATTCATGAAAATCTGTTCAACCGTTTAGTGGTTACTAAGAAAAATACAGCCAGCCATACATACAACTCAAACACATAACCCTTCTACTGTATCTTCACAGCAGTTAGATAAAAACTAAAGTACCTACCGATATTGCACCATACCTCATTTGTAATTAAAACTAAAAAGTCTGAGTACAAAAAACTCACCGAGGCAGGTGGGTAATATTGTCGTACTGCTCTGGCCCACGGCAGGGTGCATATATTTGTCTCTGTCTACCGGAAGGCCGAGGTGATAGATAAAGTGTAACGGACGGGTCTCGTAACTGACTTTTATTGTCAGTGGATGTCAAAGTTTTGGTGAAAATATATTAAATTAAATTAAAATTAAAATTAAAATTGTTTATTTAACAACATATTTTTTTCATTCATTACGACTTATGTTGAATTCATTACGACTTATGTTGAATTCTAAAATATATTATTCGTATATCGTTCATCCTCTGATTTGATCGCCCTTTGGTTCTACTCAACCAATTATGATTAAAATATAATGTCTAATTCTGACCAAGATCTTTATAACAAAAAAAAAACTGCAACAACATACATTCAATAGCTTGCATCCATCGCGAACAAACAGAAAAAAAATGCAAATTACAATTTAAATTTCTTTATATCTCAATATAGTGCAATGCAATTATTATTACATCTCCTTGAAATCCATTTTACTCAAACTAAGTTTACCATTGCTTCCTAGGTGTCGGTCGAGAAGAAACAGCGCAATAAACTCCACAGGGGCATTTTCAAACCATCCGATAAAATATTTTTATGTTCATTAGTACAATCTTTTTTTTTAACGTTCACGATTTATAGACACTATTATTTTACAATATACCTGTATACATAAATTAAATTGTAAATAAACCAAACCTTAAGTAAAAAATATTTTGCTCGCTACATTTTTCTGTCCCACGAACATATGTCAGATTTGAGAACCACTGCTTTACACAAAGGAGAACGAACGGCGCGTGCGCCGACGCTTTACGAACTACGTGTTCTTAACGACCCTTTAGGATTTACAGGTGAGAGTGAATGTCACACTCAATAATAATAAAATGAGAAAGTCTGTATGTGTGTGAACCAGAATCCTTTTTGTTTTTTTAATACCACTTAGGTGACAGACAAAGACACGGCTCACCTGATGGTAAATGTGCAACACCAGGAGAGCCACACTCGTGCTGCCGACCCTGTAAACACAGAGAGTTTCTGTGCCGTCAGTGTAGAAGACACAGCAGGACAAGCCTTTGGTCTTCCCATTGACAGCACCTGGCTACCCTGGCTACCCTACTCACCGCCGGGAACGTAACACGAGTTTATTATGGCCGCGGTATTCTGTAGGGCAAAGGTACTTTCCCAGTCGGACTGTTCAATTGGGACGGAAATACCGCCGTGTCTTAACCCTCCTCTACCGACTTCCTCGTACTAATATTGAAAACCTGCGACTTCGTACGCTTGGAGTGAAATAGAATTTCATACAAACTGCCATCGCCTATTTTAACTCCAAAAGGGGATTGATTTATAAGGATACATTATTATTACACTCCACAACATCTAAAGAGCATACATTTTAAATTTCAAGTCTTTCACTTCAAAAACATAGTAATTTCATACAATCTTTCAACCCCTAAGGGGGTAGGAGTGGAGTTTTGTAAAACCTATAAGGAACCAACTTTTCAAATTTTAAGTTCGTAGGTGTAATAGTTTCTGAGATTTCGTGATTAATTAGTGAGTGTTTTTCACTTTTATATATAGATACTAGCTGACCCGCCCGGCTTCGCTCGTGGCATACTACAACCGTAGCACCCCTACGCCATTATGCGTTACTCAATTGTTTTGCCTTCCCTGAACCTCTTTACTAACTGTTTTATTTATTTATTTCCATATATACAACCACCTTTACAGGATAACCCCAATGCGATAGTGTACCCATTTATACATATAAAGCTAGATATCTAATTACTGGACAATAAAAGACACTACAAAATAATATCAAACAATAGAAGACAATACAGGACAATACAAGACAATACAACACAGTACAGGGCAATACAAGACAGTACAAAAACTTTAGCTTTGCATACCAAATATTTACACAACATAGCATATTACAAATAAAGCTGCCCTTGTGAATTCACTCAGAGCACAAAAGAATAAGTCCGTCTCCCTAGCAATGAGGTTGAGCGTACGGAGTGCGCGCGTCAGCGGCGCCTCCCTCAAAAGGTTCGTCCGTGCCCTCGGCACCACCAGCAGCCACGGCTGTCGTCGCCGCCACACATACTTATCCGGAACACAGAGACCTAGCTGCCCTAAGATATCCACATTATGTATCCTCCCTCTAAATACCTTGAATAGATACGAAGTGTGTGCGAGCTCCCTCCTGACTCCCAGTTCCTTATACCCTACCATACCCAAAACAAATAAAGTAGGATACATAAGCGGATAGAACGGGTATACTCCATATAACCGTAAGTACAAATACCTAACAAATTTGTTTTGTACTCGCTCCAGCCCAGATGACTGCGTTACATTCTAACTGTGTTCTTACCAAGGCGTTGTATAACATGATGACCTGTTGAATTTTATGATATGGCATTAAAGTTCATTAAAGTTCATTAAAGTTTAGAGTGTTTTTTTTTTAAACTTAATCAGGCATTTTTTTTTAATTTTCTCTCCTTAAGCAGAAGTTGGTGACAGAAGAGTGAAAATTTAAGGTTGTATGTATTTTTTAAATGCCACATTATAAAAATATAAAAAATAATCATTTTATGCAAAAAATGAAAAAAAGATTTTGTGGTGGACACTCGTTTTCACTTAGGTAGCCGATTGTCAGACTTACTGAATATGTATAAAATGTTTCATATCGGTCGAGCCGTTTCGGAGGAGTATGGGAACAAACATTGTGCACGAGAATTTTATAAATTAGATGATTTTATGTGAACACGCTCAAGCGGCTTTTATCCTAAAAAAAATTAACCACGTTGAGAATTCTGTAACACAACTAGTTACATACGTACTGACATTGCTAGCTTGGTGTTAAGGATTAGGTCTGCAATAGTTTTACAAATAAAAACATACACTTTGTGTAACTATCATGTACTTACAATGATAAATAACTTATGTTTTCAAGAGTACCTACATATTTACATTTATCAAACTTTTATAGGCGCCCTCAGCCTCCTAAGTATAATAATTTTATTTGTATAACGTGCTTACCATGTCTGTATCGTTATGTATTATTATGTTGATGATTTAATAAAGAATTTTGAAAAACAAAACAAAAGGAGTAGGTCTTTTGATTAAGCTGTCCCAGGTGGGAGTTCGAATCCAGACTATTGCACTTCCAACGTAAACGAGTAGGTATGTAATTTAGCTTAGCTGAAGGAATTAAAAGGAATACTAGTTAATATTGGTTACTAGTACTCGTTTATGAAACAAAAATACTAACACAATATTATCATATCGAGGAAATTGAGGTATCCCTGAAACACGATACCAGCAGGTTTCCCGTGAGTCGCATGGTGCATAATAAACTTGATCGAAGTAAATTTCTTACCACTGGCTAAAACATTCTCGGGTTCTATAAGCAGATCTGTCGTCAAGACCTAGATGGCCATATTAAGATCGTGAGCATCTGGTATAGTAACCCGTATCTTCTAGCTTCTTACCATCTAGCGGGAAGCAGTCAATAAACAGAGAGAACATTTTTTTTTCGTTGGAGGTAGGACACGACGATTTCCGTCCAATTAAGCTGTCTGATTTAGGAAGTACCTCAGCACTACAGAATACCCCGGCCATAATAACCTCGTGTTGTGTTCCAGGGGGCGAGCAGGGTAGCCAGAGCACACTGGAGAGATTTTAAGCTGTCAGTGGGAAGACCAAAGGCTATTCTTGCTTTGTCTTCTACACTGACTCTCTGCGTTTACAGGGATGACTACCTTGGTGTTGCACACGTCCATAGGTCACGGTAACCACTTACTATCAGGTGGGCAGTCAGTTGTATAAATTAGTAGAGTGCCAATGTTGTACATCAGAACAATTGTGATGAACAAAGTGCTAAAAAGGAACTTAATTTCTTTGGCTTTTCCCCTGCCTGTTGAATGCTTGTTCTGTTATTTGGTAACACCTTTAGTTCGAACAATAATACAATTTAAATCAATTAAACAGTCTGATGTGCTCTTAATAACTTGGTTTCAACATCATTTTAAGCCTGTCAAGCTATTTCTGACACTTACTGTATAACAAGGAGTCTTAACGGCGGCATATAGACTTAAAACGACGTGTCGCTATTCAATCATTAATTGGTTTACTTGTTCAAACAAATTTCTTAGAAACATCTTAATAATAAGCAAAATACATTAAAACTGCCTTTTTTAAACCGTGTTGTGTATTGAAATATTTTTTTAGCTGTATATTTTTGCTTCGAGCCAAAATCAATTATTATATTTGAGTAAACACACGCGATGGCTGATAATTGAATACTAACTCTTTGTTAACAAATTGGTGCTGGTTCTGTTCCTTGTGGAGTACAAAAGGGCCACTCTATCTCTTCCTGTGGGTGGAGTAAAGGGTGAATAAGGGATAGGGCTGTTTTTCAGCCGACAGTGAACATACAGCGCAAGACTAAGGTCTCATTTGACGGTAATAGATATAATATTTTACTCAGGTGGAGCCACAGACATCAGCTAGCTGAATGGTCTTACCTACTACAGCATATTTACACTAAGTTTTTTAACTTAACACTGGTGGTAAAAATATTTGGCACAAATTTGTCTCAAATTTCGGCCGGGCGGGTACCACCGTGCACGATTGCGAAAAGTCCTCCATAGTAATCCAATCTCGGTTGGATGGTTGGATTGCGTTCAGGAGTCAGCAAGCGCCGGGCGGGGGGGTCTCGGCACTAGTGGGACCAGTGGGTGTCACGCGGTGCTGCGAAGACAATCCTTTTTGATGAGACCGTCAAGCTGAGTGCCACCATTGTTAACATGGTACGTGTATGCAATGGTGACCCTCTTTTCAGGGACTTTGCCTTCAGCTTACCACCAGGCAAGGTGAAGTCAAATTGACGTTTCCTACATATAAAAAGAAATATTATACTATTACGTAGATTAGAGGGCCAATTTTCGTAATAAATATTTGTTTGAATCTCAGGGCTAATCTCAATATTCTAAATATCAAAAACAGTATTCACGTAACACAAATTTTATTGACATCATGATCGTTTTTGACATTTGAGAAACTGAAATTAGATCAAAGCTGAACATTAAAAAAATTATTGCTAGGAAAATTGTTCACGGACTCTTGTCATGAGTAGGTACGAAACTCTCAACTTAGTCTAGGAGCTAGACTCCAACGAAGATGTTTACTCGTTAGAAGAGTGATTATACAAAAAGTCGTAATAATGGATATTTATAACGTAAGAACAGGTCGGAATAAGTAAAGTTTTTTGAGCGAGGGGAAGACGCGCCACAATTATACTGCTTCCGCCCCAGGATGGTAGGGCTGGGAAGTAGGAGTGGACAGTATCGATAAAAATATTATTATTCTTTTTTACTTACTATTTTTCAACAGTATGATTTCATATTTTGGTGTATTATGGTGGCGAGCACAATTGCATGGAGTTCTGGATTCAATGCCCCGGAATACAGCATTAGTTCATCTCGTATTATGTAGAACCGCAAACATAGTCCACGCCGACATACCCTCCTCACGTGCAAGCCGCGTAATTCAAAGAAGAAGGAATAAGCAGACATCGGGATAGCCTCAGATGCACAGAAATATGATTAGGATGGCGTGGCAACTTTATAGTCGATTCCTGTCCTATGAGACAGGAACTTTCGAGCGCTTACTCGGTACTGTTAAGCTACTGTTAAGTTGAACTAAATTTTGGAAAATAAAGGTATTTCTTCTATCTCTCGTACGTCTTTATTTACACTGAAAAAGTCACCACGCGCGATATGAAGTTGGACACTGCGTTCTATCCTAATATATTTCTGTGGTCGGATTCTACCGGGCACAGCGCTAAGATGATGATGATTCTACAATTTTAGTGTCAATTAAGTGTTTGTTTTGCAAAGGCACTTCTTTTCATTGTCCATAAATAAATTTAAAACAACAATTAAGGCCAAATTGTGTAGCAGAGCATATTATAACATTTCAGAGTATTTGAATGACAAAAATGCTTGGGATTAAGTAGCTCTAAGTCAACACAAGAAAATGAATGTACATACATGACGACGTTTTTTTTAAAAAAAGGATTCCTACTGAGTTTTTTGGCAGTGTTTCTCAGTAGTTGCCATGTCACGCACTACACGGTAGGGGAAAAAATAATGACGATTCCAAACAAATTTAATATTTTTATGGAATAAATGATTTTTTGAATTTGAATTTGAACATATTAATTTGTAAGATTTTAAAACAAAAATGTATAAAATGTTATTTGTATAAATTTGAACTACAGTTAATGGCAACTGTTGTTGAAAATTATCTTCAAAACAATCTCTCACGAAAAGGTGTAAGGTATATCTGAATAAAAAAAAAAATATAATACTAAATAATTTTGTATCTTCAGAACAAACGTATACCTATTCAAAATAAATGTTTGAAATCTCAACACGAATGATTTTAATCTGAAAAATAATCAACGATAACATTAAAAATATGAGGTTGTCTGAAAGCATGCTACAATTGAATAAGGGTAATTTATCTGTCGCCAAAATAATAGGCTTCGTCAACCATGTAATAAGTGAGGCAAGGTTGGCTGGAGGATCTTGGTTAGACCCTAAAAACTAAGAGAGGATATTAACACATATTGATAATGCACTTGCACTTTTCATCAATACTTATTTAAAACCTGACCAGTTTTGCCTTACGGTATTCTCAAAGGTTAACATTGATGCTTATACTGTTGACTGATGGCACTTGGTGGAACTTGTTACACATTTTCAATGAAAACACTTGTACTATTATTTATTATTATCCTGACCGGTTTCGCTCTTTTTTGACGTGACAACGTCTTATAAATTGGTTTGCCGGGTGACACTTCAAGAAACTGCGTTACGCTCCGCTCACGTTATGCGCTCACAATGAGAGCGAGTGAGAGGCACGCGTCCCTTCCACTCGGGCATGGTTAGCCCGCCTAAGAGCGAGAGAGACAGACATTTTTAAATTGTTACTATTATTTCATCCTTCTTCCTACTATACGAATGAATATTTACATTAAAATTATTTTACCACTCAAAATCGTTGTCACGTAAAACTTTCGCCCGTATACCGACTTTACAGGCAACCAAATTTTTTTTTTTTGTTAAATCACAAAAACACGTATCGACAATATTGCACTTTTTTTAAACGGGTAAGTTTTATTGCACTTACACAACAAATACTATAATTAATCTACTCATCAAGAAATTTACATAACGATCAATTAGTAACGCAACTTATCGATACCAGCACATCACTAGTAACCGGGCTGCGCGCGCGCCGGTGCGCGACGAAGAAAGTATAACCGTCGTCGTACGTAACGGCCACGGAACGGAATTATAAGTTAAATGCTTTGTACGCCCTTATGGGGTAAGTAGAGGTAGGTTGTGAAGAAATTAGATAAAGGAACAATAGTGACGTATAGATCGATAGAAAGATAATACTTTATTGCACACCATAAAATTTACAGTAGAGAGAAGTAGGGCTAGTCCATAAACTAAAAGTCGCGCAGCGGGCTATGGAGCGAGCTATGCTTGGAGTTTCTCTGAAGGATAGAATTCGAAACGAGGTGATCCGACAAAGAACCAAAGTTACCGCAGAATAAGCAAGCTGAAGTGGCAATGGGCTGGCCACGTCTGTCGAAGGACCGATGGCCGTTGGAGCAGACGAGTCCTAGAGTGGAGACCGCGAGAAGGCAAACGAAGGGTAGGACGCCCCCTAGCCAGATGGACCGATGACCTGAAAAAGGTGGCTGGGACGGACTGGATGCGGAAGGCGGAGGATCGTACGAAATGGCGCACATTGGGGGAGGCTTATGTCCAGCAGTGGACTGCAGTGGGCTAATTGATTGATTGAGAGAGAAGTAGGTAGCATGTATGCCTACATTGAATGTACAATGGGCGGCTTGAAGCGATTTCTTCCAAGCAACCTTGGAATGGACAGTAATGTGATAAAACAAAATTATAGTATACTCCGTTTGGTTTAAATACTTAACTAAAAGTAAGCAATCTTGATATCTTCACTACATAGTATAAAACAAAGTAGCTTTCTCTGTCCCTATATCCCTACATATTATGCTTAAATCTTTAAAACTACGCAACGGATTTTGATGCGGTTTTTTAATAGATAGAGTGATTGAATAGGAAGGTTCATATGTATAATAACATCCATTGCACCCGTGAGCAGCCGGGGTGGGTCTCTAGTTTAATAATAATATAGTCATTTATTTAAGTAACACAGACTCATTTATTGTTCATTACAATTTTATTATTCTTTGTTAGTAATATTATTAGCAAGCGTCAATGTTTATAAGGTATTTTATCAATCATCAGCACAGGCTCACCAGAGATGTGGAGAGCCTGCAGTGATTGATATATGTACAGTCTACTGGCTATACATGCCAGAATGCTGTTAGGGCTGACCCGCATCCAAAGCACCAGAAACGCGCAACCGTTTCAGCATGAACGTGTAAAAGCATTGATATTTATTATTTAACAACTCAGTTACATTCATTGTATAACAACTAAGTCTCCTTTGGAGACCTGACTGCACTCGTCTGCTCCATCATTATTGGTTTATTTTTAAAGAGCTTCTGTCATTTGACCCTCCTACCCATAAGATAAGCTTGCATTAGAGCTTCATCCGTCTATCAATAAATATACCAGCTCGAAAAAAGTCAATTCGTCTTCTTCCTTCTAGCGTCAATTCCAGTCCTATTCGAAGCTTTCAACTTGGAGTTTTGGGTTACGCTTCTCCTTCTTCTTCTCTCTTCTCCAGTCTAACTGTGGATTTAGCTGAAATTCGATATTTTCCGTGAAGCGACTGCCAATCTGACCTCTACAACCTAAAGGCGATATCGAAGCATTGTAGTTAAACCAGTTGTTGGATTTTTTTTAAGACTTCATCTACCCGTAACTACTGCCATAGACGTTCGTATGGCAACCGAGACCGACTGCTTAACGTGCTCTCTGATGCACGACCAGACCAATACAAATACCCATATTCATGCATACAAATATCTGCATTGAGCGAGGATTGAACCCGCGTCTCCGTGTTCACTCCCGCCATGCCACAGAGGCTGTCAATTCTCTAAAAAAAAAACTATTAAAATACAGCCTCGACTTTATCTCAACCTCCCAAATGTCAAAGACGATAACAATTTCATTGATATTACATTTTTTTTCTTTCAAAATTAAGCCTGTAGTATAGTCACGATGTCAGTGTTCTTTCTTGAAAATTAAGTTATGTAAAAACCGTCTTGATATTTCCTTTGATTTTCATATATCTACTAAATTGCAGTCTCTCCCTTTTTATTTCATTTTTGTATATATATAAGAAAATATAAATAATTGCTTTTAAATAATTATCTAATATTCAACATGTACATAAAATTCATAAAATCTGAGTATTCAAAGTCAATTGTCAACATCTTTCTACTACGATTAAATTTCGAATAATATTTAGGCCCTTAGATTATTAATAATGCCTAAGATTAGGCCTTTATGATCTGAATGTTGCTCCATAAACCGCGTTGAAAAAAAAAATATATCGAAAGAAGTCTTGTACTATAATTATTTTATAACCTAATTAGAATAATTTTATTATTTAAATTTAATATTATTATAATCTTTATCAGTTCACATATGGTTCATTCTTTTTTAATTCGGTTTCAATCCTATAGTTATCTATGAGATATTGCCTTGGGCTTATCGCTCATTGGCTTGGCATCCATTTTTTGAATATCATTTTTAATTTAACCTAATATAGTTATCTGTTTTACTGATTTATCTACCTATTCAATGTGCTTTTGTACAATAGAGAGTAATATTATATTTTTTAGGTATATGGCAGCAGTATATCGCTTATATTTATTTATTTTTTTGTAACGTATAGCGATGGCAAGTGCTTCGCCGTCAATAGGCAATGACTTTTTTGTATATGTCGCAGCCAACTAGTTTAACTAGCTGTTTTGACACTAGCCTAGCCTTTTTTCTAAACGGCGCCATTCAACAAACTTCCTGAATGATAATATTAAAGCGGGAATTCAGATCGCTATGCAGATTCTAAGTACTCAAACCAGGCATAATTTATCAATTTTGAAGCGTGCGTCGGTAGCTTAGTGGTTAAGAAGGCGGCCTTACAATCAAGAGATCCCGGGTTCGAATCCTGACCATTACACTACCGACGTGAGACGTGAACCCACTCCTAGCATAAACAATTTAGCTTAGTTAGAGGGGTGAGAGGGAATATTAGTAATTTCGGTTGCAAATATTCTTTTAAAAAAAAATTGTCTGTACGATTGTTTTTCATTTCTTTCTAACAACTAACCCTAAAATCTGTTTACAGTGATATTTTTTTGCAAAACAAAACTAATACATCACAACAAAAAAAAAACAATAATTTTAATTATTTACTTATTCTCAACGAAATGAGTTTTACTGAAAAATTATTTTGCATATTATCAATGAGTACATCTTCCAAACACATTTATATGTATATAAAGTGTTTATATATATGGTTGTATTTCGAGTAGATATAGTTATATCTAAAGTATGTTAGTAAACATATTATCACAAAAGATCTTTAATGAACAGTCGTCATAGTTAATTAAATATAAAAAACAGGGTTTTTGTGAAGATACATATATAGCCTTTGTTCGTACTCTAGCCTTGGCAGGGTACATTATATGAGTCAAAAACAACACAATATAATCTAGTGTCATGCATTATTTATTAATTTTAAGCAGAGGCCGATGTGCCGCTAGATATAATGTAAACTAATGAGGAAGCATAAGAATATTTAATGAAGAGAGAATTAAACTAAATGAGCTCATTGCCTGTTAAATATCAAGTAGTTGGTGTGACTTATGGTCAGATTATTGAAAAAATATTCCCTACCGTTTAAATTAAATTTTTAAGCATTATTCATGCTTAATATTTAAGTCGATTTAAATGGAAAAAAATGTCAGTAGGCAGTCAAAAATCAATGATTGAAAAATCATTCATTGGTTCCAATAGTTCGTAATAATATCGGTGACACGCTCCATTGTCGCCTCAAAGACATATATAGAAAGAGAAATTCAAATTAAAAGAGAATTGGTTAGGGCGAGGTCTGGTAGCTTAGTGGTCAAAGCCTTATCCTTGTAAGAAAAAGATCGCAGGTTCAAACCCCGCCTAGAACGGTTCAATTTTTTCTATTTAAATCGATTCCCTACCGTTCCCGGTGGAGAAAATAACGACACCTTATCTGTCTTCTCTTCCTGTACATTTAGTAGAGGGCTACTGTGGAATAAGCTGTTTTTCATCCGATACTGAACGTTAAATAATCGTAATATTCATTAAATTATAAAATATATGTGAAGGAAAGGATGTGGTATCCCTTGTATTTATGATCATTTTGACACATAACATTGACATTTATACAATACTACCTTATGCACGCGGCTACGCCCGCGTGGATGTCGGTTATCGCGACCAAATATAGCCTATGTCCTTTCTTAAAGTCTAATCGACCCCTATACCAAATTTCATCAAGATCGGTTCAGTGGTTTAGGCGTGAAAGCGTAACATACAGACAGACAGAAAGACAGACAGACAGACAGAGTTAATTTCGCATTTATAATATTAGTATGAATTCAGATAATATGTGCTCTGATATAGATATACATTTAATAACATGGTGCAACCACCTGCTCAGTCTTAATCTGAAAAACATTGGAAACTTCGTGAATATTGCTTTTTATGCACTGCACACATAAAAAGAAGATCCAGGGAATTTGTATTTTTTCAATAGATATACTTGACGGGCTTATGTCCAAAAGTTAATATTCAAACACACGAGTCTCTGCCGCAGGATATCCTGTCAGGATTGGGAAGTCAATCGGAGTGACCACCACTCTCGTAAAAGTCAAGATATCTAAGACAACTCGTCAGAAGGAGTAGGCAAGCAGACCGCGTGCTCTGTTAATGATGAAATCATTCTGTTAATGAGTCTTAAACTTAAAACTTCCATTTTTAAATCGCGCTCATTAAAACCGACTTCAATCATCATAACACCACCCGCACATAAAACCATCCCACTAAAAACTGAGCTATAAAAAGCAATAATGTTCCCGAGAATAAAACCAACATACATACTCACATATAACACGGATAGGTATAGCACAGAAACGGAACAAATAAGTAATGTACGAACGTAATTACATACTATATGATGGAGAAAGATAGCAATATGGAATGGTTAAAGTAAGAAAGAGATGGTATGAGTCATCTGTTATGTGTCGTAAGCGTGCGCACGAGTCTGCTTTTTATTTCACTCACACACTCTCACGCACGCACACACATGTATAATGAGCGTGTGTGTGTAACATATGTGCATATGTGAGTGGGCGTGTGTGTGTTTTTGTATGTAGTAACGGAAACTTCTAGTGTCTGTGATTAATGCTTGACAATATGAGGAATGATTAGAATCTATGGTAGCTTCAAATTTGTTTCTGATTTTTTGATACAGCAATTTGGGATCCCCAGCAATTTGTATCTGCAGTTTTGGTGGTGCAATATATTTTTAGTAGTAGGGTAGTAGTCCATTAAAATCTTTGGAACAAAATTAAATTTAAAAAATAATACTTTACTCTCGGGGAAGGGAGGGTGAGACCAATTATGTATTAAAAACTAAAAATACGTCATGGAGGAACATGGCGACGTTAAGAAATGGATACAACACTACAAATAAAGAAAATATAGCTACTTACTAATAATATGTAAATATTATTAATCTATGTAAAATTACATTATTAATTACATCAATTATAATATTATTATTACGAATTTAGTATTAAAAATGTATTTTTTCTGTAGCGCACTGTTGCGTCGTTGATTAGTGCATAAAATTATGACCAAATTCATGATTTTTGTCGCCATTCTAGAGTGTTGACAACGCATCTATAGTTTATTATACATCATTGTATCAGGCTGTATTTGCTATCGTAAAGGTAAAGATGAACCAAATTGAAAGACAGAGTTGGAAAGCTAGCCCTAGGAAACAAAATGCAAGTTTTGAATAGATCAGGGACTGACGTGGTGATGTTATTTTTTCTCGTCTATTCCATTTTAATTTTTTGTCATTGTTAGATCAATTAAACTAAATGAAAAGATCAATGTAACAACATTTTGTTTTTCATTTTGTTAGATGAATAGAATTAAACGGAATATTTGTTAATCTAACAGAACAGATAGTATTTTTCTGATTGTTAGATCAATTTAACTAAACTACTATTGTACTATTCGATTAACCTAACAGACTAACAAAACGGACATTTTTAGGGATATGCCGTGGCAATTTCACACTCAGAAACTCATGACCCAAGACGGCGTGAGGCTTTAGTCGGTTCGAGTCCAACAGAACCACCCCACCGGCTTCGGCTATCTGTGGCAATTACCGCACGATAAAAACGTCAAGCAACTTCGTTTCTATAAGAAAATTAACCATAATTACTCATTTGATATCAATATTTCCACATTATATGATAAGGAAATGAAAACAGTTTACTAAAATATAACACTGCCTATCCTTTTAACAGTAAGCTAAACTTATAACAGTAAAAAGTTTAAAGACAACTCAAAGTATTGCCTAATTGTATTATTATCAGCGACAGGTGTGTGTCGTTACTTTCCCACCCTTTCAAGTCCCCCTTTAAGCAACTGTTGGAATTAGCGGGAATTGTCCTTTGCTAACTGTTTTTGTAGAAAACGTTGCGCACAAATTTGATGTTTTACTAGTAATTGTTTTTTTTATGATATAGCACACATCAATTTGACTTCAAAGTCTTAGGAAAGAGGGTCACCATTACATACACGTACCATGTTCACAATGATGGCACTCAGCATGACGGCCTCATCATAAGAGAATTGTCGTCGCAGCACCACTTGACACCCACCGGTCCCACTAGTGTTGCGACCACAATCCCCCCTGCCCGGTTATGCACTTGCTGACCCCTGAACGCAATCCAACCGAGATTGGATTATTATGGAGAGATTTTCGCAACCGTGCACGATGGTACACACCCAGCCGAAATTCTAATACCACTAGAGAAATAAAAATAATGACAGACATGTTAAAATACTGCAAATAAGTTGTATCTATAAATATTTTTTTTAACATGCAACCACTCAATTTGGTTAAAAATATAAAATAAGACAATGGTCTGGTCATAACCATGATTTTAGAATTATAAAGTTCATTATTATAGGTATGTTCACTTAAACCTTATTTTTATAATAATCAAAAACAGTATGAGATTATAAAAACGAATTAATTTTAGTTTAAAGATAGATAGTAACTTAGTTACAAAAACAGCACAAACTAAGATCATTCCATTATCATGATAATTTTTGGTTAATATCATCAATTTCAAAAAATCTTTGATAAAAAAGTAGGTAAGTGAAAATATTTTTGGATAATTTTGTGATATTTTTTTTTTAACCATAGTCCAGTACTGGGACGACAAAATTTTTACATGAAGTCAGAATGATGTCAGTCAATATTTCGAAGAAGAAGACTGTGAGGACCTTTTCTAAATATTGATAAAGACTAAAATACTTACCATGACATGATAAGTGTTTTTCTGTGACGAGAAAGAAGGACAACAGGCAACTTCTTGCTGGTAGAGGTATTTAAGGAAGAAATCACGAGGTAGTTATGCTGTTGTCGCCACGTATGTCCTATATCTACTTATTTCCTTTATCCTGTTCCAAGTTGGGACCAGCTTAAATATAATTCCGTTCCAGCAGAACCGGCAGAATACGAGATTTAAGATTTAGGAACTTTGAACTTTGAAAAAGAGTAATGAAAGCTTATAAAATTTAATTGCAAACAAAAAAAGTTTTTGAATGTAACCTTATGAAAAAGTAGATAGATTTTTGACGGATTATAACAGACCTTTTTACGTTTTTCATTCATTTAGCTGTTGGCCTTACGATCGTGAGATTTTGGGTTCGTAAACTGCTCATTATAAGATGTAAACACATTCCTAACGTAAGCCATTTAACTTAGAGGCGTTAGAGGGAATATTTAGGAACATTGGCAGGTGCTTGTATTCTTAAAAAGAAATCGATATGAAATCCCGCGTTTTAAAAACATTGCTTTTTGGAATAGGGCTCTGGAAAGAATATAATATTTATCAACATTTTTGAAAACTCCTGTTAAACTATTATTCAGACATGCTCGTTTCGTCATCAATGCTATCTTGTCATAATAAGTCAACTGAGCGTGTCTGATGCCACTAAAATGTATTTTCATTACTTTTCTAACAACGCAAATGTTGGGGGTTGAGGGTTTGCAGACAAGCATACGGCCTGATGGAAAGTGGTTACCGTGGCCTATGTACGTGTGCAACACCAGGGGAGGCACACTCGTGCTACCGACCCTGTAAACACAGAGAGTTTC
Organism: Eilema caniola; assembly: GCA_949126895.1. Taxonomy (NCBI): domain Eukaryota; kingdom Metazoa; phylum Arthropoda; class Insecta; order Lepidoptera; family Erebidae; genus Eilema; species Eilema caniola. Next base: position 14,076,729 of record OX421488.1, read on the forward strand.
TGTGCCGTCAGTGTACAAGACAAAGCAGGAATTGACCTGCCTTTGGTCTTCCCACTGACAACACAAAAACTGTCCAGTGAGCTCTGGCTACCCTACTCACCGCCGGGAACACCACACTCTAGGTTATTATGGCCGCGGTATTCAGTAGGGCGGAGGTACTTCCCCATCTCGTATATGTGGGCCCTCATACATTATAGTCATTGATTGACAATCATCTTTATTGCCATCAAAATCCGTCAGCATTTAATCATGCAGATCAAGGTATTTTTTTTGACTGATGGACCGGACCGTATTATACCTTGTTTTTTTTTTACGTGCGGGAAATCCCCACGGAAACCCACCCCTCCGGAGCCGGAGGGATAGTTATGTCGGACTCGAACCGACTAAACCGCACGCCGTCTCTGGGTCGTAGTGCTAGGCCGAAGGTGAGGTTGTCACGCGACATATCCCTCGCGCCCCGGCTGACCTAGGGCTATCCCTCTCGGTCTGGCCCTCCTCGGGGTTGTTACTTTGCTACCCGGCCGAATAAAATATACCTAAGGGCCGCCCGATGTCTTATGCCGTATGCCTCTTGCCATTTCTTAAGCTACGGCGATAGATGAGCTTAAATTCACTAAGCATAGATCATAACAAAGCTTTTGGCTACGGTTTTACTTAAGTTAAAGTATTGTTTGTCAATTTACTTCGCTGTGAGATTTCGGTAATGAAGTTATGTCAGAATCGAATTATTGTAAAAAGACGAACAATTAATTAGCCGTTCACAGTCCACAGCTGGACAAAGGTTCTCCCAATGTTGGGAGACCCTGGCCTACTTTTGTCCACGCTGGCCAGACGGCAAAAAAGTGACAAATTTGCCACCTAATTGGCATAAAAAAAAAATCGTTAGTCACCTCTTACATCACCCGTCGGGTGAGATATTGTGGTGATACTTGTATTCTTTCTCCGTCACCACGTGGACAGTTGAGGACTGCGGTGTATGGTAGACGAGCACACGGCCCACCGGTTGGAAAGTGGTTACCGTGGCCTATGGACGTGTGCAACACCAGGGGCGTCACACTCGCGCTGCTGAGGCTGTTAGAACAGAGAGTTTCTTTGCCGTCAGTGTTGAAGATAAAGCAGGAGAAGCCTTAGGTCTACCCTACTCACCGCTGGGAACACAACACGAGGTTATTATGGCCGCGGTATTCTGTAGGGCGGAGGTACTTCCCCAGTCGGACTACCTAATTGGACGGAAATACCTTCGTGTCCTACCTCCTAAATGAAGTAAGTAAGGGGGTACAGCACACAGATTGCCGGGTTGTTATTGACCCGACACGTGCTCGTTTATTTCAGGTCCAAGATAAATCTCTCCCTTAGGGAAATAAAGACATAAGTTGAAAATATTAATTTTACAGGAAAGCAATAAACTGTTTAACCAGGTGTACTTTTAATTTGACTTCTTTTTGATATAGATCTTTGATTTTCATCAGAATATTACGATTAAAATTGACCTTGAATTGAATATGTCTTTTATATTCACAACCGCTATAAAAAAAGCGTATTTCTTATTTCCCTGGGAGTGAAATATGTCCGTAGGCATTAGGCCTACCGAGATGAGATCTCGTTTCAAGCTGCAGGTGCATTGCGGGTGTGATGTTTGTTACTTACGCGTTCATTTTAGTCCAAGACATAATGTCTCAAGGTATACCGAGATCAAATCTTGTTCTGAAGGTATTAAAGGGGGGATAAAGGGGGGTTAAGCACACAGATTGCAGGTGTGTTGTTGACGCGACACTTGCGCATTTATTTTAGTACAAGATATATATCTCAAGGTATACCGAGATCAGATCTTGTTCTAAGGTGGGTAAAGGGGGGATAAAGGGGGATAAAGCACACAGATTGCAGGTGTGTTGTTGACCCGACACGTGCGCGTTTATTTATCAATTACGCCGGGAGATTTGAACTTCTCGCTCTGTCAGCCATCTGTGGCCAGACGGAACGGCTGCCCGCTACGTACAGGCGAACGACGTTAGTGTTTGAGTTAAAAGGTTGGCATGCGGATGTGGAAGACTTAATTGTCAGTATTTGAGAACACGCTAAGTAGTTACTTAGTGTGTTAAATATTGACTTGTTGTGTCATTCTTGTGTACTTCACTTTGTCACCGCCGGGGTTCCAGCCGTTTTAGAACCTGCTGGTCTGGTGCGCGATGATGGCAAAAGGCCGGATGGAATGTCTTTGGTGCCTTGGAAGATGGGAAGGCATTTGGTGTGGGATGCAACATGTGCTGACCCCCTTGCGAATTCACATCTTTCAGGGACTGGGGACTGTGCCTGCGCTGCTGCTGGTCCGGCAGAGACCCTCAAACGGCTTAAATATCGTAGTTTAAGTGATAATTACATATTTGAGCCGTTTGGGGTCGAGACGACATTTCCAAACGGTTAATAGACGCTACCCGTGACCAGAGGGCTGGTTTATTCCTTGCGCAAAGGATCAGTATTGCCATTCAACGTGGCAATGCCGCCAGCCTTCTGGCCACCCTCCCAGTTGACATCGATGGTGAGGAATTCTTTGACGCCTGAACCTGCTGGTTTGTATATATAATGTACTTATTGTTTTTAAATTTTCATTTAAATAATTCTAATGTACATATTGCAAATAATTATTGTTAATAAACGAAATAATTAAGAAGAACAAAGTGGAATTTCTAGTTTCTTTATTTTCATGTGGGTTTGCGATGTCATTCGGAAGAAGTTGAAGAGATGGAACGTTTTTATAGTTAAAATGGACTATAGTGGAAGAAAAGAAAATTTAATTAAAACCACTTTATAACGGAGTATCCGGTTAAAAGCAGTTTAATTTCCTATGAGTGCCATTCGCGTAAACTTTAGAAAATATCAAATATACAAAACGTTTGTTTTATAGTATCATGCAATATTTTTAGATCAATTTCCAGATTTGGAAGTATGTGATTGGTTAACATAAATAAGACTAAATTGAATGGAATTTTAGTGCAAAGCAATTTCACATACCTATGATTTGTTTTTCTTGATCTTCAATGATTATTATGATCTAAATAATTATAGTAAAAGCCTAAGAATGGTCTATGAACCTGTAGGATATAGGATATAGGCGAGATTAACCTACCACATTTAGAATATAAGTAGATTTTGTTATATTTAAAGCCATAATATATTTCCTTTGTGTGGCAAAGTCTTTAGTAACTAATACTACACTAAGTGCTGTCTGTGAATCTTGTTCTTTAATTCTAGAATTTACGTATATTATTTTCTTAAAAATCCAAAGAAATAGTAACATCTTATATCCAGTCTCGCCAGCTCGTGTACGCGCCTCACCGCGCGCAAGTAAGGCACACTTAACGCAATTTTTTTTTATATTCTCTCCACAATTATTGTGTGCATGTGTGCGTGTGTGTACATAATGTTGTGAACACTGCCATGTGTATGTATGTGTATATACTGAGAAGTTAACAGTTAATGTGGTATACTCGTTAGCTAATATGGCTTTACTTGTTTTTCTTGAATTTAAATAATTTTTGTTGTATAATCATGCTTGTATGTTCCTCGAAGGTAGATGTAATACCATACTACCGCCAATAATATTTTTTCTTCCACCTAAAAGTCAAAAGGTTATAACGTCTACCACTCTTCTGGGCTCTATCATGTTCCCGGCTAAAAAATCAAATGCACTAATGATCAAAATATGACCCCAGAACTTTTGAAGTGAAAACTTCTTTAGCGGCGTTGGATGGGTGTAAAATGTTAAGGAAGCGTCAGGATTAGTTGACCTTTGTACCGTAACCGACGACTGACGTCATACAAGATTAGGTAAATACTATCTATTTTGCAATTTACCTGAGATAGCGTCGTAGCTTAAACGGTAAGCACTTCGACTGTAAGTCCTCATAGTTTCAGATAGTATCGGGTTCAAACCACCTGGCCTTCTGAAACTTTTTGTGATTATTTTTTCTTTTTGTAATTTATTACATTTTATGATTATTTTTTCTTTCTGTAATTTATTACTTTTTGTGTTTATTTTTTCTTTTCATAATTTATTAATTTCTTCTGACAGAAAATTAGCAGAAAATAAGTGATAGGTTCTATGATTAGCGCTATATTATAGGTATGGTATGTTCTTTTTTATCTTTTTCTATGTATATAACGAAGAAAGAAAAAAAGAAAATGTTTTCACTTCTGCCGGCACTCCCAGAGTGCAACCCGTCTTTTTTTTTATGTAGGACACGTCAATTTGACTTCACCTCGTCTGATGGTAAGCTTCAGCTTACCATCAGACGAGGATCAGCAACTGAAGGAAGTCTCAGGAAAGGGCCACCCTTATATACACGTACCATGTCAACAATGGTGGCACTCAGCTTGACGGCTTCACCTGATGCTTTAGCCCGCTTAAAGGACCCGGTACTGTAGGAAGAAGGAAACAAGTGAGCTGGCAAGGAGTTCCAGTTCTTAATGGTGCGGAATAGGAATGATGCACCGAACCGCTTGATTTTTATAGTAATGAAAAATTTCTTCATCCGAACGTATATTCCGGTTGCATCCCAAACTTGCATTATGGAGCCTGGAGTTCGCTCCCCTACTACTGCTTCCCATAGTTTGGTTTATTTGACTTTTACTAAAGCAACTGACAACCCAACCACCAGAACCCCGTCTCGTACAATTCACTCGATCCCAAAGTTCTTGGTTCAACCCCACACACACAAAAATTACCTACAGTTTCATTATGAAAAACTAAAATGAAGTGGAGTTTGTGGCGCTGTTTACTCTTCACCAGCGCCTTGAAAGCGGTGGTAAACTTAGGTTAAGTAGAATTTATCGTTGACCTCGTGAACACCCGTGAAACAACCTCGTGTTGTGTTCCCGGCGGTGAGTAGGGTAGCCAGAGCTCACTGGAGAGATTTTGTGCTGTCAGTGGGAAGACCTAAGGCTTATTCTGCTTCATCTTTTACACTGACGACACGAAAACTCTCTGTTCTAACAGGGTCGGCAGCGCGAGTGTGACGCCCCTGGTGTTGCACACGTCCATAGGCCACGGTTACCAGTTTTCATCAGGTGGGCTGAATGATTGTCTGCCCCCTAAGTAGTATTAAAAAAATGTTCTAGATTGATTAAAAATCTATGATTTGACTTTGACTTTGAAACTCTTACACAAATATTATATATCCTCAACAAACAGACAGTAGAACCAATGTCTAGCTAATAGCAATATTCATGAGGTATAGTTAAAAACTACTTTTAGAAATGGCAGGCCCCATTACTAAAGGTAACTTCTTTTATTTCGTGCTTCGAGATGAGGATGCAGTTATGAAATGATCTTGATCATTGATGTTGTATCGCTGATTAGATGTATAGTCATGATAAAATAGAATGAGAGGTGAATATAATGTGTGGGACCTTGGCGAAGAAAATGTATATTTTGTATAAAGACCTAACCTTTATAAAGATCACTTTATGTAAAAAAGCACACTATTGGACATAAATAGATTATTTTAAAGACAAAAATGTATGGCTTGAGCATTGTGCATGCACCTCCTAAAATGCTGTAGTTACGGCATAATACTGAACTTTTGTCATATTTTGACTTAGGTATTTTTTTTACTATAAAGTTTTTTTATATACTTTTGTTTTTTCAAATACGAGACGAATGTAGATTCATCCACATTTAGTCTTAAGTAATAGAGAATAGTAGAGGCCGTATATCGGGCTTGTTGGACTCACATATGCGGCCTCTGACGTTGTAATCCCACTAGGAAACGAATGTAAATAAATTCTTAATATTTTATTTAATTACATTTTTGATTACTTTATAATTAATTGATTAATTTGATTTCAATTTTATTTTTTTTGATCTGTAAATATTTTTATTTTTATTTTTAATATATGGTTGTATAATTTTAATGTTTTTATGATTTAATTTTAATTACATGCTATGGGTTAAATACCTGAAATAAATATATTCATTCATTCATTCATAATAAATATATAAATATTGTAAGTTGACGTCTTAAAAAATGCCGCAGTGGAGTTTGTTGCGCCCTTTCTTCTCCACCAGCGCCTTGGTAACGGTGGTAAACTCAGGTTAAGTAGAATTTATTATTCTCCATCCTAGCGTTAATCCCAGTCGCATCCAAAGCTATCGATTTGGCTAAACTTCGACATTTTCTGAGAAGCGACTGCCATCTGACCTCCACAACCCAAAGGCGATATCGAAGCATTACAGTTAGACCAGTCGTTGGACTTTTGATGGCTCCAACTACCCGTAACGACTGCCATAGATGTTTGTATAGCAACCGGGACCGACGGCTTAACGTGCTCTCCGAGGCACGACCAGACCAACGAAAATACCCATATTCATGCATACAAATATTTGCACTGAGCGGGCATCGAACCCCTGCCTCCTGCGCAGCGGCCCGGTTCACTACCGCTACGCCAAGGAGGCTGTCCTGTCAGATAAGATTTTTTTTTTCATAAAGTTAATTTAACAACAATTAGGGGGGCTCTCATACAATAAACTTGATGTTTTAGAACTTTTACATGGCTTTTAGCCCTTTAGCCTTTTTCTGGTACGGAACCCTTCGTGCCCGAGTCCGACTCGCACTTGGCCGGTTTTTATACCACTGAGATGGCAGTTTAGCACACAGCCCACCTGGTAGAAAGTGGTTACCGTACCGAAGTATGCAACACCAGAGGCGAAACACTCGTGCTGCCGACCTTGAAGGAATCTTCAAACGCATTTCTTGAAGGACCCCGTATTGTCGTTGCTAGGGAATGCCACAGCAGGGAATATCTCTCGCCTATTCCCCTACGGGGTAGGCAGGGACAATAGTCCGAGGTTTTTATTCTTATACTAGCTGACCCGGCGAACTTCGTACCGCCAATATTTTTCCGCCCGCGTGGCGTCAGATCCCGTTCCCGCTGCACCTACTTCTATATTAAACATGTATTATACATATAAACGTGCCTCTTGAATCACTCTATCTATTAAAAAAACCGCATCAAAATCCGATGCGTAGTTTTAAAGATTTAAGCATACAAAGGGATATAGGGACAGAGAAAGCGACTTTGTTTTATACTATGTAGTAATATTTCACGAGATTCCTTTTCTGTTGTTAAACATTTATTTATTTACCGTAATTATATAGTTACGAACTATCAATGGAAACGAAGCCATGCTTTATTATCGGTTCTAGGCATTATTATACCGCGGAAACTTTACATTTTTTTTATTCACAAATAGGAAAGGTGGAAAAGCTATGAATGGGACTTGTCAGCACTACTTCACGCCGTTTGTGGGTCGTTGTGCTAGGCCGAAGGTGAGGTTGTCTCGTGACATATCCCTCGCATCCCGGCTGACCCAGAGCCATTACTCTCGGTCTGACCCTCCTCGGGGATTTAATATTCTATACTTAGACTATTAACAAACTCTGTTGACGCCGCAACTGTTTTTTTGAAAACGGCGTAAAAAATGTGTGTAACCATTTTCATGTAATTTGACATATACATACATCCAATATTGAAGTTGATTGAATTTGTTGAAACTTCTTGATGGAACTTCATTTTACTATTTTTATATATATTAAAACACACTTTACCAGTTCCACACAATTATATTTAATTTTGTCACTGTATAATGCTAATATTTGATTTATACTAATACTAATACTAATACGACATGACAAAAAAAAAATCCAATATTGACATTAGCTTACTAACATAAAACCTATTTTTCATGCCGTTTTTTGCGACACATTATCTTGGCGCAACTGTGTCTATAGACTATCCGGTATATCGTTTACGATTCTATAGCAATAAATTTTGTAACACATCTGCCATCTAGCGTAGTAAATACTAAACTTTTTATGTTTACAGCGTTATAAATGATTCCATTTTGTAAGTATAGATGGCTTTGTTATAAATTTGTACTGTAGTGCCTCATGAATTAACTTGATATAATTAAAAATCGGTAGAGGGCGCTATTACAAATTTTGATTCAATTAGTGTAGCCAGAAAGTTGTTTTTTTTTCGGTTATAAATAATCATTACTTCTCTACGATTGGAATATTCAATCAGATATACAGTACCTAGCCCCAGCTAAGAATTAAAATAAAAGTACCTATCTACAGGTATTTACCGTTTTTATAATAATTTCTCCAATATAATATTTTGTTCGATGCCTCCAATGTACACATGCACAAAGAGCAACCCACTATTTATTTCTTGCTATTGCTGTTTGCCATGTCTTCTCACCTCAGGATCATTTCTCTCTCTACACTACTCCTATCTCAGAAATAAAATCTTTTTAGATGCTTGTGGCAAGGTCTGCTGAAAACATTATACCTAGGTGAGATTTCTTCTTCGAGTGATGTATGAAGACTAGTCTTTACACGTAATGCATATGACTATCCTAATAATATTATAAATGCGAAAGTTTGTAGGTATTTTATTCTTTTTTTTCTTTTTTTTTTTTAAAGAATATTAGAAGCAATATTAGTATGGATGGATGGATGAATATTTGTTACTCTTTACCTTTACAGTTTGTTTTGTTTATAGCGTATACATCAGAATAACACATAGGCTACAATTTATAACGATAACCGATATTATAGCGATAGCGGACACCTACGCAGGCGGAGCCGCGTTCAAAAGCTAGTACCTAATAAAATTAAAATAATACCAATATTATTATATACAATTATGTTTATTTCTTTTTCAAAATAACAAAGAATTAAGCTAAAGGTTCAAAACCGAGAGCCTTAAAACATTTTTAATTGTCGACAATCCATAGCTTTTAGAACTAAACCAACCACTCGTTCACTCAGCTGAGGCTGAATACGACACAACATAGCCTGTGGTGAAAAAAAAAAAGAAAATGTTGCCAAATAACCTTATTTGACAGTTAAAATAAAATCACTTACATCATAGATGGAAAGGTTACAACAGGTTCACGCCATCATTCATTGAAATAAAACTAGTTTTGACGGTTTTTATGGTAATATTTAATTATTCACACTCAGTTCGAAGTTTCGGCTACTTTTCAGCAGATATGGTGTGAAGTGATATCTGTAGTCAACCCACAACTATGGCTGTTGAAAAGTAGCCGAAACGTCGGGCTAAGTACCACATAAATCGCGGTAGGGTCAGTTAAAAATGGCTTTATTTCAATAACAATAATTTTGCCAATGAATTTATTCTACGTTGTCGAAAAATTTGATATCCCCCGAAGATCACTACTTAATCAGTAACTGTAACGTAATTTTTGTTTTAAACAGCTTTTCTAGTAGTACTTATTTCAAGTTAGCCAGAAATATTAGATGTGGGGCGATTTTAGTTTCTGCGAAAAACTGTTTTAATTATTTATCAATCGCTTCACTGGGTATTGAACGAAGTTCTTAATAATTAGTCGGCTTTATTCTTATTATTATGTCCCCTCATAAGATCGAATATTTGAAATGCAAATTATTTTTTTGAAAACTTTAATTATTAATATGATAAAGAATTTAAAAACAATTAATATTTATAACAGTAGTGTATTAGTCGTAAATTTATTAGAGCCGACTAGGTCAATTATTATTATCAATAATTTGAAATTCAAGATAAGAACTTCTTTTATATTGTGCGCAAGAATCTTACTGTCACTCATGTTACACAGTGTTCTAAATTCACAATTTTGTGCGTTAATTTTGTAATTAGAATGTACAAAAATAGGCAAAGTTGGAGTCGTCTTCAGCCTATTCTAAGGCCATCTACACTAGAAACGCTCTACACTCGAAGTTTGCCATATTGGTCCGACAACACATACTTCATTCGTAATTCACAACAATAGGAATGGACGTACTCAGATTTATCATTAACTAAATAAATAAATACTTTTTTAAGTATAATAAATTTGTTACAAAATTATTATTCGTTCAGAAATAGATTTGAGTGTTATTTTTATTATTAGATACAGTATTTTCATAAGATTACTAGCACTGCTTATTTTTGCTAGTATTTGTATCAAATGTTGCAAAGACATTAGAAAATTAGTCGAATTGAATTGTTTAAAAAGTTCGTTAAAAATAATCTGATGCCGACTGTACCTAAAAATTTATAAAATGTGTGCTACTTGATTCCGCGACTATTTTGATAAGTAGAGAGGTCTTTTATTAGTGTTATTTATAACCACGTATTATTTTTATTAATTCGACATAATATTTTAATTATAATGCGCGTACATATAGGTACGTTCGGATACATCAAAGCACGTCCACCCATTAAATAGATTTTATTAAGTACTTAAACAACACAGTCTTGAAAACACACAGTAATTATTCATATTATGTTGTGAATTATTTTTATTAAAACGACAATATTTCGTAAAAGTGTTACTCAATCTCAAAGTTTTGAGAAAGATTTAATTTTAGGCAGTGATATTTATTCTATTTAGAATTATTTAATTTAATAATAAGAATAAAACAGTTCACAAATAATAATTACTAACTACTTTGAAATAATAACATCTGATAGCACAAATATGAATAATAAAATAAATATATTAGAAAAGTATTTATAAATTATATTTTACAATTTCGATAACCTGATTACAGTTACGGATTAGTCTTATTATTATTATTGTTGCAAGTCCGAATAAAAATAATTAGTAACACTTTTATAAAATTTTGATCAACACCAAAATTAATTTTGTCACATTCGACAGTTCAAAGTTAAACAGAATGATTCGACAAAGTCAATTAGGTACTAATATAACTATCATGAGTCTCAGATAAAAGCATTTAAAACCTGTAAATTACAAGAAGTCCAACAATATTTTCATGAAATATTAGACTCAGCTTAAAATTGTTAAAAGGTTCAAAGTTTGTTCGAAGTTTAATTAAAATATTCACCAAACGTCATATTAAGTTATTGCGCCTCCTATAAGATCGACTACGTTGAACAATGATAGTACAGTTCATTAAAAATATTATGACTTCGATAAAACCAAGAAACCAAAACCATTAAAGGTAAAACAGCCATAGAATCACAGGGATATGGACAACATAATATTATTATGCATTATATCAGAAATCCGTTTCACACCGTTAAGACATCTTAGTAGAATTTCGTCAAGAGAAAATGTTAATTTTAATTTTATCAAAATCAAACACTATTTAAAAGTTATCTATTTAAATTATTGAATTTATTGACTAAATTTTCCCTTATGATGCCCATCTCAGTCATAGCATTCTAGAATTTTATTGCCAGTATTGCCACATTTATGTTTATTACTTACTAAAAATGTCTTAACTGTGTGAGTCGTCGTATATAATCACAAAAAATCTAATAGGCAGGTATCCGATTTTATCCACACAATCATCGACAGAAAGAAGAATCAAGGTATCTTTTATATTTATTTTAATCTCGATTCCTAAAATACTTACAATATTACCAAATTTTATTGAATTGTACACATTTCTCATTATACTTTATAGAAATTGTGGCATTATTTTGGAAGATTTTTTTTTGCATCGAATTCGGACTCGTAAAGTCTACGATAATAATGAAAATAAATTTGAAATAAAAGTTAATAACCATGCTTTTTATAGGGTTTTAAGAAAGTAATATGTTGGATTCAATGGTCCGCTGATTCTGAGGCACCATTCAAGAACCCGTAGTAATTGTAAGAATATTTAAATAACGCTTATGTCTACTAATTATTATGTAGACTATTTATAGGAATTATTAAAAAGAAATTGGAAGATAATTCTTCCTTTATAGACTTGAATAGACCGTACAAGCAATATAAACTTCAGTAAATAGAAGTCAATTTCAAAATTTTACTTTTAGAAACAATTTAATAATATTATGTTGTTTAATATTTTTTATTTTTAAACACTCGAAGTCTAGCATTTCTTCGCATGTCTTCGTACATCATCAAAATCAAATTATTTCATTGATGATCTTATTTATACAATTTAAAAAAAAAGCATGGTGAAAAAAATACATTATCTACATTTGAAATCATGCATTCAATGCAATAAATTTTCTTAGAGCTACTTATCGTCTTATTACTATTATTAACATATAATTAAATAAATCTCTAAATAACCACATAAATTCATCTATCTATTATAACATTATTATTTACTAATGCATCATAAGACTGATCTATGATAGGGGGTCTCTATTAGACATACGAATACGTGTTGTAAATATATATTTCGTCGCGCGTCTAAATTAATTCATCACACAATGAAACCACGGTGACAATTGAGCGTTAATTTTGAAATCACACATGTGACAAATGTCTGACACATGCAATCAACACGTGACAAACATTCACTAATGCAACATTATTTTTTTCATTTTTTGTCAAACTCATTTTCACTGTGTGACCAATTTTGTGACCAAACTAGTCATAGTCGTTTCAAATGCGTGACGGCTTTCGGTCACAATGTCTTTACACTAACATTTACGCCTCACTAACACAGAGCAACGATTTAATGGAAATAACCAATTTGAAGGCACTAGATTTCTAGTGAATAAATGATAGTAACTTAACATTTTATTTAGAAGTTGGGACCTCAAGTGATATGTTCACAATTCAAGTCATTTTAAGGTCCTATTCTAAAAAATATCAAAATCTAATTAATTAAATGTTCACTGAAATTTTTCAACAGAAACTTTAAATTAGTTTTACTTTTATCTGAAGATAAATGTATAACATCTTAAAATTATTATAACAGGAACTAAATACATTCGATATTATAATATACTGACTTAACTTAAACATAAATTAAAAGTGCAATTTGAATAAATTAAGTCCCATCACACTGACTTATGACTAGATAATTCTCACTTTTCGTTCTTTGCAAAGATAGATAGGGTAACTACGCAATGTAAGCCAGTTTTTTAATAACGTTTTTCTAAATGGATTGATGACAAGAATATTAATATACTTTTTTACGTATTTAAAGCCGTCTTATTTCAACTTAGGACCCCCAGAAATGACTTCAACTATGAACAAAATTTTCCATAAATTTGTCGTACCGGTACATCTATATAACTGCCTAATATTGATATGATTCGAATAACTATTGACTACACTGAAATTTGAATCTATTTGTCTTTTCTAAAAACACCTCTCAATACACATAGGTCCACAGACGATAACCATTTTCACATAATTTACCTCGTTGTTACAAGAAGCGAGATATAATATCAATCCGTTCCTTATTAACATTTAAAATCTTAATTAATACTGTTTTATTACTATTACGGATAAAATAAACTACACGGAGAGGACGCGAAAGAACTTAATGTTCCGTTAAAGACAAAGAACACAATCCTCAAATTTCCAAAAACTCTTTCATGTCACAATCCTGAAATGCATTCCATTTCCTCATTTCTTCCATTCCAGAGCGCATTCCGAGAATCGTAACTTGGAATGGCATCTCGAAAGTCTTTTAAAAATGGAATGGATCAAGAAATGGAGTATTCCATTTTAAAAATCACAGTATAAACTCTGTGTTCGTGCTCAATCCAATATACAAATCTGATATTTTTTAATGTTAGGCAGTGTTAGACTTAGAACATTAAAATTACACAGATTCATAATACTAATAATTGTGGTGTGAGTGCGACCCTCCGAGAGGGTTCTCTTGCTAGTTACCGACTAGGCTTTTCAAGTCCGTGAGTGTATCACTCGCGTGAATTATACGTAGCTCTCCATATGGCTAGTGGACGGTCCCTAGAATGACGCTTCCACTAAGTAAGTCCCGTCCATCGCAACACCGGTTTGATTTCCTTGCACTGTGCTCCCGGCAGGAATGTATTTACCACAAGCTTGCTGTAAACAGAAAATGATACGTTATTATTGAATAACATATGTATTTATGGTAAGACATCAATTTTTAGCACTCCATCAAAACACTTCTAGCTGGGTCTTTGCAAACACATTATTTATTATACAATTAAATAGTATTCCTACTTGAGCAACTCAGGATAGGATAAAAACTGGCAGTTTTATATAATATATAATGCAATTTATATATAACTTATTTACAATACATATTTCAGACTTAAAAAGCTTCTATCTATATCAGTAAACATATATTTTTAACTACTCATTATTCAATCTATATAATTTACATAAATTTAATATCTACCTATTTTAGAATTATAATCACAAAAAATATCATTAAAACTGTCAGGTTCTGAGATATACGACTAAACAAAAATATTAAAACACAATTGCTGTCATAATCCTAGATATACCACTCTTACATAAATATACTCCTGCCTATACTATCTACACATATAACAGAAGCTTCACAACGATAACAAGCAATCCTGAAAAATCTGCTGAAACGAAAACATAGACACTTGAAACGAATAGAAAGTTCGAAAAAAATGTTTAAAACATAATATTTTCTGTGATAGTTTGCTAGCAGTGAGTAGTGTATGAGTAGAATGTGTGCCAGACATGCCAATTACAAAAATACATGATTTTAAATGTAGACCCAATGTGTAATGTAAAATGTATAATTTTTTGTTACTGGCCACCACAAAAATGAATTTATGAACTAAATTTAACCACTTATTAATTTAAAAAAAATATATGTTTGGTTTGACTTCGAAAATCGAAGTTGTGAAGTTTTGAAGTCAAAATTAGTTCATTTTCTATTTTACAGTGAACCACCATAACATAATGTAAATGTAAAAGAGTATTTTGTACCTCTACATCGTAGTGTGCGTTCGTTGTATTTAGGGATGTCATGACCGTTCAATTTTATTTAGAGCCTGTTTCAGATAACTCAATTACTGACAAATCTCAAGTTAAAACAAAATTATGAGAAAATACATAATTGTCATTTTCTCAATTTTTATTATTTAATGATTTTTTTTTGGGTACTGATAGCAACAAAATATAGCCGTAAAATACTGAATACCGCTTGCCAATTAAGATAATTTACCAAAGGAAATGTGTGCAGTGTGTTGGCATTCGTTGAAACCGTAAGATCTGTATCATTTTAACACATAATACAAAATGCGAAACACAAATCAGTGACATCCTTTTAATATACATCTACAACACTTGGATCTACGACACTCTTATAATCATATTTAAATATAGGGAAAAATAAAGCATACCCAATATAAGACACGGACACAAAATATTTATAGATAAATATATTATTATAGAAAAATAATATATTTGAACAACACCGTAGCACCATAGCGTAAGCGCAACAATGATACAACACTCAAAGATATAATAATTTTGTAAAGCAAACAGTATTTGGCAGCCAACACCCTGCAGACATTTAAAGCCTCATTGATTTAGAGTATATTTTGCTTTGCAGACGTTACCACACAGCGATTTTTGTATACAACAGATTCAAGTAACAAAAGCTTTCAAAATGATATAGAAAACAATTCTGCAAATATTAAATTCGTAAATGAAGCAATCTTAATAAATTAATTTTTTGGATATGCTATACAGGAAGGCGCTCAAATTACCAACAACAATAAAGGAATATGAACTATCACTTTTCAGTAGAAATATTCATCGTCATCATCGATATTAGAGTGACGTAGTCAATCAAATTACTATGACCGTGATTATGGCACGGTTACCAGTGCCATAGTCACGGGCTTGTACCTAATTGATATTATAACATTAACAAGAACATCATCAACATAAATCTCACTATGATATTTCATGTCATGTCGTATGTAGAGGAGGTATTAAGGCCATCTGAACATTTTTTTTTATTTCAACGAAAAAAGTAGCCCAACACAATCTTTAAGTATAATAAAAATATAACAAATTATATTAACTTTCCGATATCTTTTTTTATTTGCTATTTAAAATTAGATGGTAATTTAATCGTCTTCTTGTATAAAAACAAATGTCCGTCAGTAAGTGACTCTGGGAGTAATATCGCTGTATGTGAACGCCGCACACACGTACTGGTAGGGGGTCTTCACTGGGCGCGGCGGACACCGAGGTGTCAGAGGGCCGCGATGTCGATGTGTACCGTCTGCCTCCTTTTCGCCCTTTCCTACTCGAGTCTAATAGCAGGACCTGTTAGCCAATTCGAGACTGAGCTTCGAGATAAAAAAATCGAGAAATTTTGATATTTTGACTTTTATTCGAGAATACCGTACGAAGTCGAAGTCATCGGTGGTAATAACAATGTAAGTGACGAAAAAAAAATTGTCATTAATTACTTTTATTTAATAATAATAATTGTAGGTAAATTTTATTAGACGTCATGCGGTATTCTGCTATATTTTGCTTGTTTTGCATTAAAGCAACATATTGAAATTAACTTTTAGTGTTTCATTGTGTTAGAAAAGAGTATGAAAATTTTATTCATACGTTGTGAAAGTGTAAAGAGTACAAACAATACGAAATACATTATAAATGAAAAAATAAAGTAGCAAAATAAAACAGTACATATAAGCTTATGTATAGAAACCGTGTATATAAATAGTAATTATTAATAGTAATAGTTTAGCAGATAATTTAATAATATATGAAAATACTATTCTTCTTGGTAATTTCATCTCTTTTACCATAACTCCTCTAAAAGAGAAAAATAAAACGGTAGCAGATTCTGTTGAACAGACACGCGCATAAACCACAATATAAGCGAATGCAGGAATATTTTGTATACCTAGAACTTTTACCTATCTATTTTTTGGTACTAAGATTAAGTCAAAAAATATTATTTATTTGGAACTTTTCTTCAATAGACAACAAATATACAGGAGGCAAAGCTAGGTTTAACTTATCAATGGGTTTGAAGTATTCTGAAGCTTCTGGCGTCACATCTAGCATTGTCACAATTTTAGCCATAGTTTGCGAATCAAGCCACAACATAACTATCCGAAAACATATTTCTAGAAGGCACTATGAAGACACAGGCTTTCTAAGAAATATCTTCATTAATAACACTAGCAAATGGACTGATTTTGTAGTCAATGTTATCAATAAAAAATTTAGATATGTCATTCTTTTTTTTCTAAAATTTTGTACGTACATAATACCTATTGGATTTTGGACACTTTGAATATTTTGAAGGAAAATGTATTTTATGACCACACTAAGAAAATGAAAAGTATAAAAATAGTAAAACTGTTTTGCCAAAACGCAGAAGCCTTTTTTGAAAGAATCCATAAATAATTAAACTGGGGCAATCGTAAAACCTGCCCATTTTCTATAAGACAGTCGGCAATTACAACCATACGGAGAACAAAGGGACAAACTGACAGATGAAAGGAAAACAACTATATCTGAAATGACTACAATTCCCAACACAAAGTAAACTAATCAAAAAAGAGAAACATTGATTTAATTTCATCTCCTCTCTTGATTTTAAATTTCAATCCAATGAAACGAAAGAAATTTTCATTAAAATTAATTTGGCTCATTATATTAAAATAAATTGTTCAGACTTATCTTTGTCTGTTGTATTAGTAAACGAAATATTACAAACCATGTTAATACAATGATTAGTTTAAATAATTATAATTTTGCATAGACCTGTATTTTCACCTGTCACTTGAAAGTCACTGCAGTGAATGAAAATGATAACATTGACTTTAAAACTCGTCCATCTTAGTGTCTCAGGGTTCACAACGACAGTGTTCTGGACATAGCTTGAATAGTACCTCGCTTCGAGGGCCCCTGCCATGCCCTAAGGGACTGATGCACCGCACTGAGCGACGGCGCTTCTGTTACAATTCATACATACATAATATCATTTGAATTATAATTAGTACATTTAAAATGATTATGGTATCATTTATTGTTATTGTAATTAAAATACAACTTGGAATAAGTAGTAGCTCACTAACTGCGGAAGATTAAATACCATCTGTTCGGACTAAACTAAAATAATGGTTTTCGAAAAAAAAAAAACACCTGCTTGCTTTTTTTTTTGTTTTTGACGGTATAATAAGATAAATACAATGTTATATTATGTAGTAATAGAATAATAATCATATGGAAAATGTGTAAATTGTTGACTAAAATCAACTATAAAAACACTGTCGACCGCAGTGATCGACGAAACGTCTGGAACGTAAGTTTCATATGGAACAAGGCCAAACAGCCCGGAAGCAGTATACTCTACATAAAAACACTGTGTTCAAAATATTATAGACAGCACAGCACAGCATTCTATTGGTCTCTTACTATGCTGCCAATCGTAAATTTGAAAACTAATGGTTGATCAAAACTAATGAGTTTCCCTAACATGTTACATATTACTTTTGACTAAATTCATTCGAAAACTACGTAAATGTGAAATAATTTTCAGTTAATAGACATTAACTAAAACAAAAATGCTCTAAACATGCTTTAATTATCTAAACATACAACGAAATAGTAAAGATAGACAGATGCAGTATTTTCCCAACTCATAGTTAATTGTAATACATACTCGTATTAGTAAAACTAAATTAAACTAATTTATTATGCGGGAATGAAATTCTAAGTAAATGTTAATATAGCCAAATATAAATTCATGACTTCTGAATCTATTGCTAAAATAAATGCCTTCAAACAATTTGTAAAACCTTGTCCTCACAATGATTACAAAGAAGAAGCGCATAGAAATATCCCACCTAAGATGGCACAGGATTGATTGTCCTAAACAAGGAATAAATAGATTTAATAGCCTTAGGTGACACTTACTGTAAACTTTCGGGAAACCCTTATAAATATGACTGAAACCTTAATAGTATGAGTATATACTTCAGAAAAAGAATGTATCTTTGATAAAACGATTTAAAAAACGAAAAAACAGAATAAGATTGAAACCAAGCATAGCAAGGTTACCTTTGAAGTCGATGTTTGTGGAGTGTAATGCTTACAAGATTGAATAAAAAAAATAGAAAGAGGAAGCAAATTTATTATATAAGATTAACAATACCGCTAATTGAGTAAACGAGTTAAATGATATAAAGTACGTGAAGAAGCTATCAGTTAACAGTATAGTACTGATAAGGAAGAAGATAATAAATGTAATATGTAAGACTCTTAACTTTTTGAAAGGTTTTATTAACATAAATATCGTAAATACAGGGCATTGTTTTTCATATCTCATGTTATAATTTTTAAATTTATTAATACAAAGTATGAATTGCGTACTAAACACCTATATGAAGGACACGACTATAGTGGTGAAGGTTTTTATGTTTTCCTACGGCAATATAAGATACATTTAATATATCGTTACCAATATTAATGACAACTATTAACTTCGACAGCTATGTAGAAGCTATTATTGAAATCGAAAAATAACAGATTACTAACGAACACCGTCTTTTCTTTACTTTTATTATACCCATCACTAATCACTTTAACTGCAGTTTCCGCTAAACTTTGAAATACTTCATTAAATTCTTGGATCTAATCTTTACATTTGAAGCTGTTAGAATTTAGCCCCATTTGCCTATCTACATCAGCTGTACCTGATACTTTTGTGGGCAGCATCCGCACCGCGCACAGCACGCCAGCAGCGCCGGCGCACGCCCGGAATGCGCGGGCGACGCAAGCGGTGAGGGCGAACCGGCGCGTTTCGCTGCCCCGTTGAATGGATTCTCCATTTCGATGAATTCCCGATCCTGGGGATTTTATTTCGTTGATCTTCGATTACAGTTTATTGTTTAAAAACAATAATTTACAAAAATATGTATAACTACCTTCACGAACTGATTCGTATAAATTACTTTGTTTTACTTTAATTGTATTAAAACAAGTCAATTTTCAATATAATTTAGAGTAAACTACGAAAACCACTCAAATGTCTTTTATTAATTGTCGAACCGTTAAAATAATTGATTCTAAATACTGTAAAAAATAACTTTTCTACAAAATTAATTTCGTCAACCATTACAATACATATCTTTCGACTGCGACTTCCTTAGTTGCTTTCTGCGATAGGATCTAGATAACCAATCGATCTTTGACGACATTCACATTAAACACATTGTTTACACTGTCACATTCTAAACTTGAATTTATAATGATATGCTATGTAGAATTACAATAATGAACACATTGCGTGGTTAAATAACAGTTTCGGAATACAAATTGTTATTAGAATCCGCGACGAGTGCTATAAGAACTAAAGTAATGTACTGTCCTCGCGTCACATCTTTTTCGGCGCCTTTAAGATGGGTCGACTAATGAGAGCAGTGTATGCGCTCGCCTGGTCAGACTGATCACTCTCGACCACGTCACTAGGGCACTCGACTGTTGAGCGACACTGCGAACATAATTTTAGATCGATTCAAGAAAAAATATAATTATTTGGGTGGTCTTCAAAGTCTAATTTTGAAATCATAACAAGGTTTAATGCAATTCAACAAAATGCATTTTATACTTATTCAGTTGAAACGTTTGGAAAAATTTCAACCCATTTTTATATTTTTCCTCATATTCATAGTTTAGTGTTTAGATTCATTTTATAGTAAAATTCGGTAAGAATATTTGTAGACCGTTTAAAATTTTGAAACTTAATTAACTTTAAAACTGGGTAATATTGACGTTGATACAGAAAAAATAAAACAAAATATTTTGAAAGAAAACGTTTTAAAAAAAGAGCAAAAATAAACATTACAGCACAAAAACAGAAGACAAAAGAAAGTACCAAAACATAGAAGAACTTAGGCCTCAGAAAATCCATAAAACCAAACAAGAAACAAAAACACTAAGACAAGAAGAAGAAACCAGAGACACACTCAACAAAAATGACACTAAAATGAAATAGTAACGTTAAACATTCTTACAGAATCTGTAGTATAACATAAAACATTTAACTTGATAATGAGCTTTTGAGTACAATATGTACACAATAAATATTTCAACATTAAACAGCATCTAATTAGAGGTATAAAATTTAGTTAGCTATGTCTTTTAAGATGGTAATATTAATCATTCGATGTTATCAACACAGACATTGAAATCACTCTATCAATCTCTTTAACAAGCTTAAATTTTTCAATCTCATGCGACACTAATGGAGCTTAAATGACGCGCCACACCATCTCACTTTCACATTCAAGCAAATTAACGACGATTGTTGTCGAATTTGTTAGTCAAGTAGTTATAATTTAACAGATCGTGCGAGCGAGCGGATGTCTTGCTCTATATTATATGTCAGCGCTAGTTTAAGCACAGAGTGAACTCAAATTTTTCATCCGACTAGTTGACCGACAGGTTCGTATACATGTTCACGAAACAATCGACGATTTTACTTAGAGACTTTTATCTAAATCATCTAGTTAAATGGTCGGGTGCGTCATTTCAGTTTAGACAAACTATAAGCTTATATGTCCTTTTATAGATGTCACTCACTGTGGTGCGCTCCAAGCATCTGAGCAG
Source organism: Eilema caniola (assembly GCA_949126895.1). Classification (NCBI taxonomy): domain Eukaryota; kingdom Metazoa; phylum Arthropoda; class Insecta; order Lepidoptera; family Erebidae; genus Eilema; species Eilema caniola. Next base: position 14,098,120 of record OX421488.1, read on the forward strand.
ATGGTGATGCTGCAATTCGAAAATGTCTTCGTCTCGTCCCGCATCATCCAGCTCCACGCCCGACTCTTGAGCTGCTAGCCTGGCCTCAGCTGCCTTTTTCTTTGATACAAATGCTGCACCGGATGAGGCTTTGGCGATGCGAATGCGAGCAAGGCGGGCTTTCTGGAATTTTAAAAGTACTACATTATCTATCTAAATAAAAATGTCGCTTAAAGAGTTATGTCGACTATGACAATTTGCACAATATTGAAAAAAAAATCAGATAAAGGAAATTCTCTATAAAAGTAGACGGTACACCTGCTTATTAAAGGACGAGTGTCTGGCGCAGGCCTCCTTTTCGGGGTCAAGGGTTAAACCACAAGACAAGCCAAATCTAGAGATGGAATAAAAGAGCGGACCCCGTTCTGCCAAGTACAAGCTATGGACTAAACCAATTTTTTTTCTGGGATGATGATAATAATGTCGATAATAATAATTTTAAGTACCATAATAATAAAAAAATTATAAGTCTAAGATGGAACCGTTTTATTTCACACAAGGCTACTGATAAGACATAGTTGGTGATGAAATTGATGTTTAAATCAAAGATCATACGGGTCCTTATCCAACTTTAGCTTTAACTACGAAATTTATCGAAAGAGTAGTTGCGAAGTTTTACCCAAGTTCTTATTCTGCGGCTTTGTATTGTATCGAGATATTGTATTGTTATGAGTCATCATCTAAAGAAATGAAAAGACATGAAAGTAAACTTAATGCTACTGAATTGTGAGGGTTGATAAATATTAGAGAATATTGAGTCAAATGAGAAATAAAAAAGTGGCCAAGTGCAAGACGGACTCGCCCATGAAGGATTCCCCAGCAGCAAGTAACATGATATAAAAGTTCTGATTGAATGAAAGGTAAATTGCGGTTTACGATTTATGACGTATTAATATAAACTACTTAGATCTCGTTCAAACAAATTTTTGGTGGATGTTTACAGGGATACATCAGATATTTTTATTAGTTTAATCATTCTCTTATTTTAGAAGTTACAGGGGAGGGGCCACATTTTACCATTTTACCATTTTTTAATTTTGTAAACATATTACAATATAATTTTTGAAGACCTATCCATTGATACTGCAAAGGTATGGGTTTCATTAAAAAAAAAAGGACGGGTGGGAGTGCCGGCAGAATTGAAAACTTTTCCTTTCTTTCTTTCTTCGTTATATAAATAGAAAAAGATAAAAAAACATACCATACCATACCTATAATACAGCGCCAATCATAGGCCCTAACACTAATTTTCGGCTAATTTTCTATCAGAAGAAATTAATAAATTACAAAAAGATAAAATAATCACAAAAAGTAATAAATTACAAAAAGAAAAAATAATCATAAAAAGTGTCAGAAGGCCAGGTTTGAACCCGGTACTATCTGCAACCATAAGGACTTACAGTCGAAGCGTTTACCGCTATTCTGCGAAGCTATTTATTATAATTGCAAAATGGACAGTCTATAGCTAATATTGTATGACGTCAGTCGTCGGTTACGGTCCAAAGGTCAAGCGATCCTGACGCGCGAGTATAACAATTTTTACCTATCCAACGCCGCTAAAGTAGTTTTCACTTCAAAAATTGAGCTTCAGTTCTAAGTATCGGGCAATTTTCATGCGAAAATCTTAATGCGGTACACAGTTCTTATAGTTTCGGAAAAAAGTATGTGTGACATACAGACGGACAGACAGACAGACATGACGAATCCATAAGGGTTCCGTTTTTTGCCATTTGGTTACGGAACTCTATAAATAGACAATGAAAGTAGCTGAACATTTTGAAAAAGGAACGACTGTCTGTATGAACATACTAATGGATATTTTATGAGAAGAGATGAAAGTAATGTTATGAAAAAGGTTCAAATTATTAATGTAGAGGATTTTAGTAACAGAAGTGAGCTCTAGAAAACATGGATGGAGTGCGTAAAAGATGATATGGCTAAGGAATGGAATGGGTCAATCAATGTATGAAATGTATAGCGTTAAAAGCAAGAAAGGAGGAAATGGCGCTGCTTATCCCATAACACAGAGCTTGCGGGCTCTATTTTGGGAAGCAATGACTTAACCCCTAAAGTGAAATATCTAGTTAACACTATGACTTTTGTGATATGGCATATATTTTTTGTGATTATAAATAAATAAATAAATACCTAAATAAATAAAAATAAAATAAAATAAATGGAGTGGGCGAGAAAATGACATTTCAAAAGAAGGTATAGAACAGAATCACATGTTGCGAATAGCTAAACAAGGGCAGGTAGATCATGATAATGATTTACATTGATGTATGATTTAATTAGGTTTTAGGTATTTTTTCTACAAAAAACATTTTTAATGTAATTTGCAGTATAGTTTTGTGACTGTACGTAAATAAATTAAGTAGGTAGAGGAACTACACAAAGTAAGATTAGCTAATTTTAATGGTATTTGAATCAATTCACATCAGTAGACGTATGCCCGTGGCTGCAACACATTTTGATTTTATCGTCAACTACAGGCGATACGGTTGCACAACGGTTTCAAAGGAAATCTAGGTTAAATACGTATAAACGCTAATTAATTTGCAATCGGTAATATAGTTTATTGCCGATTTACAATGTTATATAAGTAAAGTGAGGAAGAATTTAACCATACTGTTTCAAAATGACACTTTCTGTAGTTTACGCGAATATCACTTATTGAAATAAAACTACTTTTTATAAATAATAACAAATAAATCATGATTGAATCCGTTCAAAATTGGTTTTATTTCAATTTGTACATTAGTTATTTCTTCTACACTGTTATAATTGTAAAGTAGCTGACTCTGCACAGTGGAGATTTTGAAAACAAAATATGTTACATGGTACTGAATCGCAATTGCTCTTGTTTGGAATTCTTGTCTGTCTGTCGGTTGTTTGTCTGTTTGTTCGCTATGTACGTAAACTACTGAACTAGTACTTTATTAGATAAACTGCCACATGTTTGATTACAATTGGTCCAATAGAGCCGCAAATATCACCAAAATCAAAACGACTTCTAGTTACTTTTATAGACGTGATAACCGGAGGGCATTCTTTTTTTTAAATTACTTATAAGCCTTTAAAAATACAAATACAAGTAAGACAAAACTAAATTATTACATGAAAATCCAAAAAAGAGCTTGATTACTGTAATAAAACCACATTCCACCTTAGAACCACCGTGGTTTTTATCAGCCAGATGCCGGGACACGTCAAGATTATCTTCTACGGCAGTGACGTGTGACGTCTTACGACGCTCGCGACGTCATCGTGCGAAAAAATATTGCGGTCTTTTTAGGGCTTGGAAGGGTAAATAGATTGAATTTGGGTTGACGCTTTATAGTGAAGGGATATGGAAGAATATTTCGGCATGTTGTTAAATTGATATCGCGATATTCTGTGTATAATGTATATATACAGGGTTCAATCAATATCTTAGAGGAACAAACAAACATAACCTTCAAGTTTACCTGCTAAATAAATCTGGTCTGTGAGGTTAGTCGGCAGTTACTTTCAGAAAAGTTGACTTGACATGCCAATAAATAATCAAAATGCTTAGACTCCTCAGTCTCCAAAGTAAAGTTAATATTTACTCTGTGCACTGTCGCCTCAAAGACAGATATAGAAGGAGAAATTGAAATTGTTTCGGGCGAGGTCTGGCAGCTTAGGAGACACAGCATTGGCCTTATAAAGCAAATATCGCGAGTTCAAATCCCGTCTAGACCAATTCAAACTTTTCCTATTTTAATCAATAACGATAGTTCATTTTATTGCAATTTAACTAATAGTTAAGTTATTGGACATCTAATAGCTTAAGTTCAACTAGCTAAGAATAAGAACGAAATTATTGTTATAAAAATTGTTACGGGTATTTGGAGCCCTCAAAAGTTCAACAACTGGTCTAGCTGCAATGATTCGATCTCGCCTTTGGGTTGTGGAGGTCAGAGGGCAGTCGCTTCACGGAAAATATCGAAGTTCAGCCAAATTTCGCAGTTAGACTGGTAAAAGCGGACCTTTGAATCCAGATGGGATTGGGATTAACGCTAGGATGAAAAAGGAGATGAATAAGTACAAAAATAATCAATTAATAACCCACAATATGTCACAGCAATACAAGCAATTCTGTAGAATAATTTCCTTTATTAATTTAGTAAAATTCTCCGCTGCAAGTGACTTTATTTTGCTGCTGTGCTAAACTGTAATTTTCCTAAGCGATTACAATATTGGGTTCATCGAGAAGGGCATTAGAAAGTTTCTACAGGGTTGGCAACACGAGTAAGTCGCCCCTGGTGTTGCACTCGTCCATAGGCCACGGTATCCACTTCCCAACAGATGGGCCGGGCGCTTGTCTACTACCTAAATGATATAAAAAAGATACTTCGTAACTTTGCAATAACAACAAAAGTAATAAACAACTCACCCTCTGAGCCTTTCTCTTATCAGCCCGCTGGTTCTGATGGTAGATCCGCGAGAAGTTGGAGACGATGACAGGCACGGGCAAGGCGATCACCAGCACTCCCGACAGTGAACAGACACCTCCAACAATCTTACCCGCGATCGTGCCTGGCACCATGTCACCGTAACTAGAAGAGAAGAAAATTGTGAAATTAGATTACGTAAGCTAATTTAAAAGAAATCACTATAGGCTCTTAAGAGTTGCTTCGTGTGGAAGAAATATGAGATTCCGGCTTAAAAGATTGGTTTAGTTAGGTTTCATAGATACATAGGTATAGTGATGCAACTGTCAATCAAATATGTAATAAAGAGAACACGTTTTTTACGTGCGAGAAATCCCCACGCATACCCCAGTGGAGCCAGAGAGGGAGGTTATGTCGTAGTCGTACCGACTAAGCCGCACGCCGTCTTTGAGTCGTTGTGCTAGGCTGAAGATGAGGTTGTCTTCGACATATCCCTCTCAACCCGGCTGACCCAGGGCCATCCCTATCGGTCTGACCCTCCTCGGGTAAAAAGAGAACGCTAGAAAACCGCAGCAAACCGATCTTAGGCGAATTTTGACTCTCCTTCCCGACCGCCGTGACGTGCCAAACTTATTCCACCAATGGTTAGATTGGAACACAGTGCTTCCCACACCCGAAGGGATCATCTCAAAACCGGAGATGGTACTGGGGAAGTCAGATTTTGTAACTATTCTGGGTGATTTTATAGTCGTTTCGGAAAAAAAGAATTTGGGCACAGTTTTGATAACTAAATCGTCTGGAAGTAATAATACGGCGAAAACAAAAAAATAAATAAAACAAATTTTACAGCCCCATACATTATTCCTTTCACCTGTATCTACATTTTCCACACACATATTTTTTTTCTTTTTTCTTTTTCTGATTGATTGATTGAAAATGCTTCCCGGCGATTTTACTATCGAAAATGTAGCATAATTCTTTATTTCCTAAACGGCTATAAAATCAGGGACATCGACTTACTACAATTCGCACGGTTTACCTATAAAAATACTGAAAGCCCTATCTTCCTTTATTTATTTATTAATGTATTCTTATAATACATTCATAGTAAGTTGGTCACATAAAAATAAAATAAGCACATTGTATTATCACCAGAAAATGGCATGCATGTAAGCAAGTAATACAATTCTTCTAATCTTTTGCTATAAGTTTACATTAGTCTAATTAATAAAAATAATATGTGAAATTCATCGTCAATAGTATACATTTATTCAATATTTAATAAGTTCAAAAGAAATAATAACAATACTCAGTATGTTATCAATGTTATTGGTAAAAGATGTCAAATCTATACTTAATATATTAAAACGAATCCCTATTTCCCTTGGTCACGCCATCACGCCTAAACCCACTGAACCTATTTTGTTGAAATTTGATATAGGGGTAGATTAGATCTTGAGAAAGGACATAGGCTATGTTTAGTCGCGATAACCGACACGGGCCAAACCTAGTGCTAAATAAAAATGTCAAATTATCCAACAATGAATAGGACAACCATTTCTTAATTTTTCAGGGACTTGTCTTCGAGAAATTCTACTACTGATTAGTTTCTTTTAGACTCTTTATGTATAAATTTTCATTTTGGCAACGTATTGTAAACATATGGCGCTATACAAAATATACTTTTAATTTTTAATCAGACTTAATTTATCAACGTTGCGAGCTCCCCACACTTTTCTTCCACTTTCATTTAACAGAGATGATCTAATTTTGACAACTTAATATGTTTGCAGGACTTATTTCTATCTTCAATTACAGCCACATAACAAATGCGTATTTCCCCGAACTATTAGCGTTAACTGCTGCCATATATTTCTGACAAATGGATCTATTGATTGGTGATTAGCGACGCGCCTAATTTATAGCTTTCGGACGCACGAATTAACTTTGTATACAAGTTTGAGAAGCATCATTTGTCACTGATGACGTAGCTTGAGTCTTTGATAACCTGAATCTAAATGGATTTCAGATGTGGAGCAGAAATGTATAGGTATATTCAGGTAGCTAAAATACATTCCAATTTATAAATCATCCTAGCTTGTTATCCAATAGGGTGTAGTAAATTGACGGGCTGTTTTGAAAAACTTTCGTAAATTCATAATACAGTAAAAGCTCGTTTTGAGTAAAATTGGGTGTCAATGAGACAAAAATTACAAATAAAAAAGTTATGGACTCATAACAAGCTTTTGGGTCAAAATCCTTATACATAATGTTTTGTGTTATCTTGTTCACCTGGGTAAACAGTTTGGAGGTGAAATAAACTACATATTCAAACTCCTAGATTTACAGACAAAACCAAAATTCCGATTTACCAAAGTCAAAATTAAAGATTTTTATTCATTCTAGAACAAACTTATTGTTTCCTATTGACGTCTATAATAATTCTACTTAACCTAAGCTTACCACCGCTTCCAAGGCGCTGGTGGAGAAGAAACGGCGCAACAAATTCCACTGCGGCATTTTTTTAGACGTCAATTTATAACGTTTATATCCTTAAGGCTAAATGTGGACGAATCTACACTTGTGTCGTGTCTAATGAAAAAAGTGTAAAATAAAATAAAAACTTTAAATAAAAAATTAACCTAAGTTAAAATATGACTTAAGTTCAGTATTATGCCGAAATTACAGCATTTTAGAAGGTGCCTGCACCACGCTCAAGCCAGACGTTTTTGTCTTTAAGATAGTCAAATTTATAGTGCCTCCTTTATGATCCTTAAAAAGTTTGCTAGGTGGGAACGCAATACTGAGCTTACTCAGTATTGCGTTCCCACCTAGCAAACTGTCTTAACATGTAATGTTTTATTAAATGTTTACCTTGTGTACGGTCTGCATCAGTTCGATTTTGAAGAACAAAGTCATTGATATTTATATGTATTCAACTATACATTTCGCAAACCACGTCGAGTATTATCTTTTGAGGTCTTGACCAGTGCGTTCCACCTGTTATGACTTACTGCTAAACTTAAAGTCGCGTAGCGGGCTATGGAGCGAGCAATGCTTGGAGTTACTCTCAAGGATAGAAATGGAAACGAAGTTATCCGACAAAGAACCAAAGTTACCAACATAGCTCGCAGAATAAGCAAGCTGAAGTGGCATTGGGCTGGCTAAGTCCATCGGATTACTGATGGCCGTTGTAGCAGAAGAGTCCTAGAGTGGAGACCGCAAGAAGGTAATCGGAAGGTAGAATGCCCCGTAGCCTGATGGACTGACGACCTGAAAGCGGTGGCTGGGACCTAGGACAGACTGGATGCGGAAGGCGGACGATTAAACGATTGGGAGAGGCCTATGTCCAGCAGCATACAGCGGTAGGTTACTTGATTGTAACTAAAGTACAAGGTACTCAAAATGATCTTGATGCCTTGTTTATCCCTCCCCCCCCCCCTTCCCGTTGACTGATTGTTCTAATATTTGGTACATACCTTTAGTTCGGACAATAATACAACTTTAATCATAACAACAGTTTGATTTGCACTTAATACCTTAGTTTTTAAATTATTTCGAGACTTTGTATTCAAGAACCCTCTGACACTGACCCACCATTTTCACATCCATCCCATATCCGATATCGGTGTCGGACGCCGATAGCCAACCTCCGATAGCCGACACCATGCCCTGTTTTCACAAATATCCGATAACACAAAGCACCGACTAATTAGGGATGCTAGGGATGACAAAAAAATACCATATTGACATGATCTAGTACCGAGTTATTTATTCTTATATTCGTGATCAGCGTCATCAATTAACGCAAAAAGACACGTAACTAAGAAACTGTCATTAAGGTTGAAAATTGCTTGCAGTCGCTGTTTTAGTCTCTTTGTGATCCGATATCGGCCCAACACAGTGGTGTTGGCTCCGATGACCGACATCGGGCCGGAAAATGTGTAAGACAGATTCATATTTCATACATTTGACTTCCTCCGATATCGGATGTCGGACAATGTGAAAACGCTCTAAGAATTCTTAGGAACCTTTGTTAGCACGTGTTCGTCGAACTGGTCCAAGTCAGGTTGTACCACAGTGCATTTGCACCGTGCATATACACTGCTATTTGCTGCTGTTACTATAATAAAATAAACTAGCAAACCGCCAAACGTACTTTATAAAAGGTTTCATCAAATATGTGTAAGCACTGACCTAGATTGTCTAATTTAGCGCCTAGACTAGACGTTATTCAACCGCTGAAGGTAGACCAATTTAGGAATGTATTTACATCGTAGTGGCCTAGTCCGGACAGCCGGAAGGGGTGTGGTAAGTTCATTGGGGTGAGGTAGGATTGTCTATGAGAGATGATCCTACTAATATTATTAATATGAAAATTTGTGAAGATTCTTGTAGTTTTTTTCACTCAAATACACCCAAACTGCGAATAGGGATATCCAAAACATCACTAGTTTTTTTAAATGCCACAACAATCTGACCCAACCTCGCCTGATGGTAAGCTCAAGGCAAAGTCTCGGAAAGAGGATTACCATTACAAACACGTACCATGTTAACAATGATGGCACTCAAATTGACGACCTCATCAGATGCTTTTTCACACCCCGCCTAAAGGTCCTGGAACTGTAGGAAGAAGGAAACAAGTGAGCTGGCAGGGAGTTCCAGTTCTTAATGGTACGGAATAGGAATGAGTCACCTCACTACTTGGTACTTGTAGGAATATTCTGCACCGCATGCGGGTGACATGTAAGCCCTGCACGTGTTGTCCTGCGTAGGAAAGGAGAGGGTGGGACTAATTGGAACAGCTTATCAAGACATTCACCATGGTAGAAACGGTAAAATACTGCCAAGGAAGCAACATCTCTTAGCATCTGCAGAGGTTCGAGGGTTTTCGTGACCTCAGGATTCCCAATAATGCGGACTGCACGTCGCTGCAACCTGTCGAGAGCATCTAATGAGTACTATGCGGAGCCATGCCTGAGATTCGAGCAGTATTCCACGCAGGAACAAATTTGTGTCTTGTATAGAAGATACCGCTGCTCCGGCGTGTAAAAAACGTATTATGTTTTCAGAAGACATCACCAAAAAATGCATAACGAAAAAATTGTCGTTCGTATCGTTGTGTGGATAAGCTAATGTCAATATTGTAATTTAAACTGTCAATGTGAGCATGTCATGGGATATATGTTTATCTCAACTTGTACCGAAATAGTAGCCAATTAGCTAATGAAACCCTTGCTGCGTCTATCACATAAGTATGTAACATGTATGTAACTTGTTATTGTTTATTATTTTAAACATAACAATTTAAATGCCCTATATTTAACTTAAAATACATCAAAGTAATAAATGAGGTGTGAAATATGAGAAACGAGTTTGTCTATAACGACGGTTGGCTCATCAATAAGAGTGTTTGTGATATTTGGGTGTCTCTCACACCTGCCTTTAAGCGAATTAAGCTTTCAACGCACGCTCCATCACTTTGGAATATACGGGAGAATAATTGGGACGGAAAAGTGAAGAAGCGTTTTGACGTCTGCCCTCTTAGAATAGAATGATTGATTGACATCATTTTTGACGTGTCATTAACGTTGACGACATTATATGTTGACGACTGTCAAAATCGTGAAAACACGTGTCAATCTCATACATTCATTATTCTATTCTACACTACGCTGACCAACGAATTACCACTTGTCTAGAGAGGCTGGGTGGTTGCGTTTTTGTTTACTCATAGCCAGATACAGTGTTTCATCATTATGTATGAATACTCAGGGGCGCTTACCGCAGAAGTGAATTGCGCCACAGGTATGGGAGCACGTTTGGTTTGGGACCATACGAAACGACAGTGATAGAAACTGCATTTTTATGTAATTTAATAAATAGTTTGTAATCAATCTGTTACTAAAAATCAACAAACATACACATAATTCTCATTTGAACAATTTTGTCAAATAAATCAAACGTAGAAACGACTTCTCTCATAAGAAATACGTCAAACTAATTGGGTGTTAAACGCACAAAACCGTGACTATAGTGACGTGGGCTCAGCAATAAGTATTTGTCGATTTTCGTGCATTTCTCACACCTGCCCTGGAACACAATTAACCTTTCAACAGTTTGTCCATCGTGGAAAAATATACGAAGGCATAATTGGGACGGGAAATCATATAAAGCGGGTTTTTTTTTAAGAATTTGGAATTATTGTTATTGTGGAACACTATATACGGATGTATAAGCATATACATAGCATAACATGATCATAGTTTAATTCTTATTCTTCTTCCTATCGTTAATCCTAGTCCCATCCGAAGCTTTCAAGTTAATAATAATAATAAGAAATATTCCACAACATTTCACACAGCGCTATCTAGATCCATGGTAAGCACTTAGAGTCTGGGGTCCGCTTTAGCGGATTTGGCTAAACTTCGATATTTTCCGTGAAGCGACTGCTATCTGACCTCCACCAACCTCCTCCTCAACCACAACAGTACATAGTATAATAATAACAAAGCACAAATTAATATTGTTGACACTAAAACGAACAAAGTTGTTGTCAACATTATCCTCATTGGTATTTCCCAGCTGTGTAAAGAATTTGGTTTTCTCCTATTGTATTTGATTGATGTATTGGCATTTCTGGGAGTGACTCCTAACCACGACAGGAAAGGCAACGCCATAGCCTTGTTCATTGTTTAGCACGTGCAACATCAAGTAAGTGAAGTTGAGATGAAGTTACTTGTACTTCTCTCTCTGTCTTTTGTTTTCAATACACCTTGTGTCTAATTCATCTGATAACTACACCATCTCTCGTGTTTTTAACACATTACTGACCATCCCAAGGTTGCCTGGAAGAAATCTTTCCCAGCAGCGACAAGGCCGTACATTATACGTTAAACTGTAACATGCTACTTGCTTGCCCTACTGTAAATCTGTTGGTGTACAATAAAGAATTATCTATCTATCTAATCATGAAAGTTTCGCTAAGGTCCAGTACATCCTTTACAAAAATCGCGTTAATTTCCAAAAATAAAACTGGATTTTAGATTTCTAACCTATATATATATACATACATAAAGTTAAGATAAATTCTGTTACAATATTCGAGTAATTCAATGAAGTACAGCAATTATTCGATATCGCCATTTGGAGGTCATTTTCATAAAGGCTTAAGAGCAGTTACAGAAAGTTAAACTTTGCCCATTCATCTTCAATATCACTGCAATTAAAAATAAGTGGTCAGTTATCAAAGTTTCATCATACCTACACAATTACTTATTGTTATTATTTGTTAAAGACTTCATATTTTATAATTTTTACTCGCACTAATTCTACCTACTAATTTACTTCTATTGTATATTGACTTGTTTTTTTTATATTACTGAGGTGGCAGATAAACACATGGCCCACCTGATGGAAAGTGGTTACCGTTACCGCCTATGGACGTGTGCAACAACAGGGGAGTCACACTTGTGCTGCCGACGACGCTGTAAACATAGAGAGTCTCTTTGCCGTCAGTATTGCTTGATCGAGCTCCTCTCATTGCTCAATTGGACGAAAATACCGTCATATCCTCCTCCCTTCTATTAAATTTGGATGTTTTTTTATTAAATTACGCTCTAACGGCTGAACGGGTCTGGCTACAATTTGGAACAGGTATTAATTATAGTCTGGAATAATGTACAGAATTTATCATAGGAATCCCATGGTATATGGTAAAATTTGGTAAAATTTCACGCAGTGTAACCGCAGCCCACAGCTTGTTTTATAATAGAATACAAGATTAATAAAAAAAAAACCCTGTTTTAAATAATAGTAGCAAAGCGAGTAAAACCTTTTTTCATTCTCATTTAAATAATTTCTAACTGTGTAAATAGTCCCTAGGTACATATAACTTACATAACTTATAACAATTACTTAACAGTAAACAAAAATAGAGTTATAGTCTTGTTTGTGCCCTTTCGGCACTATACCAGTTCCGAAAGGAGGCGCGGGAGCGGGGATTCGATCCCGAGCCCGAGGACATTCGGGCCGAGAAATCCCGGCTCCACCAGGTCATGGTGGCCGAGTGGGAGCGACGACTTGGGCAACCACGCGCAGGGCACGCCGTCATTGCGGCGGTAAGGCCCATCATGGGGGAGTGGCTAGAGAGGCCACACGGGAGCCTCTCGTACCGTCAGACGCAGATGATAACCGGGCACGGTTACTTCGGGCGGTATCTGCATCTGATGGGTATTGAGCCAACGCCCGAGTGCCATCACTGCGACGCGAGCGTGGACTCGGGGCTGCACACGCTCACCGAGTGCCCGGCGTTTGAGACGCCGAGGCGGGAGCTTGTGCAGGCCCTGGGGGTGAGAGTGCTCACGCTCTCCACCCTGCTCGCGGCGATGGTCCGCTGCGCGGATGCGTGGGCGGCCAGCGCCTCTTTCTGCGAGCAGGTCATGCTCGCGAAGGAGACAGCAGAGCGGGCGCGGCGCGGTGAGCGAGAAAGACTCGCTGACATCGCTGCTCGCGCCCGAAGGCGGCTCGGGCGTCGGAGGGCGCTTACAGACCTCCGCCCCCCATGAGCGCGGGCCTGAGGGTGACGGGTGGAGCCACCCGTCACCCTAGCAGAAGCAGGCCACGGCGGCGGCGCGCATCGTAGGACGATGCGCGCCTCCCCACATCGGGGTTGAGTCGGGGACGGCGTGGTCCCCACCTCCCGAGGAGGGCCAGACCGAAAGGGATGGCCCTGGGTCAGCCGGGGTGCGAGGGATATGCCGCAAGGCAACCTCACCTTCGGCCTAGCACCACGACCCACAGACGGCGTGCGGTTTAGTCGGTTCGAGTCCGACATAACCTTCCCCTCCGGCTCCGGAGGGGCGGGTATCCGTGGGGATTTCCCGCACGTAAAAAAAAAAAAAAAAAAAAAAAATAGTCTTGTTTGTGTGTGTATATTTTATGGTTAGGTATGCCTGTTTTTTATTAAATGCATGTCCAATTTTTGATATCTATGTGAATGCTTTGTTTTGTATACATACAATCACATTAACTGAAGTTAGATGAAGCATGTGAAATACCGATCTCATTCCCACGACTTACAGCAATTTCAGGGATATCCAGACCATTATTTATTACCCATTATGCAGTTTGAACGTCCATAAGTATTATTCAATTATTTTCAAAAGCTTTCATAATACCTTTACAACACAGGCTGTACACATAATAAAGTGAATAATAATCGATAGCCTGTTATTACCTGCCATAGAAAAATTATCGTGAAATAACTGCAACAGTATGCCATCAGCATAGAAAATCGATACGTATCCAATTATTTATTATTGAATGTATAGTAGTTCCAACCATGCCTTTGTGAATTATTACTTTTACTTCAGAGCTCACTGGTGAGGTTTTGTGCTGTCAGTGGAAAGACTAAAGGCTATTCCTGCTTTGTATTCTACGCTGACGGCACAGAAACTCTCTGAGTTTATAGGGTCGGCAGCACGAGTGTAACTCCCTTGGTGTTACACACGTCCATAGGCCACGGTAACCACTTACCATCAGGTGGGCCGTGTGCTTGTCTACCACATCAGTAGTATAAAAAAAAATAAACTTTCACGTTGCTTTACAATAATTTTAACGGATGGGCTCGTAGTTATAGTAAGGTTAAACAATAATACACCAGGTTACATTTAAGACGGGTGGGTGATTATTCCTAAAATACTGAGACCATTCTGTGCCTCAGTTGCCATACGAATATTTGTGGCGTTCGTCGCACGTCTGCTGACGCCCTAAAAAGTTTGATAATCGGTCTACAGAACTGTACAGAACTTCGTTATCACCAGAGGGTTGCGGAAGGGAAACGGTAAAATCCACAATAGCACAAACATAAGCTTATTTAATTACTGTCATACATAAATTTCTTTTCGTTTTTCTGACTATAAGATGTTACAGAGAATTTCCTAACAGAAGGCCCTTTTCCCAGACTAATAGAAAATAAAAATGAAAAGTTATTGCGTACAAAAACTACATTCCGTCCGAATAAAAAGCTACCGGCGCGCACGCGCTCAATACGTAACCATATGTTTCCATTACGCATCTTTGAAGGTCAAAGTACTCACCGCTAGATTAAAAATAGACCCTATTTCTTTTCAAATAAAGTTGATTTTGTCTATCCGAAGTTGTCGTTCCAACATCACAATACTTTGTTTATAATGGTTGTTTCTTTAGTAATGAAGGAAGAATTTTAATTACATTCTCTGCTTATCCCCGTTGTTTATGATAGTATTACTGTCAGCTTGATTGGCACTTGATGTAATGGGAATGGTTGAGGTGTTAAGAGGAAATAATATATCTTTTTATTATTACTATTTTTGTGCTGCAATTTTTTCGTTGTATGATTTGGGTACTTTGATTTGAAGAAATTCAATCACTGTGTGCAGTATAGTAAGTAGAATATATACAAATATGTACCGATATTACTAGGCATACTTACATACAATCACGCCTCTTTCTGCGTATGGCTAGGCAGAGGTGAATTAACAACCAAACCCAAACCAAACAAAGTCCCACGTAATAGGGGGTGAGCCTATTGCCGTATTCTGGGCACTATTGTAGACTCAGGCCATGCCACTGTAGCTTTGAGGTTGAGTCTGGGCTGTAGGTACATATCTGATATCTGTCTGATCTTAAACAGCCCTACCCCTTGGTCATTTTGTACGACACGAGATGGGACGGCCCAGATTCTAGTCCACCGGGAACCAAGCGGCAAGGCATGGCGTAGTATTACCAAATTAGTAAAAACTTAGATGGTATGGATACGCGCAGAGAATGGACGACAGAAGATTAACGACTCAGATTTATGTTATTTATGAAGCGAGAATGAATGGACGACCTGGTAAGGATCGACCTAGGCGTAGTTCAATCAGATTAAGGACATTTTAAATAAAAGCAAACTAATTAGTTCTCTGTACATTCACGGTGATGCTTTGTTTTTATACCACTGAGATGGCAGACACACGGTCTACCTGATGGAAAATGGTTACCGTGCCCTATGGACGTGTGCAACACCAGGGGAGTCACACTCGTGCTGCGGACCCTATATACACAGATAGACAGAGCAGAAATTTAATAGCCTTTGGTATTTCCACTGACAGCACAAAAACTCTCCAGTCAGCTCTAGTGGTATTTTGTGGGGCGGAGGTACTTCCTCAGTTGGACTGCTCAATTGGACGTAAATACCGTCGTGTCCTACCTCCTATGATAAGCCCTTTTTCCCCTTTCAACCTAATCACGTAGGCAAACATAAGCTGTCATTTTCTATGGAATAGCCAATTCAGCAAGTTAGGTCAGTACTGAAGAGGAATGATGGTTATACAAAATAGGGGTAATTTAGACCTTGATAAAGCATACAGGCTTTGTTTTGTCTGACATTTTGTAATGTTGCCAAGTACAAAATTTCATGGTTTTTATTATTTACTGTAGTTACGTATTGGAACTTAAAATCTGTGTTACAATTATCTAAATAATATTTGTCATCAATATATTATAAGTTGATCTATTTTGTGTGCTGCAAAAAACAGAAATAAACGCATTTTTCTTTCTTTACTTTCTTTGTTTCTTTCTACGTCAGAAATCAGTAGGTATTCATGAAAACAAATATGAAAATAGAAGAAGTTAAAGGTGTATATCAAAATCTTAGCAAAAGGAAACTTGTCTCTGTCTACGCCATTGGCAAAGAGACGTGACTATTAAATGAACAGAGTTCGAACTCAAGATCTCTCGATTGTAAGCCCTATATATTTTCCACAAGGCAACCAACGATTAAGCTAGCTTCTTCAGCTACATTCCTGATTCTACCCACCAGAGAGCGATTATCGCTGTCCAACTGTGTACTTTAGGATTAACGCGTAAAAAAACTGGGATTAGGTTGAAAGGGGAAGAAGGGCTTATCGTTTTCACGGAAGGATTAAAGAGAGGCGTGTAAAAGCATCTGTATGGGCGTGATACTGCAGTTTCTTTGATAAGGGTGACTAAAGTTTTGAGTACTGTCAGCATTTTATTTTTTCATAACTTAGGTATTTAACTTATTTTTTATAACTTAGGTATATTTAACTTAGGTGAATTATTTTAATATTCTTGACACGAGACAAATGTAGATTCGTCCACATTTAGCCTAAAGGATATAAATATTGTAGGTAAGTGAACGTCTGAAAAAATGCCGCTGTGGAATATTTTGTGCCGTTTCTTCTCCACCAGCGCGCAGACTGGCATTTGACCCGTAAAGCTCGCCAAAATCGTCTTTTTTTATTTCTGTCCTACTGCCTCTAAGCGATTGTTTTCTAAAACTAGGATAACCACGCCATACAATAGCAAAAAACATAGAGCGCGTCTTATAGCGCGCTGTGTGCTTTAGTCAAAAGTTACCATCCGCTAGCAGTGGTCGAGTGATTGTTCGATGCGCTCAAATCGCACGTTTGCAAATAGTCGCCATCTTGCGATTTTTTTTTATAAAAGAATATTAGCAACCGAAATTATCGAAATTACTAATATTCCCTCTAACCCCTCCAACTAACTAAATTTTAACTAAGCTAAATTGCTAGGAAGATGAACAGGATTCGAACCAGAGACCTCTCGATCGTGAGGTCGACTCCTTAACCACTAAGCTACAGACGCTTTAACAGTTTTGTGTTGCTTTTCGTTATGTATTATGCAACCAGGTATGTATTTTATGGAGTACTTAATTTTAACAACTAATAGCCTTTATTTATTTAAATACTTGAGAAGCAAGCATCAAGAAACTGCTATAAAATAACAAATTTTGAAATATCAAAACGGTTTTGTTATATTTTTTTTCATATTTAAGTCAAATTTGTAATAACACATTATAGAATAGACCTTCTTATATGTAATTACGCTCAAAACTGCCACCCGAAAGCACCCTCCTATTATTGGTAATTTTTTTCATAGGTGCATTCAATACTCAGTAAACTTAGTTTCTCTTAATATTATGTGTTTTTTTTGTTATAGGCTCTTCTGTATTAAAAGTTTTAACAAGAAACGACTTATTTAATATAATGCAACTGCAAAACAAAATAATGCAACAATAATGCAAAATATGCAATTTAAGGAGCGAGAGCTGCTAAGGCAATATGCAGAAAATGATCAGAATATTGTTAATATAAAGCAAAAACTAGCGAATTTCAGACACAAAATTGGTCAGCTGCGCGCAACACAAAGGCCAGATTTGTAGAAAGCAATGCCGAGTAGCTTAATGGAGCCATATCGTTACCGAAAGCAGCTAGGTGATAACCAAATGCCATTAACGCTATTGTTTTGTCATACGTTGAAATATTCTGTTTACCTGCACAATAATTCCCTATATTATAATTATGAATATATAAATTATGAATACATCTGTTGTCTTTTGCTGCAGTAGGAAATGCCGGTCGACCTCATAAGTCGTTCTTAGAATCGAGTGAAAGAAGCAAAAGACGAAAAACTAAAGACCTTAGATCATCTGATACAGATGCATTGACGTATGCCACACAGATGAAACTACGTGAGACGGGGAAACTAGATGTCAAAAATCGTAAAAGATTTAACAAATAGTCCCATAAGAGCAAGAAAATATGCGGTAGCAATGCGAATAGTATTTCTGGAGAAGGACAGGTGAACTCGGATAAATTAGCACATACGCAAGCATTGTTTATGTTCATAGAAGCGGGACTAACACAGGCTATTAATCCAAGTTTTTATCCGAACTATTCAGTATTGCAGAGGTTAAAGAAAGAGTGCTATCCCGAAATTCACAGAGTAACCGAAACTTGCGTTGAAGTAAAAGACCAAAAATATCATGGATCATACGGCAAAATGACTGATTTTACATCTAGGTGAGGCAGTGGAACAATTAAATGAATTAGAAAAGCAGTCATTGGTATTGATAAGTAAGTGGGACTGCGATGGATTTCAGATGATGCAAATAAAATAAATGAAATTCGAAAATGAGGCTGATTCTGATGCAAACATATTCCAAAGTGCCATGGTACCACTTCGAGTTGGTTTACGAACAGCAACAAAAAAAAAACTGTGGCAATCCCTACCTCATCGTCACCCCGGTATTGTCGGCCAATCCGAATAAGATTTATAAAAGAAACCACAGATGTCACAAATGAAGAGATTGACTTTATCAAATCACAAATAAAGGCGCTTATTAAAAGCGAAGTCAACAGCTTCTTCATCACGCACAAAATGCTCTTCACTATGTATGTAATGCTACTGCGCACACAAAATCTACCATGAGGTGTTACTTATGCGGCGCCACATCATTACAGTTCAATGATTTGGATAATGAAGTTTAATGAATTTGGAATGCAAAAACGAACACATGCAATTTGAATTATCTTTGCTGCATGCTCGGATCAGGTTTTTTGAGAGCATTTTGCATGTGGTTTATAGGTTGCCGGTGAAAAAGTGGAATATTCGCCTTACTGCGGAAAAGAAGCAAACAGTGGAGAATAAAAAATAAAAACAAAATTCTTTCCGGGATAAACTCGATCTGTTGGTAGATATACCAAAAACCAATTTTGGCAATACTAATAATGGTAACACGAGTAGACGCTTTTTTGCCCATAAAATATGAGCAGGGATTACGGGGATAGACTCAAATTTAATCTACCGAATAAAAGTCATATTGGGCATATTATGTTGAGGTTTTAAAATAAACACAGAGCTGTTTCGTAGATATTGTTGTGAAACAGCAAAATAATACATCTCTTTGTATAATTTTTATCCCTTATCCAAGACATTGCACAAAATTGGGTCATGGGCCTGAAGAATTAAGCGCTGCTATTCTTCCTATCGGACAACTATCCGAAGAGGCTGCAGAAGCCCGTAACAAAGAATAGAAGAAGCCCGTTCCGCAGTAATTACGCTCGCAATTTCTCGCGGGTAGCCTGCAACGCAGATGTCTTCCACAGGCTCCTGTCAACTTCTGACCCGGTCCTGCCCGTGAAGACCGGAAATGAATGAGGAAGAGGAAAAATAAAAAAGTCCCCCACTATCGGCAGACGTCCTGAATTTGTAAGTGGAAAGTGACATTTTAAATGCAAGTTTGGATTAAGACAACGAAAGTGACGAATAAATGATTTTAATACACTACTAACTAACCTAAAACATGGTTAGGCAGATACTAGGCGCAGAAAATAATTTTGCCCAGCTTTTTAAATCAAATACCAGTCTGTGCAGCACCTTGGAAGCGGTGGTAAACATAGGTTAAGTAGAATTTATCATTATATAACCATGATGTTCGAGATTGAATTAAAATCTTTGACTTTGATTTTAATTTATTATAGTTTTAATTTTTATTGCGCTAGCACGTAGCTACGTACTTATAATATTTAGATAGCAATAGTTTTGTCTTAGGTGTTACAACCTCATGACTAAAACTTGTCAGCAGATGATTGGGAATGTAAATTAATGTAACACAATATTTTCTTTCTTTATCCACACTAATATTATAAATGGGAATACGTTCTGTTTGTACATCTTTCACGCCTAAACCACTGAACCGATTTTGATGAAATTTGGCATAGGGGTAGATTAGACCTTGAGGAAGGACAGCCAAATACGCTACATGAAATCATTATGTCTCACTTTATTTCCCTGTATTAAATCCGATAATATGATAATATTATCGGTATAATTATCACTTATTATCTCAAAACATTACAGGCTACACAGGATAAGCTGACAGCCAGCTGACGTACCTAGAAAACACATTACTAAATCTATGGAAGTACCGATTGGCAATTAGCAATATTGATAATACAAAAAAAAAGTTACGCGTAAGAGATGGCAAGATCGATGGCTTCTTGCCGTTCTGTAAAGTAAATTTGTATTTCACTCGCTCTTTCTATTAGCAATAACATCATCAAAACAACTTCTGTCATACTACATTTTCTAAGGATTATACAAATATTTATTAAAATTATTTTCTTTTAGTTATAGTGTGCTAACCATGAAGTGAATAAAACTTAGACCTTCAAGCGAGAAAAGGGATAGAGTGCACCCTTTATTGCTCCCTCCCTCTTTCTCGCGCAAACAACTCATTTTTTAGCACGTCATAGTAAGTCCTGTTATAAAAAGAAGTCCGTAAATTCACTGTGCAACTAGTTTTATAAGCTACTTCAAATAAACAGTGAGACGAACGGACCTACGTCGGCTGTATTGTCTTTGGCGGCGGCGTACTAATAAATGGTAATAAATTTTACTACTGCGAATAAAACTTTGTTTTGTTGCTTTTGTGAAGGAAATACTGCGTGGATTTGAAGTTTGGATAGCTCAGTTTGACAGTACAAAATGTATTAACTTTGATCTTATATTTTAAATCGAAGAAGACAACATCCACCGTAGAATTTGAACCCGCGACTGGTTCTTTTCTTGGGAGAATACTCTGAGTAACTGAGCTATTCGTACCAAGAGTTATCATTTATACCACTTAGATAGCAGATAGACACACGACCCACGATCTGTCTGATCTGTCTGATGTTAAAGGTAATCAACACTATCCCTTAGCCGCCTTGTACGACACCACATGGGAAGAGAAGGGGTGGCCCAAATTGTACTCTGCCGGGAACCACGTACACCAGGGACGTAACACCCTATAAGCCCTACAAAATATCGATGTACCAAATTTCAACCAGACTCGTTCAAACGGGTCATATGTTTGAGCATGAATGAGGAATAAACATTCAAATATCTTCAATCACATTTATAGGTGGGATAGGATTAGTCAAACATGTAATGCATAGGGGTGAAAGTAATGTCGTAAAGGCATTAACTATTGAAGTGACCGGCAACAACAGAAGAGGCAGTCTAAGAGGAGATGGAGAGACTATGTGAAAGATGATACGGCTAGGAAGGGAGTGAATATTGAGATGACTGCAACTAGAGATGAACGGAAAAAGTACACATGTTGCGTCGACCACAAATAAATATAGGATTAAGGCAAGAGGATGAGGATTAGTTAAATAGCCATGGTTTCACGAAATTATTAAGTGGAACTGTCAAATCCAAAAGAAAACATGTTAAAAGTAAGCTTGAGTTTCGTATTTACATTAAACTGTCTACAACAGGAAATAAGATTAAATATACAATAATCATGTCACGAGAATGTAATTCTAAAAACAATTTTACCAGCACAGAAAATTCAACTAGCCGAGGTAATATAAAAACACAACAAAGGTTGGATAACGCCCCAACTCTTCGGGGAATCCCCGTGAATTTATAAACGGGACAATCTTTCTTCAATGTCAAAGGAATATTTTTGTACAGTACACGTCTGATATCACGTCACGTCGGACGGGAACAGTGAGAGTGTCTAATACCGAATTTCCATGATGCAAGGTTTCATGGATGCGGAAACGGACGCATATACTTTGACAAACGTGTCTGCCCCATCACTGACGAGCCCCTTCCCATGGTGCGTAGGCCGTGCTGACGTGCATGAATCAGTGGATTTGTGGGCCGTAGAAAAAGTACTTTAGCTGCTATCTTTGGATGAGCGTTGTCTTATCGCGCATCAGGATGATAGTTTCGGTCACTAGATCTTTACAGAACAGTTAAAACCACTGGCATATTACATGACTGTTAGAGTACCTTATAGTTATTCGCAGCGGTTCTGCCTGCGTGGAGTTCTGATCCCAATCTAAATAGATTCTCCTTCTCCGGCTCCGGTGGGGGAGAATGGGCTGTATCCGCGGGAATATTAGGCAGATAAAAAAACTTCCAAATAGATTTTGCTGCATTTTTTTTGGTCGGGCTTAGTATGAAAGCCCTCTGAACAGCTGACCAGCGCTGGTTTTCAGCCAGACCTATAAAAAGTCGCTCATTGCTACCGGTGAAATATTGGCTTTTGCAATACTATTACTTACGTACAGACCTAGATAAAAATCATTGGTACCTAATAAAAAGTCGGGGACTGTACATCATTTTATTATTCCGCACCTGTATGTAGGCATCGCAAAATTGATTTTGTAACATTACAGAATTCGTAGCACGTTGACGTACAAAAAAAAACCTTGAAATATTCTAGGATTTGGAAGAATGGTTGGTGTGCATCAAAAAATCAGTATGACATATCGCCTGAACTGTTTCAAAGGATGGGAAAGATATAATACGTATTGGCTATTGTCACTATATCTGGATACACAGTAATTGTAAATAGGTATCTACTGAAGACTTCTGTGTACACTGTGTAAGTGTCTTTCCGTAGCCGCATGTATAGCGCCCGTATCTCTACGGAACAAACCATTTAATGAACATACGTTTTGTTCAAACAGGTGATGAATAAAAACTTTGACTTTCGTCTTGATAATGAGACCGATATTCATAGCAATCCATGAATTCTCGGTGCGGTGCCGGGTCCATCGCGTTGCTAAGTTGGGAACTCGGGACAGTGCTTGGGACTTGAGACCTTTAGAAGGGCCCGTTTTGTTGATGTATTTGAAAATTTATTAATTGAAAGTTTAACTACAGTATTTATATTAAATACTTTAATTTACATACTTTACAATCAGTATCATATCGATCTTAACGAATAAAGTACTCACAATGATCTCAATGCCTTGGTTTACGCTTCTATCTGTTGAATGATTGTTCTAATGTTATAAAATAGTATGATATTGTGTTAATAAAATAGTATGATTTACTCGCAATGCCTTGGTTCTAAGATTAGGTTAGGTTACCTTAATAATAGATTAGGTTAGGTCAAAACGCAGCTCTACTGAAAATCGCGGCCATAATAACCTCGTGTTATTTTCCCGGCGGTGAGTATGGTAGCCAGAGCTAACTGGAGAGTTTTTGTGCTGTCAGTGAGAAGACCAAATGCTATTCCTGCTTTGTCTTCCACACTGACGGCGCAGAGGCTCTCTGTGTTTACAGGGTCGGCAGCACAAGTGTGTGGGCCGTGTGCTCCTCTGCCACCTCAGTTAACTGACCAACTCTTAAGTTAGCCACTAACCACACGAAAATGGCAGAAGAAGAAGAAGAAGAACATCATTTTGAAACTTTGTCGTCAAAATCATTTTGACCCTGATTGTACTATAACATTTTTGCCTTACGTAACGTAACCGAAACCACACAAAAAATTATTGGCGGCAAAAGCCACAGATAAAATAACAAGTCGCGTTCCGAAGACACAGTTACTGTTGCTAGTGAAGTGGCAATGTTTTAGAATCGAATATAAAATACATTGTTTATTGTTCCGAATGCTCGTATATTTACGAGCGAAACGTTTTGAGGCCGAGTTTAATTTTATTCACGAAGTTAGGGTTGATACGATCTGACATGCGATTGTAATCGATTCAATCGATGTTGTAAACACTTAAAAAATTTAATTTTTAATATTTAAGAATTAGGTTGTTTCCGATATTTAAAAAAAAAGTATTTTAACTGTAGAACAACAAAAGAGCGGTAAAAATTATGTCTGTTATTATTTTATCCGTTTTATTATTATTATTAACCATATCTAAAATAAAAAAGATAAAAACATTAAAATAAACTAAACCTAACTCTTTTAATTTTATGTTAATTTTGAAATCAGTTATTCACTTTCGGATTATTTATTTCTATAGAAGACCACACAGAACCACTACGGTATAATGTTGGGCTGTTTCAGGGATGCTGCCTGTCACCAATAGCATTTAACATAGTAATTAATATCTTAATCACCAAATTAATACGTCACGAAAAGAAATGGGGTTATCGGTTTAAAGTAAATAACAAATACACTGAGTCCATCTTAGCTTTTGCTGACGACCTCGCAATACTGACGCGTAATCCAAATCAATGTCAGGAACTATTAAAGGAAATCGATGAGTTCTGTTCGTGGACAAATGGACTGAGAACGAAGCCCAGTAAGTGTCACTGTCTGTGTCTGGGTAGACGGGACACCAAATTTACCTCCTACGACCCGGGACTCTTCATAGGGGGTAAACCAGTTTCCATAGTCGCTGAATCGGTCCCATTTAAATTTCTTGGGAGAAAGATAGACCATCAAGGACGCACACCATCCTTAGATGAAGTTGTCAATATGTTTATAAACGACCTAAATAAGATAGATCAGCTACAACTGAATAATATCAAAAAAGCTTGGATATATAACAACTACCTAACATCACGTCTGACTTGGCCTTTTCTGGTATACGATTTCGGCAAAACCTTACTCGCGAAAATAGATGCAACTGTCATAAAATCACTAAAATCGTGGCTTGGACTAGCGCACTCTGCTGATCCCTCTGCTTTATTTAGGGATCAGAATAATTTTGGGATGAAATTAAAGAAACCATCGGAGCTCTATAAACACCTTAGAGTTACCAAAGCCCACATCTTAGGTAAATCCCAAGATGACACAGTCAGGGCACTCCCGAAAGATAATAACGCGTCCGAGCTTGAATCTAGACTTATATTCCATAAACGATTTATGATAGGAGCCCAGTCGAACAAAGTGGGGTTGGGAGTACGAGAGCCAAAAAGGGACCAGGATATACTTAGGTCCTTTCTGAAGCAAGACGAAAATGATAAATATCGAGTGCACGCGATGAATTTGGAAATCCAAAACGAATGGTTGACAATGGGAGAGTTCTGCATACCGATAGCTTTAAAGTGGCGCACCTTGATATATGAGTGGTCGCCGGCCCTGTTAAAATTCTACCTTAACGCCTTTCAGATGACCCTTCCAGACCAGAGTAATCTGGTAAGGTGGGGGAAAGCCACAGAAAAACAATGTTATACGTGTGGTGAGGCAATAGGGACGGCTAGGCACAATTAGTAGGATGTAGGGTGCTTCTTGATAGAGGCCAATACTCACGCCGCCACGATAAGGTGCTTTTCATCATACGCGAAGCAATGAGTCTGGCAGTAGCTAGAGCCCAAAAAGGATTGACTACTAACAGACGTCATATCAACTTTGTGTCTGAAGGTTCATCCATAAAATCCAGGAACAAACCTTATTCAATCTTAGATACTGCCCCAGATTGGACTCTCCTAATCGACACGTATGAAAAGCACTATAAAATTCCGGAGGATGTTGGGGTTTCGTCATCTAGACCGGACATATTTCTATACTCGAAAAAGACTAAATATGTGGTCCTTGTGGAACTTACTGTACCGTGGGAAACAAATATACCGAAGGACCACACACTAAAGAAAAATAAATACTACGATCTCACAAACGAATTAATCAAAAACGGTTACGTGGTTAATTTGTATGCAGTAGAAGTGGGAGCGAGAGGTATACCAGCTAAATCTCTCTATAACCTACTTAAAGATCTAGGCCTATCGAGAGCTACAATAAGCTCATTACTAGGACGAATGTCTAAAGCGGCACTAGTAGGTTCGTATCAAATTTGGTTAGGCAGGGAGGGGAACTTGGGTAGTGAAGGTGAGTGTTGATGTACATCAACAAAAGGGGCCCCTTCTAAACCTACACTTGGGTCGCAAGTCCCAGGCACTGTCCCGAGTTCCCAACTCAGCAACGCGATGGACCCGGCACCCGCACGGAGAATCCATGGATTGCTAAGAATATCGTCTCTCTAAATAAATGCCATGTTTTAACGATTATACAATGTTTATTAATGTTTCTAATCATAATATTAAAAATAAAATGCGATGCGAGCGCGCGCAATTTTTGAATATGGAACATCAGCTGTGCTTTGACGTCATAGGCTTGTGCAATGAAGCAATGAAACGGGAACAAATTATGATGCACTCTAAAATTAAAGATGTCGATTAGATGGTAGAAAATATTATGAAATAAAATATCATGTAGAGATCTCATTGTCAGCTACTAAAAAAATCCGCCAACTGGTCTCAGAATTCTATACACCAGCGAGATTTCGAGTTTAGATAGCAATCGCTTCACGAAGAATGTCGACGTTTTTTTTTCGGAAACAGTGTCTGAAGAAGCATCTGTCAAAGCAGGGACCACCATTTTCGGATATTTGGCATTAGAAATGGTGGTCCATATTATCTGGACTTCACACAAGCTTCTTACCATCTAGCAGGTTGCAATATATAAAATTGTGTCGATAGCGTAGCGGTCTTACCATGGAGAGATCTCAGGTACGAAAAAATCGGATTTATTCAGGTATGGTTCGGTAGGATCGCGGGTTCAAACCCCGCCTGAACCAATTCTATTTTTTCTTATCTTAATCGAAATTAGTATGTATTCTCCATTATTCCATAAATCCAAAACTTATATCAAAAGGTAACGTTTGTTCAGTTACGGTAGGTAACAATAGTGAATTTCCTTTGTGTTACACTATTAATACATTAGTGAACTAACCGCGTGAATAAGCAATATTAATGTTTGAATTAGATAAGGGAGAGGCTATTGTCACGGAGGTGTGGTTAGGGGGTAGGTAGGACAATAGGTTACGTTTTATAACCTTCTCTAGTAACCTTTCTAGATATTACTTTTTGTGGCGTTTAGACAAATAAGAATAATAAATCTAATTTTAGCGTAGCAACTTATCTTCGTACATGAAGTACCCCTTTCCCAATGGAGAAATTACCAGTACTATTTTTATAAACACAATTTGGATAAACAGACCTTTTATATATATCGACGGTAAAAAGGAAAAACACTTTAAGCGACACTTTTGTCGAAAATGAGTTATATACATATTTAGAATCAGCGAATTTTTCCGATTCTAAATATGTATATAACTCATTTTCGACAAAAGTGTCGCTTAAAGTGTTTTTCCTTTTTACCGTCGATATGTATATTATGTAGGTTACGTTAATTTGAATTCACCTCGCCTGATGGGAAGCTGAAGGCAAAGACTCAGAAAAGATGGTCATCATTACATACACGTACCATGTTAACATTGTTGGCACTCAGCTTGACGGCCTCATCAAAAGAAGATTATCGTCGCAGCACCGCGTTACATCTACCGGTCCCACTAGTGCTGCGACCACAATGCACTTGCAGACCCCTAAACACAATTAAACCGAGATTGGATGACTCGAGAAAATATGGCACAGAAATAGATAATAGCCCATAATCTGGAATACCTAACACTTTTTATTCCAGGAATAAGTTCTGTAGGTTTCACGCAGCCAGAGTCTCGGGCAAACGCTAGTAATTCATTACTCTAACATCGAAATAACGTCTTATAACAAAAATTTAAAGCATGTTTATAATCACTTAAATATTTCAAAACAATTAATTTTAAAGATCATCGTAAATTTCTGATGATGCAACATTATCTTTTAATTTTACGATGGCAATATTTTCTGTATGTACTTACAATGGAACCAGAGCTTTTGATCTGCACACCATGAGAGGTGATAAATTATTTTCTTTACTTATAATTTTTAGTATGAAGTTAAATTACGTAGGGTTGCAAGAATTTCACTTTTGCAATATTTTTTTGGTCCCACGTGTTAATAGGTGAACCCATTACCGTCTACAGGGCATATTAGATATCATCCTTCGCACTCATCCTCCCTTTCCCAAGTTATATTCAGATCAGTTTCTAAGTCAGTGTACCTACACAGAAATAACCTTGTGCAAAATTAGTACTTTTTGCAATAGTTTTACCTATTTCGTAGTTTGCTTACATATTTCTTGTTTCAATTAAGTACAGCGACAATATAACCAGCCATTTTCTAATCTGACATTCATAGAACTTGATTAAGGCAATATTTGAATATGAATTGTGATGTCATAAGCTTGTGTTACATAACGTGATTTACCATTTATTTTCTTTACTTCTGTGTATGTGTTTTCATGTATCTGTATCTACACTCTGGCCTGCCATCAAACATTCCATAAATCCATTGAAAAAATTACAAGATATAAATGGATCTTTTTGTGTAGATGTGAGATTAATGGTATGGAAAATTAAATATGAGCCTCCATTTTTCTTTACGCCTCATTACACAAACATAAGACAACAATATATAACAGCTGACGTTCCATATTTAAATATTTCCCGCCCAATGATGACTTACTTTTTTTAATGAATTCATTCAGAAACAGAGAATTTGAAAAGAAATAAATTCTTATTATTTTCTGGCTTTATTTTGGTTTCATATTTATCATTAATTTGTATTTGAAATTCATACATACATACATACATAATTGAAATACATATTGAAGAGCTATTTTAGAAGAGTAAGTATTCGTTCATCCATCAGCATCGGCTGTCAGACTATTTAAAGAAACGTATTGCTAATATCGATTGGCAGACTAGGCTCGAGGGTAATGGCATGCGACTTATATTGATGAGTTTTTTTTTATATGGCAACGAGACCATATTTAATTCTGTTAATGTTACAGATTGGGTATTTGCCTGTAGGTAAAATAAATAAATTATCTGAGCATATTAAATTAAGTTTGGTAAATAAGTGGTAAAATTGCGTCGGTTTTTATTATATCGTTTTATTTATTTTTACTAATCCACTAAACCTATAATAGTAAATAATTTGACTATTAAATATTATGACGTCACAAATAAATTTTTAATACAAGTTTCCTTAAAACTTACCGTTTTGACGTTTAGTAAAAAGTAACTAATTTGACTATTTATAAATACGTATTTGTCAGTTGTATTGCCATAAATAGTCGGATGAATTGTATTTATACTATTAAAATTATAGTAGTATCGGCATATTTACCGGCATATATCTTGACCCCAAGTCACAAGCACCGCATAGCATCAGCACCCCATGCTATCCTCATAATACATACAAAAAACGGGACTGCGTTTATAGAGCACATTTCTTAGGCCGCTAATTGCCGTTCAGTAAAGAGCCTAGGCGGTTAATTGAACGGCTGATTAAGCTGCGACATATACTCATACTTGGAATATACTAGCTGACCCGGTGAACTTCATACCGCCAATATTTTTCCGACGGCGTGGCGTCAGATCCCTTTCCCGCTGCACCCTCTACTATATTCTATCTATCAGCCAATAGACGTCCACTGCTGGACATAGGCCTCCCCCAAAGAGTGCCATGCCGAACGATCTTGTGCCTTCACCATCCACCGACTTCCTGCGACCGCTTTAATGTCATCGGTCCATCGAGTGGGGGGCCGTCCTACACTTCGTTTTCAAGTTCGCGGTCGCCATTCGAGAACCTTTACTCCCCAGCGGTTATCGGTTCTGCGAGCTATATGGCCTGCCTATTGCCACTTCAACTTGCTTATTCTAAGAGCTATGTCGATAAACTTGGTTCTTCTACGGATTTCCTCATTTCGGATTCTATCACGCAGTGAAACTCCTAACATAGCTCTTTCCATAGCTCGTTGCGCAACCTTGAGCTTATGCATGAGAAACCTTCCTCTTGAATCACACTATCTATTAAAAAAAAACCGCATCAAAATTCGTTGCGTAGTTTTAAAGATTTAAGCATGCAAAGGGATATAGGGACAAAGAAAGTGACTTTGTCTTATACTATGTAGTGAAGTCAATAGGTGTGCCTGCCCAATCTAATGGAAGAATGTATGTAAGTAAACCATTTGTATGGTTTATCATACAAAATGATAGTGAGTACACTGATTCATGTAACGTTTAGACAGTACAATATTTACGGTTTTTTTTTTTTTTTTTTTTTTTTTTATGCCACTTAGGCGGCAGACAAGCACACGGCCCACCTGATGGGAAGTGGTTACCGTGGCCTATGGACGTTTGCAACACCAGGGGCGTCACAATCGTGCTACCGACCCTGTAGATACCTTCTAATACCCTTCTTGAAGAACCCCATATTGTAGTCGCTTGGGAAAACCACGGCAGGAAGTTCATTCCACAACCTGAGCGTGCGTGGGATGAAGTTCCTTTCAAAACGCACGGTGCGTACCATTTCCGGTCGCAGTGTGTGAGGATGAATTCCCTGCCTATGGCGAGTGGTGCGATGATAGAATGCAGCGGTGGGCATCATGTCAAACAATTCATCTGAGCACAAACCATTGTATAGGCGGTAGAACACACACAGCGAGGCAAAGTCTCTTCTGAGGCTGAGAGGTTCCACATCGCCTGTGAGTATGGGATTGTCGACGAGCCTCAACGCCCGTCTTTGCAATGAGTCGAAGGGGCCAAGCTGGTATGCAGGCGCTCCGGCAAAAAGGTGACAGCAGTACTCCATGTGGGGCCGAATTTGTGCCTTATAAAGCAGAAGTCGTTGCCCCGCAGTGAAGTACTGCTTCGCCCTGTTGAGCACTCCAAGTTTCTTTGAGGCCAGCTTGACCTTGTCCTCCAAATGGTTGCGGAACTGAACGTCGCTTGAGATGTCGACACCTAGGATCCCAATACTCGAAGAGATGGAAAGTGGTGTGCCCAGGAATTGCGGCGCTACAATAAATGGGGTTTTCTTAGCGGTGAATACACATACTTGTGTCTTAGTGGGGTTAAATTGGACTAGGTTAAGTCGACCCCAATCGGATACTCCCGAGAGAGTAGTCTCGATTTCAGACACAAGTTGTTCGCGTCTCTTCTCCACCTCGAATTGAGGGATATTTGCACGACCCGTGTAACACGTATCCCCGGTACTGTCGTCCGCATAGCAATGAATAGATCCATCAGACAGCATGTCATTGATATGCAGCAGAAACAGCGTCGGGGACAACACGGAGCCTTGTGGGACACCAGCGTTTATGTCCATGCGTTCCGAGCAGCTGCCATCGACGACGGCTTGGATACTTCTGTTGGACAAAAAGCTGGCAATCCATTCGCAAAGTCCCTCGGGGAGTCCGTAGCGTGGCAACTTCGAAAGAAGACCTCTGTGCCAGACCCGGTCAAAGGCCTTTGCTATATCGAGGCTGACCGCTAGTGCCTCGCCCCGACTCTCGATAGCTTGCGCCCATCGGTGTGTGAGATACACAAGAAGGTCACCAGTGGAGCGACGGTGGCGAAAGCCATACTGTCGGTCGCTCAGTAGGTCGTTTCCCTCAAGGTATCCCAGGAGCTGTGCGTTAATCACACGCTCCATTACCTTCGAGAGAAGGGAGGTTATAGCAATAGGCCTGTAATTGGACGGGTCTGTCCTGTCGCCTTTCTTAGGCACAGGATGCACGAATGCAGTCTTCCACGAGGCTGGGACTTGTCTCGCGGAGTAAGAGAGCGCGAAAAGCCGTGTAAGTACTGGACACAATTCGGGGGCACAGTGCTTGAGCACCATCGCCGGTATACCATCCGGCCCACTCGACTTCCGAACATCCAGGGACTTGAGTTCCCGCCGAACCACCCGTTGCGTGATTTTAATTTCAGACATGAAAGTACCACAGTCGGGGACAATAGGTGGCTCGGCATTCCCGTCGTTCATCGTCGAGTTTGACGCAAAGAGATTACCTAAAAGATCGGCTTTCTCCTTAGCGCCATGAGCTAGGCTACCGTCGGGTTTTTGCAGCGGCGGAAGGCAGGAATGGCAGAAGTTTCCCTCGGCAGCTTTGGCGAGTGACCAAAATGCTCGACTACCGGATGGGTAACGAGTAAGCCGCTCGCCAATTCCACCGATGAACTCAAACTTCGCCCTGGCAGTAGCTTTTTTACTGGACCTCGAGGCGGCATTCAATTTCCGCTTCACTTCAGCTATGTTAGGATCCTTATTGGCAAGTGCCGAGGTCCAAGCCTTATATGCAGATTGCTTGCGGTCTCTAGCTTCTCTGCAAGGCCTATTAAACCACGGCCGTTTGCTCGCTCCTGTTGCGATCCAACGGTTGGGAATATAGCATTCCATGCCCGATAGGATCGTTTCAGCGACTGCTGTTGCACAGGAGCTTGGATCCTTAGAAGTGAAGCAAAGCCGCCTCCACGGGTACGACGAGAAGAATTCTCGCAGTCCGTCCCAGTCTGCCGACTTGTAGTGCCAGACATGCCGCCACTGAGGTGGCCGCGGTGGTTCTGGCCGCGCGAGAGTCACTTGCGCCCGGATGACGCTGTGGTCCGAAGTACCGAGAGGTGCTTCCACAGTTACGGAGTACTCATCCGGGCGCGTAGTCAGCAGAAGGTCCAATAAAGACTCTCTGTGGGTCCCGACATCTGGTTTTCTGGTGATGGAATGCACCAGTTGCGAGAACCCATAGGTCAGGGCAAAGTTGTGAGCAGCCCTTCCCGCAAAATCAGTCCTGTGAGACCCCAGCCACTCCACGTGGTGAGCATTGAAGTCACCCAAGAATACTAAGTCCGCGGCAGGGTACTGCTCAATTACTCTGTCCGCCGACCGCTGCAGGTGCTCAAACAGTTGAGCCGTGCCCAGGTCACCGCTATGAGACCTGTAGACGCACGCATAGATACGGGTGTGGCCACCGTAATCCATACGTACCCATAGTGTGGACAGGTCCCTGTCTTCAAGGCCGTTTAGACGGCGACAACAAACGTCATCCCGGACGTACATGCATACCCCGGCTTTACTCAGGAAGTTATGCTCGAGTCTGTACCCGGGGTACATAAGGTAGGCTGTATCGGCCGGGCATGATATTTGGGTCTCCGTCAGAAAGAATAGGGTCGGCTTTGCTGTCTCAAGATGGTGGTGGACCTCGTTAAGATTGGAGTGGAGGCCCCTGATGTTACAGAAGTCCACTTTCAATGTGGACGAAGGTGCCGCTGTATATACTCTATTTCTTTTCCTTTTTACTGCCATGATAAAGAAGGGGGGGGGGGGGGAAGGTATAGAGAGTCTCTGTGCCGTCAGCGCAGAAGACAAAGCAAGGCACCCCACCACTGCAGACGAGCCAGGGTATCGTGACTTGCTGGCGCGGCGGGCGGAAGGGCCCCCGGTCCCCTCCCAGATACTGTAGCCGAGTCCACTCCGGTTTCCTCCTCCGGCACGACTACAGCACCGGGAACTTTACACAGGCTGCTGGTTCAGCCTCCTGGGGCGGAGATTATGTGATCCCCAGGTTCGGGAACCGTGCAGCCTGCGGGCGGCCAGCGGATAACCGTTTCACCGGGTCTCCCTGACCGCCGCGCCAACATTTCACATCCCCACTAGTCAGCGGTGGCATCTTAAGCCTTTGGTCTTCCCACTGCCAACACAGAACCTCTCCAGTGAGCTCTGGCTACCCTACTCACCGTCGGGAACACAACACAAGGTTATTATAACCGCGGTATTCTGTAGGGCGAAGGTACTTCCCCAGTCGGACTGCTCAGTTAGGACGGGAGATACCGTCGTGTCCTACCTTCTGTACCTTCTTCTGACGCGGTTCCATCGTTTATTTTGTTAGTCTACGTTGTTGGCACAACGTTCGAACCACAGATAACATAATATAGTACACCCATGTGATCTTTAGACGTCGAAGATGAAGGTGTACATCAAGAACATTATTATTTACTTTAGTATTACAAAGCATTTGTCAGTGAGCTAGGTCGGTAGGGCAGATCTTCAGTGTACTTTAAATATGTAGGTGTACTCCTCTGCTGCACACGTCCATGGGTTACGGTAACCATTTTCCATCAGGTGGGCCGTGTGCGTGTCTGCAAACTCATTGGTATAAAAAAGTGTTATTTCAGATTATAAACTATTCCTGAGCTAAATTTCAGCCAAATCCGTTCCGCTGTTAGAGCATGAATGAATAATATAATAACATCCAAACATCTTTAAAAAAAATCACAATTTTATAATATTAGTAGGAAGAGATACATCAATAAGTTACCTACCTACCTTGCTTGGCTCGCAAACAGTCTATAATATCTTAATAGTCAGATATGATATTGACTCACCTGATACATTGTATTATTCTCAAATAATCCCCTGGCCAAAGTTTAAAGTATCCCGCAATGCAGTATTGCAATGCGGGTTACTTTAGCCCGTTTAAGGTTATATGCTAATATTAAATTTATTTTGTTTCCGAACTGTTCTTGTTGGAATGTAATAACTTGATTTTATGTGACTGGCGGCTTAGCTGATAAAAGTTTGAAATTCGAATCTAAAGTTTTGAATATGGAACTTTTTTGTAGTTAGTTTTATCGTTTTTAATGATTTGTAATCGTTACCCAAGCAATTAAGTAAATTATTTGACAGTAGCGGACTAAATAAAACACTTTTTTGTGCGAAAATCCTCACGTATATGACTCTCGTAGACCATGGGGGAGGGGGGGTGTCAGTTTTGCCTGGCTTGCGCCGATTAAAACCGTACGCTGTTTCGAATCTTCAGGCGTTACGCCTGAGGACCTGCATCCCCAGTCCGCGCTCGGAAAACTAACCTTACCTGCTCTCCACTGTGCCCTTTGATAATCAAATGGTTATGTGAAAGTCTCTGAGCAGCCCTCAAAACGATGGTAGTTATTCTGCACGCGCATAATAAAAACGAGAAAATCTATTCTTAAGGCAGCCACTCACTAACAGTTTACCGGACGATGGCCGGACGATATAAATCTGTCAATTAATTATTCACACTCACAGTTTTTTTTAACAATTTTGGACTGACGACTAATACGATCCGATGGTATGTGGCCGCCGAACGATTCCGAACAGTCCAAGGCCGGACAGACCTAGGCCGTCAAGGCGAATAAGCACACATTAGCACGCAGTCGGTCGGCGGCCTGTAGACCGACGTCTCGTGTCAGCATTTTTACGTAATAACCTCAGAACAAAATAATGTTATTCTTTAAACCTGAGGTAATAACATTACGATGACATGTGCTTCACTAGTTTTTGCCAAGATTTTATTAATTATTTACATCTAGGTATATGTTTTTGTACATAATCCATAAGGTCCAAAATAGCTAACATTTCATACTTACAATGATTTTCACGTAATAATATATGAATAACGTAGTCCACGCAATTTTCGACCTTACTGACCACCAAAGCATCGAGGTTTTTCCAATATTCGTAATCAGCGGCATTTAATTATGCGAAAAATCGCTTGCACTGTTTTTGTGGTTTATGTGTAACTGAGATCAGACCATTGCTGGCAGGCGATCGTACGGTGGAAAACTGAGTAGGTCGCAAAACTGACAACAGGGAATTGCCGGCAGGTCAAAATCGCTTTAATGTGTGGGCGCTATTGGCTTAGAACTGTAGGCCACCGGATATGATTAAATACTACAATCGGACTGCACACGGACTGTTAGTGAGTGAGCGCCTTTATAGACTAAGCTAACCCTCATACTCATATTACAAATGTGAAAGTATGTGTGTATGTGTGTGTCTGTTTATCCGTTTTTTCAAACTAAACCACCGAACCGATTTTGATTAAATTTGTCTTGAGAAAGGACATAGGCTACGTTTGGTTGCTTTAACCAGCATCCACGAGGGCGGAGCCGCGTGCAAAAGCTAGTACCGTTTATATCACAGACCTGGCCTAGTGCTGAATGTTAGGGAACGCCTATATGGCATTAAACTATGTACAACTGTATCAATCCATTTTCCAACCATTGATAACTTAAATGTCAGACACATGTGCTGGTTAATACTTCAGAATATAACATTGAGGGTAGTCAGAGCGTATCACCAGCCTGGGACCTAACCATTCCCTTAATTACATACATACATATACTCACGCCTGTAAATCCCCGAAGGCAGGCAGAGGTGTATCAGCACCCACATTTCGACAACTATGATTTTCGGTCCCACGTAATAAGGAGCGAGCCTTTTGCCGACAAGCAGGCACTCAGTCATGGGCTGTATGTTTACTTTTGGATGAAGAACCCTATCCCTTAGTAGTCAGTACGACACCCACAAGAAGAGATGGGGTGGTCCTATTCTCAATTAAACCTATGAAAATGCGAAATACAACAAGACTTAACGACACAGTGAGCTCAATAGCATAAATAGTTACACCAACATTTCATCATAGTTCGGGTACTTTGAGATAACTTGCACTTCAAACTATGTGATAACTAACATCTTTAGTCTGCCCAGGACCATGGCGGCTGAAAAGTAGCCGAAACGTCATATTTAATACTAGCTGACCCGGCGAACTATTAATTCAAATTGTTTAGTATTTATTTAAGCATACAAAGGGATATAGGGACAGAGAAAGAGACTTTGTTTTATACTATGTAGTGATACATGTAAATAACAGACCAAATAAATCGCGAGACAATCCATTAAAAAGTGTTTTTTTTTTTCAATAAACAAAAAGGTGCAAATAGACATCAGTGCTATGAGGAGTTTTGGCGGGAAAACAAAGAGTGGCACATCGTTCTGCTATTTTATTTTCCGAAATTGCTGTGAAATCGACTTTTTATGTATAAAAATGGTGGATTTTTAGTCATAACGTCTTGGACAACGCACAAAAGTGTTGGAAAATGGCATATTACAGTGAATTGTGACTTTTCGTGTTCGAACCAAATTTCCCTAGGGAGCTTCTAGTAAAGGCCCACGACTTTACTGAGGTAGTAATCATCTCATTGATCGTCATCATCATCATCATAAATCCATTATCATCATCATATATAAATGAAGATGTGGCTTAAAGCTCTCGTTAGAAGACCACAAAAAATTCCAAAAAAAACAGTGCTATGAAGTACAAAAAATTATTTAGTGGTTTTCTGTTACTATGTTAAAGATAATTAAACTTGCTTATCAGAAACCAGCCACGCATATATATTAAAATATGTAGGTAAGTACATAACCTCTTTTGTATTATTATTACGCATTTTGTACCATAATAATAAATAATTATGGTAGGTACAGTTATTTATACACATAATGACTTTGCTTTTAATGTGACACTTGTGACAGAGTTGAAACTGGTTAATTTCGGTGGGCATGTGCCATAACTTAATATTTTTTTCAAACATATCTACTATACTTTATTCGTTTGAGGTTCCATAGACGGACCGTAAGCGCTGTACCCATGGAGAAGGAAATGATAGCGGAGATGTTACAAGGGAATCGAGTCGCGAGCCTTCCATATGTCAAAACGACTCAATTGGTCTGTGACGTCACCATCCAGTTCTAGTGAAACGTCCTTGCGTTCGGTTGTCATTTTTGGTCAAAAGTTCAAGGATAAAAATAGCTTTAACCTGGTTTAAGAATGAAGTGTACAGTACAAGGATGTACAAAGTGTAAAAATAAACAATTTCAACATTTTAAGGGTATAACATTTCATCAGTAAGTCCACTATATTTAAATTTTAATTTTTCCGAAAAAAATGTCTTAACAGAACCATCTAGCGTAGAGAAGAAATAAGTAACCTAGTCTGGCATGTATACTAGTTGTAATAATAACTCAATTCATTTTATGAAAATGATCACAATAATCTCGCCCGACTTCATTAGCAATTTCAAAAATGTTATATTATTTATTAAATGGAATATTTTGCTAAAATTGAAAATTAAAGTAAAAAAAATTAGGCCATCTGTCGGTATAAGGCCAAATCATTTAGCCCCCTAAATGATTTTGCTATAATCCAAAAGATGGCCTTATTTTTGAAAATTATTTCCTTAAAATAGATTATTCTAGAATTCTGTGTAGCGCTTAGTGGCGAATAGTCAAACTATATAACAAAAATGACAAGGTCTGTTTCTGTTCGGTTTCGCTATGACGCACTAGATGGAGACGTGGACGAGGTATGACGTCATGCCCCCCGCGTCTCCCTTCCCACCCGCATTTGGTCACGCGTTTTTCTTAAGAGAAATTTGACTGTGGCATCTCCGCTACTTAATCATATTCTGTCCTCCGTGGCTGTACCGCTCACGTGGAACGCGCGACGCGGCGCGGGACGATGTTTAGAAAGAGAAAGAAAGAACATTTATCTAAGAGCGAGCGAGATACCGCCATAAGAGCCGGCGGTGGCGTCTCTTTCACTCACGCCTCATACTATTTCTGTCTCTTTTTATACCTTATCCCCCGCCACGCGTGCAGACAGTCATCATCAAATCGACCTTGACGAACAAAATACTCAAATTAATTTTATGCTATGGTTTCCACTCTTCCTGTGAACCGAATGTTCTGATATTTGGAACACAGCTTCAACTCGGACAATTATACAATTTAAATCAATAAAACAGTTAGATTTGCTACCTTGGTATTTAGATCATATTCAGACTTTGTAGTGAGTTTTTAATTTATTTATTTTACAATAATATTATCTAATGAGATAACAATAATCGTATCAAACCATAAACCACTGAGGTTCATGTGAAGTGCCGTGGATTCTTTATTGCAATTAAAATTTTTATAATATACCTATTTTACATGCTTCTTCTTTTAGTCAAGATCGTTCTGACGTTAACAAAACTATACTATAGGAGGGGTACAGGTATGGCGCTCGTAGTCAGTCTATAGTAGGAAATGAGATTAGATTAGTAGGAAGTAAGATACACCACTAAACAGATCTAGACTCAAACTAATATAACCTAAAATATCATAAAATCAAAACTGATATTTTATGAACAAACCGATCGTTAAACAACTCCACTGAGTTACAACATAATGTATGTTGTTTAATGTTTTTGTTTACACCGAATATCTCGTAAATGCATACAACATACAACACAACACAAACTGCAAGATGTTGTGCTCATAACTATTGTGTGTAAACATTTTAGTGCGAGATCGTACGACTGTCTACATTCTGTCTGTTTGAAACTGTAATAATGTATCTAAGTATGTTTATCCGTATTCTAGAACTCATATAACAAATCCTATATTATTCTTGTGTTAATCCTGGTCGCATCAGAGGACGTACCTCGGAGTCCAGGGAGCGGCTGCAATTCTGACCTCCACAACCCATTGGCAATATCGAAGTACCCCTTGCACGAAATCTATCGTAATCGTATCGTAAACATATTGAGAAAACGGAGCAATGTGATTGGCCAGCTTCATATACACACAGGTTCACAGTAGGCAGGCGGCCAATCCCAATGCTCCTTTCTCTCAATACGTTCATGTTACGATTACAATAGTTGTTCGTGCTAGGGGTACAGTTGTTGGATTTTTTAAGGCTCCAACTACCCGTAACTACTGCCATAGATGTTCGTATGACAACCGGGATCGACAGATTTCCAAATTCGAATATTATTCGTGCTCGGGCCACAGTACACCTAGCATCAACAACTAATCGTATTTAGAGAACGAAGGAATGCGATTGGCCGGCTGTCTACTGTGAACCTGCGTGTGTGTGAAGCTGACCAATCGCAATGCTCCGTTCTCTCAATGCGTTCACGATACGATTACGATTTTTGTTCGTGCTAGGGGTACAATTGTTGGACTTTTTAAAGCTCCAAGTACCCGTAACTACTGTCATAAATGTTTGTATGACAACCGAGATCGACGGTTTAACATAAGCTTTCTTACAAATTAGTTATGATAGATGCGTGTCGTAGAACAATATTTAAGTATACTACAATATAACTGCATATTAGTTGTGACTGTCAATTGGAGAAATAAAAAAAAAACAAAAATATTATAGAAAAAAGAAAATTTGGACTCATTTGACTGTTTGTTCGCAATGGCCGCCAAAAGTCGTGAACAAATTTGATATAGATTTTTATCAGAATGCCCTACGGCCACCGATATCATACAAAACTACTAAGTACCTAAATAATCAATTACAATTTTACAGTTATAAGTTTACTTTTTAATATTAAATACTAGCTTTTGCACGCGGCACCACCCGCATGAAGGCTAGATCCTAAATATCTATCCAAAAAAAAAAAAATAGGTAGAATATGTGTTATTTTGTTTGATTTTATTACTATTCACAAAACATAATGCATGCACACAATAATGCATATGATGTACAATGGTTGAGAAAAAGCCCTTACGAGTTTGTCTAGGTAACCGCGGTTACATTCAACTCGGACTTAGGGCTGCCATCCGTCCGGGTTTCCTCGGATTTGTCCTAGTTTGGAAGGTATCCGGGGAGCGTCCGGGCCGGACTCTTATTGTAGTATCAATAGTTATTTAAAACTCAGAATGCAGTCATGGAAGGATGAGCTCCATCTCTCCTTCACCGCGACTATCTCGCATAACAGATTGCCAACAGGGTCTTTACGCAGGTTTTGTGAGATGTATCCGAGTGAGAGGAAAACAAAAATCTACTATCCGGGGCAAAAGCTCTAAAGTCTAGGGTCTTCGCGTTTCTTTTCCGGGTTTATGAATTTTGGAGATGGCAGCCCTACTAGGGCTTATAACCATAAATTTAAATATCTATGTTGATTCGATACATATCTATTCATTTTTTTTCCGGCTATATTTCAAACTATACTTCATCCCTTCATCAAATTTAAGCACGATTTGTTGCGTTAGATCGTGAATAATAAACTTTGACATATTTACAAGGTAGCAAGTAGGATTAAGTCCAAAATTCCTGAAGAGTGCTTTGATGGTGATGATGATAAAGAAGCCTTAAGTTATTCTGAAGATTCAGATTTTGTTTGAATGTAGGGAATGTTGAAAAAGGGCAGTTTTTTATTTTATTATTTTTATACTACTAAGGTGCACAAGCACACGATCCACCTGATGGAAAGTGGCTACCGTGGCCTATGGACGTGTGCAACACCAGGGGAGTCACACTCGTACTGACGACCCTGTAAACGCAACTTCTGTGCCGTCAGTGTAGAAGACAAAGCAGGAATAGCCTTAGGTCTTCCCACTGACAGCATAAACACTCTCCAGTGATCTCTGGCTATCCTACTCACCGCCGGGAACACAACACGAGGTTATAATGGCTGTGGTATTCTGTCGAGCGGAGGTCCTTCCCCAGTCCTACCTCCAAAGGTCAGAAGCAGTTGAAACCAGCAGGTTTGCATGACAATTTTAAGGACAGTAGAAGAAGCTCTTGAAGTGTGTAATGATAGAAGTAGATGGTGGGCTGTTGTCTCCCTCTACACAGGAGTGAAATAGGTCAGAGCATTTGTATGTTTAGTTTTTAATCCATCAACTTTCAGTTTCTTCTTCATCCTAGCGTTAATTCCAGTCGCATCCCATAGGCGATATCGACGAGGCGGTAACGACTGCCATAGACGTTCGTATGGCAACCGGGACCGACGGCTTAACGTGCTCTCCGAGGCACGACCAGAACAATGCAAATACCTATATTCATGCATACAAATATTTGCACTGAGCGGGGATCGAACCCGCACCTCCCGCGTAGCGGTCGCGTTAACTACCGCTACGCCACGGAGGCCGTCATCAACTTTCACTTTATTTAAAGCCTAACAAAACGAAATAGACATCTAAAAGCAGTCCCATAAATAGATCGAACCACAGAGAAATCATAACTAGACTCATTCCGTTCGAAAACCTAATTTCCTCATTACGAAGCCACTCTGAAGGCATTCATGTCGTTCGTTCGCTGCGCTGTCATTCGTTCATTCATTCATCGATCTTTACTCGTGGTAGTTATTTAACCTTCCGATACTCGCGCCAAATAATGTAGGAAAGGCTTTACCCACGCATGGTATATGAGACCTAAAGTAATAATGATATTCATTAAATTTGCTATCTTCCTGAAATCACTCCTCACACGAGCAATTTAGTTTAGCTAGAAAGACCATAATAATTATTAAAATATTTAATATTACTAATAAACCAGGGAGTGAAAAGGGTGGTCGATAGTTTTGTGCTGTCAAATTATTTCTCAAAGACTACGTATTGCGTTGCGAATTTGATTTACCCCAAGAAAGATAAGATTTGAAATAGAAAAAAATCCTAGCAACAATTTTCTTTCGGAATTCTTTGAGGAGTTCAGATTTGCGTGATATTCGATTCATGTCCATCCCCGCCATCTTGATTTTTTCTATTGACTAATTCATTTATTTTTAAGCTAACTCGAAAATGATAACTACCGAGTTATTCAAAATTGAATTTCCTATAACTTTGACACTCGTTACTTTTTCTAAGGATCGATACTTTTCGTTTTATATCGTAAAAGTTGGTAAAAACTTGTTTGAATTTTTGACTTATGAATAATGCCTAGAAGCTATTTTCTTTGAAAATTCGTAAAAGGAGGTCACTCACAGCCTAAATTTTCGATTGGGCATCGTAAGTAAGAATTTTTAAATTTTGAAGGAATTCGAAAACAATATTTTTCAAGGGAATTGCTAAAGGGAGCAATAGAGAATAAATCTGTATGAGTCTTTTGTAATTTCCTTCATTGGTCTGGTAGACCCACACGCAGGTACGCGAGGGTTAGACCACCGAAGCAGCAGCATCGACAATAAAATCTCGTTATCTAGGTTAGGGCTGTTTGTCTTCAAGAGCTGAACGAGGAACTTGCGTCAGCACATCGGAAGGAAAAAGAACTGTGGGGTACGGTGTCCTTAGGCACTTACACCGTTCCACAATAATAAGCTTGAAGCACTAAGTAAGTGTAGGCATACGAAGGTCACGAAAGATAGTTTTAGATAGGTAAAGGGCGAAGAAATTTAAAGCGATAGAAATGAAGAATATTATTGAATCGGAAAGAAAGAGATATAATATATATATATAAACTTTACAAAGCTAACGTAAGATTTAATATACAATGCAAAGCTATAACAAGCGCGCGCGCGGTCGCGATGGCGGTAAGCAGCGGAGTGTCTGGCGTGGGAAGGCTGCGCCGGCGACTGGTGTCTCGGCCGAACCGGTCCTCGTTGGGCGGCGGTCCAACACTCATAAGCGGAGCGATTTTGCTTCTTCTTAGGCGTTGGTCTAAGAATGTGGCGGGAATGTCGCCACATATTCCCCCTGGCCAGACCGTGACTACGGTCGATAAAAATCAGGGAATTTCACCACTCGTCCACTTCGGGTGCGTCTCTCAGGGGTTTCTTCAAGTGCAGTTGCAGGTTTTGCTGGAGCCTTCGTTTCTTCAGGTAAGTGAGATTCTTTTGTTTTATAAGCTGGCTTCAGCCTGTCGATGGAGACGTTATTGAGCTTCCCTCTGATATCGATGGTGTAAAACTTTGGTTGTCTCTTGACGACTTTGAAGGGTCCATCATAGGGGGGTTCAAGGGAATGGCGTACGCGATCTAAGCGTAGAAAAACATAGGGAGAAGTATGTAGATCTCGGGGAATGTAGAATGGTGAATTAGAATGCCATGAAGTTGGTTTCGGTGCGAGCTTGGCCATGTGAGACTTGAGACGGGTAACGTACTCAGTGACGTCAGAAGTAGTGTAGTCATCTTTAGGGGTCAAAAATTGACCAGGAAGACGGAGCGTCTCACCGTAGACGAGTTCAGCAGGAGTAGCTTGAAGATCTTCTTTCAAGGAGTTGCGGATGCCCAGAAGAACGATTGGAAGAGCTTCTGTCCACTGAGATGAGGAGTGGCACATGATGGCTGCCTTGAGTTGTCGATGTAGTCGCTCGACGAGTCCGTTGGCCGCAGGATGGTATGCGGTAGTGCGCAAGTGGTGCATACCCAACATAGTAGCGAGAGCCTTGAACAGCTGACTCTCAAATTGACGGCCACGATCCGTTGTCATCCGATCCGGGCAGCCGAAGCGAGCTATCCAACCGGATACGAGGGCGGCAGCACAGGTTTCAGCGGTGATGTCTTTGAGGGGATACGCCTCAGGCCATCGAGTAAATCTGTCGATGACAGTGAGGCAGTATCTGTAATCAGAAGACGGGGTTAAAGGTCCTACAATGTCGAGGTGTATGTGAGAGAACCTCGCGGAAGGAGTAGGGAAAGTGGAGAGAGGTGAGGTAGTATGACGAGTTATTTTGCTCTTTTGACAATGCAAGCACTGCCTTGCCCACTCTCTACAGATTTTGCGAATCCCTGGCCAAACAAATCTTTGTGTCACCAGCCGTACTGTAGCTGTTGCACCTGGATGGTGAAGGTTATGCAGCATTTCGAAGACTTGTCTACGCAGCTCAGGAGTGACGTAAGGGCGCGGTGAACCAACTGAGACATCGCAGTATACAGGTAAGTCGGTTTCAACAGTCTTCATCTTTTTCAGTTTCAGCGTGGAGCCGTGAAGAAGTAGGTCCTGCAGTTCTGGATCAAATTCCTGAGATCGTGCTAGTTCCTGATAGTCAAGAGCAGTAGTGACTTCCTCTATGCGAGACAAGGCGTCAGCGACAGTATTCTCTCGTCCCGGTAAGTACCTTAGGTCTGTAGTAAATTGGGAGATGAAGTCTAGGTACCTAAACTGACGTGGCGAGCAGTTCTCCTTCTGTGAAGCAAAAGCGAAAGTAAGAGGTTTATGGTCCGT
Organism: Eilema caniola; assembly: GCA_949126895.1. Taxonomy (NCBI): domain Eukaryota; kingdom Metazoa; phylum Arthropoda; class Insecta; order Lepidoptera; family Erebidae; genus Eilema; species Eilema caniola. The sequence goes on from OX421488.1 coordinate 14,142,654, forward strand.
GAATACCGCAAAAGTCCTAGCTTCAACCATGTGCCGGAAGTATTTGATTGCTTCATAGACTGCTAGCAGTTCTCTGTCGTATGGACTGTATTTTCGCTGCGCAGAGCTTAGCTTGTGCGAGTAGAAAGCAAGTGGTTGCCAATCTTCACCTTTTCGTTGCTGAAGGACGGCACCGATTGCTGAGTCTGATGCATCCGTGACGATGACTAATTCTGCTTGAGGATCTGGATGTGCCAGGAGCGTAGCGTGTGACAAAGAAGTCTTGCATTCCTCGAATGCTTGAAGTAGTTCTGCTGTCATTTCAACGGGATGCGAACCTTTGACCTTAGGTCCGGAGAGGACATCATGCAGTGGAGCTTGAATTTTAGCGGCATTAGGTAAGAACCTGCGATAAAAATTAATCATTCCCAGGAACCTTCGTAACTCCTTGACAGTCACGGGAACGGGGAAATCTCTGATGGCTTCAACTTTAGTGTCAAGGGGTTTGGTGCCTTCTGAAGAGACGTGATAGCCGAGGAAAGTTACCGATGATTGCCCAAGTGTACATTTAGCAGTGTTCACCAATACTCCATACTGTTTCAGCCGCTCGAATGACTGCCGAAGGTGTGTCTTATGCTCCTCCATTGAAGAAGAGAAAACGAGGATGTCGTCGATATAGCCAAAGCAAAAATCCAGACCTAACAAGACTTCGTCAATAAACCTCTGAAAGGTCTGGGCTGCGTTTCTTAAGCCGAAGGTCATGAATGGGAATTCATAGAGCCCGAAAGGTGTAGTTATAGCAGTCTTTGGTATATCTTCTGGATTAACCGCTATCTGGTTATAAGCTTTGACAAGGTCTATTGTAGAGAAGACGGAGCACCCTGCGAGCTGATATGAAAAGTCATGGATATGACGTATAGGATACCTGTCCGGTATGGTTCTGGCATTGAGTGCACGATAGTCGCCACACGGTCTCCATGAGCTATCCTTCTTTGGAACCATGTGAAGTGGAGAAGACCATGGGCTCTCGGAACGACGAGCTATTCCGCTTGCAAGCATGTCCTCAAATTCTTTCTTTGCTGCCTGCATTCTTAAGGGATCAAGACGGCGCGGTCTACAGCACACTGGAGGTCCGGGGGTTGTCTTGATGAAGTGGAGCGTGTTATGCTTGGTAGGAGTGAAAACACCTGGAGGTCTGGTAATTTCAGGGAACTCACGTAAAATCTGGTGAAATCCGGTCTCGCCCGTAACAGCCTTTACTGATGCTATATCTTCCGTAGTCTTCGATCGAGTAGCGCCTACGGAGAGGGTGGTAGAATTGTCGATCAACCGTAGATTTCTGCAATCCACCAACAAGTTATAGTGTACTAAGAAGTCTACTCCGATTATAGGCTTAGTAACATCAGCGATAGTGAAATTCCAGACGAAATCTCTTCTCAATCCAAGGTTCAGATGCAGGCGGACAGGTCCGTAAGTATGAATCGTAGTACTATTAGCCGCTATGAGGGTATACTTAGATCTAGGACAGGGCGCCTTAACTGCTGATCTGGGAAAAACACACAGGTCTGAACCAGTGTCCACCAGGAACTGCATTTTTGAAGTCCGATCTGTGACAAAAAGGCGGCCTGCTGGTAGAGGGCAGTCGCTGGCCGCTACTTCCGACCGCCCTGAGAGTTTCCCGATTTGAAGGTGCAAGGCTGCTTACATTTCTTGGCGTCTGCTCCGTAGGTAAAGTGGTAAAAGCAATGTGGATGATTCGGTGGGGGTTGCTTGGGTCTGCCACGACTATTTGAGCGTCTGTACCTTCTGTTTGCAGATGACGAGCGATTAGTGGAGCGTGAGCGTTGTCCGTTGTTGAACTTCTGGGTCAACAAGGCTACCTGTTTGGTAAGTTCGCTGATTTGAGAGCTGAGCGTCGATGAAGATCCCTCTGAAGCGGAGGAGGCACTAGCTACATGTGGAGTAGAAGGAGCGATCTCATATACCTTATCAGCAATTTCGGTGAGCTTGTCCAAGGGTAGATCAAAGTGCGCTGCTATGACAGTCTGGACATTCTGGGGCAGACGATTCGCCCAGAGAGTCCTCACAAATTCAGATGTCCCTGAAGGTCCCGCTAGATTCTGTAAATGGCGTAAAAACTGAGAGGGTTTGCGATCACCTAGGTCTTCATGAATTAATAATTGCTGAATCCGTTTTTCTTGAGAAGCAGACAGGCGCTTAATAAGCTCAGACTTTAGTTTATCATATTTATCTTTTTCAGGTGGCATGGTAATAATATCTTTAACCTCCATAGCAAAGCGTGACTCCAACTGGCCTGCCACATAATAATATTTAGTCTCATCTGACGTTATGTTCGATAAGCGAAATTGTGCTTCTATTTGGGCGAACCACAATGCAGGCTCGTCTGCGTTGAATGGTGGAATGCGAACGCCCACTCTGCAAACTTGCTCTTTTTCATCATCCGATGACATGTTAAATAAATTTTAAAAAATCGCTTACCGCTTGTGACTTGGACCACAACCGAAATTCCTTAAGTCCGGTAGCTTCTCGAACTTTCGTTGGAATATTCCACTGTACGTACTGCGAATTCCTCTTCAGTGTTCTTCTTATCCGGGTCACCAAATGTGGGGTACGGTGTCCTTAGGCACTTACACCGTTCCACAATAATAAGCTTGAAGCACTAAGTAAGTGTAGGCATACGAAGGTCATGAAAGATAGTTTTAGATAGGTAAAGGGCGAAGAAATTTAAAGCGATAGAAATGAAGAATATTATTGAATCGGAAAGAAAGAGATATAATATATATATATAAACTTTACAAAGCTAACGTAAGATTTAATATACAATGCAAAGCTATAACAAGCGCGCGCGCGGTCGCGATGGCGGTAAGCAGCGGAGTGTCTGGCGTGGGAAGGCTGCGCCGGCGACTTTTTTTTTTTTTTTTTTTTTTTTTTTTTTTTTTTTTTTTTTTTTTACGTGCGGGAAATCCCCACGGATACCCGCCCCTCCGGAGCCGGAGGGGTGGGTTATGTCGGACTCGAACCGACTAAACCGCACGCCGTCTGTGGGTCGTGGTGCTAGGCCGAAGGTGAGGTTGCCTTGCGGCATATCCCTCGCACCCCGGCTGACCCAGGGCCATCCCTTTCGGTCTGGCCCTCCTCGGGAGGTGGGGACCACGCCGTCCCCGAGGCGCCGGCGACTGGTGTCTCGGCCGAACCGGTCCTCGTTGGGCGGCGGTCCAACACTCATAAGCGGAGCGATTTTGCTTCTTCTTAGGCGTTGGTCTAAGAATGTGGCGGGAATGTCGCCACAGAACAGAGATATAGTTTGGAACAGCTATTAAAGATAGACAAATAGATAGATATAATGTTTTTAGATAAGTAAGTAAGTAAACAAATATGTTTACGGAAAGTAACGAGATCACGGTATACCTTGGGGCACATATCTTAGACCCACGAGAGAAACGAGACCTTGACTCACGCGAATTGTTTTGATATACTTCATATGATTGCTGGATTTGAGCTCATCATCCAAAAAACGCGTACTGTACAGAGCGTATTTTGAGTCCAAGTCCAAAATATTTATCCAATTGAGCAGTCCGACTGGGGAAGTACCACCACCCTACAGAATACCGCGTAATAACCTCGTGTTGTGTTCTCGGCGGTGAGTAGTACCCTACTATACTCTAGTGAGCTCTGGCTACCACCTACTAAAGAGGTTTTATGCCGTTAGTGGGAAGACCAAAAGTTTGTCTTGCTTTGTCTTCTTCACTGAAGGCACTGAAACCTTCTGTGCTTAAAGGATCTGCAGCACGAGTGTGACTCTCCTAGTATTGCACACGTCCGTAGGCCATGGTAACCACTTTCTATCAGGTGAGCCGTGTGCTTAGCTGCCACTTAAGTGGTAGTATCATCAGAACAGCCTCGTGTAAACTCGGAGTCCTAAACAGAGTGAGACGATTTTTCACGCCGGAGCAGCAGTTTCTTCTATACAAGACACAAATTCGGTCCTGCGTGGAATACTGCTCGCATCTCTGGGATGGCTCCGCAAAGTACCTACTTATTAGATGCTCTCGACAGGTTGCAGCGACGTGTCGTCCGCGTTATTGGGAATCCCGAGGTCACGAGTACCCTTGAGCCTTTGCAGATGCGTAGAGATGTTGCATCCTTGGCAGTATTTTACCGTCTCTACCATGGTGAATGTTCTAATTAGCTCTTCCAATTGGTCCCGCCCTCTCCTTTCCTACACAGGACAACACGAGCAGGGCTTAGATGTACCCGTATATGGTGCAGAATATTCCTTCAAGAACCAAGCGGTTTGATGACTCCTTTTTTGTCGCACCATTAAGACCTGGACTTCCTCGCTACCTCACGTGTTTCCTTCTTCCTACAGTCCCGGGTCCTTTAAGCGGGGCGTGAAAAAGCATCTGATAAGGCCGTCAAGCTGAGTGCCACCATTGTTAACATGGTACGTGTATGTAATGGCGACCCTCTTTCCTGAGACTTTGCCTTCAGCTTACCATCTTTCGAGTCGAAGTCAAATTGACTTGACCTATAAAAAGTGGTATAAAAAAATGGCCCGTTGTATATAAAAACATGAAATTTGAACAAGGTTTTTAAAATATTATGATTTCTAACTCTACTCCAACATCCTTGCATCAGTTCCGATCTCATCTGATGGCTCCACCTCGGAATCTGGAGTCCGCTTAGTTACGACGTAGCTGGGCTTGACAAATATATTCGAAATATATTTTTCATTTACTTGCTCATAATGTAGTTCTAACTCACCGAAATTAGGCACATATTGATACTTATTATCAAACTGGTTTTTTGATTGTTATTAAATCACGAGTGAGATAATGACGTTTTTTTTATTTTATTGGTTGAGTTGCATTATTCTTAAATAAATTATATACAAAAAGATCGTGTCAATAGAACAAATAAGTTGATATACCTATCTTTTTTTTTTTTTTTTTTTTTTTTACGTGCGGGAAATCCCCACGGATACCCGCCCCTCCGGAGCCGGAGGGGTGGGTTATGTCGGACTCGAACCGACTAAACCGCACGCCGTCTGTGGGTCGTGGTGCTAGGCCGAAGGTGAGGTTGCCTTGCGGCATATCCCTCGCACCCCGGCTGACCCAGGGCCATCCCTTTCGGTCTGGCCCTCCTCGGGAGGTGGGGACCACGCCGTCCCCGACTCAACCCCGGTGTGGGGAGGCGCGCATCGTCCTACGATGCGCGCCGCCGCCGTGGCCTGCTTCTGCTAGGGTGACGGGTGGCTCCACCCGTCACCCTCAGGCCCGCGCTCATGGGGGGCGGAGGTCTGTAAGCGCCCTCCGACGCCCGAGCCGCCTTCGGGCGCGAGCAGCGATGTCAGCGAGTCTTTCTCGCTCACCGCGCCGCGCCCGCTCTGCTGTCTCCTTCGCGAGCATGACCTGCTCGCAGAAAGAGGCGCTGGCCGCCCACGCATCCGCGCAGCGGACCATCGCCGCGAGCAGGGTGGAGAGCGTGAGCACTCTCACCCCCAGGGCCTGCACAAGCTCCCGCCTCGGCGTCTCAAACGCCGGACACTCGGTGAGCGTGTGCAGCCCCGAGTCCACGCTCGCGTCGCAGTGATGATATACCTATCTATTGCTTGTTCATTTTATGCAACTTTGTATTTAAATAGAAAATTTCATCTTGTACGTGTATAATAAACAAAACTTTTCCTCAAATATAACTTTTGTTTTCGTTCTGTGTAAAACATTAAGTAAATTCGCCGTTTTTAAAACGGAAAAAAAGAAACCTCCTTCTGTTTAGTTTGTGGCCAGTGTTTTTTTTTTTTATTACCGCCAGTTCGCAACTAGGTACCAAAAAGATTCGCGATTCGCTTTTCTGCAAACTGCAAAGAAAAAATCTACTTTAACATTATAATTATTCACAAGTAAAATGAAAAACGACATATGATACACGTGTGTATTGTTGATTACAGTCTTCAGCTCTCTTTAGACCCTCGCCTGACGCCGAGCCGTCAATATCGCCTAAGCGGTAATAACCAACTTTACACACTAGAACCACAGTATTTTTAGAATCACACAGTATGTTGACGAAGCCGTCTAGACAGAGAAATCGTGCGGGGTGAGCGGAATGGCGGGAGAAGGGGTACTTCCGAGTCGCCATACATCTAACTCGGTAAGTACATCGTACTCGAGATTCAGGGCTGTCAAATTGTAGTGACGTTTTTATCTGATTATATTTTTTTGTTGACTCGTTTTGTTTGTTAAAATTGTTTTCGTAATTTTGATTACTATTATTCATTTAGCGATCCAAGATGGCGAACTCGAAATTTTCACTAAAATTGATGTGGGTATCGTTTTCAGGGTTTTCGGGGTTGCTGATAACGAATATATTTTATTTAGGTTTTTTTTAATTATTTACCATCATAAATTTCTTGACTTTTACGAGAGTGACTGCCGCCTGACTTTCAACATTGAAATTCAAAATATTACGTTTGTTTGATCATAATTGATTGAATAGAACCGGAGATTTTACCAAAAGTCGCAATAGCCGACATCCATGCGAGCTGAGCCGCGGGCGTCAGGTAGTTATTAATATAAGCGTGAGTTGATGTGCCTTGAGAATACAAACATATTAAATAGGGGTTCTTGAGTGGAGACCGCGACTCGGCAAGCGTAGTGTAGGACGCCCTCCGACCAGGTGGGATGACGATCTAAGAAGGACTGCAGGCAGATGCTGGATGCGGCAAGCTGAAGACAGGGCGCTATGGCGCTCATTAGGGGAGGGCTATGTCCAGCAGTGGACTAATATAGCCTGATGATGATGATGATGATGATGAAATAAATATTGCAGAAATTAAATTAAATGTACAAACTAATGTAATAACCCTGACCAAACCACAAATGTCGGCATTTCCGCAAACATCAAAGGCGATGACATACTGTATGACTCGTTATACTGTGCTAGTACCATAATCTACTATTCTTGGGTCCAGATTCGCTAATTAATCACGGATATGTATCCGTGATTAAGTTAATGTTAACTGCAGCCCAATTCAGTATATTTAAATTTTTTAAATCGTGGGATTCAAAATAACGACCCCTTAAAAAAAAGAAATTAAAAAATCTAATTGTAAACGAAATAAACTATTGCAACTACTCAATGTTACTGAAGGTTTAATGTCCTCACTAAAACGTAGTCATCTAGGTGTTTTAGTACTTTACGATTGCTATCAAACAAAATACCAAAGGCTTTTCAGTTTTTCTTTTTAATCAAATTGAAATCACGCGTCGTGAGAACGTGACGTTACCAAATTGGGTCCTTAATTGGGTCCCACGCGATTAATCCTCACAATTCGAATCAATACCCTGAAGAGGTAAGCAGAGGTGTTTTAACACCCACGTTTCACCAACTAAGATTTTCGGTCCTACGTACTAGGGGGTAACCTTATTGCCATCTAGTGGGAATTTTAGGAGAACAGCTCTATCCCTTAGTCACCTTTTACGACACCAAAGAAAAGAGGTGGAATGGCCCTATTCTGTTTCACCGGGAACCAATGTGGCTATCCCAGACTAAAATACAATCTGTCTCAGTTAGGATATTGCAATCTTTTTTTTTTCTCTTTAAAAAAAAAGAATAAGCGACCGATATCGCTAATATTCCCTCTGAACCCTCCAACTAACTAAGCCAAATTGCTGCACTAAAATATATACTTACTATATTATTTTATACCTCGCAGGTGGCAAACTAGCACACGGTTCACCTGATAAACACCTGATAAAGTGGTTACCGTGGCCTATGGACGTGTGCAACACCAGGGAAGTGACACTCGTGCTGCCGACCCTGTTAACACAGAGTTTCTGTGCCATCAGTGTAGAAGATAACGCAGGAATTGCCTTTGGTCTTTCCACTGACAGCACAAAAACTCTCCAGTGAGCTCTGGCTACCCTACTCACCGCCGGGAACACAACTCGAGGTATTCTGTAGGGCTGAGGTACTTCCCCAAAAAATTATAGAATACTAGCTTTTGCTTGCGGCTCCGCCCGCCTGGATGTCGGTTGTCGCGACTTAACATAGCCTATGTCCTTTCTCAAGGTCTAATCTATTTGTACGAATTTTTATCATAATTGATTTAGTGGTTTAGGTGTGAAAGCGTATTAGACAGACAGAATTACTTTAGCATTTATTAGAATGTGGTATGGATAGGTTACTTTATAGAACACGGGGTCACTGCCCCTAAAAGTATGAACCTTGTATAAAAATCCAGGCTAGTATCACTGCGGTACTAGCTAGATTTATTCGTTTGTTTGCCCCAAAGTCGTAGGGCCATGAATACAAATAAAAGCCTTTGGTATTCTGATTCTGTCAATTTAATATACAAACTGATATTTATATTACTTTTATGCCATTATTTTCATACATGATATACATATAAATAAAATTGAAGTGTCTGTTTGTAATATTGAAATAACCGTTTTTTACTACATGCATATCAAACACAAATGATTTTTTTTTACAATTTTGGTCTGCCTATTTGTCTGTTTGCTCCGGCTAATCTCTGAAATGGCTGGACCGACTTTGACGGGACTTTTATTGGCAGGTGGCTGATGTAATAAGGAATAACTTGGGCTACTTTTATTTTAGAAAAATAGCGTTGACTCAACACTAAGCTATAACGGACATCCACGCGGACAAAACCGCGGGCAATAATAGCTAGTATGATAATAAATATATACAAGCAAAATATTATATACTAGCTGGTGCTCGCGTATCCGTCCCCGTGGAATTAAGTTATGGCGACGAACAGACTAGAATTCAAAATTGTTTAATATCTAATTAATCTGGTCGGTGTATGATCTGCAAGGTCATCCGGATGGCCTGTCCATATACCCAATCCTTACATACTTAGATTTACATTTCAAAATTTACTATAATATACTAGTTCTGAGTACGTACTATTAGACCTTGTACTAAGGGTACTCATTGAAAATCTGTCAAATTAAAATCGAGATTTAAACTTAACCCTCCATAGTAATCCAGTCTCGGTTGGATTGCGTTCAGGGGTCAGTAAGTGCATAGCCGGGCAGGGGGGATTGTGGTTGCAACACTAGTGGGACCGGTGGGTATCACGCGTAACCGTGACGACAATCCTCTTTTGATGAGGCCGTCAAGCTGAGTGCCACCATTGTTAACATGGTACATGTATGTAATGGTGACCCTCTTTCCTAAGACTTTGCCTTCAGCTTACCATCAGGCGAGGAGGACTATTTATTTATTTATTTATTTATTTAATAGGTTTATCCACAGCAAATGCATTACAAATTGATAAAGGAGACATGTTAAGCGAGTAATGTGGCTGATACATTTGCCAATTACGGATAACCAGCATGCATAATATAATAACATTGAAGAAGAAAAATAGAAAAAAAAACCTATATTAGCACAGAGAATAACTAGACATAATAACATTTTCCAGGTTGGTAAGTGGTACACATTGGAAATTGGATATCTTGGCATTTTACGGGGTACCTGAACACTAATACGCGAAACCAATTCGCTGCAGTCCAGCCTACCATTTGCCAACTTATGCAGGAATACAAGATCCTGCACTAAACGTCGTTCACGCAATGTATGCATATTGAAGTGTTTATTAAGTATCGTTATAAAATAAAAACTATAATGTGTCAGTCTCTCTGTCAGTCATCAGTCATCATACGTTCTACATTTCAGCATTCAACATATAACATTACGCTAGCATATTTTCCACTGTAGAATTGTAAATAAAATAATCTCTCATACAAATGGATTCTTAAAACCCAAAAAATGTCCCCGTCCTTATCCCACCCACTTATGTCCAGATTAAGAAAAAATAACTTAAGTCCATAGATTTATGGCCCACAGAGTAATATTCCAGGCTCGGCCATGATAAATTGGCAACACAAATCTTAGGCGCCATTTTTGTCGCGATAATAAATAAGAAATAATACTGCCCGGCCTGTTTTATTAATTTATAGCGTTATGATGAAGAGAGGCTACTTAGAAAATTAGAATATTGTAGATATATTTTAAGTATGGAATTGAAATATCTTTATACGTGTAGTTTACAAATATAAAAATTATTAACCAATCAATTATTTTAATAAATATTTGCTTTGAGAGCAGGATCGGCGATGAAGGGCGGGCATACGTGGTGTAGGACGCCCAAGGGCCACGTGGAAAGCAATATCATCAAGGTCGCCGGTAAGCGCTGGATGCGGGCTGCTTTAGATCGGTCGTTCTGGAAGTCCATAGGAAAGGACTATGTTCAACAGTGGACTATGTGTGGCTGATATGATGATGTACAGGGAAGAAACTGGTTGCAGATTGAAGTCCAGTCTTAAATCTTTCGTTTTCCGATTCAAATTATTATGAAAATTTATCATATTTTTTCAAATTCTAATTAAATAATATTGGTCGGAATTATTTATTATAATATATCAAACTATTGACTATTCAGAGGTATCAAACTACTGACTATTCAGAGGTATCACTATTCAGAGGTATCAACTTGCACAATACTTTAATTTCACTTACGAAGCAACCACGGAGGACTTCTGAATGTTTCTCAAAAATTTAGGAAAAAAATACATACCTGAAACAAAAATACAGCAATTAGAAATCTTTTAGTCATATATTAAGTCTCCCGAGGAGGGCCACGCTGAGAGGAATGGCCCTGGGTCAGCCGGGGTGCGAGGGATATGTCACGAGACAACCTCACCTTGGGCCTAGCACAACGACCCACAGACGGCGTGCGACCTAGTTGGTTCGAATCCGACATAATCTCCCCCTCCGGCTCCAGCGATGAGGGGGGAGGAGGGAATAAGTAAGTTGATCCGGGGTAGGTACTACCAGGGGCCTTCGGCTACGGGACCATTCCCCTTACCCTTGGTATGTAAAAGCGAATTTGAGTTATACAATGAGTGTTCAGATAGCTCAGTTGGTGGTGAGAATATTTGTCCAGGCAGGGTCCTGAGATTACATTCTTTTTAAGGAAGTCAATTTAAATGGGTGTGCTAATAAAGGTCAGAACACGAAACGCAGCCTATTATTAATAGGCAAAGGAGTTTAAGTACATACCTTTTTATACAAATACTTAAAGTTGTATGAAAAAATATGAAAAGATATAAGTATACGTGACTCCTTTACCAATTTAAAAATAAATTGTATTCTATCTAGCCTATGTATGTAATACAAAAAGAATGTAGGTATGTCCCATAAAGATTGCTACAAGGTTACCTATACGCTACGATTATTGGAGTTGTCCCGTATACGTAGTAGACGTTGTGCTACGGATAATATCCAGCAAAAGTTAAAAGCGAAATATAGACATAAATGGAGCTCAATCAACGCAGTTGTTTTTTTTTTGAGATTTCAAAGTAGACATGTTTAAGAAATAGGTCATTAAAGAATAATTAATAACTGAAATTATAAGTAGTCTTCCTAACCCCACTAGCTAAGCTAAATTTCTAGTATTAGGAGTCAGTTCATGTCTGTGTGATGGCACGAATTGTTTCTCTCGATCGAAAAGTGGGCACCTTAACCACTAAACAACTATCGCTTCCCTTACATTTAGAAGTATATAAACCTAAATATACCCCGGATGATATTACCAACGACATTTTTTTTCTCAACCAAATAACACAAGTAACATTATCGTGTACTCAAACGTGCAGTTATGAGCGACCGTACCGGAGGGCCGACAGGGCTCTGTACAATTTATTCGAGGTTTTATTCCTTAATACAAGCGGGTAAGCGTTTAATGACAGTACTGGAAATATAAGAGACCACATTGTGTACGGAACAGTGCCCCGAGCACGAAAAAACATTCACATTCGTAACGTAAGATTATCGAGAGCGTTCTCTCGATAAGCTTACGTTACGAATGCGATTTTGCGTTTGCGATTGGTTCACACTAGGCAGGCGGCTAATCGCATTGCTCCGTTGTTTGTATACGTTTACGTTATTAATTCCTATATTATTCGTTTCTCTTACACTGGCTTCTTTATCTTTTTTTTTGCGTTCCGTATCTTCAAGAGGAAAAGAGATCACTTCTTTGTTCCTCAGTCTATCTGTCCGTCTATCAAGGCCTGTTTCTTAACAAATTGAAATTCATGCCAAATACTTAGATCTGTGATGCTCAGGGCATCTCTTAGCTGTGTGAGAATCAAACTTCCAAGTCAATATTATCATAAGATACAGCAGTTCAAATAGCAAATTTTATTGCAGAATTCTTGGAAAATTGGCAAGAAATATATTGCAGTTTATGTAGTCATTGTTGTAGGAGGCACACGACCGTCCAGTTGAGCAGTCCGACTGAAAAAGTACCTCCGCCCTAAAGAATACCGCGGCCATAATAACCTCTTGTTTTGTTCCCAGCGGTGAGTAGGGTAGCCAGAGCTCATTGGAGAGTTTTTGTGCTGTCAGTGGGAAGATCAAAGGCTATTCCTACTTTGTCTTCTACACTAACGGCACAGAAAACTCTCTGTGTTTACAGGGTCGGCAGCACGACTGTGCCTCCCCTGGTGTTGCACACGTCCATAGCCCACGGTAACCACTTTCCATCGTGTATCCGTGTGATTGTATGCCACCTCAGTGGTAGAAAAATAATTGGTCGTTTATAATCTTTCTTCATAACGACTTTTTTATAATTATTTTCTTGCACATAATTATAAAGTTAGATTTTAAATCATTCGATTATATTTCCGAGTATCAAAATGGTGGATTTTTGACCAGAGCTAAATAAATGTCCCGCAGTCGTGTTAATTAAAGGGTGTTAACTAAATTATTTGCTGTCATAATTATGGAGACCCTAAAGAAACCTAATTCCCTTCTTGGAGAAACCCATATTGTAGTCGCTTGGGAAAACTACCGCAGGGAGTACATTCCGCAGCGTAAATACACAACACTCTTGTTTTTGTTTTAGCCGCAGTCGGTTAAAAAAACGCTGGGAAAGTAAGTTCTCTGACACTCTTACAAGCTGTATAGATTAAGTATTTCGCTACGAAACATCGATACACAATGAAAGCGTGTTCATACCTCAGTACAATGGACCTTGAATAGTGAGAACGGCTTCAATTAAGTTAAATAAACTTTCTTGGTAACAATGTTTCAACGTTGTACTTTTTTTATTTACTTGATGCATTCTGTTATTACGTCGGGCGAAATAATAATGAATGCGCTTTGCCTGATGGTAAGCCGAAGATGAAACCTCTGAATGAACGTACCTTTCATCATCATCTAAACGTTAGTTTCAGTCGTATCCGAGGCTGTTACGCTTACGTAACAGCCTCGGATACGAAAAAAAATCCTTACTCTTAAGTAAGGATTTCGCGTACCCATTTTGATTTGACTTGTACAGCTTTTATTTGAGCGACTGTAACCTGAACTGAAATTTTCAGTTGGGAAACTGAAAATTTATGACAAAGTCTCGTCCACCGATCAGTATAGTGAAGTGAATATCAATTACATTACTAAAAAGCTTGCGCGAGAATCTTTTCAGCATCAGTCGGGTTCTTATTTTTAAGAATTTATTTTATTTTATACTATTTAATTATGACATATACATATTTTTGTAATCGTCTTCCAAGTCCCTTTGATAAATTTGTTGATTATTTTTTACAACATACATTTTGGCGCCATAAAGCAAACATTTAACTTTTGTTCATATTTTATGTACCCAAGAACACTTGGGCCAACCTTTAATTTGAGACATGAATCACTGAAATGGTGGTTCCGAAGATACGTCATAATAAAGAATGTTACAAACATACAAGATACGCGCGAAAAACATAGTCCTTTTTGGCAGTCGGGTAAAAAGTTAATAATTTAATAACCACCAGTAATATTACAATTTATAAAACATCTACGTACGCAACAACCAATGTTATTCCAGGAATAACAAGTAGCCTGTATTTGCTAAGTTATGATCTATCCCTGTACATAATTTCAGCCAAATCTGATCAGCCGTTTGAGCATGATTGTGTAACAAACATTTAAACAACTTCACAAATTTTCACATTTATAATATTAGTAGGATGCCAAATAGTTTGGAGACGGAACTGACATAATTTTACACAGACATTTTTATCAGTATCTTACACTTTGCGAGTCAATTGACCTTGTGCCACTGAACCTCGGTATGCGCCCACGCATCCCGTATTCCTATTCGTACACAGACATAACACACTAAACTCTTTGAAGTCGAGTAAAAACGTTCCCGGCAGAGTAGAATTTGGGCCACCCCTTCTCTTCCCATGTGGTGTCGTACAAGGCGACTAAAGGATAGGGCTGATTAACTTTAACATCAGACAGATATGTACAGCCCAGACTCAGCCTCAGACGCAGGACTCGAGTCAACAATAGTGCCCGGAATACGGCAATACGGCTCACAGCCTATTACGTGGGACCGAATACAGATTGGTGAAATGTGGGTGTTAATTCGCCTCTGCCTAACCCTCCGGGGATAAAGGCGTGATTATATGTATGTATGTATGTTATAAAAACCTAAGATTGAGTACATTTTTATTTTACCTGCTACGTGTAAAAAAAAATATTTCAAAAGATAAGAATTGCTTTTTTTCTCGTATGTGAACATTTCATTTTCGTTTCATTCATCTTTCGTAAAGAAATTATTTATGTGGCATTGCAGTAGGGTTGTCAACTGTTTATTATAACCATTTCCTTTCTACATAATGAAATTTTATGGCATTCAAAACTATTACGTTAATAATATCTATTAAATATGTGTGTTATATGTTTTTGTGATATCCAAGCACCAAAGCAATTTAAGAAGTCGTAACAAGGCGATCTGTAGAAGATTTTCAATGCCTGTTCATTTAAGATTTAATCAAATTTTGAAGCAATTAGTACCTATGCTCTAACTCAGCTACTGTATAGTATTTTGAAATTTTCATGAATAATATGTTCATAGCATGAGTGTTCGTAGGTTAATTGAAAATCATTTGTAAACTTGTAAGTATTAAGTTTTTTTGAAGGCAACTTTATCACGCTAGAAAAAGTTAATCAAAAAATTGGCAGCCGACCATTATGAATTCATCAAACATTTCTTTTACATCAAAGTAGCTTTGATTGAGTAATTAAGAAATTTTAATTTTATTATTCCTTTGTTTTAATTTAACAGTCTTATGATTCTAAAACACATTCTTTTTGTGCTCCGTCAAAGGCACGTTTTGCGTAGTTATTAATAAAAATAATTTTGAATTGATGATTGTTTATGTATAAAGATTTATGAAACTGGTCACTTTGAGACACATCAATGTCACTCAACCGGATCAAATAAATTAATCCCTGCACCCTAAAATCCAACCACACGTCCTGATCGTCCACCTGAATCTCGTGGGGGGCGGACACACGGAAACAAATTTACTGGCGTGGCTAACGTGGCTCTGGTACACTCGACATTGGCGTGTCGCCATTTATAATTTTATATTAAATTTTACTTGACATTGGCGAGTTGTGGCGATTTGCTGCAGGCCATATTGAAGAAGTTGAATTAATGCCTACTTAAATTCATGTTATTTAACCTTTTTTAACACATTCTCACTACCCACATCCTGCCTGTGTTTGTGTTTCCAGACAACTGAATGTATCTAGACTGAAAATTTTGCCCTGGGCACACTAAGTTCCATCTTCGACCACGTCATATATTAATAGATATAATACAGCTCCAATCCTGTACCCCTAGTGCGAAAAACTATCGTAATCATATGGTAAACGTATTGACAAAACGGAGCATGGCGATTGGCCGCCTGCCTACTGTGAACCTGTGTGTGTGTGTGAAGCCGGCCAATCACAATGCTCCGTTCTCTCAATACGTTTATGATACGATTATATTAGTTTTTTGTGCTAGGGGTACAGTTATAAAAATAGTGGTACTCCGGAAATACCGACTGAACTGAAAACTTAGCCAGTATTAGATACTTTATACAGAGATGTCGGTAGTGGTACGGTTTTTTTTCCGTGCGGGAAATCCCCTCCAGTTCGGACTCGAACCGACTAAACCGCACGCCGTCTGTGGGTAGTAGTGCTAGGCCGAAGGTAAGTTTGTCATGCGACATATCCCTCGCACCCCGGCTGACCCGGGAGTGGTACGGTAACAGTATCGTGAGTTTGTTTTTCCTATCCCAACAAATGCTCAATGCGCTTAAACAACTATTAACTTCAAAAACTACATTATTAAATTTTATTTAAAATTATATACCACAAAAAACAAAGTAACCTAGATTTTTTAACCTACAGACTCTAAATTAAATCATTTTTACGTTTACCTTTACAGTTCAACTTCACCCTCAAAAATCATTACTTTTTACTGCTTAATCCGAACATCACAAACTTGAACAAACCTTAAGTTATATTCGTCTCAAGCGGGCTCTTTCAAAATGCAAAACAGTGTGGTTCAGTTTCCAGAAGAATTGGTAATAACACTTCGAAGCTATCTAAAAAAAGTTCACCCGCGTCTCATAGTCCGCCTCCCGAAGTTACCCGAACTTTGGCGAAGTCTGCTGAAGATTACACATTAATATTAAAAGGACTTTTTGCAACGAAAGTCCTTAGTTCGAAATTGTGTTTAAAAAAACGATCACACGACTGAAGTAAAACTTAATAAGCCTGCATTGTGTCTTAGATAATACGAAATGTAACTGGCTATGGATAAAGAGAGAAAGAAAATGTGTTCTGGCATATCTCCCACTTGCCCCTACAGTAAATGTAACTCGCTCTCTCTCTGTCTACATTCATTAGCTTGTATCTCCCTCTCAACTCCCGTTCGCTTCACCCGTTCCACAGATAATAGAATATAATTCTTATGCAGATACACAATCAGGGATAAAAAATGGTTACACTCGTAACTTTCAAAAGCAGGCAGGCAGCTTTTTAGTTCAGTAGTTATAACTAGATGGCGACATTGTTTTCGACTTTTTATAATTTGTAGTATTAAGATTAACTTATCAAAAATAAAACATACACTAGTCACATTATTGAGTATGACTGAATAAAACTATGAATATTCTTATCTATGTTGATTCTGCCAGATTCTACAGGAATTGTAAAAGTTACAGACATAATGCAATATTACTCAAGATATTCTCTTAGTATCGGTACCCCATGCCAGTACCCCTAGCACGAACAACTATCGTAATCGTATCGTAAACGTATTGAGAGAACGAAGCAATGCGATTGGCCGCTTGCCTACTGTGAACCTGTGTGTGTGGGAAGCCGGCCAATCGGAATGCTCCGTTCTCTCAATACGTTTACGATACGATTACGATCGTTCCTAATAAAAATTATGTGTAGGTTTAAACCTAGTCAACAGTTTTTTTTTTAACTTTGATAACTGGGTATGTCTGTTTGTATATAATGGAATTTTTGAACTTGCACACTTGTCAAGGGCCGATGACAATGCAGTAATTAAATAACAATCTTTCTTAGTTTTTGTTATTAACACGTTTATTGTATATGTAATTAAGTAGCAGTAGTCTTCGTTTTCGTATGCAGGTGTGTAAAGGAATCTTTTCAACTCAATTAAAGGCTGCCCATAACACAAGTTTATTCTTAGTAGGGTATCAGTGGTCAACTTAACACTTGTAGAATGATCTAAGATGATACCTTGAATGCATAATTGTAGTGTTTATTATTGTACAACTTATGTGGCAAATTGAAATAAGAATTGTACACTTGTCGATGATTGATGACAATACAATAATCTAAAAAAAACTTTCACTCACTCCGCCTCCATTCCACAGCAAGATAAACTGACCCTTAAGGCGCCCACTCACTAACAGTTTACCGGACGATATAAATCTGTCAGTTAATCGCAATAACCCACACACTAACAGTTTCCTTAACGATTTTGGACTGACGACTAATACGATCCGATAGTGTGTGGCCGCCGAACGATTCCGGACAGTTCTAAGCCGGACAGTCCTAGGCCGTCAGGGCGAACGAGCACAACGGGCCTGTCGATCGACGTTTCGTGTCAGTTTTTACTAAGATTTTATTCCTTTTTTGTACATACTCGTCTATATTTCTTATGCACATAGTCCATAAGGTTCAAAATAGCTAACACCTATTTCTTACAATGATTAGCACATACTTATATAAGAATAACGTAGTGCAAGCCATTTTCAACCTTATTGACATCACAACAAATCTAGTTTTTTTTCTTTATTCGTGATCAGCAGCATTTATTTATGCGAAAAAACATGTAATTAAGAAAATGTCAATAAGGTCGAAAATCGCTTGCACTGTTTCGTACTCTCTATGTAACTGATATTAGACCATTACCGGCAGGCGATCGTACGACCTAAAACTGACGACTCACAACTGCTAGTGTGTGGTCGCAATACTGACAACAGGGAATTGCCGGCAGGCCAAAATCGCTTTAGTGTGTGGGCGCTATCGGCTTAGGACTGCAGGCCGCCGGACAGATCAGGAACTGCAGGCGGACTGCAGGCGGACTGTTAGTGAGTGGGCGCCTTTATATCTTCCACATAATTTCCTTTCACTCCTAAAACCAGACAAAAACCTTTCATACAAACTCGAGCTAAGAGAACCCAAGGACATTATATAAAAAGAAAACTTCATTAACATCGTTTGATACAAAAACGTTGTAATTAATAACGTCGCTCATTAATTATAGCCTCCCCCACCCACCCCCATCCCACAGTTAAGGGTGTAATACGTTAAAAGTCTCCGAAGACTACATATTTTAAGCGTTCGTCTGCTAAGTCAGAGGTAACGAGTTTGATTCTCGCTTAGTGCAAATGTTTTTTCCAGTCCATTAGTTGACAGCACCTTTTTTTTATCGTGCGGAAAATCCCCACGGATCCCGCTCCCGCCAGACCCGGAGGGGGAGGTTATTTCGGACCGACTAAACCGACTAAACCGTACGCCGTCTATGGGTCGTAGTGCAAGGCCGAAGGTGAGGTAGCTACAGTGCATGTCCCTCGCACCCGGTTGACCGAGGATCATCACTCTTGATCTGGCCCTCTCCCTAACTCGTCCCTAGTATAGTTGCTCGTCCTCTAGACCCGTGCTCATTGGGGACGGAGGTCATACACCTCGCTACATGGTAAAAAACTGAGGTGCGATTAAATAAGATAGTGTCACAATTCCAGTTGTTCTTGATCTTTAAATGATGGTCCGCATCTTGACGGTCTCTAGAGATGCTTTTTATGCTCCACTTAAGAATCTGGGATTGAAGAAGTAAATACGTATGTGGTCAGAACATTTTACTTCCTTATCGTGTAACAAAGGAATATGTATATTTGTTGTCTGACGCTGTTTGGACCAATCAGCGTCAGAAATATCTTAAATACTAAGTCTCAAAATAACTTCAAAACTCTCGTATTAAAAGCAAATATTATTATCCGAACTAAAGGTGAAATCAGTAAACAGAAAGGAGGTGAAACCAAGGCATTAAGATTATTTTGAGTACTTTGTTCATCAAGATGTATCTGATGAGGACTGTTTTAATAAAAAAAAAGTTTCTAAGTATGTTTATCTGCATCAGATGGAGCAAAATAGTTCTGGAACGGTGACCGCGTACGGGCAAACGTGGTGTAGGACGCCCAACGGCCAGGTGGAAGGACGACCTCATCGAGGTCGCCGGGAAGCGCTGGATGCGGGCTGCTTTAGATCGGTTGTTCTGGAAGTCTATAGGGGGATAAGACATTTGTTCTATTGGTAGGTATGCCTAAGTACCTACGTGTTTTTTGCGTAGTTGTTTTATTCTGCATGGTCATAAAAAATAACCACGGAGGCCTAATGCGGGAGCTTCGCTACGCTATGCTCCCGCATTAGCCTTCTAACCTTACCTATCCAAGTCGAATTGTATACAATGACGGATTACATACATTTCCGGTAACATATATAACATAATATACTTATGCCTTATGCGCTTCGGGCATTTAATACAATAACTAGGCAATGTATGAAATTAATCGTATTTTGAGAATGAAAAGAATGCCTAGGCATTGTATACAATGCCGGATTATACACATTGCCTATGACATATACATGATACATACATATATACCTCCTTGTTGAATCTACACTATAAAAATGTTGCCCATTAATTATACCCTCCCAATCTTGGTGTAATAAGTTGAAACCTTTATGGCGGAAGTTATATAATATTCTAAGTAATGTTGGTTATTACGCTGTTGGGACACAAACTTGGTGTGCAGGACTAAATGATATATCAATAAGGTCGTGACAAACGGATACTGAAAGATACTGTCAAGGTTTTAAGAATGTAATACCGTAAGTTTGTTAGTATCTTGTTTTTTCAGGCACGGCTTTGTAGCAGAATTCAGTAGATTACAACCTAGGACCTGTCGATCGTAACGCCGACTCACTACTATGCTACCGACCGACGACGTTCAAAAACAAACCGGATAATCATGTAAACACAGAAAATCTCTGTGTTTACCTCTCTGTGTATCGGCAGCGCGAGGGTGACTCCCCTGGTGTTTCACACGTCCATTGGCCACGGTACCCACTTTCCATCAAACATTTGCAAAAAACACACCAATTTCGTAGCAAAAGCGTACATATTTATTCTAAATATTTAAAAACAGACCTTGTTAAGGTACACGAACACCTCACCAAAGTTATATTTCTAATTTTCTATTCCTTCCTACCAATACGATATCTGCAGGCCCTGGGGGTGAGAGTGCTCACGCTCTCCACCTTGCTCGCGGCGATGGTCCGCTGCGCGGATGCGTGGGCGGCCAGCGCCTCTTTCTGCGAGCAGGTCATGCTCGCGAAGGAGACAGCAGAGCGGGCGCGGCGCGGTGAGCGAGAAAGACTCGCTGACATCGCTGCTCGCGCCCGAAGGCGGCTCGGGCGTCGGAGGGCGCTTACAGACCTCCGCCCCCCATGAGCGCGGGCCTGAGGGTGACGGGTGGAGCCACCCGTCACCCTAGCAGAAGCAGGCCACGGCGGCGGCGCGCATCGTAGGACGATGCGCGCCTCCCCACACCGGGGTTGAGTCGGGGACGGCGTGGTCCCCACCTCCCGAGGAGGGCCAGACCGAAAGGGATGGCCCTGGGTCAGTCGGGGTGCGAGGGATATGTCGCAAGACAACCTCACCTTCGGCCTAGCACCACGACCCACAGACGGCGTGCGGTTTAGTCGGTTCGAGTCCGACATAACCCACCCCTCCGGCTCCGGAGGGGCGGGTATCCGTGGGGATTTCCCGCACGTAAAAAAAAAAAAAAAAAAAAAACCAATACGATATCAATAGCAGCGATCGAAATTAAAGATGGAGGCCCGCCAAATTCCCGCGCAAATAATCATGTTAATTAATTTTCATGAGCGAATGTTTTGCGCTTTATGTATTTTTTGATACGTAAGAGCTGTAACACTGTTTGTTTGATTTATGATGTTTTAAACACTGTTTTTATGCGTGTTTGCAATAAACTGTAACTGTTCTAATGTTATTATGATTTATTGTTGAGAATGTTTTGTAAATATTTATCGGCAAACGTAAGTTTGTTTAATACGTTGCATGGCGATTTATTGTGTACTTACTATTTAATGACAAGCATAACGAACAGACGATGCCCTTAATTCTTTATGTAAGACGTTAAAAGAAAGATCGACTTCACTTCGTTTAAGCTTGATGGTATGATATAATAAATCAATAAATATTCTATATAGACACAATAATCAATAACTTAACGCCAACTTGATGCAAACTAAGGCAACATGTAATATGAGTTCTAGAACGTAGTTAACATTTAATGTAACCTGTCGCTAAAATTATGGAGATTCTATTTTTAAGTCGAATATTATACAACTTCCTCATTATAAGTCTTCAGGCTTTCACGGCCGGCGTTGCATGTAGAATATACTGCTTCCGGGCTGATTGGCCGTGGTCCATGTGAAACTTGCGTTCCAGACGTTTCGTCGATCACTGCGGTCGACATCTTCAGTGGCGCAGGGCCGGGCGACGACAACTTCGGAGACCTTGCCTCGCCGGCGGCTATATATTCTACAAACTTCCTCATTATTTAGGTCGATTAATAAATAAATAAAGTAAAAAGTGTGGCGTGGCAGTAATGGGTCAACTAGCTATGTCAGAGGTCGCGGGTTCGTTATACCTATTAAAACTACATACCTACTGCTAATATCTTTCATCTTCTTCATCTTTGCGTTAATTCCGAAACTTTTCAACTTGGAGTCTGGGTTCCGCTTTACCAGTCCAACTGCAGATTTGGCTGAACTTCGACATTTTTTGTGAAGCGACTGCCACCTGACCTCCCCCAAGGAGGGCCAAACCGAGAGGGATGGCCCTGGGTTAGCCGGGGTGCGAGGGATATGTCGCATGACAACCTCACCTTCGGCCTAGCACTACGACCCACAGACGGCGTGCGGTTTAGTCGGTTCGAGTCCGACATAACCTCCCTCTCCGGCTCCCGAACGGGGGGGTGGGGTTTGACCCAAAGCAGTGCAGCTAGACCAGTTGTTGGACTTCTTATGGCTCCAAATACCCGTCACGACTGTCTTAGATGTTTGTATGGCAACCAGGACAGACAGCTTGACGACTAGACCAATTCAAATACCCATATTCAGATGGTGTAGCAGGTGCGTTCACAACTGCTACACTACAGAGGCAGTCAAACATACATAGTACTGATATTATATTCTTTAAAATCATACCGCCCTTTTTCCATTTATTACAGCCCGCTCTTCAAGTGACTTAACACAGCACAGACTGAAGTATTTGCTCGTTCAACAGTCATTAGGGTCCAGTTACACTACACTGCTCACGACGGCACGTAAACATCTGCTTACTGTCGTAACATCGTGATTTATTACTGTTATTAGCTATGAATATCTCCTAAATAGATCATCCTTTATTGTTCATGAGGAATTAGTACGTGAGTTAGGAGATGAAATTGTACTGAAGTCTTTCGAATGATAAAAAAAGAAAATATGATTAATCATCATCATTATATCAGCCACAAATAGTCTACTGCTGAACATAGGCCTCTCCTATAGGTGCCGCTCATAGTTCGATAAATGTTTTGCGGGTTAAGATACCTATAGCCGGACCGCTGTTGCTGTAATTGGGTATTTGACTGACTAGTCAAATTAGTTACTTTTTATTAAATGTCAAAACGGAAAGTTATAAGGAAAATTGTATGAAAAAAATTATTGTGACGTCATAATATTTACTAGTCAAATCATTTACTATTAAAGGTTGGGTGGATGATAAAAAAATAATAACAACCATAAAATAAGAACCGACTCAACTGCTTTTCCCCTTTTACTACTCTTAATTTAATAAGTTCAGCTAATTTATTTATTTTAACTACAGGAAAATACCCAATTGTACTTGCTGGACTGGTGATTGGAACCCCTATATTGTGTCCAATTGAAAATCGCCATATTGGCGCTGATCGTTGCGGCATGTAGTAGTGAGTGTACTGGGAACTAATACCAATGATGGACAACAATTGTATTGGTATCGATAATTTAATATAAACGGTGGGTCAGAGACGCATTTAGAGCCATTCTAAATGTAAAGAATACGCATAAATAATAAATAACATAACATAAACTCACGCCTTTATCCCCGAAGGGGTAGGCAGAGGTGCTAGCACCCACATTTCGCCGGTTTATGTTTAGATCCCAATGTAATAGGTGGCGAGCCCATTGCCATTGACTGGGCACTTATAAACCTGCGATAAATACACACATAACTTCGAAAAGCATCGAACAGTCATTGGTGTGTGCCATGGAAAACTTGGGATCGAACCCGAGACCTCGTCTCGGCAGTCCATTACCCATACCACTAGGCTACCGCGGCTAATAAATTAAATTTAAAAAAATAAAAAACTCAAAAATTTTCATCGGGCTTGAGATTAGCAAATAGGTACCGCCTGCTATAGAGCTTGTCTTGATGTTTTCAGCATCAGTTTTTTATTTTTAATGATTTATTTTATTTTATACTTTTTCCTTACAACATATTTTGTAATCATCTTTTAATTTCCTTCATTTTGATACCCCACTTGATAAATATGAGTGATTTTTTTTAACCAAAATCCGCCATTTTGTTTTTTATTTTTTATTTTGATATACCTACCCAGTGTCCCTGCCACAGTAAATACGAACATAACGACACCTCTTAAGCCAAAATTCATCAAATCGTTCAGGCTGCAGAGTATGCCAAACAATTATACGTACATACATACAAAGGATACATATAAAGGATATTACAAATATATTATATAGACCAGGGTAGAAGCCTTTAAAAATAATAAAAAGTGAAAAAAAATAATAGTAGGATGAAACCTATTAGAAAAGGAGGGGAATATTATAAAAATGAAAGGAAAAATAAATTACGGGCGATCTGAGGTCGGGAAGGGGATGGGGGTGAGTTTTAAGGGTAAAAAACGGTTTTTCTCGATTTCACTTCATTTCATTAATTCAAAATAAGGTACAAAAATAAATATTTCTAATCAAATAAATTACAGCGTATTTGGGACATAAAAAGGTAAGTTTTCACCAAATTTCATGAAAAAAGAAATTTATTTGAAAAAGATAAAAATAAAAAACCAAAATCTTGGTCTTTTGAATTTTTCACATAAATTTTGAGGTTATGTGAAAAAAGTGTAAATACAAAAGTTTTAGATCTTTTTATTACCTACAACTTTGTCATTTGACTTTTTTCCATAGGACTTTTAGTTTTGCCGGAAATCGAGAAAATCAGTTTTTTACCCTTAAAACTCACCCCCATCCCCTTCCCGACCTCAGATCGCCCGTAATTTATTTTTCCTTTCATTTTTATAATATTCCCCTCCTTTTCTAATAGGTTTCATTCTACTATTTTTTTTTTTTGTTATAAAAATTATCGACCCTGGTCTAATAGTACAAGATACGCGCGAAAAACATAACCCTTCTTGGCAGTCGGGTAAAAAATACATGCCATGTTCAGTAGCCCGTAAAACACACGTACAAGCTGTGGAAAGAACTCCCTGCGGTAGGTTTTACAAGCAACTACAACATGGGGTGCTTCAAAGTCTTTTTCCTATAGTCCCGGGTCCTTTATGCGGGGCGTGAAAAAGTCTCTGATGAGGCCGTCAAGCTGAGTGCCCCCATTGTTAACATGGTACGTGTTTGTAATGGTGACTCTCTTTCCGAGAGGCCTTCAGCTTACCTTTAGGTGACGTGAGGTCAAATTGACGTGCCCTATATAAAAATAAAGGTTTAGTTAGTTTTGTACGGAACCGTCAGTTCGTAATTCTGACTCGAGCTTGTTCGGTTTTTAAGTACAAGTGTTAAGTCGCCATTTTATCTCAAACGTGCAACTGTTGGTCTCGTAAATTCTCCTCCTCAAGATAATTTATTGCGGTCACGGAAATAAACCGAAATCAGTTAGGGCAAGAGAACATTAATCATTTCTCTTTCGTAGTAAGGGTACGGATGGGCTGTTTGAATTGAATCTGGTTGTTTTTGTTAGACAATGGGGTAGGCAGTAGTGTTAACCAACGTTTTACCGACTCATCCTCATCATCGCAACGTAAGTATTACTTTAGGCCTGAGAGCTTGAGAGCACTGTGTAGAATTTCATAGAATATTTTTAGAAAACAGTCCTAGTTATATCCGAATCTTATACTACGGAGCTCTTTTATTCTTTTCACTTTTCATGCTCTTAAAATGTTACTTTAGTCTCTGCATATCGGGACTAAAGTTCCTTATTAATCTCTAGGGACTAAAGAATTTTTTTTAATTTACTTTTAAAACTCCTAAACAGCCAATCACCTTTTTAGTAATTGGAACTAACTAAATAACCTCAAAATGACATTTGAAAAAATCTAAAAAACCCATTTAATTTCGTTAAACACGATTAATGATATTAATTTAAGTAATTATTATGTAAGTATTAAGGATTAATTCATTTTATTATGCATTTCCAATTAGTTTTAAATTATTTTTCAAGTTTGAATCTGTTGGCTAAATATGCAAGCATTTAAAGCGTACGTCACTTAACAAAAAAAAAACCGCGGGACAAATTTCGTTACAATTTGAATTTTGAATAGATTATTCGTATTAAGCTTGCGTTGTAATGACCACTTACCTACACCAAAATTCATTGTGCAACTTAGAAACTTTGTTATTAAAATATTATAATTTTGTATAGAACGTCGTCTTTTTTCCTCGTATTCAAAGGTAAAGGCTAAAGCATCTCGTGTCATTATGGCTTGTTTTAGTCCCTTATTGAACAATTTACTATTTAATTTGACCTTGTTGTTTTACTCTTATAGGGGGAAAATTTTCTTGGCTTTCGTGGGAACGACTACTGTCTGAGATGAAAACATTCCCCACATCCGTTTCCCTTAATCTACGGGTGTTATTAGGTAACTTAGCCCCCAAAAATTTAGGCGGGATTCCCAAACACCTGACTATTTTATAACTAAATTTAGGTAGGACTAAACGAATAAGGCTGTTTGCTACAGTTTTTTTTTTTTTTTTTTTTTTTTTACGTGCGGGAAATCCCCACGGATACCCGCCCCTCCGGAGCCGGAGGGGTGGGTTATGTCGGACTCGAACCGACTAAACCGCACGCCGTCTGTGGGTCGTGGTGCTAGGCCGGAGGTGAGGTTGCCTTGCGGCATATCCCTCGCACCCCGGCTGACCCAGGGCCATCCCTTTCGGTCTGGCCCTCCTCGGGAGGTGGGGACCACGCCGTCCCCGACTCAACCCCGGTGTGGGGAGGCGCGCATCGTCCTACGATGCGCGCCGCCGCCGTGGCCTGCTTCTGCTAGGGTGACGGGTGGCTCCACCCGTCACCCTCAGGCCCGCGCTCATGGGGGGCGGAGGTCTGTAAGCGCCCTCCGACGCCCGAGCCGCCTTCGGGCGCGAGCAGCGATGTCAGCGAGTCTTTCTCGCTCACCGCGCCGCGCCCGCTCTGCTGTCTCCTTCGCGAGCATGACCTGCTCGCAGAAAGAGGCGCTGGCCGCCCACGCATCCGCGCAGCGGACCATCGCCGCGAGCAGGGTGGAGAGCGTGAGCACTCTCACCCCCAGGGCCTGCACAAGCTCCCGCCTCGGCGTCTCGAACGCCGGACACTCGGTGAGCGTGTGCAGCCCCGAGTCCACGCTCGCGTCGCAGTGATGGCACTCGGGCGTTGGCTCAATACCCATCAGATGCAGATACCGCCCGAAGTAACCGTGCCCGGTTATCATCTGCGTCTGACGGTACGAGAGGCTCCCGTGTGGCCTCTCTAGCCACTCCCCCATGATGGGCCTTACCGCCGCAATGACGGCGTGCCCTGCGCGTGGTTGCCCAAGTCGTCGCTCCCACTCGGCCACCATGACCTGGTGGAGCCGGGATTTCTCGGCCCGAATGTCCTCGGGCTCGGGATCGAATCCCCGCTCCCGCGCCTCCTTTCGGAACTGGTATAGTGCCGAAAGGGCCCTCGCTTCCAGGATCCACGGTGGCGATCCGGCCAGGAGACTCGCCGCTTCGAAGGATATCGTGCGGTATCCCCTGATGGCCCTGGAGGCCATCGTCCTCTGCGCCGTACGGAGCAGAGGCAGGAATCTGGCCCCCAGGGTGTCCGCCCACACGGGGCACCCATATAGGGCCATGGACCGCACGACACCCGCGTAGAGTCTCCTGCAGGAGGCCCCTGGGCCCTTCAAGTTGGGCAGCAGCCGACTCAGGGCATTCGCCGTGGTGACCAACTTGGGGCGCAGGCTTCGGAGATGTTGTCCGAAGTCCCACCGACCGTCAAGCACGAGCCCCAGGTATTTCAGCTGGGGCTTGATGTCGATGGGAGTGCCTCCCACTGTAAGGCTGGCTCCCGGGCCTGGCCTGCGCCGAGGACCATGAAAGAACATGGCCTCGGACTTGTGCAGAGCCACCTCGAGACCCAGCCGCCGGATCCGTTCGACGACTTGACCAACCGCGGTCGTGGCCCTCAGGGTCGCCTCGCGGTGCGTAGCCCCGCTCACCGTCACCAGCGTGTCGTCCGCATAACACGTGACGGTGGCACCGTACGCGAAGTCACCGCGAAGCACCCAGTCGTAACCGATGTTCCACAGTAACGGCCCCAGGACCGATCCCTGTGGGACACCGCACGACATCTCACGCCTACCGACTCCGGTCGAACTCGGGTAGACGACGGCTCTCTCCGTTAGGTAAGCCCCGACTATGCGGCGGAGGTAGAGAGGCACACCGTGGTACACGAGTGCCTCCCTGATGCAACTCCAGGGCAAGGTGTTGAAGGCGTTGGAGATGTCCAAGGACACCGCCAACATCACCTCGCCCCGGGCGACCGCATCCTCCGCCAGAGTCCTCACACGCATGATGGCATCCACAGTGGAACGCCACCGGCGGAACCCAAACTGGGTATTCGCCAGGTCCGGCCCCACTCTAGAGAGATGCTCGACGAGGCGCTTGGCAATTACTCTTTCAAAGAGTTTGCCCACCTCGTCGAGCAGCACTATGGGCCGGTACCCGGACGGCTCGTCCGCCGGGCGTCCCTTCTTGCGGATGAGGACCAGCTTCCCCGTCTTCCACATCTTCGGAAACTGGCCCCGCTCCATGCATGCGCTGAGGAACCCTCTCAGTCGGGGTTCGAGACCGTCTTCCCCTAGAGCTAGGACCCACGCGCGGCCTGGAATGCCGTCGGGTCCCGGGGCGGTGTTCTTCTTGGCCCTCAGCCTTCGCACCGCCAGCTCTAGTTCTACCCAAGTGACCTCGGGCACGTCGTCGCCAATCACCGCACTGGGCGCCGTACTGGGTGCCGTAGGCGACCGAGGCGGCGGAGCCATCTGCGGCGGAACATGTTCCGCTCGCGCCGGGAACAGGGAGTCGACCACTCCTCCGAGCAGAGCCGGTTCGAGCACCTGGGTCAGCGGAGGGGCCCGGGGGCGCAGCTTTTCTCTTACCATAAGGTAAGGCCGCCCCCATGGGTCCCGCTCCAGCGTCTCCAGGAGCCCCCGGTAACAAGCGGCCTTAGACCGCTTGATCTCCGCTCGGAGGGCATTCCGGGCCTCCCTGTATCCCTCGTGAAGCTCCGCCAGTCGGGGCTCCGAATCTGCGGTACGGCTACGCCTCCTACGGAGTCGAGCCCACCGGCGGTGCGTGATCACGCAGGCTTGACGCAGCCTCGCGATCTCCGCATTCCACCAGTAGACCCGACGCCTCGGATTATAGGCTGGAGCCCTAGGCATACCCGCATCGCAGACCCGTGTCATGGCCTCCCGGAACCAGGCCGCTTCATCGTCTATGTCGACAGGCCTGTCCGGCGCAATGGCCCAGGCCTGTACGATGGCGGCCTCCAGGAGGTCCTCCCGATTCAGTCGCCCCAACACCCAGCGCGGCTCGCGTTGGGCCGATATGACCGGCGCATCACCCGCAGGAGGGGAGACATCGAACCGAACGTATCGGTGATCCGATAGTGTCTCCACCTCCACGGCGACACGCCAGTCCCGCACGCGGAGTGACAGGGAAGCGCTCGCGAACGAAAGGTCTATGATCGACCTGCGCTCCCCCGCCACAAAGGTGCCCACATACGTGGCTTCGGCCCCGCGATTCTGGAGAACTAAGCCGAGAGAATCGGCCCAGCTCTCCAGAGCCCTGCCCCGCGCGTTCGTGCGCCGGGAACCCCAAGCCTGAGACCAGGCGTTGAAGTCCCCGAGCACAAGAACCTGGCGAGGCGTACAGGCATTGACGACGTCGGTCAGCCGCTCCAGCGACCGCCGATACTGCCCAATGAGTCGGTGTGACCCCGGCGTGAGATAAACGGCCACGACCGCAATCTCCCCTACACGCGCCGCTACGATGCCATGCTCCCTTGCGATCACTACAAGGGGAGGGGCACCCGCAGCGGCGTTATGCACCAGTGCCGCCGATCCATCCAGGTCGACCACCCAGGCGGGCCCGAGGGGCCGGTGAGTGTATGGATCGGCGACAGCGGCGACGTGTATGGACCACTGTGCCATGCTCTGGAGCAGAAGGGCCTGAGCATCGACACCGTGGCCCACGTTCGCCTGCAGGATGCGGAGCTGGGGATCCATTATGGAACCATCTCCGCATCCCGCACCGAACCGTTGGCGGAACGCCCGCCTCGCGGCAGCGGCTCCCCGCGGGTGCAGGCCTTACTGCCAACCCTATGGTCGGCCGGCTTGCCCTCCGCCGCACACCTGAAACAGTGCGGCGGAGCTTCGCAAGTACCGGCTCTGTGACCGGGTTGGCTGCAGCGGAAGCAACGGTCGCCGACCGTCACCTCCGCCTTGCACTGCACACCCACGTGGCCGGCCGACAGGCACCTGAAGCACCTGTCCGGCCGAGCCTGCAGGAGCCGTACCCGGACTCCCACAACGCCGCCTACCGCGAGGACCTTCTGTTCGGCAGCCTTTTGAGCTGCCGCGATGGGGCAGCCGACAACTGTTGCCCCCTGTCCGCGACGGCCGTAGCGAATCGCTCCGACCTTAACCGCCTCCAGGGGGCAACCCCCGGCCTCCGCCACGGTGGCCCGAATTTCTTCGGCCGTGATGGAGTCGTCCAGGTCCGAAATGCGCAGTTCTGCGCACTTGGTGGGCCTGGACACCCGGACGTCGGCCGCATCCAGCGTCTCCCTCAGCCTGCCTAGCCGCGATGGCATCGGCCTTGGGACCACTGGAGGCGCCAGGGACGTGGATGAGGCGGGCACCGGTCCGAGTGTGTGTCACTCGGAGGGTCCCCGCCACATCGAGGGCCCTCATATCTATGAGGCCCCTCGCCTGTTTGACCAGGTCCACGTACTGCACGCCCCTCTCCGTCGCCTCCGGTGTCATCGTTAAGACGACAGCGGTGGTACGGGGGACGCGCAGCCTTCCCGGCGCTCCCTTCGCGGCAGCCTGGGCCTTCTTGGCCCTTTTGGCTGCCTTTTTGCGGGCATTCCGCCTTTTTTTGGCCTCACCGACCACCTCCCAGCCCTCTGCCGGTGCAGAGCTACTGGAGGCAGTCGGGGCCGAAACCGGTGCCAGGGCCGGGGCAGGGACCGAGGACTTCTTGCCCTTGCCCTTCCCCTTTCCCCTGCCCTTAGCTTGGGCACCCCCGGCTGGTGCAGCGATAGTGGCCGGAGCAGCCGGCGCAGTGGGCGCGCCGCGGGCCGACTCCTGCGGGGTCCCCGCCGCCATCGTACGGATGGGGCCCCGTTTGACTGCCGCGGCGTATCCGCCATTCGGCTGCGCCAGGGGCGGACGACGGATGGAGTCCATTATGGCCTCCAGACAAATCCGCGTCCGCTCCTCGTGCGCCGCCTGCCGCGCTTCCATGGCGGCCATTGCCGCCATGCAGGCCTCCAGCGCGTTCGCGGACCCCGCCGGCACAGGCGTCTGCGCCTGCCAGGGCCGCGGCTGGGCGAGCCGCAACGTCGGCCTCGGCTGCGCCGGCAGCGGCGGCCGCGGGACCGCTAAGCGCGGCGGGAGCGGCGGCGGTGGCAAACGCGGTGGTGGTGCCGGTGACGTCGGTGGCGCCGGCTGCACCGGAGGAGAAGGCGGCGTCCCCGGCCGCACCGGCGACCTGGACCGAGATGGTGGCGATGGCGGTTCCGGCTGCGCTCCGACCCTCCGCCTCTCTGTGCGGGCCACACGGTCTTGGAGCGCCGCCAACTCAGCCGCCATCTTGGCCATCTCCCCGCGGTATTCCGCCGCCTGCCGCTCGGTTTCACCGAGCAAGGCCTCCTGACGCCTGCCGAGGTCAGCCCGCTCCTGCCGCGCACGGCCTAGCTCCGCCCTGAGCAGATTATATTGCTCCACTAGGCGGAGCGTCGACCGCATGAGCCGGTCCTCCTCCGGCGTCATAGCCCCAGTTCGGGCCTCAGCAAGGCCTTTAAGGGCCTCCACCACCTGGTTAGAGGTGGTGTCGCCGGCACAAGGCAAGGGCGCCGCCGAGGAGGAGGAACTCGGCGGCGCCATGACACCCTTCGGGACTGGGGCTGGGGCACGTTTTTGAGAGGCAGCCCTCTTGCCACCCCGCGTCTTTCGGCGACCGAGCGCCGCAAACTTGGGCGGGGGAGAAAGATAATCTCCCTCCTGTCCACTGCTGGACGTGGACCCGTCGGTCATGCTGACCTCCGGGTCCGGTTCAAAAGGCCGAAGGGGAGGAACCTTGTTCCTCTTTCCGGCTGAGCTCCGGGTCATTATACCCGGGCTGTTAGCCCTGCTCTGAGTGGCGGTGTCAAGTTGGTCTGACACCGCTTGGGACGCGACCTCCGCGTCGTGGTGCTGCGCGACCTCCGCGCAGACTGTTTCATTAGGTAGGGGGGTTTTTGGGTTTTTAACAAGATCTTCCATGATGTCCCACGAGTAGAACCGCTCTAATCACACTTCCTGGGTGACGGCCATTCCAGGAAGCGGGGTACATACTGTGGAGGTCCCCAGGTATCCACAGGTTTGAAGCGACTTCGCTGTCGGGTTTTCAGACTTTTCCTTGTCGCGGGCCGGCCAGTTAAGGCAAGCCCCACGGCCTCCAGGATATCGGCGTTCCCGAGTGTGGCTAGCACTCAGGTCGTTGTCGATATCTCGGAGGTTACGCGATGCGGGGGAGTAGCCAACTCTCCCAACGCCGACGGAGGCACGAATGCCCGTCAGCCCCTGCGCGAGCAGTGGGCCGACCCGTCCCCGGATCCTACGGATCCCGTCGCCTCTCCCATGTCTCCTCTGCTAAAGCAGAGGGGTACTGGGAGCGACGGCTAGCCCTGAAAAGGGCTGTTGAGGTGGGAGGAACCCTACGGATCCCTCCCCGCGGGCCTTGCAGGCCCGCCATACCACGACCCCCTCGTGCAATGGGGTCAGCTAGCCCTTAAAAGGGCTGTTGGAATGGAAGGGTGTCCTACGGACCCCTTCCCGCGGGCCTTGAAGGCCCGCCATCCCACGACCTCCTCGTGAGGTCAGCCGTCGGGTTATTTGTCAACGGCCAACAGAACTCCCAAGGTAGGAGTCTGTTAGCCGTTGTCCAGGGTGCACCAGCCCCCCCGCTTCCGCTCCCCAGGACCGCGGTCCAAAGGGGGAAGAAACGGAGAAGCCGACGTGGAGGTTACCCAACCAGCACCCCTGTTTGCTACAGTAATAATAAGTGTAATAATCAATAACACATTTGCTACACACTAATGTAATGAAATATTACATTTGCTATTTTTTACCTATTTTTCCAGAATTGGATCAGAATTTCACACAGGCAGAGCCACTCCCCGAGGAGGGCCAGACCGAGAGGTATGGCCCTGGGTCAGCCGGGGTGCGAGGGATATGTCGCATGACAACCTCACCTTCGGTCTAGCACTACGAACCAGAGACGGCGTGCGGTTTAGTCGGTTCGAGTCCGACATAACCTCCCCCTCCGGCCCCGGAGGGGTGGGTATCCGTGGGCATTTCCAGCACGTAAAAAAAACAGGCAGAGCCACTGGCAAAAGCTACTCGATTATATAGAAAATATCGTAATAATAATTCTATGTATTAAGCTCAAGGTATATAGAATATATAATTTGAGACAGGTTTACGGTTCGCCGTTAACATTGTCATTTTATGAGCTACACCGCCGCATTGGCGAAACGATAAACCGAAATAATAGCTATGCACAAACCTGGGGGGCTACTATAAAACATATTGTATCCGAAACCTCGGTGCTGTACGTACTCGAACGAGATAACTACTATGACGCTAGTTCGTATTTCTCAAGGTAGACAGGTCAGATGGCAGTTCAGAGACACTCTACATAATAAATAGAGAGAATAGAAAACATGATCACGGGCTCCAAATTAAAGCTTGGCATTCAAGTAAGATTCTTCATCTAGCCATTAATTCCAATCGCCGCATCTGAAGCTTTTTTATTACGCTTGTAATTTGGGTTCCGCTTTACCAGTCTAACTGCGGCTTTAGCTGAACTTTGATATTTTCTGTTAAGCGACCACCATCTATCCTCCACAACCCTAAGACAATTTTGAAGCTGCAGCTAGACCATTTGTTGGATTGTTTAGGGCTCCAACTACCCGTAACGACTGCCATAGATGTTCGTAAGGCAACTGTGCAAGATGATAATTGACACAAGATCTGGTAGTCATCATCAGATGATTTTTTTATATATATAGGACACGTCAATTTGACTTCATCTCGCCTGATGGTAAGCTGAAGGCAAAGTCTCATTATAGAGGGTCACCATTACATACACGTACCATGTTAACAATGGTGGCACTAAGCTCGACGGCCTCATCAGATGCTTTTTCACACCCCGCTTAAAGGACCTGGGACTGTAGGAAGAAGGAAACACGTGAGCTGGCAAGGAATCATCTACATAATCATCATCATCTTAACAGCAGTCCCGGTTGCGTCCAAGGCCCTTATCTCAGAGTCCGAGGTTCGCTTCCCGACCTTTTCTTCTGCACTTCGCATACTCTGTAAATTTTGCACGAGAAAAAAAACAAACTTCAATGTTTCATTCTCTGTAAGGTCTAAAAGAAGCTGTGATGTTGATAGGCAGTGACATCAAAGCTTTTGTACAATACTTACGTACACTTTAAGACTACTTTATGTTCTTGCTTTGCTTATAACATTAAAAAAATGTCAAGCATCCAAAATCCGATAGGGCCTCTTCAGACTGTGAGAAGAAAACTCACACTAAGGAAAGTGTAAAATGAGGTAACGATCAATAGCTTTTTAAAATGTGCTGAGTGAGCTAAAGCTAGATTTAGTAGAGGGGAAAATTTCTGCCATTAAGGCAAATTAATGCTAAGGTAATTTTTTAGGTTTATTATTCAAATAGCGCTGAATCAAACGTCACTATTATCATGGTGTACTGACACTAAGAAAATATATTTGGTGCATTATGTCTGTACTGCAGAATCTGGCAGAATCAATATACATTAGAATATTTGTAGATTTATTTAGTCGTACTCAAAAATGTGTTTAGTTTATTTTTATTTTTTTGATAAGTTAATTTAAATACTAAAAATTAGAAAAGTTTGTAAAACATTGTCGCCATCTAGTTATGACTCCTGAACTAAAAAGCTTCCTGCCTGCTTTTCGAAGTTACGAGTGTAACCATTTTTTGTTCCTGATTGTGCATGTGAATAAGAATTATATTATATTATCTGTGCTATTATAGACACTAGTAATTATTACAATGACCACCTACCTTGACGGTCTTATCAATGTATATTATTGCAAAGGCAGCGAAATACGCAATTGCAGGTCGAGTATGAGTATAAGCAGGCGAGAACTTCAATTTTACGATACAGGCAATTGCCATTTCGGTCGAGGCATATAAGAGCCAAGGAGTTACTGGAGCTAGTACACTTCGATATAAGTGGTCCAATGAGGAAGACATCTATGTCAGGTTTAAGATATTTTATTACCTTTATAGATGATTTTTCTGATGAAACAATTAAAGAATTTAAGTGTTTTGCTGAAACTCAAACTGGCAAGAAACTAAAAACTACTGTGGCGGTAAAGTATAAGACGCCAGAGGAGGTTTAGACTGGCAGAAAAGTTGACTTGAGTAACCTTAAAGTTTTTTTTGTAAAGCATATATGCACATTCCAGGCCAAAAGAGAATATAGTGCTTTTTTTTAAAAATGCAAGGAAATAAAAAAGGGCCTTTTACATAATAAATGTAATTAATAGATATTAAATTTTCATAAACTGTCATATATTTTTCTTTTGATTTTGCTGGAAGCAGGTTTTCCATCGCTAATTTAGCTTCCGATCTTAAATCTGGTGGAGTGCAGTCAATGTTCATTTCATTTTCATTTTCAGAATCATCGGAACTCATTTTAATTATTTTATTAACAAAATAACAACTACCGTCAAAATTTTCAATTCTTACTGTTTTTGCCGAAAATTAAACGCATCTGTGGCTGGCTATACAGCCACAAGAACGCAATGTGTACGATATATGAAAGAGTTCTAAATTCAAACAGCACACCGTTTCATTTCTGTATCTCTTAGGTTTATGTTTGAATAAAGTATTTTCTTTCTTTCTTTCTTACAACATTGCCGGCGCGCTCTTCGTTCTAAATTTAAAGAACGCGCCGGGCAGTGATTTTGGTTTTTCAGTCTACGTAAATATGATATCTACTTCGCGTGTCCTTTATTCATTAGTAACGACAATACTTCCGCGCATGTTTAAAAAAAAATTCACACCCCACTTAAAGGACCCGAGACTGTAGAAAGATGGAAACATGTCTTGTGTTGAAAACCTCAGTCTTTATGGTATGGAAAAAAAATCATCACACCGCTTGGATCTTGATTATTATTCTGCACCGTATGCGGGTGATATCTAGGGCCTACACGTGTTTCTTATATAGGAAAAGAGATAATGGGATTTAATTAATGTATTTGTAATTATATATTTTGTGTTGCTAACTGTAGCGTGATTTCATTTTCCCTATAGACTTTAGCAACAAACTACTTAATAGAAAAACTCATTTTACAAGTCAACCTGTGTACTTCTCTATACCATTATCGTATCAAGAAATTCAAGCGGTTCACTTTATTAATATTAATAGACATTTATAATTGGTAAAATATAAGTGCCAATGAATAAAAATAAAATAAATTTCCGAGAAGTTGAGCGATAAAAGAAAGCTTTGCTTTTCCGTGTTACTTTAACATAAAATCTTGAGAACGGCTGCCATAAAAACCGTAGTGGGTGCAACACCCTTAAGAGTCCCCTGCCCACCCCCTCAATGGGGTCCTATTCTTTTGAAAACCTTTGAAATATTGTCTTACAATTTTAGGTTGCAAAAAACGTCACGCAAGATTTTTATTAATATTTTTCATAATATCCCGCTTGAATATTTTATGCCCAAAGAGTTCTCCCTTTAGCCAGCTATATTGTTTGGTCACACATAATTGGGTATACCTTATTGACGTCAGCGGGCATTTTATACACGTTCCCTGTATTCGGTTTCACCGGGAAACATACGTCATAGCAATGGGCTTCAAAGTACAAACCTAGGACGTAACATAAATGTTGCATAAGTTTTTTATACCACTTGGTAGTAGGCAAGCACACGGCCCCCCTGATGGGAAGTGGTTACGGGGTATTTGAGCGTGTGTAACATCAGGGGCGTCACACTAGTTGTGCTGACCCTGTAAGACCTTTTAATGCCCTTCTTAAATAACCCCATATTGTATAGTCGTTTGAGAAAAATGTTTACATTAACGAACGATTTTAAAATGTTAAATAAAAATAAAATAAAATATTTTTTTTTTTTTCAATTTTTGTCCGTCTGTCTATCTGTTTGTTCCGGCTAATCTTTGAAATGGCTGGACCGATTTTAACGAGCCTTTTATTGGCAGGTAGCTGATTTATAAGGAAAATCTTAGGCTACTTTTATTTTAGAAAAATTTAATACTCAATAACGTTGACTCAACACTTAGCGATCATCACCGACATCCACGCGGGCGGAGCAGCGGGCAACAGCTAGTAACTATTATAGCAGATTACGTAGCATGAATATAACATCTCTGCAAACCCTTTCGAAAATAAAAAACCTTGAAAATAACACAAAAAGTCCCAACGCTATTACATAAATAGTATAGACCAAAATAACTATCAACCTCTTAATAGTAATTCCAAAAGT
Organism: Eilema caniola; assembly: GCA_949126895.1. Taxonomy (NCBI): domain Eukaryota; kingdom Metazoa; phylum Arthropoda; class Insecta; order Lepidoptera; family Erebidae; genus Eilema; species Eilema caniola. Next base: position 14,180,269 of record OX421488.1, read on the forward strand.
TACTCCCCATTTATTTGGTAAAACCAAATCAAAATTCCCTTGAAAATTACCGAGGACAGCACAAAGACTAGTATTCCCACAGACGATTGTTCTAGCGGGAGTCCCCCCTCCCCCCTTCGGTAGGGGTTACAATTAATTACGTCCCAATAACAGTAACAGACGGTGTGTTGCTTGTCCTTAAATGTTTTAGAGGAAAGTAGTTGTACTGCCAATGTTGGACTATTGGTGTGTAATTGAACGGCAAATGTTGGGTCAAATTAGTTTCTTTGTTCAATTTGTATTTGACCTAGTTTTAGTTTATTTCTTTGTCAATATAATTTTTGTAAGAATTGAGTGGAACGGTGGATAAAATATTTGAGTTTATTGTGACCGCCAGCCGAAGTGGAATGCTGATACCACGAATAAGACCCACTACTCCAAATAAATATATAAATATAAATTAGTATTTAAATAAAAGTTAGAAATTATCCCAATATCGGAAACTACACTACAGATTATTCAGACAATATTTGAAACTATATTAAACCTGAATTTTCCAAAGGAATATAAACGCGTTTAATTGAATTTCAACTGCACATATTTTTCAATAAAGAAGATTGACGAAACAGATTTATGAAGCGAGAGTAGAGGGAATTTATCGATCAGATTGAGAGCAATTTAAAGAAAGGTCAAGAGTATACGAATTCGGCGAGCATGTATGAAAACATGAAATTACCGTAGAGACACAAATGATGAATATAGAAGAAACGAAAAATGCCAGGATCATAGCGTAGTGGAATCATAAAATCAAGAATCAAAGATCAATCAATCTCATTTATTCAGTTTAGGCACATACGAACGTCAAAATTTTACAATTATGTCAAGAAATACTTAAAATAATATTAAATAAAGTAAATAAATCATTTGAGAATTATTCTTTCGCTGGATCTGTTAGTTGGTTTTACTGAGAAGATACCAGCAAATGTGTTTTTATTTAAAAAAAAATTATATTGTGCGAGCAAGCAAAAAGATTAAGATGACCGTGCATTTTTATCATTAAAGTATTCGTCTATTTTATAATGTCCCTTTTTACATGAAACGGAACGGACGTTTCAGAAAACATGTAATCTCTTAAGGTAAGCTGAAGGCAAAGTCTCAGGAAAGAGGGGCACCATAACATACATGGCGATGTAACAATGGCGGCCTCAGCTTGATGGCCTCATTAGAAAGATAGATAGCTAATTCTTTATTGTACACCAATAAATTTACATTAGGACAAATAGGTAGCATGTATACAGTTTAATGTACAATGGGTGGCCCTATGGGATTGATCTGACGCTGACTGTACCTACCTAATAGTAATATCTACCTAATAAGTAATGTATGGGGAGGGCTATGTCCAGCAGTGGACTAATATAGCCTGATGATGATGATGATGATGATGATGAAGTAATGTATAAAAAATTTTATTATGTTATCATCTTTTAGTTTTTTGACATTCAATTCTTTTCATTTTTATTTCATTCTGATTTATTATTATTATTGTAACTTACAAATTAAATTAAAATTAATTTCGAGTCAACTCAAATAAACATAAAATATGGGTTGTTAAATACCTGAAATAAATGAATTTTATTTATTTTATATTATTATCGCTGGAAGCGATTTCTTCCAGGCAACCTTGGGATGAACAGTAATATAAAGGCGCCCACTCACTAACAGTCCGCCTGCAGTCCGCCTGCAGTTCCTGATCTGTCCGGCGGCCTGCAGTCCTTAGCCGATGGCGCCCACACACTAAAGCGATTTTGGCCCACCGGCAATTCCCTGGTGTCAGTTTTGCGACCACACACTAGCAGTTGTGAGTTGTCAGTTTTAGGTCGTACGATCGCCTGCCGGTAATGGTCTAATATCAGTTACATAGAGAGTACGAAACAGTGCAAGCGATTTTCGACCTTATTGACATTTTCTTAATTACATATTTTTTCGCATAAATAAATGCTGCTGATCACGAATAAAGGAAAAAAAACTAGATTTCTTGTGATGTCAATAAGGTAGAAAATAGCTTGCACTACGTTATTCTTATTTAAGTACGTGCTAATCATTGTGGGAAATAGGTGTTAGCTATTTTGAACCTTATCGACTATGTGCATATGAAATATAGACGAGTATGTACAAAAAATGAATAAAATCTTAGTAAAAACTGACACAAAACGTCGATCCACAGGCCCGTTATGCTCGTTCGCCCTGACGGCCTAGTACTGTCCGGCTTAGAACTGTCCGGAATCGTTCGGCAGCCACACACTATCGGATCGTATTAGTCGTCAGTCCAAAATCGTTAACGAAACTGTTAGTGTGTGGGTTATTGCGATTAACTGACAGATTTATATCGTCCGGCCGTCGTCCGGTAAACTGATAGTGAGTGGGCGCCTTAACAAAACATAAGATATGGTGCAGTTATCAAAAGGGATAGATAAAGAGAGAAGTACAAATAAAATGAAATATGTAATAAATATACGGCTTTTAGTAAAGTATTATTAACAAATATATAAACAATTATAACACATCTTATATTATAAAAATGAATCGCTGAATGTGGTGCTAAGCGCAAATCTCGAGAAAAGCTGAACCGATTTCGTTATTTCTTTTTTTAGAATGATCCTTGCAGTGCAAAGATGATTCTAACGCAGAGAAATATTTAAAAAAGGGTTACGCCGTCACGGGAACGGCAACAGAACCTACGCGGATGAAGCCGTGGGCATCAGCTAGTGTAATATATAAATGAAAGGAACACAGCAATGAGTGAACACATAAATGCGAGCTATCATAGTGTACTAGATGCTTTTTCACACCCCACTTAAAGGACCAGGAACTATAGGAAGAAAGAAACAATGTTGTTGGTTAAAAAAAAATCTTCCAAGACTTTTACGGAGCGGCCAAGAACAGAGTCACTTTACCGCTTGGGTCTTGATGGAATATTCCGCATCTTATGCGGTAGACCTCTTTCCTCATTCTCTCATACAGTTCTCAACAATGTTCAATTCCTTAAACGAAAATATCAGATTACTTAAACCTATTTTTACCCGTGAAATCTAGTCTAAAACTGCAACACTACATAAGCATAAATCAGCTCAACAGTCAGCACTTGTCGCTTTAACCGAGTGGCTCCAACCCTCACTTTGTGCCACCAGGTGGCGCTAAAAGCGCTGACCTAAATACAGCCCTAACTTAATTGGGGAGCCAGTGAATCTAGGCGCGGGGGTCTGTTATTTCTGCACTGTTAATGGGCAGATCGATTGAGGCAATGCAGATGGGGGCAAAGAAAGTTGATTATTTTTAACTTATCACTTTGTAATATTCTGCTAAGAGGTTCATCCTAAGTCGTGATTTTTTTCCAATTCGTGGTATCCATACTAATATAATGAATGTGAAAGTAACACTGGCTGCCTGTCTGTATATCAGTTACGCTTTCACGCCCGAACTCTCTCAACTCACTGGATCGATTATAATGAAATTTGGTATAGAGTTAGATTAGAGCTTGAGAAAGAACATAGGCTATGTTTGGTCACGATAACCGACATCAACACATTCAGAGGCGCGGGCAACAGCTAGTAATTTTATTCTTTATTGAAATGTATTCCGTTACAATTTCTGAATTTCTTATAAAAAATTGAGGGGCTATTTTGTGTTTCTTACTTCCGAATTGACAGACTTTCATAACACCGTTCATCCCTTATTTTAATCCCTAAGGTGAATGTCGAAATGTTCCAATGTTTAAAAATACTTCCTTAGCGAATGAAGGCATTAATTTTCATTTTTGTTTAATGTTGATAAACAATCATAATAATTAAGTAACATAAATTGGCATAAACCCTAATATTTACAACTTCAAAACAATTGACATCAATATTTATATTCATGCTAATATGCCACAAAATGGGCAAACAGAATTCTGGAGCTTTTCCAAAATCCGTGCCGCATTTTAATTGCCTTACAAAATGTTCTCAGGTAAATTTAATCCGTATGATGATAGTATTCAAGATATATTTTAATACTTAATAGCTCCCAATCTGTTAATCTCGCAACATTATACCATCAGTTAAAACAAAATAATGATGCTTTAAACACCAACTCCCAATAATACAGAACTTATTCTCTTACTATCTAAACAAAGAATATTTATGGGACAATAAATAAATCCGCTAGTAACACTAACAAAATAATTGAAAAGATTTAAAAGGACGTAACCGCACATTATTGTTTTATCTGCCATTTAAATCGGAAATATCTCATTCGGACAGTTTCATTGTGAAATTTAACAAGATTTATACTGAAATACGAATAATAAGAAACTGTTTCAATTTCAAAATGGACTCCTTTTTTGTGTGTGTACTAACTGACGTAATGATGGAATTTTGTAAAAAGTTCTTAAAAATGAATGTAGAGGGCTTTAGAAGCAAGGGCAGGCTCATCCAGGCTCCACAGGGCGGATAGAGAGCAGAGTACGCCATAATAGCGTCGATAAGACCCATCATGGGGGAGTGAAGTAACTAGAGAGGTCATATGGCAGACACAGATGATCACCGAGCACGGAAGCTTTGGGCGGTATCTGTGTCGGAAAAGGAAAGACCCAACGCCCGAGTACCATCACTGCGATGCGAGCGAAGACTCGGGGCTACACACGCTCAACGAGTGTCCGGCGTGGGAGGCGCCGAGGCGGGAGCTAGCGGCGGCCCTAGGAATTGGAGTGAGAGCTCTCACGCTCGCCACCTTGCTTGCGGCGATGGTTCGCTGCGTGGGCGGCCGGCGCCTCGTTCTGCAAATAAGTTATGCTCCTGAAGGAGAATTCGCTATAGTATGAACCTATATGTGACCTATAGGGACTGATGGCGGTTGGAGCAAACTAGCCCTAGAGTGAAGACTGTGAAAAGGCAAATAGAAGGTGGGAGGCTTAGCCAGATGGACTGATGCCCTGAAAAATTTAGCTCAATGCACATGGCGAAGGATCGGAAGCAATGGCGCACATTGAGAGAGGCCTATGTCCAGTAATAGACTGCGACAGGCTAATTATTTGATTGATATGACGTAAGCCAATCAACTTTTTTTTAAGCAAATTCTTTTTCAAGTTCCGACCTGAGAGTACAGAGCGTGAAAAAGACCTTTCTGGTAAAACCAACCTTACTCGCATGTTGATACATTCCTTTATTGACAGACAAGGCTCTGATGCAAGCTTTCCTTTCAAGATTAGTGAACAGCGGTAACGCTCGAAAGTTTACATTAGTGAAATAGAGATTTTTATTATACCTTTAAGGACAGTAATCGTGGCCAAAGAACGTCTGCAATACCAGGGTCGTATACAATTAGGAGAATGGACCCTGGGACAGAGCCAGTTTTGGATGCAACCGGATTGGTACTCGAATGAAGGAGAACACCATGGAAATATTTACACCCTCTCTTTATTTTACAAAAAGATATCTATATCCGTCAATACAAAGACGAAAATATCGTCGGCAAATAACCAGCCCCTCTAGACAAGTGGCAATTCGTTAGCGGGTGTTTGATGGAATAGAATGACGAATGTATGGGATTTGACGTATCTGACAGTCGTTAACGCATGTCATAAACGTCAAATCCCATATATTTGTCATTCTATTCCATCAAACGCCGGCTAGCGAATTGCCACTTGTCTAGAGGGGCTGTTCATTTTTATATATTTCTCACAAACAACAAGTAGACTACTAAAAATGCCTACCGCAACATTTCACCCGGGAACCCGCCCTAATTGCCATGTACGACACCCCTGGGAAGATATGACGTGGACATTGTCCTACATCACTGGGAAACACGTGGTACTGGACACTATGGAAACTTTATTAATAATTAAAAAGATATAACATTCATAATTGTTAATGACTTTTACACTGTGTTTATTATTCTTACTAATGATATAAATGGGATTGTTAGTTAGTTTAATTAAGCTGCTAATGGCCCTCTGGACAACCTTAATAGACCTATGAGGTCACTTTTTATGATTTTATTGAAAAAAAAAGCAAATGAATCATGAATCGCGCGTGATTCGGAACGCAGCGTTAGTGCAGTAGATAGTTGTAAATTGTCTAGGCAAAAGACGGTATAGCGCGTGTCTAGAAGACAAACGTGCTAATTTAAAGGATTGTACGTTCAAATATCAATACTATGTTGATGGAATAGAAGTTGATGGAATAGAAGAATAATAAATAATAGGCTAAGCGGGAAAGGTTAAAAAAAATTACTTAGCCTATAATACAACCCCCCCCCCCCCCTTCCTAGGAGGGCCAGACCGAGAGGAATGACCCTGGTTCAGCCGGAGTGCGAGGGATATATCGCGAGACAACCTCACCTGCGGCCTAGCACAACGACCTATAGACGGCGTGCGGTTTAGTCAGTTGGAGTCCGACATAACCTCCCCCTCCGGCTCCAGAGGGGGGGAGGGTATTTCTCACACGTAAAAAAGCCTATAATACCCCCCCTCACCCCCCCGTTTGTACTTCGACTCGCACGTGGCCGATTTTCGGGTATCTGTTCCCACAACCAGTTTCCGCACCTGGATCCGCGCCTGCACAAGTTTGATTCAAGATTCAACTATTTTTTTTTTCTTCCGTGTTAGGTTCGCGATTGACTTCTATATCACCTATTGGTATGCGACGGAAGTGGTGGAACACGCTTGCCTAGAAGTAATCTATTCACTCTCTTGAAGACACCGAAGTTACAGCTACAGAACCACAGATTCAGGGACCAGAGATTGATAAAGCTCAGTGATATGAAGCTGTATGCGGACCTAACACATTGCAAAGTTAAGCAATATTAACCAGCCCCTCTAGACAAGTGGCAAATCACTTGCCAGCGTTTGATGGAATAGAATGACGAATGTATGGGATTTGACGTTTATGACATGCGTTAACGACTGACGCAAACGTCAAATCCAATACATTCGTCATTCTATTCCATAAAACGCCGGCTAGCGAATTGCCACTTGTCTAGAGGGGCAGGCCAGTTTTAGAATGGGTCGTAGGACGTCAAACTTATAACTGTCAAGAGGCAACGTTGCTAGATGGTTGTATGGTTACTATCGGATAAAGAATAGTCCTATTCCTTAGTCGCTTTCTATGATACCCACGGGAAGAGATAGATTGGCCCTATTTTGCTCCATCAGTAACCATCACGACCACACTCAGTACTTAATAACACATCCATACTAAACATTAGTAAATCGTAAATGCGAAAGTAACTCTGTCTGTCTGTCTGTCTGTCTGTATGTTACGCTTTCACGCCTAAACTACTGAACCGATCTTGATGAAATTTGGTAGAGGTGTAGATTAGACCTTGAGAAAGGACATAGGCTATGTTTGGTCGCGATAACCGACATCCACGCGGGCGGAGCCGCGGGCAAAAGCTAGTATACTATAAGTACACAGTAACCTTTATAATAAATCCGCCTTCATACCATCAACTTCACCTCAAGCAAAATCCGAACTAAGTAAAATAATGTAGTTACAATAACAACTTCTATAAGGTTTCTCCTGAAGTGTGGCAGCCATACAAACGTCATACAAACAATTTACATGTGTTGTCACGTGATTTCCAACGTGGGTACTATATTTGCAAAGTATAGTTTCAGCTCAGAGCTCAGTTAGAGTATTCCTGATAGAATGCGACTGGCCACAGGTTCGAGTCCTGTTCTAGATATTAACCTGTTTTTAAGATTTTTTTTAGGTTTATTTATTTGTAAATTATATATTAATTTCACTTACGAAGTATACGCGGGGGACTTGCCAATATTTTTCTAAAATGTTGATAGAAAATACATACCTGAAACAAAAATAAAACACTTAGAAATGGTATCATATACGCAGTAAGTTGGTAATTAGGAAAACAAAAAACCAATGACTTGAATTTTCATAAAACATTTAATTTTTATGTACGACACATTATTTAACTATATTTAACTTAACCTTGCAATAACCTAATTAAACGATATAGTCGCATAAATTCGAAGTCAAAGCCAAATCAAGAAAATTGGTTATTCTGTAAACATCAATAAAACACCACTTATTGAAATCCAACAGTAAAAAAAACAGCAAATCGACGACTGGTTTGCCATACAGCCTCGTTCTAAGAAAACTCAACGGGGTTCTTTATTCAGTACTATTTACAAACTAAGGGACAGAAATTTAAAATTGTGCACTACGAATAGTACATTACTACAGAGGCCGGGAAGAAAGGGGTTGCCGGCCGAAGATATATAGATGGCCGAGCGAAGCGAGGCCGGATAGGTCGGAGGCAGGCAACCCCATATTTCCCGCCGAGGTATGTATAGTGCTTTTCTCAAACAGGCAATGAAATAAACAACAAAAAAATTAAAGATTTATTTTTAAAGAAATTAAAAGCAAACAAGATAAAAACTAAAACTCACGTGTATATTACTATTTCGTCTATTTTAGCTTGATTTTAACAGAAAACATTAACATTTATGTTCATTATCATGTTACTTAAAAAAAGTATAAAGGCACGTTTCTGAACGAACAGTGACACTTATCATTGTTATAAATGTCAATTTGTTGCAACTAAATTAGGTAAATATTAATATTTCAATGCTTATATGTATAGTTAAGAAAACAATTGATAATAATGTGTTATAAATTATGTTAATGTGGATTTTTTATGTAAATAAAACTGCTCTAAGTACATACCAAGTCGTTTATTGTTTTTTTTATAATAGATACGCATAGTGGCATAGTGTCGATACCTTTGCCACAAATTTATGTGGAATCGAAATTAAAAAAGAGGACTTCTCCGGCCTAGGCCTTGCAAGGTTTGTATGAAATTCCATTACCGGCCACTGGTCCTAGCCGCGCCTGAAACGTCATACTTCGCAGCCTATTAAGAGGAACGTAATTTCAATATTTCATTGCATGTTTGAGAAAATACATATAATTATATTGTATAGGAGTACAAGTCAAACTCAACCCTTCTTTTTTCGCGTCATCACAGGCAGTTAAAATACTTTTCGCAGATATTTGAAAAGACCACATCAAAAAGTAACTAAAACCATTAAAACGTAAAAGTAAACTTAATTTAAAAATACTAAAATATTCAAGAGTCAATCTCTAAGTAATGTTATTAATTAAAGCCTACATTACGCTGGTATTTAATAAGGACGTATGTGTATCGAGCCGCCCCAGATGCATTAATTTACTCCACCCCATACTGATGGGGTGGGTGAATGTTGGGGGAGGATGGGGTGAGCTGACTCATTTTCCTGTAAAGGGCAAGCTTTTCTTGTTCGTCTGGGACCCGAGAAATCGTGTGAATCATTGACCTTTTTAAGCAGTATGAAATTAAAGCTAAACGAATTGTGGTTATACATGGTAACTTACTTTTAAGAATTTATAATTGTTGTAAAAAATATGAAACATATAAGGTTAATACTTTGTTCTTATCTTAATGTAGGGAAAAATACCTCTATAATGTGGAATAGTACAAGTGTTTTCATTGAAGATAGGGAAAAATACCGTTTCGTAGTTATTACAGCCAAATAGATACGTTAATTTCTGATACTACTAGGGTATCAGAAGAAAAGAAGAAAGGTATTTAGATGCATTCCCGGCGCGGTTCTCGATAGCAACAATACGTGTATTTGTTATCTTTGGTGTAGCATAAAACGCTTCCGAGAGTGCAAAAGCCGTTGCCCTCGGTCCCGTATTTCCCTCTACTTTTTGTTAACTAACTCTGAACATTATTTATGACTCATATCATTATCTTAAAATTTCGTGTTTACAATTTAATACTGTAACCTAAAGTGGATTTTAAGTCAAATCCAGTCATAAATAGTCAAAAATGATACTGAAAAAAGAAACAGAACTGACTTCAACAACGTAATATAATATAAACTCACACCTTTATCCCCGAAGGGGTAGGCAGAGGTGCTAGCACCCACATTTCGCCAGTTTATGTTTAGGTCCCAATGTAATAGGTGGCGAGCCTATTGCTATTAACCGGGCACTTATAAACCTGCGATAAACTGACTTCAATATATCATAAATATCAATTGCTATATTATTAAGCTGACTTTGTATTGATAAAGCGTATGAAGTTAAATTACCCAGGTTCTCGCATATAAGCAACATCTGCAAAGATATCGTGTATCAATAATTAAAGATGAAATTAGACGGGTGTGGCGCGATGAGCGAGAAAGGCTCGCTGACATCGCTGCACGCGCCCGAAGGCGGCTCGGGCGTCGGAGGGCGCAGACTGACCTCCGCCCCCCATGAGCGCGGGCCTGAGGGTGACGGGTGGAGCCGCCCGTCACCCTAGCAGAAGCAGGCCACGGCGGCGGCGCGCATCGTAGGACGATGCGCGCCTCCCCACACCGGGGTTGAGTCAGGGACCGCGTGGTCCCCCCCTTCCCGAGGAGGGCCAGACCGAGAGGGATGGCCCTGGGTCAGCCGGGGTGCGAGGGATATGTCGCATGACAACCTCACCTTCGGCCTAGCACTACGACCCAGAGACGGCGTGCGGTTTAGTCGGTTCGAGTCCGACATAACCTCCCCCTCCGGCTCCGGAGGGGTGGGTATCCGTGGGGATTTCCCGCACGTAAAAAAAAAAAAAAAGACCCGTTCCGCAGATTTTCCGTGGAACATCGGAATATTCGAATGAATCGAATACCACGATGTAATCGTTCACGAAAAATCTGCGAAACGAATCAACTATTTCTTTTATCTGACGTTTATGCACACACAAAAAATTACACAAATTGGATGGCGGGCTTTTCCACCGTCTAATTTGAGTAATATTTTTTGTACAATGGTAATGCTTATTTAAAGGAATTTCTCCCAGCAGACTGGCGAGAGGAGATCGTGAAGGGCAAGAAAAGTGGTTTGTGAATAATTGCTTTCGCGTGCTGGTCGTGCTATTCGCTTGGACGCTTATTAAAGTAGTGCTTCTTATGTGATTTTACCCTTAGATTTGTTATTATTCTGAATACTTTTAGGTGAAATTTTTGAACCAATTAGCACCTATGCTAACTTTTCCTACAGATACTGTTTATATTGGAGACTGATGGCGCTTGGTGGAATCTACTAAATAATTGAATAATACACTTTATTGCACTTATGAGAGTGTATGGTATACACATTTTTTTTTAAACCCACATTTAAAAAAATAGTATTTAATAATTTAAAACCATTGTTAGGTAAACCTTTTAAAAAAAAACTCTCTGGAAAGTAAAAGTAAAAAAAAAAAAAAAAAGTAAAAATTTATTTATTTGCCATTACAAAACTGCTTATAATTACATACATGTGTTACCGGGAGTGCACACAACAGTTTTACATAGGAACAAGTCCGGTATTGCTAAAAGCTTCCTACACTAGGCTAAGCCTGTCCTGTAGGAACCCTTTTTTTTTTTTTTTTCTGGTTGAAGTGCCTTTAATGCTATCACTATTGTTTTATATAAAAATCTATCAAACATGCAATCCAAGAAGTCCAAGCATTTAATTTAAGATTTCACATCAAGCGTTTTAAAAAGCTTTCCGTGTATTCATAGGACCAGGGAAGTAAGGTTTTTAAAATAAGTTCCTTAGCTTCACTCATTGACAATTTACCTATGAAGCAGATTTTATTTATTCTGTTGTATATCTGAGGCTTCATGTAGGCACTAAAACGTCTTGCGAATTCCGTTTTTACTACAGTAAGAGGAAGCTTGTAAACCCGTTTCAAGATCATGTCCCCATGGTAACCAGAGCTGATCACCTGCTTATGGGTTAGCAAAGCTATTCTTAGGATGTATATCCTCCTGACGCTCAGCAGCTGAGTTTCTTCGTATAACAAGTTAGTAGAATAACGGAAAGGTTTATTAATCATAGTTTTTAAGTGTATTATTCAATATTATAGAACATTTTTTTTTTCACCGAGTCAAAACGAAAACTCTGAAAAGTAAAATTGTATTATTCAATATTATTGAATAAAACACTTTTACTCTTCACAGAGTTTTTTTTTAATTTTGAACCTGACCGCTTTCACTTCACAGCATTCTCAAATATGTTATCCTACAAAATCACATTATCATTAACAGCTCATCATTCCATTAAATTTTGATATGGGTATATCTTTTAACTAACCGATTCATCCTACTATCCTACTAGTTCTACCACTATATTATATATGCGAAAGTTTGTAAGTATGAATGAATGTTTGTAACTCATTCGCTTAAAAACTACCGAATGGATTTCTACAATTTATAACGATAACCGATATTATAGCGATACCGACATTCATACATCCGAAATTTTATTCATAACCGCTATCTACTTTTCCCCAAATCTCTAGTTCCCCACCTCTATTTCCCGCCACTGAAGCTTAATTGGGTGCATGCCCCAGGCTCCTACTTAGACCAAATAAGTTTACATCGCTATTACACGTGTTGCCGCCTAAGTAAACACCCTTACGGGACGCCCACTTATCTCCTAGATTCTGGCCTTGTTCGTGAAGCGTAGGTAATATTTTTGTTTAATTTAGACTTCTGTTTAGATTGACTAGGTTGTTATTTTTGGCTAGATATGTTTGACTTGGTGGTTGGTTCGTAGGCAGTGGTGACGAATACGGTTAAGGCTCGGTGTAATTGGTTTTGTGTTCTAGTGTACAATATTTTATGTTACTGTTGCCGTCAACTAGCTCAATCAGCCGTTCAATTAACTGCCTAGGCTGCTAACTAAACGGCGCCATTCAATTAACGGCCTGAATGATATTCAGAAGAAACGTTTATTACGACATTTAATAACCTATATTTTTGAAGTGAAAACTTCTTTAGCGGCGTTGGATGGGTGTAAAATGTTAAGGAAGCGTCAGGATTAGTTGACCTTTGAACCGTAACCGACGACTGACGTCATACAAGATTAGGTACAGACTATCTATTTTGCAAGTTACGATAGATAGCGTCGTAGCTTAAACGGTAAGCACGTCGACTGTAAGTCCTTATAGTTTCAGATAGTATCGGGTTCAAACCACCTGGCCTTCAGTGATTTTTTGTGATTGTTTTTCTTGTTATAATTTATTACTTTTGGTGATTATTTTTTCTTTTTGTAATTTATTACTTTTTATGATTGTTTTTTCTTTCTGTAATTTATTATTTTTTGTGATTATTTTTTCTTTTCATAATTTATTAATTTCTTCTGACAGAAAATTAGCAGAAAATAAGTGATAGGTTCTATGATTAGTCCTATATTATAAGTATGGTATGGTATGTTCTTTTTTATCTTTTTCTATGTATATAACGAAGAAAGAAAAAAAGAAAATGTTTTCACTTCTGCCGGCACTCCCAGAGTGCAACCCGTCTTTTTTTTATACCACTTAGGTGGCTGACAAGCACACGGCCCACCTGGTTGGCTAATGCTTAGGCCATTCGTAAGAGGGGCGCCACCCTGAAATAAGACAGAAAATTACATCCATACATACTTGTACTTACACCTGTAAATCCCCGACGGGGTACGCAGAGATGTCTGCACAGACATTTAGTGATAAGTTCATTGAAAAGGTTACGCAATCCGACTTAGATAGGTTAGGTTAGAAGGACCTCCGCTCTGCTCCCGAATTAGCCTTCGTGATAATTTTTATAACCATGTAGAAATACGTCATTTTTATAGCTGTTTAATTAAATGGCTAGGTAAGTAGTTAAACGTCATCGATTCAAGCTATTTGCCTAGTTGTTTAATGAAATGGCTAAACACCATTCAGGCCGCTAATTAAACGGCGCCGTTCAGTAAAGAGCCTAGGCAGTTAATAAACGGCTGATTAAGCTCGTTGGCTGCGATGTAGCTATAGTGAGACTTACTTACTAATATCTAAATATCAAACATAACTAATTAGAAGGATATTGGAGATTCGCGATAATCGATTTTTCAGAGACCGCATTTTGATTGATCGCGATTATAATAACCATCAGAAAAAAATGTGGTGCTCCAGGATTGCCGACAGAAGTTAAAACAGTCAATTCACAATTCACAATTTATGTAATGGGTACTACTTAAGATCTTCTTTTTCATCCTTCTGCATCCGATGCTTTTCAACTTGGAGTCTGGGGTCCGCTTTTACCAGTCTAATTGCGGATTTGGCTAAACTTCAATATTTTCCGTGAAGCTACTGCCATATGACCTCCGTTAAAGGCGATATCGAAGCATTGCAGCTTTTTGAAGAATCCAACTACCCATAACGACTGTCATAAATGTTTGTATGACATACGGGAGCGACAGCTTACGTGCTCTCCGAGGCAAGACCAGACCAATGCAAATACCCATATTTAAGCATACAATTTGCACTGAGCGGAGATCAAACCGCCCTCTGTCAAAAAGCTGTCACAGAATTTAAAATCTAAATCGTTGTATCATCATGACGTCAGAATCTATCTGACCTAGCGAGAGGGATGTGACGATGACGCGAGTTTCAGTTCACCCAAAAAAAAATCTACGAGAACTGCCCAACGCGTCTAAAAGAGTTTTCACTAAAAAATAGAAGATATATCTTCTATCATTATCATTAAAAGCATATCCCAGCAGATTCGTTCCTCGTCTCACGCAATCCTTATAAATACCACCTAACTGCATGCCTGACCAACTTATACTAGGCGATAAAAATCTCCTCGTATACAGAATAACGAACCAATTACATGTCCAAACAATTTATTACCAAGTCCCCAAGGTGACCTGGAATAACTACACAATGTAGTTACACAAAACTGCTTTTATTTGAGTGTGTTGGCCTTAAGATGTGTTTTTATAAGGCGAACGGATTGTCGCTGATTGTTACTTGACTGGTTAGTCGGCGATAACAATACATTAGTAAGGCCAATGTCAAGAAGACAGAGAGATGAAAAAGAAGATGAACAGAAGAGAAAAGGGAGGTTGCTATACAAACATCTATGGCAGTCGTTACTGGTAGTTGGAACCCTCAAAAATCCAACAGCTGGTCTAGCTGCAATGCTTCGATATCGCCTTTGGGTTGTGGAAGTTCAGATGGCAGTCGCTTCACGAAAAATATCGAAGTTTAGCCAAATCTTCAGTTAGACTAGTAAAAGCGGACCCTAGAATCAAAGTTGAAAAGCTTCGGATGCGACAAGGATTAACGCTAGAAAGAAGAAGAAAGAGTAGATTCTATTAGAGCATAATAGCTTACCTCCTTACCAATTTCATACCTTCTATTTTCCTATTTTAAGGAAAAGGAAAGAACCTTCTCCATATTTGATTGGGCATTGTAATACATAAAAAGTTTGCTATAAAGAGCAATAATTAGCCGAGTACAATTTGCCTGATGTAAGTGTCCCATATCTAGCGGTAATTTATAATTTACGCGCTTTTGCTTGTTCATACGAAAATTAAACATGAACCTCGCGGTCCAAGGTTTTTTTTCGAAGAAATGATTTAAATTAGCCCCTAGGCTGTTATAAAATAAAAGTCATTTTTGAAAGCACGCCATTTATCCTTATTTTTTGGTTTACATTTCTTGGGCGGGTTTATTCTACTTTATACTGAAATAGTAACGTTATAATTACGTTCTAACGGCTGAATGGATCTAGCTGTAATTTATTAATTGATACAGGGATAGATTGGTGTCTAGAATGACTTAGCAGTTGATAGAAATGTGATGGCACAAATTTGTCACAAATTTCGGCCGGGTGGGTACCACCATGCACGATTGCGAAAAGCCCTCCATTGTAATCCAATCTGGGTAGGATTACGTTCAGGGGTCAGCAAGTGCATTGCCGGGCAGGGGGATTGTGGTCGCAGCACTAGTGGAGCCGGTGGGTGTCACGCCGTGCTGCGACGATAATCCTCTTTTGATGAGGCCGTCAAGCTGAGTGCCACCATTCTTATCATGGTACGTGTATGTAATGGTGATCCTCTTTCCTGAGACTTTGCCTTCAGCTTACCATCAGGTGAGGTGAAGTCAAATTAACATGTCCTATATATAAAAAAGGCTTTTTATCTCGGAAACAAGTTTCCATAGGTTGTGAAAAGCAAAATACTATACAGGCGAAGTCACGATCAAGAGTTTGTTATGCACAAATAGTGTGTATCCCTGAAGTAAATTCTTTATTCTATCTGTTTCTGAACATCAAGAACGAATTCCGCCTTTTGCATTCTAATTTTGTATTAGTGCAAAAACTTAAAATAAATAAATGAAAAGTTGTAATTATTACAGAATCGTAACAAGTGGAAACATACTGTCTCTGCTTATACAACTGGGAAAGAGGCGTGACTATATGTATGTATGAAATGACTAAGAAGTATTAAAAAGTTGGCTCTGGCTACACGTTATTATCAAATCCCTGTAGACACACAATAAAAATATAAAAAATCATAAAGCTTTAAAAAAAAGATGTTTACTCAATCGAAGGTCCAAAATATTACAAAAGAAATGTCCACCTTCAGCATTTCGAAACCCAATGATCAAATAGGTCAATGTCTGGTCGCGCGTCACGCAGACCAAGGATTTATACCTGGACGACGTATTTATAGCACACCGTAATATACAAAGTCATCGATACTAAATCGTTAACACGAAATATATTGTAACTAGCCGGTTCTCCCCGGCTTTACACGTATACCTACCTGTCTACAATACTTTTTAAATAATGTATGTGAATCTGCCGGATTTGTTGAGCTTTATTATGAATACTCCGCTTCCTTGGGTAGTAGTGTGATACGAGATAGCTCATAATCTTCTTTATTAAACGGAGCTATTCAACACACCAAAAAAAAAAGTTTTTTTGACCAGTGCCACCCCTCTCGCTCTGGCCCTCCTAGGAAGGGGGAATTTGAAATAGTAATGCCTGAGTTAAACGCGTTTAAACAAACAAACTCTTTAGCTTTATAATATTATGCTCCACGTATGTGGTTGTCGGCTATCGCAACATTTGCTCATCTCTTCAATTCTACAGAACCGATTGCAATAAAACAAACATAAGATTTTTAGTCTGGAGGCCTTTAAAAACCGCATTATAATATTCAAAATCGCGGACAGAAAGCCAAGAATTGAAAAATATATTTTTTGTTTAATATCTATTCTAAAATTATAAAGAGGAAGGATGTGTATTTTTATATCTAGTTGGCTGTGACATAAATCACTACATAGTATAAAACAAAGTCGTTTTCTCTGCCCCTATATCCCTATATATGCTTAAATCTTTAAAACTACGCAACGGATTTTTATGCGGTTTTTTAATAGATAGAGTGATTGAAGAGAAAGTTATGTATAATATATGCTTAATATAGTAAAGGGTGCAGCGGGAACGGGATCTGACGCCACGCGGGCGGAACAAAATTGGCGGTACGAAGTTCGCCGGGTCAGCTAGTACGTTTATATGAATCTTTGAATGGAGAAACAACGTGTCCGTTATCAAGCTATGTTAGTTTTTTCTCAGAATAATGTATCCAGACTATGCATTGATGAAGTCGGTCTGTGTTATAGTACGGTAGATCATGGAGTTATATGGATATTTATTATTTGTATGAGTCATCATTATAAATATAAAACGGAGGAATTTGCAGTAATCTCGATAGCGGTAAAATTTGATAGCGAAGATTTGCTGCTTCATATCGAAGTTATGGTAGAGTATTGATAACTCGAATTTCAAGTGAAACACCAACAAAATGAGTATTTAGAGGTTCAAAGAAATTGTAGGATATGTTTCGAATTCACAGTTTATCTAAAACATAAATAATCAATAATTTCATGTGATGAAGTCTGCTACGTATTCATCTCATTGATATTACAAGCTTTTATAAGTTTCATCTGTCCCGTTGTTTGTTATCAAATCTTGCAAATTAAATTTGTAATTCTGTAATTTTTGACATTTCGATTTTGACTTATTTTAACTTTTTTTTTACTTGACTTTAATTTTTCATATTTATTCAATTTCTTGGGCATAATAACTGTTAAGAACGCTTATTTAGTTTGATTTGTTAGACAATGTTGTATGCAGAAATTTCTGTGAGACATGCTGTACACCATTATATTTATGTTAACATCTTTATACCTGACCATGTTTCGTGCAATAAATGAATTTACTTACTTACTTACTAATTTCAGCTCAATCAGCAACCGTGAAATATTCACGGTTGCTGATTGAGCTGAAATTTTGCATGCATGTATAAATCGGATAACAATGCAATATCTGATCAGATGATGGACCTGGAAGCTGGCCATAGGAACTCTGTAATTAAACGACGCAACCCCATCGAGTTTAGGCTCGATTAATTTGTCTTTACGAGTACCTCGGTTGGCGTGATACAACTTTATTTCATTTCAATAAAACATAATAAAAGCGAGTTAAAAAAAAAGGTTTTTTAAAGTGAGAGACTTGTTGTTTCTAAATTCATCTGATAGAAATAAACTTTATCAGCGTAATGCGTGCACTGCGCCAACGTTTATAGGCATGGTACAATTTTTTGTTATTAATTTTCTTCTTCGTCTTTTTCATCCTAGCGTTAATCATCTTCAATGAAATCACTTGTACTATTCAATATTATTTATTAAAAACCCTGAATCCCGGTTGCATCCAAAGCTTTCAACTCGGCGTCTGGTGGTCGCTGTACCAGTCCAACCGAGGATTTGGCTAAACTGAAGCGACTACTGACCTCCACAACCCAAAGGCGATATCGAAGCATTGCAGTTGTTGGAATTTTGAGGGTTCCAACTGCGCGTAACGACTGCGATAGATGTTTGCATGCTCACCGGGACCGACAGCTTGACATGCTCTCCGAGGCACGACCAGACCAATGCAAATACCCATATTCATGCATACAAATATTTGCTTTGAGCGGGGTTCGAGCCCGCGCCTCGTGCGTTTCGGCCGCGTTCACTAGCGCTACGCCATGAAGGCTGTCATTCAGATTTCTTGTTCTTTGTTCTGTCATTTGTCAATTTATGTATGTATGTGAAGAGGGCGGATACACATAAATAAATAAATATCCGCATGGTATGTGTAGATACGACATCAAATGCGAAAACGTGCAACATATAATAATGAATAATAAATA
Organism: Eilema caniola; assembly: GCA_949126895.1. Classification (NCBI taxonomy): domain Eukaryota; kingdom Metazoa; phylum Arthropoda; class Insecta; order Lepidoptera; family Erebidae; genus Eilema; species Eilema caniola. The sequence goes on from OX421488.1 coordinate 14,199,312, forward strand.
TAACGCATACTATGTCAGTCCTCTAGAATTTTATTAATGTTTTCAGAATTTGTTTCTGCAAAATTACTTCAGAAGTATTTGGGACCTTCTATTTAAATATTAACTCAGCCTTTGGGTCTCTGCACAACGCTTATAATAAATTATAGGGTAAGTAGAACATGTCCCTTGAATATTATAAAACGTCTAAATATATTGGATAAGACCATCATTAGGACATAATATTGGACGGAAAGAACTGCTCGTAAGGACTTGTAGTTTTAGAAGCATAAGGCGGGTTAAATAGTAATAGGTGGAAAACATATATTCGGGTATCTGCATCCATATCCGCAAATATCCGAGGAAGAAAAAATATCATTATTGTTTTAGCGGATCGTTTACCTTCTTCAGAGACTTCTTATGAGTTTGTTTTACTCTGATTAAAGTTTAATTTTCAATACAAAATAATTCTATACACAGATGATTGTGTAACAATGAATAAGAAAATTTAATTAATTATCAATTTGAATGTAATGGGAATTTAAATTAAATATTCAGTTAATTTAAAAAGTCAGCATTCGTATCCGCGGATCTCGAAAAAATTTCCTTTTCGTTCTTATACGTTATCGGATACGTTACCGATTCGGATACGTTATCCGCAAAAATACAATTTTATAGATACGGTACACCACTAATAGATATTCACTCAATAATAAACCACTTGAAAAACAACTTTAAACACACACACTTCGATTATAAACAGCATAATTGCGTGGGGTACTTCGTTAGATGGTAGATGCGCCCTGCATGTGGTAAGCAGCCATCTTATTTTGAGATAGACATAGACTATGTTTGGATAATCGATATCCACGTGGGTGGACCCGCGGGCAAAAGCTAATAGAATATAAAAAAATCTCAAGAAATCATCCCGATATGAAAAATGTGCCCGAGATCGAGAAAAGACCGAGATTGTAGAAAGGGCTTAGGCAGTTTAGAAACAGAAATAAATATGGCAAATATATTCTTGCTGTAATTTGTATAGTTGCCAAGTTACCAGTCATATCCATAATATATTTAATATAATTAAGTTTATGATCATATCGCTCAACCTAGTACACCAAACGCTGCAAGCTTACTATCCAGCAAAAATATTTTAAAGTAGCCAAAATTATTCATTGCCTACATTGCAATAATAAAATTCCGCTTTGATTTTTCTGCAATTTCACCATATATATCGTCTTTACTCTGATGTATAAGCGCATCTCGTCCATAGGCCACGGTAACCACTTTCCATCAGATGGGCTGTGTGCTTGTCTGTCACCTAAGTGGTATAAATAACTCGCTCACTGAATAATGAAGGTAACTCAGAGGCAACTGCAAAAAATGATGATGACCATCAATAAAAATACAATCGTTTGTATGTTAATACTAACGTGTTAGACTCTGATTTATAAAAAAATCTATATAGCACTAGTTGATCTGCCCGGCTTTACTAGTGACAAATTGTGAAACCACGTATAAACCCCTTTGAGCCCTAAATTAGAGCTCACTGGAGAGTTCTTGTGCTGTCAGTGGGAAGACCAAAGGCTATTCCTGCTTTGTCAGAATCTCTCTGTTTATAGGGTCGGCACCACTGGTGTTGCACACATTCATAGGCCACGCTAACCACTTCCCATCAGGTGGGCCGTGTGCAAGTCTGCCGCCTCAGTTGTATAAGTTGTATTATTTACAGACTAAAAAAGTTGACTAAGATAGTAAAAAGTGAATCGCTCAGCCGGGACTCGAACCCGCGATCTTTCCCTTACAGGGGGAATTCTCTGACCACTGAGCCACCGAACTACGCCTGAAGCAATCAATTTTTTTCCCATCTTAATCGATTTAAAAAGTTAGCATAATAATTGCTTCAAAATTTCATTTAGTAAAAAAAAAAAATAGTCTGCAAATAAAGTATGGAAGTCTTCCAAATTTCTTGATATTATATATGATCACTGTTCCACTGCCTTGAATAGTAGCGGGATGATTTATCTATACTAATATCATAAATGCAAAAGTAACTCTGTCTGTCTGTGTGTTACGCTTTCACGCCTAAACCACTGAACCGAGTTTAGAAAAAAATTGGTACAGAGGTAGATTAGACATAGGCTATATTTGGTCGCGATGACCGATATCCAGCTAGTAACCTGTAACTGTGCCCCGAGTGCGAATTACATTTGAATTCGTAACTTAAACGTATCGAAATAACGAAGCATTGTGATTGGTCCACAGTAGGCAGGCGGCCAATCGCGTTGCTCCGTTCTCTGAATACGTTTTATGAATTCGAATTTATTATTCGTGCCAGGGGCACTGTTCTTGATCAACGAAGGACTTTTCAATTCGTACCAGCAGTTCCTGGGTTAGCGCGCACAATCAATCAATCAAACAAACAAACTCTTCAGCTTTATAATACACACACCGGCAGAATTAGCGGAACTCAAAAAAAGGACGTTATAAAATAGTTAGCTTTATTTTTAAACAAATAATAATTAAACATGAAACAACAGTTAAATTAACATGTTTTGACATTACTTTGCAACACCATACTTAAAGTTTAATAAGAAAAAAACTTAACTAAACAAAATGTATTTTTCTTAGATTTTTCGCAGCATGCCCAGACGGATCGACCTTAATCAGGACACGGGGAAACACTCGTAATTAAACATTCATTTAATTAATTTTAAACCGTCATAAAATCTAAAAATTTCATTTTTTTCTCTGTTTTCGTGTCACTTCGAAATCTAATCTAATAATCTCCTTTTTTGTGTTCCACTAATTCTGCCAGTGTGTCTATTAGTATAGATATAGTATCGACATATATTTATATCCATCATCATCTACCATCACACCTGACCTCGTAACTATTAACCTACAGTCAATGGTTCACCTGCCCATCTGTTCCCACGAAAATAAACAAACCGGACATTGAACTGTGGTCTTTACGGAGCTTTAATGTATAAAACTGATTGCTTTGATGTTGGGATTGAACGGGAACCAGCTGGAGGTCGCAGGTTTGAAGTTACGAGATATTTCTTCATCTCTTAAAAACACAATAGAAGGGTAAATCTATTATTTGAAGGGCATACTTTGTTATTGTTCAGATGGATATACGCCAAAAATAAAGCAAAAATATATGTTGTTTATATATAAAAACCTTTTGTATTCGCGTGAGTACGTCATTGAACTTCTCGTGAGATCCAATTTTCTAACAGGTCCTTGGTTCTTCAAATAGGATTTTTTTTACTTCACTTCGTAGACAAGCACACGGCCCACCTGATGGAAAGTGGTTACCGTGGCCTATGGACTTGTGCAACACCAGGGGCGTCACATTCGCGCTGCCGACCCTGTTAGAACAAAGAGTTTCCGTGTCGTCAGTGTAAAAGATAAAGCAGGACTTGCCTTTGGTCTTCCCACTGACAGCACAAAAACTCTCCAGTAAGCTCTGGCTACCCTACTCACGGCCGGGAACACAACACGAGGTTATTATGGCCGCGGTATTTTGTAGGGCGGAGGTACTTCCCCAGACGGATAATTAGGATAGTGCTGCAATCATGATTTAGAATTATTTTTTACACGTTAAAGGTCGAGACCAGTCTTCGGTGCTAAATCTAGTTCATAGAATAATATTTCTGTTTGTTAAGCATGTAAGCGAGTGGTTTGATTAGTTAAGATGAAAATACCCCCCATACCGGGGGCGAGTCGGGGACCGCGTGGTCCCCCCTCCCGAGAAAGGCCAGACCGAGAGGAATGGCCCTGGGTCAGCCGGGGTGCGAGGGATATGTCACGAGACAACCTCACCTTCGGCCTAGCACATCGACCCACAGACGGCTTGCGGTTTAGTCGGTTCGAGTCCGACATAACCTCCCCCTTCGGCTCCGAAGGGGGGGGGGGGTATCAGTGGGGATTTCCCGCACGTAAAAAAAAAGGTGAAATGGTATGCTAATACCGATTGTTATTATGATTATATCCTAGGACAAACTATCTTAATGACAGCAATGACAGAGCAATATAACTATCTCTAGTATTTAGGGAGTAGGGCTGAGTCCCACCCTTGTTAACATGGTACGTGTTTGTAATGTTGACACTCTTTCCGAAACTTTGCCTTTACTTACCATCAGGTGAGGTGAATTTGAAATGCCGTGTCCTATACAAAAAAAATACTTAAAATAATATAAGTAAGGAGAAAATCAGTTACAGTTTCAATCTACGAACTCTCCATTTATTTTTCGGAGGTGTCATGAAACACGAATAATACCCTTGACACTACCAAAGGTGTCATTAGGGGCCATCCATTAACCACGTAAGGCTTGAAAGGGGGGAGGGGAGGGGTTTGACAAATATCACGTAATATCACAAGGATGTAGTAAAGTATCACTTGTATTTATTTTTCGTCATTCGTGCGATTTCTGAACCGAAAAGTCTAGTCTTGTCTATCTAGATGTTTTTATAATGGCACTTAATTTCTAGTACTACCTGTTAATTAAATCGATTTAAATAGAAAAAATTGAATGGTCTATCAGACCGGTAGCTTAGTGGTCAAAGCATTGCCCCTGTAAGTCATAGATCGTGGGTTCAAACCCCGCCTAGACCGATTCATTTTTTTCTATTTAAATTGATTTGAATATTTAGCATGAAATATGCTTAATTTTTTTATTTAAACCTGTATTTAATGATAATATCCTAAAAAATAAGATTCTTTGTAGGTACTAAAATACATGTGATGTTGGGGACGTATCACCAAGGGGGAGGGGGAGGTAAAATTGCTAAAAAAAAATCACGTGATTAATGGACGGCCCCTTAGCAGTTGCCACGGGGCCGCCACTCAAATCTTTAGTCATAAGCCGGGTAACTGCACAAACCTGAAGTTTAGTTTGAACTACATACAATAATTATTGAAACAATGTCAGCTGTGACTGACCTAGCATTGTCTTTATTCATCACACCCCTGTTAAATATTTTGATGGCCATAACAATCCGATGGGTTGGACGTCCGCCAAAAACCCGCCTCTGTATGGTGACTATGAAATATTGTTTACTTGAAATGCGAAATCATTGTTTTCTCGTTTCTATACTCGCGTTTCAAGCTTACATACAAGGTTCAATGACTGGAGAACAAGTGTATGAAACACTAAATCTATACTCATATTATAAATAGAAATCACTTACATTTTCCCTTTCCTTGCCTTGTGTCTGCTTGTTCGTCTCTCACGGGTAAACCACTGAACCGATTTTGATGAAATTAGGTATAGGGGTAGACTAGACCTTGAGAAAGGAAATAGGCTATGTTGTTCACATCCAAGCGGGCGGAGCTACAGGTTTAAGCTAGTAAATATAAAATAGAATCAAACAGGTAAATATAGAATCAGATGTTGGGCTGTTGTTTCACCATTTTTTGTGCTGAATTGCCCTTTGTGAACCCCCGGTAGAAGCGGTTATGTTGGATTCGAACCTATTAAAACCGCACAGCGACTCGGATCTTCGGGGAGTGGTGTAAAATCGGCTAAGATATATCCCTCGCACCCATAGAAACATTTTAGGATGGAGCGCCCATGTGAGCGGGAAACGTATGGTAACAGTTTAGTCAATAACTGTCCTATGAGAAAGGCACTTTCGAATGCTTACTGTTAAGACTAGCTTGTAATAATATTGTTAAAATGCCCATCTTGTGCTATTTCCAACTATAAAAAAAAAATAGATCTGAATGTCAAAAATAAAGGTATTTCTTATCTCTCGTGACTATTTATGAACAGTTAATAAGCTGCCACGCGTAACATGCAGTAAACACTGAGTATGGCCGTTCTATCATAATATATTTCTGTGCTCGCATCCCAGCTGACCCAAGGTCATCTCCGGCTGAAGATAGGCCTCTCGGGTATTTCGTCCACTATAGAAAGAAAGGTAGCATTATCAACCACCCTGTAAGGGAAAGATCGTGGGTTCGAGTCCCAACTGGGCATTCACTTTTTCCTATCTTAATCGATTTGAAAAGTTAGCATAGTAAATGCTTCAAAATTTAATTCAACCACATAATGCTTCCCAATTTGCCTCCAAAGTATGCACTTTAGAGTCCGAGATGCGCTTATTGTTTTTGATTGGTATTCCCGTGAGCTACATCCATTTGACCTTACAAGCTGAGAGTAAACTTGCACCAGAGCATCGTCTGTTCTCAAGTAGGTTTCCATGCAAGGATGGTCAAGGAACTAGAACTCTGTTTACCCGGAGAATGGTGTAAGCATCAGTGGCGAGTGGTCCCTATAACACGATTTCTGCCGGATTACTCTGCAACGGGAAGCTGTGGTAGAGATATTTACGTTTATACTCTAATAAATAATATATTTTCCACCGGCTTCGCTTTTGATAATTATCAGTCTTCGCCACTGGTAACAATATCTATTGTATTTTGACTATTAATACTGTTGATTGATGGCACTTGGTGGAAATTGTTGTTTCACATATTGAAAATACTTGTACTTTTTCTACAGTGTGGAAAAAGTACAAGTGTTTTCAATGTGTGAATATGTATTGTATGTAGAATAGCACCACCAGCAGCACACATAGATGTTACATCTACAAACAAAACAAATTTCATATTTTTAAACTCTTTACAAACAAAATAACTCATTTGTGTCTATAAACTATTTCGTAAAGCAACGGTTTTGTTTTTTCTTTGTTCTACACGTTCGTCTGATTCTGTGTCTGGCTACGAATCGAAATATTTTTAACCTTGGGTTCAAGGTTGGGTTATAGACTTAAGGTTAGACAGTTTTCTCGTAGTTCAAATACCTCACAATATACTTAATCGTGTTCGCAGCGTTAATAAACGCAAAAGTCACATACCACATTATTTCGTACCTTCTAACTATTATCCTCTTCATCCCAGCGTTAATCCCAGTCGCATCCAAAGCTTTCTTGGACTCTGGGGTCCGCTTTACCAGTCTAACTGCGTAATTGGCTGAACTTTGATATTTTCCGTGAAGCGACTGCCATCTGACCTCCACAACCCAAAGACAATATCGAAGCATTGCGGTAAGACCAGTTGTTGAATTTTTGAGGACTCCTTAACGACTGCAATAGATGTTCGTTTGGCAACCGGGACCGACGGTTTAACGTGCTCTCCGAGGCACGACCAGGCCCCCGATTCTACTAATTTTATGACATAACAACACCACTGTCATACCGCTGACATTGCATAAAATGTCATTAAATTTTGGACTTTATGTCTTAGTCTTAAAGTCCAAAATGAAAAATGAAAGGATTTTTAACATTTTTCATTCACTCTACAAAATTGACATTTAATTTTAGACTTTAACGGCATACAATTAAAGTCTAAAGTTAAATGGGATTTGTTACGGTGTTTGTGGTACAATGAAAAAAATTAGCAGAATCAGGGCCCAGACCATATTCATGCATATACAAATATTCGCAGTTTTGCTTAGCCACTGAGGTTCACTGCCTATAACAATATTTCTACATATCTTCTCTTTTATCACCCTGAAAATTAACGTAATACATTCCAAATTACCAATCATCTTTGTTTTAAAAGCTCTATGTAAACAAATTTCATGCCTAAAATTGTAACACAGAATGATAGAACTGATTTTGATAAAATTTGGTATAAAGATAGATACGATCATGAGAAAGGACATAGACTATATTTGGTCGCGATAACCGATATACACTCGAGCAGAGACACGGACATTAGCTAGTATGAAGTAGATTTAATTTTGTCTTCTAAAGATGCTATAACACATTTTAACACAGCATAATCAACGTCAGTATAACGCTTATAGAAAGTTATACTGTGGCATAACTTAACAAGCTAGTGTTAGAGGTTTTAGAATAAACATACTTCTGTAATTTTATGGTAAAAACATAATATATATTATACATTAGACACACACAGACCTATGCAAATCGCTACATAGTATAAAACAAAGTCGCTTTTTATCCTATATTTTTTATCCCATTGTATGCTTAAATCTTTAAAACTACGCAACGGATTTTGAAGCGGTTTTCTTTAATAGATAGAATGATTTAAGAGGTAGGTTTATATGTATAATGCATGTTTAATATAGTAGAGGGTGCAGCGGCAACGGGATCTGACGCCACGCGTGCGGAAAAATATTGGCGGTACGAAGTTCGCCGGGTCAGCTAGTGTTTAATATGCAATATTTACACTGAGGAAGAAGATCTTGTTCCTAGACACAAAAATTGACAACTCTTTGCAAACGGTAAACTGATATATTTTTTTTCATGGCATATAAATTCAACATACTTATAGCATACCGATGATATTGTGTCGTTAATGGAGTTGAAAGATTAACATAATGGATGTCATGTTTTTGTAATGTTTCCATTTGCAACAGTCAGTATCTCATATATATTACGTTCAGTTTTCAGCGTGAAATTTTAATTGGTGAACTTTAACAGCGTCCAATATGAAAGTGTTTCGTGTAAATTAAAAATAAATATAAATAACTGATTGACGGGAAGAATTCAGAGATTCGAGAAAGCTGTGACCTGAAAGAGAATGAACGAGGCTTCAAAACGGTATGCTAGAGTGGCTTGACCACGAAGCGAATGAGTACGAATGCAGTGAGTACGAGTACGAAAGCACAGGTGAATGCGCAGACTAGCTGGGGCCGAACTCGCTACATATTAGGACACTAACCTAATTCTCTTGACATTATAATAATTCTGTTGACATTATAATAAGTCGGTTGACATTACAATAATTCTTTTGAAATTCATAATTTAATTTGATTTGATTTAATTTGATAGATAATATAATTTTCAATAACTAATAAAACTGCAATTGAAGATTTGTATGCTGTAGTCTACGGCTAAACATGCTGTGCTTGTACATTATTGTAAGATCCATGTTACCATGTTTAAAGGCAAATAAATTATTCTTATTCTTATTCTTAATCTTAATAAATAACTTTTTCCATCCTTTCGATTCTCTCGATCGTAAAACTGACTCCTTTACCATTAAGCTTCGAAATTCCACGCTAACAATGTATACTCCATACATAAATACTTAATGATGAAGTCATGTAGAAGTCAAGTATTTAATAAAATTATAATGTCTGCACAAATACTAATCCATGGTCACTGTATAGGTACTATGTAAACAATCTCTGAATCACAGATTGTAGACGAAAAAATTGTAAACATTGGCACAGGTTCGAATCCGAGGCGCGACATTGTGTAGACGATTAAAATCAACAATCTAGTAAAAATGTTAATATTACAAGCCATTGATTTTACAAATATAGCTCGTGCCGCGTGGGTAATCGTGTTTGCCTCTAAAGAAGCTTCCTCACTGAGCAAAATATTTGAGACAAACTGTTTTTGTTCTATTTTGTGCTCGTGCTTCACCATTGACGGCTTTATTGCAGATTAAGCTGCAATAAAGCCGTTCTGAGCCTGTTCTGTATGAATTATATTAATCATTATGTTTTATACGTGAAAACCTGTTAATTCTATAGTTCTACGCATGCAAAACATTGATGGCAATTTAAACACATTGAAAAGTCCAGGATTTTTTTAATTTAACTTTAGTGCATAGTACAATACAATCATTCTAAAGATTAGTGATGAAAAACACAGTACGATGAAAGAATCTCATGCAGTAAAACCTGAGAGCAGTTTCTTTCTTAAGTTTGCGCGAATACCACTAATTGAATCTGTTAAAGTATCAGTTAAATAGTGGTTTTATTTCAGAGAACAATATCAAAAATACACTTTACTTCAAGTATTCATTGGTCAATTTTAACCATCGTTTTTCAGTAACAAAATAACAAATAATTTGCAGCAAACAGTCCGCCTGCTGCAGCTCCCACCTACATTAAATGCGCCTTCCATTACTCCACAGTAATGAAAATAACAACTCAACACATAAACCCGCGTGGTTGGGTCGTGAAACACATTCAGCAACTGTTATGGTCCTCACTGCTCCCACCTACTAGATTTATGCGCCGTGATAATATAAAGCATCATTTAATTTTACACCGGCCACTCGTTTTATTTATAATTCCTCTACGTCAAGCACAAGAGGGGTTTGTGTTCAAATGAAACAAAACGAAAATGACTAAGCTCTCACTTCAAGTACCTAAATGTTCCATTTCATGCCCTTTGTGAAAGACGTTTTGGTACGGACGTTTCCAAATGAATTTGAAATTTAAGTACAGATCAGTAAATGATCTGTACTTAAATTTCAAATTCATTTGTTTACGTTAAATACCGGACGGTCTTTACAGGTTGCATTCCAAACCAACTCAAGGATACCATCCACCTCGGCAATTGGTCTCTCGGGTCCCCATGTTGTGCCTCTGCATGCTTTCCACTGTGCTCTTTACTAGGCAGAGCGTAGGGTGAAGGGTGGAGCACCATAGCAGAAGCAGACCACGGCGACGGCGCGACTCCGGGACAAGTCGAGTATCCCTCCCATTCCTCTCGGTCTGGCCCTAGGTCAGCTGGGGTGCGAGGGATACGTCGTCTGACCACCTCACCTTCGGCCCAGCACAACGACCCACAGACGGCGTGCGGTCAAGTCGGTTCGAGTCCGACATAAAATCCCCCTCCGAGGAGGTATCCGTGGGCATTAAAACTAGCCAGAGTGACACGTGGAAAATCTACAAGCAGCCCTTTACAAGGCCACCTCGGCCAGAATTCGCCACAGGCGGCACTGTCACCTCGTGAAAGAGAGGCGCTGCTATTTCCGTTCCCCAGGGCGCACCTCGTGGAGGTTCTGGATCTAGAACCCAACTGCTGTCTGACTCTAAACTATCCGAACTGACAGTTTTTCGTAAGTCCATGCATGGTGCGGTTTTTACGTAGGCTAAACTGAACTAAACCCTAATAAGGGAGACGTTTAACACAAAAGCAACTCTTTTCTATTTATCAATATATTGGTAATACCTACACCAAAATATCAACGGTTCATCCCCACAAGTCGTGCGTTATCTACATGGCTGTTCTTTCATCAGAGACCCGATTTGAAAGTATTTAATACGAGAGAGGAAAATTCGAGATTGCAGCACATATTTTAAGAAAAATATTGCATGTTTTTTTTTGCGTTAGGTTAGAGCATTAGCTTAAGCTGACATGTAGTTTCAATACAATTTCGCTTGGGTTTTTTAGCTGTGTTTTAACTGCTATCTGACTTCCCAGGAATTGTGGACAGCGATCAACCACTGACTGATTTGTTTAAGTTACCCATAAGTTGAAATGACGACTATTCACAACTGGAACCGTCTTTTAACGTAGCACGTAAGATATTGCAGTTATAACTATGCGGTTACCCTTACAAAAAGCTTATTTTTTTAAATAAGCGTACGAAATCTCTAAAATTCCCTCTAAACCTTCCAACTAAGCTAAACTGCTTGTGCTAGGAGTGGATTCACGTCGGTAGTTTAATGACCAGTATACGAACCCGGGACCTCTCGATCATAATTCCTTAACCAAGAAGTTACTGTCGCTTTTATTAATTTATTATTATTTATGATCGTTTACCAAACAGTATGTACATCTGAAATCAGGATCGAATTGTTTTATCTAGAGTCCCGAATACGGCTCTTTATCTTAAAAATTGTTTTGCAATGTGTGGTCGTATTTATAATGCAATACCTAAAAGTTTAAAGGAACTTCCAACCTCTAAATTTCTAACAAAGTTGAAAACATGGCTCATAGAAAAATGTTTTTATACGATAGAGGAATTGGAAAAATGTAAGGGTGAACTATGACTGAATACTACTATTATTATTGGCAATTATTGAGCCAACCTATTTCCATAATGCTAATAATAAACTTATAATAAACTGTATAATAAAAAATATTGACATGCTAATAATTTTCACAAATGTTTTTAATGACTTGTTTTATGCTATTGACATTTATATACTGACATTCAATTTAATTTATTGTATTCTTTGTAACTGTAGAAATTCCATGCATGTGCTGAAATAATAAATATATTGTAGTGTACCTAAACTCATATTGACACCTAATGTATAATAAAATGTTTGCATGCCATAAAATGGTAAATGTGCTGTACAAACAATAATTATAACACCTGTATAACCATATTTAAGCAAATAAAATGAATTTGAATTTGAATTTGACGCTTCTTTCATTCTTACCGAAAACCACAAAGGATAGGTTAAGAAATGCTACTCGTGTGCCTTCATTCACCTACACCTCGGTTTATCAAGAACAGCTGGACTTCCACAGTTCTGTTAAAATATTTACCTCGACTACTCCACCGCCATAGCCATTGAAGTTTTCAAAATAGAATTTATAACACTTAAATTTTAATTTGCACATTTCATATGCCACTTGAATTTTAACACTTGCGTCAAACCACTCAAGGCGTAATTGTAAGTGGAGTTTATTTTTAAATCTCTTGGTCTGTACTGGAATTAATTGGATACTGGAATTATTGAGTACTAATAATTGCTGAATTGCGAATGTGTCCCGGACTGTTGTCCCGGCTACCGGAAAAAAGGTGTACTGGATACAGTGGATGCGCAAATCAGAGGATCGGGTGCAAACATACACCTTAGAAGAGGTATATGTATGTTCAGTAGTTAACTGTAATAGTCTCATCGATTGATATTAAGTAATTTTAATATGTAAACCTACCTACAGTCCCGGGTCCTTTAACAAGCTGAGTGCCACCATTGTTAACATGGTACGTGTATGTAATAGTGACCCTCTATCCTGAGACTTTGCTTTCAGCTTACCATCAGGCGAGGTGAAGTCAAATTGACTTATCCTATAAAAAAAACCCCTGGAAAATTTTGGCACTCTTTATGTCTGTCAATCATAATAATACCCAAAATAGATTATCTCGGTCACGTGTCATACACGATATATACAGGTTGCTACAGTTAGTCATGATGGGAAAAGTTGAGGAGAATGAAAGTCTTAGTTGCGGAACAATCAGGCGTTGACCAGTATTGCCTCCGTTGAACAACTGTTCCGGTTGGGTGTTAACAGCAAGCAATATAAGGAGCTGGCGGCTAATCTTCAGGACTGAAGAGGTACTATAAAACGTTGTAAATAGGTAAGAATATAATAAATGCAAAAAATTGTATGCATGACAAGTTACATCGATAGATATTTGTTATTTTATTACACCATATTCGCTGAACGTATCTGTATGAAATTGGGCACAAAGTTAGATTGTTAGTCTTTGTGCTAAAAACTATATGCTTAGTATCCATTCATTCATTGTATACAAATGTGCCTTTTTTAAACAACTGATGTGGCAGAAGCGCACGGTCCATCTGATGGAAAGTGGTTACCGTGGCCTTTGGACGTGTGCAACACCAGGGATGTCAAACTCGTGCTGCCGACGCTGTAAATACAGAGAGTTTCTGTGCCGTCAGTGTAGAAGACAAAGCAGGAATAGTCTTTGGTCTTCCCACTGACAGCACAAAATCTCTCCAGTGAGCCCTGGCTACCCTAATCACCGCCGGGAACATAATACGAGGTTATTATGGCTGCGATATTCTGTAGGGCGGAGGTACTTCCCCAGTCGGACTGCTCAATTAGATGGAAATACCGTCGTGTCCTACCTCCTTTAATTATAAGAATTAAAAAGTGCCTACTAAAATAAACTTTTAAAGATATTCCTACTACATAAAAATCAAATGCCAGACGTTTAGATTTCAAAGCAAAATAGTTAATAATTATCTTCGATAATAATGTAAACAAGTCGCGAAAAAGAAAACTAAAATTTTGCCAACTAAATTTACAATTCCGTAGTCTGCCGACAAAAATAGCAATGTAGGTTACACCATCAGCCGACAAAAATATATCGGCAACTTCCATTACTGCGTATGTTAGCATCGCTATAACACATTATACATTTATATCCATATATAGCCAGAGATCATCATCAATCACTGCGGATCCCTCACCGCACCCGTATTCATAGACCGGTCGATAAAAGAATTATGCATATTTTTATATCCATAGATATGTTGAAAAGATTACGGTTGATCACACGCTCACAAATCTGATCTATTTCAAGATTGGATTGAGTTAGGGTTGTTAAGGCTGTAAATATGTACAGCCTGTGTATTGTTAAGCGGTTACCGTTACCTTAGCAAAGGAAATGGTAAGTAGATAGGAAAAAATAAAGGAAGAGAGTTAAGGTGCCAGACACGTTCGCAAATTATATGAAATCTTAGCTGTTGCTCACGACAATGCCCACGCGATTGATTTATCAATTTGATTAATTAATTTCAATGTAAAAAACATTTATTTTGTGTTAATCTTTAGTAATTTCAGACGCGGACTGTGCTTGACTTATTTTCTACTAGCGTTTGCCCGCGGCTCCGCCCGCGTGGATGTCGGTTATCGCGACCAAACATAGCCTATGTCCTTTCTCAAGGTCTAGTCTACCCCTATACCAAATTTCATCAAAATTGGTTCATTGGTGTAGAAAGACGGACAAACAGATGCACACACTTTCCCACTTATAACATTAATATGGATTTCATCTGTATTCCAAATGGCTTCGTCTCAAAATATCTAGAAGCGTAAACGAATACATATCAAACGTCCATTATCAAATTGCAATATAGGCTCCTTCATTACACGTCACATTCTTGATACATCGCTCTCATCAAATTAAACTTTGTCCGTATTTGTTAACTTCATGAATGTCTCTCTATTATGTACTCCACACATGACTTTTGAAGTGAAAACTTCTTTAGCGGCGTTGGATGGATGGCCTTTGAACCGTAACCGACGACTGACGTCATACAACTTTAGCTACAGATTGTTTATTTTGTTAGATACTCTAAGAAGTTTCGTAGCTTAGCGGTAAGCGCTTCGACTGTAAGTCCTTATGGTTTCAGATAGTACCGGGTTCGAACCTAGGCTTCTGACACTTTTTGTGATAATTTTTTCTTTTTGTAATTTATTACTTTTTGTGATTACTTTCTTTTTGTAATTCATAAATTTCTTCAGACAGAAAATTTGTGATAGGTTCTATTTGATTAGATTGGCGCTATATTATATATAGGTATGGTATGGTATGGTATGTTCTTGTTATCTTTTTCTCTGTATATAACGAAGAAAGAAAGAAAAGTTTTCACTTCTGCCGGCACTCCCGGACTCCCGGCCGTCTTTTTTTTTATAGAATGGGTAGTAACCGACATTACTAATAGTCTAAAACCTCTTTAGCTAACATAGATTTGTCTTCAGGCGGAATGCTATTGCTTGTGTTAGGAGTAGAACCTGCTGTTAGGAGACCTCTCGATGTTAAGGCCGCCTACCAATAAGCTAACGACGCTTTTTTTTGTAGTAATAGTAACTGTTGAATGATCTCCCTGCTCTGGTTTTCCTAAGCGACTACAGGGTTCTTCGAGACAGGAATTCGAACATTCTTACAGAGTCAGCAGCATTAATGTTACGCCTCTGGTGTTTCACACGTCCTTAGGCTACGGTAACTAATAAAACAATTGAAACAATATTCTGATCTTATTCTAGAAAAGCAGTTCAGTCTTCAGATCCAAGAAGTCCTGGCTTGTCGTCGAAAATGGTGACTTGCGTGCAAATGGTTTCACTGCCATGGACGCCCAAGATCGTTTGAAGTGGTGGAGAAAAAGCCCGGAGGTCAGGGTCCGTCCCCCTGACCTCCGGGTTCACCCGTGGCAAATGGTTTTTATTTTTAGAAATATTTTAGTTAACCTAACATCAGCTATCTGCCAGTGAAAGTCCTTTTTTTTATGTAGGACACGTCAATTTGACTTCCCCTCGCCTGATGGTAAGCTGAAGGCAAAGTCTCAGAAAAGAGGGTCACCATTACAAACACTTACCATGTTAACAATGGTGGCACTCAGCTTGACGGCCTCAACAGATGCTTTTTCACGCCCCCGCTTAAAGGACCCAGGACTGTAGGAAGAAGGAAACACGTGAGCTGGCAAGGAGTTCCAGGTCTTAATGGTGCGACAAAGAAAGGAGTCACCAAACCGCTTGGTTCTTGAAGGAATATTCTGCACCGTATACGGGTGACATCTAAGCCCTGCTCGTGTTGTCCTATGTAGGAAAGGAGAGGGCGGGACCAGTTGGAAGAGCTCATCAGAACATTCACCATGGTAGAGACGGTAAAACACTGCCAAGGATGCAACATCTCTACGCATCTGCAAAGGCTCAAGGGTGCTTGTGACCTCGAGATTCCCAATAATGCGGACCGCACGTCGCTGCAACCTGTCGATAGCATCTAATAAGTACTTTGCGGAGCCATCCCAGAGATGCGAGCAGTATTCCACGCAGGACCGAATTTGGGTCTTGTATAGAAAACACCGCTGCTCCGGCGTGAAAAACCGTCTTACTCTGTTCAAGACTCCGAGTTTACGCGAGGCTGTTTTGATGATACTCTCGATGTAGTTTTTGTTATTAAGTTTGCAGCGAACATCCATACCGAGGACAGTCAGGTTGTCCTGCAGTGGCAGTGGAGTGCTCTGAAGAGTGGGAAGGGGAAGGAAAGAAGATACCTTTGCTGTGAACGCACATGCCTGTGTCTTCTTGGCATTGAACTCGACCAGGTTCTCAGAGCCCCATTGGGAAATGTTGTTCAGGATCCGGTCAAGCTCAGTGACAAGAAGCTGCCTTTTATCTGCGATATCCGACTGCTTATCCGCAGGACGTCCATGATAACTCCCGTGCAAGGTGCTATCATCTGCATAGCAATGAATGCTGCCGGTAGACAGCATGTCATTGATATGCAGAAGAAAGAGAGTAGGGGACAGGACGGACCCCTGCGGCACACCAGCATTTACCTGCAAGAACTCCGAGGCGCGTCCATCACAAAGGACGCGAATACGGCGATCCTGCAAGAAGCTAGCAACCCAGTTGCATAGTCTAGGGGGCAGACCGAAGGCTGGTAGCTTGGAAAGAAGCGATTTGTGCCAGACTCTATCGAAAGCTTTGGCGATGTCAAGACCTATTGCCAGTGACTCGCCGTGCTTGTCCATAGCCTCGCCCCAAAGATGGGTAACATACGCCAGAAGATCACCCGTTGACCGTTTCGGCCTGAAGCCATATTGCCGGTCATTAATTAGGGAGTGATCTTCAAGGTGACGCATGAGCTGTTTGTTAATTATGTGCTCGAACACCTTGCACAGCACTGAGGTGATGGCTATGGGTCGATAGTTAGTCGGGTCTGAGCGATCCCCTTTCTTGGGGATCGGCTGTACATTCGCCTCCTTCCAAGCCGAAGGCACTGTACCCGAGCTATAGGACAGCTGGTACAGCCGCGCAAGCATTGGAGACAACTCCGCTGCACATTTTTGTAGAACCACTGCCGGAATACCGTCCGGACCACTGGCTTTCCGGACATCTAGTGACTGCAGCACTGCACGGACATCGCGTTGCCTAATACGAATATCAGGCATTGCATGGTCACTGATCGGTAGTGTCGGTGGCTGCATGCCACAATCATCGATTCGGGAGTTGGCCGCAAAGAGATTAGCCAGCAAATTTGCTTTCTCTTGCGACTCATGGGCCAGGGATCCATCGGGGTTGCGCAGCGGCGGCAGCGAAGGCTGGCAGAAGTTGGCTTGCACGGCTTTGGCCAGTCGCCAGTAGCCACGGCTGCCCGTGGGATGCGCTACTAGTTCCTGACCAAGCCGCGCTATGCGCTGGGCATCCGCTCTGATATAAGCCCTCTTGCAGACCTTTGTGGCTCTTTTCTACGCCGCCTTGAAGTGGCCCACGTTAGGATAGCACGTAGCGCGCGCCCTCACCCAAGCGCGGTACGCGGACTGTTTATGATTAACAGCCTCCGCGCACTCGCGCCCGAACCAGGGGCGGGCTCTGCGGGCACCGGCGACATCAGTGTAGGGGATATAATATTCCATGCCCAGACTGATCTCACCGGCGACAGCAGTTGCGCCCTCAGATGGGTTCTTACCTTCAAAGCAGCGTTCAACCCACGGGATGGATGCAAAATAGTCACGCAGTCCATCCCAGTCCGCTGACGAGTAGTGCCAGAGACGCCGTTTCCCCTGTACGGGTCGTGGTGGCGCTTTAATGGGCACCTTATAACGGACCAGACTATGGTCGGATCCGCCTAAAGCGGCACTCACCGAAACACTGTACTGGTCCGGGCGACTCGTCAGCAGAAGGTCCAGCAGAGAGGGCTCATGGTCCGACCTTTTTGGTATTCTAGTAAATTCGTGTACCAGTTGGGTCAGGCCATGAGCCAGAGCAAATGCATGGGCGGCTCTTCCCGCATGGGTTGTTTTAGAGGAACCCAACCAGATCTCATGGTGGGCGTTAAAATCCCCCAAAAACACCAGCTCAGCGTTCGGAAACCGCTCCTGCGCATCATCTGCCGCCTGACTCAGGTATTCGAATTGTCTCGGCATCTCCTGTATATGGGAGCGGTAGAGGCACACATAGATCTGACTCGTAGAACCATGGTCTATGTGTACCCAAAGGGTGGAGAAGGATGGGTCCTCTAGGCAGCGCAAACGGCGACAACAGACATCCGCCCTAACAAACACGCACACCCCGGCTTTTGCACGGAAATTCTCCTCGAGGACATAGCCGGGGTAGAGCAAGTAGGTCGTGTCGTCAGGGCGGCGTATTTGTGTCTCCGTAAGAAATAGCAGTGCTGGTTTTGCCGTCTCCAGGTGTTGGTGGACGGCGTTGAGGTTTGTATGGAGCCCACAGATGTTCGTGGACTCCACCTCAAATAGCGAGCCCGTGGGAGAATGTCTTGCCGCTGTGTAGCCCAGTATTCTATTTTGCGCTGCCATAAGGAGGAGGTAAGGGAAGGCGTGAAAAAAGGGGACTATCGTCGCAGCACCGCGTGACAAAACGCGGGTGATTGGTTTTGTCTATGAATGTGAGGAACGGCGAGAGCCGACACGCCGAACGGAAGGGCCCCCGTACCCCCCCGAGTATGGTCGCCGGGCTCCCTCCGGTCACCAACCGGCACGACGAGCCATATCGGGATTATGCGCGACCTGGTGGGGCAGCCTCCCAGGGTGGTTAGTCCCGGTTGGGCCCCTGTACTATGCCGCGGGCGGCCAGCGGCAGTCCTATCAAAATCACTACATACGTACCAGAGATTACCTAATTTAAAGAAGACGAAAGATGGATAATTGAAAATTTTAAATATGGGGCTCTTCAATAGGGTATTCGAAGGTGATGCCCTTGGTGTTGCACATGGTGACCATATCCCATCAGGTGGGCTGCGTGCTTGTCTACCAAATAAGTGGTTTAAAAATGTTTAGAATAGGATAGAAATATATATTCTTTGTTACATTAATCTTACTAATATTATAAATGCGAAAGTAACCCTGTCTGTCTGTCTGTCTGTAACTTTCTGAGCTTTACACTGTTTGTTGAAGAGTTCTGCTAAAGATCACATTCCACAATATATATTTCGCCTGGCGCATGTACAACTGTTTAAACGTTCTAATAGGTACTTAGTTATAATGAACATCGGTCATTTTGAAATTTAGTTCTTTCAGCGCATTAAGTAATATTTTCACAGGCTTACTGTCTGCACTATTCATGAAAAGTGAAAATTACACTGTTATTTTGCCAATTACGTATGTTTTTAGATAAGATGTTTAGAACAGAAATGGAAGTACAGTTCAAGGTTTGCGATAGGAATACTCCCCCATTCCGGACTTATCATACAAAAGTGTGAGGTGAGCACTCCTCAACGTATGCTGGAGGTTCCTCTTTAGATGCGTTCTGGCTGCTCTACCGTTTGTTTGAGGAAACTAAATTCAGTCCTCTTCCATCCTTCATCATCTCCATCTTCTTTACAAATAAATAAAATAGCCAACATTGCAAAGCATTTATTAAGGCCTTAAAAATATTAAAGAGTTCGTTTAAAAAAAATAAAGCCCAGTTCGAAGTCTACCCGGACGTAGTCACAGACACAACTAATCTTGGCTATACTTAATAGTACTAATGGCATTTAACTATCTAATACTACAGTGCCGCCATCGTTACGGATTTATTTATACACACACACACGCATATTAAGGAATGCCGCCATGTTGCCGACCACAGATCTTGTGATAATTTCGCGCCGTAAACACTTACTTACAATTACTTATTCACTTTTGGACTAGCAGCAAGATATAAATAATATTTAAAAATTTCTACAGTCAGAGGAAAAAAAATGGACTTTACTATAATACAATAAAAAAAAATTTGGAAAATGTTTTGCCCAAACGCTGATTAGCCAGCCAACCCATCTTCCTAGAGACAATGGGACGTGCCGCTCTGCAACATGGTAAGAAAACATCTCATTTCTACGTCTACCAATGTCGCGGTTGGTAGCCTTGGATACCATGGTCTCTCATGCAGTACGGCACGCGTACATTAATGACATAATCCGTCGGGCTCTTGTCACCGCCGGCGTTCCAGCCATTTTAGAACCTGCTGGTCTGGTGAGCGACGATGGCAAGAGGCCAGATGGAATGTCGTTGGTGCCTTGGAAGATGGGAAGGCATTTGGTGTGGGATGCAACATGTGCTGTCACCCTTGCGCCTTCAGATCTTCCAGAGACTGGAGACTGTGCCTGCGCTGCTGCTGCTTCGGCAGAAACCCTCAAACGGCGCAAATATAGTAATTTAAGTAATAATTACATATTTGAGCCGTTTGGGGTCGAGACGCTGGAATTATGGGGTCCAAGTGCTGTCTATTATTTAAGGATATTTCCATACGTTTAATAGACGCTACCCGTAACCAGAGAGCCGGTTTATACCTTGCGCAAAGGATCGGTATTGCCATTGAACGTGGCAATGTCGCCAGCCTACTGGCGTCGATGGGGAGAAATTTTTTTAAGGCCTAAACCTGCAGGTTTGTGAATATTATGTATTGTTTTCATATTTTTATTTAAATAATTCTATAAACATTTTGCAAATAAATTGTACTATAACAATAAAAAAAAACAATATTCTGATCTTATTCTAGAAAAGCAGTTATCAGTCTTCAGATCCAAGAAGTCCTGGCTTGTCGTCGAAAATGGTGACTTGTGTGCAAATGGTCTCACTACCATGGACGCCCAAGATCGTTTGAAGTGGTGGAGAAATAGCCGGACGGACCCTGACCTCCGGGTTCACCCCTGGCAAATTGTTTTTATTTTTAGAAATATTTTAGCTTAACCTAACATCAGCTATCTGCCAGTGAAAGTCCTATCAGAATCAATACATATAATTTAAAGAAAACGAAAGATGGATACATGAACATTTTAAATATGGGGTTCTTCAAGAAGGGTATTCGAAGGTTTCCACAGGGTTAGCAGCACGATTGTGATGCCCCTGGTGTTACATACGTCCATAGGCCACGGTAACCACTTCCCATCAGGTGGGCCGTGTGCTTGTCTGCCACCTAAGTGGTATAAAAAATTAATTCGTCGAAAAGAAAAGTAATTTAACATTAAAAACATATACTTCTATTCTATTTATGTTATTATCAACAAACACGTTTACAAATTCTGCCATTATCGTTAAAATGTATCCTGACCTCTTTCTGTCAAGCACTGCATGATACAAAACCAATCTATTTTTACTGCCTATCTATTTATAGAAGATATTTCTGGACGACCTTGAGTTGCGTGAGTAATACGATGCTCGGTGTCACGGGTTCGTTTCCCGGGACTTGATATGTTTATTTGAATAGATGTGCATAGTGCGGTACTGGCACTTACGTCAATGTGTTAATTAGGGTAAGTGTATGTTTATACGTAGTTTGAAAGTCGTAAAGCGAATATTTTTATTAATTCGGTTGTAGAAAATGCTCTTTTTTAGTAATAAGTATTTTAATACTAGTCTCTGAGCGTGGCTCTGCCTGCGTGATATGCTGATTTTGTTAGCTAGCTCGTTGTCAGGTGCGCTCACTGTTCAGTAAACGATCAGTAGGTTAAGTTACCTAGGCGAAGGTCACCAGTGGGATAGGTGAACGTTTAGTAGTGTTACATCTGAGCACTTCAATACTTCGGAGGGTACGTGAAAAGTCGGTTCTGGCTGTCAACAGTCGTTAGATCAAGACGGAGGCCTATATGGGCGACCTGAAATACTCTGTCACAAGTACCACGCCAAAAGAAGAAGTACATGTACCCATTGGCATATATGCTCAGAGTAAAAAGGTACCTACTTATTTAATATACCTAGTCATACTCTTCCTTTCAAATCTGTCATAATTCCATTAGCCATTAAGGATGGTTATATTAGACAAGAATCGACTAACACCCTGCGCCGTCTTAAATCTTTAGATACCGGTGTGTAAGGTTTTTTTTATACCACCGAGGTGGCAGACAGGCACACGGTCTACCTAATGGAAAGTGATTACCGTGGCCAACGGACGTGCGCAACACCAAGGGAGTCACACTCGTGCTTCCGACCCTGTAAACACAGAGAGTTTCTGTGCCGTCTGTGTAGAAGAAAAAGCAGGAATAGCTTTTATTCTTCGCACTGACAGCACAAAAACTCTCCAGTGAGCTCGGCCGACGGGAATACAACACGAGGTTATTATGGCCGCGGCATTACTGCGAGGTACTTACCCAGTCGGACTGCTCAATTGGACGGATATACCGTTGTGTCCTACCTCCTACAAAAGCCATATAAGCCAAATCAAAATCAATTTCCTTGAACTGTTACCTGGCCTCTTAAGTGTAAGTGTGATGCTACCAGGAACAACGCTAAGATAATGTTCATCATCGATCCTTGTGATAGTCCCGGTCGCATCTGTGACGTTCACCTTAGAGTCCGGGGTCCACCTGAATATGAGGCGGCGACATTGGGAGCGACTGCTATCTGATCTCCCTGCCTGAGCAATGGTTTGAGGCCAACCACTGATAATTGTTCAGTTAATTATCAGCGGGGACCGACTTTTAAGCCCTCTGAAGCACGGACAGAGGCGGATTTGCCCCCCTATCTGATGTAAAGCATGAAAAATTAAATAAAGTATAGAAATTAAATTAAAATGGATTAAAAAAAACAATAAGTAAATAAAATTACTGTACTCCTTACCAAATATAATCAAAATCTGCTTATTAGTTGTACTGTGAAAGCATAACAGACAGTTCTGTGAGTATCAGTCAGGTGGCACCTTATAGGAGATTTAATAAAAATTTAAATCTGCAAAAAATCTTAGCAACTACTTAAAAAAAAACACTGCCTAATTTTGCCGCTCCCTAATTTTGCCCGGGCCTACTCGGCCTATAGGGAAATCCGCCCCTGAGCAAGGAAGTGCTCAAAAGAAAAGTCAGTAAACGGTCACCCATCCAAATGGCAACCGCACCCTCATTAACCTACCGTTCGTTTACCAAACAATGAGTGTACCTGACCACAAACTCTAAAATATTAGTATGAATTCTGAATCTGTATCAACACTCATGCGCAATATAATAGATCTAGATCTACTAGTAACGGAATAGTAAACACGAACAATTGTTTACTTAATATTATACGAACAACAAGTCTAGAGAGTAAACTACGCAGTAGAAATGTTGATCTCTGAATCACGATATCAAGATTTTCTGGCAAGATATCGCTTTATTATTACGTTGTAGGAAATATAGACTCGGCTGTTTAGTGAAGTTTAATAGTAAGCACTTTTCACATTAATTTATATACAAATATCCATCAGGTAGGCTGGTGTATGGGATAAAAAAAGATTTCTGTCGATGAAGATGAATTACCCTTTGGTAAGGGGTATTGGTCATTCTGGAAGTCTATGGGAAAGGCCTATGTTCAGCAGTGGACTGTGTGTGGCTGATATGATGATGATGATGAAAGGGGAATTGATATTGTCTAGATACTAAGGAGTTATAAGAAGGTCCCGTGGTGGAATTCTGTTCATTACACTCCTGGTGATAGAACTTTGATGCCACAAATTTGTCACAAATTTCGACCGGGTGGGTACCACCGTGCACGATTCGAAAAACCCTCCATAGTTATCCAATCTCAGTTGGATTGCGTTCAGGGGTCAGCAAGTGCATAGCCGGGCAGGGGTAATTGTGGTCGCAGCACTAGTGGGACCGGTGGGTGTCACGCGGTGCTGCAACTACAATCCTCTTTTGAGCCGTCAAACTGAGTGCCATCATTGTTAACATGGTACGTGTATGTAATGGTGATCCACTTTCCTGAGACTTTGCCTTCAGCTTACTATCAGGCGAAGTGAAGTCAAATTGAGTGTCCTTTAAATATAAAAAAACGGTAGTTTAAATACAAGGGAGGGATTAGGGGTAATATCAATCAATTGTCTCTCGCAGTCCATTGCTGGACTAGGTCTCTCCCAATGTTGGCAGACTTTGGGCTACTGTGTCCACTCTGGCCAGACTTTTCTGAAGTTTTCCTTCTCTTACACTTCGGATGAGATGGGATGATAATACTTGTACCTATTCTTTCTCTGTCACCACACATATTCATACTAATATTATAAATGGGTGTGTGTGTGTGTGTAATTGTGTGTGTGTGTGTGTGTGTGTGTGTGTGTGTGTGTGTGTGTGTGTCTGTGTCCGTCTTTCACGGCTAAACTACTGAAATATTTTTCACCGATTTTTATGAAATTTGGTATAGTGGTAGATTAGACCTTAAGAAATGACACAGGCTATATTTGGTCGCGATAACCGACATCCACGCGGTTGGAGCCGCGGGCAAAATCTAGTAAGTAATAAGTCAATTTATTATCTAATATTCTTAAATAAATTCAACTAGAAAGTCCCAGTTTTAAATCTGTAAAACCCGATAGAGATAAACCTAATTAATTAAATTTTATCAACAAACTTGGAACTAAAAATGTTGAACATAAGTAATTAAAACTTCACCGATGTACCGAGGGTCGATTATTATGTGATCCAAGCTTGACAGTTCGGATTACACACCCTGGATGCTGATTGATGTGTTCTGAAATTGGATAAGTTTTTACGTTTTAGAAGCAATCTGGAGATTTTGGTGCTAATGCATTATAGGTTACGATTATATCACGACTTTTTATCCGACTTCCAAGAGGGGTTATGTTTTTCGCGCGTATCTTGTATGTATTTATGTATGTTTGTAATATTCTTTATAACTTGATAGCTTCTGAACCACTGTACGGATTTTAATGATGCATATCTCAAATGAAAGGTATTTATTGTCCAAGTGTTCTTGGGTACATTAAATATGAACAAAAGCTATGTATGTTGTTTTTTGGCGCCAGATTTTTAGTGGTTAAAAAAAATCTTCACTCGAATTTATCGAGAATAGTATCAAAATGAACGAAATTAGAAGACGATTACATTCATTTTCATTCAGTTTCCATCGATCTATATTCAGCCTATTGATAGGCTAACCTATTAATAAAAATAAAATACCAGATTTTTTTTAATGTAGGAATCGTCAATTCGACTTTACCTTGCCTGATGGTAAGCTGAAGGCAAAATCTCAGGAGAGAGAGCCACCATTACATACACGTACCATGTTAACAATGGTGGCACTTAGCTTGACGGTCTCATCAGATGCTTTTTCACGCCCCGCTTTAAGGACCCGGGACTGTAGGAATGCTGAAAAGATCGAAACAAGCTTTATAGCAGGCGGTACCCATTTGCAAATCTCAAACCAGATGAAAATTAATGGGTACCACCTGCTATAAAGCTTTTTTCGATCTTTTCAACATTAGTCGGGTTTTGTTATTTTTATTAATGGCTTCCATTGATCTATATTTAGACTATTGTAAAATTATAAAATGGACGCGTCACACTATACATGGTATTAAGAGTAAATCAAACAGTTTTATTGATATTAAATTGTATTATTATCCGAACTAAAGGTGCGTACCAAATATTAGAACGATCAGTCAACAGAAAGGAGGGGGAAGGGGGGGGGAAGAAACCAAGGCGTTAAGATCATTTTGAGCACTTTGTTCGTCAAGATTTATTTGTTGCCGACTGTAGAGTGTAGATATTTGAAGGAAATACTTGGGTTATGTTATTCCGATGATATGGAACGCATTTTTGAAGTGAAAACTTCTTTGGCGGCGTTGGATGAGTAAAAATTGTTAAACTCGCGCGTCAGGATCACTTGACCTTTGACCCGTAACCGACGACTTTGTAGGAAGACATGACGTCATACAACATTCCTAGCTACAGAGTGTTTATTTTGGCGATTAGCGCTTCGACTGTAAGTCCTTATGGTTTCAGATAGTACCGGGTTTGAACCTGGGCTTCTAACACTTTTTGTTATTATTTTTCTTTTTGTAATTTATTACTTTTCGTGAGTATTTTTTCTGTTTGTAATTTATTAATTTCTTCTGACAGAAATTAGCAGACAATTAGTGATAGGTTCTATGATTGGCGCTTTATTATAGGTATGGTATGGTATGGTATGTTCTTTCTTTTTTTTTCTCTGTATATAACGAAGAAAGAAAGAAATAAAAAGTTTATACTTCTACCGGCACTCCCGGAGTGCAAACCGACTTTTTTTTTGTTTTAATTCTGTCCTCACATTGCCTATTTGTTCGCGATGGACAATAACACTCTGAAAAAATTTGATTCAAATGATCAAATCAGCATTGAAAGAATTTCGTGGTTCTTTATAAGGTTTAAACATTTCTGTAAGAAAGTAGGCCACTAATTTAATGAACTGGGGCGTTCACATAATCCCTTTTAAATGCTTTATTTTAATTAGTGTGTATACCACAGAAATATATTACGATAGAATGACCATACGCAGTGTTCACCTGCATGTCTCGCATGGCGACATTTTTCACTGTTAATAAATATTCACGAGTGATAAGAAATACCATTATTTTTAAATTTAGGTCTCCATTTTCATTTTACAGTTGGAAATAGCACAATATATCATATTCACGGTATTTTAACGATGTTATTATAAGCTAGTCTTAACTTAGTACCGAGTAAGCGTTTGAAAGCGTTCGACAGCAATTGACTAAAAAGTTGCCATACATTTCCCGCTCGCATGGCTGTTCTATCTTAATATATTTCTGTGGTGTATACTATCCTTGTTCCACATAATTACATAAATTTTGTTACTCATATTTTAAATAGTACACAAGGACTGATTGCGAAAGGGCAATAAAAAATTGTTTAAGAAGAGATCTTGAAATCCCCCAATGTTTATTGCATTAGTTGGCAAGACATTTGAGTTAAATGTTTTATCAAATATTTAAAAAAAACTTGGATAACAGCTTTTTTTATTATAATATCTGACCAATTAGAATATACTTTAGTCTTATGACCGGTCTTAGGACCGATGGCCGTTGGAGCAGACGAGTCCTAGAGACCGCGAGAAGGCAAACGGACGCCCCCTGGCCAGATGGACCGATGACCTGAAAAAGGTGGCTGAGACGGACTGGATGCGGAAGGCGGAGGATCGTACGAAATGGCGCACATTGGGAGAGGCCTATGTCCAGCAGTGGACTGCAGTGGGCTGATTGATTGATTTGGTTGATTAGTCTTATCTGACCAGTCTTAGAATATATATTTTTTTATTTTAGAGTCCCCAACAACACGTCTAGGTCATTTATGTTGGTAGCCAAACTAGATGTGGTATATCCAGCCACACAGGCCGAACCAAATAACTTGCATCATGATATACCTATCATCTTGTGAGCTCCGGCAAGATGAAGTTGAAGATCGACGAAGAATCTACTAAGAAAGGATACTTGTTTGTTGAATTAACGCAATAATATCAAGGTCTTATACACAAACAAACAAAACGCCACTCCTAACAAATAATATCTCTCTCAAATAATAAATATCTCACTCAAATAAGATGAGATTTATTAGCTCAAATCCAAACAAATTTATGAGAAAAGTAATTTATTACAGTTTGTAACTTTGGTAAACTATTCATCTATCATAATCCATCCATCTAGCTATCTGTAAAACGACTGGTGGTAAGCTGGTCTCAGGAATGAGCGTCGGTGGCTTAGTGGTTAAGGAATCGGCCTTACGATCGGGAGGTCCTGGGTTCGAATCCTGGCCATTACACTACCAACGTCAACCCACTCCTAGCACAAGCAATTTAGCTTAATTGGATGGGTTATAGGGTATATTAGTAATTTCGATAATTCCGGATTTTTTTTTGTTAATTAAAATAAAGATCACCATCACATACGCCAAATCAATGTTACTACAGTGACCTTAATTTTTTTTTTTATTTATTCATGTGACAAGTATATGACGGCTTGATCTGATACCTTACAACTCCGCTAAGGACCCGATTTCCATCTGCCCCTCTAGACAAGTGGCAATTCGTTAGCCTGTGCTTGATGTAATAGAATGACGAATGTATGGGATTTGACGTTTATGACATGCGTTAACTACTGTCAAATGTAGAATATACTGCTTCCGGGCTGTTTGGCCGTGGTCGATGTGAAACTTGCGTTCCAGACGTTTCGTCGATCACTGCGGTCGACATCTTCAGTGGCGCAGGGCCGAGCGACGACAACTTCGGAGACCTTGCCTCGCCGGCGGCTGACTTGCGACTAATGCCGAACCTTGAATCACGGCTGTATTTATAGGCACGGTCGGAGCGTCGCGCGGCCCTGCGCCACTGAAGATGTCGACCGCAGTGATCGACGAAACGTCTGGAACGCAAGTTTCACATCGACCACGGCCAAACAGCCCGGAAGCAGTATATTCTACATGCAACGCCGGCCGTGAAAGCCTGAAGACTTATACTGTCAAATGTGTCAAATCCCATACATTCGTCATTCTATTACATCAAACACAGGCTAACGAATTGCCACTTATCTAGAGGGGCTGATCTCCCAGAGTCGGGAGCTTAGATTGGAATCGCCTAGGGATGTACGAGTATTTACTTGTACAACTCAACTCGTTGTACCTTCTTATAAGTAGAAAATAAGCAGTTCCTTCCTTTTTCCTTAAAGTGAAACAGAAGTCGTTGTTTCAAAATGAACGAGTAAACAAAACGGCACACTTAATTTCAGCTTTTAAAGTATGAGTTCGTACTCTTCGTACCTAACCGCAGACAGCAGCAGTAGGTGACATGTCGTTGCGACACTACTGGTTTCTATGTATTTCTATAAAGTACTTCGTCTCGTTTTAGTCTTCAGCCCTCATCACATAGAAATTTATAGAAAACAGTGTCGCCGCTGACAGCAAACAGCAGCGGGCGTCTGCCGATTTATGCGGTCGGTTTCGAACTCATACTTGTAGAGTAATAATATGCTATATTTTCAATATTTATGGTCAGTTTTATTTAGTAATATAATATATGAGCCAGCAACATCAAATTATTATAATAATATTCAATAAACACATTACCGAAAGTGGTTAGGTAAATCTTGATCCTAAACCGTCGTATATATGTGATTTTACGGCCTCAGGGAACTAGAAGGGGGAAGAATCCGCAAACACCCGCATCCACGGAAAAATAATTTAATAAAAGCACCGCACCGCAAGCGTAACAATATTTACCGGTAACGGCCACCTGGGCCCGAGGACTCAACCCATTTGTTGCTAAAATTTCAGCCACACGCATTTAGAGAATGAGAATAAAACGATATTAAAACGTTATAAAAACGTCAATACTTCAAGTTAAACATTTTACGATGTTGAAACACCGAATCGGCGCCATGACACTTATTTTCCCGCGTACATATTTAATGGCGTCGACAGGTGTCAGAAATACGCAACTTTTGTTTTAACATTTCTATCGAATACTTCTTTGAAAGAGTTCTTTCAACTCACGGATGCGCAGCGGGTTTGTATGTGTGCGTGAGTGTGACAATGCATGTCAATGTTCAAAATGTTGTAATTTCAGATCTCCCCCACAAATTTCCCGATAAGTTTTACAAACTTAAGTTATTACACACAATAACTATGCGCATTCGTGATAGTTACAGCAATGTACAACTTGCCCAATTAATACGTACGATCGATATACTAAAACTGTTTTGATTATTTTTATAACTACTTACCCCAAGGTCGTCATAGTCACGATGGTGTACCAGAAGGCCGCTGGAATTGACGTGAAGTTCGTGTCTTGCTCATTCTTCTCAGCGTAGAACATAACAGTGGCGAAGATAATGATCGCCATGGCCAACGAAAAGACCAGGAAACCGAGTTCACTGGCGCACGACTTGAGCGTGTAACCCAAGATTCTTAGCCCCTGAGAATGCCTGGAGAACTTGAAAATACGGAAGACTCTGAACACTCTCAGGGTCACGAACGCTCCAGACACGTCATCATTATCAGTGATACCTAAACCGATGTAGTACGGCAGGATAGCCACTACATCGATGATCGACATAACGGATCTGACGAACTTGCAGCGATCCGGCGCTGCGAAAAGTCGCAGTAAGTATTCTGCAGTGAATATCATCACACACGCAGTGTCCAAGCAGAAGAACACTATTTTATACCGCTCACCGCACGGCAGCGTGCCAGCACGCCCAGGCCGGTGGCCACACGGCACCGTCTCCACTACATTTGCCATTACCGAAACAGCAATGAAAAACCCAGTAACATAGTAGAACACAAGGGCTGCAGTAGACGTGTGCGGGTTCTCGAACGCCCGCCACATTTTTTGTCTCAAATCGGTGAGCTGAGGTAAGCTCTGATCACCAGCTTCACTCAGTTTATCATCCATAAGCCGTTCCGCATTCTCACGCTTCCTGTCCCTATAGTCCTCATAACAACAATCGCCTATCACGTCGGGGAGTATCCCAAAGAAGGCCAGCTCCTCGTCGTACCCCGTCAAGCATTCATGTTTAGGGTAATGCAGTTTACCAGTTCTATAATAATTTAATATGTGTCGGAAGATGTCCGGATCTCTGTCGAAGAAATACTCTCTGCTTTCCTCGTCGTAAAAGAACTCTCTCTCTGTTGATCCGAGGAGAGAGTCGGGGTATTTCTCTAGCGTGTTCCGCCATGTCTCGAATCGTCGTCCGGAGACGTTGATGAGGAGTTTTTCGTCTTCGGCACGGCGGCGGTCTTTCGGGACCGGCGGGGGAGGAAGCGGGTGTGTGGCGATGGGAACCCATCCTATGGCGGCTGCTCGGGCGAACGGCAGCCAAGCGGCGACGGACGCCATGGCGCGGGCGGCGTGAGCGGCACCGCCGCGACAACTGATGTCCCCCCTCGTGCCACTATTTCGGGCCGCCCAGATGAGCGCGGGGTTGCCACTTCACATCTTTGATTAGGAATATTTTTAACTTTCACTTTTGAGCTAATTTTGTACAAATTTAGTCTCGTATTATCTTTATACTACGTACCTTCTACGTATATAATTATATTTAAATGTATGTTGTCTAATAAAAGTGACGTAATCACACCTTCTATCGAAAACGATAGTTTGAAATAAATTCTTATCAAAACTAGATATTATAACAATATAATTTCTTTCACAAAAAAGTACGTGTTTTTTAAATGTATTTCAGATATTTTAAAATTCATATAAACATACTAAAATAATACTTTGAAACAAAACACGGTCAAAATAATTTTAACTCTAAATGCAGTTTAATACTTACAATACTTTAAGAAATATTTCTCCCCACAATGTGGCAAAATCTCCAACAGTTAGCCACCCTCTCCCGGGAGCATAACCACTGCGCTTGCGTGAAACGTGACGTCACTGCCTAATAAATTGATTTTCAGATAGCCATCTCTTTCTCACCAGTCACGCGATACATAGTGCCTTCACGCTCGCACACTTTTAAGCAATAGTGACCTTTTGTATATTTTTCAGTGGTCCAAAGAGTTTTGTCAAAGGCTTTTGTCTTCACAGAAAAGCTCTGAATTTAGCTCTGGGACTAGTTTTAGGACGGCTACTAATAGAGGAGAGGTTGTTAAGCGTCGTATGGCGAGGTTTGGAATACGATGGGAGGGTGAAGGTGAACGTTTTACCCTGGGTAAAGCAGGCTGTGCAACAACCTTAGCCTATTTTTAATCGTCCTTGGATATAGAAACAATAGACGGTATACGCACCAACGTATAACGTTGAAGTATCGTTTATATTTATATTTTAGTGCATCTTTTCTGAACATGCAGCTTTTAATAAGTAAGTCTATAAAAAAAAAAATCGAACTAAGTTTTACTTGTAATATGATTTCTAGAATGCAGATAAACATCGAACCGGTAGATTAATGAAATTGAACATATTCATGCACAAAAATATTTACACTGAGCGGGAATTGTACCGGTGACCTTTGACGTAGCAGTAGGCTCTACAGCCATGCTACGTGCTACGCGGCTCGTAGACACTCCGTCTACGTCGTCTTTTTTTTTACTGGGCGATAGGTAGGCACAGTAGCGAGCCACTGTCGTGGTATGGACATATTCCCCCACACCGGGGTTGAGTCGGGGACCGCGTGGTCCCCCCCTTCCCGAGGAGGGCCAGACCGAGAGGCCAGGGTGCGAGGGATATGTCGCATGACAACCTCACCTTCGGCCTAGCACTGCGACCCAGAGACGGCGTGCGGTTTAGTCGGTTCGAGTCCGACATAACCTACCCCTCCGGCTCCGTAGGGGTGGGTATCCGTGGGGATTTCCCGCACGTAAAAAAAAAAAAAGTTATGGACATATTATGAGAAGAGAGGCAAGTAATGTTGTAAGGAAGGTTCAAAGTATGAATGGAGTGGAATACTTTAGGAGCAGAGGTAAGCCCAAGAAAAGATGGATGGATTGCTTGAAAGATGATATGGAGTAACTGAGGAAATGACATCTGACAGGAATTTATGGAGGGAATGACATGTTGCGACGACCTCAAATAATCCGACCAGGGCAGGTAGATGAAGATGAAGTAGGCTCACCAACCAGTATAGCTCGTGACAGATATTTTGGACCTAAATCGCGAGATAAATTAGGCTCTGACGCGCGCGGATTGTTTTGTAATAATCTATGCTTGATGTATTATTGCTCGTCCACGGCCGTAGCACCTGTTATCCAGAAATGACACCCAAGACCCTGGACGTATAGAGGACATTTTTAACATATTGTATATTCAAGATTGATATCCCGAGGTTTATGTGAGGTTGATTTGCCCGATAAAATTTTAGTAGGGCCCAGTATATACGTAGATTTATATTACTAAGGTAGCAAGTATACATTGTACCGATCTGTACCCCTAGCACGAACAACTTCAGTAATTATATGGTAAACGTATTGAAAGAATGGAATGCGATTGGCCAGCTTCACATATACACACGTTTACAGAAGGCAGACGACCAATCACAATGCTCCATTCTTTCAATACTTTCAATACGTTTACGATTAGGTTTTTTTTTACGTGCGGGTAATCCCCACGTATACCCCCTCTCCCTTCGGAGCCGAAGGGGAAGGTTATGTCGGACTCGAACCGACTAAACCGCACGCTGTCTGTGGGTCGATGTGCTAGGCCGGAGGAGAGGTTGTCTCGCGACATATCCCTCGCACTGGCCCTCCTCGGTACGATTAGGATACTAATAATGTAAAGCTTAAGAGTAAGGTTGTTTGGTAAAACACGCTATACTCAGGAAATACTTGTTCGAATAGAAAAAATATTTTTGTGTTGAATAGTCCGTTCATCAAGGAAGATTATAGGATATATATCATTACTCTAATATTCATAAATTATATTTTCTAAAGTTTACACGAATATCATTCATTGAAATTAAACCACTTTTTTGGTTTTATTTAAATAAGCATAAATGTCAATCTAACCGACACATACAAACCAAGAAAAATATTGGCATGTATTCTCTAAAAGGGTTATACTGGGTTTAGAAGTATACCTACCATAGGCGAAGCCGGGGCGGGTCAGCAAGTGAAAAATATACTCATATACAAACTTTGCCGTGTTGGTTTCCGGTGGAGTATATGGTAGGTAGTAGTGCCACTCGTAAACTTAATGCCCATGACAAAGAGCCCGTTTGCCGGCAATGTGCATAGTACCCACTTGCAGAAAAGCTTTAGGTCTCTTTATTGTCTTAATTTCTACCTCTTCTTTGGATCTTATGAATGGGAAAGTGTATGTGTGTGTCTGTTTGTCCGTCTTTCGCGGCTAAACCTCTAAAACGATTTTGATGACAATTGGTATAGGGTTAGATTAGATCTTGAAGAAGGGCATAGGTTATGTTTGGTCGCGATAACCGACATCCACGCGGGCAGAGCCGCAAGCAAAAGCTAGTATTATAAATGTGAAACAATATGAAGATGTTTGTATGTGAACGTTTGTTACTTAAGCACGCTCGAACGGCTGATCGGATTTGACGTTAATTTGGAACAGGGATAAATTACTTTTTTTATACCACTTAGATGGCTGACAAGCACACGGCCTCCCTGATGAAAATTGGTTACAGTGGCCTATGGACGTGCACAAAACCAGGAGTCACACTCGTGCTGCCGACCCTGTAAGTACAGAGAGTTTCTGTGCCGTCAGTGTAGAAGAGAAAGTCGGAGTAACCTTTGGTCTTCCCACTAACAGCACTGACTCACCGCCGGGAATACAACACGAGGTTATTATGACAGCAGCATTCTGTAGGTATGTAAACACATTTTTATCCCGGGAATAGGTTCCCATAGATAACGGGGATATGTTCAGAATTCCACACGGGCGAAACCGCGGTCATCAGCTAGTTCTTAATAAAATGAATAGAGCTCGAAGTATCGCCGTCGCTAAGTGACTGTACTCATAAACGAACGTGATATTAATAAACTTATTCGGGAAGCCGATTTTATTCCCGGCAATAAAATTGCAGCCTGGTGTCACAAAAAAAAGATTGCGGGTTTGATACCTAATAACTAACTCCTAACACTGCAATTTTATTTAGTTCCGGTTATAATTAACTCTGCATATAATTTAATTGTATATCAAGAAAAACAATGGTAAAAATGTTCAGTTAACGCAGTAATGATCAAATAGATCTTGACGAACAAAGTACTCAAAATGATCTTAATGCCTTAGTTTTTTTATACAACTGACAGACAAGCACACAGCCCACCTGATGGAAAGTGGTTACCGTAGTCTATGGACGTGTGCAACACCAAGGGAATCACACTCGTGCTACCCGCCCTGTGAACACAAAGAGTTTCTGTGCCATCAGTATAGGTAGGTTATGTCGGACTCGAACCGACTAAACCGCACGCCGACTCTGGCTCGTAGTGCTAGGCCGAAGGTGAGGTTGTCATGCGACATATCCCTCGCACCCCGGCCGCGGTATCCTGTAGTATGGAGGTACTTCCCCAGTCGGACTGCTCAATTGAACTTGAATACCGTTGTGTCCTACCACCTTAAAAAAGTTCCCCCCTCCCCACTTCCTGTTGACAGATTGTCCTGATATTTGGTACACACCTTAAGTTCGCACAATTATACAATTTAAATCTATAAAACAGCCTGATTTGTTCCTAATATAATCAAGATTATTCTGACTTTGACGGAACCTATAAGAAAAAACCTTCAATAGACTAAGAGCGTTTTCACACTCATCCGATATCGGAGGAAGTCCAATGTATGAGATATATATCTCTCTTTCACATTGTCTGGCCCGATATCGGTTATCGGAGCCAACACCACTGTTTTGGCCCGATATCGGAACACAAAGAAACTAAAACAGCGACTGCAAGCAATTTTGGACCTTAATGACATTTTCTGAGTTACATGTCTTTTCGCTTTAATTGATGACGCTGATCACGAATATAAGAAAAAAAACTCGATACCATGTCATGTCAATAAGGTCGAAAATTGCTTCCACTCTTTTCTTTCTTTTTTTACTCCTAGCATCCCTAACTAGTCTGTGCTATCGAGCAAATGGCCGTATCGGGCCGATTTTATCGGATAAATGTGAAAACAGCACAAGGCTATCGGATGTCGGCTATCTGCGTCCGACACCGATATCGGATGAGTGTGAAAACGCTCTAAGTCATTCAGAAGTTCAATAACTAACAGACCCCTAATAGCATAATTGAAAAGTGCAGATCGATTCAAGATCGTCTCAACAGCCTACTGAACAAGGGCTTGCCCACAAAGGTTTCCCTAATCCTCTTAAGACCTGACCGAGGTGTCGCTTAAGTAGGAGAGCCCAATACCTTTGACAGGATTCAAACTTGAAGTCAGGACTTAAAGTAAAACTATCGATCTGTTATCTTGTGTGTGTTTTTGGATGGTCAGCAATAAAAGTTCGTGAACACAAAAAAAACATCAAATCGATTAAGAACAAGATTAAAATTTCATTCAAATTCTTAATTTAAAAATAACACATCAATCGGAAAAAAGTATGGATAAATTAGTTTCATATTGTTAATTTTCAATCCTGGCTTTTTCTGAGGTCCACTTAAGTACTTCCTTTATATTTGGTTTTTAAGGTACTGACCCAAGCCTCCTCCAGAGACCGTCAACCAGCAGATATGCTGGCCTACAGGTGAGATTGGCTAAACTACAAAAGCCTTGATACCCAATTGAAAATAAACTAATGTATTTGCCTACGAAAAACGTAAATCTGGTAATCAATTGTAATTTTTTATTCACCAAATTTTTTGGCCATCCGTACAAACATCACACACTACCACTTTCAGTAATCAGGTAATTTTATAAAACGCCAATACGTTTACGGAGTACTAACTGCCGGTACCGTCGACACAATCATCTCATACGGAAGACTCACCCTGGCTAGAAGCCAACTGTCTCAATATTGAACTGAATATCTAGATCAGACATGTTCTTGCCACATTTCTGGGCTTGTAAAGAGTTGACAAGATGTTGATGTAAGTTTGGCAACACTGTATAGGTTAGGATGGCACACAAGTCATCATTATATTACCGGTGTTCCCGGTTGCAATTGAGGCACTTTGGAGTTATGGCTTTTATTGAAGCGGCTGGTATTTGACTCCCTCAATTTTCGACTTTAAGAGGAAAGGTTTGACGGAGTCCATTTTCTCCCTACTTTAAAACTAAAGTTTGCAAAAACAAGGGAACACGTGTATACACAAGATTTCCACATATGTCCTTTTAAGGCTTCATAGAATGTTCTACGTATGAATGTGTACAAACTCTCATGTCTGGCCATGAAACGTAAATTCGTACGTATAACTACAGTTCGTAAAATATAGCTTGATACCTCTGACGTTTGTCAGAATGACATGTAATAGGTATGGGACGTCTTTAGTATTATAGTAGTATCATATTATCGATATTTATATAGAATGAGTTTATTAAAAAAAATACATTTTAACGATATTGAAAGAAAGAAAAAAGGAAATGAAAGATGAATTTAAAGGTATTTAAAAGTTTAATTGTCAAATGGTGTACAGCCGAGATCAACTTCAAAGTCAAATTCTGATTCATCACTGGAGCAGTCCTGTAGATTAATAATTAATTCTTGATCGCATATGTTGTCAAATTGAATATCGCGCTCCCAATCTTTTTGAATCACATTTTTTGTCTTCTCAACTACCTTTTTCCAATCATCAGCATTTACATGTACACAAGCTTCATGTAGTAATGTCAACATTTTGTTTGCTGTGAAAGGCGGTGCTACATTATGTCTGGCAGCGTAACCTAGAAAAAAAAGGTATCCGATCAAACAAAAAACCTACTAAATTCTTTGTAAGCTTTTTATGTATGTTTTTTTTAGATTATACGAACCTTTGACTTGAGCCCAGATTAGTTCTATTGCATTGTAATGGCAATGATATGGTGGTAAACGGATGACGGTGTGGCCCATTTCCTTTGCAATTTCGTCTATAATATATCTTGGAGTGGGGGCTTATGAATGCTTAATAATCTTAGCAATTCTTTCTTGAGCATGCTGTTGTCGGCTTTTACTCCTTTGTTTGGCAGCCAAGTAATAATTTCAATTTTACGATTGCTTGTCGTAGGCGCCTTATCTTTTTGTACTGAATGATATGGAGCGTTGTCCATCAGAATAAAATGTGGTTCACTCAAATTATTTAGAAGAGTTAGAAACCACTCCTTAAATTTTGTAAAATCCATTTCTTCATGGTACTCTGTTGTTTTTACTGATTTAAACGCCAGTAAACAATTGGGCACAAAACCAGACGATGTCCCCGCATGAGTAATTATTAATCTTTGTCCTTTGCCTTCGGGCACCTTGGTGGTAGACTCCGCTTTATCGTCTGTCCACGATCTTGAAACAGTGTGGTTTGCGTTGAGCCATGTTTCATCAAGAAAAACCACTTTATGCCAATCTGTTATATTTTTGACTTTGCGCAAAAAGTCAATTCGGGTCAAAGCAATGTCTGTTTTCTTGTCCATTAAAATTTTTCTTTTATCGCTTTTTTTATAAGCAAAGCCGATTTTTTTCAATATTTTGGACAACGATGGTGGACTTCCTTTAAATAAATCCGCGTCTTTAAGCGAAACGGATATTTAATTTAACGTGGGCAATTCACCACTTGCGTAATACGCATATATATGATTTCGAATTGCGGCAGCATCAAAGTCGTCAATTTCGGTGACTGGCGAAACTCTCTTCCTTTTTTTATTAGGAGTCGATAATATTTTACCTCCCTCATCTTCGCCACCATCTCCTTTGACGATTCTCCATACTTTTCTTTGCTAATTCGAGACACTGTAGCTCGTCCGATACCAAGAGCGTCAGCAACTCTATTGCACACTTGCTCCAATGGTAGTAGCGGTCCGCCATTTTGATTCTCGCGGTCAAAATACTCGCGCAAACGAATCACAAACTCGCGACTTTCGCTATTCAAAACAGTTTTTTTTTGTTCTTTTCGGCATTGTGGTGCAAAAAAAAACAAATAACTAGAAATAACAACAAAACTTAACAAAGCAACAGTAATAACGACAAAACAATATTAATCACGTAGCGATAGCGTATACAAGGCGTGGGCACTCAAAAAAGATGGCGCCCGCTTGTTCGCTGCATGCGAAAGCAGTAGGTATTGCAAGACTAAAAAAATACGAATTTGTTGTGAAAAAATTATTAGATATAATCATTTATACAATTTATATTAATAAAATTGTCATACATTTATTTTATCGATATTCGCTGGCCAGTCGATTACACATCCCTACAAGGCTGCGAAAAGAGTTTACGAAGTAAGCTAACAAAAAAAATATAAATAATAAAAAATAATAAATATTTTAAATTACCTTTGTTTTTACTAGTATCTCCTTGATAACAAGTTCTATTTGAAAAAGTGTTCTAGATTTCTATACAAATGTCTTATTAAGATTTAAAAAATTAAAACTTTTCCAACAACAAATTTATTGTTGCAGTCTTTATAAACGAAGTCTCTAAAGTCACAGGTATCAAGCTATATTTTACGAACTATAAAGATATTTTTTCATAAAAATATCTTTAGTTATACTAAAAAATCAATAGATGGCACTAGTAGACTCATTTAAAGAAATAAAAAAGTAAAAATGCTTATTCCCTATTTAGAATCACGTAAATTATTTCAGATCAAAATGATGTGAGCATGTAAGCATATAAAACTCGTTGGTAATGTAATAAATAAAGATTATGTGACAATCGTGCTATTTTAGGAGGCCGCCATCTCACGACATGGTGCATTAAGTCTGTTATTTTTACAATCAATGCAAAATCTGGCAGAATCAATATAGATTACAATATTTATAGCATAGATGTAGTATTTTTCTTTTCCATAGATTGGCATTAGGAGTGAAAGAGAGCTCCGGCATCTAATAGTACTTTTATGTGTTAGAAAGAGAAAGTAAACGATGCTGTCAGCGAGACCAAACATGTATTTGTTATTGGGAAATAGGGGACTATTGAGTGAACGCTTAAACATTTTTTTATGATTATATAAGTAATTCAAAGTCATAGCAGTAAAACCAACAACATTTTATGATGCGTTTATGTGCAGAACCAGGTTGTGATTCATCAAAGAAGAATAATCCCCAAAATTATTCATTTCATCAGTAAGTTAAATGTTTGTTTACAATCATCGTTTCTTAAAAAGAATACATAAATGTGGCAGCTTTGGTGTATATATAATAAAAAAAACAATATGAAAATCACTGAAATGAATTAGAATAAATGAAAGTGTCCTTTTTAAGATATAATTAATACAGAAAATCAGGATAATTATAACCTCACCTTGTAGGGATGTGATCGCGACATTATTTCGTTGTATCGAATGTGATTGTGATGGCTGAAGGTTGAAAATTTTGTTTCTTGTGAACTTAGTGTAATGTTTTAAATTAAGTGCAGCTGAATAAAATCTGTTTTCAACGGTTGTGCTCGCATTTTCTATTTAAACCGACCCACACGCTCGTAACAATATAATAGTACTGCGCCATTTAGAATATTATAACAGTATCGATTGTATGCATGATTCTGTGTCTCATTGATTATTGACTGTTTGATATTTACATGAAGCCATTAGGTATTAATGTTATACTTCTGTACGTAGTACTATTATTTATCCTGTTCCCTTAGTTTTCTTTTTTTATTAAGTGGCTTATTTGGCCATTACGGAAGCGACTGCCGTCTGACCTTATAGCCTGCAGCAGAATGGCGTCCGTTGTTCAGCAGGTGTACCAGCTAGCAGGTAAGGTTGGCTTGGGCCCCGAAAATCTTTAGTAGGGTCTGTATACACCCAAAATCAATAATAAAATTAGAAGTAGATCTTACATTCCTCTACAAGATATATAACATAAATTTTAATAGTTATTAAATAGTGTATAAACCTTTCTGCTAACACAAAGAACATATTACATTTGAATTCAAGGTAAAAATTAAACCACTGCGTAGAACACTAACATATCTGAACAGAGATATTGAACCTGTACCTAGTACATCAACTAGTGCGATGGTAAGTAATCCCACTGAATTAACACCCAGGGAGAAGAAACTGAACGTGCACAAAAGAAACGAAAAATTACCAATTGCCTTTTTCTTTGGGCGGGGTTTTAAAGTTTTTCAAAAAGCCTCGCTTTTAAAATTATGTTTAAGTGCGTTGCTAGAAACGAATGTGAGAGTAATATCAATAACTTTTGATGGGATCCCATCGAATATAAATATGGCTAGATTATTGGGCGCTAATTTAGTGGTAGGCAAAAAGGATGATGGACTGTCTAAAAATATATCACTGCCGAGAAATTTCATCGATATCGATAAAAGATCAGGAGCAACATTTTTGACGCACACATTGACATTACGTGCACATATAGACAATTCAATTTTAGTCTCGTCCGCTAGTTGACATTACCAATCTATGGATACTATATCTATGATTTATAGTTTTATTCAGTCTTATTCAATAATATGTTCAGTGTATGTTTTCTTTTTGATAAGTTATCAGATAGTGCATCTGTATAAGAATTATATTATATTATCTGTGTTAAATTCAATGTTGCAGTCAGAATTTTGAAGCAATTGGTAAGAAACTATACCATAAACCCATTGCGAAAGGTGAAAATTTCAAGGGAGGTGCAAGAGGAAGAAAACCCTTTCTGGATCTAGTTTGTCATGCACCATGCGACACATGGGGAAGCCGGCAGGAATCGGGTTATAGGAATGTTTTTGACTACATGGGCCTCTAGCTTCTTTTTTACGTGCGCAAAATGCCCACAGATACCCCAAGCCGGAGCCGGAGAGAAAATTATGTCGGACTCGAACCGACTAAAACGCATAGCGTCTGTGGGTCGTAGTGCACCCTGGCTGACCCAGGGCCATCTCTCCCGATCTGGCCCTCCTCGGGTGTGGGGACCACGGAGTCCCCAACTCGTCACCGGTATGGGCCTCTAGCAAGACATATATACGAAGTTCTAACTTGTAGCGCTATCTGCTGTGAAATGATGTTCAACTAGGTATCATTTTCATGTAAGATGACCTAGATAGCTTGTACTAGTTTTGTTGAATGTCAAATAGATGGCACTATTATACGAAATAATCACTTTCATAGTCGAAAGTGTGTCAGTTCGTCGTCGGAGTAGGTCTGTTGTAGTTCTGTGTATAATTTTAGTTTTATAAGGTGCACCTTTTCATTAGATCAAAGGCTTGCATGATAAGTTAGATAACCGTAGAGGAAGCTTATAGAATGTGTAAGGCGGGTTGTGTCTGCGTGTTCAAATAATTAGTGAATATACATTTTCTAGATGCTTCTTCGTATATAAAGAAAACACAATGGTCACGCTCATTACAGAACAACTTCGATATCATCACTCGTTAGTGAGTTGTGAAGGCTAGTGTTGGTAGTCACTTCATAGAAAATTTCGACCACTTCGTTCGACTGGAAGCTGACCAAAACTGAGTTGAGCAATTATGGCTTATATATGAAGACAGTGATCAAATTTCAGATTAAGGTTAAAACACCAATGGTAGACACTGACTCAGTAGTGAACACTTTCGAAAAGAACCTTTACTGTAAGAAAAGTACCTAACTATTTGGTTTACATGACTATTAACTTAAAAGACACCTATAATACATGTTCAAAAATTCGTAACACTGTCGTAAGTAAACATTGGCGTCTATTTTTACTTAAAATTTTTGTTCATGGTGGTGCTTTTGAACAGGAGTGTTTTTTTTTTCATTAATAATGATTATCACTATGTCCACCATTGGTGCTTTCACTTTAATATCAAAATAATGCATACTGAGGCATCCCAAGCTTGCACTTAAAAGCCTGTGGCCCGCTTTCTTATTACTCACAAAGAGATTCGGTTTATCTTGGCTTTTACGGGAGCTACTGTCATCTGAATATGTGAAAGCCTGCGCTAAAAACTCTGTCTGTAAGCCTGTAAGTATCAGCTTGCGGGTTAGAATTTCAAGAAGGGCATTCGAAGGTTTCTACAGGTTCGGCAGCACGATTGTAATACGAGGGGCATTGCATACGTCCATAGGCCACGGTAACCACTTTCCATCCGGTGGGTCGTGTGCTTCTCTGCCACCTAAGTAAAAAAGATCTTTGTTACATGGTCACACCCTAAGGGATCTATCGTGATGATATTATGGGGTAAAATAATACAAAACAGTTCTGTAAAATGTACATATAATCTTACATATAATCACGAGCTATGTACATCAGAAAGCGTACTATATAATACTATACATACACAAAAATATTTTTGTATTTATTCCATCGTATCGACGTTTTATTCGAGACGATAGAACGTCGACTAATAAATCAAATTATTATTCCAAAACTTCAATGATATCATCTGTTCAACATTGTGCGCAATTTTAAATGTTTAATTTATTTTTAACGGATTTAGGGTGCATGTACACATTGGCCCAACGTCTGCTAATAATGACAGTGAACCTACGGCGCCGATTCTGTTGCTTACAAAATAAACTGTCTCTAAAATGATTTTATTTGAATTTAAAAACTTAATTCAATTTGGCATTGGATTTGAATTTAGACATTAGATGAGAAAATAAACAGATGCTTTGTGTTATATAGATAGAGATGTTTTATGAAATAGCCAAACATCATTTATAGCTGCCATTTTTCTAATAATTTTTATATTTTTATGTGTACACCTGTTTCCTAATGTTTCAATGACGAAACAATCAAGATCCTATACAGTACAGACAAGTTGTACGTAAACATTTGTACAATGGGTAACCACCCATTGTACAAATGTTAAGATAAGATTTCAGCGAATTCAGTCTAATTTAGAGAACAGCAGAACAATGGAATCAGCACCGATTTGTTATTTCTTATATTATGTTAGTTTACAGTACTTTTATGTTTTATTGCAATAAATGTAAGCTACACAACATACAATATTTTGTTACATTACTTCTCCTTGATGACAATGATTCCGACCCATTTTTATTACTCGGTAGACAGTATAAACCTATTTCAACAGGGCAAATGTGTACAGAGTCCTTTTTAATCAAAACAATATTATTTTAACTATTATTAAAGTTTTCGGGATATTTACCATGCAATGATTTGTTGAGTTTCCGATATTTCGGCACTGTTTCTGTATAATGGAGGGAGATGAGGATGGGGTACAACATTACATAGCTTATTTGAACAGCATCCATGGTAACATAAGTTTCACGTATGAAATAGAAAGAGAAAGAACCCTTGCATTCC
Source organism: Eilema caniola (assembly GCA_949126895.1). Lineage (NCBI taxonomy): Eukaryota > Metazoa > Arthropoda > Insecta > Lepidoptera > Erebidae > Eilema > Eilema caniola. The sequence continues at coordinate 14,243,315 of OX421488.1, forward strand.
TGGACGTAAAGATCGGTGTTCGAAAAGACGGTTCTCTTAGCCACTCCGTATACAGGAAACCTACTCACACAGACCGCTACCTACACGCAAACTCTCATCATCATCCTAGCCATTTGAACTCAGTCGTGACGTCGCTTACTGACCGCGCATATAGCTTATGTGATGAGGAACATTTAGAGGATGAATTAAAACACATAAGCGGCGTTCTACAGAAAAACGGGTACAATGGACGGATCAGACCACCTAGACGCACCGTCAAACCCATGGACTACAGGGTGGAGAGACATCCAGCCTTCTTACCATATATGAAAGGAGTAACAGATAAGGTCGGTAACATCCTGAAGAAGGTCTCTATAAAAACTATCTTTACTCCATTCAAAAAGCTATCACAATATTTACGGTCGCCTAAAGATAGCTCTCCACTTGACAGGCCGGGTGTATATAAAATTGACTGTAGCTGCGGCTCTTCTTATATAGGACAAACCAAAAGAACCGTCACGTGCCGCATTAAAGAACATATCAGGGCAGTCAAAAATAACGAACCGCAAAAATCAGCAATCGCTCAACATTTACTGGAGTCCGGTACAAACCACTGGATTGAGTTACATAACCCTCAGATGCTTGCGACAGAACGCCACTATATACCAAGATTGGTTAGAGAGGCGATTGAAATTAAAAAGTATAAAAATTTCAATCGTGAGGAAGGGTTTCAACTGCCGAACGTCTGGTATCCAGTGGTCCGCCTATGCAAAAACCGTGAACCAGCCGAATTAAAATCGCGAGTGGATACTGTGAGTGTAGTGAGTCGTGATCGAGTTTGCAGTTCTAGTGAAACCAGTGGTAGTGGTACTGACAATGTAACGCGTCACAAAAGAGTGCGTAAGAGGGTAGACCGATATGTCTGCGCTTAAAACTTTTCTCCGTCAACCGCCAGTACTTCAGTTCTTCCGTGATCATGGCGCTTGCAACAGTGCCGAAATATCGGAAACTCAACAAATCATTACATGGTAAATATCCCGAAAACTTTAATAATAGTATGAACAACCATGATAGTTTAAAAACCGATAATATTATTTTAAGTTTATTCTCTAATTATGAATGGTAACGTGAGCTAGGAATGCGCACACTTATAATGATAATAAAAACAGCTTTTACAAAAGTTCAGGGATTATAGGGACTTTTGAATACTTTTTAAATCGTATTCTCAATATACTCGTGGTTGCACCAAGTATCTTACGCACACGTTAATTTGTATAAAACAAAATGACATTTTGTAGATTGAGAATTTTTTTTGTTTTACATTATATCATAACAAGTTTTGTTTTTTGTTATACATTTCAACATGTTTCGGAAAACATAATACTTAAATACAAAAATGTAAATTTTGGAATGTCAATATAAGATATAGGACGTAAATGTAAATTACGGAATGTAAATGTAAATTACAGAATGTTTATAGAAACTATGGAATGTACGCGTAAATTACAGCATGTAAATGCAAAATACGGAATGTAAATTTTAAATATCATGCAAATACATGTCAAATTCCCATTTTTATTCACAAACTTCTTCCAAGGATACCATACTGATATTATTTTCATTGTTATTTCAAATTATATTTTCTTTGGCGTCCCATTATTTTTATTTATTTAATGTTGCTCAATGAGGTGCTCACAAAGAAAACGAAATGAGACACTTAAGTACTTATTTTTCACAAATAATATCGAATAATTTTTAATTAAGTTAAATTACTCAAAACAAGAGTACCTACTACCAATTTTTTTTTCTAATACTTTTAAATTGTCAGAATGTACCTACAGTGGTTGTACTTAGCTGTATTTTACAAGTTGCGGTTGGTGTATTATTTTACATATTGCTTTTATAATATTAGCTAACTGACGACTGACGCTTCACTGTATTTCTCGCGGAAATTTCGGAATACAAAAATGTAGAAACTCTCTTGGGTAAATTTGCAACGACCTTTTCAACTCAATCTTTTGACTACTTTTCGAGTTTAATGACCATAAACATACAGATACTGTACAAATATTAGCGACATAATGACATCTTGAAATCTTAACTCTACAAAAGGGTAAGACAGATCCCGATATGAATTAACACTGTTTTGTTAAAAAATGACCATCATGCGACAGAGTAGATTTTTGGTTGCTAAATTGTGGTGTGCATTCCAACTACGGGTAATTTTCATTACAATTATTTAATTAATGTTACAGTCGGGCAACTTAAAGTTGCTAGCGGGTTGCAAGTGAAAATTAAAACTAGAATTATGAAGTTTTATATACTTGCTAACAAATTGCACTTGAATATTCTTTGGTGAATTATACAAACGATAGACTAGCAATCAATTACAAAAATAAATAAATAAATAAACTATTCTTATACTAACTTAAATATGTTACTTTTTAACTAGAAGTGGTTCGGTAGGTTATTTTTATATAAAAACAAACCAATTACGATGTGCATTGATCGAGCAGATAAAAACTTTATTATAGGTCGCCTAATTATTTTACTACTATAATTTGCATATAGTACCTATTTGTTTCATCAAAAATTTCAGTAACCTACAAACAAACTATACTGTGTAAAAAATGTAAATAAATGTAAAAAAAATCTACTCATTAAAATAAAACCAGGTACATGCTCAATCAATGCAACATCAACTTAAAATAATATTCTAAGCATTATTTTAACTACATTTCGCAGAAATCAGACTAGATTTACATTTAAGCTGTTTTCTTAAATAAATACGTTGTTATGTCTAAAGTTATAACTAGTTAATATCACGTACGAATTTGCTTTTAAGTTTTATCAGCCATTACTAAAATAATATGAAATGACTGCGAACGTTGACTAGAGGGTGATACATCACATGAATATCTTAAAAAAGGAAAAAATCTGATCATTTGTCTGCATTTAACGTAGACAAAAAACGACAAATCGAAAATTTTAGTTATGATGATTGAAATATGTATATCCACCAAACTAACATACTGTAAATATTTCATGTCAAAAATGTAAAATTTGCAATTGGATTGTTAATATATTTTGGTTGGACATAGAAAATCGTCTTACGCATATCTACGCATAATAACACAAATGCATTATACTGTTTATTATTCCAATGAAGTGTTAGCAGATTAGACTCTTCTTGTGAGCTCTAAGAATTTACTTGTTCACAAGAGTGAGAGCTTAAATTGAAGAATAGTTTATTACATTGCACACACTTTACTTCCTTTCGGAGCGTTTTTAGATTTGTCGTGAGTTTCATCATGTGATGTATTCGAAGAAATAATAAGTTCTAGTGATCCGATTTCATCGAATATTTTCGCTAATTTAAAAACATCCGAACTGTCTGTTGGTTTACATTAAATTTATCTAATTCATCAATTGCCTTTGGATTAGACGCGTCATTAATAAATTTAAAAGTGGTAAAAATAAATGTTTCGATATATATTATGTAAAAAAGAAACAATATTATTGCACTGTAACTATATATAGCAGCTATTTCAAAAATGATTGATTCAGTTTTGATTGATAATTCTGAATCAATCTTACCGCCAAATCCAAAGCAATTGCGTTATGCTAAAATACATATTGTCATTCTAAAATAAAAACTTAAATTTACTATTTAGTTCACGTTTGACTAGTAACGTTTGATATAGAGATCAATCTGGGATATAACATCGTGCCTATGTCGATTGCCATATCAACCATCTACAACAAACATATCATATTAGATACGCCCACTATCATTTAATCAAATACTGACATCACTTATCGAACATATACAGCTTTTCATCATTTTCCTTTATTATTAATAATCCTTAATTCAACTTCAACTTCATTAACATTTCTATAGATAGGTGATATCTTACACCCAGTGACTGACAACTGAATACCTGACCCAGGTTTACATTATCCAAGTTATTTTAACTGTACAATTCTGTTTCTCACTGTTTCTATGGGCTCCAAATATTTTAAAGTACTTGAAAAAATAGATACTTACAGCAATTAGACGATCACCACATTTTGGCGGCTGTTAGAAAATTACATTAAAACATGACAATGAACATCAACTTAATCATCGCTCTATACATAGAACAAGATGCAGCTAAAAACTATTTGATATTTCAAACAAGTTTCTACAAGAAACATTTACACAGCTATTGCTATTCCAATTGTCTTCTTAACTTTGATTAAACTTATAAGTCATAAGTCAACACTTAATTCATCATCAATCAGAAATGAACAAAAAGCAAATTGTTTATTATTAGAATTGTCCTTAAATAAAATTACGACTCCGGTACCGAGGTAGTCATCAAAACCGTACATTCAGAGCCCACAAGAACCGTTTCTCAGAGCACAAGAAGTTGCTGCTGAGATATACGGCGTCACAACAGGTGATCATCAGGATCATCGTGGTCTTCTTCAGATTCTCCTGAATCCAGACTTGGAACTCTATCCAAGTCGTGGCCATCGCATTGTGGGTCAAGATCTGTAGATGGTGCATCGTCGTCTTTCCACTTATCCATAGATCGTCTTCTGGCATTCATAAAGAAATTACCTACTGTCGTCGGCTCTAAGCCAAGTTGTCTTGCGATTGTGACTTGCATTTCTTTTGATGGTCGTTTTGTTTCCTGGAATTTAAATAATAGATTGTTAATTATGTGGAAGGCGGAGGATCGTACGAAATGGCGCACAATGGGCTAATTGATTGATTGTTAATTATACCCAGAGATATTATAGGAAAATAAAATACATAGTCAAACCCTAACTCCTCATCGATTGAGATAAAATCAGGGTTGCATTCAAAGCTTGCACTTTGGAGCCCACGGTCCTCTCTCCTACTGGTCATAAACTTCCTTTCTTTGTCTCATGATAAAGAACTAGAATGTCATAACCACACATCATTACCTTATTTAATACAATCTAGGATTTTTTAAAGAGTGTGATAACGCATCTATCGAGGCTGTAATGCTTGTAGACACCATTTTAGACTCGATGGCATCTGAAATGATGTCCCTTATCTTTTGGACTTTGCTCTAAATTTTTACCATCTCCAATCAATTAACGGACTGACTATATAAAAATTATATTAAATGTACCTTAAAAATAGCTTGTAGAGTACGCCGCTGGAGGTCGGTGAAAACCAAACGCGGCTTCTTCGGGGAATGGGTATCCGAAGTTAAATCCTCCTTGCGCTTGCAGCCTGCAAAGATACAACCTACACTTGACGTGTTTTCCATCATTTATAAAGTTGAACGTAGAATTTAATACAGTTGAAGTGTTGTTGCCATTGAAAATGCAGATAATCTAGGTTCATTGTTTTAATAGTTTTCTAGGACATTGTACACAACAGTGTCTTGATCCAAAGTAAATATAGCTTAACAAGACAAACATAACATCTTGCGTACAAATATTTGCACTTGGCGGAAATCAAAGCGGAAACCTGGTTCGTCATTTTATGAATTTCTTTAAAAATGCTCACAGCTAAATTCTTTACAACACAATTAAACTGTATATCAACCAACTACTTTCTAACATTGACATAAAATTTATACTCACTGCCTCTCTGAGGAATCTGGGCCGCTGAAACAACAAAAATAGATATTATTAGACACTTGTATCACACCAAATTTGAATCAATTTAAACATCTTCTATGGCGGCTTGATTGTTCTCTATCAAGCTTTTAATCTATGAACAACAAACATGCTCTAAACAATTATTACTACACGGCTTAACTTTTATAATGCTATAGTAAAATACTAATAAAAACATTAAATTATATGTTTTATTTATATTAAATAACATTATTAAAATACAATAGCATTAAAAAGGTCTATAAACGTCGTGAATTTTATTAAAAATATATCCTCTATTTATATAAAACTATACATTTAGTTATGACGTATCTACAAATTGGCGCCCATCATGGGACCTTTTGTAATTTCTAGTTTTCGACTTTTTAGTGTAGAAATCAGTTTCACTCAATTAATTTTGAACGTATTGGTTTTTTTATTCATTAATATACTAAAGTTTTTAAACTTTACTCCTTTTTCTACACTTAAAATTCAATTTCTTTTGTTGTAATGCTTTGTTTTATTTTCCTAAAAATGAATATATTGGAATCATAAAACTAGTTTCATTAAGGAATCAAGTCCAATGACAGTAAATGCTTTTAATGTATTAAACAATCCCAACATACTCCAAATAATCTATATAACAAACGTATAATATAAAAACGCATACCTGGCGACAATGTAAACAACATTAACAAAGGGTTCTGAAATTTCACAGGCACCTATAAAATCATATAATGAAAAACTATTGCAGCCCGGGCACGGAGGAAAACAAAAAGGGAGGGAACGGGGCGCTGTAGCAGTCTAACATTCATCTTGGCCTCTTCAAGCTAACAAAATAACACTTACCTACAGCTAAAAATAATGTTTTAAAACATTATCTAATAAACAGTTATTAGACAGTATCGTTGCCACAGAAGCAAAAAGCAAGGATACTACCTATTTAGAAAAAAATAACATCTATTAGCAAAATCTCTATTTATTTTACACATTTGATCGACAGAAAAAAAAATTCATTCAGACATCCTCTCAATCTAAGTTGACTTGTCACAAAGATGTCTGTAAATCAAAATAAAATTAGTGTTTTTGTAATCCGTAATTGCAATACATTAATATTACCTTTGTGACAAGCTATTTAGGTACATGTTTATAATACCTATGAGAACCAAGTCCACTGCTACGCAGCCATGGGTAGGGTATGGGTAGGGCGGACGGATAAGGGTTAGAAAAGGCTTTAAATAAAAACCTAACGCATGGTCAACCAATATAGAGAAAACATTTTCAAAGGGAACAATAATAACATTGTCCATAATATTAGTATAAAAATAATCACGTTATTACTGTGAAGTGTATACACAATGATATTTTTCGCAAAGTAATGGCTACGTGTGTTGTGTTTTATAAATATGCACACTGTACTCAATTTAATTGAAACACTGAGTTTGTAGACAAACTGACTAATAACAAAACACAATTTAGATCGCTGTTAGATAAAATAACAAGAAATGAAATCAATTAAAAGAAAAATAAACAGGAGAATAATTAAAAGACCTCAGGAGAAAGAAAAGGAATGAAATGGAAACCAGGAGCGAATTCGAAGATGAGGGGAGGACTCACAAGCAAGAAACGTCCCCTGCTGGTTCGTAGGGCGCATCCCAGGAGGGCGTAGGCCCAGGGTACAGTGTGGCGCTAGGAGGCGCGGGCGGAGCACCCTGGTAGTCCCGGGGCTGGCAGTAAGGCTGTTGAGACATGTTGTTTACATTGTCGCCTTTTATCGTTTGCTGTTGACTTGGCGTATCTGGAAATTTAAGGTAAAGTAAATTTCGTTCTAGATTCTGTTGTAGTTAATAAAAGCTATATTTTTCAAGTAGTTGCAATTTTCAATACAATAAGAGTCTAGTTCAATGAAACAAAATTATTTTAACGAAAGAAAATCTTATTTTTCTTTTTTGGCTACCTTTCAGCAGCCACTGATTAAAAAGTCGTTTTATTTCAATGAGGGATATATGCGTAAACTTTAGAAAGTATGAAACTGACAAAGCTACAAATATCACTATTAGAGACTCAAAATATTTCGGAATTCAAAAAATACCAAGCTTATCTTAGCTGGGTATTTATTGAATTCAGAAATATTCAAATGTAATAAAGTATCTAGCTTCTTAACATATGATTTACTAACTCAACACACCACGTAATAACAAACTCCTTCATTTGCAACAAAAGTAATTCTATAACGTTTAATCACGTCATACGTCACGTCCCAAACCGAGATTGTTTCGCAAAATAAGTTTATGACTGAAAGCCCCGCAAAACGCATGCTTCTCGTAAAAAATGACGTTGTTCAACCGATATCACAGTACGTGATAGATGGCACCACCTGTCATGTCACCAGAGTGAGCTAGTTCGTATTCACAGCGGATACGTGAAGTGTCATTGGCTGTGATGAAGCACATTCAAACGTAGGTGTACTGTTTCAACGGTTGAAAACCGGAAAATGGAATAAAATATTTCCGTATGCGAATCCTATGTCAGATAAAGGAAATGTATTAAGTTATGATATGAAAGCTGTTGCTTTATTTCCTGGTTTGAGAAAACTGTAGCTATAATGCGAGACGCAAAAAGAAAAATACATAAACGCAATAACAAGAGAAAATTAATCAATTCATCATTCATATCGACGATATCATTTGAGGAAAAGAAATCACTGATATTTTGTTTGTATGTTAAGTAGGTATCTATTGGATTCTTTCCAGAATTTCAATAATGCAACTGTCAATTTTATTTTTTGATATATAACCAAATTAAATGTTCATTCCAGTAAACTCGATACATAAAGTTAAGCCTCGAGGTTTAATTCAGAACACAATGTATTCTAGATTGTTCGTCAATATTCTTCCGATGCTTACGGGATCTTGTACAATAGCTGCAATATCATTTTTATGATAACTACCAGTAGTTAATTTCTTTCAGAAACGTGTTACTTGTACTTCGTCAGCTAATTGTACATTAGAAAACTTAATTACTACTACAACTTTATGCATCTTATTAAAAACACAAACAATAAGCAGCAATGAAATATGTATATCAGAATCATCCTAAATGTTGTTACAAACATTAAAATGACCAAGAAACCCTCATATACGTAGCTATAACTGCCGCCGGTGGGTGTTGGTCCCCCTTCAGTGGATCGATAAAACGAGGTGGCCTGACGTCACGAGGGGAGAGGGGGGCAGAGGTAGCATCGCGGCGTCGCCTCGTTTGCGGTACTGCTTTAGGTACTTTTTTGAGGAATTTCGTTCTCAGGATAAATTATGGTTGACTGTATGGTGTGGATATGGTTCAGTAACATTAAAGCTGGCTGTGTAGTCTTATTTCTATGTTTTAGTTTAGAAGAAATAATTCTACCGTACCAATTACTATTTTATCTTTACCAGCAGTAAAGTTTAATCCAGTGTACTTCAAGCTGATAGGTACTTAGGGTAGATACTGAGAACCAACTTTAACCTAAATTCTATCTTTCATTATATCAGCTTTTGCCTTGCAAACAATGATACAGATTTACTTCTTCTTGTTAATTTTTTGGCGGGATGGTGGTGTATATCTTTAGGTTATTCCCTTCATATTTTTATAATTTTAGTGATTGAATATCATTCAGAGACAAACAGTGAAGTACTTTGAAGCAACGACGAAACGAATTCATAGTGTTTGCCACGGCCTAGATAATCTAGCGTCAGTTTATAATAAAGTACTTAGATTTTACCTTTTGGCCAAGTTGTGCATGCGTATAATACGTAGTTTGTATGTTCTTCACTTGTACATTATACAAAATTTGAATTAGCTGAAGAAGCTATAGGCAGCTCATTAGGCTCATATCTTATTTAAGTTTATTGTGAGGTGCGTAGATGTCTCTCCGCGAATGTAGTACGTGATAATGGAAGGAGGCTTTGCCGTTTGGATTTTCATGTTCACGAGCATATTTGGAGTCAACTGAGCTGGATGCTCTGATTCCAAAAATATTAATAATAATTTAAATAAAACCACTTTTTATCTGTATGTGAACACGCGCAAAAAGGTACCAACCATTATTTAAGGTTTAATAAACCACAGATACTCGCCAAAGAGCATAGATATATACCAAGAATGATCCGCGAGGCTATTGAAATTTAAAAACACCCAAATTTTAATAGAGAGGATAGTTGGAGTTTACCACCAGCCTGGGACCCAGTCATCTACTTAATCAAACCTAGTAAACAGCAAAATACAGTAAGACTTAACGACACAGTGAGCTCAGTCTGCGTAAATAGTAACACCACCAATTCATCATGACTCGGGTACTTCGAGATAACTTGCACTTCAAACTATATGAAAACTACCACCCATAGTCAAACCGCGAACATGGCTGCTGAAAAGTAGCCGAAACGTTGGTCTAAAAATAAAAAATAACAAATAAATCGCGATGAAATTCCGTTAAAATGTGGATTAATTTCAATGAGTGATATTCGCGTAAACTTTAGAAAATATCAGATCAATAATAACTCTGATTTACCAAGTATCGACACTGTCCCGAACAAAAGGGTTCTTTCTTTAAATTTTATAGGTCTAAGAATAGGTTACAGGTTTTTATACACCCCTAAGTGATCAGGATGGCCCACATAAAATGTAATATTTGTGTTTGGTATTTTATTAATTTATATTTGTTCCTTCCTTTCCTTAGTTATATCTTTTCTTTATTTATAACTACTATCATAATAGATATGGGATTAAAAAACACAAATAACCTTAAATTTCACTGCGGTCCTGGTCGTATCCGAAGCCTCTAATTCAGGGCAACGGAGTCCGGGTCCGACAATTTTTTACCACCAATCTCTATATTTATATGGCAAAACAACTTTTACCGGGTCAGCTAGCATAAAATTAAATCCAAACTTTCTTCACTTGGTGCTTAAACAGTTGTGACGTTACAATAGATAAGCCGATACTAGGGTGGAAAGTTTGATATCGTATCATAACATTTGATTTACTTATACGTTACAACACTACATCGGAGTGACGTCATCATAATGTTCAAAGTCAGCTTCAAGTTCTTAATAGGTTTTTACTTCACTACAATCATCATCCACATCATTATTTTAGCAATGTTCCATTGTCCATCCTGCTGTCTGACATTTATTGTAGCGCCGCAGTTCCTGGGTACACGCTTACCATTTCCTCGAGTATCAGGACCCTAGACGTTGACATCTCAAGCGACATCCTGTACCATAGCTATTTAGAAGACAATGTCAAGATGGCATCGAATAAACTTGGAGTACTTAACAGGGCGAAAGAGTAGTTCACTGCGGGGTAACGACTCCTTTATAAGGCACAGATTCGGCTCCACATTTAGTACCACTGACACCTTTTTGCCGGAACACCTGCATATCAGCTTGACCCCTTCAAATCGGTACAAAGCCGGGCGTTGAGGCTCGTCGACAATCCCATACTCGCAGGCGATGTGGAACCTCTGCCTCCGTGCCATGCGGTATGAACAGAACTACATCCCACGCACGCACAAGCTGTGGACTGAACTCCTTGCTGTGGTTTTCCCAAGCAACTACAATATGGGGTTCTCCAAGGGCATTAGAAGGTTTCTTCAGAGTCGGCAGCATGAGTGTGACGCCCCTGGTGTTGCATACGTCCATAGTCCACAGTAACCACTTTCTGTTGGATGGGCCGTGTGCATGTCTACCACCTAAGAAGTATAAAAAAACATCACAACCCCTAGAGGAAAGCCTGCTCCAGAACCCCGTCCTTCAATCAGTTGGTGTGCCGGCTTACAGTCGAGGTTGGCTTTGGCATTATTTTTTCAAACTTGAAATATTCATGCCTGTAAATCTACGACGGGCTAGGAACAGTATTACTATTCATATTCCACCAACTACGATTATCCATCGCACGTAACACGGGGCGAGCCTATTGCGGTGAAGTAGGGACTTCATCATGAGCTGGATGTAAATCGTCAGCTGGAGAACAGCCCAGCGCTTAGTCGTCTGCCACGACACGCATGGGATGAGATAGGATGGCCCTTCTGTACTCCACCGGAATTATAATATAAGGGAAGATTATTGAAGGTTTATTTCCAGCACGACGAGGTCTACTCGACCGAAAAATGGATAACAGTTGATGGGACAGCCAGAAAAGCCCTTCCAGGGAGGATATTTTTTTATTTCCTTTTTTCTATTCTTCCCTATGAAAACATAAAAAATGTAACTATGGCTAACTCTGACTCAATTACATTAAGATCCATTTTCCCGTTTTTACTAACCACCATCCATTTACACAAACTTTCACATTTACAATATTAGTAGTAAAAAGAATTTCATTATAAAATATGCCCTGGTGTTACATAAAATTATTGCGCCTATTAACATAAGATGTCCCATTTTACAACGCAATACACGTGGTGACCCTAACTAGTGACGTGCCGCATCGACCGCGGCAAAGTCGTCACATCGAGCGGAGAATCGATACGGCAGCTGACGTTGTGCTATGAGTGGACCAACCCTTTATTTATTACTTCTAATCAGGATTACTTTACGATGTTGAGTAGCAATATGCTGTTGTCATATAGTTCTCTGGCTAGAAGCTCAGTCGCAAAACGTCCACTTCGCAGAATGTTTTACAGAATATCTCGGTCTCAAAATGTCCCTTGAGAATGCTGAACGACTTTTCCTCTATCCTTTCCATTGTGCATTTTCATTTTTCGTATTTTTCCTCCCGATTTCGCTCTGCTAGTAGCTACGCGTGAGTTACAATTCTGGTGTTGAAAGTTAAATCATAATAATGCTCTACTTTTGGTACTCCTTTAGTTGCAGACAAATTCCAATGTCGGATTTCAGTAATAAAAGTAAAACCTTAAACTCAATTTCAATTAATTTTGAATTTTTCGCTATCACTGGTAAAATATAAACTAAGAAAAAAATTAGGGCGTGTTTTGCAAAACATGCTTGCAAAATTCGCCTCGAAATTCTCGCTCGCCCTGAGCGTCGCGTCGCTGCTATCTACCGCCTAGTGACGTACTCCATCGACCGCGCGGTGACCCGCCGCATCGAGCGGAGAATCGATGGAGCAGCTGACGGCTTGTTTGTAAACCCTATGCGTTTTTACCGATATCTCGCTCACGTATATTTGAATAATAGTCGCACTACTAGGTTAGAGGAAGGTTGGGTAATTGGGAATATTTTGATAGTATACATTATTCGTAGATTTTGATGTTGGCTGAGGTGTGGAGGATTTGGTTAAGATTTGACGATGGGATGGGATAGGTCTCTAATATTGTGCGCTCATTTGTGACTCTCACAATGACATTGGAATTTTGTCATCTAGAATACAAACTAATCCTGGCTTGACGTCGTGCAGGATGACATGCGTGCAACTGGTCTCACTACCATGGACGCCCAAGATCGTGCGAAGTGCAGGAGGAACAGCCGCAAGGCGAACCGTGAGCTCCGAGGGCGTCTCGGCCTCGGATGCAATCAGGATAACGTCTAATTGTCGATGATGATGATGAATCTCTCCTCAGATCTAGTTCTAAATAGATATTTAGGACAGAATAAGGCGGGAGTAGGTTCGTCAATTGGAATCTTCCTCACCATCATCAGTATAGCGTTAATCCCGCTTGCTTCTTTAGATTTGGCTTTTATAGAAACGAGTACCTTCTGACCTTCAACCCCGAAAGGGAAGCCTGCACCAGATCCTCGTTCGTCAATCAGCACCTGTACTAGCTTGAAAGTGGGAATGATTTGAACCCCTTCCGTACCACAAACCAAAGTAAATGATGCGTTGATATTTTTGCCTACTCCACACAACATATACTTTACTGATTAAGGGATGAGTAAAGCGTATATTACTTTGTCACAGTCCCATACCAATTCGGTCCAATGAAAATCATGACTCAGTAAAAAATCCCATGTACTTTCCTAGACGCCATGCAAAGGTGTGTGTCAGCCGGTCGCTTCCCACGGCACCCATAAAAGTTGGGGCAAGAACACATAAAGGTTATGGGGGCCCAGGGGTAACTACGCATTTTCAATATCATAGTCACTGCTGCTTTTAAATATATTATGGGAAAAGGTTGCTTTTTAGTTTGGCTATATTGTTTAATGTTGAAGTATATGTAACTAGTGAATCGCAGCTTAGCTTCGCCCGGGAATTACATACATATATGTATGTATTCACGCCTGTAAATCCACGAAGGGGTAGATAGAGTTGTATTGTATGGTTTCACGTGCTAATATCCGCAATTCCACGTAATGGTGCGGTTTTTGTGTGAAAAGAGTTGTAACACCCATAGGTGTGTCGCCAACTATGATTTTCGGTCGGAGATGAGCCTAGCATGCACGTTTTCACGGATTGTATGATTCCTGTGGAATGGAAAACAGTCCTATCTCTAAGACACCTTCTTCGACAACGACAGGAAGAGATGGAAGGCCCCTAATTTAATCCAGCGGGTACTAACACCACAATATGGGAATAAACTCGTAAAAATCATACAACCAGATTGTGCCGCCGCCTGGATCAAATTGTAAATATAGATTTTAAAAAAAGCTTTAATTTCTTTTTATACAACTGATGAGGCAGAGAAGCAACCGGTCTACCTAATGGAAAGTGGTTACCGTGGCCTATGGACGTATGCAAAACGAGAGGCGTCACACTCGTGCTGCCGACCCTGTAAACACAGAGAGTTTCTGTACCGTCAGTGTATGAGACAACGCAGGAATTGCCTTTGATCTTCCCAGTAACAGCACAAAAACTCTCCAGTGAGCACTGGCAACCCTACTCACCGCCGGGAACAAAATACGAGGTTATAATTAATATACTAAAATTTCCTATAACTCCAAAACAAATGTACAGGAGGACATCGAATATTGAAGACGTGTCCGAGAAGCTCAGTGGTCAGAGCATCCCCCTTTAAGGAACTGGTCGCGGGTTCGAGTCTCGTCTTCGATGTTCACTTTGTCTAAGTCTAAAAGCCTTTCATCATCATCATCATTATTCTAAGTTTATTTAAGGTCGATGCAACATGTGTGTTTCTTCCATTCATCTCTAGTTGCAGCCATCTCAACATTCACTCCCTTCTTAACCATATCATCTTTCACACATTCCATCCATCTCCATTTAGGTCTTCCTCTTTGTAGGCATCCACTTTCATAGGTAATGCCTTCATTACGACATTAATTTCATCCTTACGAATTACATTTCCGAACCAGGGCAGTCGATTTTCTTATAGCTTTTCCGTGATTGTTGCTACTTTCAAACTTCCTCTAATTGTCCATTCTTGTCACACCACACATCCATCTCAACATTCGCATCACGGCCACATGCAACCGTTTTTCTTAAGTCCAGAAGCAATTAATATGATATGATGATAATGATTTTTTTATACCACTTACTTATAGCTTTTCCGTGATTGTTGCTACTTTCAAACTTCCTCTAATTGTCCATTCTTGTCACACCACACATCCATCTCAACATTCGCATCACGGCCACATGCAACCGTTTTTCTTAAGTCCAGAAGCAATTAATATGATATGATGATAATGATTTTTTTATACCACTTAGGTGGCAGACAAGCACACAGCCCACCTGATGGAAAGTGGTAACCGTGGCCTATGGTCGTATACAACGCCAGGGGCGTCACACTCGCGCTGCCGACCCTGTTGGAACAGATAGTTTCTGTGCCGTCAGCGTAGAAGGCAAAGCAGGCCAAGCGTTAGGTCTTCCCACTGACAGTACAAAATTCTCCAGTCAGTATTGAATTTAAAGTAATTTTTCTCCGTGTTGATTTCTGATGAAGCCGAATATGACCAGCCTATCTCTTCCAGTGGATATTGCAGAAGACATTTAATAGATAGGGCTGTTTTGTACCCAACAGTAAATATACAGCCTATAACAAAGTGCCCACATGACCGCAATAGGCTCGCCTCCTATTACTTGGACCGAATATCATTGTTGGCGAAAAATAGGTGTTACATCTCCGTCTACCTCTTCGGGGATTCAAAGACGAGAGTATAATATGTATGTTTGTTTAATTTTTATTGGTTTTATAAGCAGCTATCACCGGCTATTGACGCTTTGTTACTGTGGACACGGCCAGTTCGTTCCCGACTTATTACAGAAGGGTAATAAAACTACTGTCGGGTTTCCACGGTGCGAGGTTTCACGGACGCGGACGCAATCAAGAACGCATTTACTGTAACAAAATATGTGTCTGCAGAGTCACGGATAAGCCGCTTTCCTCGGTGCGTAATCGGCAAATTCACGCACGCGTCCTTGAAATCGTAGATTGTGGAAAGCGGCCTTAAAAATATCTTGAAACTAATTCCCTTGTTTTCTATCTTAGTAGTTAAACAAATCTAAATTAGTGCGGCTTCTCATCACTAGATGCCGGCCCAAGATCATTGTTGGCGAAATTTTAGTGAAAATACACTTCTTAACCCTTGAGGATTTAGAGGAATAAAACATACAAAAAATCCTAACCTAAAAAAATGTAATTTCATTTAGGCACTTTATAGTATGAATTCAAATAATCACGCCATAAGTACATTGTTAAGATCTTTTTTTTTATAAATCGAATTGCATCGCAAAACTTGGTATTCAACCAAAACTAAACATAACATTGCTCTAACAAGAAAAAATTAAAAGGAATCAGAGCACGTGGTCAACCAAAATTAAACATAAATCTCGAAACTATACTCACCTTTCTTCTAATAAGAAAATAATTTTCTAATACTACTAAAACAAGATAAGTACTACATACCCGCTAGCCTCAATGCAGACATTCTCTGGAACTCGGGCTCCTGTAGCCACTTCCACATCCGCCTGAACGTTTCCCTCCCAGACTTGAGCTTCGACCATGGCTTCGGATTTCTTAACAGATCACTCAGCGTCCCTTGAGACCTGCACAACACCCTCTGAGCGAAAATCGCCTGAGGGATCGAATACCTCTTCAATTCTCCACTTATTCTTTGCGCTAATTCTTTCGTATTTATTTCTTCTGAATCGTTCTGTGCTTGTTGCGCTGCTTGCTGTTCTTCTCTCGCCAGAAGCGCAGCGTTTAAATCTAGTCCTGGGCTTGGGAGAGGTGGTGTAGGAGATCTCCTCTCGAAGGAGCTAGGTGACGCGCTCCGCCTACTGTACCCGGACTGTGGCGATAAAGGCTCATTGTAAGGAGCCGGTGATAATGAAGCGTACGACTGCTGCTGCTGTATAACCGTGAATGTCCCCCCCGCATGGTACGCGAACTTATCCGAAACTGTACTTATAGGAGGTAAAGGTAGCAAGGGAGTTAGGGTTGCGTATGACGCTGGTTCTAATCCAGGCGGGGTGAGACGTCCGTTGACTGCGGATAGAGGGTGGAATGCAGCATCTCCGTCGGGCAGGAGGTCGGCGGGAGACAGTCGGGGTGGTGAAGCGTTGCTGGGGGCGACTATGACTGTGAGCGGAGCGCGGTCACGCGCTCGTACGTCGTCCATCGCGCGCGGCCGGCGGCAGCGGCGTCGCGCTGGCGACTGGAGCACGCGTGCGCGACGCACCCCGCCCTCCCCTCTCGCCCCGCGTCCCGCCGCCTGCAAACACCCCTGTTTCTTCACCCTCGATTCAAACAACCTATCTATCCTTGTCACTATTTAAAATTCAAACTTATCCTATGAGCACAAGGTTGATTTTTCAGCAATTTGTTGGGCTTTCTGACGTTGGCTGTATACAATGCACCCTTAACCTATCCTGGGGCGTTATACAGTACGCTTTTCGGACTATACAGACTGTTTTGCAACCATTGCTCGTTTAGTGCTAAACATTATTATAAGTTTTAATTATAAACGAGTAATGGACGTGAAAATTTACAACTTTACTGATGAAATACAGATGCTTTAGTGAATGCTGTGCCCTCTTTCAAGCCTTGCTGTCACTTGGCTACTTGCTAGCCGGGCTCACCTCATGGTACAGCTCCAACTGGCATACCTATAATTAACGCTGCGATACCCGGAATGTTATTTCACACTACTTGTAACGGGAATACGGCCATATTGCAAATTCGCAAATAACTTGAAACTTCATAATTATGTTCATCAAACTAAAATATAACATTTGTAAAGCGTGTTCAAACTATTCAATTTATCAATGACATTCAATTGAAAAGAAATATTTTGTTGCATTCAACAGCACCCGAATGCAAACATATTCATTTACACTTGAAAAAGAACTTGTTTGTCCATCTGGATTGACCTGTTTATTATATTTGAAAATATTAATTTTTTATTCAAATACGACCATTAGTCATACTCATACATGACTGGTATTCCCGTCAACCCCTAACAGCTACTGCCTAATACTGGTATTTATTAATTTCGTAGCATAACCAAATTACAGTAGGTATACATATGTTATTAATTTCGAAGAAGATATCTAGTATCTGCTTACTATTATATATATATGACTTCGAAACTATGAGAAGCTTCAATTTCAAAATTCACTTTCTAGGCGACTACATCCTATCTAAAAATAAGTCGGGTTTTCCTTCCTGACGCTATAACTCCAGAACGCACGAACCGATTTCCACGGTTTTGCATTCGTTGGAAAGGTCTCGGGCTCCGTGTGGTTTATAGCAAAGAAAATTCAGGAAAAATTTCAACAGAAAAGCGAGAAAGCGATAATCGACATCCACGCGGGCGGAGCCGCGGGCAACAGCTAGTTAATATTATAAACGCGAAAGTTTGTAAGTATGAATGGATGAATGAATGTTTTTTACTTTTTCACGTAAAGGCTACCGAATGGATTTTGATGAAACTTAGGCTACTATTTATAACGATAACCGATATTATAGCGATAGCCGACATCCACGCGGGCGTAGCCGCAGGCAAAAGCTAATTTTATATAATACTTGCAATTTGCATACAGACTCACCCTATAACTAACAAGAATTTTTTGATTTTCTCGTAGCATACACAAAGGCTACGGAAATCTTAGCTGCTACGGAGAAATTCAACTCGAGACGCTCGGAAGGTCTACGAAGTTATTGTTTCTTTCGTAGCATCAATTTTATGACTTCATAAAATCTCGAGCCAACGAAAAATCAAGAATACAAGAATTGTTTCGAGATCTACTATTTATTAGTATACAATAAGGTGTCATTGGTTTTTTCGAAGTTTTATCATTAAGATTCATTTAGGTAAGACGTTTAAATTCTGTGCTAAACTGAAATTATTAAAGCATTTTAGGTATACTTTTGGACTATTTGGGTGCAGCGTTTCGTTTGAGATCCTCACATGATATTTTAAATTTTATGTAGTACTTTTGTCTACTTATGTTAGATACTTATGAAGTAAGCCCAGGCTACAGTACAATGGTTTATGAATCACATGAATAATTATCTCATTGTGAGATTAATCTCAGAACAAATTCTACGTGATTACTTAAACCACCGTCATACTATTGTCTTAACATCTCATGCAAAGTAACCTACAGTTTCTGTCTGAGCAACAACGCTAAATGTCATAAAACACATAAATTCAGACCAGACACAAACAACGAACAGACGGTCCCAACCACATTAATATAATATCTACAACATCAGATACACCCTGTTAGAGAGAAAAAAAACATGATGTGTATTTAACAGTTGCAGACGGAAGAACTCTCACACACACACATACACACACACAGATGCAACCCAACACACACATCTACAGTAGCTCAAAATGACCCCGCTCGACACCTGGCTCATGACAAAGGGCTGCTAGTGAGGCGACTTGTGGGGTTGAATAACGATATCGATAACCTATTACTTATTGGGCTATGAAAAATACATCCATCATTTCTACAAACCCAAATTGCAAACGCAATAAAAGTTGATATTGCCATCTGATTTTAAAGAATAGTTATTTGGAATATGAACAATTGCTACACCCAAGGTGTCATCCATTTACAGATTGGAAAGACTTCGAGGAAGAATAGCAAAAATATAGGAATGGGTGCCGATTCACTCTTAAGACTTAAAGTTGTTAAGCAGGGTATGATACAGTCCCCACTAAAAACAATAGGTAATCTCGTAAAAAGAATGGCCAAGTAAGTGTGAGATTCTATCACGTATTAACAAATACTTATATTAAACTAACTACTGTGCTCATCACCGCCCACTAGGAACCTTGTATCATTTTTATACTATTTTCCCAATCCTATCTTCTCCTCCAAGTTAAAACTGTCTAGGTATGAACATAAAAGATTGACGGAGCTACTTTCGCTTCTATAAATAAGGACATCAACATCGATACTTACAAGTACATCACTATCGTCTTACGCAGCCCCTATGCCACGTCCTGGCACTAGCATTACGTCATTACTACAAGTACACCTACTGACATTAAATACACCTTGTAACTTCAAGATACGGAAAATTCAAAAACTATTTTCGATTCATTGTACTCGCGTTAAAAACAGCGTGGGTTTTCCTGACACGAATTAGCGAAAGATAATCTCTGCTTATTACGAAATTTAGACAAATAAATTGTTAAAACCGTAATTTTAGAATACATGCATAAAACAGAGTACTTATTTAGTTAATCCAGATTTACAAAATCTGGATTAACTAAATACTCTAATATTGGACAATGTTGTTCAAAGTTCACGCGTATATTTCACATCGAACGCCAATGTTTCTAACAAATTTTATAGTAATTTACTAGGTATGTATATATTTCTTGTTTATTTATTTACACTGTTCCAATTTTTTTGGTTGCTTTTCAGTAACCATAGATAAGGGGAGACATGTTAACCACATAACAGTGTTAATAATGAAATAACAAAATAAAATAAAAAATGTGATAAGCTTACAACGACGTGTCAGTATTCGTTCGATGATGTTATAGTACAGCATAATATGTCTATATGCTACTAAGGCGTTATACCAGTGCCCCGAGCACGAATAATATTCGAATTCGTAACGTAAACATAACCAAAGAACAGAGCAATGCGATTGGCCGTCTAGTAGTTACTGGGAACCAATCGCAATGCTCCATTCTTTCGATCTTAATCTTAATCTTAAGAGTCTGATGTCTGTTTCTGTACCTTTTAAATAAATAAAAAAAAATAAAAAAAAAAAATAAATAAATAAATTGGGAATTTGAATGTTATTCGTGCTCGGGGCACAGTACGCGGCTTACCTCATAATAAGTGGTTACATTCCTGTAAATGCTTGCAACAATTAGAAGGTTTACTAATAATATTGCCACCTTCAGAAGGGATAGGAAATATGTGAGAACAAAGAAAATGAAATAAAGGCATTTTAACAAGAATTACCCCTAGCACGAACAACTATCGTAATCGTATCGTAACCGTATTGAGAGAATGGAGCATGGCGATTGGCCGCTTGCCTACTGTGAACCTGTGTGTGTGTGAAGCCGGCCAATCGCATTGCTTCGTTCTCTCAATACGGTTACGATACGATTACGATAGTTGTTCGTGCTAGGGGTAATTCTTGTTAAAATGTCTTTGTTTCATTTTCTTTGTTCTCACATATTTCCTATCCCTTCTGAAGGTGGCAATATTATTAGTAAACCTTCTAATTGTTGCAAGCATTTACAGGAATGTTACCACTTACTATGAGGTAGGCCGAGTACTGTGCCCCGAGCACGAATAACATTCAAATTCCTACTGTACATAATGCAACATAACTACAATATATACTTAGATAGTAAGTGACAAGATGGTACTTTCCCACCGACAACGTAAGGTGAAATATTGGGAAAACCAATTGTTCAACACCATTTAGTTTCTTGGAGTAGTTACAAATATGAATAATTCAGAAATGCGCCACAAAATGTTTAATAATTAGCAAGAGAGTCTTTTGAAAGTGGTACATACATATTATTATATTCACGCCTATTAATCTCCGAAAGGGTAGGCAGAGGTAAAACGTAATTAATTAGAAGAACTTCTTACCGAAATTTGGGAGGTTAGACAATACCTCCGTTTATGCTAAGATAAATTCAATCAGGAGAAGGAAAATGGATCTTGGGTTCCAAGATAAGGTTTGGTCTTCTGATGATGATGATAACGATGATGGCTAGTAAAATACCTGCCTAAATATTTTTAAACTAACGATTTTAAATTACTGATAAGGTTCTAGAATACGAATCCATACTAATATTATAAATGCGAAAGTAACTGTCTGTCTGTCTGTCTGTCTGTCTGTCTGTCTGTCTGTCTGTCTGTATGTTACGCTTTCACGCCTAAACCGCTGAACCGATCTTGATGAAATTTGGAACAGAGGTATATTAGAGCTCGAGAACGGACATAGGCTACCTTTTATCACGAGAAAGGGGGTTTAAGGGGGGGAAATAGGGGATGACAGTTTATATGAAAGTTTGTCGTTTCTGAAGATATCTTTACGAAATTTGGTAAAGAGGTAGATTAGAGCTTAGGAACGGACATAGGCTACCTTTTATCGCGAAAAGGGGGGTGGAAGGGGGGGGGGCTAGGGCCTTGGGAGAAAAGTTTGTCATTTTTGAAGATTTCTTGATGAAATTTGGTGCAGAGATAGTTTAGAGCTTGGAAACGGAAGTAGGCTACCTTTTATCGCGAAAAGGGGGGTAGAAGGGGGAGGGGGACTAGGGCCTTGGTACGAAAGTTTGTCATATTTAAAGATTTCTTAATGAAATTTAGTACAGAGACAGTTTATAGCTTGGGAACGAACATAAGCTACTTTCTATCGCGAAAAGGGGGGAAGAAGGGGGGGGACCAGGGCCTGGGGATAAAAGTTTATCGTTTTAGAAGATTTCCTGATGAAAGGTACAGAGGTAGTTTAGAGCTTGGGAACGAACATAAGCTACCTTCTATCGCGAAAAGGGGGGAAGAAGGGGGGGGGGGGCGAGCTACCAGAGCCTTGGGATAAAAGTTTATCGTTTTAGAAGATTTCCTGATGAAATTTGGTACAGAGATAGTTTAGAGCTTGGGAACGGACATAGACTACCTTTTATTGCGAAAAGGGGGGGAGGGGTAGAAGGGGGGGACTAGGGCCTTGGGAGGAAAGTTTGTCATTTTTGAAGATTTCTTGATGAAATTTGGTACAGAGATAGTTTAGAGCTTGGAAGCAGATATAGGCTACCTTTTATCGCGGAAAGGGGGGTAGAAGGGGGGCGGCCTAGGGCCTTGGGAGGAAAGTTTCTCATTTTTGAAGATTTCTTGATGAAATTTGGTACAGAGATAGTTTAGAGCTTGGAAACAGATATAGGCTACCTTTTATCGCGAAAAGGGGGGTAGAAGGGGGGCGGACTAGGGCATTGGTATCAAAATTTTGTCATTTTTGAAGATTTCTTGATGAAATTTGGTACAGAGATACTTTAGAGCTTGGGAACGAACATAAGCTACCTTTTATCGCGAAAAGGGGGGAAGAAGGGGGGTACCAGGGCCTTGGGATGAAAGTTTATCCTTTTAGAAGATTTCCTGATGAAATTTGGTACAGAGATAGTTTAGAGCTTGGGAACGGACAAAGACTACCTTTTATCACAAAAAGGTGGGTAGAAGGGGGGACTAAGGCCTTAGGATGAAAGTTTGTCATTTTTGAAGATTTCCTGATGAAATTTGGTGCAACGATAGTTTAGAGTACTCTGACCACTGAGCCACCGGGCCACACCTGAAGCTTCAGGTGTGGCCCGGTGGCTCAGTGGTCAGAGCATTCCCGCTGTAAGGGAAAGATCGTGGGTTCGAGTCCCACCTGGGCATTCAATTTTCCTATCTTAATCGATTTGAAAAGTTAGCATAGTAAATGCTTCAAAATTTCATTCAATTATTTGGGCGGAGTCATCAAAAAACAATGTTTAAAAATGATTGCAACATCATTCATTGTTTCCGATATTTCGTATGAATGTCGGTAGATGGCTCCCACCGTCGCCCTAAGACGGTAGTATAGGAGAATTTGGATAGCTTCAGGTGTGGCACGGTGGCTCAGTGGTCAGAGCATTCCCCCTTTAAGGGAAAGATCGTGGGTTCGAGTCCCACCTGGGCATTCACTTTTTCCTATCCTAATCGATTTGAAAAGTTAGCATAGTAAATGCTTCAAAATTTCATTCAGATAGTTTAGAGCTTGGGAACGAACATAGGCATTGAAGCTTGGGAACGAACATAGGCTACCTATTGACGCGATAATGGAGGCTTAGGGGGGGGGGGGGTTGTAATAAGGGATTAAAGTTTGACAGTTTTGAAGACGATGAAATTTTGGCATAGGGATTAATTAGAGCCTGGTAACGGACATATGCTACCTTTGATCGCGAATAATGTGGTAAAAGGGGGGGGGGGGATAAGGACTAGATAGTTAATATGAAAGTTTGTCATTTTTGATGATATCCTGATGATATATTTGGTACAGAGATGGATTGAAGCTTGGGAACGAACATAGGCTACCTATTGACGCGAAAATGGAGGCATAGGGGGGGGGGGGGGGGGGGGGTAATAAGGGATTAAAGTTTGACAGTTTTGAAGATGATGAAATTTTGGTACAGGGATTAATTAGCTTGGTAACGGACATATGCTACCTTTGATCGCGAATAATGTGGTAAAAGGGGGGGATAAGGACTAGATAGTAAATATGAAAGTTTGTCATTTTTGATGATATGCTGTAAAGGCGAATAGGGAGGCGAGTGGAAAAATGAATGTAGTGGCGAGTAGAGATCGAATAGAGAGTTGAGTTGAGGTGCGAGTACCTATCTACTCGCACCTCTACTCAAGTGTGGAGAGTCAAGTAGACAGGCGAAAAGAAAATCGAATGGATGGGCAAGTAGAGAGGCCAATGGAAAGGCGAGTGTAGAGAAAAGTACAAAGCCGAGTAGAGAGGGGAACAGAGAAGTCAGTAGAGAGTCAAGTATAAATTCAAATACAGAGGCGAGTAGAAAGTCGAGTAGAGGGTCGAATATAGAGGCGAGTAGAAAGTCGAGAACAGAGGTGAGTACATAGTCGAGGACAAAGTTGAGTAGAGAGGCGAATTTAATGCTCAATAGCGTCAGCTCAACACTAAGCGATAACCGACATCCACGCGGGCGGAGCCGCGGGCAACAGCTAGTAATTCATAAAAATAAAAAGTTATTTTATTTTTCATTTTTTTTTTAAACAATATTGGCAACCGAAATTTTCGAAATTACTAATATTCCCTCTAACCCCTCCAACTAAGGTAAATTGCTTGTACTAGGAGTGGGTTCACGTCGGTAGTGTAATGGCTAGGATTCGAACCCGGGACCTCTCGATCGTAAGGCCGATCATTTAACCACTAAGCCACCGACGCTAAAAAAGTGCGCTTGCGCATCAAATTATCATTTACTCGTATTGTATGTCAGTTTAAAAAAAAGTTACAGTGAAGTATCTAGGATCTAAGTCGCGAGACAAACAAAGCCCTGATGCGCGTGGATTATTTTGTACTAATGTATGCTTGGTGAATTTGAGCTCGTCCACGACCATAGCACCCCGTGCTATCCTCAATAGACACCTTAGAAACGCGTACAACGCGTATTTTGAGCAACTCCTGACCTGACTTTACCTTCAGTTTACCATCAGGCGAAGTGAAGTCAAACTGACGTGTCCTATATACAAAAAAAAAATACGTTCAATATATATGTCTCAAGGTATGTGATGTAAAAAGTATCGATAAAAGTTATATTTTAGCGTTAACGATTGTACATTTCCTTTTAATTTATTTTTAACATCACATACTGTCAATTTTGGGTGTACAATTTAAGATTTTATTTTATTATAAAAAAGATAATGTTTTACTGCGTTCCAGCTCAAAGGCCACCACGTGCCGTCACGCATCACAAACAACACAAAATAACTAATAATAAGATATAAAAAACAACATTTGCGTGTTCCAAAACTGATATTGTTCATATAACCCCTATTTTGTCGACCCTACATCATTAGCATACGCGACAGCTGCGCGCGCCGCAGCCATGTTGTGACGTCACTATCGATCGCGCCGACAAATCGATATTATCGAGCGGAACACCTGTGGCTCGTGCCACGCACTATCTTCCGGGGGCAGTGACCTTTTCCTTATAGGGATGTGGTTAAGATGCAAAGGGTGACGTATTTTTTTGAAGACGGTTTTTGCATACCTAGCTTTTTGCTACTTGATTTGTTTTTTTACAATACACGTTTCTATGTCTAAGAAAAAAAAGGCAATGGTGAATTTAATCAGTTTATTAGATAACGTGTGGTCTACTCATGTAGTAAATGCTGTCGGAATCCATAGCAACAAAAGATTAAGAAACTAAAAATTTCAGGACATGCTGAATAGTACCATCTAGACCTAACCCATGCATACTATTATTAGTTCTATACTTAATATAGATAATATTTAATACCCTGCGCCTGCGCATCATACTTGTAAATCAAAATTCATTTTCACGATATCATAACTTATCTTTTTTTATACCACTTTGGTGGCAGATAAGCACACGGCCCTCCTGATGGAAAGTGGTTACCGTGGCCTATGGACGTGTGCAACACCAGGAGAGTCACACTTGTGCTGCCGAACCCGTAAGAACAGAGAGTTTAAAAACTTTATCAAAATTAAACATGTATATTTTAATATCCTCTGTTCGCTTGTAGGGCTTCGTGCTCGCGTACGACACGAAAGGGCGAACCGCTGGGGTGCGGTACTACTTCCGAAGGTAACTTTATATTGTTTTATCAACCCCTTTTTGGAATGATACCAGTTTTAGGCGAGCCCTTTCATGACAGGGTTGATTTTTTACAAACCAGTCATACATTTTGTGAGTTCTATACAGTTTTTTTTTTTCAAAAAAAAGTCTGTTGGTCGCTTACATTTCAGTCTATTAGTGTTTCCTTTCTTAACAAGATAAAAATAGTATCAATTAATAAATTTAAATTTACCAGTCCCTTTTTGAAAATTTCGTAAGTTTTGACAATTTGAGATCGGAGTGCAGTAAATTGTAAAAAAGCTCGTATAGTTCATTAAATACCCTGAGCTAATAGCCTAATAAATAAAGCTATTTCCCTTAATAATTCAGTAATCGATTAATGAAATCGTTATTGTATCTAAAACTCTCTTTTTCATTTATCGCCGCTCCTAGATTGAGAATTCAAACTTTTTGTATTTTTTTAAATAAAAATAACCGCGGTAGCCTAGTAGTATGGGTGATGGACTGCTGAGACGAGGTCTCCGGTTCGATCCCAGATTTTCCATAGCACACACCAATGACTTTTCGATGTTTTTCGAAGTTATGTGTGTATTTATCGCAGGTTTATGAGTGCTCAGTTAATGGCAATAGCCTCGCCACCTATTACATTGGGACCTAAACATAAACCAGCGAAATGTGGGTGCTAGCACCTCTGCCTACCACTTCAGGGATAAAGGCGTGAGTTTTTGTTATGTTATGTTATGTTTAAATAAAAGAAATACCACTTTATAACGAATTCTATAGCGATTTATTTGTTATTATTCACTTTTTGACCGACGTTTCGGCTACTTTTCAGCAGCCACGTTCATGGTTTGACTACAGATGGTAGTTGTCATTAGTTTGAAGTGTAAGTTATCTCAAAGTACGCGAATCATGATAAATTGTTGGTGTTACTATTTACGCAGACTGAGCTCACTGTGTCGTTAAGTCTTGCTGTATTTTGCTGTTTACTAGGTTTGATTAAATTGAGTGAAATACCATCTGTAGTCAAACCGCGAACTTGGCTGGTGAAAAGTTGCCGAAACGTAAGTCAAATGTAAATAATAACAAATAAATCGCGATCGAATCCTATCGACGCTTCTCGTGACCAGAAGGCTGGCCTCTTTTTAGGTCAGAGATTAAGCATTGCCATACAACGTGGCAATGCTGCCAGTCTTCTGGGAACACTTCCACAAGAGGCATGCGATGCGGATGAATTCCACGACGCATTCTAACTTTTAGTTTTCATTTTTAGTATTGTGTTATTATTTAGAAATGTAGTTTTAAAACCATTGTTATGTTATTTAATAAAAATAAACTTTTCCATCCGTTATAAAGTGGTTTTATTTCAATGAAAACATAAACTTTAGAAAATATCATGTAAAAGAAATACGATAATGTTTTTAAACCAAATCCTAACTTATTACATTGTGACCCACCATTTTCCATCTCCTTTTATATCTTATATCATCAAAATTATCTGTGATTCTGACATGTTCCTACTGTTTTTATAAAGTTCAAGGAGTTAAAGAGATCGGGTGAAATTAACTGTATTTGGAGCCTCATCAAGACCTTTGATACCCAAATTACAGTAAAATGCAAGCCTTTACAATGGCCAACTAACGGACAAGGATACTGATTCTACAACCCCGAGCATGAATAATATTCAAATTCGTAACGTAAATGTATGGAGAGAACGAAGCATTGTGATTGGCCGCCTGCCTACTGTCAACCAATCGAAATGCTCCGTTCTTTCGACAGGTTTACGTTACGAATTCGAATGTTTTGAAGCACTGATGCAGGCTTCACTCTCGAGATTGGTAAAGCTGACAGCAACCGCTTCTATAAAAGTTTAACCAAAAAAAGAGTGAAGAGACCCCGGGCTTTGAGAAACAAAGTTTGGGTTGCAATCAGGGACCACGTTAAAATGATATTACCGGTTCATGATGCCTTTTAAGCGATGTACACATATACATTACCATAATAAACTACATATTATCATATATTTTTTAGTTTCATCATTCTCTTATTTTATAAGCTACAATGGAGGGGGGGGGGAGGGGGGCACACATTTTACCACTTTGGAAATGCCCCTCGCGCAAACTATTCAGTCCAGAAAAAAATTACATTAGAAACTTCAATGTCATTTTTAAAGACCTATCCCTAGATTTGGATACGGGTTTGATGAATAAAAATTTTGAGTGTTAGTGGTTAAGGAGTCGGCCTTACAATCGAGAGGTCCCGGGTTCGAATCCTGGCCATTACACTACCGACGTGAACCCACTCCTAGCACAAGCAATTTAGCTTAGTTGAAGGGGTTAGAGGGAATATTAGTAATTTCGATAATTTGGGTTACTAATATTCTTTATAAAAAAAAAAAACCTATGGGAAACCCCCAAAATTTTATGCTTATTTTTCAATTTTTGTGTGAAAATCTTAATGTGATTCACAGAATGCATCTACTTACCGAGCAGCATTGTTTGTTCTTATAATTTCGGAAAAAAGTTTGTATGATATACGGACGGACAGACATGACGAATCCATAAGGGTTCCATTTTTTGCTATTTGGCTACGGAACCCTCAAAATTTCACTGTCGTTTGGTTCTCGGCCGAAAATAAGTACGAACGTGACGTGGAACAACCGTTGAGCGTGCCTCGTGCAGAGGCGAATTGTGAAACACGTGTCCATATCATACTTTTTATTTACACACAAGATTGCAAAATAACAGGGTCGGAGACACCTATCTTAATGCCGTTGAGAAAAAAAAAAGAGTGCCGGCAGAAGTGAAAACATTTTCTTTTTTGCTTTCTTCGTTATATACATAGAAAAAGATAAAAAAGAACATACCATACCATACCTATAATATAGCGCTGCTAATTTTTCTGTCAGAAGAAATTAATAAATTATGAAAACAAAAAATAATCACAAAAAATAATAAATTACAGAAAGAAAAAATAATCATGAAAAGTAATAAATTACAAAAAGAAAATATAATCACCAAAAGTAATAAATTATAATAAGAAAAAACAACCACAAAAAATCCCTGAAGGCCAGGTGGTTTGAACCCGATACTATCTGAAACTATAAGGACTTACAGTCGAAGTGCTTACCGTTTAAGCTACGACGCTATCTATCGTAACTTGCAAAATAGATAGTCTCTACCTAATCTTGTATGACGTCAGTCGTCGGTTACGGTTCAAAGGTCAACTAATCCTGACGCTTCCTTAACATTTCACAACCCATCCAACGCCGCTAAAGAAGATTTCACTTCAAAAAATGTAAAGTCGCCATGGAACAACTGAACTTTTAATAAACTTATAAGTTACGTACCGACTAACACCTCTAAAACTTTGTTATTACTAATGGCCGTAGAGTTGTCGAAATTCTCCCATAATTCTTTATTTTCATAGTTTGAATAAGGAGGTGTTTTAATCGTAAGTAAACCTCCTTAGCATTTTTCTTTTGTATTCTTTTTTATTATTTGTCAGTTGTGAATATTTTATAATTCGTTTCTTATTGGTGCTTTTGGCGGGATGAACTTACCACATGAGTGACATGGGTGTGTGTATTTAAAATGCATGGTAGTGTGTGTGTGTTTTATGGATGATGGCTCGCGTTTGACCACCATCTCACCTGTTGATAAGCGACGATGAGGCCGACGATGAAGCACGCTTATCTAAAAGAACCTATTCACTAGTCTTGGAGACATACTACTCTTTGTAAATTAAAATATTATCACCGAATAAGTGTGGTATTTTCATGCGTAATTTATAAAAAATATTAGCATTTTGTACTTCTCCTACATATAAGCTATCACTATCCCAAATCACACCCTCCCCCCCCCCCCCCCTTTTTCGCAATCGTCGTAAAAAAGGAACCTAAAGTTCTCGGTACGCATTTTATTAAATATAGAGTTATTAAGCTATTGCATAGCTTCTATCGAGGGCCTTGAGCGCGGGGACCGAATCCAGAAATTCCGTAACGAAAAAAAGTCACGCTCCCCACTCCGACGGGCACGGAGGTGTGGCTTGAAGGCCGTGCATTGTCTAACATACATATACATATACATATACATATACATATACATATACATATACATATACATATACATATACATATACATATACATATACATATACATATACATATACATATACATATACATATACATATACATATACATATACATATACATATACATATACATATACATATACATATACATATACATATACATATACATATACATATTATTAATAAATAATTATGCAAAAGAAGATAAAAAATGCTATGCAATAGCTTTACCGCGGCAATCCCCGAGTGCCACAGTCAGTTTTTAATTAGTTTCACAGTTAAAATCTTTTTATATACATATCTATTGATAGTGAACAGCTTTCGACCTGGAACTAGTATGCAACATGCAAGCAATCGAATCCTAAATTCATAAATAACAAGAAGCCATTCAAATCATTCCATCAAATTCAATCATTATCCATATGGTGACGGAGAAAGGATACAAGTATCACCACCCCATCTCATCCGAAGGGTGTCGTAAGAGACGACTAAAGGAAAAATAAGCAGACTATCACTGCAAGGGAAGTAACACTCGAAATGAAACCCTGTACCAAAGCGTCTGGCCAGTGTGGAAACATTAGGCCAGTCTCCTAATATTGGGAGAGACCTATGTCTAGCTATAGGCTAATTAATTGATATTAAAATATTCATCAAATCATGAAGCCAGATAGACTCATTCGCCTCCTTAGTTGAGTGGGTTTCAGACTAACAAAACCATTGAACCAAACCAAAAAAAGGTTTAAGAAAATAGTAAAAAAATACTTACTTTCAATAATTGTCAAATAGTGTTTAAGTATATCTACTAAATTACCTGTAAAATGTAACTTGGGACTCACTTGATCCTGCTGTCAAACTGTGTAAACAGTTTTGCTGGACCATTTCCTAATCTGTGTATTAACTGTGCTGTGTAGTAATAAAATTAAAAAAAAAAACTAAATTTGAAGTGACTGCCATAAGGCTCGACGCAAACGGGCAACCGACAGCCACCGGGGCGGTCGTGCGGTATCGCTACATCTACATAATTTTGTTACATTTTCAGAAGCAAGCGACAGCCACCGGTGGTCGGAAGTCACCACTTTAACACGTTCTCTTTAACAGTGAACGCGTATCGGCGTCTGTGTGGCCCGTAGCAACTACAAGTAGCGAGGCGCGGACACAAGTAGCGCGTGGTGGCCACCGGCCACACGTGTGCATCGCCTTATAACAAAATGTATTAAACTGCTTGTCGCCGGCCACCGGTGGAGGTGGTCGGTGGCCCGTTTGCGCCGAGCCTTAAACGTCTATAACCTACTCGAAATTTTGTAGTTAGATCAGTAAGCCTACCATGATATTCTCTAAGCAAACAATACATGTTCTAGGCGAGAAACAGGGATGGAGCTAAACCCTATGTAGGACCATCTCTTTTTCACGCTTAGTACGTGATAGTACGTAGATTCCTTCATGGACCTTGGCGCACGCCACCTACAGGATACAGGTTCACACCGGGAGACACTGCTATCAGCATCAAGCGCTAGATGAGATATCTGGGGCTCGTACCCGACGGATGGTGGGACTTCGAAACACACATTCGAAGTCTGCGCCCCAGATTAGTGGGCACGGCTAACGCTTTGGCGCGGTTGCTGGCCAACCTGAGGGGCCCGAAGGACTCCTGCCGCAGACTCAGGATATCCTTTGTAGCGACGAGTCTCCTCGCCGGATTGCCACCGTCGATCCTGGATTCGAGAGTTCTTTCGGCGCTATATTGATTTCGAAAGGAGGCGCGAGAGCGGGGACACGATCCGGAGCTTTAAGCCTCTCCCGGTTCCACAGGAACATGGTGGAGAGCGGCGACTTGAGCAATAACGCGCAGGGCACGCTATAATAACGGCGGTAAGACCCATCATGGGAGAGTGGCTAGAGAGGCCACACAGAAGCCTCTCATACCGGCTGATACAGATGATCAACGAGCGCGGGAGCTTCGGGCGGTAAAGAAAGAGCCATCATTGCGACGCAAGCGATTACTCGGTGCTGCACACGCTCACCGAGTGTTCGATGTGGGAGGCGCCGAGACATAGTGGAAGTGAGGGCTCTCACGTTTACCACCTTGCTTGCGGCGATGACCCGCTGCATGGATGCGTAGGAGGCCGTTGCCTCCTTTTGCGAGCAAGTTATACTCGTGAAAAAAGCGAAGAAGACTGAGACAACATTGGTAACTCAAGCGTTGGAGGTCTAATAAAGACCTCCGGCACTCATGAGCGCAGGTCGTTTGATCCCCGCTCGATGCAAATACCTATTTGTATGCATGAATACGGGCAAATGCATTGGTCTGGTATTTACCTCGGAGAGCACGTTTAGCCGTCGGTCCCGGTTACCAAACTAACATCCATGGCAGTTCCAACGGCTAGTTGAAGCCCTCAATAAATCTCAAAACTGGTCTAACTTCAATGCTTCGTTATCGCCTTTGGGTTGTGGAGGTCAGATGGCAATCACTTTACAGAAAATATCGAAGTTCAGCTAAATATACAGTTGAACTGGTGAAGCGGACCCCAGATTCCAAATTGAAAGCTTCGGATGTCACTGGGATTAACGCTAGGAGAAAGAAGAAGATGAGTTCCTGTGCCTTCGGTACAGAAGAAGTGACCTAATAGGGACCGCCTTTCAAATTTAAACTTAGAGGTAGCGGGTTCGAAGCCCGTTCTATTCCGCAATATCACTGTATTTTAAAACAAGCATAGAGTTATATATACTGTAATAGGGATGCTACGTGGCGTAGCAGTAAAGCGTTGTAATTAGTGATGTACCGGATCATTAAAAATGTATATCCGCTATACGGATTTTATGCATCAAGATCCGCGGATACGGATACGGATCTTAACTTTCTTACGCAATCACATCAATTGCGTAAGAAAGTTAAGTTCCGGTGCGCGTGACTTTGACTGAGACATGATTCGAGTTGCACTACGCGGCGGGTCTTTGCTTTGTTTTGTTTATAGTTTTGTGTGACACTGGCCGGCATTGATAACGTTTGTGTTTGGCATTGGTACATGAGTTTAAAATGTCTACAAAGCAGTTTGGTAGTGTAATTTGTAAAATAGACGCCAAAAAAGTGACGGATACGGATAGGGATCTTTCTTCTGCCTCGGATATCCGCGGATACGGATACGGATATCCGGTACATCACGTTCGATATAATAGGGGTTAAAGTATGAACTTGCCGTTTCATTGTAATAGGTACTTCGAATTGACATAGAACCTTCATGGTTTGAGATTTTTGAGTGAAACTTTTTCCACATGGTACCTATATAGTTCTTCATTTAAAAATGTGCAACATTCGATTATCGACTTTCAGTTGTTTTTTTTATTCACCTTAGACAAGAAAGATGGATACTTCGAAAATCGAGTGATTTTTGAATACGAGTTCCGACGCGGAACTAACGAGGCAGAAACAGCTCGCAATATCAATGTTGCGTTTGGAGAGGGGACTGCTAATGAACGCACCGTGCGATTTTGGTTTAAACGCTTTCGTGATGGAAACTTTGATTTGAAGAACGAACCACGAGGAAGGCCGTCCACACAGGTGAATAACAATGAATTGAAAGACATGGTGGAAGCCGATCCGAGCCAAACTACCCAGGAATTAGCTGCATGGTTTAACGTTACCTTACCAACAATATTGACTCATTTGCGTCAAATCAATAAAATAAAAAAATGTGAAAAATTGGTACCTCATGATTTGACTGATCTGCAGAAAGGAATGCGTGTTCAAACTTGTGTTGCCTTGTTGAATCGATACAGAAATGAAGGAATATTGGATCGAATTGTGACATGTGATGAAAAGTGGATTCTTTACGATAACCGTAAGCGAAAAATGCAATGGCTGACCCCAGGTGAAACGCCACAACAGTGTCCTAAAGCAAAGCTTACCAATAAAAAGGTAATGGTAACTGTTTGGTGGTCTCAGCATGGTGTTATTCACTATAGCTTTCTACGATCTGGTCAAGCAATTACGGCAGATGTCTACTGTGCCGAACTCCGAACAATGATAGCAAAACTAGCAGTGAAACAGCCCCGACTCATGAATCGATCTTCACCATTATTGCTCCATGATAACGCGAGACCTCATACAGCACGAGAAACCGTTTTAACTCTACAGGAACTGCAATTAGAAACTATCCGTCACCCTCCGTATTCGCCAGACCTTGCTCCAACAGACTACCATTTTTTTCGTGATTTGGACAATTTTCTATGTGATAAAAAGTTTTCTTCTCAGGAGGCAGTACAAAATGCTTTCACACAGTTTGTCGAATCTAGATCACCAGAGTTCTATCGCAAAGGCATAAATGACCTTCCTACTAGATGGCAGCAATGTATAGATAATAATGGTAATTATTTTGATTAAATAAATACGTTAAATTAAAAAAAAAAACGAATTTCAATTTGTCAGTACAAATCGGCAATTTCATACTTTAACCCCTAATACATATGAGTTTGGATATAATTTCTATGCATCATGCATGAGTGTCAACATATCACTGTAAAACCCCAGATGTTTTGTGTGGTATGTATAATAAATTGTTTTGTTTTAGAAATAAAGAACTTAAAAAATAGTATTTACAAAAAAAATATAGGTATATTCATCCGCACTCTTGAATCCTCTATTACGTAAGGACCAAAAATCATAGTTTACGAAATGTGGTTGTCCAAAAACCTCTGCCTAACCCCTTCGGGGATTTACAGGTGTAAGTATATGTATTTATAATATTTATTTATTCATACTTGTAACTATAATTACAGATGAAATACATAGAATTCAAGTATAGAGGCGAGTAGAGAGTCGAATATAAAGGCAAGTAGAAAGTCGAGAACAGAGGTCGGAACATAGTCGAGGACAAAGTTCCTACTATGTATATTTATATTTTATTTAGCCCAATTTCCCCTTAAGCTAAATCTATAAGTTCATGATCAGACCTGCCATAATGTTCGGCCTTGAAAGCGACGAATGAAAGACTACTATGTAGCAGAAAGCCGATTGTTAAGACGGATGTGTGGTGTGACGAGAATGGATAGAATAAGGAATCACTATATTAGAGGACTAGCTGACCCGGTGAACTTCGTGCCGCCAATAATTTTCCGCCCGCGTGACGTCAGATCCCGTTCCCGCTGCACCTTCTACTATATTAAAAATGTATTCTACATAATTATAAACCTTCCTCTTGAAGCACTCTATCTATTAAAACACTGCATCAAAATTCGTTGTGTAGTTTTAAAGATTTAAGCATACAAAGGGACATAGGGACAGAGAAAGCGACTTTGTTTTATACTATCTAATGAAGTTTGAAAGTGTCAGTGAATGAGAAAAAGAGAAGCAAGTGACTGTCGTGGTATGGACATATTATGAGGAAAGAGGAAAGTAATGTTGTAAGGAGGGTTCAAAATATGAACGTAGAGGGCTTAAGGAGCAGAGGTAAGCCCAAGAAAAGATGGATGGATTGCTTGAAAGATGATATGGCTAAGAAGGGAGTAACTGAGGAAATGACATCTGACAGGAATTTATGGAGGAGAATAACATGTTGCGCGGACCCCAAATAATTGGGACTAGGGTAGGTAGATGAAGCTGAGTGCCACCATTGTTAACATGGCACGTGTATATTATAATGGTGGCCCTCTTTCTTGAGACTTTACCTTCAGCTTACCATCAGGCGAGGTAAAGTCAAATTGACGTGTCCTATTTATAAAAAAAAAAAGTACTCTAGAAACCATAATACAGCTTGTACGCAGTTAAGCTATGCTTAATTTGAACCTATGGAACGTTGCATCCTAGCATGGTTCAGTCGGAAGTCTGAGTTTTCAATCCGAGTGATAAGATGCTAACACTATTTAGTTTTAATTTTTCACTAAGAATACTGTCCATTGTTTAATACCTACTATTTATAAATGTCTCATTTACTAAGGTCTTTGTTACCTACCACAGCCACCAGCGAGCCACAGAAAGAATTTTATTCTTTAAAGTAACAATTACTAATCAAACAATATAATCAGTACCTATTCTATTCTACTTGTGGTGAGTAAATAAACGATTTTTTATTTATTATTGAAGTGAAAACTTCTTTAGCGGCGTTGGATGGGTAAAAAGTGTTAAACTCGCGTCAGGATCACTTGACCTTTGAACCGTAACCGACGACTGACGTCATACAACATTAGCAACAGATTGTTTGTTTTGTTAGGTACGCTATGAAGCTTCGTAGCTTAGCGGTAAGCGCTTCGACTGTAAGTCCTTATGGTTTCAGATAGTACCGGGTTCGAACCTGGGCTTCTGACCCTTTCTGTGATTATTTTTTCTTTTTGTAAGTTATTACTTTTTGTGACTATTTTTCTTTTTGTAATTTATGAATATCTTTTGACAG
Source organism: Eilema caniola (assembly GCA_949126895.1). Lineage (NCBI taxonomy): Eukaryota > Metazoa > Arthropoda > Insecta > Lepidoptera > Erebidae > Eilema > Eilema caniola. The sequence goes on from OX421488.1 coordinate 14,280,073, forward strand.
AAAATTAGCAGAAAATTAGTGATAGGTTCTATGATTGGTGCTATATTATAGGCATGGTATGGTATGGTATGTTCTTTTTATCTTTTTCTCTGTATATAACGAAGAAAGAAAGAAAGAAAGAAAAAGTTTTCACTTCTGCCGGCACTCCCGGAGTGCAACCCGTCTTTTTTATTTTAATGTAACTGTGCTGCCGTATTTTTCGTAAGATCGTGCCGCGTGGAAACTTTGTGGTCTCTGACTATTCCTTTGAGACACAGGGGTGACTATATGCATATACTTTTAGCGATATATTGAAACCGATTTGTTCTGAGTGACACATACGATGCAAAAATTACAAAACGTTACTGAAATCTACGTTTTTTGTTTAAATGTTGCAGTCAAGTATCTTAATCTGCCGTTCAATTAACTGCCTAGGCTCTTTACTGAACGGCACTGTTCAATTGACGCCCTGAATGATATTCAGCCATTTCATTAAACGGCCAGGAGCCCATAGCACAGGGAATCCTAGTTTGGGTTCCTGACTCCCACATATCATAAGTTAAATAGTGTTGGATTTTGCTGGTGGGAGTGTCTGGGTTTGGTTATGACTGGTCTGGATCCTCGTGTTTTGCTCAGTGAAATTCATCGGGTAAAGCATGCAGGGTCTGGTTTACGTTTGGGCCGAACTCGATTCTTGTTGCTGGCAGGATCCACTCCTGTGTTTCCCTAAATGCTAAGATATATAATTACTTAAGTGACATTTCTATCATGTAAACGTATGCATATGCTAAATTGATTGTGGGAGAAAATAAACGCTTATAAAATAAACGCTTATTATTAAACGGGTAGGCAAATAGCTTGGATCGATGACGTTTAATTACTTGCGTAGATATTTTATCAAACAGCTTTAAAAATGAATTATTTCTGCACAGATAAAAAAAAAATAACCACGAAGGCTTATGCGGTAGCGTATCGGAGCGGAGCTCTAACCTATCCAAGTCGGATTGCGTAACTTTCTAAATGAACCTTTCACTAATTTTCTGTGAATACATCTCTGTCTACTCTCTCTGAGATTATTATATTATTTTCTGTCTTATTTCGGAGTGGTGCCCCATCTCACGAATGGCTGAAGCATTAGCCAGCCAGGTTAATAAATGTCGTAATAAACGTTACGGCTGAATATCATTCAGGCCGTTCATTGAATGGCGCCGTTTAGTTAACTGCCTAGGCAGTTAATTGAACGACTGATATAACTAGTTGGCGGCGACATATATATTACAATTTGTGAGTTGTAACTGTGTTTTCCACTTGTAACCCCACATCAACCTACAGGGGAGTCCATGAACATTAAGTATCACACTTGGACCCTCTTGGTGATTCATAGATACAACTAAATGTACAGCCCATGAGAAGGTGTCCGCTTGTAAGCAATAGGCTCGCGCCCTATTACGTAGGACCGAACATCATAGTTGGCAATGTGGGTGTTAATACTCCTCTGCCTACCCCTTTAAGGATGTACAGGCGTGAATATATGTGTGTATGAATGTATGCATGAATATAGATAAAAATAGTATGTATGTAAAACAGAGGACGTTCGAAGAATCTATCAATATTTAATGTTCTACAGATATCGATTTTGCTATTATAAGCAACGACCTGGGTACATTATCTACACAACTACTATTTTATATAAAATAAATACTTAGCTACTTATAATATTATCGATGTTGTCAAAAAATCAATAAAATTATCAAATTTTCCAGGCGCCATTTTGTGACGCTCCGCTTCCCGCTACGAAACTCAGTGAAAATCTTACCGAATCAATGCAGCAATCGTTTTTATCCAGCGACATCAGAATATTTTCTTTTTCCGTGCATATTTCTAGTTTATTATCTTTCATGAATACTTTTATAATGAGCTCCGACTCCGACATTTTGACCTAAAAATATCGAACACGTATATTAAAAATCATACCCTCAGTGACCCGTTGTCATAGCAACGCCGCGACGGCAACCCCAAATTTTACTGCAACAAATTTCGTACATCCATCCTTATCTATCATACAGTTTTCCCGGGTAAGAGCGAAAGAGATGGTTAATGCTTTCGTTTTTCGATTCAGTGAAAGTAGCCATTGTCAAAATCGATATCGCACAAGGCTAGGCGTCGATTATCTGTTCTTTGGTGTACCGTGACGTAGCGTCTTAACTCCAATGCGTGTTAAATCAATCTGACACCTATTTCAATAGCTATATACGTTATTATAGTATTACGGAGGGTTGTATTAAAGTTGTTTAGTTTCAGAGGGGTGTTTGTAGGCAGCGTGCTCGCTCCGTACATCGACTAGGTATTGATTTTTGCGATCCCTTTTGTCAATGATTCTGTATTTCGATTTATTGGAGAATGTATGTTGTAAATTATTGTTTCACTGAATATTGAAGCTTGTTATTCTAATTGGAATTTACATTTGCTTTGTGTAACACACTGATTTCATCATTGCTAGAGATTGGTGGACTGGGGATATGTTTTCACCTCTGTCTAACCCTTATGGTATTGCAGGTGTGAGTATTGTTCATATATCAAATATATCTGTAACTTTTACCTACTTACCTACCTATAACGTACAGAGATCCCTGTAACCCAATTCCTGTCAGCTTCCCAATGGATCACATAGTGCATGAGAAACTCAAATGACGTTTTTGTTTTTTTTTCGTGGAAGTCCCTTTTGTTTTTTTTACCCTTTGCCACTGTTTAACCTGCAGCATTGATTGTGGTACCAAATATCTATGGCAGAACAGAATGAAAAACGTGAAAGTTTGTAAGTACTAGAAGAGAACTACTGAATGAATTTTAATAAAACTTACAATAATATAGCTTATACATCAGAATAACACATAGGCTACAATTTATAGCGATAACCGACATTCACACGGGCGGAGCCGCGGTCAAAAGCAAGTTATTCATATTTTACAAATGAGGTCTTATTACTAAGAGCAATCTCTAACAGACAAGCTAAGATTATCGCAATAGTACTACCCCTTCAATTTATCGATTTGAGTAACATTATCAATTTGATCTCATATGAAACGTAGGATATTTTCGTATTTTACCCCCCCCCCCCCCCCCCCTAGACCGTATAAAGAAAGAAAGCAGGGCGTCTATTCTGCTAATGCAAAACCATTGTCATGCTACGGACACTGCAAAAATATTCCATTTAATTTTAGATTTTAAGGTAATGTTCTTAAGGTCTAACATTAAAAAGCGGCCAAGTGCGAGTCGGACTAGCCCATGAACAGGTTCCGTAGAAGCAAGTAACAAAATATAAAAAGTTCTTGTAGTTCGTGGTTACTTTGATCGATCTTGATTGAATGAAATGTAAGCTGAGGTTTGCGCTTTATGACGTTAAATAATAACTACGTACCAGATCTCGCTGAAACCAATTTTCGGTGGCAGTTCACATGATAATGTACATTTTTTTTTGTTTTATCATTCTCTTATTTTAGAAGTTACAGCCCCCCCCCCCCCCCCTTTTACCTTTAAAAATAAGACAATATTGTAACCACCTGAGGGGACACGTTTTACCACATTTTCTTTTTAGACTTTATGACTATAACTTTAAAGTCCAAAATAAAAGGAGAAAGAGTTTATAACATTTTTCATTCACTCCACAAGATTGACATTTAATTTTAGGCTTTAATAGTATACCAGTAAAGTCTAAAGTTAAATGGCAGTGGTTACAATGCCTGTGGTACCGCAGTGGCTTTGCCATGAAAAAAATAATAGCAGAATCAGGGCCCAGATCACGCCGCGCGCCGGTGCCAATGTCAATTAGTGGACAAAGTTAGACTGTTCTATCATCTGTGGCCTTCTCAATAATTTATCAAATTCTAAATCAGACGATGGTATATCTTCCAATGTTTACTTACCGCTAGAAATGGCACGTATTTTGATAGACTCTAAAGTCTTTAGCAAATTTCATTTCCTACGTCTGATAGATGTAGGTACCTACACTCGCCCTCAGAAGTTGCTGAATAGGTAATAAGTAACAAACTATCTATACATGATTATAATATATGTAAATATAACATCAGTCGCAGAGAAGTCGCCGACGAGGAGAGCTCGACCGCAGTGATCGACGAAAGTCTGGAACGCAATTTTCATATGGACCACGGCCGATCAGCCCGGAAGCAGTATATTCTACATGCAACGCCGGCCGTGAAAACGTAAGGACTTATATCTATATATTGAATTAATACCTTTTTTCGTGCGGAAATCAAACCGATATCTCCCAAACGGCCAGAATCCACCACACTCTTCCTACATTGGGTATTAGCGTACTCGCCTAAGCTATTACCCTCTTTCTTTTTCGTGTGGTTACTGACCAACCTGTGACAGAGTTGTTAAAGTCACCTATATATAGGCCTCCGTCTTGACCTAACGACTGTTCACTGACTCCGAAACACGGCAGCGTTCAGATATAACACCACTAAGCGGTCATCCATCCCAATGGTAACCTTCGCCTAGGTTACTTAACCCACTGAACGTTTACTAAACAGTGAACACACCTGGCCCCCGATTCTGTTAATATTATGAAATAATAATAATAAAATAAATAATAAAAACCACTGTGATACCGCTGGCATTGCATTAAATGTCATTAAATTTTGGACTTTATTGCTGAGTGTTAAAGTCCAAAATGAAAAGAGAAAGAGTTCATAACATTTTCATTCACTCTACAAGATTGTCATTTAATTTAAGACTTTAATAGTAAAATGGTAAAGTCTAAGGTTAAATGGTATTGGTAATAGTGTCTGTGGTAAAAAATAATGACAGAATCAGGGCCCTGGCCACAAGCACTTCTACCTGATATTATTCTACTCCTTCATTATTAACTAGCTTTTGCCCGCAGCTCCGCCCGCGTGGATGTCGGTTATCGCGACCAAACATAGCCTATGTCCTTTCTCAAGGTCTAATCTACCCCTATACCAAATTTCATCAAAATCAATTCAGTGGTTTAGTCGTGAAAGACGGACAAACAGACACACATACACACTTTCCCGTTTATAATATTAGTATGGATTTGACTGCCGTTTGACCCCCAACCTCACTAGCAAAGCCTACGCCAGAGCGACGTCCATCAATCAACACGTAGGTATACCTTACAACTGCTCAAGTTAGCTTTGCTTATTACAGTCCCGGGTCCTTTAAGCGGGGCGTGAAAAAGCATCTGATGACGCCGTCAAGCTGAGTGCCACCATTGTTAACATGGTACGTGTTTGTAATGGTGACCTTCTTTCCTGAGACTTTGCCTTCAGCTTACCATCATGCGGGGTGAAGTTAAAAAAAAACATAGTTTAAGACAAAAAATAAATATATAAGTAAGTTTATTAAACAGCAATCATTTATTAAGAATAATCGTCTTCATTATAACAAACTTCAACTTTAATATTCTTCTGTGATTGCTTAAACTTTAATATCGTCTTCATCACCTCTATCCTGAGCAAATACTTCTGTTCCAGACCATACTCCTTGAAACTAGGTAAAAGAGACATTAAAAACGCCTCATCGTCATCTATAAACCTTCTACTGCTATTATCTACTTGAATATCTTCTTTGGCAACAGTTGCATCTTCAACAAAAGCTGTACTTAACCTGCGTTTACGCATAAGCTCATTCACTTCTAAAGGATCTTTAGAATTTGATGAATTCTCCGTATCCGTTTCTGGGTCATCTCGTTTGTACATAGACAGATCGTTTTGCATGTGCGTGAATGGCGTGAGGAACTCTAAATCATCAAAATATTTGTATTTAGCTTTTTTCTTCCCGTTTGAGGTTGATATCTTCTGATTGATGAGTTCTCTTCTGAAGCAGTCACGGAGGGATTGCCACTTTTTTTGGATCTCTTTATCTGGAATATAAATTATGGGGTCTCAGTTTAATGGTGTTGGAAATCGGTGGCTGGGACGAACTGAATATCGAAAGCGGATAATTGAACAAAATGGCGCACATTGGGAGAAGCCTATGTCCAGCTGTGGACTGTGGGAGGCTGATTGATTGATTGATTGATACCTCTTAGGTAGCGGACAAGTACACGGTACACCTAATGGAAAGTGGTAGTCTATGGACGTGTGCAATACCAGAGATACTATACACGTACTGCCGACCATGGAGAAATCTTTTAATGACCTTCTTGAAGAAACTCATATTGTAGTTTCTTATAAAGCTTGCCGTGTGGTTACCGGAAAAGTAGAATTTGGGCCACCCCTTCTCTTCCCATGTGGTGTCGTACAAGACGACTTAGGGATAGGGCTGATTAACTTTAACATCAGACAGATACGTGCAGCCCAGACTCAGCCTCAGATGCATGGCTCGAGTCAACAATAGTGCCCGGATTACGGCAATAGGCTCACCCCCTGTTACGTGGGACCGAATACAGATAGGTGAAATGTGGGTGTTAATTCACCTCTGCCTAACCCTCCGGGGATAAAGGCGTGATTATATGTATGTATTTAGCTTACTGAGCTGAAGTGGCTGTGGGCTGGCCAGGTCACATTTGAACATACAAAGTCGACGGCTGTAGGAGCAAACTAGTCCTAGAGTAGAGACCGCAAGAAAGCCTGCCTGGTGCCTGGTGGACTGACCACCTGAAAAAGGTGGCTGGGACAGACTGGATGCGGAAGGCTGAGGATCGGGATCTCCAGCAGTAGACTGCAGTAGGCTCATTGAAGAAGTTGAATGGTGTTAGAAGCGGTGAGTTGGTATGTAAAGTTGTTGTTGGTATGTCCATGGCGCCTGGGTTCACCGGGGTGCGAGGGATATGTCACATGACAACCTCACCTTCGGCCTAGCACTGCGACCCAGAGACGGCGTGCGGTTTAGTCGGTTCGAGTCCGACACAACCTCCCCTTCCGGCTCCGGAGGGGTGGGTATCCGTGGGGATTACCCGCACGTAAAAAAAAAGGTATGTCGATGGCGAGTTACCGATTACAAATGTCGGAATGTAGGTTACCTACCCAATAAAGTATTCCCTCACCCCCTAACGCTTGTTTGCTACTTTAGTAGTATTTAATAGTTTAGTAGTATTTATTCTGTGGTAGATAATACAGACAATACAATACAATACAATATACTTACAAAAATAATTCAACTTACAATACAATAATTTCATTTCTTCATTAAACGTATCCCAGGCCGGATTCAACGTCACACACACATGTTCCCACACACTTTTTTTCTTAAATCGGTCGTAATACTCCTTATTATTTGTGTCATACAACAGATTATGTTTACTAACTATTTTTATTAACTTTTCTATATTAATTTCCATTATAAAAGCAAATATAATACAACTTTTGTTTTGTAATCAGTGGTAGCCACCGACTGAGGCGACCGGCGTCGGTGATATGGCGCCGATTTCGGAAGAGCGGCAACGTGTCGTTTATGTGCTGACTCAGTCGTGTGGCCTCGTATCTGAATCTAAACGTTGCCGTTCTGTGTTGATGTCCTATTTTACAAACCGATTGATAAATCGGTAGGATTTTTATATTGTTATTGATTAAAGTTGGATTTTGCCAGTGAAGTTTGTCAAAACTTTGTTGTTTCCGTGTTATCAATGAAATTAATTTGTTGTGTATACTCATTGTATACTAGTGAAATCTGACTATGGAAAAATAGCACGTTGGTATACACACGTCTTATTTTGAAAAAATCGGTTACCGATAAAAACTTTACGTAAGTCCTACTCGGTTTAATATTCGTCGTTAGACTGCATTTTAAGGAATTTCATCTCATTACATTACAAGCAGTAAAATTTAAATTATTAATTCACACATACAGCAAAAATTCCAGATTCAACCTATCGAGGTGCTATACTAGTACTATTAATTATTCTGTGGCTATACGTCAAAACACCTATACGCCATCTAGAGCCAAATTTTGCAAATCGGTTGCGTGTGCGGTAGCGGTCGAAATAGTTCTGATAGAACCTACTAGATGGCGCACAACCATTTAGAAACTAAAGACTACACTTTTTTTGTTGTATATCATGCTATGAACTTGATTTGTGATTTTTTTAACTCAGCTAGTAGTAGAAAGTATAACAGAAATGATGGTAGGGATTAGGGAAGGTGGGCTACTTAAACTACTCACAATAACGAGTAGTTTGATTTGCCAAAACCTATACATACATGTACTTACTCTCGCTTTTCAGGGTAGACTGACAACACGTAGGCTCTTTCACATGACCATCATTAGTAAAAGTAAGTCCCAAAATAGCAATTTTTTTGTTTTATTAACTGTGTAATGTGTTCCTTTCTTATTAGGACGATTTTATTACCTATCTTAAGTCTTAAGAAATATCGGGATTCTGCTGAATGAAAAATACTTACTTCTTGTTTCCTCCTGCTAATAATGTATTTATAACTTTAATAATATATTAATATATTACTTAATAAAAATATTCAAAATAATTAATAAATATATATATGAATGCTTATTAATTAAGTATATAAATAAAAGTCAATTGGTATGTTTGTTTGTTTGTATTGCATCAACTGTAACACTTTCAGTTTTCATCGATATTGAGCAAAGTTTACCTACATTATTATAACTGCTCACATTGTGGTACATAATCATTTATTTACCTACTAACATTCATATAAAGAAAAAATAAATACTTAGAAAAAAAAATACATTCCAAACAAAATTCCGCGAGCAATAACCTTGCTGCGGCGTCGTTTTAAAATTTTACTGAACATATATAGTTTTGATGTAAGATAAACGATTGTGTATCACACTAAAGCATAACAACGCATGCTATGTCATAATGCTCTGACCCCTTCCATGACAATACACACACGACAAAGTGCCGTTCCATATTTTGTTTTAAGCTTTAAGCACCAATTTTCTTTATAACAAGTCGTTCGAAATAATTAAACGACTAAAATTCTATAAATATCTTACTATAGGTTAAAAATACATGTTATAACATTTTTACAAGTCTATCTTTAGTTTATTGCATGAATCTAATGGCCTATTCCAACTCCTGTTGTCAGTTTTCTCACGTTGGAATACTCCATTCGATCGCGTGTATCTATTATAAAACATAAGGGAAAATGTAAAAAATACTTAAAATATCAAAGTGCAGAGGACAGGATGACAAACATAACATATAAATGAATCTTAATGTTAATTATACAGAGGAAAATATAAATACACTTCGAAACATATTTACATACAATGCTCATGGATACACTCGTAAAAAAATTAAAATATATATAACAAATTCGCTAAAAAAAAAACATATAATCATAATTTCACTTAAGATGAAATAAAAAATTCTTTCTAGGAGTATTTTTCTATTGGTTAATTAGCCTTATAATTATTCTTCTATTTACGTATTATGTATTCAACATTTTGAAATCCACGAAATTATAAAACGGATCTTCGTTCCATTAAGGAAAACTATAGAAATAATATTTTAGAAGTATAATAGATAAGTAAATTTATATCAATAAGCCATGCGGGAATCAAATTTGTGTCTACTTGGTAAAATAAAGCGTGGCTATTCCAAGTTGCGTAGATTAACAATATACATGTCAGTAAAGTATATAGGTACATAAATGGGTACAATGTAGGTAGGTACTAAATTATACAATATTATAGAAATAGTTTTATATTTCAGCAAAACTACGCATAGAAGCGTTACTTAATCGTATAATATTTATTACATGAGGGTTATAATTTATATCTCTGGATTCGAAATTAACTTCCAGACTGCTGGGTGTCCAGTTCGTCACATTTTTTGTATAAATACAAGTAACTGTGTGTTTGAAAACTTATAAAAGTATTTTCAAAGTAATTAATATTCATAGGGGTTAATTGGAGTTTTAGATTGAATTTTATAATAAAAGAGCAGCTATTTTAAACTTACAGAATTTTTGGGAGTAGATACAAGCCTTTGCAGAAATGAATTCTAAACATGAAGATAATCATTCGAGGTTCAGGCATTCAAAATAATGTTTATTATTTATTTCTAGTTAGCACGTTGTATAGAACGCATCATAAATATCATACAATATTGTTGTATCTAAGGCACATAATGTTTAGGCTTTCAATAATTACTCCATATCGTATTAATGGTGCTAATAATGAAATAAATTAATCATGTCGCGAATAATACACAATATCCACTGTTCCTTAATACCGTTTGACCTTACAGAATTATATATTCCCCACGCTCATGACAATTACTGCAAAGCTATCCAAAAAAATCTACGTTTTCTACATACGCTGTCAACAAAATTACTTCTCTCAGCTTATACCACTGTACCATATCTTTACAATATAACAAATGCATTTCATACAACATGTTCCGGCCTGTTGTTTCTTAATACATTCATTTTGTATTATACTGCACACACTGTGCATTGCCAATCATACAAAACAACTATTTCAATATAAGACACGTTCAGAATGAACAATTGAATCACAGTCTAGAATTTTCGGCACCAATGAGCTTTAAATTCGTCATCAATATTAATATTGCCTTTCTACTTTACAAGGTTACCTCTTTCAGATTTTCAATGACGAAACTGATTTTCTTCTGTAATCAACAAGCCTTATTACTTTACTATTATTTTCTAAATGTTTTATTTTTTATAGTCTAATAATGTTTTCTATAGCTAGCAATTGACTAATCCCGCTTTTCCGCCTAGATCGACTATAGCTGTGTCTAATATATTTTGTTTTCAAATAGCTATTAATTGTACCAAACTGCACTATATTTATCATTTAACATAGTACCCAGCATCTTGCCGTATCTTCTATAGAAAATATATCGCGAATCGTATGTTTATATATGTCAACTACGTCAGTACCAAATTCTAGCTTCACTAAAGCCCCTTTTTTTGTTTACAATTATTATTTTTTAGGTTATTGCTTGTAGTTTATTGCTACGTTTACGTTTATTATAACTATACAATAATTGACAAAATAATGAAAAATAACTTTAATACAAAAGTAAATTTAATGACATTTCATAAAAAGAGCCCTAAAAAATCTATGACAATGACGTTTTTTTACAAAATTATTTTTTTTTTTAAATTGAATCAGAGTTGTTTGATTAGTCACATCATCTTCGCTACGAACTTAATTGTACCACGCTTATTTAGCCTAAATCTATTAAAAGTTGTGTATATATATTTGGATTTTATTAAGTGTAATTTGGCCACATTTTTAAGTTTCACATCCCTTACTAATAAATGTAAGGGATCCTTTTTATAATAGTAAATATTTTTTTTATTTTAAGTAACATTAAATTTACATTGTATTTCTAGTGACTAGCTTTCCTCGTATGGCCACTGTTGCAAAAAGAAACATTATTTGTATAAAAAGAAAATCTAATAGGTAGTTTTATATTAAGCATAATAATGGGGTGTTTTGTAACCAAAAAATGTGCGTAATAATTTGTGCATATAACGCTCCATACATAAGTAGGTTCATAAAAATAATTCAATATATTTAGACACGGTAAGTACTTCACTGAAAATTAGAATTCAAGGGGTTTTATACAAACTGAATTTAATTCAAATAATTTGAAGGCTTGAATATGACTAGACTTGACTAAATTTTATATATTTCTGCTTATTTTGACTCTTTAGTATCTTTACCACAAAATAGAGTTAATTGTTGTTAATTTAAGAACTATCTTAAATTAAAAATTTGTACAGTACAATTTGTAAATTAGAAAAATATTAACTAAACATTAAAATAATTTTGGTTACAAAACACATAACAATTTAGTGAAATACATAATGGATCAATTGTTACAGGTATGAGCGGATGGATTTATCAAAAGAACACTACAATTTACAAATCCCTATTACATAAGTTATGTTTTATGAAAGGCACCTATAAAATGTCCGTTGGCATACGCACGAACTACTTAAGATTTATTGTCGCTTTCGATGCCAGAATAAAAAATAAAATAATCTCATCGCAGTATATTTAAGTCTCTGAGATCAAAGAGATGTAAGCTTGTGCGTGAGTTACACAAATACCTTTACCACCCTTTTCAATATTTTTAGTACTAAATAAAATACATACAAATATATTATGTTCGATCGAAAGTACAATAAACCACCTAATCTTTTCGCTACTAATTACAACTAAACTAATCTTTAAGCAAGGCTCGTCTTTATTAAATATTCGTTCAATAAATAAAATAAAAATATGATTAAAGTAACCGACTTACAGCTATTCAATTTTTATGTCCATTACAAAACACACAACAACGAAACAAAAACAACTTATATTATCACACTTTCGTCAAAAATGTGTTTCGCTACTGGAAGCATTCATACGCCTTTTTCTGTTTCACAGCTCAGCAAATTATAATTTTAAGCTGTACTTTTTTAATTAACATTTTACGTCACTAAATTACTGGAAGGCTTGATCATATCATACTTGTTTTTTTATATTCTATAAAAATATTAGAATATATTATGTTGTTTTATTTCGTAGCTTTAATATTTTTTTACATAATTATCGTTGGAGTATTGTATTTTGTTATCGCCTTAACAAGTAATAAATGAAAACTGTGTCGGTCGCCTGTGTTTATATTCTATCTTTACGAACGTCGCAACAAGTTTATGTCTTGCAGACGAACACAGCCGACCGGCACAGAATAAAAATTGTAAAATCTAAATTTCAACTACAACCTCGTCGATTTAATTCCATTTTATATATACACTAACCCCTCCGTCGATCTATAAAGAGTAGAATGAAAATCTAAACAGTCCGATGTGAGACGGGCCGCCAATGTGGCAAATGAGCCGGCGTCCACCTGAGTACTGTGGGCGGATCCGGGGCACACACGACACTTGATGTAGACCCGCCACTGTCCGCCTCGACGGTCCCCGCCGGTACTGTAGACCCCGCTGGTCCAACACACACAACAGATCCAACCGAGCCGACGGCTCCGATAGACGGTCCAACACAAACGACAGGTGCGACCGTTCCTACACATCCGACACCCGAAGTAGAGCCGACAGTTGCACACGAAGCTGATCCGACGGTTCCCTCAGTATCGTGAGCGTAGGATCACGGTGATCGGAGGTCAGGCGTCGGCTTGTCAGGCGCAAGGTCGTCGGCGGGGTCAACGACCGACCCAACGTTGGAACCTGTCGTGTCCATTGCTGTCGCTTCGGAGGTGATCACGGACGATTGGAAGAAGCGCTCTGTGGAGTTGAATTGGTAGACTGCTTCAGCAATATAACTTTGTTCATGTTTTAAAAGATTGAGGGTAAAAATTAATAACACCTAACCTTAAGGAACTAAGTTTTTTATACTTTGAAATTACACTAAGTGTAGTGTAGTTTCACACTACTATGGACAAAAACATTTAAGAGTCAGATACACTTTTTAATAGTGATCAAATGTGGGGCCTATCTATAATTGACAAAAAAGAGAATTACAACATATTTTTAGTATTTAATTATACAGTAATACCTATAGCAACATTTCATTTTGATAAGAAAGAGCATCGTAAAATATTGATAAGTACCTAATGGTTGAGAAGGCCACGTAGCAAAATCGCGGCATTGTCGAGCGTCGTGGAAACCTATTGGATTTCGAACATTATAATGACACATAGAAAACATTAAGGCATAGCAAAAAAAGCTACTCGTGCGCATCAGCTATTATGGGTAAATATACCCTACGTGGCTCTGATGATAAAAATATGACAATCTACCAATCTACAGTAGAATTACTGTTAAAAAAAAACTTAAATGGAACGTCAATGTTTGATTTTTTAAATTCGCACTTAAGTAATACGCAACTATATCTGTTCTTTTTTTTAACTTTTCTCATCAACTGCCCAAGGCATTTCTTTAGAAAAGGCTCTAATCTAGTTAAGAATATTCATTGAAGTTCAACGAATCCCCATATTGTTTAAACTGAATATTATCTATGCCGCGATTTTTCTACAGGGGCTCCTTAACTATACCTAGTTAACAATATTATTTGAGCAATACATTTTTAATAAAAACATTTTTAATATCGTGGCTTGTACCCCTTACAATATTTTACCTTTAACCCATGTGTCATTTGTATGATTGTTTTCTTCATTTGCCGATGATGATGATGATGATGATAATGAGTTTATAATGTTGATGACGTCCATAGGGAGATTTGGATTAAACATGAAAAGTCACAATTCACAGTAATATGTCACTTTCCTACACTTTTGTGCATTGTCCAAGATGTTGTGTCTAAAAATCTACCATTTTTATACATAAAAACTTTAATTCACACCAATTTCAGAAAATAAATAACACCACGATGCATCCATTTTCGTGAACCCGCCAAAACTTCACATTTATTATAACCAAGTATGTATTGCCATCTCTAACATAAACTGAATTTTAAAAACTGCTATCCTCAATAACCATACTTCTCAGAGAGAAAGGAGATTGCAAGCTCAAAAAATGTCTCACCATCATCTAATAGGACGACGTGGTCGGGTCCGGGGGGCGCCGTCATAATGTTGAACTCCTCCTCCAACGTAGGGAATGGTGCACTCCATCTGAAATGGTAAAGTAACCAAGTTCAACAGATGATTTGAAAGCCCCAAGGATTCTTATGTAATCAAATCAAACCGAGTTTTCAGGAACTGTATTAGAAAAGTGAATGCCCCGATATTATTCCAAGAGAAGACGGTACGGTACACGTATTGATTGACGGACTTGGTTCTTGCCCCGACTTTTCTCTTAGGGTTGGGGAAACAAACAAGAAGTTAATAAAAAAATAGATCCCAGGCTCAAAGTGCAAGCCTGCAACCGAGATCATTACTATTATTTCCAACAGGTACACCAGTGCCCAGGCGGACGATCTAGGTATATACTTTGTGTGTGGACCATTTCGCCCATTTCCCCTGATCCTCCTTTTCGGAAATGATGTTGGATATTTGACATTCATGGCGTCTTGTCGAACCTACTAGTTCCTGAGATCATTGCTTGTGGCGAAAAGAGGAGTTGAGAAGTAGTGAGTGCGTGTTACCTGGGAGCGGCCCGTGGCGGCGCGCGCGGCGCGTACAGGCCGAGCCCGCCGGGGGGCGACACGCCGCCCGCGCCCGCCAGCACGGCGCCGCCACCCGCGCCGCCCGCGCCGCCCAGCGAGCTGGCGTAGCTGAACACCTGCAGACAGCACATCATGCATTTAGCAGTTACACACGTCTTTGAAGAAATTTTAGGCGCATTTCAGCCTTTCATTGGGAGACCCACGGAGGACAGAATACGTTTAGATGTCGACCGAATGCTATAACTTCTGAAAATTTAATAACAATTGAAAATTTAAAATTATTCTTTGTATTCTGATGGTGATCCTAATACATCCGCTAATAGATAATTCGCGGGCAACCACGTGTCTTGCCACTTACCACTGTGAATACAAGAGTTTGGGCAACACCCAAACTCTAAAGATTGCACGATCCGGCTCGAAGGACCAAAGTTTACGTTCCCGTTCGAATTCAAGTATGGAACAACACCATTTAGCGAGCAGTATTATAAAAAAAATCGGAGAATCGGCATCAAAGGACTTGTTAAAATCAACATTTGCAATGTTGTCAGATCCTCATACCTGTTGCTGCGGGTGGAAATGATTGAAGTGCGAGAGCGGAGGCGGACAGTCCGTGCGGTAGTGCGGACTGCGGCGGCGCGGAGACGCTGGCGGGGAGCGAACCTCGGGAGACGCGGGCGGCGACCCTGCCACCACACCACCGCCTAGCTCGCTGGCTGTAGCATACAGGATATTATTTTTAGCTAACATGTGGTAGATGACTACGTATGTAACGACAATTTTATTGTTGTTCGAAAGTGGGAGCAGGAATAAAAGTTTTATGTGAACCAATATTGATTCAAATTGATAATTTAAACGGGACCTCACTAAGGCCTTCGAGGCCACGCCATACTCACTATTGATGTACGAAAACCTAAAGCAGGCTTCCTCTCGGAGATTTCTCGTTGATTTTATGGAAGTGAATAACGGTCCCATAAAAGCTGTATAGCCAAATCAAAAGCATAATAAGTGTTGTTGGCATATCTGCAACCGTGCGTGACCTTTATACCATTAGAGGAGAAGTTATAAAAAGTATTAATGTCTGGTACCTGTGGACCTAATGATGGCGACTGGCCTGGCCATCGGTGGGAGAGGGGGAGGTGGTAACATCGAGCTGCTGAAGTATGGCTTTGGACTTCGTGACAAACTGTGGACCTGGAAGAAAAGTTACGTCATTAATCATTGAACGGTATTTCAACCTATTTCATTAGATTTTTTTCATTGATCTTTGTATCTTTCTTACTAACAATGGCTCGTTATTATAGTAGTACTAGCTGATCCGCCTCGGCTTCACCAGCGGCATACCTCAACCCCGTAGCACGTCTAAGCTATTATGCGTCACTCAATTGTTTTGCCTTCCAGGAACCTCTCCACTAAAACTTGAACTTCATATGGGAGTTTAGAAAATTGTTGATTTTAGACTTTTATAAAAAGAATTACCGAAATCGGTTCAGCTGTTCTCGGGATTTAGCAACACATTCACTGATTCATTTTTATATGATAGATTAATTTCAGGTTGCACCTGTAGCTAAACAAATCTTGGAAGTTGATTTTAACTCTTGTAATTTTTTAAATAACACTTTTTGGAACGAATTTAATCGCGACAGTTTTAATTCCTAGTGTAAGATTTGAGTAAATAACGGACAAACAGCGTTAGCACGATCTTGATACAAAGATCAAAATTATCTCAATATCAAGGTATAAAAAGCAAATCAAACAGTTTTATTGATTTAAATTGTATAATTGTCCGAACTAAAGGTATTTACTAAATATCAGAACAATAAAAAAAAACACGGCATTAAGATCACGAGTACTTTGTTCGGAAAGACCGATCTGATACTGACTGGACAATATAAACTTACAGTATCGATTAAAACATCGTAAGTATGTGACATCTGGTTGACAATAGATACCTGTAACTGCTGTACATCGGTGGGGTCCTGGCAGACGAATGTGACGAAGTCGCCGAGCGAGTCTTGAGGCGCACTGTCATACTTCCCGCTGTTATGCTGACTGGATAATGCTTCTGACGCTGAAATACCAAGGTAACATAAGGATTAGTAATGGGTAACATTTAATACATTCATTGTTTCGGGTACTTATATTTTGCATTCATATCTACCTCTAGCATCTGCACACTGTTTGTTGCACATCATATTCCTCACGTCATTAATTATTTTAAATACCTGATATAAGATATATTAACAAAGTTTTACAACAGCAGAATCAACACCAATGACATGTTAATCATGCCATTGACATTCGACTGTCGACTCCTTCAATTTCAATTCTATAGAGCTCCAGTTCACTGTAGCACATGAGTGTCGGATGATTAAACTGGCACATTAAGTCACGACGCAGTGCCCTACTCTTATCAAACATTAAGCCTTTTCCCAAATTATTTAGTACTCAGGTGGTAAATAAGCACACAGCCCACCTTAGGGGAAGTGGATACCAAAGGTGGACTTCAACACCAAGGGCTTCACACTCGTATTACCCATCCTATATGAATCTTGTAATGTTCTTCTTGAGAAACCCCTCGCTTGGAAAAACCACAGCAGGAAGATCAATCCACAGCTAGAAGGTGAGCGAAATAAAGCCCCTTTCACGCCTCACTGTATGTAAGCACCGGTTCCTGTTGTAACGCTTCCCTGAGGTAAATAGTGCAATGATAGAAAGCAGCTAGAATAGTCTATCCAGTTGTGGTCAGCTTTCAACCTAACTACAGTTTCTAATAAAATTAACCCAGTTTAGGGAGAAAAGTGGAAGGTAATATAACAAAATGTTGATACCGTCACACTCACTGGTGGGGTGCGTGTCAGCGGAGGGCGCGTGCTGGTAGAAGATCGTGTTCGACGGCACCAGCGGGGACTGCGCCGCGCTCAGCCCCGCCGAGCTGTGCGGGATACCTGGTAAAATTCATACGAAAATGTTTTATATTTCAATATACTCATCCATCATCAATCCACTGCTGCAGTCCACTGCTGGACATAGGCCACTCTCAATGTTGGGAGGCTTTAACCTTACAAGTATTGATTTCGAGTTTTTCGAGAGAGTGATATCGTCTGCGTATTTTTCCGTTAGTCGCCTCTTAGGACACGACGGTATTTCCGTCCAATTGAGCAGTTCGACTGGGTAAGAACCTGCGCCCTACAAAATAATGCGGCCATAAGAACCTCGTGTTGTGTTCCCGGCGGTGAGTAGGGCAGCCAGAGCACACTGGAGAGTTTTTGTGCTGTCAGTGGGAAGACCAAAGGCTTTCCTGCTTTGTCTCCTACACTGACGGCACAGAAACTCTCTGTGTTTACAGGGTTGGCAGTACGAGTGTGACTACCCTGGTATTGCACCACTTCCCATCACGTGGGCTGTGTGGTTGTCTGCCAACTACATGGGATAAAAAAAATGGGAGCGATTGAAGCTAATCTAATCTCCGACTCTGAGCTAAAATTCTTTGATAGCTATCCCGACATATCCACGTGCTCAGTAGACAAAACCGCGACGCGCTCAGAAAAAAATAAACTACTGTCTTCTCCCGACATGACCATTTCCTCTCTGTAACCACTTTACATCCGGTGGGCCGTGTGCTTGTCTGCCCCCATAGTGGTAATAAAAAAAACCCCTTCGGATGAGATGGGGTGGAGATACTTGTATTCTTTCTCCGTCACCACACGGATTTAACATACTACTAGTAAGTTATTCGTATCATATTAAAAGCGGTGATAGTGCAAGGTAGCTGCTAAACATTGGCGCTTATCCTGGGCCGCTTACTCCTTTATAAGGTATTTCATAATTTCAGAAAAATCCCGGCATTTTGGTACTGATTGCTGTAATCATACCAACAGCGGCTATAAGGATTTTCTATCAGCAAATTGCTCTTGAATACTTATTACGTAATAAAATAGATAGTCTTAGTGGGAGGTGACTGGTGACAGATTGTTTAGATTGCTTCTTATTGAAATCACAACTAAACTAGCACAGCTTGTTTGCTACATTACAACATCTATACCTATATACCTGTAGTTCGTGAGACAGTGTTCACTAGTGAACACCACCTTAAGTAGTCTATGAGTCAGTTAATTTCTCATAAATACTAATTTAAAAACATACACAATATCATTCGAATGTCGTGCGTCCGCGCACTTGTTCGCATGCTGTGCACGCACATGACAAACACAACTAAATATAGGCACCGCACCACCGCACGTTGCGTGAGACGTGGCCATCTTGAATTTAAACGCTATTTCAGTACAATCGGAGTGATTATAAAATCTATTTTCAGTGCAGTTAGAAATCTATTTTGATTAATATAATGGAACATTGTAGGATCTAGCTTGCTAATACAAAGAATAAACTCCGTTTTGGCTGCAAAAGTACTGTATACCCAGATTTAATCAAACAATTAGGTATTTTACCATCATGATACTATTAGATGTTTAATCCACAAAAAAAAAACACTTAGTTAAAAAGTACCGTCGCGTTATAACGTACGTAACGTAAATGATCCAGTTGGAAAAAAATATCGTTTCAGAATTTTCAGAAATTCTAATTTGAATCGACTGGGATAGGAAATCTCGGTAGATTTCTCCACCATCGCACTATTTGGACTATTTGAAGCACTCGAGGTGTGCCTTGGTAGCGCAGTGGTCAGAGCATTCCCCTGTAAGTGACGTGTTAATGGGTTCAAGCCCCGCCTAAATTGTTTCTTTTTTTCCTATCCTAATCGATTTAAATAGTTAGCATATGCTTACAAATTTCATTATATTTAAATCTGAATTTCCTTAGTGTCTGACATCTAATTTAAAACAAGAAATAGTTGACTGCTCGTTATAGTCTAAGATTTGGACCCAAGGCGCAAAACAAACAAGGTCCAGGCGCGCGGTTAATAATAATAATAATAATAATAATAATAATATAAGCTTTATTTTACTTCCATACATTGAATTTTAGAACATTTCCGGTAACATAAAAAAAAAAAAACATTGTAGTAATAAAATTTAGAAATAGTCCTACACAGTAACAAAATCCAGATTGTAATTTAAATAATCTAAGTAATATATATAAGTAAAAGGCGCGCGGTTGTTTAGTATTAATCTATGCTTTGTGAGCTTAAGCTCGTCCATCGCAGTAAGCACCGCGAGCTATCCTCAAAACACACCCAAGAAACGTGCACTGCACGTATAGAGCATAGGTATTTTGAGCACATTTTAGGGCTAAGATATTTGTCCCAAAAAAAAACTGGAATGGCGATCGCATACGAGCGAACGTGGTGTAGGACGCCCAACGGCAAGTGGAAGGACGACCTCAGCAAGGACGCCAGGAAGCACTAGATGCGGGCTGTTTTAAGGTGATTTTCCACCAGAGTGACGAGACGAGGCGAGGCGAGGGAGAATTGAAATTTGTATGGCAAATTTTCAATCCTCTCCCAGCGTATCTTTGGTGGAAACATTGTGGATTGACGAGAATATGCGAGGCGTGAATTGAAATATTTGTTTGTGCAAAAATGAACCGTATTGGTTCCGATATAGAGTATAAATCACCTTCAAGGTGATTTTCCACCAGAGTGGCTAGGCGAGGCGAGGAGAGAATTGAAATTTGTATAACAAATTTTCAATCCTCTCCCAGTACATCTTAGGTGGAAACAGTGTGGATTGACGAGAATATTGACGCCTAATTTTTGTTCGGAGTTTTTGGCATTGACGCTAGAACAAAGTTATATCGAGCATTGTGTGTGAACTGTCTAAAATACATCTATATAATGAAGCATAGGGGCGACAGGGCGCGGCGGTCACGCGCGAGCTCGCGATGGCAATTTTTAGTGGAAAAGGGTCAATGCGATTTTTAATTCTCTTCTCGCCTCGTCTCGTCTCGCCCCTCTGGTGGAAAATCACCTTTAGATCGGTCGTTCTGGAAGTCCATGGGAGAGGCCTATGTTCTATAGTGAACTATGTGCGGCTGAAATAATGATGATGATGATGATATATATGTCCCGATCAATACTCACTGTAGCACTGCCCCACAAGCATGGCGGAAGGAGTGGCTCTCTCGGGCGGAGGTTCGAAGGCCGGTGGTGCAGGACTGTTGTACCCGCAGTAGTAACCTGTCTCCAACTTGATACCGCCCCCGGAACCGCTTGGAGACTCCGACCCAGTCTCTTGAAGGATTGAAGCTGAAATTAATGGCATTTAATGTTATACTGACTGAATCCTGTAAAATTGGCACGGAATATTAAGATTCCTGGAGTCTTTGACTCATACCTCTTACGCAAAATTAGGAACTAAGACGGGAAAAACGAGAGCTTGGTCTATAAAATGTTCTTTGGTACTTTTGCGGGCTTTAGGCCTATTCATAATAAAATAATTATGATTGCTATTGTAACATAGAACAGTGCCTCGAGCTCGACTAATATTCGAATTCGTAAAGTAAAGATATCGTGAGAATGAAGCATTGTGATTGGCCGCCTGCCTACTGTGAACTAATCGCAATGTTCCGTTCTTTCAATACGTTTACGTTACGAATTTGAATAGTAGTACTATCTAAATTACTGAACTAAATAAGTTAAAATGATAATGGACATTAGCTAGCTTCTGAAAAATATTAGTCCTGGGAGTGGAGACTACGAATTCGTAAGGGTTCACTATCCATTTGCATAAAAAAATAACCATAAAATATTTTGGCATATGGTTATTTAGACTAATGATTTATGCATAATTTCTTTTTATCCATAACAAATTTCGCATATTTGTCTTAATCATAAATAAAATTAGCATAGTCATATTTAAGCATAAAATTTAGCTATGTCGACGGAGTCATATTTCTTCTTGCGTTAGTACAAGAAACCTAACCTCTATCTACCATAAATCTGTGTCGGGGCGCGCGGTGTCCACGAGCTCGCTTCGCTCGCTCCCTCCGCTGCGTTAGTTGATGATGTTGTATTGTATACTTAATATAATAAAAACATTGTGCATATTATAACTATGCACAAACAATTAGACCTAAATATAATTATGCCACAGTACATATGCTGCTAAAAATCAATAATGCCAAAATTATAAGATATATTCGAAAAACCTTTTTAAAAACAATCTGTTTTTTTTTTTTTCTTGCATTGTCATCCGAACTGAACGTGCATATCAGCTCAATCGGTTGAGGGCAAGTGCCTTAAAATTGAGTCGTAAGATTCCACCCGAACAAACATACATTGCAAGTTAAATAAAAGCTTGTAAAAAGTATGCCAAATTTTAGGATTACATATATTATATTAACGAAAGGGATACCATTCGTAAGTAGGCTGTGTCATAGCAAGAGATGTTGTCCATCTGACTAGAAAATGCCTCCTAAATAAACACTTTCCATCTAAAGTGCCTGTCTGCCACGTAATTGATAAGAAAAATGACGATTGAAAGAAGTTAGTGTAAAATAGAAAGTACTTCGGAAATATGTATTACGATCAATAGCTTCGTGCATTTTTGTCTAAATTTGTCTCTGAATCAAAACGCATGGCTTTTGAAGTCTTTTTAATATTTAGTTTCACCCGAACATTAGTTAAGGCAGGCTCACTCATATGACATACCAATTTAAAAACAACAAAAGCTTCTGGCATTAATTGAGAAGGTTAATTCCCTTTAAAGAATAAAGGGTTTACCAGGTATCTGCAAAAGATACATTTGTAAGAGAAATCGTTTTGACGAAATTTTAGTACTATAAGCGTTGGTTTTCAGTGCCGATTCAGACGATAATAGATGGTACACATACACAAAAACTCATGCTTTCAACCATTATTATAGGTATTATGAATTACAATCAAAGCAACATATTTAAAAAGCAAGTAAAGTACTTAAAACTGCAAAACATTGCTTATACGGATGACTTTAACAATCCTTTTGAATGAAGTGTGGAGTGGAATAAAGATACTGCCATTTATTAATTATTTGATAAAGATTTAGACCAGAAATTATTAACATTAAATATCAACAGTTGTTCAAAATACAAGAGAGATATATTAATTAACTATATCACAATGAGGATATAGAGGGACTCCTCCAATATTTTCGGAATGCAAGGCGACAATACTGATAAAAATTTGCCACGAAGCAGAGGTTGGAAAATATTTATAATAATAAAGAAGATGCATTGTTGCAGATACCCGCATAGTCGAAGATGGCCAAGTTATTAAAATAAACCAAAGTATACATACCTTTAGACAGCTTCCAGAGCTCCTTGGACGAGAAGACACCGGTCGCTAAAATAATATCGTTGCATATTACACCGTTGTATGGATTGTGACTATAGCCTGAAATCACCCATTTCAGACGTTATGATCTCATGGTAATCGTAGTAAAGACATTACGAATACATTCCTTAATACAGGGTACTAAGCTTTAATTTTCAATGAAAATAAAGCTGACTCCATTTTTTATAACACGGTAAGAGCTGTCAATTTTTAGACATTAAATTCAAACTCATTCCAAAAAAATTGTCATCTTTAAGGACGAATCGATTTAAACAAGTCTTTACTACCACCATTAAAAGTGACACTTATGATCGTTTTGGGTAATACTAACACATTGCACATAAATATTGGGTTTATTTCAATATAGTGTCTAGCGAATGAAACAAAGATAAGCAAAAAAGAATTTAATAAACCACTTGATATTGAAAAAGTAGAACTAATTCTCCATAAATATACGCACAAAGGATCCTTCATATGGAATAGTGAATCTATGCCATGGATAGTATGTAGTAGTATGTATATGTATAGTATGTATATGACTATAGGCACAGAATAGATAATAGTACTAGCGTACTATAGGTATTAGAAATACCACGTGGTTTAAGGTAGTCAAAGTTGAACATATCCAGTTCATCGTTGACAAAATCAACATTCTTAACAAAACTCTGTCTTATCTTCGCTTCATTAAAAATTTAGTAATTTAATATAATGTGCAACGTATCATAAAATGAATATTATCAATACCTTGGGGTAAATGGCTAAAGTACAGATCTAATATATAACTAACATCAAGAAATACTTACTAAGTAGCATTCAGAAGTCAATTTTACCAACGAGTCTATATAGAGACAATCTGTTAAAGCGTAATCGGGTAGAAGTGATAAAAATAAATTTTACGTCGGTTACGGCTTGATAATATTGACTTTGAATGTTAACAATCTAAACATCAATTATATCAATTTGCCTGCTCCATATTGACAGGTTTTATTTTCATAATTAAATAAAGCCACGACATCAAACATAACAGTTTTGAAAAAACATTCAACATCATAAAGCTATTTTAAAAATTAATTATCTAAAGTCTACAAAATGTTCAAAAAATTCTTGAAGTTAGGCATCGATCATTGCACAAAAGAGCACAGTGAGAGATTTGACCTTAGATAATTAAATAATTGTTGTAGTAATACTGTATATTCAGATAATACAAAAATATCTGAAAAAGAAAAATCTCTTCAGACCGTGTCACTAGATACGACAATATTTTTGGAAAATACAGTCAATGATTTTCTAGTCCCATATGAAAGCACAGAAGAAATATGAATACTCTTGTATGTTCTTACATAATATGAATATTAGAAAATCATCGTTGTACAAAATTTAAAAGTGTGAAAGAGAAGGAACACCGACTACATACAAATAATGTCCAAAAAACAACAAAGGACAAAGGCAAACATTACTTCGGCAATCCCAAAATGTGATTTAAAAAATTTTGATACCAATAGAAGCATAAAAGTGTGAGTGCAAGCCAATGCGGGGATTAAATTTTGAAAATGCGTAAAATATGACAAAAATAAAATAATTTGAAGTCAATTTTTTTGTGCAAACCAATCACATTTAGATTCTTTCTGCAGTTTTTATGCTGTGGCTAACAATGTCGAAAGGCTTTTAAAAATCATATTAATAGACATCCAATTTTCTGCCGCTCCCAATATCTTTTTGGTAATTATAATACTTACGTGTACATTAATGCGAACCCGTACTCTTTTACCAAAAAAATTTATTTATTTTTACCCACGTCATTCAAATTAAAATACTCATAATCTGTCTGACAATCATGTTCTTCTTTTGTTCGACTTTTTGTACGTTTTTGTTGGTCGCACCGTAATTTTACATATAATTTTATTCTTGACCGTATAAGTCGACTCGTTTAAGTTATACATAGCACTTATAAATCTTCTACGTTAACCAATATTGAAATCCACGACTACCATTAAAACTCATTGCAAGTTATTCTGCTTGCCCCTGATTTCTAAAGCCTATACTTTGAGTACATTGCTTGCCACAGTCCTGCAGAAAGAATACACAACACACGTGTCACAATCTTGAGTTACCTTTGCTCTTAGCCTCGTGTTCGTTCTCTTTGTCTCTAGGTGCGTGAGGTGAGAGCGATCCGCTAAGTATATCTGAAATCACATCACACAGTTGAAGAGACATATTAATTAATTTTTGAAGGCTATTTTTACCACCAAGACCAAATTTGCAAATAAATGTTATAAGGAATCAAATATGTACAGTTATGAAACCAAACGGAACCAAGCATACTAATAAAAAAATGTGATGAGTTTACATTTTTATCAAGAAAATAGGCAAAAATGCTATACTTATCAACTAAGGAAAGAAAGAAGATGAATGCAGGGAATTTGTTAAAAGTATACGTGAAGAGGAAAAAGGAGTCAACTCAAATATAAACGGTGCAGTACAAATGCTCCTTGTATTGCAAAGCACATCAGCTATCTTTGCACATGTAGAAACTACAGCTAGAAGGCTTTATTACGTTGCATATTAAGGATGTAAATCTTTCGCTTGGCAAATACAAAAAGGAAGGGTCATGCTTTAGCACAATCAATTAATACTACACTTTGCAAATAAAAACAACATACACTGAATATTGATGTGTTTGAAAATCTTAGTAAAATATAAGAACTAGACAATATTCCATTTATAGTCGCTCACAAAGGTCTATATCGATATTGAGGAGTGGTTATGACAGTGTAGCTAACATGTAGCTAACATAGCGACGGCGTCAGAATAAACTAATTTTTTAACTTCAATGATTCGATGCCTATGCGATGTAGATTACGTATATCAAACTTTACATAAAGGAGAAAAGTATACCTCCAAACACTTCTGGGTCCAGGTGTCAATCGAATCAGAGTACTTTTATTCGAGAGAATAAGAGCAAATACCAAGAACCAAGAATCAATTTATATTATAGTCAGCTACAACCTCGAAGTCATGCGTTTGTAACATGAATAATATGGAAATTCAGCATGCACTGGCATGCACTCAGAACGGAATAAAACGAACCAGTATCATTTTTATTATTATATTTTTTCTGTACTTAATCTTCCACCTTATTTGCCACCTATAATGCTCGCCAAAATGGATAAATGTTAACTAACAATGGTTTTACTGAAACAGTAAAAAATGGACTGGGATAGATTAGAAAGTAGAACTTTCGAGGTTGTTTTTTTTTTATAACCTAATAGTCCCACAAAGCAAAAATCTGAAGCACAATTTGATGAGAATTTATGTATTGTGTCAGATGTTACTAATTTATTAGTAGTAAAATAGGTACATTGCAAATTGAAAATCGTTTTCGATACACATTACATTACACATAATACAGTATTAAGTAATTTAGGAAAACATAACAATATGTTTTACAATTATATCTATCAATTAACACTTAGACCCAATAACCTATCTCCTTTACCATTTTACTTTCAAGCATATCAAAACTCAAACCAAAACAAATAACAAAGCTTATCACACAGAGAAGTGAGCGAGAGACCTGGTAGACCGTCGCTCCCATTACCATAGCTGTTAATAAAGTTCGCGAGGTACAGATCCAGCTCCCGGACAGACACGTTGATGTGATACGGATTGACGCAGAGCCCCGGCTGCGTGCACTCTGGGTGCTTCTCTAGCCGCTCCCCGTCTGTGCTCTCCAGGGGGATAGCTTTGAATAATATCACCATTACCAGGTCTAGACGCCATACCTGGAAATAAGAAACAGTTTTTTATGAAGGACGTGGAATCAAAATATTAAATGATATAGGCTTGTAAGAGGTGGGACACAGGTATTCTCGTCCAATTGAGCACTCCAATTGAAGTGTCTCCGCCTTACAGAATACCGCGGCTATAATAACCTCGTCTCCAAACTTACGATATCTCTTATAGTAGGTAATAATAGAATGAGATCTAAAAAAAAATTAAAAAAGGAGAAGGCATAACTGGATCTTCGCGTACGTATAGGTCTAAGATGCAATCAAGAACAACATTGAGATGATAAAGATTATAACAAAAGATAAAAAGAAATCGAATTTGAAAATATTGAAAAAAATAAACGTGGAGGAAATGGTACATAATGTAAGAATAATATTCCAAGTTTCACAAAATCACAAACATATCGAAGATGAGAATTGAACATTTTAGTTTATGGATACGAGTATTTTGAGAATTGAATATTCTGACCCTGAATAAATTGGAGATTTCGTTTTTGAATTAGTTGAAGCTTTTATTGGTACACCGAAAAATTTAACAAGGTCACCGATTCTTAATGCATATTTATAGTTAAAAGCGATTAACAGTTCATATTTTATTATGTAAATAACAGTTGAAACAAGAAACCAGTGAAGTTGATTACTAGGTATAAAAATACGAATTTCTTATTTAGATAAATACTCCTGTGTATCATGGCACGTATAGGATGAGGCATTCAGTTAAGCAGATTGAAAAGTGAACAATAAGAGACAAATCAGAATGAGTGATCATTCTTAACAAGATTTGATTCGAAGATAACATTAAGCCGTCGGCCCCGTTTGCCTCACGACCATCTATCGTTACGGTAGAACCCTTAAAAGTCCAGTCTAAATATAAAACTTTCAAATGGTTAGTGGGTTGTGGTGATCAGATAGCAGTCGCTACACGGAATCTGTCAAAGTTTTCTAGGCCGTTTAGTAGTTAAACAGCTGACTCCAACAATGTTGAGAAAAAGCTTAAAGGAAAAATTCACTATTCGAAGAAACATTTTGTTCACAACGTCTAAACAAAAGCAGACTACATGCAATCTCTACCACTATCTGTTTCCATTACCATTTGGGATAGTAGCCTTAACTTTTTGGACTTCACCCAAGGTTCCCATCTGGTGTAGTGTAGTCACATTGAGGTACCAGATGGGCGAAAAATCTGTTGTTATTTGTTGTGTTTCTGGTTCATTTATAACTATAATGATATTAAAATTATTATAATGATAATAATTCCAAATGATATAATATAGCAAGAATCTAGTCAATAATATGATCACAATCTTTAAATTGAGAAATAGAAGTATTATTTGTATTAGTGTTTGACTAATATAACAGTATGGCGTCATTTAATTCCTGTGGAATCACAAAAGGAAATACCAGCATATATAAATTTGATTTTATCTTTTGAACTCTTGGAAAACCCTTACGACGTATAATCATATTCATGCACCTTTTCCTTAGAAGGATCCCTTTACTTTACTCATAGACTAAATATCAAAAAACTTTTGGATGCAACTGCGAAATCACTGTAATGATGATAATAAAAATACAAAATTTATTTATTTTCGTAGGTAATCAGGAAAGTATCGCAGAGGGCTTCGGAAAAAAATATTGTTGGGCGTGGGTTCAGAACGGCAATACTCACTTTATCCGCCTGCCTGAGGCAGTCTATCCGCCTCATCTTGCCCTTCTGGTCGGGGTTGGAGAGCACGCAAACGGCTGGCCTCTTGCCGGTGATGCTTAACACGAAGTCTTCGCGGCAGTCCTGCGTTATGTCTTTCCGCAGCTTTCCCAACAACCTTGATGCCCATTTTTGTTTCACTTCTGCTTTTTCATTCTGAAACATATGTAGTATTGTTTAAGTTTTAAGGTTTTTAAACTTAAATTCGGCCATTTAATTAAGTGTAGTGTAGTATATCAAAAATGAATCTTTGCTTCGTGAGAAAGTCTTCTATATACTATCGTTTCTTGTACAATTGTGTTTTAAAGTACAGCCATGTTTGAATTAAGTTTTAAGAGAGTAAGGTTAAACAACTTTACTTAACATTAAATCTAGTAATTCGCAAAAGCAACTTTATGACTAATAGGTTTCGTGGCCAGGTACGCTCTCTGTTCGGTAATCGCTCAGTGGGTTAAGGGTACCTAGGCGAAAGTTACCAAAGATGGGTGACCGTTTAGTGGTGTTGCATCTGATCGCTTCCGTCCTTCAGAGGGCACATTAAAAGTCGGTTCCGGCTGTTAATAGTCGTTAGGTCAAGTCGGAAGCCTATATGGGCGACATGAAAAACTGTTTTACAGGTTTGGCCACCAACCACACAAAAAGAAAAAGAAGTTATTTAAAGTGGTATAAAACATCGCCTAATATGATTCGCTTACTATAAAATTAGTTGGGGACAAACTTATTACCACCATATACCAGGGATATTACCAGAATCAGTATTACTACTAAGAATCCCTGAAATTCCTAGTGGCACTTTTCTACCCCGGAAATCGATCCTAGAACCACACACCCGCAAACATACGTTCAAACAAAAACCAAATTACTAAACTGTTGGTTTAGTAATTTCGTTTGTGTAATAGTCAAGTTAATGTCCTAGTAATATAATAACAATTTTTATCAAATACTTCAAATAAATACCTGTAGTTCATATTTAGTGTGGCGTTCCTCCTCGAGACTCATCCGTTTTTCGTGTTTCTTGTAATATTTCCGTTTGGCCGCTTGTAAATTGAACCAAGTATACGAAAAGGACTTTACAAATGGCATCAGGGCCTCTATGAACGGATGGAACTCGTCCTGTGAACAAGGCAAAGTTCAAAAACAGATATTAACTTTGTATTTAGATTTGTTTAAGTGGCGCCCAACGTGGGACTCTTTAGGGTAAAGCTCAAATGTTCAAATGCCAAATGATGCTATTGGTTCTAATGTTTTGGGCTTTACATTTTAGATGACGTAATGACAATTTGAAACATTTAAAGCGTTTGTGAACGAGAAAATTTTCATGGTTATAAATGCCAGATACGTAGATTGATTGTAGCGTATTATTAAAATGAAACTAATGCATAAAAAATACTTTGTGCTTATACCTAAATTAAAAACTGAAACTAACTCGTGTAAATTATATTACTATCCTTGCTTACAATGATGTCTAAGTGCTCTGAAATAGTATAAATCAAATGCTTTATTCTAAAAGTAAGTTGTTCTCTAATATGAGAGACGGCAGAAAATACACCACGTCTCAATAAATATTGTATTTTAATATTAATATACCTCAAGAAACTTGCATTAAAATATTGGAAGGTTTAAATATCCTAAAATTTTTCTTTATTTATGAAATATTTACTTGATTATATAAATATTTAACTCATTAATTTCAATAACTGAAAAGTTCCGTAGCAGACAACCTATAGGTGCTAAAACAAACAAAAGGCACTTTCTACATATAACATAATAATACAATTGATATAACACATCCGTTACAAGCAATACATTCTAAACTTACACCTTATTATTCCACAACAGTACACCTAATTGTGTCATACACAAAAGAATAAAAAAACACGCAACGTGCTATAAACGTTTGAATAACGTATGCGCTGCGCACGCGTCGAAATACCTACTGTATTGTAATGCTGTTGAATCATATCTTAATGTATGCAAATATGTAGTGATTTATCGTCAACCCGTTTCGGGTATCGTATCGGAATTTGATGTCAATTGATTTTTTAGTCTGTTGTGATGCAGAATTTTTGTGATACCTTCATTTTAGTAAAACAGTAAAAGCTTCGAACAAATATGGATGAAAGATTTTACTGTTGAATTTTTCAATGGCATACACGTTCACAATTTGGAGCCCATGGAGCTTGAGGCCACTTAGTGCTTACTTGTTTTCATATATGGCTTATGCGAATGTTATATTAACCACTAGCGTCTGGTCTACCAACACTAACAGGAAAATCTGTGCAAGAGGTTTTAATTATTCGAATAGATGCTAATTTTGTTAGTTTTTTCATTTAAAAATATTAGCACAAGCTCGTTTCTATTGTATTCCGTAGTGAAATAAAATCAAAGTGTCTTAATCGATTTGAATATTTACCATGCAAAATGATTTGAAAATATCATTCAAAATTGTTTTTTATTTATTAATTAGGCATATCAACAGTATAAATACCTACATTGATGACTAATAACGGCAAAATATTATTAAGCACTAGCTGTCGCCCGCGGCTCCGCCCGCGTGGATGTCGATTATCGCCTTCCCGCTTTTCTGTTGAAGTTTTTCCTGAATTTTCTTTGCTATAAACCTCACGGAGACCGAGATCTTTCCAACTATTGCAAAACTGTGGAAATCAGTACGTGCGTTCTGGAGTTTTAGCGTCAGGAAGGAAAACCCGACTTATTTTTATATGGTAGATGTGCTACAAAAATTACAGATATACATATGTACAGCATTGGCTGATTGTCTTGCAAAAATAATAATAATATATAAAGTTAAATGTCAAATCCTGGAAGAATTAGACGAGGAAAATACCCGAATCCCGTTTTCACTTATACAGTGCATTCGGTATGTACATATTCTGCACCAACTTTCCTCTTTTTAAAATTCGAGAAAAAATCTGAATGGAACCGTAACGTGCCTTTGTTCGATCCGCTCGCAGTCTGTACTTGACAGACTAATGATTCTACAAAAATATGAATTCAGAACATTTTGTGGGTTAAATATTATCATATACTATTTTTTGTGCATTTATAAGCACTCTGTAGAAAATAAAGAGGGCAAATTATTTTTATAACTGAAGATTTTCCTTCGGCCACCATATACCTAAATCACGACATATCTTCTGAAGAAGTTAAGCAAAGTTGATAAAAATATGTGCTTTGGCATTTTGTACGATCATTGTCTAGGTGAGAAGAGACAAGGAGCAACATACTGTTGCCTTCTCGCTAGAAAACGAACATCATGGGAGATGCACTGTTCTCATAGTTAAGAGATTAGCAATTCGAATCTCACCTTAAATAAAGAGAAAAACGTTAGGTATCCATCATTAGAAACGTAGCGATTTTTTGCTCAAACTCCACTTAAGCGAAGTGAGCTATAAACATATACCTAATCAATAACAGGCTAACCGTGATCTATTTACATGATATATGCCCTGAGTCACCTGTTACGACATCGCACCGATGGTGTGATCTATGTCGGGCTGACACCGGACGAACTATAAAAAGAACATGGTAACAATTTGGCTTAGCATGAACCCACTTTCTATGCTAAAAGTGTTTCTTCAACGTTTTTTCCTAATTTTGAGCACTTCCTGCATCACCTTACTTAGTAAGGTACAATACTTTACAGTTTACTACTCTAAAAGTCATTTGTAAACTGTTTATAGCAACACAAGTATTTTGAAAGTTAACATTAGACATAAAAAATATATTAAAAAGTGTACATGTTGGTGATGTATGGTGCGTTTCGCCTCAATAAAAACGGTTTCGTGAAATCAGTGTCTTTCCTTGTGATTTACTTGAAACTAGCTCCTACAAAAACCTGCAGTCCACCATCATTTGGTCCTTCGAGCCGGATAAGAGCAAAGTAGCCAGTAGTAATCAATATACTGTAACATAATAACTTCTAAAGATTCCTAGATATTAAGCCTTTTATTTCTCTGTAAGATAAAATACAAGAGACCATCCCATCTCTGGAATCAGGAATAAGGTAAGAAGTTTTTATGCATCTCACAATAAACTTACAGCGGTTGATTTTTCAACCGCTGTAAGTTTATTGTGAGATGCATACCCGGCTAACAACACATAGTTAGCAAAATGTGATTATTAACAAACCTTGGTCTATCCCTTCGGGGATTTCAGTATGTATATGTTAAAGTTTAGCCAGTGCTTATAAGCACATCAAGGAACTTTAGAGTTCAAGAATAGAGTTAGCAATTCACAGAATACAGTGATTTGTCATAATTTTGAACAGAGAACAAGCCTAATAGGCAATTAGTTACCATTCACGTGCGAGCAGCACACAAGCTCTAACTATCTAGGGCACTTCCACTCATTTTTATATTCCGTAGTCAATTCTTTCCCGTCCTTCAGTATGTCCGTCCGATTTCACCGCCTCATTCCCTCGGTGTCAAGCTCCCATCGGCTTAGTTGACGGCCGCCGTAATAAAATTAGATTGAGACTTAGCATCAGATATAAATAGCCCCAAGCCGCTAGCTCATTGCCTATATTCTTGCTGCCTGACCGAATATACGATTATTAACGCTGTTGACTGATTGTATAGCGGTAATAACTTTCTGGTTATTTATCTATTTGTTTGAAGATTATATTGTTCTTATTTATATGACGGTATGAATGATCTAGTTGCCTATTTAGTCACCTTGAATATATAATTTTGTACTTAGTGTCGTTAATTGTGTTTTTAGTGCTACAGGTATAATTTCTCTAGAGCCGTACAATTTGTTTTTCAACTGGTAAATACACTCATAAATTGAATTATTCATCTTAGCTTTGTCTTTTTATCCATTAGTGCTTTTTGCGGAGGTACACATTATACGCTCACTCTCAAACTACTTTGACTGATCTGAAAGTTTCTGAATTGATTTCGGATACCACTCAACCGGAGCAATACCAACTTTGTCAGGTTTAGATTCCTCTATCAAGAAGAAAAGGAAGAAGAAAAGGAGAAAAAGAATAAAAATTTGCTATACATAGTAATGTAACTCTCCAAAAACGACGAATTTATTATGATGAAGTAGAATGGTCCTTGTGAAAGCCTGGATGACATACTAACGAGGCAGGCTCAAAATAAAGTGAATTTAACCAAAGATTAGTATTGTAATAAATCACCATAAATGACATCGATGACATAGAGATCTATGTTGTTATCACACTAGTAGGAGATACTGATTTATGTTCGACAATCTATGGTAACACCATAGGTTTTTTTCAGCCGAATCAAGTGTTGAAGATATGACACTATGGAGTATCTGAACACTCCTTACATGAACCCTGAGACAACAAAAAGCAAATGAATAGAAGGTATCTATTTTTCATATTCTAGATTTCGATATTACATAACATAAACTCACGCCTTTATCCCCGAAGGGGTAGGCAGAGGTGCTAGCAGCCACATTTCACCGGTTTATGTTTAGGTCCAGTCCTCCTATTCCATCCAGCCTATTGCCATTAACTGGGCACTTATAAACCTGCGATAAATACACACATAACTTCGAAAAGCATCGAAAAGTCATTGGTGTGTGCCATGGAAAACCTGGGATCGAACCCGAGATCTCGTCTCAGCAGTCCATTACCCATACTACTAGGCAATCGATATTGAGACCAATATACAAGAGAAAATACCCTCAAGTATCAGAAAAAGTAGACGAAGCTGTAAAACGTACTTTCAAAAGGCACGATACAGACCATAATTAAAGTATGCTCATAGTACACACATAGTAGTGACTATGAATGACTGATATGTATCTGCATGAATGATATGAATGGACATAGAACATATTAATATTGTATCAAATACTTTCAAACAGTTAATAAATCATCTACTCACATCATCACTCATCAAACAAAATGAAATAAAATTGAGACTATTACAATAAATTAATGGAAACAAATAGATAAATAATAATTATATCCAAAATTAAATTATAGATTCTAAACTGTGAACAACAGAAAATTGTCCCTCTCTCCGAACATTGT
Source organism: Eilema caniola (assembly GCA_949126895.1). Lineage (NCBI taxonomy): Eukaryota > Metazoa > Arthropoda > Insecta > Lepidoptera > Erebidae > Eilema > Eilema caniola. The sequence goes on from OX421488.1 coordinate 14,314,923, forward strand.
GCTGTGCCCGACAGGGTCCATAATTGTAACTTAATAATATTAACATGACATCTATATGTATCACATTATGGAACGCAATAAATGTATTGAGTATTGAGTATTGAGTATTTATATAAATAAAAACAGTAGAGGAACAAGTAAAAATATTTACTGTAATGTAACTGCACAAGTAAATAATAACGTAAATGCCAAAACCTTGAAAAACATACCTGTAAACGACAAGAACCAAGTAATAACAGAACAGATAAATAGCAGCATTCCTGAAAAAACTCAATGATTGAACACTCCAAACACGATACCGGACATAAACAAAAAGTTCTAGTCAAAACACCCAGTTGGCTTCAGTCGCAGACAAACCTGCCCGTGTGCCAGTAGCAAGTCTGATTCCATTGCCAGGTCCCCCTTGGCAGGATCCAAGGAAGCACGTGGTCGGAATCCCCTTGTTATAAAATTATCGGTCTCATCATGCCAAAAGAGTTTCGTGTCAATAGCCTCAATTAAAAATATGTGAGTTTAAGATTTTTGGATGCGCGTTGAATGAAAAATGAAAGAGTGGAGTATGTATGGATTTATAAGTTTATTTAAATACTGGTATTGTTTATTTGAGAATTACTTAGAAATCAATGTAAATCTGGAATCGATGTTCATATCGAGATAACATTAGGTGTAAATACTTTTCTTACCTATTGTACAAGTTCACACTGTTACAAGTTTCTGAACTGCACAAATTATCATCATTATAATAACTTACGCCTGATTGTCTATTCTTAACAAGGTGAATATTAGATAACAACATTTAAAAAGCTAATATAACCGCAATTTCTAAAACAAACAACCGCCATTTCAGACACGCGGCCCAAATGCGCGCGAAATAAAAATATAAAAATGGTGCTCGTAAAACTATCACAATACGCCAGCGATAAGGTGCAAATATTTGGCAAATATAAGAACAACACATGCTGAATAGTAAGATTGTTGGCAAAGGTTCGCTCATAGTGGATTCTCGGTACGAACCCAGTCTGCTACTATGATGATATCATGCACGGTAATTGCAAGCTTTATGTTATTGTACTTTTAGACGAAATGCACATTGAAGATAAAATCAACCAGTCGTAGATACCTGACGACTACTGTGCTCTAGAACAAGCATATGAAATCGACCAACGTATAGTCCAATATGTAAAAAAATCATTTTCAATGTTGCAAATAACTGAAATCTTAAGCTTTTGTCACTAAAAATCTCTTAAGAAGAGAAATTTAAGTTTATGGCCAAAATAATTCAAGAAATTTTGACAGCATAAATTGTGTAACGATTCAAGTGATTGAAGGCCAGCAAACAATAATAAATCACCTTATCAAATAAACGAACTATTAGGACAACATCCAATGAACCATGCCAAAACACTGGAGTGCGTTCACCCAGGTTTTGGCGGGAAATCAGGAGCTGACGTTTACTTCATTATCATTTTTTCTGTTTATTTCGTGCGTATAATTTATTTTATAGACATTGGCGCTGGTTCATTGGGGATGCCCGGGTGGTCTTGGCCGTGGCACCGGTTGGCGTACCTAACTGGGTCGTCTACGTCACGCAGGAGAACTGGCCAAAATCACGACACACGCGGAAAGCCGCCGTGAAAAAAGCGCGCGGTCCGCCATCTTGCCACGCGCGGTTTTGGCGCGCAACAGGTGATGCGTGCAGCCATGATTATCGTACGCAGCACGTAAATTTACAATAAATCCTATTGAAGTGGAATGCAGCATGTTTGCAAATACGATTACATGTATTTAGGTACTTAAACGGCTTGCATCCAAGATTATGTTGAAAAGCTTCTAGAAACAAGTGTGTAGGTGCACCTGTGTGCATATATTTGTATGTAAAACATCGAACCACTGGATTAGAGAGCTAACTAATGACGTATTGAGCTATCGATATATGTAAATAATATGTCGAACAATTTCAATGCTGCCTGTCTGTTTGAAAAGTTATATCTTGGATAGTTCTTCAAACTGCTAAGGGAACTTTCATTTCGCATACTGTGACGACGTTCTGTCGCCAAATTGGAATAGAAAACAGATAAAACTATATTTATATTGCTTTTCTTTATGTTTCTTGGTCGTGTCCTCGCGTTTGTTGTGTTCTATCCCGATAGAATAATAACATAATCTTCAAATGAATACCAATTTCGTATATAACTAACTTTATTCAATATCTTCTACATTTACTGCAAACTGTTTGAAACAAAAGTCCTTCGTGCTAAATCTTGAAAGAGTGTCAACTAATCCGTATGTCCCGTCAAACGTTCACATTTATCACAGGTACGATTATAAGTACCTGTATTTCCGGCATCTATCTCACCTCCGGCGAAGATCGCGTGCGTTTTAGTCGGTTCGAGTCCAACATGACCACCTCCACTGGCTCCTTTATCTACACTAGTCCTCTCCACTACTAATAGATGTAATTGCTTTTACAAACTAATGAAGTGTATGAACTATGATAAGCCTTCTTTGTTAACCACTTGCCAAACTTTTTACAATTATTAGCTATTTCCTGGACACCATTGCCGTATTTACGATCGATAACGTGTAAACATACCGCGCGTGCCATGCGAGTGCCATGCGCGTGTCATCAAAAAAAAAATGTTATACCATAGACGCAGGGTAAATATTAGTACTACGTATGCCATAGATGCATTAGGTAGCTTTTTAATCTCCCATTTGTAACTGGTATACAGGGTAGACTATTTAAACCTTACCTGGAGGGGAAGTACTCTAAATATTGGAGATAGCGTACATTTTTCGGAATTTCACGCAAAGGAAACATTCCTTTATTTTTAAAAAGAAACAAAATTGCATTCAAAAATTTTTGAAAACTCGCTTACCCGGTAATCGAATCGACTAAAATCCCAAAAAATAACATCCTGTATTTTTATAGCATCAATCGATAGTGCCAATCATAAGGATAAAATTTGGTACAACAAACAAACATGGTAAATTAAATGAAAGGAAGTCCATAAAATCTTAACTTATAAACTCAGTGCCAGCAGATCCAGCATTTTTACTCAAGGAGTCATCAGAAACCTTATCAACAATAAAGTTATCCTTGACGCCAAACATATATTCAAAAAAGTAGATACTAAATGACTGAACTTTGTTTCCAGTTTAGAATGTAACTTTATTGAGTAACTGCATGAGGTATGTATGTAGGTAGGGTTGGTAAATTTAGGATGCTAGATTGAAAACCTGCACGCGGGCAACGGGGCTGGTGAGAAAATTGCCATATTGGTGGTGACTTTCTTTTTCTTATTCATCTGAGCGTCAATTCCAGTCGCATCCGACGATTTCACCTCGGAAACTGGGATTCACTTTACTAGTGTAACTGCGGGCTTGGCTTAGCTTCGATATTTTCCGTGAAGCGACTGCCATCTAAGCTCCACAACCCAAAGGTGATATCGAAGCATTACAGTTAGATCAATTGTTGGACTTTTTAGGACTTCAACTACCAGTAACGACTGCCATAGATATTCGTATGGCAACCGAGACCGCTTAACGTCCTCTCCGAGGCACAGCCAGACCAATGCTTACAAAAATTTGCACTAAGCGGGGAACCGCCACACTATAGAAGGTGTTAATTGAGCCCTGAGACGGAGTGCAGTTTTAGTCGGTTTGAGTCCGATGTTAATCCCCAACTGACCAGCGGCGGTATCCGCACAAAAAAAAAGTAATTTTATTTAAATATCGAATGTCATTGTTAGGATGATTACAGATGAGCCTTTGAGTTAGAAAGCTTTATTTTGTCAAATTTAATTTATAAGTTTAGATTTCAAGGATTTTCTTTCATTTAATTTACCATGTTTGTTAAAGAGATTTGATCCTTATGATTGACTTTGTCAATGGATGATATGAAAATAGGAATTGATATTTTTTCACATTTTAGTCGGTTCGATTATCGGGTGTGGCAAGCGAATTTCCGAAAATTTTGAATGCCGTTTTATTTCTTTTTAAAAATAAAGGAATGTTTCCTTTGAGCGAAATTCGCTATCTTTAGTATTTATAGTACTTCCCCTCCAGGTAAAGTTAAAATATTTCACCCTGTACAGCGATCGGATAAGTGAACGAGAATTTCTTTCGTTTATATTTTGGTAGTGCGGTATCCCGCCTGATGGTAAGTTGGTAAATAAACGCATGACTTTTGGCTTAGCAATTTAAATTAGATCCTTAGAATCCACAGAAATAAACAAATAAATATGTTAATATCTACACAACGCTATCTAGACCCAAAGTAAGCATAGTTTAACTAGCTTGTGTTATGGGATCTAGAATAAAAAAAACATACTTAAAGACAGACCAATGCACATGTGTATATTAATATTTGCACTGAGCGGGAATTCAATCCGCACCCCCAACGTAGCAGTTGAAGGCTCTACCGTTACGCCACAGAGGCTGTCAGGTAAAATAAATTTGAGTCTAGATACCGATGAAAGCAACCCTTGTCCGTCCCTTACGAGACGTATTAACAATTGAATCAATTAGCCTATCCCAGTCCAGAACATAGGCCTCTCCCAAAGTTGGGAGGCGTTGATCTGCTGCTTCTACGCTGGCCAGGCGGGTTGCCACAGGATTTTATTTCGAGGGTTCCCTCCTCTCGCAGTGATATCGTCTGTGTATTTTTCCGTTAGTCACCTATTACGACACCCTTCGGATAAGATGGGGTGGTGATACTTGTCTTCTTTCGCTGTCAACACACGGATAATATCTATATGTATAATAGCGAAATACCACTCTCTGAATAAACACGAAATCTTATAAATTACAACACCTACAAACGTGAAATTTAGTAGGAAGGTTTCTTATAGAGTGTAGCTGTCTGCTAAAAACGGATTTTACCGCCTTAGGGATCAAAGGCGGTAAAACGGGGTATGAAAATTGAATATGAATTTAAAGTAAGAGACTTAAAATGTAAAATGTATGCTCTAGATTAATTTAGATAGTGTGGAGGTGCAGTAATTATGTATCCTTAGAAATCGAATACCTTTCGGAGTTAAAACAAGGGAAGTAGTTTTAATGAAACTCTAACTCACTCCACACGTACGAATTTGCAGGCGGCCGCTGGTAATATACACAGACGAGTAGTGCCTAGGTATTCATGAGAGGAGACAAGATGGACTGATAGTGATCTCGCAGTGATAAGTATCGTCGTTTGTGCGATGACAGTGATTGTGCACGTCTTATAAATAACTTTTTTTTTTAAATATGGGATACGTCAATTTGTCTTCACATCGCCTGATGGTAAGCTGAAAGCAAAGTCTGCGAAAAAAAAAGGTCACCACTACATACACGTACCATGTTAACAATGGTGGCACCCAACTTAACCGCCTCATCAAAAGAGGATTTTCGTCGCTGACACCCACCGGTACCACTAGTGCTGCGACCACAATCCCCATGCCCGGTTATGCACTTGCTGACGTCTGAACTCAATCCAACAGAGATTGGATTACTATGGATAGTTTTCACAATCGTGGTGGTACCTACCCGAACGAAATTTGTGACAAATTTGTGCCATCAAATTTCTACCACTAACTTAACAAAGATTCAACCTAGAACAATTCATCAGTATCTTATAAATATTGTTAGGACTTCTGGTCCCTTTTTTTATACCTTTCGGTATAATAAACACTTGTCCACAAAATTTTGCGTCAAAAGAAATTAGTATACTAAGTGAAATTTATTTGGTTTTTACCCGCGACAGTATGGGGACGAACGGCATTTACACGATAAAGGTATCTCTGTGCATTTGGGATGAGAGAATATTTTGCATCAGATCATTATCAGAGGATAATATGCCATTAAATCTCCAAAACAACTAGTTCAATTTTGATGCGGCTTTCAGTGATAAGTTCGGGTTTGTATGCGTGTACTTCTTCTTGACATTTTGAGTTAGAAGGCTTTTATGGGAGAGACTACTGTCCTACCTCCCAACCCCGAAAGAATAGCCTGCATCCAAATATTAGCAAGTCTAAGGGCTACCTGTTGAGTTTGGCTTAACCAAGTTCTTAGTGGGGACCCATACACCAATGTCACAACAGACGGACTTACCTCTAAGAATTTTTTTTCAACTCGAGAATCGAATCCGAGGCTTCAGGAACCCACGCGTACGTATGCCTTGATACTAACGATAATCTAACAGTAAAATATGATCTATTCTTTGCACGTAATGTCTGCAGATATATTATAGGTACTAGGCGTATTTATATCTGGCGACTTGAGTTGTAGTAACAGCTGAACAGTGAACACAAATAGAAAATAGTTTCAAGAACTAAGGCTGTGGCCACTTTGTTAGCGGGTATAACATAAGCTATAAAGAGTGCACGTCTTAAATAATTCAATATAAGTTTATGCAACTAAAATATTGATATCTTCAATGAAAACACTTGTACTATTCCACATTATTTATTAAATTCCTGACCGGTTTCGCCTTAAAGGTTCATCGTGTTCATAACTTTGATAATGCCAATTTTCGTTTAGGTTGATACCTTTGATAATGCCGTGAAACCGGTCAGGAATTTCATAAATAACGTGGAATAGTACAAGTGTTTTCTTTGAAGATGTGTAGCAAGTTCCACCAAGTGCCATCAATCAACAGTATAAGCAAAATATTGATATTTTTATAACTACATGGTCCGAAACATTGGTAAACTACTGATAATAAAAGAATTGCTTCTGTTTTTTTTTTTTATTAATTAAATTAATTAGAACTACTTAGAAGAACTTCTTGACCGGACCACGAGCAATAAATTGATGGTTAAATTTAAGGGTATTAGAGATTGCTCGTAAAGTTTGCAGTATACTACATTTGGCACTCTTCTCTTGCCTTATTATTCTCTTTTACTTTCTTTCTCTCTCTTTCCCTATTTCTGCAGGTAACACAAAGTCACGCTTATGCCGTCATCTCCTAATAATACATAGGATATTTTTTTTTATTTCTTATATCAACATTTTTAATTCATTATGAATTTCATACTTTACGTTTCTGTCCTGTAATCCACCTAGGTGTTCCATAGGAAAATATCACCCAGTGAAGCATGCCTACCAATAAACGCTGTCTTCAAAATCTTTAGGCTCCTCGCTCTTACTGAGGCTGCACCTCATGTTGCAATCCAGCGACCTTCTTGCAAAAACTTATATCAAGTTGTTTCGTTTAAACTTTTGAACGCGAACCGTTTGTTTCTTTGTACTTACTGCATCGTCTTAGTGGGTGAGCAGAACTATCGGTTCGGAGCCAAGGCTTTTGATTGCATGTCTGCATTTCAAATAGTGCAAAACTAATTATAATAGTGTACATTTTAGGTTTGTTTATTGCAAAAGTTTACTCATTTGAGTAACAAAGTATTAGCAATGAAAATATAGTGATTCATATCTTTGTTTTAAGTAGATAAGTGCTTTACTAATTAAAATCACGGGTTTTTTTAGACAATTGAGGTGGCAGGCAAGCACGTGACTCACCTGATGGAAAATGGTCACCAAGGCCTATGGACGTGTGCAACACCACGGGAGTCACACTCGTGCTGCCGACCCTATAAACACAGAGAGTTTCTGTACCGTCAGAGTAGAAAACAAACAAAGCAGGTGTAGCCTTTGGTCTTCCCACTGACAGCACAAAAACTGTCCAGTGAGCTCTGGCTACCATACTCACCGATGGGAACACAACACGAGGTTATTATGACCGCGGTATTCTGTAGGGCGGAGTACTTCCCCAGTCGGACTGCTCAATTGGACGGAAATATCGTCGTGTCCTACCTTCTTTAAACAGTTTGGTGGGTTTAACACTCTAACAATTTAACATTTGGTGGTTATTGGTATCGTTGTTGTGGAGGGGAATGGGACTTTTTTATAACCAACGGCCGTCTGACCCTCTAACCCTCAGAAGAAAGCCTACGCCAGACACTCGTGCGTCAATTTGCAGGTGTACCACCTTCAGGAGAGGATGACTTAGTGCTCAAAGATGTTGATGGAACCATTTCCACACCGTTACTACCCTTATTCTCAAATGGAGTTATAAGGTTTTTTTTATCCAATTGTTATATGAATAATGAATTCATCTCGCCTGATGGTGAGCTTAAGGCAAAGCTACAGGAATGAAAGTCAGCATGACAGCATGACTTAACTTGAAGTTCTCAACGGATGTTTTGTCACGCCCCGCCCAAGAACCCAGCAATTTCGTGTGCTAGAAAAGGATTCCAAGTTATTTTCGTTATAAAGACGAGAAGTTGCCATACTAAGGTGTCACCACTTGTATTTTACCAAAAATTAAACCCAAATTTTCAATCATCTCTCAAATTCATACACAACCTCCCGAAAGTTTAAGATCATCATTCAAATTTACAATAACAGTCAATGTTACAGTAACAGTCTCGTTTGCATTATATAGTCTACTCTTCCTTTCTGGTTTATTATTTTACCAAAAAACAAATCCCTATATTTCAATCATCCCGTATTCATACTTATCTTTATACACAAACTCCCGTAAGTCTGGGAAAACCCACTTTAGAACTTGTCAGCTTCATTAGCATTCTTCCCGAGAGGATAATTATTAGTCCTCGTGAGGACATGGTCACTCGTTGCCACAGATCCGGGAGCACGCACGAGTATAGCAACATTATGCATGCAAGAGGGGTGCCCAGTGAATCTATCAGTAGAAATCGATAAGTGCATGTGGCTGATTCCGGGATGGTAATTCCGACACGAGAATCTGTTCCTGGGAGATTTACTAATGACTTTTGTTACGCTTATAATATTGACATTTTTTTATACAACTGAGGTGTCAAACAAGCACGCGACCTACCTGATGGAAAGTGGTTACCGTGGCCTATGGACGAGTGCAAAACCAGGGGAGTCAAACTCGTGCTGCCGACCCTCTAAACACAGAGAGTTACTTTGCCGTCAGTGTAAAAGACAAAGCAGGAATAGCCTTTGTTCTTTCCACTGACAGCACAAAAACTCTCCAGGTAGCTGTGGCTACCGTGCTCACCACCAGGAACACAACACGAGGTTATTATGACCACGGTATTATGTAGGGAGGAGGCACTTCCCCAGTCGGACTGCTGAATTGGACGGAAATATCAATATGCTACCTCCTTAAACGACGATACACTATGACCCAAAAATGTGTGTGGTGTTTACGGAGTTCATGTTATATCCTACTTGTTACTAATATGATTAATGTGAAAGATTGTGAAAATGTTTCAATGTTTAGGTGTTCATACAGTCAGCCCAGTCATAGTAGGTAAAAAAAGGGAGTCAACCTCGGAACGAAAGATAATAAGCTGTATATTAGTATAAACCTTTGGTTTGTCGTTCTAAAGGTTGTCCCAAAAGTCACAAGTGCTATCATGTCCGCATCTTAAAATATTGAAGGTCAAAGGTCATAAAAATCTGTTTATCGTGAATAAGTAGCTTTCTATTGCTTAAATAAGATTTGCACCTGTTTTAAAAGTTGTAGAGTATAAAATTCTCTACAACATGTTTCAACTATTTTTTCATACGATCTACCGTTTTTGCGGTAGACCGCGAAGGGTGCGCCGCGTACACGAAAACATAGTTTTATTCCAATTTAAAGCTTATTATCTTTCATTCCGAGGTAAAACCCCTGCTATGACTGGGCCATTTGATCAAAATTTGATACAGGGGTAAATTTTCATATGGAATAACATAATAGCTACATTTTATTAAGGTATTAGTTACCTATGGTTTGCAGGAATGAGATCTAAATTCCACACGAGCGGGTAACAGGATGTATGAATGAATATTAGTTACTCTTTAAAATAAAAAGATTTGAATAAATTATATTCTGACAGTCTGGAATAGCACATACACAAGTTTTTATCCCAGGAATAATATACAGGCAAAGGCTATATAAAATAATATACTGCTATGAAACAAAAGTTGAATTAAAAACTTTTCTTTCTGAAAAAAGAAAATTGCATTTGATTCCACACAAGCTATCTTGATGACATCTTGATATATGACTTTGACAACTACTGTACGACCACTTTTAGAAGCTAATATTTTATTTGGCAATAGGTCAAGAGATCGCCTCTTCAAATCTCCAAGGTTATACTTATAACTTTTTTCTAGAGGGTTTTATTACTGTGATAATTACGTTTATAAAATAGAAATAAATATGTAATTAAAGAATCAACTGATTTAAATAATCTTATTTTTACCCTCACGAGCTTCTCTTCCAACTTTTAGGCTCATGCTCGGTTCTCATTATTCCAATCCAGTAATCCAGTGTTTTAAACGCGCTTGAGGTGGTATCAATCCAGTGACAGGACTGGACATTATTTCACATTATTCCAGCACTGGATTCGCTCGCTGGACTGGAACAATGTGAACCGGGCATGAAATATCTCAAAATTATTGATTGAAAGATGTCTGTTCTGTTGGACATAGGCATTCATTTACATATTTTGCCTTAAATAAAAATAAAAAACTTTCTCTAGTCTCAAGGAATAACAAAACAATTACCCTACAGTGGGTACATGACCTAAATCGCACAAATCCTGGGTCGTTGTTCTTCTTACGCAACAATGACAGCTCACAATAAGCATTAACATAGCATATTTATCGTACGCCACGTCAAGCCGCATTGTAAAAAAGTCGCCGAACGTGATTAGAATCTAAGGAGGGTATTTGCGAATAATTGTGGTGTAAGTGCATTGAACTGCGCTCACCTTGCGATACGCTTTAGGAATTGAAGTAAGGGATAATGTTTATGTGGCTTAACGTAACGGTAATGTGTTTGGATTTACCTAAGTTGCCTTTATTTAAATGTTACATGTTTTATTGTGATTATAAGGAAAATTTTGATTTGAATCTGTTTATTTATACTTTTGTGGGTGTATGGGGACTGGAGGGCCGCCTTGGCCTCCAGTGTACTTTCCCCATAGGTAAGTGGCACAATCGTAAGTAGAATAAAATAGAAATCAGAGAAGTTAAAATGGGCATAGTAAACGGAAACAGTTCCCGACACATTTTTGTGAGTGGTGGTATATTTTCTAAAATAGGAATGAATCGTCATGTCCGGGAACGAGGTACAACATTCCGAATTCATATCATAACTAGGTAACACATGTGACTGACACAACCTAAGTGGCGTAACGGTGTAGCCCTTACATTTACTTTACTTTCAACTTACCATCAGGTGAGGTAAATTCATTACTGACACAAAAAAAAATGTACTAACGAACGCAATTGCGGTTTGAATTCTCAACCCAAGAGGAAAGCTTGCACTGGAGAATCATATCAGGTTTCAAATGAAGTTCTTTTTACCTATAAAAAGCACCAATTTCCAATCACCTTCCTCTCTTCATCCCAGCGTTAATCCGTCGCATCCGAAGCTATCAACTTGGAGTCTGGGGTCCGCTTTTTTTGTCCAACTGCATATTTGGCTATACTTCGACATTTTCCAAGAAGGGACTGAAATATGACCTCCACTATCCAAAGGCGATATAGAAGCATTGCAAATCCACCTTGTTATTCTAATATAAAGTCCTACATCAAGCGATAAAACTACCACATAATACGCACTAAATATCTCCGAACTGTAAATTTGAACCATCTTAAATTCGTACCTTGGTTATTTTGGTGAATCTACATTGTGTACACATTGTTTGAGATGGGTGTTGTAAAGGATAATGAAAGCTCTGAGAATGCTGTTTGACTCATCAAGCTCATATCAATTCATCGTGTGCTAAAAGGGGATGGATATAGTATCTTTCGGTCTTAGGACTGTTGGTAATATGGTAATATCAAGACTTTCGGAACCAAATTAAACTCTCCTGTAAGATGGTACACCTACTGACTGTTGAACGAGGCTCTGGCGTACTATTATCTACCGGAATTGAAAGGTCAAACGGCAGTCGCTTACATAAAAGCTGTATAAGTCTAACCAGAAGAAGAAGAAGCGGACCCTAGAACTTAAAGTGAAAGTCTTGGATGCAACTAAATCAACTTTAAGAAGATGGTAATATCATGAGCACTCAGATAAAAACAGTTTATCAGGAAATAGCTCAAAATAGCCTGAAATATCAGGAGAAACTGACCGTCCATGTAAACACGCTCTAAGTGAAGAAGATGCTCTTCAGCGTACCCGGCTAAAGAGAAGTGACATACCGAGCCTACATAAAAGATTTACCACTTGAAAAGAATTTTCACACAAGTATGGCTCTTGAGGAAAACAATAACTGAGTAATCAAACAAAGAAGTGGCTTATTGTTAGAAAACAGATTGCCATGTAGTAGAAATCATCAGAAAAGGAAATCATTAGCGTCTGCTCAGTCAAATGTATGGGATTTGACGTTTATGACATACGTTATACGTTAACGACTGTCAGATACGTCAAATCCCATATATTCGGAATTATATTCCACCAAACGCCAGCTAGCGAATTGCCACTTGTCTATAAGAGCTGTAATTGAAAAGATTACTTCCTATAGACAAACATATTCTCAATTTAATATTCGTATAGATTATTTCTTAAAGTATTTTAATATACCGAGAGAATCCTTCAATATTGTAACTTAAATACAACACTACAAATTGTAGTAACTACACATTTCATGTGTCACAGACAATCTAATCCAATAACATCAACTATAGACGTCTAGGAACATAAGCCCGACGCATCTGCAAGTAAAGACGCATATATGTACAACCCTAAGTCCCGCACCTAATCCCGACCGAAATTACACAAAATTACAACCGACTTGCGACAATCCCGCTAAGACGCACCACTGTCTCAAATCCCGCAGATGACGTTTAACTGCAATCGTATGCAAATAGTTCCTGTGTTGTCCCGGGATATGCCGGGATTACGAGCTACCTACGTCACTAATCCTCGTCGCTAGGGCTGTCACCGGCTTATCGTAAGATATAGGCTAGTGGTGTTTGTGTATCGAGTTATGATTACCGACGTTCAATGTGCGGTTTGTGGAGGTCGTGATTTGTAATAGTGGCGGTTGTCCGGGCTGGCAGCCAACAGGGATGGACTCGTACGGGAATTATTGCTTGTGGTAATTATTATATTGCGAATAATATTTCGCATCGCATAAAAACATATTTATTGAATTTCAGCATATAAATTTTAAGAATTTACAATTTAATCTTTAAAGTTATGGGTTGGCTATAACGGATTTATTTTGATCTACGAAATATATAGTACGAAAAATTATGATATAATCATATGCGTACAGTAGATACGTACAACTTTATATGAAAAGATGCCACCGTTTCTCTGTTGTCGACTGTACCTGCACGTCACGTATCATACACGACCATAAACTTAGTAGCACTCAGCATATATTAAGTTTATGTATATGACCACCAAAAATAGGTTAACGTTATCAAGAACCAAGCGATTTTCGGTAACATTTTCTCTTTGCCGGACCCACATAGGGAGTATTGGAATTCTTTCACGAGCCTTTTAATCGTGGCGTAAAAAAAGCTTCTAATGAGGCCGTCGAGCTGAGGGTCACGTTATAATACTGTAGGTGTCTCGTCGGTGTCTGTCACATCAGGTGAGGAGAAGTCATATAGACTTGTGACATTTAAAAAAAAATCTTTCCTTTTCTTTTGATTTCCCAGAATTAAAACCCAAAACAACAATTTAAAAACACTATCACTTATAAATATCTGCATGAATCTGGTCCCCTTGTCCATACAAAACATGCGTACACGCATTAATTCGTCACAAACATGCTGGCCAATTGGCATTCCATGCACCAAACAAACCTAGTGTATATTGTCTATGGCGCTGAATACATGATGGCTCACTAGATTCTCATAGGTTTTATTTAACTATCTTAATGTTAGGTGTGGTCAGGGCAATTTCTTTCAAATGATGATATCTTGTTTGTATTTTAGAGATAGATAGCGTTAAGGGGTACCCACTTTTCACAAACAATTATTTTCGGTCCTATATAATAAACGGCGACCCTATTGCCATAAGTGGGCACTTTTTCATGGGCTATATCCTGCATCATCCTCTTTCCCTTTAAAGCAATCAGATATACCTAAACCACCCACAAGTATGTACATCTTTCACTTCTTCTACTTTCAAAAATTGTTTTCAAATTTGCACGCCGTTTGCAAATCTATCCTTGAAATGTCTTCAATCTGAATAACATACGTTCGCGTAGGTCAACCTTTACTGTCTTGCCTATTCACCTGAGCCTCATTATACTTTTTCGCTATAAACTCTTATTTTTACAGACATAATTACAATATAAATGTAACATAATTATGTACATTACTATGACATAATGTATCTCTCTTTCACATCGTCCGGCCCGATATCGGTTATCGGAGCCGACACCACTGAGTTGGCCCGATATCGGATCACAAAGAGACTAAACAGCGACTGCAATGGCCGTATCGGGGCGATTTTATCGGATATATGCGAAAGCAGCATATGGTGTCGGCTATCGGCGTTCGACAACGATATCGGATGAATGTGAACACGCACTTATTATTTATTTTATTAATCCAATAAGTTGGTTATCTTTATTAATGGGTTTTATTAAGTAGAACTTACTTGCACGCTCTTATTATTTATTTTATTAATCCAATAACTTGGTTATCTTTATTAATGGGTTTTATTAAGTAGAACTTACTTGCTAATGTGGGTGCAACATTGTAATTTGTAATTCTCTTCAGAAGGTTGAGATCGAAGCTCAGTTTGACATTTAGGTACTTTTAAGGTGGTGAGCAGAATATATAATTGCTTTACAGTTAGCAGATTACAAAGTTTGTGCAGTTTAGTATCTACTTAATGGGGTATCTGCATGACTTGAATTCTACGTCATCCGAGCACCGATCTTGGTTGCATGCAAAGTTTGCTCTTACATACATACATACATATAATCACGCCTTTATCCCCGGAGTGTTACACAGAGGTGAATTAACACCCACATTTCACCAATTTGTATTCGGTCCCACGTAATAGGGGGTGAGCCTTGCATCTGAGTCTGAGTCTGGGTTGTACATATCTGGCTGATGTTAAAGTTAAACAGCCCTATCCCTTAGTCGCCTTGTACGACAGCACATGGAAAAAGATGGGGTGGCCCAAATTCTACTCTGCCGGGAATCAAGTTTGCTCTTTAAAGTCCAAAATCCTTTTACTGGAGGTTGGCTTGTGTCTCGAAGATTTTAACTTGCCTGACAAGACACTTTGTAAGAAACAAATTGATATGCAATCTTTTTTTGTATACTGATTGTAGCCCGGGGCTCCACGTTATCGCGACCAAACATAGCCTAACATGTTCTTTCTCAAACTAAACTATTCTACCTGTGTAACAACTCGATTTCAATAGGAAAAAAAAATTTAAAAAAATTAATCGGTCTAGACCCGTAATCTTTGCCTTATACGGGCAATGCTTTGACCTAACCAATTCAAATTTCTCCTTTTACATCTGTTTTAATTCAATCTGTAACAACTTTTATTACAAGTTAAGTAGTTTAGGCATGAAAGCCTAACAGACTGACGCAGTTACGTTCGCGGTTATTACATAAAAAAATATGTAGAAGATTAGTCTGCGTATCAGAAGAAGAAGAGAGAGAAAACTCGAAATACTAAACTACCTGTACCAACCCGTCTCACCTGCGTGGAAACAGTAGCCTGCCAACAGTGGGAGGGCGGACTGGCTAATATTAGGCATAGACTTACAAGTCTCTTCTGTGAATGAATGAATGAAAATCTCTTTTTTGTATGGTACACAAAGATAGAAAGAATTACAATATAGTGGTAGGTATAGTTTTGTAGCATACAATTGGCGGCCTTATCGCGCAAGGCAATCTCTTCCAGGCAACCATGGGATGGAGTGACTCAAAGAGAATATAACCATAAAGTTTTGAATCAGACTAGAGACAAATGAAGTGAGCAGTTTCCTAATTTTTTTTTTATTGTGGTCCATACTAGATATATTATTATATATATAATAGATATTATTAGGTTATATACACATGACTTACTATATAATATATAATACATAGATAATTTATAGTGAACTCTGTAATTTGAAATATATTCAGCTCTTGTGGCCGACGGCACCGATTTCAGCGGATATCCTGTGATATCCTTACATGCATGATTATCCCATGAAACTTCTTTACATATTATAAATTAATGTATTTATTTAGTGTATTTGTCGTCAAAGTGTTCCTGTATTAGTCAATCGATATTAAACTATTGACCTTTATTATAAAAAAGATTGTGGTAGATACAATATCAAAATGAGGCATTACAAAGTATATGCAAGTCATCATCTAGTAGAACATATTAATTGCCATACTTATTGCATTTCAGATTGCCATGGTGACAATAAAACTATACGAAACACAGGCATAACTACCGTAATGTCGTAATAAATTGACAAAATGTATTGCCAGCCTCCAGAACTGAATAACAACTAATATTACCTCCAACTTTTATTTCGCACAAACACAACTTCATTCTCGGCAGAAATTAACCATGAATATCAGAGAAAAATCATTAGAGAACACTACGGACAGAGGCAAAAAATAAAAAGTCATTTCTACACTTAAATTTAAGTGGTCCACCGCTTCAATAGGCGCCGCCGTCATTAGGAGAAAGGAGTAATTAAAAGTTCTATAAAAAATAGAAGTGGAGTAAAAGTCTGCGCCGGCTCCCAATGGTGCAAGAACTGATCAAGTTGTATGGTGTTAATACCCCGTAATCAAATTCTTGTGCAACTGTTGAATTATAAACAAGATAGTGTTTGGCAAAGCTGCAAGGCGGGCCCGATTACACTGCGCCATCATTCCGTTAGTTCATTCAATATTTTTTTTACCGAACGCTGTAATTTCTTGGCTCGAACGCATCCGTTTACATGCCAAACAATAAATTTATTAGTCGAACGGAGGAGTGGCAACACTAAACTTACGTCACACATCGACACGTCACTGATTGCGTCACGTTTTTGACATTTTCAAATTTCGATTTTGGAAGTTGTCGCGTGCTCGATTCGCGTAGTGAGCGTTATATAACGGCCGCGCGTCAAGGTGACTCGCTCCAAGCTACTACTGAATCTATTTTAGTTCGAATTTCATAAATATCCCGTGACAGCTCATCTCTCCTCTCCCGCGTCTTTTGCCGCGGCGGTCCGGCGGCCATGTTCGATGCTCGAGCTTGCGTAATTGTCAGGAGCAGCGCTCGTGTCGTGACAGAAATACCCAGGCGTCTGTGGCCGTCCGATACCGCGTCCTTGCTAATTTTAAAGTCCTTTCTCAAAGTTTGGCGTTTATGAGGTAATAGAGGTATGATGCGGAGCTGGCAGAACGCCGGCTTTACGACGGACCGAGGAAAAATCGTCGAGACGAGCGGCCGCGTGTGGAGTTATATATAGCTTGTCCGCGCGACGCTCTTTGAGGGACGATCGGTCGCCGGAATGGACTAGAATGGACCCAAACACGAGCGCTAACTGCCGATAATGGAGCATCGACCGTGATCGTTGGAAACGCTTCGAAAACTAATCGTATATCAAATGTTACGCACATAGGCGCGGCAGATGCGCTAACCAAAATTGCCGGTCGGCTCGCTGGCCATCAATATCGTCCGACCTAATTGAATATTATACAGCAATTTGCGTTCGCGAAAATCTGGCTGGGAGTATGCGGTATCCATATATCGTGTGTTGTATCGTCGATAATGTTTTCTATGGGCATAACACGATGCGATGCAGTGTTGCAGAACTAAATATAGTATGGCTAAGCCCCTGTTTTAGCTCTGGGCTGGTGGCGTTTGCGCAACACTCGTGCGAGTGAGATGATGCGATCTATTATCGGAAAATGGACGCAACGGACGTCGGCCGCTAGTCTTACGGCTTTCATTCCGGAGATTGGAATACTGAAACTTCTTTTGATTAAAACTTATGTAGTTTTGGTGACAAATATAACTATTAATTTTTTTGAAGTTTCCAAGATTTTAAGAGGCTTTCACTGTATTTAGTGTTATTTATGCAGCTTTTTGTCGATACTGAAGATATAGATTCTTAACCTTACAATGCCTGAGTCAGCACACACCTTGTGCCAATTATTTGAGGTCGGCGCATGCCCCATACATTTCCTTACAGATGTCGTCTCCTCAATCCCTCCCTTCTTTGCCGTAACCTCTTTCACACATTCTATCCATCTTTTCTTGGGCCTATCTCTGCTCTTAAACTCCATTCATACTTTGAACCTTTTGTACAACATATAATTCTTTAGTACATACTATATTTATCTATCTTTCCAATGAAAAGCAAAACGTCTTCTAAATCCTATCACCTAATAGCTGCTTCAGGAACGCTCACCCATCTATAGCCCAGCTGCCAGCTAATGGTAATGTTACTTTATCGGGCTAATGATTTACACGAACGTACCGAATCATTAGTCCGATAAAGCCTCAAGGGCCAAACAAGTTTAATGGTAAACATGCGATACTACTTCAAATAAATTGACCTGATTTAGAAATAATTAATTGTGTTATGTATTCTAGTACTGTATCAATAAATCAATACAAATATAAAAGTTGGATGCCTTATTGCAATGCTTAAAAAAGTAATAAATATGCTGTAAGTACTAAAGAGTATACGTCTGTTTGTCGATCTGTTGCCTTTTACGCTTAAATGGTAAAGCCTAGTATTTCTCAAATAAATTATTTTTATAATAATAATTCAGTCTTTCGTCCATCTCAGTCTTATAAATATGGGTATTATTTATACATAACTATTTCAGATACAAGTGGTAGTCAGAGGTTTCACACTCACATTGTGCCAGCTATGATGCACATGTCTCCATATTGATACCTATTTAATAAGTAAAATGATATACCCCACTTTGAGTCATTTCATTAATATCAATAAAAAAAAAATCGGGCAACACTGTGTTCAATTGTTTTTCAGTTGATATTGGTACACTTTTAAGAGCTTTGAGCGTTTGATAAAAGGATATCAAGTCTTTGCACACAGCTGCTAAAATGTTACTTAAATCGTTACTATTGATGACTGCTGGTGCTGGTGCTGGACTGGTGGTGACACTATCGGCTAATATTTTCTCAGGAGTTAGTCATCACAAGTCATTCGACGTACATTTTGCGTCGAACAAGATTCGTACCTACATACTTGCGTCACCGAGACTAGCTATATGTAATTGAGTAGGACGCATTCATAGTGTAATGTATTATATTATTTTATCTGTATTTATGCCACTCTGTGGTCTGGGGAGAGGATTATGACTAGCTGTGAATTACAATAGGCGGAATTTAATGAATACTGATGACGCGTGAGATTTGGTATAACATTCATATTCAATCTATAAACATTAGATACAGAATTATTACTACTGGTATATATTTGTAAAGGTGGTCGTATCTGTATATTGAAGATAAAAAAAAAAGTTTGTGATATATTAACGATTCTGGACACAATATTTCATTTTAATTGTGGTTTATTTTTATTAGTTAGCGCAAAAACTACTGATGTTGAGTTACTTTTTTTGTTAAAAATGTCTATGTCAGACTTAAAATCTTACGTATGTTTGATCACACGCGGTTAAGTAGAACTGGAATCTGACAAAAAGCTATAACTATAAGAATTATATTATATTATCGGTGCTATAAGTGCTATAACTGACATCTACGCGTGATGAGCCGCGGATATCAGCAGTGGGACATAAAATCAGAAAGAAAAAGGCAACGTGGGACATAAGCCATAGTTGTGGAGTAGCACAACTATCGCTTATGTCCCTGCTATAAAAATAATTAAACATATAGCCTTCAGATATGTTATAATATAATAACCAATTGTTGCTGTTTTGTTCGATCTCATTGTTACTAAGTTCGAAGTCAGCATTCATTTGGCGACACTAATTTAGTGGTTTGAGAGCACTTCTCAGCGTTACTCAGCCTAGGGTCCAAATTTTGATTATTTCTGTTCAAATCTTCATCCAGGCATTAATCGTGATCGCGTCCGAAGCTTTCAGAGTGCAGATTTCGCTTTTTCCAATCTAGAATTCCATATTTTCTGTGAAGCGACTACGATATGACATCCACAACTAATTCCACAACACATCCTAGCGTTAATCCCAGTCGCATCCGAAGCTTTTAACTTGGAGTATGGGATCCGCTTTACCAGTCCAACTGCGGATTTGGCTGAACTTCGATATTTTCCGTGAAGCGACTGCCATCTGACCTCCACAACCCAAAGTGATTGAAAAATTGCAGTTAGACCAGTTGTTGGATTTATGATGGCTCCAACTACTAGTGTCGACTGCCATAGACGTTCGCATGGCAACCGGAAACGACGGCTTAACTTGCTCTCCGAGGCTCGACCAGACCAATGCAAATACTTACCGATATTCATGCATACAAATATTTACATTAAGCGAGGATCGAACCCGCGCCTCCTGCTTAGCGGCCGCGTTCACTACCGCTATGCCATAAAGGCTGTCAATTCTGTTCCATAGTATTAAAAGTCTAAAAACCTGCGATAAATAAAACAACACCTATCTCACATCAATTCACTGAGCCGATAACTACTGCTTACTCTCTCCACACAATATTTGAACAGACAAAAATATCTCCAACAGACTTAACAGTATCTGAGTCTGAGTTTCCACCTGAGCGGCCCGATATCGCCTGCATCTGAGAGGTCTGGCAGACCCACAGATAAATATCTAACTGTAAATACTGAAAATTATTGTATTTTTATATTTTCCTGCGAGTCTTTTGTTGTCGAGAGCAGACCACTTGTAAAGTTCCGTGAAAAGTTTGTGAATAGAGGTGTAAATGATTCGATTTGGGTTTCTTTTTAAAGTTTGGACAGTGCGTGGTTGAAGGTGTGTTACAATTTTACTAACACTTTTATCTATAGGTTGTCTTCAAACTTTTGCCTAGTTACGGACTTCAGTGACAGTGGCGTAGTTAGAATGTTTTGAATTAAATTTATCTATACATCTATACATATCAATAAAATTGGAGTGTTTGTTTGTAATATTGGAATAACCATTTATTACTACATGCATGTGAATATAATATGGTACATACACCAAAATAACATTTTTTACAATTTTTGTCTGTCTGTCTGTCTGTTTGTTCGGCTAATCTCTGAAACGACTGGACCGATTTTGACGGGACTTTTATTGGCAGGATAGCTGATGTAATAAGGAGTAACTTAGGCTACTGTTTTTTTAGAAAAAAGCGTAGACTCAACACTACGCGATAACCGACATCCACGCGGGCGGAGCCGCGGGCAACAGCTAGTAACACAATAAAATTAATTGTATACTACATTTAGCATTTAGCGGACTGCGATGGGCTAATTGATTGATAATATACTAATTATTCAAATAAAGATAGGAAAAATTAAACCTGTTCAGGCGGGATTCAAACCCGTGATATTTTCCTTACAGAAGAAATGCTCTGACCACTGAACCACCGGACCATGCCTGAAGCCATCCAAACTTTCCTAGGTATATATCCGTTTTTTTTTGTTATTTGTCACTACTAGTCCTTTCAGCGGGCAAGATTGTGTCACAGTGAGCCCTCACACTCGAGGGAGCCATCTCGTAACCGGAGATGGTCCTAGGTGAAACAGGATGTGGGCCATGCAATCGCACATCCCAGCATCTAAAGACCGATATTACCTAAGAAGGCGTGCGGTTTTAATCGGTTCGAGTTCGACATAACCGCGGTATTCGTGGGGCTTTCCGCATTCAATCTCATTGGTGATAATACTTCTGATGGTGTGGCAATAGATCGTGTTGTGTTCCCAGCAGTGAGCAGGACAGCCAGAGCTCACTGGAGAGTTTCTGTGCTGGAAGTGGGAAGACCAAAGGCTATTCCTGCTTTGTCTTCTACACTGACGGCACAGAAACCCTCTCTATTTACAGGGTCGGCAGCACGAGTGTGACTCCCCTGGTGTTGCACACGTCTACAGGTCACGATTACCACTTTCCATCAGGTGGGCCGTGTGCATAGCTGCACCTCAGTTGTATAAAAAAATAGAATAGCCCGTTAATGTAAATTCTTTCCGAGGGCTTCCCATCATAGGATTATTAACAAAATTTTCTTATGCGAAACCCGAATGAGTTCACTAGTTCAAAATACTGATGTTCAAACTACAATATCCGTCTACACGTTTTCACCGACTTCAAAGAAAGGAGAAGGTTCGTTGAAATCTTTTTTACGAGTTCACGCGTAATGTCACGTGTCATTGATAAATTGATATGCTCAGAAACGATATGCGCAATGATTTTTACGATTTCCAATGCCTTAAACCGGACGAATAGTTTGATAGTATCGAAATAGATTTTATGGAGAAAAGCAATCGTGTACCATTTACCGCTGGTAACAGTAACAACATTTCAACTTTGAATCATTGAATCACGTGTTCCCGGTAGAGTCGAATACCACCCCATTTTTTCCATGGGCGTGCTAGAAGGCGACTAAGAGAAAGCGCTGTTGTCCATTCGACAGTAAAAAGTACACATTCATGACGAAGTACCCGGTTGACGGGAAAAGGCTCGCCCTTTATTACCAAAAGTATGTGTGATCAATAGTAAGTGAAATATGAGTACCTTTTAATACATCCCTACTAGTGCCTACCCTTTCCCGGATTTATTGGTGTAAACATAAATATACCTTTGTATGTCATGAAAATAAAATGAGTCTATAGGAGCCTAGTTCACCTGCAAGGTGGTGCACAAGCTGGTTGACGGACGAATTCCTCTCAAGGTTGGGAGATCAGACCACAGTCGCTCTCAAGCCAAACCTAAGGGATATGAAGGAAATACACCCTGGCTAAAATATAAAAAAAATCGGATGTAATAGAGAACTATGCTAAGATGTTGAAAATTAGATAGTCAGAATATACGTAAATACCTTTTATCCTGAAAATATTTTTGTTTTAGGTTTCGTAGACGGTCGCAGAAGGCTATTAAAAGATAGGGCTGTGCTCCATTCGATAGTTAACATATAGCCCAACCACTGATATCAACCTGCATCTCGTTGTTCACTACACTGTTATTCACTACTAAATGTCTTTGTTGATTTATGTGTTTGTCCAGTCTATTTTTGAATTGGTTATTATTTTCTGCTGTCACAATATTTTCAGGTAGCCTATTCCATGCGTTGACCACTCAATTGCTCAAGAAGTTCTTGTTTGGTTTGTATTCCAACTAGATTTTTGCAGTCTAAGGTTGTGTCCTTTACGAATTCGGTCCGGTGAACGTTTGAACATGTTGCTGACTCCTTGTAGGTCATATTGATCAATTATTACCTTGAAGGTTTCAATCAGGTCTCCACGTTCTCTGCGCTCCTTCAAGGTGGTCAGGTTCAGTTTATCTAATCGTTCTTCATATGGCAACCATTTTAGCTGTCCAAGGACTTTGGTGAATCTACGCTGCACTCTTTCCAACAGGTCTATGTCTTTTTTGAAATAGAAGCTCCATACTTGAAAGGCATATTCTAATATTGGTCTGATATACGTTTTGTGGATTCTAAGAGCCATTTCAGGTTTCAATGTTCCAAAGGCTTTCCGTATGAGGTAATATCAGGTAATATAATTATAATATTGATTTGAGTTTCTCTCTCTCTCTCTCTCTCTCTCCCTTAGTAGTGTGAGTGGCAGAGAATGACTATGATAGTTTAAAATACCTCTTCTACGTGTCTATGTATGTATTTCTATGAATCACCGAAACAGATTGACCAAATAAATAGATCTGCGTACATCACCTACTAACGAAATCTTACAAATAAAACTCAAGTGTCTAATTAACAGAAAGGAAACCATATTTCATAGGTGTTAGACATTGAGCGCGAGCAGTGTCAAGGGCGCAGCAGCCAGTTGGCAGCTAGTGGCACACACGTGGCCTGGGAGCTTGGCAGCCGCCTGCCAAGTGCCACGTCACCCGGATAGATATTTAGGAATTTCCATTGATATTGTGCCGTGATATGTTCTGTGAGTGGCAGCTTGGTGGTTACGGAGGCGGGTGTAAAGAGGTTTCAGGTTCGAATCGTGGTGATCTCACTAGGTATTGATGTGTACCCATTCCAAACGTTATTAGAGTTATTAGGGGAATACTAGAAATTTTATCAAGCTTTGATTTTATTTAGCAATTATGAATTTAAGCATTATTTTCATTTATAAAAAATTGAGTCTGAAAATCAAACAACAAATGTTTACTACTTCTTTCGCTTTACATTGGAAAAAATGAATACCCAAAGTGGGACTTGAACCCACGACCAGACATTGCAAGGAAAATGCTCTAACTAACTGAGCTACATGAACACGGCTTTCATCCACCACCACACACCATCTTGGGGCGATGGTGGAGTTATCTACCGATTCTTACGAATGTTAATCCTTTTTTTTACATTTTTGCCATCATATAGGTATATAATAATTATGATTTCAATTACCCATTATCTTTTACTTCCCCAGTTCACTCTTTGATAAGCAATATAGGCTATGATAACTGTTGAACATCAGCTGATTGTATAAAAGCCTTAGTTGGAAGTTCCACCTGAGACAACGATAACGAATTTCTAAACCTAATTCAAACACTTTAAAAAACATCTATTATAATGACTCTTAATAAGAAACAGTAGGTGCCCTGTAATCGACATAGAAACAGCCAGCAGGGAAACAAAAGGGGAAAAATGCCAATAGCCCCGTTAAAATGGCTGTTTTTACAATTGTAATTTGGCCGTAGTAAAGTTTACATACTACTCGGGACAGGCGTGGCATCCATGTTAAGATAAGCTATGCCATGCTAGAAATGTTCAACTTGATCAAGGGAATTTAATTACATTTATCAACGAAGATCTGCCTACCCGTTTGGGTATTTACAGAGGTGAATATAATTGGGTATTTAACTGTCTAGTCAAGAGAGTTTCTTTTTTCTAACCACCAAAACGGTAAGTTATAAGGAAACGTGTATGAAATAAACAGTTACGATGTCATAATTTATTATTGTCAAATAATTAACTATTATTATATAAGTTGGGTGGATGATTAAAACTCATATGATTAAAACGTTAAATGTAATATACGAACAGACGCAAGTTTTACCATTTAAATTTCATGAACTCAGTTGGTAAAATATATTTTAATTACATGAAAATAGCCAATTAAGTATGGCATTCCGATTCTTCTTAACGTTTATAGCACGTGAAAGGTCAGTCTTTCATTTTTTGAAATGAAAACTTAAAGAAGTTTTTAAGTTTTCATTTCAAAAACTTGCTAACTTCAAAAGCGGCGTTGGATGGGTGTAAAATGTTAAGGAAGCGTCAGGTTTAGTTGACCTTTGAACCGTAACCGACGACTGACGTCATACAAGATTAGGTACAGACTATCTATTTTGCAAGTTACGATAGATAGCGTCGTAGCTTAAACGGTAAGCACTTCGACTGTAAGTCCTTATAGTTTCAGATAGTATCGGGTTCAAACCACCTGGCCTTCAGGGATTTTATGTGATTGTTTTTTCTTATTATAATTTATTACTTTTGGTGATTATTTTTTCTTTTTGTAATTTATTAATTTCTTCTGACAAAAAATTCGCAGAAAATTAGTGATAGGTTCTATGATTGGCGCTATACTATAGGTATGGTATGGTGTGGTATGTTCTTTTTATCTTTTTCTATGTATATAACGAAGAAAGAAAGAAAGAAAAAGTTTACACTTCTGCCGGCACTCCCAGAGTGCAGTCTTTTTTTTTCTCGACCGACATCGATGGTGAAGTTTTATTTATAAAATAAATTGTAAAAGTTGTTCATGAATAAAAATACTGAATGCTTTGATTGGAATGAAGCTAACCGCTACTCGACTGTGAATATATTAAATTTGACGAATTAATTTAACCTGAGACGAGATTCTTTGTTGCAAACTTTCACAAATAACGTCTGCCAATTGACTCATTGCAGTTAAATCCGTTTCTATATATTAACGATATAGGTACATCATCCCCCTAGAATCCCCATCTTTCCCCATAGAAAAGTGGCAAATCATTGTTCGGCGGATTGTAGAATATAATGCTGAATGTATGGGATTGACAGATATATTGACGTTCAGGACAGTCGTCAATGTACGTCAAACCCTTATATTGGTCAATCTAAACAGATTCCACTAACGTAATGACACTTGTATAGAGGGGCTGTATTAATAATAATTATGCAAGAGTTTGTTTGATCGATCAAATTTCTGAAACAACATGTGCTATTTGAAAAAAATATTACTGGATTAAATAGCCTAGTTTTTAGGGAAGTTATAAGCTATGAAACATCACGCTTTTACCGAGCCCGAGCAATAAGAAAAAACGTCGATATATGCCAGTAGAATGTGCAATGGGGTGGAATAGAACTTATAGAACAAAGCACAATTAAGTGAAACCGTGACAAACAGCTGGTTAATAAATAAAATTAAATAAAGTATTACCTTTTACGTACCATTTTACCACGTCCTACGCACATACACATAATGATATATTTGTGAACACTCGTAATTGACAAAACAGCCAATATTTCTTTATTTTCCCATGGTTTTTCCTAACCCATAAAATATGTGGATATGCACAACCACTTACCAAAGTTTTATGGCAATCGGATGATATAAACACACATAAGGGACAAACAAAGAAACATTCATTTCTATATATAGAGGATAAATAATGGCGCTTCGAAAGATAGTAAAATAATGTTTAAAGATAGCAATAACTCTTCGCTTTTCTGATCAATAAGCATAAAAATAGTATTAATAAATACGATGCAAGTATTGATCAATAAAGTCCTTGTTCGAATCGTATTACTTTTGTATAGCAACGTCTATCCCGGAAGGGGTAGCCAGAGGTGTAGTTTATCAAAATTTTAATATCAATTAATCAATTAGTTTATCGCAGTCCACAGCTGGACATAGGCCTCTCCCAATTTTGGGAAGCTCTGGCCTACTGTTGTCCACGCTGGCCAAACGGGTTGGTACTTTTTTTTTATATAGGACACGTCAATTTGACTTCACCTCGCCTGATGGTAAGCTGAAGGCAAAGTCTCAGAAAAGAGGGTGTACAGGGTTTTATTTCGAGTTTTCCTTCTCTCGCAGTGGTATCGTCTGCGTATTTTTCCGTTAGTCGTCTCTTACGACACCCTTCGTATGAGATAGAGTGGTGATGCTTGTGAAAAACAATTTTATTATACTTCTTTTTTACATAATATTATATATATATTTTCGATTAAGATAGGAAAAAGTGAATCGCTCAGGCGGGACTCGAACCCGCGATTTTTCCCTTACAGGAGGAATGCTCTGCCCACTAAGCCGAGCCACGCCCGAAGCTATCCAATTTCTCCTATACTACCGTCTTTAGGGCGACGGTGGGAGCCATCTACCGGCACTCATACGAACTATCGGAAATAATGAATGATGTTGCAATCATTTTTAAACATTAAACACTTAAAATTAAGAGTTTACAATTATATTACAGAATAATACTAAATAATAAAAATTATGCTATATAATACATACAAAAATAACATAAAAGAGGGGGAGAGACTGCAACTTTTGGCATCGAAAAATTCCTCCCCATCGACCTCTACTGATACCGTGCCTAAAAGGCTGGCGGCATTACCACGCTGAATAGCGATACTAATTCTTTGAGCGAGGTAAAGGCCAGCCCTGTGGTCACGGGAAGAGTCGATTAGGCGCTTCGCTATTTCTTTGAATAGCGCGCGCGCGCTTGGACCCCACGGACCCAACGTTTCGACTCCAAACGGCTCAAAAATATAATTACCAGTTAAATTGGTATATTTGCGCCGTTTGAGAGTCTCCGCTGATGCAGCAGCAGCACATGCGCAGTCCATTGTACTTGGAAGATGGGAAGGCGCCAGGGTGTCGACGCAAGTTGCGTCCCACACCAAAGGCCTACCCATCTTCCAAGGTAACAACGACATACCGTCCGGTCTCCTGCCATCGACGCGCGCCAAGCCAACAGGTTCAAGAATAGCTGGCACGCCGGCGGTGACAAATTAAAATTTAAATAACTATGTTCTTATTATTCATCTGAATGTCAAGCCCCGTTGCAACGCGGCCGCTGTGCAGAAGGCGCGGGTTAGATCCCCGCACAGTGCAAATATTTGTATGCATGAATATGTATATTTGCATTGGTCTGGGTGTTTCTATGTGTAATATGTATATATTTACAAAAAAAAAAGTATCTAAGTATGTATATCCGCATTTTAGATTCCATAATACAAGCTAGTTAAGCTATGCTTACCATGGATCTAGATAGCGTTGTGTGAAATGTAGTGGAATATTTATTTATTTTATTTATTTGCCCACTTGACCGCATTCAGCTCGACGTGTGACCGAAATAGCTGGATAAGTCGTCATTACCCGAGCCTTTTTCCCAATTCAATTGGAATCGGCTTTCTAATCTAACTAAGATGCAGCTGAACTTTGATATTTTCTGTGAAGCGACTACCATCTGACCTCCACAACTAACTGGAAATATCAAACTTTTCTAGCTGGAGAAATGTGAGTGTTTATATACATCTCAGCCTAGCCCTTCCGGGATATACAAATGTGAATGTAATGTATGTTACATACATACATACACGCTACGCTAAAGCTATATTTTAGTGTGAGCGTATCTTTACGTACTTCGCAAAGCGTCATCTGATGAGCCACGATGCGTATAAACATGACTCCGTATGCATATGCCCGTGCCGCCATGCACCAGTCATGTACCACCCACGAGCATGACTCCATGTATCACATGCAGCTTTAATTCTTTTGGCTTGTAGCTTGGTAAAGTCGCAAACAAGGACACGTATAATGTTGAGTTGATACAGTGGCCTATGACGATTTATTTGCAGAAAGCGAATAGGTTATGGAAATTAGGAGAATCATATACATGCGACTACAATATGGGGTCCTTCAAGAAGGGTATTAGAAGGTTTCTTTAGAGTCGGCAGCGCGAGTGTGACGCCCCTGGTGTTGCACACGCTCTTAGGTAACGGTAACCACTTTCCATCAGGTGGGCCGTGTGCTATAAAAAAAATCAGTCATACCTCTTTCATATCGTAGTGGGCAGAAAGCATATCTATAAAGGGTGTCTTTGTTGAGCTTATTTTAGCTTTCAATACTCAGATAAGATAAAGTATTCTCAAATTGTACAGGTAAATTTAAAAAAAAATAATTTAAAAAGTTTAATTATCCTAATTATCCTAATCCTCATACCCCTCCAACTAAGCTTAATTGCTTGTGTTAGGAGGGGGTGCACGTCTGTAGCGCAATAGCCAGATATTCGATACCAGCTCAACTAAGTTACTGGACATGTCTCATAGATGAAAGTGCTCCCCCCCCCCTCCCCGTATCCATTTGCGTTTGATGGAATAGAATGACGAATGACTGAGTTTTCACATATATGACAGTCGTTAACGCAATGTCATAAACGTCAAATCCTATACATTCGTCATTCTTTTCAATCAAACGAATTGCCACTTGTCTAGAGGGGCAGTAGCTTCTTTACCACTAATGTGGTATAACAAAACCACCCTGACTCTGACCTCAGTCCTGGGCTGGTTGGCAGGTGTCGTTTCTGGCACGGCTCCTAACGTGTCAGTATAAAACTTAACTGTTATTCCCTACATTAAAACTTAGCGAGATTGGCTTCAAACCGTCCGCACAAACTTTAAACATTAATAGCAAGGATGGTGGTTTGTTTAATACGATTTAATTGGCTTTCTCTTGTGCTACGACTGTTTAAGAGGTGGTGGGTTTGGTGCCTGTTCAGTGTAAATATTTGTATGCAGGAATATGTATATTTGCATTGGTCTGGGTATGGTATGTATGTATTTTCATAAAAAAGTATCTAAATATATTTATCCGTATTCTAGATTCCATAACACAAGCTAGTTAAGCTATGCTTACCATGGGTCTAGATAGCGTTATGTGAAATGTTGTGTAATATTTATTTATTTATTTGCAAATAATGAGAGTCGACCCACCGTCTACCTATTGATATATCGAAATGATTCATTGTGTATTACTACCAAATAACATTCCTACCGTATACATATTTTACTTTCTCTCTAGTTCGAATGACTTTTGCGGGAGCAACTGCCATTTGTCCTCTCCAGCCCAACGAGAAAGCGGCTGCGAAGTCAAAAGACAATAACTCCCCTGCTCCTGAAAGAACCTACAACAATATGCGGACATCATTTTCTAAAGTGCGGATTTTAGACGCAATTAGGAAATCTCTAAACGGATGAGAAAACTATAGTAACGGTTATTATACATTACTAAGGCGGTAAACAAGACTAGGCAGAGTTAAAACACATAATGATAAGCGGTTATTACGCCTAACAACTGGATTGACCACAACATACATACACATATACTCACGCCTGTAAATCCCCGAAGGGGTACCCAGAGGCGTATTAACACCCACATTTCGCCAATTATGATTTTCGGTCCCACGTTATCGGCAGTAAGCCTATTGCCATCAAGCCGGCCGAATGGAGAACAACCCTATTCCTTAATTACCATCTACAACACCCACAGGCGACCAACGAGGCGTGATATCGGCATCGCAACATAACATCAATAAAATTTAACCATTCACTTCCCAGCCTACCCTCGTCAAATAACAAGCTTGAAGGTCGCTGTTTTCCTACACAGTGATTTATAGCATCAATATGAGATTCTGGGGCTATCTTGTAAACAACGCGCGCGCCGCATACTGATGCGCGCGAACTTATTAAATAAATTGCTTTTAGCAGTAAAGTATGACGTATTCTGAAAAGTTGTACGAGTCTTGGACACTAGCCGAACCGCCACGGCTTCGCCCGTGGCACACTTCGACACCGTCAATCAATCTATGAGCCCATTGCAATCTAATGCTGGACATAAACCTCGCCCAATGTGCACTATTTTTGCGGATCCTCTCAATGTAACTATTAACGGTTGAATTAGCGGTTTTAAAAGATAGCGATTTTAATATTGTAATCGACCAACAAATCGAGCATGCAGTGACTGCCTTTAATGGTTGAACAACCAACATATTTCTAAGTGTGTGTATGTAAATATATATGTATTGATGTACTTAACTAATGGCTGTCCTAAATAAATAAATAAATACACCTTTGACCCTATTTACACACAGATAGGAATGTAAAGATCTGAATTTAATACCAAAACTTTCAGATAAGTGAGATCTAAAACTGAAGTGGCGTCTTAACTTGTAAGCAAGTCGTATAAAGACGAGACAAAATCTCCAATTGCCACTGAAATTACTCTTACAAACTCATTGCTCGTTCCCATTGTTGATTATGCAGATGTGAGCTATCTAGACCCCACCGGAGCCGTTTAGATAAAGTTGAGAGACTATAAGATGTCTGCGTACGATTTGTATTAGGTTTACGCAAATATCATTATGTTACCGTGAACGCATCCCCACTGAAAGGAGGCAAAATATTAAAAAGCATTTCGAATGTTATCTACGGGACAGTGGCGAAGGGTAAAAATTTTCAGAAGGGAAGCCAGTAGACCTATTTTGTCATGCACCTTAAGACCCATAAGTAAGCCCTTCAGAAATTGGGTTATAGGGACCCCTCGCCACTGCTACGGGCGAAAAAGGTCGTCATTCGAAGGTGAAGGAAAAGACCACGCGGCGCCGCGAGATTTCGACTATCCTACTAGGGTAAGCAAAGAATACGTCTGACGATCCTAGTTCACACCTTTCGTTATACTTTCTTCTCTTTCCTATCGACAGAAAACATACAGCCTATAATAGGCTCGTAATAGGGGACGTGGGACCGAAAATTATAGTTGACGGAATGTGGATGTTAAAACACCTTTGCCTACCTCTTCGGGGACTAACAGGCATATATATATGTGACATCCCAGTCACATCGAAAACTCCCACCCTGAACTTCAGCCCCTGCAAGACCCTCAGCACTCAGTAGATAAACCGGCATGTAGTTAAAGTAAGCTTGGATTTCAAAGATCTTGGCAAGGCCTTGTTATTTTATACCATAAGGTGGCAGATGAGCACACGGCCCACCGGATAAATAGTACTTGCCGTGGTCTATGGACGTTTGCAACCACAGGGGAGTTAAACTCGGTAAGCACAGAGAGCTTCAGTGCAAAATACAAAGCAGAACAAGTCTTCCCACCGACAGCATAAAAACTCTCCAGTGAGCTCTGGCTGCCCTACTCATACACTACCGATCCGTATGCATACACAAACCTATTCTCCTTAAAATATTACTATAATAACCCTTAACATTACACACACAATTAGACAAATTAGCCTATAAAAGGATCTATAGCTGCTTCTTGTACTTGGTTGCTAAAGCTTCCGAATTCGAGAATATTCTTATTTATGACATTCACCATCTTTTTTTATCGCTTCCACTAAGATCTGAGCGCCCATTATGTTTGCAATAAATTTTATGTCAGTTTGTTTGTCCCTCTATAGCTGTGCATATATGTTTTTGTATATTTGTGGTAGTAAATAGGAACTGTATTATAAGTTACATGGTATAAATATTTTAATATTCTACGTCATTCTGTACAGAGCTATTTAGACTAAAAGCTTAGCTTAACTAGCTAATGTTATGTGAGCTAGAATGCGAATAAACATACTTATATACATATTTTTTTTGGAAATGCAATTTTTTTTTGTTTCATTTTCATAATTGCAACATCGAGGTTTCGGTTCGGCAATCGTTTCCAAAGAAAAAGAGATCAAACACCGTCCGGGTGCCGGGTCCATCGTGTGGCACAAAGAGACCCGAGAAGAAAGAAGAGAGACCCCGAAACTTGTGACTCAGGCTGATCCCGAAGAATCCGAATACGAGTTCGGATGAAATCCTACCGTAAAGACTCCATGGCCGAATGCCATGTTTTTATTTTTAACATAAATCACGTCCATGATATGACTTCAACTCTGATGGTAAGCTGAAGGCAAAGTGTCGGGAGCAAGAGTCACCATTGCAGACGTATTAAAATATTGTGGGTGTGTTGTGTAATTTTATTCACGTCCCGCTCATTTGTTCGCGTTGACTTTTCTGGGTGTTAACACTGTCTAAGCCCCAATCAATTACTCTATCCTAGACCACTACTGGACATAGGCCTCTCCCAATGTTGACAGGCCTTGAACTACGGTTTCCACGCTGGCCAGACGGATTGTAACAAGGTCTTATTTCGAGTTTTCCTTCTCTCGCAGTTATACCCTCTGCGTGTTTCGCCATTAGTCACCTCTTACGACACCCTACGGATGAGATGGGGTGATGATACTTGTAATCCGCCACCACACGGATAAGCCAGAGAAGAAACCTCCTGCACCAGTGATTAAGAGTCCCATCTACCCTATAGTCTATAAAATTTATTGTAGAGAATAAAAATAATCGAAATGTCTTGACAAATTGAACGCAACCGTTGCAAAGAGCTTTACAGCTGACAATTTCGGTTTACGGTTCTAGAGTCGTAGCTCAGTGTCGGTACAATCTTATTGCTATCGGTTTAGTGTCGAAGTCGACTGACAGAAAAAGATATTGATTATTTTTACTACTAAAGTCTAAGGTATTGTGGATAAGACTTTCTTGGTGTACTGTACCGAGGAAGTCATTAGGATATTGGCAATTCTTTTTTATGGATGTAAGAGAAGTGACTCTTTATTTCCCTTGGTCACGCCATCACGCGTGAACGGCTGGACCGATTTCGCTAATGCTTTTTTGAATATTTCTTGCAGTACGGGGATGTTTCTTACGCAGGGGAGAATTTAAAAAAGGGTTAAGCCTTCACGGGGTCGGGAACAGAATTGTGATTATAAGAATCAGTTTGAAATGGGAAAATAATTTTTTACTTTCCTCTTGGGGTAGGAAAGTCAGATGCCAGTCGCTCCCGTCAACACTAAGAGAAGTCAAATCAAGACAACTGGAGGGCAGACTCCAAGCTCCAAAGTTTGAACATTGAGTGCGGTTATGATTAGGTTACAGTACATTTTAAAGTTAAACTCAAAAAGGCTGTTTCGGTCTCGTGTCTCCCCTTATATCACCCCTAGGGGAGACATTAGGATTCTTCAGTCCTGTTGTCTACAACTAATTCTACTGCTTAGAGTTGTGGGTATCCGCTAGTTTACTTAATTATGTAACTGCAACATTGTACAGTGGTGTAACTTTATACTCAAGTTAGTATGCGATCCTGAGGGATTAAAAACACCGAATTTATATATAGACATGAATATTGTATCACTGATTAAATATGCTCAGAGCGTTTCTTAGAATTACGATAACAGTTATATGGGTAAAATCACAGAGTTACGGATACAAGCATATCATGGCGTATCTACCATATTTTTGAGGTCTGTACTTCATTATTTATTTAACTTGTTATGCTTATACTTATGATTTTAAAAAAAATTCACTCACATCATATTCATGACGTAAACAAAAAGAGCAAACGGCTAAGGTGTAGTATGTAGTTGAATGTGAAGGTGTATACTTATCTCTTTGGCCGTGCGTACATCAACGACGATGAATGTACACACAGCCAAAGAGATAAGTATACGTCGATATCCGGGAGTCATAATTTCACCATTTCTTAAAAAGGTTATGCAATATTAATCGCTAACCGTTTTGTAATTAAAAATACAGCCCTATATCAATTGCTTAGATTAAATATCTACGAGATATTTTCACAAACTCGTCGTCATATTCAAATTCGTACGAGTTTCAATAAAATATATGTGGAGCGGAGTTCAAATTTATAGTCTGGCAATTTATAAAACCCAAGAAAATTTTTCACATTCCTTAAGTCACTGTCGCAGCATGATGGTATTAACCCATTTTACATCCCGGATATTACTACAGATTTTTTTATAAATCTGACCCAAAATCTGTCTCAAGAAAAACACGTTTACAGTTAAATATACTTTCGATATTACAGGCAGATATTAGAAGTAACTACCTGGCTGTATAATCGAAAAAAAACATCAATATGCACAATCCAATTTGCTAATGGATTCCTTTGCTGTTGAAATTAAAAGAGAAATTCAAAAAAGGAACAGTAAACAGTAAAATACAGGTACGTGCAACACATTCTCGCTTTTAGGGTAGTGCATTCGGGAAACATGCACATTTACAGAATTATCGACTAAACATTATGGTCAGAAAAATGTTTATTTGACAACATTATTGTTCTAAATATAAATTGGTGTCTTTTTTTCTAGTATATTTTAAAATGGTGAAAGCTTAGTGGATTTTTCTGATCACTTTTTTATACAAATGGAGTAACGTTGTCTTTATTTAGCTACAATATTGTAAAGATAATTGAAAATAATTATCATTTTTTTCGGCTAGTTGATGGCAAAGACAACATAACTATCCAATAAAATAAAAATATACATGTTGTGATGCGTGAATCATTATGTATACTGAAAAATTATCTGATAACTGTAGAATTCTTTTTTTTTTAAACAATTTTCAGTACAGTTATTAAGAGTTTTTACCATTCTTAATTTTTAAATAATGAATCATAACAGCCCACGCAACTCAACAGAAACATTGAAAAATTCGAACTAACAATTATTATGGGTACATTAAAATATCAACATTAACAGTTAGTGAAAAACATTCATACATCGAGTGGCAAGAAAAAGGGTGATAGAAGAAAACAACAGGGGGGGATACATCGAGTTAACACCGATGCGACGCGGTCCGCTCAACGACAGCCGGCCGGGTACTTTGGGTATTTTTATTATGAATCTGTGCTAGTATTTTTTTTTTGAACTTTCGATATTGAAATAACAACTTGACGTATCGATTTTTGACAGATCGGCTTTGTCAGAGTTCTTTTTTTGAATTGTTAAAATTCTGTGTCATGTAACTCTTTTTTATTTAGATTTACGATTAATGTTTAATATATAATTTGAATTTTGGTCGTGTTTTCTTGTACTATTTATTATTTCTGTTTTGTTTCTCTTATTAGGTTTACTTTCATTCAATTTTATTGTTATTTATTTAGTTTGATGGATGGCTAAGATTTTCCCTAACATAAATTCAGCGGAAACATAATAAAATTCTTATTTCCTACCATCAATCGCAAATTCCATAGATTTCATGTTTATGTTTACCGAATTTCCTATATTTAACAGTTTTCTATTCAATATTATTTTATATCTTCAGCTCTTTACTAGTTTATGTAAAATCTTGTTTTAAAACCCTTCCTTACATTACATTTCCTTTTATACCAACTTCTTCCAGCTCTTTACTGAAAAGTTTCAAAATTTAATCAAATTGCCAGTAGTATTCCACAAGTGAATTCTGGTGCGGAATTAAATTAGGAATTCAAGTTGTACGGAGTTCTGGTCGGGTTATCTTCGCTGAATAAGCACTGGCTCTCGGCGCGACTAGTTTAGAAGGTTACCTCGTTTTATATCGTAGGCACAATTTATACGTAACGTTTTCAATGTAGTTATCTTCAATTTATTCTAAATGTAACAGTATTTACCCTTTATTGCTAAGAGGTCTTTAAAATATCTTTCAATTTCAATTAGTTAATTTTTAAACGATTTATATCAAGAAGTCTCGGTCCGCATATTTCTATGCAATAAAAGTTTCAATGAACTCAAAAATCAATCTAAATCACTGTCAAATTTGAGGTAATACATTAATATTATTATGATCTATTGATATTACGTAAAAACAATGTTTACCTAACATATATTCATCATCAAGATCAAGGCCGTGGTATTAGGGCACAGAGCCAATAACTCCAAAATTTACAAGACGAGAAAAAAATGCTTGTTTAACTTTCAAAACATTACCTTACAAACTATTGTAATACGATTAGAAACTTTTCAATGAAACTAACTAACTATTTATCTCATAAAAATGACCTCAAAGAAATATCACAAAAAAGTCTTTAAGTATACGAATATTATGTCTACGTAATCAAAGGCCAAATACTAAATGATACCTTTGCAATACGTAAAAGATTACTTCCTAGTCTATTACAATACAGATTAATAATTATTCAAAAAGCCGCCTAACTTTTATTCCATAGAATATTTTTTTATTAAAAATCCTTAAATTGTTTTTGTAGCCTGATAGGGGTGATTTTAGCAAAACAACGTGAACTGCAGATAGCGTTGGGCGTTATGCTACTCTATGCCGTAGTTTCCCTGCAGTCAACTTATTCACATCTTAGCCACACCATATCGATTAACCAAGCTTTTTACTTTTTTATTTCTATTATTGCTTGTCTGTGGTTTTGGTGCTATTCGTTTTTTTGTCAATTGTTTTTGATTAGGGATGTTTTCGTAGCATTATTGATGGTTACTGTGGAAAATATTTTGGATATTATTGAAAAACAAGTGTTATTTCAGTTGCAGTTAATCAATAAATTTATTGCAATGAGAGTTTTTACCTTCCCATTTTCTCGTTTGGTTTATAGTTATTTGTATACAGCGTGATGTGATTTTGATATTTTAGGTTTTTTTAAGTTATTTTTTCAAAGCTCAATCATCTTTACGCAGAGTGTTTTCTCTCTACGTAAGTCTGAGTCATTAAAATTGTTTCACAATATTAACATACTTTTATATTGAACAACGTTAAAAACCGTAAGTATTTTATTAATATAATTTAGCAATAAATGTGAAGATCTTTATGAATCAGAATTTGTAATTTTGGAAGCAAAAATTGGATGACCTTTAGTATAAATACAAATATGATAGTACTATTGCCATCGTTCCTTCATTAATCTTAGCATTACCCAAATGGGAATTGGAAACTTTAGAAAACAATTTCACTGGACCGTTTTATTTATGACGGTGCGTGGAACGGCTACCTGTCATTTTGGAGGCGTGCTATCGATCTGTTTACACGACATGGTATCAACAAATTTTTGAATCTCAAAATGGTACACACTTTAAAAATGTTTAAATCTTCTTCTTGAATAGACAACGAGTTCTTCTTTTTATCTTTTTTAAAATGTTACCTTAGGCTCCGGTGAACTCGCATCCAGCCTAAAACTTAATATCACGTGCGTTCACATCGATTTGACGGTGAAATCGGTACGTCCCGAAAATACCCGGGCGGCCGACGCAGTTTAGGTAAGCAACATTAGCTCACAACATCTGTTAATATGATCATTGTTAATTACATATGGGTTTGTTGTTAATAATTGTAGCCACCTGTCCCGAGGAGGGCGCTTGCAAGTAAGTCGCTACGTCGTCCACCATGCAGGCTCGCGGGAGGTCGGGGAGAAACATAATACGCTATAGGGCGCGCATATCGCGTGCGGGCTGCGCGGCGCCCCGCGACCGACTGGCGCGCCGAGCTGCGCCCCCGCCTGCCCCCACCCCGCACCACCTCGCCCCGCCCCTCCCCCGCCCCGCCCTACGCACAGGGCTGACGATAGCGAGCTTTTCCGGTTTTTCACTAGGAATTCGTATATTTTACGATGTTCGAGTGCTGTCTTTGCTTGCAAATGGCATTTTCGCTATAAACATGCAAAATTGGTTTATGTAGATCGTAATTTTTGCTCTCTAGTGACTTGTATTCAGAAATAGGTCAGTATTAATTCAAAATAAACTATTATAAATGGTTGCAACAAATCGACTTTTTTCTTCATGTTTATTAAATTAATGACCATCAATAATAACACTATTCCAAAGCATTCAGAAAATCATGCCGGAAATCCATAATGAGGATATTTCAACCAAAATTGATATATATGTAAAAATAGCAGTTTTCCATGGTACCAGCCCTACACCACTACGCCGTAATGCATTCGCGGCACTCGCCGCGTCTCGGCGCCACTCGGACCCGATCGGTAAGCGCTCGGCTCCCCTCGGAAAGCTCTTTCAAATTCGGAACATAGACATGACATATCTGTTTTCCGCAATAATAATAATTTACACCTTATCCGTTTGTAACAAAGTTCTGTTTCAATTAAAAGCAAAAAGTTTTAGTGTAGTATTTGACTTTTGAAATATCCTAATTTAGCTCAGTTTTTGCTGTGGATTTTAGCTCTTGGTGTAAAGACTTAAAGTTTTATTTGGTTTGTGCATGTATTTCAGCTGACGCGTCTATAAATGTCACATTATATTAGGATGTGTGCGTTCGTGTGTCGATGTGTGCGTTAAAAACACATCTTGGGGCTCGCTCGCAGCGATTTTAGGCAGATTTTTCCATGTTAGATAATAATAAGTTTCTTATATTTTGAGGTTCAAATATTTTTATGAAAACTTCTATGACGCTCGTCGTATTTTATGAGAAGTTCAGAAATTCTTTTCTTAATCGATAAGGTTCAATTTTGAACAGTTTAAGTCGTAATAATTTTTCGTATCTCTTTCAAACTTACCTACTTATATTTAATTGGTTATATTTCTAATTCTATTAGTATTGGTTTATATTTAATAACTAGGCATATAAATAGTCTGTAAAATATTGCTACTATCTCATTACTAAACGTCGGAGCCTGCGCGGCGCCATAATCTCTCAAACGATAATGTTGTCGGCAGTCGCTCCACTAAAAACCGTATTAGCTAAACCAAAATGAGGAGAAGGAGTACGAGAATCCCCGGGGAAGATAAAACTATTGTATTATCTATTTAATACATACATACATATAATCACGCCTTTATCCCCGGAGGGTTAGGCAGAGGTGAATTAACACCCACATTTCACCAATCTGTATTCGGTCCCACGGAATAGGGGGTGAGCCTATTGCCGTATTCCGGGCAATATTGTTGACGCGAGCCATGCATGTGAGGCTGAATCTGGGCTGTACATATCTGTCTGATGTTAAAGTTAATCAGCCCTATCCCTTAGTCGCCTTGTACGACACCACATGGGAAGAGAAGGGGTGGCCCAAATTGTACTCTGCCGGGAACCACGCGGCTTTCTATTTAATTCATAATATATTGTTATCTAAATATATGATAATACTTCTTCTCATATAGACGACTAAATTATGCAAAAGTTTGACAAAATAAGTGCCTAATTACTACTACTACTACAGACTAATAACAAAAATTTAAATGATTACATTATGTTAAACACATTGCTAATTTACAAGTCTACATAATGACGTCGATTCGGTTTAGCAAAATTCCGACTAAACTAAACTATAATTAGTTTAGTCACGTCAAATTGCGGTTTCTTATTCGGGAAAACACCAACTAACTTAATTTGACAGGACTAAACTATTTTTAGTTTAGTCGAATTCAATTTAGTGAAAACTTCCATTTTGCTATTCGGTAAGGCAAAATTTTATTCCTGTCAAACTAAAATCCGACTTATTTTAGTGGCCATATTTTTGGTCGCGATTAAACTAAACTAAACCTTGTTCTGCTGATTGTTTGTGCTGGTTGAAATTTTTAAATTACAGAAAAATTAACGTATGCGTTGTGGCTGCTTTTTTCGAGGAGCAAGAAAGGTAAATAAGAAAATTTATCAACTAAATATGTGTTTATTTGTTCAAAACTGACCTAGCAGTAAAAAATTACGCATCAGTGTCATTGTGGAGAAGCAGTTGACCGACTCGGACACCATGGCCTGTCATGCTGCAGGAGCGCAGGGCGAATTCCACGGCACGCCAGCCTCAACGACATAATCCGCCGTGCTCTTGTCCTTGCTGGTATGCCAGCTGTGCTTGAACCAAACGGTTTGGCGCGCGACGATGGCAAGAGACTGGATGGTATGTCAATAATGCCTTGGAAAATGGGTAGGACTCTGGTGTGGGACGCAACATGCGTCGACACCATTGCCCCTACCCATATAACTGGCACTGCTAGCTGTGCCGGTGCCGGTGCCGCTGCAGCTTCTGCAGAGGCTGTTAAGCGGCGCAAATACTCCAATCTTATTGGAGATTATGAATGTGTGCCGTTTGGAGTCGAAACGTTTGGGCCTTGGGGTTCGAGCGCCCGCAATCTCTTCAGGGAGATGGCGAAATGTACGGCTGACGCTTCTCGTGACCAGAAGGCTGGCCTCTTTTCAGGTCAGAGATTAAGTATTGCCATACAACGTGGCAATGCTGCTAGTCTTCTGGGAACGCTACCAAAAGAGGCATGCGATGCGGATGAATTCCACGACGCATTTTAACTTTTAGTTTTAGTTTTTTTATTATATTTAGTATTGTGTATATATAGTAACTTTATTAATTTAAATTAATATTTGCCAATACATCTGTAATATATGTCAAAACTAGCTGTTGCCCGCGGCTCCGCCCGCGTGGATGTCGGTTATCGCTTAGTGTTGATCCGACGCTAATGAGCATTAAATTCGCCTCTCTACTCAACTTTGTCCTCGACTATGTACTCACCTCTGTTATCGACTTTCTACTCGCCTCTATATTCGACTCTCTACTCGACTTTCTACTCGCCTCTATACTTGAATTTATACTCGACTCTCTATTGACTTCTCTGTTCCCCTCTCTACTCGACTTTGTACTCTTCTCTAAACTCGCCTTTCATTGGCCTCTCTACTTGCCCATCCATTCGAACCTCTTTTCGCCTCTCTACTTGACTCTCCCCACTCGCCTATCTATTCGCACCTCTACTCAACTCTCTATTCGATCTCTACACGCCACTACATTCATCTTTCCACTCGCCTCCCTATTCGCCTCTCTACTCAACCCTTTACTGCATTCTTTTTGGCTCTCTAGTCGCATATCTACTCGCCCCTGTAGTCGACTCTACTTGACTTTCGATCTTTACACGCCTGTCCACTCGTCCCTATAACAATTACTACTCGCCTCTCCACTCGCTTCTATATTTGGTTCGTTACTCGACTATGTCCGTTCCGAAGCTCTATTCACCTTTGTGCCAAATTTCATGAGGACATCTTAAAAGAAATTCTTACTATTTATGCCATATTTACCCCCTTTTTTGTACCATTGAAAAATTAGAAACTTTAATCCCATAGCCCTATTCCCCTTCTCCCCTCCCCCTTCTATCCCTTTTTTCGCGATAAGGGGTAGCCTATGTCCATTTCCAACCTCTAATCCATCTCTATACCAATTTCATCAAGATATCTTTAAAAATTGTCAAACTTACATACCCTTGCCCTATTCCACCCCTTCAACTCCCTTTTTCGCAATAAAAGGTAACCTATGTCCATTTTCGAGCTCTAATCCATCTCAGTACCAAATTTCACCATTTCAAACTAACTATCGAGTCCTTATCCCTCCCCCACCCTCTTAATACATTATGCGCGATAAAAGGTAGCATATGTCCGTTACCAAGCTTTAAATAATCCCTGTACCAAATTTATCAGGATATCTTCAAAACTGTCAAACTTTCAAACCTTATTACCTCCCCCCCCATGCCTCCATTTTCGTGTCAATAGATAGCCTATGTTCGTTTCCAAGCTTCAATCCATCTCTGTACCAAATATATCATCTTCAAAACTGGCAAACTTTCAACCCCTATAACCCCTCCCCCCCTTTATCCTCGTCTTTCGCGATAAAAGCCTATTTTCGTTCCTAAGCTTTAATCTGTATCTGTACCAAATTTCATCAGGATATCTTCAAAAAAGACAAACTTTCATCCCATAGCCATATGCGGGGGGCCCCTTCTACCCCTTTGTGCGATAAAAGGTAGCCTATGTCCGTTTCCAAGCTCTAAACTATCTCTGTACCAAATTTTATCAGGAAATCTTCAAAAATGACAAACTTCCATACCAAGGCCCTAGTCCCCCCCTTCTACCCCCCTTTTCGCGATAAATGGTAGCCTATGTCCGTTCCCAAGCTCTGAACTATCTCTGTACCAAATTTCATCAGGAAATCTTCAAAAATGACAAACTTTCATCCCAAGGCCCTAGTCCCCCCCCCTTCTACCCCCCTTTTCGCGATAAAAGGTAGCCTATGTCCGTTCCCAAGCTCTAAACTATCTCTGTACCAAATTTCATCAGGAAATCTTCTAAAACGATAAACTTTCATCCCAAGGCCCTGGTCCCCCCCCTTCTTCCCCCCTTTTCGTGACAAAAGGTAGCTTATTTCTGTTCCCAAGCTCTAAACTATCTCTGTACCAAATTTCATCAAGAAATCTTCAAAAATTACAAACTTTCATCCCGAGGCCCTAGTCCCCCCCTTCTACCCCCCCCCCCCCTTTTCGCGATAAAAGGTAGCCTATGTCGGTTCCCAAGCTCTAATCTACCTCTGTAACAAATTTCATAAGAATATCTTCAGAAATGACAAACTTTCATAAAAACTTTCATCCCCTATTTCCCCCCCTTAAACCCCCTTTCTCGTGATAAAAGGTAGCCTATGTCCGTTCTCAAGCTCTAATATACCTCTGTTCCAAATTTCATCAAGATCGGTTCAGTGGTTTAGGCGTGAAAGCGTAACATACAGACAGACAGACAGACAGACAGACAGACAGACAGACAGAGTTACTTTCGCATTTATAATATTAGTATGGATTGTGTAACAATAAAAATAATTGAAAAATTAACTATTATCATAAAGGTTGGGTTTGAAATTTATTTTAAGGTTAGAAATTTATTTGTTTTACAGAAATTGGGAAGAACGGGCCAGGTTGCTTCGGTCGAGGGATGCATCAAATCCGTTTGAGATGGCCGACCGTAAATTTAGAAAATTTGATTGTGACATACACACACATACACATACATTGTTTATTTTTCCTCTTTTCACGTAATATTCC
This sequence comes from Eilema caniola, assembly GCA_949126895.1. Classification (NCBI taxonomy): domain Eukaryota; kingdom Metazoa; phylum Arthropoda; class Insecta; order Lepidoptera; family Erebidae; genus Eilema; species Eilema caniola. The sequence goes on from OX421488.1 coordinate 14,358,636, forward strand.
CATTACCATGCCGCCAAGTTTGTTGTTTTGGTTTGTTTACTTTTTCAGAGGTTTAAACGGTCACGTTTGAATTTGAACACGTTTTTTGACAAGAAGTTAAGTTGTCTCTCTCACACTTCAACAACGTATTTTTGTGATTGTACTAATTTACCATGCGTAGACTGCCTACTATCTTTCTCTAAGGACGTTGTCATTCGTTAATTGAATTCACAGATTAAAAAGAGTTTATTCAATTTAGTCGTGTGACCTTGACTAAAAATGCATGCACTATTTTTAGTTCGGTGGCCAAACCGAATAGACAAAGCGTTGAACTAAACTAAAATAAGAGAATTTTTAGTTTAGTTTAGTTTAATCGGGTGGACATGCCGAATTAACACCAATATATACTAACTTATTACGTATGCTTCCTTCATACTAGCGTTAATCGCAATCACATCCAAAGCCTCACCACTTGGATGGTTGGCAGTCCTCAACTGTGCGTTTCGCCAGAAACTTCCTGCCTCGCACAACTCTAAACTGTGGAATGAACTGTCGCCAGCGGTATTTCCGGACCGATACGACCTTCAAACCTTCAAGAAAAAGGCGTACTCTCACCTGAAAGGCCGGCAACGCACCTAGAACCCTTCTGGTATTTCAGGTGTCCATTGGCGGCGGTGATCGCTTACCATCAAGCGATCCGTCTGCTCGTTTGCCTCCTATGTCATTAAAAAATAAAAAGCTTTCAGCTAGGAGTCTGGAGTCCGCTTTTTTTATACCACTTTCTTGGTAGACGAGCGTTGACCGTGGCCTATGGACGTTAGCAACACCAAGAGCGTCACACTCACGCTGCCGACCCTGAAGAAACCTTCTAATGCCCTACCCCCATATCATTCAGCAGCAGCCGGAGAGTTCATTCCACAGCTTGTGCGTGGGCAAAATGAAGTTCCTTTCATACCACACGGTTCGCATCATTTCTAGTCGTAATGTGTGAGGTTGAATTCCCTGTCTATGGCGAACGGTGCGATGATAGAATGTAGCTGTGGGCATCAAACAATTCATCTGAGCACAAGCCATTGTATAGGCGGTAGAACACACACACAGTGAAGCATTGTCTCTCCTGAGGCTGAGAGGTTCCATATTGCCTGCGAGTATGTAAGTACCAGTCGAAGATTAGGCTGAACTTCGATATTTTCCGTGAAGCTACTGCCATCTGATCTCCAGAAACCAAAGGCGATTTCGAAGCATTGCAACTAGACCATTTGTTGGGTTTTTGAGGGCTCCAACTACCCGAAACGACTGTCATAGATGTTCGTATAGCAACCGGTACCGACGGGATTCGACGGTGTCATAACAAGATAGGCAGAATAATACCTTCTGCAAAGATTTAAGTTATAGCTCGTGAGACTAAGATCCACTTACTGCAACCCTTACTGTTTTATAACCATCAATACAATGCCACCATCTTGCATCTGGTTTTGTCACAGCGTTTACTTTGAAGGTTCAATTATTATTGTTAATTGACTTGTTTGTTTTTATACTACTATGGTGGCAGACAATCACATGGCCCACCAGATTAAAAGTGGTTACTGTGACCTATGGACGTGTGCAACAACAGGGGCGTCACACTCGCGCTGCCGACCCTATTAGAACAGAGAGTTTCTTTGCTGTCAGTGTAGAAAATAAAGCAGTAAAAGCTTTAGGTCTTCCCACTGACAGCACAATAAATTCTCTAGTGAGCTCTGGCTACCCTACTCACCGCCGGGAACACAACACGAGGTTATTATGGCCGCGGTATTCTGTAGGGCGGAGGTACTTCCCCAGTCGGACTGCTCAATTGGACGGTCGTGTCCTGCCTCCTATAGATAACTGTTTTATAACCATCAATACAATGCCACCATCTTTCTCCTAGTTTCTTTTCCTACTTGTTAGTTTTACAAGAGTGTCAGGCCCCCCAACCCTCAAGCGAACAAGCCAAAACATAATGGAAGAGTGGACCCAAGGTTTCACTTTGAATGCTGCTGTAATGTGGAAAGTTACACCTGTAAGAAAATAATCTAGTAATGCAACTTACGGCCCCTGTTTACGATCTCTGCTTACCCTTAAAGAATATAAAGAAATGAAAACCTATATAAAAAAAAACAAACTATTTCACCATCAGTGATAAAGGTAGGTATATGTACAAACCCTTTTCATATTAGAATATATGTATAACTAGCTTTTGCCCGCGGCTCCGCCCGCGTGGATGTCGGTTATCGCGACCAAACATAGCCTATGTCCTTTCTCAAGGTCTAATCTACCCCTCTAACAAATTTCATCAAAATCGATTCAGTGATTTTTGTTAAGGGTAATGATTTTTGAAAGGTGTGATTTTTTAATTTTTAAAAATCATAATGACTTATTTTATTATGGATGTTATAAATATGTAAGTTGTATATGTTAATGAGTATTACATAAATAGGACAGGAACAAGTAACTTGAAATATAAATGCGATATTCCAAGAGTAAGCTCATCCTTATTTTTGGTGCCTTGCACCCCGACCGAAATAAACTTACTTTTGACCTACGTAGGCTACGGCCGTACTTTTATAGCTAGACTTTCTATCAATTTTAAGTGATGGTCCACCATTGGTATTTAAACCACGTGTATAATTGAGATTTTATCTGCTAAAGCTATTATCTAAATTTTGCTTTAACAGTTAAAAAAGGACGTATTAAACGACCATTCTTTAAAAAATATAGTTAGAAGTTTGAGTTGCTCTTAAAGTGTCTACCATTGGTGCTTTAGCTTAGTATACCTGTTTAAAGTTTTCTTAATCATCTTTTGTAAGATTTAGGACTCACAGTTATCATAAAATTAGAACTTGTTAAGCTACTTCTGTCGTTAACTGTGCAAGTGATATGTGATTCTTTAAAGTTGCATTTCGATACCAAACAAAAATAAAAATATTTATCACAAAGCGCACTCCTTACCAAAAAAGAAAATAGCCTCAAACTAAATGTCGTAGACGGGTCCTATCTACGAGCGTAGAGCCACTACGGCGTAGCGCTACGACACCCACACAAGCGCGGCACTGTATTGATAATTTATGTATGGAAGTGATTAGTTATATTACGTAAGTAGTGCAGTGTAATGCTATTGCAGCGCTACAGCGCGCACAGAGTAGATTCGTGCAGAGTAATCTGATGACGTAAACATAAGAATCTATTAAAATCGTCATATGCCATTATGTATAGTCAGCTCGGTGGCGTAGCGGAACAGTATCGGCGGTTAAATCAGAAGTTTCAGGTTTGATTTCCGCTTGGTACAAATATTTTTATTCACGAGTATGTATATTTGCATTGGTCTTGCTTGCATTGGATGAAAGGATTAATAACAGCACAAGAAGCTCGTGAAGTATGTAAATAGAGTCAGATAGCGGGCTGTTGTCTCTGCCTTCCCTATAGGGAAATAGGCGTATATATGAATATTTCTATCTATTATATATTTACGAAAAAATGTATTTAAATCAGTTTATCCGCGTTTTAGAAGCCGTAACGCTAGTTAGTCAAGCTATACATACTTTGCATCTGCCCCTCTAGACAAGTGGCAATTCGTTGTAAGGCGTTTGGTAGAATACAATGACGAATATATGGGATTTGACGAATATATGGCATGTGGTAAACGTCAAATCACATACATTTGTCATTTTATTCTTCCAAACGCCTGCCAACGAATAGCCACTTATCTAATGGGGTCCGGCCCCACTAGACAAGTGGCCCCACTAGACTAGCGCTGTATAAATTTGTCTAAAATAATTATTATTATCCCCGGCATGGTTACATTTTACCAGACATACCTGCATCATCACTACATAGTATAAAACAAAGTCACTTTCTCTGTCCCTATGTCCCTTTGTATGCTTAAATCTTTAAAACTACGCAACAGATTTTGATGCGGTTTCTTTTAATAGATAGAGTGATTCAAGAGAAAGGTTCATATGTATAATACATGTTTAATAAAGTAGAGGGTGCAGCGGGAACGGGATCTGATGCCACGCGGGCGGAAAAATATTGGCGGTACGAAGTTCGCCAGGTCAGCTAGTCTGAACTAAACTTAAATTCTGAAACTCTTTGCTGGACCTGGCAATCAAAGCCAGAACCAGATAATCATCTAGAAAACGCTTTCTACACCGCTAGAGTCCACAACCCAGATGTTTCCTGGTCACTATTTCAATCTGCATGCCATCTCTTTTCACATCAGTACACTATTAAAGCAGTAGTGTAGAAGAGAAACTATCATTCATAATCACCCAGCGTTCATGGTTGCTGAGAAGTAGCCGAAACGTCGGGTTAAATATAAATAAAAACAAAGATTCTAAATTCTTTAAAAAGTGGTTTCATTTCAATAAACATTTAGGCTGCCTCTGTAACACCATACTACTCTGTACAGAAAAGTCAAATAGTAATACAACAAGTCGAGCTTTATTATATTACAGGAACATTACGTCGCTCGTGTGCGCGCCGCCTAATCACGCGTCGCTCGTGTGCAGCGCGCCTGATGGATGATTTGATTTGCGAACGAGGTAAGGTACTGATTTCGTGACGTCTTTTTTTTTTCTTTTTACCCAACTGCAGTGAAGGTAAAGCGGTAAGTGTGTTTGATTTGTTCCCATAATAAACCATACCAAATCTAGTCTGCAGCATTTATGCATAACGTCTTACATAAACTAATGTTATACCTATTATACCTTGTAAGTCTTCTAGTTAATAAGTGTGAGCATTTTTGTATTTTCATTGTGTATTGCTGCTGTAATAAATACATTTTCATTTTCATTTTTTTTTTCAAATGTTTCAAGACAATCTACTCACGTTCTTGACAATGGTGGCACTCAGCTTGACGGCGTCATTAAAGGAGGATTGTCATCTGCGTACCGCGTGACACCCACCGGTCCCACTAGTGTTGCGACTACAATCCCCCCTGCCCGGCTATGCACTTGCTGACCCGTGAACGCAATTCTACCGAGATTGGATTACTATGGAGGGTTTTTCGCAATCGTGGTACCGACCCGGCCGAAATTTTTGACAAATTCGTGCCAGCAAATTTCTACCACCACCCCACACTTCACCAACTATGATTTTCAGTCCCGAGTAATAAGGGTGAGCCTATTGACGTTTTACGGGCACTTAATCAAGGGCTGTATGTTTACTGTCGGATAGAGAATAGCCTTTTCCCATAGTCCCCTTCCACGACACCCACGGGAAGAGATAGAGTGGCTCTATTGTACTCCACCAGGAACCACATGTTAATAACAAATATAACAAAAATAGCTTAGTAACCGTATAGCCAGGGCCGGATTTAGAGGTCTGGAGGGCTCGGGGCAACAAGGAGTGAAGGCCCCCTGGCCCCAAATTATTTTCCGAATAAAATGATTTTTTTTTTCAGTTGAGTTTTTCAATAAATATTTTATGGTGAAACGCAGGTAGAATCTTCTTGTATTTAAAAACTTATATAAATATAATTGGAAACAAAAATTATTCGAAATTAAATTTATGTGTTAACGAAGGGAACCTTCTGAGTATTTTTTGCCGAAAAATCGTTGATAATTTCGCTAAAATCCAGTTCCCGAAGTAAATCGCTTTTAATGCTCAGGAGAAAGAGGTTTGACAAACGGGGAAAAAACCGTTTGTCGTGGTTCGAAGCCTATTTTTTATAATTTTCATTTTTGAAAATGAGCGCTCTCCAATGTTCTTTGATACCAAGACCAAATACATTCTTAATGCAATTTCAAGATTTGTGAATGTAGCTCTGAAATTTTGATCTTCGAAAATTCGGTAGTAAAATAGTTTCGGAGATTGGCCTTTCTCGTAGTTTTTTTTTTGTATGACACGATCAAAGACACAAATTGAACCAACTCATTACCAATATAGTAAAACAGCGAAAAAAATATCAAAGGAAAAGTTGTTTACTAGTGTTTCCTAGAGGGAATAAAAAAAAATCTGACGTCTCTATTGTGGGGGCCCTCTTTTTGAACTTGACGTTTTGTAAGTACCGTTTTAATGGTCTATACAGAATAAATGATTTTTGACTTTGACTTTGACTTTGACTTTGTGGAGGCCCCAGGGCTACCGCCCCGGTTGCCCTGCCCTAAATGTGGCAGTGCGCATAGCTTACACGCTAGGGTCATGAATCAAAAAATAAAACAAAATAATCTAATAACCGATACGAATATAGTTTACTGAAACAATAAAATGGCAATAACCGCCAATAACTACCATTACCGACCGTTAGCGGTGTTGCCAATTCGAAAATAAACACAAAATGATATTCTACCAATGGTAGCAATAGATAGCGTGGTGTTATCAGCGCATAAACTCGAACGGGGGAAATTAAAAAGAATAACGGTCAACATCGCTGCCTCAGGCAACGAACCGTTTTGATATTTTGTTTGTATGTTTGCTACAATTATGGTCATGTCTGGAAAGAGTGGGTAACTTCACCGTTATGGTGGCAGTTCACATAGGTATTTGCATATTAGACATATATATTAAACAATTTCTATATGTGTATAGTATATTTGACAAAGTATTTACCTTAAATGCTTATTTGACAAATGGCGAACACATTATAACCAAGGGAAGTGGCACCATTAGACAATATCAATTAAACTCAATTTTAAATTGTATATCACTATTATCATATCATGGTGAATATAACATTGCTGAAATATTGGATACTCGAACAAACCAGGTTACAACCTTGGTTAAAGAGTCGACCTTGTGATCGCAGGTCCCGGGTTAGAGTCCCGGCCATTACACAACCAACGTAAGGCGACAAAACAAGTAACTTAATTTAACTCAGCCGAAGACACAGAATAGATAATATGTCGAAGGGTTTAATGGGAATTAATCAGAGGTAGAGTGGTTAAAGAGTTCCCCGGTTCGAATCCTGGCCAGTACACTACCGATGTGAACCCACACCTAACATAAGCGCTTTAGCTTAGCGGGAGGGTTTAGTTAGAGGGAATAATACTCATTTCAGTTACTAATATTCTTTATAAAGAAAATACCCAGCTAATATTATAAATTTTGTGAGTATGGATGGATGGATGGATTTATTACTCTTTCACGTAAAAACTACTGAATGGATTTTAATGAAACTTTACAATAATATAGCTTATACATCAGAATAACACATAGACTATATATCATCACGCTACTACTCAAGGAAGCGGAGCAGTGATAATTAATGTAAAAATAGTCGAGGACAACGTTGAGTAGATAATTTAATGCTCAATAGCGGCTCAACACTAACTGATAACCGACATCCACGTGGGCGGAGCCGCGGGCAACAGCTAGCTAGACAGCCTCCGTGGCGTAGCGGTAGTGAACGCGGCCGCTACGCAGGAGGCGCGGGTTCGATCCCCGCTCAGTGCAAATATTTATATGCATAAATATGTATATTTGCATTGGTCTGGGTGTTTCTATGTATAATATGTATGTATTTACAAAAAAAAAAGTATTTAAGTATGTTTATCCGCATTCTAGATTCCATAACACAAGCTAGTTAAGCTATGCTTACCATGGGTCTAGATAGCGTTGTGTGAAATGTTGTGGAGTATTTATTTATTAAATAAAATAATGGTATACAATTTACAGCCAGCGTTAGAAAAATCTCGACTAAAAAGTATCAAAATTATCTCAAAACGAAGGTATAAAGAGCAAATTAAACTATTTTATTGATTTAAATTGTATTATTGTCCGAACTATAGGTGTGTACCAATTATCAGAACAAGCAGTCAACAGGAAGAGGGGAACAACATGGAATCAAGATCATTTTGAGTACTTTGTTCATCAAGATTGATCTAATACTGACTGTACGACAGGTACAAGTATAAGTTAGGGTACAATACATACATACATTTAATCACGCCTTTATCACCGGAGGGTTAGGCAGAGGTGAATTAACACCCACATTTCACCAATCTGTATTCGATTCCACGTAATAGGGAGTGAGCCTATTGCCGTATTCCGGGCACTATTGTTGACTCGAGCCATGCATCTGAGTCTGGGCTGTACATATCTGTCTGGTGTTAAAGTTAATCAGCCCTATCCCTAAGTCGCCTTGTACGACACCACATGGGAAGAGAAGGGGTGGCTCAAATTCTACTCTGTCAGGAACCACGCGGCTACAATAGGCTTTAAATAAAATACTCCTACAACAAGATTGGTTAATTGGTTAATATATAAATTAGCGACCCGCCCCGGCTTCACACGGGTGCAATGGATGTTATTATACATATAAACGTTCCTCTTTAATCACTCTATCTTTAAAAAAAAACTTATTAAAAACCGTTGCGTAGTTTTAAAGATTTAAGCATACATAGGGATATAGGGACTGAGAAAGCGACTTTGTTACATACTATGTAGTGATGTGTTCATAAATGGGTTAACCTCAGTATTCAAACGCGGGACCTCTCGATCGTAATAAAGACTTCTTAACTACTAAGTTTACTCGGAAGAAGTCACACACAAAATCGTGAAAACAGCACGAATCTTCCCCTTCCCATCATAAACAGTTGTTTTAAAAAGCTAAAAGTCTCTCCTACACACAGATAACAATCTCCCAACTTCGCCCGATCGTTGTAAAGAAGTTTTAAACCATAAAACTATTTCGAAAATGTTTTATACTCGTTCACAAGTCTTGGTGCTGAGGCGGAATTGCAATTTGTCTGAACATTAATACGAGGCGGGAGAATTTGTGAATATTGGATAGGAATTTATATTACGTTAGCCGTGTCGCGGGGACACCAAACTGTTAGAAAGAACTAGTGGTGGGATTTCCTTGGAGAGCATTTTGTTTTAGGTGGAATTAACACGATCTTGTGTGGGTGTATTTATTATACCACTCAGGTGGCAGACAAGCACGCGGCCCAGCTGATGGAGAGTGGTTACCGTGGCCTATGGACGTGTGCAACACCAGTTTTTGAAGAACCCCAATATTATAGTCGCTTGGACAAACCACAGCAAGGAGTACATACCATAGCTTGAGCGTGCGTGGGATGAAGTTTCTTTGACACCGCACGATGCGCACCGTTCCCATCTTCAAGATATAAGACAATCTCAGCTGCTAGCCAGTTACTTTCGATATTGGGAGCTCAGACGGCAGACACTCTCATTAAAATCAACAGATCCCGGACGGACCCCGGACTTCAAAGAGTAAACTTTCTACATACCCAAAAAATTGACATAATGATGATGATAGATTATATAGGTCGCTCCTGAGGTGAAGGGGCCATTAAGAGTTTGTCCAAGACTACCTCAGTTGTGAATTAGTAGACCATCTGATTGCTGTACGGAACTCTGACGCTGGTTTCCCTACCTGGGTTGGGCTCTAATTGTATTCGTCCCTGTAAAAATCTATAGTGTCTTCAGGGCCTAAATTAAATTCACCTGTTCACTGATAGGTATACCTGCCCTTCTAGACAAGTAGCAATTCGCTAGTCGGCGTTTGATGAAATAGAATGATGAAGTGATTTGACGTATTTGACATGCGTCAAATCCCATATATTCGTCATTCTATGCTACCAAACGCCGGCTAGCGAATTGCCACTTGTCTAGAGGGGCTGCAAATCAAAAGATTCTGTTGCACTTTCCTGTGGGAGTTGGGTCGTCAGACGTTGCATCTTCTTCATCCCAGCGTTAATCCCAGTCGCATCCGAAGCTTTCAATTTGGAGTATGGGGTCCGCTTCACCAGTCCAACTGTGGACTTGGCTGAATTTCAATATTTTCCGTGAAGCGATTGCCATCTCACCTCCACGATCCAAAGGCGATATCGAAGCGTTGTAGTTAAACCAGTTGTTGGATTTTTGAGGGTTCCAACTAGTCGTAACGACTGGCATAGATGTTCGTATGGCAACCGGGACCGACGGCCTTACGTGCTCTCCGAGGCACGACCAGACCAATGCAAATACCCATATTCATGGATACAATTATTGGCAATGAGCGGGGAATCAAACCCGCGCCTCCTGCGTAGCGGCCGCGTTCACTACCGCTACGCCACGAAGGACGTCGCATCCTAAGCAGAAAAGATGAGTTTTTTAAGCATATTAGTTACCTACCAAAGTCATTAGAATCCTCCCAAACCCGTTCAGCAAAGCGAAATTACTTGTTAAGAATAGATTCACATCAATAGAGCAAGGACCAGGATTCGAACCCAGTAGCTACCGACGAATATGTGGTAATACCACATGGCGACGACCTTCTTTTTTTAAGCAGTCCGGCTGGGGAAGTACCTCCAATCTACAGAATACTGCGGCCATAATAACCTCGTGTTGTGTTCTCGACGGTGAGTAGGGTAGCCAGAGCTCACTGGAGAGTTTTAGTGCTGTCAGTGGGAAGACCAAAGGCTTTGACTGTGCAGTCAGTATAGAACACAAAGCAGGAATAGTCCTGCTTTGTGTTCTATACTGACTGCACAGAAACTCTCTGTGTTTACAGGGTCGGCAGCACGAGTGTGACTCCCCTGGTGTTGCACACGTCTATAGGCTACGGTAACCACTGTCCATCAGGTGGGCCAAGAGCTTGTCTGGCACCTCAGTTGTATAAAAAAAATCTTTTAAGGATCACTTTTGTGTTAGAAGTAACATCATAATTATTAATTAGATACAAGTAGTGTTTCATACTGTTTTTTTATGACACTTCTATTAGTTCATAGGTCTATGACTCCTACGATTATTTTTTGATGTAGGCATATTGCAGTGTTAGAAATTTTATAACCTATAACCTCATAGGTTACTGTCTCTTAAACTAAAGTCTATGCTGACGGTAATTCTCCGTTTCAGCAGTAAAATTGGTATGTAACCACTGGATATATTGCAGATAATACCTAAAACTCTAGAACATTCTAACTAGACCCGAAGTAAGTATGTAATATATTCTAAAATGCGGTGTGGACAAACAAAGCAAGCTCGTCAAATGGCTGGCTGTTGTCTCGGCCAACCCCAGTAGGTAATACGCGTGAGTGTATGTATGTATGTATGTATGAAGATACACTTTTTATTTATTACCTATCTTCGCTTACGGTATATTCGTGTCCTTTGTGATGGACGAGCTTCAGAGTTCTTGCAAGTACCTAAATGCTGGCGTACCGCAGGCTAAAAGAACTTTATTCAGAAGCGAAAAGTGCACATAATTTACTTTCTCTTTAGTTTTAGCACATTTTCGTATTTCTTATGGTCAGGAAACCTTCGGCTTCAGCCGAAAGTTTTGGTGAAAACCGATTAATCCTTCGGCTTCAACCAGAATTGCACCTTCGGTCTACACTATACATTATAATAGAAATACCCAGATTAATGCAAATAATATAAACAAACATACCTATAAATATTTGCATTGAGTGTGAATCGAAACCGCGTCCTCTGACGCAGCGGTCGAATACTATCGCTCCGACACTGCGCTGCCTGGTGCTGACAACTGCTGCTAAAATGTTAGTATGTATTTATTTTATCGAATGCAAAAAGCATGCGGTCTATTATAATCACTACCTGTATCTTACACCAGCCGGCGCGGCGGGCTAGGAAATATCGGACGCGACCCGACTAAATCTGCACCCCGTCTTAGTTCTCAAAGGCCAGGGTGTCTCAAACCGTGTGCTCTAAAAAAACATTTTATAACTTCAATTTGAATTTCGATAACCCCCGGAAGCTCAAAAACGTGGCCACAGACGGCGCTGTTATATTTCCCGCGTGAGCGCTTGTGCGTTGCGACTTGTCTGATTTATAAGTCGCTCATTTCATACGAATCGGTCCAGCCATTTAGGTAGAGGACAATCACCCGTACAAGAATTTAATTAGTATATTACAAAGACGGACGTGTCGATTCCCGGTAATCCCGGTGGAGTAGAATAGATCCGAAAAATCTATTCCTGTGGGTGTCGTAAAAGGGGACTAAGAGATAGGGCTATTTTTCATGTACCAGTGTCCTCTTGATGCCCGCGTACAGGGGCCGAAAATCTTAGTTCTCGAAATGTGGGTGTTTATACACCTCTGTCCACACCTTCGGGGATTTACCTCTAACATTGCTTCAGACCCTAAGCGCTCCTAAACGACCCAAGGAGTTTGCAGAAAGTCAGTAGGTGACCTCAAGTGGCGACAGAGGGCGCTGGTATTTTTCCCGCGGTGAGCGCGCGTGCATTGCGACTCGTCTGATTTATACGTCGCTTATCTCGCAGCTAAATTTATTTGTCTGCGCTCTAGAACAGCCGATGCTACCCTGGTGCTATAGACATATTAAAAGGCTAGATAAAGCAGAAATATTGTTAAGAAACTCTACTGCACGAGGCAGTTGTGTCGTTGTGTGAAGTTGTGTTTTTTTAAATATATAGGACCTGTCAATGTGACCTCACCTCGCGGTTAGCGGAAGGTAAAGTCTCAGGAAAGTGGATCACCATTACAAGTTAACAATGATGGCACTCCGCTTGATAGCCTCGTCAGAAGAGGATTGTCGTCGCAGCACCGCGTGACACCCACTGGTCCCACTAGTGCTGCGACCACAATCCCCCCTGCCCTACCCCTGAACGCAATCCAACCGAGATTGGATTACTATGGAAGGTTTTTAGCAATCGTGCACGTTGGCACCCACCCGGCCGAAATTTTTGTTAAGTTTGTGCCATCAAATTTCTACCACCAGTATTCGATTCGACCAGTGTTCGATTACCAGGTCAAATTAAATAGTTTTAAAGTGTTGTCTGGTTAGTTCTGGTAGGTAGTTTGCGTCCCATTAACAAAGAATATATATAACTATCAAATATGTAACTTTTTTGGTATGCAAATGCCCACCCCATTGCCCAGCTGCGCGGGCAGTTATTAGGTACATCGAACGCGAATTGATTAAAACCGCACGCCGTCTCAGGTCTCAATTACCGGGTTGTAACACCACATACCCCGGGAATTGAGACCTAAGACGGTATCTGGAATTGCTTTATCGGGTCACCGGCCGATATGGCAATTTCCTAACACCCTGGCTGAACCTAGGCCATCTACGACCTTCAGATGGCCGGAGCTCGCGGGTGTGGGCTTGTCCACCTTCTGCCTACATCTACTGGTATAACAGGTCACCCCTAGAACCCTGCCACCCTGTTACCGGTTCCGCTATGTCTTCACTTCACGCGATTTGCCGATTTGCGGGATGCCGACTGCGCTTTTATCTTTACAGAGGGCGCCTCGTAATGGCCAATGTTAGCTGTCATCTACGTAGATTTCATTGTTTATCTCTTCAAATCTGACAGCTATGAGTTTGTTATTGTCACATAACAGATGCTAATTGTTGTTTGGTCATATGCTGCTGCCATCAATACGTACGATATTGCTTCAAGTGTGTCTCACGCATCTTGCTTTTTCTGTAAGTATACTAAATCCACGCCTAAGCCCGAAGATACACGTATGATCAATGTACCTATTTTAAAGATGACTATTTTAAGGCCGCCCATTGTATATTCAATGTATACATGCTACCTTCTTGTCTCTACTGTAAATTTTATGGTGTACAATAAAGTATTGTCTGTCTGTCTGTCTGTTTGACGTAATTTGAAAAAAAAATCCCTTGCCACCTCTAAACATTCCTAGATCTATAACCCAAAAGTCTCGGGGGCGCTGGTAATTGTACAAATTATAAATTTGTGACCGACTGCCGTTGTTGCGGGATTAAATCGAGAGGCGCAGTCGCGCGACCGCCGCCGCGGCGCAGCGTATGTATGTTACAGTCCCGCTGGTTGGTTTATTAAGCCGGCACTCAGAGTTATGAACTCATATTCATATTTCTCTGCGTTTTCTCCGGGATGAATAGTATTTTCGTATAGTAAATTCCAACGTTATTATACCTAATCATATGTATAACAATGATATTACAGTTATCTACCTACTTACTGAAATATAATAATATGTGGTTCCTCTAGGTACGTACCTTTGGAGATATTATAGACGAGTATTCTAGCGTGCGGACATACCCACAGATAACCCCTCGTAGACCAGCGGGGGCGGCTATGTCTGACTTGAACCGACTAAAACCGCATGACGTCACAAGCCTACAAACATGGGAGTGTATCGTGGCCTTTAAGGTATTGCTACTGCATGCATAATGCAGTCTATCCTTTTTTAACGTGCGTGTAATCACCACTAATACTCTTCCCCCTCCTGAGCCGGAGGGGGAGGTTATGTCGGACTCGAACCGACTAAACTGCACGCCGTCTGTGGGTCGTTGAGCTAGGCCGAAGGTGAAGTTGTCTTCGACATATCTCTCGCACCCCGGCTGACCCAGAGCTATCCCTCTCGGTCTGGCCCTCCTCGGTCGGGGGGACCGCGCGGTCCCCAACTCGCCCTCGGTATCTCAAGAATGATGTCTATTTTCATATTTTTTTGTTCTACGTCGAAAACCACGGGCCATTACTCGCCATTGAGCACTTTTCTTGACACCTACAAAGATTTCTTTTTAAGGCGGACCAAGCTTATAAACGGTTGAATTTTGACTGTCCATTGTAAAACTTACTAACTTCTCTTCTCAAGTTTTATAATGAAACGATTATGAGTCCTTTCTTGTTAAAAATGGAGAAAGAAGAAACTCATATCGTGCTATACATTTTAGAAGTCAATTTAAATTTAAAATATAAGCAAATTAAAAATTTGGTTGAGCCTGCAAAAACACTAATAGCAATTTGTTGTAAGCTCTGCAACACGACCGTCTCCCAATATCTGGCGCTTCCGTATTCGTTGGTACTGCTGCCCCTAGTGAAATTTGTGAAATGAAACGTACATATACTACTACCATCTGTAGATATTGGTTTCTAGCATATTGCTAATAACAAGACTTCAATTCGAACGACAGTACTTCCAGCTCGGTGAATAGGGGAGATCGAGGAGAATTGAAACAATTTTGACATTTTCTTTAATACACCAAATACTATAGACAGAAATCGTATGATATTAGTACCAATCGGAAGGTCATTCTTTAAGCTTGCCCAATTAATATGCAGCTCGACTAATATAATTTAGTGTGAGTGTCAAATATTGTGGTGAAAAATCAACTGAACCGCAAGGAATCGATTTGTTTCAACTCCCCTCATATCGAGGTAAGATGAAACATGGGACGAGGAGAGTTCAAACATATGATTTTTGAGAAATATTAATATCTGTAGAATGAAAAAAATTATACAATTCAAAGGTATTTATTTCGAAAAATGGTTTTAAAGACGTTCTATTTTATTTTTTTTCATATTTTGTGCTCAGCCGGATCTGCTCAGAGGAGTGGTTAACTCCCTGTTTCTGGTGCGAGCGGTGAAATATGTTCCATCGCAAATTACTCCGCTGCTTCGATCGCCAGTGGCACCCAGTATCGTTGACGCCCGAGGTCATTTGGTTGAAACTGTAGCTGGCGGTGCGAAGGCTTAAAAGCAACAAAGAACACCGCCCCGGGACCCGATGGAAACCCAACCCAAGCGTGGGTCCTAGCTCTAGGGGAAGATGCTCTCGACCCTCGACTGAGAGGGTACCCCAGCGCATGTCTGGAGTGGGGGCATTTTCTGAAGATGTAGAAGACAGGGAAACTGATCCGTATCCGAAAGTTGGGGTACCCGGAGGATTCACCGCCCACCTACCGGCCGCGGCCCATATTCTTGCTCGATGAAGTGTGCAAGCTGTTTGAATTTGTGTTTATTACATATAAAAAACCTATAATAAATGAGCTTTCAAAATATGTGGGTTTAACTTAAACCAAAACACAATACTCATATCAAAATATAGACAGTAAAGATATGTTACAAACTTACTTGCTGCCACCGACGCACACTGCAGATGTCAGCGGGCAAAGGGAAGTGGTTGAAATGCGACATTACCAGCTTCCTAACGGTTTTAAATTTCAAGAAATCGGTGCTGTTTCAAATCACCTTTGTTTCAAATCCCCTCGGTCTCCCCTAGATATGTTAGTGACACTTAAAAAACTCAGCAAGATACCTTTAAAATAAATGATCTAGCCAGTCTTTTCCACAGGGCACCCTGTCTGGGCCGTGCTGTGAAGTGCGTGACCATGCAGCGTGACGCATGAACTTCTACAAAAGACGGCCGTCCGTTTTTACAAGCCCCTCAATCCAGCATAAATACCTAGCCTGGGCATAACATCAACTAAACTATTATACTCTTTTACTAACTAAATTATATACTTTACTCCTTGGTCATTAATTGACTCATAATGGAAAATTACAGAAGACGATCAAAGAGGTTGCAATTCTTTGAGTTTAAAAAAAAACACACAACTCGAGACAATATCATAGGAGACACTTTCTAAGTTGGACAAGTTAACAAGAATAGTCAAATTAAAGCGCAATATTAAATAAAAAGACGGCAGGCATCTAAGTATAATTTCAATATAGTTACGTTTTACAGACAACAGCAAGTGTGCTTAGGTATTTAACATTTGTAGCCCAAAAGTAAAAAGTAACGGCCCGCGTTATGTAACTTGCAGTCGCTACGAACTGCAATAGACGTCGAGGAGCCACTCATTTGTTATCTTTTTCTGTAGATGCGGTAGTACTCATGTTCATATTGTTCATGTCTCTTTTATAATCGTCAGGTCAATAAGACTGCACCTTGTTAGATGGTTGCTAAAGATTAAGTACTACCTATTAAGTGTAATAAGTAGTATCTACCTACCTAAAACATAGCGTTTTTTTTTTAACTTTGAATTAAGCAGTCCGACTGGGGAATACCGCGGCCATAATAACCTCGTGTTGTGTTCCCGGCTGTGAGTAGGGTAGCCAGAGCTCACTTGAGAGTTTTTGTGCTGTCAGTGGGAAGACCAAAGGCTTATCCTGCTTTATCTTCTACACAGACGGCACAAAAACTCTCTGTTCTAACAGGGTCGGCAGCGCGAGTGTGACACCTCCTGAATGATATTCTGTGACAACAAAAGAAATGCAAAGGGTATTTTGTTGCACCACCAAGTCCTTCAAAGGCAAAAATCATTTCTTCTGCATATACCATTAAAAAGGGACTTACAAAACGTCAAGTTAAAAAAACTAGACTAGTTTAGCAAATGGACCACCGGTTCGAGACGCGGCCCCGGCCTGAGTAGACTTAGCTGTCAGACATTTCGGGCTCCAACTACCCATAACGACCGCTATAGAATAGAAAAGATGTTTTTTTGGCACCCATAGTAATCGAATTCTTAGCATGTCTCCAAGGGACTATAGTCACTTGCCACCTCTATCGAATGCTATGTTTCGCGGCTCTGCAGAAGTCTGATTCGTCTCGCGCCATATCGCTACGTTTTTCCACTGCTAATTACTACCGCTGTGCACTAACGGCCCGAGTTAGTTCCCTAAAGCCAACGCAGTTTGGGGATTGCATCCAACCTCCTACATGTACCTATAGATAGTTTTGTGTATTGACGTCATAACCCTAATATGTAAATACTAGCTGTGCCTACGGTTTTTTTTTTTGTTGATTTTGTGCCAAGACCGTCTTTGTGATCCAAGATATACCTAGATGAGCTAAGTTTGAAAATTCACTCAAATTCGATAAGCTGTTTCAACGTGAACGGGTAACAAACAATATATTTAACCTATAATGTTTGTTATTAAATTACTATATCAATGGTTTCGTCACTTTGTTGTGACCTACGAAGGTAGAGTGACAGTATTTTATTTATTTTTATTTATTTATTCTTTATTGTACACTTACATGGTATTGAAACAAATAAAAGAGATAATATGTACAAAGGCGAGCTTAACTCAAGGTTGAGTTCTCAACCAGCAAACCCGGGAGTGCACAGAGGAATTGCAGTTCAATGAGAGGCAGTCTTGTGTACATTATTAATGGAGTCTAATAATATGAGGAGACATACCAAATGTATACTGCTTATACTGTTGATTGATGGCACTTGGTGGAACTTGCTACACATCTTCAATGAAATCACTTGTACTGTTCCACATTATTATTATTATATATTTATTAATAATGTGGAACAGTACAAGTGATTTCATTGAAGACAAATGTATACTCCTGATAATATTTGCTAGCTGCTACGTTAAGTCGCGGGTTCTATTCCCGCTCAGTACAAAATATGAATATGTCTCTTTTTTGCTTTTATTTACCACATAATAATTAGTAGAGGTTTTAATTTCGGGATTATGATTTGAAAATCTTTTTTACAAATTGGTCATATCGATATGACTTCACATGGTAGACCGGAAATCAAAACTGGAACCTCTCAATCGCGATACCTATGGGTTTCTTTGAGAAGGGCTGTAAGAGGTTCCCTCACGGTCAGCAGCACGAGTGTGACGCCCCTGGAATTGCACACGCTCATAGGTCACGGTAATCACTGTCCATCAAGTGGGCTGTGTGCTTGTCTGCCACCTAAGTGGTATAAAAAAGGTCGAATTCTTAACCTACATTACTATGCTATACTGTCTAGACAATACTAATGACCTACAATCAGTAGCGTAGCTATGGGTGGGCAAAGGGTGCCCCAAGCTCAGAAGGCCCCGTGAGCTCGGCCACTGAGCCCAAATTAGCAAACCTCATACAACTAACGAACATATATCTTACATTCGGAATTATAAATTAGTTGCAACACAACTCCAATCAGGGCAACTTATTTGGTTGAACTTGTAGGGAATTGTGTTTGTGCAGTATTGTCACCTATTGTCATTACGTTTACAGCCACTGAGCTTTGGGGCCACCTGAGCCCTCAGGAGGCCCGGCTCCCTGGCTCAGTGGCTAGAAAGGCCTCACGGTGACATCTCGTACCGGCTGAAGCAGGTGATCTCCGGGCACGGGTGCTTCGGAGACTAAGTACCTATGTAGAATCCAGAAGTAACCAACGACCCAGTGCTATCACTGTGATGCAAGCTAGGCCTCAGGGCTATGCATGAGGAACGAGTGCCCGGCCGAGGTGGGTCCTCTTGGCGGCCCTAGGAGTGGGACTTTTCTCGCTCAGCGCGCTGCGTTCAGCGATGAAGCGATACACAAGCTCGTGGGCTGCCACCGCTTCCTTCTGCGAGCAAGTAATACTCGAGAACGAGGCGGTGGAGCGGGTAATCGGCACGAGCCGCGATGCACGGAGACGACCGCGGGGGTCGGAGGTCGCTCAATGACATGCCTGCGGGAGTTTTTGCAACCAAAATAAACATTAAAACATGAGGGCCCCGTATTTATTTTGCACCGGGGCCCTTAGTCTTCTAGCTACGCCACT
This sequence comes from Eilema caniola, assembly GCA_949126895.1. Lineage (NCBI taxonomy): Eukaryota > Metazoa > Arthropoda > Insecta > Lepidoptera > Erebidae > Eilema > Eilema caniola. The sequence goes on from OX421488.1 coordinate 14,377,837, forward strand.
GCCTACAATATTTGTTTGTGAGGTATACACACACACAAACATACTCACGCCTATATATCTCCGAAAGTGTAGGCAGAGGTTTATTGATACCCACGTTTCGCCAACTATGATTTTCGGGCCCACGTAATAGGGAGCGAACTTAATGCCGTCTAAATCTAGAATTGGGTATTTGACTAACTAATTCAAGTAGTTACTTTTTACTGAACGTCGAAACGGTAGGTAATGATGAAAATTTGTGACGTCATAATATTGAATAGTCAAATCATTTACTATTATAGGACTCAACCCATAAATGTAGGAGGTAGGACACGACGGTATTCCCGTCCAATTGAGCAGTCCGTCCGGCAATAGCGTGGCCATAATAACCTCATGTTGTGTTCCCGGCGGTGAGTAGGGTAGCCAGAGCTCACTGCAGAAGTTTTGTGCTGTCAGTGGGAAGACCAAAGGCTTTTCCTGCTTTACTTTCTACACTGACGGCACAGAAACTCTCTGCGATTACAGGGCCGGCCATGGTAAACATTGGCCGTGCCCACCTGATGGTAAATGTGCTTATCTGCCACCTGTATATAAAAAAAAGATTTAAAATACTTAAAAACGATAAAATGAGAACCGACACGACCTGTGATCACTTTTTTACCATTCTTAATTTAATAAGTTCAGCTAAATAATTTAAATTTTTAACAACAGGCAAATACCTACCCAATTCTATTACATGTTTTTGTTTACGATGATGTTTAGATCAGCCTAACGAATGCTCATTACTCATTAGTGGCAATTCTGTGTGGTAGTGTTCTGCTTTGTTCGACTCTGAAAGCAATGTTATGATTCCAGATTTTATTTCTTTGAATTATAATACTAACAAAATTATTTCATTTCTTTAATTTGTTTTTCGTGCGTCGTCAGTAAGCCTCGCGACCCAAATTGAAGGCCACACTTAACACTCTGGAGCGGCAGCTGTTCGACATGAGGAGGCCGGCCAGGCTCCTGCAGGAGACTACGCGGGAATCGTGCGGTCCTTTACACAGTTAACACTCTGGGGCCGCAGCTGCCCAACATAAGAGGGCCAGCCAGACTCCTGCAGGAGACTCTACGCGGGCATTGTGTGGTCCTTTATGGGCGCTCATATAGGCGGAGACCCTGAAGGCCAGGCAAGTGCAGCTGCTGCGTGCTCTTCAGCGCTCGAGGCCATCATGGGGTACGATATCTTTTCACGCGGCGAGACTTCTCGCCGATTCGCTACCGTGGATACTGGACGCGAGAGCCCTTTCAGTATTATACCAGTACCAAATGGAGGCGCGGGAGCGGGAATATGAACCCAAACCTGGAGTTATCCGGGCCTTGAGGTCCCAGTTGCATAGGGATGGTAGCTGGGTAGGGGCTACGACTTGGGCAACCACGCGCAGGTTACGCCGTAATGGCGACGATAAAATCCACCATAGGGAAGTGGCTAGAGAGGCCACACGGCAGCCTCTCATATTAGCTGACTTTGATGCTTCGGGGATTTCTTGCATTTCGGCTCCGGAAAGAGCAACGTCTGAGTGCCATCACTGTGTAGCGAGGGAGGACCCGGGGCTGCACACGTTCACTGAGTGCCCGGCATGAGAGACTCCGAGGCAGGAGCTAGTGGCGGCCCTACGAGGGGAAGTCTCCAACTCGACGCCTTGCTCACGGCGATGATACAATGGGCGAATGCGTGGGCTACGTACGGGACCGAAAGAGACTCGCGGCTTGCATGGCTCGCGACTAGAGGAGGTGACTCATACGTCTGAGGTAGCAGATTAACCACCGGCCTCCATAAGCTCGGACCTGAGGGCGACGGGTCGATCTGTCTGTTACCCCAACAGAAGTAGGCGGAAGCTGCGGCTGGATTTAGAGTCCGTGATATCCACGCCCTGGGCTTAGACTGAAAAAGTAACATAGATGGAACGCATAGAACTCATGTGTGAAGCCGCCGAAGGTTACTGGAAACCAATACAAAATACACATTAACATCCAAAAACATTTATTCATTGTCCTTTATTCTTAACATTACGTTTCTTTTTAATTAAACTAGTTGAGTCATCATGTAACTGCTGGAAGAAAGCTTTAGACGTCTTCAACGACTTATCGTCAGCTTCCGTTCCCTTCTGCGTACTCCTATGTTCGGTAACTTTACTAACAGTTTTACCACGTTGTAATTTCTTCTTTTTCCTTCTCTCCCTTTTCTTGTCAGTCTGTGTACGTTCCTCTTTACTCATTAATTCACCTCTATGTTTCTTTTTAATTTCTTCTGGAGCTAATAAATTACCGTCACTAGTTGCTATTGGTGCAACTTCTTCCATAGATATTGCTGGTGTGTTGCTTACTATTTTAACCTCTGCCTGCGGGGCTTTTGGAGTATAATGATAATGGCACAGCGCGTCTAGCTTAGCAAATAACTTGCTCATATCATTCCGGATTTGTGTGTGGGCTTCCGGTTCTTTCTCATCCTCCACATCACCAGATAACGCTTGCTTTTGTTTGAGATATTCCATTTCGTATACCTGAGCTAAACTGTGCTCGCTCTTAGCTTGGTTCAGTATTACGGGTTTGCGGAAAGCATATGCATCTTCAACTGGTTTCTCTTTTTTTTCAACATCATCCCATGCTTTATCTTTAATTCTACGTCTGATAATGTCTTCTAATGTTTCAGTAGTCTGTTCTGTAATGATTGGTGCAGGCCTACTAGTTAGATCAAAATCAACTACTTCTTCTAGCAGAGAGTTTTGTGGACGTTTCGTTGCATCAACCTCTCCTTTCAATTGCCATGGTGCTTCAGACAGTGTTTTCTCTTCTAACCTCTCAATTTGCTGCTTTAATCTTTGCTGTCTTAGTTCAAAATCAGATTTCTTTTCATCGGGTTGTTTTTTAGCTGGTTGTACCTCACTGTCATCAGAATCTTCAGAATTATCATCTGACGATTGAGTTGAAGCAAATCTTACTTTTTTATCCTTTTTCTTAGGAGTCTCATGTTCAGATTCTTCACTTTCATTGTCTTCTTCTGCTTCCCCGTTTTCTAGCTGATGATCATCTTCTTCTTCATTGCCTAAATTTTCATCCTCATCATTTCCTCCATTTTCAAAGATATTATCATCTTCATTTTCATCTTCTTCATAATCTCCATTTTGCGCATTATATTCTTCACCTTCCTGTGAGAAGAAATCATTGTACATAGCTTTTGTACCACCTTCTTCATCCTCAGAATCATTATCATCATCCAAATCCTCAAACATGTCTATTGATTCCTCACTGTCAGATCCTGCTTTTCTTCCTTCCTTTTCTTCATTAATTAAAAACTTCTCCATTTCTTGTAATTTGAAAAACTGATCATCTACTATCGATGGTTTCACTTTGGATTTGGGTATCGAAATTTTCTTCTTCCTTTTTAGACTTACATTCTCCGTTTCACTTTCTTGCTCAGAGTCTGATTGCTCCCCTTCTGACATGGGTGTCTCATGGTCTGATTCCTTAATACTATTACTGTTCTCTTTAGCTAACGTTACGGGAAATTTCAGATCAGTTTTAGTTGATATACAGTTTGCGACGTCCCACACAAGCTGATCCCAGCACTCAGAGTTTTGCAACTCAATCTGTTGCCAAATCTGCTCTTCATCGAAGTCTTCAATAATTAATTCTGGTAAAGCACTTCTCTTTACTTTTTTATCGTCCTTATTCTGTGTTTTTGTGTAATCATAAATAGATTTAACCAAGTTTTTGATATCATCTTTCACATCGGTCTGCACTTTTCGAGATTTAACTGATTTATGCTTGAAAACGTTAATTTGATTTAAAATTTTACTCAAATCTGTACACGCCATGGTTAGCACGTTCTATCTTTGTATAATTATGTAATAATTACGTGTATTACACATGAAAATTGGCTTTAACCACCATTGAAAACAATAGAAAATACAACACGCGGTTGGGTGATATGACAGTAATGGCATGACATTGACAACCGAGTACCGACTGAACTGAGATATACTTCTTTTTTTGGGTTTTATGACCTGGTGACTGGACTTTTAAGTCACATGTTTTTCTTCATTTTTTGATGATGTTTATAATGGATTGATGATATTAATGACGATGATGATGATAATGACGATCAATGAGATGATTATTGCCTCAGTAAAGTTGTGGGCGTTTACTAGAAGCTCCCTAGGGATATTTGGCTCGAACACGAAAAGTCACAATTCACTGTAATATGCCATTTTCCAACACTTGTGTGCACATAAAAATGTCAATTTTTACACATAAAACTCGAATTCACAACAATTTTGAAAAATAAAATAGCACGATGTGCCCACTCTTCTTTTCCCCCGAAACCCCTACTGAGATCATGAAGTTATAGATAAACTGAGATAGGTGGAGATAGGTATATATAGGATTTTTTATGAATATTTTTTACATGGTTACATGACCTTTAAGCCACTTTTTCATTTATATGTATCCTCATTTATTGATGATGATGATAATGAGTTGATGATGATGACGATGACGATAATTATTGAATGCTGCCTCAGTTAAGCTTCACTCAATCTAGTCATTGATCTAGTCATCCCACTCATCACTGCATCACTCACAAATCAACTTACCAGTCAAAAAACTATTCATTCATTCGAATTCATTCATTCTTCTATTATTTTGCAGAAGGCTGCTGTTATTTATATTCGTATTTTCTTAAGTAATGCTCTTTGATTATTTTTTCGTGATGATATAACAACAAAATTTAACAAAACGTAGTGTATGTGAACTTGTGAAGTTTGTCTTTTACCATTACCACGTCAAGCCACAACAGATGCGTGAAATCTAAACCTTGAAGAAAACTGAAAAGGTAAGCCAACAAAGTAACTGTATTTTCGCTTGATGCATAGATTTTTCACTTGAGTGACCGTAGCTTGCCCTCCAAAGGATATAGTTGTAAGGGAAATTGCGTTACTTTTTGTTACGACCATGCAACACAAGAAATTAAAAGCAGGAACTTAAAAAAACACCACTACAACAAGTGAAAGGTATGGATAAAAGATGAAGTATTTTCGGTAACAGAGATGAAATTTGTCACGCGGACTGCTTCGCCCTGTAAATTAAAATTTATTACCACAATATGTATGTACTCTTAATGTAGTAGACCAATATGTTACCTGTAATGTTTTGTTCTATTTTCTAGGGCTGCTTTTTTGGCTATGTGCAATATTGCCACATTTTGTAGTATTTTATAGAAGCTATTTATCATAAGCAATAGTAACAAATACAGCTAGCTATATAACCTGTGCACACAGTCATACAAAGAACAATAAATTGTATAGGTGCTCACACTTATTTAGTAAATAACATCTGCTATTGATGTATGAAGCAAACTTGCAATAAAATATGCCTATGAAAAACCTGATAAGTTCCTAATTGTTTACTAGGGCCCATTAATGCTTATACTTTTAGATGTAGTTACAATACTTAACAGAGACAGTTTATATTTAATATCTATGTAAATTTTCCTTTGTCTACAGGTACCATGGAAGGGCAAGATCAGATGGAGTTGAAGTTCAGTGGTAACAGTGAAGTGGGGGGCCTGGAGTTGTGCATTGTTTGTGGGGACAGGGCCTCGGGGAGGCATTATGGAGCTATCAGCTGTGAAGGTTAGGAAATAAGTATATTTCAACTTTTTTGATTACTTCATTTCAGTATTACTTCAGATCTCCTAGCTTATCATATGCTAGTGGTGGCATCTGAGGAATAGAGGTTTACACTATACCTCATAGAAACATACAAAATCTTGAACAAACATTACAATTGAAAATTTTTAACACTAAGAACTCCAACAGACATTGAAGAGGCCAGTCGATGAAAATGAAAAAGCCTCCGTATGCCAGCAACTCTAGGTAAACTGGCAAACCGGCCAAATTACATGGTGCAAATGAGGAACTCCCTAATAAGTGCTTCTAACATGAACATTTTTAAAAATAGACTGGACAAACATTGTACACATTTAAAAATACAAGTGCAGTATATACACATCAGCTTAGGCTGCTAGCTTAATTCTTATTGTACACACACATAACATAGTACAGTAACAGACATAAATATATTTTGATGTACAAAGGTAAATAAGCATAGTTAATTAATAATAATGGCCTTGTTAGATGCTTTTTCACACCTCACTTGAAGGGCCTGGTATTTTAGAAAAAATTGTAGGAAGATCCTTATGACCTTGCAAATCTGATTGTAAATGTATATATAGTTTTTGTTTGATTCTGTGCAATTTTGCAGTAAGAATAAATTCCGTACAAACTAATAGTAGGTACCAAACTGTTCTCCTATTTGAGTGTATAGGAATGAACCCACTTAAACCCTTTGAAATAAAATAATCCTGATGATGCAGTGACAGACACTGATTTCGGCAGCCAAAGCCATATTGTCTGAATTATTGAAAAACAAAAATATCACGATAGAAACCATTGAAGATAATTTTATTTAAATGCGTAACATTCACATATACTTCCTACAAAATTAATTAGATACAGACCAAAAACTCTGACATGTTTTTTTACTCAAAGGTTGCAAGGGATTCTTCAAGCGCTCGATCCGCAAGAAGCTTGGCTACCAGTGCCGAGGCAGCATGAACTGCGAAGTGACCAAACACCATCGCAACCGCTGTCAGTACTGCCGCTTGCAGAAGTGCCTGGCTTGTGGCATGAGAAGTGACTGTGAGTATTTAGACAGCTAGATACAGTTTTGGAGAAATCTTACCAGTTAGGTTAAAAAAAGTAAAACAAGGTACCTTACCACTTAGGAGGTTAGATAAAAGCAGGCACCACAGTAAGATCAAGTAGAAACATATTTGAAGACCTTGCCTTACTGGTGAGGTTTCTACCTTACCTTAACAGTAAGGTCTTGAAGCTGTAATCATAAGTTTCTAATTATTTTTTTTTATTAAAAGTTTCCAATGTATATGATTTATATATGACCAGAACTTCGGTAATGAAACAGATAATTTAAGCATGGAAATGATTTAAAACATTCTAACAGATCCGGTTGAAATTTGGTACAGGGATAGATCATAGTTTATATCTATTCGTCCTGATAAAAGATTCCCATGAGAAACGGAAATGGTATGAAACTTTCATTGGCTATTAAAAAACCAAATTAAATGGGACAAATATGAGTTGAAACTGCAATTACTCCGATGTTAAAATTTCCCTCCAAATAATTAGACAATAATGTTACGATGAGCAATAATTCTTGCACTGTATCACACAGCGGTTCAGCACGAGCGGAAGCCCATAGTGGACAAGAGCAAGGGGGGCGAGCGTGACGGCATGCACGACAGGCAGGCCGCCTACTCCAAGTTCTTGGGGCTGGCTGGCCAGGCGCAAGCGGGACAGGTATGTTTCTGGAGTTCTGTACTATAATGTTGAATTATAAAATTGAAGATTATTCGTAGTTGAAAAATTACAGCTAATTATTAGTGTTACACATATATTATAGATAAAAGATGGTTTATTAATTTTTTTTACTGCTTATTAGGTTTAGACAACAAACAAGCTTGGAAATGAACTGTTTGCTCAACTATGCTACTCATACAAATTATTGTGTTCAGACTCTAAAAACATATTTGTAAATAGACCAATAAAAGTCCACTGAATTTTTCGCCAGAGACCTCTCAGGTCCGAGCTGTAATGGTTTATATAGAAGAAATTATTTTTGAGGTTGTCTTTTAATTTGCATTCAGTACTAACAAAAAATATGGGAAAAGTACAAGAAGCTAAAAGCGTATGCCAGGATCGTATATTATAGCTAGTAAAAAATTGTTCTCTCTGTCTACACCAAATGTTAAAAACGCGTGATTTTTGTATGTAATATATGTTTGTATTCTACCAAAAGCGAGCTAGTTCAAAAGCACACCTCTCCTTCTAGATAAATCCTAAAGAAGAACCGACGGACGCGTTCGGTGCCGTGTCTCCCGCCGCACCTGCTATCAACTTTGCTTTGGCCGCCGCCGTCGCCTTCAACAAGAACCCAGGTAATGGACAGGGTCCTGGCGGGACTGTTGACTAGTTTGGCTGCAGGTAATTGGTTTAGTGTAGTAATTAACCTAGCAAATTATTTCTAAATGATGTTATTGAATAATAAAAAAACAATAACAATCGATTTAGATTGCTGAAAGCAGAACTTGAACCCCTGACCATTCCTTTACAGGGGCAATGCTCTGACCAACTGAGCTACACAAACACGTCTTGAGCATTCGAAATTCTACCATACAACCATCTTGGGCAATAATGGAATCATCTACCGATATAACGAGCTATGTAAAAGAAAGCTGTCTCCTATAGTTCAATTAACCTGATAGCTACTAGTAGTATTACATATATGTGTGAAAGTTTGTGAAGATTAAACTGTTGATCAGCTTTTACTCCGGGAATAGGTCCCTATTGGGCAACACACACACATTACATCACATTGACAGGCTATCTGATGCCCTCAGTATCAATTATTAATAAGGCTATATGTTTATGTGTATTAGCTCAATAATCCAAAAACTAGCTATGTAATAATACAGTAATTCCTTTCCAGTGTCCCCATACCTAGCCCCGGGTAACCCGGGAGACATCGAAGGCGCACGTCGCCAGCAGATCATGCTGCAGACGCAACTGGCCAAGAATCTCTTTAAGATGGGACAATTTGGTAAGTTATTAACTTCTTTAATATTTTAATGGGACTAAAAATTCTTCATAATGAACTCCATAGGAAACAGTGTGCTTTTGTCACTTCCAACGTCAATACGAGAGCCATGTAGTTGCAATTTAAAAATAAAAACTTACAAAATATCAATGGAATGCAAAATTTCATTTTTAACCTCTAACACCAAAACACCGTAGCTCCCGATCGGATAAACCGATTTTGATTTCGTTTTTTAGGATAATAGAGTATGACAACTAGAAATTTTATCCAGCTGATTATCGAAACAAAAGCTTGAGAGATATTGAAAACTTGTATTTTTGCAGGGGCAATAAACGAATATCTGCAGTCAGCGTACGGCGCAACGCCGCCCGAAGTACCGCTCGCGGCCTTACACGCCGCCGAGACACAGCAGACTGAAGGTAATGGTAGTTCATTGATTCGTAGTGACTGATAGATGAACGAACTTCGAATGATTAGTTATTTTGACATCTCCAACCGTGGTTAACGGGTCGTTCACAGACAAGAACACAGTTAGCGGTTAAATGATTCCTTGTTTTGTCTTTCTACTTTTCTGGTTGCTTATCCTTATATTTATCCTTATCTATATTCATTTTTAAAGGGGATCTTTAATAGGATGCGAGGCCTCTCCCATTATGTTCTTTTACCGTGCTCCAGTAAATCCCTATCAAATTATATAGACCGACCGCGAGCGCTGTACCGCTGCTAGCGCTCTCACTCTCAGCTAATGTTCTGTCTATCGCTTTTTTTACTTCGTCCCCTGTTACGTCGCGCTTACCGCTCTAGAGCGGTCTGTGTACCGCACGTGCCTGGTATGAGCCTGGTGGGTTTGCCCGCAGAGAGCGAGCCGATCCTGAGCACGGCGGGGTCGCAGCAGCTGTGCGTGTCGCTGCCGCACGCCGCGCCGCCGCACCTGCGCCTGCACGCCACGTGCGAGGCGGGCGCCAGGCTGCTGGCCGCCGTGGCGCGCTGGCTGCGGGCTGTACCGGCCGCCGCCGCCCTGCCGTAAGTGTCACTGTACGCGCCTGTACCTGCGCCTGCACGCCACGTGCGAGGCGGGCGCCAGGCTGCTGGCCGCCGTGGCGCGCTGGCTGCGGGCTGTACCGGCCGCCGCCGCCCTGCCGTAAGTGTCACTGTACGCGCCTGTACCTGCGCCTGCACGCCACGTGCGAGGCGGGCGCCAGGCTGCTGGCCGCCGTGGCGCGCTGGCTGCGGGCTGTACCGGCCGCCGCCGCCCTGCCGTAAGTGTCACTGTACGCGCCTGTACCTGCGCCTGCACGCCACGTGCGAGGCGGGCGCCAGGCTGCTGGCCGCCGTGGCGCGCTGGCTGCGGGCTGTACCGGCCGCCGCCGCCCTGCCGTAAGTGTCACTGTACGCGCCTGTACCTGCGCCTGCACGCCACGTGCGAGGCGGGCGCCAGGCTGCTGGCCGCCGTGGCGCGCTGGCTGCGGGCTGTACCGGCCGCCGCCGCCCTGCCGTAAGTGTCACTGTACGCGCCTGTACCTGCGCCTGCACGCCACGTGCGAGGCGGGCGCCAGGCTGCTGGCCGCCGTGGCGCGCTGGCTGCGGGCTGTACCGGCCGCCGCCGCCCTGCCGTAAGTGTCACTGTACGCGCCTGTACCTGCGCCTGCACGCCACGTGCGAGGCGGGCGCCAGGCTGCTGGCCGCCGTGGCGCGCTGGCTGCGGGCTGTACCGGCCGCCGCCGCCCTGCCGTAAGTGTCACTGTACGCGCCTGTACCTGCGCCTGCACGCCACGTGCGAGGCGGGCGCCAGGCTGCTGGCCGCCGTGGCGCGCTGGCTGCGGGCTGTACCGGCCGCCGCCGCCCTGCCGTAAGTGTCACTGTACGCGCCTGTACCTGCGCCTGCACGCCACGTGCGAGGCGGGCGCCAGGCTGCTGGCCGCCGTGGCGCGCTGGCTGCGGGCTGTACCGGCCGCCGCCGCCCTGCCGTAAGTGTCACTGTACGCGCCTGTACCTGCGCCTGCACGCCACGTGCGAGGCGGGCGCCAGGCTGCTGGCCGCCGTGGCGCGCTGGCTGCGGGCTGTACCGGCCGCCGCCGCCCTGCCGTAAGTGTCACTGTACGCGCCTGTACCTGCGCCTGCACGCCACGTGCGAGGCGGGCGCCAGGCTGCTGGCCGCCGTGGCGCGCTGGCTGCGGGCTGTACCGGCCGCCGCCGCCCTGCCGTAAGTGTCACTGTACGCGCCTGTACCTGCGCCTGCACGCCACGTGCGAGGCGGGCGCCAGGCTGCTGGCCGCCGTGGCGCGCTGGCTGCGGGCTGTACCGGCCGCCGCCGCCCTGCCGTAAGTGTCACTGTACGCGCCTGTACCTGCGCCTGCACGCCACGTGCGAGGCGGGCGCCAGGCTGCTGGCCGCCGTGGCGCGCTGGCTGCGGGCTGTACCGGCCGCCGCCGCCCTGCCGTAAGTGTCACTGTACGCGCCTGTACCTGCGCCTGCACGCCACGTGCGAGGCGGGCGCCAGGCTGCTGGCCGCCGTGGCGCGCTGGCTGCGGGCTGTACCGGCCGCCGCCGCCCTGCCGTAAGTGTCACTGTACGCGCCTGTACCTGCGCCTGCACGCCACGTGCGAGGCGGGCGCCAGGCTGCTGGCCGCCGTGGCGCGCTGGCTGCGGGCTGTACCGGCCGCCGCCGCCCTGCCGTAAGTGTCACTGTACGCGCCTGTACCTGCGCCTGCACGCCACGTGCGAGGCGGGCGCCAGGCTGCTGGCCGCCGTGGCGCGCTGGCTGCGGGCTGTACCGGCCGCCGCCGCCCTGCCGTAAGTGTCACTGTACGCGCCTGTACCTGCGCCTGCACGCCACGTGCGAGGCGGGCGCCAGGCTGCTGGCCGCCGTGGCGCGCTGGCTGCGGGCTGTACCGGCCGCCGCCGCCCTGCCGTAAGTGTCACTGTACGCGCCTGTACCTGCGCCTGCACGCCACGTGCGAGGCGGGCGCCAGGCTGCTGGCCGCCGTGGCGCGCTGGCTGCGGGCTGTACCGGCCGCCGCCGCCCTGCCGTAAGTGTCACTGTACGCGCCTGTACCTGCGCCTGCACGCCACGTGCGAGGCGGGCGCCAGGCTGCTGGCCGCCGTGGCGCGCTGGCTGCGGGCTGTACCGGCCGCCGCCGCCCTGCCGTAAGTGTCACTGTACGCGCCTGTACCTGCGCCTGCACGCCACGTGCGAGGCGGGCGCCAGGCTGCTGGCCGCCGTGGCGCGCTGGCTGCGGGCTGTACCGGCCGCCGCCGCCCTGCCGTAAGTGTCACTGTACGCGCCTGTACCTGCGCCTGCACGCCACGTGCGAGGCGGGCGCCAGGCTGCTGGCCGCCGTGGCGCGCTGGCTGCGGGCTGTACCGGCCGCCGCCGCCCTGCCGTAAGTGTCACTGTACGCGCCTGTACCTGAGTGTCCACGACTGTACCTGCGCTGGCTTGGTGAGGTGGGACAGGTAGGTATACCTTAGCGTGATAGGCTAACGAGAGTCCACTTTCTAAACATTACACCTACTTCTGAACTTCAAAGAGTTAACATTTTGGTCCTTCGAGCCGGTGCATTCATACGCCGTATCTCAAAACAGCACAAGAATCTAACCTGGTATCGACTTTCTGACCATTACAATTCAGAATTTCCTCGAGCGAACATTTTGGTCCTTCGACCTGGTATATTCATGCGCCGCGTCTCAAAATTTCGGCGTAGTTATTAAAAAACAACATGCTACTAACCACTAGATTAACCAACACCTGATCGAAACCCACTCACTTTGTGTCATAGTTTTAGAAGCACAGGCGTTTCCTTCTTCCTACACTCCCGGGTCCTTTAATGGGACTTCAAAAGGCATCTGATGAGGCCGTCAAGCTGAGGGCTACCATTGTAACATTGTTAATGTCTGTAATGGTGACTGCCTTCCTGAGACTGCCTTCAATTTATCATCAGGCGAGGTTCCATTCGAGGTGTCCTATATTAAAAAAGAAAAAGGCACCCCATTCTTCCTGAAACTCACTCTCTTATCCTCTCCACAGGTTCGAAGTCCAAGTGACTCTTCTCAAGAAATGCTGGCCGGAGCTCTTTGTGCTGAGTCTCTCGATGTTCTCTCAGCAGCTGTCTCTGGCCACTCTTTTACCACAGATGGTCAGCCATTTGCAGTCTGTGTTGCGGGAGCGGGCTAGCAACGAATGTGTGGATAGATCCAGTGATGTAGCTTTACCAGAGGTATGTAACAAATGGTGATATGTGAATTATCTTCAGATAATTTTATGTTGTTCTCAACTTTAAAGATTGTATTGGTTGCTTGTTACGCTTTGACGCCTAAACTACTGAAATGAGTTTAGTGAAATTTGGTACAGAAGTTTTGTAAAGGTAACCGACATCACGCGGGTGGAGCCGCGGTCAACAGCTAGTTTCCTATATCTTCACATTTTGTCAATCAATGGGTGTAGCGATGGCTTGGGTGTCTTAAGATCTTGGTAAAACCCTATTCGTCCATGGTGAAAAGGATAGAATGTCACTGATATGATATTATACTCCATTCAGTTAGGTATTCAACAAACGGTAAACAATCTTGTAGCTACTTTTTATAAAAAAACATTATTAAACAGACTAGCTTTTGCCCGTAGCTCCGCCTGCGTGGATTTCGGTTATCGCTATAATATCGGTTATAATTACGAGTTAAAATGTAACGCTATTGGTAGGAAGTTCCGACCAACAGCTTTCCCACTCGGAGCTCACTCTGACATCATATCCTATAATAAAAAATATCAGCTCCTGTCGTCTAGTGTTTAGTTTTTGTGAATAATTGTCCTGTTGTATTATGAAATTGAAGTAAAACACAAAACATTAATAAATTACAGCCCGAAACACTATTGTGTTTCTATTCACGCCACATTGACGTCACGACAAGCGCGCCAACATGGCGGTCGTTTGAAAAGCTGAGCCTACTATTTTAAAACTTAAAAAAAAACCCATATGTTGTTTGCTTGGCACAGTTTCTTTTTAATATCTATACAATTACTAGCTGTCGCCCGCGGCTCCGCCCGCGTGGAGGTCGGTTATCGCGAATCGGGGTATGAAAAATAGATGTTGGCCGATTCTCAGATCTACCCGATATGCCCACAAAATTTCATGAGAATCGGTCGAGCCGTTTCGGAGGAGTTTGTGAACGAAAACTGACACGAGAAATTTATATATTAGACTAGCTGTCGCCCGCGGCTCCACCCGCGTGGATGTCGGTTATCGCGAATCGGGGTATGAAAAATAGATATTGGCCGATTCTCAGACCTACCCGATATGCCCACAAAATTTCATGATAATCGGTCAAGCCGTTTCGGAGGAGTATGGCAACGAAAACTGTGACACGAGAATTTTATATATTAGATATATATAATCATTTGAAAATATAAAAAACAAAACATGCATATTGTCTATTAGGTATAAGATAAGATAAGATATTCTTTATTGTACACCATAAAAGTATTACATGGTAAAAAAGTATTACATGTATTAAATATAATGCACAATGGGCGGCCTTATCGCTAACAGCGATTTCTTTTTTCACTCCTATTCGCCTTAAGTTTGGGCACCAAGTTCCGGTAATTCCCAGTATAAAATCCCGCTCTCCCCCAGATATCGGCGGCGGACTACTCGGACGAGCGCGTGGCCGAGGTGGGCGCCTCGTTAGCGCGCCTGCAGCAGTTCACGGGCGCCATGGAGCGCCTGCGCCTGGACGAGCGCGAGCACGCGCACCTGCGGGCGCTGTGCCTGTTCTCGCCCGGTGCGTGCCTGACAGTATACTGTTCTACCTGTCACTTCTACGTTGTGGACTGACTGTTCTGACTGTACGAAACTGACGAGTGTGAATTATTATTTTTTATCTACTCTGATACTATAATACAAAGATGATAAAATTGAAATCAAAACTCTTATGACAAACATTACGCACAAGGCCAAAATAAAAGTTTCATTACGATACAGGTCTTGTATGGACACCTATATCATTAAATAACTTTTTAATCATAACGATACACCTATACAACCTCCATCTGGACTGAACCTCTACTTTAAAAAAAGAATCCGCCGATTCAGAAGCAAAAAAAAGAAACACGCATGCGCAAACCATGTTTGCGCCTTGGCGCCATCATTTTACATTTAAATTAAACAAAGTTTGGTTTTGTTTGTAAAATAAATTAGTTTATGTATTATAGTATGAGAGTAGATAATAGTAGTTTATGATACTGTTGCATAATAAAAGATCTTATAACACGAGTGTGTTTTAAAAAAACGAGCCGGCAGGCGAGTTTTTTTATAGTATCACACGAGTGTTATAAGACCAAGTTATGTACAGTGTCTTACACTACTTTATCTACTCTCATACTATAATACATAAACTAATTTATTTTACAAACAAAACCAAACTTTTTTTAATTTAAATGTAAAATGTTAGCGCCAAATATCGATTCCGCAACTTCGAAAAGCATCGAAAATTCATTGGTGTGTGCCATGGTAAAACCTGGGATCGAACCCGAGACCTCGTCTCAGCAGTCCAATACTCATGCCACTAGGCTACCACGGTAGAAGTATTTTTCACCTTACTCTCCAGTAATTGTTATTGTTCTCAAATAAATACTATGGCAATCAGCTTACAAAATATGCAAATAAGTTTTATTTGTAATTGCAGCATTTCGGGTCTGATAAGGCCCCTTTTTCTAGAATACTACTCAGCTCAACCTCGCTTTACGTAGTAAAAGATTGTATACACATTGACAAATTTGACAGGTTGTCTGGCAGATTGCCTATACAATTTCTCCCCAGATAAATCGCGATTCAGCCAAGTGACATTCTAAGATATAGGCCTAAGACTCCTTGACAGGAATAGTTCAGTTACCAGTGACCCTGTATACCTGCCACAAACTTGACTAAAGCTTATATTCTCTTCACAGATGGCGTACCAGACTTCCTAACTCGCAAGCTCCACGACTATCAAATCAAGGTACTCCGTTCCCTCCGCACTTGTTGCCAACAGGACGAAGACCGTTTGGCCACCCTACTGCTCCAGCTACCAGTCTTACGGTCTTTCCCGGGACCCTTCCTAGAAGACGTGTTCTTTGTAGGGTTCGTCGGTGACGTCAGCATCGATGACGTCATACCGTATCTGCTAAACGCCGAGCGCTAAATTTTATTATAAATATGCGTTGGCAAAAAATATGCGGCAAATAGATTGTGTGACTGATAGTTTGCTACAAATTGTATGTGGCTACTTCTATTAATATTTAATTTCCACCTGTGCTAATTATGCTAAGTTCCTTTTTTTAATTATGATGTAAGATGAATTGTTGTTGCTAATTGAGGATTTGCTAATGGTAGCATGTGCCAAGTAAGTGACAGTTAACTACTTCAATATGCTGCAATCTATATGTGGCAAACATTTTGCCACTAACAGTATATCAGGAATATTTATACGTTTATTTTTACTGAGCAATATTTCGCTAAATACAGCTGACTACACACAGTTAGCAACTGACTAAATTTATCGGTAGATGTCTTATGTCTTTGGCAAATCGATAAATTTAAACGTCAGATTATCTAAATTTTCATACAAAATAACATAAAAATGTATGTGATGTTTATAGACACAGCTTAACTAGCTGATTATAAATGTTAAAGACCTAGTTCTTGCAATTAGCGATGCACGTAATAAGCTTGTCACTCGACAACGTTGAAAGAAGAGAAATTATGGTTTTATCTATATGATTATATCTACCCCTTTAAGCTACCATTAAAAAAGTATCACTAAAAACTTAACTTACACAGTGGACAAGCCCTTCGCCATCAACTGCTTACATTTATGTAGATTTTGCTTCCATTACAAACAAACACAAAATTTAAAAATAATATGTTAAAATTGTTAATCTACTCTGATACATAATACAAAGATTATAACAATGAAATCAAAACTCTTATGACAAACATTACGCACAGCCCAAAAAAATAGTTTTATTACGATACAGGTCTTGTATGGACACCTATATCATTAAATAACTTTTAATCATAACGATACACCTATATAACCTCCATCTGGACCAAGAAGGTTGATCCTCTACTTAAAAAAAGAATCCGCCGATTCGGAAGAAAAAAAAGAAACACGCATGCGCAATCGATGGTTGCGCCTTGGCGCCAACATTTTACATTGAAATTAAACAAAGTTTGGTTATGTTTGTAAAATAAATTAGTTTAATACGGTTCGTTTTTTTAAAACACACTCGTGTGAGAACCGAACCTTTATTATACAACAGTATCATAAACTACTGTAATTTAACATGAGGCAAATATTTTTTAAATACCTTCAATGTACAGATACGACTGATGACCCGAGCAAATTCGTTAATTGCAAGAAATAGTCATCACCAAGCCAGTATATTATATGTATTTAAGTTTGAACGTTGGTGCTACGAAGCAGTACACATTCCCTCCATAGAGTAAGTAGTTATTTTATCTTAAATTAAAACGAATCTTAACAGAAGTCAGTAAATGTATGAAAAATTACGGCTTGTTAAGACTTTTATACATTTTGATAACATCTCTTTATACTCGTGATATATATTTCAGTATCGAAGGCGCTATATAACATAATTCCTACCAGTTTACCTTTTAGGTATGTGATAAAAAAAACAGTAGAGCAAGCTTGTAAAGTATGTAAGGATTGAGTCAAATGGTGGACTATTGTCTCTGTTTACCTCTCAGGGAAATAGGCGTGAGCATCTGTTTGTATTTGTCGCAGCCAAATAGCTTAATGAGCCGTTCAATTAACCGCCTAGGCTCTTTACTGAACGGCGCCGTTCAATTAGCGGCATGAATGGTGTTCAGCCATTTCATTCAACGGCTAAGCAAATAGCTTGGGTCGATGACGTTCAATTACTTGCCTAGCCATTCAATCAAACAGCTATTAAAATGACTTCTGCATGATATAAAATAATTACTCAAGGAACCTATCATTAATTTCCGGTGAATACATCTCTCACCCCTTCCCCCCTCCCGGAGACTCACAGCTGTGAATAATATGTATGTAATTTTCTGTCAAATTTTGGGTTGGTGCCCCATCTCACCAATGACCTGAGCATTAGCCAACCACGTTATTAAATGTTGTAATAAATGTTACGGCTGAATGTCATTCCGGCCGTTCATGGAATGGCGCCGTTTAGTTAACAGTCTAGGTAGTTAATTGAACGGCTGATAAAAAACTCGCGTTTGACCGCTATCTCGCCTATTGGTAAGTGCTGGAACTAATATCGTAAATGCAAGTGATCTCTGTATATTACCTTTAACGCGTAGACTGCTGAACTGACTATGTTAAAATTTAGCATAGAGATTGCTTATTACGTGAAAAAGTATATACTTAGATATTTCTTTATATAAGAAAATATCATACTGCCGCGATAATAGGTTTATGCGGACGGTACCGCGGGCAGTAGCTAGTCAAACAAGAGATACTGACTGCTATTTTCTGAAATAAATAGTATCCTATGAATTTTAACAAAATTGATTCAGCCATTGTCACTGACAGATTTATTTTCGTGTTTATTGTTCCACGACCTTGTCGACTTCCCATTTTCAGCCTTCATTACTGTGAGGTTTCTGATTTGATTTCCGGTTAAAGTAATATTAGGAAATCCCCTTCACAATCTATGAAATATTGTATTAAAATATTTTATGTTATGTAAATCATGTATTTAATTCGATTTGTAATCATATATTTTTAATGAAATAATTAGTTTTAATTATATTTAAAACTATTAGGTTAAGATTTAATTTTAATATTCTACTAATGTATTATAATCATTGATATGAAGAACCAGTTTTGAGTTCGTGCGGCGGAAAGAAGACTCCAGCTAATATTGGATTGCCTCAGTAACGTTGACTCTGTCACACAGCGCATGTCTTCAGCTTGATATCTTTCTAAAGTAGTTAAAACCGAAGCTACGGTTTCAAATTTTTTTGGTAAAATAGAACTTTTTGATTAAGAAAGAAAAACGTAGTGAGAAACAGTAATAAAATAAAGACTAGAAAACACTTGCTAAAGTTTTCAAACTAAAACAATCAAATAAAATATTTACTTAATGCGTGACCGCGTATGTTGCACAAAGAATAAGCATTACTGCATAAACGTTATCAAACTGTCAATCCGATCTTCGACTGAGACAAACGTTTATAAAATCAAAGAAAGTCAATCTTAGTGGAACTGTCTTCTTCCCGACGTGCCATATCAAAAACTGAGTACTGTACAGTTATCGGCAAAAATCATGAACCCACATCAAAAAGTACTAACTGGCCACGCCAATCAAAACACCAAACAAGGTCTGATCAACCAATGAAGCGTGTACAATCTATGATTGGTGTACCTCCGCCGTCGCGCCCCGCGCTTAGCACCAAAGAGACCTAAAACTCTATTTGCGCATGGTTCTTGAATTCCGCCGATCACTATACATAAGTAAAGAATTTAACCCAAATATAAATGTCACGTAACGTTTAATATGCTCAATATTATGTTCCCCGTAACATACTACAATTATATAACTTGTAAAATCATTTATACCAGTGTAAATTACATATTTTTTTAACCATAAGTGCCTTTGGACCATTACACGAATAAATTCATAATTATGTACTAAAATTTTATTCTTTTTGTTGCACAAAATCGTCACTCAAATCACTCCTTTTTCGAGTTGGAGTAGAGGCTTTCAGTCTGGTGAAGTAATTTATTATACATTTTTTTTTATATTATACATATTTGGGTAAGTAACTAATTTTCAACACTACTTGTTCTGTGTTCTCATTTGTCAAAACCAAGGCTAGCAACTTTAATTTGATTTGACTGCTGTTTGACGCCAACGCGAAGGGCGCATCGCGTTTTAATATTTTAGTTTTAGAAATTGGTGCGAATTCAAGTTTTAATGTATAAAAATGGTGAATTGTTTAAACATAACATTCTTAGACAACGTACACAAGAGTAGGAAAGTAGCATATAACATTCAATTGTGATTGTTCATGTTGTTTCCAAATCTCCTTAGAAACGAAACCTACATTAGTAAAGTCTCCACCATTTTACTGAGACAGTTATCATCATTGATCGTCATCAGCATCATCTACAACATTATCAAAAATCATTCCAACTATAAGATAATAATATAAATTAAGACTTGGCTTAAAAGGCTTGCAACCATGCCATAATTTTTAAAAAAATAACACTCGTACGACAGATTGATTTGACACTTTTGACAGACTGAAAGGATATTTCGCCTTCATTCATCCACCTTTTTTTAGTGAGACAGACAGCAGCTGAGTTTTAAACAATTACTTTTAAAATATACTTATGGCTACTAAAGTCGCAGTTGTAACAGGATCCAATAAAGGCATCGGCTTCGCTATAGTCCGAGGACTTTGCAAACGTTTCGATGGCGTAGTATACCTAACATCGAGAGATGTTGAACGTGGAAACAAAGCTATCCAAGAACTCAACAAGGAAGGCTTAAAGCCAGCGTTTCACCAGCTAGACGTCACGGATACGAAGAGTCTTGAGACTTTCCGGGACTACATCAAGAGCAAATACGACGGCATTGATATTTTGGTGAATAACGCAGCCATTGCGTTTAAAAACAGCGCTACAGAACCGGTGTCTGTACAAGCCGAACAGACTTTATTTGTCAACTACTTCTCTTTGGTATCTACATGTGATATATTGTTCCCTCTTTTAAAAGACGGTGCAAGAGTGGTGAATATTTCAAGTTCAGCCGCTCATTTGAGTTTGATACCAAGCAAAGCATTGAGACAAAAGTTTAAGGATGAAAATCTTACGGTTCCAGAACTTTCGAAGTTGATGCAGGAGTATGTAGATGCTGCTAAGCAAGGGATTCATGCAGCAGAATGGGGAAACTCTTCATATGTGGTGTCTAAAGTTGGTGTGACTGCACTGACAAATATTCAACAGAGGTTATTGAACAGCAGAGGTGAGTAAATTGCTTTTTTTATCAGAGATGTAAATGGCCCATAGAATGATATATAGATAGTTAACTCTTTATTGTACACCAACATTAGATTTAAGATTTCACTGACAAAGCTAATGCCCTTCTGGTAAAACCCCATATTATTGTTGCTTGGAAAACCATATTTTCGTCATAGGCACTAACCCTGGACTGACCAGGGCTTTTATTAAACATTATGTAGGAGTCCCACTCAAAGAACCTTATCTTCTAGGTCATCAGAACCTACAATCTATACATATATGTGGAGGGTAAAAATTTTCAAAAGGCTAGCCATTGGATATGTTGGAATATAAAATACTAGCTGTTGCTCATGGCTCATTAAATTTCATCAAAATCGGTTCAGTGGTTTCCGCGTGAAAGCGTAACATAAAGACAGACAGGCAGAGTTACTTTTGCATTTATAATATCAGTGTGGATGCAGCTAGCAATAGTTTTACTTGAAATTTAGGAGGTATATCTACAATCAATCATGTTGAATGAAGGTTATGTAATGTATTATCTGTAGTTATTATCTCAAGACCTTCAAAAATAACCTTCACAGTGCTCAAAAACAAGATAAGAAAAGAACAATAGTCTGTTATCAATATAGTAACTCTTATTTTAGTTATCATTTAATACAGGCGGGCTGTTGCATCTTTATCAGCAAAGTCTTAAATCTAAGTTGGGGTCCTTAGACCATCGGACTGCACCACATTGTAGTTGGACTTTTCAACTGCCCTAAACCCCAGAGCTGCACTACCCGCAAGCTACTTCTACTTCAGAAGTTGAAATGACCCAAACCATCGTTCTGATCACCGATTCGGTCAATGGCGTCCCCACTGGTAGTAGTAGTACTTCAGAACTTAAACTACCATTCCTTTGGTACTAAAGTAACTCACTTACACTTCTAAAATACCTAGTTGAACTATCAGTTTGAAATAGGCACTTACCAAATTACTTACTGTCCGCAGACATTAAAGTGAACTCTGTGCATCCCGGGTATGTCAACACAGACATGTCATCGCACAATGGCCCGTTAAGTATTGATGAAGGAGCCATCGCACCCCTGTTCCTGGCACTTGATGCTGACGACACTGTCCGAGGCCAATATGTATGGTATAACAAGAAGATCGTTGATTGGGATGGAGAGAAGCCTCAAGAAATTTATTAGAAAATAGGCTTGTAAGCCAATGGTAACTTAGCCTTTCTGTAAAATGTTGAATTGGATCTTACCATCATAAAAAATAACCATCTTAATAATATTGATATCTACAGGACTATGCAATTTGTTACATTAGTGTGTCGGTCAATACCATACATGGATTATTCTACTAAAAATTGTGTCCACCTGAATCTTGTGAGGGGCGGACACACGGAAACAAATTTACTGGCGTGGCTAACGTGGCTCTGGTACACTTGACATTGACGTCTCGCCATAATTAATTTTATGATACATTTTACTTGAAATCGGCAAAATAGTGGCGACGTGCTGCAGAGGCCATTTTGAAGAAGTTTCTATTTCTACTAATGATTCTGTCTACCTGAATCTGCTGGGGGGCGGACACACGGAAAAAAATAACTGGCGTGGCTTACATAGCTCTGGTACACTTGACGGCGCCTCGCCATTAATAATTTTATAATACATTTTACTTGACATAGGCAAAATAGTTGCAATTTGCTGCAGAGGCCATTTTGAAGAAGTTGAAGTTGATTATTGTACTAATGATTGTGTCCACCTGAATCTTATGAGGGGCGGACACACGGAAGCAAATTTACTGGCGTGGCTAACCTGGCTCTGGTACACTCGACGGCGCCTTGCCATTAATAATTGTATGATACATTTAACTTAAAATTGGCAAAATGGTGGCAATTTGCTGTAGAGGCCATTTTGAAGAAGTTGAAGTTTATTATTCTACTAATGATTGTGTCTACCTGAATCTCGCGGGGGGCGGACACACGGCAACAGATTTACTGGCGTGTTAACGTGGCTCTGGTACACTTGACATTGGCATCTCGCCATTATTAATTTTAGATTCTAGATTCTATGAAACATTGGTTACTAAAGCTAATAGCACGGGTGGAGTCAAGAAACTCCATCACTATCACAAATCCGTCTTTATCAGAAAACTACCGAGTTGCTGATTCGCAAGTTGCCATTGCAGTGTCTGGTGAGTGAAAAATTAATTACGCTTATGATGGTACAATCCAATTCATCAATTTGAACATACGAAGGGATAAACTACGCTACTGTAATTTTATGTGAAGGGCACAAATGTTATTACTTGTTATACGGAATTTGTTACTATTTTTATTTAATATAATAAAAATGATTTTTGCTATCACAATTCTTTCATTCTTTAAATTTACACCTTTTTGATAGTTCGAAAAATATACCTATACACTGCCTAAACTGGCGATGTTCAAGACAAAGACGGTCCTGTAAGTTAGTTAGCAGTAATTTTAAGCAAAAGGTAAATCTGATTAAGGTACATTAGTGCTCATACTTGTACAGTGGCGAGGGGTCTCTATAACACAATTCCTACCGGTCTGCCAATGGGTAGCATGACAAGCTAAATCGATCGGCCTAAGTTTTCGGACGCGGCGAGTCTTCATCTCTCCCGGTCCTGATCCCATAACTGAGACCATGCCTTTGCAATTTATTTAGGGATACAAGGAGTAAAAGTTTCTACCAAAATACATATTAATTTAAATCTACCCGACAAAAAATATAATACATTTAGGAGATTTAAGAAAAGTCAAGGTTATTCAAATAAGTAATTTAATTAAACAATATACATCTTAGAGATCAATGCAAATAACAGCTACTTAAATAAATCAATAAATAATATCTACTAAACTAGACAAAAATATATCATAGGAACACTATTTTTCTAAGCACTACTCGTCTAAACAGTTTTTTTTTGTAAGAATAGTTTGTGAACCAATTTTTGGGTTCGGGGGGCTGTTTGCTGAAACACAGACTTCAATTTTAGTTCAGCAACAGTACCTTTATATTATACCATTGTATGGTAAACGTATTGAGAGGATGGAGCAATGCGATTGGCGCCTACCTACTGTAAACCTGTGTGTATGTGAAGTCGGCCAATTGCAATGCTCCGTTCTCTCAATACGATTACGATAGTTGTTTATGAAAAAAGACAGACACTTTTATAGGAGTCTTTTTTTTACTTTTTAGACCATCTATACACAATTCCTTCATGGAGGGAGGAGTTATCAACTATAGACTGACTTTAACTGCTGCACCGCGTCTTAGGTATATGCGCGGCTAAACGGGGGAGTATCGACCATCAGATCTGGTCAGTTCGCCGCCAGCGCTCACAGGGGTAGGTATCGCGCTCGCTGTTGCTCTTTCTCTCTCTTCACTTTATCCCCCGCCACGCGCAGCTAAGGCGCGGTACAATGGTCACAGTTAGTCTATAGATGAGTTATAAAGAGTTCTACCATAGAAATCCCTTCATTTAATTTATGCAGTGTATGGGTGGCCGTACCTAGACGAGTACAGCTAATTACAACAATTATTTATTATATTACCAGTCACGACTTTATACCTTCTTACAGAACAATGGCCAAGTATAGGAGGACCGGAGGCGGTGATGAAGTTTACCTTCTCTTAACTCTTCATGATGCATTGAATATTAAAAAAGGTTTCGCTTATTTCCGGTAACTTATATCTACATATTTAAACACAGAATATAGAATTGAGACGAGGTATATAAGGGTTATAACCAAACCAGTTCTCCTATGTACAGTGCCCGGGTTATGTGTGAGGCCGGAGATATCTTTCTTTCCACTGGTATTGTCAATCGCCATGGAAAGAGCAGAGTATGTAGCTGCTCTCCATGGGGATTGACAATGGTCAACTGCCTGCAGCGGCTTTTTAAAACAAAATATAATTAACCATGATTCAAGAATGACACATACATGAGCAAAATGTTCATAGTCACTTGAAGGTATAGGAGAGGCAGATTCGCGACGCAAGGCTGGGCGAACCTTCTCGCAACTATTTCTAGTAACAAATTCCGTCAGCTGCCAGCCAGTTTCAGTGTCTATCTAGTCTAGCACTGCGTTCAACAGAAGGGTTAAATTTAAAACCGGAGACTGTACTTAAGCCATTGCCATACACAACCACCTACACCCTCCACCCTCTTTACAATCCTATCAGTCATTCCCTCATCACCTGACCATGATACGCCCGGTATCTTTCAAATACACTCTGCCTACTTACTTTTCTTATACATAAATAAGGAAGCCTGAATAATATTATAAACGTACTACATATCCACGTAATCTGATAAATAAATAATTAGCTATTTACATTATACCTAGAGACCTATGGCCAGCCAAGATCTTAGGTGCCTAAGACAACCTCACTTGCAAGCCTGTACAGTCAGCAAACAGAACGATTTTTACTAGCAAAGTACCCAATCTAAATACCTTGGTTATCCCCCTTCCTGTAGACAAATCGTTGTGATATTTGATACACACCTTTAGTTGGGACGATAATACAAATAAAATTATTAAAACAGTTTAGTATTAGAGTCTGGTTAACGAAAGCGTGACCTAGGAAAAAGCGGGAAATTCGAATAATCTTTATGTGGTATCACTGACTACAGGAGAATAATGTTTTGATACTTGTGTATATACAACATCAGTATTATTATATTTATTATGTATTACAAGTATCAAAACATTATTTCCTATTGTAGTCAGTGATGAACACAGCTTATTTGAATTTCCCGCCTTTTCTCAGATCACGCTTTCGTTAGACAGACTCTAACATCATTGGTAGGTATTAGGATCATTTTGAGTACTTTGCTACGCAAGATCGATCTGACGCTGAATCTACACCTACTCATAGACCAACGAGACTCTGTCGCTTTCCCCTTGGTGTTGGAGAACCAGAGCAGTCGCTTCCATAAAAACCAAAACTAACCTACCTTGGCGAGAAAATAAATAATTAAGCAGAAACGTATGCGCAATTATTTGTACATGTGTGTTACAGTGCAAGCGTAACACGCGATTGATCATTGATCAATTTGTTGATTAATGATCAATAGTCGCTTTTAGATACTGAAATATCTGTACCTACATATAAATAGCATTCTTTTTTATACAAATACAATATTATAACTTGAATTTTTAATATATAGTAATTTACCTAATATCATATTTGAAACAGAAAATGCGTCTTGTAAGCTGCTATTGGTAAAGAAATGTTTTTCGTAGGAAATACTTGTAACATCTATCTATCTAACTTTAGTTTTGTCAAAGAAACGGTTTTTTGAGGACACCTTAGCTAGAATATATTACACACAAAGTTACAACCATCACAAAAATAGAAAAATATTGCTATAAGAATTGGAAGAATTACAAATTTGCTGTAAATTTGGCGCAGTGGAACCATAAATATCTTAGCTTTATCATTTTCAAATTCTAAATTATTAGTTAAGTTACCATTGTGATTGAAGCTGCTTTACGAATTATTTTTACAACTATGAATGGGCGAGTCGGTACTAGGCGAACGTTCTTCGATCAAATCGAAGACGTTTTAAGTAAAGGCCAGGTTAAAAGCACCCAGAACCGACGCGCTTGTATGAAAACGCTTATGAAAGTAGGAGAAGCGAAAAATGTGTGTCAAGATCGTAGCAAGTGGAAAGAAGTGGTCTCTGCCTACCCCGATGGGAAAAAGGCGTAACCTTATGTATGTATGTATGTTAAGAAAAACAAATTCTGCGTGTTATTCTTGCTTCAACAAGACCAAAATATAGTTTGTTTAGCAACTGTATTTGATTAAAATACCAAATTAATGTCACTCTGAATAATGCACCTACTGAATTTATCTCTGCAACACTTTTGATTGCCTGGTAGAGAATGAATGCCTACGGCATTAAGTCCGCCTATGTACTTGTGCATTAGTTCAATGAATAAATAAATCATTAGTAAAAATAAATGGTGATTCTCCGCGGTGGTATTTTAAGAATACAAATACATAATTGAATTTTATAGCAATTAGTATGTGAACTTCTAATAAAAAACTGCCCTATAGACGGTAAGTGATGGAGAATTTCTACTATCTAAGGCGTGTTTATATTCCAAACGGTTAGCTACTTAAATTAAACACAAACAATGTTTATGTATGTCTTCATATTATACATATATTTTACTAGCTTTTGCCCGCGGCTCCGCCCGCATGGATGTTGGTTATACCGAATTTCATCAAAATCGGATCAGTGGTTTAGGTGTGGAAGACGGTCGAACATTTATAATATTAGTATAGATTGAAAAACTAATTTTTTTGATATTTTTCTATTTAGAAACTCATTGTAATGAACTGAACTGAAACTGAAATTGAACAGTGGTTACGGTTTAACGGTTGAATAACGGGTTTTAGTCTTAACAATGAATGAATTAACTAGTGAGTTTATTTGCTTAATGTGTTTTTATAAAAAGCTGCTATAAGATTGTTTACCTTAAGTACCAAATTGAATGGAGTATATGTAACTTAATTGGACAGAGTTTTCGCCCTAGAAACAGAATGTTCGCGGGTTCAAATCCCACCGAGAATGTTGATTTTCTGATCTCTGTTAAAAAATCTAACAAGTCCTAACTCGTATTAGCATCAACAAAAGACTGAAACAAGGGCACGGACATTTCATCATCCTCTCCATCATCACTCTCTCTCTCAACCTTAATACTGACCTCCGACTCTTGTATTAACAATGGATCACTGTCAACATCAGCATTCTTGCTCGCTATTGAAGGCTCCCAGTTAGGTTTCACAACATGTATGTTATTTTGTGGAATTCTGTTCTGCTTGTTGAGTTTTCTTTGAGCTTTTATCTGAGCTCTTGTCATGTTGAGGTGTTTGAGCTGGTAATGGACTTTCACGTAAGGTTGAGTTTTGAAGAGTAGTCCGCACTCGTTGCAGGGGTACATCTCGTTTGAATGGCTTTTCTTGTGGCGGTTCAGGACTTGTTTGTTCTGAAATTAATTTTTAACATTATAATTTTAATGAGAGGGGTCCTTCAATTTTAGGTGTTTGAATAGGGGTAGCAATTGTACTAAGTGTTTGGCGATGGATGAAATGGTTTTGGATATTATCCCAAGACTTTTAATGACCGGAGCTTAAGACATTTCTTTTTCCCTGCGTGTTTGGTGAACCAACTCATTGCCTGTCCTCTCTGCTAATCAAAGAGACACGGGGAAAGCCTTCAAGCGACCCTCTACAGGGCTGCTCGTATGTCAACCGGAATTCGCTGTAGATGGCAGCATTATCTATTTCGACAGGGATGTGTTGCCATTTCTCTTGCCCAAGGACTCATGGAGGTTTCGGACCAAATTACAGTGCAATCCATAGCTTGATACTAAAGGGTTCACTTCACTAGTTGATTAGTTCTTTTATTATTTTTTTGATGTACCAGTTTGTGCACACGCTCGATCTATAGGACATTTATGGGTAAGAAAGAAAGAAAGAGAGAAAAACAGTCTATTACACATTAACACTAGACACCGAAATATCAATTGTAATACCAACAAAAAACAAATAAAATAAAAAAGAGTATAAACAGGTAACCGAACAAAAAAAAAAGATACCTAAGTATCCGCGCGCCCTGCCACAGTGAATCAGCAAGACGTCTCGCTGGGCATGCCGCGCTAACGCGAGGTGAGTACGCAAGTGAGGCTATCGTACCGTGAAGGCCTTCCCGCAGTGCTCGCAGGCGTGGTCGCGCGGCGGCGGCTCGGGCGCGTGGAAGCGCGCGGCGTGCGAGCGCAGCAGCGACGGCGAGCGGAACACGCGCCCGCAGCCGCACGCGTGCCCGCTGCGCACCCCGTCCGGCGCGTGCGACCACGCGATGTGCGAGCGCACCTCGCCCTTGGTCAGGTAGTAGCGCTGGCAGTGGTCGCACTGGTACCTGAGGGACAACATCGCTTTATTACTACTGCTAGTGCCAGTGGGGACGCCGTTGACCGTTGAGCAGGTCGTTTCCCCTCCGACCGGTCCTATAAATACGCCAGTGACTCAAAATTCAGAGAAGTCGTCGACGAGGAGAGGTCTACGCACTCGTCGCCGCTCGGCCCTGCGCCACTGAAGATGTCGACCGCAGTGATCGACGAAAAGTCTGGAATGCAAGTTTCATATGGACCACGGCCAAACAGCCCCGAAGTGGTATATTCTACATGCAACGCTGGCCGTGAAAGCCTAAATTCGTAATTCAGGCACGACCAGACCAATGCAAATATAATACCCATATTCATGCATACAAATATTTGCACAGAGCGGGGATTGAAGCTAGCGTAGCGGCCGTGTTCAGTACCACTACGCTACAGAAGCTGTCAATTTTAATGCTAACTGTTATGCCTTGATCACACGTACTCGGCCAAGTGCATTGACTCGGTGCGTGTGATCAAGGTATTAGTCGCGGCTCCATCTTCTGCAACTCATGAAATCCTATTTCAGGATAAAAAGTAGTCTAAAAGTAGTCAAAACAATGTTGTTTTGAAAAAACAGATTTGTACTGTGCGAATAAGCAAAAAGATTAAGATGACCATGCATTTTTATCATTGAGGTACGCGTCTACTTTATAATATCCCTTTTCATTAAACACTTTTTTACTTCTATTTCAAACTTATTCAGTGACATGTCAACCAGATCCTGAGGAATTTTATTAAACATTTTTATACTGTTACCTAATAACGAATTACCAACCTTATGAAGTCTGAGCTCTGGCACTACAAGTTTATTTTTATTTCACGTATTGCAATTGTGTAAGTCAGAATATTTTTTTAAAGAGATCTAGGTTCCTGCGTACATATAAGACATTATCGTAAACATATTGGCAAACAACTGTTGAAATATTAATTCTTTAAATATTTTTCTCAGCCTGTCGCGGGGTCTGAGGCTACAGATTGCTCGTATCTGTAATATGAAAATAGTCTCAATATCGGCAACTGAGCCCCACAGCATCAGACCATACGACATAACGAATATGAAAGTAGCTAAAATAAACTAATCGTGCCGTTTCCTCATCAGTAGGTAACTTTATTTTAATATTTATAATAGGCAGCTGAGCTAAGTCTTCCTGCCAAGGCTGTGATGTGAGAACCCCATTGCAGTTTACTTTCTAGAGTCATTCCAAGAAAAACTGTGGTGACTTTTGAACAGATTCATCGTTCATCGTAATATGAGTATTTATCTTACATTAGGCATAGTAAACTTTACACATTTTGTTTTCTTCGCATTGAGCAGCAAGTTGTTACTTACGAACCAATGCCATATTTTAGATCGGGTGTGTTATTCACATCGTCAAGTAATACTTTATGTCTGTCAGTTTTTAAAATTAATTATGCTTCAACAGCAAATAATACTATTTCACAAAGATTTTTAGTGAAGTGAGAAAGATTATTTACATATATCAAAAATAAAAGGGGTCCTAATTTCGAGCCCTGGGGTACTCCCATGAGTAATGGAGCGCCAGATGAGTAAGTGCCACTAATATCGACTACTTGTACTCTGCCAGTGAGGTGAGATTTAAGCAAGCTAAGAGAACTGTTAGAAACACCGTAATAACCTAATTTTAGAAACAAAGTCCCATGATCAACACAATCAAAAGCTTTTGATAGATCACTAAAGATACCGATGGCATCCTGCTTATTGTCCCATGCATTAAATATATGTTTAACGAGTTCAACTAGTCTTTAGAGAAACCATGTTTATCATAAAGTAACTTATTGTAAGTGAAATGTGAAAGCAGTTGATTAAATATAATTCATTCAAAAAATTTAATAAGTATGGAGATGGACCTAAAAATTTGAAGGATCACTTTTGTCCCCGGCTTTGAATAACGGAATGATTTAAATGTACTTCATAAGAGAAGTTAAATAAAACAAGGAAGTGCATTTGTTAGAGACAAATAGACACTATCTGCCTTCAAAATGTTGTGACCCATAGTGGAAAATGTGACTTTAGCCATCAATCGAGCCACTCACTTCTTGGTCCTGTCGCTGTGCATGCGCCGGATGTGGCGCTTCAGCATGGCGCGCGTGGCGCACACGCGCAGGCACAGGCCGCACGTCACGTCCGGGGCCCTGCACGGACAACATTCATAATGATCATCGAGCTAGAGCAATAGGCTCCTCGTCTACATTCTAAACTAGATTACTATTAACCATCTTCAATGAAAATACTTGTACTATTCCACATGATTTATTATTATCCTGACCGGTTTCGCCTTACGGCAGTATCAAAGGTTAATGCCGTAAGGCGAAACCGGTCAGGTCGTCAGTACAAGTATTTTTGAAGATGTGCAGCAAGTTCCACCAAGTGCCATCAATCAACAGAATAAGCAGTTACTTTTAAACGATTTAGAAAAGGAGATGTAAATGTTACTACCGTGATATGCCAATAATTACTGCCATAATTTCAACAACCCCTAGATGACTAATTTATTGACATATCTCGATAAAATGTAGTGTAGCCACACTTCATGCAGTAATTTGGAACACTGAGGTAGTGCTGCGCGAGCACGTGGCGCGTCTTGCAGACCTGGCCACAGCGCGCGCAAGGCACGTCGGTCACCAAGTGTGCGGCCGCGTGCCGCTTGAGGCACGACTTGTTCTTGTTCATTGGGCATAAGGGTGTGACTCACTCGGTATACTCCTCGTGGTGAACACTGAGGTAGTGCTGCGCGAGCACGTGGCGCGTCTTGCAGACCTGGCCACAGCGCGCGCAAGGCACGTCGGTCACCAAGTGTGCGGCCGCGTGCCGCTTGAGGCACGACTTGTTCTTGTTCATTGGGCATAAGGGTGTGACTCACTCGGTATACTCCTCGTGGTGAACACTGAGGTATTGCTGCGCGAGCACGTGGCGCGTCTTGCAGACCTGGCCACAGCGCGCGCAAGGCACGTCGGTCACCAAGTGTGCGGCCGCGTGCCGCTTGAGGCACGACTTGTTCTTGTTCATTGGGCATAAGGGTGTGACTCACTCGGTATACTCCTCGTGGTGAACACTGAGGTAGTGCTGCGCGAGCACGTGGCGCGTCTTGCAGACCTGGCCACAGCGCGCGCAAGGCACGTCGGTCACCAAGTGTGCGGCCGCGTGCCGCTTGAGGCACGACTTGTTCTTGTTCATTGGGCATAAGGGTGTGACTCACTCGGTATACTCCTCGTGGTGAACACTGAGGTAGTGCTGCGCGAGCACGTGGCGCGTCTTGCAGACCTGGCCACAGCGCGCGCAAGGCACGTCGGTCACCAAGTGTGCGGCCGCGTGCCGCTTGAGGCACGACTTGTTCTTGTTCATTGGGCATAAGGGTGTGACTCACTCGGTATACTCCTCGTGGTGAACACTGAGGTAGTGCTGCGCGAGCACGTGGCGCGTCTTGCAGACCTGGCCACAGCGCGCGCAAGGCACGTCGGTCACCAAGTGTGCGGCCGCGTGCCGCTTGAGGCACGACTTGTTCTTGAACACGCGCCCGCACTCGTTGCACGATACAGGGACCTTCACCGTGCCTGTGCGGACTTCTTCGTTGTGGGTTCTGGGGGGGAATTACATGAAAATAATTAAATAATTTCCATCTATACTAATATTATGAAGCTGAACACATGCAAACAAACAACAAATCCGACAGATTCCCAATCATTATTTGTAAAGGTAAAAAATACGGGGTTACCAAATATATCATGGATTAAGCCGGAGCGGGTCGGCTAGTGGATCATAAACTAGGGATACAACTGGATGGAGAAGTAGAAGTTCTGTTCCTGTGTGCTTCTAAAACAAAACATTACAAGTAAGTGTAATTAAACTTGCCTAATATGCGACCGGTACCAGCCCCTTTCGTGAAACACTCTGAAGCATACGGCACACTCCAGACGGTGCGGCTTGGTGTGATACTGTTCGACATGCCTCTTCAGGTACTGCGGGCGCCTGGAAACAAGGCACAGGCTGTAATATAGTATGTATTGACTATTGAACCTATGAATTTGGACAATAAAACAACAGCCTTTTTTTAATCGGAAATCCTCTCAGATGCCCGTTGGAGCTGGTGGAGGTGGTTATGTCGGACTCGAACCGACTTAAATCGCACGTCGTCTTGGGTCATCCAATGGCGCGGGTTAGGTTGCCTCTGGCGTATTCCTCGCGCACCCCGTATAGCCAACATAACAACCTGGCATAATTTTGCACACTAATTTGGATAAGACACTATCTTAATCAAAGATGAAATATTAGTCTTAATATGTCCTGCGGCCTTCTGTTACACTTATTCTTTTTCTCAAACATGCTTGGAAATTTCTTTCGAGATAAATCGAAATTGCTGTACAGGCGAGCAGCGGCCGGCAAAAGTTGTATGAAAATCCATATCTGTCGTGTTTCAGCGGCCAAATAAATTACTATGTAAACTCATATCTGTCGTGTAATTTAAAAATGGAACCATCTTTTACTCCAAACCATGGCAACCAAGGAGGTAACTTATCCAAGGCATTATTTAAATACAGATCTGGCTTGCAAATATAATGCTGTTTATTAAGAAAAATAAAAAAAAATGAACATTTCGCCGCGTGAAAATAGTACATTACTGCCGCGGCCGTCAAGTGTAGTGTTGACGGACGATCGTGAAGTATGCGGGCCGAGGCGCAGCCGAGGCACGCATTACGGAGTCCGGCAACGCACAGTTGTGGCCAAGGCTTGTATAGTGCTTTTCTCAAACAATGCGCGGAAATTAAAAACTAAGTAGTGTCTAGGCAGAACATTTTAGTTACCTACTTTTCAAAATCAATGACGAACAACGTACAAAAGTAATTTCCACGCGGCGAAATGTTCTTTTGTTTTTTATTTTTCTTAATAAACAGCATTCTATTTGCAAGCTAGTTCTATATTTAAATAATGCCTTGGATAAGTTACCTCCTTGGTTGCCATGGTTCGAAGTAAAAGATGGTTCCATTTTTAAATTACACGACAGATATGAGTTTACATAGTAATTTATTTGGCCGCTAAAACACGACAGATATGGATTTTCATACAACTTTATCCGGCCGCTGCTCGCATGTACAGCAATTTCGATTTATCTCGAAGAAGGTTGTCAAAATAATGTTCACATTTCCAACCATGTTTGAGAAAATTACTGTTGTTCGTTGTTCGTCATTGATTTTGAAAAGTAGGTAACTAAAAAGTTCTACCTAGATACCACTTAGTTTTAATTTCCGCGTATTGTTTGAGAAAAGCACTATACTCGTACAAGCCTTGGCCACAACTAAACCTCCAAGAACTGGCTGAGAGGGTTCGCCAAGAGTCCTCTAGAGTTCTACAGCGGGCCAAGCCACCGAGGAGCAATATCACAGAGAAGGAACGGAAAGCCTTAAAGTACATAAGAGCTAACAAGGATATTGTTATCCTGAAAGCTGATAAGGGCAATGCCACAGCGGTTCTTAACACCCAGGATTATGAGACCAAGATCAAGGATCTTCTTGACCCCGCTACCTACAAGGAGATTCCAAAAGACCCAACGGCAAGAATCCTGAGACAGGTAAACAACCTGATCAAGGGTTCGTCTATTCCATAAGAAACGCAAAGCTTCATCAAGAAGTCTGAAGCTCTTCCACCTAGGTTGTATGGGTTACCAAAGATCCATAAGCCCTCAGTATCGCTCCGGCCCATCGTGAGTACTATTGGCTCACCCACTCATCCAGTCTCGAAGTATCTCACCGGACTGCTTCAATAACATGTCGGATCATCCTCGTCATACATCAAAGACTCTCGCCACTTCGTGGAGAAACTCAAGAATCTAAAACGACATCCGGACGATCGTCTAGTCAGCTTCGACGTCGTTTCTCTGTTCACGAGAGTTCCAGTCAGGAAAGCAATGTCGCGTATCCGACCACTCTTCTCCAAGGACATCGCAGATCTGTTCGAGTTCGTGTTGACGACTTCCTACTTCCAGTGGAACAGCACGTTCTATGAGCAAGTGGACGGTTTAGCCATGGGAAACCCCATCAGTCCGATAGTCGCGAACTTTTACATGGAATCATTTGAAGAAGATGCTCTGGAAAGAGCTCCCAAGAAGCCTAAGGTCTTGTTCCGCTACGTGGACGATACCTTTGTGGTTTGGACTCATGGGGACTCGGAGCTGACTTAGTTCCTGAATCACCTAAACAGCATCCATCCGAACATCCAATTCACCATGGAAGTTGAGAAGAACGGGGAGCTAACATTCCTAGATGTCCTAGTATCCAAAAAAGAAGATGGCAGTCTTGGTCACCGAGTCTATCGAAAGCCGACACACACAGACCGTTACCTACACAAGGACTCCAACCACCATCCCAGACAAAAAATGTCAGTTATCAAGACACTGGTCCACCGAGCTAAGACCATCTGTGAACCTCAACACCTACAAAACGAGTTACGCCACTTGGACATGGCCTTCCAAGCTAATGGATTCTCTGCACAGGAGATACGGAGAGCTCTTCACCCAAAGAAAGCTTCGCAGACAAACCAGGATGGGGAAAAACCTGCTCCGATAGGGAAGACTTTCTTGCCATACATTCGTGGCATTACAGATTGTATCGGAAGACTGCTAGAAGCTTATAACATCAAGCCGATCTTCAAGCCCACGACGCAGCTACGGAATTTTCACCGTTCGGTCAAGGACCCACGTGATCCACTATCGTCAGCTGGAGTTTACAGAATCCCCTGCTCATGTGGCGCGGTATACGTGGGCACAACCCAAAGAAGCATCAAGACCCGCCTGTCGGAACATGAACGTAATTGCCGCCTCTGCCACTTCGACAAGTCAGCGGTTGCAGAACACAACCAATAGGATGGGAATCATACCATCGAATTTCAGAACACGAAAGTTCTAGCTACCACTACACATTTTTTCCCGCGTATACTTCGAGAAGCCATCGAAATATTCAAGCATCCCAACAATTTCAACCGAAAAAAACGAGGGATTTCAGCTCCAAAAAGATTGGTACCCAGTATTGAGAGCCACTCGGTATCACATTGCAAACGACCAATCAGGATCGAGTACGTCCGCGCCACAGCGCTCGACCAATCAGAATCGAGCGAGTCGATTCCCCGCTCCGACCGTGCCTATAAATACGCCCGTGATTCAAGACTTTGCATCATTTGCAACTCGGCCGCCGGCGAGGCAAGGTCTCCGAAGTCGTCGTCGCCCGGCCCTGCGCCACTGAAGATGTCGACCGCAGTGATCGACGAAACGTCTGGAACGCAAGTTTCATATAGACCACGGCCAGACAGCCCGGAAGCAGTATATTCTACATATAGATGAAATTGTTTGCCTTTTGTAGGAGTCTAATGGCATAAGAAAGAGGAATCTATGATCTATCATCACCTAACCGCAGATTCAGTGAGGAATACCCGAATACTAACTTGAAACCCCGTCCGCAGTGGTCACACTCGAAGGCCGTCCCCACGTGGTCGGTCATGACGTGGCAGGCGGCGGTGTCTTTGTCCTTGAAGCGCGTCCAGCACAACAGGCAGCGGTAGCGGCGATAGTGCCGCAGCTTGTGGCGGTATAACATGTCGGCGGTCTTTAGGTGGGAGTGGCAGAGGTCACACTCGTGTTCACCGGCTTCCTGGAGTGTAAAAAATACCTTTGGTTAAGGCCCATTCTAGTAAAATACATACAAAAATAGATGTTACGGTGGTTTGGATTTGACTTTAATGTCGGATAAGTGATTGGTTTTTCTGGCAGAAAATTCTGACTAACAACCGTCTAGAAATATGCCAGTAGAAGGCATCGGGTTCACAACTATTTCGGAAATTCAAAAAACCTGAGTTAGTGAATTTATGGATACATTGGAGAGGGACGCCACAAGTAACTTTCAGCCCCGGTTCAAAAAAATCGTAGATCCGGTGCTGACGGACATACTAATACCTTATATATTCCTCTCCCTCTTAATGCTATGAGCCGTAGGTAGTCCCTATAGGCCTGCTCCAGCACGTACCCGACGGCGCAGTCGCGACACACGTGGCACATGTGCTCCGCGTGCTCCACCTGCTGCTCCTCCTCCGTGATCCTTAATGCTATGAGCCGTACCTTGGAGTGCACCTTCATGTGATCCCTGTAGGCCTGCTCCAGCACGTACCCGACGGCACAGTCGCGACACACGTGGCACATGTGCTCCGCGTGCTCCACCTGCTGCTCCTCCTCCGTGATCCTTAATGCTATGAGCCGTACCTTGGAGTGCACCTTCATGTGGTCCCTGTAGGCCTGCTCCAGCACGTACCCGACGGCGCAGTCGCGACAAACGTGGCACATGTGCTCCGCGTGCTCCACCTGCTGCTCCTCCTCCGTGATCCTTAATGCTATGAGCCGTACCTTGGAGTGCACCTTCATGTGGTCCCTGTAGGCCTGCTCCAGCACGTACCCGACGGCGCAGTCGCGACACACGTGGCACATGTGCTCCGCGTGCTCCACCTGCTGCTTCTCCGTGATCCTTAATGCTATGAGCCGTACCTTGGAGTGCACCTTCATGTGGTCCCTGTAGGCCTGCTCCAGCACGTACCCGACGGCGCAGTCGCGACACACGTGGCACATGTGCTCCGCGTGCTCCACCTGCTGCTTCTCCTCCGTGATCCTTAATGCTATGAGCCGTACCTTGGAGTGCACCTTCATGTGGTCCCTGTAGGCCTGCTCCAGCACGTACCCGACGGCGCAGTCGCGACACACGTGGTACATGTGCCCCGCGTGCTCCACCTTCTGCTCCTCCTCCGTGATCCTTAATGCTATGAGCCGTACCTTGGAGTGCACCTTCATGTGGTCCCTGTAGGCCTGCTCCAGCACGTACCCGACGGCGCAGTCGCGACACACCTGGCACATGTGCTCCGCGTGCTCCACCTGCTGCTCCTCCTCCGTGATCCTTAATGCTATGAGCCGTACCTTGGAGTGCACCTTCATGTGGTCCCTGTAGGCCTGCTCCAGCACGTACCCGACGGCACAGTCGCGACACACGTGGCACATGTGCTCCGCGTGCTCCACCTGCTGCTCCTCCTCCGTGATCCTTAATGCTATGAGCCGTACCTTGGAGTGCACCTTCATGTGGTCCCTGTAGGCCTGCTCCAGCACGTACCCGACGGCACAGTCGCGACACACGTGGCGCATGTGCTCCCGCGCGCGCACGTTCTCCGCGTGCTCCACCTGCCGCTCCTCCTCCGTGATCGTCACTATCTGGATGTTCTTGGTCACGTCGTACGAGTACATAATGTACTTTTCTGGAAATTGTAACTTGGTGGGTAAGGAGTCAGCCTTATGATTGTGACGTACTGGGTGCAAAGTGAATCTTGGAACAATGTGAATACATTTGTAACACAAACAATTAGCTTAGCTGAAGGGGCTATTATTGGTTTTTCCAACGAGGACAGCAGCGATCGTGAGGATGATCTATCCTTCCTGTGTAGGCCATTTCAGCCATTTCCCCTTGATCGTGCATGTTGAGTGTATAGAGGCACATTAGGTGGCTTAAACAATATCTTAATGGTTTAAGCCACCTGCAAACTAGTACACTTACTAATAAATTGACGAGTAAATTTAGGGGAATTGGGCAAAATGGCCCACACTAAAGGGCAGATGACCCGTTCGGTCGCGGCGTCCCCTGCTGGCAATAACTAAGTAAGTAATAAATTGACGAAGTACCGGTTTAGGCTATACCTGCTGGTTGCCCGGCTCAGAAATGCAATTGCAGACCAAAATCTTACCTTTAGGTTTATCATCCTCTGTCTTCTCAGATTGCTCGTTAGTTTCACCATTTTCTTCACTACCATCCTGAAAAAATATGTTTGTGCAGACGTATAAATAATTTGGAGATAGACACGTGCTAAACAGTGAACTAGAACTTTACTCCTGGAGTGTTTTGAGCATGACTTTGTATAAAAAGAAACAAGTTTTTTTATTTAATTTAATAGTGATAAATGGTTATGCTAACTTACTTTCTTTTCGATTTTTGGAGATATCTGCTCCTCATCTGACAAAACCTTGTGTGTCTCGTCCAAGGTTTGTTTCCTTTTCTTGAGAGGCAATTTAGATACTGAATCAGCATCTTTGTCATCTAAAACAATATAATACTCTAATGTAATGATTTAGATTTAGCAACCAAATACTAATGCCACATATCAGACATGTAAATTAAGAGGTTGGGTGATTTGAATCCCAGCCATTCATTACCAATGTGAAAGTTCACAGGCGATGCTATCAGTCAACCTTAGAGTGATACAGAGCTATAGGTAATGTACTGGCTATCATAAAATAAGCATTATAGGGTATCTAGAGGTCAAATGATTAGAAAGAGTAAAAGTGGTGAAGGGTGAAAATTTTCAAAAGGAAACTGATGCAAAAAGTTCTCACCACAGTCTATACTGCACAGTATGATGGCCGTTAAGTAGTAAGAGAACTTGGCAGAGCTTGCATGATCTCTCTCTGTTAACATAGCCGTTAATTACCACTTACTGTTTAGTATCTACCTAATCAACCCAACTACAGATGAGCAGACCGTTTTATTCTGTCAATATCGTAACTTAGTTAATATGTTAAAACTGCCATCATAGCGTGCTGGTAGTACAGTTGTCAAATTCAAATATATCTATCCTGTACCATCTCTGCAAACAGACGCTGGCTACAATCGTTTATAGGGACCAATCATCACTAGTAGCCTACATTACAAGTGGCTTTAAAAGACGTTACCTTTGCTCTCGGAAACTTCTTCGGTTAATTCAATCTCTATGTGGCTCTGTGGCTCTTCTTTCACCCCTTCCTGGGAATTTTCTTCCACATCTGGTTTGATCCATACTTCTTCTTCACTGGCTGTACAAATATTTACAGTTGCACTTCAATTCATCGGGATTTAGTAAAGTAGTTTTAGCAGAAGTCAAAGTATCTGGAGCAATGGTGCACATTGGGAGAGGCTTATGTCCAGCAGTGGACTGCAGTGTGCAGAAGAGGAAACTTATGAGGTGTGTAATGACAAATGTAAATAACAAGTTCCCATCTTCATCTCTGCTAGAAGTATAAGGTGTGTGCAAAAAAATATCATATCAATTAAATACAGGGTACTTTTTCTGATAGCAGAGATCCTAAATGGGTGTGGAGCTGAGATTTTTTAGCATTAGGAAAGTACTTCCATGTTACAGAGAAGTGTGAAACTGACTTTATTGTTTTTGGTAGTAGTTAGAGATCCATGAAGAGGGCTTGGTTAACTTCATTCAACCATTAGGTAAGAAGTATGTTTGTTTATTGACTGAAGCTGAATTTCACCAGTGAAATTTTGTATAATTAAACTGAGTTCTTATGTTGGCTTTAAGATATAAACGAAGTTCAATGTGCTAATTCAGTTTAAAGATGTTTACATTCATCGGTGATATTTCTTTTAGTGTTACCCTGAGCTTGTGGCCAGGTGTGCTTGCTGTTTAGTAAACAATCAGTTGGTGTCGATTTCGGTCGCTCTGAGACAGTGGCTTAGTGGTATTTCATTTAAGCACTTCTGTGCATCAGAAATTCAGTGTTAAAAACTGTCAATAGTCATTAGGTTATAACAGAGAACACAGTTTGGGATGTCAAACGGCAGTCACCGCACATCATATAATCAGGGCTGAAGGCCTCGGATGCGACTAAGGCTAACGCAACGTTGAAGATACAACCAACATCTCAATACTTAGTATACTAAATATTCAAATAAAAATGCTTACAATTAAAGTTGACTGGCAGATCATTTATCTGCTGTATTTTTTTAACATTTTCACCGGTTTGCAAGTCCTCTTTTTCAGTTTTAACAGATATTTCCACTGCCGCACCGGTTTCCATAGTCAATTAACTTTTAGTGAGACAAAAATTTGAAATGAATTACAGAAACCAATACCAATGTAGTTTACTATTTATTCCCATTCCTAGACACCAAAATCACTGTGTTTGTGAAGAAATAACACAATTGCGGCAATTTATTTGTTTATAACTACTTAAAATATATTATCTATTTGTTTGTACTATTTATAAATACTCGGCATGTTCCGGTTAATGCCTCCGGCTTCTTTCTATACTACTGCTAGCAATTACATAATTAATTACGCGTATCTAAACATCAATGAACGTTTGAAGTACAAAATATTAGTTAGAAAAAGAATATTTTAACTTTTTTCTGTGCGATAAATTGATTAGAAATACTATTTTTACGACAATCGATAATCACGTCATCTCCAATTCTTTACAGAAAACTTTTGTCAGTCAGTTGTCAAAAAGTTTAAAAACTGTTGAAAACTATAAAAATAAGAAAATGATAGCGATGCTTGGTTAAAGATTTAATGACGAGAAAAATAACCTACCATCGGTTAACTTTTCCTTTTTTAGATAAAAAGGAGAGAGGAAAAACAAAACGAATATACCTAAACATAATCGGGCTTGATAGCAGTTAGTTTAGCCAAGTAGGTACCGTTATAGTTATTGAGTTCAATAATCTTATATCGATGCCAACCGCTAACTTTAGAGGTTTATATAGTGCACAAGCCGTGCAACATCTCATATATCAGTAGTACAGAAGTAACTACCTATTTCCACGGTCTGGTAATCAATCAGGTACCTATCGTGGGCATAATGGCAGAATTAAATAACTCCGATTTTGGCCAAATTGACCTTTCACCATTTTTGAGAACCCTAAAATGTGCCGCATCTTTTGGTCTAACAAACATTCCTATATGTCAATCCAATCCAAAAATAAATCCATTTTCGTGTTTCAATTGAAGAAATAGATATGTTTAATTGAACACTAAATATTATTAGAAAAAATGACTAACTCTATAAATAAATGAACAACTGTGACTTCTGATCACTTGAGTATGAAATGAATTAGCTAAATTGAGTTGTTTAGTTCTTCCACGAACGAAAATATTCTAATGAAAGCTGGCATGTTGAAGGAAAACTAAACAATGTGAGTTATTTAATTCGGGCAGTTATGAGCATTCTTTCTGTTTAAATAATTATTTTTATGTATTTCTCCTTCGAGAAAATATACATTTATAAGAGATTCTAATCAAAAAATGTCTGTAGGTGAAATTATTGAATATTTCTATTTATAGTATTCGCACGTAAGCAAAGTTATCGTACAACTCAGTTGTACAAATTGGGGCGAAATAATGTAAACATCAATGAGAGCTATCGGTAAGGTGGAGTTTGGGGTCCGGGAGAGGGTGAACGCGTGCTGACATGATTGAGCACATTTTAGTGCATCCAGTCCACACTATGGGTACGTATGGATTACGGTGGCCACACCCGTATCTATGCGTGCGTCTACAGGTCTCATAGCGGTGACCTGGGCACGGCTCAACTGTTTGAGCACCTGCAGCGGTCGGTGGACAGAGTAATTGAGCAGTACCATGCCGCGGACTTAGTATTCTTGAGTGACTTCAATGCCCACCACGTGGAGTGGCTGGGGTCTCACAGGACTGATTTTGCGGGAAGGGCTGCTCACAACTTTGCCCTGACCTATGGGTTCTCGCAACTGGTGCATTCCATCACCAGAAAACCAGATGTCGGGACCCACAGAGAGTCTTTATTGGACCTTCTGCTGACTACGCGCCCGGATGAGTACTCCGTAACTGTGGAAGCACCTCTCGGTACTTCGGACCACAGCGTCATCCGGGCGCAAGTGACTCTCGCGCGCCCAGAACCACCGCGGCCACCTCAGTGGCGGCACGTCTGGCACTACAAGTCGGCAGACTAGGACGGACGGCGAGAATTCTTCTCGTCGTACCAGTGGAGGCGGCTTTGCTTCACTTCAAAGGATCCAAGCTCCTGTGCAACAGCAGTCGCTGAAACGATCCTATCAGGCATGGAATGCTATATTCCCAACCGTTGGATCGCAACAGGAGCGAGCAAACGGCCGTGGTTTAATAGGCCTTGCAGAGAAGCTAGAGACCGCAAGCAATCTGCATATAAGGCTTGGACCACGGCACTTGCCAATAAGGATCCTAACATAGCTGAAGTGAAGCGGAAATTGAATGCCGCCTCGAGGTCCAGTAAAAAAGCTACTGCCAGGGCGAAGTTTGAGTTCATCGGTGGAATTGGCGAGCGGATTACTTGTTACCCATCCGGTAGTTGAGCATTTTGGTCGCTCGCCAAAGCTGCCGTGGGAAACTTCTGCCATTCCTGCCTTCCGCCGCTGCAAAAACCCGACGGTAGCCTAGCTCATGGCGCTAATGAGAAAGCCGATCTTTTAGGTAATCTCTTT
Source organism: Eilema caniola (assembly GCA_949126895.1). NCBI lineage: Eukaryota > Metazoa > Arthropoda > Insecta > Lepidoptera > Erebidae > Eilema > Eilema caniola. The sequence continues at coordinate 14,420,792 of OX421488.1, forward strand.
GCGTCAAACTCGACGATGAACGACGGAAATGCCGAGCCACCTATTGTCCCCAAATGTGGTACTTTCATATCTGAAATTAAAATCACACAACGGGTGGTTCGGCGGGAACTCAAGTCCCTGGATGTTCGGAAGTCGAGTGGGCCGCATGGTATACCGGCGATGGTGCTCAGGCACTGTGCCCCCGAATTGTGCCCAGTACTTACACGGCTTTTCGCGCTCTCTTACTCCGCGAGGCAAGTAACAGCCTCGTGGAAGACTGCATTCGTGCATCCTATGCCTAAGAAAGGCGACAGGACAGACCCGTCCAATTACAGGCCTATTGCTATAACCTCCCTTCTCTCGAAGGTAATGGAGCGTGTGATTAACGCACAGCTCCTGGGATACCTTGAGGGAAACGACCTACTGAGCGACCGACAGTATGGCTTTCGCCACCGTCGCTCCACTGGTGACCTTCTTGTGTATCTCACAAACCGATGGGCGCAAGCTATCGAGAGTCGGGGCGAGGCACTAGCGGTCAGCCTCGATATAGCAAAGGCCTTTGATCAGGTCTGGCACAGAGGTCTTCTTTCGAAGTTGCCACGCTACGGACTCCCCGAGGGACTTTGCGAATGGATTGCCAGCTTTTTGTCCAACAGAAGTATCCAAGCCGTCGTCGATGGCAGCTGCTCGGACCGCATGGACGTAAACACTGGTGTCCTACAACCCACAAGGCTCGTGTGTTGTCCCCGACGCTGTTTCTGCTGCATATCAATGACATGCTGTCTGATGGATCTATTCATTGCTATGCGGACGACAGTACCGGCGATACGTTTTACACGGGTCGTGCAAATATCCCTCAATTCGATGTGGAGAAGAGACGCGAACAACTTGTGTCTGAAATCGAGACTACTCTCTCGGGAGTATCTGATTGGGGTCGACTTAACCTAGTCCAATTTAACCCCACTAAGACGTGTAGTAAGTATGTGTATTCACCGCTAAAAAAACCCCATTTATTGTAGCGCCGCAATTCCTGGGCACACCACTTTCCATCTCTTCGAGTATTGGGATCCTAGGTGTCGACATCTCAAGCGACGTTCAGTTCCGCAACCATTTGGAGGACAAGGTCAAGCTGGCCTCAAAGAAACTTGGAGTGCGCAACAGGGCGAAGCAGTACTTCACTGCGGGGCAACGACTTCTGCTTTATAAGGCACAAATTCGGCCCCACATGGAGTACTGCTGTCACCTTTTTCCGGAGCGCCTGCATACCAGCTTGGCCCCTTCGACTCATTGCAGAGACGGGCGTTGAGGCTCGTCGACAATCCCATACTCACAGGCGATGTGGAACCTCTCAGCCTCAGAAGGGACTTTGCCTCGCTGTGTGGTTCTATCGCCTATACAATGGTTTGTGCTCAGATGAATTGTTTGACATGATGCCCACCGCTGCATTCTATCATCGCACCACTCGCCATAGGCAGGGAATTCATCCTCACACACTGCGACCGGAAATGTTGCACACCGTGCGTTTTGAAAGGAACTTCATCCCACGCACGCTCAGGTTGTGGAATGAACTTCCTGCCGTGGTTTTCCCAAGCGACTACAATATGGGGTTCTTCAAGAAGGGTATTAGAAGGTATCTACAGGTCGGTAGCACGATTGTGACGCCCCTAGTGTTGCAAACGTCCACCCCTGGTGTTGCGTTTAGTTGATTTTAGAAAATTTATAATAGTTTATTACCTACAAAAAGTATGTTTGATAAACCATGGTCGCTTTTTATGTTTAAAATTACAATTATGTTTTAATGTAAAGCAAAGTATTTTTTGTTCTAGTTGATTTTACGAGAAGAAGATTTATAATAAGTAATTTATTTGATTTTATTAGATTGCCATACCTAATTATGTTGATTTTGATTATTGTACTTTTACGTTTATTTATTTTTAAATAAACGATGTTTCTTCTTCCAACCCAGGTCTTTTATTTCATGTGAGATCAATAATCAGGTGATAAAATTAACCGAATTAACTTTCACTAAGAATGCCTAACTTTCATGTTTAAATATTTCATTAGGTTCAGAACTCGACAAGTGAACTTGTTGACCCAATTTCATGTATTCACATCCATCTTATGTGTGAGAAAACTGAATAACTACCATAAAGAATTAGGTAACTACGGTATGTTTGCAACATCTTGGTGTGGCAAAATTGGATAACTTGGTTTTTGATTTTTATTTTTATTTTGGTTCATGAAAGAAATTAGTTTGATTAAGCATTGAATCGACAGCAAACATGCTTATAACATATAAAATTGCCGACAGTAATATTGTTCTCCCTTTGTTAATGATGTCAAAAAAAGTGCCAAAAAAACAGTAAATCGCGATTATCTCGAAACTTGAAATATTGAGTTATTTAGTTCTGCCATTATGCCCACGCTATGTACCTACCTACAGGCATAGGGCAGACAATTCGTAGCAATTTAGCAACGAAGCGTTCGAAGTAAATCATTACACCTAAGTAGGTTACTATTATGAATTACAGATCAAGTTAAATGAACGGTCTCGGCAGATTAGACAAGCAGGCGATGTGTAGTCTTGAGTGGTTCCGATGAATTAGAGGGTCACGGTCAGTAGGTCCGCAATGCATTTGCGGCTGCGGCAGGCCGCACATTTATTTTTGCAGAAATGATCGCATGCGAAGGGTCTTCATATAAAAATAGACATACCAAACGAGTTTGGACGAGGACAGAATATATCATTTTCTTCTCCATGGGTATGCATAGCTTAACTTCTGTTCAACTGAACTTCTTAGTTTAAGAGAAGTACTTACTTATCATCATCATCGTTATCACCACGGATGATCTCAGTGCTCCCGGTTGCACATAAAGTTTGCATTTTGCCAATCAACCATTGGTTGGGCTTGGTTGGGCTCATCTTGACGTTTATAGGAGCGACTTGTAATGTTGTGAAAGATAGGTAACTAATTTGGCAGTAGCGCGAGTGAAACTGCTGGAATAGGTGGAGTGGACTATATTAGCTAGGTAGTTAGCAATTCAGGCGAGCCTAGTAGCAAACCATTTTTCCAATGGGTAGCTTAGTATTGTGTTTATGTGCCATGCACTTCTCGCACTTGTTGATGTACTCCACAGTGTCTTTATATAAACCCGGCCAATAATATCGGCGTTTTAAGCGGTGGTACGTTTTGAAGACCCCAAAAATGCCCTGAACAGGTTAATCGTGGTTTTCGCGCAGAACCTCAGGTCTTGCCTTGGTGGGGACCACCGTGTTCCACTCGAGTTCTCCTGTGAGTTGACATTGACCACCCGTACGCCTGTAGAGAACATCCCCTTCCACCCTGTAGTTGGGAAAAGATTAAGGCGATTCCAACACGCTCTTAATCATTTTCAACACTCTAGCGTCCTTGGTCTCGCTTTGTTTGACACTATCTGCCGATAGGGCTGACACCGGCACCGCCCTTGACAATGCATCGGGGATGACGTTATCCTTGCCCTTCCGGTGTTTTAGCTCAAAGCTAAAACAGCTTAACCGGACCCCCCCACCTGGATAGGCGGCCTGTGTGGTTATTTATAGACAGGATCCGCGCCCAGTGATTGTGCGACCCACAGCGAAAACAAGTCCGTTCGCAGTAAGTATAGTCGCAGCCGCTACATTGTGGCGAGAGAAGGGTTTAGGCAGGACACACCTCGTGTATTATAAAATAGATACGGACGACACCACTCTGATAAAGCAGCGGGCATACCGCATGTCACTAGAGAAGGCCAGAATCATCTCTGAGCAGATGGTCGAGATTTTGGCTCTCGATGTAATCGAGCCCAGCCAGAGTCCCTGGTCTTTACACCTTCTTCCCAACAACAAGCCGGTGCTCGTTGTTGGGAAGAAAGATGGGAAGCCACGCTTCTGCCTTGACAGCCGGAAACTGAATGCCGTCACGAAGAAGGACGCACTTGCACTCCGTCATCCTGGATAACGGAATGCAATTCACCAGTAGGCCAAACACTGGTTCCGAAGTGTTCGCGAGCACGTTAGTTCGTGATCAGAACTTGTGGGTTGGGATATGATACTTCGTGAATAGTGAGTTTCTTTACTGGTGTATTGCACTCCGTTATCCAGGATGACGGTCTGTGGGATACCACGAACCATAAACACGTCGTCCTCCAGTATCTTAGCTATTGGTTGCCATTCTCAACGGAAAGATAAGACAATACCTACTTAGAAAAACAACACGTCACGACTATTATGTGCGCATGTTGCTTTTTTGAGACGGGCAATGGGCCCACAAGGTCGATCGAAATAGTTTGAAAAGGACGCGAACAATCTTTGGGACGACCCATTTTTTCAATGGGTAGCTTTATAGTATTGTGTTTGAGTGCCATGCTGCACTTCTCGCACTTGTTGATGTTCTCCACAGTGTCTTTATATAAACCCGGCCAATAATATCGGAGTTTTATGCGGTGGTACGTTTTGAAGACCCCAAAATGCCCTGAACAGGGTAAGTCGTGACAGCACCGCAGACTCGCAACCTCGAGAGGATGGTGTACCTACGCTAGATTTTTTATAAACAAATAATAGCAACCGAAATTACTAATATTCCCTCTAACCGCTCCAACTAAGCTAAATTGCAAGTGCTAGAAGTAGGTTCACGTCAGTCAGTCAGTAGGCCAGGATTCGAACCCGGGGGACCTGGGTTAATCCCGTTTGCCACCGATTCCTTAACCACCAAGCTATCGACGCTTGCTTCATCTGGTAATCAGCAGGTGTACCAACCCGCTGGTGGTGACTTGCATACCAAAGATCATGACTGGACTGAGGACCTCGTAAATTTAAATGGTTTAGGTACTTAATAATATTCAGAGAACATTTCTTTTCAAAAACATTATTTAGCCTTAGCCTAATAAAAAACTAGACGATTTTCATATGACTTCCATAGAATGGTTTTATACAATGATAATGTTACGAGCGTGGGGGTCGGTTTAAATAGAAAATGCGAGGACAACCGTTGAAGGCAGGCTTTATTCAGCTTCACTTCAATTACAGCAAAGCGCGTAGAAATTCGAAAACTCTTCCTTACACAACACACAGTCACTTGTATAATCGCACTGTATAGCTTCACACACTTTATCGCTTTGATCGCTTCGAATACTAGTCTTAGACTAACTTGAGCAGCGGCTGTTAGCTCGCCTTTTATATAAGGCGCGGCCGAGTAGCGAAAGATCGAGAAAAGACAGGTACGTTCTGAAAAAGACAGGAACTTTCTGGCAGGTTCTATTAGGTCTTGTGTCTCTTTCTATTCGTTCCATTCCTTCTAGAACAGTGACGTCAAAGCATGCTGTCTCTTTCTAGCCTGACGTCTCGTTCTATCCATTCCATTCCTTCTAGAACAGTGACGTCAAGGCATGCTCTCTTTCTATAGTGCCGTCTCGCTCACTCCTATGGAAATTAGGCCATATATTGAAGTGGCCAAGCGCCGGGCGTAGCACTACCCCCTTCTTAGACATGCTCGTCCCGAGCATTATTAGATCCGTAGTATCTCGCCAGTCGGTCAACATGTACAACCTTCAAGGGGCTTCGCTGGTTGCGTTGTATCCGGTATGTAACGTCATTGATCCTGGTGACAACTTTATACGGCCCTTCCCAGGTTGGAGACAACTTCGGAGATTTGCCTTTGCGACGCATCGGATTGTGTAGCCATACGAACGAGCCTTCGTCGAACCCGGCTTGATGAGAGTTGCGGTCGTATCGGGTTTTCATTCTGTCGCTTGCCTGGAGCCCAGATTCACGGACGTGGGTGTGAACGTCATTTAGTCTATCGCGCAATGCACTAGCATATTCCGTGATTTCTTGCGGTGAATCTGGAGGACGTCCAGTCAGTAGATCAGCCGGTAGTCTCAGTTCTCTGCCAAAGTTTGCACACGCAGGCGTCACCGTTGTGTTTTCATGTATCGCTGTTCTATAAGACAACAAGAACAAAGGAATATGACTATCCCAGTCCTTCTGGTGGCTCTCAACAACCTTAGCCAAATGCCTTTCCAAGGTTTGGTTAAATCTTTCAACCATTCCGTCAGACTGCGGATGATATGGGGTAGTCCTGGTTTTATGAATACCCATTATCCTACAGGTTTCTTGAAATACCTGTGATTCAAAATTCCTTCCCTGGTCACTGTGTATTTCCAGAGGAAGTCCATATCGGCAAAACACTTCCGTGACTAGTCTTTCCGCGACTGTAGTTGCTTCCTGGTTAGGTATGGCAAAAGCCTCTGGCCATTTAGTAAAGTAGTCCATTACTACTAGGATGTATTTGTTTCCAGACTCCGATGCAGGAAATGGCCCTGCAACATCTAATGCAATCCTTTCCCAAGGCGCTCCAACATTGTATAGCTTCAATGCTCCCCTGCTCCTTGTATGAGGCCCTTTTACCGATGCGCAGCATGTACATTTCCTACACCAATCTTCAACATCCTCACGGCAATGGATCCAATAGAATCGTTGACGAATCTTCATCAAGGTCTTCTTCACACCAAGATGGCCGCCTGAAGTTCCGTCATGAAATGATCTCAAAACCTCATTAATTTTAATCTTTGGGACAACCAACTGCAGATGTGAGTCTTTCCCGTTTGCAGACTCCCATTTTCTACACAGGACTCCATTGTGTATCACGAGGCTTTCCCATTGTGCCCAGTAGCTCTTCGTAGCTGCACTCATTTGGGAGACATCACTCCATTTCGGCTTAGGTGTTCCTGCCCTTATCCATTCGAGAATAGGCTTGATGTCTCGATCCTCTTGCTGTGCTTGCTGCATGGCTTCGCTACTCCACTCATCGCTGACAGTATCAGTCCTTATTATTCTAATCGCTACACTGTCTTTAGCTTCTTGCCTAACACAATGGTTACATTCCACCGGACAAGGTCTTCGAGAGAGCGCATCTGCATTTCCATGCGCTTTCCCACTCCGATGTTCGATGATGAAGTCGTATTCCTGGAGCTGTTCAATCCATCTTGCCACTTGTCCTTCTGGATTTTTAAATTGTAGCAACCATTTTAAAGCAGCATGATCAGTCCTCAGATAAAACTTGCGGCCCAGCAGAAACTTACTGAAATGCTGCAATGTCTTAACCACGGCCAGTAATTCTCTCCGTGTAACACAGTAATTTCTCTCTGGTTTAGACAAAGACTTACTAAAGTAAGCAATCACGACCTCCTTGTCTCCTTTTCTCTGGGACAGGACTCCTCCTATCCCAGTATTGCTGGCATCTGTGTCGACGACGAACTCATTTTCTGCATCTGGATAACCCAAGATTGGTGTTTCACAGAGTCTTCGCTTAAGGTCTTTGAAAGCGGCTTCACATTGTTCATCCCAGCTAAATTTCCGTTTTTCTTCCGTTAACCGATGCAAAGGCTTCGCAATATCGGAAAAGCTTTTCACGAACCGCCGGTAGTATGAACACAGACCTAAAAAGGCACGAACGTCCGTCTTATCTTTTGGTGTCGGCCAATCTTTCACGGCACTTATCTTCTCAGGGTCTGTTTGTATCCCATCCTTCGAAATAACATGCCCCAAATAATTCACTTGTCGTTTAAAAAGTGAACACTTCTTTGGACTGAGTTTTAAGTTGGCACCCCGTAGTTTAGTCAAAACTTGCTCTAGTTTGCTGAGGTGATCGTCGAAGTCTTTTCCAATGATGATTATGTCATCTAAATATACCAGACAGGCTTCTCCCAGCAGTCCAGCAAGTATTTGTTCCATCAATCTCTCAAAAGTGGCCGGAGCATTACATAATCCAAATGGCATGACGTCGAACTGCCAGAGACCTTTTCCAGTAGAAAACGCAGTTTTCTCCTTATCTCGTTGACTGATTTCAACTTGCCAATACCCACTCTTGAGGTCCAATGTTGAGAACCACTGCATGCCACTTAAGGTGTCCAAAGTGTCATCTATCCTTGGCAACGGATAACTATCCTTTTTCGTAACATCATTCAGTCGGCGATAATCGACGCAGAATCTGGTGGTTCCATCCTTTTTCTTTACAAGGACTACCGGAGAACACCATGGACTGACCGAGGGTTCAATGATACGGTCCTTCTTCATCTCTTCAATCATTTCCTCCACCTCTTTTTCTCGAGCAATCGGTACACGTCGTGGTCGTTGACGGATTGGCGTTACCTCACCAGTATCGATTTTATGCTGTACTACTCCAGTTCTGCCAATGTCACCACCATGCATAGAAAAGACGTTTTTATAACGTAGCAGCATGTTCCTCGCCTTCAGCATCTCTACCTTACTGAGGTCATTGCGACAATCTTCCAGTAGTTTCAGCACTGTTGATTCTCTGTCACTTGTAGCATCGCTTTTGGTCGAACCCTGGCAACTACGTATCCACGAGATCTCCTCACAAGTGCCAAGCAGTGTCCCTTTGTTTAAGACGCACTCGTTGTCGCTCATATTTAAAATTCTTATAACGGCTGTGGTTGGTGTTGTTACCACAGTACGAGCTGGTATCCAGGGGCTACTGCCGTCCACTTTTTCCACCAATGCACAGCGATGAGAATTGATGCCATATTGAGGTAGTCTTATTGGCACTAGGGACTGTGATTTAGGCTGGAGTACAGTTCGTTTTGCACAGAACACTTTTCCACATGCGCCACCTTCCATGGGAATTTCGTCGAACCCAATTTTCAGAACGCCACAATCCACGTCGATTTTACAGCGATATTTTCTCATAAAATCCAATCCAATGATGCAGTCATCTAAGATATCAGCGACGATGACTTTATGCCAATAGGTCTTATCACCGACTTCCAACGCCACTTCTTGCTCTCCTCGGACGGAAATGCGCTGGCCGGTAGCTGTCTGCAGATGGAGATGCTTAAGTTGATGTAGATGATCTCTAGGTACATTTTTCACCAGCCGAGAGCTAATCACGGTCCGACTTGCTCCAGTATCAATGGTGAGGTGGCACGGTGATCCATCAATACCTCCTTCGATGACCAGACTATTTCCATCATTGGCTTGAGAGATCAGAATTGGGACTTTTACACTACCAGCCAGCACCCGTCCCGCAGTCCTGGCGTTTACTCGTTTCCCTGTTGCTCCGGCGCATCTGGATGTCGCGCCGTTTGTTCTTGGCCATTACCTTGTTGAGTCCGTTTCGGGCAGCTAGACCGAATATGTCCTTGCTCTTTGCAGAAATAACATCTGGGTGTGAATTCCCGACGGTACACACGTTGCTCATTTGTTGAGATCTCACGCAATCTATGTGCTCGAGGGTCATGTCGTACAGCTTCCACTTCAAGGGCGTGAGCAACAGCATCTTTAAGGGTTGCATGGTGACCCAGACGGACGGCAGCTCTCACCTCCAAGTCTCTGATCCCGTCAATAAAAGCTTGCACCAAAATGCTGTCAAGAAATGACGAAGAAGCTCCTTGGTAAGCTTTTCTCACGAGCTTTTCTATTTCCAAAGCCCACTGCTGCAGAGACTCATTAAGACGCTGGTTTCTGTCCTTTAATTGGGCACGGTAGACATGTTCCAAGTGACTATCACCGTAACGTGATTCCAACGCTTCAAGAAGGCGGTCGTAAGTCACTTCACCTCCAAGCGCCTCTAAAACACTGAGTGCTTGGTCTCGTAACCCCAATGTTAATGCTGTTTTGGCTTGCTCCTTATCCCAACCGTTCGCCTTTGCCACAGACTCGAACTGCAGTTTGTATGCAGTCCACGAGGAGGTCCCATCAAATGGCGGTACTTTGAACTTTCCGACAGCCTGTGCAGATGAAATGGTTACAGAGCCAGCTGTTCCGCAAGCTATTTTCGTCTCCAATTTTTTTACGTTTTGAGCCACAGACTGCAGCCGCTCCTCATAACTCTCAAATTTCGTGTCGATGCTTCCTAATTTTTCGTCGTGGCTTTCTAATTTTTCGTCGTGGCAGTCGAGCTTGTCTTGCACTGAATGAATTTCTCTTTGCCATTCTGCTTTAGACTCTTTCAAGAAGGCAAATAGATCTTCTTGTTGTTCCCGGAGCTGAACCTTTAGTTGCAAGGCCTGCTCCTCCTGTTGACGGGCCTGCTCTGCCTGTTGTTGCTGGAGCTGTGCCTTCAATTGCAGAGTCTGCTCTTCCTGGCGACGGGCCTGCTCTTCCTGGTGACGGGCCTGCTCTTCCTGGCGACAGATCAGCTCCTCCTGTTGTTGCTGGAGCTGTGCCTTCAATTGTAGAGTCTGCTCTTCTTGGCGACGGGCCTGCTCTTCCTGGCGACGGGCCTGATCTGCCTGGTGACGGGCCTGCTCCTTCAATAAAGTCATAATCGCGTTCAGGTTAATTTCCGATGATGATCTTGAAGCACCCGTCGACGTACTCGGAGTACCCGCAGCCTCTTCCGCGGCCTGGCTTCTGGTTTTAACTCCCTCCCTGTCGTCTCTCGGCGTTATCGGCATTTTCTATCCCACTTCTGACACCAGTTGTTACGAGCGTGGGGGTCGGTTTAAATAGAAAATGCGAGGACAACCGTTGAAGGCAGGCTTTATTCAGCTTCACTTCAATTACAGCAAAGCGCGTAGAAATTCGAAAACTCTTCCTTACACAACACACAGTCACTTGTATAATCGCACTGTATAGCTTCACACACTTTATCGCTTTGATCGCTTCGAATACTAGTCTTAGACTAACTTGAGCAGCGGCTGTTAGCTCGCCTTTTATATAAGGCGCGGCCGAGTAGCGAAAGATCGAGAAAAGACAGGTACGTTCTGAAAAAGACAGGAACTTTCTGGCAGGTTCTATTAGGTCTTGTGTCTCTTTCTATTCGTTCCATTCCTTCTAGAACAGTGACGTCAAAGCATGCTGTCTCTTTCTAGCCTGACGTCTCGTTCTATCCATTCCATTCCTTCTAGAACAGTGACGTCAAGGCATGCTCTCTTTCTATAGTGCCGTCTCGCTCACTCCTATGGAAATTAGGCCATATATTGAAGTGGCCAAGCGCCGGGCGTAGCAATAATAACATTTTGGTATGTATGTATTGTATGTATTAACTCTGAATTACTGACGAGGAATTGTTGAGTAGAGTATAGAGTCTATTGAGCATCTTAAAAATAAACATATAACACTTGATGGTTGTAGATTGTGGGTAGGTAGAGATTTTATTTTACATAATTACAAAAATATTGAGTTATACAACTGTGGCCTAGCGATAGAACTTTATAGTCAGGTTCGATTCCCGCTCAGTACAAATATTTTTATATCATTAATATTTTCATTAATCTGCTTAGTGGTCAGTAGTGGCCTAATTGATTGATTGGTTGTGTGGATAGATATATATATATATATATAGTTACTAATGATTGCATTGTATGTTTAATATGTATTTGAAAAAAAAGTATGCCATATGCGGCGCAACGCCACCTCTCGATGGCAACCTGAACTTCTACTGAACTATCAATTCTGCATCGCTCAATCATTGTTTCCGCACTGGTTATCAGATATACAACATACAAAAGTCAACTGGTGCATCCGGCATATAGGTTTAAACCTATATGCCGAATGCTTATAGACTTAAAGGTACGCTTCATATCTTGTTTTTGCTTATTTTTAGCGGAACGCTTTTTTCCCAAATTAGTTAGCGCTATTTGTTTTGTTGTTGATACTGCACCCATTACTTTTCACCAAAGTGACGTAATGAATATTACGGGCTAGAGCACAGTATCGACCGCCTCTGTGACGTGGCGGATTCAATTCCCCTTCCCCACTCAACTCAAAGTTAAGCCGTCGATCCCGGTAGCCATACGAACATGTATGACAATCATTATAGGGGAAAGGGTGAAATGACCCAATTCAAAAACCTATAACATAAGCCTGTTCAACGACACTTCAGTACTTTGGATCTAGATAGAAGAATATTATATTGTTGAAGCCGTACAACGCACTACTATAAGATTATTTTCAGTTTAAAAAAAATACTAGGTACGCTAACTATTCAAATCCATTAAGATTAGAAAAAGTGAATGCTCAAGACGGAACTTGAACCCTCAACCCCAATGTTAATCGATTTCTTTAGTTGTTTTTTTTTCGGTCCCCACCAAAACCTTCGAGGATCAAGCCAATCTCGTCTGCAACCTGGTATACCAAAAAGTTGAGGATGCCATATGTGACCCAGCGCCATCTCTCGATAGCAATCTGAACTTTTACCGAACTATCAACTGCATTGCACAATCAATGTTTTCGCACTGGTTATCAGATATAAAACATACAAACATCAACCGTTACATCCGACATACAGGCAACAACTCACCCTATATGTCGAATGCTTTTTTCTTTTTTGTTTTGTTAACAAGACAAAAGAAAAAAGAAACAACAGATATACAACACAAACATGAGCTGTTGTATTAAGCCGTCGTCGGTCCCAGTTGTTTTACCAACATCTATGGCAGTCGTTATATAGGGAAAATCGCCCACACATAAGGGCTGATCAGGTGACAAATAACCTGTCAACTGCGTCTGTATCTCTCACCACGTAATTGACAGTAGGCTCGGCTGTTATTTGGATGGGTGACTGCTTAGTGGTATTTGGTCTAAGTGCTTCCGTGCTTCGAAGGGCACGTTAAAAGTCGGTATTGGCTGTCAACAGTCGTTAGGTCAAGACGGAGGCCTAAATGGGCCACCTGAACTACTCTGTCAGTGGTTGGATACTAACTACAACTCAGGCTGAAAGGTCAGACGGCAAGTAAATTATTGTTAATCTTGCGCTAGCATTAGTTAATTTTCAGGTGGAATAAAAACACTTCAAGAATTACTATTTTTATATATATTGAAACACACTTTACCAGTTCCACACAATTATATTTAATTTTGTCACTGTATAATGCTAATATTTGATTTTTTTGAATACGACATGTTTCGATTAACTCATCTTCAGGTTTACCTTTGTATTTATACCTTTGTATATATACTTTGTATATAATTGTGTGGAACTGGTAAAGTGTGTTTCAATATATATAAAAATAGTAAAATGAAGTTCCATCAAGAAGTTTCAACAAATTCAATCAACTACTTCAAGAATTCATTATTTCGAAGTTTAACTTACATTAATACTTAACAGTAGGTATAATAATATAGTATCATGCAATGTTTAGTTTAAAAAAATTACAGTCAAAAATGTTCGATGTATACAAGATCAATTTCGCTATCTCTATGCCGCGTGGTTCCCGGCTGAATAGAATTTGGGCCACTCCATCTCTTCCCATGTGGCCCAAATTCTACAAGGCGACTAAGGGATAGGGCTATTTATTTAACTTTAAATCAGACGGATTATACAGCCCAGACTCACTCAGCCTCAATGCATGGCTCGAGTCAACAATATTGCCCGGAATACCGCAATTGGCTTGCCCCCTAATACGTGGGACCGAATACAAATTAATATGAGTGTTACTTCAACTCTGTCTAGTCTAACCTTTCGGGGATATGGGCGTGATTATATGTATGTATGTAATCTAATATGAATATATATAAAAATATATCGCCGAAATGTAAACAAATAACGTTCTAAATGACTGCACTAAACTGTAAAACTCTTTTCTTGCGTTCGTTATTGTCAGGGTGAATAAGGTTGGCATGAAACAAAATTCTGACAAATTTTGGGTAAGGGTCGGTTTTCACTGAAAGAGCAGCAGCTGGTAGCGGCCACAAAATATTTTTTTAGAAGGAATGTCCGCCAACATCTGTATATAGACAAAACATGTTGGTACTACGATAAGGATTCATGTTGAATTTTAGGATATAAATTGTAATCATAGAATCGACGTAAATGTGTAGATGTGTATAAATTTTTGATGTCTTTATTATTATAAATATGTCATACATTTAATACAGTAAGATAATTTCTTTATATTACACGATTGCCGTAAAATTACATATATAGTGATTTGGGGTAAGTTTGGAAGTGGGGTAATAGTGAAAAGCACGAAATTCATGCGGAATGTGCCTTACAAATTTAAATGCAGTACTTAGTTTGTAATTATCAGGACAAGTTTGTCCTGATAACAGCGTCATATCGCCGATTTACCCCACTTTCGAACTTACCCCAACAATGAAAAGAAAATGTATAAATAAATGAAATAAATACACCTCAAATGAGTTTCTTATAATCTCAATATCGATTTTTTAATTTTAATATTAGATTTACAATTAAAAAAAAACAAATTTTCTACACGATTTGTTATGGTGTTTGTGCGTCCTCCTAATAATAAAAATATTATTTAAACTTATTTTTTATACAATATTATAAATTTAAATTGTTTGTTAGCACAAACGATAAGCATTATTAAATACAGTTTACATTAGTACTTCATACTAAAATTCCATATTTAAAAATATAATTACAATACTTTTTTTTGTTGATTGCTACATTTTTAATCTGTAGAATAGTCCATCTTGGGTTTCAGTCCATACCAGACTATCACTCTTCTCTGGTATACAGTCCATACAAGACTAACTCTTTTCTGGTATACAATCTACAACAGACTTACAGCCTCACACCCCAACTGGCTAAACTTCACAATAGTTTATTTTGATCACAGAACATAAAATAACAAGGAAGTGCTCTACAGCTATCTATAGTAATAATGTAGCTAATGAGTTTGTTTGTTTGAAAGCGCTAACCTTTGGAAAAACATGTGCAATTTATAAAATTCGATAACCCAGTTTTCGGGCAGGTTATAGGAGGACACTTAGCGAGTCGAGCAATAAGAAGCAAAACGAGAAAGACACCAGTAGAATAGTCACACAGCCAGTACTTATATAATTCGCAACGCGATCGGCTGCCTGACATTTTATATTTGGCTTGCTCTCTGTCAAAAATATAACCAATGACGTCACCTTTGTGAATGACACGCGTTATCACAATATGTTAGAGTTCACCGACACTAGTTCCCTTACTGACGAGTCAAATAACTTCCTTTTTATTTTATGTTTTATGTTGTGGAACATAAAGTCGATTGTCCAATGTTTCTAGTGGAACTTAAGTGTACAGTCGCCATCCGTCAGCTTAGCACTAAAACTTTATATAAGCATAAACGCAAAATTTGTCCTCTGAAGATCAGTTTTTCTTCTTCCTAGCGTTAATTCCAGTAGCATTCAAAACTTTCAAGTTGAAGTTTGGGGTCTGCTTTACCAGTCCAACTGCGGATTTAGCTAAACTACGATATTTTCCATGAAGCGACTGCCATCTGACCTCCACAACCCAAAGGCGATATCGAAGCATTTCAGTTAGACCAGTTGTTGGATTGTTGAGGTCTCCAACTAGCCGTAATGATTGCTATAGATGTTCGCATGAGAACTGGGACCGACGGCTTAACGTGCTCTCCGAGGCACGACAGACCAATGCAAATACCAATATTCATGCATACAAATATTTGCATTGAGCGGGGATCGAACCCGCGCCGTAGCGGCCGCGCTTACTACCGCTACGCAAAGGAGGCTGCCAAGGCTGTCAGCTCTGAAGATTACAAAACTTTTAAATTAAAGCTATGTATATACCTATACCATGATCGCTTTCATTCCCGTTAACATTTATTGCATACAAAATATACTTCAATTATATTTAATAATTCTGAGCAACTTTTGACGACGACTGTACAACACTATAGTCCACAAATGCCATTAGGCCATAACAAATTTTAGTCTACAATATACATTTAAGTGTCATAAAGGCTCATTTAGATGGCAGTTTCTCGCACGTTTCGGTTCGAGAAATCGAACGCTACTATCACCAGCAATAATCACCCTTAGCGTTGCGTTTACACACAGGCAAATAATTTCTCGCCTATGATTATATCATACGAGAATTCGTATGTGACATATCCCCTTAGAGTTAGACGGCCACTATCAATATTACATTGCGAGGTAATTCTCGCCAGCGAGGACGAGCAAGAGGGTATTGTTTTGCGAATGTTTTGACGAAGCAACTTTTTCTTATCGTTTCAATAGTCTTATCTTGCAGGCGAGGAATTCTCACCATCGAAATGAGCCTTAAGTCTATTGTAGACTTATTACTATGTTAACACGACACTAACTTAGCAAAAATATGACATCGATATAAGAATTTGAATTTTCATAATGGGACTATGATTCTAATGGCCGCCTTCCACGACCCGCGATTATACAGACGCGTGCACGATTTCATGGACTACGCACCATAGAAAGAGGCTCGTCCTTTTTAGACCTTATACTGTATAAATAATAGACACATAGTTAACACAATGCATCGCAAAAAAACTGCGTGAAAATCGTATTTTATGCGAGTAAAATAAACTTATGTAAATATTACTTTAAATTGTCAATGTGTGCATACAATGGGATTTATGTATATCTCAACTTATACTGAAACATTAGCTATTTTTTACGCCGCGTTGTATTGACAATTGCTTCGTCTATATAGTCTAAGGCCGTCCGTAATATTGCATACACGTTTGTCACAGTAAATGAGTCCGTGAAATCTCGCACCGTGGAAACCCGGCGTAAAATAGAACATCAACAAATCACACATTCAGTCCCTTCGGTGGGCACAGTCCAAACATGTTCATGTAGCACTCTTACCAACCAATCACTTACAAGAAGCCAGTAATCTCACATATTGTAAAAAAGGGTGAATATGTACCAAGTAAGTGAATATAAACAAAATGGACATTATTCTTTTAGTTTACTTTGGGTCCCTATACGAGGAGTAGGCCCAAGAAGGCCTGGCTTGACGGCATGGAGGGTAATATGCGTGCAAATGGTCTTACTACCGAAAACAGGCTCAGTAAAATAATCATGATCTTGATGATGATGAATGATGGTCATACTTTTACAAAATTTCAAGTATCAATCAAACGAGATATTTGATTATTCTTCAGTCTATTCTTTCGTTAAATTGACAGTCCATAGATTCACTTAAAAAGAAAATAAATGCAAAGTTTACCTGAATATTTAATTCATATTCACCCCTTTATCTCTATTCACTCCCATTCTACATCATATAACATTTCAACAGTTGCAAGGCCAAGGGTGCAAGTGACTATTACAGTAGACAGGAAAATCACTGCTCTATTAACTGTTCATGATACTCTTTAGAACCTTTTTCCTTTGATAATATCGATGTCGCTTGCACCCTTTTGTTTCTCAAACATCGAATAGAAAGTTGAGATTAAATTTTATCTACCTTAATTCTCAAATAAATTTATATCGTGAATATATAAAGGTGGTTTTACACTGGAGCAAAGTTGTGATATATTTAGTTCTATAGTTTATTTATAGAAGACTAGGGTGGGAATGACATGTGTGGTAATAGCCTCATTACTATGGATGCCCAAGACGTTGTGGAATGGAGAAGTAATTAGAGAATTTTTCGTGTCTATTCAATGGAGATATTTAAAAAAATACTTGAGTTATGTTATATTAACGATATTGAACACAAAATTAACCCTTTTTTGAAGTTCTTGTTTATTTGTTTATGATTCATTCATTCATTCATCAATTAATGAAATGTTTATGAAGTACCTACGCCAGAACTACAGAATGCATGTTGATGCGATTTTTCTGTTTGAAAGGTCTTGTTCAGACTTAAAAGTCTTACGTTTTTTTATAGCTATTTGTTAGTAAAACCGGAGATATGACCAAAATGACGGGCGTAACCTAGTACACTTTATGATTGCGGTACATTTATTATTGCACTTAATAAACTAAGACTATTACATATCTACATGCTTCCTGTATTATTATTCCTAATTAAAACATCAGCGTACATTGCTCCAGTGTAACCCTACCTTAAGCTCAATTCCCGCTGTTTCATTAACAGTCCGCGCGCATGGACTGTCAAGCCAAACTGTCAGTTTTAACTGGTGGACACGCTGTCTAAGAACTCGACGCACGTGAACGGGAAGTGGCCATACTTGCCGTTTAGCCTGCCTTCCCATTGGCCGTTTATGTTAATCTTCTCTACCTGTAAGGATAAATTTATTTATATTTTTACATATAAGGGCAGAATTTTACAAACTACGTCGAGTCTTCTCTTCTCCCATACCGTAATGCTTGAAAACAAAGGTCTTTGACCAGTGCCTCCTACCTGTAATGACTGGGGGAGTGGCTAGAGAGGCCACACGGTGGCCTCTCGTACCGTCAGACGCAGGTCATTACCAGACACGGTAACTTCGGGCGGTACCTGCATCTGATGAGCATAGAGCCAACGCCCGAGTGCCATCACTGCGACGCGAGCGTGGACTCGGGGCTGCACACGCTCACCGAGTGCCCGGCGTTTGAGACGCCGAGGCGGGAGCTTGTGGCGGCCCTGGGGGTGAGAGTGCTCACGCTCTCCACCCTGCTCGCGGCGATGGTCCGCTGCGCGGATGCGTGGGCGGCCAGCGCCTCCTTCTGCGAGCAGGTCATGCTCGTGAAGGAGTCTCACCATTCCACTTGGTGCGTGTGATCAAGGCGTATTGTTAGGTGTATTGCTCGTTATTATCTTGCACCTAAAATGTTCTTACTATACGCGCAGTACACGTTTCTGGGATATATTTTGAGTGTAGCACGGGATGCTACGGCGGTGGACGAGTTCAAATTCACCAAGCATAGATTATTACAAAACTATCCGCACGCGCCAGGGCTCGCGATTTAGCTCTAAGATACGTGTACCGAGGTATACTACCGACCTGTATTATATCGCCGACTTCCAGTTTGAGCGCTGTCTTGTCGTACGCGTTGGGTACTCGCGGCTGCTTCACCACCGCCGGCGCAGGCAGCGTGCGCTAGAAACAGACAGACAGACTGTGAGATACACTATATTATGAGCGGCAAACTTCTTGACAATGTACTACATCAGTGAAGGAAGTGTTGTGTTGGTCTGTTTGATAGTTGTGAAGGGCGCCGGTTGATACCATCCCAATTTGGGGTCATTTTTGCCAATTTTTTTTGATTGAATTTGACATGATTTTGATTAATTTTATTTCATTTGATTGAATTAGTATTGATTTTGTTTAATTTAATTTAATTTGATTTTATGTAATTTACTAACCATAGATGTAAAAAGAATTATAACTAACAAATTGGGCCCTGTTGCCATTAATAAAATGAATTTATTATTTATTATAATAATTGATAATGTTGGTGTATGATTATTGATGTCTCAGTAAAGTTCCTTAGAAGCCTCTAGTAAAGGCTTCCTTTACTAGAGGCTTCTAAGGAGTTTCGGAACAGTGAAAAATTACAATTCACAGTAATATGCCGCTTTTCTGTACTTGTGTGCGTTTTCTGACATACATGTTATATATGGAAATGTACCATTTTTACACGTAAAAACACCAATTAAAAAAAATAAAATAACAATGCGAAGCGGCCTTCTTTGCGTTGGCGCCAAAAACTCCAATCATAGATCACATTACACCAATCATGACCTTTTTATTTTAACGTGCGATAATCCCCTCGGCTAACCGACTAAAACCGCACGGCTGCCTCGGGCCATCAGTTGCCGGGGGTGAGGCACCCTCTGGCATATCCCTCGCGCACCCCTGACTGACCCAAGGCCTCCATTGGGTGTGAGACTACGGCGCCTCCATCTTTCCCTAGAAAAGGGGGGAGCAAATCGCGCCGCCGTCTCGGCCTGCTTCTATTAGGGTAACAGGCGGCTTCCCTGTCACCCCAGACCACCAATCATGACCTCAAATAGCTCGCGTCATTAATCATCAGCCCTTTTATTGGTGTTTTGATTAACCAGATAGTGAAGTTTTGACTTTTATTCAAGAGAAGATGCAGGTATCTATACAACATATCCATATATTCACGCCTGTAAAACCCCGAAGGGTTGGCAGAGGTGTATTGACACTCATATTTCGCCTAATATTTAGGTTCTATCTATTCTTAGGTTATATCTATTAGCCGCGTGGTTCCCGGCAGAGTAGAATTTGGGCCACCCCATCTCTTCCCATGTGGTATCGTACAAGGCGACTAAGGGATAGGGCTGATTAACTTCAACATCAGACATTTATGTACAGCCCAGACTCAGCCTCAGATGCATGGCTCGAGTTAACAATAGTGCCCGGAATACGGCAATAAGCTCACCCCCTATTACGTGGGACCGAATACAGATTGGTGAAATGTGGGTGTTAATTCACCTCTGCCTAACCTTACGGGGATAAAGGCGTGATTATATGTATGTATGTATTTCGCCTAATATGATTGCCGGTCCCACTAAATAGAGGTGAGCTTATTACCGTCAAGCAGCACTCTGTACAAGGGACGGGTGTGTTACCTGCATATTTGTCATACTGGTTCGTTGTTGCTGTAGGTTGGTAGGGGGGCTCGACGGTTCCGTTAAATGATTTAGAGCTTCCGCGGGAGGGTACGGCACACCTGAGGGGTCCAGGAGCTGAAAGGAGATGTATAAGTTATATAGTTGAGCTTAACAAAACAAAAGAACAACAAGCTCGATTAGAATCCTGGTTTAATTTAACGCAAGCAATTTTGTTTAGCTAGACGGTTAGGGGCAATAGTAATAAAGTTCTTCAAAATCAAAAGGACACGAGAATATTAGCAACCGAACTTACTAATCCCTCTAACCCCTCCAACTAAGATAAATCGCTTGTGCTAGGAGTAGGTTCACGTCGGTAGTGTAATGGCAAGGATTCGAACCCGGGACCTCTCGATCGTAAGGCTGACTCCTTAACCACTAAGCTTATAAGTTATGATGACCAAAATGTTAACGACATGGCCGATTGTCATGAAGTCAGTGGGCTAGCCTATCCCAAATCGAGAAAGTTTTGAGCTCACTAGTGACATACTGACCAGACAAGTTGCCAAAGGGTTGTATTTAGAGATTTCCTTAGTTCATTCCAACCTCGGCAGAAAATGGACTAGAAGTAACTCCTCCTCCAAAATGAGGTTTTCTAGCATGCGATGCCAAAGACGTACAAAATACGACTTACCCTTTGTACATAGGGAACAGGTATCAGCCCCTTGCGGCCCTGCCCGTTGCGGGCCGTCCACCACTGTTCCTCGTCGCGGTTGATAACCATTAAACGGTCGCCGCGACGGAAGGGAAGATCGTCTACATCCTGTGGGTGGTTTGAAATTATTATAAGCGAGATTTGGAAGATGACATGATTATATTGAAGAGGTGTTGATCAAAATGAGAACAGTGCGCAGTGATAATAGTTTTTTTATTAGTTTACCTAACAGTAACATCCACAATAGTTAATAGATACCCATCCCCTAACGAAGGAAACGAACTACCTAATACTTGATGTTAAGCCGCGTACAGACGTCGCTTCGCGAATGGTTCGATGTAGTGTGCTCACACTGAGCATTCCTGTCATTCTATATTTACGAACGCCGCTTCAGGACGAGCCGTACACTCCGGTGTGGACGAACATTTACGTTGCGCTCTCGTGCGATGCATGCTCAGCTTGAGTATGCGTCGTTTGGTTCGCATATATAAATGCACCGTCGCCATCGTATGCCTCAGGTTGATGCATGCGAGAGGAACTATGCGCCACACACGCCTCGCAATGTCTGTACGCGGCTTCCGGCAAATCAATATGACTTAATTCCTGCGACTGCATGTCAGGAATTAAGTTCACCATGATGGATGTCAATAATACCACAATTGTTACGACCAGGATTAGGACTTTCATCCGGTGAATATTTTCTTGTTGATCGTGGGAACGCTGGCTGCACTGTGGGCATAGACTATTCATAAAAAACATTATGTTATGGCACGTATTGTTTTGAGCTCGAATGGGAGGGAGATTATCATCATAGCAACAATTTCCGTGAAGTGGACGAGCAGAGACGTCTATTTAGATACAAAACAATAAGCACTGTCCGCCATTTTCGGCCGAGATGATATATTTTGATTGTATTAAATGATTTAGTTGCCATATTGAGAGATTAAATGACTCTGGATAAATCATAGAAAATAATGGGCGATTGCTTTCAAACTGTTGTATATTGGTAGTGATGGTTAGCTTAGAGGCTAAGAAGTTAGCCTTACGACCGAGAGGTCTCAGGTACATTACACTACCGACGTGACCCCATTCCAAACACAACCAATTCGCTTAGTTGAAGGAGGAATATTAGTAGGGGTTGCTTGGTCCAAAACCTCCAAGCGGTGCACCCTGGGCAACGGAGACGGCAGTGCTTCACTCACATGGGAAACGCTGCCATCTACGGCTAATGACGACCGAGGCAGGAGCGACCCTGTAGGTCCAGGTGAAAGAAGACAAAGCGAAAAGTTATTTTTTATACCACTTAATTGGCAGACAAGCTCACGGCTCCTGATGGAAACTGGTTACCGTGACCTTTGGTGTTGTGCAACACCAGAGGAGTCACACTCGTGACGCCGTTTCTGTAAGGACAGAGGGATTCTGTGCCGCTGGTGCAGAACACAAAGCAGGACAAGCCTTTGGTATCTCCACTGACAGCACCCAGATTCTCCAGACAGCTCTGGTTACCCTACTCACCGCCGGGAACACAATACAAGGTTATTATAGTCAGTGTTCTGTAAGACGGAGGTACTTCCTCAGACATACTGTTCAGTTGGGATGGAAATACTGTCTTGTAGTGGGACGAAGAGGTATTTGATAGTGGAAACGTGGTCTCTGCCTATCCCATCGGGGAGGAGTCGTGTCTGTATATATGTGGGCCTTTCTCTACTAACTGGCAACTTGTCTATTGACAGTTGTCCCAACCCTATTTTTTTAGAAAATTAAAAATATTATATGTTAAGTCGATAGATAGTTATAATATAAGTACAGATAAACAAGAAACCATTGTAATTTTCCCTTATTTTTCGAATTATAGGCAATTTTGTAAAAAAATGCGCCAGAGGACTGTTTTGCCACCCAGAGGACTGTTTTTTCCACTCAGAGAACAGTTTATGTCAATGTTTATATGAAGAAAAATACAATATTAATTATTAAATGCAATCAAATAAATTCTCTTCTTTATTGAATACTGAATCACATACAGAATTTAAATACTTATAAGTATTGATGATAAATCAGGAACAAATTGCGAGCTTAGCTCTCTAAGTAACAAATTAAAATAATTATAATCAAAATTAAGCTTAGGTACTAAGAATCAGTCTTGTTTACTTATCAATGCAGACTTATTTCTCAAAAACAGGTACAGGTATATTAAAATAATAAAATATTCGTTTCCCTTTTAGGGCAACATCTGGGTTCGGCAACTTCTTTATTACTTGGTCAAAGGGCACATCAGAAACATCATTTTCATCGACTCTGAATGTGTGTCCTTTGTCATCACAAATTTTTAAGAAGGTTACTGTTAGTTCGCCTTCTTCCATGTCTATCTTATTGATTACTGCAGCATAACAATATTCAGTGTTTCTTACTAGAAATTTAACCAAGACGTAATCACCGATGGTGTAATTCTGTTGGTTGATTGAACTAGGTCCAGCCAGTGCAGCGTCGTCATCGGTTTCCATTGTGGAATCCTGTGATTTGTCCATGTTTTCACTTTCAGAGTCTGTGTAAATATCATCTACGTTAAGTTTTGTCTTGCTTTTGTACTCTAACACTCCTAAATTGAAATGCTGGCACTCGTCTTCACAAGTGCAACTTAAACTTTTCATTATGAGTTTAGCGGCACTTGGAGCTGATTCCAGAGAACTTCTTAATATTTCAGCCTTTACTTGATGTATTTTTAGAGTGCCATTAAAGCTTTTTAAATTAACTGTTTCATTTTGAAGGCCGTCTGTCAATTCTTGGATGGCTTTATCGTCGATTGTGAACAAGGTAATTGCGGAACATCTTCGTTGAATGGCCTCTACAAATGATTCCAAGTTATCAACATCACCTCCTGTAGCGACGACGGCATCAGCGGTTCTCTTGCAGGTCGCTCCAATGCCATCAGGGGCCCCTTTGCCATGGCCACTCTCTGAATAGTTCCAGGTAAACTTCTTCACATTTGAAACCTCTTGTTGAAGCTTTGATGCCAGGATGTAAAACATCGTTTTGTTTTTATATTGAGTTACAGGTCCATCGCTGACGAAGTGGATGCTCTTTATGTTAGGTGGGAGAGTTTTAAAGATTGGCCGCAAATGTGCCCATATAGCAGCTGGTGAATGTGTGAGATTTTTGGAAACAGTACAATAAGACTTGATAGAGTTTTTGGTATACACTACCACAGTATGAAGACTTAGCTGAAGTCTCGACCCTCCAAAATGAAATGCTTGTATTTCTTCACCGTATTTGGAACAATAATTTTCTGAAAAATCCATATGTATGATAGCGTCTTCGTCGGTAAGGTTTTGTTTGTATTTCTTGATAACATTGTATTGATGGGTAATGTTTCTCTCGTGTTGATAATAGGCTTCCAAATCCTCGTGCAGCTCTTCTATTAGTTCTCGAGGGCGAACCGTGAACGTTTTCTTTAGGTATTTGGTAACTGTTCGAGCATTCTTGGTCTTGGGGTCGTTGTAAGTTTGTTTCTCAGATATCCATTGTTTAAATTCAATAGGCTTGCTGTCATCAAACTCCCTGTAGTCAGGATTTTTGTCAATACAGCGTTGGCAGGTTCGTGACAAACAGCTCGTCATAGCGATTACAACATGTCTTTGCAAGCAGTGCAGTGTGACTATTGTAAGTCAAAATTCTTCTTCTGTGCAACGCTGACAGTTTCAGATCGATGTTCGCGTGCTTAATGCACAGGCACGTGTTACGTTCGTTTACATTTGGTGTTATGACCCAGAAAGGACGTAGACGACAAAACGTTGTGTAGCTTATTTTAAAATGTTCAGTCTGAAACTTCTTGTATAAATTTCTAATGCTATCCGATAGATATCTTTTCTGTTTTTTAACCCCTTTTTTGGTCAGGCATTCTCGTTTTCCTGCGCCAAGTCTGCTGTTGTCATCATTTTCGTAGAAGGTTCGTATAGTGTGTATGCAATCAGATGAAATTTTGTCTTTGCGAGTCCGAAGCTTGGGTACTAAACCCGATTGACGCTCTGACTTCTGAATTGTTTTATAAGATATGGAACTATCTTTGCTTCGCCATAACTTGTACTTGTGTATTAGTTTACCGGACACGACTTTTCCGAATATTTGTTTCTCTTTGCAGGTTTTTAAATTAGCGTAGTTTTCTTTCAGCTGGGCATTTAACACTTCACCGAATAGCGCCTTTTTAACTACTTCTCTGCGAGCTCCTGGCGAATCACACATTTCGGTGAGTTTAGTGTTAGGTGTGTCTACATTTTCCTTTGTCTTAGCTTTTTCCAAACGTTCTAATCTCTTCCTATACTTCTCGGATTTTTTTCTGTAATACTCGATCTTTTTGTCTTTATCCTTTATAATTTTGTCACGTTTCTTTCTAGCATTACGCTTTCTCGCATTACTTGCATCATTTCGTGGAGTGGTCATAGGTAGTATTGATGGAGCGACAGAGCTTTGAGAAGGTGAACCTTCCGATTCGGGCGTATTATGTCGTACATAATCGTTTGTAATTTCTTTCAAAGCTCTTTTTTTTTGCGCGATAGGTAGCACAGTGCTTTCTCCATTTTTTAGTCACAGCTTTGTGTTCACGTCGATTCATATATTTAACTGACTTTCTTATGCCTTTTTCCTTCTTTCTTTGGTAGTTTCGTCGTTCTTTTTCCTTCAATTGCTCTCTTTTTACAGGGTCATTTTTTAGCCGTTGATATCTTAATCTTTCTGCAATTCGTTTCTGCTCTTTTATTTCTTCTTTGGTTTTAGGTTTCTTCTTTGGTGGCATTGCGGCAATACTAAAACAATAAAATATACTTTCAATATTAAATAAACCGTAAGGGTTTAAAAACAGGTAGTTACTAGGTACGTATTATTTTATATTCCAAAATCCATAATAATAGAAAACAAAAGACCTGAATTAGCGTGGCAGGCCAATGTAAGAAAGAAAGAGGCTATCGGCAAGCAGTAGGTTAGTGCAGACTATATAGAATATTAATAAAATACACGGACGTCAAATAAAACAGTCCTCTGTCACATTGAACAGTCCTCTGTGTTATAAATTTCCAGAGGACTGTTGCACAGAGGACTGTTATTTTTACGTAAAAAATGTCATACCACGTATATGTTTAAATATTACTTCATAACACAGAAACAGCTAGAAATTATCACACTGAGCTATTTTTTTGTAAAATAAATATAATCAAATCACATAAAACACCGTAAAATAGACTTACCAGAGGAATGTTCACTCAACACTACAGAGACGTGGCTCCCACACAGACGCGGAGTTGTCACTGCGAAAAATGGCGGCGACTTGTTTAGCATGGCAACCGAGTAAACTTCACACTGTTAATGTTCCGTTTGACGCGAAATGTAGCCACAATAGTGTTTAATATTTTTGTGGCGCGATATTCAAATTGGGACAGAGGACTGTTCAAAAATGTATCGGACAAAATTCAAACACTAGTTTTTAGTACAAAAAAAATCTCTAAAATTATAATTGTTTTTTGTTCACATGCATTCAATATTCTTTATGTTCATAGAGTAATAAGATTTCACGTTTTTAAATACAACTAATAAAAACCGAACCGAATCATACTCGATCCAGAATTAGGACATAACAGAGGACTGTTTTTAGTGGCTTTTAGACCGAATTTATGAAATGATTATGATTCTAAATATTGATTAAGCTTGGCTCCTTAAATAACAGGTTATATAGTATGTGTTTTAATAAATAAAACTATGCATTAATATAGCCAAAATAAAAAAAAACATGCTTGGACCATGATTTTCCTGTTAGTAGAGAAAGGCCCATGTATGAACGCAAACATATAATAAAAATATGACAACCTCCTTAATAAGCTACCGGCACACAACATTTTATCATTACTTTTATCACACAAGCGAAACAGGGAACGGAAACGCGTTCGCCATAAAAACCCCGTAGTAGCTATATTTAGGCGGTATATGAAATGTGATAGCAATGATTGCGACTATTACTCATACGGTCGTCAGCAGAACTATGCCGGGCTAATTATAGGTAAGAATTCACTGGAGACCTATTTTTCAACTGTGCCTGCGCTCCAAAGAATAAATATTTGGAGTTAGTCATATTTGATTGCTCAGTTACTCATCAACGAATTGAGTTGTTTTTAGCAGACTTCGAGAGGAGTTCCCAATTCGGTTTAATGATTTATTGTATGCGTAAGTGTGCGATGTCATTGGCGATTTATTAATCAATTTGAAAGATGTAAGTTGAATAGATAGTAGAGGGCATCTACCTATTACTAGGATGGTTCCTTAGTCATACATAATCATCCTGCTGTCCTTATCCCAATTTATTTAAGGTCGACGCAACATGTGTTTCTTCCATTCATCTCTAGTTGCAGCCATCTCAACATTCACTCCCTTCCTAACCATATCATCTTTCACACATTCCATCCAGGTCTTCCTCCTTACGACATTACTTTCATCCCTACGCATTACATGTCCGAACCAGGACAATCGATTTCCTAGGATGGTTTGTTACTCCTCATTCAATTGAAAAAGAAAAATATATTACAAGTTTAAGAGGTACTGAAGTTTGAAAAGCTACTTTTGAAGAGTGGAAACTTCTTTAGTACTTTAGGGGAACAAAAATCATGGAACTCGCGTCATCGTCACCTAACGCTTGGGCCATACCTTGGAACGCGTCACGTCACATTTCTGACGTCAACGATAGAATTGTATCGTAGTGTAGTTCACATTTCTATCGGCAGTCCCTAAAGACTGTTCCACATGTTTTATTTACATTTAATAGTTTATAACGGACTAGCTTTTGCCCGCGGCTCCGCCTGCGTGGATGTCGGTTATCGAAACCAAACATAGCCTATGTCCTTTCTCAAGGTCTAATCTACCCCTATACCAAATTTAATCAAAATCGGTTCAGTGGTTTATACGTGTCTGTATAGACAGACAGACAGACAGACAGAGTTACTTTCGCATTTATAATATTAGTATGGATTCTATCGCGCACTATTTGGTATTTTTTTCATCATTTACACCGAGCCCGACTTTTCGCAAGCTATCTTTTATAGGTTTTACATCATGCAGATGCACATGCTTATGTTTTTACCTATCTCGAAGGAATAAGACGTTAGTAATATACAAATACTAATAACATTCCGCCCGCGACTCTATAGATGGATGGATGGATGGGTCTCTAAGAACCGATTGCAATAAAAAACAAGTAAGATTTGAAGACCTTTCTAACAAGCAAAAAAACGTATCAAAATCCGTTCATGAGTTTTTACGTTCATCTCGAACAAACGTCTCCAATGTAAAATTATATAATAGCATAGAAGATGAGCTGTATGTATGTAAGAAAGTACTCACTTTGCCCGAAAAGTCAAACTTAGCCACAACCAGCTCCAACACGTGATTCTGCTGACTAGCTGCTGGTGCAGCGGCTTTGGCTTGAGGGTGTGGACGCACCAACGGCGTGGTATCCAGGTAGTGGAGCCTGTAGAACGACAGCAAGGCTGGCATGTCCGCGAACAGTTGGTCACCGATACGGTACCTGACTGTACCGTCTGCGGCCACCACGCGGTTGATTATGTAGTGGGATACGCGGTCGTCTTCTCTGTAAAGGATAAGAAAATAAGTTCACAAAGGTATCCTTTGTGGAAGTGGAGACCATATCTAGGAAGAAGTCTAGTTGAAATATAATTCTATGACTTACACAACGACGCTATCAAGAAAGTACCTTATATTATGAACTAGCTTGTGTTACAATGCGGACGAATATGCATAGATACTTTATTATCAGTGCAAATATTTATATTCATTCATGTGTGCATACAAATATCTGCACTGAGCGGGGATCGAACCTGCAATTTCTGACTTATTAGTCGAACGTTTAACAGCGATCGTTTGAGTTTGAATTTTGCCGGACCAATATACAATATGAGGATTTAAGATTCTGCAGATTTTTTCACGGATCAGCTGTGTTTGTCAAATCAGATGCACTGCTACGGACTAGTCTGTGATTCCACTGACGACTTTCTAGGAAACAAGGCTCAGGGCTCTAAAGTTAAAACTGTGGATGCGAGTCGTATCATGCGATCACGATTGGCGTTCGGATGGACTTAATTTTTGCGTGATGTGGGAGTTTCAGTATAACGACGTCTTTCTTTCTTTACTATTAAAAAAAAAAGTCACAGACCTGACGCACAACACGTAGTCTCCGGTGATAGTCTTGGAATCTCTGACAAGGAATACTCCGCTCTCCGTTTCATTGAGAAGCAGTCTTGTGGCCTCAGCTCTGGACAGCTCGCCGAAGTACCAACTGTTGACATCAATAAATTAAAAGTTAATACACCTGGCTTGTTTGCCTATCTAAGTATAAAAATACACAGTTCCCTGGGTAGACTCAGACTATAATCCGCCTCAGTGTCAAATTCCATCTAGATTAGTAAACCTCAAACCAAACTAAATGGCGGCTCGGAAGTCCGTACGGGTGTGGGTTCAGGCCAATGGCGTTTGAGAAAAAAGAGCGAGTCAAAGCCACCATTAATTAGGTAAGTTTGGATTGGCACATAGATGTTTTTGCGTAAAAGAGTAACAGACGTAACAAAAACACACAACACAAATACATAAATCCTTACAAACTTTCATCATAGTATTAGTTATTATAAAAAAAAAAAAGTATTGTTATTATTGTTATTTCACATTTAAAATTTCAGTAGGATTGATTGGTGATCTCGCCGGGATTAAGAGGTCCAAAGATCAAGGAGCACAGTGCACCTCGATATCTCCATTCAACAATATTATACAGTCCATAAAAACGTATCTATCTAGTTGACGGGAATAGGTGCATTCCCATTAACAGGGTATGATGTAAAAGGTCTTTGACGTTTAAAAAAAAAGACCTCGACCACTAAGCAGATGTTTTCATCCTATCAGATGGTAAAATTTCTAACTTCTGTACATAAAGTCTACGGTTCGTTTCTCAGTTTAAGCTAAATAACAATCGATTAGTTCTACTGTAGTCCTGGAAGACGGACGACCAAAAAAAAAGTGGTTGCGATATACTGGATGGGCAATGAGATAGACAGATACGTCTTGATGATTTTTAATGGATAGTAAGACTATTAGCCCATTAAATACAAAATTCACAGCTGGTTATTATGTTTTAAAGACATAACTCGGTAAATAGGTCACTTCTAATTTTAGTTTTGCGAGCCTACCATGACGCGCATAAACGCTATTCAGTTTTGGACAACTGTTCCGATGAAGGGGGATGGAGATACCTGCATAGGGATGTAGGTAGTATAGCTTCATCTCTCCTCCTCTAAACCGCTGTCCAAAACAGAATCGCCTATGCGCATAGTGGTAGGCACACTGTTATAAATTTAAGCACTATTCCATGAACGACTGGGTGCGGAAGGCGGAGGATAGGGAACAATGGCACACATTGGAATTTGCTTATGTCAAGCTGAGCAATTTTCTGTCGCTGTGCAAATTTTATGTCGAGCCCAGCGCAGCTTGCGCTACAGCCTTGATAGAGAATGTCATTGGCGGATCTCCTGTGACGTTACTCATTTCGACCAATGACAGTCTGCTGGAGAGAATTGCACAGCAGGCTTGATTGATTGGTTGATTGATAAATAAAGGGATTTACCCGCTTAGTGAATATATGTAGAATAGCAAAGATTGAGTGAGTTCTAGTAGGTACTTCTAACGCGAGTGAGCGTGAAAGTGAATTTATAAAATTACATAAACTGAGGAATAAATAATGACATGCCATACTTAAGCGTATAAATGGTTTTATGCTTTCGTAATTTGAACGTAATTTATTATCAAGCTAGCTGTTGCCTGCGGTTTTGCGCGTTTGGAATATTGAGTCTTATTGCTGTATAAAAGAAAATCCAGTTTAAAAGATAATCGCGTGCCAATTTGTTCTATTGTCAGACCTTGATTTCTTGTTACTAAATTGTCAGACATGATTTTTAAACTAATCGCAGATCTTATTAATGTCTTTTTAATTTTTTTACTAAAGAATATTAGCAACCGAAATTACTAATATTCCCTCTAACCACTCCAACTAAGCTTAATTGCTTGTGCTAGGAGCGGGTTCACGTCGGTAGTGTAATGGCGAGGATTCGAACCCAGGACCTCTCAATTGTAAAGCCGGCTGCTTGACCACTAAGCCACTCAGTAATGATGAAATTAGTTTCGTGAGAACCCAGTTTTTAAGTAACATATTTTCATTGGTCAGGGCCAATTCTCGTAATAAAAATTTGTAGAAAATTCAGACTTGACTCTCGACTAATATCAATCTCCTAAAATGCCAAAAACAATCATTCATTATGTCAATGTTCTTAACCATGAAAATTGTGTTACGAGAATATAGTTTTTGAAGTTTAAGAGATTTAAATTAGATTGAAACTGAATTAACAATAAATCTTTACTATCAAAGATCCAAACGTACAAACCCTCACATTCATTATATTGTCTCACATAACTTTACTTCTCTCATATTTTTATACATTGTGTAAAAGTCGCAGTCACATTGTATAATCCGCCATATTACATTACGGCTAGCTGTTATCAAAAATAAGGCCGTTTTGAAATATGGCGGTTTAATGAGTAGCCGGATTTTCATTGCGATAAGTCAAAAATGACTTATTTCTGCATCGTTATAAAAAAAAACGCACAAAGGCTAATACGGGAGCTCCGTTCCGCTCTCGCATATACCTTCTAACCTAACCCTTCCAAGTCGGATTTAATCCGGCTACTCGTTGAACCGCCGCATTTCAAAACAGCCCTGTTTTTTGTTACAGCTAGCCGTAATTTAATACAGCAGATTATGCAATGTGACTGCGATATAAACATTATATAAACACACATCAATTTTATTGTGTTTTTATACAAAGAACATATTCAATAATATTGTGGTTGCATTGTTTATAAGTTCATATTATTTATAGTAGGTAAGTATGTATTCGGTTTTCCTAGTTGTAAAATGGTAGGTACTATTAATAATATTCCTACAAATAATTACAAAATAGGTCCGCTGTTTGATGCCTATGCACGCATGCGGACGCACAACACAACTATTTATTTTATTTATTAGTTCGTGCAAATACATAGGCAAGTGTTTTTTTTTTGCACGAAATTAGCCAAATCCAATGCATACGGCTCAAGCAAAAAACTCTGCTGATGTTCAATTGATATAGACTTTTTACGTTCTGGAAATCCCCACGGATACCCACCCCTCCGAAGCCGGAGGGGGAGGTTATGTCGGACTCGAACCGACTAAACCGCTCGCCGTCTCTGGGTCGTAGTGCTAATCCGAAGGTGAGGTTGTCATGCGACATATCCCTCGCACCCCGGCTGACCCAGGGCCATCCCTCTCGGTCTGGCCATCTCATCCGAAGGGTGTCGTAAGAGGTGACTAACCTAAAATATGCAAACGAGATCACTGCAAGAGAAAGAAAACTCGAAATAAAACCCTGTACCAACCCTTCAGGCCAGACAGCGTGGAAACAGTAGCCCAAAGCCTTTCCAATATTGTGAGAAGCCTATGTCGAGCAGTGGACTACTATAGCCCAGATAATATAATATAATATAATATAATGCATATACAAATGCACAATCAGGAACTTTTAGTTCCGGTTACACTCGTAACTTCCAAGAGAAGGCAGGCAACTTTTAGTCCGCGAGGGTTGTTACTAGATGGCGACAATGTTTTGGCAAAATTTTCTAATTTTTACTATTAAAATTAACTTGTCAAAAAGACAACATAAACTAAACACATTATTGAATATGACTGAATAAAACTATAAATATTCTAATTTATATTGAGTATGTAGTAATTGTAAAAATAATAAACTTAAAGCTCCATTTCGCTAGAGGGCGGCTTCTTAAAATAGCACTGATGACACGAAAACTTTATTTTATTGTCGTGTGTTTAAGTAGACGTGAAATAATTTACGTGATTCTAAATAGCGATATTTATTTCTTTAGACATTTTCTTCGCATCGCATCGGTACCCCATGGCTATAGGCTAAAAGATTGATTGACAAATAACTATCATCAACAGTAGATTTTAGAGCTAAGGAACCGGCGCCTAGGAACTAGGAAGTACTTCACTTAAGTACAAGCAAGGTCAAAATTGTTAGCGACTAATTACCGCCACAGCGTTTTGTTGTCTTAATAAACTTCTTGTACTCATCAAAAACCGTGACTTGGACAATGTCAAGGATTGTAAGATTTGGTAGTTTTTTGTTAAAATACAGAAGTGGGTTAATAATTTGTATGTCTTTTATGTAGCTAGAAGTAGCCTGATGGTCTGAATCTAGCAAGAAATCATCCCCAGTTGGGGGCAGTGGCAAAGGGTGAAAATTCACTAAAGGGAAGCCGGCAAAGTCTTTGCATCAGATCTAGTTAGTCAAATTTAAACATTGGCCGCTACGCAAGAGGTGGTGCGGGTTTAGTCTAGTCGTGCCTCAGAGAGCACATTACGCTGTCTGTCCCGGCTGCCAAACGAACGTGTATAAACTTCTTTATACAGAGCAAATGGGTCAAATGGCCTCCACAGAAGGGCTGATTACCCGTCCAGTCAACGGCATCCCCACTGCATTTGCATTGAGCCAATATCGAACACGACCTCCGTCGAACGCTATACCGCCATGCCACAGAGGTCGTTGTATGTACATACGCCACGAGTATGAAGATATCTAGTTAGGTACTCGCAATAAAACGTCCGCAGCGTACAAAGCGAGTGCACATTGTACGTTTTGTTTATATTTAGTGGTAATTAACCTGTGTTTCGGCACGGGGCTGCTTGTAAGCTGTGAATCTGATCTATTTTACGTGAACTGCATCAGTTTATGAGCTCCTTTGAACACGGCTTGTTATTGTGAAATGTGTTTCTTGGTAAACTATTACATATGGTACTAGTACATCTATGTATTGTTATGTATGTTGTGGTGTGGCATGATGACTGCTACGACCGAGATCGCGGGTTCGACTTCTGTTTAATGCACTGAAAGGTAAGTTATCGCCAAAATAATAGGATTTGTCTCAGTGGCGAAGCTAGATGACCAAGGGCCCCCGGTGCAAGAAGCGGGCCCCCATATATTTTTTGTTTCTAAAGCTCCTTCGGGCGTCGCACGTCGTCGCCTTACCGAAGTAAAAGATGACATGAGCATGTCTAGACACGTGGAATGCTTCCAAGTAACCCTCAACAGACCTCAACTACCCAAGCCGCTTTCTTGGGTCTGCTTCGGCTAGAACGACGGCGAGCCTTAACTCTTATTCTTAGGCTGCCGTAAATGGAGGATAGAGATCGTTTCGTGATCTACACCGCCTGGTGCGCCTTCTATGGTACGTGAGAGTTCATCACTCTGGTACCACCTAGGCGGCGCTCCGCTGGCTGCTACCAGAACACGACACCGCTCTATCCACGCTAGTGTGCCTATGTGTGTAGTGGCGTGCCCTCGGAATACCTAGCTGTACCGTTACTGTCGTTCGGAAATTCCTGGCTCACATTTTATATCGACGGATTTATTGTTCGATTCGATAGGTGGCAATAGCAAACCTATATTTTTTATGTAGTGAAGACTAACGCAGCGATTTTTCTAGCAAAAAAATAATAATGTTAAGTACTGGAACTCTTTTTTATAGTGCGGAAATCCCCTCGAATAAGTCGTGATGGTGGTTATTTCGGACTCAAACCGACTAAAACCACACGCCGATTTGGGTCATCAATTGCCGAGGGTGAAATTTCCTCTGGCATATTCCTCACGCCCTGGCTGACTCAGGAGCATACAAATGGCCCTCTCGGGTGTGGGACAACTGCGTCCCCATCTCAAGGATAGGGAGAGGCGCGCATCGCGTGCGCTGCTACCTCAGCCTGCTACTGCTAGAGTGACAGACGGCTCCACCTGTCACCCTAACGGAGGACGCAGGTCATTGACCGACCTCCTACGCCCGGGTCGTCTCCGCACATCATAACTTGTGCAGATTGGGAGAGACCATGATCTCCTCTAGACCCACTCTACCACCTCCTGCTGTGAGCAGCGAACTCCCACGCCCAGAGGACCTGCCTCAGCGTTTCCTACACCAGGCACTGGGTCATCAGGTGTAGCCCTGAGTCCTCGGTTGCATCACAGTGATGGCACTGGAGTGAGGCTTCTCTAGTCAGTCCTCCACAATAAAAGTACTGGAGCTCTAATTAAATTACTGTTTCTAATCTAAATACTAGCCCCTAAGAACACATTTGTTCAAAGGAGGGCTTGTAAATACATATAATTTTATTGTTTTTAGTATTTTTTGTAGCATCAATAGAAATTCACGGTTCATGAGATACAGCCTGGTGATAAACATTGTAGTAATAGGGTTCCATTTTAGTCAAAGGCTTTTATGAGAAAATATAGTTGTGGAAAATAAAAACCCCAAGATGTCCAATTTCTGTTTTTTGTATGATACACTTAGTCTTATAAATTCAGTTATAAATATCATATTATCAATTACTACTTGCATTCAAAGTTTGCACTTTGAACTAGCATGCTTGTGATTGATGTGCTACTGTTTCCCAGAGTAACTTTCATGTAACCTCCTATTCATGAATTAATAATAGTAGCATTTTTTTATACCACTGATGTGGCAGACAAGCACATGGTCCACCTGATGGAAAATGGTTACCGTGGCCTATAGATGTGTGCAACACCAGGGGAGTTACACTTTCTTTTTTTTTTTTTACGTGTGGGAAATCCCCACGGATACCCACCCCTCCGGAGCCGGAGGGGGAGCTTATGTCGGACTCGAACCGACTAAACCGCACGCCGTCTCTGGGTCGTAGTGCTAGGCCGAAGGCGATGTTGTCATGCGACATATCCCTCGCACCCCGGCTGACCCAGGGCCATCCCTCTCGGTCTGGCCCTCCTCGGGAAGGGGGGTGGGGAGGCGCGCATCGTCCTACGATACGCGCCGCCGCCGTGGCCTGCTTCTGCTAGGATGACGGGCGGCTCCACCCGTCACCCTCAGGCCCGCGCTCATAGGGGGCGGAGGTCAGTTTGCGCCCTCCGACGCCCGAGCCGCCTTCGGGCGCGTGCAAGGGGAATTACACTGACAACCCTGTAAACACAGAGTTTCTGAATAGAAGACAAAGCAGGAATAGCCCTTGGTCTTCTCACTGACAGCACAAAAAACTCTCCAGTGAGCTCTGGCTACCCTACTCACCGCCGGAAACACAATTCATTTTAAAGACCAAAAACTCATTGTAAAGACTAAAAACTGAAATTGAACCACTCCATAGTCTGTTATTTATTTAGTTATTATAGTCTTTAATCTTAATAGTTGCAATGTTGTTGGATATAATAACATTGAATTTAATTATGTGTAGTCTATTCCGTGTGCCCTTTGGCAAAGGCCACCTGCAACACTCTCCTGTCATCTCTGTACTGTGGCAGCCTGGTCCAAGTTTTTTAAGCCGTTCCAACCAAATCATCCTCCCATCGCCTATGTTATGGTTTTCCTCGCTTCTTCTTTCCCTCTCTTGGGTACCACCATGTTAGCTTAGTTTGTTTGTTTAGTATGTGTTTTTTTTTTAACTCACTACATTACTTACTTACTTACTCACTCACTACAAGATTGTTTACCTTTACTTAAGTACCCAATCGAATGGATGCTTGAATGGATGATAACCTAACTGGATGGATTTTATAGGTCATAGGTCTAAATATGTTTTACTTCATATTTCAACATGTATGTATGTAATAATGCAATATTTATGTAATAGTATCCACTGGTATTTTAACATAAAGGTATATTATTATACAATCTTCCATTATGGCATACTTTTGTATGTGTATTATAAAAATATCACATGTTTAGGATACAAATACCTAACCAAACAAATACAAGTATGCCTTATTGACAAATTCATGAACTAAATGGCTATTTATTGTTATAGGTAGTTAAATTACAGGGCCAAAGCCCATTGCTCAGTTAAATGTAAATAAAATCATTTGATAGAGTATTGAAAGTTTACTTTCAAAAAAAATATGTATTATTTGTAAATAGCTGCAGACTATTTACTCTTTGAATGTTCTGGATACTACCTAATTGTAAGGAAAGTACATACTCTCGTTTAATAATACTTTTTCTTGTTACCTATGGTTCAGTATGAATCTTATTGGCAAACATGTTTACTACAAGTTAGACAATAGGTTCGGAATTTACTGACCTGGTCATGTCATTGGGGTCAAATGAACCCCCAATTGCGGTATTCGCCATGCTGGAGCGAGGATATTATCGACAACACAGAAAGAGACTTCACCGGAGCGCCCACATCCTTGTCCGACACACCGGAAATGGAAGCGCTTTATCACTTATCACTAGAGATTATCACAATAGATTTTCAGCAGTATTCACCAATATGAAATGGATTCACAACACCGTTTAGCTGTTAAAAACACGAGACCTAAGAACCTGAAGTCCGATAACATATAATTTGTTGTTGTGTGTCACCATTGAATGTTCACATCAAAACACATGTTTCCGCATTCGTGGCGCACCGACTGAGCGTCACTGTCTTCGAACGCACCGTCTATACTAAGTTTAGGAACTGCACGTAGAAGAATTCTATAATTATAACAGAATTAAAAATAATCTTCCTTGATCACACACGCGAAGTTTAGCTAGCTGATGGATGATGATGTATAGACAAAATAGATTGCCTTTTTTAATTTTTGACGCATAATCTTCTGGAATACTCGTTGTCTATTGTAAAGTTATTTATACACTAGGGTGGTTTTAAGCATTGACACAGTTTTTATCACTGGTAACACTGACTTCATTACACATCATCTTCGAAATTTTTGTCTATGGTTTGTGTCCATTGTTTTTCTACAATGTTATTTTTCTGAGTGCTGCTGGTGGACGAAAAATTAGTTTCGCTGCGTCGAGTGTGAGTTTGTTCTAGTGTTCGTGTTCGATATTGTGATTTATTAGGAATAGATCACGAAGATGTCGTCACCGAGCGCTGGGAAACGTCGCATGGACACAGATGTCATCAAACTGTATCCTTTCTTTGTTATCGTCATTACAAAGAACCTCTTGCGTTCGAGGGCCACCATGTAAATAAGTAGCTGTAGGGCCGTCAGCTGATTGTCACGACCCTATATAAAAT
Source organism: Eilema caniola (assembly GCA_949126895.1). Classification (NCBI taxonomy): domain Eukaryota; kingdom Metazoa; phylum Arthropoda; class Insecta; order Lepidoptera; family Erebidae; genus Eilema; species Eilema caniola. Next base: position 14,458,911 of record OX421488.1, read on the forward strand.
CAATATGGGATATGTTTTTATTAGGTTTTCTTTGTTGTACGCATATAGAAGTTATAAATAACATTTTATTTGAAGGTTCTTATTGATGTTTAGACCTTTGACTATTTGTCTGGGTGAACAGCGTGCATTCTTTTCACGTCTGTGGGCCAACGTATCTATATATAACGCATTGATAAACTTGTAGGTAGATGCGTTACGTTAGCAGAATACTCTTCCGTGTCTGCTAAGTGCTATATTTCGTAATTCTTCAAACTAGGCCAGGGTCCCGATTGCGTACTTTTTTTTCTGTGTTATGGCCTTACACGCTCACTATACGGTTTATGAACTTTTTACGTGTAATTAATTTATTGTCGCACCTACGTACAAAGTACTGGCGTATTTCCTTTGTTACCATAAAACGCATGGTATTTGTTTATGGTGCTAGTATTGTAAAATTTGCATTGAATAGTTTGAATTTAATTATGAACATGAATTACAATATCAAGTAATTCAAGGAAGTCCCATATAAATATTAAAATTAATTAACAATACATTCAGAAAAAATACCACATGTTACCATGTTGTAACAGAAAAAGCAATACATGTTACCAATTTGCAATTCCCAAAATGTATCTCTTTGAAACTACTTTAATAATATCTATTTAAAAAATGCCCATACCATATGGACTTATTTTTCAGAAATATCAATTTCCACTGCTTTACTCACCTCATAGACCATATAAAATACCTGTGCATAATTGAAAATGAGTATCTATTAATTTCTATTCATGACAGCCTAGCAACAGTACAAGGAAGTATTCTAATGGCAATAACAATTTATTGTAACAACTCAATTCATTCCCATGTTGTTATTGTTCTGTTAGCTATTTCTTATCAATTTGCATTTAAAAGTACATAATTAATAAACACCTACAGTGAAATATTTGGTATTGAGTAAAATATTTTCTGTTAGTTGCTTTATTTCTTTGTTCTTTACAAAAGTACATAAAAGCGAGCCATTTGTGTTATTATACCTCTGCCTACCCCTTCGAGGGTTTACAGGCTTGTGTGTGTGTACATGTGTATGCATGTAGAATTTTATAACCATTATGGGATTTTCCCAATTGTTGTAGCACTTCCATTTTGTTTATTTAATATACTACTAGCATTATTCAGCAAAAATTAAATAATTTTCTATCACATGGTTATTTTAAAATGTAGTCATTGATGCAATTTTTTTTTACATCAAATCGACTAATGGTTTAGAAAGAAAAAAAAAGGATTTATTTTTTGAGTTTAATCTTTTAAAAGAATATTAAATCTGGAAGAAATTGTTGATAGGCATCCAAAATCATTTTATGTAATTTTCCATTATTTTGTTAGATGGCCCTCAGGTTTTTAGGCTATGGGAAAGAAAAGGACACAGCTGTGAGTATTATTACTTGAATTTTGTGCTTATTTTAATGGTATTAAAATACTTAATACCATCTACATTAGCAGCTAAAACATTAAAATATTTATTAATTGTTCTTATGGATAAGTATAGTAATTAATTTATATTTCTAAAGTAGAATTCACAATAATGTCTAAAAAAATATATATTAAAAATTCAATATTACTATTTATAAATTAATTGCATATGCAAATGTTACAAAAAATGTTAACCATAATGTAACCCCTGAGTGGGGTCACGTTATTATATTCATCCTACGATGTGGAAAAGTGCCCATGACGCTGGCTGCATTTTCTCTTTGAATGGCTATGGGCAGCCTATGCACCAGGTACGACCCGACGTGGGAGTCTCCCGATTTCTGCCTCAACCTAACCTCCTCCACGAACTAAGCGGTTCCACTGCGAAAGGGACGAACAAGTACTGAGCCTCGTATTTGAATTGTTTTCCGGCGGCTGCATCCTCCGCTGCAGCGGCTGGAAACCGGACAGTACGACCAAGGTGGTTTGGAGCGACCGTGCTGATGCACGTGGCGTTCCACAGCAAGCACCTGCTCTTTTTCCACGGCACCAGAGTCGTGCCATTCGGTCTCCTGCCATCCAAGGCTCTCCGGACTATGTCGTTCAAGGACGTGGTGCCGCTAGAACCCTCCTGCCCACCTAAAACAACTCGTGCGTGATTGCCATCGGCTTCCACAGCAGGATTGGCACACTCTGCAGTCCAGGCGAAGTGCCACTGCCACACGCAAAGCGTTGTCATCCAATAGGGTGCAGTCATGCCCCCGCTTCCGACTGAGCCACGGCTCGGAGTCCGGCCATATCGGCCCCCGAGGCACCCTCCACCAACTGTGCCCTTGCCCCGCCACAATGTCGTCCCAGGCTCGCTGCACACTGCGAGAGGCGGGTTCTTATCGTTTAGAATTTTTATTATATAATCTTAATTTTGAATTTATAAATTACGGTTATGTACTTGCTCCGTAAATTCTGAAACGTCATTTAAAAAAGTTGAAAATATTTGGGAATTTTATACCTTGTGCATTGCAAGGAAGTCCCTATTGTTTTCAACTTTAGTTGCCAAAACACGCGGTTGAAAATAGCTAAACAGCAATGGTTACATAACTCTTTGAAATTTTTCAGCAGACTTTCATACTGTTTCACATTAATTATGTAAATAAGAGCAGTTTTATAGCACTTCAAAATGCATTTATAAATAGATACTTATTATATAAAATTTATTAGTCATAGGTTGAAACTAGTAAATGAAATGCAGTGATAAAAATTTATAATCCTTCAAGACATAATTGCCGTGTTGTTGATTAAGTTAATTTTCGGAATCGAAACACGATAGAAGCCAGGAAAAAAAAAACAAACTTATAAATCCCGTAATAACCTTAAATAAAAGTGACACCTAGATGCAGAACCTCGAAATTTTCCCACTTCTGTCAATTCATACTAATTTTATAAATCGGAAAGTGTGTGTGTGTCTGTTTGTCCGTCTTTCACGCCTAAACCACTGAACCGATTTTGATCAAATTGTGTATAGTTGTAAATTATTAGACCTTGAAAAAGGACATGGGCTATGTTTGGTCGTGATAACCGAAATCCACGCGTGCGGAGCCGCGGGCAAAGGCTAGTATCTGATCAATCACTTACTGTACTACGAACGGGCCACCATCATGAATGTTTTACAAAATCGCGAACAGTATCTTCGCGTATTTTACGTAACCATTGTAATTGCAGATATGCGATTAATATCCGTGATTGTAACCCACCCGTAATTTGTTCAAAGCGGGTGTAGAAGGGTCATAGAGGCTTGATTTGGGATCATCCCCAAATCAAGCTTAGTTGTATAATAATCTGGTCTTTCGTTTCTTCCTATTTATTTTTAAAATCAATCAATTAGTCTGTTGCAGGTTATTTATTTATTAAATAAGTACAACCACATTATATGTATTACACAATTCATACAAAATTCAATCGTTCGTAAGGACCGATACATATAACCCGGTGTACATACCACTGTACATATAAGTTCTCTGTTAGACATAAGCCTCTCCCAACCCAATTTGAACATAGCAACTCATCGTCCGCATTTAGTCAATCCCAGCTACCTTTATGGGGTCGTCAGGCAATTTAACATTTTCAGCATTTATATTTGTCGTAAATATAAATGTCCATCATCACCACTATTTCCTGAGCCTTTTCTCTTATCTCAGTTTCCACTTCGGTCGGCTTTCCACTCTAGTACTATAACATAAACAGTGCCATAAGTGAAAAAGACGTACGATATTAATAATTCTACTGTAATTAAATATCATTACCAAAATGTGCCTCATTCAACTATTACTATCTAGTTAGACCATTAATTAAAAATCCATTAAAATATCAATTTAAAAGCAATATTATTTTACAAACACAAACATTATATTATAGGCATACAGAATACCGCGGCCATAATAACCTCGTGTTGTTTTCCCGGCGGTGAGTAGGGTATCCAGAGCTCACTGGAGAGTTTTTGTGCTGTCAGTGGGGAAACCAAAGGCTATTCCTGCTTTGTCTTCTAAACTGACGGCATAGAAACTCTCTGTGTTTACAGGGTCGGCAGCAGGAGTGTGACGTGACTCCCCTGGTGTTGCACACACTTTCCATCAGGTGGGCCGTGTGATAGCCTGCCACCTCAGTTGTATTTAAAAAAAATTGTTCATTTTATGACTGTAATAAAAAAATAAAATGCTCTGTTAGGTGTAGTGAAAAAACGTAAAGTATATTAGTCACATCTGCATTAACTAGGCCCTGTGCCCGCGTACCTCTCTGCCCTTCCTGCCCACATGAACTACATAATATGCCATATTTCCATGTCCTCACGATCCTTCCAAATCCATTTTAGTAATTGCTGTCCGAGGTCCCACCTCCGTAAAAAAACATAATAGCAGGAAATTATTGCTATTTTCCTAAATAAAAGTCGTATGTTCGTTAGTTTATAAGCTGTATGGCAACTTTTAACAGGGGGTTTGACGTGCAAAAGTGTTCTTCATAGTGCGGAAATGTAATTGGATAGACGCCCCTCCCCCGTCCCGTGGTTATGTCAAACTCGAACAACTAAATTCGTGACAAATTTGGCACAAATTGTAATTGTACACACCGTGCACGATTGCGCAAAACACTTTCATAGGCCGTGTTCTTTTCTGCCACCTGAGAGGTTTAAAAAAGGATTCGTTTTACCTCACCACCACACACCACACTGGTAGAAATTTGCTAGCACAAAATTGTCATAAATTTCGGCCGGTTGGGTACCACCGAGCACGATTGCGAAAAACCCTTCATAGTAATCCAATCTCGGTTGGATTGCATTCAGGGGTCAGCAAGTGCATAGCCGGGCAGGGGGGATTGTAGTCGCAACACTAGTGGGACCGGTGGGTGTCACGCGGCTTGATAAGGCCGTCAAGCTGAGTGCCACCATTGTTAACATGGTACCTGTATGTAATGGGAACCCTCTTTCCTTAGACTTTGCCCTCATCATACCAGGCGAGGTGAAGTCAAATTAACGTGTCCTATATATATAAAAAATAACATGAAATAAGAACCGCACGCCGCCACCTATTTTATTTTCCGCATTTATTATATTAGTTTTTTTTTGTATTTATTATTTAGTTTATTAGCATAAATATATAGTTACTATAAAAAAATCTTCAGTAACGCAATTTTGAAATGACGCATCATGAAGTCTTGCATAATAAATTGTCTACATTACTTCTGTTATTTCGTATCTCATTTCGTTAAGCATGACCTTCATATTTTCATTAAAAAAACTTTGCTATCATAATAAACGTGAAATATGAGTCCGGTATTGGTTGGATGCTTTTGGCGTATAGCTACTGTAGATTAAGGCGATAATTTAATGAAATTTTAAAGCTATTAGTAACCATTCCTAACTATTTAGATTGGAAAAGCAAACGTCAAAAACGGGACTCTACACCTGCCCCTACAAGGAATTGGTCTGTTTTTTTTAGCAACCGAAATTACTAATATTCCCTCTAACCACTCCAACTAAGCTTAATTGCTTGTGCTAGGAGTGGGTTCACGTCGGTAGTGTAATGGCCAGGATTCGAACATTACCTGAGCTACATAGACCACATCTTGGACACTCGAAATTGTCCTATACATTTCCTGTAAGGGACTGCAGGCACATGCTGTAAGAACGTATCAAACTCTACAGCTGAATCCGCGGTGCGATTTCAATTTCGCACGCTGTAAACATAAAAACATAAAACATAAACTCACGCCTTTATCCCCGAAGGGGTAGGCAGAGGTGCTAGCACCCACATTTCGCCAGTTTATGTTTAGGTCCCAATGTAATAAGTGGCGAGCCTATTGCCAGTAACCGGGCACTTATAAACACATGCGTCACTTTCGACTTGTGCGCGTCGTCACCAAATTGACAGCATGCGAAATTGAAATTTCATCGCGGATTCAGCTGTAAAGTTTGTTCGATAGTTTAAAACGTTCTTACTGCATGTGCCTAATGGTCGCGGATGCAAGTCCCGTCTGGGACGTCCGCTTTTTACAATCTAAATCCAATGTTACAATTGTTAAATTTTACTTTTTCTTGACCATTCTTAAATCGTGCAGCAGGTGATGAAACTTTTGTCCGTTACGTTACACAGTCGGCCATTAGATAGCACCTTAATAAAATAGACGCGAGTAAGTACTATCACAAAAATGTCATTTTGATATTTATTTTGTAAGCAGTTTCACACTCACGTATTTTTATGCAATATATATGTAGTATATATGTAGTATAAATTACAGTTATTTTTACGCAGCGGTTGTGTCGATGCTTTTTCTAAGACGTTAATTTTAGTAGTTTATTTATGTTGTATGGAAGTCGGTGCTAAACCTAACAGCCATTACCTACGTACAGTCAGGATCAGATCGTACTTGACGAACAAAGTGCTCAAAATGATCTTAATGCATTGGTTTCCCCCTTCCCGATAACTGATCTGTTATTTGGTACACACCTTTAGTTCGGACAATGATACAATTTAAATCAATAAAACAGTTTGAATTTGCTTTCATACCTTGGTTTAAAGTTCATTTTGAGACTTTATCGTCAAGATTGTTCTGACGCTGACCGTAGGTATGTATAACACTGTCTCATTTCAAATTTGGCACCGACTTCAACAGAAAAAGTCTTATGCACATTTTTGTATTTTCGATGATTTCTGTAATCCAGTAACTTTTTTTTAACCTTGCAGTGCCTATCTTTTTTTTGTCGTCAAACAGAAATCTTAGAGCCTTTATGATACGTAGTTTTAAAAATTGCCTTTCCTATCAAAATCAGTGTTAATTTTCACTAGCAGTAAATAGGACATTAAGCTATTACAAATGTTTTTGCGCTGTTTTTTCTTGGTCGTTGTATTTAATTATATCTGGTTGCCCTTGAAAAAGAAATGTAAACATTAATACGTCATAGATTATTATTGCCGTTGCTCATACGCATATGCGTAGGTATTATTGCGTATCTATTTAACTAAAACAGAAACTTTAAAAAAAACTTGTTGCTTTTTTTATACATACAATATACCGCGTAGTTCAACATATCTGTACATAGACCGCACTAATCATTTTTTTAATTATTAAAATCATACAAAAATATCTTAACTAAGTTAAAACCACCCTCTAAAAACACTATTACTCGTATCAAGTACGATACACCACTTCAACACTTTCGTTAACATTGGATACCACTACGGTGCGTAAAATATAGCTTGATACCTCTGACGTTTGTCAGAATGACATGTAATAGGTATGGGACGTCTTTAGTATTTTATCGATATTTATATAGAATGAGTTTATTAAAAAAATACATTTTAACGATATTGAAAGAAAGAAAAAAGGAAATGAAAGATGAATTTGAAGGTATTTAAAAGTTTAATTGTCAAATGGTGTACAGCCGAGATCAACTTCAAAGTCAAATTCTGATTCATCACTGGAGCAGTCCTGTAGATTAATAATTAATTCTTGATCGCATATATGTTGTCAAATTGAATATCGCGCTCCCAATCTTTTTGAATCAGATTTTTTGTCTTCTCAACTACCTTTTTCCAATCATCAGCATTTACATGTACACAAGCTTCATGTAGTAATGTCAACATTTTGTTTGCTGTGAAAGGCGGTGCTACATTATGTCTGGCAGCGTAACCTAGAAAAAAAAGGTATCCGATCAAACAAAAAACCTACTAAATTCTTTGTAAGCTTTTTATGTATGTTTTTTTTAGATTATACGAACCTTTGACTTGAGCCCAGATTAGTTCTATTGCATTGTAATGGCAATGATATGGTGGTAAACGGATGACGGTGTGGCCCATTTCCTTTGCAATTTCGTCTATAATATATCTTGGAGTGGGGGGCTTATGAATGCTTACTAATCTTAGCAATTCTTTCTTGAGCATGCTGTTGTCGGCTTTTACTCCTTTGTTTTGCAGCCAAGTAATAATTTCAATTTTACGATTGCTTGTCGTAGGCGCCTTATCTTTTTGTACTGAATGATACGGAGCGTTGTCCATCAGAATAAAATGTGGTTCACTCAAATTATTTAGAAGAGTTAGAAACCACTCCTTAAATTTTGTAAAATCCATTTCTTCATGGTACTCTGTTGTTTTTACTGATTTAAACGCCAGTAAACAATTGGGCGCAAAACCAGACGATGTCCCCGCATGAGTAATTATTAATCTTTGTCCTTTGCCTTCGGGCACCTTGGTGGTAGACTCCGCTTTATCGTCTGTCCACGATCTTGAAACAGTGTGGTTTGCGTTGAGCCATGTTTCATCAAGAAAAACCACTTTATGCCAATCTGTTATATTTTTGACTTTGCGCAAAAAGTCAATTCGGGTCGAAGCAATGTCTGTTCGCTCCATTAAAATTTTTCTTTTATCGCTTTTTTTATAAGCAAAGCCGATTTTTTTCAATATTTTGGACAACGATGGTGGACTTCCTTTAAATAAATCCGCGTCTTTAAGCGAAACGGATATTTTTTTTAACGTGGGAAATTCACCATGTGCGTAATACGCATATATATGATTTCGAATTGCGGCAGCATCAAAGTCGTCAATTTCGATGACTGGCGAAACTATCTTCCTTTTTTTATTAGGAGTCGATAATATTTTACCTCCCTCATCTTCGGCCACCATCTCCTTTGACGATTCTCCATACTTTTCTTTGCTAATTCGAGACACTGTAGCTCGTCCGATACCAAGAGCGTCAGCAACTCTATTGCACACTTGCTCCAATGGTAGTAGCGGTCCGCCATTTTGATTCTCGCGGTCAAAATACTCGCGCAAACGAATCACAAACTCGCGACTTTCGCTATTCAAAACAGTTTTTTTTGTTCTTTTCGGCATTGTGGTGCAAAAAAAACAAATAACTAGAAATAACAACAAAACTTAACAAAGCAACAGTAATAACGACAAAACAATATTAATCACGTAGCGATAGCGTATACAAGGCGTGGGCACTCAAAAAAGATGGCGCCCGCTAGTTCGCTGCATGCGAAAGCAGTAGGTATTGCAAGACTAAAAAAATACGAATTTGTTGTGAAAAAATTATTAGATATAATCATTTATACAATTTATATTAATGAAATTGTCATACATTTATTTTATCGATATTCGCTGGCCAGTCGATTACACATCCCTACAAGGCTGCGAAAAGAGTTTACGAAGTAAGCTAACAAAAAAAATATAAATAATAAAATATAATAAATATTTTAAATTACCTTTGTTTTTACTAGTATCTCCTTGATAACAAGTTCTATTTGAAAAAAGTGTTCTAGATTTCTATACAAATGTCTTATTAATATTTAAAAAATTAAAACTTTTCCAACAACAAATTTATTGTTGCAGTCTTTATAAACGAAGTCTCTAAAGTCACAAGTATGAAGCTATATTTTACGAACTATATGTCCTATTAATTTCCACCGGGCTTGTCTTAAAAAATCATAATAGAAACGCCCTAACAACCTTTTACTCGACCTCGGAGTCGAACCCAACACCTCACGCGCAATAAGTGTAGTCGTAACCGCTGCACCATCGGGACATTGCATATAAACATCATAATGTACAGTCATTACTCGTAATACGTAATAGCCACCTGAAAGTGAATTAAGAAAGTGCATTTTTAATTAAAAAGTTGACGTTAATAAAAGGTGTTGCCAATTTTATTATTTCCCCAGGGTTTAGTATTATGTTATCTGTGCCCAGGGGACTTCCCACATTGTGTTCCATTCTCATTTTTTTTTTATAAAACTGAGGTGGCAGACATGCACATGGCCCACCTGATGGTAAGTGTACCGTGGCCTATGGACGTGTGCAACACCAGGGCCAGGGGCGTCACACTCGCGCTGCCGACTCTGTAAAAATAAAAAGGTTAATATTATAAAGCTGAAGAATTGGTGTTTTTTGTTAGCTTGGTTGAACTCGCTATTCTCAGAAACTACTGGTTATAATTGAAAAAAATATTTTTGTGTTGAATAGTCCGTTTATCGGGAATAGTACAGGCTAAATATCATTGCATCGCATCGGCTAAATATTTCGCAGTCGGTTAAAAACAATACAAAAGACAACAATTCATTGACCTGTATCCCTATAGGGCAGGTCTTTGCCCCAGTCGAGTCTCCAGACAGCCGAAACTCGTACCTAACAAAGACAAAACGCAGACGATATCGATTCAGTCTGCAACCGTACCTACATAATTAATAAGTACGGGCTGCAGTTGAAGCAAAAAACTGAATTGATTTTACGCTGTTATATTGACGGCTTTGGCAGTAAGGGGATAGGTAGACTTTTATTTTACATAGAGCTTGTAAGAGGAGAATCATCTTTATAATCTTGTTTTCTTTTTTAACGAATATTAGAATTGAAATATATAATATTCCCTCTAACCCCTCCAGCTAAGCTAAATTGCTTGTGCTAGAAATGGGTTCACGTCCTCGTAAGGGCGACTCCTTAACCACTAAGCTACCGATGCTTTTTTGATTTGGTTTATACGGCTCTAACGGGACTGCCATATGACCTTCCAACCCCGAAAGGTAAACCTGTGCCGGAGCCTTGGCCATCAACCAACAGGTGTATCGACTTGCTGGTCGAGTTGCCTCAGCCTCTAAGGTCTTCGTGGAGCCTTATAAACTCTGCAACTGCAATAATGTAGTTACCAGCACATATCTTGTCCCCAATTACGTCAGAAAATGTACTCAATCTATATACCTAAGCTCTAGGTAACGCATACCAAAGTTGTCTTTTGACGATAGCAGAAGCAAAAAATCTACTAATCATAGATAGAACGCTCGTGGTCAGGTGCGCTCACTATTCGGTAAACAATTAGTAGGTTCCTAAGCGAAGGTTATCATTCGGATGGGTGACCGTTTAGTAGTATTACATCTGAGCGCCTCCATACTTCAGAGGGCTCGTTTTAAGCCGGTCCCGGCTCCAACAGTCGTTAGGTCAAGACGGAGGCCTATGTCAGCGACCTGAACAACTCTGTCACAGGTTGGCCACTAACCACACAAAAAGAAAGAACGATAGAATATATCAAACCGATCCCTGAGCTGAGAAATTAGAGCGTTTTCACATTGTCTGAAATCCGATTTCCGACATCCGATATCGGAGGAAGTCAAATGTATGACATTATGTATCTCTCTTTCACATTGTCCGGTCCGATATCGGTTATCGGAGCCAACACCACTGTTTTGGCCTGATATCGGATTACAAAGAGACTAAGACAGCGACTGCAAGCAATTTTCGACAATAATGAAATTTTCTTAGTTACGACACGTAACTAAGTTTTCGCGATAAATTAATGACGCTGATCACGAATATAAGAAAAAAAACTCGAATAAGGTCGAAAATTGCTTGCACTTTTTATTCTTTTTTATCCTTAGCATCCCTAACTAGTCTGCGCTCTCGATCGAATGGTCGTACCGGGCCGATTTTATCGAATAAATGTGAAAACAGCACAAGGTGTCGGCTATCGGATGTCGAGTATCGACGTCCGACACCGATATCGGATATCGGATGAGTGTGAAAACGCTCTTAGGGTCTCGTTTCTCGCACGACTTGTGGTCAACATTATGGTAACTATAATTCCCTTGTATCAACCACTACTAAACCCAGTACATAGATACTAGGTATTTGTACTGCCCTTGTTAAGAATATTGCATTTACACCACTATAGGTTTTATACATTCTTAAATAGCTACAATGAACGGATCGCGTAGGAAGGAAGCCGACTCCATTCACAACTACTCTACACGTAAACTAGTTTAATTTAATAACCAATTACAGCCATGAATCGCAGTTAATCTTGCTGGCAGTAGGGTTTCCGGAGAGCCTAGTGAGTGGCCCGAGTAAAAGTCCCAATTATCGTTTGAATGTCAACGGTTAGGATGAGTACTTGGTACCGTTCATTGGTAATAGAAAAAAATGTGAGCCGGGGGAGGGTTGGCAGATGTGGAACATCAATTTAAAATTAAAGAAATTAAGAAAAATCGAGTATTTTTATAATATACCTAGCTGTTTCTTAAAATACATTTGTATTTTCATATTTTTTTCTGACCTTTTAACTAATTCTAATACGTTTTTTGTGGGTGACAATCAACAAAAAACGTATTAGAATTAGTTCAACTTTTACCATTAAATTAGTAAGTACCTACGGATAAAAACATCTTCACGAGAACAATTTCGGATTGTGAAACTCTGGCACGGTATTGCGGGAAGTGCAGCCTCTCCGCTATTGCCCAATAAAACGAGTACAGGCTGGGCAGGCCTATGATTGCGTTTGTAACAGCTGTCGGCAGCTACTCTCCACACGCGCCTCCGGGTTGTAAAAACCTAGGCTAATAAATAGTCAATATGGTGTACCTACTCGTACCTAACGAGTAGGTACACCATATTGAATTAATTAGGGCAGAGTTCGTTTTGAAAGAAAGAAAGAAAGATAAGTTTATTGCTACAAAAAGTCATCACGGATACTTTTGATCTATTTACTAGTTTTAATCTTGATTTGATAAACTAATATTTCATTGCGTTTTGTAAATTACTTTAGTCTCATAAAGGTTTAAGACTCGTAAAAACCTGTGGTTGCAAAAGGCTAAAATCACATAAAACCTCAATTTTTTAAGATGTCTATGTCGTCGCCATCTAGCTTAATCAGCCGTTCAATTAACTGCCTAGGCTGTTAACTGATCGACGCCATTCCATGAACGGCCTGAATGATTATTCACCCATAACGTTTATTACGACATTAATAACCCGGCTGGCTAATGCTTAGGCCATTCGTAAGATGGAGCACCACTCCGAAATAAGATAGAAAATTACATACACCTGTAAATCCCCAAGGGGGTAGGCAGAGATGTATTCACAGAAAATTAGTGATAGGTTCATTGAGAAAGGTACGCAATCCGACTTGGATAGGTTAGGTTAGAATGTCTTATGCGGGAGCCAAGCTCCCGTATTATCCTTCGTCGTTATTTTCTTTATAACCATGCAGAAATAAGTCATTTTTATAGTTGTTTGATTAAATGGTTAGGCAAGTAATTAGAAGTCATCGATCCCAGCTATTTGCCTAGCCGTTTAATGAAATGGCTGAACAACATTCAGGCCGCTTATTGAGCGGCGCTGTTCAGTAAAGAGCCTAGGCGGTTAATTGAATGGCTGATTAGGCTAGTTAGCTGCGACATCTACATGTTAAAATGTGCAAATTGCAAAACAATCAACTTTCAAGAATAAATAGTCAACCGTTTATTTTCCTATAATAGTGACTTAATTTCCGAGCATTGCAGAAATTTATCTTCTGTTTATTACATATTAAATCTTCGGGAACCCTCATAACCTCAATTTGTAATTTTTTGTCAGTTTTAGTACCTACCTACTAGAAACAGTTCGACTTTCCCCACTTCACTCATTTGTCCACAAATTTTCAATAACGTCATCGAATGAATTGCCTAAATAGAATTACTTTTAGTCACTTCGCGTTATCGGCTAATCTGCACCTATTTCTGCGATGTGCAACTGCGATCCTCAAGGCCTTCTGCACTCTAGAGCTGCATACTTTTATCGTTAGTGTCGTATGCGTAGGTAGTGTGACAATATGACACGTGTAATGTGTAGTGTGTAGCGTAACGTCATACTGCGTTACTCCGACGCAATATCTAAGATAAACTGTAATGAGAAATTACTCGTTCAGATGGTAACTAAGTTTTGTATTGCACATTTTTATGTAGGTAACTATAATTTACTAGCTTTTCCCGCGGCTCGGCTCGCGTGGTTGTCGGATATCGTGACCAAACATAGCCTATGTACATTCTCAAGGAAAGTGAAGGACGGGCAAACAGACACACACACACACAAACTTTCCCATTCATAATATTAGTATGGATTAGATAATATAATTCAAATGGGTAAAATACCAAATTTTTGACCGACTTTAAAAAAGGGGAAATTTTTATTTTGGAAGCTTTTTAAGTTTTCAACCACATTTAAACTTTTACTGATTCCATTCTCAAATAATTTTTTTTTTAAATAGTTGTTCCGTCAAGTGACTGCACCCCGCTAGATGGTATGCTTTTCCTACTGCCTATAGTTCGATTCCATACGATAAGTGGCACAAACATTATGATATGTACATACGATATGTGTGCCTGTTTACCGATCCATTTCTCCTTTCCTCATATACCGTAAGCTTATTTACTAGCTACCTTAATATTTCATTCTGGAATGTTCCAATTTTCCCCATCACTCTGATATAATATTGTTTCCTCTTAGAACGTTGAGCACATACACTCTCACAGAACTATTAAGCTTATCTCACTACAAATATATTGTTATCGTCATGATTTTCCTTAATTAGTGTAGGAACAGTTAAATATGTTGTAATGACTATTATGTATTTTTGTTTATCTCGATAGGTAAAGTAAGTACAAGCTGACCCTTGCCAGTCACGTACAGGAAAACTTCATAACCCGATTGCAGGATTATACTATCAGGTCCACTTTTGAGTGCTAGTTTGGGCACTTTGAGTGCTGCGCGACGTCCGTACTCTTCGCTATGCTAATATAAAATCCACGAGAAAGAGAGAGAGAGAGAGAGAGAGAGAGAGAGAGAGATGGCCGCAAGAGATTGAATGCAGCGATTTAAAGAATGTCTATGTTTTTTCAAGATTTTTGAAAAAAAAAAATGCGTTATAAAATGTAACTTTAGCAGTCCCTAGATATTTTTATGCTCTATTTTTCATACAAACTTCGACGTTTTTTGATAATGGCGTCTTAATTTAAAACGCCTTTGAAATAGCGATTTGGAGCATTTTAGAGCCATGTTTGACGCTAATTTCTGTCGAGGCAAATATTATGAATCGTGTTTCTACCTTTACACGTCCCTAGATGGTTTGGCCTACTTTATGAATATGATTTTTATTTGTCGCAATTTGCTGTATAACTTGATGATAAATGTGTTTAAAATGTTGAAAACGACTACCACCAGTTCTAAAGTCTAACTAAACCATCCATGGAAATTACTTCAATACACACGAAATTTCAAAATAATGCTTCCTCCTACTAAGTGACGAACTGGTCATAAACTGCGAACATTGGTTTAGTCTCAACATTCAAATCACAAAACCTCCATCGCTCCTTCCGCCATCGCCCTACGCGACAACATTTTCATCCTCACCACTTAGATGGTTGGCAGTCCTAAACTGTGCGTTTCTCCAGAAACTTCCTGCCTCGCACAGCTAAACTGTGGAATGAACTGTTGCTTGCGGTATAGACCGATTCAACCCTTCAAGAAGATAGCGTACTCCCACCTTAAAGGTCGGCATCGCACCTAGAACCCTTCTGGTGTTTCAGGTGTCCATGGGGCAGTGATCACTTGCCATCAGGCGATCCGTCTGCTCGTTTGCCTCCTGTATCACAAAAAAAGTCGCAAAACATCTACATGACGACAAAATGTTCAACCTAAAAACTACCTTTCATGCCTGAAAAGTAAAATAATTTAAAAAGCATACAGTATGGAAGGATGTGTATTGATGTCCACCCACCTATCAAGCCATACCATCACCAGACTGATCGGCTACCTAACCACTTTAGCCATAAAAAGAAATCAATCATATACTTATTGTCATACTGTGTTACTAGATAGCAACAAACTATTACTATAATTGGCATACTAGGTCAAATAACCACGAAATCTTATCGTTATCAGCACATCCCTGTTGGGTAAATATTGTGTGTGAAATGGAAAAATATGTTTACAAGGCCATAAGTAAGGTATTATTTATCTTTATATTTTTATTGTAGTTATTAATTGATCGGTTACCGTTGTAACTGTATTGGAAAAGAATTCAAGGACATCTGCTTCTCTTCTACATCTACTTACCTAAGAAATTTCTATGAGGTTCTCGAAACTTTTATTATATTTACTAATCCTGACAAAACAATCAATCAATTTAAAAGTAAAAGTAAAAATTTATTTATTTGCCATTACAAAACTGCTTATAAATTACATACAATGTGTTACCGGGAGTGCACACAACAGTTTTACATAGGAACAAGTCCGGTATTGCTAAAAGCTTCCTACACTAGGCTAAGCCTGTCCTGTAGGAACCCTTTTTTTTTTCTAGTTGAAGTGCCTTTAATGCTATCACTATTGTTTTATATAAAAATCTATCAAAGATCCAATCCAAGAAGTCCAAGCATTTAATTTAAGATTTCACATCAAGCGTTTTTACTTTTACTTTTATGTAAGTAAGTAAGTAAGTAAATCATTTATTGCTCGAAACACGGTATTTTACAGTGGTGTTACAAAATCAAATAATGTCCGACATGTTGCGCAGATTCTCTGCATGCAAAGTTAAATTAATTTATTTAATAGAATTCGTGATGTCACATATTTAATAATTAATAATTGTAATAAGATTAAAATAATTAGAATGCAAATAAAATGTCCATTATAAAAAAAAAGTCAATTTTATGTCAAGAATGCATGTGCCTAAGAATAAATTTGTAATGTCAGAATACCCAGTACTATCAATAATCAATAATTATACAAGCAATAATCATGTCATATTAATAATCTATCACACACATAATTTGATTTACACTTCGATGTCATTAATACCCAAACTATCATCATTTATCTTCATTTATTAGCATATTGCAGTCTACTGCTGGACATAGGTCTCTCCCAATATGCGTCATTGTTTCCGATATTCCCGCCTTTCGTAGGTACCAATCCAATTTATCCAAGCCACCTTTTTCAGTTCGTCACTCTGTCTTTTACATATCGTGAGTCAATAAGACGTAATAGGAGACACGTTTCTCAGAATATTAGCCGTCAGCGTTATCATTTTCGTTGCTAGTTTGCACTCCTTGGCCCATTCACGGCACGTTTTTCTTTGACGTGTGGAACGCCATTAGTAATATTTTTTCGGGAAAGGGTCCTTTCTGGGGTTTGATAAGTCTGGTAAGGCTGACATGTTGCCAAATTCCCCAAGTGCAGCAGTAGGCTTTAGTGTCGTCAACCTGGAGTAAAGTGAGTCATTCTCTCCACCTCAGACAGGTGAGCGCATGACAAATAGTAATCACTTTAGAAGCTACTTCTGTTGAGAAGATTTTCCTAAGACTAGCGCTTATACAGCCTAAAAATATCGATAGAGGATCACAACACAATAGAAATACCTCATTTAAAAGCCAGGTGGCATAATCCCACGTACTATTACACTATACTATTGCCTTGATCTCCAGGTGTTTCTCGATCAATAGCCGTTATAAGGTCAAGACACTCATATCCAAACACTGAACTCTATAAAAATGTAAGACTGTATCTCTTTTACATAACAAAATATTATAAATTTTACGAAAAGAACCTTGGACCGTGTCATCTTGTTTTTAAATGTAATGTTTACAAATCTTGGTTTTCTTATCAACTCGTGTTTATACGAAGCTTGTGAATTGTTGAATGGTCGATGACATTGCACATGTTTTACATATTCATATAAACATATATTATTATAAGCTGCATATTTTTGTAAGTTAGATGTAATCTCAACAGAAATTAGTTTCTGAAAGTTCTGCAGTCGTTATGTTCATGTAAGTGCAAAATTGTTGCTCTTTCCTCTATCACCGCAATGACGAACAAATTTAAAAACAATTTCTCATAATTTTGATAAATTGCACAAAGTTGACTAATGACATGTGAAGTAATGACTAATCCCGTTAATGGATGAACAATAAAACCCTGAAAGTTTACGCTGTACGTACCACCTTTACCGTATGAACCGAGTACGTACCACCTTTACCGTATGAACAAGAAACAGATCATTCGCGTCACCATTTTCCGCCCTCGCAATTTATTATCATAAAATGTAGGTATTTAGTGAATTAAAGTAATTTCCTTAGCAATATTATATCAGTATCGAAAGTAAACACGAAGTCACTATCCTTGGGGGTCTCAACGAGTTCTGCGTCAAATTCTTCGGTCCTCCGGGCAGTGAGTATGGTTTTTATAACTTTTTTGTTTAGCACAAGTATTACAGGATACACTGAATACTGGCTACAGCCATTGACCAAGATGACTATCAACAACAATCCTGCTACTTTTACTTTGGATTTTCTTGTTCTTGAACATTTTCGTGCATATACGTTCCAGTCTAAGTATCCGTCTACTGGAATTCTTGGGAAATCAAGTCGTGGAATGTCAAGAGCGCTTGTGTGAAGTTTTAAGCAGGTGGTACTGGCAGTGGATGCACCTGCAAACCAGTAGGCACAATTGGGTTGATTGACAAACGAGGTTCGCAGAATTTTGCCGTTATAAAAGCCGTATATTCAATTTAAAAAAGTAGAGACAGAGTAAGCGGGCCTTAGGACCTAGCTCCTGGGGTGAAATCCTCATAGACAACGGGGCATGGTGCTAAAATGATAACGATGAAATGACATAACGTCAGTATCAATTCGATTTGGATTAGGTTTGTCTGTAATTCGATATTTTTGCATGAAACGACTGCCATCTGATCTCTTCAACCCACTGGCAATATCGAAGTATTGCAGTTAGACCAGTTGTTGGACTTTTTAGGGCTACACCATAACGACTGCCATAAATATTCGTATGAAAATCAAAAAATCAGCGAATGTACTAATTTTTAATCTTAAAAATGTTTCTTTTTTACAGCTCCTTACGAAGGCGGTGTATGGCGGGTCCGTGTACACCTGCCCGACCACTATCCATTCAAGTCGCCGTCAATTGGCTTCATGAATAAGGTGTACCACCCCAACATCGACGAGGTGTCGGGCACTGTGTGCCTGGATGTTATCAACCAGGCCTGGACTGCTTTATATGGTGAGCATTAGTACAAAGGTTCAATCAATCAATTACCTTTTGCAGTCCACTCAGTAATGAAAGGTGAAATACTTGGATACCACCGGGAACAACGCTAATGGTGATGAATGACCTTAACTCATACCTGTAATATTCTCAAAGGGGTAAACAGTAAGGCCTACAATGAATAGTGCATGCGAAGTTTCGGGCAATCGTCGATACCATAGAACGATTTTATCCCGCTACCGGGTCTAATGACTGTGGTATGTGACACTTCGTTCGACTTAAATCCTACCGAAAGAAAACCTTTATGGTAGGTAAGCACTTCTGAGTTTTTTGTTGAATAGCAGGGTTACTGACTTACAGATGAGGTAGGCCTAGCCCCAAAGGTCTCACTGGGATAGTGGAAACCCATTCAAATTGATGATCTCCTATAGTAATACAGGCGTGCATAAGAGGTAGTTTTCTCCAGCCGCAAATATCTGGTTTATTCATAAATTGGCATTGGGTATTGAAATTTAAATCGACCGCAAATAGAGTCCATGATTGCGAACCGACCACAACTGCGGACCTTGTCTAATTTAGATATTAGTAATGTGGCCCTCTTTTCTTTATGCCTGATATTTTTCTACTACTGAAGTGGAGAGTAAGCAACGCCTGCAGAATCACTTACGTGTTGTTACGTATAGAGAGATAGTGATCAGAGAGAGTGTAGTAAAAAAAAGGGTACATATAGAAATAAAACTTGGCTGTTAAAGGTAGCCAAAATTTTTCGGGAAAATCTAATGAACATGTTGCTAAACTTTTTGTGTGTAGAAGTGGTCGTTTCAGTATGAAAAGAATTTATGGGAGAAGATTTTTTATTTGGTAAGTGATGATGACTGACTGTGGAGGACGCCTGCCCAGTAGTTCACTCTAGACTTGAAGACTCCTTTTAGAAACACAGAGTCAGGCAGGCATTCCACTCCTCAGCAGTACATTTATGCGTATGAGTACAATGTCCAGGGTATATCAGTTTCGCAAGCTTTATGTCCGATCGTTCGATGTTGGAAGAATTATGAATCCCTTAAAATTGGAAAGGGGTTAACAGGAAAGCAAAAATTTAGGAACCTTTTAAGTGTAAATGTGTGATTATTCCATAGATCTGTCGAACATATTCGAGTCGTTTCTGCCGCAACTGCTGACGTACCCCAACCCAATCGACCCGTTGAACGGCGACGCGGCTGCCATGTACCTGCACAAACCCGAGGAATATAAGAAGAAAGTCTCAGGTAAGGATGTTTACTACAGTCAATTATTAGTCTATCACAGGCCTCTGCTGGACATAGGCCTTTTCCAATATGCGCCATTGCTTCCGATGCTCCGGATCCAGTCCACCCCAGCCACCTTTTTAAAGTGGACTGGAGTGGACTCTTCAAAATTTATAGCATTTGCAGAATTAAAAGAAATGGAAATCTAGTCGAAATTTGGCACAAAGGCTTTCCCATCCGCGGGCAAAAGCTTCTTTTCAATAAAATCATAAGGACATTTACAAAGGCAAATAAAGACAACACATAAAATATTTTAGTTTACAGATTGTTGCGTGTCAGCATATACTCGTAGGTAACATCAGTTCAGTTGCTATGCCATTGTTTATGGCCACGACCTAAGGCCATTCCCTTCGGCTTCCATTAAAAAAATAGTTAATTGAATTATATGTTGATAAGTTTTGAACGTAAAACATTTGATTCAGCGTATAAAAATGTATGCTCCTTTGTTTAAAGGAGGGATGCATAGAGAACAAACTTATTTATGCATTCCTTTAACGAAAGGAATGCATAAATAAGTTTGTTCATTTAACGATATGAAATTTTGTTGTTATTTTATTACACATGGAACTAAAAAATAAATAAATAACATTACATCGCATTGCATTAGCTATTGCCTTATAATATTGGCATTTTACTATGAGCGTAATGAAATTTCAAATGTATTGGACTAATGCCAAGATCGTAATGGATTTGTTGTCAATGGCTTGTACGTCAACCATGGGTACTTTACTATTTGCGTAGCTAGCCTGCTCGTGTATTTTATTCGTATTTATGTGACTTGCATTACTATCAAAAGGACCGCCTGATGAAGCGCCTTCAAGGTGCGACAACCATCACTGGGACAACCACACAACCAACAATGGTAGCCTTCCCTGCTCCTTCGTCTGCAGAACATTAGTCACCGAAGCTCACAGGGGCACTTCATTCAATGGGCAGACCGCCTAAGCAAGTATGCCGCGTCCGCCTACAAGGCAGGCCAGTCAAGAAGACAAGCAGATGCTCCCCTATTCCTAGAATTACTTTTATTCTCAGAAATGTTATTAGGTACTGTCATTAGGTACCATAAGTAGTATTATTTTTCAACACTACGCAAACTACTAGCATTAGGTTGGCAGCTTACGTATTTAGGTCCGTATTCTAGAAGGAGAGATTGTAAAGACCATCTGTCAATCTGTCCTCAGATAAATCTAGATATAGAACGTCGATCTAGAATACAGCCTTTAGTGTACTGATTAGAATTTGAACTCGCAACCCCTTGTCCGCCGTTTTAAATATGACGTTGACATATTTCACTTATTTCTTTCCAGATTACGTCCGAAGATTCGCAACAGAAGAGGCTCTTTTAGAAAAAGACGCGATAACTGGAATGGGGGGCGCAGCCACCGCGTCCTCAGGCTCCAAACCCTCAAATGGCAACGCCAACAATAGCGACACAGAGAGTTCTATGAGCGAATTCAGTGATGACGAGGCGCAAGACATGGAGTTATAACATAAGTTACCTCGCATATATACTTGCTCACTCAACACTGCCTTGTGTGTTTAATTTTTAGTCTGTGGTCTAGTGGGTTTGGTTCAGTGTTGCCAATAATAAATAGGAACAGTTTGATGTGGCCAAGGTGAAAATGAGGCAGATTCATGATTGGATTGGCATAGGTAAGTCTTGTTTACAGTTATTATAATATAGTCGTCATATTAATTATTAAATGAGAGCGAATTGAAACAATTAGAAAAGCACCACTTTTTAATATGCCAAACGATATTAGACCACAGAAAAGAAACAAAATAACAATAAAAGCCAGTTATCTGTATTCATACAGTCGTTCGCTGCCTGACATTTTGAAAGTTTAAGATATCTACATATTTCAACGGACCAGAATCATTGCCAATTTAGAAATAAAAAAAAAATATGCTCAGGTGATATTTAAAGGCAGCGAACATAATAACGCTTTAAATATAATATTAATGAAAAAAATATGTATCGAGGTAATGAAAAAGTAAATGTGTTTAAATTTAGTCGTTGGTGTGTCGGAAAGTTTTAATGGTTATTAGGATTGTAAATGGCTTGTCTTTGATGTGTCTTTACGCTTAAGATTAGCAGCAATATTTTAGAGAAAAAAGTGTTCACAAAATACAGTAAACGGTAGGGCATTGGAAAGATTGGGACGTTAGACGTAACTAGGGATCGTTGCGAAGTATAGACTTTTTGGAATTTCCTTAAAATTTAATGCTGTTATGAAGTATATTATCGGGCGATATAGAAGTCCCATAAGTTCAGATTTGCTCTAGTTGCGTCTAAAAAGCGTGACGACTGACTGAAATTATACTAAACTGCTGTATTTGGTCTTCAGAGTAAATAGTGATGTTAAGAAAGAAATGATTATACATATAAGAATTTCTCTTGTTTGGTTCGCCACAGGTGCATAATTGAAATTTACTTTATTTTTTATTTTTTAGAACTTAAACCACGTTTTGATATAATAATTCAAAATTATTTTTATGAATTCATTGGATTTTATATACCGATGCCTTTGTAAATGTTAATGTTCTCATTTCAAATTTCACACATCAAAAATTCAAAACGTATTTTTTTTTATTTTGAGTTTTCTTTTTCATTACAATAAACAAGTCGTCTGATAATTTTGGTCAGTCTCATCTTTTGTAGGCTGCGTGGTACGCGTGGTGATTAGTTACTTTTTGAATGTTGCAATGATAAAATTGATAAAACTGTCGGATACGTGTGTATAAAAATATTAAATCATGAAATTGGCTTGAAAAGTGTAGTTTTAAAAATGCTTCTTTTTCTTAATCCAATGTTATGCTAATGACCTATTTTTCAATACATATATTAGCATTATTTTATTTCTATAACTATAAATGTACATAATTAATTGTTCAGATATAACCACGGCATGACCAATGACCACGGTAAAACACATTTTAACCAAGTTGTAACATTTCAAATGTAACTAATCTACATGCATGTTAATATAACGAACATTTAATTAGATATAAATTTTAAAAATATGCTATATTCTTAAAAAAAAAACATTACGAAAAATATCATAGACGAACATTACACTTTTTAATTGAATGAAATGATCAACTGGCAACACACGATATGTGAGTGAGCGGGTTAGCATTTTGTAAATAGCCTATCTGTCCCATAGTTTAAATCCAACTTAAAATGAGCCCGAGACGTCGGACTAAAGTCATCACTATATCTCATAGGTATTTAATTTTTTTATAATTATGATTTTAGTTGTATTCGAAGCGAGATGTGTCATTGTGTAGTTGATCTCCCTCTGACATGGCGACTCGGTTAGGCGAATTAATCGGCTCGTGTTTTGTTTTTTTTTTATGAACAATATTTGTATGCGATTGTTACTTATTTAACTTTTTATATAGCACAATGCAATATCTTAGCTAATGACCGCTGAAGACGAAACTGTGGATGCCCACAAGTTTAAATTATAATCTTCACGGATGAATGAGTGTATTGGAATTGTAATTTAAATAAAAATCTTTTCTTAAGAGCAGCTATTTCTTATTCATTCTATTACCTGCTCAAACATTCATGTTACAAAGTAATTCATGGCTTTATAAATTAATTACTTCCTAATTTACAATTTCAAACAGAATGAAAAGATATTAAGAACTTATGTATCTCGTGTCGATTAGTTCTGCCAGACCTACATATTTCATTGCTGGCAATACTTATATAGAAGTCTATAGTCGAGCCCATGTTACCCTTCTTCAAAAATTTGCCGTGTGTAATTTGTAACAAATCTGTGATTTTCATTTCTTCCCATGTGTTTTATTGTTGAATGAAAATTTAGTGAAATGTAATGTCAATTCGTCAAAAGAGGTTGAGGATATAATTAAAAAACTGTACTTAGTCTAATTGCTGTTTGTTGCTTTTAGATTTATTTGTTGCTATTATTCTTAGCACAATCATTGTTTTTATGCTTTAAACACCGCCGATTACTATCAAATATTTGTTGTGAGTATATTTCTTCTTTTAGAAGCAAATATTCAAAGTTCAGCAATTTCTGATAATGTTAATACGTGAAAAATATGTAGATATAAAACTCAGCACATGACCCTATAGTTATTACTAGAATGGATGTCGTTAATATTATATCATTTTGAGCATTATTGAAATAGACAATATAATATGTGGCGGTGTTTATAAGCTG
This sequence comes from Eilema caniola, assembly GCA_949126895.1. Lineage (NCBI taxonomy): Eukaryota > Metazoa > Arthropoda > Insecta > Lepidoptera > Erebidae > Eilema > Eilema caniola. Next base: position 14,483,205 of record OX421488.1, read on the forward strand.
TTTTTAAACGGGCAGTGTACGCTTTCACCAAATAAATAGCATTTTATTTGTACACTAAGTTATAGTGTGAGTTATTTGAACAAACTACTAATCCTATCTTAAATTAACTACTAACATTATTAATTTTATCGTTAACTCTTGTGCTAGGAGTTAACTTCGGCAGCACACCAGACTGTCATTACGCTACCACCGTTTAAAATGACAGATATTTTTTTGTACAAATTATAAGTACTATTTAATGTTGTAACTAATAACTGATTATGAAGTTTCATACCCTCATAAGAAATAATTCATAATTACTTTGGTATACTCTAAGATACAAGACATCTGCGTTAACTTTAAAAACTATGTGCCTACCTCTTTTAAATAATTGTTCCATATTAATCTGGTCCACTTTCAGCTACAGCTACAGTAAGGCTTGTTATATTAGGAAATTCAGAACTAGGGCTCCCTTATGTTGATTTTATAGTATAATGGTTTGGCTTATTATTTGAAGCCGCTGTTATTATGGAAGACTTCAAGTAACTCACACTGGACTTTTTAAATCAATGACAAAAGCTGACCCCGCCGAATGTTGGGGCCTAGCAAGTTTTGTGATGTTCTTTTTGCTTGTTATAAACCGAATTTCTACACTTTGTTGGTATTTTATAAACTTTGCTGTCTATTTCTATGGATTAAGAAAGATGATATCATAAGTTAAAATTATTATATTCGAATGAATGAGTTTAATTTGATATACGCTTTTCAGCACGGATGACATTGCCAATTAGAAAAATAGTTTCTCAATTGTCTATGACTTGTGTTTTAATTTTTTCTTAAGCATACATATCATTAAATTTTTGTGAGTTGAAACAAAAAGAACATTTCAAAAGAGTAAAATCAAAATACAGATCTCTAAATATTTGACACATTGCGAACTGCTAGTGTTGCAATCGTCTTATTCATAAGTCTAGGTTATAATAATATAGAGTTAAAACAACATGTGGATTATTATTAATGATAGACATTTATCGTATCTTTGAAAACTCAGCCATAATAATATATTATATTTTTGGTAATAAGTAAATAACAAGTTAAATTTTTAGTTTTATTTCATGTAAAGTTGGGTTGACGGGATTGTTCTGAATTTTTATTGGTCCACCCAGCTTGTTGTCGGTACGAATCATACAGTTAGATATAAAGTCGCTGTGGTGTCGATGTGTAGCTTATAATAGTTATGAAGAGTTTACGGAAGTTTTTAAATGTCCAAAATGTCAATTTACAGAACTTGGCCGAACGTATAAAAAATCAAATTGGCGCCAATATTTGACAGATTCCATTGCCCATTTAAAAACTTACGTCGAGATAACAATGGTGACGTGATAACTTTTTAAATGATTGTTTATTAATTTTTTAACCCTTGACAAGATGGCGGAAATCACGTCACAATTGTTCGGTATATGGATATAATTATAATCGAGGTTGAATATATTACCAAAATATGGGCCGCCCGCCCATAACACGGAATCATTTATACATGTAACAGAATAAAAGTTTATAATATTTATATTTTTATTTCATTACATGTAATAAACTTACGTTATTTTTAAACTAAAACTGTCTTTTATTATCCATTTTTTTCTGTAACAATCAACTGAGATTTGAATCTCATCTGAACCAGCCCCGAAGACAAGTAGCAATTCGTTAGTAGAAACAATAGACTACATGTATGGGATTGATATGTGTTTACGACTGTCATAAAAGTCAACGTGTCATTTCCATACATTTATTGGATTCTACTAACGATTGTGCCACTTGTCTAGGGCGGCAGAATCTCAGGGGTATTGTCCAATCGAGTTTACTATTACACTCCCGGAACATATGCAAAGCGAGCTGGCTGAGACGCTTCATGTAATAATGATGAAATTGTTACAAAATAGATCAGTCCCTCCTAGACAAAGTCCTTTTGGACCCTTGACACCACCGAGTGGCAATTGTCTTTGACCGGCGTATTGTAGGATGTGAGAGTCTGCAACGTATGTCATAACGGTCAAATCCCATACATTTGTTATTCTATTCAATTCAATTCGTATTGAATGGCTTCTGTGTTGCCACAACTTGGTCAACGTGAACCCCTCTTAACAAAAGCAATTTAGCTTAGTTGAAGTGGTTAGGGGAGATATTAATTTCGGGTTATCTCCAGCGCTTCGATCGCAAGGCCGATTAGTAGAACGAGTGAGAAATTTTCCCACATCTCCGATTTTTAGGAGGAGCGGGATTATTTTTTTCCCACATCTCCAATTTTTCCTCCGATTAGTAGGAGCGGGAAATTTTTCCTACATCTCCGATTGGCAGGAGTGAATATTTGTCTTTCTGGAAAGTTGGCATTGATATGCGCACATGCCTAAAGGCATGCCAACATATCAGTGTACCCAGGTCATTGAACGAATAAAACAGCAACATGATTTATTAACATAACTCTATTAAAAATAAACATTTTAACAACAGGCTCTATGTACATTGTACAGTACGCCATAATCTATCTACACTCATACAATGAGAATGGGCTTGCACTTGCGACATACATGCAACTTACACATCCAGATCAAACATGCTATTTGGTCAGGGGCTTAAGACAGAAATATATAACTAAATTAAAATAATGCGATTAATCTTGACATATTTGTCGCAAGTGTGTGCCCGGCCTAACGCCGTAGTGATGGCAGCGATTTGTTATATATAGCTTCTGCTGGGCACCCCATAGATAAAAGGGGGATATGGTGAATTATAAGATGTTTAAACTATCATGGTCACTCATATTATTATTATAAGAGGTATCGGAAGATAAAACAGCCAAAATAAAATCGCGAGTGGATACGGTAAGCATCTTGTGTCTTGAACGTGATCGAGTTAGTAGTGAATGTGGAACCAGTGGTATAATAACTGGTAGCTATACGCGTAGTTAAAGAACTCGAAAGAGAGTAGATCTATACATTTACTACTAAAAACTTTTTCACTGTTCACCGCCAATACTCCAGTTTCTCCGTGACCATGGTGCTTGCAACAGCGCCCAAATATCGGTAAATCGAAACAATGCTACATAGTAAATATCCCCATATCTCTAATAATAATACAAGAGGATGGACAACGGTTATGGTTTGAGGTCCAGCACAAGCTTACTCACTTTAAGATACATTTAAAATCACGTTTTAGTACTTATATTAAAATAAATACGTCGGGTATAGGTTATAGAAATAATCAGTTTCAGTTTATGTCCATAGATGGTTGCTGAGGCAAAATCGCTGCAATTTCGCCAGTGTCAAGTAAAATATAACTATAAGTTTCTTGAGTTAATAAATATAAGCAAAATATTTGACGTCGCGTCGTCTGCCGACTTCGATCACAGGATGCCGGATTTAGTAAACTTCGGCCGGGAAACAAGTGGTCAGCCGACGCGACTTTTGGCCGACTTCGATTGTATATGTAAAGTTAACAAGTTGTAGCGTACCATATTAAAAGTATAACTACCACTATAGTCAACTTCCCTCTAAATATTATTTTATATAGTAAATTATACAGCTGGGAATCGATACCTGTTCATTTTTTGTGCTAATAATAACAGTTTTGTCGACGTATCTTAAAGTGAGTGGTGTTATAAATGCTTTTCTGGTGCTTTCAGCAAAACAGCATAAGGTTATACATTAACAAAAAAATATATATACGTAAACCATACAAAAAATATTAATTCAATTCGACAGGTGTCTGGGTGGATATTACACGCACTCAATTGTGATATTCATTAATTTATTTAGGAATCTACTATCATAATCTTGCGTTCTACATTTTGGACTTTCATATACACAATCTAAAAGCTTATCTTATTTTGAAGATAGAATCCATTTTTACACCATAGACACGATATTACAAATAGTAACTCTTTGTGTTTTCTTTTTGAGGTCGAACCTCGAACGATTTGAATCAATCGATTGTAAAGAGACTGTTGATATACAAAGAATAAAAATAAAATTTACGACTCATGCGTCAGCGACAACTGACATCCATGGAAATCGCAAAAATACTCGTCGACTAATAAAACTATTACTGGCTAAACTGAAAACGCAGCCTACACCAGTGGAAAAAACCATGAAATTTTAGGCACAAGAATCTTAAATAATTATACCACGGCCTGTGCTCACGAGTCAAGGAAAAAAAAAAGGGTAAATATCAAGTAAATCTAAGACATGTCTTGTCTCACACTGAGCATGATATGCCTACAGACATAATATTATTAACTTTGTAACATGTATTATTATTAATTAAAATATGTATAAAAGTCCAAAAACGAGACATCCTAACACCAACAAAGTTAATATTTCGACTAAATTAACATTACATTATGATATATTCAAGCTAGCGAGTCGATATATGCAACTTTGTCGAAGTTATTTACATACATTATAATAATGGCTCATTTACATTAGGTCGTCTGCCGACTTCGAAATTTGGCATGCCGAAGTCGACACGGTGCTCACACAGTGGTAATTCTTCTAGCGGCCATTGCAAATATACGTGTCCCTCAATACCAAACTTGCCAGTCTCGACTGCAAAATAAGTCGGTCAGACTAGAGGCGTTTACACTATGGCGTGTGACGACTTCGAAGTCGCCCTGTTAACATAGTGTGAGTCTTATATAATGCACTTTTATGATGCATTGCTTTTGACATGAGGACTGGATAGTTATCCAGGGAAAATATATATATTTGAAATTATCAAGATAACATTTAATAGTAGTAAATGGGTGTTTGTCACTTGTTTGGATGGAGGACTTACATCCTAGTAGGCGAGTATTTTAGGAGACTGAGAACATTTACACCGAACTCCGTAAAATATTGATTTCGTGGAATGTTTTCATTACCAATTAATTATAAATTTATAATTTGATTAAATTAGGATATCTTAAAGGCATTTACAATAACGCCTATAGGCATTTATATGTAGTAGTTTAGGCATTTACGATAACGCACTTTAAGCATTACGAAAATGCCTATGGACATTTACATAATTCACATTAGGCATTTCCGATAATAACTACGGGCAAAAGGAACGTGTCTAAATAATTATCTTGATAATTACATCTAACGACATCGAAAAATTGGTAGATTAATAAAATTGTTCATACAATAATATACATTTTATAACTTTATTGGTTAGCTAACACTAACATACAATTAAAGTATAACAAATTACTGGATACAAAGGTACACGGAAAAAATTACAACCGCACACCATGTCTTCAGATTTTAGTGTATACCTCATTCAATGATTGTGGTTTCAAGTCTCTGGCATATGAGGCAAAGTCGATATCAGTTCTCAACCACAGCCAGCCATGCAAATTAATTATGTATTAAAAAGATTGCTAATATATTTGGCAATTGTTTAGAAATTGTAATAAAACAATTTTTAATGGATTCTATCGTGATTTATTCTGTATTATATGCACACTGATCCCAACATATTGGTTGCTTTTCAGTAACCATGATTACGGAGAGACTAAAGATGGTGATCATCCCATAGTTTAAAGTATGAATTATCTCAAAGTACCCGAATTATGTTGATTTCTTTGTGTTACTATTTACGCTGATTAAGGTCAGTTACATTCGCATACACCTGTTTTTTTAATAATTTACTAGCTAACATCAAATGCATTGTAAAGCCTATATTTTAATCAAAAACAGTTCTTCTTGCCTCATATGAAGGTCCGATCCAGCTTTTTTTGTCCCCAGGCTTCTTTTCCAAGAAATATCATTGATGCAGAGGTCATATAGTCACTTTAGACACACACTAGCTTGAGCACATCACACACAGTCCGCACCCCCCGGGTGACTAGCCGATGATGAGACCGCAGCCGAACTTGAACTGCTGTTTAGCCTGGTTAGCCATGCCTGATAGAGCAAATGTGAATGGTAGCGGTTGCAGTTTCTTTTCGAGGACAGCGCCTATGTTCCAATTTGAATCTACCATACCTGGAAATAAAATACAATATTGCTCGATTAGATTGACTACAAAATAGATTCTCAATTCTGTTGTTTTCTTATTACAAGTTCTTTTTTGTTACACAGTACCCGGGATTGTTTGTAAAGTTGATTCAAAGGTTGCAAGCTAGAGAAATGTCATTTTACTGTTTTTATTTCAGTTGCAAATCAATAAAATGGGATGAAGAATCATTAAGACTGCAGGCTTAATGGTTTGCATCCTGTTACATCATATACTTTTGTAACACACAAAACTAGTGAGTCCTAAATAATTTATTGTGCTTACAATACATACAATAGATCAATACGTCAAAAAACTAGACTAATAATTAGTAAATAAACCACCACCACCGATTCGAAACCAGAGCAAGTAAGTATAAAAAGAAAGCTCACCTCTAAAGACTAGATCTGCCTTTGGTATATTGACCTGATAGCCAATAGTGCCCGTGGACTCCATCCCCCGGAAGGACGTGTCCATTTCTGCAACTACCTGCAATTTCACAAATAAAACATTCAATAAAAAATTTGGAGATGACAGAGTTCTGCCCAGCACAAAGCCTCGTGACTACGCACACTGAGTAGGTGAAGCAACGTAAGTCAGTTCAGCCTAAGGACGAGTGGCCAATTTTAACATATTATGTTGTTAAGCTGTCTGTGTTCTGGTTGCCATATGATCGATAGTAGTATTTGTTATGGGTACTCCTAAAAAGTCCTAGAGAACTACAGAAGGTCTGCTTGAAGTAGTTTTGGTCACCATTGACTAGGCTACAATCAAAGGCTGTCATACTTTCACTTCGAAGTGGAGGGTCCACATTCCGCCTTTTACTTATCCACTGCACATGGTCTAATTTAATGCCAGCAAGGAATGCTGTTGACCAGACAGATAGTGTGTTTTCCTGTGTGGGCCATTTTAAAGAAATGGGATTTGCACATTCTTGGGCAGGCATGAAAATACTAGACTAATAAAATAATAGTTACCTGTAACTGTTCACTACACTGTTTGAAGTAGCACAGGTGGAAGTTGGCAGAGCTCAGCGTCGCTGATACTTCCGAATCTGCAATTATACATGTGTATTATTAAAATTTGTGGAGGAACAGGGTGTAAAGTGCCTGAAATACTATTCCATTCAGGAGTTCCGGTTATAAAAGGCTCATTCGCAAAACGTCCGATTTGCAAAACGTCCGTTTCGCAAAAAGTTCATTTCGCAAAATGTCCATTTCGCGCACATTATGCGGAATTACATTTTGAATTTCTTTTTCAACTATCTCTCTCGACTACGATACCTCCGCCTAATTAGTTATATGAATAATTGAAAATTTGGACGTTTTGTGAATGAGCCGTTATGGCGTAGGTCGTACCATCCATGGTGTAGCGCGCGGCGGCGGACGTGATGGCGATCTCGCCGCCCATGACGCGCGAGCCTGACTGGTACACCAGCTCCGTGCCCAGGGCCAGGCGCTTCGTCACTGACTGGAAGCACAACCAAGCGTATTTATAAAGTAATGACTAACTCAAACTAAATAAAGAACTGAAGATTTTACAACTACCAAACCTGTATTTTTATAAGGGGGTCACTGGGCCCACTGCAGTATCGACAACAGTGAGCCAATTAACTCCTAGCTATTTTTCAGAGGTGTAATGATTAAATTAAAAGCCATGGCTTTGGATGCTCATTGAAAATGCTGAGCAGAGTTCGTGATAATATTGTTCGGCGAAGTAACCCGTGCATGAAAAGTACGAGGATCAAAAAAGTAATTAAAAATTTAATTTTGAAAATGGTTGAGAGCATTTTTAAATTCAATTTCTAATTTCGAATCATTTTTTGATCCTTTGGAAATAGATACTGTGTTGGGAAATAAACAAGTGTAATTTATGTTTTTGTATTATAAAACAATGATCATTTTTGAGTTTTGGGGATCAAGGAGCTTTCAGTACTAGATATTAAAAATAGTGATCCTACCTGTAAGTAATGTCCAACAAATACTGAAGACTTCTCGCTGAAGTCGGGCTTGCCCACAGCAAGTGCCAATGTGTAGTCTGAGCCCTTGTACTCCATCGTGCCCTGGGTAGCAGTCAGCTTGCATTCTTGAACCTGTAGCCACATGTGTCAAATTATAGTATTGTAAAAAATCTGTGAGTATTTTTAGGACCCACTACGATTTTAAAAACCCATGCCAAGCAATAATTTAATACCACTTAGGGTCAGCAAACAGGCCGCAGCATATGGACCGTACGAAGGCCTAGGTGATATTTGAAAGAAATTAAAGTACCTGGGCAGCACCCTTTAGTCTAATCTCTGGTGTGAGCTGATGTATCAAGCTGAAGTTGACATTCCCTGCAGGGTCCACATCTCCCAGGATGACTGGGAAAGCTTCTGTGGGCGAGATCTGCTTGGTGCCGATGTAAGTAGCTCCCAACTTGTAGCCATTCTGGGCTGAACTCATTGTTAGTGTGTGGGACATCTGAAAATATGTTACAGTATTGTTTTTATATCCATTTATTTCATTCTAGACAGTAGTTTCTTGCTGCTGAGACAAGTTGATACATACAAGCATGCAAGCTGTGTAAAAGATCGAAACTAGTTTGACTTAGATCTTTTAGACAACTCTCAAGTTTACTTGTTTCAATCTTCAGTAGTCGGGAAGTTTTAATTGCTTAATATTTTTTAATTGCATTTGACAGTTGTCCAACCCTGGTGATAACATACCTGAAAATGATTGGAGAGTCCCCTGTTGACCATAAGTTTGCCACCTTCAAAATTAACTGGCATAACATCTGAAAAAAAAATTAAAATAACATGAGGATTGAAAGTTACAAGAAAGAATGAATAAAGTATTGAAAAAAAAATATATTCAAATGTTTTATTTAAATATTGTCATACTAAAAAGTCAAGTCATACTTCATATGTTATCAATTGAATTCCAACTAGGACTTTATAATATAAGATACACAAATCTAAATATAAGTGATCATTAATATGTGGGACCGAAAACAGATGGGAGAAATGTGGGTGTTAATTCGCCTCTGCTTAACCCTCCGAGAATAAAGGAGTGATTATATGTATGTATGTATGATTAATCCAGCAATAGGGCCCAATAGACCTAACCATTGGAGGATATACAGGTACAAGTGTATATTTTATGTGTACAATTTAACAATGACACAACCTTCAAATGGCTACTTTAACCAAAAGTAAACAATCTTGATGTCTTTTTAACATGATTTATTAAAAAAGTCAGTTTTTTCTGTTTAGAAGTTCATTTTAATGACTAAAAACCGAAATTAAATCATTAGTCTGTGAGGCAGCCTAATTTTTTTGTATATTCAGTTTTTTTTAAGTCTCTACAAGATTGTTTACCTTATAACATAACATATATATAACATAATATATAATAGTATAGTATCATTATAGTACCTTATAGGTATTTAGGATAAATGAAAATAAAGACTATCGCCTTGGATTGTGGAGGTCAGATGGGAGCCACTTCATGGAAAATATTGAAGTTCAGCCAAATCTGCAGTTAGACTGGTAAAGCGATGCAACTGGGATTAACACTAGGAAGAAGAATAACTTATTGGTACTTCATTATACACTATTTTGTTTACTTCATTAATATAATTCTCACTTGAATATTACATGGAAATTGAAAATGGATAAAATTCCTTTAGTAAAATTACAAGAACAGATGATTGTGGTGTAAAATTTAGTAAATTAAAAGTAATTCATTAGTTTTTATCGTTAACATAATTAAATATTTAATGTCCATCGAAAGGTTGCAGAGATTGCTTGTAGCGAAGGCTACCATTTGTGCATTTTTCATATGTTGTCCATACATGTACCTACTGTGATTCTTTGGTGTACAATAAGGATTTATCTTATCTTATCTTATTAGTAAGCAACTTTTCTTTTTCTTTAAGATGTTTCTGGACATTCTAATAAAATGTTACTCTTCATCTTTAGTTACTAATCGTTTTTACAAATTAAAATCACTGCAATTTGGTATGTGAAATATAGATTTCTAAAATAACCCTTGGACATTTAATTGAATTTAAATACATCGCTTTTGTTCTACTAAAGTGTAATATATAAAGTCTAGAAGATATGTACCATAATCGAAATCAAGAAGGTGTATACTATCTACTCCTGAGGCAATAACTCTTATCAGAATATAAATATCTATAGTGGATTACAATCCATGAAGATGTTGCAAAACTTAATATATATTTGAAGCTATAAACGGATTAATAAAGTCATTGCAGCGTGTGCCACACATTTATGAAAGTTTTAAGCGAAGGCATGTTTATTATTCCAGTAATTTATCTTATATTACATCACAAGATAACCCAACTTTTTGGTCGGCACTAATTTAGATTTGGCGCGGTTTTCTGAATGAATATCTGATTACGACACGTTTTTACTGACCTAATTGAAGTTTTAATCACGGCTAATAATCCATAAAACATGTAAAATGCATGAATTATGTACCTTTTGACTTTTTGTGTATCTCATCTAATGTTCCGGGATTTTCACGTTTCTCCTCACTTTCTGTGTTCTTTAGATCGGTGCTTATGAGACCTGAGTTGTGTACACGGTATCGGCTCGCTATAGCACCCATTTTAGCGATCTATTTATAATACTTTCTCTAAATTCAACAGAAATCGATGAACATGTGCAATGAAACACAATTCTGTCGAATAAAAGACAATCGCAGCAGTGTGAAGTTGACAGCATATTTCACCAACATAACGAGGATTTCACCATAGACCGCACTGAAATAAATGGATTTGTAAAATTTTCTTATTGTAAGAAAAGAAAATTTATAATCATCCTATTCATGGTTATAATATTTTATTCTTATATAAGTATCATTATTTTGCCAACTTTTTTGTAAGAAAGTTTGTTATTTCCCCTTATTTTAATTTTATTGTGTGAGTAAGGGTCAAATTGTTACAATTAATGAGAATATTTTCTCAATTCATTTATAGTTTTTGGTTAACCCCGTATTACTTGGTCAGTAAATTGCAAAATATAAAAAAACTACGCTCGCTACTATCTTACACTAAGCATGTTCACCTTAATCTGAAAGTATTTTGTGTTTTAATGAAAAATAAAATATTTCAGATTTCAAATTAAAAAAAAGGTGTTTGGGAACAAAGAATCATGTGCCGGCATTTAAGTTTTGATGTTATCTTATATGATATTACAAGTAGATTGTAATATTCAAAATTACACTTAACACAATATTCTATATATTGCCTTAGGTATGTTTGGGGAGTAACAATCATTATTTCAAAAGCTTACTCCCCAAATATACCCACTGATTAGGGATGGGCAGAGTGATAAAAAATATCAATAAAAATCGAATTGATCCTTTATAAATGATACGATATTATATCGACGTAAATATTTACAGAATATATCGATATTTCGATATTTTTTGCCCAAGAAGTGGTTACCTGAATTGTGCACTATCAAAAACTTGATAAAATACTTTATACATGCGTTAGAAGTTATACTTCCTTTGAAAACTAAAATGTTGACTATAGCTAACTTCAGGGTGTACATTGACTATAGCTAACTTCAGTGTTTAGTTTTTCCATGACAGTGTGCGCTCGCATCTTATAAATTTACTCTCATCATTTTCCCTTATCGCGCCAAAAGAAGTATAACTTCAAAAGTAAATATATAACTTAAAAACATACATACATATTAATATAATCAAGCTTGTAATCACCGATGGGTTAGGCAGATGTATATCATCAACACATTGAATACATATGTAAGTAAAAACATATCTGGCATATTTATTAATTAAAAGAAGAAATCGTATATTTAAGTTAAAATCACGTCATTTAAACCAATATTCATCTGTCAATCTGAGTGTTCCCCTGACAATTTGCTCCTATTGTCTTGCACTGCTAGACTAATAACGGAAGCAAGTCTTTCGGTTGATCTGAGGAAGATTGATTAAATATATAAGGGAAATTTTCGACAGAACGGACGGACGTAAAGTATCAGCAATTCACCTATCACTTTATTGGATTTGACTTCCTCTCAAGAAGATCATTGGGCACAGAGCCAGATCTTGTGACCTCTTGAATGGTTGTGCACCGATTTATTAATTTTCCTAAACTGCACCAGATAGATGACTCATTTACTTTTACTGATGCTGCTTGGTCAAACCTTACATCCTGAGAACGTTGTTCTCTACACCGATGTCCTGAGCGAAATTGTAAATGTCGAAATAGCAATAATTGGAGAATTAAAGTGGATACGCTTATTATCTCACATGAGCAACCTCCATGGTTGCTCATATATGCTAAATTATGATCATTACGGGTAACAATGTATCGGTTTCTGTATCAGAATAAAAAATCATAAATCTATTAATCGAAAACATAAGATCGTGGAAAAAATCGATTATTTTCTAAATCAAATATCGATATTTTGAAAACTCGCAATTTTTAAACAAGTCTACCATTTGCTATGCCTTGACATTGTGTCAACAATGTCGCGCACGTCATCTGTCAATATGTGTCATCAGTACAGTATCAGTCAATAAGAATTGACATAAAATAATCATTAGCATTTATCAAAAACATACCATACCGTTTGTATTTTTGTGTGCAGGACTATTGATATAATCACCGTTGTCCTATAGAATATCAAACCTAGAAGCCAAACATCAATTCCACTGTGTAAGTTTCAACAATATTTATCTAAAACTTCTATAACAAAATGCCTAAAGTTGTTTCACGAAGTATAGTCTGCTCAGACACAAAAGACCAAGAAGAATACAATGAGACGAAACCTCTTCACATCTACTACTGTATCTGCGGTCAAATGTCACTTATTCTGGATTGTACCATCGATCGTTTACCCCTAAGGCCGACCGACGGCGCTCGGGTCATAGATGGTTCTAAACATGCCCACAAAATAACTTCAGATCCTGACGAAACTGTGTACTTGAAAAGAGACAAAGGTATTGAAAAGCAGTACAGGTTAAAATGTAAAAAGTGCGCCATACCGATTTACTACAAACATGACCAAGAAAATAATATAGTTTTTATAATGAGAGGAGCATTGGTACAGACAGCAGGGGAAGGTGGAGTTACAGATATTTACAAACAAGTAGCACTAACACAACCAAAGAAGATTATGGTAACCAAACACACTAAAAACATGGGGAAGTTTAGTTCCGTTACGGTGTCTACAATTGATGAGGAAGAAGATGAAATTGAGGCTCGGGAGGTTGCAGACAGTTATGCCAATAATGCTAGGATTATTGAGAAGCAGTTGGAGAGGAAGGGAATGAATAAGAGGCAGGCGGAAACCCCTGCGCAGACCACGGAGAAGAGAGTTAGGGGCACTTTGATTGATAAATAAATGTTTTTTGATTATGTTTTGGTTTTATTTGTTTATATAAATAAATTGAGAATATGATCTTATACTACTTCTGTCCTACTAATATTATAGATGTAAAATTTTGAGAAGATATTTGGGCTAGCTGAAATTTGGTACAGGGTTAAAAATGTAACCTGTGTTATTCCTGACTATAATGTTACAAAGGCTTTATCTCGGAAACATGTTCCCATGAATTGAGGTACCAAAATTCCATGTGGGCACCACATGGAATTTTGGTACCTCAACTGGCACCAGGTATTACTTAATTAACGGTTACTCTTGTGTTGAAAGTGTAGACCACAAGTTTTGAAAAGTTCTACACACCATAAAAACATAATGCAAGGTTATCATTTCTGCTACATAGGCAATTACTTCTTCCTTCAAGAAGTTCTGAAAAAGTTGGAACTCATTGTATGGACAGATAATTCTACTTTGATTATAACTATGCTTAGGAATACCCAGGGTACAGAATAGGCTTCCATGACAGCACTGTGGGATTTTAGAGTGGACTGAATATACCTCTGTCTATATTTATTTTTCTCAGCAGGTGAGCCACCTTACTGATGCGGTTGGCTTGAGCTGCAATGATCTTGGTGGGGCCTCAAAAAGAGTTGATTGATTAGGGTTAAAAATGTAACCAGCAAATTTTAGGTATTGACACTAGGGTTGCCAACAGTTTAAGGTTCAAATATAATATTTTTAGAAAAAACTAAAAAAAAATAGTGTGCTTCAAAAAAGTATAGTATTTTAGTAGGAACTACGTAATAAATTCAGGACTGTAACTACAAAAACAGTAGGTACTCCACCATCTCAATAAAATAAAGGAAATCCAAAACGATCGAACGACCGCCACTTTTCCTTCAATAATGTCGAAATTTTCTTTGATTTACATTAATACAGGATGCATTTTACAAATTAGGGCAAGGACGTGTTCGGTTTCAAGTTGTAGGTCTCTATTTAGACGTTATCCTGATTGCATCCGAGGGCAATACGTAGCCACACCAGCGAAGGCGACTCTCTTGCATTTTATCTGCGATGAAGGCTGCCGCGGAAGCGAGTGTACCTCAAGCGATTCCGCACACACGTGACTCTGCAAATACACCCACCCATTATAGATAATACCAAATCAATCAGCGCTCGCCAAGGCCCCGTTTTTTCACAACTTGGGTCAAAATATAAGGCATGTTTTTTAGTAGAAATTGTTAGTCTACAAATCCTATTACACTTACACATGTTGATATAAAGTAAAACGAATACGGTTATTCTGTGAGAAGTAAATGTGGCACCGTTCGCCGCCAGTCGCCAGTGGAAATGCTAATACCTATTTGCTATTTCTGGTTTGTAGCGCAAGAAATTGTGCGAGGATTTTGTAAAACCATTTTCTGTGAGCAACTTCTGCGAACTTTTTTGCTTTTGGAGTTTTATCGCTACTTTTAGAGAACGAATACATTCTAGGAAGTAACAATATACATCAATGATAGTATAATAGGTAGTAGAGACATACCTATTCATACTAAAAAGTACCTACCTATGTATTACAAATGAGAAAGTAACTCTGCCTGCCTGTCAGTCTGTCTATTAGGCTTAAACCACTGAACTGATCTTGATGCAATTTGGTACAGAGTCCTGTCCTGGCTTACCGTGGTGGAGGGACGCCCATAATCGTGTGAAGTGGAGGAGGAAGACGAACCGAGAGATCGCCCCGGAGCTCCGAGTAGACCTTGTCCTCAGATACAATCAGAAAAACACGTCTCCATGATGATGACGATGAACTAGAGCTTGGGAAAGGTTATTTTTTATTTCTTTACAGCTATTAAAAGTAACAAAGGCACCAAACAAAGGATAAGGTAAGGATTTTAAATCGAAATGGCTTTCGTATCTGACTTTCGTAACTGAGTTCAGCACTTTGGAATTGACGCTAACTACTTTCATTGTTTAAATTAACACTAAACTTGCCTAAAATTTTCTACTTATAGAACTTCGTGTTGTACCTACTATAGGAAGTTTCAATTACAAACAGTAGATACAATTACCTACAAAATAGATTTCAGAGCTTTGCTATTAAAACCATGATCCGTTTACCTATGTAGGTATATAGCTCCAATTTTCAAATAATGTTTAAAACGTGCAACGAGAAAATTTACTAACTTAGCTGACCCGGCGAACTTCGTACCGCGAATATTTTTCCGCCCGCGTGGCGTCAGATCCCGTTCCCGCTGCACCCTCTACTATATTAAACATGGATTATACATATAAACCTTCAGCTTGAATCACTCTATTTATTAAATAAAACCGCATCAAAATCCGTTGCGTAGTTTTAAAGATTTGAGCATACAAAGCGATATAGGGACAGAGAAGGTTTTTTTAAAGGATATTACCTACTAATATTCCTCCTAACCCCTCCAACTAAGCAAAATTGCCTGTCCTAGGAGTGGGTTCACGTTGCTAGTGTAATGGCTAGAATTCGAACCCGGGAGCTCTCGATCGCAAGGCCGACTCCTTAACCACTAAGCTATCGACGCTAAGCTACGACTTTGTTTTATATTATGTAGTGAAGAAGTTGAAAAAAAAAACCACCGCTAAAAGAAACATTTCTCTTATCAAAAAAATTCACAAAGAAAATGAAACCCAATAATCGTTTTTCATTCTTGTCGTAATAACCCACACTGGCAACAAAACAAACAATAATACACGCCTTGCTTGTACGCTGGGCTTTGCAACTGAAATTATAATCCCATTAGACCCAATATACAACTGCATTGCTAACAGCAAAAACCTGATCGCTTTACAATGGCTGTGTGGCTCCTCAGAACAAAAGATTTTTTGCTCAGCCCTCTCAGTTACGTCCAAATCCTAACTTTCAATTTAAATGTAAATGTCGACTTCATAAAACTGTCATCAGTGAGTTTGCAGTCAGTATCTGCCGCCACGGAACGCTAGGAGGTCGAGAGGGATGACCGGCCCGGGGCGGGAGGGACAGAGTACCTACCTTCTCAACGCCAATTCCCTCGGAATATAAAACAATTTGTTCGGAGCACAAAAGGGCTCGGCGCGCGGACTTCTGTTCACTATATACTCGAATTTACATAATAACATCTCTGAGACGAAGACTTTATATAAAATGCTGAACTGTTTTAGACAAACGTGCAATTGGATTGTTTATGTAAGTGCTAAGGGACGCTTTAGGGTGGATCGGTATGAGTGTTATGATCGAGGAAGGGTAGGTACTTCTACTATATTTATGTTCGATGATTTTGTAGAAGCTTTATGTAAAGGATCGCAGGCGCGATTCTCGCTCAGTGCAATGAGTAGGTAGCTTGTTAAGGGGTAAAGAAAGAAAATCAAAATATCAGGTAAGAGAGGTGGCTCAATAAACGTTTAAGTGATTGTCACTGAAAAGTAAAAAAAGTACTTCACGAGCTTTAAATCACGCACTTCGGCCAAATGGCCACCAAGAATTCGATGCACATATAAAAATAAATAGGTACTCTTCTAATTGATAACCCTGCTTGTTTCAATCAATCAATTAGCCCACTACAGTCTACTGCTGGACATAGGCCTCCCCCAATGTGCGCCATTTCGTACGATCCTCCGCCTTCCGCATCCAGTCCGTCCCAGCCACCTTTTTCAGGTTTGCCTTCTCGCGGTCTTCACTCTAGGACGCGTCTGCTCCAACGGCCATCGGTCCTTTGACAGACGTGGCCAGCCTATTGCCACTTCAGCTTGCTTATTCTGCGAACTATGACGGTAACTTTGGTTCTTTGTCGGTACACCTCGTTTCGAATTCTATCCTTCAGAGAAACTCCAAGCATAGCTTACACCATAGTCGGCTGCGCGTCTTTTAGTTTAGTTAGCTCGTTTTGCAGATGGTTAAAACTATGAATATCAGTATACTCACTTACTTTGCGAACTTTGGGTCAACTAGGGTGAATTTTCAGTACCTATCTTAAGTAGGTGTTCTAAATATTTACCTCATAATCCTGTAGCAATTTCGGGTTCGAGTTAAGGATTGATATTTCACGATTTCTGGGCATCAATCAGTAATTGTATTAGTTTGGCAACTTCTCCTGCAAGCCGACCATTAGCTGACTTTAAAGATAATTAATGGAACATAAGTACTCCACAGGTGATGGCAAAATAAATAAGTAATTTTTCTAGAAGTGAATCCTCATAAGCTTACTCAAAAAACTACGTTAACAATACATAAATAAAATGTGTAGTGTCGTAGTATGTATACTTAATTTAGAGTGGTTAAGAGTTCATCCTTACGATCGGGATCGGGCTGCGGGTTTGAATTCTGTCTATTACACTACCGAAGTCAACCAATCCCTAACACAATCAGTTTAACTTGGCTAGATAGGTTAGCAAAAATATTAGTAATTTCGATTATATATTTGTAACATATAATAAACTTCAGCCATTCTAAGAATGACAATGGCGGCCGATGGAGGCGGTGACCGCAGACTTTTACTCAGCATCATTTAATTCCAGCGGTCTTACCGAGATCCTTCGGGATCCGAATAATGATGAGCCGCTCAATTTATTTAAAACGATATGCCCGACGAGACGGGCCAAGCGGCTTCGCGGGCAGCGGCTTGCACTTTCTGCCTTCAATTCAACGGCTTGAGCTGACTCAAAACATAATTATTGGGTTTTATTGTTAGATAAATGGGAGGGTAAAGAATAGAAATTGGTAAGAAACCGGTAGGTAAGAACACAGACAATGATGCGAACCTTACAGGGATAAAAGTAATCTATGTGTTATTCCAAACTATCAGTGACGAAGAACTAAATCTTATCCGATTCTTACCGGCTTCACAATGGGTTGGATAATGTTATCTGTTCCACCGGCTTCCCTTTTAAAAATGTTCATTCTTCGCCATTGCAAACGATAGGTAATCCATCCTTTTTACGAATTTCAGCCAGATCCGTTTAGCAGTCACGGAATCAGTATGTGAGTATTATGTATTAACGTCTGGAACGCAAGTTTCACATAGACCACGGCCAAACAGCCCGGTAGCAGTATATTCTACATATTAAGTAAGTATTTACTAGGATTAGTATTTCTGTATGACTACTTTTTACGTAGTGTACCTCCCTTCCAGGCTTAAAGAAACTTCAAGGAAATTCATTGCGACTCTTCATCTGTGTGGAACCCATACAAGATGGAATAGACAAAAAATGTCTACGAGAAAAACAAGAACTGAACCAAGCTTAGCTTCAACAGCATACTCAATATCGGGCATCTCAGTGGGCAAAACAGTACTTTATATAGTTAGTACTTAATAATGCTTAATATTCAAGAAGCATTTCTCTAAAAGATAAAGATAATACATCAAGTTTTATTCTAAGACTCGCAGTCCTGAAACTATCCTGTAAAGTAAAGATTTTGCAGAAGTATCTTTATTTTATTGTATAGATATTAGTATCATGGTGTCGTGGCAATATTTCTGCAGTGTCACGTGTTATGTACTCAAGGTCATGTTATGTTATTCCTTCGTCCTAAAACCCACGCTCTGTCTAATTACGGCGCGCGGGGGTGCGAAGAAAGAATTTTTGCAATTGTTTTTCGCGCATACTTTTAATTGAATGAAATTTTGAAGCATTTACTATGCTAACTTTTCAAATCGATTAAGATAGGAAAAAGTGAATGCCAGGTGGGACTCGAACCCACGATTTTTCCCTTACAGGGGGAATGCTCTGACCACTGAGCCACCGAGCCACACCTGAAGCTATTCAAATTCTCCTATACTACCGTCTTAGGGCGACGGTGGGAGGCATCTACCGACATTCATACGAAATATCGGAAACAATGAATGATGTTGCAATCATTTTTTAAACATTGTTTTTTGATGACTCCGCCCAAATAATTGAATGAAATTTTGAAGCATTTTGGTCAGAGCATTCCCCCTGTAAGGGAAAGATCGTGGGTTCGAGTCCCACCTGGGATTCACTTTTTCCTATCTTAATCGATACTTTTAATGTTCAAATATAATTTCAAAATACACATCACTTTGTTATTTTTAGAGCAATGAGTAATAATTTCTTTTAAAATGTAATTTAATCTATCGCGGTGTAAACTCATAGTTTTTATTGGTTGTCGTGTCTACGGGTGCTGCTTTCCACAATTTAATCGCGGTAAGTCCCTAACCAATAAAAAATATGATTTCTTTTAAATATTTAAAAAGAATAAAAAAAAGAAAAGTGCGTTTATTTCGGCTTACTGCAGGACACAAAACAGATCAACTAACAATATATTGATGACAAATATATTTTAGATAATGTTAATTTCATTTAAATATAAAACATTGTTACACACATTTTAAGTTTAAATAAGTAAGTAACTACAGTAAATATAAAACCTTCTATAACCTAATTATTCAAGAAATTTTGTAGTGATAGTACCTCGCATGGTAAAAATATACAGTCGTAGTAATCTGTAGTATACAGTCAAAAAGACGCTATTACTCTCAAAATGGTGGACCCTAACTTGAAGATAGATGCTTTTTCACGCCATGCTTAAAAAACCCGGGATTATAAGAAAAACGAAACAAGTGTGCACAGTATTCCAGCTCTTTATCGTGTGACAGAGCAATGAGTATTCCATAACTCCACAACATTTCACACAACGCTATCTAGACCCAGGGTAAAAATAGCTTAACTAGCTTGTGTTAAGGAATCTAAAATGCGGATAATCATACTTAGATACTTTTTTAATAAACATGGGAACACCCAGACCAATGCAAATATACATATTCATAATTTCAAATCACAGATAATAAAATATAATAATTCTTATACTAGAAACTAAACTGACTCAAAAACAACTAAATGAAGTTGAAAACTAGAAGCTATTATAAAAATATTCTAAAATAAATAAATAAATATCATTCATAAATCATAATTTCTGTAAGTAACTACCCAATGAATGGTAGCCTAAAAAAATAAGTTCAGGGACTGGTGTAGTTTACGCAATTTTTATTCAATTTGTGTAGTAGATTTCACCAGGCATTAGCCGCGTGGTTCCCGGCATAGTAGAATTTGGGCCACCCCTTCTCTTCCCATGTGGTGTCGTACAAGGCGACTAAGGGATAGGGCTGATTAACTTTAACAAGACAGATATGTACAGCCCAGACTCAGCTTCAGACGCAGGGCTCGAGTCAACAATAGTGAGTGCCTGGAATACGGCAATAGGCTCACCCCCTATTACGTGGGACTGAATACAGATTGGTGATATGTGGGTGTTATTTCACCTCTGCCTAACCCTCCGAGGATAAAGGCGTGATTATATTGTAAGATTATTCATTTAGATGGATATTATTATTTAATTATTTGTTGATTTATTGGTTTCGAACCTTAGACTAATAAAGAAGATTTGATTTGACCAATTGTTGTACGTTATATTAAATGTGTTTACTTATTTAAGACGTCCGCTTATGATGTAATTTAAGGACACGATTATCCAAGTAGGACCTTTAACAATGTAATGTCTATAAAATATTTAAAGATAATTTATTAATTTAAATGTTTAATAACCTATTTATTTAGACAATTAATATGTTGGAATAATACTCGATATTTATCATGATTTCCGGTTGCTGTATGATTGGTGCTGCTTTGTAATTAGTTTTGCTTTATAGTGGGAGAGATATAGAAGGGATAGGTAGGTGAAATGTTAACTCTTATAGTGGTAAGTTAGTCGTTGTTGGATTTTCGAAGTGAAATAAATAACAGTGTATAATTGACTTGCGTTTTACTGAAGTTGTCCTACAATATGTATGTATGTATGTAGATTTCACCAAGTGCCATCAATCTCCAGTATAAACAGCATGCATAGTCTGTTAAATGTAGTTTTATTTCAATTTTTATGGTGTAGATCTTAAAAACAAAACTTGCACGTGTCATGCTGTATACCTAACGCACGAGTTTGCTTGCGGATGGTGTAACTTTTTATTGGTAAAGTTGAGCTGAGCAGGGCGTCCGGCGTTGTTCAAACTAAAAAGAGATGCGTTGATGAACTTTTTTAATCAAGGACGTTTACGAAAGCGGATGGAGGTAAACGTTCGGGATATTGCCTCGAGACGGGCCTCGGCCTGCGGTGTGTACCTGTCTTAACTTCACCTGAGTACATCTTTATCTTTGTGTTATATTGTTTGTTTAGTGGGTAGTTTTTGAGCATTTCTTAAGCCCCAGAAGTGTGTTGACAACAATAGGTAAATGTTTTGTTATAGGTATGTTTTCTATCTTATACTAATAAGCCTATTGTTATCAAGTCATATAAGTATAATACCTATATACTGGACTAATATAGCCTGATGATGATGATGATGATGATGATACTAGCTGATATGCTATATAGGCCGACGGGGGTGGCAACCAAAGCGATTTCCGCACGAAAAAAGAACAGGATAGAATGGTTTAATCACATCACTAGTAGGTACACATCAAATACCGTCGAGTACTCAATCGCGCACAAGTCAAACGGCGCAGTATCTGACTGCGACACAAAGTAAAGGATTTAACACAATTATGGGCTTTAAAACATTTCACAAGTTTTAGCTCAGCGAATAAGTTGGTCGTCATATACTTATGACTAGGCTAAGGCTACCACGAACCAGTGTTGCTGTCTGAATATTATTAGGTAGGTACTTAATGAAATTTGGGTTAATTTTAAACATTTTTTTTTGCAAAACATTACCATCAGGCGAGGTGAAGTCAAATTGGCGTGTCCTGTATTAAAAAAAATCTAACTTTCATAGATGCATATCTTATAATTATAAATGCAAAAGTAACTCTGTCTGTCTGTCTGTCTATACGCTTTCAAGCCTAAACCAATGAACTGTTTTAGATGTAATGTAGTAAAGAGATGGACTACGGCTCAAGAGGCGACATGCCCTTTTATCGCAAAAAATGGGTTAAAGGGATTAAAGTAGGGAATGAAAGTATGTAAGAAAGTTAGTCATTTTTTAAGATACACCAGATTAGAGCTTGGGAAAGGACAACCCATGTTTTGTAGCGTAAATATAATCTATATCCACCAGTTAAAAGTTTTTCAGTTAAACATAGGACTTTATACAGAAAAACGAGTGAAAAATATCCTCGGTCCTCTCACTGTATGTCCTATAATGGAGGAACCCTCCATAAATGTCCCGGTAGCATTGCGTCACCGTTTCAATCGTATTGACAGCTTCGTGAATGCACTTAATCAAGGGTTTCAATGCGAAAGATATCGTCCTCACTCATTGATTGAATTCGTTTCATTGTCAATATATGTCATTTGTTTCGTTTCCTGTTTATTTTGGAGTTAGAGTTCTTAGTTGATTTTATGCTTCACGCGTGGAATTCTGATCCCATCCCCAGCTCAGTATAAAAAGTAACCTGTATGTTATTGCAGACTATTTCAAATATTTGCACAGAGCGGGTTCGCAGCAAATATTTGTATGCATGAATATGGGTATTTGCATTGTTCTGGTAATGCCTCGGAGAGCACGTTAAGCCGTCGGTCCCGGTTGTCATACAAACATCTATGGCAGTCGTTACGGGTAGTTGGAGCCCTCAAAACTCCAACAACTGGTCTTTCTAGCTGCAATGCTTCGATATCGCCTTTGGGTTGTGGTGGTCAGATATCGAAGTTTAGCTAAATCCGCAGTTAGACTGGTAAAAAGCGGACCCCAGACTCCAAGTTGAAAAGCTTCGGATGCGACTGGGACTAACGCTTGGATGGAGAAGAAGATGAAGATGTTATTGCACACTATTTATCTAGCTTTGTACCAAAATTCAACTAGAACCGTTCGAGCGTGATGAAATAACTAACATTCAAAGAAGAAAAAGAAAAACATGTTAACACACTTCCACATTTATCATATTTTATTATTTCATTTAATTCTTCTTCTTCATCCTCATACATACATAAATACATCTTAATGAGCATGTAGACACACAAGACTTCGTCTGTGCACTCCCGGGGTTTGTCGGAAGTAAACTCAACTATGAGTGAAGCTCGCTGTTGTACATATAATTTCATTAGATGTTGTAAGTTTACGCCTTTTATATGTAGGTACAATGAAGACTTAGTATATAAAATATACATACAATCATGTCTTTGTCTCTTTGGGGTAGGCAGAGACGACTATTCGCTATTTAGTGGTCTTTATTCAATTAAAACTTTTGTTATTGAATCCACGGGGTCTCAGGTTTCAGTTTTTCCCTCTCCGCCTCGCAAGGAGGTAGTCACGGAAAGTCGTTCAGTCTGACTGGAAAAGTACCTCCGCCCAATAGAATCTTCTTCTTCTTCATTCTAGCTTTAATCCCAGTCGCATCCGAATCTTTTCAACTTGGGGTCTGGGGTCCGCTTTTTACCAGTCTAACTGCGGACTTGGCTAAACTTCGACTGCCATCTGACCTCCATAACCCAAAGGCGATATCGAAGCATTGCAGTTAGACCAGACAACCGGGACCGACGGTTTAACGTGGCTCCGAGGCACGACCAGACCAATGCAAATACCCATATTCAAGCATACAAATATCTGCACTGAGCGGGGATTGAACCCGCGCCTCCTGCGTAGCGGCCGCGTTCACTACCGCCACGCCACGGAGGCTGTCAACTGCCCAACAAAATACCGCGGCCGTAATAACCTTGTGTTGTGTTCCCGGCGGTGAGAAGGGTAGCCAGAGCTCACTTACTTGTCTGCCATCTCAGTGGTATAAAAAGAAAAGGAATTTCGTATCGCCGTTGGCAGTGGGACCATTGGTATGTAAGTCATCTTCTACGATGCCAAACCAGCAGTTCTTTGGTCTACCCCTTCTACTGGAGTTCTACGAAAGCAGCATGGCCAGACTTTTCTTACGTAGCCTCTTTTATAGTGCAGACATCACTTTCCCCTCCCCATCGGAGTCAATCGGTTATGTCAGACTTGAACCGCAATCCACAAGCCGTCTTGGCTCAGGAGAAGCCGAAGGTGAGATTGCCACTGACATGTCTCTGGCACCTTCGTTGACCCATCGCCATCTCCTGTTTGGGATGGCCCGATGAACCACGGTGTCAGCATCTTTATTTATTTTTATTTATTTATTAGGCTTTCAACATTGAGTACACCATTATACTAACAATTACATGCAATTTTGAAAAAGCTAAGTGCCACAATATTAATGGAAAAGCACTGTATACACAGGAGAATTGCGCGAACTTAACCTAAATTAACAATAACGACAGCAAATTATGAAAGAGCAAAATTATGTTATTAAAAATTATGCATAATTTTGTTCATTCCTGTGAGAAGAACAAAGTATTGTGTGTAAAATAACCAACTACATAATCAAAGTAATGCCCTTTTGAGGGCAGGTATGGATAACACATTTAAATCAATAAGCTTTTCAATTATATTATATTATACTTATACAATGCATACATTCTCGACAAAGGACAGTGTTGTCTTAAGTTAGTGCGACAGATGGGAGCTCTAAAGAGTCTATTTGCATTTATATGTCTCGGCAAGCACAGCGGGACACGAAGAGGTACTCTACTGAGTAGATCCGGGTCTTTCATTGATCCATTTAGTTTTTTTTTTAAAACCCTAAATCAGATTTTTTAGCCGCTTGTCTAACGATAGATACCATATTAAAGTGCTTCAATCTATCCTCATATGCAAGGAGCTTCTTACCAAGGAGCTTCTTGCCCCCGGATAGGGAGAGACGCGCTTCTGCTAGTGTGACAGGCGCCTCCATCTGTCATCCTACCCACGTAGCCAACGCAGAATGTTACCTGACTTCTGTAAGTTAGGAGTAAGATATATCTTCGACATAAAATGTGCTCTAGTTACGCAGTACACATTTCTTGGGTATCTTTTGAAGATAGCACGGGGTGCTACGGCCGTGGATTAGCTCAAATTCACCAAGCATACATTATGCCCATGACGGCAGTGTGACGTGATGACACCCGAAACCCCTCTCCCCCGCCCATAGACGCGGGATAACACCCGAACTTTCTAGGCGAGGCCGCAGCCGTAGGTCTGTTGGTAGTCCTGGGTCATCCTTCCGAGGGCTTACCCGGTGCTACCAACCGCAGGCTATTAGGCGGTACGTGAGGGTTTTTTAGTCGGTAGGAGTCCGGCATAGAAACCATGAAGGATTTTCCCTCACGTTAAAAAAAAAGCATAAATTATAACAAAACAATTTGCGTTTCTCTTGCGATTTAGGTTCAAGATATGTGTCCCTAGGAATACCTTAGTTGGATAAACAAAATCTAGAATCTGGAACGTTCTCCTCAGAACTCTTCAATTAAAACATGTCCCGCCTTATCGTTATTAGAACAGCAGTATGCGGTGCTGCTAATGACTTTTATAAATAATAAACTTCATCGCGGGGGTAGCGGGTACGTTTCTGGGTCGGCAACGATCCGCCCCGTCACTCCAACACTTTATCTTTTACGATCTGAATTATAATTCAAAATGTCTCCAACTTTTTGCGAGATAATAAAATGTTACGTGTCTACCCGAGTTGGGTACAGGGAGCCACTAAATGTTAAGTGTTCTATAGTCATCAAAATCATCTGAGCGATAATCCCGGGTGCATACTAAAAGCATTTTGCAGCTCATGGTACGTTTTCCTATTCATTTTAAATAGTATGGATTAGTTTTGCTTTTATCGGTGTGACACTGTTGCCCTGCCTCTCTAGACAAGTGGCAATTCGACGTCTAGCGTCTGGTAGAATAGAATGACAAATGTATGGGATTTGACAATCGTTAACACATGTTATAAACGTCAAATCCCATACATTTGTCATTGTATTCTATAAAACGTCGGCCAACTGCAACTCCGAGAGAAAACCTGTTCCAGAGTATCGCTAGTCTATCAGTAGTGTACTAGATTGTAAGTGAGGTTGACTTGGCACAGCAAATGTTGATGGATAAAATCATCTATAGCTACTAAGATTTTTAAGGTATGTAAGCAAAACACTTTGGAATCGTCACGACTTGCTCGACAGTTCTTAAGTATTTTCAACTTCAAATGTTACTGAACATTTACAAATTACTTGTAAAGAAAAGAATGGAATAATCAATGTATGAGATTGACATACTATGTTTACGACTGTCATAGAGATCATAAACGTCAATATACGTGTCTAGGCGGACTCTGAGCTCTGAGGGCATCCTGGCCTCGGATGCAATCAGGATAACGTCTAAGTGTAGATGATGATGACGTGTCAATCCCATTCACTGAATATACCTGCTATTCTATTCTACTAACGACAACCTTTAGTAGACTGCTTGTCTAGGGGGTTGAACCATATACGATAACATGGATGGAATATTCTGATGAAAACCCAGTAAGCAACACTTTGTCTAGTTCACAAATTGAGTCCAGAATAAACACGGACTTGCCGTGGGACCACATGGGACCAACGAGGTAACTAAATAAAGTTTAAATAAACAAAATTTCGTGTTATATGTATTTGCTGTGAGTCGAAATAATTAGCACCGTTTAGTCCGTAATCTGAACTTTCCACGTGAAATATTTAAGGTCATGTTTGTAACTGAAATCCAAGTAAGTCTAAAAGTAATATTCTCTCAACCAGGTCTTTGTATTACTTACTGAACAATAGAGAAACAATACGAAACAGGTATTAACAGTTCTATACTTCAAAATGGCTGTGATTAGAAGTATAATACAATAATTTCAACTAAGAACGCACATTTATACCTAAACTGTCATGGCGGCAGGTACAGTACTGACCCGGTTTTTGATTTGATACGTCTGGCGTTTTGGAGAGAAGTGTGAGAATGAGTGGCAGCACACACCAACACGCACGACTCACTAAGACTTACCGTAGTACTATTATTTATTCTTTGCTTTGCTATCTACCTACGCATACGGTGCAGAAAATTCTATCAAAAACCAAGCGATTCGATGACTCTTCTTTGACGTACCATAAAGTTTTAGAATTCTTTACCAATACATGTGTTTCCTTCTGCCACTATTGTTACATCGCAGAAATCTGTAATGGTTCTTTCCTGAGACTGCCTGCAGTTTACAATCTGGCGAGGTGAAGACAATTTGACGTGTTCTGTATAAAAACTTCGGTTTAAATTTTAACTAGTAACTAATAAGGCACTAGTCAAAGTTGAAAGATTGTTTCTTTCTTACCATACCCTCCATCACACGTCTGAAATTCGACACAAGGTCGACATCGACACTGTTCGTCTCACATAGGCTTAGTTTTAGAGGAGACATTCCACTAGCATGCCGCTCTGAAATTAAAAAATACCTTGTGAGATAACTTCGATAGTGTTAGTTGGACGGCTACCGTGACGCGACGGGTTGAGGTTATTTTTTTAACACGATTATGCTGGCGAGGTCGGGGATTTACCGTCATCTTTTAGTTTCTTTTTTGCAGTAATATCTCGGCAAGTCGATTTTACACAGCCTTTTGTAACTTGGGTAATGTTCAAGAAGTAAATGCCACCATTTCAGATGAAAGCAATTCTATGAGTAGATTGTCGGGTCACTTGACACATTACCAACACACGCCGAAGTGCCGAATCAGCGAAATTCTTTATTGAAAAACACAGATTCAATTCGCTTCATGAGAATTTTCATGATATCCTTTTCGTACACTCCCATATTAACGTAAACATAGTCCAACGTAACTGTTTACCATCATCTGGGACAAATGTTCACGATTTTCGATCTCTTAAGCAGGACACAGTGTGTTATTTGCTTACGTCTGTTGTCATCGCCAAACCTTCCTTTACAAGATAGTGGCTAGTGGTCAACCTTCAAGTTTGAAGACATCGGAAAAAACATAATAGTTTCGAAAATCCAAATGCGTATGTCTTCTATACCTCGTCCAAAACCATCTGCGGCTTCGTACGACGTCACTCACCAACTTTTAATTGTAAAACTTGAATAATTCGTGGACTTTGCACGTTTTATCTCATCGCCGCTAATTGCCTCCCCCTCGGCACCCCTGATCATCGCCCCTACCGCCCGCTCAGATAGTGTTGCGGATAATGCAGCGATGCCTGCCTGACTGTTCCGTGATTATGTCTTGGAGACTGAATGAAGCGTTCGCTGATTTGATTAAGATATTAATTATAATTAATTGTTAGCTTTCTGTTCATATCTTGGTCATTAAGGTTGTGTACCTTCGAAGGGACAATGGGTTTCGGTTTTGAGTAAAATTGGAGTTTTTTTTGTTAATGAAGCACACGGTTCATCTCATTTGAAGCGGTTACCGTGACCTATGGACGTGTTCAAAACCAGCGGCGTCACATTTGAGTTACCACTCCAGGGGCGGTCGTGTCCCGGGTCGTATTGGAGTTCATGTCAAGGTTACCTGTAAGCTACCGGCCGAACAATGGATAAAGCTGTAGTGCAGGCTTTTTTGTTTTGTAAAAAGAATATTAGCAACCGAAATTATCGAAATTACTAATATTCCCTTTAACCCCTCCAACTAAGCTAAATTGCTTGTGCTAGGAGTGGGTTCACGTCGGTAGTGTAATGGCCAGGATTCGAACCCCGGACCTCTCGATCGTAAGGCCGACTCCTTAACCACTAAGCTACCGACCTCTTGGGGTTGGGAGATCAGGTGGCAGTTACTCCCATAAATACCATATTAGTCAAACCAGTAAGTGGACACTGGGCTCCAATACGAGTGCCTCATATGCAACTTAGTACAAAGTTAAAATGATGAGAATGAAGTGCTAGTAACTAATTTTTTTTTAAATTCTTTATTTATTTTGGGGTTTTGATTGAGTAAGGATATATCAACCCCATCGTACCTTAATTCACAGTGGACACCGTTTTACAATGATTGCTTTAGTCTAGGTAGCTGCAT
The DNA here is from genome assembly GCA_949126895.1 of Eilema caniola. Taxonomy (NCBI): domain Eukaryota; kingdom Metazoa; phylum Arthropoda; class Insecta; order Lepidoptera; family Erebidae; genus Eilema; species Eilema caniola. Next base: position 14,512,457 of record OX421488.1, read on the forward strand.
TTATTATATCTATTTAATCATTGCTAAACTATTGTAATCAGGTGACATAATTTTTGGGCTGCTTCGGTACTTGGATAGCTCATATATAATTCTTTGAACTAGACCCACATCAAGAGTATTTACCTTTAATTCGTGAAGCAGAGCCTCGCGCTCAGTTTTATTCCGGTTTCAATCCATCAGCAAATGTTGCATCTCTTAAATTTTATGGCATACAGGACAGTTAGGCGAATCTGCTTTTTTCATCAAACTTTACTGATGGATAGTGACCAGATCTAACTGTAAAGGCTAACTTAATATAATGTCTACTCAATCGAGCGTCATCAAACCAAGGCAACTAAAAATTAATAACATTTAGTTAACGCTAAGCTAAACTGCAATGTTTGTGTTTTTATGTTTTTTTTTATGTGCATAAAAAAACTCGCACTTGACTCTAATGGCTTCTAACTCACGACCTCTTGATCGCAATTCCAACATACTCATTACTAGGGTGTCATATATGCAAGAAAAAGCATTTCATTCAGTTACTCTTGTATAATTTGGACTATGTTTAGAAATTTTTAAAACTATCTTTACATACGGTAAACACGTGAGATTGCATTTTCCATGTTTTATGATCGTGTTTGTGAACAGAGATAGTTTTCTGCTCGCGACACACATTTTACATCTACGGAACTCGCTATCGTGACTTAGAATTGTTGGAACTATAATTATTATTTTGTTTTGGTGCGAAAGTTCCGAGTCACACAACTTTTTTTTTGTAAATTCGATGCTTTGAAAACTCTGAAATATTAAAATAATTTCTGTCAAAATAATTACGTTTTACAATTAAGTATATTAAGGACATACATATATCGCGTGCGTAAATAACCGAAGGGGCAGGCAGAGGTGTATTAACACCCACATTTCACAAACTATGCTTTTCGATCCCGCGCAATAGGGGGCGACCCTATTGCCGTTATATGGGCACTTTATCCTGGCCTGTATGTTTTCTATTGGATGAAGAACAGCCCTCTTAATTGCCTTCTACGACAACCATTGGAAGACATAAGTAAATACAGGTACGCATAAAATTCTATACTTATGATTCTCTCCATATCTGTCTAAAATGTTCAAGCACACATATCTCAATTCATTATTCAACATCGCAGCGACAAACGACCGCACACGACGCGTTATCGCAGATAGATTTCGCCCACGAATCGCTCGCTTCAATACAGTTTTATCAGCCGTTGTTACTGAAGAAAATACCGCGTCAGCACACGATGCGACAAAAGATATGCAAATACGGGCCGTGGGGTGAACGGGGCCACTGATTGAGCTCAAACATGAGACCATCTCGTACCGTTTTCACCCTCCGAAACCCGCATCGCGATTATTAGGAATTGTCGCGAATTTCATTGTACAAGTTTATACGTCAGGTAGCTTTGCCTGCTTATTTAATGTACTTGTGTTCGCTTCTTCGTTGGGGTTGAAATTTTTGTGTTCATTCAAATGTACATTTGTGTGGGTGCACCTGTGCTGTGTATGCCTTAAGGGTAAGTATGTGGAGGAACGAGCCAGGCAAGGTGAACACGCCTGGCGGGCCGCGGCCCAAAGAATTTTGTTGGAATATTGTATATGTATTGTCCCAGCGTGAGAATTTTACTTTCGGGATGCAGGATTTGTTGTGTCGCAGTAGTTCGCCTTGATGTCGTTAGATGGCATTGGGTACATGTGGTATCGCCACAGGCATATTAATAATATGCTTCTTTGCTGGGAGCCTGTTTACTACCATTTAGTTTTGAAACGAGAATAGACTTATCCCTGGTGGAGTTGATCATGGCAGTAGTAGTTAAGCCTGTTATTGGACTTTTTAAGGCTCCACCTTAAAAACTGGCCTAACTACGGAACTTCTCTGACATACTCGATTGCCTCAGATTGATTGCATCATATCCTACATATGTTGTTGCGTGAATAAAGCGTCCTCCGAGCCCAACTCAGTTAGGTCGCTTTCAAATTAGAGGCGCTAGAGGCGCTGAGTGGCACTCCTTGAAATTGTGCGACAACGCGCCAGAGCAGCGCTTCTTCGCGCCTCTAATTTGAAAGCGACCTAACTGAGCTGGGCTCGGAGGACGTTTTATCCACGCTTGTGTTTGTCCTTAGGGACTGATGTATATTAACTTCACAAACGCTGGGGGCGCGCCTATTACCGTCTAATGTCACAGTGAGGGTAGTGAGGTAGCCTATCACTAAACTGAATTGGGGTAATACTAACAACATTGAGGCCCAGCCAACCTTACCGTTTTACGTGCGTGAAATCCTTACGGATACCCCCCACTTCCTCCAGAGCTGGAGGGGGAGGTTATGACGGACCCGAACCGACTAAACCGCACGCCATCTGTGGGTCAATGTGCTAGGCCGAAGGTGAGGTTGTCTTCGACATATTCTTCGCACCCCGGTTGACCAAGGGCCATCCCTATCGGTTTGCCTCTCATCACCACGGGGTCTCTAACTCGCCCCCGGTATGGAGAGGCGCGCGATGCGCGCCGCAGCCGTGGTTAGCTCCTGCTAGGGTGAAAGGCGGCCTCTCCAGTCATCCCCAGGCCAGCGCATATGGGGGACGGCCCTACGACGAAGTCGTTCTACGCCCTCCGATGTATCCTTGGTAGCATATGACTAAAGTGAATTGGGGTCCTACTAAAGCCTCTGGCTCAGAATTTATTTTTGGGCTTTAGCTACTGAGAAGAAACTCTTGCTTTTCGCGGTTTCAAAATAAGCATACAGACCTACATTTCAAGACAGCCTCTGTGGCGTCAGGCGCGACGGTAGTGAACGCGGGTTCGATTCCATTTGTATGCATGAATATAGCTATTTGCATTGGTCTGAATATTTTCGTGCCTCTGAGAGCAAGTTAAGCCGTCGGTCCCGGTTGTCATGCGAATATTTATGGCAGTCGTTACGAGTAGTTGGAGCCCGACATCGCCAATTGTTTGTGGAGGTCAGATGGCAGTCGCTTCTCGGAACATTTCGAAGTGCAGCCGCATTAGACTAAAAAGTTGACCCCAAATGAGGAATAGGCTTAGAGAATGATGATGACAGACCTATACACACATTTTGAACAACTTTGCTATTGATATTAATATTGTCTATCATTCTTTTTATTCGTTAAATATTGCTTTAGCTACATAACTAAAGTTTTTCTTATCTATTGTTCCTTCCAAAGGTTGTCTAGAGGGTATAACTTTGGTCGATAAGACAGCCCTTTCTATTAAACGTCTGTTTAGATTATTTTTTGTACTGTATTATTATATAACAAGCTTTTGCCCGCGGCTCCGCCCGCGTGAATGTTGGTTATTGCGACCAATCATAGCCTATGTTCTTTCTCAAGGTCTAATCTACCCTTATACCAAATTTCATCAAAATCGGTTCCGTGGTTTGGGCATGAAAGACGGGCAAACAGACACACACATACTTTCCCATTCATAATATTTGAATGGTTAAGATATTTAGAATTGCCCCACCTAGAACTTCAGGGCTTAAGCAAACCTCACCTCCAAGCGAGTACACCTGGTGAGTGATGTACGAGGCCCTGGTGCAGGCATTCCTCTCGGGGTTCAGAGAGCAGATGACAGTCACTCCGTAGTTACATCGTGTAAGTCAAACTAAAAGATGATAACAAATCTTTACACCGCGGGAATCGAAACCTTGATCTCAGACTTAGTAAACGAAATCTTTACCAATAGGCACCTCGGAGAGCACGTTTAGTTCGGTCCCGGTTGGCATACGAACATCTATGGCAGTTGTTAGACTGGTAAAGCGGACCCAGACTGACACTATTTTTTTTGGGTTTTATGACCTGGTCACTGTTCATTTATTTATAATATCTTCATTTGTTAATGATGATGATAATGAATTGATAATGTTACTGACGATGATGATGATGATGATGACGATCAATGAGATGATTGCTGCCTCAGTAAAAATGTCGGCCTTTAATAGAAGCTCCCTAGGGAGATTTCGATCGAACACGAAAAGTCACAATTCACTGTAATATGCCACTTTCCTACACTTGTGTGTGTCGTCGAAGACGTTATGTCTAAAAACCCACCATTTTTGACATAAAAACTCGAATTCACATCAATTTCGGAAATTAAAATAATACCACGATACGTCCATTTTTGTGAACCCGCCAAAACTCCGGATTGACGCTAGGATGAAGAAGAAGAATTTAAAAAGAACTCGCAGACCAAGGTAACCGATATGTGTTCGGCCTTGTTCCACCTATATTATAACCAAGCCGACGTTTCCGAACGGACTCATCATGGCCGTAGACTAAATTTAATTAAAAGCTCTCGCGCCGGCCGGCGGCCGACCCCGCGTGTCTGCGCATACTAATGATGGATTACCAACACTGAAATACACGAAAAAATCTGTTCTTCTACACGAATTGAGTTCATTCGAATATAGTACACGTCTCTTACGTTCGTCAAACTGTTGAAATAAAAGAAAAAACATTTACAAAAATATTTGGTTTGTTGCCGATACTTTTTTTTACTGTATTTTAGTAGGTGACAATATAGCTCAAAAATATTATTTGAAACCCATAGTGTATTAACTTATCAGACACAAGATTCACTTCAACTGTATAGATAGGAAGAATTACCGTTGTGATTTCCTAAAACAACTCGTTAGCACATAATTAACATCCTTTCAAAACATTGTACAGCACTGCAGCGGCCATAATGAAATAAAAACAGCTTCAAATAATTTGTAGCGAACCCCCCACCACCACTTCCCGCTTTCCCCTTCCTTTTATTCATTACGTGAAACAATAGAACCGTTTCTTATCTCTTCGAATAAGATTGTACAAAAAAGCATCTTCAAAAAGAGTGGCGCAGGCCGATAATTACATCCCGGGGGATCCCAGACTCCGGGATAATCCCGCGACACCGTGGAGCCGCAGTCGGCCGTGCTGACAATGTCTGTGGCTTCGGTGGTTCCATTGTGCGGCCGCTAGGGGTTACGAAAAGTCTTTCAATTGACATTATAATTTATGAAAAGCGTTGGAGCGGTTACCTGCGTCTCAGCGCGGTTTCATGGTTCGGAGGATTTATTGTATGCGTGTATGTTGTATTAGAAAATGAACATCAAATATAATCATTTTTATTGTTATACAAAATATAAAATTCTTTACAAACGTATGAGTGACTGACTTAATATACCTACTTGTAAGTAAGTACCGTTAAAATATAATTCTAGTCACTATATTTTGGCATGTTAATGTGATTGAAAGTGGAATGGTTAGATTTATAATTTAACGTACAGTAATAATAAAATTAGGACATATCTAGTAGCATTACTAGTAGAGGAGACGTGGAAGAGCGACTTTCACACATCTGATATTCAGATGAAACATTTTTGAAGTGAAAACTTCTTTAGCGGCGTTGGATGGGTGTAAAATGTTAAGGAAGCGTCAGGATTAGTTGACCTTTGAACCGTAACCGACTATCTATTTTGCAAGTTACGATAGACAGCGTCGTAGCTTAAACGGTAAGCACTTCGACTGTAAGTCTTTATAGTTTCAGATAGTATCGAGTTCAAACCACCTGGCCTTCAGGGACTTTTTGTGATTGTTTTTTCTTATTATAATTTATTACATGGTGTTTTGTTTTCTTTTTGTAATTTATTACTTTTTATGATTATTTTTTCTTTCTGTAATTTATTATTCTTTGTGATTATTTTTTCTTTTCATAATTTATTAATTTCTTCTGACAGAAAATTAGCAGAAAATAAGTGATAGGTTCTATGATTAGCGCTATATTATAGGTATGGTATGGTATGTTCTTTTTTATCTTTTTCTATGTATATAACGAAGAAAGAAAATAAGAAAATGTTTTCACTTCTGCCGGCACTCCCAGAGTGCAACCCGTCTTTTTTTTTTTACTTATACTAGGTTACCGCGCAGGATTCCCGAATATGGATACACATAAGATGCGGTTTATACAGAAGAGACGTGGCGGGGCCGTATCGTGGTGGCGGATAATTTAAGTAACACACAGAGTGGGATTTGGGCCACCCCTTCTTTTCCCTTGTGGTGTCGTACAAGGCGACTAAGGGATAGGGCTGATTAACTTTAACATCAGACAGACAAGTACAGCCCAGACTCAGCCTCAGATGCATGGCTCGAGTCAATAGGCTCACCCCTATTACGTGGGACCGAATACAAATTGGTGAAATGTGGGTGTTAATTCACCTCTGCCTAACCCTCCGGGGATAAAGGCGTGATTATATGTATGTAATATAAACCTTATGTAGTGAACAATAACGCTAATGACGTGATGCGCGCCACTCGAGGCGCAGGCGCAATTCTCCTCTAAGACAAAAACGAAGTTATTGTACACTAAATAAGGTTTGCGAGGGATATGTCGCAAGACAACCTCACCTTCGGCCTAGCACTACGACCCACAGACGGCGTGCGGTTTAGTCGGTTCGAGTCCGACATAACCTACCCCTCCGGCTCCGGAGGAGTGGGTATCCGTGGGGATTTCCCGCACGTAAAAAAAAAAAAAAAAAAACACTAAATAAGGTTTATACTGTGTTACTTCAATTGTCCGCCACCCGCATACGTCCGCACCACGTCTCTTCTGTATAAACCGCGTCTAAGATATTTATTTTGTCCAATGCCAATATTCATGTTACAATTAGCACTGAGTAGAAATCGTACTCGCTACAATAAACTACAGTCCAGCGCCTCGTCACAGAGACCAACATAATAAAACCTGTAAAATACATGTACAAAATTGACTTTAATAACTCCAACTAATGTCACCTAACACCTATTTTCCAACCTTTGGGAGAAATTTCAAACTCAATTTAACAAAAAAGAAACATTAACCCACTTATACTTGTTCTCCAAATATGTACGCTTTTTGTTATAAAAATAGATAAAAATGTCACAAAAAATACTTTGCATTTTTGAGCAGTTTTTTGAAGATTATGCAGAGAGAAAAAGTAATTTTTCATTTTAAAAAAACATTCAAAAAAAGCAGAATGATTTTTAAATCGACACAGTGTATACAGGCTGATTTTATGGTCGTTTTAGAACAAAACATTTTGGACACAGTTTCGATAGCAAAATCGTTTGAAAGTATTAATTCGGCGAAAAAATAATTTTTAATAGTGTATAGGAATAGTTTACAGCAAGATGGAATAATGTATAGGTGTTATGTATTTTTTTTGCAAAGTTAATATCTACTGCTAGAAGGATTAAAAAAAACTACGTTAAACAAACCGATTTCAACAACTGAAAATTATAAAATTACTTAGAGAAAAATAACTGAATTTACGGATTTATCGATCTGTTAGAAGTCAGTGCCAACTTTGTTTGTGGTGCCTGAAACACTATGCTGGAATCCGGTTAAAAATCAGCCTGTATACACCATAGACCCACTATTATTAGTCATTTGTATTTTATAGAAATGCACAAACCGACCTATCCCACCAAGCTACGATGACGTGTTTGGCATAGCGGTTAAGCGTAAGGCCACACGGCGAGGCGCCGTAAGAATGTGGCGGCACCGCACTGCTCGGTTTAGGTTTAGAATGTCCCTTTCCCAAAATGTCCCTCGGTTTCAAATAGTCCCTTTCCCGGAATGTCCCTTTCCCGAAACGTCCCTTTCCCAGAATGTCCCTTTCTCGAAACGTCCCTTTCCCATAATGTCCCTTCTTTTATATGAAAATGGTCACACTCATACAAAAAAGTTTCACTAACGCCGCGGGAGCGAGCGAAGCGAGCTCGTGGACATCGCGCGCCCCGACACTGATAGATATAGCTAGATCCGTTGACCATCTGACGTAAGAAAGGGACATTATGGGAAAGGGACGTTTCGGGAAAGGTTTCACTTTTAAATCTTCGGTGTTGCAATCACAAAACGGTAACCTTTATCACCTAATAAACTACGTGTTTGTCTACTTTAATTGTATAAAAATAGTTAAAACAGTACGCGGTTCCACGCGACATGAACTTTTTTCAGTTTACGTATTCAATTTAGCGTCGTCCGGCTTCGTTAGTTAGTCTGTTTGGTCCCCACGTAACTCGGTAACTGGCGTCTTGTTTAGTGCTCCCGGGGATTTGAATAATAAAGTTTTTTTGACTGGAGAAAAGAAACTCCGCGGTGGGCATATTTGTTGAATAAATGAGTCGGTTAAGCGAACTCCGCTCGAGCGTGGGTAACAAGTCTCTGGAGTCGGAGTTTGGTTGTAGACAGTGATTGTTTGATGTTCCTTTGAATCATGCATCATGTAGTAAAATGGAGATGAAAAGAAAATGCGTGGTTATAAGGGCTGTCAGTGTAAATTATAATTTTGATAAAGCTTTTATTGCTTTACAGATATTTAGAACATAACAGTCAGATCGTGCTGCATTCATATATAATGACTGCAAAAAATACTAGTTTTCCGATAATATTGCTACGCCGGGCGCTTGGCAACTTCAATCGCCATTTTTTCTGTGTTAGAGACGTTTTCAGGAGGCTGAAACCACATTTCGGCACGTATCAGAAGGTGCTCTTTCAACTTCCGAACTTCTTGTTTCCGAATGTTGCTGTCTTTTCGAGAACTTTCGCTCCTCGGCCGCGCCGGATATAAAAAGCAAGCTAGCAGCCTCCGCTCAGTCAGTCTACGACTAGTATTCGAAGCGATACAGTGCGATTATACAAGTGACTGTGTATTGTGTAAGGAAGAGTTTTCGAATTTCTACGCGCTTTGCTGTAATTTTAGTACAGCTGAATAAAATCTGTCTTCGACGGTTGTTCTCGCATTTTCTATTTAAACTCTCGTAACAATTATGATTATTCCAGATTCACGCTAACCCCTCTAGCTAATCTAAATCGCTTGTACAGACGGGTACTGCTGTACCTATCTTTTTGTTTGTATAAATTGGTTTTATAAATATATATAATATAATATTAAATTCTTAAGGTTTTTAAAACAGTTTGTAACCATATTCGATGTAAATACAAAAATGAATTGCCTATGCAGGAAATGGTATGTTTTTGTGTGTATGGTTGATCGATCAATTAATATTTAATATCAACCACTGGGTAGTGTAATTGTTCGATAGTGTTAGATTATTGTGGCTCACGACCGTATAAGATTATTTTATTGTAGACATATCATTGTAAGGGCATTATCATACGACGACTTTATATCTCGATTAAAACTTGAATGCAAAGTTTTTTTTTTTATAATAAGAATATTAGCAACAGAAATTATCAAAATTACTAATATTCCGTCTAACCCACCAACTAAGCTAATTTGCCTGTGCTAGGAGTGGGTTCACGTCGGTAGTATACTGGCCAGGATTAGAACCCGGGATCTCTCGATCGTAAGGCCGACTCCATAACCACTAAGCTACCGACGCTTGTTTCCGATCTTGGCAGTAGCAGCCCAGCAGCGGCGGCTCAGTTGCGCCGCACCGCTTTGTATGCAACGACCATGCAGGGCGTACTTAGTAGCGCCACCGAGCCGTTCGCGGAGCAGTATGGCAGTTTGGCAGCTCTGCTTGCTGCCGCAACTATGATAAAGTGGCGACGTTTTAAGATGAAAATGACGAATTTCTAGTAAGTAGGTTGTGATGCCGGGTCCGCTGAGTCGCGACTGCCGAGATCCGCATGCTACCTTAAGGGCGGAGCCGTCGTCTACCCGAGTTCGACCGGAGTCGGTAGGCGCGAGATGTCGTGCGGTGTTCCACAGGGATCGGTCCTGGGGCCGCTGCTGTGGAATATCAGTTACGACTGGGTGCTTCGCGGTGACTTCGCGTACGGTGCCACCGTCACGTGTTACGCAGACGACACGCTGGTGACGGTGGGCGGGGCTATACACCGCGAGGCTACCCTAAGGGCCACGACCGCGGTTGCTCAAGTCGTGGAACGAATCCGGCGGCTGGGTCTCGAGGTGGTTCTACACAAGTCCGAGGCCATGTTCTTTCATGGCCCTCGGCGCAGGCCAGACCCGGGAGCCAGCCTTACAGTGGGAGGCACTCCCATCGACATCAAGCCCCTGTTGAAATACCTGGGGCTGGTGCTTGACGGTCGATGGGACTTCGGAGAACATTTCCGAAGTCTGCGCCCCAAGTTGGTGGCAACGGCGAATGCCTTGGGCAGGCTGTTGCCCAACTTGAGGGGCCCAGAGGACTCCTGCAGGAGACTCTACGCGGGTGTCGTGCGGTCCATGGCTCTATATGGGTGCCCCGTATGGGCGGACACCCTGGGGGCCAGATTCCTGCCTCTGCTCCACGCGGCGCAGAGGACGACGGCCTCCAGGACCATCAGGGGGTACCGCACGATATCCTTTGAAGCGGCGAGTCTCCTGGCCGGATCGCCACCGTGGATCCTAGAAGCGAGGACCCGAGGCGCGGGAGCGGGGACTCGATCCCGAGCCCGAAGAAATTCGGGCCGAGAAGTCCTGGCTCCACAGGGCCATGGTGACCGAGTGGGAGCTACGACTTGAGCAACCACGCGCAGGGCACGCCGTGATTGCGGCGGTAAGACCCATCATTGGGGAGTGGCTAGAGAGGCCACACGGTGGCCTCGCGTGCCGTCAGACGCAGGTCATTACCGGACACGGTAACTTCGGGCGGTACCTGCATCTGATGGGCATAGAGCCAACGCCCGAGTGCCATCACTGCGACGCGAGCGTGGACTCGGGGCTGCACACGCTCACCGAGTGTCCGATGTTTGAAGCGCCGAGGCGGGAGCTTGTGACGGCCCTGGGGGTGAGAGTGCTCACGCTCTCCACCCTGCTCGCGGCGATGGTCCGCTGCGCGGATGCGTGGGCGGCCAGCGCCTCCTTTTGCGAGCAGGTCATGCTCGTGAAGGAGACAGCAGAGTGGGCGCGGCGCAGCGAGCGAGAAAGACTCGCGGACATCGCTGGCCGCGTTCGAAGGCGGCTCGGGCGTCGGAGGGCGCAAACCGACCTCCGCCCCCCATGAGCGCGGGCCTGAGGGTGACGGGTGGAGCCGCTCGTCACCCTAGCGGAAGCAGGCCACGGCGCCGGTGCGCATCGTAGGACGATTCCCCCCCCCCCATATCGGGGGCGAGTCGGCGACCGCGTGGTCCCCCCTCCCGAGGAGGGCCAGACCGAGAGGAATGGCCCTGGGTCAGCCGGGGTGCGAGGGATATGTCAAAAAACAACCTCACCTCCGGCCTAGCACATCGACCCACAGACGGCGTGCGGTTTAGTCGGTTCGAGTCCGACATAACCTACCTCTCCGGCTCCGGAGGGGTGGGTATCCGTGGGGATTTCCCGCACGTAAAAAAAAAACCTTAAGGGCGGAGTAGCGTAGCGGTTAAGGTGATAATAACCTTATTAAATGTAAAAAACAACAGAACTAATTCTAGCACATATTCACAAACTTTTGCATTAGTCATCAGTATAATATTAGCGTTCTTCACGGTTTTATCAAAATATTTCAACTTGAAATCAGCTCACAATATTATTTTGGGTGCGATGGACAATTTTTGAGATCGGAAAAAATTGATCTCGCTTCTCTGTTACCATTACTGACCTCTGTATATAATGACTGTGTGACTTTTATCGGCATTCCTTGAGCACAACCAGCCGGAACAGCACAGCCCACCCGACAGAAAGTGGTTACCGTGGCCTTTAGACGTGTGCAACACTTGGAGCATTTCACTTATATTGTTCTGCCACTCTGATTACATCTTGGCGTATGATTGCATATTTTTCTGTTTAGAAACTCATTTTAAAGACTTAAAACTGAAATCGAACCAGTCAGTTAGTCTAGTTTATTTGTATAATATGTGTTTTTTTTAGTATAAAAAGTTGTTTCAAGATTGTGTACCTTTAGTTAAGCACTTACCCGAATGGCGTATATATCTATAACTTTTGCACCACCTTGCTTGCAAAAAGTCGTCATGTGCCCAATCTGTCGCATCCCATCGCACATGTAAGTACCGTGTGGTGTGCTGGTGGAGCAATGTTATTTATTTCTCGCGTAAAGGCGGCAACTGAATTGGATTTAGCGTCTGTATAAAGTGATAGTGAATCCACTTTGTGATAAACTTCATTGACAGGTAGACGTTGAAACCGCAGCGCAATTTTAAAATGTACGGTAAAAATTTATTACACTTATCCTAAGAAGAGTAGTCAAAGATGTGATTTACATTTCGACAACTGTGAGGACTTTTAAATTATGATTTGATAAACATACTAAAATTTCTACACCTATCCTAAAATATTAATAATCATATTCCTGCACCACTGGAGCAAAATGTAATCGTTGTCAGACCTTTTCCTTTTTGAGAGCAATTATGCTGAGGATATTAAAACCTACATTTTAAATTTATTGCAACTGCCGTGTGACCTGTCACCTCTGAGTGGAAAGCCTATATACATATAGATTAAATACATAACCCACCTTTTTAACTTCACACCATTCTCGTAAACGAAAAGCAATGTTTTCTCCCCGACAACAATGCGTACCAGATTGTAGGATATACCTACGTCATCGACACTCTCAAACCATTGTTATTATAATGTGAAAGCATGATAGGTATGCAAGATGGAGCAGGAAAATCCTGTTCACACCCTCGCTGACTCGACCGAGGCGACGGCGCGGCGGATCGCATATCCAAAAAGCCTTTTGATTTCTTAAACCCGTATAAAAATATCACATTGAATTCCTCTCCGTTCAGCTTCCGTTCGAGGCTCACACAAAGCTGTCTTGTGCCTTTATTATATTTGCCATCCATCTTTTTTAGTGACGTCACATTAGGGCTTAAGTAAATCGTGTCACCCAGAAATAATGCTCTCAATCTCCGTCAGCGTATATTTTGCGATTGTTAACGTGAGATTGTGTAATCATTCTTGTTAAATTGATTATTTTGGTAACTAGCTTGTCCCCGCGTGGGATTCTGGGGATTCTCGCAACCCATGGGGATGGTGACTTACCAGGAATAAACAGTAGTCTAGGTGTTATTCTCGACTATAATCTAGCCCAAATTTCAGCCAGATTCATTCAGCAGTTTGAGCGTGATTGTGATTCAAACTTTCACACTAACTGTTGTCCGGAGATGCACCCGCGTGGCGGTCTTGCGTCAACGATGACCGATGAATGAAACCTATGTCCTTTTCCAAGGTCTAATTTATCATGGTTCAGTGATTCTTTCAGTCTTTACCAAACCTAGCCTACTTCAGTACCATATTTAATTGAAATCGATTTAGCAGTTAGGATGTAAAACCGTGACAGACAGACAGAGTTACTTTAAAATTTATAATATTAGCAATTAGTATGGATATATAAATTTTATTACTCTAATAACTAGTAAAGTCAAAGTACCCATATCTTCTTCATCATCCTAGAGTTAATCCCAGTCGCATCCGAAGCTTTTCAACTTGGAGTCTGGGGTCCGCTTTACCAGTAAAACTGCGGAGTTGGCTAAACTTCGATATTTTCCGTAAAGCGACTGCCATCTGACCTCCGCAATCGAGGAACGACCAGACCAATGCAAACACCCACATTCATGCATGCATATATTTGCAATGAGCGGGGATCGAACCCGTGCCGCCAGGGTAGCGGCCGCGTTCACTACAGCTACACCACGGAGGCTGTTATAAGTACCCATATCATATAACACAATAAAACAAATTAAGTTGAATTCAATCTTTTATGTAAATTTAAATCTTTTAATTAATATCTTTGTAAATACCATCATTAAGTCTTGGAATTTACCAGCACAGATGTTTTCTTCTTCTGAAAGCATTTGATGAGGCCGTCAAGCTAGGGTAACCATTGTAACATTGTTGGTGTCTGTAAATAGTGACCCTCTTACCGAGACTACCTTCACTTTACCAACTTATTTCATTTTTGATTCCTTCTTTCTTACTATCTCATCACTTCAAGGATAATATCGAAGGTCTCCTGGATAGCAGTCAGCCTGATATGACGATCCTAACTGAGTTGGTATAAGTCTCAGAGGACCACGATTTTCGGTTTCTTCCTCAACATCTGATTCATAGCCAGTAGCTTCACTATGATCAGACTCGGTTGATGAAGCTTCACTATTTTCAGAATCAGTTGATGAAGCTTCACTATCTTCAGAATCAGTTGAAGAAGCTTCACTATCCTCAGCATCAGTGACCTCTGAGATACTGCTATTAGGATCCTCGACTTTATCCACTTCGTTTTTACTATCATTATCATGGTCGAAAATTGAGTCACGAACCATTTCCACGAACGCAATTACCGACTGAATCTGAAATTAAATAACAAATTTTAATATGAATTTTAATATGAACTACTGGACCGATTTGAAAAGATCTTTTACCAATAGAAAGCCACATAATTTGTGAGTGTCATAGGCTGTATATCATCACGCTACTATCGAAGGAAGCGGAGCAATAAAGATAAATGTCAATAAATTCTGTAAATTCCTAATAATTATTTGAAATCTATAATTACAGGTCTATGTTATATTGGTGAAAGGAATGCGTTGAGAGTTCGAACTTACCAAGTATCCCATCATGGTGAATGTAAAGGTGCGAGTTGAATATCCAGCAAATGATACTATTTTCTATTTTTTATTGATTTATATAGTACAGTTAATGATTATGGCGGCCGCAAATTAAGTAATGACATTCAATTAATAATTAACCATTTAGTTTAATTATCAAATACCGGTTCTGATTAGTGGGCACAAAAAAATATTGTTAATTGGATGTGTGTTTTTAAATAATATTTATGTATAGATATAGTATAGCTTACTCCGTCGGCAGCGCAAATATGACTCCCCTGTTGTTACACCCATCCATAGGCCACTGTAACCACTTTCCATCCAGGTGGGCCGTGTGCTTGTCTGCCACCTAAGTGGTACAAATAAGCTTTTTTTTCTTTATCATGTGAACACTTTTAACATCAACGTCCGTGTGGTGACGGAGTAAGAATACAAGTATTACCACCCCATCTCCTCCGAAGGATACCGTAAGAGGCGACTGAGGAAACTCGAATGTACCAACCCCTCTTCAGTCAGCTTGGAGACAGTAGGCCACCGCCTCCCAACATTAAGTGACACCTATGTAAAGTAGTAGACTTCGATAGGTTAATAAATTGTTGGTCTACGCTATCCTCACCTTCGGTACTATTATCTGGTTCATAACTTGTTATATTGTTATCAGTTAACTTTTGATAGTCACTTTGATTACCTTCCGATGCTGGAACAGCAAGGCTAAATTTACATCTTCAATATACAAATAAATAAAGCAATAAACATACCTTCTCTTTCTAGGCTTCGATCTTATTTCATAATCTGTTGCATTATCCGTTTCTTCGTTAACATCCGATTAATTAGTGCTATACTCATTATAATCAGATTCACTTGGTGATTTCCTAATTCATTATCATCAGAATCGTCAGATTCATTTGATAAATCTTCACTATCGTCTTCTAAATTATATATCTTCCTCATTATTTATTTCACTTCTCGTATCATCATCAAGGCTGAATATCTACTCACTAATCATTACAGCCAAAGTAATGAATGATTTTTTGCTGAAATTAAATTATATTTCGAATACATTTTTTGTTTCTATGTCTCACTATCCCGAAATTAGATACTTTCCTGTAAATAAAATAAACAATTTAACTTTTTTATATAGGACACGTTAATATGACTACACCTCGTTTATAGTAAGCTGAATTCAAAGTGTCAGGAACGAGAGACACCATTGCTGATACCACCAATGTTACAATAATAATATGACACCCCGCTTAAAGGACCTGTGCAAACTGAGCTTATTAAAGAATGGCAAAAGAGAGGTAAAAGTTATGTCTGTTCTTATTTCATCGTTTTAAATCCTATGGATTGGAATGAAATGGATTTTAATGACACTTTACAATAATATATGTAGTTTATACATTAGAATAACACATAGGCTACAATTTAAAACGATAACCTATATTATAGCGATAACCGACATCCACGCGGGCGGAGCCGCGGGTATAACCTAGTTATTTTTAATAATTCAAAAAATTCATAGTCGTAAATTAATTAGTTGTTTACTTAAATGCACACGAGTAACACGATGAATACACGATTCCTACAACGATATGCCAATTTTTTGTCTTATATTTTGACTTAAGATTTGCTGTATGTTTTATTGCAATCGGTTGAGCAGAATCAGAGATAAAAGAGCAATAAAAGAATTGTGATAACGGACATCCACGCGGTCTGAGCCACATGCATTAGCTAACCTCAATATTATGTGGGTATAGCTTGTTCCATTTATCTTGGATCTAAAATGTGCCCTATACGTGCAGTACACGTTTTTTGGATGTATTTCGAGGATAGCAGGTGGTGCCAAGCGTAGATTATTACAAAACAAGCCTCGCGCGTCAAAGCCTTTTATATATCGCGGTTCAGGTCGAAGAGCGAGCAATCATTTGTACTAAGTATAATAGCCCGAGGAGGGCCAGACGAGAGGAAAGGCCCTGGGTCAGCCGGGGCGCGAGTGATATGTCGCAAGACAACCTCACCTTCGGCCTAGCACATCGACCCACAGACGGCGTGCAGTTTAGTCGGTTCGAGTCCGACATAATCTCCCCCTCTGGCTTCGGAGGGGGGTATCCGTGAGGATTTCCCGCACGAAAAAAAAAGTATAATATTACATGATTTTTAATGCTAAACGATTATTTTTATTTGAAAACCCTTGTATATATATTTTTATACATATATAGGTACAAGCAGTCACTTTCTCCGTGGGGTAGGCAGACGGCACATGTTTCCACGTGCTAAGATCTTTGCATATTAAGAAAAAGAATATTAGCAACCGAAATTATCGAAATTACTAATATTCCCTCTAACCCCTCCAACTAAGCTAAATTGCTTGTGCTAGGAGTGGGTTCACGTCGGTAGTGTAATGGCCAGGATTCGGACCCGGGACCTCTCGATCGTAAGGCCGACTCCTTAACCACTAAGCTACCGACGACTTTTGCTTCTTTTACTTTCATAATTGTTTTCCTACATGCTCGCCGGTTTCGTGTACTCTTCATATACTCCTTTCTCACAATTGCCTTCGATCTGATTGACATACCTACATAACATACATATATCTAGGTCGACCCCTTATGATATCCCTTTTGACACCCCTCATAAATCTGTTTCGTCCATCCTCTCCACGTATCCGAACCAGGTAATTAAGGCAGCTATGAGTCGTCATCATTTCGATGAACAAGTATGTTCTTTAAAAGTGATTTTATTCAATACTTACCGTTTTAATACTGAGTAGTCTGTTGGATAGTATAATAAACGATGCATCACAAGATTACGTTTTCGCAGCTATTGTGAAATACTAGTACATTACTTATTAATATTTCAAATGTAGGTTGTCCGAAATTAGTGCAATAAAAATTTATTTATGTGTCGTGGTCCAACCGTGGCAGCTCTCTAGCGTCTAATCAACTCACACGATGTGTGAAAGATTCAATTTAATTCGAAAAAAAATATAAAATGTGCTAACAATCGAGGGTAGTGGGAGAATCTTATAAATTAAAAACGAATTAAAGTCGAAATGCGTTTTTTCGGGGTGGCGCCACTATAGCATTAGTGTAAATGGTAATAGAAATTATTTTTGTTATTTATACATATCATAACACTTACGCCTATTTCCTTCCGGGGTAGGCAGAGCCATCAGAACGCCCGCCACTTGCTAGAAGCAAGTGGCGGGCGTTCTGATGGCTGATTGATGCCTTATTATATACTTCACGAATTACCTTCACTTCTGTTATTTGTATTACAGTTTTTTAATAATTATATTAACTCGTATTTAACTCGGTAGTATGGAGGAGCTCCATACTTGAATTCGTCTACAATAGTCATATTTATACTATGCAGTACTATTATCTATTCTGTGACTATGCCCTTTATCTACACTAGCGCCATTCTGACACTTTTTAACTTTATCTCAGGAAACTGTCCCCTTCATTAGTCTAAATGTCTGATTCAAAATGTTGTGGTTATATTCTCTTAAACTCACCTCATCCCATGGTTGCCTGGAAGGGATTGCCTTGTGCGTTAAGGCCGCCAATTGTATGTACACTGCGAAACTGTAACTACCATATATATTGGGTATTTTCCTGATGTTAAAATAAGCTTTTAAGCGTTAAGCTATGCTTACCATGGGTCTAGATAGCGTTGTGTGAAATGTTGTGGAATATTTATTTCTTTATTTATTTATTATATAAATAAAATTGGAATGTCTGTTTGTAATTTTGAAATAACCGTTTTTCACTACATGCATATGAATATAATACGGCACATGCACCAAAATAACATTTTTTACAATTTTTGTCTGTCTGTTTGTACCGGCTAATCTCTGAAATGGCTGGACCGATTTTGACGGCACCTTTATTGGCAGGTAGCTGATGTAACAAGTAGTAATTTAGGCTACTTTTATTTTAGAAAAATAGCGTTGATTCAACACTAAGCGATAACCGACATCCACGCGGGCGGAGCCGCGGGCAACAGCTAGATACAGCTAAATACATATTATCACGCCATTAAATCCCTGAGGGGGAAGGCAAAGGTGTATTTACAGAAAAATAGTGATAGGTTTATTGAGAAAGCTGCACAATCTGACTTGAATAGATTAGGTGTGGCTGCTTTTTTTATAAACATACAGCAAAAAGTCATTTTCATAGCTGTTTAATTAAATGGCTAGGCAAGTAATTAAACGTCATCGACCTAAGCCATTTGCCTAGCCGTTTAATCAAATGGCTGAACATCATTCAGAACGCTAATTGAAAGGCGCCGTATACTAAAGAGCCTAGGTGGTTAATTGGCGGCGACAGAAATACATTATTGACAAAAAAACATGATTAGGGTTAACAAAGATGTTTCATTAAATCGATTAAGATAGGAAAAAGTGAATCGCTCA
Source organism: Eilema caniola (assembly GCA_949126895.1). Classification (NCBI taxonomy): domain Eukaryota; kingdom Metazoa; phylum Arthropoda; class Insecta; order Lepidoptera; family Erebidae; genus Eilema; species Eilema caniola. The sequence goes on from OX421488.1 coordinate 14,531,387, forward strand.
GGTGGGACTCGAACCCACGATCTTTCCCTTACAGGGGGAATGCTCTGACCACTGAGCCACCGAGCCACACCTGAAGCTATCCAAATTCTCCCATAATACCGTCTTAGGGCGACGGTGGGGGCCATCTACCGACATTCATACGAAATATATCATATCGTATCTTAATCGATTTGAAAAGTTAGCATAATAAATGCTTCAAAATTTCACTCAACATGTTTCATTAGATGGTATTTGGTTTGATTGAATAATAATTTATCAAGAATTTGAGGTACCTATCTAACAATGTATTTTGTATGCCAATTGGCGGACTATGTATGTGCTATGTATCTACTAATAAATACACTCACTGTACACAATATGTAACAACAACCTATGTTTACGAAATTGAAAAACTATAATGTGATTAAATATATAATTAAGCTTAATAGCAGGCGGTACCGTCTAATTTTCAACTGGTTTAAGATTTACAAATTGGTACAGCCTGCTATAAAGCTTGTTTCGATCTTTTTAGCATCAGTCGGGTTTTTATTTTTAATATAATTTATATATTATTATACTTTATTTTATTTACAATCTGCTTTTGAGTATTCGATTGCATTGGTTACTCGCTCACTTGCTAGCTTTTAAACGCATCATCTAGCAGTTCGTAAATTAGCCCAGTGTCACCGTAGCCTTTTTTTAGGTGCGGATATCCCGTCGCATACCACCCCGTCTGGCCAACAGGGGTTGAGATATGCTCTGGCATAGACCTCACGAGGGTCATTGAGGCTTAAGGCTGATTATTTCAGGGCAACTCAATGCAGCAAGCAATAACGAAGTAAGGAAACTACTACCATGTTGGCATATTGCTATTATTAACCATAGTACTTTTATTTAAATATAAAATACTTAGTTCCATTTAAAAATTATAATTTCAAAAGACCATAGTTTGGATCTCCTGTCTTCTTCAAGGTAGGATAGTAGTGAGTTATTGGGCATTCTACCCCACCTTAGTTCCTTCGGTTATCTTCGATAACCTCAGTCACGGTGGGATAGAATGCCCAATAACTTTTTGTAAAATCATTTACCTAAGCCAACGTTCCACATTTTAATACCGTTCAATACACTACCGTTCCGTCGGCTCTCTGCGATCCCGTGCGTCGTAATTGCGTTGAAAGGTGCTCTGTAAGTTAGCGATAGAGTCATTTCATTCACGTTTACCTGTATACATGGCGTTGTCTGTAAGCAGTTTGGTTTAACTATTTACGGTTATAAATACATAATGTCATAATTACATTTGTTCATAACCAGTCCATCAGCATTGCATCAAACATGAAATTCATTAAACAAGCAAAATCGTTACAGATTAGTATAATCTGTAATGATTTACCAAAAATCAAGTTACGCCACGGAGAATTATTGCCGAATACAGTACGTTGCATCATTTGCGGACCATCAAATTGTGGAAAAACCAATTTGTTAATTGGTCTCCTTTTGCACGAAAATGGATTGACATTTCAAAATGTTTATGTATATTCTAAAACTCTATATCAACCAAAGTACATTTTTTTAGAAAAAGTTTTACGAGGAGTACCAGGAATCACTTTTCAGAAATATCAGGCAAATGATGACGTTATGAAAGTGTCAGATGCAAAACCTAATTCAGTGATTATTTTTGACGATGTAGCATGTGAAAATCAAAGTAATATGCGTGATTATTTTGCCATGGGGAGACATAAATTGATTGACAGTTTTTATTTAAATCAAACATATAGCAAAATACCTAAACAACTAATAAGAGATAACGCTAACTTAATTGTGCTTTTTAAGCAAGACGAAATTAATTTGAAACATGTTTATGAAGAACATGTTAACACTGACATGACGTGGTTGGAATTTCGTACCATGTGTTCTCAAATATGGAAAGAGCCTTATGACTATGTTGTGATTAATAAAGACTGTCCTAAAAACAACGGCTGCTATAGAAAAAAGTTTGACACTTTTGTAGAATTAGATAAAATTTGAATATTTAAATAGACTGCTTCCACTTTCTTGTTATTCTTTAATCGACTCTTATCCGATTACCATCTATTTTACATGATGGAAAAATCATTGAAAAAACAAATTGTAGATGCGACACAAGCTGTAAAAAAAAAATTACGTAACATGAAGGATTTTGAAGATAATAACAGACAAGTGCTTGATACAGTTTTTAAGCCTGTTACAGAATCTCTTAATTTAATAGCCAACACCAATAACCGACTAGCTCTAACAAAAAAAGAAGAAAAAGGAGAATTTCATGATCAACCTTTCAATCACGACTTACAGAAAGATTCTAAAGAGAAAGATATAAAAGAAACAAATGATACCAGTGACGAATCGGAAACCGATATTGACTCTTCATTTCAGTCATTAGTCGATACTAATCCAGATCATGATGTATCATCCTGGTCATTATCTTCAGAAATATTAGCGGATGTGCCATTTGGTGTAAGAAATGAACGTGGAAAGTTAATGTTAGGTTCCTCTAGTATAACGATTGGTGACGACGTTATTACTGTAGCCGGACACAAATACAAATGTACACCTGGCTTGCGACAGTTGCTCTTAAAAAAAGACGTTGATCTGAGCTTTGTTACAGACTATGACATGCAAAATTATAAGTCGATGTTACTTGTAACAAATGCACATCGTCGCGATTTTGATTCAAGAAAACCAATTAAAAGTAATAAAGGACAAAAATATATGCAAGTTATTAAACCTCTTTTCGATCAACAAAGTAAAAGTCCAAGCTGTGAACCAAAAGTACCAAATAAAGGTAATAAAGGACAAAAATATATGCAAGTTATTAAACCTCTTTTCGATCAACAAAGTAAAAGTCCAAGCTGTGAACCAAAAGTAGGAAAAGGATTACCTTTAGTAAAAATGTGGAAAAAAAACACAGATTTTGTATATTGGGATGATCCAAATGAATTGGTTGATAGATTAAAGTTATTAATTGCTTCTCGAGATGCTGGCAACACAGGACTAGATAATGAAATAATATCTATCGTTGAAGAACTACGTGAAAGCAAAATCATTAAATAGATTTACTAATAAGAAATGTGTATCATTTTATTGTACACCGTTCAACACAATACATCTTAAATATGAATGTAGACAAATTTGGTCATTATATTCATAAGCGATTACGTATATCAGAATTGCTTGGATTTTATGATAATGCATTACTAAAATCTGAAAATGGTGATTACGATTTGAAGACATCGAAGCTAACAGGGGTCAAACCTCCTCAAGATGCAGATGATGCAGTAAACAAAGCATATGTAGATGAATTGAGAACTAAACTAATAACCGACTTACAAAAATTGCAAAATACTATGTTAAACGATGTTCAGAACCATCTGGAGAAAGCTTTAAAATCAATAGTATCTGAGGCAGTGGTTCACTTGGAAAGCAAATTTTATAGTCGAAAAGCAGTTGATGAGATAGTTGAAAAAGCAGTTAAATTTGTATTAGATCAAAAGTATAAGCTTGAATGTTCCTCAAAATGACAAAACAACAAATTGTTAACGAAATACATAAAGCTGCACGAAAAAATTTTCCTCGTCGATCTGTAATTTTAAAAGGCATTGATGATTTGTGGCAAGCTGATTTAATCGACATGCAAAACTTGAAAAGATTTAATAAAGGTTATAACTATATTTTAATAGTTATTGATTGCTTCTCAAAGTACGTTTGGATAGAACCACTAAAAACTAAAAATAAGCATGATGTTTCTAACGCATTCGAGAAATTGATATCAACTAACCAGCGGATACCAGCTCATCTCCAAACTGATTTGGGCACCGAGTTCTATAATTCATCATTTCAAAAGCTTATAAAGAACTATAACATTAATCACTACTCAACGTTTTCAACGAAAAAGGCTTCAATTGTAGAACGTGTTATCAAAACTATTAAAAATAAATTGTATAAGTACTTTAGTCTCAACGGACACTATAAATGGATAGATTTTGGTTTGGAGAGTGTTGTAAAGACATATAACAACACAAAACATAGCACTATTAAAGTAGCACCCGTTGATGTCAATAAATTGATTGAAGCAGATGTTAAAAATAATATTAAGAACTCAATGAAAACGGTATCCTATAGACATAAGCCCAAGTTTATGATTGGCGATAGAGTTAGAATTAGTAAATACAAACAACTATTTGAGAAAGGTTATACGCCTAATTGGTCAACGGAACTATTTACTATAAAAAACATCAATAACACTGTACCAGAAACATATAACATCGAAGATCAACACAAACAAGTTATATTAGGAACCTTTTACAAACACGAACTTCAAAAATCATCTTGTCCAGGTGTCTATTTGATAGAAAAAGTTTTACGAAGGAAAGGAAATAAACTGTTCGTAAAATGGTTGGGCTTAAGCAATAAAGAGAATAGTTGGATTGATAAGACTGCAATAGTGGAATAAATATACATAACAGTTTTTAATTATAATATTTTGTTCATTATACTTTGAGCTATGCAAGGTGGTGGACTACTCAATAGTGTTATTAATCATTTGCCATTTGAACTGCACTTACCCGGCTATAATTATTGCGGACCTGGAACAAAACTTTCAAAACGTTTACTGCGTGGTGACAAAGGTGTAAATAAGCTAGACGAAGCTTGTATGTATCACGACATTGCATACGAAAACTATACAGACTTGTCTAATCGTCACAAAGCCGATTTACAACTTTTAAATATGGTCAAAAAAAGAATGAAAGCAAAAGATGCTAGTAAAGGAGAAAAGCTTAGTTCGTGGCTAGTGAGTAAAGTTATGAAAGCTAAACTCAAATCTGGTGCTGGTGTTAAGACATTTAATAATTTCGTTACAAAAATTAAAAGAAAAATCAAGAAACGCTCACCCAAAGATAGTAAATCTTTAATACATGCAGCTTATATGGCTGCTAAAAAAATTGTTCCATGCGTTCCAAAATTTCGAGTTCCACGAGTCATACCTTTACCAAAAACCGGAGGCATTCTGCCTTTAATCCCGATTTTTGCTGGTTTATCAGCTTTAGGAGCTTTGGCTGGTGGTGCAGCGGGTATTGCAAAAACAGTGAATGATTATAGAGAAGGTCAAAAAAAATTACTAGAATCTGAACGTCATAATAAGACTATGGAAGCTATAGCATTAGGTAAGGGTTTATACATTAAACCACACAAAAAAGGCAAAGGATTGTTTATAAAATCGTCAAAAAACTAAATAATAAGCTACCTAATCGTGCCTTAACTAATATCGATATTCAAAATTATGCATATGGTATTCCTTATTTTCGAGGAGTTTACATGAAGGATCAGTTACCAAAAATTCCTAAACGAATTGAATGTGGTATAGTTAACCTAGATAATTCAGAAAACGATGGAACGCATTGGGTAGCTTATGTTAAGGTAAATAATTATTGTGAATATTTTGATAGTTTTGGTGATTTAAGACCACCAATTGAATTGATACGATATTTTAAGAACTGTAATATTAATTATAACTATACAAGATATCAAAAATTTGACACACTAATTTGTGGACATTTGTGTTTAGAATATCTACAATCTTTTTGGAATAAATACTATAAATTTTATACTGTTCTTTCATTTCAATCATTTGCAAGATGTCACTCACCTTGTCTATAACTGGTAACTCATCGGTATTAACTACCTTCTACCCAAATACGTTACAATTAATCGGGGAGTATGAATGTGCATTATTACATTTATCCACATATAATTCTATTCCAAATATTGATAAAACAAATAATAAGTTATACTATGGATCAAAGAATGTTATTGAAATACCTGAAGGTACTTATGAGTTGCAAGATATCAGTGATTATTTAAAATCTGAAGTAAAGGATGCATCCATAAAACTCCATTGCAATAACAACACCTTAAAAACTATGTTATTTTGCACATCAACTATAGATTTTACTAAAGATTGTACATTCGGAGGTTTGTTGGGGTTTAAAAGACAAGTCTTGGAAGCCAATAAATATCATGTATCAGAGTTTCCAGTCAACATTTTGCCTACAACCGTGATAAGAGTTGAATGTGATATAGTTAGCGGTTCCTATATAAACGGACAATCCAGTCACATTCTACATGAATTCGCACTTAATGTCCCGCCTGGATACAGAATTATAGAAATACCTAAAAACGCAATTTACTATCCAATCAACCAAACCAACATCAGCTGCATACAGATCAGACTTTTGGATATTAATAATAACTTAATAAATTTGCGAGGTGAAGAAGTACAGCTGTATCTACACCTCAAAAGAAAAAATGATTGACTATAATAAATATAATATGTTTTTTCCAATTCAAAATAACAGTTCTACTCAAACTCTCAATGAAGTAAGAGCTCGGCCTAAAAGGAGAATAAAGTTAAATAAAAACAATAAAGCATTTCTTAAGGCGATTGGTTTGTTAAAATGAATATCCTAGATGTTTTATCCGCTCCAGCCTACGACAACTCTGTGGAAGGAATTGAAATTCACTCTTACAAGCCTTACGTAACAAGTTTTAATAGAAGCGATGAAATCAGGATACCTATTAATCAGCAAGACTTGTATATATTACCATCAGAAAGCACTTTGTTTTTGGAAGGGACTGTTATTGTAAACAAGGCTGAAAATTCGAAAGAGAGAGTCAGTAGTGTTCATTTCACAAACAATAGTTTACTTTACTTGTTTCAAGATATAAGGTATGAGATAAATGGAGTGGAGATAGATAAAATAAAAAATGCTGGGATAACTAGCACGATGAAATCATTTATATCAATGAATGAGAGCGACGCTAAAACATCTTCTGCTTGGGGTTGGAATATCGACGGAATAAAAAGTACTAATGGAGGTAGCTTTTCTGCTTCTATACCACTTTGCAACATTCTTGGTTTTGCAGAAGATTTTAAGAAAGTAGTAATAAACAGTAAACATGAATTAATCTTATTACGAAGTAATACCAATCTGAACGCACTAAAACTTAACCCTGGTGAAATTGTTGAAGATATTATTATAAACAAAATAATATGGCGTGTACCACATGTTAAAGTATCTGATAGAGAAAAAATAAACATTCTAAAATTGTTAGAAAAAGATCGACCACTTCAGATGATATTCAGGAATTGGGATTTGTATGAATATCCAATGTTGCCTAAAACCACTAAACATACTTGGTCAATAAAAACATCTTCGCAAATAGAGAAACCAAGATTTGTTGTTATTGGTTTACAGACAAATAGAAAAAATAATGCTATATCTGATATGTCTCAGTTTGATCATTGTCAGATTCGTGATGTTAAGGTATACCTCAATTCCACCTACTTCCCATATGAAAATATAAATACAAGTTTCTCGAATAATCGAATTGCTTTAATATATGAACAATATACTAGATTTCAACAGTCTTATTACGGACGTCGCGCTGAGCCTTTATTAAGTGAGGAACAATTTAAAAACGTTGCTCCGTTATTCGTCGTAGACTGTTCTAGACAACCAGATAATCTTAAGTCAGGTCCTGTTGTGGACGTAAGAGTGGAAATTGAAAGTGATTTTGATATCCCAGATCAAACTTCGGCATATTGTCTTATATTGAACGACTGTATAATTGAGTATAAACCATTAAGCAGCACTGTGAGAAAATTATCATGAACCCGAATACGATTATAGTGGATGTCCAGGGGTTTAAAGACACTTGTAATAACTTTATAGTCAAGGAATTAGCTCTGGCCACTCGTGTTTATACCCAAACGTTCTTAATAAAGCCTCCATACTTATTTAAATACTTAACTACGAATGAAAAAAAACAAGTTACGTGGTTGGAGAGAAACAGAGGGATTTACTGGAATGAAGGTTATATCGACTATAGAGAATTTCGACGTATAATTGTTCCTTATCTAGAAAATAAAGAAATTATTGTGAAGGGCTTAGAAAAAGTTAAGTGGATTCAAGATCTTTGTATGAATTGTATTTGTATAGATCTTTGTGAAGACAAGTGTCCAAATTTATCACTGTTGCATAACAAATATTCAAATAATGAAACCAGTTTTAATTGTATTAATCATATTAAACAATGTGCACTTAAAAATGTTTTATGTATAAAGAACTATTTAATAGAGCAAGAAAGGTAATATGTCTTCCTATACGCAGTTTTAATAAATAAAACAATTTTTTAAAGTAAATGGTTTTTTATTTATTAACACACATTTTTAATATTTACAATTTTTTAACACATATTTTCATAGTGAATAAAATTTAATTAAAATCTAAATATGTCATCACACAATCTACTAGTTACACTAATGAATTATTACCTAATTAAAAAATATGATATGAGTAGCCACACAATTATTACCTATGGTTTTTTATTTTTTAACACACATTTTTAATATTTTTAATTTTTACACATATTTTCACAGTAAATAAAATTTTAATAAAATCTAAATATGTCATCACTTTATCTACTAATTACATTAATGAATTATTACCTAATTAAAAAATATGATATGAGTAGCCACACAATTATTACCTATGGTTTTTTATTTTTTAACAGACATTTTTAATATTTATAATTTTTACACATGTTTTCACAGTAAATAAAATTTTAATAAAATCTAAATATGTCATCACTTTATCTACTAATTACATTAATGAATTATTACCTAATTAAAAAATATGATATGAGTAGCCACACAATTATTACCTATGGTTTTTTTATTTTTTTAACAAACATTTTTAATATTTATAATTTTTACACATATTTTCACAGTAAATAAAATTTTAATAAAATATAAATATGTCATCACTTTATCTACTACTTACATGAATGAATTATTACCTAATTAAAAAATATGATATGAGTAGCCACACATTTTTTTGGAAATATTGTGAATTAATTTTTCAGCTTGATCCGATATCTCATCTACCGTATCTTGTACAATATACTGTGCAGTGATTATCTCCTTAACTTCATCTTCGTCGTCTCTTGACTCACTGAGTTCCTTGATCGTAATTTTTATTAAACGTCGTCCTTTTCTTCTTTCACTGTTAATAATATAGGAATTCAATGCACTGCGTTTGTTTGTAATTGGTCTTCTTCGATTAGTTTTCTTTTTGTTTCTTTTTACTTCTTCATTGGGTGTTATCCAAGGTCTATTCATTGCGTTGTCCAAGTCGAACTGATCTTGCAGGTCTGGAAGATATTCAGGAGAGATCTCTTCTGTTCCGTTTGAAAATTTGTTGAAGTTGGTATTCTGAAAATTATTTAAAACATTAGTAATAAATCACATATTTTGTAAATAGATCGAAATTTTCAATAGATTGAAAGTTATAAAATACCTACCATGTTGTTAGATATGCTCGTCTTGACTGTTTAATAAAGAATGAACTAGGTAATAATATTTTTTCTAACGCAGGTGATATATCAAATTATGCTGACATAAAGGATTTATTGGTATGATGATCAAGTTAGAACGTGAAAATTTTAGTTAATTCGTATGTGCATAATGTTATTGTTATGGACCTACTTAATAGTTGTGAAATTCTTATGAATTTCAAACATGTTGTAACGTGAATGATGACGTATTTCGTAATCAATATCATGTAAGGAATATAATAAAAACACAATAATTATGTAATTGCTTATTTTAATTTATTCGACATACTAATACAGAATCGGGTAACCAGTTAAATACCTATAGACACCTTATCAGTTAGTATCATACGAAATGAACTACAATAGGTATTCCTAATATTTCATTTTTGTATTGTCTAAACTCTCCAGCTATTCTATAGAATACCTACATTATTCCTTACTGATGATATTATATTCGACAACTTATTTGGGAGCTACTCATATTTTAATATTAAATATTTCACAACATTTCACACAACGCTATCTAGATCCATGGTAAGCTAGCTTAACTAGCTTGTGTTATGGAATCTAGAATGCAGATAAACATACTTAGATACTATTTTTTGTAAATACATACATATTATACATAGAAACACCGAGACCAATGCAAATACCCATATTCGTGCATATAAATATTTGCACCGAGCGGGAATCGAACCCGCGCCTCCTGCGTAGCGGCCGCGTTCACTACCGCCACGCCACAGAGGCTATTCTACATTATGTATAACTACGTGCTACTTTAATGTTACACTTTTTGGAATGACCAAAATATAGGTATAGGTATCTACTTACAAATTGATTACGTGGTTCACCGCTCAGCCCATGAGGGTTCCCCGTCAATTTCTTCCATGATGATAAAATATCTGAAAATAAAATTAAATATAGGTTTATGTCTAATTATTGAAAATTGGTAAATGTAGTTCGAATATGTTGAACCTACAACTTCTTCAGGAGCTACTCTAATTGAGTCACCAGGGCCTATTCAAATTTGATAAAATATTCTACATTATGTATAACTACGTGCTACTTTAATTTTACACTTTTGGAATGACTAAAATATATGGGTATCTACTTACAAATTGATTACGTGGTTCACCGCGCTGTCCATGAGGGTTCCTTGTCAATTTCTTCCGTGATGGTAAAATATCTGAAAATAAAATTAAATATAGGGTTAAATCTAATTATTGAAAACCGGCAAATGTAGTCCGAATATGTCAAACCTACAACTACACTAGAGCCTATTCAAATTTGATAAAATATTCTACTTTATGTACAATTAAGTGCTAGCAAGAGATTAAATATTTCAGCGTTCATTATTTTGTTTACAACTTTTGAATTTTGTACAGAACTTAAATTTTATACGAAAATTAAGGATATTCGTATAAAATTAAATTTAAAGGACTTCCATAGAAAACTACATCGCCATAAAATTAGATATTTAGTAGGTAAACTAACAAAGAATTATATATCAAATAATTAACATTATAAGTAATTACTTACATAACATTGCTTTTATTTTGGGTCTTCCTTTTAATCCTCTGAAGGACGTAGTGCACTGCGTGGTTAGTAGCTCGATGCAAATGGTAGATATTGTGGGAACAGAATATGAGACATTCCTCGCGTATAGGAACGATGTGACGATGTAACACACATAGGTAAACCAGTAGAACATACATGAACAAACTGCTGACTTAGCATTGGTCGTAGCTTTGTATAAAGGTACGTTGTTAGCCGACTTGCACATACCAAAACTACTTGCTAATATTTAAAAGTTATATTTTAAATGATTATTTGTAATGTTTGTTAACATATTTGTGGGATAAGTCTGTAGTAATATTTTTGTAAAATTATTTTTATGTAAACGATTCCAAAGGATTTTTAATAGAATACCGTTAACCATACCTTGTATCAAATTTGAGAACCATAAACCAACATACCTACAGATAAATAAAGTAACCACCTTTTTTAGAAGTTGGTTAATATGATGTCGTTTTAATATTGTATCGCTGAGTAAGTAAACTAACAGATACCTTGCTTCCACACACTAACACACACACACACACACACACACACACACACACACACCCATGCAAACCGTGCATAGCAATTTGAAACTTCTATAATTGTGACGCAAACTAGGTAACATCCAGGGTACGTCTACCTTTTTAAAAATAATTAAATACCTACCGTGTACTAACGGTCAGCTTAAATTGGTGATTTAGGTATAGACGACGGTCTTTACCTACATAAATTGCATAATTTTACTTCTGCACAATGTATGAGAATATTTGATTAATACTTTTCATGTACCTATACATAATTATATAGTTACCATATTCAAACTATTTTTGATGTGTGTATATTATAATAATATACTTATCGACGACGATCAATGAACATACCTACATAAATTATAATTACATTTTATATGTATCATACACAAATCATAACATTCGTCGGAATTAATCGGAATTAGCTTTGGCGGTGTTGGTAAAGACATGGTTTTGTATTTCAATTGTAATAACAAAAGTGGAATTAGACGAAATGAGTTTTCAATCATTTTGATTTAAATAGTCGTAAGTAACATAAATTAATAAATACACCTATATGAATAATAAGTTAAGTTTTAATTTTGTTGGGAGGTGATAATTGCTGAATTAATACTTTTTATGTATAAAAACCCATCAATTTTTCAAATAAATTACATTCGCTCCAGTATCCTCCAGTGATCTTCTCCAACAATAAAATGTGAGTAAGTGCTTTTAAATTAATTATTATTTGGTTAATTATTATCCAGCTGAGTTGCTTGGATAATTCCTGCCGGCTGATAATGATTAAATATTATTTAGTTAATTATTATCCAGTTGAGTTGCTTGGTTAATTCCTGCCGGCTGATAATGATTAATTATTATTTAGTTAATTATTATCCAGTTGAGTTGCTTGGTTAATTCCTGCCGGCTGATAATGATTAATTATTATTTAGTTAATTATTATCCAGCTGAGTTGCTTGGTTAATTCCTGCCGGCTGATAATTATTTACGCATATTATTATAAAATGTGATTACTGATTATGTTATCCCACTGAGTAGTGAGTTGCTTGGTTAATTCCCGCCGGCTGCATTATCTATAATCAGCCGTGATGCTAGCAATATATCTATTCAGAAAATCTTGGGAATATATTTGTTTATAATTTTATTTTATTTTAACAGGTCTGATTCGGAGTTTGAAACTTCTTCTGTAGTAGAGTCGGAGTGTGTAGCACCAAAGAAACGCAAACAGGCGGTGGAGAAAAAGCAAAAACAACCGAAGCCCAGCTGCACCAAAAGTGTACAACGAAAAAACACTTCACCCGAGTTTAACACCACAAAGAGGTAGGTTTCGTTATGTTCAACTAAGTTTAACATCGTCACATTTTAATTAAAATTGAATAAGGTGTAGTTTACACCTTTAACTTAATTTATATACATAGATAGATCTTTTGACAATACTTGTACGTTTCAATACCTACACGTTTAAATACACGTATAACTTTTTTGTGTTTTGAGCCCAAGTTCCCAGGTCACTTTGAATAGATACTTTTATAATTAACACTTTTTTCTATTTACAGAACGAATAAAACAAATATTTTGAATATTTTGCGGGCTGAAGAAGTCAGTTGCAGTGAACCACGGCGCGACTTAGCTTCCAGTTTCTCAAGTCGTGTTTCAACTGGGACGTCTCGTCGCTCCAAGAAAACGGAAGGAGGGTATGTGGTTGATTTAAAACTCTATAAAACCAACGATTACATATCACACGCCCCTGATGTGCGCTACAGGACAGCGTTGGTGACTGTAAAATTACAGTGCGATGAGTCCTCACTATCTTGGGAGTCACTTCAAGACTTTCTAGGACATGCATATAAAGAATTTCAAGACACTGAACCAGTGCATTATTCGGATAAGATTTTTTTTAAGTAGATTTAATCGTTTATAGATATACCTTATGTATATTATTATAATATACACACATCAAAAAATAGTTTGAGATCACTTACAAAGCTGATATATTTTCAAATTTAACCCAATCAAGAGAAAATGTTTACATACGTTTAATCTGACTATTGTTTCACGTTCTAATTCTAATTTTTAATATTTTTAGAATCTTATCAGAAAAAATCTTCTGTACCACAAATATAAGTATCTAATTTTCAAAGTGATCACAAACTTTTTTAAGTGTGTAGATCTATAATACATAAATTTCTTTAATTTTTATGTTTTAAACTTAGTGTTGTAGGAGCAAATATCTTATTTAATAATGCCTTTTTGTACTGCGTGTAACACATCAGTACCCAGTAAATCATGGGTAGGACATTTGCGAAGTAGTTCACATAGGAAAAGTACTCAAACAATAAAACATAGTGATGGTGTAGAAATCATAAACTCAGCGTTTCGCAGTCGTATATTAACCTATAAAATATTAGCTCGTGATGAACATCAAGGAGCGTCAATTGAATCCTTTTTTTCAAGTATTTTTGACAAATTAAAATCTCTTTTAAATGAATTCCTTGCTAAGCATACTTGTGTTAAGGTAAACTTTGAGTTTTTTGGTACATTTTTAAAATTCAAAGATAATTCACAAGAAGTGAAATCTTTTGGAACCAAAAATAAAATATTATATTCTAACTTCGATTTCGAAAAATTGTATATTGAAACAGTTAATTATTTAAAAACATCTATTGAAGAGTTTGAAGGTCGTGATAGTGGATGGACATTTATAAACAATTTGTATGTTGAGATGAATCTCAATAAATACCAACCACTTGGTGGTTCTAGTTATATCAGTTTACCCAAATTAATTCAGGCTAAAAAAGCATGTTTGAATATTGTGAATAATGATCACTATTGTTTTTTATGGTGTGTAACAGCGGCTTTATATCCAGCTAAGAAACACCCTGAAAGAACGTCTTCTTATCCTAATTTTCGAGAAATATTTAACTTAAGAGGAATGTCTTTTCCTGTAACCTTTAATGATATAAGAACATTTGAAAAAAACAATCCACATATAAAGTTTATAATTTATGGCTTAAAAAATCATAAAAACTTTGTAGGTCCTTTGTATAAATCTGAATTCAACCTTAAATACAACGGAAAATTGATACACCTTCTGTTTTTAGAAAATAATAATTCTTCTCATTATTGCTTGATCAAAGACTGTTCCAGACTTTTTAGAAGTCAACTAACATCTCATCACAGCAGATTACATCTTTGCGAATTATGTTTGATATTTTTCAATACCGCTGACGAACTTAACAACCATTTATGTGGAGGTGTAGTAACTGTCCTTCCAAACAGAGGTTCAGTAATTAAGTTTAAAAACTATGAACGGAAACAAACTATGCCTTTTTGTATTTATGCAGATTTTGAATCGATGCTACAAACAAGTACTGAGCCTAATAATTGTTCTAGTAAAAATATGAATATGTTTCACCAACACGTACCGGTTGCTTTTGGTTATTATATTGTATGCTCTGATGAACCTAGCTATAATCGTTACGTGTCATATCGAGGTCCAGACTGTGATAAGCGGTTTGTTGACTATTTAATTAAAGACGTGCAAAAAATTTATGATATAATTAAGTCACCAGCTGCAATGATATTTTCCACGGAGGACAGGTATGACTTTGAAAATGCAACACGTTGTCATATCTGTCAAAACTTTCTTTTTTGGGACAAAGTCCGTGATCATTGTCATCTTACCGGTCGCTATCGTGGAGCTGCACATTCGTTCTGTAATTTGCAATATAAATGCCCTGCATTTGTCCCCATTTTTTTTCATAACTTAGCTGGTTATGATTGTCATTTATTTATTAAAGCCTTGGGTGACGTCCCTGGTGAAATAAAGATAATACCTAAAAATAAAGAAAACTATATCTCATTTACGAAATTTGTATCAGTTTCAAATAATAAGTTCTTTCAAATGCGTTTTCTTGATTCGTTTAAATTTTTGGGAACAAGCTTAAGCAAATTATGTAAAACTTTAAAACCAGAAATGTTTAAAAATTTACAAAATCACTTCCCTGCCCAAGATGAATTCCAATTACTTACTCGCAAAGGAATTTATCCATATGAATACATGGATTCGTGGAAACGGTATGATGAAAAATGTTTGCCTCCAAAGAAATACTTTTATAGCTCCCTCAATGATGAAAATGTTTCTGAAGATGATTACCGGCATGCACATTTAGTTTGGTCAACATTTAGAATTACTAGTTTAGGTGGTTATACGGATCTATACCTACAAACTGATGTGCTTTTATTAGCAGATATTTTTGAAAACTTTAGACAGACTTGTAAACAACATTATCACTTAGATCCAGCTTTTTATTTAACTGCACCCAGTTTATCTTTTGACGCTATGTTATTAAAAACATGTGTTCAATTGGAACTAATTAATGACTTGTCTATGATACGCATGTTACAAAGTGGTATAAGAGGAGGCGTGTGCCTCTGCTCTCACAGGCATGCGAAAGCAAATAACATATACTTACCGGATTACAAATCTTCGGAACCTGATTCCTATGTCTCTTATATAGATTGTAATAATTTGTATGGGTATAGTATGTGTCAATACTTACCATTATCCAACTTCAAATTTCTCACTCCACAGGAAATTAACAATTTAGATATAACGAAAATTGCAATTGATGCAGATTATGGTTATATTTTGGAAGTGGATATAGTATACCCTAAGCATTTGCATAACTTACACAACGATTTACCATTTTGTTCTGAAAAATTTATACCCCCCGGGGGAAAGAGTTCTAAGCTAATCCCTAATTTATACGATAAATTTAAATATGTTATTCATTACGTGCATTTACAAACTTGTATGAAACATGGGTTAATATTGAAGAAGATTCATAGAATAATCAGTTTTCGACAAAGCCCATATTTAAAACAATATATTGATTTAAATACCAAACTGAGACAAAAAAGTTCTTCAACTTTCGAACAAGATTTTTTTAAGCTCTTGAATAATAGTGTATTTGGAAAAACCTTAGAAAATACTGAAAACAGGGTTAATGTCCATTTAGTTTCTCAGTGGCGAGATATCAAAAACATAACTAAAAGAAGAAAATGTGCTCAAAACCTTATTGCTCGTCCAAATTTCCATAGTGCAACGGTTTTCACTAAAAATCTAGTAGCGGTGCAGTTAAATCCTGAACAAATAACTTTGAACAAACCAATATATATTGGCTTTGCTGTTCTAGAATTATCAAAAAGTCATATGTATGATTTTCACTATTCAGTAATGCAACCTTTTTACAAGGATAGGATACGGATGTGTTACACGGATACAGATAGTTTTGTGTATCATATACAAACCCATGATTTCTATGAAGACATAAAAAATAACTTTTTATCTTACTTTGACACTAGCAATTTTTGTAAAAATAATGTGTATTCTTTACCCATACAGAACAAAAAAATACCAGGCTTATTTAAAGATGAAATGGCTGGTAAAATAATAAGCGAATTTGTTGGATTGAGATCGAAGTTATATTGTATCAACACCATTCACAACACAATTAAAAAAGCCAAGGGTATTAAAAAGAATGTTGTACGTGACCTTAACGTTACTGATTATGAAAAAACACTTTATGATGGTAACATTGTTCATAAAACAAATGTTTTATTTAAGTCAATAAAACATGAGCTATTTACATGTGCTGTAACAAAAATTGCATTGTCTGGTGATGATGATAAAAGAGTAATTGCAAAAGATAAGATTTCAACTCGAGCA
The DNA here is from genome assembly GCA_949126895.1 of Eilema caniola. Lineage (NCBI taxonomy): Eukaryota > Metazoa > Arthropoda > Insecta > Lepidoptera > Erebidae > Eilema > Eilema caniola. The sequence goes on from OX421488.1 coordinate 14,548,616, forward strand.
TGGGGTCATACCAATATTTTTAATTTTTAACTAATAAATAAAAATGTTTATTTACTGTTTCCTTTAAGTACATGTTACAATGTTTGGAGAGATCTCCTTTTGCACAATATATGCTTGTATCAGGAAAATCCGCTCTTCTTACAGACCTTTTATAAGCTACGTACCTTTTATAAGTTACCATAAAATGAGCAAATAATATTCACATGTTATGTGCACTAAATACGAAGTTTTGTGAAGTATATCATTTGAGATGCTACATGTAATGTGAAAGTGACGTAACTAGCCCTGTGACATGATGTCTTGGGATCAGACCCGTTATATCGGACTAAGGTCTACTAATAACGGGACTGCTAGCTTATTGGATTTAACTAGAATTAAGTGTGCTGTTCTGTCTTATATAAGTACCTAGACTTAAGAAATTGTAATTATTTTAATAAACTAAACTAAGTAAAACTGTAAAAATAAAAAAAATAAAAATGTATTATTATAAAGTTTTCAGTTTTTTAATTTAATTTCCTATAGCATTTACAAAACTATCATCATGACGAACAAATTTACGTTTTTTCGCTATGTTAGAATTCTAGAATGGACAAATTCAAAGACATTATTGTCTACCATACTCAGTCAGTACTTAGCGACAACACTATAAGATTCATAGTCCGTATTACTATAGGATACCCTAGATGGTTCTACTAGTATGATAGGTCTTAAAAGAATAGTTAAACCAAACTGCTTACAGACAACGCAATAGGTAAACGTAAGACTGAACTGTTTATGAAATGACTCTATCGCTAACTAACAGAGCATCTTTCAACACAATTACGACGCAGGAGATCGCAGAGAGCTGACGGAACGGTAGTGTATTGAACGGCATTAAAATATGGAACGTTGGCTTAGGTAAATGATTTTACAAAGAGTTATTGGGCATTCTATCCCACCGTGACTGAGGTTATCGAAGATAACAGATGGAACTAAGGTGGGGTAGAACAGAGCATCTTTCAACCCAATTACGACGCAGGGGATCGCAGAGAGCCGACGGAACGGTAGTGTATTGAACGGCATTAAAATATGGAACGTTGGCTTAGGTAAATGATTTTACAAAGAGTTATTGGGCATTCTATCCCACCGTGACTGAGGTTAACGAAGATAACAGATGGAACTAAAGTGGGGTAGAACAGAGCATCTTTCAACGCAATTACGACGCAGGGGATCGCAGAGAGCCGACGGAACGGTAGTGTATTGAACGGCATTAAAATGTGGAACGTTGGCTTAGGTAAATGATTTTACAAAGAGTTATTAGGCATTCTATCCCACCGTGACTGAGGTTATCGAAGATAACAGTAGGAACTAAGGTGGGGTAGAACAGAGCATCTTTCAACGCAATTACGACGCAGGGGATCGCAGAGAGCCGACGGAACGGTAGTGTATTGAGCGGCATTAAAATGTGGAACGTTGGCTTAGGTAAATGATTTTACAAAGAGTTATTGGGCATTCTATCCCACCATGACTGAGGTTAGGTTAGGTTAGGTTACAAAGAGTTATTGGGCATTCTATCCCACCGTGACTGAGGTTATCGAAGATAACCGAAGGAACTAAGGTGGGGTAGAATGCCCAATAACTCACTACTTAGGATACACCTGAGTGCCGTGGACTGACGACTTCATTGGTGGAAGAGGAAGAGACTGGACGTAGGGTTTTTTTAACGTTCGGGAAATCCCCTCGAAATACCCCCCCCCCCCCCCTCTGCAGACGGAGGGGGAGGTTATGTCGGACTCGAACCGACTAAACCGCACGCCGTCTGTTTGTCGTTCTGCTAGGCCGAAGGTGAGGTTGTCTCGCGACATATCCCTCGCACCCCGGCTGACCAAGGGCCATTTCTCACGGTCTGGTCCTCCTCGGGAAGACTGGATGTGGGGTACTGGGTTTCTAAATTGAATGTAAAATTAGTTTTAGAATTTAGCATTTGATTCACTGTCGGTATCTTTGTACCTGTCATCAACTATATCATCTCCAATATCGGCTTCTTTATCAGCTTCTTGTTTATCATTATTTTCTTTATCAGCTTCTTTTTCATCATCTTCGCCATTATCATTTTCCACATGATTTTCTTCACCAGCATCATTCTCCCCATCTTCAACTGCCCAATTACCATCTTCCCTATCTTTATCTTCCCTATCATCATATTCCCCATTATCATCTTCACTTTCATGATCATCTTCCCCATTATCGTCTTCACATTCGTCAGTTTCTTCTTCTTCTTTATCGTGACAGTCTTTTTCCTCATTATCATCGGGATCATCACCATCTTCGCCTTCGTTATCGTCTTCCCCGTCATCTTTCCCGTCATTCTTTTCCTCATCATCATCTTCTTCATATTCGTCAGTTTCTTCGTCGTCACAGTATTTTCCTTCATTATCATCGGAATCATCGCCATCTTCACCTTCGTCATCGTCTTCTCTATTATCAGTTTCCTCATCATCATCTTCCCCGTCATCCTCTTCTCCATTATCAGTTTCCTCATCATCATCTTCCCTGTCATCCTCTTCATCATCATCATCTTCTTCAGATTCGATAGTTTCTTCTCCTTCGTCATCGTCAGAGTCTTTTTCTTCATCATCATCGGGATCATCGTCATCTTCGCCTTCTTCATCATCTTCCCCATTATCATCTTCCTCATCATCATCTGCCCCGTCATCCTCTTCCTCGTCATCATCTTCTTCATCATCCTCTTCTCCCTCATCATCTTCTTCATATTCGTTAGTGTCTTTTCCTTCATCATCATCGGGATCAACGTCATCCTCATCTTCGTCATCTTCATTTTCATCATCTTCGTCCTCTTCTTCATCATCCGAAGGTTCAGTATGAACTCTATGTTTATCCCTCGCTACATCAGTACCAGTTATCTTCCGATAAATGCTCTGATTGTCGTCAGTTGTCGGTATCGGATGGACGGACACTGACTCGTTAATAATTATTGCTACTATCACAGTTAACGCCTGTGCCTGAAATTAAATAATAATATGAATTTAAGTCCCTTTTGTTGTTAATATATTATAACGCTGGTAGAAGGAGAGGATACAAGAAATATTAATAATGTTTATCCAGTTAAATAAATAGAAAAACGAGCTCCGCACCAATAATTTTGTAAGAGTGGAACGGAAAATATAAAATGAGAGAGAGAGAGGGAAGAAGGAAATGACAAAACTGAGGAGTTGACATCAGGCAGATATGTATGGAGGTGAGTGACACATTGTGATAATAAAACAAGCACTTACCAAGTATTTCATCGTGATGAACATCGCAAAGTGATACAATTTTGTGTTCATCAGTCGGTTATATAGCATAGCTAATGATTATTACGGCTTTCAATAAGTAATAGGTATAACGACACCCATTTACTAATTAGCAGTAATGAATTTGCACGTCACACCAGTTTCGATAAGTGGGACATAAATATGAATGTTGAATGACGACTGATTTTTAAAAAGTTATTTGGCATCCAAGGGCTTGCTAAATGACGGTGTAGCGCAGTGGTAGAACATTCGGTTACTACGCAGGGGGCGCGGGTTCAATTCCCGTTCAGTGTAAATATTTATTTGCATGTATATAAATTGTATTGGTTTGGGTGTTTCCATGAATAATTGTGAACGTATTTTTTTTTTATCTATGTATGCTTATCCATATTCTAGAACCTATAACAAAAGTTAGTTAAGCTATACTTACTTTAGGTCTATGTGCACTGTGATTTGAATAGTACACGAGCGATGAGTTTACATGCATAGATGGGTATACATGAAATTTGGATAGAAGAAACTTCTTTACAGTTTATTTATAATAAGAAAATAATAAATAAGAATATAGATCACAACTTGGGTCCAAGATATGTGTCCTGCGGTATACGAATGATTGTACTTATATCGTAAGCTACACACTGTGAGGATCATAAATAAAATATTTTTCTTTCTTTTTGTACATACAGGGTGGAAAATTTTGACCTTATCTGGAGGGGAAATACTCGGAATGCTGGAGATAGAGAATGTGACCGAAAGGAAACCTTCCATTATTTTTAAAAAGAAACAAAACTGCATTCAAATATTCGCGAAAATTCGCTTACTATACCCGGTAATAGAACCGACTAAAATCCGAAAAAGTAACATTCTGTATTATTATGATATCAATCAATCAATCAAATCTCTCTAATGAACATGGTAAATTAAAATAAATCAAACATAACATAACATAAACTCACGCCTTTATCCCCGAAGGGGTTGGCAGAGATGCTAGCACCCACATTTCGCCGGTTTATGTTTTGGTCCCAATTTCTATTGCCATTAACTGGGCACTTATGAACCTGCGATAAATACACACATAACTTCGAAAAGCATCGAAAAGTCATTGGTGTGTGCCATGGAAAATGGAACCCGAGACCTCGTCTCAGCAGTCCATTACCCATACCACTAGGCTACCGCGGTAATAATAATAAAAAAAAATCAAATCCCTAAAATATAAACTAATAAATTCAATTTGACAAAATAAAGCACTTTTACTTAAGGATCCATTAGATAGCTTATCCTACTGGTATTATAAACGCGAAAGCTTGTAAGTACAGATGGATGGATGGATGGATGGATGAATGTTTGTTACTCTTTCACGTTAAAACTACTGAATGGCTTTTGTTGAAAGTTTATAATAATATAGCTTATATATCAGAATAACACATAGGCTACGATAACCGATATTAAAGCGATAACCGAACGTTATCTTTGAAGTTTGAAGAAGAAGAAAAAACATAAATTAAAATGAGTACCTACTAAAAGACCGAACTTTGTTTCCAGTTTAGAATGTAACTGTATTGGAAAACTGCATGAGGTACAAGTAATTTGGGTTGCTGTACGTGTGTATGTACCGAATGTAATGATGCAATATAAGTATTGTTAATAAAACACGGTGTGCAATAATACTAACATAATGTAGGCACATAATGTAGGCACAGATGGGCATACGATGGACAACGTCCACGGTAACCACTTTCCATTAGGTGGGCCGTGTGCTTGTCTGCCACCTAAGTGGCATATAAAAAAGTAGGAAGGTTAGTGAACAGTGTGAGAACCTCAACTAGTTGAAGTTTGGTAGAAACTCAGTACATATGGAATAACCACTCTCTTCCTTTTATGATGTCGGTCGAAAATAGCTTTAAGTAACTATGTAGTTCTATGTACCTCCGCCCTACAAAATACCGCGGTCATAATAACCTTTAATGGAGGTAGGAAACGACGGTATATCCGTATAATTGAGCAGTCAATTTTTTTTTTTTTAAATATTAGCTAAAGAAATTATCGAAATTACTAATATTCCCTCTAACCCCTCCTACTAAGCTAAATTGCTTGTGCAAGGAGTGGGTTCACGTCAGTGGTGTAATGGCCAGGATTCGAACCCGGGACCTCTCGATCGTAAAGCCGACTCCTTAACCACTAAGCTACCGACGCTTATGAATTTGGGGAAGTACCGCCGCCCTACATAATACTGCAGCCATAAAATTACCTCGTGTTGTGTTCCCGGCAGTGAGTAACGTTGCCAGAGCTCACTAGATAGTTATTGTGCTGTCAGTGGGAAGACCAAAGGCTTGTCTTGCTTTGTCTTCTACACTGACGGCACAGAAACTCTTTATACTTACAGGGTTACAATCAGGCGAGGTAAAGTCAAATTAACGTGTCCTATAAAAAAAAGACGGGTTGCACTCTGGGAGTGCCGGCAGAAGTGAAAACTTCTCTTTCTTTCTTTTTTCGTTATATACATAGAAAGATAAAAAGAACATACCATACCATACCATACCTATGATATAGCGCCAATCATAGAACCTATCACTAATTTTCTGCTAATTTTCTGTCAGAAGAAATGAATAGATTACAAAAATAAAAAATAATCACAAAAAGTGTCAGAAGGCCAAGTTTGAACCCGGTACTATCTGAAGCCATAAGGACTTATAGTCGAAGCGTTTACCGATTAGCTACGAAGCTATTTATCGTTTCTTGCAAAATAGAGAGTTTGTAGCAAATGTTGTATGACGTCAGTCGTCGGTTACGGTTCAAAGGTCAACCGATCCTGACGCGAGTTTAACAATTTTTACCCATTTAACGCCGCTAAAGATGTTTTCACTTCAAAAAATTGCTTTACGACACCCACAAGAAGATCTGGATTGGTCTTATTCTACTCCGCCAGGAATCTACCCTAAGTAATATAAAGAAGAAAAAAACTTACACAAATATCGTATCGGTGTCGTGTTGGTTATCTAGAACAAGCCTCATAACCTCATTATAAACATATCAATAAACGAAACTATTTTTTCATTACGTCTGTCATCAGTTGATGATCGTGATTTATGAGCCGTTAATGAGAGAATTTCATTTGTGTATAGATAATCGTTTCATTTTTGTTTCATCGAACGTACCAGAGGGGCGAACGTAACATCCACCAGAGGGGCGAGACGAGACGATGCGAGGAGAGAATTGAAATTTGTATGGCAAATTTTCAATACTCTCCCAGCCTATCTTTGGTGGAAACAGTGTGGATTGACGAGAATATGCGAGGCGTGAATTGAAATATTTGTTTGTGCAAAAATGAACCGTATTGGTTCCCATTTAGAGTATAAATCACCTTCAAGGTGATTTTCCAACAGAGTGGCTAGGCGAGGCGAGGCGAGGAGAGAATTGAAATTTGTAGTTATAACAAATTTTTAATCCTCTCCCGGTGCATCTTTGGTGGAAACAGTGTCGATTGACGAGAATATTGACGCCTAATTATTGTTCGGAGTTTTCGGCATTGACGCTAGAACAAAGTTATATCGAGCATTGTGTGTGAGCTGTCTAAAATACATTTATATATGAAGCATACGGGCGACGGGGCGCGGCGGTCACGCGCGAGCTCGCGATGGCAATTTTTAGTGGAAAAGGGTCAGTGCGATTTCAATTCTCTTCTCGCCTCGTCTCGTCTCGCCCCTCTGGTGGAAAAGCACCTTAAGACAATGAGGTAATCAAATTAGAGTAGCCATTATAATAGACCGGGCGCTGGATGGAATTGAGTATGCAAAATGTGAGGACCGCATTCGGTGTATGGCTTTGAAGTATCTTTAATCATAAAAATCAATTGGATATCCTCACTAAAACAATCGTTATCATGTTATTTGTATGCAGTACAAGTGGGAGCGAGAGGTATACCAGCAAAATCTCTCTATAACCCACTTAAAGATCTAGGCGTATCGAGAGCTACAATAAGCTCATTACTATGTCTAAAGCGGCACTAGTAGGTTCGCATCAAATGTGGTTAGGCAGGGAGGGGAACTTGGGTAATGAAAGTGAGTGTTGATGTACATCAACAAAAAGGGCCCCTTTTAAACCTACACTTGGGTCGCAAGTCCCAGGCACTGTCCCGAGTTCCCAACTCAGCACGCGATGGACTCGGCACCCACACGGAGAATCCATGAATTGCTAAGAATATCGATCTCATACCAAAGCATGTATTCAGCCTATTTACTAGATGACTAACTATGGATCAGTACAACTCCTTGCAACGTTCAGAATCATAATCTACATGCTTTTCTCAGTTCTGAATCATACACTAAATGCGGTCCTCATATTTTGCATACTCAGATCCATTCAGCGCCTGGACTATAAGATGTTTGTGTTGTGTATGCTAAATTAGAGGTTGTGGGTTTGATTCCCGCTCAATGGCAATTGTGATAGATATAACTTTGATCTGGGTGTTACTAAGCATAAAATATTTTACCAACAAGTAAAACTTGATTTTATTTTTAATTGCATGTGTGTACCAAGCGTCAGATCAATCAGTCAACAATAACGATAAGATAGATAATAAGTCTCACATAAGATTTCCTCTTGAGATTGGAAGGTCAGTAAGTAGTCCCTCCTGTTAATGAGAAGCGGGCTCCGATGTGATAGCATGGGGTATAACCGCTATGACAATTTCACAAAATTTCTTCTAATTTAATTTATTTCTCATAAAAATATTTTCTATCTCCACTACGTATAAAGCGCTCTGCCGGTAATACCCTCTCAACTCATTCGCTCATTCGCTCTGAGCACCTCCAATATCGTATTCCGGCCAAAAGTGGTAACAAATGCGAGATCAATGTTGCGGGGACATTGACAAATATGACGTCACCTCACCTCCCCCCTTTCCCCCCCTACTAGAAGAGTGAAAAAGCGCTTCTTTAAATCGAACTACTCTCATATTGGGTGTTGATTGATGGGACCGTATGCAGACTCGTTGAGCCACAGTGTAGTAGACAAACGGTGTAATATATTAGAGGACTGGCGGTTTGATATCTCTCACTTAAGTACTCTGTGGCAGATAAGGTACCTGTCTGACTGCGGGCGTATCATACTTAAATACCTTCGTCAGTTCTATTAGCCATTGTTCAGTTTAGGGTTAGGAGGAAGTTTAGAGACATATACACACTAGAAAGTTTTAATATAATACTAAATGTCCCGATAAACTTTGATCCTTGATGAAACGGACACCTTATTTTATGAAGTTTTATTTTGGGCACTCGTTTATTATTATCTAATATTACTTAACTGTGGTTTACTAGGGATTATTATGACTGTTGTTTTCACTATTTACCCTGATATTTTTACGTTTTTTTCTCTTGATAACAACCGTCCTCGTGCCTCAACGCAATTATGGAAAAATAATGGCCAAATTGGTTAAACCGTTGTCGAGTTTTGATCTTATCAACATATTTGGGGACTCGTTTTATTCGCGTAGGAAGACATATGTGCCTTAATATACAATCTAATTACAAAACTAGTGATGTGCTTTTAATCGCTACTCGCTACCAGTAGGACAAACGCCGATATACCGAATAAAAAAGCGCGAATAGCATGTGCGCGGCTGCCGATACGGTTATGTACACGTGTCGTCAAATATTTATGGAGCACTCAGGAGCGAGCGATTCTGCGCTCGGATGCGATTGGGTGCATGCGATGTGCCGTACGGCGCTAGCGTGTGTCATTGCGCTATTTTCTGCAAGGTGAGCACCAAATATTGAAAGTAATGTATTGGAAATGTGCTTTTTTGTGGTAGCTTGGCTAGTGATTAAGTGTTAGCTGAGTAGTTGGTATGTGGTAAGGTTAAAACATATTGTCTGTGTTTATTGAAGGACGGGAATCATTCTTGACATCTTTGTGCCTCGGTGTACGTTAAGCAGTTGGTTTCGGTTGCCATTTGACTGTATACGGACTACTGGGGCTCGTTTCATAAAACTACAATTAACAAATTACAAGTATAATTCGATGTACATTGCGTAGGTAATTGGTCACTTAAGTAGGTTTTATAATATATATGGCCGATTAACTACGCAGTGTACATCGAATTGTACTTGTAATTTGTAAATTGTAGTTTTATGAAACGGGCTCCTGGTCTACTGGTGGTAGAAATTTGATGGCACAAATTTGTCACAAATTTCGATTGCACTATTGCGAAAATTCCTAATACAATAATAAATAATCCAATATCGGTTGGATTGCATTCAGGGGTCAGAAAGTGCATAGCCAGGCAGAGGGGATTGTGGTCACAGCACTAATGGGCCTTGTGGGTGTCACGCGGTGCTGCAATGACAATCTTCTTGATGAGTGCCACCATTGTTAACATGTTCTGTGTATGTAATAGTGAGCCTCTTTCCTGAAACTTTGCCTTTAGCGTACCATCAGGCGAGGTGAAATCAAATTGACGTGTCCTATTAATAAAAGGTAGTCCTATTTATAAAATGGATTCGTTACGGATAACTGGACCTGTTAAAAGTTTGATTCCTACTAACTAGTAAAATCTCAAGTTCGTCTGTTTTGTTGTTAGACTGAAGGTTGACCTAAACTATGTGGGAAAAGGCTTAGAGGATTAGGACTTCAGAATATTTTCGTTAGTTGGTTACCTTTAGGTACAAACACGTACGAAATGGCGCACATTGGGAGAAGCCTATGTCCAGAAGTTAATTGCAGTGGGCTAATTGATTGATTGAAGTACAAACAGAATTCTAAAAGAGTAGTACTTTTATTTTCACAGATAAATCTATACCATATTTAAATACCCTGAACTTCCATTCATCCGTGAAGATCCGTAGATCCGCTGACGGAATTAAGAGCCCTTGTGGAAATAACTTTTAAGTAAAAAAGAATCGGCTTATTGCAACTTTATTGTTTTACTTAAAGAAAATAAAACATTCTTTGATGATGAATACTTTCAAGAATGGAAACTGTACCAATCAACGGTGCTTTGGGATGGATGTCTTCATACTCTGTTTGATGGATACCCGTGCAAGGGGGGCGGGGGGAAGGAGAATTTTCTCAAAGGAGATTTCCGACCAGCCGATTTTAATTTGATGGACCACGAAGCCTTTTTATAAGGGTATTGTTTCGACTCGATTGGGCCTTTTGAGTGGTAAGATTTTAATAAAATGTCCGCTGGGTGGTTATTTTTATACAACGAGAAGGCAGACAAGTACACGGTCCACCTGATGAAAAGTGGTTACTGTAGCCTATGGACGTGTGCGACACCAGGGGAGTCACACTCGTGCTGCCAACCCTTTAACACAAAAAGTTTCTGTGCCGTCAGTGTAGAAGACAAAGTAAGAATAACTTTTGGTCTTCCAAATGACAGCACAAAACCTATCCAGTGTGCTCTGGCTACCCTACTCACCGCCGGTTACGCTTCGAACCCACGACATACCCATGAAAAAACCTGCTTGTAACCCGGATAATATACTCATATTTATTATATATAAACTCATATATATTAACAAACCGCGGTAGCCTAGTGGTATGGGCAATGGACTGCTGAGACGAGGTCTCGGGTTCGATCCCAGGTTTTACCATGGCACACACCAATTACTTGTCGATGCTTTTCGAAGTTATGTATGTATTTATCGCAGGTTTATAAGTGCCCGGTTAATGGCAATAGACTCGCCACCTGTTACATTGGGACCTAAACATGAACTGGCGAAATGTGGGTGCTAGCACCTCTGCCAACCCCTTCGGGGATACAGGCGTGAGTTTATGTTATGTTATGTTATATTTATATTCATACATTCACACCTGTAAATACCCGAAGGGGTAACCAGAGATGTTTAATTCCTGCGTTTCATCAACTATGATGTTTGGTCTCACAGGACGAACTTAATACCGTCAAGCTGGACCTCGATTCTACTAAAGTAAAACCATTGTCATACCACAGACACTGCAAAAATTACCCATTTAATTTTAAACTTTAAAATCATTCAGTTAAAGTCTAATATTAAATGACTCTTTGTAGACTGAATGAAAAAGTGAAATGTGACACTCTTCATTTAATTTTGGAATTTAAGATTATAGATTTAAAGTCTAAAATTTAATGCCATTTATTGCAGTGTCAGTGGTATGATAATTGATTTGGCTTTAGCAGAATCGAGTGCCAGGTAGTTTGTTGAAGAATATAGATAAACTGTCAGACGGAGAACACCTCTATCCTTCAGTAGTCTGCAACACTCACGGGAAGAGATCAAGCGGTCCTTCTCCACCGGGAATCAACACGTGAACTACCTTTTTAAATATAACCGTAGATAAATATACCAATCTAGGTACACACCATTAACTGGAATTAGTTGCCCTAACTAGATGTGCCTGGATTTCGCCCATAAAATGCTCCGGTGCGATATCTCAGCTATATGCAGTAATTTGACGGCACATTAAGTTGAGATAGGCAGTGCCATTAATATCTACCATTTGTGAGATCACATCGTTTGTTATCGAGCCCCAAAGTGAATTTACGGGGTTAGGACTGGTACACACTAGTGCTCGTCGTACGAATGACACCTTCATTATTCACATAGCGATTGGCCAATTCCGTTCAAAGTGTGCACTTTGGAGCCCAGTGTACGTTTATTATTTTTAATTGGTATGTCGAATTCACTGGTAGCTACTATTTTTTAATATCAGTTAGGTAGCAGATAAGCACATGGCCCACCTGATGGAAAATGGTTACCGTGGCCTATGGACGTGTGCAACACCAGGGGAGTCACACTCGTGCTGCCGACTCTATAAGAACAGAAAGTTTCTGTATCGTAGAAAGACAAAGACAAGGACATGCTTTTGGTTTTCCCACGGTCAGCACAAAAACTCTTCAGTGAGTTCTGGCTATCCTACTAACAGCCGGGAACACAACACGGTGTTATTATATCCGCGGTATTCCTCAAAGTAGAGGTATTTACACCGTCGGACTACTTAAATGGAAATACCGTCGTGTTTGTTTCTCCATTTAATTTTGCAAGTTTTTTGTTATTACATTTCACATTGTATTATTACTCTCTAGCACACAACAGTGTGGACCTGACCTAACTTCCCTCCTCGCCTGTGCTATTAAAAGTAATATCTTTGGTTGGACTTGGAGTATTTTAAAAATAAATGTCCTGAAAGTCAGTCGTGCGTTCGCTGCGAATTGCACGGGACTTTGAAGTGGTCACGTAGTGTGCGCTATTACCCACAAATACTTTTGCTGCTTAGAAAAAAATTTAAAATGAATTTTTGAAAGTTTTGAACCATTGGTAGGTGTGGTAGCTAGATAGGTAGCTCAGTGGGAAGAGTATCGCCTGTGAAAGGGGCTGTCACGAGTTCGATTTGGTTTTTTGATTTCAGTTTATAGAAAAAATTTGCTAATTGCTTCAATTTTTTTTTATGTAGTACATCTCAATTTGACTTCCCCTCGCCTGATGGTAAGCTGAAGGCAAAGTCTCAGGAAAGAGGGTCACCATTACATACACGTACCATGTTAACAATGATGGTACTCAGCTTGACGGCCTCATCAGGAGCTTTTTCACGCCCCGCTTAAAGGACCCGGGACTGTAGGAAGAGGAAATACGTGAGCTGGCAAGGAGTTCCAGGTCTTAATGGTGAGGCAGAAAGTTCTTGAAGGAATATTCTGCACCGTATACGGGTGACATCCAAGCCCTGCTCCTGTTGTCCTGTGGAAAAGCGTAGGGAGGAAGAATAATAAAGCTTAAAGTCTGTTTGTTTAAGCACACTAATCTATATAACTGTGTGATTAGAAATAACTAGCTGTGCCCCGCGGTTTCACCCGCGTTATTCTCGTACGGACCCCTAATTTTGAAAAAAAAAAACATAGCCTATAGCCTTCCTCGATAAATGGACTACCCAACACTGAAAGAATCGGACCAGTAGTTCCAGAGATTAGCGCGTTTAAACAAACAAACAAACAAACTCTTCAGCTTTATAATATTAGTATAGATTTGTATTTGATAGCGCCGTTCTTAGGGAAGGCAACAGGCTATTTAATATCTAGCTAGGACTTGAGCTGCAAGCGGGTGAAACTGCGAGGCATAGCTTACTTATTTATTTCAGAAAGGTATGTTTAGATTACTGCCATTGCATGACAAGAGAGGTTTGGAAACAGTTACAAAAGTCTAGACGCTAAAAACATTTACAACGTGAAAATATTATAAAAATGAAATACACAAAAAAACAAAGTATGTTTGTTCGTTCTTTATAGGCTGTCATCGTTCATCTCATGACGATAATACTTCTTCAACTCATTAACAAAAAATTAGCGCTCAATCTTTCAAACATGCTTCTAAGATTTTAATTAAGTATATTTATTTGTTATAGGGCTTAAATTGACGAACATTACCATATGCTTACGCTTATTTCCCTCAGACGCTGGGTAAGCAGAGATAATATGGGTTATTATCTCTGCTTACCCTGCTCCACTGTCATTAAAACAACTAACAATGAAATCAATTAAATAGGTAGTATTGCACATGTATCATTTAACTTTTTTCCTATACAAACCCGGGGCGATAAGCTTGTATATCATAAAGATAATCTTCACTTTTATTTAAGTTACTAGCAGTAACTAGGGTCAAAACAACTTGCGAGAGGCATTCACGAACTCTACCAAGTATCATAGAGCTCGTAAACTCTCGTAGAGATCCAATTTTATATCTTTTCTTCGGTCGTAAGAGCCACCAATTATATGGTAGGCGGGTTTTTCTGCACGGACATGCTTTATTTAGCTCTAACTGACTCTATGTCCTTTTGCTCTCCTTTTTGTAGAGAATAAAAATTATGTAAGATAAGTACTAGAGTACGATTGAGTTTACAGAGCTATAAGCAGGGCTTTTATATAAGTACTTGGTTTTATTTATGCAATTACTAATAACAAGTTTTCTTAAACATTAAACTGAAACTAACGTAATAAACTAAAATATAAATAAAATGGATGTGTTTGTTTGTAATGTAGAAGTACTAGTTTTGTGTAGGTTACTTTAAAAAAGAATTAAATTAATAAGAAAATATCTGTCCGTCTGAACTTCCACTCCTTCCCCGCTAATCATGAGAAACTATTCTAGTTATAAGTATAAGTATTGTATAGGGGCTGTTTAAAATATATGTTTTCACCGAATATTTGCTATTGAAACTGTGCCCAAATTTGTTTTAACAGTTCCGTAGCCAAATGGCTAATAGCGTAAGCAACGCGTTTCATTCAATCAACAGCAATCAAAGTTACAACGAACTACAAGAACTTTTATATTATGTTACTTGCTGTTACGGAACCCTTCATGGGCGAGTCCGACTCGCACTTGGCCGCTGTTTTTTCGAAACGACTTTAAAATCCATCAGTGGTTGTGTCAGTATATTGAAGATATTCAGAAAATACTGAATATTTATTTTATTTAATAAGATATTTCTACAGTTGTGTATGATGGACAATATAGATACATTAATATAATAATATTAATATAATAATAATAATATAATAATATAAATATAATAAGAACCAACAACCAAAAAAGAACCGCGGTAGCCTAGTGGTATGGGTAATGGACTGCTGAGACGAGGTCTCGGGTTCGATCCCAGGTTTTCCATGGCACACACCAATGACTTTTCGATGTTTTTCGAAGTTATGTGTGTATTTATTGCAGGTTTATAAGTGCCCAGTTAATGGCAATAGGCTATTGGGCCCATTGGGACCTAAACATAAACCGGCGAAATGTGGGTGCTAGCACCTCTGCCTACCCCTTCGGGGATAAAGGCGTGAGTTTATGTTATGTAATATAATAATAATTTAAATAATTTAGCTCACGAGATTGTCGACATGTGGGAGGTGGACTCGGCAGTCATTGTGCCGATAGTCGTTACCGTTAACGGATTTATAGCCAATAGTCTCGACCAACATCTAAGGAGGCTGACGTTGGGCAGCTGGATCAAGGGCCTGATACAGAAGGCGGTACTTCTCGACACGGCACGCATAGTGAGGAAGTTCCTCTTTCTGGAGCCCTGACCACCGCTAGCTTGGTCCCTGTACTCGATGCCGGTGGGGTACTATTTTTTATATTTTTAAATATATTTTGTATTTTTTAGGATATATTTAAAAATGTAATTCATATGTGTTTTAAATGAATAAAGAAAATTTAAATGAAACTAAAACTAAAATAGTTGGGTTATATTGTATTAATAACGATGACGGAGATTTATTCATTTAAATTGGCTTGAACAGATTAAAAATCTTACTTAAGTTTGATCTTAACCGGAATGTAAAATTGAGTAGACCAGAGATAAGACCAACACTCGCGATAACGGACATTCTCGCGGGCGGAGCCACAGGCTAGTAATATCTAAGATTAGATATATATGTTCCTTAAGCTCTCCATTCGCGAGAGAATAAAAAAAATTGGGTCCTTTCAATGGGATTTATTTTATGTCTTCCTAAGTAAATATATTTGAAATCGAAGTGTTTTACGCCCCCTTACTTCTAAAGCCAAATGAAATTTGAAAAACCTCTTCTGTTTATCATATATTGCTGGTTTTATTCACTAAAACTTTATAGCACCAAAATGTAGCAAGCAATGTATAAGGCCCATGTTGGTTTATAAAGTTACGATTTTTTCTTAGATTTCGTAAATGGAGGTAACTTGTAATATATTTTTTTCATGTCGGTCATTTGTCTGACGCACGTGGGTTTTTGTAGACATTAAGGGCCTTAAAAAGGGCGTTTACCTGTGGGGTACTGCCGCAGCCTGCAGTACTCGGGAACCTCCGATATATTATAGTATGTATATGTCGCCACCAACTAGTTATATCAGCCGTTCAATTAACTGCCTAAGCTGTTAACTAAACGGCGCCATTCATATGGCCTGAATGGTGTTTAGCCCTTTAATTAAATGGCTAGGCAAATAGCTTGGATCGATGACGTTTAACTACTTGCCTAGCCATTTAATTAAACAGATAGAAAAATAATTTATTTCTGCATGGTTATAAAAAAATAACTATTAGCCCCGCATTAGCCTTCTAACCTAACCTATCCAAGTCGGATTGCGCAGCTATCACAACAAACCTATCACTGATTTTCGGTGAATGAACCTCTGTATACCCCCTCAGGGATTTACAGGTGTAAGTATATGTATGTATGTATGTAATTTTCTATCTCATTTCGTGATATTGTATCATCTTACGATTGGCCTAAGCATCAGTCAGCCAGGCTATTAAATGATGTAATTAACGAGTCGGCTGAATATCATTTAGGTCGTTAATTGAATGGCGCCGTTTAGTTAACTGCCTAGGCAGATAATTGGACGGCTGATTAACCTAGTTGGCGGCGACATATGTATCGCAGCCAAATAGCTTAATCAGCTATTTCAGCAGCTCTTTACAAAAGGGCGCCTGACGGGATCTTTCCCGTCGATGCCAATTTAAGCGGATTGGTACAGTATCGTGGAACGCGCTTAAAACCCGAGTCTGTAGGAAGAAGGACTTCGAATTGTTACTGTTTGAAGTTTTCGCGATTTGAACTCATTCAAATTAAGCTTTTAACGGATTTTATCGTGCAATATTTGTTTTTTTTACGTGCGGGAAATCCCCACGGTTACCCACCCCTCCGGAGGCGGAGGGGGAGGTTATGTCGGACTCGAACCGACTAAACCGCACGCCGTCTCTGGGTCGTAGTGCTAGGCCGAAGGTGAGGTTGTCATGCGACATATCCCTCGCACCCCGGCTGACCCAGGGCCATTCCCCTCGGTCTGGCCCCTTCTCGGGAGGGAGGACCACGTGGTCCCCGACTCAACCCCGGTGTGGGGAGGCGCGCATCGACTTACGATGCGCGCCGCGCGATATATTTGGTATTATTTACATTTAGCCCGAGTCTTGGCAGAAAAAAACCATGGCTGCTGAAAAGTAACCGAAACGTCGGAGTAAATGGAAACAATTCCAAGAAAATCGCGTTAAAAAGTAATTTTATTTCAATCACTTGGAATTCTTCTAGTTTGATTCTGGACGGAATATTTTGTTAGCTAATTTAAAACTTAAAGTGTACCTACTAAACCTGTGTGATAATTTCACAGCTATCAGAACGAGACAACGATATGAGCGAGCGAGTGGTCCGTCTCGCAGATTCTCATTATAGATAAAAGAGTGTTTTTCAATAAAAATGAGAAATTCTCATCGCTCGACGCGTCTAAATGCATTGAAGATAAAATATTGCTCTTCCATATTTCAGTTTTTCTATTGCACCAAGGATTTCTCAATTTTCATTGCTTTTATTTCATTTAAGAAAACTAGGGCGTACCTATAAATAAGTAGATTACATTTAAGAAAGTGAACGCAGCACTTTTATCTCTTTGAAGAGTTATATTGACTCAGTGTGTATTTTATATGGTTTTCTTTACCTTTTATATTCATACATACATATATTCACGAGGTAGGCAGAGGTGTATTCAACTATCACCTTTGTCGAGTACGAAGTTTCGTATATAAACTTCACAGTATCCATCAGTTCTATGCAACTCCGTAATGAATGTTTTATCTTTAAAATAGTTTTATTTATACACAGGGTATTTAAACAATGGAAATTCAATTAAACGACGCTAGCCAGGGGAACGCTCTCGATGTGAAAATAAACACCGCCGCCGCTTCGTGCGGTGGTGGATCGGATCGGTGGTTTTAACATACGTTTTTTCGTAGAAATATAGTTTAAACACTGGTAACGAGAATTGTGTTGTTTTTATTTTGTACAGTCACAGATGAAACTATTACTAAACTAGAATATTTACATACATAATGTGTGGTATGTGTGCCCACATTGGGAGAGGCCTATCCAGTAGTGAAATGCAATAGGCCAATTGGTTGAGTACAACGCTCTCTGTCCTCCTTGAGTGTGGGTCTTGATTCGGGCCTTCTGTAACTATAGCAAAAGCAAGTCCAGGGTGGTGATGGGGATTTAGGTCCCCAATAGTACGTATTAGTATGACTTAGGTCGGCAGACAATGTTGGCAAGCCTACAGTGGTTAAGTTTTAATTTTTATTTTTTACAAGATATTTTAATTGAGAAGATGGTTGGAGCGTACCACCAGCCCGGGAATGTAAGGAGGTAGGATACGACGATATTCCCGTTCAATTGAGCAGTCCGACTGGGTAAGTACCTCCGCCCTACAGAATACCGCGGCCATAATAACCTTGTGTTGTGTTCCCGGCGTTGAGCAGGATAGCCAGAGCTCACTGGAGAGTTATTTTGCTGTCAGTGGGAAGACCATAGGCTATTATTCCTGCTTTGTCTTCTACACTGACGGTAAAGGAGGTCTCTGTGTTTAAAGGATAGGTAGCACGAGTGGGACGCCCCTGATGTTACACATGTCCATAGGCCACGTTAAACACCTTCCATCATGTGGGCCGTGTGCTTGCCTTATTTAAACTTTAGAAAAAGCAAAATACGACGAGACTTAACGGCACAGTGAGCTCATTCTGCGTAAATAGTAACACCAACAATTCATCATTATTTGGCTACTTCGAGTTAACTTGCACTTCAAACTATGTGACTACAATGTTCGAACATGGTTGCTGAAAAGTAGTTCCGGGTTCACGTTGGAAGTGTTATATTTAGAATCCGAACCCACGATCTCTCCATCAACTACCAACTTAACCACAAGTTATTATCTATTCAATGCCACAAGGCTACCAACACAAATTCACATATATACAAATCAAATTTTATCACGTACTGTGATGAACAGCCTTCTTCGTCATGTGTTCTGTGAGTACAGTCAACATCAGAACGATGTCAAGTAGCAAAATTTCAAAATGATTTTAATATGTTAAACCGATTTATTAATTTAATTTGTGTTATCGTCCGAAGTAAAGGTGTGATAATCAATCAACAGTAAGAGCGTTTTCCCTTTGTCCGATATCCGTTATCCGACATCGGAAGAAGACAAATGTATGACATATGTATCTGTCTTTCACATTATCTGGCCCGATATCGGTTATCGGAGCCAACACAGTAGATATCGGATCACGAAGAGACTAAAACAGCGAATGCAAGCAGTTTTCGACCTTAATGACATTTTCTTAGCTACGTGTCTTTTCGCGTTAATTGATGACTCTGCTCACGAATATAAGAAGAAAATTTCGATACCATGTCATATCAAGAAGGTGGCAAATTGCTTACACTTTTTTTCATCCCTAGCATCCCCTAACCAGTTTGTGCTTTCGAAGAAATGGCCGTATCGGGGCGATTTTATCGGATAAATGTGAAAACAGCACAAGGTGTCGGCTATCGGATGTCGGGTATCGGCGTCCGACACCGATATCGGATATCGGATATTAGATGAATGTGAAAACGCTCTAAGGGTTAATGACCAAGGTATTAAGATCATTTTGAATACTTTTCTAGTCAAAATCGATTTGATGCTGACTGTACCAAATATTAGAATAATCAGTCAACAGTAAGGGGGAATATAGACAGGGCGCTGTGGCGCTCATTGGGGGAGAGCTATGTCCAGCAGTGGACTAATATAGCCTGATGATGATGATGATGAAGGGGGAATATCAAGGTATTAAGATCATTTCAAGTACTTTTGAATGTCAGTCAGGTTGAAGGGGCAAGTCTATAAGACAATCATTAGGCCTGTCCTCTTACACGGCTGTAAGGCGTGGTCGCTGTTGGAGCGACACAAGCAAGAGTTGAAAATACTGCGGTGTATTTGCGGAGTCACGCGTAAAGAGCGCGTGAGGAACTCTCGCAAACGCGGCAGGCTCATGTCCGTGACATCGTAGATAAAATGCAAGAGACTCGCCTTCGCTGGTGTGGCCACGTCTTGTGGCAACAGCTAGGCCAGATCCAGGTAGAAGGTTTGGGTAGACCCAAAAAGTCCTGGCTTGATGTCGTGCAGGGTGACATGCTTGCAAATGGTCTCACTACCATGGACGCCCACGATTGTGCGAATTGGAGGACCAAGAGCCGGAAGGCGGACCCTGAACTCCGAGGGTATCTCAGCCTCGGATGCAATCAGGATAACGTCTAAATGCCGATGATGATGATGAGTACTTTTGCTAGGCAAGACCCATCTGCTGCTAGCTGTACGTAATCAGTGGAGTCGCTTCGCACGCGCGACAAACATCGCTCTCAATTATATTAATTCTTTGCGAAGTCGTCAAATAACTCAGTGTAGTCGTTCATGTCTTGTTTTATTGTGCGCCGTTATACACCACTCCGGCAAATTAGATATCTTGTTCGATGATATTAATTAATTAATATATTTTGTGTTATAATATGTTGGGTTCGCTACAAGTAGAATTCATATTTTCATTTGCTGAAACATGTATTTTGTAAGTATTTACAAAAATGATTTCGTATAAGTATTTTCCAAAGTTATTGGGCTTTTTTTTTTTTTTTTTTTTTTTTTTTTTTTTTTTTTTTTTTTTTTTTTTTTTTTTTTTTTTTTTTTTTTTTTTTTTTTACGTGCGGGAAATCCCCACGGATACCCGCCCCTCCGGAGCCGGAGGGGTGGGTTATGTCGGACTCGAACCGACTAAACCGCACGCCGTCTGTGGGTCGTGGTGCTAGGCCGAAGGTGAGGTTGCCTTGCGGCATATCCCTCGCACCCCGGCTGACCCAGGGCCATCCCTTTCGGTCTGGCCCTCCTCGGGAGGTGGGGACCACGCCGTCCCCGACTCAACCCCGGTGTGGGGAGGCGCGCATCGTCCTACGATGCGCGCCGCCGCCGTGGCCTGCTTCTGCTAGGGTGACGGGTGGCTCCACCTGTCACCCTCAGGCCCGCGCTCATGGGGGGCGGAGGTCTGTAAGCGCCCTCCGACGCCCGAGCCGCCTTCGGGCGCGAGCAGCGATGTCAGCGAGTCTTTCTCGCTCACCGCGCCGCGCCCGCTCTGCTGTCTCCTTCGCGAGCATGACCTGCTCGCAGAAAGAGGCGCTGGCCGCCCACGCATCCGCGCAGCGGACCATCGCCGCGAGCAGGGTGGAGAGCGTGATCACTCTCACCCCCAGGGCCTGCACAAGCTCCCGCCTCGGCGTCTCAAACGCCAGACACTCGGTGAGCGTGTGCAGCCCCGAGTCCACGCTCGCGTCGCAGTGATGGCACTCGGGCGTTGGCTCAATACCCATCAGATGCAGATACCGCCCGAAGTAACCGTGCCCGGTTATCATCTGCGTCTGACGGTACGAGAGGCTCCCGTGTGGCCTCTCTAGCCACTCCCCCATGATGGGCCTTACCGCCGCAATGACGGCGTGCCCTGCGCGTGGTTGCCCAAGTCGTCGCTCCCACTCGGCCACCATGACCTGGTGGAGCCGGGATTTCTCGGCCCGAATGTCCTCGGGCTCGGGATCGAATCCCCGCTCCCGCGCCTCCTTTCGGAACTGGTATAGTGCCGAAAGGGCCCTCGCTTCCAGGATCCACGGTGGCGATCCGGCCAGGAGACTCGCCGCTTCGAAGGATATCGTGCGGTATCCCCTGATGGCCCTGGAGGCCATCGTCCTCTGCGCCGTACGGAGCAGAGGCAGGAATCTGGCCCCCAGGGTGTCCGCCCACACGGGGCACCCATATAGGGCCATGGACCGCACGACACCCGCGTAGAGTCTCCTGCAGGAGGCCCCTGGGCCCTTCAAGTTGGGCAACAGACGACTCAGGGCATTCGCCGTGGTGACCAACTTGGGGCGCAGGCTTCGGAGATGTTGTCCGAAGTCCCATCGACCGTCAAGCACGAGCCCCAGGTATTTCAGCTGGGGCTTGATGTCGATGGGAGTGCCTCCCACTGTAAGGCTGGCTCCCGGGCCTGGCCTGCGCCGAGGACCATGAAAGAACAT
This sequence comes from Eilema caniola, assembly GCA_949126895.1. Lineage (NCBI taxonomy): Eukaryota > Metazoa > Arthropoda > Insecta > Lepidoptera > Erebidae > Eilema > Eilema caniola. Next base: position 14,570,765 of record OX421488.1, read on the forward strand.
GGCCTCGGACTTGTGCAGAGCCACCTCGAGACCCAGCCGCCGGATCCGCTCGACGACTTGGCCAACCGCGGTCGTGGCCCTCAGGGTTGCCTCGCGGTGCGTAGCCCCGCTCACCGTCACCAGCGTGTCGTCCGCATAACACGTGACGGTGGCACCGTACGCGAAGTCACCGCGAAGCACCCAGTCGTAACCGATGTTCCACAGTAACGGCCCCAGGACCGATCCCTGTGGAACACCGCACGACATCTCACGCCTACCGACTCCGGTCGAACTCGGGTAGACGACGGCTCTCTCCGTCAGGTAAGCCCCGACTATGCGGCGGAGGTAGAGAGGCACACCGTGGTACACGAGTGCCTCCCTGATGCAACTCCAGGGCAAGGTGTTGAAGGCGTTACAGATGTCCAAGGACACCGCCAACATCACCTCGCCCCGGGCAACCGCATCCTCCGCCAGAGTCCTCACACGCATGATGGCATCCACAGTGGAACGCCACCGGCGGAACCCAAACTGGGTATTCGCCAGGTCCGGCCCCACTCTAGAGAGATGCTCGACGAGGCGCTTGGCAATTACTCTTTCGAAGAGTTTGCCCACCTCGTCGAGCAGCACTATGGGCCGGTACCCGGACGGCTCGTCCGCCGGGCGTCCCTTCTTGCGGATGAGGACCAGTTTCCCCGTCCTCCACATCTTCGGAAACTGGCCCCGCTCCAAACATGCGCTGAGGAACCCTCTCAGTCGGGGTTCGAGACCGTCTTCCCCTAGAGCTAGGACCCACGCGCGGCCTGGAATGCCGTCGGGTCCCGGGGCGGTGTTTTTCTTGGCTCTCAGCCTTCGCACCGCCAGCTCTAGTTCTACCCAAGTGACCTCGGGCACGTCGTCGTCAATCACCGCACTGGGCGCCGTAGGCGACCGAGGCGGCGGAGCCATCTGCGGCGGAACATGTTCCGCTCGCGCCGGGAACAGGGATTCCACCACTCCTCCGAGCAGAGCCGGTTCGAGCACCTGGGTCAGCGGAGGGGCCCGGGGGCGCAGCTTTTCTCTTACCATAAGGTAAGGCCGCCCCCATGGGTCCCGCTCCAGCGTCTCCAGGAGCTCCCGGTAACAAGCGGCCTTAGACCGCTTGATCTCCGCTCGGAGGGCATTCCGGGCCTCCCTGTATCCCTCGTGAAGCTCCGCCAGTCGGGGCTCCGAATCTGCGGTACGGCTACGCCTCCTACGGAGTCGAGCCCACCGGCGGTGCGTGATCACGCAGGCTTGACGCAGCCTCGCGATCTCCGCATTCCACCAGTAGACCCGACGCCTCGGATTATAGGCTGGAGCCCTAGGCATACCCGCATCGCAGACCCGCGTCATGGCCTCCCGGAACCAGGCCGCTTCATCGTCTATGTCGACAGGCCTGTCCGGCGCAATGGCCCAGGCCTGTACGATGGCGGCCTCCAGGAGGTCCTCCCGATTCAGTCGCCCCAACACCCAGCGCGGCTCGCGTTGGGCCGATGTGACCGGCGCATCACCCGCAGGAGGGGAGACATCGAACCGAACGTATCGGTGATCCGATAGTGTCTCCACCTCCACGGCGACACGCCAGTCCCGCACGCGGAGTGACAGGGAAGCGCTCGCGAACGAAAGGTCTATGATCGACCTGCGCTCCCCCGCCACAAAGGTGCCCACATACGTGGCTTCGGCCCCGCGATTCTGGAGAACTAAGCCGAGAGAATCGGCCCAGCTCTCCAGAGCCCTGCCCCGCGCGTTTGTGCGCCGGGAACCCCAAGCCTGAGACCAGGCGTTGAAGTCCCCGAGCACAAGAACCTGACGAGGCGTACAGGCATTGACGACGTCGGTCAGCCGCTCCAGCGACCGCCGATACTGCCCAATGAGTCGGTGTGACCCCGGCGTGAGATAAACGGCCACGACCGCAATCTCCCCTACACGCGCCGCTACGATGCCATGCTCCCTTGCGATCACTACAAGGGGAGGGGCACCCGCAGCGGCGTTATGCACCAGTGCCGCCGACCCATCCAGGTCGACCACCCAGGCGGGCCCGAGGGGCCGGTGAGTGTATGGATCGGCGACAGCGGCGACGTCGATGGACCACTGTGCCATGCTCTGGAGCAGAAGTGCCTGAGCATCGACACCGTGGCCCAGGTTCGCCTGCAGGATGCGGAGATGAGGATCCATTATGGAACCATCTCCGCATCCCGCCCCGAACCATTGGCGGAACGCCCGCCTCGCGGCGGCGGCTCCCCGCGGGTGCAGGCCTTGCTGCCAACCCTATGGTCGGCCGGCTTGCCCTCCGCCGAACACCTGAAGCAGTGTGGCGGAGCTTCGCAATTACCGGCCCTATGACCGGGTTGGCTGCAGCGGAAGCAACGGTCGCCGACCGTCACCTCCGCCCTGCACTGTACACCCACGTGGCCGGCCGACAGGCACCTGAAGCACCTGTCCGGCCGAGCCTGTAGGAGCCGTACCCGGACTCCTACAACGCCACCTACCGCGAGAATCCGCCGGTCGGCAGCCTTTTGGGCTGCTGCGATGGGGCAGCCGACAACTGTTGCCCCCTGTCCGCGACGGCCGTAGCGGATCGCTCCGACCTTAACCGCCTCCAGGGGACAACCCCCGGCCTCCGCCACGGTGACCCGAATCTCTTCGGCCGTGATGGAGTCGTCCAGGTCCGAAATGCGCAGTTCTGCGCACTTGGTGGGCCTGGACACCCGGACGTCGGCTGCATTCAGCGTCTCCCTGAGCCTTGCCGCAATGGCATCGGCCTTGGGACCGCTTGTAGCGCCAGGGACGTGGATGAGCCGGGCACCCGTCCGAGTGTGTGTCACTCGGAGGGTCCCCGGCACATCGAGGGCCCTCATATCAATGAGGCCCCTCGCCTGTTTCACCAGGTCCACGTACTGCACGCCCCTCTCCGTAGCCTCCGGTGTCATCGTTAAGACGACAGCGGTGGTACGGGGGACGCGCAGCTTTCCTGACGCTCCCTTCGCAGCTGCCAGGGCCTTCTTGGCCCTTTTGGCTGCCTTTTTGCGGGCATTCCGCCTTTTCTTGGCCTCGCCGACCACCTCCCAGCCCCCCGCCGGTGCGGAGCTCGTGGAGGCAGTCGGGACCGAAGACGGGGCCGGGGCCGGGGCTGGGACTTGGGACGTCTTCCCCTTGCCCTTCCCCTTCCCCTTGCCCTTGGCTTGGGCGCTCCCGGCTGAGGCGGCGGTAGCGGCCGGAGCAGTAGGCGCAGTGGGCACACTGCGGGCCGACTCCTGCGAGGTCCCCGCCGTCACCGTACGGCTGGGGCCCCGCTTTACTGCTCCGGCGTAGCCCCCGCTCGGCGGCGCCAGAGGCGGACGACGGATGGAGTCCATGATGGCCTCCAGACAACTCCGCGTCCACTCCTCGTGCGCCGCCTGCCGCTTTTCCATGGCGGCCATCGTCGCCATGCAGGCCTCCACCGGATTGGTGGGCCTCGGCTGCGCCGGCGGCGGCGGGGCCGGTAGACGCGGCGGGGCCGGCAAACGCGGCGGCACCGGCGGCGGGGCCGGTAAACGCGCCGGTACAGGCGGCGGCGGTGGCGCCAGCGACACCGGCCGCGCCCGAGGCGGCAGTCTCGGCCGCACCGGTGACCTCGATCGCACCGGCGGCGATGGCGGCGACGGCGGCGACCGCGGCGCCAGAGATGGCGGCGGCGTCACGCGCTCGTCAGGCAGCTGAGTTTTCGCAGCGATGGCCTCCTGGAGCGCTGCGATTTCAGCCGCCATGTTGGCCACCTCCTTGCGGTACTCAGCCGCCTGCCGCCCAAGTTATTGGGCTAATGGGTTGTGGAGGTCAGATAATTAGTAATTAAGACCCGAACAACGCTCAGTTATGAATTAGAACCTTGACCAAGCCATTAGAACTGTCTTCTAGAATACAATCTATTCTCTGATCTAGTTACAAATCGAGATTCAAGACTGAGTATCGTTTTATAATACAGGCCTAAACATTCGGTATCTGATCCTCGGTATACCAAATTAAACCTAGAATTTAATAAAATTACCAAAACACATGTGCTTATAATTGAAACTCAAACTACTCGAAATTGGCTGCGGAGTAGCGGAAACTAATATTAATATAAAAGTTGTGTTATGCTCGAGTTTGGTGCAGAAGCGTGGGCTTGGGCCCGTGGGGTATACCCTACACCCGATTGGAGTGCACTTGACGCTTTAAATACGATCGAATAAATTGTTTATTACAGGAGCAGCTGGCACAAATCTTAGGCTTTTTATAACTGATGAATTTTTTGTGTATGCTCCACTTGAACGACACTACATACATCATTGGTAACTTGATATAAGTATACCAAATTCTGCGAATTTAATTTACATACATATGCTTATGCCTATTTCCCTACGGAGTATGCAGAGATAACAGCCCGCCATTTCACGTCTTAAATGATGTCAAATGGCGGCGCTAATTAATAAGTTATATTTTGAAATAAAACGACTTTTTAATGGATTTTATCGTGATTTATTTGTTAATATTATTATACTTTTAGTCTGACGTTATATTTTGATCTTTGAAACCTTAAGTTGTTAAAGACTCTTTGTATTAAGGTGTGCGCCAATATCATCTTCAGTGATACACCCACCAATTGGCGGATGAGGCTTTGACTGATATTTTGCTCTCAGAGTGGGATTAGATCTTTAACCGAACAGAAGCGCACTAAATTGCAAGTGAGGTGACCTTGAACCTCAAAGATGTTGGTAGGGCGCTGTACGCTGTATCTCTTATTTTGAAAGCCATTATATATTATATTCTACAAAATATATCCGTATACAATACGTCTTCGTTTCAATCCGTCGGTTCAGTCCGTCGGGACGCAGCCCAGTTATAATATTAATGGTATCCCTGTATCGCGATATCCCGACGAGTCGAACAAAGCAAATTATGTGTTTTATTATTCTTTGTTGAGTTTCTTATACTCCATTATTCATATGACGGGTAGCTTCAGCTAGACCCTTATCCTCTGAAGTCAGAAGTTGAGAGAGTGGACACATTATGCTTGGTTTTTACGCCGAAAGTAGCAAGCTATAGGCGCAGTCCAGCCTTTAATATGGTAAATCTTTAGGAGGAAGCGATAAGAGTTTCTCACACAATTCTTTTACTGCAATATCAATCAATTAAAGTTGAGAGGTTTTGATTTACTGTTACTAACCTGGCCAGACGAGTTGGTACAGGATTTTATTCCGAATTTTCCTTCTCTTTTTTTTTTACGTGCGGGGTATCCCCACGCATACCCCCCTTCGGAGTCGAAGGGGGAGGTTATGGCGGACTTGAACCGAATAAACCGCACGCCGTCTGTGAGGTGAGGTTGTCTTTTGACATATCCCTCGCACCCCGGCTGACCCAGGGCCATTCCTCTCGGTCTGGCCCTCCTCGGGAGGGGGGACCACGCGGTCCCCGACTTGCCCCCGGTATGGGGGGGGGGGGGGCGCATCGTCCTACGATGCGCACCACCGCCGTGGCCTGCTTTTGCTAGGGTGACGAGCGGCTCCACCCGTCACCCTCAGGCCCGCGCTCATGGGGGGCGGAGGTCGGTTTGCGCCCACTGACGCCCGAGCCGCCTTCGAACGCGGCCAGCGATGTCCGCGAGTCTTTCTCGCTCGCTGCGCCGCGCCCGCTCTGCTGTCTCCTTCACGAGCACGACGTGCTCGCAGAAGGAGGCGCTGGCCGCCCACGCATCCGCGCAGCAGACCATCGCCGCGAGCAGGGTGGAGAGCGTGAGCACTCTCACCCCCAGGGCCGTCACAAGTCCCCGCCTCGGCGTTTCAAACGCCGGACACTCGGCGAGCGTGTGCAGCCCCGAGTCCACGCTCGCGTCGCAGTGATGGCACTCGGGCGTTGGCTCTATGCCCATCAGATGCAGGTACCGCCCGAAGTTACCGTGTACGGTAATGACCTGCGTCTGACGGTACGAGAGGCCACCGTGCGGCCTCTCTAGCCACTCCCCCATGATGGGTCTTACCGCCGCAATCACGGCGTGCCCTATTTTCCTTCTCTCGCAGTTATATCCTCTGCGTGTTTTTCTGTTGGTCGCCTGTTATAACACCCTTGATATGATGAGATGGGCTGGTGATACTTGTTTTTTTTCTCCGTCACCACACAGATTACTGCGATAATGCATCTCTATTCCTTAAGGTATTATACAGCAGGAGATGCAGACTGTTAGCTGCGATGTGTCGTCCAGACACTGGTTTCTATGTACTTTAATGAAATACGGTCCAAGCTACGGAAGGTATTTCGACAGTGGGGATTTTCCATATGTAAAAAAATTGAGAATTGGCAATTGAGAAGCCGCAATAAATGACGTGTATCTGTCTCGTCTACTGTTGTTTCATGCGATCACCTTTAGCAACATACCTTTAGTAGGTGACCGCTTGCAGATGCAGACGACGTCACTACGACATTACTGAGTACTATGAATATAACTTAGTAATACCATATAAAAATATTAGTAATATACAAAGTTTTATTAGCAGTTGGTAGCATGAGAGCCGTCCAATTACTAATCTGTTTTAAGAGTTCATGGTAGGCCTGCTGGTTTTTATGTGGAGGGACCACGGGGTCCCCAACTCGTCCCCAGTTTGGAAGGGCCAAAGCCGTGGCCTGCTTCTGCTGGGGTGCCAGGCAGCTGACCCTTTGTATTAAAGTGTAGGTAGTGTACACCATCCGTGAGGAGGGTGAAGTGGAGCTCACTTGTCACCCCTAGGTCAATGGTCTCTTTTAACCGTACCGAAACTTAACAAACACTATCGCCACATCACAGAGACTGTCTGATAATGTTTGTTATTTGCTTAAAATAACAATATACCTATTCTAAAATTAGAAGTAAAAACTTTTAATTAATTCTCACTAAATGTTTACACGACTATCATATACTATTTTTACTAGCTGTAAGTTTTCTATATTTAAATAAATAAATACAAAAATAAATACCTATTACCCCTAAAACATTAAAGGACACAAATATATTTGCTAAAGTTATTTTTAAACAATCGCGGCGTAAACTCATAGTTTTTGTATTCGACTTCGTTATTTTTCACGATGAAACTTTGTAGAATTTACTTTTGCCGACGTTTTGGGTACGTTGCAGTACCCGTGGTCACGAATTGACTACTTGCCTTGCCTAATTTTTTATCTTTTTATAGAGAGGAGTTGCATTCTGCAGTCGAAAATGGATTACGTGGAAGAATGGATGATACGGACTGCAGAGTCAGGCAGGATATGCCAATTCTTAGTAAAGAAAGAAAGAAATAAACAAAAATAATACAATATTTCAAATAATCAAATTATTATCCTATCAAGCCCTAAAATTGAAAATTTAGTAACATAACATAAACTCACGCCTTTTATCCCCGAAGGGGTAGGCAGAGGTGCTAGCACCCACAATTCGCCGGTTTATGTTTAGGTCCCAATGTAATAGGTGGCGAGCCTATTGCCATTAACTGGGCACTTATAAACCTGCGATAAATACACACATAATTTCGAAAAGCATCGAAAAGTCATTGGTGTGTGCCATGGTAAACCTGGGATCGAACCCGAGACCTCGTCTCAGCAGTCAAGTAGTACAAGAACTGATTATAGTTTAGAATAATACTGAAACTTTTTATCCTTCTCAAAGGTAGCAGGAACGGGATCTAACTTCTAAGTGGGCTTCGTGGGCAATAGCTTGTTTATTATATTAGTAAGAGGATCTTATATTAGATAAAAATCCTTTAGACATTTGAAATAAAGCCAGATAATAATCTACATGACACGTCGCAATGAATGGAGATCCTTAAAGAACATGGATAGTACACAGAGCCAAACGTATGCGGTCTGTGCAGGGTTCACAAAAGCCTCAATAAACGCATGGCTGGTTAAACAAGAAAAATATTCGAGTTGAAAGCGCTTTATTTAATTAGAAAGGTTGCGGAGGCAGCGTACCGCACCACGTGGTATTAACACACTGGACTGTAACATTATCAATTATAGTTAATTGGTGTTACTAAAGTTGTAAACAAGGGAATTGACCAGTTTATAACTTGACCCTGATCTGTTGAAGTCCTTCTAAATCTTGTTCAAGGCTTTCACTATATGCCTACTACATACGAAGATCATAAAAGCATCACCATCATCAATTTCTGAGCCTTTTCCCAACTCTTGTTTCAATCGGCTTTCTAGACTATGGTGACCCTCTTTCCTGAGACTTTCCCTTCCGCTTACCATCAGGCGAGATGAAGTCAAATTGACGTGTCCTTTTTTTTTAGAAAGAATATTAGCAATCGAATATATCGACGTAACTAATATTCCATCTAATCCCTCCAACTAAGCTAAATTGATTATGCTAGGAGTGGGTTCACGTCGGTATTGTGGCCAGGATTCGAATTCGGGACCTTTCGATCGTGAGGGCGACCCCTTAAAACTAACATGAAGCTGAACTTCGTTATTTTTCGTGAAGCGACTACCATCTGACCTTCAAAATCAATAGGCGATATCGAAGTTCTATAGTTTGACGTAGTCGGATATTTATGGGCTCCAACTACCCGTAACGGCTTTTTTTTTTTTTTTTTTTTATTTTTTTTTTTTTTTTTTTACGTGCGGGAAATCCCCACGGATACCCACCCCTCCGGAACCGGAGGGGTAGGTTATGTCGGACTCGAACCGACTAAACCGCACGCCGTCTGTGGGTCGATGTGCTAGGCCGGAGGTGAGGTTGTCTTTTGACATATCCCTCGCACCCCGGCTGACCCAGGGCCATTCCTCTCGGTCTGGCCCTCCTCGGGAGGGGGGACCACGCGGTCCCCGACTCGCCCCCGGTATGGGGGGGGGGCGCGCATCGTCCTACGATGCGCGCCGCCGCCGTGGCCTGCTTCTGCTAGGGTGACGAGCGGCTCCACCCGTCACCCTCAGGCCCGCGCTCATGGGGGGCGGAGGTCGGTTTGCGCCCTCCGACGCCCGAGCCGCCTTCGAACGCGGCGAGCGATGTCCGCGAGCCTTTCTCGCTCGCTGCGCCGCGCCCGCTCTGCTGTCTCCTTCACGAGCATGACCTGCTCGCAGAAGGAGGCGCTGGCCGCCCACGCATCCGCGCAGCGGACCATCGCCGCGAGCAGGGTGGAGAGCGTGAGCACTCTCACCCCCAGGGCCGTCACAAGCTCCCGCCTCGGCGCTTCAAACGCCGGACACTCGGTGAGCGTGTGCAGCCCCGAGTCCACGCTCGCGTCGCAGTGATGGCACTCGGGCGTTGGCTCTATGCCCATCAGATGCAGGTACCGCCCGAAGTTACCGTGTCCGGTAATGACCTGCGTCTGACGGTACGAGAGGCCACCGTGTGGCCTCTCTAGCCACTCCCCCATGATGGGTCTTACCGCCGCAATCACGGCGTGCCCTGCGCGTGGTTGCTCAAGTCGTAGCTCCCACTCGGTCACCATGGCCCTGTGGAGCCGGGACTTCTCGGCCCGAATTTCTTCGGGCTCGGGATCGAGTCCCCGCTCCCGCGCCTCCTTTCGGAACCGATAGAGTGCCGAAAGGGTCCTCGCTTCCAGGATCCACGGTGGCGATCCGGCCAGGAGACTCGCCGCTTCAAAGGATATCGTGCGGTACCCTCTGATGGTCCTGGAGGCCGTCGTCCTCTGCGCCGCGTGGAGCAGAGGCAGGAATCTGGCCCCCAGGGTGTCCGCCCATACGGGGCACCCATATAGGGCCATGGACCGCACGACACCCGCGTAGAGTCTCCTGCAGGAGTCCTCTGGGCCCCTCAAGTTGGGCAACAGCCTGCCCAAGGCATTCGCCGTTGCCACCAACTTGGGGCGCAGACTTCGGAAATGTTCTCCGAAGTCCCATCGACCGTCAAGCACCAGCCCCAGGTATTTCAACCGGGGCTTGATGTCGATGGGAGTGCCTCCCACTGTAAGGCTGGCTCCCGGGTCTGGCCTGCGCCGAGGGCCATGAAAGAACATGGCCTCGGATTTGTGCAGAGCCACCTCGAGACCCAGCCGCCGGATCCGTTCCACGACTTGAGCAACCGCGGTCGTGGCCCTCAGGGTCGCCTCGCGGTGTGTAGCCCCGCCCACCGTCACCAGCGTGTCGTCCGCGTAACACGTGACGGTGGCACCGTACGCGAAGTCACCGCGAAGCACCCAGTCGTAACCGATGTTCCACAGCAGCGGCCCCAGGACCGATCCCTGTGGAACACCGCACGACATCTCGCGCCTACCGACTCCGGTCGAACTCGGGTAGACGACGGCTCTCCCCGTCAGGTATGCCCCGACTATGCGGCGGAGGTAGAGAGGCACATCGTGATACACGAGCGCCTCTCTAATGCAACTCCAGGGCAAGGTGTTAAATGCGTTGGAGATGTCCAGGGACACCGCCAACATCACCTCGCCCCGAGCGACCGCACCCTCCGCCAGAGTCCTCACACGTATGATGGCATCCACAGTGGAACGCCACCGGCGGAACCCGAACTGGGTATTCGCCAGGTCCGGCCCCACTCTAGAGAGATGCTCGACGAGGCGCTTGGCAATGACTCTCTCGAAGAGCTTGCCCACCTCGTCGAGCAGCACTATGGGCCGGTACCCGGACGGCTCGTCCGCCGGGCGCCCCATCTTGCGGATGAGGACCAGCTTCCCCGTCCTCCACATCTTCGGAAACTGGCCCCGCTCCAAACATGCGCTGAGGAACCCTCTCAGTCGGGGTTCGAGACCGTCTTCCCCTAGAGCTAGGACCCACGCGCGGCCTGGAATGCCGTCGGGTCCCGGGGCGGTGTTCTTTTTGGCTCCAAGCCTTCGCACCGCCAGCTCTAGTTCTACCCGAGTGACCTCGGGCACATCGTCGTCAATCACCGCACCGGGCGCCATAGGCGACCGAGTCGGCGGAGCCATCTGCGGCGGAACATGTTCCGCTCGCGCCGGGAACAGGGTTTCGACCACTCCCCCGAGCAGAGCCGGCTCGAGCACCTGGGTCAGCGGAGGGGCCCGGGGGCGCAGCTTTTGTCTTACCATAAGGTAAGGCCGCCCCCATGGGTCCCGCTCCAGCGTCTCCAGGAGCTCCCGGTAACAAGCGGCCTTGGACCGCTTGATCTCCGCTCGGAGGGCATTCCTGGCCTCCCTGTATCCCTCGTGAAGCTCCGCCAGTCGGGGCTCCGAGTCTGCGGGGCGGCTACGCCTCCTACGGAATCGAGCCCACCGGCGGTGCGTGATCACGCAGGCTTGACGCAGCCTCGCGATCTCCGCATTCCACCAGTAGACCCGACGCCTCGGATTATAGGCTGGAGCCCTAGGCATACCCGCATCGCAGACACGTGTCATGGCCTCCCGGAACCACGCCGCTTCATCGTCGACATCGACAGGCCTGTCCGGCGCAATGGCCCAGGCCTGTACGATGGCGGCTTCCAGGAGGTCCTCCCGATTCAGTCGCCCCAGCACCCAGCGCGGCTCGCGTTGGGCCGTTGCGACCGGCGTATTCCCCGCGGGAGGGGAGACATCAAACCGAACATATCGGTGGTCCGACAAAGTCTCCACCTCCGCGGCGACACGCCAGTCCCGCACGTGAAGTGACAGGGAAGCGCTCGCGAACGAAAGGTCTATGATCGACCTGCGCTCCCCCGACACAAACGTGGCTTCGGCCCCGCGGTTCTGGAGAACTAGACCGAGGGTATCCCCGTAACGGCTGCCATAGTTGCACGTATGGCAACCGGAACGGACGACATAACGTGCTCTCTTAAAAAAAAAAGTATGTGTACTTATGTACACGCGTTAGAAGTTATACTTCTTTAGATAAACTAAATTTTTGACTATGGCTAACTTCAGGGTGTATGTTGACTGTAGATAACTTCAGGGTGTCGGTTTTTCGTGACGGCTTAGGCGCGCATCATAAAAAATTACTCTCATCATTTTTTTCCTAACGCACCAAAAGAAGTATAACTTCAAAAAGATACGGTTTTAGTTCCGTTAATAATAAGACCTTCACAAGAAACAAGCAAAAATTACATATACAAATATAAAAAAATGTTAAATTCATTATCAGCTTAATGCCAGATAGATTTTGTATGATTGATTCCCAAACGAATCTATTCCTCCGCAGTTCCAATAATTTTCAGAACGTAATTCACAAAAAGACAAAATAAAACACATTGAAACATATTGAAATTAAAATAAGGAAACTCGCGCAACACAATAAATACCGTAGCCATAACTACAGCCTCAATATCACAAAGATATCCGCTTAATATCCCTGAGTAGGAATAAATCTTGTGGTCGCCGCCGGCGCCTTTCACAGACACACACACACATCCCCAGCTGGGCCGCACACACACTCACTCATACACACAAACTCATATGAGAACGGTCCATACATCAGCGACTTTGATACAATTTGCCGTAGAAAGTCGCCACTTTGATGTATTACCGGAAAAATAACAGAACCAGATTAAACGGCAAATCACATGTTCGTACCAAATACTTCATGCGGAAACAGCATCTATTTCTCAAGTGATATGACTTCATATTGTATGACTGATAACAAAAGACTTGTACATCTGTGAATTATGTTTATAGACTTTATTTGTGTGTTTGTAAGGTTTATTTTTGTGTGTATTGTTTTCGGTGATCGGAGAATTTAGCCATTATTCCCTCGGATGACTGTTCCTGAAATTTACTATTGCACGGTTTTGTTCGTAGCGATTGTTTATGGGAGATTAAGGCGGCAGTCGATATGCTCTGGGCTCCTTTATGTGCTGCCGCGGCTTAAGGCATGGTGTTTACGGATTTTCCCTCACTAAGCGGATAAAAAATACGTTTGTGGCTTTTTGCGTATGAAAAATAAACGATGTATTTATGTGTATGAGTGAGTGAGTGTGTGTGTGTGTGTGTGTGTGTGTGTGTCTACGGACGCCAGATTATCTTTTTATCGAAATTATGTTGTCCGTTCCCAGACGGAATATTTTATTATAGCTCTCGAAGGGAATATTTCTTTAACAAAAACTAGTGTATTAAGTATTGTTGTTTGCGAGAAACAAAGTTTTCCACAAAGGTTTCTTTGCTGTGTAAGCCCGAGTGTTGTGCGAGCGGAAAATACAACAGATTCGTGAATAAAATTTGTTTATTAATTATGGAGTGAAAGGTAGTTAAGTGGGTAAGCAGAAATTTAAAATATGAAAATTGATTTTCTTTTTTAAAGTGCCGTGGTGAATTGATGTTAAAGGTGTTCGTCTATATTTTTTCAATAATCCAACTAATAATGACTAGAACAGAAGATATTGACTAAAAGTCACGATAACCGACCACCACGCGGAGCCGCGAGTATAACTAGTATTATACAATTGGATTTTAGACAAATAAATATCTTTGGAAAACAATCTTTGCGTATATTTGTTACTAGTTTTATGGCCAGCTGCTAAATTTCGCTCGAAGCGCCCTCTGTACTCGGTGGTGGTTATCGCACTATTTGCAAACGGCCCCACCATCTGTGCCCCAGTGAGCAAATATAGTTAAAACTGAAGCCTCCGAACTGTTTTGTGAAAAAAAGTAGCTTTTGTGTACAGTGGGAATGGGATTGCTACGGTATAGCTACGGCGTAGCAGCTACGGTTTATAAGCTACGCCGTAGTTGAGTTAGTATTGTGAAAATTTAGTAGAAAAAAGGGAAATATTATTTTTATATTAGTTTTTTGATGAAAGACGAATAATTATTATGCATATAAATATTTGTACTACACGGCAATATCTTTGGTTCTGATGATTGTGGGTTCGATTCCCACTCTTTGCAAATATTTGTATGCTTAAATATGTATATTTGCGTTGGTCTGGGTGTTTCTATGTATATTACGTATGTATCTACAACAAAATGTTTTTAAGTATGTTTATCCACATATTATTAACTATACCCGAGCACCATCAACAATTTTAGCCTACTGAATAGAATTTTTAAAAATCAATTTATTTGTTACACTGCAATCTCGGCCGGACAGCCGCGCCGGCCTAGGGGGTGTATAGGGCGGTAGGGGGCGAACGGGGAGGGACCAATGGGTCCATCTCTTGGGCGGCGCGTTCGAACAATAAAACTCAAATGACCACTGCACACTATGGCCTTTGAGAGGGGTTTGTCAACAGGCGCTTATGAAATGCAGTCGATGCATTTATGGATTCGAAGGTCTTTTTATGTCTTTGAATAGACCTTTTTGTTAAAATGTTGGTAGAGTTACTATTATATTAAATCAGTAGGTACAGCATGAAATGTTTATTTAAAACTAGCTTTTGCCCGCGGCTCCGCCCGCGTGGATATTGGTTATCACAACCAAACATAGCCTATGTCCTTTCTCAAGGTCTAATCTACCCCAATACCAAATTTCATCGAAATCGGTTCAGTGGTTTAGCCGTAAAAGACGGACAAATAATAGTAGTTTATGATACTGTTGCATAATAAGGGTTCTTATAACACGAGTGTGTTTTAAAAAAACGAGCCGTAGGCGAGTTTTTTTATAGTATCACACGAGTGTTATAAGACCAAGTTATGTACAGTGTCATACACTACTTTATCTACTCTCATACTATAATACATAAACTAATTTATTTTACAAACAAAATTTAAATGTAAATGTTCTCGTCAAGGTGCAAACATCGATTGCGCATGCGTGTTTCTTTTTTTTTTTCTTCGAATCTGCGGATTCTTTTTTAAAGTAGTGGTTCAGTCCAGATGGAGGTTGTATAGGTGTATCGTTATGATTAAAAAGTTATTTTATGATATAGGTGTCCATACAAGACCTGTATCGTAATAAAACTTTTTTTTTGACCTGTGCGTAATGTTCGTCATAAGAGTTTTGATGTCAATTTTATAATCTTTGTATTATAGTATCAGAGTAGATAAACCCATTTATTATATTAGTATGGATTACAGACCGAAGTTTTATAGAACGTCAAAATGATTAATATCTGTAAAAAAATGAAATAACGAAGTGTGATGTCATTTTATCCTTTCTAGTTATACCTACCTGCTTGGGGGGTAATAATGGGGAGTCATCTTAAAACCATAGATGGCCCGGAGTCATCCAGGGTGTGATATGTTCTAGGCAATCTTTTACCCGGGCATCAGTGCCCCGAACTTAATGGAGCATTGTGATTGATTCACAGTAGGCAGGCGGACAAAATTACGAATTCGAATATTATTCATGCTATCACTCATCCGACACAGTCACACAGTCCAACACAACTACTGCTGATGGCCAACGGGGATGGTCAAATTGTCGGACGAAAAAAGTATAACTACTTGACACAAGCCGATGTGGCAGATCACCATGGTTTAAGTCAGTTCGATTGACCAAATCGGTGGTGTAATAGGTACTAAGTGTAAAAAAAAGTATATACTGTACCGTATATCGAATTAAAGACAAAAAATTTAATCGTTCTAGACCACTAAGCTATTAAACCTCGCCCACAATGCTGCCGACAATGAACTGAACACGAATATGTTAGCAAGATAAATGCTTAAAAAATTAATTCAAACTGTACCTACACATTTTAGTACGCCAAGTGTTATGAGATTTCTAACCGCAAGAAACTGTATGTACTTATAGTAATTAGCAACAGTTCATCATTTATTTACGATTCATGTTCGCTAATGCATCCATTACCAGCCATCGGTGAGATAAATTATTACAAGTTATTTTGGATGGGGTAACCTGGCGGGGGTTTATCGAGTATTAGGGACTCCATAAAGATCTTTGGGAACTGGAATTCTGCCGGCTTTGTAAACACAGAGAGTTTCTGTGCCGTCAGTGTAGAAGCCAAAGCAGGAATAGCCATTGGCCTTCCCACTGATAGCACAAAACTATCCAGTGAGCTCTGGCTACTGTACTCACCGCCTGGAACACAACACGAGGTTATTATGGCCACGGTATTCTGCAGGGCTTAAGCAGTCGGAGTGTTCAATTGGTCGGAAATACCATCGTATCCTACATCCTATAATAACCTAATCTGCAGGCTGAAACACTTGCTAATTCGTCAATCAGGTCAGGTAACGCTCTGGATTAATATTTTTTTGCCCAATGACCAATCCCAGGCTTCAAAAAGCAAGGTGCCTTCGAGATTGATGTCTAGATTATGATGATTATTGGCCAACAGTCCAACGTTATTTAAAGTTTACTCATTAGATATATAACATAGCTGTTAAATTTCCAAATAAATAATTAAAATTATGTAAGGAGGACGAGTGGGTTCAAATAATAATCAATAATTTACTTGGAGAAGACAAGAAAGTAAATTTTACAATTTTAGAAACGTACCGTTGAAACACATACCTGTATTGATTGACTCAAGGAAAGCCCTACGCAATAACTAATGTGATTTATACCATATAAGTTGTAACAAAATCAACTCTTAAAGCTTGGGGGGGGGGGGGGGGGTTGATCAGTATTGGTTACAATGACCATAAAAAGCGATATGCAATTTTTCACTTATTATTTAATATTACGCTCATGTTTGTTTGCTGACACTTGACACTACCCCGGGGCCGCAATTTGGCAATTGGGGCCTCTCGAGTCGTGATACGCGCGAGTCGGCTCACGAACGTCTGTGTGCTGGACATAATAATATCGATGTGGTATGTTTAGCAAACGCACTAAAGTCAATTTTTGAAATCTTTGGAACTTAATTTTAGAGAATTGGCTCACCCAATATTTTTGATACTTTTTACGTATACATATTTTTCGATACCAAGTAATCATACAAGTTTCGAGAGTTCATTTTGTTACACTTTATATAGAAAATGAACTGAACACGAATAATCGTATGTCGAAATTATACAGAGCGAATCGGTGTACGGTTCAAGCAATTCACGAATGCGTGAAGCGATACCGGTGTTCAAACCGGTATGGCTTCACGCAATATATGCATAAAGTGGTGCCTACCTGCTTCACGTATATAGTATGTAAATTATAGCAGATGCTGCTTCACATAGGCTGTGTACAGTTTATGAGACAGAATCATAATAATCACTGTTAAAAGTTCACATCAGAATCTTTTATTTTATTTGTTGGTAGAAATTTTATTGCATATATTTGTCAGAAATTTCGACCGGGTGGGTACCACCGTGCACGATTGCAGAAAACCCACCATAGTTATCTAACCTACATTTGTCAGCAAGTGCATAGCCGGGCAAAGGGATTGTGGTCGCAGCACTAGTGGGACCGGTTCGCGGTGTCGCAGTCTATGAACGTCTGCAATATGTTTTCACGGGGCTTTAAACTTACTCTTTAAAGCTTGTGAAGTCGGTTGACTTTTACTAGAGCTCCTCATCTAATTTCCCACCCTGAGAGGACAGAACTTCCTAATCGGTGCATCCAGGCTCTGACACAGAGCCCGAGTGCACCGATTAGCAGGTTGGATTAACTTAGGCCTGACAGGTGTTGATAGGGTCATGTATACACCTAGCGGTAATCCCAGTTGCATCTGAAGCTTTCAAATTGGAGTCTAGTGTCTGCTTTACCAGTCTAATTGCGGATTTGGCTGAACGTTGATATTTTCTATAAAGCCACTTCCACAAGCCAAAGGTGATATCGAAAGATTGCAATCAGACCAGTTATTTGACCTTTTTAGGGCTGCTATTACCTGCAACGACTGCCATAAATGTTTAACAACCGATATCAACGGCTTAACATGCTCTCCTGGGCAAGATAACACCCAGACCAATGCTAATAGATATATTCATGCTTATGTCCAACCCTATGACGTAGGTAGAGGTATTCAAGCCGCCAGTGAATGCATTTGCCTCCTAGTTGAGCACGCTCAGTCGGATGAAATAACGATCTAGCCTATTACTAGCAAGCGACTTTCAACTGAGTGCTCGTTATAGTATTACTAAGGTAAATAATAAATTATATAAACTACAAAGAAATAGGAAATCACTCTTCTATTTTTCCTTTTCATTCTTTGTTTTGAGTTGTCTTTTACAAGAGTGATCATTGACTGATGCCCCAACCGTGTGTATAACCCGGGACATTTATCTTAGACCTGTGCTCCGAGCACGAAATACATTCGAATTCGTAACGTAAACGTATCGAAAGAATCGAAGCGTTGCGATTGGTTCACAGTAGGCAGGCGGCCAATCACATTGCTCCGTTCTCTGGATATGTGAACGTTACGAATTAGAATATTATTCGTGCTTGGAGCACAGAAATGTCTGTTTCCTAAAATACAGGCTTTAGCCTAGTTTACGTAACAGGGTCTATAATTTTATGCACCTACTATATCCTTGATTGTTAAATAACTGCAATTGTGATCAAATTGTATTTCTTTTGTTTCTTTTTTTTTCTACTGCATTCATTCTAAAATATTATAAAAGTGCCATGCAGTTGTTATGAAAGATCTTCATTGTGCATAATTGTACCTTTTTTTTTGTTTACGTGCGGGAAATCCCCACGGATACCCACCTCTCCGGAGCCGGAGGGGCAGGTTATGTCGGACTCGAACCGACTAAACCGCACGCCGTCTCTGGGTCGTAGTGCTAGGCCGAAGGTGAGGTTGTCATGCGACATATCCCTCGCACCCCGGCTGACCCAGGGCCATCCCTCTCGGTCTGGCCCTCCTCGGGAAGGGGGGGACCACGCGGTCCCCGACTCAACCCCGGTGTGGGGAGGCGCGCATCGTCCTACGATGCGCGCCGCCGCCGTGGCCTGCTTCTGCTAGGGTGACGGGCGGCTCCACCCGTCACCCTCGGGCCCGCGCTCATGGGGGGCGGAGGTCAGTCTGCGCCCTCCGACGCCCGAGCCGCCTTCGGGCGCGTGCAGCGATGTCAGCGAGCCTTTCTTGCTCATCGCGCCGCGCCCGTTCTGCTGTCTCCTTCGCGAGCATGACCTGCTCGCAGAAGGAGGCGCTGGCCGCCCACGCATCCGCGCAGCGGACCATCGCCGCGAGCAGGGTGGTTGCATAATTGTACCAATAAAATTGTACTAATAGCGTAAAAATAAAAATAAATAAGCAACTTGCATAAAAATAAAAACTAAAACCTTAAAGTTTAATCCCAGTTAATAATTGTATTATGCCTATCATAAGTAGAACGCGATTGTGCACATTTTTTAATAAATAAATTTAAAAAAAGTGCTCAAAGTATGTTCTATGTAGTACGCGTTCCTTGTGTATTTCTTTAGGATAGTTAGGGGTGCGACGGTCGTGGAAAAGCTCAAATTCACCAAGCAAAGATTATTACAAAACTATCCACGTGCGCCAGTCCTTCGCTTGTCATGCCGCTTAGGTCCAGTATAAGTATCCCGAAGTACACTGGTGTGCAGGTGACGTTTATTATACCAAAAATCTTAGTGGCCATATTACATTGGACTTTGATAAATAGACGGATAGATACCTTGGCCAAAATGTTTGGTCACACAAGTTTAAGCCAATTCTACTCTCCCCAATAACTTGTACAAAGTATTTGGCAGCGTCTTATAAAATTCTATAAATATTAAGAGCATCTGTAGCATTTATGCGCTCATTGGTTTATTTCCACTGCAGATGTTCTGCATATTATGTTTACTGGATATCGACGACTCAAGCAACTATGTGTTAAATGTCTAATTAATTTAGTTCATAAAAATCATCCTGTCTCGATATGAAAAAGTATCTGATTCTGTCAAGCTGAGTTTTTATGTACCATCGTACCTGTAACTCAACTTTTTAAATACAACTTAACTGGCAGACAAGCAAAGGGCTCACTTGATAGAAAGTAGGTACTGTAGTCTGAGTGCAACACCAGGGACGTCACACTCGCGCTGCCGAGCCTGTAAGATCCTTCTAATGCCCTTCTTGAAGAGCCCCATATTGTAGGCGCTTGGAAAAAAACATAGCAAGGAGTATATTCCACAACTTAGGCGCGCGTGCGTACGTCATAAGCATACAATTATGAGAACTGGTAAAGGCCACTGTTTTATTAACTTCCTAGTGGTATGGGTAATGGACTGCTGAGACGAGGTCTCGGGTTCGATCCCAAGTTTTCCATGGCACACACCAATGACTTTTCGATGTTTTTCGAAGTTATGTGTGTATTTATCGCAGGTTTATAAGTGCCCAGTTAATGGCAATAGGCTCGCCACCTATTACATTGGGACCTAAACATAAGCCGGCGAAAAGTGGGTGCTAGCACCTCTGCCTACCCCTTCGGGGATAAAGGCGTGAGTTTATGTTATGTTAAGTAGTATAAATATACTGACTCAGATGACTACTACCTTGGCACAATAAATCCATAACATGTCTTTTATGACATCTAAAGTCAACAGATTACATCTGTTTCCAAGAATATCTACTCGAATCGCACCATCTCGCTCACATGTACGTGATATGACAGTGAGCAGCAATAATGTTACTGACGCCAGTCGACGTCTTTAAAGATAAGTAAATCCATTCACGAATATTGTGTAATAGATGCCTTCATATGATAATATAGAATCTTATTACTTTATTTTCCGGCCGGATGAAAAAGATTTTAGACGTTCCCCTCCAAGTGGCTCAAAGAAGGCAACAAAATGCGGCTCAAATAATAACAGATTCCATAAAAATTCTATAATGGCTGGTGTAACTTGAGCTCTCAGTGGGGTAGAAAAACAACCGCATACCAGTCTTGAAAACAAAAAAACAATGAAATTTCGATGTGCTAAATACATGTTTACCACTTAAGGCGTTTCGTTGATATAAAATATATCCCCCAGCTTCACTTTTTTACCACTCATCGTACTTTTAGCGGTATCTTTAACTCGCGGATTCCCCGTTTACGAGTTTGCCATTAATATTAAAATGATTCGATCGATCTAAGCCGGTCTAATGGCGTGTGGGTGGGTTTCGCGGTCGCAGAGATACTTCACACTGCATCGATACACACGTCCAACACAAATTTGGATAAATATTCAGTTAGAACAATCCATACACGTTTTGTTTTACAATCATTAGTTTTTGTAACAAATATCATTCTGCCCCCCTAGACAAGTGGCAATTCGATGGCCGGTGTATCATGGATTAGAATGATGAATGTATGGGATTTGACGTTTATGACCTGCGTTGACGATTGTCATATACATCAAATCCCATACATTTGTCAATTCTATTCTGCCATACGTGTTGACCAGCAACGAATAACCACTTGTCTAGGGGGCAGGTTTCATCATTTTAGCTTTGAAGTTAGAGGTCCGGTCATCTACTCCTAATGTGGTCTATCCTGGCTGATTCCCTAACCCCAAGAAGAAGACCAGATTGCTGGTAAAGTTGATTTAAGTCCTACAGATTTTGGTGGCGCCCTATACCCTATTACTTACCATAACATTATGCAAATCGCGTTACTTAAAGAATTATGAAAATTGATTAATTCGATTTCAAAAACATCGTGAAATACACATAATAAATATACCATAGAAACACCCATACGAGTCAAATGCAGAAAATTTGGAATCGTATCCAAAGATTCAAAATTGATTTTATCTGCAAGGCTATACTTGAGTTTTTAACATTTAAATCCACATTTTTAAACAACATCTGTCTTGTTATATATTATGTCAGTTATACAAATTAAATTACCAAATTCTTCTAGAGTAACGTCAGTAAACGTTACCAAAAAAATAAATTGTGTTAATCGCTTCAGTCTGTGGCAGTCTTAAAACAATTTTCGCAAAAAATGTGCGGTTTAATCTGGTTACGATATAAATAATAAATGTTTAGGCTGGATTCAGATGTGCGTGATGTGCGCTCATGAATAAATCAGTGATGTGCGATGGACGCACATCGCTCACAAGAAATGTTGGCGGATAAATTTAAGATATCTTGTTATGCTAAATAAGGACAGCTGACGTATTAATGAATTAGGGTGGGTAGGACTGTTATGTGTCGACTGATTATAAAATATTATTTTTTGTGTGAAATGTTTTTTTGTTGCTTGATAAATTAACTTTAGACAATCGCTTGCATAGTACTTGTGGGTAAGTTTAATAACAATTGAAAAATATATTGCCGTCAGTTTAAGTTCAGATTGTTATGCTAAAGGTAAGAACATGTTCCATTTATTAACGTTACCGTTTTATTTTGCTTGCTATTCGATCAATAAAAAAATCTAATCTATAAAAAAAATGTGCACAGTGCTTCTTTTTTTTTCCGGGCCTCGGTTTCTAATTCCTGTTTGGTTCTGTAACGGTTTTTGTGCCACAAATTTTCCAAGTTTGACACTGCGATGTAAAGTTCTTATAGATTTAATTAAAGAATAATTGACTAAATTAACTATCTGAAGAACTGAACGAATAAAGACTACATAAATTTTAACTACAATATTCATGGAGTTAAATTTATTTAAAACAAATTTAAGATCGTTGTAGCTTTTTAAGAAAATGCTAAGAAAGTTGGCAGCCGTTCGTATCCCGACTGTTATCGCCGGCATCGTCAGCTCCCTGCTGTGTATCCTTATACGTTTTATTGCAATTATAATTCATTTCTCTCTTTAGCAAAGCGGAATACAAAAGAGCCAAGTAGACAAACTGTATAAAAGGAGCAGCCATCTTACAAAAAGTACGTGCAGGCAAAAAAACTGTTTTCTGTTTGTTATTTACTCTACCAAAGTCTTATTTGGTTGTACTTGCTGGTATATTGTTCCATTGTCAGATTTGCAATCGAGAGTTCGAGGGTTCGATAAAAACTTTACGATACCGGCATAAAACCACTACAAATAAAAATTTAGCTAAGGGGGCGTTAGTGGGTAAGTTTTTTTTACATATTTTGGTAGCATGTGTAGGGGGTTTCACAATTCAGCTTGTAGTCCAGGAAAAGTGCTATTGAAATTTTGGTAAAAAAAATTGAAACCAAAGATGGCAAGACAGGGTCGATTGTGTCACCAATATAGTCGTCAACCTATCTTTTTAACACGCTTTTATTAGCTTCACTTGTAACTAAGTATAAGAAAATCTTGGAATCTTAATTTGACCCACTTCCCGGTCTTCGAATAGGATGAAATTTTGCACACGCTCTGAGTTCTGATACATGGCTGGCTAACAAACGTCATTACAAAAGCAATATGGCGGTCTCTCCAAGATGGAGGACTAGCTGTTTGAAATCCACCCCCATGATATGGGTCGCAAATGAAAGGGTTTGCGGTCAGGAAAACGAAATAAAATAGTCACGAGACTTAAATCCAATATGGCGGACGTGCTGAAATCGTTTTTTTAGTTTTTTCAACTATTTTCAAATTATTATGTATGACTACAAACAAACAATTCCAATTTTCGCAAAATCGCAACACTATTTATTCTTCATTGTACAGTTTCGTATTCGCATTTGCGAACTGTTAAATTAATTTCATCACAGTTGCATTCGCGCTATGCCGCCAACGGGGGCCGCCACCCTACTCATCGCGCGCAATAACGAAGCGCGTGATATTTATGTTTTCAGATTCGTCTCATTTCGGAGCACATTTGTCTACAAATTAGTTTTGAAATTGGTTTACTTTGAGATATACAGAGTTTTGATATATGCTCGGGTGTGACACCGGATACTAAAACAGTCAACTTGTTAAGTCAAAACTCTAAGACAACAGTAATAATTATTTAATATTAAACTCACGTGTTCATATAATAATGATAACGGAAATTAAAGTTATCATAGTATAGGTATATACACACCTTTAAATTGCCTGACTTTTCGACCAAGCTACACCGTGGTCCTAGGCCGTGGTCTTATGCAATTCAAAGGTGTACTTATAACATCATCGCGTTAATGGCGGTTAACATTAAGAAAGACGTCACTGAGAAATTGCTAATTTCTTTTTAGAATAATTTATTTAGATATTTCAATTAAGTGCGTATTTTACAAGATTATTTTAAAAGTTAAACTAAAACTAAATATTTACAAGAATATAACAAAATAGAGAATATAAAAGAGGTCTAAGAGTTTAGGCGTCGAAGAATTGCTCCCCGTCGATGTCGATTGGTAACGTGCCCAAAAGGCTGGTGGCATTGTCCCGTTGGATGGCAATGCCAATCCGTTTGTGCAATATTAAGTTCCACTAAGCGCCATTAATCATCAATATAAATAATAGATGTTTCATAATGTACCCTAAAACCACCTTAAAACCCATTATTATTTAAAGACTTTAGAGATTTGACTGTTAAAAACCTGAAAGGATTTCTTCATCTATACAGTTTAACTGTCTGTGATCTATACTACTATTATTAAGATAAACGATTTGTATGTTTGTAACTCAAAAACTACTATACCGATTTCAAAAATTCTTTCGCCATTGGAAAGCTAAATTCACACTGAGTAATAAAGGTTATATTGGATTTCCACGGGAACGTTTTTACCACCCGTGCCGGGGTGGATCGCTGGTAAACCATAAAGACATAATTAAAAATAATATTAAGTGAAAAACGCCCCTTTTCCTCTACTTATTTGACAGCAAATATTGCCTTAATATGTGTACGATGTAAATAAATTAAGACGCCCGCCGCCGCGCGAGTGTGACTCGCCCGTATCTTACGACCATTATACGGAATACGACGGCAAAATTATCTTATTTTGTATGGAGCTCACTGACTTGCCTTTTCCGGGCTGACTGTTAAACTGAGTTATGATATATTATTGTCATTGGGTTATGGTTTGAGTTGTAGGGGGATTTGGATTGCTTGGGATTAAGATATAAGGGCGTGACTTTTGAAGTGTGATGATAATATGACAAGGTGCTGCCTGAGGCTCAATGTTTTTGAAGTGAAAACTTCTTTAGCGGCGTTGGATGGGTAAAAAGTGTTAAACTTGCGTCAGGATTGCTTGACCTTTGAACCGTAACCGACGACTGACGTCATACAACATTAGCTACAGACTGTCTATTCCGCAAGATAGCATAAATAGTTTCGTAAGAGAAAGAAAAAGAAAGAGTGCGGGTCAGTAGTTCACATGGGAACTATCGTCCAGTGACCCGCTAAAAATAATAGCAGGTGAAGATAATCTCCCCAGCGGCAGAACAGCATAGCTAGAAGCTATAAGATAAAAATATAATTAAGCAGTGCAGGCTGATGACGTGACCTCTGACCATAGGGGTCATCGGCCTCGTGTCACTAATGGATAGGCTGAAATAGCACAAAATATAAATATTTATAATATAACATAATATTAAGCCACGCATATTAGCAGGCATAAAGCTGCGCCGCTGAGAAGTCTTCACCTGTTGAAAGAAGTAGGAAATGTTGATCTCAAAACTTACCCGGTGCCGACAGCAGTTGGCCGCCGAGGTCAAGAGTGACCTTCCACGGCGAAGGATAGCCGAAGAAAGGGAACACTTCAACGCCGTGAATAGACACTTAAGTTAATGTTGTCCAATCTCGCTCGCACAGCCATAGACAATTTAGTTATTTAGTGTCGAAAATACTAAATTATCGACTATATTATAGAATTTATTTAAAATAGATTTATAAAAAATCCACAACGTTACAGTATATAACGAAAAAAGAAAGAAAGAAAAAGTTTTCACTTCTGCCGGCACTCCCAGAGTGCAACCCGTCTTTTTTTTATATGACTATGTTGACAAGCACACGGTCCACTTAATGGAACGTGGTTACCGTGGCCTATGGACGCTTGCAATATCAGGGGAGTCACATTAGTGTTACCGACCCTGTAAACACAGAGAGTTTATGTGCCGTCAGTTTAGAAGACAAAACAGGAATAGCCTTTGGTCTTCCCTCAGACAGCACAAAATCTCTCCAGTGAGCTCTGGCTGGCTACTCAGCGCGGAGAACACAACACGAGGTAATTATGGCTGCGGTATTCTGTAGGGCGGAGGTACTTCCCCAGTCGGAATCTACAATTGGAGGGCAATACCGTCGTGTTCTACCTTCCTCGCACCATTAAGACCTGGTATTCCTTACCAGCTCATGTGTTTTTTTCTTCCTACAGTCCTGTATCGTTAAGAGGAGCGTGAAGAAGCATCTGATGAGGCCGTCAAGCTGACTACCATTATTGTAATATGGTACGCGTCTGTAATGGTGACCCTCTTTCCTGAGACTTTGCCTTTAGCTTACCATCAGGTGCATGAAGTCAAATTGACGTGTTCTATATAAAAAATCTTATCCAACACTTGCAGGGAGGAGGTACAATGGTGCAAGTTATTCCATCTAGTACTAAACTATTTTACTCTCTGGGTTGGGAGGTCAGAGTCAGTCGCTCTCGTATAAGCCGTATAAGTCAAATAAAAAGGAATAGAAGGAAGAAGAAAGGAGCAGAAGGAAGAAGAAAGGAGCAGAAGGAAGAAGAAAGGAGCAGAAGTAAGCTGACTACTATTTTATAACCTCTACAACCACAACTGAACATTAGAAATTCGAATAAAAATGCCTGATATAATCTGTACATTTTTTTTCTTAGAATAGAACAGTTTTTTAAAAATAAGAAGACTCGTCATCTTCATCAACCTGCCCTGGTCCCAATTATTTGGGGTCGACGCAACATTATTCTCCATAAATTTCTGTCACATGTCATTTTCTCAGTTATTCCCTTCTTTGCCATATTATTTTTCAAGCAATCCATTCATCTTTTCTTGGGCTTACCTCTGCTCGTAAAGGCATACATTGAACCTTAATTACGACATTAATTTCATCTCTTTTCATAATATGTCCATACCACGACATTCGCTCGCTTCTCAATTTTTCATTCACTGGTGCCACTTTCAAACTTTCTCTAATATAGTCATTCCTAATTCTGTCCTAAATTGCTGAATTGCTTGTGTTAGGAGTGGATACACATCGGTAGAGTAATAGCGAGGATTCGAACCCGGGACCTTCCGATCGTAAGGCCGACAGCTTAACCACTAAGCCGACGCTTTAATCTATTCCAGCCTCACAGCGAAATTACCAGAAATCAGTGAACCCGCCAGCTCCGCTAGATAATCCCTTGTGAACGGCGTGTAGTCAAGTTAGCGCAGAGCTTGTGGCCGGGTAATCCCCGTCCTAGGCACGTATGCAGACTACTGTGAAACTGTCGGATAGTTTGCGTGATAACTGTCAACATGTATTATACTAATTTTGTGTTTGTAGTGACTGTAGGTTCATTATGTGTTCATATCTCACTTCAGTATCATGAGCAGTTTAGCATAGCTTGAGGGGTAAGTAGGAATAGTACTAGTTCCGGTAACTAGTAGATACTCTCAAAAAATAGAAGAAAAAGATAAACACCACAGAAATATATTAGGATAGAACGGCTATATGCAGTGTTCATCTGGATGTAGCACGTGGCGACTTAGAACTAGTGATGAAAGAGACTAAGTTGTTTAAGTCTTTTAAAATATGACTTATAAAACTTGTTCAGACTAAAAAGACTATCTTTAGACTAATAAGATTAGCTTGAAGACTTAAAATGCTTAAAAGACTGATACAACTAAAACGACTCAGTCCTTTAAGAAAATGCTTACACCTTAGTCGGTTAACAGTATCTTAAACAGCTAGACTTTTAAGTCAGTGTCCCCATGATAATTAGCCAGTACTAAATATGAAAGAGATGGTACCTATATTACATGAACGGTGTGTTAGAATGAAATAAGGTATATATTTCACTTACTTAAATACAAGTACTTTGGGCGATGTCCATATATTAGGGGTTAAAGTATGAAATTGCCGATTTGTACTGACAAATTGAAATTCGTTTTTTTTTTAATTTAACATATTTATTTAATCAAAATAATTACCATTATTATCTATACATTGCTGCCATCTAGTAGGAAGTCATTTATGCCTTTGCGATAGAACTCTGGTGATCTAGATTCGACAAACTGTGTGAAAGCATTTTGTACTGCCTCCTGAGAAGAAAACTTTTTATCACATAGAAAATTGTCCAAATCACGAAAAAAATGGTAGTCTGTTGGAGCAAGGTCTGGCGAATATGGAGGGTGACGGATAGTTTCTAATTGCAGTTCCTGTAGAGTTAAAACGGTTTCTCGTGCTGTATGAGGTCTCGCGTTATCATGGAGCAATAATGGTGAAGATCGATTCATGAGTCGGGGCTGTTTCACTGCTAGTTTTGCTATCATTGTTCGGAGTTCGGCACAGTAGACATCTGCCGTTATTCCTTGACCAGATCGTAGAAAGCTATAGTGAATAACACCATGCTGAGACCACCAAACAGTTACCATTACCTTTTTATTGGTAAGCTTTGCTTTAGGACACTGTTGTGGCGTTTCACCTGGGGTCAGCCATTGCATTTTTCGCTTACGGTTATCGTAAAAAATCCACTTTTCATCACATGTCACAATTCGATCCAATATTCCTTCATTTCTGTATCGATTCAACAAGGCAACACAAGTTTCAACACGCATTTCTTTCTACAGATCAGTCAAATCATGAGGTACCCATTTTTCACATTTTTTTATTTCATTGATTTGACGCAAATGAGTCAATATTGTTGGTAAGGTAACGTTAAACCATGCAGCTAATTCCTGGGTAGTTTGGCTCGGATCGGCTTCCACCATGTCTTTCAATTCATTGTTATTCACCTGTGTGGACGGCCTTCCTCGTGGTTCGTTCTTCAAATCACAGTTTCCATCACGAAAGCGTTTAAACCAAAATCGCACGGTGCGTTCATTAGCAGTCCCCTCTCCAAACGCAACATTGATATTGCGAGCTGTTTCTGCCGCGTTAGTTCCGCGTCGGAACTCGTATTCAAAAATCACTCGAATTTTCGAAGTATCCATCTTTCTTGTCTAAGCTGAATAAAAAAAACAACTGAAAGTCGATAATCGAATGTTGCACATTTTTAAATGAAGAACTACATAGGTACCATGTGGAAAAAGTTCACTCAAAAATCTCAAACCATGAAGGTTCTATGTCAATTCGAAGTACCTATTACAATGAAACGGCAATTGCATACTTTAACCCCTATTATTATATAGACTAGGTGCAGTCTGTTAAAAAAAAGCACGAAGTATATATGGACTCCGTGCTGTATAGAGGTCAATTGTTTTCGTAAAAAAAAAACACACGCACATTTTATGCTTGAATCAAAATTGACTGCTATAATTTTGGAATTCGACTTAATGCCATATCCGCATAAAAGCGAAAATATTTTGGACAAACTAATAGAAATATTGCAAAATTACGGTATTGTAAACAAAATCATGTCAATTACAACTGACAACGAAGCTACTAATGTAAAATTATTGCAATTATTGACATTATTTCACAGTTATTACGAAAATGTCATTCATACGAGGTGCCTTGCACATGTATTAAATTAAGTTATAAAGTATGGATTGAAGAATATAGAAAAACCTATTCATGATGTTTCTAAATTAGTGAAAGTAATAAATTTTTCGGCAAAGAAGAAGCAAATGTACTTTGAAACTTGCAAATTACTGGATGCTCCTGAACTGAGTCTTCTTCAGGAAATGCCCATCCCATCCATCGATGGAACACCGTTTACTTGATGCTAGAGCGTGCACATAGTATGAGTAATGTTTTATATCACATATGTCAGCAGAAAAGGGAATTCAACCAGTTTCTGATAAAAAGCTGGGATCAAGTGAAAGATTTGATAAGATTTCTGCAACCTTTTTACGATGCAACTTTGTTGCTTTCGAAGTCCAAGTATCTTAGCCTATTTTACGTTATTCCCATAATGGATGTCGTAAGGGAACATGTTTAGAATCAATCTGACAACGAGGTATTCAAAATTTGTGTTGAAGTTATGATTAAAAAAATGGACGAATTTAAACCGCATTTGTATACTGATTTTGCAAAATATGCCGTGCTATAATAGACCCACGTTAAAAAAATACTTATTTTACTGGAGACGAAAAGAAGGAACACTGTTACGTTTTAAAACTTATTTTTACATGCATTACGCAAACAGCACACACGAACAAAATCAACGCAAGTCAGAAAATATACAGTCAGAGAACAACAGAAAATAATTTTTTCTTCTATTTACAAGTACACTTTCAGTATCCAAAATGAAATAGACAAATATTTTTCATTACCACTTGAGACAGAAGACACAGATGTTTTGTCTTGGTGGTCAAATCAAAAGTATCACTTACCTCGTCTGACACAAATGGCATATGCTGTATTTTGTGTGCCAGCATCAGGTGTTTCAAGCGAACAAGCGTTTTCCAAATCTGGTAATTTAATTACAAAAAAACGAAATCGCTTAGAAACGCAAAGCATTAGAGCATCAATGTGTCTATCATCATGGATGAAAATCCTTTAACTTTCTAAGTTCAATTTAACGCCTACAAATTATTGTACAAATAAATAAATGATTATTAACACCTTATTATAGGGCTATATTTATTTACTTCTGATTTTTTTTTTTTTAGACTTCTAAATTGATAGAATGATACAAAAGATTTTAGCTCAGAGTGTTAAGCTAGTGCACAGTTTAGTAGTTACTGCAATGGGGAATATGGGGATTAGTATTTTTGATAATTCTTAGAAGATGGAGTAATTTTGATTCTTTTTAATAACTTATCACTTATACACGACTCCGTAGACGAGTCTTTTTAGCTCAAACTTAAAAGCCTTAAAAGACTAACAAGCCTTATAAGACTAACAAGCCTTATAAGGCTCAAAGCACTAGACACTATGCTTAATCTACGCAAGGCTTAGTCGAGAACTAAAAAGCCTTATGAGCCTAAAAACTAAAGGGTTTAAAAGACTAAGTCAGTCTTTAGCTGTCAAAATGTAGTCTAGTCGCTTCTTACAAGACTAAAACGACTGAGTCTCTTTCATCACTACTTAGAACACTCACGAGAGATAAGAAATATTTTTGTGGTTCACACCAATTTTTGGGATATAAACAACGTTTCACTTGTTGTTCAGTCTTTTTAAAGTGTAAGGCAAGTCTAGCAGTTCAGAATGGCTTTCGCTCCCGAAAACGTCGATATACTAATCAAAAACAATAATAATGAACCTCGGACTTCACAGTACAATCTTTAGACGCTACTGGGAAATGACTATAAAGATATTTTTTTACTACTGAGATGGCAGACAAGCACACGGTCCACCTGATAGAAAGTGGTCACCGTGGCTTATAGACGTGTGCAACATCAAGAGAGTCACACTAGTGCTGCCGACCCTGTAAACACAGAGAGTTTCTGTACCGTCGGTGTAGAAGACAAAGCAGGAGTAGCCTTTGGTCTTCCCACCGACAGCTAAAAAATTCTCCAGTGAGCTCTGGCTATCCTACTCACCGCCGTGAACACTACACGAGGTTATTATGACTGCGGTATTCTGTAGGCACCAGTCGGACTGATCCAATATATATATCCCAATCAATAAAAAAAAAGATGTTGATGACATGCATCATTCTCATTTTTTTTCTATTTTTGTGTGAAAATATTAATGCGCTTCACAGAATACATCTACTTACCAAGTTTCAACAGCATAGTTATACCTACAAAACCCTAAAAAGTGAACATATAAGAAGACATAAACCTACTACCGTCCCTTACAGGGGCAATGCTCTGACACTACTGTGAGTGAAACTCCGAGCAACATCTAACGTTAGTATGAAACCACAACATCATACAAAGTAAACATATATTTTCGCTTTGTGAATCATGTAGTTTTCTCGAGCAAAGTCTTCCACCACATAACAGTGGCAAATCTCTCGGCTTTAGCTGCCAGTTCTAGAAAGTTTTGCAGGAACTTCACACAGGGAGACAGGAGAAACAATGCTCTCGTTACATTATACTAATGAATGTACGTATAAAGTTTGCTACCCACAGCAGTCGTGTAGAGGTAAGTTGCACTGTATCTAAGAATATTGTTAAAGGAATTAGTGAGTACAGCTTTTTGCATGACTGAGGTAATGCCAAAATAGAAGGGTACTATGTTTGATGTCTATAACACCGTGTATATTATTATATCCGTCTCGATAAGACAGCGATCCTTACGAATATTGTAGAACTAGAGGCTCTGATTGCAGGTAGCAGGTCTATACAACAGAGCAATTTAATGGTGTGAGAATTTTTAAAATCAGTCCTGTTGTTCTTTAAGTTATTCGATACAAATAGCATGATTTCCTCATTAAGTGTGGTGCGCCCCTGGTGTTGCACACGTCCATTGGCCACGGTAACCACTTTCTATCAGGTAGGCCGTGTGCTTGTCTGCCACCTAAGTGGTATAAAAAAAAGATGGGTTGCACTCTGGGAGTGCCGGCAGAAGTGAAAACTTTTTCTTTCTTTCTTTCTTCGTTATATACATAGAAAAAGATAAAAAAAATACCATACCATACCATACCTATAATATAGCGCCAATCATAGAACCTAGCTCTAATTTTCTGTTAATTTTTTGTCAGAAGAAATCATAAATTACAAAAAGAAAAATAATCACAAAAAGTAATAAATTACAAAAAGAAAAAATAATCACAAAAAGTTTCAGAAGGCCAGGTTTGAACCCGGTACTATCCATAAGGACTTACAGTCGAAGCGCTTACCGTTAAGCTACGACGCTATTTATCGTATCTTGCAAGATAGACAGTCTGTACCTAATGTTGTATGAGGTCAGTCGTCGGTTACGGTTCAAAGGTCAAGCGATCCTGACGCGAGTTTAACACTTTTTCCCCATCCAACGCCGCTCAAGAAGTTTTCACTTCAAAAAAAGATAACAATGAATAATAATATAACTATAATAAAAAAATAAAATAAAACTAAAACTAAAAGAACTATTATTGCAAAAAACTAACAATTATGATGCGTCGTAGAAATCCTCCGCATTTGTGCCGTTTGAAGTCGAAACGTTGAGATTGCGAAGCGTATGGTTGACGCTTCTTGTGACCAGAAGGCTGGCCTTTTTTTAGGCCAGACAATCAGCATTGCCATAAAACGTGGCAATGCTGCCAGTCTTCTGGGAACGCTACCGCAAGAGGCATGTGATGAATATTGTATGACTCCATCGAGTTGATGATGATGAGATGAAATGATGATGAAATTAGTAAATCCGTTTATCACATACAACCCCAAACTTTCTTATAGATGAATGGATTGCTAAAAAATATGTGTATAAAGGAAGTTTAGTAAAGTTAATGACACAAAGTGCATACAAAAATACGTTATACTCAAATATATCACAAACGCTTATCATCCGGAGAATAGTTTAGTAAACAACGTGACAATACAGAAACACATCTCATGTGGACAGAGCCGTAGCCAACAGTAATTATAATAACGAAACTATAACTAAAGGTATTACTATACTAAGTAAAAGCCTCGGGTTCCATGGTATACCATCGTGTGGTATGGTATAAGAAAAGTTTGCATACGAATTACTATAAAATTTCATTCAAATAAGATACGGTTGCACTTTGTTAATTAAAGTTGTATTTAAAGGTGCAACCGTATTTCCATTGTCGACTGTACCTACGAGTATACCATGATAGCGTTAATTTCCGTTAAAATTATTGTATGAAGGAATATCTTTGAAAGTCGGTTGTGTCTAAAATATTCAAGAAATGAAAAGCCCGACATGGTTTTAGCCGACAGTTACTGATTTACGAGTACGTCAGCTATGCAGTCGGGCGGCACACAGCTCCGTCGGCTTTCGGCCCTCGGCCAGTTCTGCCAATCAAGCACGATGCTGACGGTTGACGTCTGCTGGGGGCAAAGGGGAGGGATACTGCAGTTTCTGCAAAGTGACTACAAACTCGAACAGACTGAAACAAATGAATGATTTTCATGTGAGCGGATACGATTAAAATTTTTAGTGAGAGGGGGTTTCAATCCGTAATTGGGCCAGAGTGAGGAAAATACTTGTGGCAATATTATCCTCGGCAATTGAATGCCCCAAGAAGGCGTACAGTTGTAGTCGGTTCGAGTCGAATATGACCACGTCAGCTGCACTATAAAAGAGAATAATTAAAATTCTATCAGCGGTTAATTTCTCACTAATTGGAATTTTTCGATAGAAGAAATTATGAAGAAAAAATTAAAGGGGGCTTTTAAGAGATGATTCCTCGTCATCAAAATTTTTAACATCTAAGTTCTTTATTTTGGAAGGAATATTCTTAAGTTTCTAACAGTGGGTTTGGACAATACTAACTAGTCTATGGCCCGTAATCAAGGTTGTTTAGACAATCTGTCAAATCGGTCAATCCGTCTAAACAATCTGTCCTCAGTCCCAACAATCCGGAGATCTAGTACTCCGGATTGTTCCTGAGATCTCCGCATATTTGGACTCATATCAGGATTGCGGACGGATTTTGTAATTCTCATGAAATCTCAGGATTTTTTTGAATAATACAACATATTACATACATTTTAAAAATTTCTAATTTTTTTCAATATCGCCAGCTCCCTTGAACTTAATTGAAAAATAATTGTTGCATATTGAACAAAAGACTTCGGTAGGTTCTCTCCTCTTTCATATTCGGAAGTTATATGACGTGCAACGCACCAACAGTATTTGACAAAAATGATAATAGGTAATCACGACTTTTGAAAAAAAAAAGAAGTTTTTTTGCACAATTTCTAAATTTCTAATAAATCTCAGGATTTTTCAATGGAACTCAGGCTTTTTCTCCGGTCTTTGAATTTTTCCATCTGGTAACCCTATCCTCAAGTAAACAGAAATTCAGTCGTAAGGGAGTGCTCCTAGAAGTCGGCCTATAATTCAATTGAAACCTTCAGTATCCCTCTAGACACGTCGCTCTCACTTTAACAACTCAAGCATGAAGGAAAACCTTTGATATGGTATTATCGGGACTCACACATACGAGGATCACACTGAGAGGTCATAGAATGTAAAAGCTTGAACAAATAGGATGTGGAGCTATCATTAACGGATTCTATTTCCATTTATTTGGTATAAGTTGATGCCTGAGGCTTCGATCGCGTGGGATTTTGATCCAGTTTGCGCAACCCATGGGAAATGAATGCATATATATAATGCCTATATTTAATGTGCTATTCCAGACTTTATTCAATCGCTGTTACAAATTTCAGGCAGATCCGTTCAGCTGTGAGAGCGTTAATGAACCTGGAACTCCTTGCTAGCTCACGTGTTTCCTTCTTCCTACATTCCCGGATCCTTTAAGCAGGGCGTGAAAAAATCATCTGATGAGGCCGTCAAGCTGAGTGCCACCATTGTCAACATGCCACGTGTGACCCTCTTTTCTGAGACTTTGTTTACAGCTTACCATCAGGTGAGGTGAAGTCAAATTAACTTTAAAATGAATTACAAACATCTAAACCTACAAACATCTTCACAACCTTTCAGATTTAATAATATTTAGATTTGGTATGCAGATGGTAGCAGTCACATAGTTTGAAGTGTATGTTCTCTCAAAGTATCTAAACTAGGAGGAATTATTTTTGTTACTATTTGCACAGAATGAGTGTCGTTAAGTCTTGTTGTATTTTGATTTTAAGTGTCAATTAAATGAGTTTCAATCAACACAAACTACAAGGCGCAATAGGAAACAGTGTATCGCTCAGGCGGGACTCGAACCCTCGAACGGTGACTCAGTGGTCAGACCATTCCCCCTGTAAGGGAAAGATCGCGGTTTCGAGTCCCGCTGCGATACAAGGCGCAAGTTCCTAAGTAGGCAAGGCATTAGAAGTTTCTTACAAGGTCGGCAGCATGAGTACGACAGCCTTGCACACGTCTATGGGTCCAGGTAAACACTTCCCATCAGGTGGGCCATGTGGTTGTCAGCCACCATAGCGGTATGAAAAAACCCTGATTTAATAAAACACTCCAATTTATTACTCGTCATTAAAACATATCGTGTTGCAATATTTGAAATGTAAAATAAAATTTATGCTATGATTGCATTTACATGAATTGACAAATTAATTTTCCACGAATATTCAGCCTGTTTGCTCCAGAACCATTATTGCTTCGAGAATGTAATAATGCAAATTAATTTGAGTGTTTCGTATCTGATTGCATTTTATTTTGCGCATTTCGTTTATTCATTATCCGACTTCAAAAAGGATGAGGTTCTCAATTTGATTGAATTTTTTGTGCTTGTATTCGTATTATTAATTAGCGCTCATTTAACTGCCTAGGCTGTTTACTGAACGGCTCGGTTTAAATAGCAGCCTGAATGGTAATCAGCCGTTTGATTAAACGTTCAGGTAAATAGCATAGATCGATAACGTTTAATTACTTGCCTAGCCATTTAATCAAACAGCTGGAAAAAAATACTTATATTAGTTATTTCTGCATGGTTATATATAAAAAAAATAACCACGAAGGCTAAGCTTCGCTACCACATTAGACCTTCTAACCTAACCTATCCAAGTCGGATTGCGTGAGTTTCTCAATAAACCTATCACTAATTTTCTGTGAATACATCTCTGCCTATCCCCTTGGGGATTTACAGGTGTGAGTATATGCATTTATGTATGTAATTTTCTGTTTTATTTCGGGGTGGTGCCCCATCTTACGAATGGCCTAAGCATTAGCCAGCCAGCTTATTAATTGTTGTTATAAATGTAACGGCTAGCCTAGGCAGTTAATTGCTGATTAAGCTAGTTGGCGGCGATATTTACATGATTATAGCAACATATCATATCTGTTTCTATTAACAGAGTTTTTTAAGAGACCTACAGCTCCGTGTCCTTTAGGTAGGGCGTGACCAATTATCTGATGAGGCCGTCAAGTGTCTTTAATGGTTACCCTTTTTCCTAAGACTTTATCTTCCGATTACCAACAGGCTAAGTGAAGCTATATTGACATGCCTTATGTTAAAATAATATGATACTTCGTTTCTCTTTCATAAAAGATCTTATTAAATAAAGTGACATTTAGAATAAGGCGACGGTACCCAATGAATGCGAGTTAGAGCCGGGGTCCCACTGCAAGCGATCAGCGACGACATAAAAACGTCGTCGGCGCCTTCACACAATGTGCTCTCTCCGGCTGATACGCGCTGAGTGCCATCAATATCTTGATCGGGGGATTTCGTAAATCCCTGCCCATTGAAAACAGACACTGTTAGCGTGTGCCCCGTCTCTCGCAGCCCGCGGGGCCCCTCGGGGCTCTTCATATTGAACGGCGGTGATGATATGAGTTGCCGCCGGCGACGATACCTTTTATTCACTTAAATTCTGTTGTCGTCATTACCTTTGTATAACGTTTATTATGTGTAAATGGATACATTATGTAGATAATGTATCCATTTACACATACATA
Source organism: Eilema caniola (assembly GCA_949126895.1). Classification (NCBI taxonomy): domain Eukaryota; kingdom Metazoa; phylum Arthropoda; class Insecta; order Lepidoptera; family Erebidae; genus Eilema; species Eilema caniola. The sequence goes on from OX421488.1 coordinate 14,607,896, forward strand.
TTACATTATTCGGTATGAAATTTTTAAATAACGTTTATGTACTCTAGGGACAGCATATGAAATGGTGGCTTTTACACTGCACTTCAGCTTACCATCAATCGAGGTGCATTCAATTTGACTATCAAAATATATAAAAAATGAGAATGTTGTTATGTAAAAAGTTTCTGTGATCCAGTTGGGAAGTAATGAAAGGTCCAGCGGAATACAATATAAAAATTTTCAGTGTCTTTGAATTCGGCTGAGTTTGTTTTGGCTTTTATAGGAGCAACTGTCTTGTCCAGACACATCCCGCCTCCGGAAGGAAAGCGTGTACCAGAGCCACTTCCATTGTTTAACAGGTGCACCGACCAGCATGTGAGGTAGGCTTTGGACCGAAAAGATCTTGATGGGGCCCCAATCACTCATGTCAACTAGCTGATGTTTGCAGCTCCACCCGCGTGGTGTCTTGCCCTCGATCCCGTTACCCATAGTAGCCATATGTAATTCCAGGCTATAATATATCCCTGTACTAATTTAAGCCAGATCTGTTCATTCGTAAGATCGAAACATCCTAACAGCTAAACATCTTCATAAAGCTTTCACGTTCATTATATTAGTAGAATTTATGTGTACATTTCACTCTGTGTAGGCACTTGACCCTCTGTATATAGTTATTCTGTGTCGGACTGCTCAACATTTGGAAGTCCGCTCATAAAAACAATTAATTTACTTTGAAACATTCAGTTTATGACGGTTACACTAAATTAATTCGTAAAACTATGTTAACTTTGTTTTTTAATTTCAATTTAACACGACAACTTTGGCGTCAAGGGACATTATAAATGGATATTACGGACATTAATTAAGCAAGACTCACAATTACAACCTTTGGGAAGGATTGGGGTAAATCCCTATTCTACAGAATACTGCAGATAAATAGATCTTATGGGTAAAGAGTTTTAGTGCGGTGTCTGGGGCCCATACTAATATATTCGGGGCCCTAACCAGCATCACGTACCAACCGTTATACCTGCTGAATATCAGTAGAGGCTCTGAAGCAGGTTTTTATTGTGGTGCTGTAGGGTCAGATGGAAGTCCCCGGGCAGAAAAGAACAAGCTTCCAAAGTAACCGGTACTAACGCTACGACAGACGCATATATGCCATTTGCGCATGTAAGGCCTGATGCATGTATACAAAATTAAAAGCACTTCGAATATTTCAATAATCACAAACGGATAAAAAATAACGAATTTCAGATAAAAACAGTTATCATAAAGCATTATCCGTGTGTACCAATAACAATTCGCACTCTTCAATCAAAACAAATCACATATCACTCGCTTATTTTAATTAAATCGCGAAAATCATCAGTGCTATATAAATCGCGATGGCCCTCGGGGCGTCGCGTTAACGCGCGATGTACAAACATATTAATCCGATCGCTATCGCGCTGGTCTCGCAGTTAACTTCGAGTCGCTGGTTAACTATATTGACGATAGTTTTCTTTTTGTATAGGACACCTCTAGTGACTACCTCGCCTGAAGGTTGTCTGAAGGTAAAGTCTCAGGAAAGTCCTTAGGATACCTATTTTTTTTGCAGGAAAAAGTGTGCCTTTCTCTTCAAAGAGGTAAACAGTATACATATACTTAATAAACAAGCTATTTAGAACAAAAATTGAGTCACGGTCCCCTGGTGAGGCGGGAATCAATTTCGAATTTCAAATTTGGAATGGGGCGCAAAAAAATGATTAATTTATTCACCAATTTTGGCACCTACATAATATTTTAGTGTGTTTGTCTGAGGACGCGATTTTGCAATATAATCTGCATATAATGTAAGCTACAGAAAGTTGCCTAATCTTACTGGTTAAGGAGTAGTATTTCGTGAAACCACAACCAGTTTCATAAAACCAGTCATTGGACGTAACAATACTAAATTGCTACCCACCAACTCTACTCTACCAAGGTCTAACTGCAATACTTCTACATCACGCGTGGAGATCAAATGGTTCAAATGCATCCCGCAGTTAAACAGGTGTTGGAGTCAGACACCCGTCTGCCACTCCAAACTTGGTCTGCAAGTAACGCAGCGCCTTACCGTGATCAATCAATGGTAATAAGAACTACAGCAAGGTTCACTTACCTGTTATAAATTTTACCATCACGGATCACCTGTGGAATCCCAACCAACGTTGTGTGTATTGTGAGGTGTGTTTTGTTTTTGTACTGTGATTAGTGTTTTATGGCCGGTCCTCGCACAGCCGATCGCGGCGCTGAACTGCTCCCAGCGTCCACCAGCAATCTCCACGATGTCGCACGTGCTCACCACCTTACTATTTTAGCGTCCCAAAACGTAATTATGTCGGAAACCCTTCCGTTTACAGTCCGCACCCACGGATTGGTATTTTTTTCACTATTTTAATTGGCCCAACAATATCTATACCCTTAGATAACCTTAATGCTCGTTCGCACAAAAAATATGAAATGAATGATATGACCAATGACATATATGATAATCAATGACATTTCAACTAAACTAAAATGGCGGAATGAAAAATATTGGGCTGGACCTTGGCCCTTTTAGACCAAACAACAGGAAAAAAACGTTTATCAGACTCTGAAGTGAAAGCTTCTGATGCACTGGGATTAACGCTAGAATGAAGAAGATTGTTATTAATCAACCTCGTCTCCAGTCTTCGTAGCTAAAACTTGTAGCAACTGCATCAGGCCACAGAATAAATAATAGTACTACGATCAGCGGGTCTAAAAAGGCCACATTGAGCGATTCTGCTACAAACGAATAAATTATGAATTTTCAGTAGATCTTAATAGATTTCTATAAAATCCGTAAGATGGTCACTCATACGAACAGAATCACCATAATCTGTTTACTAAGCAGATTTCATATAATTAAGAGAACGGGACGCGATCATGGTAGGCAATCAAAAGGATGTTAGTACTATACCATGATCGCGTTTATTCTCGTTCTATTAATAATATATCATGGAACGCGAGAATTTAAAAGTTAGTTAAGCAGATTCTAATTTTGTATAAATATCACCGCAAGACAAAATATTATTGTAATAAGATTTCAGTAAAGTGGACCGTTTTAGACCTGCAGTACACTGATCCAGATAACTACAGTGAGGCAAGTAAAACTCGTAGTACCCCTGGAATGAATCTGACAGCTGACAGCGCAATGTAAAGCCTACAAATGTATCGACATTAACAACTGGTATAAAGCAAGGGTTTACGGATGTGTTCTTTGTGAATAACCGCGCGATGGAAACAAAACAAAAGATAAAAATACTTCGATATTATGTTTGTACTTGTAAATATTTATTTTGTTTATGATTAGCTGTGTTACCGACTTTGTCTGCGTGAACGAATTATTTTTATGCGGTATACTAATTCTTTTTCGAAGTCTAAGTGACGCCTTATAACATCAGCTATATCTACAGTAAAAATAACATCAAAATTGGCCTTGCCACTTCTTAGATTACCCATCACAAATAGGTAAAAAGACAGAAAGGAAGATATATTTTTTATTGCATGATTTCATTAAAAAATATCATTTTTACGTTACGAATATTGTCCGAAGCAAACGCAATGTCACACATCGAAATAAAACTAATTTTAAAGCTTAGTCATAAGTAACCAAGCAGAGTAAAGAGCAAGGTTAAGCAATAAAAATCAGGTCATTCTTAAGATGGGGGACCATTCCTTACAGATTGAATCAGCTACTGTGCCTCGCAGAGGTAGTTAAGCCATTGGTGTCGATTCCAATAAAAACTTCGTAACCGATAGTTGCGGCGCTGAAAACAAAACTTTGACATCGACGGTGGTTTCTAGAAGTCAGATGGCAGTCGCTTCACAAAAAATATTGAAATTTTGGCATTTTATACTCAACTGAGTTGGGGTGGCTGTGTATTTAATAGTACATTACTACAGAGGCCGGGAAGAAAGGGGTTCCCGGCCGAAGACATATAGACGGCCGAGCGAAGCTCACGTGTATAGTACTGTTTCGTCTATTTTAGCTTGATTTTAACAGTAGATAAACATTTACATTTATGTTCATTATCATGTTACTTAAAAAAAGTATAAAGGCACGTTTCTGAACGAAGAGAACACTTGTCATTGTTAGAAATGTCAATTTGTTGCAACTAAATTAAATATTAATATTTCAATGTTTATATGTATAGTTAAGAAAACAATTGATAATAATGTGTTATTAGTTATGTTAATGTGGATTTTTTATGTAAATAAAACTGCTCTAAGTACATACCAAGTCGTTTATTGCTTTTTTATACGCATAGTGGCAGAGTGTCGATGCCTTTGCCAAAAATGTATGTGGAATCGAAATTAAGAAAGAGGACTTTGCCGGCCTTAGGCCTGCAAGGTTTGTATGAAATTCCATTACCGGCCTCTGGTCCTAGCCACCCCTGAAACGTCATACTTCGCAGCCTATTAAGAGGAACGTAATGTCAATATTTCATTGCATGTTTGAGAAAAAATAATTTTCTCGCCACTGATTCCAATTTCAAAATCGAATCACCACTGATCCACCAGCGAGATCACCGCTCGGCTATACTCGGCCGCGCTCGAGCGTGTTCGGCTCAGCGAGGGATTACGCTGTGATTGCTGCAACCATTTTGTTTATCGTAGCTATTATTGGCGCGTTGATTGCGACGCCATTTATCACTGTGATATAAAAAATTGATCGAATTTGTATTATCTGCTCCTTTAGCTGCATTCGTTCAAGTTTATAGGTAGTACAAAATACCGCAGCCATAATAACCTCGTGTCGTGTTCCCGGCGGTGAGAAGGGTAGCCAGAGCTCCCTGGGGAGTTCTTGTACTATCAGTGGGAAAACCTGCTTTATCTTTCTACACTCTCGAGACTCTCTGTTCTTACAGGTTCGGAGGTACGAGTGTGACTCCCCTGTTGTTGCACACGTCCATAGGCCACGGTAACCACTTCCCATCAGGTGGACCGTGTGCTTGTTTGCCACCTAAGTGGTATTAAAAATAGTACCTACATTAAATATGCAATTTACCTATTGCACCACTAATTAAATTTTATAAATTATTAAATGCAAGTCATATTCTACGATTATTTCATTTTCATTTCAACCTGGCAGGTAGGTACTTACTAATGCATTAATTAAAATGTGAACGCGGCCGCTACGCAGGAGGTGCGGGTTCGATCCCCGCTCAGTGCAAATATTTGTATGCATGAATATGTATATTTGCATTGGTCTGGGTGTTTCTATGTATAATTAATAAAATAAAATGTATCTTAGTATATTTATCCGCAAATTAAGCATTCTGCAGCCGATTGAACAAAAAAAAAAGACTGTTTATACTGGAGATTGATGACACTTAGTGGAATCTACTAAACATATTGAATAATGCCTTAAAATGTTTTATAACCTTTGATAATGCCGTGAGGTGAAACCGGTCAGGTTAAAAATAAAAATAAAATAAAGTGTGGTAAAGTACAAGTGACTTCATTATTCAAAAAAAAAAGATTTTATCTAAAGTAATTTACTTGAGAGTATTTAATACAATAAAATAATTAAAAATAAAAGATTCGAACAACGTTCGATGTAAGATACGAAGAGGTCTCCCCTTTGGATAATGCGACGGCGCGATGGCTGTCACGTGCCGCGATGTCAGCAACTCGTGAGTCCCACGGCTGATGCAATTGTTAAGCAGAAGTGAGGTAAATGTATGATCAGCAATTGCTCAACTGCGCTATGGTATAACACGCATTTTAAATTCCATAACACAAGCTAGTTAAGCTACGCTTACCATGGATCTAGATAGCGTTGTGTGAAATGTTGTAGAGTAATTATTTATTGTATTTATTTATTTGGATGTACCAATATTTCATTGTAGTCGTAAATATTCTATTTCAAATCTTAGTTAAACGTTTGTCAAATAAAATTACAATATCACGAATAATAGTTGATGTGATAGCAGGCACTAACAGCGCAATACAATAAATTTCGAGTCGGACGTTCAATGTAAAATGCGAGAAATATTTGCGTACGCGTCGCTATAGATCAACTAGACACCGCGGGAGGGCGCCACTACGAGATTACAAACAGAAGTACTACTGCGTGATGTCATTAGGTCTTTTTCAATTTGGATTCGACATTTTATGAGTTTTTTAAAGATTTTGGGACATATCCCATTAAAAGATTTTTTAAAGAATATAAGCAACTGAAATTATCGAAATTACTAGTATTCCCTCTAGCCCTTCCAACTAAGCTAAATTGCTTGTGCACGTTACATATGGGTTCACGTCGATAGTACAATGGCCAGGATTCGAACCTATGACCTTTCGAACGTAAGGCCGACTCCTAAACCACTAAGCTATCTACGCTTCGAGTAGTTTTTCGAGAATATAAAAATTTAGTTGTAAGCAGTGTCTATTACCTGTAACTAAAGGGTCTATGCTTGAGTGTCACTGATCTCTTTGATCCTAAAGATGCAACATGAGTATTTACACTAATACCTGTGCAAATACTGTACTAACAATACATAACCACTCCTACTGGCTCCGGCGGGGAGATCCGTGGGTATTATGCGCATGAGGTATAGAGCCCTAAAATTATAATGATGAGTGAGTTTTTTGACAAAGATTGTTCGCATTTAACCTACTGCGCGAACTTGCACTATGTCGATTGGCGTCTAACTGCCATTGTTGCGCCAACTCGTCACCCACACACACACACATACACACAAATTGGATGAGCATTGAACAAGTTTGGCACCCCATACAGTGTGAACCAAATTTAGTATGTGGAAATGTGGTCTAAAGTACCACATTGAAATAAAAGGCAAATAACATTCACAAGTTCCTTAGTGGTTCTAGTCATAAACATATAATTGTTTTAGCGTTGTTTCTTATTACTTACAAGGCTCTCCATTTTATTCAATAGAATCATGAATGTTTGGGATTTGACGTAAATGACAGTCGTTAACGCATGTCAAATACGTCAAATCCTATACATTCGTCATTCTATTCCATCAAACGCCTGCTAGCGAATTGCCACTTGTCTAGAGGAGATCGTCAACTAACCCCGTGAAGGAATCCGTCCCTCAATTAGTGTACCGGCTTGTAGGTGATGTTGACTAGGCCTTAAAGGTTTTAGTAGCTTATCTTGCAATATATATAATAAAGAAAACGGGAATTAACGCGATCATAGCATAGGTACTTATATACCTTTGATTGCCTGACGTTTCTTGTCTTCTGTAATAGGTTCTTAATCTACCCGCACATTTTCAATATTTTCTTTTCGCCATGTACCGTCACATACCACACTCACAGTGTCCCTATTATGTAAGCAAACTGTCCGGAGTCTATCCGACTGCGCAGAAAATCCAGGTAGCATGTTTTTTATCACTGGACTCCATGTTGCAGAATGTTTAAAGCTAATTTCCCGATTGAAATATTTGTGTTTCTTTATTTCAATCGCTTCACGTACAGCTTTTGAATAAAAGTGACGTTCCTTGGAGAGGACTTGCGTATGATGGAATTAATTTAACGTTATCTATATAATATAAATCATGAAACGCGACAATTTATTAGTAAGCATATCTTGCATGGTTTCTATCACAGAAATATAGACGGCCATACGCAGTATTCACCTGTATACCGCTCGTGGCCGTTTTTTTCTCTGTGAATAAATACTCACAATCGAAAAAAATACCTTAATTTTTTAAATTTACTTCTTCATTTTTATTATACAGTTGGAAATAGCACATTATAGTATATTCATTTTATTTTTAACGATGTTATTACAAGTTAGTCTGAACAATACTGATTAAGCATTCGAAAGTTCCTGTATATAGGACAGGAATTAAATAAAAAGTTGCCACGTGTTTCCCGTTCACATGGCTGTTCTACCCTAATACATTTCTGTGGTTTCTATGGTCTATCGTGCTGGTTCCAACACTTATGTATGGTAGTGAATGTTGGGTATGGCAGAAGAAGCACGAAAGTAAGATTAATGCTGCGGAAATGAGAAGTCTAAGAAGTATAGCTAGAGTGACTTTGGTAGATAAAGTGAGGAACAGTGTGATAAGGGAACATTGTGGTGTGGAAGAAGATGTAGTGACAAAGATAGAGAAAGGGATGCTTAGATGGTTCGGACACTTAGAAAGGATGAGTGAAAGTAGATTGACGAAACAGATTTATGAGGCGAAAGTGAATGGGCGAGTCGGTAGGGGGCGACCTAGGCGAACGTTCTTTGATCAAATCAAAGACGTCTTGAGTAAAGGTCAGGTCAAAAGTACCCAGAACTGACGCGCTTGTATGAAAACGCTTATGAAAGTAGGAGAAGCGAAAAAGGTGTGTCAGGATCATAGCAAGTGGAAAGAAGTGGTCTCTGCCTACGCCGATGGGAAAAAGGCGTGACCTTATGTATGTATGTATGTACTAGCTTTTGCTAGCGGCTCCGCCCGCGTGTATGTTAAATTGTAGCCTCTGTGTTATTCTAATGTATAAGCTATATTATTGTAAAGTTTCATTACAATACATACATACATACATATAATCACGCCTTTATCTCCGGAGGGTTAGGCAGAGGTGAATTAACACCCACATTTCACAAATCTGTACTCGGTCCCACGTAATAGGGGGTGAGCCTATTGCCGTATTCCGGGCACTATTGTTGACTCGAGCCATGCATCTGAGGCTGAGTCTGGGCTGTACCTATCTGTCTGATGTTGAAGTTAATCAGCCCTATCCCTTAGTCGCCTTGTACGACACCACATGGGAAGAGAAGGGGTGGCCCAAATTCTACTCTGCCGTTTACGTGAAAGAATAACAAACTTCCATTCATCCATACTTACAAAATTTCGCGTTTATCATATTAGTAGGATAATGAATTACAATGGACCTCATAACTTTAGACATTACAGTAGAAAGCACTAACGTACTAAACCAAAAATACTCCTATATTAATTTTAAAAAAGCACCCCCAGGGCTACACATCTTACTCTACATCCAACTTCTGACGGGGCCAAGTTCGATCCAAAGAGGCTTAAGTTCTCCTGGGTAAACAACTTTGTGTTAATAATTTATCAGATTATATTTAAGCAACAAAAAGCAACAGCTTCATGTTTACGGTTTTGTAAAAAAAATAAAACATTTCAGCCTCATTATGATAAGGAAAATAAGAGGAATTATAATTTTTCATCGGACGTGTTTTCCTTAAGCATGAAATGTTTGATAAATGTGAGAGTAGATGTATATGTATAAACTAAACAATCTCTATATATGTCTCTTCTTGTCTATTCTCTCCCTCCTAATACACACATCATTTGCTTACCAGCGGGGTCCAAATACTATTGTAATAAGTAAGTTTTAAGTGAATAAATAAAAATAAATAATGTGTCTGTAATAAGTGTCACTCCATCGCGTCGTAAAAACCGTTACTACTTTGGACGTCATATGGTAAAAAAAATATCAGACATGAAGGAGTTGGATTGTATAATAAATTACCCAAACAAGTCAAGGAATCTGCATCGGTACCTATTTTTAAGAATAGATTGCGAACATATTTACTGGATATAACTATTTGACTAACCTACTTATTATTTCAGACTCGAGTGTTTTTTGTTTGTTTTAATCTGATTTGTTAATGAGTGATGATGGCTTCAGATATGTACTACCTACTAACGAATTAGTTATAATACCTACTAACATTAATTCTATCCTGGTTATAGTTGAATGCCGTATTCGAACATTTTGTTAGATGTAATTAATATAACAAGTTTCTCTTTTAAGTGTACAATGTATAGTTCTTTGAGAAATAAAAAATCTTTAAACCGACTTTGGTACAAGTTGAGATATATTTAGATCCCAAGACATGTACACATTAATAGTTTAAGGAACAACACTGTCATTAGCTTACAAATAACGCACATTTCGCACCGTTTTTTTACGATACAATTTAGTATCAGTCAGTGGGTCAAAGTATGTATCTATCTGGAATAAACATTATAATCTATTTAAGGATATGCCGCAGCTTTTGCAAATACAAATTTATCAATGATTTCTTTATTAAATGGTAGTAGGATTCAGTGGTGGCGATTAGAAATCCACATTTTGTTCCCAATCGCCACCTGTGAGGGCGGTTGGGAATAAATGTTATATTTTGTGCCAACAACCAGTGCATGTAGTTTTAATGGTGGCCGTTGCAAATAAGCCCATTTCTTTTTCAGTTCACTCGTGGAAATCGAAATTATTTTTGTCCTAGATTTTCTTTATTTAAAAATTGGCGTGAGGCCTGCATGAGGCCCCAGAAATTGCTCGTGAAGGAGACAGCAGAGCGGGCGCGGCGCAGCAAGCGAGAGAGACTCGCGGACTCGCTCGGCTTCGGAGGAACGTAAAAAAAGGCCCCAGAAATCCGAGGCTAAGCCATTTTCACTTGTAAGCCGATACAACTGAAAAAAAGTTACCATATGTCAATAAGGAAGAGTTGGAGAGTGGTCTCTGGAATTGGCGGTCTTTAGATGCAACTTTTATAAAGACTGAGAGCCCGTGAACACCAAAACTTCGTCATTTTATAAAAGCTGAAAGTTTTCAGCGCTTGCTCCCAAAACAGGTAAAAACGATAGTCCAATACGAAGTTTGGGTCATAGTGGCTTTGGCAGGTACACGGTACTGAAGTTTTGAAAACAGAAAATTCAAGTATTTTCGTCAAATAATAAACTGTGATTTTTAGGTATTACCTTCACAATATTATTAGAAATGCATGCTTCATATACACAGACACTTTAAAAATAACTCATATTCATAGTCACACATACACTAATCAGCTCATTTGTCGATTAAGACATACTCGTATTTATCAATGATTAATTATAAATTTTAAAATTTACGGGCTTAGTTCATTATGAACAGTAAGATGTCCTAAAAACAAATAAAAAAGATTTCACCAAGTTCCAATTTTGTAACTAAAATAATGTTCCAATTCATGAACAGTCACAGACAAGTTTCCTTAGCACTTTTTCTGATTTATGTTAGCTTCCCTATAATAAATTTAAAGCAAGGAGTTATAGCGAATGTGCATGGCATGCATTTCAAGTTAAAAAGTTCTCGTGCACCTCCCCGCGGCGATAATTGCTTTATGGAAATATTGTTGTTGGTGCGAAATGCCGCACGCCGCGGGATAACTGGCTGGGTACTGCTAGGGCTGTCTAAGGCTTGTTTTCTTTCTATAATTTTATTTGAGAGACCAAAAGCTACAATTACAGCAAAATACACATTTAAAAATACGTGAATGATAACCAAAATAAAATGTAATTAAAAAAAATACGTGACAGACAGTCGCCTCGCCAGTCGTCGGCGGCCGGTGGGATCCGAGGAGATTTACGCACTATAAAAAAGTCCTATACTTGCTTTATTAACTATTTAATTTGAAATTAATACTCTAACAGTATCAATTTGTGGTTCTTCAAGAGTGTTACTCCCTGGTATTGCATACATCCATAGGTCACGATAACCACACTCCATCAGGTAGGCCGTGGTTTTCTGCCGCTTACGTGGCAATTTTTTTTTAAACGATTCGCTAAGAGGCAACCCTAAGCGATAGCAATAGTAACGGGGTACCAGCGGGTAGCGAGGGGCGAGTAGTGCTTGTGTCGATGTGTGCCAAACTGCTGTGGACTGGATTTACTTCACACGCGCTATATAAACGAATACATTATATTTTGTTCTTCAAGATCTATATTATGATAATCTATGTATACTCCTTTAACTCGCCTATGTGGCTGGACAGACCTGGGAATTGAAATTAGCACTCGTTATTGCTAAAGTTGCCTAAGACCTAAAAATAAAAATTTAAAAAAAATAATTAAAGGACACGAGGTGCAATCGACACAATTTAACTAGCTAATGTTATGGAATCTAAAATGATGATAAACATACTTAGATACATTTTTGTAAACATATACATATTATTTATTTTTTTATGCCACTTAGGTGGCAGACAAGCACACGGCCCACCTGATGGGAAGTGGTTACCTTGGCCTATGGATGTTTGCAACACCAGGGGCGTCGCAATCGTGCTACCGACCCTGTAGATACCTTCTAATACCCTTCTTGAAGAACCCCATATTGTAGTCGCTTGGGAAAACCACGGCAGGAAGTTCATTCCACAACCTGAGCGTGCGTGGGATGAAGTTCCTTTCAAAACGCACGGTGCGCACCATTTCCGGTCGCAGTGTGTTAGGATTAATTCCCTGCCTATGGCGAGTGGTGCGATGATAGAATGCAGCGGTGGGCATCATGTCAAACAATTCATCTGAGCACAAACCATTGTATAGACGATAGAACACACACAGCGAGGCAAAGTCCCTTCTGAGGCTGAGAGGTTCCACATCGCCTGTGAGTATGGGATTGTCGACGAGCCTCAACGACCGTCTTTGCAATGAGTCGAAGGGACCAAGCTGGTATGCAGGCGCTCCGGCAAAAAGGTGACAGCAGTACTCCATGTGAGGCCGAATTTGTGCCTTATACATGGTTCTGGAGTTAACCCTACTATTGAGAAGTTTCGGGTCCGAATACTAGCTACAACACTACGGACGTGAACCAACTCCTAAAACAACAACACTCCTAACTCCTTGCTTAGTTATAAGTAGGAGTAAGTAGGAATATTCCTATTTTGAACAACTAATATTCTTACATATGTAAAGGAAAATCATCTACAAGCCTGTTCCTATAATACCCACGACCTGTACGACCTCAAAACGGGACCATATCACAAAAATACTCGTACGACCTTAATTTAAGTCGTACAAACTATTCATTTCAATTTTATTACTGTCCGAACTAAAGGTGTACCAAATATCTAAACAGTCAACAGGAAGAAAGAGGGGGGTGGGGGGGACGAATGTATTCAGATCATTTTGAGTACTTTGTTCGTCAAGATCGATGTGTGGCCTTAGCACGACTAACGTTCGAATTCGTAACGCAAAAGTATCGAAAGAACAAAGCACTGCGATTGGTCGTCTGCCTACGGTGAACCAATCGTGATGCTCCTTGTAACCACTGGACTAGGCAGATGGACACTCACCGGGTTGCTCAGAGGCTAGCAGAGTACTCTTTCCCAGGGCGCCTTTCTAGAGAGCTAGATGAGTGGGTGCACAGGTAAGTTAGGGCTCCAATGAAAACAACGGGTTATACACAGTGTACACACATATATTTAGAAGGAATAGAACACAGAGCAGATATACAAATAGGAAAATAGATAGACAGACAGATACACAGAGCTAAGACATACACATAAGAATGTAGTTAGGCAGGCACAGGAAACAGAAATATAGGCAGAAGAACACACACAGTAGGCGCATGAATTACAGTACAGTCTAAACAATAAACATAGTGCGGCTACAAAATAAGTACAGTGGCAGGTGTACTGGCCTTTGGGTTGCGCTGTGGAGAGCAGGGGACGGTCGCGGAAAACCCACTACCCTACTGCTGCCAGCGGCGGATCTCTCGCTGTACACCCAGCTCGTGTTTGCAGCGCACTTGCTTGTGAGATCAAGGTTGTTGCACGAAATCGTGGCGATCTCTGAGGGCTCTCACAGCTCCAACCTAGGTCCCTAAGTGAGACAGACACAAATGAGTTGTGAGAAATTACTGCAGACCCAGAGTGGGTCCTCTTAACAAGCGAAATAAAAACTTACCAGATTATCTGGGAGTAAACTGTCACTTATTGCAATGTGACAGGCTGATGACCAATTGTTAGTCCTCGAAGAACAGAGATTACCTTAGACACAGAGTGACGTTACGAATATTATGTTACATCCTTTCTTTCAATACGTTTACGTTACAAATTCGAATATTGCCGTGGGCACTGATGCTGACTGTAGCTAGCCAAGTTGTTGGGTCAGTACCAGACTATATAACCACTGTTATTAGCATAGGTACTCTGAGCTTGCTTCGTAATATCTATCATTCAACCCGTCTCTTTGTGTTCCCGGCGGTGAGTAGGGTAGTCAGGACCCACTGGAGAGTTTTTGTGCTGTCAGTTGGAAGACCAGGCTTGTTCTGCTTTGTCTTTTACACTGACGGTACAGAAATACTCTGTTCTTGCAGGGTTTGCAGCACGAGTGTGACTCCCCTGGTGTTGCACACGTCCATAGGTTGTGTGCCTGTCTGCCACCTGAGAGGTATAGAAAAATGACCCGTTCGATCTCTCCTACCGGTGGTAGAAATTTGTTGGCACACATTTGTCTCAAATTTCGGCTTGGTGTGTACCACCAAGCACGATTGTGAAAAACCCTCCATAGTAATCCAATCTCGGTTGGATTACGATCAGACGTCAGCAAGTGCAAAGGCGGGCAGGGAGGATTGTGGTCGCAGCACTAATGGGACCGGTGGGTATCACGCGGTTCGGCGACGACAATCCTCTTTTGATGAGGCCGTCAAGCTGAGTTGCCACCATCGTAAATATAGTACATATGGTAACCCTGTTTTCTGAGATTTTACCTTCAGTTTACCATCAGGCGAGGTGAAGTCTAATTGACGCGTCCTATTTATATAAAATTAAAAAACCTATCAGAAAAACACCTGTCCGACCTTATAAGACATATTTCATATGTCGAAACTTTAAAATCGTACTAGTTCCTAGCCAAATTGTGGAGTAAGTAACAGAATATACAATCACTATCATTAGCATACTTCGAGCTTGCTAAGTAATAGCTATCATTCAAATTCAACCAGGCTCTATGTAATCCAGCGGCCGGAGTTAACACCACACTCGTCGGTAACTCGGCAGTGTCCGACATGTTCCATTCATTGTTACAGGTAGGAAGCATAGTGTGGTTTTATTACATGCGTCTGGGAGAGTTTAAACTGTTTCGACTTATTATCTTTGTTACAAAAACTAAATAGATAGCTTTTGTTTCAACTCGTCTAATAGAATTACTATTGTTGTGGAGTTTGTGGTGCTTCACCCAGCTGATGATCGTGTGACTTCGGTTTTGCGGTTGTGAGTTTGTACCTTCCACTAGGATGAGAACAGGGTTCGTAGGAATCAATGAAGATTTTATTACAATAGTTGAAATATGTACTGTATTTCTTATTAATAGATTTACAAATATATAATTAATGACAGACGTAATGCACTGTGTGTGCTCGAAAGGATTGTGAATCGTTCGGCCGCCGCCGTCCGCGCGCCGCGCTCCGCTGCTTTCATCCCCGCCGCCGCGCCGTCCCGCCAAGTTTACGCCTTCGCGCCGCCAGGTGGTGTTACTCGTTAACATGCTCCCGGCTTTTGGAAGCATCAGGTTCCAAAGAGGCTTTCTGTGGATCAAAAAGCGGACATATTTTGGGGTAGGAACGCCGAATAGTTCCTGCTGCCGTCTTAATTGTCGCCACACGTGAGATGCCATCCTTGCCAGTGAACGTCTCCAGTACTCGTCCTAGTTGCCATTTCAGTGGTGGTAAATGGTCCTCCTTAATTAAAACCAGGTTGCCAGGAACGAGTGTATCCTGGTTGAGCTGCCACTTCGTTCTCTTCTGTAGTTCTGAAAGGTATTCAGTTGACCAGCGATGCCAGAAGTTCTGCCTCATCTGTTCTACGCGATCATATCGTGGAAGGCGCTGCGAAGCTGTAGTCGTCAAGTCGTGGCTGGCAGGTGCAGTGAGCGGCCGGCCAATCAAGAAATGAGCGGGAGTCAAGGGAAGCAGGTCGCTTGGTTCTGTGGACATGGGGGAAATAGGACGGGAGTTGAGGACGGCCTCAATTTGAGCTAACACCGTACTCAACTCCTCATATGTTAAATGCGCATTCCCCACGATACGACATAGGTGAAACTTGCAAGACTTAACCCCCGCCCCCCATAGACCACCAAAATGAGGCGAATATGGCGGAATAAATGTGAATTCTATCAAGTTATCTACTGTGAAATTCAAAATATCTGATTTATTTGACTCTAAAAATTTTGAAAATTCCTTTAAAGCTCCGACAAATGTCTTACCATTATCTGAGTAGATTTGCAACGGTTTGCCGCGTCGAGAGATAAATCGTTTGAGCGCCAGTAAATATGCATCAGTGGTGAGGTTTGTGACCAATTCCAAATGTATTGCACGCGTTGTGAAGCACACGAATAAACATATGTAACACTTAACTAACTTCGCGCCCCTACCCACGCGATTTAACATAAAAATTGGCCCAGCATAGTCAACACCACAACGTATAAATGGATACCCTGGCTCCAACCGCTCACTAGGTAAGTTTCCCATCTGTATGGTCAATGGCTTAGCTCGAATACGCTTACATTTCAAACAGTTATGCACTACTTGTTTAGCCAAATTGCGACCTCTAATAGGCCACCAAGATTCACGTATTGTAGCCAATAACAATTGAGGTCCAGCGTGTAATAAGACCGTATTGTGATGGTATTCAAATATAAGGCGAGTAAATGTGTGTCGACCACACAATAACAAAGGATGTTTTTTATCGTAGGTAAATGAGTCAGATTGCGATAATCGACCTCCTACTCTAATAAGATTATGTTCATCCAAAAATATATTCAAACTAGAAATGCTTTAAATTATCATA
The DNA here is from genome assembly GCA_949126895.1 of Eilema caniola. Taxonomy (NCBI): domain Eukaryota; kingdom Metazoa; phylum Arthropoda; class Insecta; order Lepidoptera; family Erebidae; genus Eilema; species Eilema caniola. The sequence continues at coordinate 14,624,463 of OX421488.1, forward strand.
AATATCTGTAAAGGATTGCTGCTGTGCTATTCGCGTTAAAGTTCTAACAGAATTATTTAATTCGTCCACAGACAAACAGCCTGTCCGACGCTGTGTATATTGTGATTTTTGTATACGACTGTTATGTATGAACCGAATAATGTAAGCCATAACGCGACGCAAACGATTGAAACATGAAAAGCGTTCAAATAAAGAAAATTCTGAGCTTATCTGAATTAACGCAGAGGTTTTAATAGATTTTAACTCCGGTAATTCATCATAACTAATGTCATAACAACGAACAACTTGTTCCCATTCTGTGTTAGGGGTTTGCAAAAATGCAGGCCCGTGCCACCACAAATCACACGACTTTAGAATATCTAAGTGCATTCCGCGCGACACTAAGTCAGCTGGGTTGTGTTTACCAGCGATATGAAACCACGGTTTATCGCCTGTCAGCTCATTTATTTCGATTACACGATTCTGTACAAATGGTTTCAGTAAATTAGGTGACATCTTAAGCCATCCTAAAACCACAGTTGAGTCTGACCAGAAATAAACATTATCAAACGTTAATCGTAATGAATGTGTTATCTTTGAATACAATTTCGCACCTACTAACGCACCACATAATTCTAAGCGCGGAACGGAAACCGGTTTCACTGGAGCTACCTTACTCTTTGCGCACAACAAGTGGACGTTTATTGATGTGAATGTATAGCTTCGTATATAGGCGCAGGCTCCGTAGCCAGATAACGCGGCATCCGACATAATATGCAACTCAATTTTGTGTGTATTATTTCCTATTACATGACGTGGGATGCGTATATCTGACAGATTATGTAATTTGTTAATAAAATGTTGCCATTCTACTAATATTAATTTAGGAACCGGATCATCCCAGCCTATTTTGGATAACCATAGCTTTTGTAAAATTATTTTAGCGATAACAATAGTTGGTGTAATCAAACCCAAAGGGTCGTATGTCTGCGCGATGACTGAAAGAATGTTACGTTTAGTGGCCTGCGTTACATTCTGATCATGTATAGTATCAAAGTGTAACTCATCTGATGAATAGAACCATCCCATACCTAACGTTTTAGTGTTACAGTTTTCACCCAATGATAATTCCTTAGAGGGACACTGCAACTCAGATTGTGACACTGATGAGTTAAATACCCACTTCCTAAGAGGAAAACAAGCTGATTCTAAGACTTTAGAGACACCGTTACATATTTCTATTAACGTTTGCATATTATCATGTCCCGTGACCAAGTCATCAGCGTAAAAATCGTCATTAATAACTTGTGCAATGACGTCATCCTTACATTCTAACGCGAGTTGTCTCAAACACCTAATACTAAGATAAGGTGCGGACGCGGTACCATACGTTACCGTGTTAAGCTGAAATACACCGAGAGGATCAGATGGATCTTCTCTCCAAAGAATTAATTGTAGATTTCTTTGATTAGGGGCCACTAATATTTGGCGATAGAATTTCTCAATGTCGGCGCATGCAACGTATTTAAATTGCCGGAATCGAAGTAAAATTCCGAACAAGTCATTTTGTAACGCAGGGCCTATGTGCTGAATATCATTTAATGATTTACCTGACGTTGACTTTGCACTTGCATCGAATACTACCCTAAGCCTAGTGGTGGAACTGTGTTCTCGGTAAACACCGTGATGAGGCAAAATATAATATGGAGAATCATATTCAAAAATGCGACTCATGTGTCCCAAGCTTAAATATTCATTCATGAAATCGTTATACATTTTTCTATACGTTGGCGAACCTTTAATTAGTTTTCGTTCGAGTGCTAGAAACCGGTTTTGAGCCATAGAAAAGGTGTCGTGTAACCCATCAGCTGACTCACTTAAAGGAATGCGTACAGAAAAACGGCCCTTATCATCACGTAAAGTAGTTTCCTTGAATAAATTTTCGCATGCGTGTTCTTCCTTCGTGAATTTATTGGAATTTATTATTATTTCTTCAAGTTCCCAAAAACGTTTCAGATCAGACTCTAGTGTTTGTGTAAGGTTACATTGAATTTGCTTAGCGTGTGAATTAGGTTTGTGAACAATACCCGATATGATCCACCCAAGTTGTGTGTTCTGTAAGTACGGACCATTAGGTAATCTAACCAGACCTTCAGACAACAGGTCCCAGAATCTGTCTGCCCCTATGAGTAAATGAATTTCACTAGGAGAACAGAAATCAGGATCGGCTAGTTGAATATAGTCGGGTATTTCAATGTAATTTTTAACATTTAATTTTGGTAATTGTGATGTAATGCAAGACAAAACTATACAATTAAAGCGTGTGTGATATGAAGTAGTTTTAGATCGCATTTCAATGTGACATGATTGTGTGGATTGTGAGATAGTATTACCTACTCCTCTTACTTGTACAGTGGACTGTATCAATGGAATGTTAAGTTTTTTGCATAGTGATTCGGATATAAAACAGTGTTGACTCCCGTTATCTAAGAGCACTCGAGTTGTGTGAAATACGTTATGTTCGTCCGCCACTTCCACCAATGCAGTTGACAATAATACAGGTTGCGTATAATAATGTGTGTTGCTATTATTGTTAACCTTAGAGGATGTGTGTGATTTGTGAGAGGCGGAGTGATGTGTGTGTGTGGCACTTGTACTGGGACCGGGCTGAGAAGCAACTTGTGTGACGTGTGCCTGTGCAACAGCTGATGAGGTACAAGTGTCTACAGATTCGTTGTGAATTAAAGTGTTATGCTTTTTATTACATTGCTTGCATGGTCCGTACCAACACTCGTTGACTACGTGACCTGTGCGTAAACAGTTACAACATAACCCTTTCTCTTCAATTATTTTTAATTTATCCTTAAGAGACAAACTAAGAAAACCCTCACATGAGTATATAGGGTGATTAGAACCGCACATGTTACATTTGTAACGTGAATTGGATGATTTTTTACTCTCTTTGTGTGTTGTGAGGTAGCTGTGTGATTTTGTCAGCAATGATTGTTTGGGTTTAGTATTGTGAGTGTGAGTGTCTGTTTGTTTGACTTGAGAGGGCTTAACCGTTTCTAGAAAATCAGCTCGATCTTTAAGAAATTTCATTAAATCTGATAATAACAATTTTGTATCCGTTGAAGTATTCATGAAACTACTTTTGTGAAGCTCCCATTCACGCTCAGTTGATGAATCTAATTTTGATACTATAATATAGATAACTAATGTATCCCAGGTTTCAGTGGGTTCACCTAATGTCTTTAATGCACGAATGTTTCTCAAAACGGTGTCTATTAATTTTCGTATTTGAGTAGCCGATTCTTTACTCATTGCTTGTGCAGAGAATAAAGCTTTAACGTGGTTATTAACAAGCAAACGATTGTTATTATACCTATTCTCTAAAAGACTCCAAGCAACTAAATAATTATCGCAAGAAAATTCTAGTGCCTTAATTACTTGTAGTGCATTACCGGTCAATATTGAGCGTAAGTAGTGGAACTTCTGAATACTATCAAGATTGTCACTATTGTGAATGATAGACATGTAAGTATCGCGAAATTCAAGCCACTGGTCATAGCTACCATCGAACTTCGGCAATGAAATTGTGGGTAATTTGATACCGTTCGGAACGCGACTTTGAGTTTTGACGTTCTGAGCACAATTATTATCTTTTAAAATACATTTACACTTGGCCACAATAGCATAAAACTGATTCTCAAACGATTCTCTCTCTTTCAACTCGTTTTCTATCTGACTAGAGCAAACAATCAAATCTAGCTCGTCCTGAATTATAGAAAATTGTTCAAATAGCGATTTAAATCTATCAAGACGCTCCTGTAACTCAGTTATAAGAGCTTCTGTTCTTTGCAAATCATCTAAATTTTGTACATATTTCGTGAACAATGTGAGTTTACCCTTAACACAACCCCGTTTTTTGACTAAATCGCGAATAATATCATCGTTACTTTCTATATCTACAAGAGAATGCTTCTTTTTCGTCATTTTGGTGATGTATGAGAGAAAAGAATCAAGTACTTACAGTTTGAAGGGCGGTGTGAATATGTCGGTACCTGACAAATGCACAAAAAACGATATTAGCTCAGGATTAGGAAGGAAAAATCGTTGATTGACCTGACCGTCGCTGCAGATGATGCTCCAGATGATCGCCAGATGAATCCGCGCTCGTAGGACCAAATGTTGTGGAGTTTGTGGTGCTTCACCCAGCTGATGATCGTGTGACTTCGGTTTTGCGGTTGTGAGTTTGTACCTTCCACTAGGATGAGAACAGGGTTCGTAGGAATCAATGAAGATTTTATTACAATAGTTGAAATATGTACTGTATTTCTTATTAATAGATTTACAAATATATAATTAATGACAGACGTAATGCACTGTGTGTGCTCGAAAGGATTGTGAATCGTTCGGCCGCCGCCGTCCGCGCGCCGCGCTCCGCTGCTTTCATCCCCGCCGCCGCGCCGTCCCGCCAAGTTTACGCCTTCGCGCCGCCAGGTGGTGTTACTCGTTAACAACTATGTTTTGGTTAGATATATTAATTTAATAGTTTTTAGACTCGAGCTGATGATAACTTGATAGGTTAGGTTCTAACCTAATTGTCCGGGGCTCCGCTCGTGTGGATGTCATCGCGAGTGTTTGTATATCTTTAGAACCTTCAGTACCCAATCGATTACGATCAAACAAACGTAGATAAGATTTAAGTCAACCTTACAAACAAAAAACTGCATCTAAATTCGTACCGTGTTTTTTTACCGCTTTCACGGATAAACAGACAAACAGAAAAGAATTTAAAAAAAAATCGCGTCCAGTATCGTAAATGCATCTATGTTCTATTTTAAATGTCTCCAAAGCACAAATACAACGATCGGACTGACGACCTGGAAAAGGTGGCTTGGATAGATTGGCGGAAGGCGGGGGATCGGAAGACATGGCGCACATTGAAGGAAGTCTATGTCCAGCTGTGGACAACTACGCTGTTTTAATCTCTTACTGGGGTGCAGGAATTAAAAACTTAACAATTAAAAGTCGCACTGCTTGTAGTTTATTCCAAGGACCAAAGTATATATATAAAAGTGAAAGCCTAACACAACAAAAATGCATCGCATTGCACCTAGATAGGTTACTCTTGCAAAAGTATCAGGCGCTGCAACATGCCCCCGCGCGTTGGAAGCTTGGCTTTCAACTAGAATCTGTTGAAATTGGCAGCGGACAAATCTTGCTGAAGGCTCTTCGCACGATCCCTGACGAAGTCTTCAAATCTGCCACACGAGCGATTCCATCGGCACCCGGATGTACAGAGATCACTCTTCCCATCTTCCATTTTAAGGGTGGCATGTTATCCTCCCGTACCACTACCAGAGAATCTAACTTTAAACCGTCCTTACAGGAACGCCATTTCATTCTCTGTTGTAATTCTGTAACATATTCTTTACTCCATCTGAGCCAAAAATGTTGACGAAGTTGAGCTATGCGTTGGAAGCGGTTCAAATGGCTGTATGAGTGATCATGGTAGTTTCGCTGTGGCAAGGACGTGAGTGGTCGCCCGATGAGAAAATGTCCGGGGGTTAACGGTGTCATATCCGCAGGATCAGACGATAGTGGCGTGAGTGGCCGCGAGTTCAAAATAGCTTCTATTTGAATGAGTGTCGTGTTAAGATCCTCATAGCTCAAATTGCAATTGCCCAGCACTCTGATTAGATGATACTTAGTGGACTTCACGCCTGCCTCCCAGAGACCACCGAAATGCGGTGCATATGCCGGAATGAAATGAAAGTTGATACCTTCATGCGCAGCCTTTTGACCTAACTCATTGCAAGATGACTTTAAGAAGTTGGATAAATCGTTGTATGCGCCCAGGAATGAGGTACCATTATCAGAAAATATGTCTATCGGTTTACCCCTACGTGATACAAATCTGTATAAAGCCGACAAATAACTGTTGCTCGTCAAATCTCCCACCAACTCCAAATGGATAGCTTTAGTTGTAAAGCAAATAAAAATGGCTATGTACACTTTTACTAACCGGCAACCACGACCTTGGCGACTAGCACATGCAATGGGGCCAGCATAATCAACACCCACTGTCTCAAACGGGTGACCTGGAGTGAGACGCTGCCTCGGCAAGTTACCCATTAGAGGGGCCTCAACTTTACCCTTCATACGTGTGCAGAGAATGCATTTATGATAACATGCCCTTGCCAAATTACGACCTCCTATAGGCCAAAAGGTTTCCCTTATCGTCGCAAGTAACAATTGCGGTCCGGCGTGAAACAACTTCTTGTGTTCAAAGTTAAACAATAATTTTGTGAAGATATGAGTGGACTGTATTACGATTGGATGTTTCTTTTCATAAGAAAAGTCCGACTGGTCAAGACGACCTCCAACCCGCATAATATTATGCCCATCTAAGAAAACGTTAAATTTCAGCAAAGGGCTCCTCTTAGGTAATGGTTGTTTTTCCACTAATAGCTTGTATTCTGGAAATGATTCGTCTTGACACTTCCGAATAATAACATTCAAGGAATTTCTGAGTTCCTCATCACTCAAAAATTGAGTGTCTACAGATTGCCTTTTGCATAATCGAACAAACCGTAAAGCATACGCGACGGCACGGACAAGCCTTGAATAATTAGAAAAACGTGTAAAATCAATGAAATTGTCGTCATGATTGTTAAAACCAGTAACAGTAACTAACGAAACATCAGAGCGAGTTTCTGGTAATACCTCGGCATTTTTTAGCAGCAACGGCCAATTTGATGGGTCCTTCCTTAAAAAATCGGGACCAGACCACCACATATCTAATTTCGTTATGATACTGATATCTACGCCACGCGATATGAAGTCTGCCGGGTTTGAATCAGTGGAAACGTGTCTCCAGCTGCAATTACCTGTCAACTCTAAAATCTCAGCTACCCTATTCCTTACAAAGGGTGAAAGTCTTGAAGGCAACATTTGCATCCAACCCAGAACTATTGTGGAATCAGTCCAGAAATAAACGTTGTCGACTTTGAGTCGAAGAGACTGTGTCACTTTTTGACACAGGCGAGCACCAACTAAGGCACCACATAACTCCAGCCTGGGGATTGTTGTGGGTTTGATGGGAGCCACACGACTTTTAGCGATGAGTAATCTGACTAAAACACCGTTATCATTGGCGCTACGGGTATACACGCAAGCACCATAGGCGCGTTCGGACGCGTCACTGAATATGTGAATCTCAATATTTTCATATGAATCGCAGATGACTCTACGTGGAACACGGACATTATTTAGCAATGACCAAGCTTGAACAAGGCTATTCCAACGAACTTCTATGTCTGAAGTTAACGGTTCATCCCAAGAAGACTTGTTAATCCAAAGTTGTTGTAACAACATTTTCATAGGTATCACCACCGGAGACAAAAGACCCAACGGATCGAAGATCTGAGCAATGACAGAAAGTATGTCCCGCTTACTACAGCATTTAGAGATCGAAGAGCTTATAGGAAAACAGAGTTCATCCTGATTTGCATGCCAACCAAGTCCCAACAACTTGTCAGGTTCATTTGATCCTATGTTCAAATCGAGAGGTGACATGTTATCGTCAGAAACTACCTCAGTTTTATTGGATTTCCACTTCCGAAGGGGGAAGCAGGCGGAGGCGAAGACATTAGTAACATCATTGCGGATGGATATAACTTCATGCAAGTCATCACCACCGGTTAACAAATCGTCGACGTACGTGTCATGTTCAATGATCTCCGCTATCCTATCATCCTTGCAATCGAGAGCTAGTTGCTTAATGCATCTTGTAGCCAGAAATGGAGCACTGGCGGTACCGTACGTGACGGTATTTAGTTTATAAACCTTGACAGGCTGTCGAACATCATGGCGCCAGAGAATGCGTTGCAAGTGTCTATCCAAAGGATGCACGACGATCTGTCTGTACATCTTCTCAACATCAGCGGCAAGCACATACCTATGCTGTCTAAATCTGAGCAAGATGGACAGAAGATCATCCTGCACAGTCGGACCGACCATTTGAATATTGTTGAAAGAGATGCCCGACGTTGATGGACAACTAGCATTAAACACCACACGGAGTTTCGTGGTGGCGCTGCTCTCGCGAAGAACTCCATGATGTGGAATAAAATAGCCTTGACTGTTCAAATCGCCTTGTGATTCAGACATATGACCAAGCAATTCATACTCTGACATAAAGTCATAGTACAATTTACCTAAGTTAGGTTTATTGCTCAGTCTTCGCTCTAATGATGACAAGCAGTGTGATGCCCTTTGACATGAATCACCCAAAACTTCAGGGATTTGTTTGAGTGGAATGCGAACGCAAAAGCGACCGTCATCAAGGCGAGACACATTTTGAACAAAATGCTCTTCACACTGTTTTTCCTCGGGAGAATAATGTGACGACGTAGAGGTAACTTCTTCAAGTTGCCAAAACCGCTTTAAATCGGTTCGGATATCGTCCATTTGAGGATCAGTACTAGCGATGAAGTTAGTGTAATTGCATTTTATGTGACGTGAAAGTGAGGACATAACATAATGGCTGTGGATTGGGCCTGAAACAATCCACCCTAACTTTGTTTCACAAAGTACAGGTTTACCTTCACCTAATTTAATTTTTTGGGACCCTAACAAATCCCAAAACAAATCAGCTCCAATTAATAAGTCCACCTCAGCGGGTGTGAAAAATGTAGGATCGGCCAGGCATAAATGTGAAGGGATTTTAAGTTTGGACAAATGTACTTCTTGTCCCGGTACGTTGTTAGTAATTGACGGCAAAACAAAACAATTAAGAGTAGCGGAAAAACAATCATTCAATGATTTCAAATTCACCCTACAAGTTTTGCCTACGTACGAAACCGCATTATTAATACCCAGAACTGAACGATCTACCTCATTTGTTGGAAGCTTTAATTGACTGCATAATTTTGAAGTTATCAGACATGATGTACTACCGCTGTCCAAGACGGCACGAGCGACATGTTCGTTACCCTCACGGTCAGACAATTTAATAAGTGCGGTTGACAATAAAACATCATTCAGTATATTTTCGGATGCTGTGACCTTGGCAGATAAGGTTTTAGACTCAGGAGTAGAAAACGGAGTGGATGAACCCGAAGATCCACTCTCTGACGCCAATTTACCATCATTACCTTGAGAATTTGTAGCAGGTTTAGTTTCACTAACATGAACAAGGGTGTTGTGTTTTCGTTTACAGATTTTGCAACCTGGTTTTTTACAATGATTAGAATAATGACCTATTTTGAAACAATTATAACACACCTTAAAGGTTGGAATTAATTGCAATCGAGCGGTATTGCTTAAAGCAAGAAACTGTGGACAAGTGGCCAAACTGTGATCCCCCTTACATTTGGGACAAGTTCTAGGGTTAGACTGAGCACTAGTATTTTTAGATTCATCACTGTGCACAGACACCATGGCCTTTACCCCACGATTTGGTTTGTTGGTAGAAGCGCTTTGATTATTATCATTATGCGACAGTTCCAATGTTTCCAACAAACCAGCGCGGTTTCTAAGAAATATAAGAAACTTATCGAAAGCTTGACCTTCTGTTTCTTCGCGGCCCTTATATTCCTCCCATCCACGATAAGTTTTCTGATCCAGCTTATGTGTCACAATGTAGATCAACAAAGTGTCCCATTGGTTAGTAGGTTCACCTAACGCTTTTAATGCTCGCAAATTTTTATTCAGTGTATCTATCAAGTTTTTAATAGCTGAAGATGACTCTTTGGTGAGTTTTTCAATGTTAAACAGAGCCGAAACATGATTCTGAACTAAAAGACGTTTATTGTCAAACCTCTCACACAATAGCTTCCATGCCACCTTGTAGTTACTCGCAGAGAACTCCACAGACTCAATTACAACAGAAGCAGACCCTTCAAGAGATGAACGTAAGTAGTGGAACTTATTGATCTCGTCTATCTCCTCGACATTATGGATCAGGCTAGTAAAAGTGTCACGAAAACCTAACCAAGTTTCGTATTTACCGTTGAACTTAGGGATTTGAATGGTGGGTAATTTGACAAGGTTATGATTTTTATGGGAGTTACTAGCTACACCTACACTTTTAGTACTTTCAGACTCAGTTTTAAAAAAATCAGTTATGATACTCTCAGCTTGAGCTATAGTTTTATAATACAGAGACTCGAAATCGGATCGCTCGGCATACTGTTGCTTAGTATCTTCAACTGCACACTCAATTTGTAATTGTACTTCATCATATTGCTCATACAACTGTTCCATTTTCTTACCACGTATTTGCAGTTCTTTAATACTAGCCCCATCAATATTTTCCACTTGCAATGAGTTTAGGTGGTTTATAAACATAGTTAACCTGCCCTTGAAGCTGGCTCGCTTCTTGATCAAATCCTTGATCAACTCCTTTTCTTCGGACATTTTGTTGCTGGGAGGCAAGCGTTAGCCACCTAGAATTTATACAAACAAAATTAATGAACAGGTTTCTATACTTAATTACTATGTACAAAACAATCAGTAAGTTTCTCACAAGGTATTTGTAAATAAAAACTGTTTAAACAAGTAGTTGCCTGCAGCTAGTTTTTTGTAACATAAGCAAATATATAGGTAGGTACATAAAAACTGGTAGTTCAGTAATGATGTGCTTATAAGTGATAATTTTTCAGTGTGCAAGAAATACTGTACATATAAGTATACAAACTGAAACTGAAACTGAATGCCTAATCAATGGCTTGAATAATTTGTACTTGATAACCAATTTATTTAAATTTGGAAACTTGAGGCTGCAATTTGGATAAATCATTCAATTATGTAGACAAGTATCTATTTATTTAGTGCCGTGTACAGATATTATTCTACAAACCAAGTAGTGTTGAAATGCAAATTAATTCCTAATTAAATACTTCACTGCACTATTTATTAATGTGATTAAACGAACAACGTACGAATACAGATAATATTATTGCTGTGTTAATGGATACACAGAATAAGTGTCGTTTATTCACTATGCAATGATGTACCTATGTACTAGCAAAGAAACAAAAAGGCACATCACATGTGCTAGGTTTTCGTACTGACCTTAAAACTGCAATTATTCACTATTAGGTTACCTGAGAGAGTGTTGGGTATAAATTAATAGTAAAATATACGATAAATAGTCCGTATGTACACCACAGCCACTTCTTTGATGTCACTAAATACCGGCGCAATAACCTCCAAATTGTTTTCAAACTTGATAAGACTTTTTCCTTGTAAATTCCTTTGAGATTCTTCAGGATAACAATCTGCGGTTCCACCTCAATATCCTGGCTCGATATGGACCATGTTTTAATCTCTTACTGGGGTGCAGGAATTAAAAACTTAACAATTAAAAGTCGCACTGCTTGTAGTTTATTCCAAGGACCAAAGTATATATATAAAAGTGAAAGCCTAACACAACAAAAATGCATCGCATTGCACCTAGATAGGTTACTCTTGCAAAAGTATCAGGCGCTGCAACATACGCCCACTTTTTAATCATGTAATAGTATAACTAGATGCAATTTTCTTCTAAATACAAAGATGAGGTTGGTCCATTGGGGCTGGACCAACCTCACCTACAATGGGGTGCTGGTCGGATAACCTCCACGTGGGCTTCTTCGTTTCTTCTCCCTCTGGACCGTGGTCCTGGGGAGCGGAAGCGAGGGGGCTGGTGCACCCTGGACTGCGGCTGACAGACTCCGACTCCAAGGAGCAGGAGCTCTGCTAGTCGTTGACCAATAACCCGGCAAGCCCTTTTGAGGGCTAGTTGACCCCATTGCACGAGGGGGTCGTGGGATGGCGGGCCTGCAAGGCCCGCGAGGAGGAGTCCAAAGCGTCGCTCCCGGTGCCCCTCTGCTCTCAGAGGAGACAGGGGAGAGACATTGGGATCCCTAGGGTCCAGGGACGGGTCGGCCCACTGCTCGCGCGGGGGTTGACAGGCATTCGTGCCACCGTCGGAGTTGGGGGGGTTGGCTGCCCTCCCGCGTCACGTAGCCTCCGGGTGATCTTCAACGACCCGAGTGCTAGCCACACTCGGGAAGTCGTGATCTCGGAGAACGTGGGGCTTGCCTTAATTGGTCGGCCCGCGACAAGGAAAAGTATTTAAAACCCGACAGCGAAGTCGCTTAAAACCTGTGGATACCTGGGGACCTCCACAGTATGTACCCCGCTCCCCGGAATGAACGTCACCCGGGGAGTGTAATCCTTTCGTTTCTACTCGTGGGATAAGTTCAAAGATGCCAAATTTAAAACCAAACCCAAAAAAAAACGTAGAGGAGTGCAGTGAGAAGGCGATGGAGATCGAGACGGAGGTCGCGAGACCTCTCGGCTCTCTCACCGAGGCGAGGGTGGTGTTAGATCGCTTAGATCTAACGTCCATTGCGAGCACAAGCCCTGGGAGTTCGCGGTCGTCTTCCCCTGGAAGGCTATCGCGGAAGCGAATTTCAGAGGCGGAGACCGCGGATGCAACTAAGAAGCCCCGCGGTCGCCGAACAACAACGGGGGAGTACGCCGGCTTGGCGCAAGCCAAAGCCGATCTCAAGGCGGCCTCTGAGCGAGAGATCGAGCTCCAAGCCTTAAAGGAGCTGGCCGATGATCTACAGCGGCAGCGGCAGAGGGACGCGGTTGCCTGCACAAGGGAGACCCGGAGCCCGACGCCGGGGTCCAGCCGACAGCCCCAAGCGGGAGAGGCATCGGCAGCCCCAGAGTCGCTCAGTGCGGAGCAGCTCAGCGGCGGAATTGAAGCAGCGGTGGGGATGGTGCAAACCATCGCCACCAAAAGCTCTAATTTGAAGGGGCAATACGTGCGGGACTTGAGGCTCGCGTGCTCCACCATTATGGAGAACGTCCGCGTGCTCCGGTCCCGCACGGAGTCTGAGGAGGTGGCCAAGCTCCAGGCCGAGCTGGCCGCCGTCCGGGCGGAAATGCGGGCCTGGCAGCAGCAGGCGCAGTCTGCGCCGGCCCCGATGAGCCGCGATGAGATCGGGTTTATGATCGACGCGCGGCTCGCGGGGATTGCGGACCGGCTGTTGCCCGAGACCCGCATCCGCCCACCTCTTGAGGCGGACAAGCGAGCCGCGGCTCGGTCACCGGAGCGGCCCACATCCGAGCTCCCACCTCTTCCTCCGTCACCTCCCTCCGTCTCTGCCCACGGGCCGGCCGGCCCTAATGGGCCTGGGGGGGGAGAAGAAGGGGAAGAGGAAGGTGAAGAGGAAGACGGCCGCAGCCAAAGAGGCTGAAGCTGCCCGCCGGACCGCAACGACGTCCTCATCGGCGCCCCCTCCTGCCCCTGCCCCTGCCACATGGAGCCAGGTGGCGGCGCGGCCAAAAGTGGCGAAGCCAGCACCAGCTCGACCAGCAGCTGCCCCGACCACCGCCGTCCCAGCGGCGCCAGCCAGGAAGCGTAAGCGTGGTGCCCGGAAGTCGCGCAAGCTGCGCGCCCCGCAAACAGCAGCAATTACCATCACGCTGCTGCCGGGCGCGCAGGAGAAGGGCATCACCTACGGGGACGTCTTATCCAAGGCCGAAGGGGTCATTGACCTGAAGGCCTTGGGGATAGACGGCCTCCGGATGCGCCCGGCGTCAACCGGTGCTCGAATTTTGGAGGTGGCAGGCGAGGACCGAGCCCAAAAGGCTGACGTCCTTGCCGCCAAATTAAGGCAGGTGCTGGAGGAGGCTCGAGTCGCCAGGCCAGAGAGGTGCGTGGAGCTGCGCATCTCTGGCTTGAGCGACACGGCCACTAAACAGGCGGTGGCGGCGTCACTGGCGGCTGAGGGGGGCTGCTCTGCCGAGGCCATAAAGGTGGGCGACATCCATCGCCCACCTGGCCGTCAGGGCACCGCCTGGCTGCGGTGCCCTATCGAAGCGGCCAGAAAGCTTACGGATGGCCGTCGTGTACTCGTCGGGTGGTCAGTGGTCAGGCTGACCACACTGGAGCCGAGACCGGCGCGGTGCTTCCGCTGTCTGGAGCCGGGGCACTTCGGGGTAAATTGCACTGCGGGAGTTGACCGCAGTGCACTCTGCTTCCGATGCGGGCAGGCAGGCCATAAGTCGGCCACCTGCTCCGCGGAGCCCAGGTGCCCCGTCTGTGCGGCGGAGGGGGTGGCGTCCGGTCACCGACTGGGATCCGGCGAGTGCAGGGCCGCCTTCCGTAGGCAGGCTGCACCAAGAAAAGGCGGAGCTGCAGGCACAACAGCCCCCGCCCAGCAGCAAAATGAGGAGGAAATGGATACCGCCCAACAATAATGGCTCACCATATCTCCATCCTGCAGGCCAACGTCAACCACTGCGTCGCGGCCCAGGACCTTCTGGCCCAATCCATGGCGCAGTGGCAGACGACAGTGGCAATAGTCGCCGATCCGTACCACGTTCGTGACAGCCCAAATTGGGCTGGCGACCTGTGCGGCTTGGTGGCTATCGTCGCCCAGCGATCTGCCCCACCCTTCGACAGAGTGCGGAGGGGCCGCGAGTGCGTACTCGTCGTTCTGGGCGGCGCTGCAGTGATTGGGGTGTACTGTCCCCCTAGCAGAAGTCTCGCCCAATTTGAGCAGTTGCTCTTGGAGGTCGGGGCTCTGCTGGCGGAAGTGCGCCCCACCCCGGCTGTGGTGGCCGGGGATTTCAACGCTCACTCTCGGGCGTGGGGATCTCCGGCGACCGACACTCGGGGGGAGCTGTTGGTTGAGTGGGCGGTGTCCCAAGGCTTGGTGCTGCTGAACCAAGGGGCGGTTCAAACCTGTGTGCGGCCCCAGGGGAGCTCGATTGTCGATTTGTCGTTCGCCAGTTCTGACCTGGCGCGACGAATCGACAACTGGCGGGTAGTCGAGGGGGTGGAGACCGCGTCGGATCATCGGTACATCCGGTTCAACGTCGTCCCCGCCGCCTCGTCGGCTCGTGTGGAACTGAACCGCCCCTTGGTGGGGGAGGGTCCGCGGTGGCGACTAGGAACCCTGGACAGGGAGCTGGCCAAAGAGGCGGCTATCGTCGAGCGATGGGCTGCTCATGAGAGCGGCCTGGACGTGGACGCGAGATGCGAGAGGCTCGCAGGAGCGCTAACTCGCGTCTGCGATGCGGCGATGCAGAGGGCGAGGCCTGTCCCGCCCCGGAAGCAGGTGTACTGGTGGCGTCCCCACCTAGCCGGGCTGCGTACCGCAAGCTACGCAGCCCAGAGGCAGTACACCCGCAGTCGAAGGCGGGCCGTGAGAGACCTCGCCCGAGAAGAGCAGCTGCACGCCGCGTACAGGGCCGCTCGTGAGGCCCTTAGCTCGGCGATTAAAGCCGCCAAGGAGGAGTCCTGGAGGGAGCGGCTCGAGAGTCTCGACCGATCACCAGAACGCTCGAGTCCAACCTTCTGGACCGAGTGGTCAGTTCCCTCTTCCCTGCGAGGGAAGAGTGGGTCCCACCGCGGATGGCAGCACCAAGCCGGGTGCCGGCAGACGAAGAGGCGATACCTCCCGTGTCCGAGGCCGAATTAGGGGTTGCGATCCTGGCACTCAAGTCCAGGAATCGTGCCCCGGGCTCGGACGGCATCCCTGGGAAGGTTATTGCCACCGTCATGCCGGCACTAGAGGGAGAGACGCTGTCCCTCATGTCGGAGTGTTTGGCGTCGGGGAGGGTCCCGCGACGATGGAAGACCGGCAAGCTCGTGCTTCTAAAGAAGCACGGGCGCCCAACCGAGTCGCCGTCGGCCTACCGCCCCATCGTTCTGCTCGACGAGATGTGCAAGCTGTTTGAGCGGGTGCTTGCTGCGCGTCTCGTCGGTCACCTTGAGGGGGCGGGGCCCAATTTAAGTGATGGCCAGTTCGGCTTCCGTCGCGGGAGGTCGACTCTCGACGCCATATCCCGGCTGAGGGACAGCGTTGATGAAGCGGTCGCCGGGGGTGGGGTGTTGTTGGCTGTATCGCTGGATATAGCCAACGCCTTCAACACCCTCCCCTGGGAGACCATTGCGGAGGCGCTGAGGTATCACAATGTGCCGTGGTACCTCAGGCGCGTCCTTGCGGACTACTTCGTGGACCGGGTCATCATCTACCCGGCCCAAAACGGAGTGGTCCGCCGAAATATGCGGTGTGGCGTTCCACAGGGGTCGGTCCTAGGGCCGCTCCTGTGGAACATAGGTTATGATTGGGTCCTGCGCGGTGCTTATCTTCGGGGAGTCGGTGTACTTTGTTACGCCGACGACACCCTGGTTACCGCGCGGGCCCCCACGTTCCGCGATGCCGCCGTTCTGGCTACGGCGGGCGTCGCGCATGTCGTGCGCCGCATCGGGGCGCTCGGGTTGAGGGTGGCCCTCGAAAAGTCCGAGGCCCTGTTCTTCCATGGGCCTCGGCGGGCGCCGCCTCGAGACCAGACTATAGTGGTGGGTGGCACCTCCATCACTGTCGGGAGCAGCCTGAAGTATCTCGGGCTCACTCTCGACAGTCGGTGGAGGTTCGCAGAGCATTTCCAGCGGCTGGCACCGAAGTTGCTAGCATTTGCTGGAATGCTCTCGCGTTTGCTGCCCAACAGCGGAGGACCGGGGTCTGCCTGCCGCCGTCTCTACGACGGAGTAGTGCGTTCCAAGGCGCTCTACGGGGCGCCCATCTGGGCGGAAGCCCTCTGCCCAGCAAATGTTGCGCTGCTGCGGCGACCGCAGCGCGCCATCGCGCAGAGGGCTGCACGAGCGTACCACACCGTGTCTTATGAGGCGGCGTGCCTGATTGCGGGCAGTATCCCCTGGGATCTCGAGGCCGGCGTCCTGAAGAGGGTCTATGAGGAGGGCGCCCTGATGCGGCGCGTTGCGGGTGGTAGGCCTGCTCCGGAAGAGATCGATCGCTGGAGACAGGAGGCGCGCGACGATCTCTTCCGGAAGTGGGCCGAAAGGTTGGACACGACACGTAGCAGTGCGCTGCTCGTGGGGGCCGTTCGGCCCGTCCTGCGTGAATGGGTGGAGAGGGGTCATGGGGCTCCAACGTACCACCTCACTCAACTTCTCACAGGTCATGGCTGCTTCGCCAAGTACCTGTGGGAGGTGGTGGGCGTGGAATCGGAGCCCCGGTGCCGAAACTGCACTAGCGGCGACCCCGACACGGCACATCACACCCTGGCCGTGTGTGAGGCGTGGGACGGACAACGGACGGCCCTCACGAGCACACTAGGTGCTAACCTTTCGCTGTCGGCCGTAGTTCCAGCTATGGCCGGCAGCGAACAATGTTGGGCCGCCGTCGCCTCGTTTGCCAGCGAGGTGATGGCGGCAAAGAGAGAGGCGCTGCGGGAACGGGAGCGAGCTGGGCTCACTCTTCCGCCCCGCAGGCCGCCGGCGAGGGGACGCCGGCGAGCACAATTCGCCCGCGTCCCCGAATGAGAGTGGCCACGGGCGGCGGGTCGGGGGACCCGCTGCCCTTATGCTGATGTGGCGGAATGCGCCCCTCCGTGTTCCTGGGGCGCATTCTTAAGAGGAGGACAGGTCCCACCTTCTCGGCCCGATGGCCGGGATGGTGGGCCTCGAGAGGAGGGCCCGCTAAATAGGGCGGGCGTCCCCAGCCGAGTCGCGGTGAGCATTCTATCCCGCGGCTCGGATTGGGCGAAGGAGGAACACCGTGGTGGTTTAGTGGGTAGTCAGGCCTCGGCCAGGAGTCCCACACAAAGCGAGCCCCCTGCCCCCGCGGGGGGTGAGCGAAGTGCGTAAATGCATTCCACCACGTAAAAAAAAAAAAAAAAAAAACCTCACCTACAATAGCTTGGCATGCTGTAACTAGCGTGTCTGAATAATACGTGCATTACTCTATTGCACAGCTATTTTAATAATGCAAGAACCTCATGTCTGAGCCATAGATTTAGGGAAAGCTAGGTAAGCAAAGTCCATCCCAGTGTGTCGCCAAACTGTTGCAGAACATAAGCTTGCCGCACCTCATCGTGTTCGTATCATAGTCTTGCCGATTGATAAGCAACATCGTTCAATCAAATTCACATATTGTAGTCCCAATGTGCGCCATAATACCTGGTCTTCGGCCTTTTGTATCCGGTTTATACCAGTTTTTCAGGTCGTCAGTTGATCTAGCTAAGGAGCGTTACACCTTCCGTTTAGCTGATCCGTAGTCCCATGCGGTCAAGGCCACATCTGCTCTCCAGCAGATATGAACAACCCGCTGTTATTTCAGCTTGCTCTGCGAACTATATCGGCAGCTTAAAAATATTGAACATAAAGATGAATGACAAGAGACTTTATTATAACTCGTGTTACTATGTAGTAACTATTTGGCTTGCATGATGTTGTAGTATTAACTTGAAGCCTGGGGTCCGCTTTACCTGTCTTACTGTGGATTTGGCAAAAATCCGCAGTCAGAGTGGACATTCGGTATCTAGCATACACTAAATCTATGGTTTGTTGTACTGAGGCAACGTATGTCCTGACATTGTGCACTTTTATCCTTGAAAAATTTAACAGCCGAGGGACATTCAACACAAGCAAAGCCATGAAACTTCTGCAGTTAAAAGAAACGATGCCATCTTAATGGCCCACAGAAGTTTGAAATAATCTCGTTTAAACTCTCTAATAGTTTCGTAAAATCTTTTAGTTTTTTCTTTTACAAAGGTCTTTTTTTAAATATGATTTCATTTTGTGGTTCGTAATGAGATTTTCTCTATAGTTGTATTTCAGATGAAAAGAAAATTGTAGACCATTTTACGTGAAGAGGTCGAAAAATCTTATTTTTTTGTAAGTTGATTTACAATGTAACTATTGTTATTTATTTTATAAACTTATACCTATATATTCCCAAAGGAGTAGACATAGGTGTATTTTATACATATTTATACTTACATATTTAAATGGCTTTTTTGCCCACCCTAGGCGTGAAGTATACAGAAAACGCATAAGGTGTAAGGAATAAACATAGCAAAATCGCGATTGCACCTTATCCGTGTCGCGTCTTTTCCAAGCCCATTCGTCACCTTATAACTTTACAGAACATAAGCTCATGTACTAGCGCCAACCGCTATGTTACCAGCGGTGGGATTTATCGATGTAACTTTAAAAAACACTGCACAAGTACGTCTACTTAGTACTTGCAATTAGTCTCGACGATAAAATTGAAAACCGCCAACAATTTTACAACTCTGGCTTTAAGGGTGAAATTCGCTCTAAGACAGAAGAAATCAAATCGACCGAGATGAATTCAAAAGAGTTAACTTCTTCTTCATCCTAGCGTTAATTCCAGTTTCATCCAAAGCTTTCAACTTGAAATCTGGGGTCTACTTTACCAGTTTAATTGCGGATTATGCTGAACTTTGATATTTTCCTTGAAGCGACTGGCATCTGACCTCTCCAGCCCAAAGGCGATATCGAAGCATTGCAGTTAGAACAGTTGTTGAACTTTTAAGAGCTATAACTAACTACCTTTAATGTTTTCGTATGGCATCTGGGAATAACGGCTTAATGTGATCTCCGAGGCATGACCAGACTAATGCAAATACCGATATTTACACATACAAATATTACCACTGAGCGGGGATCGAACCCGCGCCTCCAGCCGCCGCTACGCCACAGAAGCTGTCACAATAAAAAAACATTAACTGATAACTGAATGAAATTTTGAAGCATTTACTATGCTAACTTTTCAAATCGATTAAGATAGGAAAAAGTGAATGCTCATGTGGCACTCGAACCCACGATCTATCTCTCAGTGGTTAGAGCATTCCCCCTGCAAGGGAAAGATCGTGGGTTCGAGTCCCACCTGAGCATTCACTTTTTCCTATCTTAATCGATTAACTAATAACGTTGTAATGTTTTGTTGAACGGTATATTACTAATGAAACTCAACCTTATACATTAAAATCTCACGTATTGTCTTCTTCCTACAGTCACGAGTCCTTAAAACGGGGTGTGAAAACGAAGGCCGTCAAGCTGAGTGCCACCATTGTTAACATGTTACGTGTCTGTAATAGTGACCCTCTTTCCTTAGACTTTGCCTTCAGCTTTCCGTCAGGCGAGGTGAAGTCAAATTGACGTGTCCTAAACAAAAAAAGAAATCAGGATTCTACATTCAAAACAGCAATACCAACATGATAAGCAACGTTAATAATAAACTGAACTTAACATATAGCCAACATCACGATTCACATTCATTTCTGCCGGGGCCGTCGTCCCGGGCGTGGTGTATGCAATCAACGCGACACGTGTTGTGTCGACACGCCGACAACTACCGTTGTTCGGCGGGGCAATAGTCACCGTACAGAATACAGACATATGGGGTAGTGACGATTTTGAATCCAAATCAAACTGAATTGAGGAATTTGGTTCGATATAGTATTGGTATGATTAGGTTTGGAAGGTAATAGCGGGGATTTCCAGCACGTACATAAAATATAACAAAGGTCTCCCGTCTCATATAAAAGTTTGCAACAACATTTTTTTATATAGGACATGTGGATCTCATCATCCTCCCCACCTAAGCTTAAGGAAAAATTAGAGCACGAGGAGAGAACATGAGGTAGTAGGAATATATAATATGAAGTTCATTCGTGTTGAAGAAAGTAGTATTCTTAAAAACAATATCTTCTCCATACCTTCACGCCGATGTTAAGTTACAAAATATTATTTCCCACCTTAAATTCATACCAGCGAAACAAACCCTACTACTTACCAATTCTACTTTTATCGGGAGGTTCTCAATTTGCAGCAAATTCTTTTATTACACAGCCAACTTGTATGGGAAATACGTTTATATTGCGTAGATGTATCTTAGCCTGTTTTTCGAGTTTATTTGTAAGGTATAAAGAAAAAGAAATCTAAGGTATAAAAATTTCAACAACAACGATCTGCATGACCTTAAAATACTACATACTAACATACAAAGTTTTAATTGTAACTTCAATGGTTTGGTAGCACTCTTGAATAGACTTTCTTATTTACCTGACATGTAATACTAACAGAATGCTGGCTTAGTAAGTGTAAGTGTTCCCGTCCTTAATGGATTCCAGTCCCATGAGACAAATTATTATAAAAATCAAAATGATGGTGTAGTTGTATATCTTAGGGATCATCTCAGTGTTGTGATAGAGATGCCAACACTTGACGATGCGAGCTGTATTGTAATCAAATTTCCTAATAAGGCAGCCCTCGTTTGTGTGTACCGTTGTCCATCATACATCATACATAAAGACTTGAGTCGGTTCCTTAACAGTCTTGATAGTATCCTTGGGTCACTTTCTCAATTTAAAACTGTTGCTGTGATAGGAGACATTAACATAAACATTGCACCGGACAGCAGAGATCCCTGTCTGGATGAATATTTAGATCTTACAGCGTCACATGCCATTCTCCCTGCCTACATATTTCCGACCACGTTATTGAAGTGCTTCGATCATGTGATGTTACGTTCCCAAGCTACTGCTACTGCACTGGTACTTGATGCTCCAATTATAGACCATTTGTCCATTGACCTGGCTTGTAAAATTAAGTAAATTACTCTTCATTTTATAAGCAGGTATCTGGTTCTGTAGATACCCCGGCAGCGTTAAAATCTGTAAAGCATGCTCCTCTCACCTCAATGGCACTGTATAACGAGAGCGGTACAGAGTTGGAAAATTTTATTCTTAGTCTCAAGGATCAAAGCACCGCTGGACGGGATGGCATAACTGCTGCTGTAGTTAAGGCCACTAGACATGTCATAATTCCAGTGCTTGTTAAAGTTATTAACGTATGGTTTTTAATGGATATTGTGCCTCACGTATTGAAAACTGTGGTTGTGCATCCGATCTATAAATCGGGTACCAGAGACAGTGTTTCTGATCTCTCATCTAAATGATGCTATTATTGATAACTTTGAAAACAGGCGTAAAACAATAGGTATCTTTCTGGATCTCTCAAAGACCTGCGACACTGTTTCTGTTCCCATTTTACTTTCGACGCTGGAGGACATTTTACCTGGTTGACCGTGAGCAGTACACTAGGGTAGACACCTACTTGAGTAACCGGAGGTCTCTTGCTTTTGGCGTTCCGCAGGGGAGTATCCTAGGGCCTACCCTTTTTCTTATATATGTTAATGAGCTGTGTCGGCTGTCTTTGTCCAACTGCAAGATAATAACATATGCTGATGATACAGCTCTCGTAATTCACGGACGTGACTGGGGGGAGGCCCGTTAAAATGCTGAGCACTGCCTGAGCATTGTCATGAAATGGTTGACCCAAAACCTTTTAACTTTAAACATATCTAAGACCAAATTTGTCTTGTTTTCTACAAATAAGTTAGGCCTCGTGAGTCTGTTGAAGTTCGTGCTCACACATGCTGTAACACTGTCTTTAGCTCGACCTGTAGTTGTTCAAAGATAGTTGGTATCAGGATCATTGAGTACTTGGGAGTACTCATCGATGAACACTTCAAATGGAAAGAACAAATAGATGCCACGGTCACGCGGCATAGAAAATTAACTTAAATTTTTAAGAAACTAAGATCAGTGCTGGATTTAAATACCTTAAAAATAGTCTACTTTGCGCTTGCTCAGTCAGTTTTGGGGTACTGCTTACCGGTCTGGGGGGGAGCTCATAAAACAGATATGTTATGAGCTGAACGCGGTCAACGCTTCGTCCTAAAAGTTCTCACCCGAAAGCCGATACGATTACCAACACCAATTCTTTACTGCTTGTGCCGGGTTCCAACAGTAAGACAGTTGTTTGTAATGCAGGTAGTCCTTCGCAAACAAACACGTTTGATATACAACCCAGATATTCATGATGCCAGGCGCGATGAGCGAGAAAGACTCGCTGACATCGCTGCACGCGCTCGAAGGCGGCTTGTGAGCGCGGGCCTGAGGGTGACGGGTGTAGCCGCCCGTGCGACAATGCGCGCCTCCCCAAACCGGGATTGAGTCGGGGACCACGTGGTCGCCCCCTCCCGAGGAGGGCCAGACCGAGAGGGATGGCCCTGGGTCAGCCGGGGTGCGAGGGATATGTCGCATGACAACCTCACCTTCGGCCTAGCACTACGACCCAGAGACGGCGTGCGGTTTAGTCGTTTCGAGTCCAACATAACCTCCCCCTCCGGCTGGGTGGGTATCCGTGCGGATTTCCCGCACGTAAAAAAAAAGATACATTACTTATTAAATTTCGATACGGATAAATAGCACCATTTAGAAACCGCAATGAATTAATAAACAATATTTACCTATCAAATTCATGACTATAATATATGACGGTACGCAGTATCTGCGGCCGGCTACGAAAATGTACCTTCATTGTTTGACATGAATTTCCTTCAGTGGCAAGGGTAAAGAAGAATGAATGGTATCGAAAAATGATAGTATTATCAGAAGTAAACATAAAATAACACAACTTTAATAAAAAAAACTATCTTTCGTAACATTATAATATTATGTCTCACAATTCCGGCCGTGCATGGAATTCCACTTTGTAACCGTAATTTGATAGACTTTGTCGCCAAAAAATATGCCACTGGCTACAAATTTCTTCCCTTGAACAATACTTCAGACTTCGCCATTTTGTAAAACAGTCAGAGAATGACCATTTTGACGTATTTCGTGTCGAAACTTGTTGACCGTTACCTTGTCGGATTTTTCATCCACTTTGTAATTGTGATTTTTACTGGTAAGTTTGGTTTTTTGTTTATAGAAATATAATATAATAATGATAAACTACAAACGCATTATAAGCTATTAAAATAGTTGATTAAGATAGGGAAAAGTGAATCCTATCTTAATCAATTTGAAAAGTTAGCATAGTAAATGCTTCAAAAATTTCATTCATCTATTAAAATAGTTGTTTTGTGTTTCATTTATTTTTATTATTTTTATTTATTATTTATGTACACTTAAATGGCATTTATACAAACAAGTGAAATATTATGTACAAAGGCGAGCTTAACTCAGATTGAGTTCTCTTCCAGCAAACCTGGGAGTGCACAGAGGAATCGCAATGCAATGAGAGAGGCAAAGTCTTGTGTACATTTGTCAATACTTAATAGTATGAGTAGGCATACAAAAGGTATACCCCTGACAGAAGGCATTACATAAACATACATATATAACCATTATAGACTACATTCACATATATAAAATACTCATGTATACACATAATAAAGACTATATAAATACATACATATAGGCATACATACATATAGGCATACATACATTTACATACATATAAATACACATTATGTCTGTTATTGTTGAGAAAGGTAATAGTCTCTTGTTCGTTTCTTAAAGATAATAGGGGTTAAAGTATGCAATTGCCGTTTCATTGTAATAGGTACTTCGAATTGACATAGAACCTTCATGGTTTGAGATTTTTGAGTGAAACTTTTTCCACATGGTACCTATGTAGTTCTTCATTTAAAAATGTGCAACATTCGATTATCGACTTTCAGTTGTTTTTTTTATTCAGCTTAGACAAGAAAGATGGATACTTCAAAAATTCGAGTGATTTTTGAATACGAGTTCCGACGCGGAACTAACGCGGCAGAAACAGCTCGCAATATCAATGTTGCGTTTGGAGAGGGGACTGCTAATGAACGCACCGTGCGATTTTGGTTTAAACGCTTTCGTGATGGAAACTTTGATTTGAAGAACGAACCACGAGGAAGGCCGTCCACACAGGTGAATAACAATGAATTGAAAGACATGGTGGAAGCCGATCCGAGCCAAACTACCCAGGAATTAGCTGCATGGTTTAACGTTACCTTACCAACAATATTGACTCATTTGCGTCAAATCAATAAAATAAAAAAATGTGAAAAATGAGTACCTCATGATTTGACTGATCTGCAGAAAGAAATGCGTGTTGAAACTTGTGTTGCCTTGTTGAATCGATACAGAAATGAAGGAATATTGGATCGAATTGTGACATGTGATGAAAAGTGGATTCTTTACGATAACCGTAAGCGAAAAATGCAATGGCTGACCCCAGGTGAAACGCCACAACAGTGTCCTAAAGCAAAGCTTACCAATAAAAAGGTAATGGTAACTGTTTGGTGGTCTCAGCATGGTGTTATTCACTATAGCTTTCTACGATCTGGTCAAGCAATAACGGCAGATGTCTACTGTGCCGAACTCCGAACAATGATAGCAAAACTAGCAGTGAAACAGCCCCGACTCATGAATCGATCTTCACCATTATTGCTCCATGATAACGCGAGACCTCATACAGCACGAGAAACCGTTTTAACTCTACAGGAACTGCAATTAGAAACTATCCGTCACCCTCCGTATTCGCCAGACCTTGCTCCAACAGACTACCATTTTTTTCGTGATTTGGACAAATTTCTATGTGATAAAAAGTTTTCTTCTCAGGAGGCAGTACAAAATGCTTTCACACAGTTTGTCGAATCTAGATCACCAGAGTTCTATCGCAAAGGCATAAATGACCTTCCTACTAGATGGCAGCAATGTATAGATAATAATGGTAATTATTTTGATTAAATAAATACGTTAAATTAAAAAAAAAAAACGAATTTCAATTTGTCAGTACAAATCGGCAATTTCATACTTTAACCCCTAATATTTAAAGAAGGGCTATCGCGTATTGAATGAGGAAGAGAATTCCACAACCGCACTGCAGAAACCGTAAAAGAATTGTCATAGTAAGAGGAACTATGGGAGGGAGTTCGAAGTAATAGAGAAGAAAAAGTACGACAGGGTTTACCCCTGGGGACAAGAAACTCAAATCGCTCACGAAGATAAATAGGAGAGTGAGGATTATGAAGAACAGAAAAGAGTATTTTATTAAACTTAATTTACAAGCAATCTTAGGTCGGCGATTGGAGATGCGTTACTTCCATTTTGTTTGGTTACATATAACGTGGAATAAAAATGTTACAAAATGGAAATATAAAGGCGAGTACAAATGCATGCAGGTAGGTGTTTACTTATCGTTTTAGTGGATATATGATGGTATCTTGGAACAATAATTATTTTAGTACAATAATTTTATTGTCGGTTACTTGAGTAAATGTACTTGGGGCTCTTATTATGTTCTTTAAATTAATTAATAATTTACAAAGTGTTGGTATTTTTAGACGCTTTTATTTAACTCGCAATATTCATATTGTAACTTTGCTGAAGTCTTGCAAGTCATTTTTTGACCACTTCTGATTATCCAATTGAGCTGAAGTTTGGCATGCCATGTGACAATATAATATTATGATAACATGGAGCTAATCTGATGCTGGAGGAGGAAGGTAGCTATAGAAACTACTCAATAAAACGACTCAACCACATCGAGTTTGGAATCGTTTGCATGGTATTAACGAGTCTTATTCTCCTGTATGATAGATTTAAAGATGAATAGAGCTGATATTCTTGTGATTGATTAAATTATTTCTTCAGAATTTTATCATTTGATCATACAGGTCATTTGTGCTTAATTGTTTTTTAGTTAGTATTGTTTCTTAAGTATGTTTGATTCAATATTAATATTTATGTAATTGTTATAAAATAATTTTAGATTGAATACCTTAAGGCAGTTTTTACATAGATTGATTTTTTGAGACTGAACTGAATTAAAAGGCTGAATAGAAATAAAAGGCGTTGATTACCAAAATAGCATAGTTTCATTTTCATTTATAAATTACCGTCGTTCATGGTTTATCCCTTCCTATTTCAGTACTGATTTGCAGTATTTTTTTATCAGGGTAAACTAAGCTTTACCTTTTCAATTTTGTTACTGAAGCTTTCCAATTTGTAATTGTCTTATGTTTTACTGTTACCATTTCTTTAAATTTAACTGATTTTGAAAGTGAATACCTTATATTATTTTACTTTACGTAGAATTATAAAAAAGAGTTAATCATAAAAAAATAATTAACATCGTTAGATGGTTGTTATACGATATAAATCGGAAGTTAAGTTGGCAAAATTACCAAATAGTTACAAAATGGTTACATTTTTACAAAATACCAAGAATATATGGCTTATCTTACTTATGCTGTAATATTATTTTAAAGAATATTATATTTATAACCAAATAAACAAAAATATTTCATTAAGAATATAGTATTTTATTTATTAATTTTACTTTTAAAAGTTACAAAGTGGATGTCTAAACCACTCTCGTGTCCAAAGAAAGTATTATTATTTTCCAAACGTGTATATTTATAGGGTACCTGTAGCTATTTTAATACACTGTCAAGAATAGCGAATCATTCTATAAATTTTGTTATGCATTACCAAGTTTTTTTATTCTTTCATTCCATTTTGTAACCTGGACACGTATAAAAAAAATGCCTTACGAACCATCGGAACCAATTAATGATTTTTCAATCATTTTTAAACATTGATTTTTGACTACTCCGCCCATATAATTTGTATTAAATTTTTAAGCATTTTTCATGCTTAATATTCAAATCGAAATAAATCAATTTAATCAATTCAAATCGCCGCAAAGACAGATATAGAAGGAGAAAATTGATTTGGTTAGGTCCCCGACCCAACTTCACCACCACCAGCCTAATCTATCAGACCTGGGTGAATTTTTACGAAAGTTTTTTCTTTAGAGGCTCGAACAACCACTGTTTCCGTTGATTACCTGTCAGGGTTACCTGGTAAAAAATTGAACTTAATTTTTTATCTAGAACCGGCAGATTCGCCAGCGAAAAGCCTAATTTTAGCAGACAGGCTGTATAAGCTATGTGAGGACAAGGGTACCTAATCAAATGTAGGCCTATTGACTCTTTCCTGGAGCGAGGAAATCAAGAGTATTTACATTCCATGCTATACACATACATACATAAAAGGGATAAAACGGATCATAATCCTGACAAAATAATTTGAAGTTACGTAGCTACTTATAAAACATCATATAGAAAGGGCAAAGGTCTCATTTACTTCGAGAATAAGTCTCACAGATCCCCTTAATACTTTAATAATGTATGCCGTATCAAAAGGCCTTTGAATTCTATCTATTCACCTTCGAAGCAATATTTTGTATAAAACGGCACAGGTGGATGCTTCAGTAATCGCACAATGAATATCTATCCGTAAAGGCGCCCACTCACTAACAGTTTACCGTACGACGGCCGGACGAGATAAATCTGTCAGTTAATCGCAATAACCCACACACTCACAGTTTCGTTAACGATTTTGAACTGACGACTAATACGATGCGATAGTGTGTGGCCGCCGAACGATTCCGGACAGTTCTAAACCGGACAGTCCTAGGCCGTCAGGGCGAACGAGCACAACGGGCCTGTCGATCGACGTTTCGTGTCAGTTTTTACTAAGATTTTATTCATTTTTTGTACATACTCGTCTATATTTCTTATGCACATAGTCGATAAGGTTCAAAATAGCGAACACCTATTTCCCACAATGATTAGCACGTACCTATATAAGAATAACGTAGTGCAAGCTATTTTCAACCTTATGGACATCACAAGAAATCTAGTTTTTTTTCTTATATTCGTGATCAGCAGCATTTATTTATGCGAAAAAACATGTAATTAAGAAAATGTCAATAAGGTCGAAAATCGATTGCACTGTTTCGTTCTCTCTATGTAACTGATATTAGACCATTACCGGCAGGCGATCGTACGACCTAAAACTGACAACTCACAACTGCTAGTGTGTGGTCGCAAAACTGACAACAGGGAATTGCCGTCGGGCCAAAATCACTTTACAGTGTGGGCGCTAACGGCTAAGGACTGCAGGCCGCCGGACAGATCAGGAACTGCAGGCGGACTGCAGGCGGACTGTTAGTGAGTGGGCGCCTTAATAAATCTCAAAAATAAATCATTTATTATGACTAATACTATATTTCAACAGCTGTGATTCTTGACACCAGGGTTAAAATAGTGACTCATGAAAACATCGGTGCACAACCTAATAATCCATACTAATATTATAAATGCGAAAGTAACTCTGTCTGTCTGTCTGTCTGTATGTTACGCTTTCACGCCTAAACCACTCAACCGATTTTGATGAAATTTGGTATAGGTGTAGATTAGACCTTGAGAAAGGACATAGGCTATTTTCGGTCGCGATAACCGACATCCACGCGGGCGGAGCCGCGGGCAAAAGCTAGTGATAAATATATTGCAGTCCATTACTGGACATAGGCCTCTCCCAATCTTGGGAGGCTTTCGCCTATTGTTTCCATGCTGGCCAGACGGTACAGGGTTTGTACAGGGGTTTGTTTCCTTCTCTCGCAGTGGTATCGTCTGCGAATTTTCCTGTCAGTGGCCTCTTACGACACCCTTCGAATGAGATAGGGCGGTGATACTTGTATTTTTTCTCCGTCACTATAATTCATAATTCATTTACTTTGTCATAAAAACTATACATGTTGACACAATTTTTGATTGCGAATGTTACAGTAAGCTTAGACAAATTTGTGTTTGGTTTTAGTATCTGCGGCTAAACTATGCTTTGGGCCTGTATCTCAGCTAACAGCACCTCAACCCTACGTTGGATATAAATAATAAACAATACAATTATAATTGCACTAAGACCTAATCATGCGTCATCTAGCCAACTAGTTGAAAATAGATAATGGAAAATTACTACAAGCCGGACGCATGAGGTTCCTCTAGTAAGAGAGGGAATAGTCACACGGTAGTCGTTCTCGCAAAAACCAATAAAGATAAAAATGTAGAAGAGTGGAGCCCGTGCTCCAAGCTTTGAATGTAACCGAGACTAACGTTGTGTTAACAAGATAAGCCAAGATTACTGGCGAAGTGATAGTTAAAAAAAAAGAAATGGAGAAAGAAATAAAGGAAGTAGGAAGAAACTTCTTCTCCCTCCTGTGTTTCATCTTTTAGTACTTATTCTCATTCGGCTACCTCTGATTGACTTCTCACCTGCTTATCTTGCTTACTTTGCCATTTGCTAAACTAAGTCTAGATTTTTTTTAAACTTGACGTTTTGTAAGTACCGTTTTAATGGTCTATGCAGAATAAATGATTTTTGATTTTGATTTTGACTCAATCAACATTTTCAATTTTATTCGTAAAAAAAATTTAAGTCATACAACTTTAACATGTTCCAAAGCATACAAAAACCGGGCTCCAGGGAAACAATTTAAGGTCCTGTTTAATCGTGCATTCTGCCCACCCTCGTTATAAAACTCTAAGAGTAAAATCAACATTATTAGAGTGACGTGAAACCAATATTAAAAATAAAAGGAGGAAAAAATACTGGAACCCAAACACAATTTAAGTGAATAAACAGGAAAGGTTAATAGCAATTTCTTAAGACGCACAGGGGCTATACCAGCTCTTAAGAGTAATAATATTTCAATCTTCTTTTTTTGTACCACTTATGTGGCAGACAACAGACACGGCCTTTGTTTCTGCGCCGCCAGTGTAGAAGATAAAGCAGAACAAGCCTTTGGTCTTCCCACAGACAGCACATAAACTTTCTGCTGAGCTCTGGTTACCCTACTTACCGCCGGGAACACAACACGAGGTTATTATGGTCGCGGTATTCTATAGAGCGGAGGTACTTCCCTAGTCGGACTGCTCAATTGGACAGAAATACCGTCGTGTCCTCCTATAGATCTTTACTTTCATAGTGTGATTCGGACTCAGACCGTCGTCCTCCATCGTTATGTGCATACCGTATCTTGTAAGACAAGTGCAAATTATAATAAACTACCTGTTGCCCCCGGCTCCGCCCACACGGATGTCGGTTACCATGACATAAAATAGTTTTAGTCCTTTCTCAAAGTTTAATGTACCCCTCTAATAAAGGGCTCAAATCCCAATTCATACTTTTTTATTTATTACCATTAATACAGTATTTCGCCGTGTTTCATATAATTGGATAACTCAAAAACACTCAATAAAATACCAATGTCCTAGAACGTATTTAACGTTTTGCGGTTTCAATAAACTAGTTTAATTAACTATAAAACATATTTATGTCTTCTTTCAAACTACCAGAACAAGTTAAGCTCTCATATCATACATGATATTTTCGCTAAGGGATCTAAATATACTGGAACAATAGTCTGTTTTCGGGTCTGGGACCTCTAGTAGCCCATTGTAAACTTGCACTTACAACCTGCTTGGATATACGGGCGAATAATTATATGTGAAAGTAACTCTTTCTGTATGTTTGACTGTATGTTAGCTTTCACGCCTAAACCACTGAACCAATTTTGATGAGATTGTTATAGGGGTACATTAAACTTTGAGAAAGGACTAAAACTATTTTATGTCATGGTAACCGACATCCGTGTGGGCGGAGCCGGGGGCAACAGGTAGTTTATTATAATTTGCACTTGTCTTACAAGATACGGTATGCACATAACGATGGAGGACGACGGTCTGAGTCCGAATCACACTATGAAAGTAAAGATCTATAGGAGGACACGATAGTATTTCTGTCCAATTGAGCAGTCCGACTAGGGAAGTACCTCCGCCCTATAGAATACCACGACCATAATAATCTCGTGTTGTGTTCCCAGCGGTGAGTAGAGCAACCAGATCTCAGTAGAAAGTCTATGTGCTGTCAGTGGGAAGACCATAGGGTTGTTATGCTTTATCTTCTACACTGGCGGCGCAGAAACTCTCTGTTCTAACAGGATTGGCAGCGTTAGTGTGACGCCCCAGCAGGGCTAACATGCGCGCCACGAGATAGCTATCTCGAGGCATTTTGCCGTTTTATGTTGATATGTCGACTGTTGGTAGCATGAAGGGCTAACATGCGCGCCACGAGATAGCTATCTCGAGGCATTTTGCCGTTTTATGTCGATATCGACTGTTGGTAACTTGGCAAATTTCATGGCGATCTGTCAGATGTCGACATAACTCGACTTCGAGAAATTATCTCTACTTAGTGTCTGCAAATTGTAACATACGTGCCCTTATTTACTCGAATTTTGACATTTAAAATGTTTTGTCTCTCGTCCTTCATTTGGTCGACGAGAAGTTATCTCGTGTAAACTTTTCTTGTGCTCGGTTCATTTTGGATCAAAATTTAGTACCTTTGTGCGACTGCAAGCCATTTTCGACCTTAATGACATTTCCTTTGTTACGTGTCTTTTCGCGTTAATTGATGACGCTGATCACGAATATAAGAAAAAAAATTCGATAGCATGTCATGTCAATAAGGTCGAAAATTGTTTGCATTATTTTTTCTCTTTTTTTCATACCTAGCATCCCTAACTAGTCTGTGCTTTCGAGCAAATGGCCGTATCGGGCCGATTTTATCGGATAAATGTTTAAAAAATGTGTATGCCATAGACAACAATTGAAAAAGTTTGACGCGACAAAATATTATGTCGGCGTTACTTCGCTCGAGAAGACTCGAGATGATATCTCATCTCGATTCGAGATATTTGACGACGCGCGCATGTTAGCCCTGCTGGTGTTGCACTCGTCCATAGGCCACGGTAACCGCTTTCCATCAAGTGGGCCGTGTGCTTGTCAGCCACATAAGTGGTACAAAAAAGATTGAAATATTATTACTCTTAAGAGCTGGTATAGCCCCTGTGCGTCTTAAGAAATTGCTATTAACCTTTCCTGTTTATTCACTTAAATTGTGTTTGGGTTCAGTATTTTTTCCTCCTTTAATTTTTAATATTGGGTTCACGTCACTCTAATAATGTTGACTTTACTCTTAGAGTTTTATAACGAGGGTGGGCAGAATGCACGATTAAACAGGACCTTAAATTGTTTCCCTGGAGCCCGGTTTTTGTATGCTTTGGAACAACATGTTAAAATTGTATGACTTAAAATTTTTTTACGAATAAAATTGAAAATGTTGATTGAGTAACGCAAGATAAGTAGGTGAGAAGTCAATCAGAGGTATTAGCAGAATGAGAATAAGTATTAAAAGATGAAACAAAGGAGGGAGAAGAAGTTTCTTACTACTTCCTTTATTTCGTAAAACTTCTTTAGCGGCGTTGGATGGGTGTAAAATGTTAAGGAAGCGTCAGGATTAGTTGACCTTTGAACCGTAACCGACGACTGACGTCATACAAGATTAGGTACAGACTATCTATTTTGGAAGTTACGATAGATAGCGTCGTAGCTTAAACGGTAAGCACTTCGACTGTAAGTCCTTATAGTTTCAGATAGTATCGGGTTCAAACCACCTGGCCTTCAGGGATTTTTGTGATTGTTTTTTCTTATTATAATTTATTACTTTTGGTGATTATTTTTTCTTATTATAATTTATTACTTTTTATGATTATTTTTTCTTTCTGTAATTTTTTTTAACTATCACTTCGCCAGTAATCTTGGCTTATCTTGTTAACACAACGTTAGTCTCGGTTACATTCAAAGCTTGGAGCACGGGCTCCACTCTTCTACATTTTTATCTTTATTGGTTTTTGCGAGAACGACTACCGTGTGACTATTCCCTCTCTTACTAGAGGAACCTCATGCGTCCGGCTTGTAGCAATTTTCCATTATCTATTTTCAACTAGTTGGCTAGATGACGCATGATTAGGTCTTAGTGCAATTATAATTGTATTCTTTATTATGTATATGCAACGTAGGGTTGAGGTGCTGTTAGCTGAGATACAGGCCCAAAGCATAGTTTAGCCGCAGATTCTAAAACCAAACAAAAGTTTGTCTAAGCTTACTGTAACATTCGCAATCACAAATTGTGTCAACATGTATAGTTTTTATGACAAAGTAAATGAATTATTAATTATAGTGACGGAGAAAAAATACAAGTATCACCGCCCTATCTTATTCGAAGGGTGTCGTAAGAGGCGATTAACAGGAAAATTCGCAGACGATACCACTGCGAGAGAAGGAAACAAAACCCTGTACAAACCCTGTACCGTCTGGCCAGCATGGAAACAGTCGGCGTAAGCCTTCCAAGATTGGGAGAGGCCTATGTCCAGTAATGGACTGCAATATATTTATCACTAGCTTTTGCCCGCGGCTCCGCCCGCGTGGATGTTGGTTATCGCGACCGAAAATAGCCTATGTCCCTTCTCAAGGTCTAAACTACACCTATACCAAATTTCATCAAAATCGGTTAAGTGGTTTAGGCGTGAAAGCGTAACATACAGACAGACAGACAGACAGAGTTACTTTCGCATTTATAATATTAGTATGGATATTAGGTTGTGCACCGATGTTTTCATGATTCACTATTTTAACCCTGGTGTCAAGAATCACAGCTGTTGATATATAGTATTAGTCATAATAAATGATTTATTTTTGAGATTTATTACGGATAGATATTCATTGTGCAATTACTGAAGCATCCACCTGTGCCGTTTTATACAAAATATTGCTTCGAAGGTGAATGGACAAAATTCAAAGGCCTTTTGATACGGCATACATTATTAAAGTATTAAGAGGATCTGTGAGACTTATTCTCGAAGTAAATGAGACCTTTGCCCTTTCTATATGATGTTTTATAAGTAGGTACGTAACTTCAAATTATTTTGTCAGGATTATGATCCGTTTTATCCCTTTTATGTATGTATGTGTATAGCATGGAATGTAAATACTCTTGATTTCCTCGCTCCAGGAAAGAGTCAATAGGCCGACATTTGATTAGGTACCCTTGTCCTCACATAGCTTATACAGCCTGTCTGCTAAAATTAGGCTTTTCGCTGGCGAATCTGCCGGTTCTAGATAAAAAATTAAGTTCAATTTTTTACCAGGTAACCCTGACAGGTAATCAACGGAAACGGTGGTTGTTCGAGCCTCTAAAGAAAAAACTTTCGTAAAAAATCACCCAGGTCTGATAGATTAGGCTGGTGGTGATGAAGTTGGGTCGGGGACCTAACCAATTCAATTTTCTCCTTCTATATCTGTCTTTGAGGCGATTTGAATTGATTAAATTGATTTATTTCGATTTGAATATTAAGCATGAAAAATGCTTAAATATTTAATACAAATTATATGGGTAGTCAAAAATCAATGTTTAAAAATGATTGAAAAATCATTATTTGGTTCCGATGGTTCGTAAGAATGTTGGTTGGCACTTCACTGTCGCCTCAAAGACATAGACGGAGAAATTTGAATTGGTTAGGGCGAGGTCTGGTAGCTTGGTGGTCAAAGCATTGCCCTTGTAAGGCAAAGTTCGTGGGTTCAAACCCCGCCTAGACCGATTTTTATTTCTTTTATTCGATGAGTCTAGATTGTTGTGATGTCTTTCTTCTCTTTTAATATATCTGTAGCGTCCGTAACTGAGAGAGTATTAAGTAAGACACCATCTACATCAGGGTATATTAATCGACAGAATATAAGAGTAATACAATGAATATTATCGGTACCATTTCCCCCTAATATGAGTATATTGCCTTTGTTTCGGCAACATTTAAGATCGCATGTGTGAGAGTAGTAGCCTTCGAAAAACTACTGAAACAAATTACTGTGATGTACTACTGTTGGGTGTTGCTTAAGCTGGTATTGGTTTTGGCAAACAGTTTGCTGCAAAGTATTTGTCAGACTCGCGAATGAAAAGGAACAGAGTAGGGTGGTCAGCAGTGATAGGGTGAGTATTTTATATTACTTTGCTAGGAAGTTATTTGATAAGGTAGATTTGGGAAATTACCGTAAAATAATAATTATAGTAATAGTTACTGTATTTTTTACGATCTGTGAAGACATTGGAAACCTTACCTCCATTTCCTTACCATTTTTTCTCTTTTGAGTACCAGCACGCAGGTGGTTAAAGCATTCATAGGCAATGGTAAGAGCATGCCATCATCATCATCATCATCATCAGGCTATATTAGTCCACTGCTGGACATAGCCCTCCCCCAATGAGCGCATGAGCATGACATGCTAGCACCTTATTAATGTAAAAATATTGTATTGTAATAGATAGCGCTCAGCGCTTTCTGGATAACGCTGTGTCGAATATTCTAAAATATTATTAACATTTTTATGTCGTTGCTGTTATTCCATAAAATTTTCCGTTATTAACCGCAAAAGGCGAAAATTGTGGCAATAAATTCAGCTGCATATAATTTGCCAAGTGGAAAATAGACTGTGAATTGCACAGCCAGGAGTAATATTCGTAATGTATAGAGAATTTATTGATATTTGTGGGTGTGTGGGCCAAAATATCTATATACACAAAAGGTTGTGGGGATATTCGTACGTATGTTGTTAGGCAACCCATAATTACATGTGTATTTCTATTAAAAAGTAACCGAAGCGACGGAATCCAGCGAATTAGCCCGTTGAAGTGGCAGTGGAACACATAGCGCGCAGAACAGATGGCCGATGGAGCAAAAAAGTGCTGGAATGGCGACCGCGTACGGGCAAGCGTAGTGGAGGACGCCCAAGGGCCAGGTGGAAGGAGGACCTCATCAAGGTCGCCGGGAAGCGCTGAATGCGGGGTGATTTAGAACGGTCGTTCTGGCAGTCTATGGGAGAGGCCTATGTTCAGCAGTGGACTGTGTGTGGCTGATATGATGATGATGACGATGAAGATAGATGGTTGGCACTGGTTTCACATGAAATATTTATTTTTCTAGGCATTCTCTACCAGTCAACCAAAGGTGGTGCAGAGAAAGACTCAGTAGGTGTATTATCAAAAGTAAATCTGATAGAGTTACTCAGATAAATATCAAAGTTCAATCAAATATCAAAGTTCAGTCGCATTACAGTTGGACCCGACCACCTGAAACCCGACCACAACGTAAAAGGCTCAGACAAAGATGATTACTTATAAAAATAATAATTATGAATGTTTTGGAGCCATTGGCAAAGAAATTGGAAATTCATTAGTTAAATAAATAAATCCTAGGGGAGTAATTTCATACACTGAGTGTATGGAAAAATGTGTTGTGAAGAACAGTAGATTTGAAACCTTTGGGAATAACCCTTTAGTTTTAGTCACCTCTTTTTTTATATTAAAATATCAATTTGACTTCACGTCACTTGATGGTAAGCTGAAGGTAAAGACTTCATAGTGAAGTTTTTATGTTGATTTCTCTGCGGAAAGAAAGAAAGAAAGTAAAATCTTTTTATCGCTCATAGTACTTACAATACACAAACAAGACATAAGTTACGTTTTTGGGCTGAATTTTGGAGCGGCTTAGGTATTTTTTTAGATTGGTTTGTCAGCTTTTCTGGAAGTGACTTCCATCTGACCTCCCAATCGCTAGAGAAAGTCTACAAAAGAAATAAGTCCATGAATCAGCAAATAAAAAGGCTAGCTTGCTAAATGCTCAGATGAGGCTTGAACTATAATTATTATTTCACTATGGGAACGCCGGATGGTCAGACGGATGATCCATTCGCAACTTCTGCGGGCCATTTCATCTAAAGTATATTACTTAATATTATATTTATACTATAATGGTCATTGCTCGTGTCCATTCACTGTATTATTACAACAACAAAAAAGTATGTAACAAAAAGATTGAAGTGTCCTTTCCATATTTAATTTAAAAAAACGTCATACCGTCACAGCAAGCATTATTTTCACTGACTTTATTACAAATATATACTGTTGTTCTCTTTTATTCCCACTATCTTATGAAGCCACATTCACAAAACGTACCACATTCGTACCCGACGAGTAAATACCTCGCCTTGCCGCACAGCCTCGTAAAATTTGGGATAAACAGAAAAACACTCGCTTTTTATTTGTTTATAATACATTATTCTCACAGATCGTATCCGCGGGACCTCACTGCAAACAACACTGAATTTTTTATGCGCTAAACGTGACCCAACATAACTAAGTTTTTATTCGAAACCTTCTACCTCAAAACAACTTCGTATAAACTTTTAAAGTACATTTTACAAATTACACAAAATCCATTGCTTGTTTTGTATTGAGTCTCAAGTTTAAGCTTCATATACAAGCAACAGTGGATGGCGTGATAAAAAATTTAGTCGTGTTATATCGGGGTAGGTTAGCTGGGTGTCCATATAAACAGCTCATTACGATAAAGGCACGCGTTCGATGTATTGCAATCAAACGGGTAAACATTGATCTGCGCGGGCGTCTGTACGCGGTGCGGTACAAATTCCACGGAGCCGCGTACAGTGTCCCCCGCAAGTTTGTTCGTTAGGTTGATTAGTTTATTTCGTTACAGCGCAGAGTCAATCAGTGTTGCCATTTTTTGGGTATTTGTTGAGGCTGTAAATGATATTACTGTTGGTATTGACGAGCTTGTTTAGAGTTGATTTGTTACGTTACTTTTGTGACACGGGTTTTTATAAACGTTTAGGCTTAGAGAATGATATATCGTTATCTGAGCCTTTTTTGAACCCATCAATAAATTAGCCCACTGCTGGACATATACTTGTCCCAATGTGCGCCATTCCTGCCAATCCTCCGCCTTCCGTATCCAGTTTACCTTCCGTTTACCATCTCGAGGTCTCCACTCTAGGTCTTGTTTTCTCCAACGGTGATATATACATATACACACGCCTGTAAATCCCCGAAAGGGTAGGTAGAGGTGTAACACCCACATTTCGTCAACTATTATTTTCGGTCCTACATAATAGGTGGCGAACTTCTTGCTATCAAGCGGGCACTTAGTCATGTTTACTGTAGAATGGAGAACAGCTCTATCCCTTATTTACCTTCTAAGGCACCCATAGGGATGACCCTATTCTAATCCACCGGGAACCAATTCAGTAACGATGATGTAGACTCATTTTAAGTAATATTAAATACACATTCTTATTAATTCTATTATCTAAATACCTACTAGCTGACCCAGGAAACGTTGTTTTACCATGTAAATAATGACTATTAAAAGGCAGGGGTAGGTGATAGAAGAGTGAAAGTTTAGGGTAGTATGTATTAAATGGGCTGTATTTTAAGGGGAAATGTATACGCTTTTTCAACAAGCTCCCTTTTTTTTTTTTTTTTTTTTTACGTGCGGGAAATCCCCACGGGTACCCGCCCCTCCGGAGCCGGAGGGGAAGGTTATGTCGGACTCGAACCGACTAAACCGCACGCCGTCTGTGGGTCGTGGTGCTAGGCCGAAGGTGAGGTTGCCTTGCGGCATATCCCTCGCACCCCGGCTGACCCAGGGCCATCCCTTTCGGTCTGGCCCTCCTCGGGAGGTGGGGACCACGCCGTCCCCGACTCAACCCCGGTGTGGGGAGGCGCGCATCGTCCTACGATGCGCGCCGCCGCCGTGGCCTGCTTCTGCTAGGGTGACGGGTGGCTCCACCCGTCACCCTCAGGCCCGCGCTCATGGGGGGCGGAGGTCTGTAAGCGCCCTCCGACGCCCGAGCCGCCTTCGGGCGCGAGCAGCGATGTCAGTCAACAAGCTCCCTAATGAAATTAGATATTTACCTGTGAATAAATTTAAAAATGTAATTAAGACTAAACTGTGTCAAAAAGGCTATTATAAAATCCAAGAAATAATCCATCTAAATAAGATGATAAACAAGCTTGGAAATGAGCTGTTCACTCAACTATGCTACTCAAGCAAACCATTGTATTTAGATTAAGTAGATTAAGCAAATTTTTGTAAATAGACCAGAAAAAAATACCCGCTGAGTTTCTTGCCGGTGTCTTCTCAGGTCGGGGCCGCGTTTCGAACCGGTGCCGGTGGTCCATTTGCTAAACTAGTCTAGACTTTTTTACTTGCCGTTTTGTAAGTACCGTTTTAATGGTCTATGCAGAGTAAATGATTTTTGGGTTTGACTATACTAATGCAACACAATAAAAAAATGTCCAAAAAAGAAAAAAAAAGAAATTGGGGTGGACACCCCTTATCACTTAGGAATTTGAAAGATAGATAGTAGCCGATTCTCAGACTTACTGAATATGCATAAAAAATTTCATAAGAATCGGTCGAGCCGTTTCGGAGGATTATGGCAACGAACATTTTTTTTATGCTACTTAGGTGGCAGACAAGCACACGGCCCACCTGATTGGAAGTGGTTACCG
This sequence comes from Eilema caniola, assembly GCA_949126895.1. NCBI lineage: Eukaryota > Metazoa > Arthropoda > Insecta > Lepidoptera > Erebidae > Eilema > Eilema caniola. The sequence goes on from OX421488.1 coordinate 14,664,240, forward strand.
TGGCCTATGGACGTGTGGAACACCAGGGGCATCACAATCGTGCTACCGACCCTGTAGATACCTTCTTCTAACATTGTGCCACGAGAATTTTATATATTACAAGATATAAACTTTATCACACAACTTATATATCCTAAGTTTCGTAAAGTATTCAAACGTCTATCAAACAGTAATTGGTATTTGCTCACCGCTCCACTCCCTGCCACTGCAGCGGTGACTTGTCGTACGAATACTAAATCTGGTTTACGTGCCAGCTCGCTTCACCACTTGCATATCGCTAGGAGCCAAGATTTCCGTGATATTAACGACCTACAGCTTGGATTCGGTGTAAATAATAAAATATGTTGCGATAAAATTCTGGAAATAATTCCGATTATGGACGGTAAGTTTGTATGACAGGGGTGTGGGGTCCGGAACCTTTACGATGTACACGCTGGGCAACGGAGATTGCAGTGGGTTTCTCCCTTCAAAGGGAGACGTTGCAGCTTACGTTAAATACTGGCCGCGGCTAGAGCAGCCCTGTAGAGGACTGCTCGGAGGCTTCTTAATTGACCCTCTGACTAACAGAGGCCACAATGGAGAACAGGCAGGGGCAGGTTATACCAAAATATTGTTAAAATGTAGAGTACAGTATATATTACAACTAATTACCCATTTCGGCTTCGCATGGATGGTCAATCAATACCTTGGGTTACATTATTATCTTTTTAACAGGAATACACATTTATTTCTTTTAATAAGTACAGTGTATGTTACTTTAGGATAATGTATAGTAGTTTTTGAGCCTTCGCCAAAGTCAAAGTTTTCTTGGGCCCTGAATCTTTGTGGGGTCCCATAAACCGCGTTTTTACGTAAAAGTTGGTCAACCTGAATGAGGGGAAATCCGATGACACGTTGCGGCTGGAAACAGTGCGCACACTGAGACATGAAAGAAATTTCATTCCGCGCACATTTAGGCTGTGAAATGTTCTATCTGCTGTTCCCAGGCGACATGAGGTTCTTCAAGAAGGTTTTAACAGGGTCGGCAGCATGAGTATGACGCCCCTGGTGTTGCACACGTCCATAGGCTACGGTAACCACTTCCTATTAAGTGGACTGTGTGCTTGTCTGCCACCTAAATGGTATAATAAAGAAGGCTGTTTTAAATCTCTGCACGTTTTTTTCCTTACCGTGACGTCACCACAAGTAATTAACCCTCTTACCATCCCTTACAGTAACTCGTAAATGAAAGGGACAGAAACATATTTAATCTCCATTGAGCTGAGGGAAAACGAATGTAAAATAATAGTGAGATGATTTATAGCTTGTGAAATTAACATAACTGGGGTGAAGACAGTTTTGTTTGGGAGTTACAAATCGAGGGAACATCGAATAATACCGTGGCAGTACAAAAGTATTAGTGATGTTAGTTTAGTTTTAGAGAGGGATGGAAAATATGGTTATTTATACCCGACTGCGCCAGAAGAAGGGTTATGTTTTTCGAGAGGATGTATGTATAATTGTCTGGCACGCTCTGCAGCCTGTACAGCTCGATGGACTTTAGCTTGAGATGAGTCGTTAGATTCGTATTGACTGTGAGAGTGACATTAGTTATATCAAAATAAAAAAAGCAAATGGCGGATTTTGAAAAAAAAAAAATCACTCAAATTTATCGAGTGGGGTATCAAATTGAAGGAAATTAAGAGAGGATTACAAATATATATATTTCATACCTCAAAAGTATAAAATAAAATAAATTATTAAAAAAAAAACGACTGATGCTGAAAAGATCGAAACAAGCTTTATAGCAGGCGGTACCCATTTGCAAATCTCAAACCCGAGGAAAATTAATGAGTACCGCCTGCTACAACGCTTGTTTCGATCTTTGCAGCATCAGTCGGGTTCTTTTGTATAAGTAAGTGAGTAATAAAATAAAATTAACAGCTGTCCTTAATAGTTATGAAAGTAAAAGAAATAAAAGATGTATGCTAAGGTTGTAGTAAGTGGAAAATCTTTATCTCTGCCTACCCTAATGAGAAAGAGGGGCGATTTATGTGTGTACGTAATGACGTAATTTCCCAGTAACTATGTGAATACCCAATAATATTGCCACAAGGACGATTATTAGCTATTAGTACATATATTATTCCGTTTATTGCTTCGCCTCATTACAGGCTCTGTTCTGTTTGCTATTGAGAATCAATTAACAGAATATATACTATGGAAGAGGGCGGCCATAATGCACTGAGCTCTCGTCGCTGCACAGGGAGGTTTCCCCGTCATAATGCCGTCAACGACATTATCCGAAGGGCTCTCATATCGGCGAACGTACCATGCGTGCTGGAGCCCCCGGGCCTCAGCAGATGAGACGGGAAGCGACCTGATGGTCTGCCTTTGGTACAGTGGTAAAATAGCAAGTGCCTGGTGTGGGACGCTACATGCGTCAGCACTGTCTTGGCCACGCATCTGAGTCGCAACATCAATGCCCCGGCCGCGTCGGCTGAGGACGCAGCGAGTAAAAATATTTGAAGAATATTATTTTGTGCCCATTGCAGTGGAGAATATAGGCAGTTGCAGGTTCGGAGGCAAAGATGTTGATCGCGGAAATTGGCCATTGCGATCCAACGAGTCAACGCGGCCAGCATCGTGGGCACCTTTGCGCCGGGAACGATATGGGGTGGCTTATTCGACACGACATAAACATGTTTTTGTCTAGTCGTATTATTTTAATTTCAAATCCTTTTTAAAGTCGGATAAAACAACACCTTATTTAACCTGGGAATCAATTCTCGGACCCCAAATTTCTGTAAATAGTGTTTTATTATCAATCTCTACGAATATTTTTTCTTAGTCTGTCATATAATTATGGTTCTATCCTATAGGACTTAAGCAGACAGTAGAGCAGACATTTTAAACCAGCCAAACCTGCCTGCAACTGATTGACGATTTCGCGACCGTACACAGTCTTGTTCTCGCCACAGTACAAAGTTCGCCCACAAACTGAACCGTAACTACTTAAACTGAACCAACAACACTAATCTATCATAATCACATCTTACGCTAGTCCTCTCTCGCTCGCACACATCCTCAGAAGTACTTTCAACGTCAAACAAAGTTTTCAAGTAATCCTGTAGTTTTTTTTTTAACTTAAAGCTTCGAATACACTAGGCAACATTTGATGCACATCATGTTGCTCAACACTGTTGAATAAAAACACGCTGTATAGCGGATCTTTGTTTAACAATTTTGTCTGCCCACGCATGAAATCCTGTAACTATTTTAGTTTTCCATACGAAGATGTAGACATAGACGAGTTCTATTAGGAACACAATAACACGAAGTTTCACATGGAACTCCAAAGTTCAAATATATAGATGAGGTTCAAAATTTGAGGTCGTACGGGTATGGAGCCCGTCAGTCGAGGCAACATGTCATCAGACGAACTAGTGCTGATTTCAGCGGAGACATTGTTGCGCATCACGTCTTTAGTTTACAGCATTTGATGCGCAATGCATGTAGCGCAGAAACAAGTTACAAGCTACGCATGATATTACAAGCCAGCTGACACCTTGTGACTTGCCTGTCACCTAAGTGTTGCGCGTGTTGTTGAGCGTCACGTGTTTTACAATTGTTGCTTAGTGTACACGAGGCTTTAACTCAAAGTTGGACGAAGTTTGGTATAGATGTTCGCGAATGAATTGAGAATTGGTGTCGTTGCATTGAATTTTAATGCGAGTGTCTCTTTTACACAGAGCTGAAAGGCTTTTAGTGAAGTTTTGTTCTTGATAGCTCTCGCTACTAATACGTAAGTGTGTTGGATATATATAGTCCTGTGTGATTAAGGCTAATGTGGATTTTAAAATGTTGATGAAATTATCGATTGGAAAAGGTTAAATTGTGTAATATTCAGTGTATAGTATTCTGATATGAAAATTTAGGACGAAAAAATTGAGTTCCTTCGTCATAACGACTTTCTAGTTGTGAACAATGTTTGTACTTTAAAGGTCCATTGTGGTGCTGTTTATAATATACCTATAGTTTTTTAGCACACTAATTGATTTTCCAGGAGCGACAGCCGTCTGATCGCCCAGTCCTGGGAGGAAAGTTTGCTCCAAAGTCTCGTCCGTTGTTCAGTAGGTGCAGCAACCGAGGCTAACCATGGCCTTCTCAAAGAAGCTCATATTATAATTGCCTAACAAAACCACACCAAGAAATAATTTTAATAATAATTTTACCATACCGAATCTAAATATACCCATATTTTATGCCAACATTAAAGCACAAAAACAAGAAGCAAATCAATTCAAACCTCACGTACATTATTAACATATAAAATCGTGGCGACGTTACCATAAAACACGAGTCATCGGCAATGTGTAGCTCTCCAACAAATTTGATAAATGGCCGTCGGACTCAGCGGCTGAAATATAGTCACTTTTTATGGCGCGTTGAAATACGGCTTGGGATTAATTGCTATCATTAGGGTCTTGTGTCATTGTTAACTTAAATTGGTGAAGATAGGGTGCTTGTTGTTTGATATCTGTGTGGTGAAAGATAAGTGGGCAGTACTGTAGTGAACTTGATTTATTTTCAGAGTTCCCACATACTGCGTTCAATGTTGATAAAATGATATCTACCCTCACTTAAAATTATAGTTGCTTGCGGTTCCACCCGCGTGGAAGGCTGAACCTATTCCTATATGTATTTCAAATATAAAACCTGAACTGAAACACTCTATCTATTGCAGAAAAGGGCATTAAAATCTGTCGGGTAGCTTAAAACGTCTAAGCGAATAGACAGTGGAAGCAATTTTATTTTAGACTATGTATGTAAAGTAAAATAAAGAAAATCTTCATTCCTGTCCATTCTAAGTCCGTATTTATGTCGGTTTGTCAGCTCCACTCTAGAGGCTCATTTCTTAACCGATTTTCAATAAACTTGGAACACATGTTCTGTGATTTAAAACAAAAGTTTTGTCGAGAGCTTTTTATGATAAGAGGAAAAATGGGGGAGAAAAGGGAGAGTACGAGTTTTCGGTAACCTTATTTATGAACGAATCTTGATGATTTTTGGCTGAAACATCAAGGATATGATTTTCGACAGAATTCTGTGAAAAAAAAAATCAAGCCTTATAAAGGTGAACTTCATTGTATAAAAAATTAGATGAGGTAAAAGGGGGAAGTTAGCAATAGCGTTTTTTAAGAACGGATCGACGTTACTTTTTGGTGAAACATCCAGGTCTGTTTAAAATGGGAAGATTGATTGACTGATTTTCTTTTTTTTAGACCAGATAATGGTACCAGAAAATGTGGCAAAGTGGAATGCGCGTGAGGTCTACTGTACTCAGAACTACTAGTTTTTAATTTAATTTGATTCATCACTACATAGTATAAAACAAAGTCGCTTTCTCTGTCCCTATATCCCTTTGTATGCTTAAATCTTTAAAACTACGCAACGGACTTTGTGCGGTTTTTTTTTTCAATAGATAGAGTGATTCAAGAGGAAGGTTTATATGTATAATACAGGCTTAATATATATATATATATCAGCTAGTTAGTAATAATTTTGGGTTCTTATCGTCACATCTTTGCAAACGAAACAATAGAATTCCATACACCGTTCCTTTGTAGCAATACCCACTTTGTGTTAGACAGCGTTGTTGAGAATATTCTAGAATATTATTAACTACACACCCACCTTCCTCTTCTCGGATATACAGGTCTCCAAATTTACACGAAACCTTGTAAACATTAAACGCCTTTTTAATGATACCAAATACACCCTTACACAGTTCATATAAGGGTGTGTTTCGTAAACATTCAAATGGCCTGTTTCGTTCTGAGATGGAAGATTTTTATCTATAATGACTCGTTACTATCGCGAAGAGTTTGCACGAACTTTTACGGACTATTTTTCTGGCGACGAACAAACAATATAATTTCATTGCGTGGCTGCGTAGTTCTGCTGTAGTTGGTACTCGTATACAGTACGCAATGTATAATTGTTTTTAACAGTTTAAGCGTTATGATTTCTGTATCTTATCGTTATCATTACAGCACTAGTACTTGCTGCATCTAATGATAAAGAAAGAAAAATCATTTATTAATTAGATCCTATCCTACGATATTTTTCCAAACTAAGTTAGAGTCGACTTCAAAGTTTGTGAAGATGTTTTATTCAATTACGCTCGAACGGCTGAACGGATACGGCTAAAATTTTGTACAAAGAAAGATTACAGTCTGGAATAACACATAATAGGCTTTTATCTCGAGAAAAGGTTCTTATCAGTTGCGGGAACGTGATCAAAATTCCACACGGGCGAAGCTGCGAATGGCAGCTAGTTAAAAGTTACACACGAAAGTTAAAAGTTATCACAGGTTATCCTGCCGGCTTTTCAAAGGATTACACATATTGCGAACACTTGAACTTTTCCATAGTATTCATTATTAAACCTGACCAGTTTTACCTTACGGAATCTTCAGGGTTTTTTTTTAATTTTTTTATTTGTACACCAATAAATTATAGTACATGTACGGACAACATTATGAAAAATGTACAAATGGCGGCCTTATCGCTACAAGCGATCTCTTTCAGGCAACCTTTGGATGGACATGTTTTAATTATCTTAACTTAAAAATATATACATATACACACATATATACATATCTAATCCTGTAGTAATTTACATAAACCTAAATACATACTTACATCCAATTTTTATAATTTTTTACATAAATGTACACATACATATGTTACTTACACACAAATATTAGTACACACAGCAAGTGGATACCTACACAAGGCCACATGGCAAAGTCACAAGGAAATCAGATAATGTTCCTTTACCATTTTTTTGAAAGTGGCCAAGGATTGTGCGCGTCTAATGTGCTAGGCCGAGGGTGAGGTTGTGTGACATATCCCTCGCACCCCGGCTGACCCAGGGCCATTCCTCTCGGTCTGGCCCTCCTTGTAACAGGTAAGGCATTCCACAACCTTAGAGCCTGGACAGTGAAGGACTTGTCATAAAGGTTAACATTGATGTTTATGAAAAATTCTAGTCTTAAACACTACAACGTGTGTAACAAGTTCCACTAAGTACCATCAATCGATGGTATAAATAGTCTTTCCAAAGGGTCTTATGGTGCATGCCAAATAAGACGGAGTTAGACTTCATCCACCGAATTTCTTTCGAATATTTACTTCTTTGGCACTGGGACCTAGTTAGACTAGTTTAGAAACTCAGCTCTGCCCACCCACCTTCGTTTATCAGTACAAAGGCATGACGTAATATAATTACTAGAAATATACCTTGTTTAGTATGCTCCACGCTAGGCACTAATGATCGTTTTTGTACAGACCTTCATGTTACACCTTTTTACCCGGGGAAGGTCATTTCGCTCATAAGTCTCGGTGGTTGAAGATTCATTTCTTTTTTACTTCAAACAATTGAACAATCTTTTTGGTAATTTCTTTCAAGAGATAATAGTAATAAGAATCAGTAGCCATGAAAAAAACCGAGTCGGCAATACAGCATCAAACGTCAACGTCAAATCATTCTACGATTGCACGGATTTCTATTTTTGAAGTGAAAACTTCTTTAGCGGCGTTGGAAGGGTCAGAATCACTTGACCTTTAACCCGTAACCGACGACTTTGTAGGACGACATGACGAGCTACAGAGTGTTTATTTAGCTTCGTAGCTTAGCGGTAAGCGCTTCGACTGTAAGTCCTTATGGTTTCAGATAGTATTGGGTTTGAACCTGGACTTCTGACACTTTTTGTGATTGTTTTTTCTTTTTGCAATTCATTACTTTTTGTATAAAAAATTTTGTAATTTATTAATTTCTTCTGACAGAAAATTAGCAGAAAATTAGTTATAGGTTCTATAATTGGCGCTATATTATAGGTATGGTGTGGTATGGTATGTTCTTTTCATATTTTTCTCTTTATATAATGAAAAAGAAAGAAAGAAGAAGTTTCCACTTCTGCCGGCACTCCCTGCAAGCCTTTTTTTTTTTAAATATCACTTAGGTGGTAGACAAGCACACGGCCCTCCTGATGGAAAGTGGTTACCGTGGCCTATGGACGTGAGCAACATCAGGGGCGTCACACTCGAGCTGCCGTCCCTGATACAACTGGGAGTTTCTGTCGTCTGCCGTTAGTGTAGAAGATAAAGCAGGACAAGCCTTAGGTCTTCCCACTATAATTACCTGATAAAAATGTACCTGATAATTTTTCAAATGTTTAATTCCGGGGTCATAATAACCTCGGGTTCCTGGCGGGGAGTAAGGTAGCCAGAGCTCACTGGAGAGTTATTGAGCTGTCAGTGGGAAAACCAAAGGCTATTCCTGCTTTGTCTTCTACACTAACGGCGCAGGAACTCTCTTACGGACTCTCTATCGGCAGCACGAGTGTGACTCCCCTGGTGTTGCATAGGTCACTATAGCCACTTTCTATCAGGTGGGCCGTGTTCCTGTTTGCCACCTCAGTTGTATAAAAGAAAACGGAATCAATTAGTAATATGAATCTAACACAAAATAAAAATTAAAGCTCTTTCATTATTAAAATTTCATGATAGTAAACTGAAACTAGGTCAGAGTGGGCAGTCAGAGTACGCCAAGTATTCAAAAACATTTTTACCCTAGTGTTATGGGTGATAGACTGCTGAGACGAGGTCTCGGGTTCGATCCCTGGTTTTCCATGGCACACACCAATGACTTTTCGATGCTTTTCGAAGTTATGTGTGTATTTATCGCAGGTTATAAGTGCCCAGTTAATGGCAACCTCCTCGCCACCTGTTACATCGGGACCTAAATATAAACCGGCGAAATGTGGGTGCTAGCACCTCTGCCTACCCCTTCGGGGATAAAGGCGTGAGTTTATGTATGTATGTATGTTTTTTTGGTTTCATTTAGCGATCGTGTTATTAAAAGGTTCTCTAGTTACAACCCTTCAGGTTAAAAATCAATCGTTTGATCAAGCTATCAAGTCACAGAAGTAGTGTTAGTGCTATCTATTTACAAATTATACTCGTGACTTCTTCTTTTCTTGTGTCACTGATATAGGCCTCCATCTTGACCTAACTGTTGACAGCCGCGGGACCGACTTTTAACGTGCCCTTCGAAGCACGGAAGCGCTCAGATGTAGTACCACTAACTACTACTTACTATCATTGGGATGGGTGAACTCACGGTCACCCAACCCAATGGTAACCTTCGCCTAGATACCTTAACTCATTGATCGTTTTCCGAACAGTGACTGAATACGTGAATATACCCGTGCCGTTTTACCTCCGCAACTTGGTTAAAAGTGTCGGAACACTCTCGGGACACATTTTAAGGGTGTGTACAATCAATCACTAAAGTTTAAAATAAAATTGATGTTATAATCTGATACACATAATTTAACAGAAATAAATAAAAAGTGCACCATTTTTACCGATCCTCCGCCTTCCACATCCAGTCTGTACCAGTCATCTTTTGGACTGGCCTATGTCCAACACTGGACTGCAGTAGGTTCATTGATTGGTATAAAAAGTAAAAAATAACATAGTTTAGTTAGTTCGCAAATAATAATTTACTACAGAATATAATATCGAGGGAAAATATTCCTCAGTTTTTGTTAGCATGTAAAAATAGCGAAGCAACATTTATTTCTGTTTGTCCTGTGTTGAGAAATATAATTTTTTTTTGCAAACACTCAAAGAAAATGATTAATTTATTTTACGTTTTCTGAAAGGTTTCAGAACTGAGGTAATCTATAAGTAGCGATTGCTAAAGTATCGAACTTCTGTCGTTATAATTCCGATGCGAACCTATTTCAACTAAAAACGATTTAACGTTTGCAAGAATACGAGTAATTTGTGTGTAATAGCATTACAATTTTTTTATTATGAAAAATTGGTATTATGATAAGTAAATTTTGTTTTTAATTGTACAGAATAAACTTCAATATCTTTTTTTTACGTGCGGGAAATCCCCACGGATACAGGGAATCCCCTCTGGAGCCGGAGGGGGAGGTTATGTCGGACTCGAACCGACTAAACCGCACGCCGTCTGTGGGTCATTGTGCTAGACTGAAGGTGAGGTTGTCGACGACGTATCCCTCGCACCCCGGCTGACCCAGGGCCATCCCTCTCGTTCTGGCCCTCCTGGGGTCTCGGTTTGACCCTCCTCGAAGACTTCAATATCTTATCAATTTCAGTAAAACATATTGGCTAAATAAAACAATTTATTTTATCAAGTTTGGCATCAGAACTCTTCCAAAAGAAAAATCTAATAGAAATTCTTGCAGACCACAGAAAGACATCTGAGATTACATAATCCACAGACCGTGTGTGTGCAAAATCTTTCTTTTTCATTCCTTTGCCTCAAGCTACGGAGAATTCAGAGCAAAGTCTCTTTGATTCAATAATTCACGAGTTCTCGCGTCGAAATAAATTTGATTACGCTTAACCTGTTTTAATCCATGTCGACATTTCGTCAGCAGTTTAATTTTGCACGAACATCCTCCGACTCTAAAATTCCATAACATAATGTAAACGCATCTGCATGTACGGCTGGAACTTTATTAAACGAAATAATGTAGTGAATATGCTGGCTGGCTCACTTCGGCATAATGAGCAATCTCGTAGCCTCGTAGCTTCGTAGTCTCGTCGCGGCTACGGCGGCGCGCTCAGTAGCCGATGCGATCGCGCGCCGCGCGCACGTCTGCTACGAAATGCCGACTCGCTGCGCCAAAAACGGACGCGATTAGTCGTGAAGTTACTGACAGTTCGTGTATTAAATTATTGTGATTTTCGTATACCTCCTTGTTCTGACAATATTGGTGTAGTTTTTAATATTTATGTCCAATCGTTTTTAAAGTTATAAGTGAAGCCAAATGATCAAGATGAAAAGGATTTGTCACCTGATCTTCAGACTGTTGTTCCTGCTTGACGGTAAGTTGGTTTAAATTAAAAATATATTAAAACATACAATAAGTTCTATAACCAGTTAAGATTAAAAAGATAAATTTTAACCCTATGAATTATAAAAACAACCAAACATAAATCAGCACGCTATGATACTAAATTACGTTAAATAAATGAATACAAAATTAAAACTGACAGACCTTATCAGTATATTATTACATATTACTTTATATATTCTCACCAGTAAATCCCAGAGCTGAGGTAAATTAGCACTTATATTTCACTAACTATGATTTTCGCTTCAAAGTAATAGGGGCGAGCTTATTGCCAACAAGTGGACACTTTGTCATGTCACGGGACGAAATGGGGTGTCCTTATTCTACTCCAACAGAAACCAACACGGCTAAGAACTTATTACAAAGACTCAATAAGAAAATAAGAAATTCACAAAAACTTAATACTGTTTTGGAATTACCTCGCATCGTAGGAAACTGGCAACATTACTGTATTGTGTGGCAATCTGTCCTTCAAAAAAACAGCGTTCTGGTCATGAGATGCCTCAATCGTTCAAATAAGTAAATACATAAATAAGTACGTTCCGCGGTGGTTTTACCCACCATTGGGAGAGGTCTAAGTCCAGAAGTGGACAGCGACTGCTAATTGATTGATTTAATTCTGTAAAAAGTTCAAAGAGACATTTTTGTCCATCATTCATAGTAATTCAATTTCGGTTGGATTGCGTTCAGGGGTCAGTAAGTGCATAGCCGGACATAAGGGATTGTGGTCGCAGCACTAGTGGGACCGGTGGGTGTCACGCGGTGCGCAGACGACAATCCTCTTTTTATGAGGCCGTCAAGCTGAGTGCCACCATTGTTAACATGGTACGTGTATGTAACGGTGACCCTCTTTCCTGAGACTTTTCCTTTAGCTTACCATCAGGCGAGGTGAAGTGAAATTGACGCGTATATAAAAAAAACATACGATCAGCACTGTATGCCACTATTACATGGTGGATATTTATGCAAAAAGATGTTAAAGCAACACGTTCATTGTGCGTACAACTACAGATAACCTGTTTGAGTCAGTTTCTGTAATATAATGCTACTGGACGAATGGATTTAATTCGGGTGTGCGTTGTTTTATAGACAATTGTTTAATATAATTTCGTATTACAGAAAATGTTTCGCATAATTTCGTTTCATAGAATAATCAATATACATAATACTTACTTTAAAGAATTTTAAATCATTGAATTTTGTTTCATATAAAGTTAAACATTAGAATAATTATTTCATAGAATATCAAATCAAATATTCTTAATCATTATATTGTTTATTTAATAGAAAACTTATTACAAAGAATAACATATTATCAAAGTGACAGTTTCTAAACGTTTCAATTCATAAATGTATACCCTCATTTAAATGGGACAATTTTTTTTATAAACTAAACAATTGATGCGTCTACAAGGTCGACGGAGCCCCGCTACTTCTGGGTGGTTTATAAAAAAATCTGTCGTGTAATTTAAGTCGGGGTAATCTGAGTCGGGGTGTTAACTATATTGTAAATGTAACAGTTAAAAATAAATGTGATTTGGAACATTATAAAGGTGGTTTAATATTCTTTAAAAAATAATTCTACAGTTTGATAAGTTTGTTAAACAAAAAAATGTGATTAGAAATTCGTTCAATTGTGTTTCTGTGAAATATGTTTCATTGTAGTAAATTGTTTTTGAAACAATAATATTCGAAACAAAAATATAAGAACCAAATATTATATGAAACATTTTCTGTGAAACGAAATTCTATGAAATTTCTTTCTACGAAATAAGGGGCTCCCATTTAATTCCAATCACATTATAACTTACCAACAGTGGTCAAATTCGGGGCTAACAACAATAAAAAGTTTTGTTTAAAGTGTTTTTTAAGTATACTGACTGACTGATGTAGACATCTCTGCGAGGGATATGTCGCATGACAACCTCACCTTCGGCCTAGCATTACTAGTTCGAGTTCGACATAACCCACCCCTCCGTCTCCGGAGGGGTGGGTATCCGTGGGGACTTCCCACAAGTAAAAAAAAAAAGATGTAGACATCCTACAAATATTATAAACGCGAAACTTTGTATGGATGGGTGGATGTTTGTTACTCTTCCACTTTAAAACTACAGAATAGATTTTAATGAAACTTTACAATAATATAGCTCATACATCAGAATAACACAAAGACTACAATTTATAACGATAACCAATATTATAGCGACAACCGACACCCACGCGAACGGAGACGCGAGCAAAAGCTAGTAAACTGATAGTGTTCTCGATAAACCTATCAAATCACAATTGTTTGTAGAAGTGGGTTCACATCAGTGATTGGAGATTGAACCCGTAACCTGTAAAGAGGTTATCATTGACGGCGCTCTCTCGATATTTGTACTTTCGGTTAGGTACTTAACTTAAGGTAAACAATCTTGTGGTGAGTTCTTATAAAAACACATTTTTTACAAAGAAACTAGGCTAACTAACTGACTAATTAGTGGTTCAATATCAGTTTTTAGTTTTCAAAGTATGTTTCAAACAAAAAAATATTGATAGACTAAGTTTTTGAATAAAGCATTTTAAAAATACACTTCAAGATTGTAATTAAAACGGAAGAATATTATATACAAGTAACATACGTACATACACTCACGCCTGTAAGTCCCTGAAGGGGTAGGTAAAGGTATATTAATACCCACATTTCGTCAACTACGATTTTCGGTCCCACATAATAGGGTACAACAAAGTACATACACCAATTTATTAGAGGTCAAATAGTTGTATATTTGATTTGCAATATGATATCTAAAAAACTGTTCCCATTTTAATGACATAGTTATGACTTAATATTTAAGTAATTGCCTAGTAGTCAGAATCTGTAGTAAGTTTTTCTTATGCATAACATAACATAAACTCACGCCTTTATCCCCGAAGGGGTAGGCAGAGGTGCTAGCACCCACATTTCGCCGGTTTATGTTTAGGTCCCAATGTAATAGGTGGCGAGCCTATTGCCATTAACTGGGCACTTATAAACCTGCGATAAAAACACACATAACTTCGAAAAACATCGAAAAGTCATTGGTGTGTGCCATGGAAAACCTGGGATCAAACCCGAGACCTCGTCTCAGCAGTCCATTACCCATACCACTAGGCTACCGCGGTTTTTCTTATGACCTACTAATTTATCGGCAAATGAGTTAACTTAATACACTTCAAACTATATGACAACTACCGCCTTTAGTCACCCCGTAAATATGATTGCTGAGAAGGAAGACAGATAGATGGGCAACTCTTTTTTGTACATCAACATCAGATTACTAGAGATAATATTATGGATTACAGTAATTTTAGTTAAATGCACAATGGGCGGCCTTATCGCTAAATGCGATCTCTTCCAGACAACCGTGGGACGGAGAAATATTCAGTAACACGCACGTTACAAATTGTGGTGTAGCGTTACATTCAAATATAAATCACATTATAAAAAATATACACACATTTTTAAAGATAAAGTTTCTTGATACAGTAGAAATAAGTACAGAGAAATAATACAAAACCCACGTACTAAAGAACAGAGACAAAACTAGCTGAAACCGTAAAAAAGTGATTATATTTCTATGAGTGATATAAGTGTAAACTTGTGACAATCATAAGTCCAGTCTAACGGAAATCTTCTACGAGTACAATAACTAAACTGCACTAACTAACTTGTAAATTAATTGTAAAATGCGGATATATTTTCGTCCATATTGTATTACGTAGGGACAATCAGACCAACGCATATTTATTACATGCTCATGCAGATATTTTCACTAAGCGGGTATCAAACCAAAGACTACTAATATAGTAGTCGAAGTCTCTACTATCTCGACACAAAAGCCGCTTTTATGGTGTGGCAGAGTAAAGTATTTTTGTATTACTATTTATTTTACATCTAAACAAGACATAAATTTGGACCTGCGTGGAATACTGCTCGCATCGCTGGGATGGCTTCGCAAACTACTTATTAGATGCTCTCGACAGGTTGCAGCGACGTACGGTCCGCATTATTGGGAATCCCGAGGTCACCAGCACCCTCGAGCCTCGGCAGATGCGTAGAAATGTTGCTTCCTTGGCAGTATTTTACCGTCTCTACCATGGTGAATGTTCTGATGAGCTCTTCCAATTGGTCCCCCCCTCACCTTTCCTACACAGGACAACACGAGCAGGGCTTAGATGTCACCTGTATATGGTGCAGAATATTCCTTCAAGAACCAAGCGATTTGGTGACTCCTTTCTTTGCCACACCATTAAGACCTGAAACTCCTTGCCAGTTCACGTGTTACCTTCTTCCTTCAGTACCGGGTCTTTTAAGCGGGGTGCGAAAAAGCATCTGATGGGGCCGTCAAGCTGACTGCCACCATTGTTAACATATATAATGGTGACCTTCTTTGCTGAGACTTTGCCTTCAGCTTACCATCAGGCGAGATGAAGTCAGTCAGATTTTTTACTCGTATCGAATCGAAAATACTTTCAGTTAAATGTGGATTTTAATACACCTCTGTCACCCCCTCCACAGGTATAATAAGTGCGAGGTTATTAAATTATTTAAATGTACTGCAAAGCCTTGTTTTGAAAATTCGTATTCGCGATAATTATATAATCCCTTAAATTTTACCAGCGATGTTTACATAATTTATGTTGAACATTTGTATAATTTTGCGTCTGCAAACAAAATTCACCAACATGGTATTTGTTTGGGATAATAATAATTATTCGATAATTATTATCCCAAGCAGGCTTTGGAAGTAATCGGCATGAAGTGCTGGGATGGTGAGTAATTATTTAATATTAAATATTTTGAAGTGATCATGAAAATGTTTTTCCGTAGTGTCTGTTTTAATAATTATTTCATTCGAAGGCAGTGTGCAAACAATTTATTTTAATGTTGAAATGTTTATTTATATCTGAATACTTAATAACTATTGTATTGTACGCAAATGGTATTTAAATAGGTCAGTTTTGTTTTCATAAAATAGTGCCATTTTATGACAACAAAATACTAATAAAATTACAAGAAAACACACACTATTAAACTAAGCGCCGCTTTTATTCGTAAAAAATAGTGTTAAATTGTATACCTCAGGACACATATCTTGGACCTAAATCACGAGAGAATTTAGGCCCTGGCCAACGCGGCTTGTTTTATTTTAATTTATGATCGAAGAATTTGAATTCGTACACTGCCGTAGCATCCCGTGCTTTTCTCAAAATACACCAGAGAAACGTATAGAGCATATTTTGAGCATATTTTAGGTAAAGATACATGTCCCAGGGTATACTTAGGGAACCAATGGTACGCAACCCTTAATGTGTGAAGCCAACTGCGAATCGACTAGTTTTAGAAACCTGAATTAATTCTTCGATCCGATTATGTCCTTAAACCGTTAGATGCTAGTAATGTGCTAATTGATAATAAGTACAGCCTTGATTCAGTGAAAGATTTGTTAAATCAAACAATTTTTGACGGCCTCTGTGGTGCGGGGACGCGAGATCAGATGAGATCCTGCTAAGTGCAAGTATTTTTATGTATACATATATATATATATAGAGAAAGAACTAGCCAGAAGGATCCAACTGGGTTGGGCAGCATTTCGCAAACTACGTCGAGTCTTCTCTTCTCCCCTACCGCAATGCCTGAAAACAAAGGGTCTTTGACCAGTGCGTCCTACCGGTTATGACTTACGGTGTCGAAATATGGACACTGACGGTAGAGCTGGTCCATAAACTAAAAGGCACGCAGCGGGCTATGGAGCGAGCTATGCTTGGAGTTTTTCTGAAGGATAGAATTCGAAACGAGGTCATGCGACAAAGAACCAAAGTTAACGTCATAGTTCGCAGAATAAGCAAGCTGAAGTAGCAATGGGCTGGCCACGTCTGTCGAAGGACTGATATTCGTTGGAGCAGAAGAGTCCTAGAGTGGAGACCGCGAGGAGGCAAACGGAAGGTAGGACATCCCCTAGCCAGAAACATGACCATGACCTGAAAAAGGTGGCAGGGACAGACTAGATGCGGAAGGCGGAGGATCGCACGAAATGGTGCACATTGGAAGTGGCCTTTGTCTTGATAATTTATGTATATTTGCATTAGTCAGGGTGTTTCTATATATAATTTGCAGTACTTACAAAAAAATAAAAATTAAGTATGTTTTTCGCATTCTATATTCCATAATACTGTATTCTACTCGTGAATTTTATGCATCTAATGAAAAAAATGTCATCAAATTCAAATTCAAATTCAAAAAATCATTTATTCCATAAAAATAATAAATTTGTTTGGAATCGTCATTATTTTTTCCCCTACCGTGCAGTGCGTGACATGGCAACTACTGAGAAACACTGCTAAAAACTCAGTAGGATTCCTATTTTTTTTAAAAAGTCGTCATGTATGTACAATCATTTTCTTGTGTTGAGTTAGAGCTACTTAATCCCAAGCATTTTTGTCATTCAAATAGTCTGAAATATTATAATATGCCCTGCTACACAATTTCGCCTCAATAGTAGTTTTAAATTTATTTATGGACAATGTTCTAATTTCATTGGGAAGTTTATTGAAGAATCTAATACATTGCCCCATAAAAGAGATGCATATTTTTGGAGACGAGTAGTATGTAACACAAGATTACCTTTATGTCTAGTATTTATACCATGTATATCACTCTTTTTAGTAAAGGATTTTTATACACATAAAGTAAATTTTCATAAATAAATTGCGATATAACCGTAAGAATGTTTATTCATTCATTCAATATCATTTTATTTATATTGGGTGTGCTATTCACCTTCTTCGTTCCGAATCACAATAATTAGTATTCCACTCCATATTAACAGTTGTCAATTTCTAACAGTGCTTGCTAATATGCTTAGACCCTTAATGAAACCTCAATAACCTGTCTAAAATTGACTCAACGAGAGCCACCATCAAAACATAGGCGACAAAAACTGTCTCTTTTATCTGTCGACTTGCTCGGTATACGGGCACATTGGTTAGATTGCGTGTTTCGTAGTGTGATAGCACCAACATGACGCATGAAAAACAAAACCATTAGGGAATAAAAACTAGAATATTGTTCTCTGCACATCAAAACGAGTTACGTCCTAAAAAAGAGTAAAATATCGAATATGTATATTAGCTGATGCTCGTTGAACATTGTGCGAATTTTGGTTCCGTTCCCGCTTCTCATAGCAATTCCAGGGAATAAAAGTCTATGTGTTATTCCAGACTATAAATAATTTATCTTTAATATCAAATTTCAGACTGATCCGTCTAGCCGTTAGAGTTTGATTGAGTAATATACATCCCAACATCTACATGTATTTATGTCGTAAAAATTTACATCTATTTATCTATCACTTAGCATCGTAAACGGATTAGCGGCTAGAACTTTACAAAAAACAATGTTCACAGTAATAGGATGTCTTTTGTGCACATTTTACACGTAAGTACAAAATCAAACATTATACCTACATAGAAACAAAGTCGACTAAGAGCCAATAGGATAGCACAAGTTCGTCTCTTACAAAGGTTGGCTCTCGCCTGCCCAAGTCGCATTGCACCTGACACACGCGTAACTACTACAAAAGCAGGTGGGCCCGCTCTTAAATCAAAGTACCCTCAATATAATATGAAAAACAATCAAATAGATCTAAACTATGATTTTGATTCACAATTATATTATATAAAGTAACATTGATTCACAAAATACTCTTATTATAACGCCCGTATTCTAGCAAACAATTCAGCTGAATCTCGATTTCTCTGATAAAACATTATATACACAGATTGACATATTTGACAGGTTGTCTGGCCGATTGTCTACATAATCTATCTTCAGATAAAGCGAAATTCAGGCATTCTAGAACATGAGCGTAACTAAATTACGTAGGTATTAATAGTGTGGTTTAACATAAAGTTCTAAATAAGCCACGCGCCGACATATATAATATTAGTAAGATAAGATAATAATCCTTCCAGCGATTTCCCGGCTGCGTCTAAGGTTTACACTTTGAAGCTCGGAGTCCGCTTATTATTTTTAATTGGATCGTTGGCTTTCGGGAGAGCAATTTCCGCCCAACAAGTGCAAAAACCTGCGTTAGAGCCTCCTCCGTTGTTTAGGAAGTGTACTACTAGCACACACACACATACTGAATATAAAATCACATCTTAGGATTGCCGTAGAACTCGTACAGTAAACAATCTACCAATTGGCATAACGCTGTACCATAGTCAGGTAGTTAGTTAACGCTGGACATAGGCCTCTCCCAATGTCGGGGGTTTTGGCAAACTGTTTCCACGGCCAGACCGGTTGGTACAGGATTTTATTTTGAGTTTTTTTTTCTTTCGCAGTGACATCATCTGCGTATTTTTCCTTTAGGTAATTCTTACGACATCCTTCGGTTGAGATGGGTGGTGATACTTGTATTCTTTTTTCGTCACCACACGGATAAACAATACCAATATTACATTTCTAGTATATCGACAGCAATATCATTTTAGTAAATTGAACGGGCCTGAGTGGGTGCGGGGTGACTTGTCGGCCGATTGTTTACTTATTATTGGCCCGAGCCTTATTGCGGTATGACTTTTGTAAATATTTGTTTTATTAAGTTTATGAACAAACATAATCAAACAAAGAAAATAATATTGGAGGAGAAAGATTCAAACTCCACAAGATGCCGTTGTTTTTTGTACCACTTAGGTGACATATAAGCACATGGACCACATGATGGAAAATGGTTACCGTGTGTAATACCAAGGAAGGGCTGCCGACTGCCGACTGACGACGATGATTTGAAAATCCGATCGAATATTTTTTTATAATATTCCTTAGTGTTTAACCGCATAGGAATACTATAAAAAATCTTACATTCCGTCTCAAGTCCAGTGTCAAAAGTTTGAGTTAAGAAAAAGTGCCCAGTAAACGGCAATTGGGTTATCCTCTTTTATTTAAGAAACTGTTAAGGAGTCGGCTTTACGAACCAGAGCTCTCGGTTTCGAATCCTGGCTGACTACCAACGTGAACCCTCTCCTAACCCAAGCAATTTAACTTAGTGGGAAAGGTAATGTAAAATTCTATAAAAATAAAACATTAATTAAACACAGGGATTGGCTAAATGTTCTTGTTTATATTGTGACTTTTTTTGTGTATATATGTATGTTATAGAATAAAATCACCTATATAAAGTAAACAAAACATGAACTTCTAACCCAATATCTATTATTTCACAAAACCGAATCATGTATCACTTTATTAAATCAAATTCTAAGCTAAACTATATTGTAGCCGACTGTCCGTGACACTGGGATAATTCCGTGATATCCTGTGAGAGCTCAAAGTTAATAGAGTGCCAAGGGTATAGGAGTGCCTTTTGCATTTACATGATAATAAGGGCACAGGAAATGTGCCCCAGGCGCGTTGCATACTACTAATATTATTCCATTATGGCGTAAGCTGAAAATTTGTTGAGTGGTACGGCTTAAATGGACTGAAATCCGCGGCTTGCATGGTTTAATTATAGTAGAGAAAGCTCGTGGAGTGTATGAGGAAGTAAATGGTAGGTTGTTGTTTCTGCTTATACTGGAGGGAGAGATGGTATAGTATGTATGATATTAAATTGAATGGTATTGTGCATATAAGCATTTCATGTAAGACATTTTGGAAATAAGAATTAAACTCTTTTTAGAGTGTGTTACTACACTGGTGGTACGGGGTGGTTGGAGCACTGTATACTTATGCTTTCATTACTTAAACATTCATTTACTTGCTTCTTTGTTACCGCTGTTGAAGGACTAAAAGTCCAACAAATGGAGGGCTGCTATGAAACATCAGAAATGTTATGATGAGCATGATCGAAAAAGTATCTGAGTTAGGAAGATACGATGAAGTTACTTATGGTAGGGTTCGAAGTGTCGAGTACCGTCTTGGGATATGATTTCGGTAAAAATAAATGTGTTCCATATAACTAATTGCCTGGAACTTCGATGTTGTTGATTTGTTTTAAGGTACTCCTACTGGTCTAACGGTATAACTTCGATATTACCAGTGGGTTCTAGAGGACAAATGGCAGTTGGTTCACAGAAATGAATTTTAGCATTTTCGTCGCTACACTAAAACCCATCTCCTTCCACGTTGTGAAAATGAGGATGATTCAGAGTTTCATCACGGAATAACCTAAATAACCTTTTGTCTAAACCGAGAATCAAATACGGGATCTAAAACACAGTAGTACTTCAGACTCAACAGACATAAAAACATACTATCTACATAACTATCTACATAACGACGAATATTTGTATTAACAAAATATTAATACTAATCCAATACTAATGAGTACCAATTAGGTTCCATTAGCTAATATTAGTACCAAATTAGGATTATACTGGAATAGCACTATTAGGGGGGGACGCAGTAAGCCTTCCCGTAGAGCGCCACCTATGCTCGGGCCCTCCCCGTGAGTAGCGGCAAAAGCCGTGAAACCAATTACTGCACCACGATGGCAAACCAAAGACCAAATAGTCCGCTAAACAAGCCGGCTCTGTGTGTAGTCTCGGTAAACATCGAAGGGTTCTCTCAAAATAAATCAGAGATTCTCTCTGATCTTTGCCGTGAAACTAAATGTGACATTCTTTGCGTCCAAGAAACCCACCGAGATTTGCCACAGAGACGCCCTCAAATAGCTGGACTCACGCTTATCGCCGAGATCCAACATCCGAAGCACGGTAACGCAGTGTTTGCTGCTCCCGGCGTAAGCATCGTGTCCACCTCGAGCTCGTCCCATAACGGCATTGAAGCCATTACCATCGAAACTGGGAACTGCACTGTAACTTCTGTGTATAAGCCTCCTGGGACACTGTTCCAATTCGACCCTCCAGAAAATTTTGACAACCAGCCAGTGAAAGTTGTGATCGGAGATTTTAACAGCCGGGGTTCCAACTGGGGCTACAGAGACACGGACTTGAGTGGACATGCGGTGGAGGAGTGGGCTGAAACAAATGATTTGAGTCTGATTCATAATCCCAAGCAACCGGCCTCCTTTAACAGCGGCCGATGGAAAAAAGGGTACAATCCTGACTTAATCTTTGTCACTTCTTCTATCAGCTCACAATGTGTCAAAAGTGTGTGTCCACCCATACCCCGTACCCAACACAGGCCCATCATGTGTATGGTACAGCCTATTGTCCGACCCATCAATGTCCCATTCAGACGCCGGTTCAACTTTGCCAGGGGAAACTGGGAGCTGTTCGCACAGTCCATCGATGATGCCCTTGTTAGCGTCTTGCCTAACCCGGAAAACTACAACCGCTTCGTGGATATCGTAGCAACCGTTTCGCGACGTTGTATACCTAGGGGGTGCAGGACGTCTTACATCCCGGGGCTATCGAGGGATTCTGCAGAACTACTAAGGCAATACGAGTCACTATATAACTCGGACCCTTTTTCAGAAGAGACCACCTTAATAGGCGAAGAGCTATTGGCAAATATTGGTGAAAAGCGAAGGGAGAGTTGGGTCAAGACAGTTACTAGTGTCAATATGACGCACAATAGTAAAAAGGCCTGGACTACTATCCGCAAACTCACAAGCGAACCCCCTCAACCCGTATCGCCCAGCCAAGTAACTGCCAATCAGATTGCTCACCAGCTTCTGCTTAGTGGTAAATCACCGAGCCGCCTCAGTAGGGTCCCCAAACTGAGAGGCATAATAAACACTTGTAACGATATCAGCAAACCCTTTAACTTGACTGATATCATTACCGCAATAAAACATCTTAAATGCGGTAAGGC
The DNA here is from genome assembly GCA_949126895.1 of Eilema caniola. Taxonomy (NCBI): domain Eukaryota; kingdom Metazoa; phylum Arthropoda; class Insecta; order Lepidoptera; family Erebidae; genus Eilema; species Eilema caniola. Next base: position 14,686,989 of record OX421488.1, read on the forward strand.
CTCTGGAGTCGATGACATCTCGGTGGAGCAATTAAAACACCTCGGTCCTGTTGCGGTGTCCTGGTTGCTTCAAATGCTTAACCACTGCCTAGAGCACGCCTCTGTCCCCCGGCTCTGGCGAAAGGCAAAGGTCATCGCGATTCCTAAGCCGGGCAAACCAGCAGACGACCCGAAAAACTATCGGCCAATATCACTGTTATGCCATACGTACAAGCTGTTCGAAAGGATGCTGCTTGCCCGGCTAACCTGCTTGATTGACCCAAACCTGATTCCTGAGCAAGCCGGTTTCAGACCTGTGAAATCTTGCAGCAACCAGACTCTCAAATTAACGCAGCATATAGAGGACGGTTTCGAGGCAGGGATGGTTACAGGTGCTGCGTTCGTCGATTTATCTGCAGCTTATGATACCGTCAACCTGAGACGATTGCTGTGGAAGGTGGAGTCCATCACCAATGACAGTAAATTTGTCAACGTACTTCGCGAACTCCTGCACAATCGTCGGTTCCAGGTCCATTACCTGTCCGACAAAAGTCGTTGGAGAACACAAAAAAATGGTCTGCCTCAAGGCAGCGTCTTGGCACCCATCTTATTCAACGTGTATACCAACGACCAACCGTCCTCCCCCCACACCTCCCGCTTCCTATATGCAGACGATCTCGCTCTGACCTCCCAAGCTTCCAGTTTTGAACAGGTCGAACTCGATTTATCGAATGCCCTGCAAAGCCTGGGTGAGTACTACGATGCAAATTCTTTAAGGCCGAACCCGAGCAAAACTCAAACGTGCGTATTCCATCTACGCAACAAAGAAGCGGGCCGCAAGCTTGCCATCCAATGGCGTGGGGTGCCCATTGAGCATAACGACTTTCCGAAGTATTTGGGCGTCTTTTTGGATAGGTCACTAACGTTTAGAAAAAACTGCGAGAGCATTAAGCAGAAGGTGCATTCTAGGAACGGTCTCTTGCGTCGACTGGTTGCTTCAAAGTGGGGAGCTTCGCCTAATGTTCTGCGGACCACTGGCCTGGCGATCTCCTTCTCTGCAGGCGAATACGCAGGCCCAGTATGGAGCCGCTCAGCCCATGCAAAGTTAGTGGATACAGCATTAAACGAAACTTGCCGGATCATTACTGGTTGCCTAAAACCGACCCCGGTACAAATGCTGTATCCGCTAGCTGGAATAGCGCCTCCAGGGGTTCGCAGGACTGTGGCAGGCTCTTCCGAAAATACCAAATTGCTAGACGACACTCGGCACCCACTATCCGATTACCATCCTGTGCCACAAAGGCTGAAAAGCCGCAACAGCTTTATGAAGTGTGTCTCCCCTCTTGAAGTCAGCGATCGGTCAAAGGAGAGATGCCGGTTGTGGCGGGAGACTGTCGACCTTCCTAGCCCTTTTGTCCCACTGTCTGAGAGTCCGCCACCTGGACATGAGTTGCCATGGCCCACCTGGAAATCTTTAAACAGACTCCGGACGCAGGTCGGCCGAAGTAAGGAGAACTTGTTCAGGTGGGGATTCTCAGATGGCTCTAACTTGGAGTGCAAGTGTGGTGCCGTTCCCCAAACGATGAAACACTTGACATCGTGCCCTGCGTGCCCCAACAACTGCACGCAGGAAGATCTCATGAATGCTACTGACAATGCGATTTTGGTAGCAAAGTTTTGGGCCGATACCATCTAGGTTTGCTGACGACACGATAAGAAGAAGATTAGCTGAAGGAGAAAATATCAATAGTATCGGATCTTGAAATGTGCGTTGGGTCGTACGATGGTAGGTTGATGTGTTTCGTATGCTGTTAATCGTATTGCTTACTGCTTTGGGTTCCGACAAATGTGTAAATAAATAATAGAATATAGGAATAGAACCTTTCTATTTATAAGTAGCTTGGTTATATTGTTTTTTTTTTTTTATACAACTAAGGTGGCAGGACACGTTCAACTGATGGAAATTCGTTACTGTGGTCTGTGGACGTATGCAACACCAAGTGAGTTATACTCGTTCTGTCGACCCTAAAGAAACTTAATACCCTACATGAAAAGAACCATTCTTCCATGACCCTTGGGGCCAAGCCAATCTCACTTGCAAGTCAGCTCACCTGCTGACTAATGGATGAGGCTCATTAAGTGTGTGCCTCTCACTGTTGGGAGATCAGACAATATTCGCTCCCATAAAAGCTGCTTACATTAAAGGTCTGCTTCCAAAGGTAACCGCATACGAAAATTATAGACGCGCGTAGTGACTTTTCAATGCTCCTCTTTATCCGTATCGAAGTCTAACAAGTTATGTATGTATGGCGTCTGCTGCATGCGTCTATAGTACTCGTATGCGGTCGGCTTCGGAACCATACCTTTAATATAAAGAAGAAGAAGGAGTATATGGATTTAAAACTCCGAGGTCAAAGCCTTGGATGTCGGATGCAACTGGGGTAAGCTAAGAACATAGCAGTTACTGCTATTATACTTTTCATGTATGTCTGCCATTAAGAGTGCTTAACTAATAGTTTAGATATAACATTCTAGGCAAAATTCTGTACATATAACACGTACTGAGCTATACCTAGTCGTGACCATGAGTAATATTCTTTAGATACACGGCTTTGTGGAATGCCGGACATCTATTGAAGAGCATATCATTATAATCTCCAGCAAATATATCCTATTAAATCATAAAAAGAAGTTTTTTGAAGAAAAAGTAGCACCAAATTGTGTTAATTTACAACTTGATTGCCTTTATTTGCCATTTCAAAGTAAAGTAAAAAGAATTTAAGTATATCTTATTAATTATTATTTAGCCACTCAATTAAGCCCACTGCAGTCCACTGCTGGACATAGGCCTCTCCCAATGTTGGGAGGCGCTGGCCAGACGGGTTGGTGCAGGGTTTTATATCGAATTTTCATTCTCTCATAGCGATATCGTCTGTGTATTTTTCCGTTAGTCAACTCTTACGACACCATTCGGAGAAGATAGGGGTGGTACTTGTATTATTTCTCCGTAACCACACGGATACTATAGCCAGTATTACATTATTATTAGTATTATTTTAATATTTACACGATATTCAATGTTTGGGTTGATTTTCAGCAGCCATGTCTTGAAGTGTAGTAATTTTTAAAGCACCTGAAACTTGATATTAATTTCAATATGTGAGAACTTCACTCGGTAAAGGTTTTATAAATTCATTTCTTTACCACGAAGTATGACTTAGAACTGACTGCCCGCATACTACATAAAAGTATTTCCACTATACCCAGTGCAGTGTAATTGAGCACGCAAATAACCTCTCACCTAGATTGTTCAGCACGAGCAAAGAGTCGGCTTCATCCTTTCCAAAAAATTTAACACATTTTGTTAACAAACTTTATCATTATTTTGTTATCGCCAGATCGTTTTCACAATATTTTTAATTTAAGCAATTACTCGTAACAAAAAAGTGATTCGAGTACCTTTTTGTTTTTTAAACACTTCAGCTTCAATTTATTTAAATTATTCCAAGTGACAATTATTACAAAAAGTTTGAGAGCGCGGAATTGTTGAGGGTCATTCGGCCCTCGTCCTAGGCCCTTGTTCGGCTTTCGGCCTTACCTGCCAAGTGCAACCTTTCGACTTCTTGTTTGTTTTGTTTCGTTTTCGTTATCCCATTTGGTTTTGATTATGAAGGCATTTAAAAACGACGCTTTTGAGGGACTTTTAATCGGTTAAGACAAAGGTTGTGGGCTCAAGGGGTCATAATGGATCTTCCATTCCATATGGTCTCTTATGTTTTAGTTGACGTCATGGGTGTTAATCAGTTAACGATAAAAGTAAGATACAATTCAATCATTATGTAAGGCGGGATATATACAAAGAAGACATAAGCGGTTGGCAAAATCGTAAGCGTGTATCAAACAAGATTATGAAATGAGATTCTGTTAGTGGGTATCTTTTTTGATTGTGCCGTAGGTTTTATGCATCTCACCTTTTCTGTATTCTTCACGGGTTATAAAACCGGAGATACTTTAAGTAGCAATAAAACCACACAATACAGATTGTCAAAACTGCAAAATCATGAGACATAAGGAACTTCGTGCCTGCATCAAAACAAACAAAAGATGAAGCATTAAGCCATGTAGGTACGATAAAGTCACTTCAGTTTTCTTACGGCGGGCCGGCATTTTACACACACACAATACTGTTTTGGACACTTCAGTTCAGCTTACGGCCCGCCGTAAGAAAACTGAAGTGTCCAAAACAGTATTGTGTGTGTGTAAAATGTTCCATGGGATCGATCGCCCGAAACTTTGCGAATGTTTCATTCAAAAAACATGGCTCATAGAAATCCACTTAAAACTCAGTGTCTAGAACTTCTCTCAAAGTCCATCTGAACCGTATATAAATATATATTTTATTCCGTCTGTGTACACTTAGGCCCGTGATAGTTGGTACTAATGTGGCCCCGGGTCGCCTATGAATTATTAAGTGGTAGGTAGACACAGGCACTTTTGCCCGAGAGTAGACAATTTTTATGAAAGTTGCTCGTGAATTTTGGGCAGAGAATTCTTTGAAACTATGTGATTAGTTTCATACATATTTTTTACTCTCACATGTATGTTTCAAAGGGCTAGGTGGAAAAATAGCTACGTCTCAGTACGAGGGGATGAGCTTATTGCCGTTAACTGGGCATTTTTTGCTGGCACACCACTGAGGTGGCAGACATGCACACGGTGCACCTGATGTTAAGTGGTTACCGTGGCCTATGAACGTGTGCAGCACCAGGGGAGTCACACTCATACTGTCGACCCTGTAAATACAGAGAGTTTTTGTACCGTCAGTGTAGAAGACCAAGCAGTAATAAGCATTCGGTCTACTCACTGACAGCACAAAAACTCTCGAGTGAGCTCTGGCTACCTTAGCCTTTTTCATGGTCAGTTCTATGTAACTCTAATTTTCTAATAATAGCGTATAAAAGTTTCTCTCTTACTTCAATTTATGTGTAATATTCTTAGCTATGTTTCTTTGGATGGTTATGTCGGACTCGACCCGATTAAAAACGCCGCCTTGGGTCATCAATTGTCGATGGTGAGATTACCTCTGGCATATCCCTCAAGCCCCAGCCCCAATGCCATCGTAATAGTCACTACTTAAATAAAAGTATTGAACTGGAACATCAACTAAAGCTAAAACTTATACACCCTATATCTCAAACCGTTTCGTAAAAATAACCATCAAACTAGACGCTCAATTTTACGACTCCAAGTAAAATTTAATACTATCCGAGATCGGCAGAGGGCGCTAGTAGCTACAGTTTCCGATAAACCCCGGACATAAAAGTGACCCTTGAAGGGAACTCAGGTACCGTAATCCTCAATGATATAAAGTGGAGTACGTTTTCATAGTAAACTTAACCGGGGAAGTCCCTGATTGTTTATTGGCAAGTGGTGTTTTTGAATTGGATTGTTTATTTGAAGGTAGGACATGTTAATGTAACGATTTTTTATGATTGACGTTAATTTGACTTCACCTCGCCTGATGGTAAGCTGAAGGCAAAGTCTCAGAAAAAGGGGTCATCATTACCGACACGTACCATGTTAAGAATGGTGGCACTCAGCTTGAAGGCCTCATCAGATGCTTTTTCACGCCCCGCTTAAATGGCCCGGGAATGTAGAAAGAAGGAAACACGTGTGCTGGCAAGGAATTTGAGGTTTTAATGGTGAGATTTTGTTGGTGTGGACACTAATTGACGAATTAGTCCACAAACTAAAAGCCTCGGACTATGGAGCAATGCTTGGAGTCTCTTTTAAGGAAACATAATATTCGCATTCGACAAAGAACTAAAGTTACCGAACTAGCCCTCAAAATAAGTAAACTGATGTACTGTTACATATAGGGTTGGCTATATCTGCCGAAATTCCAATGGTCGATAGAATCAGCTGATTTTAGATGAAATACCGCGAATTGGCAAATGAAACGTGTTACGTCAGATGGGTCTTGAACCCACGACCTCTGACTTAGCAATCGCTACTCTACCGTTATATCACACTGTTCTTCAAAGTCAATAAACGAATTCAAATTTTTTTATGAAAATGGACTCAACTTTTTCTTTTATATGTTTCTATCATCGAACCCGGGACCATCATTAACATTTCAAAGTGATGAGATGCGTCGAACAAACAACGGCTTTGTTACCTTTTCTCAATGAAAAGTATCCAAAAACAGTGGCCAGCTGATTTATTAAAAAGGAACCTAATACGATGCTAATGTCTTTTTAAAACAAAACTCATTAATTTCGGCCACCCTTGTTGGTGTAGTGGAACGAGTGTTATACGTGCGATTAGATTCTTGGTTCGATTTCCACTTCGGGAAAAGTAGGACACGACGGTATTTCCGTCCAATGGAGCAGCCCGACTGGAGTAGTACCTCCACCCTACAGAATACCGCAGCAATAATAACACTTCGTGTTATGTTATTGGCGGTGAGTAGAGTAACCAGAGGTCACTGGAGAGTTTTTATGCTGTCAGTGGAAAGACCTAAGGCTTGTCCTGCTTTATTTTTTACACTGGCGGCACAGAAACCCTCTGTTCAACAGGGTCGGCAGCGCGAGTGTGACGCCCCTGGAATTGCATACGTCCATAGGCCACGGTAACCACTTTCCATCAGATGGGCCGTGCGCTTGTCTGCCACCACCATACCACTTAGGTATAAAAAATAGATTTGAGTGTTTGATAATCCTGCCATGGAAAATCCCATATTATGGGGATGGGAAAATATTATGACAGTAGTTGTAGGCGGGTCCTAAATAGTGCACCAACAGGTCTAACTGAAATACTTTGATATCAGCAATGGGTTGCAGAGGTCATATGGCGTTTCACAGAAAATATCTAAAATCAACCAAATCCGCAGTTAGACTGAAAAAAGCAGACAACAAACTTCGAAGTTGAAGCTTTGGATGAAACCAGGATTAATGCTAGGATGATGAACAAGAGCCAGTGAAAAATTTTGGTCCTGATCTGTCTCTACTTCTTTTTTTATATGGGACACGTCAATTTAATAGAGGGGAGGGAATATTAGGGTATAAATATTTGTAATTTTGAAGAAATCCTGATGAAATCGACATCCACGCGGGCGTAGCCTCGGACAACAGCTACTGTACAATAAACTGTAGATGCATTTTCTGGACCCTTTTTGTATTAGGACACGTCAATTTGACTTTACTTTGCCTGATGGTAAGCTGAAGGCGAAGTCTCAGGAGAGAGGGTCACCATTACAAACACGTACCATGTTAACAATGGTGGCACTCAGCTTGACGGCCTCGTCAGATGCTTTTTCATGCCCCGGTCAAAGGTCTATTTAAACTCCCAATCCTTAGAGGTAAGCCCGCACCAGAACTTCCTCCATCAACCTCCTTAAACCCCAAAAATACTCAAGTCCACTTATGAGAGTATATATCACAGCTAAATAGCTCAATCAGCAGTTCAATCAAAACAGCCAATGACGATTCCAAACAAATTTAATATTTTTATGGAATAAATTATAATAATTATAATAATAATATATAATAATAATTTTTTGAATTTGAATTTGAATTAAACCATTAGAATACCACTTAGAAATATGACAAAAGTTAATGATAGGTTTATTGAACAAAAAAAAGAGCTATCCGAAATAGTTAAGTTATAAGGTTACAAGACCAGTCAATTAATAAAAACGTCATCCATCTAAGTTATTTTTATAGCTGACTTATCAAACGGCTATTACACATACAAAAAATATAAAAATATAGGACAACACTTAATGATAGGCTTATTGAAATAAAAAGCAATCCGACTAGGTTAAGTTAGAAGGCTACAAGGCCATGCAATTAATGAAATATCATCGATCGTCGTTATTGTCGCGATTTATCGTGTTTTATCAAACGGCTATTACACATACAAAAAATATAACCATAGTTATGTAAATTAACACTATTTGCACTAAAATTACTCATATACCACTACGAGTCTGTATCTATCCGACATTGTCTGGTAGCTCGTGTACACTCTCCGCTCCAGGCGCCGGACAAATGTACGTAATGGATAATACGTCCGCTATCTCCGGCAGCTTCTAGTGAACAAATATCTAACGTGTATCGATCGTACGTGGACAAGGCTTGTGAAACAATATTCTGAAAGTGCTGTACGTTAGTGAGAATAAGCTTCTTTGATTTATGCAGCAAACTATTACAAGTCTAGTTGATGGTAAGCGGTTACCGTGAATAAATGCTTAAAACTTCAAATTAACTATCCTACCTAGCTTACAGCTTTTGTTCCATTGTGCTGTGAAGGTATCATTACAGCATTAGTTCCGGATATATTCAAAGCTTGCTTGTATGTACATATTGGAGCCCAGTGTTTCCGATCTGATCTCCTACTGTTTATCTTGATTTGGTGTATATTAACTCGAAGTAATTGCTTTCTCAGTCTAATTCCCCAAATAAATACATACCGGCTTGTAGAAAAATTTGGCTTGGGTCCTAAATATCTTTAAAGGGTAGATTGATAGACTGGTAGATTATATATTATGTACCAGTCATTAAAATACCGTGACACATTGGTTATCACCTAGTAATAATTTCTTTTTTCCTCCACTAGTATTTCTTTATCAAACATGTGTCTACTGTCTTTGGGCCGTTGTAGTTCATAAATTATAAGCATTAGGTGTACTAATCGTTACATAAAACAGTATTACCGTGACATCGTGATTACCGTTGTACATCGAGAATATGTGTGCAAGGGTCTTTATATGGTACGATATCAATTACATAGCCGCGGTAGCCTAGTGGTATGGGTAATGGACTGCTAAGACGAGGTCTCGGGTTCGATCCCAGGTTTTACCATGGCACACACCAATGACTTTTCGATGCTTTTCGAAGTTATGTGTGTATTTATCGCAGGTTTATAAGTGCCCGGTTAATGGCAATAGGCTCGCCACCTATTACATTGGGACCTAAGCATAAACTGGCGAATTGTGGGTGCTAGCACCTCTGCCTAACCCTTCGGGGATACAGGCGTGAGTTTATGTTATGTTATATGTAATGATATCAATTGCTGAAATAATTAATAGTGGGTGTGTTCGAGGAGCCGCTGAAAGTGGAACTCAATACTAGACGTGACAAGTTGCTAGTCTGCTTACTGCCATATTAGTAATCCTACTTCCTAGCGTAGTAGTATATATAAATGTGTAAGTTTGTGGATGTTTGTTACTCAATCACGCTGTAAAAGCTGAACGTAGCTAGCTGAAATTTGGAATAGGGATATATTATAATCTGGAATAACATATAGGAACTTTTATCAAGGGAATCGGTTCCCATGGGCTGCGGGAACGGGATCTAAATTCTATGCGGGCGAAGCCTTGAACCACAGCTCATTTTTTAAATTTCTCGTAAAGATTTAAATTTTTTATATAGAAGCAACCGAAATTATCGAATTCACTAATATTCCTTCTAACTCCTCCAACCAAGCTAAATTGCTTGTGCTAGGAGTGGGTTCACATTGGTAGTGTACTGGCCAGGATTTGAACCCGTGCTTAACCACTAAGCCATCGACTAAGATGTGTATTATGATGCGTCTAAAGCCTTCACTTTGCAGCCTGAGGCTCATTTTTCTACTCCTTCCCATTTACTGTGCGCGATCTTCCTCATAAATGTTGGCATTGGAGTGAGCGGACTCAGGGCTCCGATGCAGCCCGCTACAACGATAAGATATTAATGATAACTTGTAACTAATTGTGTCCTTATGTGGAACTCTTAAACAGCTGGCAGCCAAGCATATTAATTGGGGTTTATATTAACCATACAATACAATACATAGGTACAACTATATATAAATCGTACATATAATACATAAATAGTTCATAAGGTGATCGTAAAATCATATCGGTGTCGTGTAGTTGAGTGTAAACAAGTTTTTTGTACAAATGTGTGCATCAACGATCCTCTGTCTCTCGGGGTCCGGATAATCTTACGTCCGGACCTTACCCTGGCTGGATAACATCATTTTATACAGCATTATATTATCACATGTATAACGCCTTTGATCGTTAAGGGTAGGCAGAATTATAATTAGTGGGTTAGTCTCACTTGCAATCGGGAAAGTACTCTTACGATTAAACTTCGCAAAAGTTTAGAATATTAAAATTTAAATGCATTATTAAATTTATTTAAGTAAGTGTAAGTGTTTTAAACTAATCTGACCTGGAGGTAGACTTGCCCTATAGCCTCGCGAATATCAGTAGTTGTACGAGCTTACAGGTGAAGTTAAAAACAGTCATCATCATTTTACCATTAGTCCCGGCCGCATCTGACGCCTCGGCCTCGGTAAATATGATGTGACCTCATTTTACAGCTTTATATTACTAAAATTCCCTCTAACCCCTCCAACTAAGATAAATTGCTTGTGATAGGAGTGGATCCACTTCGGTAGTGTAATGGCCAGGATTTGAACCTGGGACCTCTCGATCGTAAGGCCGCCTCCCTAACCACTAATCTACCGACGCTTATTAGAGAAAGTGCGGTCTAATCTCAGCCTGAGTGGTGGTTAGTGGCCATTACTGACAGTTGATCAAATCGTCCATAATATCGCTACAAAAAAAAGCACGCGCTTAGCGCCATTTGTTTTTTTTCTGTAGTAATGTTTTTTAAAGTGAAAACTTCTTTAGCGGCATTGGATGGGTAAAAAGTGTAAAACTCGCGTCAGGATCACTTGACCTTTGAACCGTAACCGACGACTGACGTCATACAACATTAGCTATAGATTGTTGATTTTGTTAGGTACGCTAAGAAGCTTCATAGCTTAGCGGTAAGCGCTTCGACTGTAAGCCCCTATGGTTTAAGATAGTACCGGGTTCGAGCCTGGGCTTCTGACACTTTTTGTGATTATTTTTTCTTTTTTTTATTATTATATTAGTGATAGGTTCTATGATTGGCGCTATATTATAGGTATGGTATGGTATTGTATGTTCTTTTTATCTTTTTCTCTGTATATAACGAAGAAAGAATGAAAGAAAATGTTTTCAATTCTGCTGGCATACCCGGATTGCAACCCATCTTTTTTTATGAAATTGTCGTTTTATTGAGCTTTCGTAATACGATGGAGAATAAATATTGTATGCCCGGAGTACTACCATGGGCCTACAGCTTTGGGAGCGTTCCCTTTGCACCCGGTATAATGATGAATGTACCTCGTGTTGTGTTCCCGGCGGTGAGTAGGGTAGCCAGAGCTCACTGCGGAGTTTTTGTGCTGTCAGTGGGAAGACCAAAGGTTATTCCTGCTTTGTCTTCTATGCTGACGGCACAGAAACTCTCTGTGTTTACAGGGTCGGCAGCACGAATGTAACTCCCCTGGTGTTGCACACGTCCATAGGCCAAGGTAACTACTTTCCATCAGGTGGGCCGTGCGCGTGTCTGCCACCTCAGTAGTATTTAAAAAAACATTTATAACAGTCGTCAACGTATGTCAATCCCAAACATTGATCAATCTATTCTATTCTATTCTACAAATGTATTGCCTAGAGGTACTGGCCATGAGGTTATGTAAGGGTCTAGAGAGAAAGTAACAAAACAGTTCCGGTTCCGGTCCAGTTCGGAAACGAGGTCCTATACTTCCTATGGATAAGCATCCACAGAGATATAATAAGGATGTGAGCGGAAAATGCGTGACAACTATTTGGTCAATTCCTGTCCTATGAGACAGGAACTTTCGAACACTTACTTGGTACTGCTAAGACTAGGTTGTAATAACGTCGTTAAAATACCATGATTATGCCACATTGTGCTATTTCCAACTGTAGACTAAAAAAGGAGAAGTAAATTAGAAAAATAAAGGTATTTATTATCTCTCGTGGGTATTTATTTAGGTACAGTTGTCACGCGCGTCATGTAGGTGAATACTGCCTAAGAGCGTTTTCACCCTCATCCGATATCGGAGGAAGTCAAACGTATGAGATATATCTCTCTTTCATATTATGCAGCCCGATATCGGCTATCGGGGTCAACACCACTGTTTTGGTCCGAAATCGATATCGAGACAAAAACAGCGACTGCAAGCAATTTTCGACCTTAAGGACATTTTATGGGTTACATGTCTTGTCGCTTTAATTAATGATGCTGATCACGAATATAAGAAAGAAAAAAACTCGATACCATGTCATGTCAATAAGGAGAATAATTGCTTGCACATTTTTCTTTTTTTTTTACTCCTAGTATCCTTAACTAGTCTGTGCTTTCGAGCAAATGGCCGAATCGGGCCGATTTCATCGGATAAATGTGGAAACAGCACAAGGTGTCGGCTATCGGATGTCGGCTATCGGCGTCCGACACCGATATCGGATATCGGATGAGTGTGAAAACGCTCTAAGGCCGTTCTATTCTAGTTTACATTTATTTTTATTTAATTTTATTTTACAATTTCAAAAGCTAGCAAAAGAATAGTACACACGGCAGTTTTATATAATGGGCAATTATAAGCTTTCACATGCTTGCTAACAGTGATCTATGGTACAATGACACAAAAACTGAGGAGAAGTACTTCTTACACATGGTCTTTCTTATCCCGGTGACTCTCATGTTAAACAAATACATATCGACACTCCGGTATACAGCATTGTACGGGTGACGTGCCCGGACTATGCATGCATTCTGCCAGTAGGTAGTATATTATATTTCTATAGCATATATTTCTGTGTAGGCAGCCATAGTTATATGTCTATCTCGGTCATCATTGTCCCCACTACTTTTTTGATAGTTAGTTCTTCCCCAAGTCCGTCCCGTGGGGTACTGATTGAAAAAAAAAATTACACAAGTTATTACTTTTAGAAGTTCCCGTTTGTTATGAGATGTGACATGTTTTTGCTTTCACAACTTAATCCGTCATTGATAATAAATGAGATTTACTGTTTACGGTACAAATTCTTATTTTTCTTTGTTGTTGTTTTTATATACTATCTACTGAAGTATCAAACAGGAGTTATTTAGGTCAAACAAAGAGCAGAAAGTTGGTGAACTGTGATATTTGACATGTCAAAATAGAAGGTAAATATTAATATTTGGATGGCTTATTCTTTGGTACTAAGAGTCCATAATTTTAGCTTTTTTCCAGTGTTATTAGTACTGGAAAAGCTAAGATTAGTAGTAAACCCCTACCAACGTTCTTGAAATGATTGAAAAATCATTTAGTGGTGCCGATAGTTCTTAAGAACGTCGGTAGGCGCTCCACTGTCACCTCAAAGACAGATATATATAGAAGGAGAAATTTGAATTGATTAGGGCGAGGTCTGGTAGCTTAGTGGTCAAAGCATTGCCCTTGTAAGGCAAAGATCGCGGGTTCAAACCCCGCCTAGACCGATTCAATTTTTCTCCTTTATTCGATTTAGCATGAAAGATGCTTAAAAATGTAATTTTTAAAAAAATAGTCATTCAATTCATTCAGTCAATTGATAGATCAAAAATAACGCACGCTAGTACTATTATCTATTCTGTTTCACCACTTTAAAACATGGTTTTTCAAATATGTGGGCTAATATCCCTCTAACTAATCTTCAAAGATGTAAGGGTAAAATATTTTTAGAAGAACCATTTAACCTATTTCTAAGAATATTCCCGGGTCCCAGAGCTCTGTTATTATCTATGACATTTATTATACCCGAGAAGAGCGAGTCAATCATTATAAATGTCCCCCATTAAGGTAGCTTCCCACTTTTCTTACTCTAAATATATAATTTATGCACAAACGCGATTTCCTGCTCGTCTAACGAAGCGAAGCTTTTGTTCTAAATTTCTTGATGAAGGAATGATTTGTATATAAATAAGGATGGTTTATTTTAAAGAGTGGTTTACTTAGACAATGGGTTAAAGCTTAGTGGTTAAGGAGCCTGTCTTATGATTGAGAGGTCTCGGCTTTCGTGTCCTGGCCATTACGCTATCGATACCCCCTTACTCCTATCGCAAGTAATTTAGTTTAGCTGTAGCCCTACAGAATACCGCGGTTATAATAACCTCGTTTTGTGTGCTCGGCGGTAGGGTAGCCAGAGCTCACTGGAGAGTGTTATTGCTGTCAGTGGGAAGACCAAACACTTGTCCTGCTTCATCTTCTGCACTGACGGCACAGTAACTCTCTGTACTAACAGGGTCGGCAGCACGAGTGTGACTCCCCTGGTGTTGCACACGTCCGTAGGCCATGGTAACCACTTTCCCTCAGGTAGGCCGTGTGCTTGTCAGCCACCTTAGTGGTATAAAGCCGCAGTGGAATATTGATAATTTCAGTTACTGCCTCATATTTTTTATATAAAAAAGAAGACAATATTAAAATTAATTGATTTGTGGATAGACCGATTTCCATTAATTTAAATTATACAAATAAAACTATTACTATTATTCTTGTTAGACTTTTCTTAAATCTTAATGTACAAGTAAACAAGTAGAATAAAGCTTTCTCATTGATGGATCTTACTAATATCTTAACGTAAAGTAGAGTAAAGTTTATCATCGCACCTCAAAAGTACACAATCTGAACGATTTACAAAATAATAAAACAGGTACTCAAAACACAAAAACATACTTACACTGCTGTCTCCTCAACTAGGCCAAAGCCTGTATCTTCTGATATCAACCAAAGCACAGTCTTTTATTCATACTCGTATATAAGTAATACTGCGACAAAAGTGTGAATAACGATGAGTTATGACTAACGATCCCAGGCTATTTTAAAGTGTGGAAATCCCCTGAAATGAAAAGCCACCCACGGTGGAACCAGCAGAGGTGATTACAACAGCACTCTGTCTTAGGCTATTTGTCGCTGGACTCGAGATGCCACTCGCATAATGGCCTCCTCAAGTATGGGACCACAATGTCCTTATCTTGCCCCGTCTCCCCGAAATAGTGTTAATACTGAACTCCTTCGAAGACAGCACTAACTTAATAAAACAAAGAAGAATACATTGTTTTTATAAATCGAGTGTACTTAAGTGTTTCAATCCATTCCAGCCCCCACAATCGATCTGTCTCTGCGGTTATCTCTCTCAATTCTCTCTGAAGCAATCCGTCTACTAATCACTGTAAGATTTCGGCCGCAACTCAATCCAATTGTTTGTAATGCGGCCGAGTAACGATAAGTCCTTTTTGTTACGTTTCATTGAGATTTTCGATTATATACACCTTCTTGCTTCGATTTGGTTTCGGCAAATCGATGTCAAAATAAGACCATTGAAATTTGACTGTATATATTTTCTGCAACCCAGTTTCAGGCCTGCCTAAAAGAATCGATTGATCAATATTGTTTGGATTGATATACGTTTACCTCTATCAACGACAAAAACGTGTCAATTCCATACCATTCATAATATTCTATTATACAAAACGCCGGCCAACGAATTGCTTCTTGTATAGGAGGGCGGACATCTGAAAATTCAAACGTTATCAAATATTTGGAAATACAAATAGTACCTATACTTATATACATAAAAATCCTCTATATTACCTGAATACTCTATCAGATACGTTATCTCAGTGTATATGGTACCCCCGCCACGGCTTTTGGGTCTCCTGTCAACCTCTACAGCAAACGAACGAGATTCTGGTGCAGGCTTTACTTTCAGGTTTGGTAAATCAGATGGTCTTCGTCAGTATATAAGCTAAAAACTTACTCCAGAAAGTTTCTGAAATTGGCACTTATACGAAGACGAGATGACACCTATTATAAGCCTCGATCTCGTAGGCATTGGAAAAGTATTTCAAATATGTTTTTTTTAATATTCATAGAAAACTTAATTTTGACTTCACCTCGCCTGATGGTAAGCTGGCAAAGTCTCAGAAAAGAGGCTCACCATTACATACACGTACCACGTTAACAATGGTGGCACTCAGTTTGACGGGGTCATCAAAGGAGGATTGTCTTCGCAACACCGCGTGACACCCACCGGTCCCACTAGTGCTGTGACCACAATCTACCCGGCTATGCACCTGCTGACCCCTAAACGCAATCCAATCGAGAATTATATCGAGAAACTAAAATCTAAAATTCAGCATGTTAATTGGTTCAAAATTTCACTAAACAAAATACATAATTTATTAATATCCATCTATATTTAATTTTGTATTTGGCTCGCTGATATGAGATTGTAGACAATGCAACATCTTACAACGTAATATTTTACGATTGTTGGCCGTCGAAGGAACTTCGTAGGATACTGGATACTGCTAGCTACAGATAACTTTTCAGATTGTTGGCTAGCTGACTCCAACGGTAATTGCTTTTACGAAATGCTATAACAGTGTTGCCAGATAATTAAAATCATTTATTACAGATATATTAGGAAATTTAAATTATACTGAGAGGCAATAGTGACTCATTATCATCATCATCATATCAGCCACACACAGTCCACTGCCTAACATAGGCCTCTCCCATAGACTTCCAGAACGACCAATCTAAAGCAGCCCGCATCCAGCGCTTCCTGGCGACCTCTATGAGGTCGTCCTTCCACCTGGCCGTTGGGCGTCCTACACTACGTTTGCCCGTACGTGGTTGCCATTCCAGAACTTTTTTGCTCCATCGGCCATCTGTTCTGCGCGCTATGTGCCCCGCCCACTACCACTTCAACGAGCTAATCCGCTGGGCTACGTCGGCGTCGGTTACTATTGTTCTCCTACGGATATCATCATTTCCGACGCGATCACGTAGGGAAATACCGAGCATAGCCCTTTCCATAGCTCGTTGGGCAACTTTGAGGTTGCTTAAGAGACCCATACTTTCTGGTAACACACATTAGTTAAAGACTTTCGTCTTCAGGCACTGAGGTATGTCGGACGAGAAGACATCTCGTAGCTTCCCGAACGCTGCCCAGCCGAATTGAATTCATAGATTTACCTCGTCGGTTGGAGAGAGGTTGGTGACGGTACAAAAAAAACACTAACTAAAAAAAAACATTATTAATTGTTTCCGATAATTCGTATGAATGTAGGTAGATGGCTCCCACCGTCGCCCTAAGACGGTAGTATAGGAGAATTTGGATAGCTTCAGGTGTGGCCCGGTGGCTCAGTGGTCAGAGCATTCCCCCGAGTAAGGGAAAGATCGTGGGTTCGAGTGAAAAAGTGAATCGCTCAGGTGGGCCTGAGCGATTCACTTTTTCCTATCTTAATCGATATTGTACATGAATTTTACTACCAAGTCTTTTTTGTAGAGAAAACCTACACTATTAACCGAAATTATTGGTAAGCCCGTTATCCCGTCCAGCTATGATAAATTCTTTGTTTTGGTTATAAATTATGAATAGCCATCTCTATAAATCTATTAACCTACGCCCTATTTATGTGAACCATTTACCGAAATGTGAACTTTACTTAATACATTTCCCCTTTCCTAATGATATACAAGAACCGGTACATAAAAATAAACATACTTCTCTAGATCCCAATTTCTTCACACTCCCTTATCTAAATCTGTGATGAAATTTAATTAAAAGCCATGACATCATCATCTGTCAAACGTTAATACATGTCACCACACCTTTGAAACCCTTTATGATTAAATCGCAATAATGAAATACTCCCAAACGATATCAAACGGTCGGGATATACAGAGCCGCCGCGACGCCCGGCGTCGTCAAATTAGCGGTTCAATTAACCTTAGTTAATTTGAACACGGCGTCATTTGACGTGTTATATTTTGTGAATCGGCGTTTGTGGGTACCCGTCTTTATTTTTAATTATGGGGGTCATTAATGTCTGTAAATACACTTTATTTATAAGATTTAACTCAAGCATTTATTTTTTTTTACATGCGGAAAATCCCCTCATATACTACCCCCTCCCCTCCGAAGGCGAAGGGGTAGGTTATGTCGGACTCCAACCGAGTTGTGCTAGGCCGAAGGTGAGGTTGTCTTCGACATATCCCTCGCACCCTGGCTGACCCAAGGCTCCCTCGGTCTGGCCCTCCTAGGAAGGGGGGATCATGCGGTCCCCAGCTCGCTTCACCCGCCACCTTCAGGCCCGCGCTCATGGGGGGCTGGAGGTCGTTCTGCGACTAAAGTATCTACGAGTATTGTGGGGTTTAGTAAACTTTTAAAATACGAAAACTGAACTTCCAGGACGGAACTTTATTTAAATCGCTGCCATGATGCCTTTATCATGATCGCAGTATATTCGTCTTCGTTCACAACCATGTAAAAAGACAGCAAAATGTCAATGAGTGACACCAGTTTCTTAACCGTACTTTTTCTATCCAAAAACCTGGTCAAGTTGAATGGTGAAAAACGTCTTTGTGTTTTAGGTATTAGGTACATTCAAGTGCCTACATTTATAGCTAAGGTAACTTCATTGCTGTACTTTTCGAAATACACCATTGCTAGACGACAGTTTGAATAGTCTCTGTATGAATGTTCAGTGCAAACTGAATAATAAAAACTACATCAAAAGTGTTATCAAAACAGTTTCGGGTAAGCTCTGAATCCCGAATAAGGCGAGACGGTTTTTAATGCTGGAGAAGATGGCGTCTTTTGTATAAATTAAAGGTTGATATAATTTTTTATAGTGCAGGAAATCCCCTCGGGTCTCGGGCCTCCCCATCGGAACCGGCGGGGGTGGTTATGTCGAACTGGAACCGACTAAGCCGCACGTCATCTTGGGCCATCAATTGCTGAGGGTAAGATTGCCTCTGGTATATGCCTCGTGCTCAGACTTAACCCAGACCCATTGAAACTAAAAAAACTAGTGAATTTTACTCTAATAGGGGGAAGCGCACATCGTGCGTTCATCGTTCTCCATCGTGCTTAGTGATAAAATCTGTTAAAATGTGGTTTTATTTCAATGACGCGCAGTTTTAAATACGAGTAGGTAAATCCAATAAGACAAAACTGAGCCACCAAACCACGCCTGAAACCATCCAAATATTTACTATTTATCCATCTTGTGGTGACGGTGAGAGCCATCTACCGACACTCGTACAAACTATCAGAACCAATGAGTGATGTTACAATCATTTTTAAACATAGATATTTGATTACTTCGCCCAAACAATTGTATGAAATTTTAATGCAGTACGCTAACAATTCAAATCGATTAAGATAGGAAACATTGAACTGATTCATTTCGATAGTTATCATGCTAAATGCTTGTAAATTTCAGAAATAACTAATTTACAATTCAGTACCTAATAGTATAGATATTATGTTTAAAGCCATAGCCTGCCAACAAAGTGATCGAATACCTAAACCCAGCTTACATATTCAAGCAATTCCAATTCGAGAGCAAGATGAATTCACAATAAGCGCTGTGCCATTAAGTAAGCGCCCGCTTCACCGCAAAAATCAATTAAACAAAGTTGCTAGGGTATCGGCGAATATTGCATTACAATTGGAACACAAACGCTTCGCTTTGAGCCGGCAGCCTGGCTTTAGGGCTGTCCGAAACTTTGCTACGAAAATTAGTTTTATAAATTTTTGCTAGTAGAAATTTTGTACAGACCTAGCAAGGTACATTTTGAGTCTCATACATCAACAGCACCATGCGTGTACAGTAAGCATTGGAACCACTCAAAGAGGGCCAGATCGAGAGAGATGGCCCTGGGTCAGCCGGGGTGCGAGGGACATGCTTTATAGCTAACTCACCTTCGGCCTAGCACTGCGACCCACAAACGGCGTGCGGTTTACTCGGTTCGAGTCCGACATAACCTCCCCCTCCGGCTTCGGGGGGGGGGGGGGGGGTATCCGTAGAGATTTCCCGCACGATAAAAAAAGTAAAAAAAGTACCCAAAATGATCATAATACCAAGGTATTAAAATTATTTTGACTTCTTTACTGGTGAAGATCGATCTGACGAAACCTATACCCGACTTATACTCTGTCTACATTTTTAGCGCAGCGCCCTTATACTTTGTATAAATAAAATTAAACTAAATTACGCTTTATAATTGATCGTGTCCAAATAGACCCAGCAGCTTCAGAGATTATCCTACCAAAACAAACAAAATTGGCTCATTTTGACTGATTTAGACGGAATTTTTACTGCAGAAAAAATAAGACGTAGCTTAAACTATTTTTATTTTTAGAAAAGTATTAGAGTTTATAAATTCAAACCCAGAGAACCCGACCGTTGGCTTGGGCACAGCTAGTTTATCTATGTATAAGAATGGTCCATGATGTTATGGTCTGAAGAAAACTTCTATAGCCGTAATCGTCGATAGTATTATTGAAACTCAAAGTAATGTTATATGTAAGAGATGATAATGAAATGTACTATTAATGTTCTGTAATACATCACTGGGTACTAAACGGTACAGGTGTAACGAATGCCACAGATATGCATATGACAACCGGGACCGACGGCTTAACGTGCCATCCAAGGGACGGAGAACATGTTAAGCCAAGGATAGCCTTATGGTAATACTGCTTAATCTTACACCAGTTTGTTATGGCCCTTTCTACATTGTCCTATCCTTAAAATATAGGTCGAGGATATGATAGTGTAAACCGGAACTGTAGTCCCTTGCCTACAAGAGTAGTTGTTTTCAAGAGTATAATAGATATTAGCACAGATTTATATTTATAGTGTGTAATAGCATAATGGTATGCTTTTTCTTTCGCAAATAGGTTTATCTATCATTCATATGAACGCAATCACGGGTAAGAGCGTTTTCACATTCATCCGATATCGGATATGTATGTCGGACGCCGATAGCCGACCTCCGATAGGCGACAACATGTATTTCGCATATACCCGATAAAATCGGCTCGATACGGCCATTTACTTTTTCTTATATTTGTGATCAGCGTCATCAATTAACGCGAAAAGACACATAACTAAGAAAATGTTAGTAAGGTTTAAAATAGCTTGCAGTCGCTGTTTTAGTCTCTTTGTGTTCTGCCAGAGTGAGCCTGTATTAAGAAGTGATCATAGTATGAATTGCAGACTTCATCAAATAACTAACAGTTAGAGTGTTTTCACAATGTCCGATATCTGATATCCGACATCCGATATCGGAGGAAGTCAAATGTATGACATAATATGTATTTGTCTTTCACATTGTCCGCTCCGATATCGGTTATCGAAGCCAACAACACAGTCGGATATCGGATATCGGACATTGTGAAAACGCTCTTACTGTTAGTTATTTGATAAAGTCTGCAATTCATACCATGATAACTTCTTAATACAGGCTCACTCTGGCAGAAGAGTAAACATATAAAAGCGATATATTCGCGACTTTGTCTCATGGGTAAACAGCGAAAATAATACGCCATCAGTTTTTTAGCGCTTCCTCTGTAGCTGTCATTAAACCTTTCATACAATAACTCTGATTGAGTACTACTAATCTGTCCTTTAAAACATAATGTGTACTTAAAAATTCAGAACATTCAAATATTTATTAGATAAGGTACATGCTCAGTAGGAGGAAAGTTCGCCAACAAATAAATATTAAATACCCGTGTGACAGCTTTGATCGAACGAACATAGGGTCATCAGAATAATTACGAAAAAACATTTTAATTTTTTACGATCAAATGAAATGTCACTACAAAATTTATTAAACAATCTCGTTTAATATTAAAATTGCTTTATACGATCTTAATTACATTGATAATTTTATTAGATGTTAAAATGAGATCAAAGCTTAATTTATGAAATTGTTTTACTTAAAACATCTAAATTTATATTAAAGCTGATCCATATTTTTCTTTGATTAAATATCATGTAGTTTTTAGAGGGCAAAATTTAAATTATTAGTTGTTTTATTATGATTACCTATGTATATGCCGCCGCCAACTAGCTTAATGGTGTTTAGCCATTTAATTAAACGGCTAGGCCAATAGCTTGGATCGATGATGTTTAACTACTTGCCTAGCCATTTAATTAAACAGTTAGCAAAATGACTTGTTTCCGCATGATTTTAAAAAAGCTATCACAATAAACCTATCACTATTTTATTGTGAATACACCTCTGTCGGCCCCCTCGGGGCTTAACAGGTGTAAGTATATGTATGTATGTAATTTTCTATCATATTTCGAGGTAGTGCCCCATCTTACGATTGGCCTAAGCATTAGCCAGCCAGCTTCATGTAATAAACGAGACGGCTGAATATCATTCAGGCCGTTAATTGAATAGCGCCGTTTAGTTAACTGCCTAGGCAGTTAATTGGATGGCTGATTAAGCTAGTTGCCGGCGACATATATAAAGCAAAATTAACTATATATAATAGTTAATTTTGCTTTATATCAGTGAGGTCGTCAGTGAGGTCGACAACCATGTTTCATAAACATTTAGCGTGCATTTTATGTTTTTGATAAGATAAACATGTTTTGATAACCTCCATTTTTGTTTTGATGAAGTGCATATAGGGTAGGATACGACGGTATTTCCGTCCAATTGAGCAGTCCAACTGGGGAATTACCTCTACCTTACAGAATACCGTGGCCATAACCTCGTGTTGTGTTCCCGGCGGTGAGTAGGATAGCCAGAGCTCACGAGAGAGTTTTTTTGCTGTCGGTGGAAAGACCAAAGGCTATTCCTGCTTTGTCTTTAACACTCGCGGCATAGAAACTCTCTATGTTTACAGGGAGCACGGGTGTAACTCCTCTGGTGTTGCACACGTCCATGGGCCACGGTAACCACGTTCCATCAGGTGGGTCGTGTGCCTGTCTGTCACCACAGTTGTACAAATTTTCAATCCTCTCGCGATGGCAATTTTTCATTCTCTCCTCGCCTGGCCTCGCCTAGCCACTCTGGTGGAAAATCACCTTGAAGGTGATTTATACTCTATCACGGAATCAATACGGTTCATTTTTGCACAAACAAATATTTCAATTCACGCCTCGCATATTCTCGTCAATCCACACTGTTTCTACCAAAGATACGCTGGGCGAGGATTGAAAATTTGCCATACAAATTTCAATTCTCTCCTCGCCTCGCCTCGCCTCGTCACTCTGGTGGAAAATCACCTAACTCGAACAGTTTCGTCCGTTTCAGTCTTCTTACTATATAAGCGACGCCAAAAAGCTGGATAGCCTCAACATTCACATGGTGATGAAGTCTATTTTCGTAAGCCTCTGCATAAAGGTATTTGTAGTACTTAGTCTACGTCGTCCATGTTTAAATCTCGATGTAAATCGCAGTTCAGAATGTACCAATTGAAATGAAACCTATTTTTAACGGATTCTATAGATTAGATAGTACTTTTATTTCAATGAGTGATATTCGCTTAAACTTTCTACAGTATTGCTACGCCCGGCGCATGACAACTTCAATATATTGCCAAATTCCCATAAGAGTGAGCGAGACGGCACTATAGAAAGAGACAGCATGCCTTGACGTCACTGTTCTAGAAGGAATCGAATGAATAGAACGCGACGTCAGGCTAGAAAGAGACACAAGACCCAATAGAACCTTCCAGAACGTTCCTGTCTTTTCCAGATCTTTCGCTACTCGCCCGCGCCCGATATAAAAGGCGAGTTAACTGCCTCCGCTCGAGTCAGTCTACGACTAGTATTCGAAGCGATCATAGCGATAAGGTGTGCGAAGCGATACAGTGCGATTATACAAGTGACTGTGTATTGTATAAGGAAGACTTTTCGTATTTCTAAGCGCTTTGCTGTAATTTAAGTGCAGCTGAATAAAATCTGTCTTCAACGGTTATTCTCGCATTTTCTATTTAAACCGACCCCCACGCTCGTAACAGTATCATGGTTATCCACTTCAATATAACAGTATCTCGTTAGCTTAGTTCGGCTGCACTGATTTGAAGTTAATCATGAACTACGCGATGTACAAGGTGGGTAAATTATCTAAATTTTTGTATTAACGGAGACAAAGGTCTGACGGCGCGGTGGTCTGACAGACGAATGCGCACGTTCACGAAGATTATAATTCTTATAGAGTATCAAATTCCATTCCAATCCATTCCTGTAGAGTATCAAATCATCAGCCCTACTATCCATTCCTGTAGAGTATCAAATCATCAGCCCTACTATCCATTCCTGTAGGGCTGTCTCTCAACAGTTTTTCATCAAGAAATTAATTGCAGGGCTCTCTCAACACTCACCACGAGGGTTGTCGACTCGCGAACACTTCAATCTGTTATTATAATGTTAAATTTATCTCAACGACTCAACGAAGTAACATCAAAGGCTTATTTTTGCAGACAAAACACAATTTGACCCTAGCTTTGCCTCCGGTGAATTAGATTTACCATTATTTCACAAAGCGATATTTGTTTTTCGTATCATAAACGAGTGGGTTCTTTTATGAATGAATTTGGGGAGTTCTATTTCTAAAGAATATAGAATGTACACAAGTGGCTTAGGTATCAAAGAAAGTTCAAATACCCGTGAAACTGTTTTGTTCTTGCTTGTAGTTCCTGGCAAAATATAAGGATGTCTTCGTGTATCGTACTTGACGAATCTATACTAATATTATAAAGCTGACGAGTATTTTTGTTTGGAGGCACTAATCTCAGGAATTTTTATTCTGAAATAATCGAAATTACTATAATTACTTCTAACCCCTCCAATTAAGCTAACAGCTAGGAGTGGGTTCATGTCGGTAGTGTAATGGCCAGGCTTCGAACCCGGGACCTCTCGATCGTAAGGCCGACTCTTTAACCACTAAGCTACCGACGCTTGTAAATTGTAAATAGAAAAAATCTTTTTTAGTTGAATATTCCATTTATCGACGAAGTTTATAGGCTACTACAAAAGGAAACGAAGCAGTGATCATAAGTGTCAATGAATCTTGCAAATATAAAAATAAGGGCATGAGTAGCTTGAAGGTAATACGGGGTTTCGAAGTACGCCACGGGCAATGTCGGGGTCGGTCAGCTAGTAAGAAATAAAGTTTATTTCCAACTATCAATAAAAAAGTAAATAACTGACACTGAATATAAGCTAGAATAAAAAATATGATGAGAGATATACAGGGTGGAAAATTTAAACCTTACCTGGAAGGGAAGTATTCTAAATATTGGAGATAGCGAATTTCACTTAAAGAAAACATTCCTTTATTACGATATTCAGAAACAAAACTGCATTCAAAGATTTTTGAAA
Organism: Eilema caniola; assembly: GCA_949126895.1. Taxonomy (NCBI): domain Eukaryota; kingdom Metazoa; phylum Arthropoda; class Insecta; order Lepidoptera; family Erebidae; genus Eilema; species Eilema caniola. The sequence continues at coordinate 14,712,020 of OX421488.1, forward strand.
ACTCGCTTGCCACACCCGGTAATCGAATCGACTAAAATCCGAAAAAGTAACATCCTGTATTTTTATGGCATCAATCGCTAGTGTCAATCATCAAGGATCAAATCAGTCCAAGAAATATGGTAAATTAAATGACCCGACACGACTTAAATTTAAAAAAAAAATTGTTGTAGCAATTCAAATATCAGTACCCCAATCACGAAAATCTATTGTAATTGTAACGTAAACGTATCAAAAGAACAGAGCATTGTGATTGGCCGCCTGCCTACTGTAAACATGTGTGTGTGCGTGAAGCCGGCCAATCACAATGCTCCGTTTTCTTGATACATTTAGGTTATGATGTTCACACATCTGCCGCATACGATCATATCGAAAGGAGGATTTGACCAAAAGATGTGATTCATGATGAATTTTTTTTTCGGGCTTCATCTCACTGGAGCTAACGGTGGATATGTAGGATTCAAACAGACTAAAGTAAATTGATAAATCCATGCTCGTGGAGAACGGAGCACAGGAAAAAAAATAGGTGTATTAACCGCGGTAGCCTAGTGGTATGGGCAATGGACTGCTGAGACGAGGTCTCGGGTTCGATCCCAGGTTTTACCATGGCACACACCAATGACTTTTCGATGCTTTTCGTAGTTATATGTGTATTTATCGCAGGTCTATAAGCGACCGGTTAATGGCAATAGGCTTGCCACCTTTTACATTGGGACCTAAACATGAACTGGCGAAATGTGGGTGCTAGCACCTCTGGTTACCCCTTCGGGGATACAGGCGTGAGTTTATTTTATGTTATGTATTAACATCCATATTTTGAAAACTATGATTTTTGGTCCCAGGTAATAGGTGACGAGCCGTTTGCCGTCAAACGGTTACTTGGTCATGGGCCGTATGTTTACTCTCCGATGAAGAATAGCTTTATCCCTTAGTTGCCTCCCACGACACCCACAGGAACGGCATAAATATTTGTGAAGTGAAAACTTCTTTAGCGGTGTTGGATGGGTGTAAAATGATAAGGAAACGTCAGGATTAGTTGACCTTTGAACCGTAACCGACGACTGACGTCATACAAGATTAGGTACAGACTATCTATTTTGCAAGTTACGATATATAGCGTCGTAGCTTAAACGGTAAGCACTTCGATTGTAAGTCCTTATAGTTTCAGATAGTATCGGGTTCAAACCACCTGGCCGTCAGAGATTTTTTGTGATTGTTTTTTCTTATTATAATTTATTACTTTTATGATTATTTTTTCTTTCTGTAATTTATTACTTTTTGTGATTATTTTTTCTATTCATAATTTATTAATTTCTTCTGACAGAAAATTAGCAGAAAATAAGTGATAGGTTCTATGATTAGCGCTATATTATAGGTATGGTATGGTATGTTCTTTTTATCTTTTTCTATGTATATAACGAAGAAAGAAAGAAAGAAAATGTTTTCACTTCTATCGGCACTCCCAGAGTGCAACCCGTCTTTTTTATATCTAAACTGTGAGTTATATATATTTGGTGCGTATACAAAACAACCCGGATTAAGCCGCCGAGTCTAAAGATAGCCACGCAATTTGCTTCTGATGTAGTACAGAGCCCACGTTAACTCACACAAACCGTTTAAACAAATGGCCCTCATTTATTTAAGTGTTTGTAGAATTCGTTAAATAATTAGATGTAAAATCCTGAGCTTATTATACAATTAATATAAGGGTGTCTCTGAAAAACTCACTTTACAGAAATAAACACGCATTCATGGTTCGTACATTTTCTTTTTATTTACTTGCGTGTGGTTACTTTATCTCGAAAAGGCTAAAGCTGATGTGGATACGTTGAAATAATGAAACACCGTGAGGTTTTAGTCCATTCAGGACTAAAACCTCACGGTGTTTCATTATAGGAACCTGCTGCTGGGTCCAGTGTATTGTATACTGTCTTGACAAATCATAAAAGAGCCAGGCGAATCATAAGGACGAATTCATTCAATCAAATTCTTTTTCTTGTATGGATTAATATTCTTTATTATACACACGATTATTTTTGACAGCAAAAAAAAAGATATTTAGGTACAACAGTGAGCTTATTTCAATGTTTTCTTCTCGCAAACCATAAACTGATAGAGGAATATAAAAATATAAGTCTTCAGGCTTTCACGGCCGGCGTTGTATGTAGAATATACTGCTTCCGGGCTGTTTGGTCGTGGTCCATGTAAAATTTGCGTTCCAGACGTTTCGTCGATCACTGCGGTCGACATCTTCAGTGGCGCAGGTCCGGGAGACGACGAGTTTGGAGACCTTGCCTCATCGGCGGCTTCGCTGCGACTGATGTAGAAAATATTAGTAAGGAAGTCCACCTCTAATCCTGTCAATATTATATAATGTACTTGCTCGACTATGTTGATATACCAACTCCCGGGTTTGGCAAAGAATTCTAGTGGTTTTTCAATTATGTTTTGGACACTACAAACTCTTTCATCTGCCTCTTCAGGTATAAACAGGCGTAAGATCTGAAGATTAACTTTTAAGCTGATTGTAGAAATACTATACCAATATAGCTGCCTTGCCTCCTGTTATTTTTTGTGACTTATCCTCAATACAGTGCTTCCTTTGATATTGAAAACTGCGGAACTATGTGTATTCTTTGTGATACGAAAATACAATGTGTTTGAACGAGCTTTCTGTTATATTTATGAAGATAAAAGCCCAGAATTTTGATACACAGTAGTGTTGTGCTCCATATTTTGGTTGTTAAATGTTGATATCAGCGTCAAAACTATGCAAGATTGAAGTTTTGTAGCAAAAGATAGTTATTATTTGTCTTGTTGATTCAGTTTCTTTTTAATCGATTTCAAAAAGGGAGGTTCTTTATTCGAACTGTTTACATAAAATGCCATAACAGTATATTCTGATCTTGTATGGAATAACCAGACATGACGTCATACCTGGTTCATTTCCGTGGCATCGCAGATAAAAGGCTAGAAAGTCGTCTTCGATAGTGCGGTTACATTTAGCGGAAACTGCCTGGCTACATGCGTAACAAAATTGGAGCCTGACAATCGCGCTCCCGCCGTGTTTCGGTAGGGAGGGTAGGTCCAAGAATACCTGACCTGACGTTGTGGAGGCTGAAATGCGCGCCAATGGTCTTACCACCATGGACACCGAAGAATGTGCGAAGTGGAGGAGGTTAAGCTAGAAGGCGGATCCTGAGCTCCCGAGTTCACCCCGGGTTCGGATGCATTCAGGAAAATACGTCTTTTTATTTTTTTATACTACTTAGGTGGCAGACAAGCACACGGCACACATGATGGAAAGTAGTTTCCGTGGCCTATGGACGTGTGTAACATTTGGGGGCGTGACACTCGCGCTGTAGACCCAGTTAGAACAGAGAGTTTCTGTACCGTCAGTGTAGAAGATAAAGCAGGACAAGCCTTATAGGTCTTCCCACTGACAGCACAAAAACTATCCAGTGAGCTCTGGCTGCTTACTCACCGCCGGGAACACAACACGAGGTTATTATGACCGCGGTATTCTGTAGGGCGGAGGTACTTCCCCAGTCGGTCTGCTCAATTGGACAGAAATACCGTCGTGTTCTACCTCCTACAAACGTCTACATGATGATGATGATGACTTGCAGCTGAGGTTAACTTGGGCTCCATGGATGCTCTGTAAGGCTTATACCCATAAACTCGTGAGATTAAACGTAAAATAATCTGACTTCAATAATAAAAATGGGTAAAGATGTCTAACGTATAAAATGAATTCTGGAATTGAAATCTCGGGCCAGTGCAGGAAGCCATCTTAATCAGGTATAAGTCGATTTACTCCACGGGGAAATCCCTGTTACGGTTGATATTTTGCAGACTGATAGAGGGCAATATGGCTGTGTATCCTATTGTCCTATATTAGTTGACAGGCTGGTCAAATTTTTACAATCTTTAAAGTTCTAAAGAAAAAATATCGAAGTTTTACCAAATCCGCAGTTGGACTGGTAAAATGGAACCCAGAGGTAAAATGGAACCACGACGCTGAGGTGAAATCTTCGGTTGAGATTGAGAGTAACGCTATGATGATGAATAGAAATTAAAAACATTCATTTCCGGATTGTTTTGGTAATAGATATCAATATAACAGTTTTTCTATATCTATTTCGTATGAGTAATTTCCGCGAACTTGTTATGTACACCTCTTTTTGTTTGCGTGCGCAAAATCCTCACCTCACGGATACCCCTCCCTCCCCGTCGAAACCGGAGGAGGAGATTATGTCGGACTCGAACCGACTAAACCACACGCTGCCTATGGGTCGCAGTGCAAGGCCGAACGTGAGGATGGTAGTGCACCTCCCTCGCAGCGCGGCCTGCTTCTGCTACCCAGGACCGCACCCATGGGGGCGGAAGTCACCTGGTGTACACCTCAGCCTGTCAAACTTTAATCATAATCGAATCTATAGCATTATTTATTATTAAAGGTATCAGGATGTTTGCCATGCATGCAAATATGTAAGCGATAAACAAAGAAATTCTCATAAAGATAAAGATTGGCATACAGAATCAACCTGTAACTCGTAACCGAAACCGCAGGTGTTATATCCATGAAATTTAAATTACATCTCCAAGCGAAACTCAAAATATTTTCCCTAGCTATTGTAGCTTCAATATTTTTATAGAAATCCTGTGTTTCCAACCAAAAGGAATGGGGCCATATTTTTTGTTCCGTCTCTAAGAAATTGGATAGAATTGTTGAGTCGGAGTTTGCAAAATGTCCCTTATTTCATTGTTATTGCAATACCTGCTATTCGTCAAATGTATATATTGAATTTATTACTTCAGTTCGGTCGGTAGTTCTGTATCGAAGCTCTTTTTGTAGTCAATAAGTAAGTTATATGTATAGGGCGTTCTTTCTCCTTGTAATGTTGAAGGTATCGCGACGCTATATCAATGTTATTGAATTCATGTTTACATTTTATTTTCTATATGTGATGTTGGTACATATATATATCTTCGAGGAGATTACTCAGATACATTTTGTTTGCAGTACCTCTCGCACGAAAAACTATCGTAATCGTATCTTAAATGTATTGGGAGAACGGAGCATTTTGATTGGCCGCCTGCCTACTGTGAACCTGTGTGTGTGTGAAGCCGGCCAATCACAATGCTCCGTTCTGTCAATACGTTTACGATACGATAACGATAGTTGTTCGTGCTATACGTACTGGTGGTAGAGTGACTCGAAGGGTGAGCCGATTGCCGTCTACCCAATTTTCTAAGACTCCATCAATCAGCAGTTCAATGACCTGGGAATCGAGTCCTATATTATGAAAATAATATTATTATTTCGAATTCTTTAATGATTGATAGTACTGCGGTAGCCTAGTGGTATGGGTAATGGACTGCTGAGACGAGGTCTCGGGTTCGATCCCAGGTTTTACCATGGCACACACCATTGACTTTTCGATGCTTTTCGAAGTTATGTGTGTATTTATCGCAAGTTTATAAGTGCCCGGTTAATGGCCTAAACAATAAACTGGCGAAATGTGGGTGCTAGCACCTCTGCCTACCCCTTCGGGGATAAAGGCGTGAAATTATGTTATGTTATGTTGTTAAAACATTTACTTACATGCTATTAGATTTCTACTACTTATGTTGTACACCTCATGTAACTAACCTATGAACTACAAAATAAAATATTATCACTACTTAGTATAAAACAAAAAGTCGCTTTCTCTGTCCCTATACCCCTTTGTATGCTTAAATCTTTAAAAATACGCAACGGATTTTGATGCGGATTTTTTAATAGATAGAGTGAGTAAAGAGGAAGGTTAATATGTATAATACATGTTTAATTTAGTAGAGGGTGCAGCGGGAACGGGATCTGACGCCACGCGGGCGGAAAAATATTGGCGATAAGAAGTTCGCCGGGTCAGCTAGTTATGAATAATTGTTAAAATGATAAATGGACAGATAATAAAGAATATCGGGCACATTTTATTGTACTACTCAATATTATTATTAGCCCTATTAAATACTGAGTATTACAACTCACAGAGTGTTGCTTAATATCAATAGACAAGTATCATAATATCGGACAACATTACTATCACGTATTGGCCCTGGCCGGGGGCGAAACGGCCCAGTTAATGAGGGTCGCCTCGATTGCCACATGCGCCGGGTGGCTAACGGACTGGTAATGGCGTTACAAATATGTAAGTGGTGGCATCTGGTGGATACTTGGTGCTGGGTCCACGTGTATATATTTATTGATGATGTAAAAATACTGTTAGCGTGTAAGATCGGCCATTGTGAGACTCCACCAAGATCTTTAAGCAACCTCACCTAATTGTATACCTGCTACCTATAATCCAAACCTCAGGATTTGGTTTAATCAATAAGAATCCTTTTATCTCATAACAAATTAATGCTTTTATTCCTTTCCTTTTCCTAGTTCATTTAGTACATATTACGAATAACAATCGATAAATATTATATGCAATCCTCTTATATTAATTATTACATTATTATTATGTAATCCTCTCATATATTATATTGAATTATATAATATTTAACTTATTAACGTGAAAAAAAAAACAAAAGACGGTGGCTGTGTGTATTCTTTTTCTGGCGGCAAGACTAACCATAGATAACAGATGCTTATAGATGCTAATAGATGGTAATAATATCAAAGAGTATTTATGTTGAATCAATGCTTGGAATAGATATTACATATTGAGGATAATTCGAAACAAGCTAACATACTTATAATCCAGACTTTAAATTATTCTTGTATCAAATTTCAGTCAGATCCGTTATCCGTACACAAATATCGATGGAATACAGGAGCCCGAGTCCATTACACATTCTGAAAATAAAGTAAGATCGACGTTTTATTAGTTTTAAGAGATCATAGTATAAGTAAGTTCATCATAGTAAGACCCCAGTTAAGCCAAATGCACTTACGATATTATACGTAGCTTACGCCGAAATATGCATGGTAAAATAACCTTGAAAGACTAATTTATCAACGTCTAATTGTCGTAAATATTCCTAACTTTGTTAGTGTGTAACACCTGGTAATACACTAATTTGATATCATTAGCCTGTAGGAATATTACAAGAATAAACCCTATCATGATAGGTATGTATTATGACATATAAATCTTTTGACCAAAATTTTGACCAGATTACACCGGCCGTGGTCACAGGCTGACTAGCTAAGTAGTGCACGCCTCCTGTCATGAATTCTGTCGGATAGAAGGTTCATTGTTTCAATGAGTCGACACCGCAACGTATGCATCACTGATCTTGTCAGCCTTTGACCATGGCCAGTGCAGCCTGAAAGAGAGAAAGAAAAAACATTGTAACGAAAGTGGTCAAAACGTCACTAAATTTTAACTTTTTACCATCATGTGGTCGTTTCTCCTCTTAATCCATTGATGTTCATGTTATAAAAGACTGAATCGTGTAAAAAGTCGTACCTATTTGTATTTTCAATTCTATCTGCCAGATATGTCTTTCTGTCATCCCTATGTCAAAGAACTGACAATTGCTGTCCATTTGCGATTGCCGTCGAATATACGATCACTATTGGCGCATTGTGACGTTTTACAATATCATTCACAGAACAGAAAAAACTATTAGAAGTGTGATAGGACAGATTCAATAGCGGAACCAATGTCGCCAAACTCACACATACAACCAGATAATAATACGTTGCACTACTAGTAAACAATTGTTTTGATTGGTCGTATATCTTTAACACCAAACTAGCCTAAAATATGCACACTGCAAAACGAAAACATACCTTATACAATCGTTTTAGTGATTACTTTTATATAGATAAAAAAAGAATTTACGACGTTTTGTATCTGGATCAAACTTGCTTCTCACTCTAACTCTATTCCGAAAAAGTTCAACTACTCCCCAACAGATGTCCGTTTATTTCAAGAATGTTATTTAAAACCTTAAACGTTAGGAATAGGGTTGATATTACTTTGAAGTATTATCTCTCTCACTCTAACTCCTTAACATTAACGCTAGACCGGTGACATAAAATTTTGGCAATATCGATAGATTTGAAATTTGTTTTCGTAATGTCAAAGGATTCCAAACGCTGTTAGTAATTATAATCTAAGAGTACTAAAAAAGAGGGATTTTATAGCTTGTTGAACTGTTTTTTATTAACGATTAAAAATGTATGAAGACGTCAAACTACGTATGTACCTATTTAATTGATAGTAGATATTTTATGTAACTGTTGCAAAATAAAAAAGTTTTCACACTATCCGGCGCATCCGATATCCGATATTAGTGTCGGCTCCGACATCGAAGGAAATAAAATAAAGTAGAAAAAGAACTTGATACTATGTTGAAAATAATTGCTAGGATATTTTTTCTTTTTTTCATCCAGTTTGTGCGATCGAGCAAATGGCCGAATCGGACAGATTTTATTGAATATATGTGGAAACAGCACATGGTGACGGCTATCGGCGTCAGACACCCAATATCAGAAAATGTGAAATCGGGATACTCAAAATACAAGTGCGAGTATTTTACAGTATCAGACGGGTGTTATAAGACCATATTACGAGCAGTTTCATACACTACTTTGAAATAATTAATTTAATTTGCATAAAATGAGAAAACGTAGAGCACCAAAATGTATTTGCTGATCGCGTATGCATGTTGCGCCGCGTTCACAAACTAGAAAATATCCAGCTGGAGTTGTTCAATTCGGAAGTTTATATATTTGTATGTTTGTACGCGCATAGCTTCGTCATGTGTAGACGAATTTGCAAAATTCCTTCTTTGTTCGAAAGAAGACTATTCCGAAATGATACCATTTAATTTTTGTAAAGATCCGATAAAGGGTTCCAGAGAGAGACCACGAAACTCTTCAATAAATACCAGGAAATCAGCAGTAATTGCTGCAAACGTATATTATTAAACTGGTTGCTTCTTCACATTTTCTTATGTTCCAATCTTGCCCCCAATGTTCCAAGTGGCAATCTGCTTCATACTCGTACCACAAATAACTACAACCGTGAGTACATCTCTGACATATTGCGGTGCTTCGCTCAAACGTCCACTCGACGCGACAAGTGACTCGCTTGGAAACAAAATGAGCGTCATTACCGTGAGCGTTGTGTCTTTACCAAGGTACTGCACAGTTTTATGGGATGAAATTGAAAATATTACACTTGTATAAGGTTTTCATATGTCAATAAAAAGCTGTTTTGGTTCCCGGTAAAGTGGAGAGCCATCACACCCAGAAACACGTGTGACATATTGGGCTTTTTTTTCCAAGCGGTAACTAGTGTTACTTCTTGGGACAAAAATGTTGCATCCGGTATCACCTGTAACACGTTGGAATTTTTTTCCCAATCAGTAACACCAATATTATCAGTATTACTTCTTGGGACAAACAATATTACATCCAGTATCACCCGCAACACGTTGGGATTTTTTTTCCCCAACCTGGAATAGTGTGACTCGTTTGTATATTACTGGATGAATATATACCCTGCCATAGATACTAGTAGCTTCTGTGGCGTGGCGGTGGTGAACTCGGTCGCTACGCAGGAGGATTCGGTCCCCACTCAGTGCAGATATTTGTATACTTGAGTATGCGTATACTTGCATTGGTTCGGATCGGTCCGGTAGTAGGAGCTCTAAAAAGTTCAATAACTGGTCTAACTGCAATGCTTCGATATCGCCTTTGGGTTGTGGGGGTCAGATGCCAGTCGCTTCACGGAAAATATCGAAATTCAGCCAAATCTGCAGAGCGCAGACTCCGAGGTGAAACGTTGGGATGCGATTGGGTTTGACAATGAGATGAAGAAGAGATGGCGGTGCCTTTACTGTGAAATTGGTCAAAAGCACAAACGAAAAAATCTTAAAATCATGGTCATAAATTCAGTTACAATGTAAACAATGTTTTAAAACCATGAACACACACGAAGCTAAGTGACATAAAATAAAAGCATATAAAAAAGATTTATTTCATAAACACATGCTATCACATAAAGCAGAGAACATTTAAAAGCACTTACCCGTTGGCAGCCTGTAACGGGCTGCAGTTGGTAAGTGGAAGTAGTTCACAATTAGATGGGTAGATGGAGCTAAAATTCAAAATTCAAAAAAATGGGTGTGGTATTTAAGAGGGTTGTTAGATGGCGCTGCGATTGAGCCATTTCCTTTATTGTAAATAATTAAATTCCATGTTTGTCTTATTGGTAGCGAAATAACGTAAGATTATCCGTTAAAAAATTGAAATAAGATTTAACATCAACTGCTACTGATCCTGCGGTTGATGTAACCAGGAATCTCTATTGGCTGCATTTTCTGTGATATTGCACTAGTCGCGAATTCTAAATATTAGTATACGAATAATTAACTGGAAAATTAGTTAGACATTATCTTGGATTATTCTTATTCCAATCATATGAATTAAGGAGTTTTTATAAAAAAGGAGCAAATTCGCTGAGGCGGCTTGCCGGAAATAGCTCACGATTGGATGAAGGATGATGTGTAGTTCTAGAAACGGCGAGGTTAGTTTAGAGAAGGGAGACCTCGCCTTTAAAAGATGGGTCTTCTGGAGGCGGGGGGCACTTTTTTTCGTCATTCATTCGATCCAGATAGCTAAAAGGGGTACGGCTCGGCGGACTGTCTTTGTAAGTTATATATTTCTATCGTTGTAAAGAAATAGTGTTAAATTCCTTTTGTGAATTATATGAAATTGTTGCCGGTGTTGTGTAATAAACGAATTACTAGCTATCTTCGTTTAACGCGAACAGTTTAGAGTTTTCCAATGTACCGCCGAGAGTTTTATAATTCTGTAAAAATTATAAATTGTCGAAATTTATTGTAAACCTTGGGGTGTGGGGTAGTTCTCGCGTCGAATATTGGGATGGGTCGCGATCGGAGCAGGACCTGGGGCCTTTGCGAAAATGAAGACACCTTACATTGGGCAGGGATAGTACGTGTAAATGTATGCGTATTATTACTGTCTTGTGCTGTTGAGTCTGGCAGTGCATTCGTAAAGTCCTTACGGTCGTTTTATCATCTTTATTATGTTGAAATTGTTGAAATTAATTGTAAATCTTGATTTTGTGTGTGGTTGGGCGTGATACGTACAAGGGTGCGCGATTAAGATTTGTTACGACTAGGGCGTGGGGTAGGCTAGTTCTCGCGTCGAATATTGGGATGGGTCGCGATCGGAGCAGGACTTAGGGCCTTTACGAAAATGAAGACACCTTACATTGGGCAGGGATAGTACGTGTAAATGTATGCGTATTATTACTGTCTTGTGCTGTTGAGTCTGGCAGTGCATTCGTAAAGTCATTGCTGTCGTTTTATCATCTTTTGTTATGTTAGTAGTTGAGGGTAGCACTGCGGTGTTTTAGCTAGTTCTCCCGTAGGAAACCCATGGCGATGTGCCTGGTTATGGAGGGATACCTAACGGTGGCAACAACTCCATATTTATCTGAATAGCTAGGGGCCGGTAACCTTTGAAGCGGGCGGCATTCCGATTTTACCTGTGGAAACGGGATCGGAAAAGCTTCCTGAATGTGGGTGACTGTTTGTTCTGTGATGGGTAGGTACCGTCGAAGTGGAACCGTCCAATTGGGCCTGGATCAGAACTTACAGAGCTCGCAGTTCAGTCTTATATATCTATTTATATATACACTAACTATTATCTCGTTAGGGTTTCAGTTCACATCCCTGAGCTTCGGCTCGTGGACTGGAGCAAGCACACAGTTATGAGGATAGGCCAGTCAAGCCTAACTAGCTTGCACCCATAGCAGAGCAGGAGTGTTGATGGAATACCATCAATACATGATAGGCTCACAACACACCACACGTTTAAATGTAAATAAGGTGACGTTACACCTAGTTTGGTTGAACAGAAGTTCTAAGTTGGGGGTAGAGTAGGCACTCACACAATGGGAATAGGTTAGGAAGTGTATTAGTAAGGACTAGTATTGTAACGGTTCTGAGCTAATCGGGCCTTTGCTTGGTGATGTGACATATCATTCCTTGGTGATGCTTGTGATTGATTTAGTTAAGGTTTTTCGTGCGTTAATGCCGTGGTGAAATCGTGATTTGAGTAAATTGTATACGAGCTATCGTGTTGTATATTTTAGTAGGCGTTCGTTGTATTCGGATTAGACCTATAAGCGAGCCGTCGTTGGACCGCGTTGCTAATGTTCTTCTTGCCTAGCAACTGACTTAGTATGGTCTCAATGAAACTCAGATTGGTGGCATAACATATTTTAAATCCACCCACATCATAATTAATCAAATTCGTAATGGAAATTATTCCGAAATGAGAAGTTTGTTTGACTGATCTACCAATTGACTTTGAATAAAATACTATGCTATAAATAATACTTATTACTCGGAGCGTCGTAGCCGAGGAATCATTTTGGCGAGGTACATCTAGCTCACCTTAGCAGAGCGCTTTCCTAATTTGGAACTTGTATCGAACCTTAATTGATTTGGGCAATTGACCCTAGATATGGCTGTCTTCTACACCAGGGACACTATATCGATCTCGTTTATGCACGTGACAAGTATGAGTCAGTTCTGACATGTTAAAGATCCTATTTTGGACACAGAATCTCATTTGATGGATTGGTCATCAGACCACGCTACGACATGAAACTATTCATTGAATCTGTACTAGTCATACTATGTTTTGACAATATTGTGAAAGAAATAATCTTATTTTGAATTAGAATTAATTGGCAACGCCTTTCTAATTCAAGTCTAATTAGACGTATACATTTGTCTGGATTCAGATATTGGGGGAGGGAAAATACGAGTCAGCTATCCTACTCTCTAAAGGCGCGTAAGTTCCATTTGGGGCTACGTGCTTACAAAAGGATAGAGGGGGGATATTTAAAGTTGGTAGTATCCCACTGCACACGGCGATTGGTGGAGCCTGTGTCAACGGGGAAACAAAAACTAACAAATTCAAAGTATATGCCTATGGGGAGCAAAAGTTGTTCGGGTTGTTTGCCACAGTAGTAGTGATTAGGGCAGTGTTAGGCTTGCAACACTAAGTCGACAATGTAAAAGGTTAGATCAAAAAGTTATTCGGGTTGTTTGCCACAGTAGTAGTAATTAGGGCAGTGTTAGGCTTGCAACACTAAGTCGACAATGTAAAAAGTTAGATCAATAAAGTTATTCGGGTTGTTTGCCACAGTAGTAGTAATTAGGGCAGTGTTAGGCTTGCAGCACTAAGTCGACAATGTAAAAGGTTAGATCAATAAAGTTATTCGGGTTGTTTGCCACAGTAGTAGTAATTAGGGCAGTGTTAGGCTTGCAACACTAAGTCGACAATGTAAAAAGTTAGATCAATAAAGTTATTCGGGTTGTTTGCCACAGTAGTAGTAATTAGGGCAGTGTTAGGATCTAGTACGGTTGTAGGTTGCTTGTGAGAAAATTATTTGTGAGAGACTCATTCATTGAGAAATTGTTGTACCTTAACATAAATCAGTTAAAGTAAGTGGGGGTAGAATTAAGTAATTGTATAGTAATGTTTCATTATATAAATACCAGCATTCCTAGAACTCTATAGGATCCGGGATATGCGGGCTCATCTAGGGTCTCCTCTGACCATTATACGATCATTGGCCAAAGTAGAATTAACAATATAGACGATTTATTTAGTGTGGTGAAATGCCGCGGGTATGACCACCGCTTTATTACGTATTGGTGCTGTGACGCAGGATCACGGTACAATTTGCTGCCGCTCACCAGGATTACTATGGTTAAGGCAGTGTTTATTACAATTTGGTGCCGTGACCAGGATGATTACAATTTGGTGCCGTGACCAGGATTCGAACCTGGGTTACTACGGTTAAGGCAGTGTTTATTACAAGCCCCTCTCTTGTCATCCCTTTTCCTGTAGAGAGGCAAGCAGAGAGGGTTCAGCGTCCCTATTTAAAATTATAATACAAACCAACTCGGTATAAAACAAAGTGCAAAGTGTTAAACTTCTAACACAGAAGCAGTAAATTTTCAAGCATTTGTTGTGATAATATTTTACTTATATAAATGGAAGATTTATACTATGCTGGGCATTTTATGAGTATATGGTACACCTGATGTTGAGTGGTCTATGAACGTCTGTAATATCAGAGGTATAGTTATGTTTGATGACCTCAGTCACGACACAACAGTCTCTTTTGGGGTTAGCATGGGGTGCTAAGGCAGTGAAGGAACACAAATCTACCAAACATGGACATATCAAACCAATCCGCGCACGTCAAGGTCTCGTTTTCCTCGCGACTTAGGGTCATTATATGTGCCGGTATCAACATCAGTGAAAGGGGGAGAGGCAATAAGGGATTAGAAAAAAAGCAAAAATGAGAAGAATGCTATCAGCGTTCCCATGAACTGTAAAAATAAACATTTTACGATGTATCGATTATGATAGGAATAAGTGAATGTCCAGGTGGGACTCGAACCCACGATCTTTCCCTTTACAGGGGGAATGGCTCAGTGGTCAGAGCATTCCCCCTTTAAAGGGAAAGATCGTGGGTTCGAGTCCCACCGGGGCATTCACTTTTTCCTATCTTAATCGATTTGAAAAGTTAGCATAGTAAATGCTTTATCATGAAATAGTTAATATACTTTGTGTAAAATTACAGCCTTCTGTTTGCATTGATTTGTAAACGTTTAGCGCCAAAATCTTTTGCGGCGCAACACGCATGAGTGATCAGCTCATGCGTGTTGCGCCGCGTCCACAGATTATGTAGAGGCAAACTGTATTGAAACCTCCTTGATCCAGCTGAAGTAGTTTAGTAATAGAAAAAATGTAGTATGATTCAGCTTTAATATGGCCAACTGTTTAATTTTTTGACATTTACATTTATTACACTTTTAAATTTATTTTGATACTCTGAGTGTAAAGACTTAAATAAGGTACCTTCATTTTGTTTTTAATTTTTTTAATCTTCACATTAAAATCTGTTATATATTATCTAAGTACGAACTGAGATTAGAACAGATATTCGTATACTTAATCAACTAGACTTTTCCACTAGTTGGCAATGTATCACGGCCCTGGTTTTGCCACAGCCTTGATACTAACCATTTGGCTCCGAGATGGAAACGAATTTATCAATTTTTACTAAAATTCCTATTATAATATAACTAGCTAGCTGTCACCAGTTCCGCCCGCGTGGAATTCTGATCCCGTTCTTATTGCATCTTCTATTCAGTTGACTCTCCTCGGCTTCGCTCTTGACATACTTTGAACCCCCATTGCACCCCTTTGACTTACATCTATACTAATATTATAAATGGGAACGTATATGTTTATACTGGAGATTGATGGCACTTGGTGGAATCTACTACACATATTGAATAATGTAATCACTTGTACTGTTTCCAGGGCGGTCACTAATCTAGCATACAAGGGAGACACATCCATGACAGAAACACACAAAAAACGATGGGCCCGAATACCCTATATTGGTCCTATCTCATATCAATGTACTAGGAAACTATCAGACTGCAAAGCCGCTTTTAAAAACCACACAAAATTTGCACCACTTGCTCTGTAATAATAAAGACCCAACCCCAATTGAGCAGAAAACAAGAAGTATGTTGGCCAAACTGGACGACCTTTCGGTATCAGAGTTGCTGAGCATGTCAGAGGTTGGAGACTTAAAAAAACAGAGTCCAACTTTGCAGAACACCTTCTGCTAGAAAACCAATCCTTTGATCCAAAGGCCAACTCCAAGGCTCTGCGACTGTGTGACAAAGGCAGAAAAATGAACGCCCTGGAAGCTCTGGAAATAAATAGGTTATTAAATTCGGATAGAAACCAAATAATAAATCAACAGTTGGATCTGAGCCGCTCACCTCTGTTGTAATGAATGGTGACATCTACATATCTGATTAATTATTTATTAATTTGACTGACATCTATACTATTATATAATTGTAAAGTAGCCGTGCCTGTACATTGGAGATATTAAAAAAAAAAAAACTTGGAGTATGTTATATTAACGATACTGAACACGAAAATATATTTTTTGGAATTCTTGTTTTATATATTATGACTCATGTTGTGGAGTACCAATAAGCATATTATTATTTCCATTTGACATCTTTAATTTGACAATTCCTTTAATTTAATTCAATTATAATTTTGACATTTAATCATCTGACATTTACCTTTAATACAACTAGCGCTATACCTATAATGTATTTATTAATTTTTAAACATATTAATTTTAAGGAAATTCATACATTATTTTCCCCAAATGTTGGGAAAAAAACTGAACCTGAACTCAAAGACGGATATAAGGTGAAATTTGGATTGGTTCGGGTGAGGTCTGGTAGGTTGTTGGTCGAGGCATAGCCCCTGTAAGGCAGGGATCGCGGTTTCGAGCCCCACCCGGACCGATTCAACCTTTTTCCTATTTTGATCGATTTGAATATTTAGCATACAAACTGCTTTAAAATTTTATTCAAATTGAATATTTTGTTTCCATTAACAAAGGAAAGTTAAAAAAAAACGAAAAAGGTATAAAACCCTTTTCACCCCCAGTTAGATACCCTTTTAAACACACATTATCCCTTTTTATTTAAAAATAATTGATAGAGTTTTTATGAATATGTGTAATCCCTAAACCCAAAAATGTTCGTTAAATGTGAAATTGTATGTTTTTTTATAGAAAATACTGGCTTGCTACAATTTGGGGTGTACAAGAGATTGCATTTTGTGGCAAAACTGTTCAATTTAATCAGTCAAAATTTATTCTATGCTCTCTCAAAAGTCTGTTTTAAATCAAAGGAGAAGCGTCGGTAGCTTAGTGGTTAAGGAGTCGGCCTTACGATCAAGAGGTCCCGGGTTCAAATCCAGAAAATTACACTACCAACGAGAACTCACTCCTACCACAAGAAATTTAGCTTAGTTGGAAGGGAAACATAAGGTTTATTAGTAGCTTAAAAAAAAAACAATAAGATCTTACAAAATACGATTTTATTGAAATGTGATCCTATTTCATACTAATATCACAGCCTAACGAAGATTTGTTATACTATGCTAATATAAAAATGTCAAAATTTGATATGTTTAACACTAAATTACGGTTAAAAGGTCGGACGGATCTTGCTGAAATTTAGTACAAGATTATAGGTAGCCTGGAATAATACAATAGGCTTTTCACCTATAAATGACCCAGAACCAATAATATATTCCTAACCCGTTTTAACGAGCCCGATAGCATGTTTTATTTCCCTTTTACGATCAATAGATAAACAGATTCAGCACATATGGCCCCTGTTCGATACTAATGAGTGTTTATAGCTTTGAGAATGGTGGCTATCGACGACTTGTAATGACTACAATACACAAGAGACTCATTCGTCAAAGGAAAGAAAAGGACGACCCTAGGTCGCAAAGGACCAAGAGAGATATGCCAGTGACAATATTATAGGTGGTATTAGGACGCGACTGTATTTCCGTCCAATTGAGCAGTCCAGCTGAGGAAGTACTTCCGCTCTACAGAATACCGCGGCCATTTAATATGACGGCACAGAAACTCTCTGTGGTTACAGGGTCGGCAGCACGAGTGTGACTCCCCTGGTGTTGCACACGTGCATAGTCCACGGTAACCAGTTTCCATCAGGTGGACTGTGTGCTTGTCTGCCACCACAGTGGTATCAAAAAAAAACCAGTGACAATCTCACCTCTGGCCACTGATGACCCAAAGACGGTGTATGCTTTTAGTCATTTTGAGTCTGAAACCCCCCTGAATACCCCCGCTGGCCTCAGACGTCCGCACTACAAAAAAAGAGTGCTTATCTGCCTTTTTCCAGAAATCAGTCATATGACTGGAAAATCAATTTATGGGTTGAGTAGCTTTTGCCCGCGGCCCCGCCCGCATGGATGTCGGTTATTGAGACGAAACATAGCCTACGTCCTTTCTCAAGGTCTAATCTATTCCTGTACCAAATTTCATCGAAAACGGTTCAGTGGTTTAGGCGTGAAAGCGTAACATACAAACAGACAGTGTTACTTTCTTATCAATAATCTTCTCGGTAACGCTGAATTGTTTTCGACCAGAACATAATTAATTTATTCACAGAATAATCGACGTTAAAATAGGAGCATCGATTTTTCATTTTTCGCCTAGAAAGAAACTGGGCCCAATAATATCTTATCTTATCTAAAGAAGCTGAAGAGTTTGTCGGCTGACTTGATTGACCGCCCTGATGTAAATAGCGACAATCTTCCTTCCGAATTTTTATTTTGTATCTAACACTCAAATATTCCACCTATGCACATCTATATTACTCTTTATGTAAGTAATTTTCTTTAGACTTATATATGTCACCGCCAACTAGCGTAGGTAATCAGCCGTTCAATTAACTGCCTCGGCTGTTAAACATACGGCGCCATTGAATGAACGGCCTGAATGATATTCAGCCGTAACGTCTATTACGACATTTAATAACCTGGCTGGCTAATTCTTCGGCCATTCGTAAGATGGGGCACCACTCCGAAAAAGACAGAAAATTACATACATACGTAAATACACTTACACCTGTAAATCTCCGAGGGGAAAAACAAAGATGTATTCACAGAAAATTAGTGATAGGTTCATTGAAAAAGTTACGCAATCCGACTTGGATAGGTTATTACCTAACCTATCCAAGTCGGATAGCGTAACTTTTTTAATCCTTGGTGGTTTTTTTAATAAGTCATTTTTATAGCTGTTTGATTAAATTGCTAAGCAAGAAATTAAACGTTATCGATCCATGCTATTTGCCTAGCCCTTTCATGAAATGGCTGAACACCATTCAGGCCGCTAATTGAACGGCGCCGTTCAATAAAGAGCCTAGGCAGTTAATTGAACGGCTGATTAAACTAGTTGGCGGTGATATTACACAGAATTCAACATTACTAAAATTATCTACGTAATAAAGTTAAGGAAATTAGGTTAGGAACTAATAAGCTACGAATTACAGCTCTGTGCAATAATAATGGTAGCTCATGGCAGCCTTGAAGGGTAATTGAGCGTGTCGGTTGAGATGGCATTCCACGGTGAGTGATCCTGAGAACTGCGAACGTGGAGACCATGGAAATAACGTCGTTTGTAGAAGCTCAAACAAACTTATAGTGGTGAGTCAGACGTGTGGTTTAGACACACTAATTTTGTTGAGAAAAGTAATATACTTTTCTCAACAAAATTAGTGTCAGCTTTTAAGCCTCACTACGAAGCGGCCCAAATACAATATTCTACCTATTGACCTGTTTTCCGACTTCTGTTAAAATTAATCTCCACAAGCCATTTATGATATTGAAGTACTGTGGCTAGGCCCTATATTAAACTTTCTTACCGCTGCATCTATCCGTAATTGCTGACAATAGATGTTTGTACTGCAACTGGGACGAACGGATTAAGGTGCTCAATGTACTCATTTCATGTCACCCATTTTAAAAATGGTCTGACTAGTATTGAATACATTTTAAGATGTAAACCTACTCGTTAGAAGGGTCCCTCCAGAATAACACGCACCGAGAATGGGAATATGATGACCGTGGCGTGTGGCTGTCCTTGGTCGACTAACATCCGTAATAAAATCTGCAGAATCACGCATCATGGAAATCTGCCTTAAGGAAACTCTTCGCTAGTTTTATTACTTCTAGCTGGAATGGTGCCCAAAATAAGGCTAAGTAAAATCCAGAAAAATATGTCAAGAACACCACCAATCACATTAGAACAGATTGCTGCCATCAGCAAACTGTTTAAGTATGCTCAGCTTTGTTCCGACTTCTGATAGAACAAGTTTACTTTTAGGTTACTTTAAAAATAGTTGATTGATTAGTTTAAATGAGATTCGTCGAGATTGAATCGAATTAAGAATAGAAAGATGATTTGTTCTATTACCGTAACTGTACAATTATCTGAATATGTACCCTACAGAGATTTATTATCCCGGGAAAAGATGAGTTACGCGAACAGGATATGAATTCCACACGGGTGGGGCAGCGGGAAGCAACTAGAAATCTATAAGGTTATTGAAGTTTAAATAGGTGCCTATGACTTTAATTCAGTTCCATGTATCTATAGATCCTCGCCATATAGAGTAAGTTAATCCAGTTGAACGGCATGTAAGTATCTACCATATTTTATAAACAAAAAATCAGGTTATCACACAACATTATTTCCTCCGAGGCTCAAGGTAAAACACACATTCTTATCCGAGAATCCCGGAGCACCCACGGAACATACATAAATTAGCAGCTGGAAGAAATGAAATCCATATATTAATGGCGAATTTCAAGGACGCCGCTATTGGCTACATTTATATAATCGATTTATGGGTAACGCGAAAACGCAAAGGTATTCAGGGAATTTAGCCCTTTCTGGTGAGTGGCTCGGGATTAAGTGGTAACAGAGTCACATATTGCAAGGTTAAGCAACACTAGCCTAGTCGGTGTTAGGATGGGTGATCATTCTTTTGAGATATTGAGACCTCTCAGTGCTTGGGAGGAGCACGTTAAACCATAGGTCCCAGTTGTCATACAAGCTTCTATGGCAGTTGGTACGGGTAGTTGGCACTTTAAGGGTTCGCCAACTGGTTTAATTACAAGACTTCGATATCGCAAATGAGTTGCATTACAACTAGCTTTGTAGGAAGGCGCCCTGGGAAAAAGTTCTCTGTCAGCCTCTGAGTAAGACGGTGCGTATCCATCTGACAAGTTCAGTGGTTACAAGTTGCGGAGGTCAGATGGACTGCCATCTGACCTGCGCTAAGAAAAAGGGTACCCCAGACGCCGTGGTGAAGACGTAATTATGTTAGTGATTCTGAAGGTAGAGTACCAAACCCAGATTATTCTTTCGCGGTCAGATGATCAATTATTTCCTAATAGTCAGGGTAAGCTTATCCGTAAAGGAAGGAGGAAGTGGAGATTGGATCTTGACCTCCGAAGTATTTCAGCAGTATTTTAGTAACTCTGGATGCTACCGAGGTCAATGCTCGGAGCACCAAAAAGGATAAGAAAATAGGAAAATATTTCAAACAATGAATATTTTATTTTATAATGAAACGTCAGTCATTTATAAAAGAAGACAAGCTAATTCCCTTTGTCCGTCGGACGCATCGCTAAGAGAATGAAAACATTTCAAACAAATTGTTAAAATACATAAATAAATTATGCGCTAAAATTTATATACAGCTGATTTTTTATACAAATAAAAGTATAGAATAGACTAAGGGACGAGTGGGCACCTCAAACGTTTGAGGGGACGAATGGGCACGGGACGCAAATTTCATGGGACTGATGGTTTCTAACTCGTTACAAATACGAATCAGAACCCATCAGTCCAATGAAATTTGTATTGTATTTCTTTTACAAAAGTATTTAAAAACTATACATTTTTTATAACTCATTCCTACCGAACAAAATCCCTTTGTCAGCACACACGCGTACGTAACAAGTATATACCTACTCTATATTAAGCTTACCACACTCATTTCTCAGTAAGTCTACCATAGATCTGGGAAACGTTCATTTCAAAATGTAAAACGGGGCTAAAAGGCCATCGACAAAACAGTTAAGCCGTCAAAGTACCGATCTTTTCTTCTCTAAGACCAACTCAACCCCCATTTATTTTCTCGCAATCTTGAAGGGGTAATTACAGTTTACGTTCTAGAAAATGTACTCATGATGATGTTTTCAGCGCTCAACCAAATGTGTTTTTCACATCATGCTCGGGAACGCGAGAATCTCGAGATTATGTGTTTACAGCTCCAAAGTGAAATATTACATAAGCGATCCTGTAAGCATATCGGAATTTTATTATTCTCAATACATTAATTTATCATCATATTTCATTCGGAGAGCAGACTACATAAAACATATTCAATCTTATCAGCCATGTATTGGAGTTTGGTGAAAAATTGAAAGTGAGAGGAGGTTTTATAAGAATAATATAGGTTTAGAATGCTTCATTACTTCTGTGACATAAGAAATTTATTTTGCTTAAATGAAAATTACATTAAATAATCATTTATTTCAGACCATAGTTTTAGTCCATAGTGTTAGTAGATATATTAGTAACAATGTGCTTAACGTTATATTAGTATTGTTGGTATCAATTACATTTTTATCCACTGTCTTTGAATAGGGCAGTCAAACCTGTGAGCAGTGAGCAATGACTTTCAGAATGCTGTTGTTCTCGCAACGCAAGCACTGCTGCAGGGAAGCAACTTTTTTGCCGATTATCGCCTTAAACCCATCTGTTTGCATTTCAGTAAACATTCCCGTGGCACCACAGTGCCGCGGCAGCCCCTACAACATTCTGAAATCATTGTTGTACTGGACACGTAGGGTGTTGTAGGATCGCTACGTGTAACTTACCCACAGGCCATTCTGATAAAACTAACTTTATCAAATTAAATAAGAGCCGTAGATAAATGACAGCATTAACAGCTTTATTATATGTCAACACAACAGTGGCTATGAAAAAATGAATTACATAGAGATTATCAAAAATAAGAAAAATGGTTTTAGTATTAATCAATCCTTAACATCCTCCCTTTTTGTTTTGATTCTTTATTTCCAATCCTAGAAAATACAATGCTTGTTTATTTTTTTTTCTTATCAAAAATAAGAAAATAGATTTTATTATTAATCAATCTCAAGTAAAAAGATTGACAATAGGCCTTAAAAAGCGTTATCTTATCTGGTACCGTGCATTTTTAATGGCATTGGGTTTTTCTGTCAGAAAATTGTTACTGACCACTACCACCGTTAGCATGAAAGAAATAATCTAGTATCCCAGGATACTAGTGCATACCAGTAATAGATTCAAGTAAAGCAAGCTTGTAATTCTAGGATCTTGATAACCATACATAAAATCCCTTCAAGCAACCAGTACAATCCAAGTGCACCTATATGACTCTAGTCCAGGGATGTTCTTAGCCCAAAACCCCGAACCTTATCTTAATAGAATCCCTGACATTTAAAGTTTTTTTTTATATAGTACACGTCAATTTGACTTTACCTCAACTGATGGTAAGCTCAAGGCAAAGTCTCAGGAAAGAGGGCCACCATTATATACACGTGCCATGTTAAAAATAGTGGCACTTGGCTTGACGGCCTCATTAGATGCTTTTTCACGCCCCGCGGACCCGGGACTGTAGGAGGAGGGAAACACGTGAGCTGTCAAGGAATTTCAGGTCTTTGAATGCAGTGTTGAAGAGGACAAATATTTGTAAGGAATGGAAATTGAACCAGCTACCTTTGACATCGCAGTCAATCTCCACCGCTGCACTACCATGCCACAATAAAAAGCTCACGTAGCGTTGTTTAACAAACTTTATTGATTCCGAGATTGTAGATGATATGTAGCAAAGTGTGAAACTGAGCCAAGCATATTTTTGACGTGGTTACGTGTTTCTCATATTTTTCCGATACATTGCGCGGCACGTCATCGCTGTCTCACATTTTCTGATAACATAACAAGCTTTCGAAAACGTAATCCTTATAATTTATGAGTTACCTTGAAAGTCTTGAATTATTTAAAGAAGTCAGCGTATTTTTTTATTATTCTAAAAAGGAGTAAGTTGTTATTCGACGCTAAACTATAATTAATTGATTTGCATGTCCCTCGATTTCTCTGTCAGTTGTGAACTGATTTTTAAATTTCTGTATTTATTTATTTTGTAAATCAATTTTGGTTGGCTGCCCCTTGCCAGCTTCCCACTGTGCTCTCTGACTCACTAGTCTCTCTTCACTATATATAATAATCTATGCTAGACTCCAAGCAGCCAACAGCATGTAATTACGGTAGGTTGCAGCGTCTCTCTTGCGAGGAAGATTGGCTATTAATACATAGTTAGGATTTTTTTTAACGAGTACTAGCATATACCAGGTTTATTTTATTTTATTGTAATAGCGAATGCGACTTCTGTGTTTCAAAGTGCTTATGAATATTTGTAAGTACGTAAGTAAAGTCAGACAAAAGTCCTCATTATAAAGAACTTTATTTGGTCAAAAATAAATAACATAGTAAAATCTGGGTACCAAAACATCTCCCATTTAGGGGTTTACAACCATTTTTAATCGTACCATATTTCTAGTACCCACTGTACACAATGCTATTGTTAATTCCTGCTACGATCATTAAAAAATGTGAATAAATTTACAAGCGTTTCCGTCCAAACACTCAGCCGGCTATAACTGAAACATTATGCTAATCCTGAGCTATAACTCTATTTCCTTTGTCTACTACAACATCTGTAAAGATAAAATACATTGTAGTTATGAAATATAAATTTTTAGGACTTCGTACTTTTTTTTCTCTAAAGACGTGCGATTATGTTTGACTCGAACCGACTTAATCCGCTGGATGTCTAGGGTTTGCAGGTACTGGCGTGTATAATTGCTTAAGACATTTGGCTATCACTGGTGTCAAAATGGCCTCCTTGGGTAAAGAAACCACAGTGTCCACGTTTTGACCCCGGAAAAACCACGGAAGGGGAATCGCGGTGCCTGCCCCGGAGCGCTCTGTACCTCCAAACTAAATCTTTATGAAATTATTTCGTTGTCCGTCTGTTTGTTTCTCAAGCCTTTATCTCAAGAATGCGTAAAGATATTAAGTGGAAATTCATTTCAAATACTCAAGTCTGTGATACCTTGAAACGTGATTATTTTTTAAGTCAATTTCATCAAAAGGTACAGCCGTTTATGTAGTAAATACTACATGCAAACATATCAAAACCTATAACCGCACTCGGTAAGTACCCTATAGGTTTTGATACGACTTGCACTTGACCGGTTTTTTGCTATCTCTCATACTCATTGAATATCTCCGAACAAAATTGTTCCATAAAAGGAGCAATTAATTAAAAATTACATTCCTCTTCTGGATTTAGTTACAAAGAAAGTGCTGATTATAGAATTACTTACTGATAAAAAGACTTGTCATGACTGTGATCAATGGCTGCTTCGTCACACTGAGGATTATTTGGCAAGTAACTGGTCAAAAATGAGGCCTAATTAAGCCTATTTTTGATGTACTAAAACGCACTATAGGACATATGATTATCTTAAAGACAAAAACGTATGGCTTGAGCATGGTGCAGGCACCTCCTAATATGCTGTTACGGTATAATACGGTACTTCCGATAAAAAAAATTATTCACTTTTGTTCATTCAGACATGAGACAAGTGTAGGTTCGTCCACATTTAGCCTTAAGTGTATAAATATTGTAAGTTGACGTCTTAAAAAATGCCGCAGTGGAGTTTGTTGCGCCGATTCGGAAAAAAAAGAAACACGCATCCGCAATCGATGTTTATGCCTTGGCCGTAGTGTATGACATAACATAACATAACATAAACTCACGCCTTTATCCCCGAAGGGGTGGGCAGAGGTGCTGGCACCCACATTTTGCCGGTTTATGTTTAGGTCCCAATGAAATAGGTGGCGAGCCTATTGCCATTAACTGGGCACTTATAAACCTGCGATAAATACACACATAACTTCGAAAAACATCGAAAAGTCATTGGTGTGTGCCATGGAAAACCTGGGATCGAACCCGAGACCTCGTCTCAGCAGTCCATTACGCATACCACTGCACATAACTTAGTCTTATAACACTCGTGTAATACTATAAAAAACTCGCCTGCGGCTCGTTTTTTAAAACACACTCGTGTTATAAGAACCCTTATTATGCAACAGTATCATAAACTACTATTATTTATTTACTTTTGAAGAAGACATACAGACTATGACACATTAATTCAAAATACTAACTAATGAAAAATAAGCGCTGTTCCGCCTGCACTACAAAGCGGACAGCATTAACCTGAGAGGTGGTCATTTATTCAGCACGGTTGTGCGTGTTTTTCTTTTTACAATTTCTTTTGATGTTGTTAATTGTTGCTCAACTGTGTTGAATTGAATAATAAAACATTTCTTTCTTTCTTTCTTCTTTCAATGTGTATCAATATTGCTAACAGCAAGCCTCCATAACTAAATAACAATATACGATGGCAACAGACCCCGGAATCTGAGGTGAAAACTTCGGATGCGACCGAGACTAACATACCGATGATGATGATTAGAGGGTCGGGAGTGCGAATAGTATATAGCAGGGCTGCGTGTTTGCCTGCCACCTAAGTTGTATAAATAAATAAGAGTACTCTGATACTCTTATTTTAACCCCCCTATTCATGTCCTATTTTTACTGCGGTCAAAATAAACGAAATAATCTTCTTCTTCCTTCTAGCGTTAATCCCAGTCGCATCCGAAGCTTTTCAACTTGGAGTCTGGGGTCCGTTTTTTACCAGTCTAGATGCGGATTTGGCTAAACTTCGATATTTTCCGTGAAGCGACTGCCCTCTGACCTCCACAACCCAAAGGCGATATCGAAGTATTGCAGCTAGACCAGTTGTTGGATTTTTGAGGGTTCCAACTACCCGTAACGACTGCCATAGATGTTTGTAAGACAACCGCGACCGACGGCTTAAAGTGCTCTCCGAGACACGACCAGACTAATGCAAATACCCATATTCATGCATACAAATATTTGCACTGAGCGGGAATCGAACGAGCGCCTCCTGCGTAGCGGCCGCGTTCACTGCGGAGGTTGTTAACGAAACGAAGTAATAGTGAGCTAGCTTAAATTCGCGTAGAGCTGGAAATTGGTAGGCGTAAGTATTATGTAGTATTATGATATTTCTTTTATTATGGTATATTTGAAACGTCTACCAATTTTTAGCTCTATGAAAATTCATGCAAGCTTTATTTTAACTGGACTAACTCAATATTACCAAATTCTCATTTTCATTCAAAATTTCTCATCATGTCGGTCCAGTGAAAGCGACATAACCAATCAAGTATTATCCATATAACCACAAAAAGTAGTCATACAAGTGATTGGTCCATAAAAAACCCGCAAACATGACGTCACAAAAAGTAATTTCACTAACAAAACCCATTCCAGTTTATTCAATATAAGATATTACCAAAATAGATCTTTTGGTGTATGTACTCGTGTGCTGACGAATGCGAACATTATTTCTTCCTCTGTCCCGTTTGTTAATATCTGCGTAATGAAATCTTATAGCGAATCGAGGACTACGGTACTTGACTTTATATACTTTTGGTCCATTTTCTTACACAATATTAGCCACGAAACAAGGAAAAGTGTGTAGGTGTTGTATATTCTTATCTTACTCACAGATTGTCTATACATTTTTTTTCTCAGATAAATCGCATTCAATCGAGTGACATTCTAGGAAATGGGCCTAAAGGCGCCCACTCAATATCATATTTCCCGGACGACGGCCGGACGATATAAATCTGTCAGTTAATCGCAATAACTCACACACTGACGATTAATACGATCCGATAGTGTGTGGCCTTCGAACGATTCTGGGCAGTCTTAGAGCGTTTTCACACTCATCCGATATCCGATATCCGATATCCGATATCCGATATCCGACATCCGATATCCGACATCCAGCCAAAACAGTGGTGTTGGCTCCGATAACCGACATCTGGCCGGAAAATGTGAAAGAAAGATACATATCTCATACATTTGACTTCCTCCGATATCGGATGTCGGATATCGGATATCGGATGTCGGATATCGGATGTCGGATGTCGGATGTCGGATATCGAATGACGGATATCGGATGTCGGATATCGGATATCGGATGAGTGTGAAAACGCTCTTAGGCCGAACCTGGGTGAACGAGCACACATCGGCAGATGATCGTACGGCGAGAAACCGTCGTCTCACAACTGCTGGTATGTAGGCGTAAAGCTGACAACAGGGAATTCCTGGCAGGCTAAAATTGCTTTAGTGTGTGGGCGCTATCGGTTTAGGACTGCAGGCTACCGGACAGCAGGCGAACTGTTAGTGACGGGCGCCTTAACATTATAAATGTGAAAGTTTGTGAAGATACTTAAATATTTGTATGTTTGGGTGAAAAAATGAAAAGACGGCTGAACGGGTCTAGTTGAAATTTGGTACAGGAATAGACTATAGTCTAGAATAACACATAAGCTAGTTTAATTCCAGGTACATAAGTTCCCATGGATAGCGGGAACGGAATCATAATTTCATTCGGATAAATGCACGGGCAATCGGCTTGTGCTTTTATATACTCGAAGGTATAAGTAAAAGTGTATTGATGCTAACACACACACACACACACACACACACACACACACACACACTCACGCCTTTATCCCCGGAGGGGTAGGCAGAGGTGCTAGCACCCACATTTCGCCAGTTTATGTTTTTAGGTCCCAATGTAATAGGTCGCTACCTATTACATTGGGACCTAAAACCATAAACTAGCCCATTGCCATTAACTGGGCACTTATAAACCTGCGATAAATACACAAATAACTTCGAAAAGCATTGAAAAGTCATTGGTGTGTGCCATGGAAAACTTGGGATCGAACCCGAGACCTCGTCTCAGCAGTCCATTACCCATACCACTGGGCTATCGCGGTGTACATATTGATGCTAACGTGTTGTGTTATTCATGATAAACTCAAATTATCGGATTCTTAGTGCTTAATGGTTGTCTTATGATCTTGAGATCCCAAGTTCAAATCCTGGCCATTTATTTATTTTCTGGGCCTTTGCCCGACTCAGTTAGGGATAGCTTTCCAATCTAAATGTGAAGCGGCTGAATTCAACTTCCGGAGCTGACCATTACTCTACTGAAAAGATCCCACACCTAACACAAGCAACTTAGCCACTGCGGTAAGGAGGAATACCAGCAATTTGGGGTACTCGTAGAAAGTTGATGGCACAAATTTGTCACAAATTTGGGCGGGTGTGTACCATCGTGCACGATTGTGAAAAACCCTCCATAGTAATCCAATCTCGAGTGGATTGCGTTCGGGGGTCAGCAAGTGCATAGGCGGACAGGGTAGATTGTGGTCGCAGCACTAGTGGGACCGGTGGGTGTCACGCAGAGCTGCGACGACAATCCTCTTTTGATGAGGCCGTCAAGCTGAGTGCCACCTTTATAAACATGGTATACGTGTTTGAAATGGTGACCCTCTTTCCTAAGACTTTGCCTTCAGCTTACCATCAGGTGAGGTCAAATTGACATGTCCTATATATATAAAAAAAACTAATATTCTTTTTAATAAAAAGATACTTATCTGGTACGGAGTACTCAGATATATCTTAATGAGGTACAGTGGAGGCTCTTGATAACATCCCTCGAGACTTACAAGAGATTATAGGATGATCTAATCTCGTTCGCAGACACTCAAAATTTATTAAGATGAAATTGAAAGTATACTATGATTTCTAGACTTATTTATCAACATCATACTCATCATCATTTATGATTACGATAATTTTAGGTTTGATTATCGTAATTTTAGTTATGATTATGACAATTTATGTTATGATTAACCATTGTCGCGATTGCATACGAGTTTTTCTTCGCAAAATGTATAAATACCTGTTGATTCGGGGTTCGACAATCAGACGGTCTGTTACCTCGTTAAAGCCAAAATAAACCATCAATTGAAAACAAGAGTAGGGGAGCATAGCCTGGGCTCCAAATTGTAAGTTTTCAATTTTTTTTTTTTTATTTTTTTTTTTATTTATTTATTACCATTTTCACAAAACAATATAGATCAATTATAATAGCACAAAAAACCACTAAGGTTTATACCTGTGCTATTATCAGTTATCATTAAATAAAATCAAATCATTTATTTCCTTAATCAATGTACATTAAATTACATAGGTTCTTAACTTTATCGTGTATTATTACATTGTGGTTATTGCTTAAGTATGCATTCTATCTAGGCATGTAGTTTCGATACAAATTGAAAGACACAACAAAATCGTGTCCATTCCATAAAACATAAACCATTATAGACTTTGATATAATAGCTTTTATTCAGTTATCCGTGAGGTAAATACCTTCTAACGACTACAAGTAAAAGCTGATACATTTACGTAGCTATATAGGTAACAGATAATCAAAGCATTTATCGGAGCTTTGAAAAAGTAATGTCTAAAAGCTTTTACCGATTACTTTGTTTTTCACTCTTGCTGGTGCTACGTAAAGCCGGGGTCCCACGGCCTATCGAAAGCACAGGCCGCACCAGACCGCGCCAACCGCGCCGCGCTACGCGGTGCGAACCGATAAGCGCGTGGCGCGAAGGGAATCACAGGCCTCGTGCTTACATTTGCACATCGACGCGCCGCGCCTTTGAACTTACCGACTCGCGATGGACCGGACGCGCCACGCCAGTCCGCGACAGGCGCGCCGGTTTCCACGGCACGTTGGCCTGTTCTGGCGCGGCGTGGCCTGTCATTAAAACGGGCCGTGGCACCTAAGCTTAAGAGCTAGGTCTCATAGAAAGCGAGTCACTGATTCCATTATTTCAAAGGAAAAAGCGGGTAAAGATTACAAAGCGTTATCTAGACGTAGAAAGCACGAAGAAGTGCTTTTGATTATGAGTTC
This sequence comes from Eilema caniola, assembly GCA_949126895.1. Classification (NCBI taxonomy): domain Eukaryota; kingdom Metazoa; phylum Arthropoda; class Insecta; order Lepidoptera; family Erebidae; genus Eilema; species Eilema caniola. The sequence goes on from OX421488.1 coordinate 14,742,501, forward strand.
TAGAATGCGGATAATTGTATTTATATCTCATTCGATTATGTACTTAACAAAAGGCAAACAATCTTGTGGAGACTTAATATAAAACATTACACCAACTAATGGTTCAATTCCAGTTTTTAGTCTTTAAAATAGGTTTCTAAACAGAAAAATATTAATAAACTTAGTTTTTAAATAAACATAAAAAAGACATCAAGATTGTTTACCTTAAGTTAAGGACCTAACCGAATTCCCGTAGAGCATGCCGATATACTTTGTACATGCAAGTTAAATTAAATAACAGAAATTGAAAAAATATTTACCTAATATAACATCGTAACAGTTCAACCAATGCAAATTGACATACCTCATATATACGAATTTTTGCTCTGAGCTAATTTATTTATTTATTTATTTTTATTAGGCAACAAGTTTTGTGGACTTATATCTAGTACATAACCTTATAAAGAACTAACAGCGTCTGACATAGACCTAGAATGTTCTACTGCCTCACCATAAATCATTTTACCTATTGCTTATTCCACTTTCATAAATAATTGATTTCATACATCCTCATCGTTAGCATGTTCAGCGGTACCGAGTGTTATATCTTGAAGAGATTTGACAAACGGTGGACCAATTAATGATACTTCTATCTATCTCTCTCTAAAAATATAGTGACAGAAAGTTATTTAAGGATCTCAACATAACGTCTATTTGTAGAGAGAGATAAGCAAGTCAGTAGATAAGTTTCTCTCACCTCATCACAATCCAGGTGAGGGTCCGATGCTAAGATCAATACCGCACAAGTAATTATTGGCAGAACTGGAGTGAAGTTTTGTTGACTCACAGTTCGCTGGTAAGTTAACGAAGCAAATACTGGGGATGCAGTCAGTATCTTAAATAGTAGATTAGTTTGGGGCATTTGAGATAGGCGAGAAGCGATGTTATTATATTAAACGGTGTAAATATGTAAAGTGTGTAGGGTGTGAGTGTATAATAATTCATTGCGGTAGCAAAAGTATCGTTTACCCGTATTATTTAACGAGTAATATATGTGAAAAATAAAAAAAATGTGTAGTTATAGACCAATGATTATTGCTTGCGGTATAATATTTCAACATTTTTCAATAAATTTTGTACGGCTAAACTAATATGTTGGCACTATGAATGATATCTAAGCATATTATTATATTGGCACAGCATTCATATGCCACGTGTTATAATTATTGTAACAGTATTCATACCATATGTTCATTCAAATAAAATTATCTTGAACTGAGTGGCATGTTATGAATTCATATCATATTCCAACTTAGGGTCTAGGATAGCGCTGCTTCATATTTTATTATAGAAATTTATTACCTATTTGTAACAAATTTTTTTACTGCCATTAATACTAAATCAAATTATACCGAAACTATCAGCCACAGAACGAGAACCCTCCATCGAAACCTCTCCGCTAGCCGCTTGCGGCCGCAGCTCGCCTCACAAATCGTTCGAATTAAATTAATTACCTTTGCAAAGCGTAGTCAAACTCGTGTTTAGGAGCTCTTAAAACTAATCTGTGGATTTACACAGCAGATAACTTGTTCCCCGGTCGTACATAATTGGCGGACGTAACTACGAGACGTTTTAAACTTGGATTACTTTCGTCCATTACAATAATTACGTTGGGTAGAGCATGAAATGTTTTGGGGATGTTTATAGTTGTTGTTTCCCCGAGGAGGGCCAGACCGAGAGGAATGGCCCTGGGTCAGCCGGGGTGCGAGGGATATGTCACGAGACAACCTCACCTTCGGCCTAGCACATCGACCCACAGACGGCGTGCGGCTTAGTCGGTTCGAGTCCGACATAACCTCACCCCTCGGTAAGGTATCCGTGGGGATTTCCCGCATGTAAAAAAAAATTAGTTGTTGTTTCTGGTTTTCTGTAATCATTATACTTTCTAAAGCTTACGCGAATGTCACTCATTGAAGTCAAACCACTTTGTAACGGATTCTATCTATTAACAAATAAATCGAAGGATGCATAAGGCGGAGGTTCGGGAAAAATGGCACACATTAGGGGAGGTTTACGTCCAACATAGGGTTAAAATAGGCTATGATTAGAGGTATCGTGATATTTATCATGTTGTAATTGTTTCAATAGCGTTGAAATATCTGAAACTCGATACAATCTGCAACAATACAATCTGGTAAATATCACAATATCTCTAATAATACCTAATGTGAGTGACGATGATAATTAAAATTTCAATATTGCGATGGGCTTAATAATTGATTTGATTGACTGGGCATATAATAGATTCACATAAATATCTTATCGTCCTCACTGTTGTAAACTGTGAGAAAAATTTTTTTATACAACTGAGGTGGCAGACAAGCACACGGCCCACCTGATGGTAAGTGGTTACCGTGGCCTATGGACGTGTGCAACAGGTCACCAGGGGGGAGACCTGTTGCACACGTCCATAGGCCACCTGTGGTCTTCTCACTGACAGCACAAAACCTCTCCAGTAAGCTCTGGCTACTCTACTCACCGCCGTGAACATAACACGAGGTTACTATGGCCGCGGTATTCTGTAGGGCGGAGGTACTTCCCCAGTCGGACTGCTCAATTGGACGGTAATACCGTCGTGTCCTACCTCCTCCGTCAGTTAAGTCCGAACAGCGACGTTAAGGGCTAGATATTTGTATTTTTCTTCTTAATTCTAAATTGGAGTTTGGGGTAAAGTGGGGGGAAGTGTAATTCGTATTGGTATAGATATTTGGATCTATTAACATAATCCTATTTGGAAAATAAAACCTAATGACGAATTTCAATCAATTAATAAATTAGCCTTTTGTAGTCCACTGCTGGACAATGGACATAGGCCTCTCCGAACTTCCACACAACCGTTCAATCCACATTTTGTCGTTTAAGAGTGAAATTGCCGCAAATACCTTCTTAGTATGTTTACAACTTAAAAGGTAGCTGATATATTTTTTTTGGGATTCAAGATTAGATTTGCGTCAGTCAGTCAGTATGTAAATTCTCATAGCTCAAATATATAATTGAAACATGTAGAGGATTCTAAATCCCGGATACTTGCTCGACCAATCGGGAATCTTACAAGAATTTCTGAGACGTCTTCATACTGATCCGAGCTACTGGACTGTAAGGCTTCCTATTGATTGTGGTCTCTTTAGTAAAAAAATTTTCAAGAAAGAATATTAACATTTTGGATTAATATAGATACTGTATTTTGAATAGATTTTGTTACGAGAATTGACCTTTTGCTTACTTGTTCACCAGTGACGCAATTAACTTTTTCTATTTCATCTTTGAAAAATGGTTTTGAGATGATCGATTTAACTTAATAAGCAAGTACAAATATTATTATAAGTACAAATATTGTTAAATGTGATATTTAGTTTAGTTAGTTTAGTTTAGTTTACCTGGGCTGTTCCGCACTTAGCCTCTTGATTGGGCCATTGTGCGTACCATCTTACCTCTCATTCCAACCAACCCAGATCCTCCCAAAAAGCCAGCAGCCTTTTCAGGTTTCCACATGCTTCCCGGAGTGACGCTGATGACTGGAGGAATTTCGCCCGTTGTGCGGCCACGCTCATGCACTCTATAAGCACATGCCGTGGCGTTTCTTCTGCTCCCATGCATCCTCTGCATAGGGGGCTGTCCGTCACACCTATTGTAAACAGATGCTTGTTTAGGGGACAGTGACCGGTCAAGATGCCTGTGACCTTGCGGATTTGGTCCCTTTTTAGCCTAATGAGGTTTCGGCTAAACGTTTTTGATGCTACCGGAACTGCATTCTTTGTTTGCCTGCATCCTTCAGTGTTTGTCCATTCTGTTTGATGGATTTCTTCCGTACTCTTTCGTAGCCAAGTTTTGACCTGTGCTTGAGGTATGGGTAGTATTGGTTCCGGTCCATATACTATCGACCCTGATCCTCTCTTGGCCAATTCATCGGCTGCGTCGTTGCCGAGGGAGTTGCTGTGTCCCTTGATCCATTGCAGCGTGACCCTGTTTGTGTTTGCAATGGATTGGAGTGTGTTATGACATTCCAATATGAGGACAGAGGTTATGGTGTTGCTTTGAAGAGCTTGTAGTACGGATGCACTGTCTGAGATAATCTTTATATCTAAATCTCTGACATCTCTGGCGGCAATCGTCTCCGCCGCTCTCGTTATGCCAATACATTCGGCTTGAAATATTGTGCTTAGCTTGTCCAAGGTGGTTGTTATTTTGATATTTAAGTCATTCGAGAAGACGCCTGCTCCGGTACCATATGTGGTTTTGGAGCCGTCTGTGTATATCCTAACTTCTTTGACGCCAGAGCTATCTCTTTTTTCTTCAGAAAGTTGAATATGATACTTCCTTTCGAAGACGTGGTGACATGGTATTCTGTCTATGGGAGCCTCGAGAAGTGGTATCTTCTTTAGGATTCCCTGTAGAATCTTTGAATGCTTTGTTCCAGTATCCCCTTTCCAAAGCCCATTGTTTTTCAGCCTTAAAGCTGCTGCCTTGGCCTCCTCCTGTATGATTAGATGCAGCGGTCTCAGGTTTAGGAGGTGCTCTAGTGCGACTGATGGAGTGGTTCTCATGCATCCAGTGGCCGCTGTACTCGCTAGGCGTTGTAAACTCTGGAGCTTTTCTTTCACAGTGATCAGTTCTGTTCTGGGCCACCATACAACTGATCCATAGGTTAGGGAAGGTCTGATAATTGCCGTATACAGCCAAAGTGTTATCTTTGTGTTAAGACCCCAGTTCTTACCAACGAGTCTTCTGCATTGCCAAAAACTTATACAGGCCTTTTTCATCTTAGCATTTATGTGGCTAGCCCAATTCAACTTATTGTCAAGTATGATGCCCAGATATTTAACTTGAGTTGTTAGAGCTAGTTCTGTATTAAATAGTTTTGGTAGTTGTAGTTCTGGTAACTTCCTTTTGTTGGTGAAAAGGATAAGTTCTGTTTTTTTCGGGTTAACTGATAGTCGGTGTTCTTCGCACCATTCTTCCACCATCTGAAGGGCTGAGCGCATGATTTTGCATAGCACGTTCTCAGCCGTTCCGCTTATCAGTATTGCCAGATCATCCGCGTACCCAATGGTGGTGTATCCTCTCTCGTTTAGTCTCTTTAAGAGGCTGTCTACTACTATGTTCCATAGAAGTGGCGATAGGACGCCTCCCTGGGGGCATCCTTTGACTACCTTTGCTCTTGTGGTAGTACTCATCACTATCTGGACCGCTCTTTTGCTTATTAGCTGAGTGATCCAGTCCCTTATGGTTGGTTTTACCCTACGTCTTCGCAAGGCTTCGTTAATGCTGCTATGTACCGTTTTGTCGAAAGCCCCTTCTATATCTATGAAAGTAGCTAGTGTTGAGGCTTTATTTGTGATAGCCGATTCTATCTTGTGCACTACCATGTGTAGTGCGGACTCTGTTGATCTACCCTTCCTGTATGCATGTTGCTGAGGATGTAGTGGGTTGTCTTTTAGTGTTCCATCCCTTAGGTATCGATCTACTAGTGTCTCCAGCGTTTTGAGGAGGAATGATGTGAGACTAATGGGCCTGAATGATTTGGGATGTGTATAATCCTCCTTACCTGGTTTTGGTAGGAAGATGATTTTTGCCTCTCTCCATACTCTGGGTAAGTATTTGAAAGCAATGCAGGCCCTGTAGATTGAAAGTAGATATTTTGCTATCTTTGTCAGTTGCCATTGTAGTAGTGCTGGGAATATTCCATCTAGCCCTGCAGACTTGAAGGGTTTGAAGCTTTTTATGGCCCACTCTATTTTGTCTGCAGTTACTACCTTGTTTGCGGTCTCCCATTCTTGGGTTGTTGGTACACTGTAGTGTTCCGGTGGCCAGTCGATTGAGTCGGTGAATGGTGTGACCTGACAACCAGGAAAGTGTGTTTCTAGCAGTACTGCGCTGGTTTCATTTTCCGTTATTGTGTAAGTGCCATCCTCTCTCTTAATTGAGCCCATGAGGTTGAGTTCCCCCTTGGCCAGGACTTTCCTTACTCTTGCGGCTTGGTTTGTCGAATTTATGCTACTACAGAAACTCTGCCACGCTTCAGTTCTTCGATATCTGATGCGTTTCTTGTAGTGTTTTTGTGCGTTTTTGTATTTGTCCCAGTCTTCAGGGGTTCTGGTGTTTTTTGCTCTGTTGTAGAGCTTTCTCAGGCCTCCACGTAGTCGTTCGAGTTCTGGCCCCCACCAGGTGCTCTTTTCTGGACCTTTGGGTGTTATCATAGCTTTCCAGCAGAGCTGCAGTGATAGACTGTACGTTGTGTTCTATGTTATCCGTACTAAGTGTTGTGTCAGGTAGTTGTGAATCACTTAGTGCCTTGTTTAGTGCGTTGGTGTACCGTGCTATATCTGTTTTACGGGGGTTACGATATGGGACAGGGTCTGCTAGTTTACATTGTATTTGAAAGCAAATTCGGCGATGGTCTGCATAGGACGGGTCCATTGACACGTGCCAACCCTTAATGAGGTTGGCTGCCGAATGTGTTGCCAGCGTGATATCAATGATGGTTTGACACCATGAGGTTACGAAAGTAGGTTCCGTGCCTATATTCATGATGTTTAGGTTGGTTTGGAATAAGTATTCGGTTAATAACTCACCTCTCTTGTTCGTGTCCTTACTTCCCCACAGAGGATGGTGAGCATTGCAGTCTGTGCCGATGATTAAGTCCCAGGTGTGAGCCTCGCAGTGTTGTACCAGGTCGGCTAGCTCCTTTGGAGGTGGTTCACCTTCGCCCGGCATATACACTGAAGCTAGTACTAGGATGGTTGCATTATCTGAATGGATTTTCACAGCGGTGAGATCTCTAGAACAGAATTGGTTAAGCAAAGTGGTGTTTATAGCGTTAGGTACAAAGATGCATGTTCTCGGTTTTTCAACCCTCGCATCTCGTATTAACTTACCGCCTATGTTATTTAGACCGCAGATTACGTTCTTATTGATCCAGGGCTCCTGGATCAGGGCTACGGTCTTTTTGCTTACCTCCAGCACTCTGCGTAGAGTGGCCGTTGCTGCTTGTTTGTGCTGGAGGTTTGTTTGGATGACATTTATGGTATCAGGGGTCGGTGTGGACGTCATCATCATCTCTGACGTGTCCCCCCTCTTGTAGCGGCGAGCTACACTCCATCTCGCTCTTACTCTTTCGAGGAGCCTCTGGTGTTGGCTCTTGAGCTGGAGTGTCTGCCCTTGCCGCGGTTCCTTCCCCGGCCGATGCTTCTTCTTGGGAGAAGAAGCGAATGTACCCACTTCCCGATATGTGGGCAACTCGGCGGTCCCTGGTGGTTATGGCCTCTTTCTGGTCTTCGGGAATTCCCAGAATAAGGTGTACCACCTTCTCGTTGGAGTTCGGGTCGGTGGTTTGGTCATCCACTGTCATGTCGTAACACTGCCAGGTATCCACTTTGTACCACGGATTTTGGGCACAAAGCACTCTGCGCAGTGTTACGGCTTCGGTGATGCGAGTGTGGAGAAGAAGCCCGGCTTTCAGTCGCTTCTTCAGGTCGCACTGCTTGACTACGGCCAAGGTGGTTTCTGGTATCGGGGACGTAATGCTTCTTACAGCTTTTTCAAGCCAGGTAAGAGCATTTTCGTCTTCACACCACATCGCCAGCACCCCTTCCAATAGGAAGGGTCTTCCGCGGAAAGATGGAGCTTGCTCACCCGAAATTGTTGACGACAACACTGACTGTAGGATGCTGTCGTCAATAGCCTCCCTCAGCTGGTCTGCCTGGAGTTTGGTAAGGTCCCTCGGCGGAACGGTAGTGACCGCTACTCGCAGATGCGACTGACTGGCATCTGCGTAGCTCACCGTCCGCTTGGTTCGCGAGTCAGTTTTCGCGCGTTTGGCTTCCCCTCTGGGGGACCGGGTATCGTCCAGACGAGCGCGCTTCGATGAAACACGCTCGTTCTGGACGGGCCCCGCCCCCTTTTGTTCCTTTCCAGGAAAATTGGGAGCCATCGCAGCGTTTCGTTGACCCCGAGCACCTCTGGGTTTCCTCTTATTCTGCTTGCTCGGTGGTGGTGGAGGGGCTGTGGTTACTGCCGTCCCCCTTGAGGTGGATGGTGTGGGTTCGCGCTGCGTCTCCGCTGCTGCGGCACCCAACCCTGTTGTCGTTTTTGTAGGTTGCAGGGCCTCCCTTCTCGCGCGCCTGTTGGGGCGACTGCGTTCCGTTCGGCCGAGCCCTTTTTTGGTGGTTGCCGCTGTCGGCTGAGCATCCCTTTTGCAAGGGCGCTTGTGACCGACAACGGTCCATTGTACGACGCTCGTGGCGTTCGTAGTTGGTATGGCCTCCGAGAGGCTGGACAGGTCCAGGCTTGCGCCTGGTCCTGAACACAGGTTGCCCCCCCCAGAATACGAGGGGCAGACTGAGCAGGGCTCAGTGAGGGATTCTCCGCAAGCGGTACCCTCCTGGGGTAGTGAATTTTTTCCCTGTGTATTCATTTTTTGTTTGGGGCAGAGGTTTACTCACACTTCCTGCCCTAGGTGAGTGTGGTACAGCTTTCTGGGGGGATTTAGTGCCCCACGGCAATGTCTGCCGGGGTGTGGTTTTAGGCCGCCACGGTTCGGCACATTATATATAGATATATAATATAGGATAGATACATATATAGGTTGTTTAAGATAAATAAATAGACAATTACATAAATAAAGAGTGCCACGCTTTTAGGGGGTATTTAGCGCCCCTTGGCCTGTGGTGGCCCGGTCGGGTTAGTTGACCGCCGCCCGTTGTTCGGCGTTGTTGCTCAATTAGCACCACCCGGGGGACACGTGTAGGGTGGGCCTAGGAATAGGTGGTAAATCCTACGGACGTTGAGCAACCTTATCCCCCAATGTGATTTAAAAAAAAAAAAAAAAATATGTGATATTTTTTTTTTAAACTGTGGAATTATTGTATTGTGGATTAATCTTATTTTATTGTAATGTTGTTTTTAATTATAGAATTTATTGTATATAATAAATAAATAAATAAATAAATAAATAATTTAATTTTAATTTTAATTCTAATAATGTTTTTAATGCTAGTCAGATTCAAATTTTTACCTTTTTTATCCATTGCTAATTATACACCGTTTTTATTGTATTATTGTTTTTTAATTATCTATCAAATCCACAATGATAGTAGCGATATCAAATTGTAAATTGTAATTAGTTGTAAGTCATTTGTAAATCTAGCTTGTACTTAATACATGTATTATCTTAAATAAAAAACAAATAAAACCCCAAAAGGGGGACTGTTCAAATTATTACCGACAACACAAACAATAGATATAAAAGCCTTCATTTTGTGAGGGAGAACACAGAGTAGGTCCAGCTTCGCGGGCCATCCCACTGCGGGTGGACTGGTAGGCCCACTAGGCATACAAACTTACAACATTAAAAAACAAAAAAAAAAAAAACTTAATAAGCAGCTTCTATTCTTACATTTCTCTAGCCTGATGCTTGTTTTACCATGGCACACACCAATGACTTTTCGATGCTTTTTGAAGTTATGTGTGTATTAACCGCAGGTTTATAAGTGCCCGGTTAATGGCAATACGCTCGCCACCTGTTACATTGGGAACTAAACATAAACTGGCGAAATTTGGGTGCTAGCACCTCTGCCTACCACTTCGGGGATATAGGCGTGAGTTTATGTTGTTATGTATTCTTAGATTGTCATCAACAGGCTGTATTAATTTAAAAAAGTTATAACAATACCAATTATGTATTTCTTTACCCTCAATTAGTCTCAGGAGTTTTTTATAAAGGACACGTCAATTTGACTTCATCTGCCCTGATGGTGACACTCAGCTTGATTTTCTGACTTCATGAAAAGAGGATTGTCGTCTGCGCACCGCGTGACACCCTCCGGTCCCACTAGTGCTGCAACCACAATCCCCTGCCCGGCTATGCACTTGCTGATTCCGGAACGCAATGCAATCGAGATTGAATTACTATGGTGACCCCTAGTATATCGAAGAAGTCAGTGCACGGTACTCCTGCTGCCAGAGAGCAAGCTAGGTACTTACCACTTATATGGTCAATAGTTTCACCCCGGCTTCTATGAGATCTCTCTTCAGATAATTATAAAATGTTGGTTTTTAATAACCTCTGAGTAATCCTTCTGGGCTAAACAGCGTTAATGAGTAGTATAACATTTCTCTACATCATTAAAACTAGGTTTATACACGTGCAAACTATCACGTACATATTAATACGAATTCTAGTGAATACCTGTCGACTTCATGGCGGAAGATTGTGGTTGAAGGTATTGTTCGCTGACGTTTCCGTGGCAAGATGGGCGATCCGATAGCGAAATGATGCAGTCTGCTCAGTTTTGTGTGCAATAGCGTTACATTATTGTACGTAGCACTTTATGATAGTTTAATGTGTTTATGTGTAATGTGTTTGTTCACTTTGAACATTTATCTTGAGCTGGTGACCCATTTTTAGTAATTTATATTTTTGTATTTAGAGTTTATAGGGCTCAATTACTACTAAATTTATAAATTAGTCTGGTTGAGAAATGTAATAAAAGCACCTTTTATCAATAGAATCCAGCAATAAAAAAATATTTAGGTGGATGAAGACACCTAAATATTTTTTTATTGCTGGATAGGTTAAGCCGTGTTGATTTTCGTTGGGGTAGAATTGAGCCACCTATTTCAAATGGTGATTGTCATAGAAGGTGGTTTAGGAATAGTAATAAGGCTGTCCTTCATTCAATGGTAAACTTATAGCCCGTGATAAACAGTTGGCAAAATCTGCCGCTTCGGAGAATTACAGGCATGTATGTATGTTACAGCCAACTAGCTTAATCAGCTGTATAGTTAACCGCCTAGGCTGTTCACTGAACGGCGCCGTTCAATTAGCGGCCTGAATGGTGTTCAGCTTTTTGAATAAACGGCTAGGCAATTAACTTGGATCGATTGCGTTTAATATTCCCTTAGATTTGTAGGGCGTTAGTCCCACCCTGCTCGCGGCGATGGTCCGCTGCTCGGATGCGTGGGCGGCCAGCGACTCCTTCTGCGAGCAGGTCATGCTCGCGAAGGAGACAGCAGAGCGGGCACGGCGCGATGAGCGAGAAAGGCTCGCTGACATCGCTGCACGCGCCCGAAGGCGGCTCGGGCGTCGGAGGGCGCAAACTGACCTCCGCCCCCCATGAGCGCGGGCCTGAGGGTGACGGGTGGAGCCGCCCGTCACCCTAGCAGAAGCAGGCCACGGCGGCGGCGCGCATCGTAGGACGATGCGCGCCTCCCCACACCGGGTTTGAGTCGGGGACCACGTGGTCCCCCCCTTCCACGACCCAGAGTCGGCGTGCGGTTTAGTCGGTTCGATTCCGACATAACCTCCCCCTCCGGCTCCGGAGGGGTGGGTATCGGTGGGGATTTCCCGCACGTACAAAAAAAGGGCGTTAGTTAAAATTTGGGATGAAAAAATTGGCAACAGAAACACGCATACTCTTTTTTATATCTATCTATCATTGTTTTTCTGAGACTGCCTACAAATTGTATTGGCACGAAATATGAAAATGTCATGTACGTTATTGGTGAAAACGGTATCATTAATTTATGTCTGCTACTACTCTTGTAGCATCAAGTTTATGGCGAAAAAAGAGGCCAAGGTCTGTACGTGACGAAATTGTGGAACAAGTGCAATTTATTTTGTAAGACTATGAATAATGTAACTATTAAACTTGTAAGATTAAGATGTCAAGTTTGACCAGTCACAACTAAATACACAGACACTTGAGATAGATGGATAAGTTACTCTTTATTGTACATCAACATTAAATTACAAGAGATGATAGTATGGATTACAGTAATTATGGTTACCGCTGGCGGCCTTATCGCTAAATGCGATCTCTTTCAGACAACCATGGGATGGAGAAATATTGAGTAACACGCACGTTACTAAATTAATGTAATCATCATCGTCATCAAACGTTAGCCTTGGTTGCATCAATCCTTAATCTATGAGTCCAGGGTCCGCTTGAGTATGATTGTTGGAGATAACAGCCCTCTGCCACTCCAAACTGGCTGCGATACGCAGCGCTGCACTTATTGCCTAACCCTGATATGACAATAGCAAGTCACTTACCCATGTGATGTCACCCCAGCACCTGCAGAACCCTCCACCCTCCTGTATGTGAGGTGTGTATTTGTTTGTGTGATGCGTTTGTACAGTGTTTACTTGCCCTTGCGGGCTCCCTTACGCAGCCGATCACGGTGCTGATCTGCTCCTAGCGTGCCAGCAATCTCCAGTAGGTACACCACACACGTGCACACTATGTCCGCGTCCCAAACGCAATTGTACCGTAATAGTTCAATATACACTTCGCCCCGCGGATGGTTTGTATAAATTATTCCCTGCAGTACAAGCTAATCCCAAATTATTCCCACAAATATTAGTCCCACAAAAAATATAATCCCCTGATCACCATTCTGCTCCCATCAGCCGATTCGACCCAGAGACATAAAGTGACAGTTGAACTGTCATCGATACTTATAACTATTGGCATGGAACTGAGTCTTTTAAGATCAAACAATGATATAGTTTGGATTTTTCGGCTATATTGGGAGCGACTGCCATTTGACCTCCTTGCCTCAGTGTCGGTTGTGGCCTACAAATTGATAGAGTTGTTCAGCCCCTCTAGGCAAGCGGCAACTCGTTGGAAGGCGTATCGTAGCATAGAATGATAAATATATGGGATTCGTCGTGTATGAAATTCGTATCGATTGTCAAATACGTCAATAAAACGTTATTGCCATCCTGGACCTACTCTGATAAGTCTTCGAACCTGTCCTCTGAAGAACGAAAACGTTCAAATTAAATCCCATTACGCGTTCACCCCTCAAAATGGTAACAGGGGTGGCTTTACAATTTAAAAATGAGGCGGCTGAACTTCTGAAGCAACTACCATGTGTGATCTCCAAAACCAATTGGCATTAAATATCGAATTTCTGTAATTAGGCTAGTCTCATACACCCGAGGAAGGCCAGACCGAGAGGGATGACCCTGGGTCAGCTGGGGTGCGAGGGATATGTCGCATTACAACCTCACCTTCGGCCTAGTACTACGACCCAGAGTTGGCGTGCGGTTTAGTCGGTTCGAGTCCGACATAACCTCCCCCTCCGGCTTCGGAGGGGTGGGTATCCGTGGGGATTTCCAGCAAGTAAAAAAAAGTCTCATACAATTTCAATAAAATAAATTATTAAATCCTATATAACACAGCATTAATTATAACATGACACACAAATGATTGATGAAAATTATAATCTCATAATCTAGTAGACTCGGGAGATAATTACAGGCTAATTTTAGGAAGCTCTATGTGGTCGGATAGGCTGATACTATAAGCCACTGTGATATGTTGACGTTCACTCTTCTTCTTCATCCTACCGTTAATTCCAGTCGCATCCGGCGCTATCAACTTGGAGTCTGGGGTCCGCTTTTACCAGTCCAATTGCAGATTGGGCTAAACTTCAACATTTTCCGTGAAGCGACTGCCACCTAACCTCCACAACCCAAAGGTGATATCGAAGCATAGCAGTTAGACCAGTTGTTGGACTTTTGAGGGCTCCAACTACCCTTAACGACTGCCATAGATGTTTGTATGGCAACCGGGACCGACGGCTTAACGTGCTCTCCGAGGCACAACCAGACCAATGCAAATACCCATATTCATGCATACAAATATTTGCACTGAGCGGGGATCGAACCCGCGCCTCCTGCGCAGCGGCCGCGTTCACTACCACTACGCCACGGAGGCTGTCTTAATTGGCTATTCGTATTGTATTGTGCAGTAATAGTGTAACATTATACCGGGATATTTACCATGTGTTTTAAGAGTTCCGTAGCCAATGGCAAAAAACGGAACCGTTATGGATTCGTCATGTCTGTCTGTCTGTCCATCAGTATGTCACAGCCACTTCTTTCCGAAACTATTAGAACTAACTGTTGAAACTTAGTTAAAACCGCATTAAGATTTTCACACAAAAATAGAAAATAAAACACTACATTTTGGGGGTCCTCCATACTTTGAACTCAAACTCAAACAATTTTTAATCTTCAAACCCATACGTGTGGGGTCATGGATAGGTCTTCAAAAACGATATTGAGGTTTCTTAATATATTTTTTTTCTAAACTGAATTATTTGCGCGAGAGACACTTCTGAAGTGGAAAAATGTGTCCCTTAACTTTTAAACTAAGAGAATGATAAAACTAAAAAAAAATGGGATGTAAACTTCCACTGAAAATTAGTATGAACGACATCTAGCAAGTAGTTTTTTTTAATACATCATGTTTATGACGTATTAAAACCAACCCTAAAAGAACCTTTATATTATGTCACTTGCTGCTACGGAACCCTTCATTGGGCGAGTCCGACTCGCACTTGGCCGCTTCTTTTTTCGTTTCGAGTATGTATGTATGATCACATACAAGCATGTTAAATGTCTCGGTCAGTGCCACACTATTATTTTAAATGACTACATCAATCTCAATGTACATTTAGTCTCGCCTCTTTCTGATAGGGGGAAAAATTAAAAATATTCAGTACATAAGGACGTATATATAAAGAAAGCTGGTGGCCGCTGGCAATCTACCAGCGCTTGTTTTTTTTATACCACTTAGGTGGCAGATAAGCACATGGCCCACTTGATGGATTGTAGTTACCGTAGCCTATGGACGTGTGCAACAGGGGAGTCACACTCGAGCGGCCGACCCTGTAAGCACAAAGAGTTACTGTGCCGTCAGTGCAGAAGATAAAGCACGAAACTCTCCAGTGACCTCTGGCTGAATACCACCGCTGGAAAAACAATACGAGGTTATTATGTCCGTGATGTTCTGTAGATTGAATGTACTTCCACAATCGGACCGCTCAATTGGGACGGAATGTGATTACTGCTTTTAGATGGTAGATTGGAGCCGGCTACCAGCCTTCTTTCTGTATACGGCCTACAAACGTTAGCCTAAATAATATAGTTAATGTAATTAACTATAAAATATTTGTGTTACTAAAAACATGTTAGTTACCTAGCAATATTGATTGTAATAGCATAGTTTATAGCATTACCAAACATCGCCCGTATATTCTCCCCATCTAGCTGTATTACACTGACCTTATCCCAAGCGGGTTGCAGTTGGCTCCAAGAATACGGATCTTGTACATATTGTATGTGTGTGCTGTCCTCTCACGAGAAAGATTTTTAGTTATGGAGCATGTGGCTGTGGTATGTGGACAACTTTCTGATTAGATATTTATCATTTGAACACAGTTTATGTGGTTTTAGTTGATCGTGATGGTAAGAAAAATAAGATCTAATAAGTAATGATGTTTTGTAAGTCCTATATTATATTATGTTATAATATTATAAGCGCGGTTTGTGAGTATGAATGGATGGATGTTTGTTATTCTTTCACGTAAAAACTACGATCGAATTTTAATGAAACTTTACAATACTATCGCTTATACATCAGAATGACACATAGTTTATATATCATCACGCTACAACTCTAGGGAGCGGAGCAATAATCATTAATGTAAAAATAGTCGAGGACGAAGTTACGTAGAGAGATGAATTAAATGCTCAATAGCATGGCTCTCCACTACGCGATAGCCGACATCTACGCGTGCGGAACCGCGGGTAACAGCTAGTAAATTCATAATAATATTGAGGTTTCTAATTTATTGGAATTAAGATTTAAAAAAAATTTATGTAGCTCGCAGCCCCTGGATCAGCCGGGGTGCGAGGGATATGTCGCGAGACAACCTCACCTTCGGCCTTACACATCGACCCACAGACGGCGTGCGGTCTAGTCGGTTCGAGTCCGACATAACCTCCCCCTCCAGTAGAGGCAGTAGGTTGGCCACATCTGTCGAAGTACCGGTGGCTGTTGGAGTAAACGAGTCCTAGAGTGGAGACCGCGAGGAGGCAACCGGAAAGTGGGACCCACCCTAGCGCCAGATGGACTGATGACCTTGAAAAGGTAGCTGGGCTAGACTTGATGCGGAAGGTGGACAATTGGGAACAGTGGTGCATATGGGGAGAGGCCTATGTCTCGCAGGGACTGCGATAGGGTAATACATTATTAGTTTGATATGAATGTTATCTATTTTTTGTTTCAGGTAAGCAATACCTCACTTCTTTGCCACACGATGGACCCGATAGCTGCACGGTAAATCCATCGATACTTAAGAATGTATTTAATATAATTATTGTTTTTTTACGTGCGTGAAATCCCCACGGATACCCCCCCCCTTCCCCCTCCGGATCCGGAGGGGGAGGTTATGTCGGCCTCGAACCGACTTAAACGCACGACGTCTGTGGGTCGATGTGCTAGGCCGAAGGTGAGGTTGTCTCGCGATATATCCCTCGCACCCCGGCTGAACCAGGGCCATTCATCTCGGTCTGGCCCTCCTCGGGAGGGGGACCACGCGTTCCTCGACTCGCCCCCGGTATTCGCATCATCCTACGATGATTTCTGCTAGGGTGACGAGCGGCTCCACCCGTCGCGCTCAGGCCCGCGCTCATGGGGGGCGTAGGTCGGATATAATTATTGGTATATAGTAAAACGAACTTAACTTTAACACCTAAAGCAATAATTAGTTATAATAACATACAAGAAAAACACTAAACTAAATTTCCCTGATCCACTTATCATCAGTTAGTGACAAGTTCCCTCACAGCCTCTGCAGCACAAATACCTCTGAGTCTTGGCAAACAACAGTCTCCCGGGAGGCTTAAACTTTCTTCTCAAGTTGTGCGAATTTCGGCAGTCCCTATGGAGTACTCTCGTTCCTACAATTTGTCTCCGTCACAATGTTTCCTTGACCATATTTCGTTGATCAAAGTATTTAGGTAAGTCAACTCATTTTTAGGCTAACCGTACACACTTGATAATATTAAAATATATACTGTCAAAAATATCGTGAGTCTTGTATATTTCCATGAATAATATAAGCCGCATACATACATTATAGGCAGTTTGCTAGCGATTGAATAGCGTTGTCAAATACTAGATGACAGATCTACTATTTTACGGACAAACCGTATTAGTTTGAAGACACCTTAAACAACACTATTTTACTTAACACTATTTTACTATTTAACTATTTTATTAAGATGACTTAATCAGTAGAAGTGATGTTGTTAGATTATAAAACAGGGAAGATCCCAGTACTATTATTGTGTAGTTCCTAGTTCCTAGTAGACAATGGTACTACTAGGATTATAAAAAAAAACAATACTCAATAGCATTTACTCAATACTAAGCGATAAACAACAGTTAGTTCAATATTTAGGTCTTCTTTCTTGTACCTTGTTCAGTATTATTTAGTTTGTCATTCTTTCAAACATCAAACATTAAAAACTGACACGTTCACGTAATATAATTTTAACACCAAAAATCTTGTTTAAATACTTTTGTTAATTTCCAGCCTAAAATATCAAAGGGACAACTATACCCACCCTAATGACTTAAAACAATTTGTCGAGATACCCAACAAGCCTAAACCGCTGTAAAACACCGCTACAAATTTTCTAAAGGCAGAATTGAAAATAATTATCAAAGTGGCTGTGCCTAAATTAATAAATTAACTCCTCCCCAAAGATCACAGCCTAGCCAAGATAATGATATCTGGTATAATAGCAGCTATTAACATTATAATGGCAACACCGCTGTAGCAGTTACGCCTTATAGCCGAGCGACAGGAGCCAGAGGCCATTATTAGTGCTTATATTTTTCATTTATTACAGTAAAAGATAAGATTAGAACATGTTAAAAGTAAAGCAGTGTAATAAACGTAATTTATGATTCAAATATCACAGGTTCTTAGAAAATGTGTAGGAATACGTTGTACTAATATTAAAATGAATCTCTGTACTACACGCCACGGGGACTTTACTCAGGTAGAATACTGATTCTGGACATGATAATCCACAGGATTCATTAATTTAAAGTCAAACCTTTTATTCAATATAGAACAACACGTTTGTTACTTATTGACGCTCTCTCTCTTAACTTAAAATCTGCCCTCTTGTCGGTGGAGTAATCGCCACTCTTCTCTCTTCTCTGCCAATCCTTTGACCTCCTGATGTGACACAACATTATATCTTTTCCTTTATCATAAACGTTCCTCTTGGCCTACCTCTTCCTGTCTTTCCTTCTACCTTCTCTTCTATGATGTTTTAAAAAAATAAGTCGTGTCTTATCAGGTGGCCTATCATCTTTTCTCTTCGGTTCTCGATTATATCTATACTCTTTACATATAAATAAAATTGGAGTGTCTGTTTGTGATATTGAAATAACCGTTTTTTACTACTTGCATATGAATAATACAAACATCAAAATAACATTTTTTACAAATTTTGTCTGTCTGTCTGTCTGTTTGTGCCGGCTAATCTCTAAAATGGCTGGACCGATTTTGACGGGACTTTTATTGGCAGGTAGCTGATTTAATAAGGAGTAACTTAGGCTTACTTTTATTTTAAAATAAATTTAATGCTCAATAGCGTTGGCTCAATACTAAGCGATAACTTACATTCACGCGGGCGGAGCCGCGGGCAACAGCTAGTTCAATATTCTATTTTCTATTTTATTACAAAATGTTTGTCATTCCATCCGTCCAGCATCATCATTTCTGATTAATTAATTATCATCATCTTAGCGTTACCCCGGGCTCCACTGACTTCCTTTCCTGCATTTGAATTTGTTTTTACGGCTTTTATAGGAGTGACTACCATCTGACCCACCAACGCAGAAAGGACATCCTGTGTAACAGTCTCATCTGTGTCAATCAGTCAGACTCAATAATTTTGGATGGGTTCTTATATAAGCCTAGTAAGAAATTAACTTATTCTTAATGTATACCTTACATTAAAAAAAATATTTATGACATGTCATTATGTGTTCACCTCGCCTGATGGTAAGCTGATGGCAAAGTTTCAGGAAAGAGGGTCACCATTACAGACACCAACAAGGTTGAAATGGTAGCTTCAGTTAAAAATCTTTCGCGTACATTTCTTTGCCGCAAGCTCTCAGACTACAGACCTGTACATTTACAAGGCTGCATAGATACAAAATAGAGGTCGCCTCCCTGCTAGAACAAGAAATTTACAACGATGTCGGTCCAAATGATAAATTTGAATAGACACAATTTATGTAGGTTTTCAGAGATGTTGTATCTAATAATTCGTTGTTTGTGCTGAAATTAAGTGTCAGACAAATTAACTTGAAGAAGTCCCTTGTAATTTGTATTTATTGTAAGGAAGTTTAAGTTTCATCTCTCTATACTTAGTCTTACCATAAATTTTGTCACGAAGAAAAGAATTTTTTAATGTAAACATTTTTATTTACTTTTACAGTTAGTTAGTTTAATATGACGGCGCGTTAATAATTAGTGTGATTAGAGTGAATGAATTTCACTCTGGCGTAATGCAAGACTCTAGTGCTCTATGGTCGAGTGTGACGTCATTCGTTCATTCGGTAAATTTGAGTTTGACAGATCATTGACTTTGGTGGGGCGCGCGGAGAATCGTGATCAGTATCGCTGTGAACCTCGACCGAGCACTACGTGTCTAGCAGAACGCTCCTAGTTCGGTTGAATATACTTGGTTACAGATCGCGAGTGTGTCTGTAAAATGTGTAGCTGACTGATGATTGATGTAATTAAAATGTGATGATTCGTGTATTAGGTTGTCCTATCTCCTCGCCCGTAAAATCCACGCAGACTGTAAGTGCAAGCTTACAATGGGCTACTAAGAGGCCCCAGACCCGAAGTAAACCCCATGTGCCATACAAAGCTTATTCGAAGTGATCTCCAATGGCTGCAATATAGTCCTTTAAACGCCAGTTATCAATAGAAGCACACACTCGTTTCATGGGAAAATTCTTCACTGCCAATCGTTGATACACTTATGCCGATGTTTTGATACCTTTTTCACAAAAATATGGTTCAGTCACTTCTTCATAGCTAACACCCCACCAAACCATCACTGAAGTTGGATAATGTCCACGTTGCTCTCTGTCGACTAATTTTGAAGCTTCCTTAGACCTTTGTGCATAAATATGGTAATTTTGTTTGTTAAAATGTTGCTCAATTGTAAAGATTTTCTCATCCGTAAATTCAATTTTACCACCCTATTTGTTTTTTAATTATCAGTTAAAAAATGACCAGTGCATCTTTTATAGGCTGCAAGTCCTAAGCTATCTTTTAAAATACGCAACCTGGTTCTGGGTGCTATCTTCATCTTCCGAGATAAAATCTTTTCCGTTTGAATATGATTTCTTCGAATTCTTTCCCTTAGTAGTTTGACCACCTTTTTTGTACGAACACTACGTGGACTGCCAGATCTTTTTCTGTCACAAACAGAAGAGGTCTCGTTGTACCTATTAATAGCCTGGTACACAAAAAATTGATTAATACCAAGCGTATGGAGAGTTTTAAAAATTGCATTTGGCTCCATACCAACTTTGTTTAATGCAATCACAGCGATTCGGTTCTCTTTATCACCCCACTCCATTTTAATATTGCAAAATATTGTACAATGTATTGGCGCCAAAATTAGAAAACCCAATGAACGATCGTATAAAAATGACAGATTCCAAATTCAAATGTAATATCTTTCTTAATTTTAATTGTAACAGTATTTATGGCCAAACTGTGTAATGATTCGATAATGAGAAAATTTTCGAATACACTATACGCTCTTAGGCTCGGTAAAAAGTACTACTGACTACTACTTCACTCTCACCAGATGTTAAGTTAAAGATACGGATAACTATTATAGATAGTTTCCATGTTTCGGAAAGCACGCTAAGCCATCGGTCCCGGTTATCATACGAACGTCTATGGCAGTCTTTATATAGGGAAATAGGTGACATGATCCAGACAGAAGACAGATCACCTCCAGTTAATAACGTCTTCAAAGAAATTCCTTTCCACGCCCTGCTTAAGGGACCCGAATTTTTAGGAATTGCAGAGAAAAGTAAACACGTAAGCTGAAGGTGAAGAATTCCTGGTCTATTTATTTGATAAATATTTTAATTTTATTGTATTATCACCAGTATCGTATCATTATCGTGTCATCAGTATAGGAGGTAGGACACGACGGTATTTCCGCCCCAAAGGAGGAGGTACCTCCTTACAGAATATCGCGGCCATAATAACCTCGTGTTGCGTTCCCGGTGATGAGTAATAAGGTAGCCAGAGCTCACTAGAGAGTTTTTGTGCGAAGACCAAAGGCTATTCCTGCTTTGTTTTCTACACTGACGGCACAGAAACTCTCTGTGTTTACAGGGTCGGCAGCACGAGTGTGACTGCCCTGGTGTTGCACACGTCCATAGGCCACTGTAACCACTTTCCATCAGGTGGATATTGTATTTGTCTGCCACCTCAGTGGTGTAAAAAAATAACTATAAATGTTGATCAAAACTTAAAATTAATCGATCAATGCGAAGGGAGTCAAATATCTATTACTAGATTTCATTCAAACAACATAACAAAAATAAAACCGTTTAAATACCTTGAGTTAAGAATCTAAATATTTGAATATTATTGTAACATCATTCATTGTTTCCGAAAGTTCGTACAACTTCGGTAGATTTCGGCCACCATCGGCCCAAGATGGTAATAGGAGAATTTGGAGCACTCAAGGCATGACTTGGTAGCTCAGTGGTCAAAGCATTCCCCCGTAAGGGACTATTCACGGGTTCAAATCCCGCCTGAGTCGTTCCTCTTTTTTCTATCCTAATCGATTTGAACATACAGATTTTTTAAATTTTAACATAAATCGAAAATTCTGTACACACTCTACGTACAATCCACTCAAGTATGTACAAGTACATCATTGTTCGTACCTGCACATACATAAATATATGTTCCTGCTCGCGAATTCCATGTTAACAAGTGCGTACTTACTCTAATGAGCCCACAAATTCGCTTTTCATCAACAAGCTTAACCGTAAATTACCTAGACTGTTTTAATCAAAAAATCTTCTCGTAACAACCATTTATGATCATAATATTACCGTAAATGGTTTTAAGCTCATTATTATTCTGCATTATGTTACATTACCGAAGTCATAGTGATCACTCGAGCTTATACGAGTCGCGCTTATAAAGTTTTATGGTGCTGTGAGCGTGTGCCTTTATGACATCGTAACATGGCGTGTGAGTAGGGTTGCCAACTTTTTTTTAGAAGAAATAGAGTATATCCGATTTCAAAAGGGATAAAAAAAAGTACAGTCTTAGAAAAAAGAGTACATTTTATTTTTCTTATTACAAGCTTTTATTTAACTTTCACTGTATGTATGAATGTAATTTGTTCGGGTGGAATCTTGCTACTCGATTTTGAAGCAGATATCCTCAACCAATTTTGATCAAATTTAATATGGTACAATAAAGCTGGTCTGCTGATGGAGTAGGGAGGTGGCCATAGCTATTCCTAAATTAAATAAGACAAACCCATTGATTGTGAGATCATTTAGTTTGTCTTAATAAACAAATCAGCACAACCCTTGCATAATATTCTTATTATTAGAGATGTAATGATGGCAATGATGATGACCGAAAAAACAGAAAAAATAAACGTTTGCAGAAATATAATAAAAAGTGGGAAATCGAATATGGTGATTGGATAATTGGTGATCCTAGCAACGGATTGAATACAAAATGCAAATTATGACTACCTTCACAATTTCTATTCCTACTGTAGCGGCTTTTATCGGAAAATTCCGTTTAACGACAAAAATACTTTAAGAGTAATACCTAAAAACTAATCATGCGAAAAATAAAGTATTTCCGCGTACTTTATTGTTCTCATAAAATATAGAGTACAATTAACGAAAATAAAGTACAATACTTTATTATAAAGTACGGTTGGCAACCCTACGTGTGAGGGGACGTTAGTTACGTGAGCTGATGACTTAGAATGAATTGTCGGTTCTGTGATCAAGTAACGTATTGTCACTGTATAATGAAGGCCTGGTTTAGCACTATTTTTGTTATTATTATTTTTGTGAAAGCCCTATGAGTTGTTTTATAGGACAAACAATTATGAATACACCCTATCTTATCCCACTAATACTACTAATATCCTAATTCCTACTATAAAATACTGGCTCCTGCTTAGTTTGGGAATCACTAACATTTCCTACTAATATCATACTTCCTACTATTAAACACTGGCGCCTGCCTAGTTTGGGAATCACTAACATTTAATGTGATAAATTACTATTATTTATACGCCTAGATTTAGGAAACCTATGTATATCGTTTTTGTGACTGTAAACAATTATTTAATTATTTTATAATATTACATAACATAAACTCACGCCTTTATCCCCGAAGGGGTAGGCAGAGGTGCTAGCACCCACATTTCGCCAGTTTATGTTCAGGTCCCAATGTAGTAGGTGGCGAGCCTATTGCCATTAACCACGTCACTTATAAACCTGCGATTAATACACACATAACTTCGAAAAGCATCGAAAAGTCATTGGTGTGTGCCATGGTAAAACCTGGGCACACACAAAGATGTTTAGATGATTGTTATTTAATTACGCTTTTTCTTAATTTGTTCGTGTGGTTAGTAGCCAACATGTGGCAGAGTTGTCCAGGTCGCCCATATAGGCCTCCGTATTGACCCAATGACTATTGACAGCTGGGACCGACTTTTAACGTCACCGTTGGCCAAGAGCGGTTGAACGAATCTGGACGAAATTAGGTACTGCAATAGATTGTAGTCTAGAAAAACACATGCTACCACTTTTCACTCACCAGTCAGTCATAAATAAACAATATGCAATTAATTAATGATGATGAAAAATCAAAGCGACAATAATAAATCATAAAATATGAAAATAACTGTCCTGTACACTATTTATAATATAATTTAGAACCTTTTCTCCTTAAATAGTCGATTCACTTACTACATTTTGTCTATCAACCGCCGATTTAGAGTTACGGAAATAAAAAATGTGAAGATACTATTTAGCACCTTCTTTTCGTAAGGGATACGTAGTAAGTTGAAACTACATGGCGCTTTGCAATCAATTTCACCCTTTTACATTTGAAGAGCACCGTGAAATAGCCGTCCGTATGTATCTTTTGAATACATTCAAGTGAGATCGACAGTCTCGAACTTCTTCAGAGGGCCAATCCCTCTAAAATACTCATGATCTAAATCTCGATGTCTCAATGTCAATCCTTCAAATATCAAAAGCGATCACGGCACCGTACCATTTTTGACATTTGAAAGATTGAAATTAGGTTGGTGTTCAATACAGAACATCAATTTGTTTTTTAGTAAATAATTTAGTTTGAAAATGGCAACATTGTAATGTTACGTTAGTTTGACGTTTGCTGTTATTTCCTCTTCCTTTTGCTATCTACTTGTGAAGTGCACTTGTTTGGATTTCAATAAATCTAATCAATTAAATCTTCAATAAGCTGTTTTATTTAACAGCTAATTTGTGGTCCTTCGATCATTGTGAACCAGTGTACGTGTTATTTCGTCGGGGGAACGTCCACAGGAAAAGTTTTGTTGACTCGCGATATCGAGTCGCAGTTTCTGCGGTGCGGGCCTACGTCAGGCGAAGTGACAAAAAGCAACTTTTCTCGCATATATTGGAATATGACGATTGCGGAAAGGTTTTTCGTCGATACTATATCGTCGATTCGTGGTGATTTCATTTCGGGATTCCATAATTTCGAAGAAGAATATCGGCTTCCATGCATTTTTCATATTTCGAATCTGACGGTCGTTCGAAAAAGTTTCGTGTCTACGGGTAGAATAGGGTGAACTTCGTGATATCTGCGAGCCAAGTGCGTGCTGTTGGCATTTCTGCGCGTCAACTTCACTTCGTGTCACGGAACGTCAGACTGAACGTAAACAAACAAGATTTCGAGATTCGAATTTCGACGACTGTTTTCAGCTATTTTACGTGTGATTGCGGCTATATCTGCGGTTACAAGTGTTAGATATAAGCAGTGCGTGCGGCTATAGCATTTACGGCTACGAAAAAGTGCGGCACATACATTGCGGCTATTGTTTTTAGTGCGGTATAACTTGCGTTTATACTCTACAATGACTCCTTCGGAAGGAGATGCAGTGGAATTAAAGCGTTTGCGGCAACGGCGTGGACAGTATAAGGCTACTATTACGCGTTTGGACAATTTTATTAGCGATCCAATAAACCTCACCTCGTCCACTCTTGATACGTTGGAAGCACGGCGTGATAAGCTGATTAGTACACTGAAGGAGTATGAGAGTGTGCATTTGGACATTCTTAGCCGGGATGAGGCTGATTTAGAAGATGTTGGTAAGCTTGAAGAAACATACTTTTCTGTTCTTGGAAAAATCAACGCTGCTATTCGTAATTTTACTGTCAAAACTTATTCTGAAAAACATTCTATTTCTACTTGCAAGTTACCAAACATTGAGATACCTTCCTATGATGGTAAAGATTTTACACAATTTAAACCTTTTATGGACCTATTTAAGGCTGTTATTGATACGAATAACTCTTTGTCAAGTGTTCAAAAATTGTTTTATTTGAGAAAGTACTTGACAGGTGATGCGCTATCTGTTATAATTAACTTGCCACTTGTTAACGATTCTTACAGTGAAGCTATTAATTTATTAGATAAACGGTTTGACAATCAGACTAGACTGATTTCCAGTCACATCAATCTTCTTTTGGACTTACCTCAAATGCAAAAGGGTACTGCTACCTGTATAAGAAATTTCATATCTGATGTTCGTCAACAGATTTATGCTTTACAAAATCTTAGTCAACCCGTTGACAAGTGGGACATGCTGTTGATATCTATATTATCACGTAAACTTGATAGTTTTACCAATCGTGCTTACCACCTTGACAGATCTAGTGATGATTTACCTACAATTAAAGATTTCTTGTCATTTCTTGAGAAAAGAGCTATAGCTCTGGAAGATAGTTCTGTGCAACAGAACACTGCCTCCAATGAAGGCAAGGGTAAAAGCACAAGTAAAGTTTCAAACGTTGTAACAAATTCAAATAAATATAAAAATAATTGCTTATTTTGTAATAATAATCATTTGCTTTTTTCATGCCCTAAGTTCAAAATGACTCCATTTTCTCAGCGAATAAAATTTGTAGCTGATAATAAAATATGTACCACATGTTTAAGAAACCACACTGATAAGTGTAGGTATTCATTCAAATGTAAGCATTGTAAAGCTTCTCATAACACTCTTTTGCATGAGGACAACCCAAAAGAGGAGGAGGTCATTTCCCTACATTCCAATCTATCTTCCAATCAAACTAACATATTATTACCTACCATAAAGGTTACATTGATTGACAA
Source organism: Eilema caniola (assembly GCA_949126895.1). Classification (NCBI taxonomy): domain Eukaryota; kingdom Metazoa; phylum Arthropoda; class Insecta; order Lepidoptera; family Erebidae; genus Eilema; species Eilema caniola. Next base: position 14,768,844 of record OX421488.1, read on the forward strand.
ATCTGGTCAAGAAAATTATGCAAAAGCTTTGCTTGACTGTGGCAGTCAAGTCTGTATTGTTAATCGCTCCTTGGTGAACCGATTAAACCTGACCCCTATGGCTCAGGACTCCAATATCATTGGCTTGGGCAATAGCCCCAATAAAGTCAGTGAATGCGCTTCTATAATAGTGCAGTCTTCTATGTACAATTTAAAGTTTTCAGTTAAATGTCATATTGTGGATACTATAACCACACACTTGCCACAAAATTATTTTGATGTTACAAATTGTAATATTCCTTCAAACATTCAACTTGCTGATGATGAGTTCAATAAACCATCTGAGATATCCTTGTTGTTGGGGGTAGCTTTTTATTCAAAAATTATTATAAATGGCATTGTCAAATTAGATAATGGTCTCATGTTACAAAATACTTTATTTGGTCACATTGTGACTGGTACTATCCAAAATTATGTTCATTCTTCTACTTACCATTCTAATGTGAACTTAGTTTCAAATTTTATTATTCAAGAAGAAAAAAGTTATGACAATTTAGAAAATATAATGAATAATTTCTGGTTATCAGAAAAATTGCCAGAAAAATCAAATAAGGAAAATGTTGAATTTCAGAAAGCTGAAGAATTGTTTCAAAACTCGGTTAAATTGGAGAATAATCGTTTTTCTGTGGATTATCCTTTAAAATCTCCCTTAGAGGAATTAGATATTGGTGATTCTTTTTCACTTGCGTTACAAAGATTTTATCTTCTTGAAAGGAAATTTGAAACAAATCCAGAGTATTTTCAAAAATATAAAAATTTCATTTCTGAGTTTATAAAGCTAGGACATGCTAAGGAAGTTAACATAAGTCAGTATGATATCAAAAATGATCCTGTTTTTTTTCTTGCACATCATGCGGTCCTGAATGAAAGTAGCAAAACAACAAAGATGAGAGTAGTATTTGGTGGTAACATGAAGTCTAAAAATGGTTTATCTGTTAATGATGTAATGTTAAACGGACCTGTTGTTCAAAACGATTTGTTTAGTATTCTCACACTTTTTCGTACTTACCGGTATACTCTTATGTGTGATATAGAGAAAATGTTCAGGATGTGCTCTATTAACGAGAATCACAGGGTGTTACAGAACATTCTATGGAGGGATCATCCTAGTAAACCTGTTGTATGTCTTCAGTTACAGACTGTCACTTATGGTCTAAAAGCATCCACATTCTTAAGTACTAGATGTCTCATAGAGCTTGCGAATTTGTACCAGGATCAATATCCGTTGGCTGCTAAGGCTCTGAAGGTAAATACTTACATCGATGATGTGATATGTGGGACTGACAGTTTAGACCACTTACAGAAGCTTAAAAGGGAACTCATAGAGTTGTTGCAATTGGGCAGCTTTAACTTGCACAAATGGTGCTCGAACTCTCCTCAATCTTTAAATGATTTGCCTGATAATAAAAAGTATTTTGATCAAATTGATCTCAATAAAGATCACATTATTAAAACTCTGGGTTTGAAGTATGACATACTTGAAGATGTTCTTTTATTTTCGTGTCCTATGACCGAAAAAACTCTCCAAACTAAGAGAGAAGTCTTAAGTTTCATTGGGAAAATTTTTGATCCTCTTGGTCTTGTTGGACCAATTGTTGTTAAAGCCAAACTGCTTATGCAAGAAATATGGAAAACAAAGATTGATTGGGACTCTGTGTTACCTAATCACTTGTTGCTACAGTGGAAAGATTTTTTAAAAAGTTTAAATGATATGGGTACTATTCGTATACCGCGACCTGTTTCGAATATTGACAATGTAGAGTCAGTTCAACTTGTGGGTTACTGTGATGCATCTCTCCATGCAATAGGTTGTTGTCTCTACCTCAGACTTTTATCCAATGATGGACAAGTTAACATTAATTTATTATGCTCGAAGTCCAGGGTGTCTCCTATTAATAGGAAACCTACTATCCCAAACTTAGAGCTCAATGGTGCTCTCCTTCTCTCAGAGCTTTCTTCTAAAGTTTATAACACTTTGAAGGATAGATACTCAGATTTAAAAGTATTTCTATATACTGATTCCCAGGTCGTCTTAGCCTGGCTTTCTTCCCATAAAATAAAGGGTGTTTATGTTTCTAAAAAAGTTAAAGAGATTAAGTCTTTAACCCATAATTTTCAATGGGCTCATATTAAAGGAAAGGAGAATCCTGCAGATATTTTATCCAGGAGTTGTAATCCAGATAAATTACAGGACAACCACTTATGGTGGTGTGGACCATCTTCTTTATCAGAAAAAGATTTTCAACATCTTATTCCAAATTCAATGCCTAAAACTATTGAACTTCCTCCAGTCAATTGTGTGTGTAGTTCACAACAGAGTGTTCCTCAACTTTCAGAGAATATTTTTGATAGATTTTCAGATTATGATAAACTTCAGAGAATTATTGCTCTACTTTTAAGATTTAAACATAATTGTTTACATCCCAATAATAAAATGTTTGGCTCTCTGTCTCCATTAGAACTGCAGTCTTCTAATTCTATAATTATAAGACATGTTCAGTATCAAGAGTTTTCCAAAGAGATAGAGACTTTACTAAAGGGAAATCAAATAAAATCAAATTTGTGTAGCTTGCACCCCTTCTTAGATTCTAATTCAATTTTAAGAGTAGGTGGTCGCCTTTCTAATGCTACCAATTTGTCCTATGACAAAAAACATCCTATCATTATTCCAAAAAATAATAAAATTATACACTTTTTAATAAATAAAGAACATTTGAGACTCTTACATGCTGGAGCTAAGTTAGTCTTAAGCTCTCTTTCTCAGAAATTTTGGCTTGTAAATGGGATAAGAGAAGTTAAAAAAGTGATACACAAATGCATTAAGTGTTTTCGTATTAAAGCAGTAGCTGCTCAGCAATTGATGGGTTCATTGCCATCTCAAAGAATTTCTATGTCTAGACCTTTTCAGATTACAGGTATAGATTTCTGTGGTCCATTTGACATTAAAGTTGCACGTATTAGAAAACCTATGACTAAAAAGTGCTATGTGGCACTCTTTGTCTGTTTTGCTACTAAGGCCATTCATGTAGAGCTGGTTAGCGATATGACTTCTGTTGCTTTCTTAGCGTGTCTTAAGCGTTTTATAGGCAGACGAGGGTTGCCATCCCAAATATATTGCGACAACGCAAAAACTTTTAAAGGTGCTTCTAGCAAATTAAAAGAATTGTATGAGTTACATTCATCAAAATGTCATGTTAATGAAATTGAAAAATTTTGTTCTACAAATTTTATAAAATTCAAGTATATTCCTGGTTATTCTCCCGAATTTGGAGGTTTATGGGAGGCAGGAGTAAAAAGTGTGAAATTTCATATGAAGAGAGTAATAGGAACTTTTTGTCTCACCTTTGAAGAATTCAACACTGTTCTTATTCAGATAGAGTCTATTTTAAACTCTAGACCACTCTTACCTATGAGTAGTGATGTTTCTGATTTAAGTTATTTAACGCCTGGACACTTTTTAATTGGTGCTCCTTTGACATGTTATCCAGAGGTGGATCTCGTTAACACAAATATCCACAGACTTAAGTTCTGGGACTTATGCTCCAGGTTAAAACAAGATTTTTGGAAAGTCTGGTCTAGAGACTATTTAACTTCCCTTCAGAACAGACCTAAATGGAAACTTGATAAAGTTAATATCAAAGAAGGTGACTTAGTTATTGTCAAACAAAAAGACATAGCACCATTATGTTGGCCCTTAGGGCGCATTATAAAGACTTTTCCTGGCCCTGATGGCAAAGTTAGAGTAGCTGAAGTTAGGATGGGTCCTAAAAATAAAACTTACATAAGGTCATACACAAAGTTGTGTCCCTTGCCCTTAGATGAAATTAAGTAGATTTTAAGTTTTTATAGATAAGATGAAAAGCATGTTTATATTTTCTACTGTTACATATGTTACATTGTAATAAGTACCTATGAGTTAAAAATATGAGTTTAACCTCACAAAACAAAGATTGTTTTGAAACATTAAAACAAAATAAAGTGAAATAATGTTGTAAAGATTTAAATTAACAAACAATAAAATAAAATAATGTAAAGTATAAAATAAAATTATATAAACATGTAAAATATTGTAAAATAAAGTTCAATTAAATTAAAAAAGAAAATGTTTAATAAAATTCAGTAAATTTAAAAATATGTATGTAAAATTGTATTAGTATAATAGCATACAGTACTATCAGAGTAAAAAACCTTGTTATTTAATTACAGGTTGTTTATTACATTTATGTAAAGTCAAGTTGGATTTCTTTACTTTTATAGAATTTAATTTGTTATTTAGATTCAGCATATTTCAAGTGTTTTGGCACTTTTGCCCGCCCCAACTTATGTTCAATACAGAACATCAATTTGTTTTTTAGTAAATAATTTAGTTTGAAAATGGCAACATTGTAATGTTACGTTAGTTTGACGTTTGCTGTTATTTCCTCTTCCTTTTGCTATCTACTTGTGAAGTGCACTTGTTTGGATTTCAATAAATCTAATCAATTAAATATTTCAATAAGCTGTTTTATTTAACAGTTGGGACTGAGACTAAATTTTGAACAGATTTTTATTATAAGAATTAGCTGTTGCTCGTGGCTCCGCCCGCGTGGATGTTGGTTATCGCTTAATGTTAAGTCAGCGCTATTTTTCTAAAATAAATGTAACCTAAGTTACTGCTTATTACATCAGCTACCTGCCAATAAAAGTCCCGTCAAAATCGGTCCAGCCATTTCAGAGATTGGTCGGAACAAACCAGACTGACAAAAATGTAAAAAAAAATTTTTTTGGTGTATGTACCGTATTATATTCATATGCATGTAGTAAACAACGGTTATTTCGATATTACAGACACTCTAATTTTATTTATATGTATAGACTATAGATTAGATTAATATACGTAGAAAACAATATTCACACCATATCGGTAGCTTTTCAATCGAGAGGTTCCGGATTCAAATCCTATATTATTGAGTGAACGCATTCCAAGTTCCTAGTAATTTAACTATAAGATGGCGCGGCTAAGAGGAATATGTACTTACTAGTAATTTCGATTGAAACAAACTCTCTCACGTTACTCCCCCGCTGCCGGGGGAAGTACTCAAACTGACTAAAACCGCATGCCGTCCTAAGTCTTCAGATGCCACGGTGTGAGATAGCTTAAGACATATCCCTCGCTAGGACGGAGCTATGTATGATAGCTTATGCTTATATAATCTTCAAGAAAGTCACCGCGTATATAAATAAAATAATATTAAATAAATAAATATTCCACAACATTTCACACAATGCTATCTAGATCCATGGTAAGCATAGCTTAACTAGCTTGTATTATGGAATCTAGAATACGGATGAACATACCTAGATACATTTTTTTTTTGTAAATACATACATATTATACATAGAAACACCCAGACCAATGCCAATACCCATTTTCATGCATACAAATATTTGCACTGAGCGGGGATCGAACCCACGCCTCCTGCGTAGCGACTGCGTTCGCTATCGCCACGCCACGGAGGCTGTCAATCGTTCTGATATCCAAGTTTTTATTTCATCTCGTTCACAAAAAAAATAACGTTTATTTTATGAATTGTAGTAGACAATTCAGAAAATAAACGTTAATTAACGGGTAATAACGTTACTTTACAAAACATAACCGAAAACAACTACAAACTAATTTATTCGCACATCTGATCTACATAATATGAATGTGCCGCTAAGTTCACACGACAATGTCGTGCCGCTGTCAGACCGCTGTCACGGCACGTTATCGGCGCGGCACGGTGACGTAATACGTCACGACTATCCTCTGATTGTTGTGTGTTTGGGGCATAATAGTTTCCTTGTGTTGGAAGGTTATATTGTTGTGCTTTTAGTAGAAGGTGGTTTCATGAAATAGGTCATGAGTCTAAGGTTTGTGGAGTTTCTCTCTCTTCTCTTTCTATAGGATTAATTAAAAATCTTTACAAATATGAGACAGAAATAGAGAAGAAAAAAGACCAAAAACGCGTAGAAAGGACTTGTCAAGTATTTAACATAGCACCATAGGCCAATCTGTAAAACTATTCAATAAATACCTACTGCTTTTAAAATAATATAAGATTAACAATAAATTGAAATCTTATTTATTGAAAAACAATTACTTTAGCATAAATGAATTCATCCAGGACAAGGAATACATATTATATATCTGCAATGATATAAACAAATAAATGATCTATTAGGTAATTGACCATTTATGTTGATGCTGTATTGTTCCAAAAATGTTAATGCAAATATTATAATTAAATAACTTAAACTGTATTTTATGCATGATAGTTAGATTTTTCAGTATTTAATATTGTTTATCTACACAAATGTAAGTTTGTTCAGAAATAAGTGTCTTATGTCTTCTTTTAAGGATGAAATTTGCAGTGAACGTGGTTACTACTTGCATCGTGTAATTAAAATTACCATTTATTGGGTTGCGATCTGGTTGATGAATACTATCTTCATGGACAAATCTTATGCTGACCAAGCTATCCGACTGTGGAATGCCTTACCCGTAACCATTAGACGGGCACAATCACTGCCTCTCTTTAAAAAAATGGTTACGGCCTACTACTTGCATGAGCGATAGTCTCTGTCTTCCACTATTTTATTTAAGTATATATTATGATCATGTACCTGATGATTGGTACTATTTCACCACAATTTATCCATGTATTATATATAGTAAGTAATGTTTATATAGACTTATAATATCTATTACCTATATAATAATATATTTAGTACGGATCACAGTTGAAAAATAATTATTAAAAAACTGCCCCCTTCGTTTTGTCTCTAATATATCTCAAAATGTAGTGGTTATTTATTCTCATTAACTCCATCCCATGGTTGCCTGGAAGAGATTGCCTTGGGCGATAAGGCCGCTAATTGTATGCTACAAAACTGTAGCTACCACTATATTGTAATTCTTTCTTTCTGTATGTACCATACAATAAAAAGTTTTTCATTCATTCATTCATCTTAGACGTGAATAATGTAAAAAAGGCAAGAGGTATAATACATAATGAAAACAGAATTGGACGTATCGACGCGATTTTGCTCTGGTTAAGCGTTACGCCTTTTCTGTGTAATATAAGCCTTAGTACTTGAGACTCATCTAAAGACACTACAACGTGTATTACACAGCCCAATCCACATTGCAATGGTAGTACTTAAACGTTCTGCTAAAATTATTTTAAACATTCGGTAATTTTTTATTTCATACCTGAGTAATAAAAACGATAGTGCATTAAGGCAGACATTAATAAAACATCACAAAATCCTTAATTAAAGCCCGTTGTACGTAAAATCCTGGGAAAAAATTCTATTAAAAAGGCAACTCGACGTGCAAGAGAAAAACTAGACAGCCTTCGATCGGCGAGCCCGGCTGTAAAATATGCAGTTTTAATAAAGAAAAAGAGGAATGAAATCATAAAAATCGAATATTTCAGAATACAAACTAGATGGCGTTTTATTATCATTTTAGTGATGATGGTTTGCAAGTAACCGATTATTCCTTTAAGGTTTACCAATTCATTCTTCTCATCAGTCGGCAGTCGCATCAGTAATAGTCAAGATCAATATCTTTAGACAATCTGAACTAAATTGATTGACTTAAACAGGAGATATGACCAAAAGCCACAATAACCGACATCCACGCGAGCGACACCGTGGGGAACAGCTTGTTTTTACGATATACGTATGAGATTTCTTTAACTTATAATGTCAGAAATGGAAAAAAAATTATATACGCGTTACAACGTTTCTAAGGGCATATAAAATTCGCATCATAAAGCTACAAAGGTGCGGCCACAAAACTAACAAGGAACAAAGGGCGCTAGAGGGCGCTACTGTGACCCACGTCAACTGTAGGGACCATCAGGTAAATATGACACGAAGGGTTTCTTGTAGAATCCTGATTATGTTAACTGTCTGACATGTCTTTTTGAAGTTCAATTGACATCGTTATAGCCTATGGAATAATAGTAAATCTTTCATTATTATACCAAAACTGCCGTTCTCATAATAATGTTGTGTTGTGCGGTAATATTTTCTGTAGATAAAGCGTATCTTCTATTCGTCCGAGCACCAATCCTGGTTACATTCTAAGCTTGCACAATGTCAATAAAAATGCATTTCAACAATGACCGCGATCAAATTGACAGAATCTCCAATCAAGTTCCATCCAAGTTCCTGCATTCAGTGCGTTTCATTGACTCTAGTTTAATTGTCAATAAAAAGCTGACTAAGATGGTCCCCCACCAAAGCAGCAAATTTACCTACCTTTTAGAATCAAAATGCTTCCTGACATATCTAGTCAAGAAGCAACTTTCTTGGCAATTTGCTGTGTGTGCAGCAAATGCCATTTTGATATGTAGCCCCCTTTAGAATGTATTCGACCTGCTTTATATAAAACTTTAAAGTAACATTTGTATCCTAATGATATTGGAAATAGACATGACAACCTACGACAATAAACTATTTATTACAAGATATAATAATATTTATTTTCTGGATTCTGATTACGTGTCTACGCCACTGACAACTTCACAACCAATGTTATATTGCGACAACTTCTAAATCAAGTTGGACAACGGTAAGAAAGGAAATCGTGGTCAGAAAAGTAGTTTAAAATTATCCAGCGGAGACGTGCGGGCCGTAGTTTGTGGCATTTTTCTAAAGTTTTGATGGTTTGTTATCTTTACTCACTTTACCGGTAGAATACTTTTGAATATAAAATAAATTATTAAAAATAAAAACCCCCACTGATGCTGAAAAGATCGAAACAAGCTTTATAGCAAGCGGTACCTGTTAATTTTGAGACTTGCAAATGGGTACCGCCTGCTTGTTTCGATCTTTTCAGATTTTTCTTCATTTCGATCCCCACTCGAGAAATTTGAGTAAAAATTTTTGTTTACCAAAATCCACCATTTTGTTTTTTTTTTATTATTTTGATATACCCAGTGTCACTCTCACAGTAAATATAAATCTAACCACACCTATCAAGCTTCAATCTATCGAGCCGTTCAGGCTGCAGGGCGTGCCAAACAATTTTACATATATACATACATACATACATGCATACTCTCGATAAACATAACCCTCCTTCTGGCGCAGTCGGGTAAAAAATAGGATTAATTTCACCGTCACTGCTAACTATGGCTTTGTGCAGTGTAATGATTCATAAAAATATCAATCATGGTTTGGTTTATCTTTAGTTTAATAACTACCGCTTTGACCCAACTACTTTCCTCTCGGAGTAGTAAAGCAGTAACTAGCGTAAAAATATATTCTTATGGGTCCCACATCCAGTATAAGAGAGAAAACAGGTAGACTTTTGCAATAGTGACTACCGTTATACCCCTACTCGAGAAGAAAACCTGTACTTATTTTTTAACGTGCGGAAAATCCTCACAGATACCCTCCCCACCGCGAGCTGGAGGGGAAGGTTAAGTCGGACTCGAATCAACTAAACGGCATGACGTCTGTGGGTCGTTGGGCTAGGCCGAAGGTGAGCTTGTCAGACGACATATCGACATAGGGCCTGTTTCTGCTAGGGTGAGAAGCGGTTCCACCCTCAGGCCCGCGCTGTACTGTCTATTCCGTTAATCAACAGGTGTGTGTATTAGGTAGCAGGTAAGATTGATCTGGGCTTTGGCAATCTTTGTGGGACCTCATATACACCCAGTTATAGATATTTAAGTCTAGGTATCTTCAAGTTTCTATATATTAATATTGATTGAATCTATTATACCTACTTGGTTAATAATTTATTTTGACAAGTCGAATCCATGATGTCTATTCATATTGAATGAAATTTTCCTTTCTAAATTATTGATATTTAATTGTCCTAAAGACTAACATTGATATCTTAATCATATTTTAGTTTAAATAACATCTTAAAATTTTTAAATGATTGACATGTATTATAACTACAATGTAAGCTATGATTGTATTACAATTAATTGAAACAACTAGACCGATGTATTTATTTATACACAATTATGTACAAGCAAATAATTGCACTGATCGGGAATCAATCCCGCGACCTCCGACTTAGCAGTCGCCACCTATCATTCTTTTGATTTCAAATTTCATTTATACTAAGTTTAATTAATACTAATACGACTTACTAACTTGATAATATACAATAGTCACATAACTAAATTATAATAACGTCATTACGATATTATCCGTAGCTTCAACATTACAAAGGATTATTCTCAAAACTGTCATTCAAATTAAGTAACACTCAGTTTCATATAACCGGATTATCTGCCATCTGGGCGTCACCGGACTTAGGTCGACGTACTAAAGTTGACACCGGACACACTCCTGATAACTAGACACTCTGACCAGCACTATTCGGACATCAAATCAGATTGCTCTAATTGTTCTCTCGACCCTTAGAGCGATTTCACATTGTCCGATATCCGATATCCGACATCCGATATCGGAGGAAGTCAAATATATGACAAATGTATCTCTCTTTCACATTTTTCGGCCCGATATCGGTTATCAGAGCCAACACCGCTGTTTTGGGCCGATATCGGATCACAAAAAGACTCATTTAGGTCGAAAATTGCTCGCAGTCGCTATGAATCAGCGACTGCGAGCAATTTTCGACCTTAATGACATTTTCTTAGTTACGTATCTTTTCGCGTTAATTGATAACAAAAAACTTGATACCATGTCATGTCATCATGTCAATAAGATTGAAAATTGACTACACTTTGTTTCTTTTTTTCATCCTTGGCATCCCTAAGTAGTCTGTGCTTTCGAGCAAATGGCCGTATCGGGCCGATTTTACAGCACAAGGTGTCCGTTATCGGCGTCCGACACCGATATCGGATATGGTTAGCATAGAAGAAGGAACTTTCGTAAAATTAAACTAACTAAATGTGTCGGTTCGGTCTAGCTTACTAAGGACTTTGTTGCAAAATGCATCTGTTTAGCGCTGGTGAAACTTGCAACTCGATTAAGCTCGCTAGTGAAATAGAGATAAAACTTGACTTGTGTTACCGGGAAAGCGTAATTTAATGTCAAAAGTAGTAGTGATGAAATGAAACCAATTTTTAATGGCTTCTTATCGCTATCAATTTAAATTATTATTTACATCGATTAAGATAGAAAACATATTGATTTGGTCAAGGCGGGGTTTGAACCCGCGATCTTTGCCTCACCAATATTTTTCCCATCTTAACCGATTTGAATATGAAGTAGTCAAAAATTTATGTTTAAAAATGATTGAAAAATCATTCTTTGGTTCCGATAGTGCAGAGAATATCGGTAGACGATCCACTGTCGTCTCAAAGACGGATATAAAGGAGAAATTTGGATTGGTTCGGGGAGGTCTGGTAGCTTAGTGGCCGAAGCATTGCTCCTGTAAGGCTAAGGTTCAAACCCCGCCTAGATCGAGAATTTTGAACCTTTCGAATTGTTTAAGCCATTCTTTACTTTTGCGCTCAGCAACAATCATTTTAATTTTTTTTACATAATATTTTAAGTTTGTTTTCGTGTCTATATATTTAGGTGCTAACTCAATCACTGCTCTCGAAAAACTTCAATCATTTTATTTTGTACTTCAAGTTTCATTGCAAGTATATTATACTAGCTGACCCGGCGAACTTCGTACCGCCAATATTATTCCGCCCGCGTGGCATCAGATCCCATTCCCGCTGCACTCTCTACAATATTAAACATGTATTATACATATAAACCTTCCTCTTGAATCACTCTATCTACTGAAGAAAACCACATCAAAATCCGTTGCGTAGTTTTAAATATTTAAGCATACAAAGGGATATAGGGACAGAGAAAGCGACTTTGTTTTATACTAAGTAGTGATTTACACTGTCATAAATTTTATTTACCTACTTGACTACAAGCTTGTCTTCAGATTACAAATTGACCACTTTCACTTAACCTGGGTAAGTGCATGTACGTGTAAGCTCAACCCATCGACCGCGCGCCGAGGTCGTTTGTGCCCCTGCCATAAGTCAAGCCGACACTATTGCGACACTTATTAAGACGCGACCCATACTTTGTTCTCTACATGCGTGTTGCTGTTACTTAATAAACTTCAGTGAATTTAGGGTGAGTTTTAGAAAGGTTTATTATTTGATATCTGGTTTTCCGGCACTCATTATGTTTCTTTCGGCAGTATCATAGTAATATTAAGTGACTTTTTTGCGTGTCGAGTCGCTCTCGAGCTTCAATTTTAGTGGACCTAACGATAAGGTGGGTATATCGATATACAAACAAACTAAAATTGCACTGGACCATACGTGGCTGTGTAATCAGCCTCCCTAGACAAGTGGTAATTCATTGGCCGGCTGGTAAAACAGAATGACGAAATTATGGGGTTTTACGTTTATGACATGCGTTAACGAATTTCATATCCTGTCATACACTTCAAATCCTACATATTTGTCATTCTATTCTACCAATCTCTTATACCTAAATAAATCTAAAATACAAAAACCTGTGTTTTTTTCAGACTATAAATAATCTACCTCTGTGACAAATATCTATAATTATCCCTTCTAACCGTTTTTGGTTAAAAAATTAACAAACATCCATTCATCCTTACGAACTTTTACAATAATATTTGTAAAATAAAATGTTAGTAAGAATATCTATTCGAACTTCTACGAAAGCTAAAATTCTAAATCACATTCACGAACAAAGTATTCTAACTCGTTTCCCAGCTAACCATCTCGTGGAATATCTTTGCTTCAATCGCAACATTTTTGAACAAAACGGTAGAACTCTTTAAACATACTAAATCTAAGTGAGATTTAAAACTTTTTATCGCTACCAAAGTGGGAAGTTTGACCATAAATCACGTCTACATTTAATTTGAACTCGAGTGAGTACCGCATCACCGCGACCAGCAAATATTTCAAGGGACCGCCGGAACAGACCCAAATCACCGTTTTTTATCAAAAATCCAATTTTCTAGTATCTCAGTATCGAATGGAATCCGCTGGCGAACCCTTTGCGGCTATTAAAAAACGCACCGATATATTATGTTTTTATCTCGCTGTCATTGGGGGTCGGGCCGACCCTCGTCGCATTTTAGGGGTTATGTTTTATTGTGGGCCAATTGTTAATTGACTCTGGCGATGGGGTCTTGTTCACACAACATAAATACTGATCAATCAATACTCTTGATGACGAGTGTCGGTCTAATCTTTTGACGTTTTTATTGTTCAAATATGTTCAGTTGTTAAAAACCTTTGATATTTATAGTAGTTAATCATTGTAATTTCTGGTTAATGTTAATATGGTTGATGTTTCTTTGCAATTTTATTTATTAACCAACTGTTTCATTTTTAAATTTTAATTTCTTTTTTAATCGCGGCTCTATTTGCATGGAAATCTGAATTCACTCCCACAACCCATAGAGACCTAATCTATCCCTGTACTGTACAGTTTGACATCTGTTCCACCACCAACTAGATCACGTAATAATCATCATAGCAATTTTAAAAGCTTAATAATAACAACATTACTAGAATTATCTAGATGAACGTATCATGTAAAATTTATGGGTAGTTAACTCTTAGTGAGTCTCAAAAGATACCCCTTTTTAGTAACACAATGTACACTGATGCTTTGAAAATGATAATTATACCTTTACTAGCTGTTGCCTTGAACTTTAAATTCGGATCTCTACTCAACTTTGTCCCCGACTATGTACTCACCTCTGTTTTCGAATTTCTACTCGCCTCTATATTCGACTCTCTACTCGTCTTTCTACTCGCCTGTACTTGCATTAATACTCGACTATCTACTGACTTCTCTGTTCCCCTCTTTATTCGACTTTGTACTCTTCTCTATACTCGCCTTTCCATTGGCCTCTCTACTTGCCCATCCATTCAATTCTCTTTTCGCCTCTCTATTTGACTCTCCCCGCTCGCCTATCTACTCGCACCTCTACTGAACTCTCTATTGGATTTGTACTCGCCACTACATTCATCTTTCCACTCGCCTCCCTATTCGCCTCTTTACTCCTACTACTTTACCACATTATTCGCGATAAAAGGTAGCATATGTCCGTTACCAAGCTCTAATTAATCCCTGTACGAAATTTAATCAGGATATCTTCAAAACTGTCAAAATTTCATCCCTAATCCCCCCCCCCCCCTATGCCTACATTATCGCCTCAATAGGTAGCCTATGTTCGTTCCCAAGCTTCAATTCATCTCTGTATCAAATATATCATCAGGATGTCTTCAAAACTGGCAAACTGTTATCCCTATATGACCCCCCCCCCCCCCCCTTTAACCTCGTCTTTCGCGACAAAAGGTAGCCTATGTTCGTTCCCAATCTTTAATCTATATCTGTACCAAATTTCATCAGGATATCTTCAAAAAAGACAAACTTTCATACCATAGCCATATTTCCCTCTCCTCCTTCTACCCCTTTTTGCGATAAAAGATACCAATTTTCATCAGGAAATCTTCAAAAATAACAAACTTTAATTCCAAAGCCCTAGTCGACCCCATGTACCCCCCTTTTCGCGATAAAAGGTAGCCTATGTCCGTTCCCAAGCTCTAAACTATCCCTGTACCAAATTTCATCAGGAAATCTTCTAAATCAATATCCCAAGACCCTGATACCCCCCTTCTTCCTCCCTTTTCGCGATAAAAGGTAGCTTATGTCCGTTACCAAGATCTAAACTATCTCTGTACCAAATTTCATCAAGAAATCTTCAAAAATGACAAACTTTCATCCCAAGGCCCTAGTCCCCCCTTTCTACCCCATTTTTCGCGATAAAAGGAAGCCTATGTCCGTTCCGAAACTCTAATCTACCTCTGTACCAAATTTCATTAAGATATCTTCAGAAATGACAAACTTTCATAAAAACTTTCATCCCCTATTTCCCCCCATTAAACCGCCTTACTCGTGATGAAAGATAGCCTATGTCCGTTCTCAAGCTCTAATATACCTCTGTACCAAATTTCATCAAGATCGGTTCAGTGGTTCAGTGGACAGACAGACAGACAGACAGACAGACAGACAGAGTTACTTTCGCATTTATAATATTAGTTTGATTTTATATTTATTGATACTGTCCATACTATAGTTGTTTGTAAAGTCGTGTACCCACTTTAAGATTGACCTGCCCCTCTAGACAAGTGGCACTTCGCTAGCCGGCGTTCGGTGGAATAGAATTACGAATGTATGGGATTCGACGTATTTGACATGCGTTAATGACTGTCATATACGTCAAATCCTATACATTCGTCATTCTATTCCATCAAACGCCGGCTAGCGAATTGCCACTTGTCTAGAGGGGCTGTCTGGAAAGGCCACCAAGTACTATACGCATTTTTGTGAAGATTGCATAAAACGATGACTGAATGATATTTAAATATTCAACAGCAGCCCTAATTTAACAAGTTTAACCTAATAAGCTAAACATCAGACTCGAAAACGCGCCTAAAAAAGTAAAAACTCATTTTGAAGATAATTCACGAAATTATTTAAACGCACAGAAATCACAAATTACCCGTACAATGTTACGGAATAAACTCACTCGCCGACACTCGAGGGGGATAAAATTCATGTCGCCTTGGCACAAAAAGTATGTAGACAGAAATAAAACAAATGAAGCGACTGGTACGTTAATAACTGAATCATATTTTACCCCTCACCAAGATCTATCTCGCCCCACACCAAGATCTATCTCGCCCCTCACGGTGCCCGTTCACCCTCCGCCTATGCCAGAGAGCCCCATTTACGTTAAACCTTTAATTTTTATACAAATTGCTTGCAAATTAAAATGGTTCCGTTCTCTAAGGATCCCCGCGAAACAATTTGACGGAATAAAAATAAAGCATTAAAGTAAAACTTTTTCCAATTAATAGAAATTGTGGCTCGGGAATGGATTTCGATGATTTAGTTAATTTCTGCGTTAATGGGTGTGCGAGTTTCGGTGCTAAAATATTAAATTAATCGCGCCAATTCACGCCGATTCTCGTCAATTTTACTAAAATTACGCGTTTGCGTTTCGTCATTTTGATTTGTTGATGTGCCTACATTTGAATTTTAATGTATAAGAAATAATTAATTTCGTGTCGTCTATATTTTAGATATAATTTTCCTTATAACTTTACCTAAGAATTTTAATATTCTGGATAAATCTAATGATATTCCTTAGATATAACGTTGCTCGTTGAATGTATATTTTATTAAATTTTGGCGTAAGTGGGCCCGAGATTATTTTATCTATACTTCATCGACATATTAAACATACTGCCCGTTCAGCGTCAGTAGCTACGTGGTTAAGAGTCAACTTTACTATCGAGACGTCCCGGGTTTGAATTTCGGCCATTACACTACCAACGTGAACAACGTGAACTCTTAACAAAAGTTATATTTGTAGTTGATTGAATTTGTTGAAACTTCTTGATGGAACTTCATTTTACTACCTTTATATATATGAAAAAACACACACTATACAAGTTCCACATAATTAAATTTAGTTTTATCACTATTTAGTATTTGATTTATAATATTACGACAGTAATATAGCTAAACATTAGCTGCGAGAGTTAACCGGAGTCCTAGTTAATTTGGTTATTAGTAATACTCTGCCAAAATCAACAGTTATTTTTTAAAGAGTCATCATCATCATTGACCTTTAGATGATATCCTGATTGTATCCGAGGCAGAGATGCCCTCAGAGTTCGCCTTCCGACTCTTCCTTCTCCACTTCGCACGATCTTGGGCGTCCATGGTAGTGAGACCGTTTGCACGCATGTCACCCTGTACGACGTCAAGCCAGAACTTTTTGGGCTTAATGAGTATCTACTAGTAACCGAAATTGCTAGTATTCTCGTTAACGCCTCTTGTGTTGCTTGTGCATGGATATAAGTGGGATCACGTAGACACTAGGCTACCGACTTCTGTTAATCTATTAATGTGTTCGGGTACTTTGCGATAGCTTACACTTCAAACTATGAGACGACTACCAACTAAAACCGTTGCTGCTGAGAAGTTGCTGCAAAGTCGGGTTAGGAGTAAATAAATCCGAGAATTTTAGGCTGAAAATGCCAATGCATTCTACTGACTTTGTAGACAAGTCATTCACTGTCAGGGCTGTGCGCTTATGGAATGCACTGCCACTGAACATCAGGCGGGCAAAAACCCTTAATAACTTTAAAAGTATGGTAAAGGACCACTACTTAGCATCGTGTACACCTATATAGCTCACTATTTATAAGCTCACCTATTATTAAACCTTCATGCTGGTATGTCCCAACTATTTATTTTATACCCATATCTATTTATGTAGTACATATATTTATATAATTATAATACGTTACGTATAGCGGTATATTTATTTTATTTTCTACTTATTTTTTACTTTTCTCTCTCTTTCTTTCTTTTTGTTTTAGAACACCTTATATCTAGTTTAATATATGATAACTACACCATAATTTAGTTTTATCACATTACTGTCCATCCCAAGGTTGCCTGGAAGAAATCGCTTCAAGCGATAAGGCCGCCCATTGTACATTCAATGTATGCATGCTACCTACTTGTCTCTACTGTAAATTTTATGGTGTACAATAAAGTATTATCTATCTATCTATCTATCTAAATATAAATACATCAAATAAATCACGATATAATCTGTTTAAAATAACTTTTTTTTTAATTTTAAGGCGATTTATATGGTATTATTTAGGTACATTTAATCCGATGTTTTGGATACTTTTCAGTATTTCAATAAGCATTATAATAAGCAGTGGACTGCAGTGGGCTAATTGATTAATTAATTGATTATTATATTACATACATACATACATATAATTACGCCTTTATCCCCGGAGGGTTAGGCAGAGGTGAATTAACACCCACATTTCACCAATCTGTATTCGGTCCCACGTAATAGGGGGTGAGCCAATTGCCGTATTCCGGGCACTATTGTTGGCTCGAGCCAGGCATCTGAGGCTGAGTCTGGGCTGTACATATCTGTCTGATGTTGAAGTTAATCAGCCCTATCCCTTAGTCGCCTTGTACGACACCACATGGTAAGAGAAGGGGTGGCCCTAATTCTACTCTGCCGGGAACCACGCGGCTAATAATATTAGAAGAGAGAGATATTTGAGTAAACTTCAGACAGTATCAAGTGGTTTTGTTTCAAATCTAGTAACGTTTATTTCTTTTAGAGCTAATTTATGTTTATCAACTTCAAAAAAATATATAATTGAAAATAAAAAAAAGATCGAAAGAAGCTTTATAGCAGGCGGTGCCCATTAATTTTCACATGGTTACTGATTTGCAAGTGGG
This sequence comes from Eilema caniola, assembly GCA_949126895.1. Lineage (NCBI taxonomy): Eukaryota > Metazoa > Arthropoda > Insecta > Lepidoptera > Erebidae > Eilema > Eilema caniola. The sequence goes on from OX421488.1 coordinate 14,787,201, forward strand.
TACCGCCTACTATAAAGCTTGTTTCGGTCTTTTCAGCATAAGTCGGGTTTTTTATTTTTAATAATATTCTTTTTCATACTTTTCAGTTACGACATATTTACATTTTTGTAACCGTCTTCTAATTTACTTCATTCTGATTCCCCTCTCGATAAATATGAGTGAATTTTTGTTTACTTCATACATTTTGGCGCCAAAAAACAACATATAGCTATTGATCATAATTTATGTACCTAGCCAAGAACACTTTGACAATAAATATCTTTCATTTGAGACGTGAATAATTGATATCCGTACGGTGGTTTAGAAGATATGAGGTAATAAACAATATTACAAACATAGATTCATACACAAGATACGCGCGAAAAACATAACCCTTCTTGGCATTCAGGTAAAAATTTTAATTACACATTTTGTAATCAACAGCATTCCTCTATTTCTATATTATCAGCAATACAGCATTACAAGTTTAATCACAGCCCACTTTGATTGTTTCATAAGTCATTACGTGGGTTATCTCTAGTGGCACGAGGCGTACATACAAATGAGCCAGTTGCCAACAGAATTGGGAATTAATCAGCAGTTGCTGTTGCAAGCGGCTTCACCTGTGGGGGATACTGATTCTGTTGCCGTGACCTAGAGAAAATATACTCGGTTATGCCGCTGCTGTGTTCGGTTATACAGCCTATGAGCTGTTTCTGATTTGTATTTTGTGTTATCGATTTAAATAGAAAAAATTGAAGCGGTCTGGGCGGGGTTCGAACCGTAATCTTCGTCAACTGCTTTGATCATCGCCTAATAAATTTATTTAAATTTCTGGGCTATGTTTTATTCAGCCCCTCTAGACAAGTGACAATTCGCTAGCTGGCGTTTGGTAGAATAGAATGACGAATGTATAGGATTTGACGTATATGACAGTCGTTAACGCATGTCAAATACGTCAAATCCCATAGATTCGTCATTCTATTCTATCAAACGCCTGCTAGCGAATTGCCACTTGTCTAGAGGCACAGATCTGTTGCTGTGATTAAATAATAAACATACGTCTATCCAATTTGTCTTGTTGATTAATTATATACTTAGATCTTAAAACCGTTATTAGGTTTTCTCTATCGCATTCTCTCTTTCGCAAAGAGCATGTTTCCATTTTGATATCTTTTATTGCCATCGATGTCTACGTGGAGAAGCAGTCAATTGCCTTGGGAATCACAGATTATCTTGCAGCATTAGCGCAGGCCGCATGTCCTGACTACTCTGAAATACTCCTTAACTAACGTACACTTCATTTTAAACTTATTTATAGGAAAGACTGGTATCTGTGCTATAGGATTCCCTTGACTTCGATCCCGCAAAGTATAAGAATACTTTTAAAAAAGCTGAATCAAATCGTATAGGCATTCAAAATAGAATAAAGGCTTAATTCTTATATACAACGTAGACTAACGGTGAAATACCAGCCTTTTACGGTAATATATCATTAAAATGCGTATTTCTTCATTCACTGTTTTCCGGTATTCCCGGGCACACACGTGAAGCCCTGGCAGACAGTAATCTCCATCAGATGTGGAGAAATTAACTTTTTAATATAACTTTCACTGACGTATTTTTTCGTTTATTTTTCTTTTCGCACAATAAATAAATTTGTAGATAAATGGGTTTGAAGTTTTATGAGATTCGGACGTTGGAAATTCAACTCTTTGTTTTGTGAATAAGGTTTGTTTTTAAGTGATCGTGGATGTAGGCTGTTTTATATTATTTGTTTTGTTTGAATATTATATAAGTCTTCAGGCTTTCACGGCCGGCGTTGCATGTAGAATATACTGCTTCTGGGCTGTTTGGCTGTGGTCTATGTGAAACTTGCGTTCCAGACGGCGGTTCCAGGCGGCTGAGTTGCGACTCAGCCGCCGACGAGACAAGGTCTCCGAAGTCGTCGTCGCCCGGCCCTGCAACACTGAAGATGTCGACCGCAGTGATCGACGAAACGTCTGGAACGCAAGTTTCACATAGACCATGGCCAAACAGCCCGGAAGCAATATATTCTACTTGAATATTATACTTTTTCCTTTCTGAGTATTGTGGTTTATGTCCTAGCCTTCTTATTTAAACAGACCTTTCTTCTCTTAAAGCTTTATTGAAAAAATTCGATATTTTAATTAACTAACCTAAAAAGTTAATAATACGACTGCAGCTATTAACAAAGTCGGAACTACATTTTGGCGATTTTCGTTTTATTGCTCCTGAGGTCTTCAAACGTCTATAACTATGTTCTCGCAAAGTTTCAAATTTGAAACTAAATGCTATCATAGTATTTCTAGATTAACAAAGTCGGATTTTATAGGAGCGTACGAATAATAATGTAGGTAAGTATGTTACTACAAAGTTCGCGGGGCTAAGAAGGGGAAGGGGCGCGCGCGCAACGGGCGGTTCTGCCAGTTCGCTCATTGTTAGCGGGGCGACTGCGCGTGCGTGTTTTATATTTTTATATTATTGTTTTACGTAAATGTGCAGTATACAGTATAAAATAACAATGTCTCGATCTAGACGTACTTTAACGGTTAAGATTGTAATATGTGTCAAATCCCACATTGTTAACGGATTATTATTTTATTACCTGTGTCGAATGTACCACATTCTACATTATTGTGCGCTTTGAATTCGTTCATTTTTGTTGGATATGACACTACCGACTTTGTTATTCGTTCTTATAATTCCCGTTTTTGTCGGTTATGGTACTGTCGACTTTGTTACTCGTTCTTCTATTAAACGTTTTTATCGGATATGGCACTACCGACTTTGTTATTCGTTCTTATAATGAAAGTATTTGTCATATATGGTACTACCACCATTTTTAATTGTACATTACTAAATTTAGATGTTGGATGTGTTAGTATCAACTTTATTTCTAAAACAGTTATACAATTATGTAGGTTGGATATGGTATATAGTGCTAAAATTAGGAAGAGTTGACTGGTTTTCTATTGCCTCATGTGACATTTTTAATTATAGGTATGTTATTTTAGAAGGTAGGACACGATGGTACCTCCCATTACAACTGAGCAGTCCGACTGGGGAAGTACCTTCGTCCTACAGAATACCGTGGTTATAGTAACCTTGTGTTGTGTTCCAGACGGTGAGCAGGATAGCCAGAGCTCACTGGAGAGGCTCTGTGTCGTCAGTGGGAAGACCAAAGGCTTTGGATGTCACCACTGAGACCCGGTGAAACGGTTAACCGCTGGCCGCCCGCAGGCTGTACGATTCCCGAACCCGGGGATCACAATCTCCGTTCCAGGAGGCTGAACCAGCAGCCTGTGTAAAGTTCCCGGTGCAGTTGTCGTGCCGGAGAAGGAAACCGGAGTAGACTTGGCAGTATCTGGGAGGGGACCCGGGGCCTGTTCGCCCACCGCACCAGCCAATCACACAACCCTAGCTCGTTTGCGGTGGCGAGAAACCTTACTTTGTCTTCTACACTGACGGCATAGAGCCTCTCTATACCTCCCCCTCCCATTTTTATTATGGCCAAGAATAATAAGAATAGACGTTCTACAGCGGCACCTTCATCTACAAAGAAAGTTGACTTCTGTAACATCAGGGGCCTCCACACCAATCTTAACGAGGTCCATCACCATCTTGAGACAGCAAAGCCGACCTTATTATTTCTGAAGGAGACCCAAATATCATGCCAGGCCAATACAGCCTACCTTATGTACCCCGGGTACAAACCCGAGCATAACTTCCTGAGTAAAGCCGGGTTATGCATGTACGTCCGAGATGACGTTTGCTGTCGCTGTCTAAACGGCCTTGAAGACAGGGACCTGTCCACTCTATGGGTACGTATGGATCACGGTAGCCCTACCCGTATCTATGCGTGCGTCTACAGGTCCCATAGCGGTGACCTGGGCACGGCTCAACCCTGCTGCGGACTTGGTATTCTTGGGGAACTTTCACGCTCACCATGTGGAGTGGTTGGGTCGCACAGAACTGATTTTACGGGAAGGGCTGCTCACTACGCCCTGACCTATGGGTTCTCGCAACTGGTGCATTCTATCACTAGAAAACCAGATATCGAGACCCACAGAGAGTCTTTATTGGACCCTCTGCTGACTACGTACCGAGTGGAGGCACCACTCGGTACTTCGGACCACAGCGTCGTCTGGGCGCAAGTGACTCTCGCGTGGCCAGAACCACCGCGGCCACCTCAGTGGTTGCATGTCGGGCACTACAAGTCGGTAGACTGGAACGGACTGCGAGAATTCTTCTCGTCGTACCCGTGGAGGCGGTTTTGCGTCACTTCAAACGATTCCTAACAAACAACAACAAACGCTCTTGTGCAAGAGCAGTCGCTGAAGCGATTCTAACGGGTATGGAATGCTATATTCCCAACCGCTGGATCGCATCAGGAGCGAGCAAACGGCCAAACTTCTGCCACTCTTGCCTTCCGCCGCCGCAGAAACTCGACGGTAGCCTTGCCCATGGCGCTAATGAGAAAGCCGATCTTTTGGGTAACCTCTTTGCGTCAAACTCGACAATGAATGACGGGAATGCCGAGCCAACCATTCTCCCCAGCCGTGGTGTTTCCATGCCTGAAGTTAAAATCACGCAACGGGTGGTCCGGCGGGAACTCAAGTCCCTAGATGTTTGGAAGTCGAGTGGGCCGGATTGTATATATGGCGATGGTGCTCAGGCGCTGTGCCCCCTAATTGTGCCCAGTATTTACGCAGCTTTTCGCGCTCTCTTGTTCTGCCTCGTGGAAGACTGAGTTCGTGCATCCTGTGCTAAAGAAAGGAGACAGGACAGACCCGTCCAATTACAGGCCTATTGCTATAACATCCCTTCTCTCGAAGGTTATGGAGTGTGTGATTAATACAAAGTTCTTGAGATACCTTGAAGGAAGCGATCTACTGAGCGACCGACAGTATCCAAGCCGTCGTCGATGGCAGCTGCTCGGACCCCATGGACACAAATGCTGGTGTGCCACAGGGCTCCGTGCTGTCTCCGACCCTGTTTCTGCTGCACATAAATGATATGCTGTCTGATGACTCCATCCATTGCTATGCGGAAGACAGTACCGGGGACCCGTGATACACGGGCCGTGCAAATATCTCCTTCACCTTAGACTGAGTCTAAGGTGAAGGAGAGTCGCTAACAACTTGCGACCAAAATCGGGAGTATCCGATTGGGGTCGACTAAACCTAGTCCAATTCAATCCCACTAAGACGCAAGTGTGTATTCACCTCTAAGAAAACCCGATTTGTTGTAGCGCCGCAATTCCTGGGTACACCGCGTACCATTTCCTCGAGTATCGGGATCCTAGGCGTCGACATCTCAAGCGACGTCCAGTACCGCAGCCATTTGGAGGATAAGGCCTAGCTGGCATTGAAGAAACTTGGAGTGTTTAACAGGGCGAAGCAGTACTTCACTGCGAGGCAACGACTCCTTCTTTATAAGGCAAAAGTCCGGCCCCATATGGAGTACTGCTGTCACCTTTTGCCGGAGCATCTGCATACCAGCTTGACCCCTTCGAATCGATACAAAAACGTGCGTTGAGGCTCGCCGACAATCCCATACTCGCAGGCGCTGTGGAGCCTCTCAGCCACATGAGGGACTGGCATCCCACACGGCAATAGAAATAGCACATAACCAAGGGGTACGACGAAGGCGTCGTCAGTGGTTCTGGACTGTAATTACTTGTACTTTTCATTACTTTTGTGAATTTTTAACCTGTTCGATGTACTAACCGTACACTATCTTGATTTAATTTACATTTAATTGGATAATAATAATACATATTATCAGTTATAAAAACCTTCTTTTAATACATAAGGCCTATGAACACCCCCACATCCGACATAACCTTGTAATTACGTACCGTAAAAAATTGTTGGATGTGACACTTCCGACTTCCCTAGTACGTGAAATATTGTAGGATGTGCCACTTACGACTTTCATAGTACGTGAAACATTGTAGGATATGTCACTTACGACAAGTGTGCTAGTATCGGTTTCGGTTAACAATGTAACAACTGCATTTTCTAGAATTTCCTAGATTTATTTTTGTTATTCACATTACGACCTTCATTATCTTTCAAAACTGTAGCACTACGCGAAATTTGGTTTCAATATATGGGCATTTGTGAATTTGGTGCAAGTTCAAAACTTTATTTGGCCGTACTGAAAAGTAGTGTTTTTGTAGTTCCGACTTTGTTAATAGCTACGGTCGATGATTAACAAATAATTCAAGAAATAAACTTTCTTACGCGACTATCGCAAGAAAATCCTGCTAACATTATAAACGCGTAAATTTGTAAGGATGGATGGATGGATGGATGAATGTTTGTTACTGTTTCACGTAAATAATACATACATACATACATACATATAATCACGCCTTTATCCCCGGAGGGTTAGGCAGAGGTGAATTAACACCCACATTTCACCAGTCTGTATTCGGTCTAACGTAACAGGGGGTGAGCCTATTGCCGTATTCCGGGCACTTTGTTGACTCGAGCCATGCATCTGAGGCTGAGTCTTGACTGTACGTATATGTCTGATATTAACGTTAATCAGCCCTATCCCTTAGTCGCCTTGTACGACACCACATGGGAAGAGAAGGGGTGGCCCAAATTCTACTCTGCCGGGAACCACGAAAAACTGAACAGATTTTAATTAAAGTTTACAATAATATAGTGTGTACTAATAACTACACATAAGCTACTATTTATAACGTGAACCGATATTATAGCGATAACCGGCATTCACGCGGGCGGAGCCGCGGGAAAAAGTCAGTTATTCGATAAATAAACTTTCTTATACAACTATCTCAACAAATTATACGTTTAAATATATATGTAAATCGATATCTAAATCAATTTACAGTGTTAGTATACTAAGTGCTTTAAAAATTCTTTAAACTTACTTACGTATTGACAATATGAACTAGAACTCAATATAATGAATCTTTATAAATTATGACAGCCTCCGTGGCGTGGCGGTAGTAAACGCGGCCGCTACGCAGGAGGCACGGGTTCGATCCCCGCTCAGTGCAAATATTTGCATGCATGAATATGGGTATTTGCATTGGTCTGGGTGTTTCTATGTATAATATGTATGCATTTAAAAAAATGTATCTAAGTATATTTATCCGCATTCTAGATTTCATAACACAAGCTAGTTAAGCTATGCTTACCATGGATCTAGATAGCGTTGGGTGAAATGTTGTGGAATATTTATTTATTAAAATTTGATTTCAGTTAAGACAAAATATAACCAAAGAAAAATAATTAAGTATAAAGAAATATTGTTGCAGGATTCATAGCTCCCATTGTACCATACGATATCCAATATATATTCCAATTCCCTCATGTTTCTTTCTCTAATAAATATTTTGGCATTAGACACAACTCTTTAAGTGGAAAGGCAAAACTATTAAGAACTTGGCTGGTATTTTACCAAAACATTTCCTTGCAATATATTGTGAATACAATGGGTGGAGTATATTATGTCTGAACTCTTTATTCAAATTAGTGAAGCCTTCAGGGTTTATCTGATCATGGAATGAAGTGGAAACACAGTAATGGTAAAATTTAACTAGTTCGGTAGAGGTTGTTTAAGCTCAACATTCAACAAAACTTTTTAGCATTCAACATTTCTGTTCTAGTATTGTAAAAACGTTCATATAGGCTAAAATACGTTGAAAAAGTACTTCTAAAATAAAAACGTTATAAAAGACGATTGGTTATAGATAGTATGACGTACCGTTGATAATATTTGTGGTTTATTTAATAGATAGCATTTATACTATGTTTTCATTGTTCACGGACTCAAAAGGGGAAAGGGGTCATTTTTTGCATAAAGGTTGGTTTTCTTGGTATTTTTTAATACTTTTGATTTTATAATTATTAAGAATTATTGGATATGAATGAAAATATGCTATCAATATACACGTATTTTAAATCAATACTAAAGTTCAAACGTTCAAACGTTCTGAGTTTAACTATTGCAGCACCACACAATCTGATCTAAAAATAAAATTGTCCTCAAGTGTAATCGAAACATTTGTGTAGACATTTTTGTTGAATGTTGATGCTTATGAGCGTGGCAAACATATCGAATTAGCCGGTTGTTTACGAAGCACGTTAAGGGCTGTCTATCTGTATCAGTTAGGAGGCTTGCCAGCGTATTACGCGCCACGTAAATAAAGAGAACGGAACCAGTCTGGTACCAACACTTAATAATAAATTCCCGGTTACAGGGGTGGTTTATGTCATAAGCTGTTAGCGGAAATTGTTATTACACTGTTATTAGATACTCTGTTTTGATGCAAGTTGTGATGCCAAAATGTTGCGCATCTGCTAGTGATGTCAGTATAGCCCGTTTCGAGATACTGGTATTGGGTTAGTTTATAAGCTAAATGCTTATAGGCCTCAGTGCTCTTGTATTATCAGGTGAGTTTGGATGGTATTTATGATGAACTAGAGTTTTTAGGATACACAGAAAATATTGCTGCGTAAAAACGCAGGCACTAAAATTGTACTGAATTACATTTTGAAGTATTTACTATGTTCCTATTTGGTATATTTTTTCATTTAAAAATAATTTTAAATAGAAAAAGATTTCGATACAACTTGCTTACGCGCGATGACGATGATGAATGTAGGATTCATCCCAATAAAATTATTCAATCTCAGGAAACAATCTCTTATAAATTCTAATTGAAAGAAGCAGATGAGCATCTGGAAATGTGGTACTTATCACCTGAACTTCGTCCTAGCTTCTTACCATCAAGCAGGGTGTAGTCAATTGACAGGTTGGAAATAAAAAAGGTGACGTTCTAGGTTTACCAAAATTTTACACATAATAATCGGCTTGTGTGTCAAATTTTCCAATAAAAACACCCAAGATCCCATTTATCATCACACCGCTACATAAAACGTATATTCGTTCCGAAGATTATTCCAAGTGTTATGACTTAACATTTTGGCAACGCCGCCCGCTATATCTCATACCTTGCGCCGTCCCCACAACTAGCGGATTTGGTCTCGTGCCAACTGTCTAGTGTGAACCGACTTTGTCTGAGAAAAACTCGATTTGTGTCTCATATAATGACCGAAACGAATTGTTATAGTTTTTTGTTGCCCTCGTTTTTATCTCCGTAGCAAGTCTAAGGCGTAGGGGCTCTACGACGTAGTGGTTCGATAGACAGACTGGTATTATATCGAGTTTACGATTATGCAGAATTGTTAAGTATAATTAAGCATTATTAAAAAATATTCTAGGACATATTACTATCTGGGACCAAATTAAGCATAGTTTGTTATATGGGTTTTAGAATACGGATTAAATCTTCATAATATTAGAATCGCGGCATCTACTAACTTGTCCTTATCCGTTTGATTTGACTTATATGGGTATTAATGGAAACGACTTTTACTAATCTCTTAACCTGAGAGGAAAGCTGCTTCAGTAAGGCGAGATATTTGATCTTTAAATCAACGAACCTAAAATGTGATGAACAACAAATAACTCAATAAATAAACTTGCTTACGTAACAATCGCAAGAAAATGTACGTATAGGTTTATGTGAAAATGTAAATCAATTTGAATAGTTAGCGTACTCAATGCTTTAAAAAATCTTTAAATTTACTAATTGACAATACTAGCTAGAATTCAATGTAATGAATCTTTATTTGATTGAAGTTAAGATAAAATATAATCAACGAAAAAAAATGCTTCCATTGTACCATAAGATATCCAATTTATATTCCAATTCCCTCATGTTTCTTTCTCTCATAAATATTTTTGGCATTAGACACAACTCTTTAAGTAGGAAAGCGAAAATATTAAGAACTTGGCCGGTATTTTACCAAAACATTTCCAATGGGAACGACTTTAACTATTCCCTAAACCTGATAGGAAAGCCGTTTCAGTAAAGCGACTGGTATGTAACCTCCACAAGAAGAAGTCTTATATTCAAAATGCTCATCCTAAGATTGATCTATCTATAGTTGCTTAACTTTACCTACTAGGTTACCGTGATTCACAAGCCTCACGTAAAATGATGTAAGTCCATTAAACACGTCACCACAAAGGAGCAAATTGATGGCAACTTTTATGTATTGTGCTCGTCTGAGTGACCGGTCTTTGTTGAAATATTATACCGCAGTGTACGTGTGTGTGTGTGTGTGTGTCTTGTGGGTGACGAAACATAAAACCGGAATAATGTGTGGTACCTTTATTCAGTATAGAATATTTATATGTTACTAGCTGTCCCGGCAAATGTGGTTTAGTTGTGTGTTTAGATTTTGCTGTTTATACTGGAGTTTGATGGCACTTGGTTGGATCTACTACACATATTAAATAATAATAATACTTGTACTTTGCCACACCTTATTTATATGTTTAACCTGACTGGTTTTACCTCACGGCATTATCAAAGGTTTACGTAATAATGCCATTACGATTTTTTTTTAAATATTACACAACAATTATGTAAACCTTTGATAATGCCGTGAGGTAAAACTGGTCAGGTTAATAATAAAAATAAAATGTGAAAAGTACAAGTGTCATTAGTATTCAATATATTAAATGTTAACTTTAGGCTTGCCCGTGAGGTATTTTGATACCGTTCTCACAATTTTTAGGAAGCTAGGAGGGATGAAAAGTATCCAACGTGTTATTCCATCTAAATCATAATTTTTCTAAGTACCAAAAAAAAAAATTGCCTCATCTCCTCCGTCTTGACAACCAGCCCCTCTAGACAAGTGGCAATTCGCTAGCAGGCGTTTGATGGAATAGAATGACGAATGTATAGGATTTGACGTATTTGACATGCGTTAACGACTGTCATTTACGTCAAATCCCATACATTCGTCATTCTATTCCACCAAACGCCGGCTAGCGAATTGCCACTTATCTAGAGGGGCAGGCCCGAGTTTCAACGTACCTCTGAAGCGCGGAAGCTTTTCATGGTTCATGTCTATATAAAAATACCGAACAAACACATACAGTATAAAGTTTTCACTTTAAGATTCGCGCAACATTCTCCTCCTGGCAACCCTGGAGTAAATCGCTTGTCTACTGAAGCATTTTCCACCTCAGCAAGCTCCTTCAACTCCAACCGATGGATTCGCAAATACAAAAATACGTATCTATAAAAGCGTAAAATAGGAAGACGTTTCTCGCTCCCCGTGTGTGACGCGCAATGGAATATATAAAATGTTCAGTGTCGCTCACCTGCGATATCGCGGATGAATTAGGGATTTGGGTGTGATGTGAGGTACAGATTGTTTAATTTACTATTCAGTAGTAGCTCATAATATCAGATTTTTGTCTGTATACACTTTTGTTACTTATTTTTACAATTGAGGTGGCAGACAAGCACACGACCCACCTGATGGAAAGTGTTTACCGTGGCCAATGGACGTGTGCAACACCAGGGGGTTACACTCGTGCTGCCAACCCTGTAAACACAGAGAGTTTCTGTGCCATCAGTGTAGAAGACAAAGCAGGAATAGCCTTTGTTCTTTCGACTGACAGCACATAAACACTCCATTGAGCTCTGGCTACCCTACTCACCATCGGGAACACAACACGAGGTTATGATGGCCGCGGTATTATATAGGGCAGAGGCACTTCCCCAGTTGGACTGCTCAATTGGACGGAAACCGTCGTGTCCTACCTTCCTTGTTACATACTCATGAAGAGGTTATCAGATCGGGATTGGTATCAAAATTTCACTATAATAAGTTTTTCTGCCATATATGTATGATATTCATATATGTATGACTTTTGGTCCTATATCTCCGGTTTTCCTTAACCATTGCGATGAAACATGATAGATTTTAAGTCTGATAAAGACAATTTTACATTAGTATAGAAAGTATATACGGTAATAGGCTCGCATCCTATTACGTGGGACCGCATATGATGGTTGGCGTAATGTGGATGTTAATAAACCTCTGCCTACCCCGTTGGGGATTTACAGACGTGTAGATAGATAGAGTACGCAAGAGGTATAAAAGTCTCCATGAAGATCACGTTTAAGCCAGTACGTACACCATTTGCACTACAATAAACGTCAATTTCTATACAAAAATTTTTTACAGACACATTTCTTTCGACTCCTGAAAAGTTTGAGTCTAATGAGTTACGGAGTTTCTGCAATAAACGATTCAATCGAAGGACAAAGAACTCTGACACAGGTATTCCTTTTGGGGTTTAGGGGTGAAGCCTAAAATAAACCAAGTTATGGTAACCATGGAATTCCAAAAGGTAAACTTGAATGTAATCAAAATCAAAATTAAAATTAATTAAAACCAATATTAACAAGCATTTTTTAACGTGTGGAAATCCCCACTGTTTTCACCCCATCGGTGCCGACGATGGGGTGGGTGTGTCGGAATCGGACCGACTAAAACCACACGGTGTCCTTCTCAGGTGTCCATTGCCGGGCACCCCGTGTAAGCCCTAGAAAGCATAACCCCAGGGGATTAACAAGCATGTAGACGACAAATTAATTCAACAATCGTCAAGTGCCCATACAATCTCGAATAATGCAATATTAATAAAATAATGCTGATGTAAAATTTAATATTAGTCGGCATTCTCCAATCACAATGAATCGAATGCGTTTATAAATTCACAGATCCGACATCTGGTTCAAATTGAAATATTATTTGTTCCGATACGGAATTCAGAAGGGAAATATTCGGCATAATAACCTCGTGTTGTGTTCCCGGCGGTGAGTACGGTAGCCAGAGCTCACTGGAGAGGTTTTGTGCTGTCAGTGGAAAGACCATGCAAAGGCTTTGTCTTCTACACTGACGGCACAGAAACTCTCAGTGTTTACAGGGTCGGCAGCGCGAGTATGATTCCCCCGGTGTTGCACACGTTTATAGGCCACGGTAACCACTGTCCATCAGGTGGACCGGGCGCTTGACTGACACCTCAGGTGTATAAAAAAAATAGAATTGATCAAACGCTTATGGTTGTTTGTTGCTGCATTGCACTAGAAGAGAGTTCAGACAGCGAGTTCAGAGATTGCAGGTTCGGTTCTCATCTAGTGTAAATACTTTTATGCATTGGTCTGGATATTTTTAACGACTACCATACTAACTTGATGGAGAACATCATGGAAAGTGGTTACCATGGCCTATTTTTTTTTTCTACAACATTTCACACAACGCTATTGTAACATAACCCATGGCAAGCATAGCTTAACTAGCTTGATGGAATCTAGAATGCGGATAAACATACTTAGATACGTTTTTTTTTGTTAATACATACATACATATTATATAAATATTATACACCCTAGACCTATGGACGTATGCAACAAACCTACTAATGCTCTTCTCCATTGCCCTATTCCATTTTTTTTATCTTGATATTTTATAATATAGATCACGCCAATTTACACAATATATAAGACAAAACTTATTAAGTTTTAATTTAAAGTATCCTGAGTTTATAATAACTAGTTACTCATGGTTCTGCCACCGTATCTTGGCAACGAGCTCTCAAATCCGCCATTTCAGTACATCCCCACAATATTACTCTTCCAGATCCATTTTGCTTATCTACAGATTTCGAATATATTCATTCAACCAAATTCAAATTCTCAAAGACGAAACGATACCTTTACACTCCTGTATTCAGAAAAGTACCTTACAGTTTCGTGCTAAGGTTGTATTCAGTTAAATCAAGTTAATCTCTAAGTTGTCTCTTAAAGGCTTGGAGAGCATCTTAGGTGCTTTATTTTTAAATGAAAGGCAGCGATAAGAGAACATTTGGCGGACTATTGCGGCCCTTATATGTATCTTATTATAATGTTCCTTTTATTTTCAATTGGTCGCAACGAGACTGCAGATTGAAATTTCAATATCGTTAAGGAAATGTTTTTCTGTAATCACACTGCTATGTTCGAATTTTTGTTATGTTTTCTGTTTTCTGGAATCATACTATTATGTTCTTAAAGCTTATGTTCTATGTTTTCTGTGATCACACTGTTATGTTCTTAATGCTTATGTTCTGAAAATATAGATATGAAATGACGCATGGTGTTTCATGAGGGCGTAGGGTTTCACTGGGACCTACGGTCTCAAACCAACTTCATTTAAAAGCGGTATACTTGATGATAGACTCACAAGGCTCTGGCATAAGCTTCACTCTTGAGGTTAGGAGGATAATTCAGTCGCTCTTACTAAAGCTAAGACAGTAAAATCAAGTAAAAGGGTAGGCGAGCGAGTGACTATCAAGAGTTGATAATAATAAGTTACCTAATAAAATGAATGAAACTGTTCCAAGTATAATTACTCAATTAAAATATACTGAAATTAAACAAATATATGAGTGTAATGAATGATCTTTTATTACCTTCATGTTGGTATACCTCAGGACACATAACTCCACATGAGGCTAAATATAGGATTATGCTAGAGCGAGTACAAAACAAATTTGTTAGGTACTTGTACTTACGGTTATATGGAGTATACCCGTTCTATCCGCTTATGCATCCTACTCTATTTCTTTTGGGTATGATAGGGTATAAGGAACTGGGAGTCAGGAGGGAGCTCGTACACACTTCGTATTTATTCAAGGTACTTAGAGGGAGAATACATAATGTGGATATCTTAGGGCAGCTAGGTCTCTGTGTTCCGGATAAGTATGTGTGGCGGCGACGACAGCCGTGGCTGCTGATGGTGCCGAGGGCACGGACGAACCTGTTGAGGGAGGCGCCGTTACTCGTGACTCCGTACGCTCAACCTCATTGCTAGGGAGATGGACTTATTTGCTATGTGTAAATATTTGGTATGCAAAGGTAAAGTTTTTGTACTGTCTTGTGTTGCCCTGTGTTGTATTGTCTTGTATTGTCCTGTATTGTCTTGTATTGTTTGGTATTATTTTTTAGTGTCTTTTATTGTATTGTATTGTCTAGCAATAAGATAATTAGCTTTATATTTATAAATGGGTACACCATCGCATTGGGTTTATCCTGTAAAGGTGATTGTATATATGGAAACAAATAAATAAATACATAAAAAACTTGGACCTAATTCGCGAGACTAGCGAGGCCCTGCGCGTGCGGATTGTTTTGTAATAAGCTATGCTTGGTAAAATTGAGCTCGTCGACCGCCGAAGCACTTCGCGTTATCATCAAAAGACACACAAGAACCGTGTACAGCGCTTATAGAGCACATTTTGAGCACATTATGCCCCGAGGTATAATGAAGGTAATGGAAATGCCAACGATGAGGTAATATTCCAACTATTCCGAAATATTCCTCAGAAGGGACTCATATAAGATAGTTTAGGAATAATATGTGTGATCTGTTAATAACATCGCCCTTACTTCTTAGAAAGACAGGTAGGCAGACAATGCCGTATACCAAACATAGTTCAAGAATTTAATATTGCGACTGTGAATTTCCAAACAATTCTCTATTAAGATATAGAGAATCTATACTAATGTTATATAGCTGAAGAATTTGTTTGTTTGGTTGGATGCGCTAGTCTCAGGAATTACTGGTTCGAATTGAAACTGTTTGTGTTGTAAAGCCTGTTCGACGAAGGCTATAAGCTATTACACAGCAGTGTAACAACAAATTCTACCAAGTGCCATCAATCAACAGTATAAATAGGCCATAGGCTGAATTTCATTTTATTGTGCTTACCATTTAAGACATGTTTATTAAAGGACTAGGCGTCAATAAATTTAGTTTATTTTACTAAATTTATTTATATATATAATATATGTCGCCTCTCAAAGTCGCTTTCTCTATCCCTATATCCCTTTGTATGCTTAAATCGTTAAAACTTCGCAACGGATTTTGATGCAGTTTTTTTAATAGATAGAGTGATTCAAGAGGATGATTCATATGTATAATACATGTTTAATATAGTAGAAGGTGCAGCGGGAACGGGAACTGACGCCACGCGGGAGGAAAAATATTGGCGGTACGAAGTTCGTCGGGTCAGCTAGCATTCAATACATTAAACAAACAGATCCAAGTACTCAAGCAAAAGAACCCGAAAAATAATACAGAAAACAAAGGAAGAATATTTCGTAATTTATATTACGAAGGCTACTTGTACAACACATGCTTACAACATGTAACAATAAACTATGTAACGTATTAACGCCGATAAACCCTTTTATACATCGACCAATTTTATTCTTGACAGTGTAACCCGCTGGGGAATTCCTATGTCGGCTCCTGAGACGTGTAATACTGAGGGTTATTTCGTGACCCGAAACCACAGTTAGGGTAAACTCACAGAAACTTCTTTGTTCACAAAAAAAATCGTGAATTCTTCTATTTCTTTTTGCGATACGCCTTGCATTAGTCCTGGTAGCATCGGAGTCTTCATTCGAGAATCTGGCGTCCGATTAAATATGATGTTGTTTTGTTTTCGGGTATATTCAGAGCGACTACTGTCTGAACTCCCAGTCTGAGTTTGGGTCTGTCATAATTTGTTCAGGTCACCCATGGCTTAAATTGATGACCTGAGCAAATTTATGACTCGTATTGTCGTAACGACTATTGACAGCGGGAACTGACTTCTAATGTGCTTTTTCCGTGCTTTGATTAAATTCTACTAAGCGGTCACCCACCCAAGTGGTAAGCGGGTCTAGGTAGCTTAACAGTGAGTGCACCTGGCCACGAAGAATATTATACTCTTCTTCAAAACAAAATACTATTTAGTCAAGTCAATAAATTAATAATTAATCAAATAACCCGCCCCTGACCGTTCTCGGCGCAAAAGTACCCATCACACTCGCCGCGTTGCCACACTGGATTGCGATGGCTAGCCTTTGCATCAGGAACGCTCCGGAGCGGGAGTCACCAGTTGTCTCTATGAGCCTCTTTCCGACTTCTTTTATGAAGGTTTTGGCCTCCCTACTCCAGCACCCCAAGGTCTCCACCGCTATCGGCACAAAGTGGTACAATGGCTTTAACTCGGCATATTAATACTAATTTTCCCCCTAATAACTAATCTAAATTACTTTTCAATTTCAATAGAAAAAAAAATATTTGGTCTAGGCGGGGTTTGAACCCGTGATCTTTGCCTAGACCGATTATTTTTTTCTATTTAAATTGATTTCAATATTTAGCATGAAAACTGCTAAAAAATGTAATTTAAATTACTTTTGTTAGGAGAAGGTTCACATTGGTTTTAAACTTTTTACTGCTTAACTACAAAGCTGCTGACGCTCTGTGTATTTAGTTGATTGAATTTATTGAAACTTCTTGATGGAACTTCATTTTACTATTTTTATATATATTAAAACACACTTTACCAGTTCCACACAATTATATTTAATTTTGTCACTGTATAATGATAATACTTGATTTATACTATATACAGTGACAAAATTAAATATAATTGTGTGGAACTGGTAAAGTGTGTTTTAATATATATAAAAATAGTACTCTGTGTATTTGTATGTCGCCTATAAGAAAAAAAAGGCTGTGCTTGTTTTTATTAGTGTTAATGTAGAAACAGTAGTACATAAGGATGAATCCTGTATATTAGATCTTTAGTTCGATTTTATCCGTAGACGGAGAAACGAAACGCTGTATAAATGTGTCCTGTAATGGAACGCAGGGTATTACAACCACTCTCTCGTGCCCTCAGTGAGGTGTTACCCATAGGGAATTCCAAACATAGCCGAAATTTATCGCCTCAATAAAAACGCAATCATACGCAAATAATGAGATACAGTCGCCCCATGGGCTTTCATTGTATGTTTTGTATCCTACCACCATTCGGGGTGTGAATAGAGAAACTATAGCAATTGACTGTCGGAAAGTTTCACGAGTATTACACATTGAAGAATTTACTAACGAACTTCGAATTCTATCCAGAAAGAACAGCGAGGCTATTGAAATTTAAATATTTTTTTTTAATTTAATAGAAAAGATAACCAGTTCAGGATTAGTTATTCAATTACTCAAACTCAAGAAAAAACCTGCTGTAGATTTTCTAAGCGACAAAACGGGGTTCTTTAAGAAGGGCTTTAGAAGGTTCTGACCAGTGTGGTAAAGCCACGATAACGGCTTCCCATCAGGTGGGCCGTGTGCTTATCTGCCACCTAAGTAGTAGAAAATAGCATATCTTAGCAAGGCTTCAACTCGCTTACAACACGTTTTACGTACATAGTAAAACGAACGTGAAACGACCACACCTATAGATACCAAACTATGGATACTTCGTAATCTCTTCGTAAATCATTCAACATATCATACATCTAAGTTCTCCTTTCAATTATCAAAGCAATCAGTCTGACTCCTATATAATATCAAAGTTGCCAGTGAGCGACAATCCTAAAATTCTTCCCAACCCATACGTATTAACATCCGTACTAAACAAATAAAACCACCCCTAGAATAAATATTAGAAATGTCCGCAATTGTTGTTTGATCCATTAAATAGCGATTCCAAGTTCCACTTATGTCAATTACGGAACTATCATACCCAAAGGGACTGGAATTCTAAATAAACTTCCCCTACTGGCATTTATTGCCCCTTTTGCTCTTGGGGGTAACCCCCATCCGGCCCACAGTCTAAATAGTTGTTTAACACGGTCCTTTTCGGTCAGGGCAAACTATGCCAATCTTGCCCTGATTTGCTTTGATTGGGAATAAAGGTGGAGTTAGATTCGTGTCTGATTTGATTTACCATGTTTAGTGTAAGTGATGTTTTGATTAAACGTTAGATAGATAGGTAGATAGCTCTCTACTGTGCACAACATCTATAATTGTACAGTATTCGTGTCTCAATCTCATTGTAGATAGACGCGTAAACTACAAACGAATTTTGTTGTGGTATTTTGTAAGGAAGGTCTTGCTTAGCCTTAAATGCCTACATTTGTTTGATGACAATTGATCGAGTGGAACCAGAGATATGACCAAAAGTCATAGAAACAAACATTCACGCGGGTAAAAGGGGGGTTTTTCCACGTAAGCAGACCCGCGAGCATGGGTTTATTTATGTACGAACTTACTAGCCTTTTCGGGTGGCTCCATTTACATAAAATTCTGATTCCTTGCCGGCGTTCCACGGAAACCTATTACAGACATAAAAAGTAACCTATGCATTATTCCAGTCTATTATAATTGCAGCTAAATCTATTCATCTATTTAACCGTGTCACCAAACATCTTCACAAACGTTCACATTTATTATATCAGTAAGATTTTCTCCAAACATTCTCCTTTGATAACTCTGACGTCTAAGTTTGACCCTGAAGTCTTTTCAAAGTGGACTAAACAGTGCCAAGGGCTCAAGTTCGCCGTACTGTCGTACTGTCGACCTGACGTCTGACAACAAACTATTATACAGTTCCTAAAGCTTGAGGGCGGGTTGGGACGACTCACTCTTGTTTACGAACTACTGACGTGTTGACTGAGGCTTCAATCAAAACAACTTATAAGTTGTAGTTTATTGTCCCTCTGATGTGTGTGTGTCTTTTTTTGTCGAGATTTTACATACAAATATTTATTATACGATGCCCACGGCTAAGCTTGTAATACCAGTTCCTCTAAACAACTTGTTCCTAGGATACACATATATTCACACCTATTAATCAACGAAGGGACAGGTAATGGTGTGTTAACACGCATTCATGTAATAGAAGGGAAGTCTATTGCCGTAAAGCCAGCATTTTGTAATGAGCTGTATTTTCATGGCGTACCAATTGGAAGAAAATATTTTTAGTATTACCCAAAAATCAGTAGATGGCACTAGTAGTTTCACTTAAAGAAATAAAAAGTTAAAACGCTTATATCCCTATTTAGAATCACGTAAGTTATTTCAGAACATAAACATACGATAATGTAAGCACGTATGCAAATAAAACTTGTTCGTTAAGTAATAAATAAAGACTTCGTAACAATAGTGCTATTTTAGGAAACCGCCATCTAGCGGTCTGGTGCATTAAGTCTAAAACTTTAACAATTACTGTAGAACCAATATAGATTAGAATATGTATAGTTTTATACAACCATATTCAATAATTTGTTTAGTGTAAGTTTTACTTTTGAGAATTTAATTTTTAATAGTAAAGTTTGGAAAAGTTTTCCAAAACATTGTCGCTATCTAGTATCGACATCCGCGGACTAAAAGTTGGCGCCCTCCTTTTGGAAGTTACGAGTGTAACCGTTTTTTTTTCCTGATTGTGCATCTGTATAAGAATTATATTATATTATCTCTGATCAGATGGTAAACAACCATGTTCCTTAATTGTCTTCTACAAAACTCACGGGAACTCCTCCAACTCCACTGGGAAATGTTCTTTCTTTCTTTCTTTCTGACTCGGTGATTCCTTGGATAAAAGGTATGATATTATGTGATATTTTCAAAAGTTTACGCAAATATCACTTATTGAAATAAAAGTTAGTTTTATTTAAGGTATGATATATTTTTTAATGCACGAAATGAATTATCTATCTGCCAATTTTCATCCAACGGCGTACGATCCAGAGGGAGAGGGAGGGATCGATCTCTAGATTGCGACCCAAAACACAATCACTTATGTATAGCACGTAGGTAGTCAACAGGTAACCTACCCTCTTTCACAAACCTAAACCTAAATAACATTAAAATTTAAATTCACTCGAACAAATTTCAACCACTTGTAATAATAAATATCTAACAGTAATCGAACAATTTATATTTCAGATCTTAAGCTTCGTCGGTCTGAGCTTATATCCACTTGGAAGTACGAAAATATTTTAATAAGCCCACCGAGTACGAATCAGTACCGGCCCTTAAGTTATCCACGACTCAAGGCTTCAAACTGTTTGAATATTTCAGTTAATTATCTGAAATAATCCCAGGTCTAGCCGCAAGCGGAGATACAGGTATAAAAAGCGATGCATAACGTAGATGGTAACTGAGGAAGAAGTTGTTTATTACCTATTTTTGATAGACTGCTAAAAAGGTTTTTGTTATCAAAATACAAGCAAGTGAACTTGTCAATAGGCTCGTGGTTATAAGGAACGGTCATACAATCGACTGCTCATGCCTTTTTCAGTCATTGAGGTATACATTTTCATGCTCCTCACTTGAAAACGAACGACGGACTTTAGAAAAGAAGAAAGAAAGAAAATGCGTTTATTTAAGCTAACTGCAGCACACAAAACAGATCACATAACAAAATACCTATTGATGACAAAAAAAACATGTTAAATAGTGTTACTTGTTACTTTCTATATTTATCCTCAACAGTTACTACACCTTAAACTGATATTTATATAACTATTTGCGTAAATCAATTCTATCGTGAACGTGATCCAATGTCTAACACAACGATGACACTGAACTCGAGTCGCATGCTTATCTACTCAGATAAGTACAATAATATTACTTAGCGGACATTGATGTGGGTTGTGCGTTTACCTAACAGAAATATGTACTGTGAACTTCTAATATCATTGTATAACGCATAACTGTTAAATGTTCCAATAAATAAATAAATAAATAAATATAATTTGGGACCAAAATAATCCTGATCTTTGCTACTATTAATTCTAATCCCGCTTACACTCCCACCTCGCCCTATATCTTCAACTGGTTAGCTGGCGAAATGTTTGAGAGCCATTACAATTTACCAATCTATATTAAGTCTTGTAAACAACTTGATAAAGTTCTATATTACATTAAAATACAGGACAGCTAATTTATATCTTGTGTACCCTTGCGGTCGCTATATTGAACCTCATTAACTACAAGGGACTATAAAGAATGCGTATTTCTTTGTCTAACTTCTTACTGCTGTTATGAGTGGGAAATTTTGGATGAGCCAATGTCGGTTATTTTTCTCTTTTATGCATACATCTTTGTACAGATCTGGATGTTTTTCACATAGGTGGATTATCTGTAATAAGTTTATAATGGTTTCTATCGCAATAATTCTTTTTTACTTACTTTTAGGCCGACGTTTCGGCTACTTTTCAGCAGCAATTCTCACTTTGATTAAGGATGGTAGTTATCAAATAGATTGAATTGTAAGTTATCTCAAAGTACCCGAATCATACTGTATTGTTGGTGTAACTATTTACGCTCCAGTAGCTATTGCTGGTACGCTCCAACAATCTTCTCTATTAATATTTGGGTGTTTTTTTAAATTTCAATAGCCTCGTGGATCATTTATGGTCAATATATATGCTCTTTAGCGAGTATCTGTGGTTTTTCGATAGAATCCTTTAAAAAGTGGTTTTATTTCAATGAGTAATATTCGCGTAAACTTTAGAAAATATCAGATTATTGTCTGCTTTTTCTTTGTTGGGAATTGATGAAATATGATTAGTATTCTATGTGGATGAAGTTACTCGCAGTAACTTCTTCTTATAAGATTGGCAGCACGAATGTGATGACACTATGATACACGTCTAAAGGCCACGGTTACCACTTACCATCAGGTGGACCGTGTACTTATCTGCTGCCTAAAATAGTTATATTTTTGAGTTATTACATTCTTGTAGCAATACTGGATCCAAAGATGTTCACCCTATTCCGTAAAACCAAGAAATGTGATTGTATCTTCTCATGTCTGCAGACATGCAGACTATAGCAGATAATTATATAAAGCAATACCCAGCTCAATGCACAGACCCAAACAGACTTAATCATGCGTAAAAATACTTGTACTGAGCGCATATCGAACCGCAACAAATTATGTACACTTATAATAGATGTCTACTTGAGCAGGTATGCCTAACATTTCTGAAGTAAAACAATAAATACCAACACAATTCTCGATTACCACTTCCATTTCCCCTCTCTCTGCCCCCCAGTTTCGCTCAGCAATAAAACACTCGACAAAATCAATAGGCCGTAACAAATTAAATTTAATTAAGTACGGCACAGACGCCGAAACAATTCGACAATGGAATTCATTACGGAATTAAGATTCGTTAACGAGTTATTATCCCGTAGTTATGGACCTGGACAGAATCGGACGGATTGTGTTAGATTGTCTGAAACTTTCAATATTTAATGGGGTTCCGTTTTTAGACGTTCTCTTATTGTTTATGGGAACTATTGTTTTTGATGAAGGGATTCAATTATATTTCTAGTTTCATCCTTTCCGGGTAAGTGGTTCGATACGGGATTTCTGTCGAGTGTACTGAGAGGAATTTAATAATATTGGCATTTAGCTGAGCTCACTACGAAGAGTGCATTATGTAGAACGATTATGTTTTCGAGTAAATTGCGATAAAATGTTTTGGTGTTTTTTCAGTAAGTATATTTTTTATTTGACATGCTACTAATAAATATGAAACATTTTGTAGTTACTCAAACAAACTCAAATAACAGGCTGGGTATGTCTAAAATTCCGTACAAGTTATAGCCTTTTTAGCCTGGGAATAGCTTCCCATGCGTAGCGGTTACGAAATCAAAATCTTCTGTGGGCGAAGCCACGGGAATAAGTTAGTAGAATTTAATACCTAGTACAGATAAAGCTGGCGTACATACCCTCTCTGGGTATGTCTTCTTCTTCATCCTAGCGGTTATCCCAGTCGCATCCGAAGCTTTTTAACTTGTAGTCTGGGGTCCGCTTTTTACCAGTCTAACTGCGGATTTGGCTAAACATCGATATCGTACTGCCACCTGACCTCCACCACCCAAAGGCGATATAGAAGCAGCTAGAAAAGTTGTTGGATTTTTGAGGGCTCCACCTACCCGTAACGACTGCCATAGATGTTTGTATGACAACCGGGACCGACGGCTTAACGTGCTCTCCGAGGCACGACCAGACCAATGCAAATACCCATATTCATGCATACAAATATTTGCACTGAGCGGGGATCGAACCCGTGCCTCATGCGTAGCGGCCGCGTTCACTACCGCTACGCCACGGAGGCTGTCTACAGAGAGGTTATGTACTTGTATTTAAAGAGGAAACATTAAAAAAAAATATTGCGTGTAAGTACCCGTAGTAATACCATTATGCTCTGTAATTATTTACATAAATTAAATGGGGCGAGATAAGGCTGCGTCTATATTAGTTGAGAGAAGAGAAGTCTTATGTTAAGACTAAGGAATATCAGAAATATCTGTTGGCTTCATTACGGCAAATGGAAAAATCGTCAGACTGTCATGCCTTTCTAACAGTTTCAGTGCCTTTATTATAGTGTATAGCGATCCGTCCCGGCTTCGCAGGGGTGGTAAAAACGTTCCCGTGGAAATCCATATAGCCTATGTTACTCAGGGTGAATGTAGCTTTCCAATGGTGAGAAAGAATTTTTGAAATCAGCACAGTAATTTTTAAGTTTATTCATTACAAAAGTACAAGTCTTTCTTTTTTATAATTAAGAAAAGTAGTGTAGATGTAGATTACTCCTTTGTACAGCGTACTCATACGTTTAGAAAGACGAATAATACTTACACTTTTCTCCTTCGAGGGTAGACAGAGACAGACATTTACTTCTGACCTTATAAACTTCACGAGCTTCTACTATCATTGTGTCTTTCATGCACGCTCACCGCCATCATGTACTTTTGGACTGGTCTGTTTTCAATAATGTTTCATCAATTAGACAAGTTCTAATGAGTCGGTAGTACGAGAGTGACACCTCATGTATGCAATACTATATGCCACGATAGCGACTTTCCGTCAGGTGGGCCGTATGCTAATCTGTGAACTTTTATTTATTTATTCAGGCGCACAAAACATATTGCAATCAATTAAAAACAATAACAATAAATTCTGGATTGTAACATAAATACATGTGCACACAGTTAAAACAACATAATAAAACTAGGAAACGCTCTAAATTGGTCAAACTCTAATAGTGACGTGTTTAAATGTCTTTCAAGCGGCATATATCAACTAAGCGGTATTAATGAAAATGACTAATTTTTAAAGTAAGACAAACACTTAATCTGTTCTATCAGACACTAAAATAGAACGAATGAATCACTAGTAAAAAAATAACGATTCTTCATTTTCAAAAGCTTTTTTTTTTTCATCTTCTATAACGCTTTTATAATGGATCAAACGATTGGATTGCAATAAAAAATGTGTTGTGTTCCGATAGATACGCCCTCGCTAAAAGCTCCGACGTGGTCATACATCGATCAGTGTGATTTGCATGTTATGTACGTCTGTATGTATAGGTTGAAAACTCGTACGTGATTTGCTGAAAATTCCCCGAAAAAATTAGGGTTTTTTGTAATAAAACGGGAGATTTTCCGCGTAAGTGAGGTGTAACGCTTCACGGATGAAGGTTTTAAATATTAAGGCCAATTGGGTTTTTAACAGGTTCTTTGAAATAAGTTACTAAAAAGGTTAGTTTTAATGGTGCCAGTAAAATTGTTTAGTGTTATAAGCTTTCATTATACCTACTTATGGATTAAACACATGAACATATCAGGATGAACATCGCAACATAGCAACATAGCTTGAACGTTTCATTGTTTACTAGTTATAATTATGTTTAACTGTATCATACTGTCCGACTTAGAGCGTTTTCACATTCATTCGATATTCGAAATCCGATATCGGTGTCGGACGCCGATAGCCGACATCCGATAGCAGACAGATTGACAGCTGACAGCTGACATTTATCCGATAAAATCGGCCCGATACGGCCATTTGCTCGAAAGCACTGACTATTTAAGGATACTAGGGATGAAAAAAAAAGAAATATGCAAGCAATTTTCAACGATATGACATGGTATCGAATTTTTTTTCTTATGGTGATCAGCGTCATCAACTAACGCGAAAAGACACGTAACTAAGACAATGTCATTAAGGTCGAAAATTAATTGCAGTCGCTGATATCGCGCCGGACAATGTGAAACATATGTCATACATTTGACTTCCTCCGATATCGGATGTCGGATATCAGATATCGGATATCGGACAATATGAAACGCTCTTACAGTTTATGCGAACGTTATCAAATTGTCTACAGTGACAGAAGTCAACAAATCTGTCATAAAAGTGAAATCCAATAAATTCATCATTCTATTATACAATCCACCTTCATCCAGCCAGCCATCGAATTGCCACTTGTCTAAATATTATAAATCGAGATTTAGGACTGAGTGTCGATCTAGGATACGGGCCTTAGTGTGGGGTTTTGCGTGGGTGGTTTCCTAAATGAAGGTTGCCTGGCAGAAATTGCTTAAAGCGATAAGGCCGCCCTTTGTACTGCTCTTATGTTATTGATACAATATTGGTGTACAATAAATTGTATAATAAATTAAGTAAAGAAATACTGAATTTCTTTAAAAGGAATCGATATAAAAGCCGGCCTACCAAATTTTTGTTTATATAATACGACTGAGTACAATTAACAGAACATTTATTCCATGTTTTTAGTATTCTATAAAAATGACCAATAAAAACAAACCTCTGACAGTAGCATAGAGCCATTGTGTGCTTTATGGGGTGTGCAGGGCGATAAAAATTTAATTTACGCGGACAAGTTGCTTGAACGGGAACGGTAAACGAAAGTAGAAGGGGGCAGGGGAGAGAACCAGGGGAGTGACAACTGAAACGCAAAACTGTAATATTTATTAACCCGCGGAAGTTTTCGCAAGTTTTCCGCACTAGCCGTTTTATTATATAAGTTTGTTGGATAAGTAAATTTAAATTAATAATGGAAGTCCGACTTCATTTGAAGTCGTTAAACAGATTTCGGGTATAGTTCAGTTCGAGCAATGAAAATCGGTGCAGATGGAGTTTTCCTGCTGCAAACACACAGGGTAATGATATAAAAGTCTCAGGGAAAGTTGAAACTGTCTTGGAATCGATATAAAAACTAATCAGAAGAATATTGAATAAGTTAAATATTTCAATCTATTTAAATATAAAAAAAATTAATAGATTGAGGCGGGGTTTGAACTAAGTTACTAGACCTCGCCCTAACCGAATCAAAATTTCTCCTTTTATGTCCGTCTTTGAGGCGACAGTGGAGCATCTACCGACATTCTTACGAACTATCAGAACCAATGAATGATTTTTCAATCATTTTGATACATTGATTTTTGGCTTCTCCGCCCATACAATTTCAGTTAAATTTTCGCGCATGTTTCATGCTATCAATTTGAATATTTAGTTTGAAAACTGCTTTAAAATTGAATTAAAAAAGAAATTAAATCACTACATAGTATAAAACAAGTCGCTTTCTCTGTCACTATATCCCTTTGTATGCTTAAATCTTTAAAACTACGCAACGGATTTTGATGCGGTTTTTTTTTTATAGATAGAGTGATTCAAGAGGAAGGTCTATATGTATAGTACATGTTTAATATAGTAGAGGGTGCAGCGGAAACGGGATCTGACGCCACGCGGGCGTAAAAGTATTGGCGGTACGAAGTTCGCTGGGTCAGCTAGTATACGAGTAACATATACGCAATGATATGAAATATCAATGTGGCAGCCATGGGGAAGGAAATCATATTCAGTCCTTCGTGGTGGCAGGACACTGGTTAAATTAAATTCGATGAATGCCATGCTAATGACACGACAAAAGAAGAATCGTATTCAGAGGATGTAGAATATAAAGGTATGTCGCATTTACAGCCATGGGTATAAAGGACTCCATAAATATCTTTGGAGTTCAAGCCAACCTTTCAAAGGTTGGTAATCGCTTCCCTAAAATCTAAATAATTGTTCAAATTACGGAGAGCAGTGAATGTTGCAACGTGCAGCATACATAATATACCTATATTCACGCCTGTAAATCATCGAAAGGTTAAGTAGAGGTGTGGTTATAAACGAGCACTCTGTCATTTTTTTACTTTATAAATAATATTAGCTACCGAAATTAATAATATTCCTTGATCCTTCCAAGTAAAATAAATTGCTTGTGTTCATGTCGGTAGTGTAGTAGCCAGGATTCGAATCCGGGACGATCGATCGTAAGGCCAACTCCGTAACCACTAAGGTACTGGCTGGTTGTATGCTTATTATCACCTCCTGGTAGGTGAAATACATGCTCATTTGATACTTTATCAGTATAATAAACTAATAACGGTTTAATTGCCGTAACAATTTTGAGATAACTTTTCAGCTATAATATGCAGACAGAGCACGAATTGGGTGAAGTTCGGCCGAAAGAGAAAGCGTTCCACTTCAAAGTTTGTTTTCTAGAAGTTTGTTCTTAATTGTTTCAGCTATTGACTTGTAACCGCATCGGTGCTTTTGGATGTCTCACTCGAAATCTGAGACATAACTGAGTTTTCTCGTTTGAATTTTAGCTTATTTACTACAGGTGGGGCGTGAAAAAGCATCTGATGAGGCTGAATGCCACCATTGTTAATATGGTACTTGTTTGTAATGGTGACCCTCTTTCCTGAGACTTTGCCTTCAGCTTACCACAGGCGAGGTAAAGTCAAAGCATCTCATGAGACCGTCAAGTTGATGATATATATTTTTAATGGCTACCCACTTTTTGAGACTTTTCTTTCGTCAATTTGAAAAAAAAAATTCTTTAAATAACATCTCCGGCATATATCCTGACATCATTGACGCCTCAAATTGTAGTCTTTATGAGCGGTATGCGTGTATTAGTCGGCGGACATGTTCAAATCCATCACTAATAGATTGTATCTAAACAATTGGCGCGTGTCAGGGCCACGTTACTCTCGCGAGTTAAGGCCAAGATATATGCCGAGAACTGTAGAAACAAACTATTTATACAGATTATTGATAGCACTTGGTGAAACGTGTTATTACACATATTGATAATGCACTCGAAAATAGACCACAATATCTCCTTTCCCAAACATGATCATTATAAACGACGATACGTGAACACTTAAAAAAAAAAATTACGTTCTAACTGGGAAACCTCTTTTTTGTAATCGGCAAAAAAGTTCTCGGGATTCGCTTTTACACTTTTTTCCATTATTTGAATTGGTTAGCCTTTACAAAAGCGGTCACCTCAACCAATAGAATAATCAATGAAAGGAATAGCAATAATGCAGCAATGTAAGGAAATTATGTTGTTCAAAATAACGAATTATCTCGACGAACTCTACAAACCTCTACAAACTATCCTTTCTCTACGATCCGTCGCTAACGATATAAGTTTCAGACAATTATAATGAAACTATTCAAATTACCAACTCTTACATAGAGTCACGTTCACTAATTACTATGTAGAGTTTTAATCAAAACAATTCACAAATGTGATGAGATGACTCTATGACTCTACCATACTCTACAGTACTTCGCTCTACTTTACGCCTCTAAAAACCACAACATCATAATAGACGAAACTAGTCCGAACTCTACTCTCTACATAGTTGTTCAACGAAACAAACTATTTCTCGCCACGCGAACGTAAGTCCCGAAATAGAGCCAACTTCGGCTTATCATAGAGACAGAGCTGTTAAAAAGTTTTTGAGACGAGGTAGAGCTCTCTGGTTTATTTGTTTGTTTGTCATAGATTGTTTTTATGTATATTGTTGTAAAGTGCAAAGGTTTGATATCAAGAAGAATACAGATATACGGGAGCGTCGCAAACTGACCTCCGCCCCCCATGAGCGCGGGCCTAAGGGTGACGGGTGGAGCCGCCCGACACCCTAGCAGAAGCAGGCCACGGCGGCGGCGCGCATCGTAGGACGATGCGCGCCTCCCCACACCGGGATTGAGTCGGGGACCGCGTGGTCCCCCCCTTCCCGAGGAGGGCCAGACCGAGAGGGATGGCCCTGGGTCAGCCGGGGTGCGAGGGATATGTCGCATGACAACCTCACCTTCGGCCTAGCACTACGACCCAGAGACGGCATGCGGTTTAGTCGGTTCGAGTCCGACATAACCTACCCCTCCGGCTCCGGAGGGGTGGGTATCCGTGGGGATTTCCCGCACGTAAAAAAAAAAAAAAAAAAAAAGATATACGGGAGCGTTCTGGAGGTACCCAAGTTCACGTGTCTTCTGCATTTGATCCTAGCTACTTACCATTTCTTTTAAGCATAAGAATATTAGCAACCGAAATTATCGATATCTACACATATATACATACTATCTACCCGGCAAAGTAGAATTTGGGCTACCCCTTCTCTTCCTATGTGGTGTCGTACAAGGCGACTAAGGGATAGGGCTGATTAACTTTAACATCAGACAGATATGTACAGCCCAGACTCAGCCTCAGATGCGTGGCTTGAGTCAGCAATGGTGCCCGGAATACGGCAATAGGCTCACCTCCTGTTACGTGGGACCGAACACAGATTGGTGAAATGTGGGTGTTAATTCATCTCTGCCTAACCCTTCGGGCGGATAAAGGCGTGATTGTATGTATGTATGTATACTCTATACTAATATACTTATATGCTAATAAACAAACTCGTGCTAATCTATCTAAATATATACAACTCAAAGGTGACTGACTGTCATAGCGATACATCAACGCACAGCCCAAACCACTGGACGGATCGGGCTGGAATTTGGCATGCCGGTAGATGTTATGACGTAGGCATTCGCTAAAAAAGAATTTTGACTAATTCTACCCCCAAGGGGATAAAATAGGGGATTAAAGTTTGTTTGAATCTTTGTCAATTTTAAACCGATCGGGCTGGGACTTTGCATGCATAAAGCTACTATGACTCACCACTAGGCGATAATCGACATCCACGCGGGCGGGTCCGCGGGCAACAGCTAATATGCTAATAATATTATAGAGCGGAAAGATTTGTATGTAAGTATATTTGTAACGAATTGGCTCGAAAAGTACCGGAACGATTTAAAAAATTCTTTCACCATTCGAATGCTACATTATCACTGATTAATATGGGCTATTTTAATTGCAAGAAAAACACAACGCGATAAGTGACAATCACGCGGGCGGAGCCGCGGGCAA
Source organism: Eilema caniola (assembly GCA_949126895.1). Classification (NCBI taxonomy): domain Eukaryota; kingdom Metazoa; phylum Arthropoda; class Insecta; order Lepidoptera; family Erebidae; genus Eilema; species Eilema caniola. The sequence goes on from OX421488.1 coordinate 14,818,012, forward strand.
CAGCTATTACTAATATTACCTCTATCCCATCCAATTTAGCTAAATCGCTTGTGCTAGGAGTGGGTTCACGTCGGTAGTGTAATGGCCAGGAATCAAACCCGGGACCTCTCGATCGTAAGCCCAACTCCTTAACCACCAAGCTACCAAAGCTTCAAAACCGACTATTTATTGGAGTGATCGACCATCTATTGAGCGACTGAATATTAAAAATAATAATGTGTAAAAATAATTGTAACATTGTTATTTTATTTTATAAATAGGACACGTCAATTTGACTTTACCTCGCCTGATGGTAAGCTGAAGGTAAAGTCTCAAGAAAGAGGGGCACCATTATATACACGTGCCATGTTAACAATGGTGGCACTCAGCTTGACGGCCTCACCAGATGCCTTTTCACGCCCCGCTTAAAGGACCCGGGACTGTAGGAAGAGGGAAACACGTGAGCTGGCAAGGAATTCCAGGTCTTAATGGTGCGACAAAGGAAAGAGTCACCGAACCGCTTGGTTCTTGAAGGAATGTTCTGCACCGTATAGGGGTGACATCTAAGTCCTACACGTGTCGTCCTGTATAGGAAGGGGGAGGGTGGGACGGGACTAATTGGAATAGCTCTTCAGAACATTCACCATGGTAGAGACGGTAAAAAACTGCCAAGGAAGCAACATCTCTACGCATCTGCAGATGTTAATTATCCAATTGAGCAGCCCGACTGGGGACTCCTCCCTTATCTTATCTTATCTTATCTTATGTTACTGGGGTGCGTGCTTTGGAGCTATCGCGGACACTTCGACCCTATTGGATCCTTTGTGTCAACCCCAACCTGGCCCCTACGTTTCGGGAGGGATAGCCCTCTCTATTAGGGTGGTTATTCCTCTTATTTGTAGATGCCTATAATCCTCTGGTTTTGGATAGCCCATCCCGAGAAGATCCATACGATGTCTTCCTAAGGCGTGGCACTCGCACAGTATGTGTTTCATCGTTTCATCGCCCTCCCCGCAGTGTCTGCATTTTGCGTCGTTCATGATACCAATCTTGCTCAAGGTGTACTTTGTGCAGTAGTGGCCAGTGAACGCTCCTATTATTTTCCGGATTTTGTCCCTGCTGAGATTAATTATTTTATTGCTCAGCCTTCCTAATTCATTACTTATGAATTCTTTCGAATGTGTTAGGCCTGGTCTGGTCTTCCATTCTTTAAGCTGCCTATTCTTGGCCTGTTCTGAAATAGCCCTCTTTAGTGTGGCTTCAGGGAGTCCAACAAATGGTTCTGGACCTATGGGTATTTTTGCAGATCCTTGTCTGGCTAGATGGTCTGCTTTCTCATTCCCTTCTATCCCCTCGTGGCCGGGGACCCAGATGAGCCTCAGTTTGTTGGCTCTGCCAACCTTATTTAGGCTGCTTATGCAATTCAGCACTGATCCTGAATTTACCTTTGGAGAGCTTAGCGCTTTAATGGCTGCTTGGCTGTCACTGAGAATATAAATTTCCTTTTCATGGGTATTTCTATTTATAATCTCCTGAGCGCATTCTATTATAGCGTACACCTCCGTTTGGAACACGGAGGCGTATTTGCCTAGACTAACGCTTATATCGCAGTCTTCTGCATGTACCCCTGCTGCTGTGCCAGCTAGCGTCTTGGAGCCATCGGTGTACCAGATTTGTCTTTTTCCTTGATTGGTTCTGAGACCTTGTTTCCATTCCTGTCTGGTAGGAATTGTCGCCTTGTAATTTCTATGAAGTACTAGTTTGGGCTGTTGCTTGTCAGACCTCATTTCTAGTAGTTCCCGAACATCAGGTGTTATCCCCATTTTTGTGTAACTTGTCGGTATGCTGGTTATATATCCTGCATCCTTAAGTCTTTTAAGAGCTTTTATTGCCTCCATTTGTACAGTTGAATGTAGCGGTAGCATACTTAGCAGCCGTTCCATCGCTGCTGTCGGTGTTGTTGTAAATGCACCCGTTATAGACATGCAAGCTATCCTTTGGATTTTGCTGAGCTCTTTCTTGCATGTTACAGTCGTGGTTCTTGGCCACCACACTATACTTCCGTATTTGATTATCGGTAGTATCATCATGTTATATATCCAGTACAGAACCTTCGGTTTAAGTCCCCATGTTCTGCCGTACGCCCTGCGACATATGCCGAGGACTCTCATTGATTTCTGTGTGATGAAATCTTGATGTGACCTCCATGTGAGTTGTTTATCCAACATGACTCCGAGGTATTTCACCTCTTCGGCCCACTCTAGTTCTACGCCTTTTACCTGAAGTCTTTTTAAACTTTTTAGGTCCCTTTTGCGTGTGAAATATAGGGCTGATGTTTTGGATGGATTTATCGTTAGATGATTTTCCGTACTCCATCTGTGCGCTATATTCAGACCCTTTTGTAGTAGTTCCGAGACAGTGCCTGGGAATTTACCGTTTACCATTATCACTAAGTCATCAGCGTATCCTATCGTGTAGAATGGTCCTTTATTTAGTCTCGTTATTAGTGAGTTGACTACCAAGCTCCATAGTAGGGGTGAGAGTACGCCCCCTTGGGGACATCCTCTAGTGGTCTTGGCATATATATTCTCACCTGCTAACGTAGAGCAAATTATTCTGCTCTTTAGCATCTGCTCTATCCATTTACAGGTGGTGTTATCCACCCCGTGTTTTATCGCTGCTGTCTGGATTGCTTCGAAGGTAGTTTTGTCAAAGGCGCCTTCAATATCTATGAAGGCTGCTACGCTTATTTCTTTGCATTCCAGTGCCTTACGAGCGCGTTCCACTACTAGGTGCAGCGCTGTTTCCGTTGATTTGCCCTGCTGGTAGGCGCATTGCAGCCTGTGTAATGGGAAACGTTTTAGAGGTCCTTCCCTCACATGCTTGTCTATCAGCTTTTCCACCGTTTTTAGGCAGAAAGATGTTAGGCTGATAGGCCTGTATGATCTTACATCTTCATAGTTTGCTTTGCCAGGTTTGGGTAAATAAACTACGTTTACTTTCCTCCATATCGTCGGTATATGGTTAAAAGCTAAGCATGCTCTGTATAATCTCACAAGATGAGGGATTAGTATGTTCATGCCTTGTTGTAATAGTACAGGATAGATACCATCAGGGCCTGGAGATTTGTTTGAAATCTCCTATGGCCCATTGCAATTTGTTCCCATCAACTATTTTCCGTGCAGTGTTCCATTCTGCCCTATTCGTTTTCGTACCTTCAGTACCATTGATTTTTATTTGATTTTTTGGCACTTCTGCAATTCCAGGAAAGTGTTCACTCATCATTACATGTAGTGTGTCTTTTCCTGATTCCGTGAGCTTCCCATTTCCGTCTTTTACACTGGTGAGTGGGTTCTCCTTAGCTATTGCCAGGGCTTTAGCCAGTCTCATGCCTTCTGGAAGGGAATTTATTTGGTTACAGTGTGCTCTCCATGACTTCCTCTTATATTTCCGTACGGCCTTGTGATATTCAGTAAGCATTTTGGAGTATTCTCTGAAATCGCCTTGTGCCTTGGCTTTGTTGAAGATTGCCCTGGTCTTGCGACGTAGCATCTCTAATTCTTTGTTCCACCATGGCACCTTTTTAGGTTTTATTTCCTTTTCTGGACAGTTTGTTGTCCATGCTTTTATGACTGATTCTGTTATCTTGTCCGCTTCAAATTCAATGTCGATTATCGAGTTGAGTTTGCATTTTGGATCTCCTAAGTAGACCTTCAGATCCTTTTTATATTGGATCCAGTCTGTGTGTTTGGGGTTTCTTCGCATTTCAACCCCAAACACCTTTGAAGTTTTATACTCAAAACATATGTACCTATGGTCAGATAATGAGATTTCATTAGATACTTGCCAGTTCATGATATCTCTGCTGGCCATGTTTGTGGCTAGAGTGATGTCAATAACCTCAGTCCTTATCTGATTGATGAAAGTCGGACTGTTGCCTTTATTTATTATTTGTAAAGGAGAACTTACCAGATATTCCAGTACTTTTTCCCCTCGTTCGTTGATGTCTGAGCTGCCCCAGATCACATGGTGCGCGTTCGCGTCGCATCCGATGATTACTTCCGTGTTATTTCGGATGCCGTGATCCACTAATCCTTCTAGTATACTAGGGATGGGATTTTTTTGTTCGTATGGAAGATAGGCCGATACAAAGATTGTATCTCTGTTACCAGCCTCTCCTCCACCGTTGATCCTGACTGCCGTCAAATCCCTGAAACAGAAATTATGTAAAACCCATGCGTCTATACCATTTTTGATATATATGCATGTTCTTGCATCATTTGTGATCCTGTGATACCATAAAGTACCACCGGTTCCACCTAAGCCCTTTATTTCTCCTTTATAAATATAAGGCTCCTGAATTAGGGCAATGTCGTATTTGTTATCTTTCAGCGCTCTAGCCAGAAGGGCTGTCGCCGCCTTATTGTGTTGCAGATTAATCTGTACTAACCTTAGGCCATCCATTTTCGCTGTCGTTATTGGACAGTCACTTTCTCAGTGACTGTCGTCGGAGCCCGGAGACTGTGCAAGGAGCCGGTCCTCATCTAGGTCGAGATCGTCCATCTCCCTGCACAGTTCTTTGGCGCCTGTTGACGACGCCAATGCAGTAGCGACCGTGGGCCGCTCTTGACTCTTGTTGGTCCCTGATGCCGTCGTTTTTATGCCATCGCGGATGGCCTCTGCTGGCTGCATTTCAGCATCCGCAGATGACGACTCCATCTTCTTGACTTCATCAGCCTTCGCCTCCTGTTCTCCTTTCGAGGTCGACTCCTCCAGCAACTTAAAGTGGCTGTAGTCGATCCCCGTTGGGAGGGTGTAGTTGGAGGCCTTTATGACCTCCGCAGAGACCCTATCTACAAGGATGATACGGCGAACGTGGGTGCTCTCGACCAGAGTGTCGATCACCCGCCATTCTGCCGTTTTTAAACCCGGGTTGAGCCTCTGCAGAAGCTGGAGTACCAACTGAATGTTGGTTCCAGCCGTGTGTCGCGACTTCCATGCCATTTTAACTGGCTTTGGAAGGTCGTTTGCTGACACAACCTTAATTTTGTGGGTGCTGACTGATGAACCAGTTAGTCCCTTCAGCCAGCCCACCGATGCCTCGTTCGCACATATTACGTGCAGTGCGCCCGCCGTCATGTTACCCATGTTTATCAGTGGGAGTGGGTCTGGTGCCGCCAACATCCCACTGAACAACAGATCCTGTAACGCCGCGTTGTCCTCTGCTTCAAATCGCGCCTCCGGGTATGTTGCCGGGATGATCGCCATCCTGAAGCCTGCAGCAGCGTCCCTGTAGGAACCCTGGATCCTCACCTTTTTGGCGTCCCTCCCGAGTTCCGCTTTTTCGTCACTCACCTCTCTAATACGCTTTGCTGGCGTATCGGTGATAGTTCCGCCTACCACAGCATGCTGTTTGCGGAGACGCCTAGCCCGGCGTTTCGCTGCTGCACGGCTGCCTTGTTGAATATGGAGTTGGGCCCCGACTTCCCCGGCGCCGTTCGGGCCCAATTGGGCCCGTTCGACTAGCCCGGTCGGCTGGTTCCCTTCCCCTCGAACCTTACTGCCTCCCGGGTTGGCACCGGTTCTTCCCTGGAGGGCCGATCCCGAGGATCTCTTGCGAGATACTTCGGTCCAGCCACTCTGGGAGTCTCCTTCGCTGACCACGGTGGCGGCCTTGTTGCTGTTTCCAGCCTTTGGTGCTGTTGCACCTTGAGTGGTTTTTTTTGATAAATCCATACCGTACCTTAATAAAATTCGTCGATCCGACTCCTCACCCTCCACGGAGCCCTCAGTTGGGGATGCTCTAAAGCACCAAGGCTATCGGACCGATATAGCACTCCGAGATGAGTTGTCCACGAGACTGACCTGCACGAAAATTCTCCCCCGGTCACCACGGCCATGAGTAAGACCGCGCGCCGCCGCCTGCAGACCCCATCACCCCAGAGAGCTCGCCAGTGGCCGTCTGACCGGACACCACAGCCGATTGATTACGAGTGGCTACCTCATAACCTCCCGTGTAAGAGGAAGTCCAGACCAAAGAGGTGTGTTGCTTCCCAGCAGCCGCAGCTACTGTTCCGCTCAACCACCAGGATTCCTTCATCCCTCCGTACGGGTCCCCGCGCACGGCACAAACACGCGGGAGGTCAATTCTATCCACCATCGGTATTTTACGATGATGAACTCGCAGCAGCGTGACCTCGTCGTTGCTGCAATAGTCGCTTAGTGTTTTTAGTTACGTTCATTTCTGAGGGAATTGAACCAAGAACAGGGCCAGCAACCGCGTGAAGGATAAACACTAAACTTGCCTTAGGGGATCTGCACGACTGTTGCGCTCCTTCCTAAGACCACGCTCCCCCTGCAACCCTGAGGGGGTTGCAGGGGTAGGTCTGCACCTATGCTACCAGGCTGTAAGCAAAAGCTAAGGCACTGTCATAAAGTAATTGCAAAAGCATAAGCCCAAACCCGGCCCTAAAACCCCTACAGAATACCGCGGCCATAATAACCTCGTGTTGTGTTCAGCGTCACACACGTCTATCGCCACTGTAACCATTTTCCGCCAGGCGGGCTGTCTGTCCCAAGTGATATAAGAAAACTGTATAGCTCCCCGCTAAAACACGGCACACGACCCACCTGATGGAATGTGGTTACCGACCCTGTAAACACAGAGAGTATTTGTGCAGTCCGCGAAGAAGACTAAGCAGGAATAGCCTTTATTCTTCCCACTGACAGCACAAAACCTCCCCAGTGAGCTGTTGCTACCCTATTCACCGCCGAATTTGTGGAAAACGGGAAAACTAACTCATTGTATCCAAAATAAATAACATTGGTTGTAATAAGTTTGGCAAGCGAGTGCCAGCTGTATAGAGCGAGCCATCATCTCGCGGAAATCATCGGAACTTAATTTCCGGACGTTTATCCGGCAACTATTATGTCCGGATACGACCACATCACAATCATATCCGACCCGTGTATTCATGTAATGTTGGACACTCGAAATTGTAGATTTTTCTTACTATATTATATTTTGTAATATCGCTGGTGTTTTCTCGAAGATGTATATATTGTACAGTCTAGGTTGTACGTTTTATTACGTGGAATCTTAAATCATATGTGATAAATAGTGAGTGTGTGAGTAATCTTACTTTTAGAAATATTTTATAACCAGCCAAGTAAAAGTAGTAAAAGGTTTCATAAATAATTTGTTTTATTTGTTTTAAGTACTTGATGTTATAGCGGGCAGTTTGTCTGCCTACCCCGCAGGGAAATAGACGTGAACATATGTATGTATATTATAACAGTAGCAGAAATATATTATGTATGAAAACTTTTAAAATATAGCTATTACGGGGTCTTAGTAATAGAGTTTTGTTTTTACCCTTTGGGCAAGGAACTAAAACTGAATAATAACTAATTTCCATTTGTTACTCTTTCATACGAAAATGGCTTACTGGATCTGGATGAAATTGCCTGGTTAACCTGGATTAAGTAGTAAATAAGCTATATTTTATTTCTGCAAACCTTTCTATGATTATATAACTGTTCGGGTATCTTAGTGCCGTTAAAAACTGACATAGTGAGAGTGGTGTGTCGCTAGCCTTACCATTCATTATAAAAATAATGGAGGGTAGGCGCACACAAAATGTTCTCCGCATACCTCACGACGCTCGGAAACCAGTCTAGCCGTGACCACGAGCGCTACAACGCATCCGAAACGGCGGCAAAAATAGTAAGTTCTATAATTCCCGAACAGTTATATAATTATGAGTTCACACCGCGATGGTTTAAAAATAACCTTTCTATAGCTGCCGGGAATACGATTATTCACAAAAAACTCATCCAGCATAATATCTATATCTCTCACAGCACTCGTCGAAAAACTAGTGGCTCTCAGCAAGCTTACATAAGCGAGTCACTGGAGTGCGTGAAGGGATCTCTACGTGACGAGAATGCGAGACCGGGAATTTCGCGAGATCGCGGTATCTGTTGCCGCAGAGAAACACAACGTTTATAATACAAGGCTTATGAGCGAAGATATTTCACTTTTTACTGTTCTGTTGTGAGATATTGTTGTGTTTTGTTTATGTGTTCCGTTTATAACCATTTTTTGAGACGGTAGTGTTTTTTGTTTTATAACTGTTCTGATAAACCAAAGAGGGTACGTGATTGCGCTTTGAGAAAAGAGATGAATATTTTTACGCTTCAGAAAAATAAGGATGTTGTTTTTAATTGATGAACTTAATACGGCTTTAATTTTTTTTCTTTTTTAAAAAGAATATTAGTAAACGAAATTATAATATTCCGTCTAAGCCCTCCAATTAAGCTAAATTGCTTGTGCTAGGAGTTGGTTCACGTCGGTACTGTAATAGCCAGGATTCGAACCCGTTACCTTTCGATTGTAAGCCCGACTCGTTAACCACTAAGCTAACGACGCTTCAATACGACGAAGTAGATAAAACATAAAATAGGTAAAAGGATGCATGAGGACGCAACTAGGATCTTTACGGTTCAACCCCATCTCGCCTGCAAGACAGTACAAGACAGTACAGCCTGCAAGGCAACGTCATGTTGAGGCATTTATTTTCCACGTATCTTGCCGGGCGTCGCAAGACGTGGCTATACTACCGAAGGCGACTTTCCTGCAGCTTGTCATCTATGATACGGACATGGAGGCTGCCGCGGTTCTGAACACGGTCGTTTCGTGTAACGCCACATATCCTCCGCAACATATTCATCTCCGTGACATGCAGCAACTGCCGGTGTCACTCTAGCAACGGCCACGCCTCACTGCCGTACGTAAGAACCGGTCTAATGAGCTCCACAAGATTTAGTTTATTAGACATTATCACTAACTCCACAAGATTTAGTGATGGTATCGAATACGGTTCATGCCTTAACAACAAGCTTAATATTGTATTTACAAATCTACGCATAAATAAATTATGAAATTATTTTACATAGAACAACACTATAAACAAGGTTATTTTACTTACTAAATTGTCTTTTTCTTGGTTGTTTTTATAATATAAAGAGCTAATGTATACCAATCCCTCAGGGATTATCATAAAAAGTTAATGATATGCCCCTAAAACTACATTATAATTTTGTTTTTGTTACTGAGTACAGTGGCCTTGAGGCAACGTACTTAGTAAGAACTCCCTTGGGAGTGAATAGGTTTAGTGACCTTCGAGCAAAAGCCAGAAAAGTTCAGATTATCTAAATTTAAACGCCTTGTTTATGGCGGTAATCGTATGATGGTAGAACTCTGTTATTCCCAGCAATACATGAATTGTTTAGCTTGCAAAAATCTGTAAGAAAATCTTTGTCCTGGTTCGGACATATAATATACACATCAACATGGTCTGATATGGATATTTCAATTATTATTTTATTATTATTATTATTATTTATTTATTCATTAACAATTTTTACATCGTGTTTGAACATCGTTTGTACACATACATTGCATATATAAATAAAAAACACAAGAAAATCAACAATCAAAAGAAGTGGAAAATATCATGACACGTAAAAAATAACAGTGTAATTACATTATACCTCTGCTGTCAGTATAAAATCTATTTATTTAATATCTCATCGACTGAATAATAACACCCTTTTAACAGAAAAGCCTTCAATTTGTCGTGGAACTCTCTTTTGTAAATAATGGTTTTTAAGTCTAGAGGCAGTTTGTTGAAAATTCTGATGGAGTTGTAGAGCGTACTATGCTTTACGACGTCCAGGCTAGGCACAATGTTTCTCTGAAAATCTTTCCTGCGAGTGCTTTCTCTAACCCTTCTCTCATCATCAGATTCATAATTGTGTATATGCTTAGCAAAATTGTTTAGCAGTACCAAAATGTATAGGCTAGGAACCGTCAATATGCCTAAATCTTGGAAGTGAGTCTTACACGACTCTTCCTGTCTTATCCGTACTATAGTTCTTATGGCTCTTTTTTGTTGGATAAAAGCTCTTTGAATGTTGTATCCATAGCTGCCCCCCCCAAAAAAGAATACTGTATCTCACTCCACCAATGTATAATATACCATCTTTAAATTAAACCTTAATAACTAAAATTTTATTAACTTTTGGTAAGAAACCTACACATTAAAATAAACCTTGTTTAATAGCCTATCTAATTTGATACTAAACTTTCAGATAAAGTTAAATTTAAAAAAAAACTTAGAAGAAAAGGAAATCCATCTTAACTTTATTTTTGTAACATCAAAACCTAAACAAAACAACAATATTTTTCATAAAAATTGTTTAAAACTTAAAATTTCTCCTATGTTAATCGATTTGAGTAGAAAAAGGGTACCATATTAAAATGCTTTCAAATTTCATTCAATTAGACCAAGTTGTTTAAAACTTTAGAGTCCCAACTAACGGTAACTACCGTTACAGAGATATGTATCGTAACAGGAATAGAACAACCCGTTAATTAAAATCGATAATAAGCTCTTTACATAATTTGAGCCCTAATTCCATGATATTAATTATATATAATGTGGACATTAATTAAGTTGTAAACTGGTGCTATCGTGTAATGGCGTCGATGGAGCCTGTGGAGATAACGGTCGATAATTGGGTGTGTTCTAATAATTTATGAGTTCGCTAATTAAAATGAAAATCATTTACAGGGTTGAAATGTAAATAAAAATTGTTAAGTTGGTTTCTATACGCTTTTAAACCGGATATCTGCATCGATTGTGCTAAAATCTTGACATGATATTCAACCTGGATCCAAGTTGGTGGATCCAACCATATAGTTTTTACCCAACTTTACTAGAAAGAAGGTTATGTTTTTCTAGATTATGTAGGTATGTATGTATGCATGTATGTATGTATGAATAATTGTTTGGCATGCTCAGCAGCACTCGATGGATTTTAGCTTAAGAGATGAAGCTTTATAGCAGGCGGTACCCAATTGCAAATCTCAAACCCGATGAAAATAAATAGGTACCGCCTGCTATACAGCTTGTTTTGATCTTTTCAGCATCAGACGGGTTTTGTTATTTTTAATAATTTATTTTATTTATACTCGAAATTGTAGGTGGACCAAGGTCGGCCAGGACCTCTCCTTTGAGATTGAGACCCGAGGCGGCGTGTGGTTTTATCCAGTCTAGTCCAACATAACTTCTTCCTATGGCTGACGGGGATGGTATTTTGTCGTACACACGAAAAAAGGTCTTTTCAAACAGATAGTTCATTACATTGCCTTAAAATTGAAAAAAGGAAAAAAATACAAAACAGAATTTTATGTAGTTTCAAATAAGGTAACGATTTAACAAAATATTATTTTATACACCTATTTGTGCCAACGTTCCTGGCTAGTACAATTTGATACTTTGTGAGTTTTTTTTACTAAACCAGTTTTGCTTGTTTCAAGTTTAATGCCTTTAAAATAAAGTTCATTAATGATAATAATTTGAGTTTCGGTGTTGTTTCTCTTTGAACAAGTTTGTTATAAATTACTTTTACCACGTTATAATATTTTTATATCGTAATTACATTGACAAAAGAAAGAGCATTATGATTTTAGGATAAAATAGCGGTCCGGTCCCGGCTTAGCCCTGAAATAAATTCCTAAAAGAACCCAATACTAACTTTAGTTACCCATTGTACCTCTATAGTAGTGAAATGTTCACAGATCGTTTCTTAGATAATGCATACACCATAAATGCAACACTAAAAAAGGCTTCGTCTGCCTGCATATTTATTTATTATTTATTATTTAGCCGGATCTGTTCAGCCGTTATAGTGTAAATTCAAAAGTCAAAAATAATTTATTCTGCATAGACTATTAAAACGGCACTTACAAAACGACAAATGTCAAAAAGCTAGACTAGTTAGTTAAGCAAATTGACTACCGGTTCGAAACGTGGCCCCGACCTGAGAAGACTCCGGTAAGAAACTCAGTGGGAAGTCTTTTTGGTCCCTTTATAAATAGTATGCTTGAGTTGCATAGTTGAGCGAACAGCTCATTTCCAAACTTGTTTGTCATCTAAATATTTTTGGATTTTATAATAGCCTTTTTTGCACAGTTTAGTCTTAATTACATTTTTAAGTTTAGCCACAGGTAGATCCCTAATTTCATTAGGAAGCCTGTTAAAAAACCGTATACAGTTACCCCGAAAAAGATTACTAATTTTATGGAGCCTATTATCACAAAATTCAAGATTGTTTCTATGTCTGGTATTTATACTATGCCTGTAGCAAACTCTTGAAAATTTTGATATATTTTTCCTCACATATATTAGGTTCTCGAAAATGTATTGTGACACTACGCTTAGAATATTTATTTCTTTAAACTTTTGTTTTTAAACGTCTGTTAAAGTCCTTTTTACAGCGTAAGAAGCCGAACTTAATCTATTAGCATTTTTTTCTATACGTGAACCCCACTATAGTTTGGCATCAATACTTAAACCTAAGAACACTGTAGATTGTCCATTGAGTTGTACATTGGTTTCCACCTGTGTAACATTGGGAAAGGTAAATTTAATACATTTAGTCCAAGTATCTAACCCTATGAAACGCCCGTCGAAACCACAGAACGTGTACCGTTAACATCGACTCTCTGAATTCTATTGTTCAAATATGAATTCAGAAGCTCGGGAGCCTTGTTCCTTATACCATAATATTCTAAATGAATAGCAAACATCTTCACAAATATCCATGTTTATAATAAATTATAATTGGGTAGTGTACAGAACCATCTGCCTTCAGGGATTTACAAGCGACAATATACATAAATACTAAATAGGCATCAAATGTTGTGCTTAGTTTGACCGTAGAGGTCTACTTTAAAAAGCTAGCCGGACCAATTTTTTGAAACAGAATAAAATCGCGCGTTGATTTGGGATTGTTTGAGTTTGTTATAATAAAATATTTGCAGACATAATTATGTTTACAATAACTTCGTAATAAATATACCTACCGTCAAACAAAGTCAAATGTAAATTTGTAATCAGCAAAGTTTTCCCATTTAATAGAATAGAATACATTTTTGTTATTATTTTTCTGTAAAACAGGCTGTTTATGACAAGCGAATAATTTTATTGTATGTATGTTTATGTTTTATGTTTTTATGAACTTTCCTTATTTGTTTTTTTTCTATATATGTAAATTTTATGAATCAATAGGAGGTTGACTAAATATATTAAAGGGACAAATAGAAAAGTCGGTTAAGCTAGACCTAGAAATATTTATATCCCTACTGCTTTTTTCAACCGACTACATTATGGGGTTTTTCAAGAAATGCATGAGGAGGTTATTTTAGAGTCGACCGCACGAGTATGATGCTCCTGGATTGCACACTTCCATAGGCCACGTTACCCACTTTCCTTTAGGTAGGCCGTGTGCTTGTCTGACACCTAAATGGTATAAACGAAACATTTTCATGTAATGCCTGGTCAAAGTATGATAGGACAAGCACTATTTAGCTAGATGGTCTAACTAGAGTGAACTAAATTGTAGGTTTAATAACCTTGTAATTATGTATTGACTACGACAAGTAAACCAACGTTATATTTTTTTTTTATAATTACCTATTTTTTACAAAATTCCCAAAAAAATATCTGCGTCTCAGGAAAATTGCTTAATCGCAGTAAATAACTTATCCTTTGTTATGTGTGACTAAAAATGTGTGTGTGAATATAAGTACACATACTCCTTCAGAGACATAAGGAATCGCGTAAATATAGATAGAAAAAGTTACTGAATGAGTTTTTTTCCACCCACTACTAAGTGGGTCACATGTAACATAACCAAAAACTATATTCATTTCTTCCGAACGAACAAAAACTTTCCTGGAGTAGCTTTTCATTAAAACAAATACAAGAAAACAAACACAGACATATGCGAATCGTAACAACTCAATTCATTCAACTGTTCTAATCAATACTAACCGCTGTTCGAAGCCATTTCTATTTTATTACGTCCCCTTTATTTCTGCCAAACAAACTAACTTCAGTATCAACATCCCCAAACTTCTAATAAGGTCCCGTACTTTTTTATCGACGAATATCTCCGAAGAATGCCGAAGAAGCCCGAAGATATAGATACAATCTTCACTAAGATGTCGAACTACCCTAAAAAGTTGGACGACAAAGAATAGAGTAGCTTTTGTTTCGTCAACAATCTAATTAGTGCTGGGCGAGCTCCCGGGCTAGTTAGTGACGTTTGCGTTCGGCTCCGCGACTTTCCCGGAGTTCTGATTCTGTAAGCGCATTTGTTTTTCTAACGAGCTGTTTCTTCTGTGGTTTGAATAAAAATTCGTTTTATATGTACTTGCACCCGCCTTAGGTTTACTTGGGTACTTGAATTTGAATTGATACTTAAACTTTGAATTTTCAATTATTTTATACATTTAAAAAAAATCATAGAGTATGTTTAAATATCAGTAAAACCATCAACATTTTCTTGATGGAGCGCATAGAAGCTAGCTTAGTATTTTGTTACATTCACTATTTGAATTTGAATTTGAATTTGAATTTGAATTTATTTATTTCAGTATTCATTGTACAATAATAATATCTACACAGTTTCTTAGTCTATGGTGCGTAATAATATGTAGTAAGTGCATAAGAATCTTAGGTATGTATACTGGTTATACACTTATTTACATTATTATGTGTCTCTAGGTCTTATAAATAAGTATTTAAGTATATTACATAGTGTGCGCCTGAACTAGGTAATCCTGTGTTTCAGGCGTCCAAGGCAATTTATTAATAATTCTAAAATGCTCAACATGATATTACTGTTAAATACAACAAACAATACTATGCCAAATTGGGTCACTACTGCTAACTAAAATAACTACTATAATAATAATATATATTATCTTATATCTAGCACTATTCACTTTAGAACAGACATTAACTCCTCTGTATCATCGTAGGACATGCTTTGGAGGGTATTCTTTACGACTCGCTTACAACGAGCCCTACTCAGAGGATAAATGCTTGTTATAGCGTTTATCAGTATCAGCATTCCAGTTTTCGACATCGAAAGCAGGTGTTAAAGTATGTATCTAATTACAAAGTAAAAAAAGAAACAATTTTATTCTGTAGAGACAATTAAAAAGGTACTATTAAAAATAGGATTGTTTAGTAAATGGACCACCAGTTCGAAAAGCGTTGAGAAATTCCGGCAAGAAACTCAGCGTTTTTTTTTATCTATTTACAAATATGTTTACTTAGTCTACAACAACAGTAACGACATACAACGTTTTGTTTTTGAGTAAGTAGCATAGTTGAGCAAACAACTAAATTCCAAGCTTGTTTGTCGTAGTGTTGAATTTTATAAAAGCCCTTTGATAAAGTTTACTTTTAATTAATTAGATTATATAGCTTCCTTATAAGTCCAATTTACTTCAATAATTTTAAATTAAGCGGAACCAATCCCGGGAAAGGTCCCGGCATTTTGCCAAACCATGCACAGCACTACATGATGGTAATTAAAAAAATGTCTGGATGCCTTACCCGGATCAAAAGGAGGAAATAAAAGCCTCGAAGTTAAATGATTTGATCTCTATCTGCTGGTGAATCGGTGTAATGGTTTGGTTATTTTGGCATTTTATGCTAATTGGACTCTTTTTTGACTAGATTGAACTTTTTCATCAATATTAGTTGACTAGTAAAGTATAACTTACTTATTATTTGGTATTGCTGCCTAAGGGGGCAATGGTGCCAGCCTTTTGAGTATGTAACTATTTTAGCAGCTTTATAACTAATATGAAAAAAATAACCCCTGTAATTGTTTTTTTTTTTACATTTTCTTAGAAGTACTTACTGATGGATCAGATCCATACTAATATTGTAAATAGGTAAGTGTGTGTGTGTGTGTATGTTTTCCCTTCTTTTACGACTAAACCACTGAACCGATTTTAATGGGTATAGGGGGTAGATAGGTACCTTAAAAAAGGACATAGGCTATATTCGGTCGCGATAGCCGACATCCACGCGGCCGGAGCTGCGGGCAAAAGCAAGTTTAAATATAAATGCCAAAGAGAGATGAAATTATTAGCTATCCATGAATTCGCCGTGCAGCTGCCGGGCCCATCATATGCCAGAGAGAGGAACCCGAGCTCACCCCGAAACTTGTGCCTCGGGCGGTACGTTTAAGGGGCCCCTTTGTAAAGTACAGCACTAATATCGAATAAAGAGAAAAAATTGAATCGGTCTAGGCGGAGTACAATTTGAAAAATAATTCATTGGTTCCGATAGTTCGTAAGAATGTTGGTAGATGCTCCACTGTCGCCTCAAAGACGGATATAGACGGAGAAATTTGAATTGGTAAGGGCGAGGTCTGGTAGCTTAGTGGTCAAAGCATTGCCCTTGTAACGCAAAGATCGCCGGTTCAAACCCCGCCTAGACCGATTAATTTTTTTTTTCTTTATTCGATTTAAGTATTTAGCATTCAAATGCTTAAAGATTTAATTTATACAGTACTTATGTTACTTTCCAAATTTGTCAGTTCAATTTAATGAGTGTGGCAAGTGAAACTTCATACAACACAAAATAAAAATATTGTGTCTCTTAAAAAGGGATTGTTTCTTTTTAATAAAATTTACTATATTAAAAGTGGGTACTGTCCCTCCGAGTGGTGTTAAAATCTCCTCTATATAACAAGTAGTATTCTAGAAGCCATATTACAATATTAATGTTTAGTTAAGTCACAGATAACATAATACTAAAGTCAATATAAGTAATATTCAGATTTGACTAAACAATATATTTTATAGCAACTAAACATTTTACCTTACTCATCTCTAAGTACCTACTCAAATACTATCCTACAAATATAATAAGATATTTCTCTACATTCACGAATTCTCATTAATAATTATGAATATCCCAACAAATTATTAATCTTAGAAGATTAATTTCTTGGATACTACAAATATTTCGCAGACATTGTTTAGCTAAGGCATATTGTTATCGTATTTTAGTATGGATTCTAGTAGTAATGACGACTTTATTAAAAACTGTCAGGGCTCTTTCACATTTCGACTTTTTAGTCAGGAGCGTTGCAAACGGGACCTCTTTACATAACAGAGGCTGCGATAGCGATTCAAAGTCGTCCGTTTCTCGTTTAGTGGCTAGAGAAATGTCGCAATTTCCTTAATATACGAGTACTATACATATATCATTTTGCGTTTTGTCTCGATTACATCCAAGGCCTCCATTTCAGAGGCCAGGGTCCACCTTCTTAACTTTGTACGATTTTGTCTGTTGTTTGGGAGACCAAAGCACACGTATGTTATCTTCTAAGATACTCGCAACACTGTTAACTTTTACTGGTAACCGATACCCTACAGCGTAATGTCGCGTTAGTCGCGCGACCAAATCACCTACAATGGTTGTACCGACGCAAAACTATTGAATTGAATTTCAATTTTGTTATCTATCGTATTTTTTTGGTGTTGAGGAAATAAATGCAATCCACTTACATTACATCCCGGTAATGAACAAAGCGGCATGTAAAGAATATTCATAAAAATTCGTCAGTTAAACGATGAAATCTACGTACTTTGGCTATTACGATGCGCCCTCTGTAGGGATAAAAGCGCAGTTAGCATCCCCATTATTGTGTAAGCGCCCTTACAGTGCCAATCTTGTCGTACAACAGAATGCTATTTGCAAGTGTTTACTCGTCAGAGTAACTGTTATATTCGCGACAATGAAAAGCAAACAATCATTGGAAGCTATCAATATCAACTGTTATCTCTTAGACAATTAACTAGCATAACTGTTCCTGTACAGAGATATAATTATGACGTATGTTTCAATTTGAACATGTATATATGTAATAGATATATTAATTTACAAATATTATAACCAAGAAGCGGTAGCTTAGTTGTTAGGGAGCATATATCCTAAAATCGAGAAGTTTAATATTTGAGACCCAGCATTTACACTACCAATTGAAGTGAATCTTCTCCTAATATAAACTATTTAGCTTAACTGTGGAGGCTAGTTACTTAAAAATAAAGTGTCGACCTTTCTGAAATTAAATGAAAGTGTTGCCGCCATTCTTCACCCGCGCGGGGCGCGGGGCGCGCGGCGGTCAAATGCCTATGTCATTCATCGGCCATTCGAACAACGCACTCGGCGACGGACGTTTACTTTTGTATCTTATAATATTAAACCAGCAGTTTTACCAGTCCTACGTCGTATTATTCACAAATCCAAGCTATCGAAGCGGAAACAATGTGGTCCTTCGAGCCGGATTTGTGAATAATACGACGTAGGGCTGGTATTACTGGTATATATACTGGTACTGGTATTACTTTTGCAACAAAAATGGCTGACAGATTGGGATGAAACGGACCATAAGGTAACGTGGTTATTAAATATCTGGCCATGTCACCTCGGTCCGCTAAAACATGAGCGATGTTCACAGAAAGGTATTTAGTTGATGGCAAACACCTCCCTTTATTAGTTGGAACCGGTATATATGACGAAATTTGTGTCAATATACATATGCCTACCACGAGATAGGAATACAGTCGTAAATATATGTAGATATACATAATGTTCGTACAAAATTGTAATCGCTTTAATTTAGTTCGACGTCCCAAGTGTCTAATAAAATAAATTAAATTTGTTACCAGTTTAAATAGCGTGGCTGTCCTGCTGGCAACACAGCGATACACTGTCCTGTAAGTAGGACAATCAATAAATGAATCAGATATGTTTACTATTTGCAATAGAAAGTGGGAGTTCAGATGGCGGGTATACATAAACGAATTCAATTTTACGTACTAGTATAAAAAATATACCTGAACCGATAAAAATGTACTTTTGATTGAGAAATCAGAACCTATTTAATAAACTTCGACTCTAGCACTTACAGGTATTCTTTCAAGATCTTCAGGATGGAAGCCAACCTTACCTGCAGATTTATGAACAAGTTTTTGGAGTAGGGAGATCAGATGTCAGTCGCCACCAGAGATACCCACATACTTTTCAAAAACACAACACATAATTTACAATTTCTGTTTACCCAAAGATTGCTTGCCAAGGGAGGCGTGATGAAATTAAATAGGATAATAACAATATTACCTATTCATTTTCTCTCTCATTAAGGTTAACACATTTAATATTATTTAAGCAAGCGTTATTTTATTATATTTGTTGTAAATATACCAGGCTCCAAAGTACAACGATGTTTTTAAGCATCATTATAACAGAAACCAGTCAATTGACAGACAGACAGACGGACAATGGAGTCATAGTGATAGGGTCATGTATCCTTTGGGTGTGCAACCTTAAAAATGTACATCACCATATCTGCAACCTAACTAGGATTTCGAACACAACATTTCACTTCCTTATCATTAATCAGAGCGTCATCTATCATTACTCTAGCGAGTGAGCGCGGTGACGAGAAGGAGCGGCGACAACTTCAACGAGAAATGTGCTTCAGAGTTGGGCGATAGATTTCGGGGGACCATTCAGTTTAACTTGCAAGGATATTTCGGTTTAACAAAATGAGAGATTAACGCAACGCTATTATTATGAAGCATATTACTTAGTAAGAATAACATGTTATTGCTTTTTTTATATCTTAAATATATTCACTAATAGATAAATATTAACATGTTCTCCGAGGCACATTTAGACCAATGCATTAGGAATGGTCCTTAATAAATTGGTCAAAATGTGCCTCGGAGAGCACATTCGACCATCGGTGCCGGTTGCTATACGAACATTTAATTATAATAATCATTATAGGTAGTTAAAAACTCCGACAACTAATGAACTCCGGTATCGCCAGTGAGTTATACAGTTGAGATGGCCGTCACTTCACTGAAAATATTGAAGTTAAGTTACTTCGTTGTTATACTGGAAAGCTGGTTGATGATGTTAAGGCTCGGATGATGAAGACTTACTGGATATAATAATTTGAGTTATCGTACGCCAGTAGAATCTCTCTATAACCTGTTGAAAGACCTTGGCTTATCCAGAAGTGCAGTAATTTCTATACTAGAACGAGTATCTAAAATTGCATTAGCAGGTTCAAACCAGACTTGGCGGTACAGAAAGAAAAATACGAGTAGTCAATGTGAGTATTGATGGAAAGTCAACAAAGGAGATAGTATCACACTTTTACGTAAAGTTTTATATGAAAAAGAATAGCCGTATCTCCTTTGTTAACTGTACGTCATAAAGGGCTCCTTAAACCTACAACCCTAGACACAAATCTCAGGATCTTCTCAGGTTTGTCTCTAAGGATAACTAAGCTAAGAATAATTCAGTCTCTTTATTCCACCCTTTTTCACCAATCATGGTCTCCCTACGCCAAGTTTGATACCGTCTTTGTTGTGTAAATTATTCCACTTGGATAATTAGCCAAGTTTGGCAAGTTTTTCGTGGAATTTTCCGCTAAGCCAGCGCCAAGCTTGGCTAGATACTTCGCAAGCAGGTACGCGCGCTACATAGTAGTTTTAATTAACTGTATAAATTTCTTGGGCTCACTTCCATTGTACACGGTGTGTGGCTTGAGAAGTTTTATTATACTTTGAATTAATTATTATTTGTTTGAAAGTAGTTCATAAGTTTAAAGTATTTGAGTACGTTTTGCGTGACTTCTAAATTATCTTTGTTGTTAACTACAGAGACTGATTTGAGGTTTGTATAATGGACATATTTTCATTGGGGTAGATGCCATAAATTTGTTATTTAAAAGAGAGTGTTTAATCAAAAATATTTCCTTGGTATTTTTGTATTTATCTTTCTGACTATATAATTTTGCCAAAATCTGAGAATGCAGTTTAGAATATCTTAAAAAATTGTGAATTATCTACTAAAAACGTTTTGCTGTAACTATGACGGTTCACGTTTACTTTACTGTTCGTCTAAAAACAAACACTATCTATAAACATATTAGCACTAACCTATGATTTATCAGTCATCTATAACATCCACACAGCTCATAAATTTTCGAGGTACTGACAATATGAGTATAACCTTTTCAACACTAGATTGTTGTTCCCGAGCATGATTTTAATAATGGCCTCAGACGTTGAGCGATCGCTCGCAAAAGTTAACGAGTGTACAGAAATTTGCGCTCGGGGTGAAAAGGCCATGATCTATTGCGAGAATATATTGAAGAAAGCTTTTCTTATGTGGAGAATTTATAAAGGTACATTCATACATACACATACACATTTTGCATTGCATCGAAATATGCCAGAATGCGCTGCCTTTGAATATTAGTCAGGTAAAATCCCGAAAACATATTTAGGCAGATGCTTAAAAATCATTATCTATCACTAAGCTGAAAAGATAAATCTCTCTTGACTATATTCCATATATATTAGGTGCTTTAGTACATACTTACTAAAGCACCTAACTCAACCCTACTCATACAACTTACATGAGTTTCGTATTATTTCTCTGTGTATATTTCTAATTGTATCGAGAATCGTTATGTCTATAAATAAGTGTATATACTTTATAATTTTTTGCATGTATATTTTTTTCTTTAAGTGTGATTGACTTTAGACTGTGACAGCTACACCACAAATTGTAACGTGCGTGTTACTGAATATTTCTCCATCCCACGGTTGCCTGGAAGAGATCGCATTTAGCGATAAGGCCGCCCATTGTGCATTTAACTATAATTACTGTAATTCATACTACTGTCTCTTGTAATCTAATGTTGGTGTACAATAAAGAATTACCTATCTATGCCGTTTCCTTAAGATTATCCTGGCATATACCTTCCGATTCTTTTACTTTTAAAGTTAAAGACGTGAGTAGGTAAAGAGGTAACTTTTTTATACCACTGAGGTGGCAAAGAAAGTGATTACCGTGACCTATGGACGTGGGCAATAAATACCAGGGGAGTCACAATCGTGCTGCCGACCCTGTAACAGAGAGTTTTTCAGCTGTCAGCATAGAAGACAGAGCAGGAATTAGCCTTTGGTCTTCCCACTGCAACACAAAAACTCTCCAGTGAGCTCTGGCTACCCTACTCGCCGCCGGGTTAAAAGGTTATTATGACATTGAGATAAATGACTTCAAAGCTTTAATCATTCAGATGGCAGATAACTATGACGTTTCCTGACTGTTTATACAATAATTTGACAATATTCTATTACTGTATTAATAGTCAGATAACTTCATAAATATCTGCTTTCTGAATGAAGTATTTAAACTTCGAAGTTCACTATATAAGCAATATTCCTACATGATTATGGTGCTTGCAACAGCGCCAAAATATCGAAAACTCGTAACAATATAACATAGTCAATATTCTGATATAAATAGTTGTAATTCGAAGTTCACTATTTTAATATATTGAAATTGTCCCATGGTCCTTTCATACGCTCACATCTTCAATTTTTGTGATATAATTGAAATTGAAGCGGTGATAGCTTAGTGGCTAAGGAGGCGGTCTTATGATCTAAAGGTCCCGGGTTCTAATCCTGGCCATTACACCAACGACGTGAACTCACTTCTAGCACAAGCAATTTAGATTAGCTGGAGGGGTAAAGGCGCCCACTCACTAACAGGCCGCCTGCAGACCGTCTGCAGTTTCTGATCTGTCCGGCGGCCTGCAGTCCTAAGCCGATAGCGCCCACACACTGAAACGATTTTGGTCTGCCGGTAATTCCCTGTTGTCAGTTTTGCGACCACACGCTAGCAGTTGTGAGTCGTCAGTTTTCCATCGTACGATCACTTGCCGGTAATGGTCTGATACCAGTTTCACAGAGACTATGAAACATTGCACGCGATTTTCGACCTTATTGACATTTTCTTGATAACATGTTTTTTCGCATAAATAAATGCCGCTGATCACGAATATATGAAAATAAACTAGCTGCGTTCTGATGTCAATAAGGTTGAAAATAGCTTGCACTACGTAATTCTTATACCTATAAGTACGTGAAAGACATTGTAAGAAATAGGCGTTAGCTATTTTTGACCTTATGGACTATGTGCATATGAAATATAGATGATTATGTACTTAATTTGAATAAAATCTTAGTAAAAACTAGTGATATAGGTATATGTCATCATAATGTTATGTATCTCAGACAAAATAATAATATTAGTTTACCGTGTTATGTATTCTAAGTTTATTAAGTAAAAAAAGCTGACACGATACGTCGATCGACAGGCCGCCGGCCGACGTGTGCTCGTTCGTCCTGACGGCTTAGGACTGTCCGGAATCGTTCGGCGGCCACACACTATCGGATCGTATTAGTCGTCAGTCCAAAACCGTTAATGAAACTGTGAGTGTGTGTGTTATTGCGATTAACTGACAGATTTATATCGTCTGGCCGGCCGTCGTCCGGTAAACTGATAGTGAGTGGGCGCCTTAAGAGGGAATACTAGTGTATAATGTACTTCATAAAAAAAATATCATGTACGTTGGTTGGAGCTTGACCTGGTCTTTCCTGAAAACATCCTTAAAATGATTGACATAATGATAGCTCAATCTTTACAGAATCCTGCATTCACTCTACCTACTCATAAATCTGCTTTTTTTCATACGTTCTCTCTGTTATGTCTAAACTATCTACCCATCATTTTCTTTCTTGATCATTACATTATCTACCATCAACGTTCCCTTATCACGCAATTAACAATGAAGTTAAATAAGTTAGAATAACATCAAATAATCCCGAGAAGTCCTTTTGATTTCCCTCCAAAACTCAAATTTAAACGTTAAATTAAACGTTATTTATTTATCACAATAACCGCAAGTAATTAACGTTGACCTAGTGAATCAGAATATTGAATTGAATTTACGACTTCGAGTCGAAGTGGACTGATTGATTTACAAGTCGTTTTATCGGAAACTTCGGAACAATTGCAAAATTTTATTGTTCTGTAGGAACGATAATAAAAGCTGCTTAGAATTTAATTTCTAAGAATTAATTGAGTCAGCGGTGCTAGAATAACTTTTAACCGACTGTTAAAAGAAGGAGGCTTCGTCTATATTCGTTTGTACCTTTATTTTTTTATTTTAAGTTTTGGAACAAAATATTTAAGCATATGCGAAATAGTAAATTATGTATAAGCAGTAGCACGGTTTTAAAGGCATTTAAAGGCAAAGGTATTTTTTTTTCCATTATATTTCATTCATTAATGTAACAGGATTCATTCAGTAGATACAGTATGTTCTTATTAGTAGTTTATGATACTGTTGCATAATAAGGGTTCTTATAACACGAGTGTGTTTTAAAAAAAAGAGCCGTAGGCGAGTTTTTTTTATATTATCACACGAGTGTTATAAGACCAAGTTATGTACAGTGTCATACACTACTTCATCTACTCTCATACTATAATACATAAACTAATTTATTTTACAAACCAAACCAAACTTTTTTTAATTTAAATCTCTAGAACAAAAAAGAAAATGTTCGCGCCAAGGCGCAAACATTTCCCGAATCGGCGGATTCTTTTTTTAAAGTAGAGGTTTGGTCCAGATGTATGTTGTATAGGTGTATCGTTATGATTAAAAAGTTATTTTGTGATATAGGTGTCCATACAAGACCTGTATCGTAATAAAAAATTTTTTTGGCCTGTGCGTTGTTTGTCATAAGAGTTTTGATTTCAATTTTATAATCTTTGTATTATAGTATCCGAGTAGATAAACATATTAATGTGTCAATTAATTTCACGTTCAGCTTAACCGTAGTTAGCAAAATGTGTAAAAAGGAATGGAAGATTTATATAAATTTATTATAATAAATCGACGTGAACAGCTAAAGCCGATGGATTACCGACTATCCTCTATCAATAACAGTATAAAAGCAGTTTGGTATTGGAAATTTTCAATGTACCAGTATTACAATGTTATTTTGTTTTAAGTAGGTAAATACTTTATATGTGTACTACAAATATGATGTATATACAACTGCATAATTTTTCTGATGACATGTTTTCATAATAATTTTTTCTTGATGGCGTAAATTTGATGTATAATTGATCCAAATCAACCCATACCATAAGACACTGGTGATTCTGAAGATGAATGGCCAGATTCAGTAATACACGAGTGTGACTACCCTGGTGTTGCATACGTCCATGGACCATGTTGACCGCTTTCCACCAGGTGGCATAGAGACACTAAGTGGTATAAAGAACGATTCGCACCACACAGATTCTAACAACTTGTGGTGCGAAACGACCCAAGTCTCGATGATGATCTTTATGACAGTAATAAAAAGGAAATGGTTATATTCATTAGCACGTCACGCAGGAATCATCTTCATCCTAGCGTTAATCCTTGTCGGATCCGAAGGTTTCACCTCGGAGTCCGGAACTTCGATATTTTCATGAAGCGATTGCCATTTAACCTCCACAACCCATTGGCAATATCGAAACATTGCAGTTAGACCAGTTATTGGACTTTTTACGGCTTCAAATACCCGTAACGACTGCCATGTTTTGATGGCAATCGATATCGACGGCTTAACATACTCTCTGAGGCACGCAGGTACCGTGAAACAATGTTTCTTCTGTTATAAACGGGTTGTCTAGTACTTAGTATATACAGATGTTATTAGTAGAATATAAAACTATTATCACCAGCAAGTTAAAGCTCAGCTCAGTGAATCATTAACATGACTTATAATCATCTCTGTCAGTTCGTTAGGCGGCATGGGTACACACTCGGCTGCGCTGATTGCAACATAATTGGCTAAATAAACAGCTGATTGAACATGCCCATGGCTGTCAATATAATCACGAGATATTTCGGTGGTTAGACTGATAATCATGTGATTTATTGGTTTGGGCTAATGTTGTGTTCGTTAATCAAGCTCGGTTAAGTCGATAGCTGCATTTAGATTGTTGAAAGTATATTCTATTAGACATTATTAATTTGAGCAATGTATATTTTGTCAGATTGACCTCTGCCTGTCCGCCCAATTAGATTTTCTTATACGTGTGCGAAACAAGGACAGTTCAAAAGCTCTCTCATCAATTTGTCTGCTTAAGTTCCGAAGGTAAGCTGAGGTGAAGTTCAAAAAACAAGGGGTTGTAGGTAGAAGGGAATAGATGTGTGCGTGAAATAATGAAGAAAAGTCTTTATAAAAAATGATGGATAGCTGGATTTTATATTCTTCTCGGATACTGTTCAATTGGTAAAGGAGATAAATGTATACTTTGTCTAAACTGAAATTATGCACCAGATTTCATCCACTACAACACAGTGTAAGAACGTGGATTGTTTCATGTTAAGTATGCGAACCTCGTTGTTGACTGATCGCGTGATACGTTCTATGTGTGGTCTAGCGCTGATATATTGGTACGGGAGCTAGTAACGTTTGAAAAGTAAGAATTTAAGGTCAGCTGATTTTGTGATATATGTCGTCCTTCTTGCTCTTTCGGTTAGAGTCTGGGCTATCCGGTTCTCTATATATTGAATAGAATAAGGCATCCGCTCGTTCGCGCATTCTGTCACATATTGACTCCTTGACTAACAAATCCCAAAAAACATTTATTGTGTGCGTAAAGGGGGTGGTGGGGTGCATCATTTGGGCTTATACAATCACTCGATATACAATTTTATATAAAAAGGTTTGTACTTATCTTCTTTGCCGATTGTACATAAGTAGGAATTAATTATAGGTTAAAATAACATTTAATTTTGATTGAGCCTTAGTTACCGAATCCCTAAACGAGAATAAAACTTTTCGCTCAATGGAAATGTTTGCGTTTCATCTCCACATCAGTGGATTGGCAATTTAACTTGGAATTCAATTAACGTATCTAGAAAGTTTCATCGTCGCCATCTTGTTTTTCTTTATATTTGATTATCATGTAAATTAATTACTGTTGAATTAATTAGTTTCTCTTTAGTTCTTTGTACTACCGGTACTTTAATACTACCTGTCGAAGCACTAGATACTTTTTTTATTCACACCAGTCATCCGTGCGTTACTCTCGGTCGCATCCGGGGCCTTCAGCTCAAGTTCGGGGTCAGCTTCTCCAGTCTAACTGCGAAGTGGCTAAAATTCAACATTTTCCGTAAAGTGTCTGCCTAACTGCTGACTTTCCAGTCACCTTCAGCCCACTAGTGATATCGAGGTTAGTTGTCAAATTTTTAGGGTTCCAACTATCCAAAACAACTGATGAGGTTATGTTCGGGACAGAAAGCTTAACGTGTTCTTCGAAATACAGAGGGGCTTTGATATCCTAACATCGTCACCGATCGATTTAAATAGAAAAAATTTAATCGGTTTAGGCGGGGTTTGAACCCGCGATCTTTGTCTTACAGGGGCATTGCTTCAACCATTAAACTACCAGACCTCACCCTAAGCAATTCAAATTTCTGCTTCTATATCTGTCTTTGAGGCGACAGAGCCCCTGTAAGGCAAAGATTACGGGTTCAAACCCTGCCTAGACTGATTCATTTTTTTTAATTTAAATCGATTTCAATATTTAGCATTAATAATACTTTAAAATTTAATTCAAATCGTCACCAATCTTAAGACTGACATGGCTAGTATGATATATAGTCTTAGCAACATAACCACTGTTGATGAGATTAGTATTAGGTCTAGTAAACCGGCGACGAACTCACAGGTCTCCTAAAATCTTACCCCTAGAACAAAAGTTGTAGAATCGTTCCCTAAATAGGCGCTATTGGTCTCCTGGTTAGATTCCAGTATTATTCTGGACCAAATCTAAAACCACGTCTAAAAATAATTCATTACTTTTCTCTCGTATCACAAACTGACATGGACAATTCGCATAAATTACCCTACGAGGGTATAAATTTGTTTTTTTTTTTTAATTCCCAGCACCGTTCTTTTCATTACCGGTGGAGGGACGCCGGGCAACTAATTTATGGGCAGTCTGCCCATTTGGATGGCTCAAGTGACTCAGAATGGTTAATTATGTGAATACAGGAGTAAGGATACAGGTTCAATGACCACTTTTGCGATAGACGCATAATATGGAAATTGGATTTGATCATTGTTTTGTATAGTCAGTATAGTTTAATTCGTAATAAAAGTGTTACGATCGAGAGGTAGTGAGTTCGAATCCTGGCTATTACACTTAAAATGTGAATCCACTCCTAAGAAAAGCTTAGCTGGTTTAGGGGGAATATTATTGATTTCAGTTACTAAAATTATTTGTAAGTAATAGTCTATATTATTTTGGTTTGTTTGATTGAAAGAATTATTAAATTTGATGCTGTCGTTTGAAAGATATGCGCCGTCATACATTTGGGGGGATTCTTTATTTATCCAAAACTCAGAGGGACCAATTCCTGGGAAAATAACCATACTATTATCTAGTCACACTTAAAATCATATTTGTGATAAAGGAGCCCCTTAAGTTTTCATATATTATTATATATTTTCAGTATAATATGTTGTTAAAGCTACTGCTGAAATACGGAAATACTATCATGGCTCATGAAATACAACCTGGTGACATACAAACAGACAGACAGACGGACAGTGAAGTTTAAGGAATAGCTTTCCGATTCTTGTTTTGTATAGGACACGTCAGTTTGACTTTACCCCACCTGATGGTTAGCTGAAGGCAAAGTCTCCGGCAAGAGGGTCACCATTAAATACACGCACCATATTAATAATGGTGGCACTCAGCTTGACGGCCTCATCAGATGCTTTTTCACGCCACGCTTAAAGGACCCGGGTCTGTAGGAAGAAGGAAACACGTGAGCTGGCATAAGTTCCAGGTCTTAATGGTGCGACAAAGAAAAGAGTCACCGCATCGCTTGGTTCTTGAAGGAATATTCTGTTTTTACCCCTTTGGTATGGAACTCTAAAAATTAAGCTCATACAAACACGGTAGGTAACATTTTTCTAATTTCTATTTCCATCCAGTTTGTTCATTAGTCCCATCTGCTAATTAACAAGATTATCCTTTAACACGTCACTACCTCGACCGTCCATTGCAGGACCAATTCATAACGAGTCCTATTTTAGATTCCATTGAACGCTCACGAGCGGGAAACGAACCTGCGCGCAATAAAAACAAGAAATGGATATAAAATAATGAGAAAAGACGAGTGAGGCAGAGGAAAAAAGATACCTTAGTAATTGTTGCTTCGAAGGTTTCACTAACGAGCACCTCGGGTAATAAAAAGAAGCGCTGGGGCCACGAAGAGGGCGTTAAGTGAATTGGTCCTTTTAAAATTCTTATTGTGTATTGTGACTTTAAAGTTGAAATATTTAATGAAAAAGCAGCCTTTTGTTTCAGAGATTTAAGGTTGATTTTATTTTTAGTCAGTCTGGCTATGGTGGGTGCAGTACTTTTTAAAATATGCTTTAGTTTTCTACTAAGTATATTGCTCCCAAAATATTTAATGTGAGTTTGTTGAGATGTTTGGATTTTTGTTACTAAATTATGCTCAAATAGTTTTGTACATGGATAAATAATATTGTTTGAAATTACACAATAGGCTACGTTTATCCCTGCACTAGGATAAGGGTTGTAGAAACATGGTTGTAGAAAGGTTGTAAAAAAATGGTTGCAATTTTATTTGGTTACTTTGTTCTTGTGAATATATAGGCATGTTTTTTGAAACGACTTAGGTTGGCAGACAAGCACACGGCTACCTGATGAAGCATACCGTGAAATCCTACAAAAATGATAAAGATATTATTATCTCCATCATTAAATATATACGACCAAATGTATTCAATTCATTTGGTTCATTTGAGTTATGACCTATCGGGATTACTAAACTCTTGACTTGAGTTATAACTGTTCCACAGTTACTGGTTATAAAATGCTAGCTGTTAGTCGCAGCTCTGTCTGCGTGTAATTCTAATTCCAGCCCCGCAACTTCTGGTGTAAAAAGAAGAAAATGTGTTAATGTTATTGTATGTAATATTGCAAAGTATGAAAAAGGTGCCAAATCTTAAGTACTGAAATATATGTTATTGTAAAGATAGATCTATGAACTTTTATGATCATCACTTGCTCGCAGAAGGAGGCGGCAATAAGTTCTAAGAATGACTACCTAGTGAAATTGAAACCATTCTTAATATCTTTTTTTTTACAAATCAATTCAACCTTTAAAGGTCCCAAACATAATTAGTCTGTTAGTTCATCTAGAGCTACAAGTTACCTAAACACATAACCACATCATTAAAGAGCAACTTTTAACAAGACACACAACGATGTAATACAACATACACAACAATGTAATAATTTCTGTTATTATAAGAATAACAAGTTATGTTTTATGTTTCAGGTAAGTCAACATCAACTGCTAAAGGTTATATCGAGATGAATATTTATGGGAAAGGCCCTGAGGCCAGCTCGGTGGTGAGTTGGTATTAAACACATACATAAAGTAAGACAAAACAGTATTTATAAGTACGTATTGTAATTGTAAATAATGAATAAATGTGATGAAACATTAATTACACAGAGCCATCTACACCTCAACTAGGTGTTCTTGTAAAATTAAATTTAGTCTAGAAAGTAGTATTAAATATGAATAAAATCCACATAAATTGACAGAACAGACAGACACACAACAGATTACTTACTTATTGATTAGAACATACAAAGACCAAATTGATAGTGTATTGAAAAATAACAAGAGCACTAGAAATAGGCGGGCTTACATGAAAGGTTCAATATAGTCTGTATGTATAACATAGAAGCATATCTGTTAAGAATGGGAATCGTACGTATAACCTCGGTTATAATAGTTGAAGGTCAACCTGAAAGTGATCGTGTCCAGAAGTCGCTCACGGAAAGCCCTCCCCCATTAGACTACATACAGCCTGCCGAAAACCTAACACTCGGGCATGAATTGCAATGGAGGGAGCTGGAAGTCTGTCAATAGATTGAGGTCACAGGTTCTCTCCAGGCCTCTGAAAACGATAGATCACCCAATGTGATTGTATCGTGGTGGTACGAGTCGCCGAGTTTTGGGCTGGACACATCTGCCTCTCTAGACAAGTGGCAATTCGCTAGCCAGCGTTTGGTTGAATAGAATAACGAATGTTTGGGATTTGACGTAAATTACAGTCGTTACAAATACGTCATATTTATATAATACTAAAACTATTGCCATCGGCACGATTAAGAAGAAGAACAGTTGAATGCTGAACAAATGAATGTAATTTTAATATGCTAAAAGTTCTCTAAGACCTATTATTAAGTAATAAAGTTTCTTAGTAAACATCCATAAACGTGATACTGACATTAACAAAGCAATCTCGTTTAATATCATTAGCTAAAGACCCTTCAACGAGATACCTGCGGCTTTCACCATTAAATTGCACTAAACGCCTAAACAGTCCAACGATAATTCCAATTTAACTCATGTGGATACCTTAAAAGCTTCTCAAATTGTTTGAGATTGGGGGTGAAAAGCTAGGGGGTGAAAGAGGGGTGAAAGCTAACGCAATTAAACAGCAGCCGCCTCCTTCAAATTAATTCTGTTGACATATTGTAAATCTCTATTTATTAATTTAGGTAATAAATGGTGCTAAAGACGTTTTTAATGTTTAAGATAATGATGTTAGAGAAGATTAAGGAGGTGTTGAGGTTTATTAATGTGAGTTGTTTATCTTGATTGTTGTATTTGGTATCAAGCAGATTGATGATCCTAATATTTGGAATTGTTTGGAAGTTAGAGTAGAGGAGAGAGAAAGTAGTATGATGAAGAGTATTTAGGAAGGGTAGTCTGGGCTTCGTAGTGAAAATATTATAGTGATAAAAATGCTAGGATGATATTAAACAGAGAAGATTTATTATTTACATACTGCTTGAATCACTTCGCCTAAACCACTGAACCGATTCTAAATGAATTTAGTGCAGAGACAGATTATAGTTAGTTAGAGAAAGAGAGACATAAATGTTTTGTTTGATTGCGATAACCGAAAATGACGTGTGTGAAGCAACTATTAAAATATAAAGAAGTATTTTTCACTAAATTTTAAATCAAGATAGCTAACTAAAGAAGCTAAATAACTTCATTCACCCATTGTAGAAACAATGAAACTTTTCCGACAGCATATATTTAACCCATAGACATTATCAAAGTTAAATAGCCATAGTTGAGATAAATATAACTTCCCAAGTGCTATTAGAGATGGAGGCATGGGCAGAATTGTTAATACCGTTGGTCCAATTACTGGGGGTTGTAATTGGATAGCTCAGGATTAATCCCTCAGTTGTGATGTCTAGAGCACAGGTTTGTGCATTTAGATGATATTAAGATAGTTGTTTCTTGCACATTTTATTTAAAAAAAAAAAACATGCAGTATAGAAAGAAGTACTAGTGAAAATATGTGCAAGTAATCTGGATTCTCAAGTTTTAGTACCAAGCCTCAGCAAGATTCACATAATAACTGTCTATCTACCAATCTTTGGTTGAAATAGCTTTTGGTTACCAAGCAAAAATTCACCTAGATATTTTCAGCACTTCAATTATTCTAGAGTGATTGAGTATCAACATATTCCATCTAAACTTTTATACAGAAAATATCAATAGGATTTTTTGTACAAAAATCAGTTTGCGATGCATATTATTTGTATAGTGAATATTAAAAAAAATACATACCTACATACAATCACGCCTTTATCCCCGGATGAATCCACATTTCACTAATTTGTATTCGGTCACACGTAATAGGGGGAGCCTATTGCCGTATTCCGGGCACTATTGTTGACTCGAGCCATGCATCTGAGGCTGAGTCTGGGCTGTAAATATCTGTCTGATGTTAAAGTTAAACAGCCCTATCCCTTAGTCACCTTGTACGACACCACATGGGAAGAGAAGGAGTGGGCCAAATTCTACTCTGCCAGGAACCACACAAAAAATGTGATATCATGAAAAAAATTAATAAACTGATATATTTGCCAATCAAGTAAGAGCTTGCACAAACGTGGGATAGGTGAGCATTGGTTGCATTTTAACAATATCCATTTTATATTATTGGTTTGCATAGTTCAGAACTTTTCAATTATATTAACAAATGAAAAAATAATAACAAATAAATTGCGATGCAATCCGTTCGAAACTAGTTTTGCTTTCTTATTTGCTTACTTTGGTTCTAGATAACGCTACGTAGAATGTTGTGAAATATAAAATCTTTATATATAAAAAAGAATCCCTATTTTCGTTGGTCACGCCATCACTCGTGAACGGCTGGACCGATTTCGATAATTCTTTTTATAGAATATTCCTAGCAGTACAAGGATGGTTCTTACGCAGAGAAAATTTTAAGAAAAAGGGTTACGTCGTCACGGAAACGGGGACAGAATTCCACGCGGTCGAAGCCGCGTGCATCAGCCAGTATATAATAAATATAATATGTCACTTGGAGCAAATGATCTGAAACATATACCTATTATTTAATGAACAGAAACTAAACTGCAACAGGAAAATCTCGAAACTTAGAACAACAATACTTTCGTAGCTGGAAAAGGTCATAAATATAGTGTTTTTATTGATGCAGAAAAAGGCCTCTCCACGATAGTTCACTTGCTTTAATAAAAAAATATCAACGTAGGGGATTATGGAGTGTTTTGCTCTGCTCCGCTAGATTTATTAAGGAGCCAGATTTCGTTTTGGAGCTGACTCTAATAACTTGTGTAGAATAATAAAAGGAATTTACTGGATTAGTTTTTGCTTTTTATCTAAAATAATAAGCTTGATAAAGTATGTATGTGGATTCCGGGCTCCAAGGTGAAAGCCTTGATGGCAATTCAGACACAACATTGTTATGATTGTGATGATGATTATTATTTTGAATTTTTATTGTCAAATGATAGTCGCTCTGGTAAAAGCAGGGGTAGCAGAGACAAAGTAGTTGAAGGAGAGCGGATACCAGGCGTCAAAGTAGTTTTGGATGCAAATGTTTTAGAAGATGCTCAGATCAGCGTTTCCAATTTGCCAGGGGTACCGGGCCCTTAAAATAAAATACAGGGTCTCACCACTCCCGCCCTTTAAAAAAACCTACTATAGATCGACGCATCGTATATTAATTTAAATGAAGCTAGGTTTTCAACAATCCCTTTCTTTAAAAATAAATAAAGAAACCGACTTGAAGTGGTACCAGACCTCAGGTTAAAACTTTCGTCTTTTGCGCAAACTTGAATTCTTTAGTAAAAAATAAGCAACAGCTCCATATTTCGCACTAAAATTTAGTGACTAAATAGGTGATACCAAAATATTGTATGTACCTAGTAATTATTAAAACATTTGTACTATTAATAAATGTGTGTTATAAATGGAACCAGCTTGGGTTAAAAAGTATTCAGTCAGTGGGTCAGGAAGGGGCAGTGTGAAAATTACCGGGCCATGGCAGAACAATGTTTGGAAAACACTGGCTCAGATGATGATGATGCACTTAACCTACTTGCGCGAGCCGATATTCAAGAACGAAAAGGCCGAATAACTTTACAGAATTATTATCATCAGAAACCCAAAATTACTTGGGTGCAACTGATAATTTCTAATAAGTTAACTAGAATGTGAAATTTAAAGCTTGGAGAATATCTCTTCACTCATTTCGTAGTGGTGAAACTCTTGGCCAGGAGATTGAGAAGCAGGACTCAAAATACCGTCCAGTGCTACACCAACAATTGGATGTAGTAAAATTTTCTAGGCTGCGGCAAAGTTAAAGCGGGTAATGAGAAGAATAATTATGGTCATAGGGTAAGTTTTGTAGCATTACTAGGAGCGTAAACCAACAGTAAGTTATAAAAGTCAAATAAGAAAGTCACGAGACTTTTCCTGACGAATTGTATTTTTCAGTAATTTTAAATCTTAGATATTTCCAGGATAAAAGTAGCCTACTCGTTGTTCTAGACTATGATCTATCCCTATACCAAATGTCAAGCATATCCGCTAAGCTGTAACAGTGTGCTTGAATAACAAACATGTTCACAAACTTTCACATTATAATATTAGCATTCATTAGTAGGATAATTGACTACATAGGTTTTATTGGATTAAGTTTCCTAGGCGAAGATTACCATTGGGCTAGGTGACCGATTAGTGGTGTTACATCTGAGTGCTTCCGTGCTTCGAAAGGCACGAAAACAGTCGTTAGGTGAAGACGGAGGCCTATATGGGCGATATGAATAACTCTGTCACAGGTTGGCCATTAACCACACGAAAAGGAAGAAAGAATAGGTTTCTATTATCGTTTTGGATACTAGAATAGGTTATGAGATAGCGATTGTGCGACTTGAAAGACTTGTAATGGCTAGTAATATCTCTATCACTGAATGTATGTGACTAAATGTAATCGTGGCCAGTCCATTTGAGTTATGACCTATCGTACTCACTAAACTCTCGACTTGATTTATAACTGTTCCACAGTTACTGGTTACGGAAATGAAGGTCCAAGTGACTATTATAATACTAGGACTTGCTGCTAATTTATTTCAAGTTATATTTACGTTACGTTCACGTTCCGTTTACGTTTTAGGTTTCTGAGTTCCACCGAGATATCTGGTGTCCAAACCAACCTCACTGGCTAGTCGGTGCATCTGCTGATAAACAGAAGTTTTCTTATAAGTCTTCAGGCTTTCACGGCCGGCGTTTTCTTCTCAGTTTTGGAGGTCAGGTGGTAGTCATTCCACTTAAAGCCATGATAAACCAAATATAAATAAAAGATACGTCATGCAGGAACATGGCGGCTTTCAAAAATGGCGCAAACACTTAATATAAAAAATTATAACCACTTATTAATAATACGTCATTTTAATTAATTTATTTGAATTACATTATTTTTATATGAAAATAATGTAATTCAAATAAATTATTATAATTTTCGTAATTATTATTACGACATTTAAGTTATTACGAAATTATTTAAATTAGTTTATTATTAAAATTGTTTTTATTTTTTCCGTAGTGCATTATCGCGTCGGTGATTAGTGAATAGAATGATGACCACAGTCATCATTTTTTTGTCGCCATTTTAGAGTAAGGACAATGCATCTAGGTACAGTTTATTATACATCATTGAAGAGAATGAAAATATTCATTTTTCTCACAACCCTATCAGTTGCATGGCGAACCAATCAACCACCGGCAGTGTCAAATTGATACCCACATGATAAAATAAAGTAATTTCATCAAAATATTAACATGAACGAAGCCCCGGCCAACAACTAGTTATTTACAAAATTAATAAACCTAATTGCTTCAATGTTTTCCTGCAACGTCACTTCGTATTATTGTATCCCGACGTCGGGGGCTACAATAAAATATCTGAAGTTTCGGGCCCATACGAAACACGAACGAAAAACGTAATATTTGGGTCGTATAGGTACCACAAAGTCTCGTCGGTTTTCTTACGGTAGGTTTAAGCTAAACCCGAAGAATGACCTTCGTTCTCTGTGAGCACGGGCCTAGGGGTGAACAATCTCACTTCTTACAACCTGCAAAGGGTATCCGCAGAGATTTGCAAACTATAAAAAAGGCAAAATGAAATATCATATACCGTATTAAGAACCGATTTTGGGCTAAATGTGTTCCATTCCATAAGACCGATTTCCCGAAACTTCGATCAGAAATGATGTTTCATGGTAGGCCTACAGGTTTCGTACTCTTCCAAAAGCTTGAATAATTTATGTATAGCAGTTCCAAACGCTGGCGTAATTTTTTTTTTCAGGTAAGAGCAAATCCACCGGTAGTAGAGTATGAATATTTATGAAGACACTGGCCCAGTTCTATGGGTAATGATACACACAGACATAAATGAAGATGGAACGGTCTTGATCATTGTATTATTATGAGATGACCTGAAAGAGAATGTTGTACCGAGTATTCAAAACGGTATGCTACATAAGATGATTTGCGCATGTAGAATAAATGAGCATAATTCTTTTCCTAGCTAACTATTATAGTATATCTTTTGTGTCAGAAATTAATTATTGACTGTATGAATATTTACATAACACATAAAAGTGGTAGAATGTACCAGGAAACATTATTTTAATTATTGTTGTTTTACCTGCATTCTGTGAATAAATAAATGAATATAAATATGAGTAGCGAGTGAATGACACGTATAGTATATAAATCACAGGTAAATGGTCCGGCTAGTTGGGGTCGACCTTGTGGAACAGACACTGATAAAATTAATGATACATTGAAAAAAGTTCAGGTCTGAGGTACTCGAAATCGCCGGCCTAGCATGAAAGATTTAATAGCAGTAGTATAGTGTGAACTCATGAATTATGACGAAAATTATGGACACATTCGTTGCCTTGCAATACCACAGAATAAATAACAGTACTATGGCAATACGGAGACTTACTTGGTGGTATCATTTTATATCAACCTACTCACATTTATAAATCTGATTTTATTTAAGGTATTCATGTAGATTATCATACATATTTTCGGAACTTGAAATTGTTTATACATACTACTTATCTAGAAAAAGTAGAATATAATGTGTTTGGGATATTTTTTTTTATGTATAACTTTTTAAACACAGCAAAGGAATAGATCTATATCGAATAAAAATTGATACTTAAATTTATAGTTATAAGCCCAAGTCGAATGTAACCGCGGTTACCTAGACAAACCTGATAAGGTTAGGTTTGGTGAATACTAATAAATAAATAAATGTGAGGATAAAAGTATATGGCGAAATGCGTGAGCATATATGTATGTGATATATGTAACATAATGAATGGAATCGGTCAGATGGCTTCAGCATCGCTCCATGACTATAATATCCAAAGTATTCCCATAGAAATGGAACTAGTTGCGGATTCAAGATTAATTCTAAATGTTGACTTTACCTTCAGCTGACCATCAGGCGAGATGAAGTCTTATTTTAACATGTCCAATATGAATCGAACTATATCTTTCATGGTGAATATTATTAAGCCGCGTGGTTCCCGGCAGGGTAGAATTTGGGCCACCCCTTCTCTTCCCATGTGGTGTCGTACAAGGCGACTAAGGGATAGGGCTGATTAACTTTAACATCAGACAGATATGTATAGCCCAGACTCAGCCTCTGATGCTTGGCTCGAGTCAACAATAGTGCCCGGAATACGGCAATAGGCTCACCCCCTATTACGTGGGACCGAATACAGATTGGGGAAATGTGGGTGTTATGTTAATTCACCTCTGCCTAACCCTCCGGGGATAAAGGCGTGATTATATGTATGTATGTATGTATGAATGTTATTATTAAAGTAAATATAATATCAAGTCTACTTGGTCCACGTAGATTTTGATTCTGTCAAGGCGACTTTAGGGTCGAATTGGACAGTGCGGTCAGCTTGTCTTCAGATAGCTTCGGATTAGATTGAATTAGTTTTGAGTTTGAGGTGTCTTTATAGAAATATATATTACGGATATTAATTTCAGAAACTATGACGTTAATTTGGAAACGATGATAGTAAATAATGTAGGAATTGTTTAAAAATGAGAGGTTGTTACTTAGAAATAGAATTCGGTTGGATATTCCAAAAACGTGAACTAATTGCTATTGATTCATTAGTTCTTATACATACAAATAAAATAAGGGATTTGCATGTAATTTTAAAAAGCATTTTGCTTGCTAAATTATTGAAATCAATTAAAATAGGAAAAGTTTCAATCGGTCAGAGTAGGGTTCGAATCTCCGATCTTTTGCCCTATAGGGGCAATGCTTTGACCACTAAGCCACCAGACTTCGCCCGAACCAATCCAAATTTCTACTTTATATCTGTCTTTGAGGCGACAGGGCAAGGATCACGGGTTCGAGTCCCGCCCAGACCGATTCATACCTTTCCTATTTTAATCGATTAAAATAAGAGTTGAAATACCCCGGAGGGAAATAGTAATGAGTGAATAAATGTGTGCATCGTTAACTAATTGCTCTGTGATGCTTACTTAGAGCGTTTTCACACTCATCCGATATTATCCGATATCCGATATCAGTGTCGGACGCCGATAGCCGACACCCGATTGCCGACACCTGGTGCTGTTTTCACATTTATCCGATAAAATCGGCCCGATACAGCCATTTGCTCGAAAGCACAGACTAATTAGAGATGCTAGGGATGAAAAAAAAAGAGCAAATTGTGCAAGTAATTTTCGACCTTATTGACATGACATGCTCTCGAGATTTTTTTCTTATATTCGTGATCAGCGACATCAATAACGCGAAAAGACACGTAACTAAGAAAATGTAATTTAGGTCGAAAATTGCTTGGAGTCGCTGTTTTAGTCTTTTTGTGATCCGATATCGGGACAACATAGTGGTATTGGCTCCGATAACCGTTATCGGGCTGGACAACGTGTAACAGAATTTTTGTACTAAGATTTTTTATAAATATTATCTGTCGGTAGCGCCATCTAGTGCTCCGTCAGTGCGGACTTCTCGTAGTGAGTTGCTGATGTTAAGATCGATTATCCTAGTTCGCAT
The DNA here is from genome assembly GCA_949126895.1 of Eilema caniola. Taxonomy (NCBI): domain Eukaryota; kingdom Metazoa; phylum Arthropoda; class Insecta; order Lepidoptera; family Erebidae; genus Eilema; species Eilema caniola. The sequence continues at coordinate 14,857,346 of OX421488.1, forward strand.
AGTGTTCGCGGGGTGGCGTTGCCACCTGCTTAGTATTATTCACCTTGGAGATAATCACGGTAATGAGGGTGATTGTTGCTCATTGAGCTCATTAAGTAAAAAGAAAAATAGATAGCTTCGCGAAACTTCTGATCCCGCGGCTATATAAGCCAGGATCGGGTCGCGAGTGAAGGGACTCATTACTTTTGGTGACTTATCTAGCTCACTGTCGTTATACGATTTGTTACTCTGCAATTAGAATCAGTGTATCTGAGTTTTACCCACATTCGTGGTAAGTAATTTTATTTTTGTCTTTGTTACCGATCCTCTGCAATTTTAGACGATTCTTAGTGTTAATTCGTTCATAGGGCTCCAGATACGGGTTAAGAAGACCACATACACTGTGATCACCTCGACGTCGACCACTGCCGTGCCCTTTATTTGAATTGATTGCAAAACCAGAGAAGTCCGGCAGGTGCAGCACCTTGGTTGTCAGAGACTGTGGCGAAAGGCGCTCCAGGACTCCACGCAGGCCGACGATCGAGAATCAAGGGTCTCGTATCATTTTTTTATTATTGTGTTTACCTCTCCTGGTAGCCCGTCGGTTACCCCAAGAATTGGACGTCCCCCAGCCATCTCGGGCTGGCTTATATAGTACTGTGCAGCCGACGATGATAATTTACCTACTTTAGTTTTATAAAATATAATCTCTGTGAATCTTGTATAATCGTTTTGTACTTCAAATATATATGTGTGCATAAACAAAAACATAAGTTGGTTTCTCTGAAGTCTCCCCTGGGGTTCCCATACGCACGCGCATCCTTGTCTCTGCTGACGAAAAGGCGCCCTGGGATAATCCTGAGCTCTTGCATCTCTCCACTGGGTTAGCTGGTGAGTCCATCTGACTCGTTCAGGTGTTACAAACGTGAAAGATAGACACATATCTCATACATTTGACTTCCTCCGATATCGGATGTCGGATATCGGATGAGTAGGAAAATGCTCTAACGTATATAATGCTTTTGCAGATAACATCATGTGTCAGAGAGACCAAATGTCAAGAAAAAACTCATATCTCTTGTGTTTCTTTGATCAATGAAATGTGTAGTTTCGGTCACTTTACTTTTTTTCTTCTGGTTTATTGGTTGAAGACCATAAAACAACAGACGTGCTTAAGGACTAAGTAATGACGCGTTTTGAGTTCATTTTAAATTGAATTTAAGTTCAAAAGTTGTTGGAAAGTTATCACTCAAATCAGAAGCAAAGTTTGCCCATTGTCACAACATGTCGGAAACGTATCAATTAATAAACAGACTAAAGCATACTGTAGCAGTAGATGATGTTTTGTGATGTCGCTAAAGTACTGATTTTTATAGATTTCTACGAAAACCATCTGTAGCTAGCGACACATTGTCATTCCATATTTCAGAGAAATACCCACATTGAAACCAGTAGTAATTGTTGTAGCGACATATCGTCTGTTGTTATTGTATGCGTTCAGCTACGATCTCGTACCTAATGTTTTTTTTCTTATGCTACCTAGGTGGCAGACAAACTTACGGCCCACCGTGGATGGAAAGTGGCGGTAATCACATACTCGTGCTGCCGACCCTGTAGAAACCTTTTCTTCCTCCAGAAGAACCTTATATTGTAGTCGCTTGGTAAAACCACAACAGTTTGAGCGTGCGCGGGATGAAGTTCCTTTCATACCTGGCAGTGCGCACCGTTTCCAGCGCAATATGTGAGGATAAATTCCCTACCTATAGCGAGCGGTGCCATGATAGAAAGTAGCTGTGGGCATCATGTGGAATAATTCTTCTGAACACAAACCGTTAGTGTATCAAACATATATTTGCACAGATTAACATTAAATTAGCTAACAAGCTGAGTTTTAAATCACATAACACCGACAGTTCCTTAGTTTTTAATTTAGTTTTTAGACAGTAAATAGAAATTTAATGTCGAAAAACTGAAAGAACTAATAATCTGGGTTGTAATTTGAATACTAGGAAACTGTCGATGTTATGTGATTATTATTATTATTTTATTTTTTAAAAGAATATTAGCAACCGAAATTATCGAAATTACTAATATTCCCTCTAACCCCTCCAACTAAGCTAAATTGCTTGTGCAAGGAGTGGGTTCACGTCGGTAGTGTAATGGCCAGGATTCGAACCCGGGATGTCTCGATCGTAAGGCCGACTCCTTAACCACTAAGCTACTGCCTAAAGGTTCTATCTACGTTATCATTGTAGATATATCCATTTGCATCATCATCATATTCTTTCCACTTAATTTAACGCTCTAAATTCACATCGTACATTCAAAATTGTATATTCACATTCACCTCTGTAGGGGTACAGAAACTACGCTGAACTCAAAGATTACTCCGTACAAGATAAAATTAGGTGACGAAATCGTCGCTCCTGCAGGGACAATTATTTCCTCCATCGCAACAACTTTTCACTTAACAAAGCTCATTTAAGAACTTGAGCATTTTGCACTAATTCCCAACTTCGTAGAAATATCTTGAGTTCAAGAGATGCCTTTGGAAAAGATGAGGTAATCGCTTTTCTCGGTAGTTGTGGATTAAGGGCATATTTCTAAATATACGGTCCATGAAATTAAAGTTAAAAAGCTGTTGTATAAAAAGCCTACTACTACTGGAGATTGCTTAGGAGGAGTCGCGTTACAAAGCCTTGAGTATGTAGGAAGGGACCAAAATTTATTTAGTTTCGTACTAGTATGTTCTCATAAACCGGGTAATTTTCATTGTCTCCGATTGCCCGATCGCCCTAAAAAAACCCGTCAATTTTACTTCACCTCGCCTAATGGTAAGTTGAAGGCAAAGTCTTAGGAAAGAGGGTTAAAGGACCCGGGACTCATTAACTCATTGTCATGTTTTTAAAGTGTCTATCGCTCAATAATGATAAAATCAACATGATTTCCACTCTGTGACTTTCCAAAGCAACTACAATATGCTGTTTTTCAAGAAGGCCTTTAGAAGGTTCCTACAAGATCGGCAGCACGAGTGTGAAGCTTTTGGTCTTCCACACATCCATGGGCTACAGTAACCACTTTCTATTAGAGCATTTTCACATTCATCCGATATGCGATATCCGATATCGGTGTCGGACACTGATAGCCGACATTTTTCACATTTATCCGATAAAATCGGCCCGATACAGCCATTTGTTAGGAAGCACAGACTACTCAGGGATGCTAGAGATGAAAAAAAAGTAAAATCAATTTTCGACCTTATTAACATGACATGGTATCGAGTTTTTATATATTAGTGATCAGTGTCATTAAATAACGCGAAAAGACACGTAACTAAGAAAATGTCATTAAGGTCGAAAATTGCTTGCAGACAATGTTTTAGTCTCTTTGTGATTCGATATCAGGCGAAAACAGTGGTGTGGGCTTTGATAACCGATATCGCACCCGACTTTGTGAAAGACGTGTCATACATTTGACTTCCTCCGACAATGTGAAAACGCTCTTAGCTTGGCTGTGTGCTTGTCTGCTTAGATGTTATACCAAATATGACATTTTTACCTTCAAAATCAGTAGCAATTTTGTTACAAGTGTACTACATAGGGACTGGCACATATAGATCAAACAGATGACCCTCTTTTTCACCACAATCGGGTAAAAGGGAAAAGGTTAATTTTGACTAGCCATTCCCGAAATGCGACTTCATTCTTACTTAGTTTGCTGATTAAATGAGAGACTCAACTTTATAATATTGGGGTATGTATAAAGGGTTCGCCATTCGCAGGTCGTTGAAGTTTTTTCATCCTTTTACAAGCATTTTGAATCGTATTCACGCTTGAACTAAGTTGTGGACTTTATGTAACTGGGCTATTGGTATTTTACCTTTCTAGGGTAAAAGGTAAATCCTTGTAAACAAATTAATTTAATATTTTGTTATTGGACTATTTAGAAAACGGATTTTGTTTGCCATAATCCTTGTTGCCGTTATGAAACAAAATATGTAGTCATAAAATGTTAATGTAATTTGGAGATATTGTTTACTAATCAAATATAAATTGACGTCTTAAAAAAGGCCGCAGTGGAGTTTATTGCGCCGTTTCTTCTCATCAAACGTCAACATCAATAGGAAACAATTCTATTGTTCAAGATAGAGAATAAAAAACTTTGATTTTGACAATTTTTTCCAATTTTTTGGAAAGACAACAGCTAAGATAGAACTTGAAACCTGAACCTGAACACCTCCTGCAACACCAGAATTCCACTATACACAATAATCTGTTCTGTGCCTACACATTATGTTTTGAGGCTAGAGCCTCCTACAGTTTTTTTACTAAACGGCCAGAACTAAAATTGGCTCAGAGAATTGATTACATTCAGGTAATAGCGCATAACTTATTTTTCATCCTGTATATATTTCTCGAAGGACCGATGGCCGTTGGAGCAGACGAGTCCTCGAGTGGAAACCGCGAGAAGGCAAACGGAGGCTAGGATGCCCCCTAGCCAGATGGACCGATGACCTCAAAAAAGTGGCTGGGACGGACTGGATGCGGAAGGCGGAGAATCGTACGAAATGGCGCACATTGGGAGAGGCCTATGTCCAGCAGTGGACTGCAGTGGGCTAATGGATTGTTATAATTATATTCCTGTGCGTTATAAAAACGCGATCCATATTGTACACGAGCGGCACCATTACGAAACAACAAGTTACAACAATTAATTCACTTTTAATTTTCCTCTGAAGTTTTTTACAAACGTCGAACTCTAAATTGTAATCGATGTTGTAATCGACTTGTAATCGATGGATCGAGAGCAATCTATCACTCGCAAGGATTCCGGTTGTGACGTATTGCGCGGCTTACTGGTACACGGGCTGATTGGTCGATCTGACCCTGGATAGGACTTGAAATATATCGCTCTGTTTTAAATAGCGTTTAGCATTTTATAGTCAGCCCCTCTAGACAAGTGGGTACAATGTATAGGATTTGACGTATTTGACATGCGTTAACGACTGTCATATACGTCAAATCCCATACATTCGTCATTCTATTCCACCAAACGCCGGCAAGCGAATTGCCACTTTTCTAGAGGGGCAGGAAACTCAAATTTTATTATAACAAACACAGAACTTATTTTTTTAAATGTAGGATACGTCAATTCTACTTCATCTCGCCTGATGGTATGCCGACGGCAAAGTCTTAGGAAAGAGGGTCACCATTGCATACACGTACCATATTAATAATGGTGCCACTCAGCTGATTGCCTCATCAAAGGAGGATTGTCGTCGCAGCACCGCGTGACACCCACTGGTCCCACTAGTGCTGCGACCACAATCCTCACTGCCCGGCTATGCACTTGCTGACCACTAAACGCAACTCAACAGAGATTGGATTACTATAGAGGGTTTTTCGCAATCATGCACGATGCTATCGACCCAGCCGAAATTTGTGACAAATTTGTTCCATCAAATTTCTACTACCACAAGCTTAATTGAGCTATTGGCACTACCAAAAAGGAAAATCCGGCGAAGTGGGAGCCAGACTCCCACGCGTAGGATTCCGCACTATTATCTATTTTAGTAAGTATCTGTTGTTATAGCGGTAACAGAATTACATCATCTGTAAAAAAATTCAACTATCTAGCTGTCATAGAACGCGTGCAATGGCCTGGTAAAAGACAAACCGACAGTACCGACTCAATAGACAGTATATAAGGCTGCCGATCCTGTTTAAGTCAACCAATTCTATTCTATTGAAAAGCTCTTCCCCCCGCCCTTCTTTGGCAAGCCACAGGAGGGAGATATCCATAACCTGAATGTGCCCGAATTCCCCGTCTTATCTCAGTATGCGCACTTTTTTCGATTCCATAAGAATAAATGTGTTATGAAAGGTGCAACGATAAAAAAATTCTATCATATCAAAACATTTTTTCCAAGCAGACAGCGGCAGGTTGGCTTAACATACATAAAACTTCTGACATTGTCTAATGTTTACGCGAATATCACTTATTGAAATAAAACACCATAACAAATAAATCACGAGAGAATTCGTTAAACAGTGGTTTTAGTTCCCTTCTATTCTAATTACAAACTGACACTTGAAGAAGTATCATAATTCATTGCCATGGCAACATCCCTTACTTAACACTCTTCATAACTAATTGCATAATAATATTTCTATTCTGTCACACCTCTGTTACGCAAGTCAAACATATTTGAACTACTATAATTCATAAGACAGTTTCCTTGTCTCACACACAACTACTGAAGTAGCAAGACACACACACCCAGTGGGTCCCCACCCTCGCGGGGAGTATCTCATCCCTGCGAGGTGGGTGTTCGTAATGGTGTTTGGACACGGCCCCGTTCAGCGTCCGATTTAATTTATGTCAATACGGGTGTATGGGATATGATCAGAGGAGCTTGTTACCGGACAAAAAATACAAGTGTAATATTAGGTGAAAATGTTATTGTACGTTATTGTATTGTATGAAATAAAATAGGTTGTGTTATACTAGAATATTATTATACATCATTATTTGTGTGTGTTTTGTATTATATTATTATAATTACGGCCAGGCGGAAGAACGAGCTCATCAAGGTCGCCGGGACGCGCTGCGTGCGGGCTACTTTAGATCGGTCGTTCTGGAAGTCTATAGGAGAGGCCTATGTTCAGCAGTGGACTATGTACGGCTGATATGATGATGATGATAATTCAGTAGGGTAGAATAGGGCTACCCCGTCTCTTCCCATGTGGGTCGATAGGGCTGTTCTACATCTGACAGTAAACGCACAGCACAACATGACAATGTGTCCGGTGGCAATAGGATCGCCCTCATTTATGTGGGAACGATAATCATAGTTGGCAAAACTCTGCCTAGCCCTTCGGGGGCGTCTACAGGCAAGTATATACTAATATCACATCGACATGGTCTTTTTTTTTTACGTGCGGGAAATCCCCACGGATACCCACCCCTCCGGAGCCGGAGGGGTAGGTAATGTCGGACTCGAACCGACTTAGCCGCACGCCGTCTCTGGGTCGTAGTGCTAGGCCGAAGGTGAGGTTGTCATGCGACATATCCCTCGCACCCCGGCTGACCCAGGGCCATCCCTCTCGGTCTGGCCCTCCTCGGGAGGTGGGGACCACGCGGTCCCCGACTCAACCCCGGTGTGGGGAGGCGCGCATCGTCCTACGATGCGCGCCGCCGCCGTGGCTTGCTTTTGCTAGGGTAACGGGCGGCTCCACCCGTCACCCTCAGGCCCGCGCTCATGGGGGGCGGAGGTCAGTTTGCGCCCTCCGACGCCCGAGCCGCCTTCGCATCGACATGGTCTAGTGACATTTCAATTAAACCTAAATAACTAAAATTTTATTAACTATTTGTTAAGACACCTACACATTAAAATAAATCTTGTTTAATAGCCTATCTAATCTGATAATAAACTTTTAAATAAAGTTGAATTTAACAAAAACTTAGAAGAAGAGGAAAAACTCAGAAAAAAAATTCAATCTTAACTTTATTTTTGAAACATCAAAACCTAAACAAACAACTATTTTTTTATAAAAAATATTGAATACTTAAAATTATAAATCCGTGAATCTACCTAAGACTCTCCAGACACATCTGCAGCGGTTCTGCATACTCAAAACAAGGGTGTCAATATCCTGTTGTGGAATACTGTCCCAAGTTCTGCTAAGATGCAAGAAAAGCTGGTTTTCATGTACAATATCTTCAGGCAAATTCCTAAGAGCTCTGAAGCATATCCCAGGCATCCTCAATACGGATTATTAATTTTAAGTTTTTTATTGTTTTGTTACATATTTGTTTTGTTTAGGTTTTGATGTTTCAAAAATAAAGTTTTGATTTAAATTTTGACTGAGTTTTTTCTCTTCTTCTAAGTTTTTTTTTAAATTTAACTTTATCTAAAAGTTTATTATCAGATTAAATAGGCTATTAAGGTATATTTAAATGTTAAATTTAATTTTTTTTTTTTAATATTTTAAATTTAAATCTTAACAAAAAGTTAATACAATTTTAGTTATTTAGGTTTAATTGAAATATCCCTAGGCCATGTTGATGTGTGTAATATGTAATTATTCAAATCGATTAAGATTGCCTCAAAAACATATAAAAGAGAAATTTGGATTGGTTTGGACGAGGTCTGGTAGCTTAATTGTCCAAGCACTGTCCCTGTAAGGCAAAGATCGCGAGAGCAAACCCCGCTTAGACTGATTCAATATTTTTACCATCTTAATCAATTTTAATTTCATAAGTTTTCAAACTTTACATATTAATAAAGTGATTTTATTTTATTCAAAGATAATTCAGAACAATTATTATTAACATACTACCTAATGATACAATTTAGTCCTTAGAGGTAACAAGACAGTTTAAATGCCTGTACAGAAATAAATCACAATTAGCGGGACAGCTGACCAACATTACTCACTATTAGTGCCAAGTGCGACGTATCAAGTACCCTGGCACTATAATTTATCAAATAATTGATAATAAGGGTGTATTTTACGTGTTTTTTTTAGATTTATGTCGTATACACAAGTGATTGTTAGTAGGAGATTTTTTAAAGGACATTTATCGGAATAATGGTTTGACTTATGTATGAGCGAACGTATGTATAACCATTTTTTTGTTCCTATGTAGTCAGTAAATGGCTGCACCGATATAGGTAGGTCGTTAAATACATTTAGAACTTAATAAACATTTCTTCCTCCTAGCTTTAATCCCAGTCGCATCCGAAGCTTTTCAATTTAGAGTCTGGGGTCCGCTGTATAACTGCGGATTTGGCTGAACTTCGATATATTCCGTGAAGCGACTTCCATCTGACCTCCACAACAATAAACATCTCTACCTGGACTTAAATATTAAGTATCGCTAGCGATATAGGCTTTAAGTAGCGGATAAATATGTACAAATACATTTTTTGAAATGGCATTTATACATTAAAACATTGTAAATATTAATAAAAATACATCGCTTTATTTAAAATTGATATGGATTTTTTTTTCTTGCCCGTTTGTCTGTTTGTTTACGATGGCCGCAAATAGGGGAGAGTCAAGTAAATTGAACCGCCTTTTAAATCGTTACACCTCTAGATTTCTCATGAAATGACACTTTTTTTCTATGCTGGCAAAACCAAATTATGCTTTGGTGTCTCCTCCAACTACCCCCTATTTTAAGTTGTCATCTAAGGAGAATAATTTTGTATGGGAGTTTTCAGAGGATTTTGATGTAATTTTTCATACTGATGGTAACACTTGATATAGTTAAACAAAAACTACGCATTCTACGTTATATAACTGCATAATTAAATTAGATTTTTGTACATTTGCACGGTGTGACTAGGTTTTGAAATTATGTCGTTGCATTTATTTAATTCAACATTTACGTGGTTTCATACAAATACATAGAATTTAATTATTGAAGGGTTGAATGCGATGCCAGATGAAACTACAAATGGTAAATTCAGTAAACTTACAAAACAATATGATACTTATGTGTTACCCTAGTTACCATAAACATACAATAGAATGAGCTTAAGCTCACCCCGTACCGACTTCGGTGTCACTTGAGATTATTTCAATAAGTGATTATTTCAACGGCCGCGCGCCGCTTATAAAGGTGCCCACTCACTAACAGTCCGCCTGCAGTCCGCCTGCAGTTCCTGATCTGTCCGGGCGGCCTGCAGTCCTTAGCCGATAGCGCCCACACACTAAAGCGATTTTGGCCCGCCGGCAATTCCCTGTTGTCAGTTTTGCGACCACACACTAGCAGTTGTGAGTTGTCAGTTTTATGTCGTACGATCGCCTGCCGGTAATGGTAATAATCTAATATCAGTTACATAGAGAGTACGAAACAGTGCAAGCGATTTTCGACCTTATTGACATTTTCTTAATTACATGTTTTTTCGCATAAATAAATGCTGCTGATCACGAATATAAGAAAAAAAACTAGATTTGTTGTAATGTCAATAAGGTTGAAAATAGCTTGCCCTACGTTATTCTTATATAAGTACGTGCGTCATTGTGGGAAATAGGTGTTAGCTATTTTGAAACTTATGGACTATGTGCATAAGAAATAAAGACGAGTATGTACAAAAAATGAATAAAATCTTAGTAAAAACTGACACGAAACGTCGATCGACAGGTCCGTTGTGGTCGTTCGCCCTGACGGCCTAAGACTGTCCGGCTTAGACCTGTCGGGTATCGTTCGGCGGCCACACACTATCGGATCGTATTAGTCGTCAGTCCAAAATCGTTAACGAAACTGTTAGTGTGTGGGTTATTGCGATTAATTGACAGATTTATATCGTCCGGCCGTCGTCCGGTAAACTGTTAGTGAGTGGGCGCCTTAAGGCCTGCGAGCGCGGCGATCGTTGATGCTCGGTCCGTTCCGCCACGCCGACCGTAGAGCGGGACAGGTAGTGTGCTTGTTGATTGTTATTTTGTTAAATGATAGTCAAGTTTTTGAACTTGGTTTCACATGCCTATTTATCTCAATAAACGCTTTTATAAACTGAATTCCAGAGTTCAAGTGAAAAGCGGTCCAATATAACCGTTTCTCCCATACTACTGGATGGATTTTGATGGGGTTTTGATAAGAAAGGTTTTGTCGAATTTAAAATCTGCCGTATGTTAGATCATAACTGGTCGAGTATAGCTGGAGATATAACCAAAAAATCGGGATGGCCGACATCCAGTCCATCCTCGGGTGGAGCCGAGAGCATTAGTCAAAAAACATTCATGATTTATTAATATTTGTTCACTTTGTGTCGATCAGAGGCCATTGTATCACCCCTCGAATTGACATTTTCGTATCGCAAATGAGGATTGCAAAATAAACATCGTTACAAAGATGTTTTCCAGATCAGTGGACAAAAGTATCATGAATTATGGAGTACTTTTGTAATACTGCTGTTGTTGTCAAAATATAAGAAAAAAGTACAATTTCTTAGGACTTCGTGTTCGAAAGGAAAATAGCGAATGTTATTAAGTGTGCAAAATCACCAGAAAGTTTTTTGAAGTGAAAACTTCTTTAGCGGCGTTGAATGGGTGTAAAATGTTAAGGAAGCGTCAGGATTAGTTGACCTTTGAACCGTAACCGACGACTGACGTCATACAAGATTGGTACAGATTATCTATTTTGCAATTTACAACAGATAGCGTCGTAGCTTAAACGGTAAGCACTTCGACTGTAAGTCCTTATAGTTTCAGATAGTATCGGGTTCAAACCATCTGGCCGTCAGGGATTTTTTGTGATTGTTTTTTCTTATTATAATTTATTACTTTTGGTGATTATTTTTTCTTTTTGTAATTTATTACTTTTTATGATTTTTTTTTCTTTCTGTAATTTATTATTTTTTGTGATTATTTTTTCTTTTCATACTTTATTAATTTCTTCTGACAGAAAATTAGCAGAAAATAAGTGATAGGTTCTATGATTAGCGCTATATTATAGGTATTGTATGGTATGTTCTTTTTTATCTTTTTCTATGTATATAACGAAGAAAGAAAAAAAGAAAATGTTTTCACTTCTGCCGGCACTCCCAGAGTGCAACCCGTCTTTTTTTTTTATACTACTGAGGTGGCAGGCACACGGCACAGTATAGCTCTTATATGTATATAAATGAACCTGCTTTTATTTCATTTAACGATAATATTTACAAATATAATATAAAATTGAAATATAATTACTTTTTATAAATTTCAGTCACAGTATTAAACTAATAAAAAATATGATATTACAACAAGTCAAATATTACACTTCTCCGTGCTCGTCCTTAAAATAAAAGTGCGGACCTGTCCCCGGTGTGAAAGTGCCCATCACGCTAGCTGCGTTGGCTCTTTGAATGGCGATGGCCAGCCTCTGCACCAGCTACGATCCGGCGCAGGAGTCGCTTGACTTCCCCCTGATCCTACACCCGATGTCCTCTACAAATCTTTTTGCCTCCACACTCTAACATCCCAACGTCTCCACTGCGAAAGGAACGAACATATACCGGGCCTGCAATGCCTCGTACTCGAGCCGCTTCTTCTCGTCGGCTGCAGCCTCAGCAGCAGCCGGAAACCGGACCGGACGACCGAGGAGGCTGGGAGTGACAGTGCTAAGGCACGTGGCGTCACATAACAGGCACTTACCATTCCTCCAAGACGCCCACGTCACGTCACGTCACATTAAAAATATTGTATGGAAATTTGCTGGATCTCTTGATGTTTATGATTAATGCTGCGCTCCCTTGGGCATAAGCGTGATATTATATACCTTGCTTGATAAACGAATTATTCAAATCAAATATTTATTTTTAATTCGAATCAGTAGTTACTGCGATTTCTCGTTTAACGTAAGGCAGCGGTAGATGCTTCGTTAAATAAGATGTTTAGTAAGATGTCACACGCATCTAGTGCGAGCCTTTCTCCGAGCGGCCACTTTATAAGTTCAGATATTGGAAACTAATTGATATTATCTAAATAATGCTTTCACATATATTTTTTATTTTCCACACAGCATATAATAAGCTACAATACAAAATTAATGAACATTCTCAGTATTTTATTAGTAAAATATTAATACGTATAAACTGAGTATAAGTTCGTTATTCCTGTAATTTAATAGCTATTTCCATTATTTACACTTTGTTTGAAGGTTGATTTCAAGATTTTACAACTCTGTATTAAATTTTGATTTTATTGGCCCCTTGATTAATTAAATTCGATCTTCAAACACTGTACTTCCTAAATACTATCCATTTTGATGATAAATTTCGTATTACCTTTTTTTACAGCTGTCACTTTTCAAAATGTAATAAAAGTTGCTGTTAGCTTAATATTGTCTCCTTCATACACAAAAAATCATAAAATTGCAACTTGAGTTTCCTCCAATTCTTCAATAAAACGGCAACTTCATAATAATATGTAACGACCTATTATTTGGAACAGACAAACAAACAGACAACAAACCGATTATTTGGAAGTCAAAGTTGAAGTCAAGGACGTTTCGGGTTTCTAGGTTGTATTTTCCTGCGCTGTAGATAGACTTTATAATTATGAGTTAGGTAAGCTAATAAGAGCGTTTTCACACTCATCCGATATCCGATATCCGATATCCGATATCCGATATCCGATATCCGATATCCGATATCCGATATCCGATATCCGATATCCAATATCCGATATCGGAGGAAGTCAAATGTATGAGATATGTATCTCTCTTTCACATTGTCCGGCCCGATATCGGTTATCGGAGCCAACACCACTGTTTTGGTCCGATATCGGAACACAAAGAAACTGAAACAGCGACTGCAAGCAATTTTCGACCTTAATGACATTTTCTGAGTTACATGTCTTTTCGCCTTAATTGATGACGTTGATAACGAATATACGAAAAAAGAAAAAGGTCGAAAATTGCTTGCACTTTTTCTTTCTTTTTTTACTTCTAGCATCCCTAACTAGTCTGTGCTATCGAGGAAATGGCCGCATCGGGCCGATTTTATCGGATAAATGTGAAAACACCACAAGGTGTAGGCTATTGGATGTCGGCTATCGGCGTCCGACACCGATATCGGATAGCGGATGAGTGTGAAAACGCTCTAACTATGCTTACTCTGGGTTTAGATAGCACAGTTAACGAATTATTACATGCAAAGCTGCTTATTTCTTTACACACTTCACAAGTTTCCTCATATTATTGTGTTCTTCAACCTATCATTAAGCTTGATCTCACCCGAACTTCCACTTTGGACTCCGGAGTCCACTTTTTCAAGACTAATTGCGTGTTTGGCTCAACGTCGATATTTTTCGTGAGGCGACTGCCTCTAAAACCCTTTGGCAAAATTAAGGTATTAGAGTTAAACCAGTTGTTGAACTATTATGGCTCCAACTACCCGTAACAATTGCCATAGATATTCGCATGGCAACCAAGACCGACGGCTTAACGTGCGGAGAGCACGTAGGCACGGAAGTACCCATCATATCTAGAAAATGTACACTGAGCGGGAATAGAACCCTCGTCCCCTGTGAAACAGTTGCGTTCACTACCACCACACCATAGAGGTCTCATATAATTATTTCAAACTTCACTTCACATGAATCAACAACTTGAAATTTAAATTTAGACAGCTTTGTTATGACAAGGAATCCTTCTTAATAGACAATTCAGCAAAACAATTTGGCAACTAGCAAGGTTCGCACGCGATTTGTATGCGCACGCAAATTGCGTGCTTTAATAATTGCGTGCGTTGTCTTATTTGTTGAGATTAAGTGGTTATATATGCCGCGTGGGAATGCGTTCTGCATTATTTACGGGCTGTCGCTGCGGCGTAATTTTGGGCTAAAATTGTCACCATTCTGGACTAATAGGGGAATGAGGGAAGTTATAAATGATGGCTTTGTGTAAGATTGTGTTAGGATGGGAAAGATTTGTATGAATATGTTGAGATGGAGAATTCTGTTTTTCAAATATTATGAAATGGTGTCTAGTCGAAGACATAGGTTGATTAAGTCTGAAATATTAATAAACTTTTTTAAACTGTAACATGTGTCAATATTTTGAGTCATGATTCGAGTTTATGATTCTCAGAGGACAAAGTTAATATATTGTAATGAAGTTAATAAACTACTAAACCGATCTTCATGAATTTTTGCAAACACTTATTGTCAGGGGTTTAAGGTAAAAAAAGATTTAAAGATGCCTTTCTCGGAATTCTGTGACCTTTAAATTCAATGCAAAGAAATTACCTCTCCTCAAGAGTTCCAAGGAATGTCTTTCACCTCACTTAGGGGTGGAGGGAAGGGTATTTGGTTCTTACAAATCTACACATATAAACAAAATTGAAGTGTCTGTTTGCAATATCGAAATAACCGTTTGTTACTCCATGCATATGAATATAATACGGTACATGCACAAAAATATTTTTTTACAATTTTTGTCTGTCTGTTTGCTCTGGCTTATCTCTGAAATGGCCGGACCGATTTTGACGGGACTTTTGTTGGCAGATAACTGATGTAATAAGAAGTAACTTAGGCTTTTTATTTTAGAAAAAATAGCGTCGACTCAACACTAAGCGATAACCGACATCCACGCGGGCGGAGCCGCGGGTAACAGCTAGTAATGAATAAAATGTAAATGTAGTAAAAAATATAATTATTTACAACAACAAAATGGCATTGCACGCAATTAGTGCGCGCTGTCAACCACGCGTTACAAGTCGCAACATGTTCGCTAATGTGCCCATAAGTTACGTCTGTTGTGGGACTATCCGCATTTTAATTACTAGTGTTTGTGTTGCCCAGTTTAAAAATATATTTAGTTGTTATCTATGTATGTGAAACCTACATTTTGTACTACGCGTAAAATTTGGATATATTTTAGCATTATACTTCATTAGTTGAATGGTAGGTATTACTAATATTAAAACATAAATTAGAGCCTCTGTGGCGTTGCGGTAATGAACGCGACTACTATGCAGAGGGCGCAGATTCGATTCCCGCTCACTGCAAATATTTGTATGCATGCGTATGTCTATTTGTAATGGTCTGGGTAATTCCGTGCTTCGGAGAGCACGCTACGCCATTGATCTCGGTTGCCATACAAACGATAGTTACGGGTAGTTGAAGCCCTAAAAAGTCAGACTTGTCTAATCATAGAATTTCAATATCACCAAATGGTTTTGGAGGTCAGATGGCAGTTGCTTCGAAATTCGAAATTCGACCCAAACGAGTTGGTAAAAGACTGAAAACATAATATAAAGACTATAAATTGGGGTTAAAGTATTCTTGTCTATTACAAATACAAATAATTTAAAAGCCCAAAAATACAATATTTAATTTAGTATTAAAATACATTTTACTATCCAAGTACATACCTACTTGATTATGAACACGTCAAAAGCCTTTCACAAGTCAAATGAATTTAGAGCCCATAAAAAAGAAATATTATTACAAAGTAGTTTAATTTATATTTTGACTTGAAAGGTACTGATAACGTTTAGATCAACTATAGCATTTTATTCATAACTAAAATGAAATATTTTCGAAGCGAAGAGAAAATACAAATTCTAGAAAATATTTATACTACTATTTTATGACATTTATTTGGATAAACTTTTTTGTAAGAAAGGCAGTTAGACTAAAAATCTTATGTTTTGATCACAATTGATTGTGGTAATAGTGGAACCGTTGTAGATATATATGACCAAAAGTGAAGACCGACACGTACGCAGGCGAAGTGCAGGTATCAGTTAGTTATTGAGATAGAATCTTACGCAAGGCCAAAACGCAATACTTAACAACGTTAAAGCTCATGTTTCTACATTAAAATGACTACCTTATTCGGAATGCAGCAGCGATGGTCACTAGGGAAACATACTGACAATAAAACAGTACTTTTATTACTTTGTACATCGAATATTTTAGTGGTAACATCGCTTTTGAAGATTTTATTCAGATAGAAAAAGTACTTTAGATTAAACAATATAATTTTATGTTCCTTCATAAGATTCTATTGATAACGATCTAGAATGTTATCTATCGAAAGTCAGCCCCAGAATAGAATGACGAATTTATGGGATTTGACGTTTAGGACATGTGTTAACGACTGTCACATACTTCATATCCCATACATTTGTCATTTTCTTCAATCATACTTCTACCCTCCTCTAACTACTGCCCTCCTAGACAAGTCAGCAACGAATTGCCACTTGTCTAGGAGGGCAGAACTATCTACTAGCTTTTTCCTCTTAGTTGACCACCTATCAACATCAGCATATGCATAGTGATTTCCCGGTATTTTTTTTTTTAATTCGAGTACCGGTTTTTCCTGTAACTACTCTGTCTGTGTACTGTGCACACCTATGTATACCAGAGTATAATCTACGTCTGTGTCAAATTTTGTTCAGTTGGTTTAGCCGTTTTGGCTAGATAGTGTTGTGTACATGTGGTAGTTTATTTTTATACAACTGAGGTGGCAGACAACCACACAGCCCACCTGATGGAAAGCGGTTACCGTGGCCTATGGACGTGTGCAACACCAGAGGAGTCACACTCGTGCTGCCGACTCTGTTAGTACAGAGAGTTTCTGTAGCGTCAGTGTAGAATTGCAGGACAGACAGCACAAAAACTCTTCAGCTAGCTCTGGCTAAAGTATACAGGCTTCAGTATGAATAAATAATTTGAAGATCTTTATTGAAAGATCTTTTATTACTTATAAAATGTAGTATCTGACGGTCCGCGAATGAAACATAAATAGGACGGTATAAATCCTATACTTTATTAGCATTTAAACATTTTTAGGGTCCCGTGCTCTACGTATGAGAACCAACTTTTAAACTTTCACATTCCATGATATTATAATTAAGAGAACGGGAATTAACGCGATCATGGTATAGGTACTTACCCTGGAGGCCAGATTCCTGCCTCTGCTCAGTACGGCGCAGAGCACGATGGCCTCCAGGGCCATCAGGGGATACCGCACGATATCCTTCGAAGCGGCGAGTCTCCTGGCCGGATCGCCACCGTGGATCCTGGAAGCAGCGTTGTTGAGTCGGGGACCGCGTGGTCCCCACCTCCCGAGGAGGGCCAGACCGAGAGGGATGGCCCTGGGTCAGCCGGGGTGCCAGGGATATGTCGCATGACAACCTCACCTTCGGCCTAGCACTACGGCCCAGAGACGGCGTACGGTTTAGTCGGTTCGAGTCCGACATAACCTACCGCATTATGGGTATACGGGGTGGGTATCCTTGGGGATATCCAGCACATAAAAAAAGGTATAGGTACTTGCATACCTTTGATTGCCTGACGTTTCGACCAGGTTACACCGGCCGTGGTCACAGGCTGACTGGTTCAGCGTACACGCCCGTCGTCATCGAATCCGTGAGGAAGTAGGTTCTTCATCTACCCGCACATTTTCAATATTTTCTTTTCGCCATGTGCCGTCACATATCACACTCACAAGCAATAAGCTAGCTTCTGTAAGCAATATTTCCGGTGTCTATCCGACTGCGCAGAAAAGCGAGATTGCATGTATACCATGATTTTGTTAATTCCCTTTCTCTTACTAATGAATGGGAACCATGTTAGGTGAGGTTTTCAATATAAGTATAGACTATTTTTTATACCAAGAATAGGTTCCAGAGTGTAACGGAGATATACTATAAGAAAAGAATATATAAATGTGAAAGTTATGAGGAATTTAGGAGTTGAGTTGAGTTCAACAAATGACGGATGAATTGCGTGAAAAAGCATATGGTAAAGAAGGTGGTGTCTGAGGAAAAGGACAGACAGGAATGTATATAATTGAATGACATGTGATCTTCTTCCTCCTAGCGTTATTTCTAATCGCATCCGAAGCATTCAACTTGTCGTCTGGGGTCCGCTATTACCAGTCTAACTGCGGATTTGAACCGGATTAATCTCAATAAACTGTTGCATAAGGACTAAGTAATTTTTATTCTAGGGCTAGCAAACTACCTATGGTTTCATTTTGTTTTATACGCCATTTTTTTTTTAAGTTAGACGGCAATATGACTTTGCCTGTGTTGATGGAAAGCTGAAAAGAAAAGGAAAAGGTCCTTTACATACGCCAAAAATATTATA
Organism: Eilema caniola; assembly: GCA_949126895.1. Taxonomy (NCBI): domain Eukaryota; kingdom Metazoa; phylum Arthropoda; class Insecta; order Lepidoptera; family Erebidae; genus Eilema; species Eilema caniola. The sequence goes on from OX421488.1 coordinate 14,875,921, forward strand.
ATGGCTCAGCACTTTGGCCTTATCAGATGCATTTTCCCGCCCTGCTTCAAGGACTCTGGACAGTAGGAAGAGGGGAACACGTGTGCTGTATACACACGTTGTAGCCTATAATAGCCAGATAGACTGACAGCCTGATTGCTGGGATAGCCTGGATCTGGAAGGTGGAGGAATGGGAGCAATCGCGCACACTAGGACAGGCCTATGTCCAGCAGTGGACTGTAATAGACTAAATTATTCCTGGCCTGACTACCTACAATTTGCATTGCAATTAGACTAGTTATTAAATTTTTGAGGGCTCCAACTACCCTTTACGACTGCCATAGATGTTTGTATGGCAACCAGGACCAAGAGCTTACCGTGTTCTCCCAGGCACGACCAGACTAATGCAAATACCCATATTCATGCAAATAAATATTTGCATTGACCGGGATCGAACCCGGCTACACCACGGAGGCTGTCAGATTGAATGACATGTTGTGCCTACCCCAAATTGGGATAAGGGCAGGTAGATGATAAATTACGGAAACAGGATGGTACGCTACGCAGGAGGAGCCGCAGGCAGCAGTTAGTTTAAAAATAATATAATAAAATATCCCATTGCTTGCACAAAGACAGCTGCACTGAACAAACGTTTTCTCATTGGGATATAAATTCAATATGTCAGCAATGTTTTCTTGCTCGAAGCACGTTTGAGATGAATTGTAGATATTGTGAAAAAGGTAGGACATAGTTTAATATGTTTTAACTGCATTTCTTTGTTCAAAAGGTGGTTATCTGCGAATGCATTTTATTTAAAAGTACCAGCCGCCCGTGGCATACTTCAAAATATATAATACCCGTAATATCTTAGTTTTCAAATAGCTAGCGGATGGAACTGGAATTACTGTTTCGCTCCCTTGAGTAGTAGCGTGATGATATAATATAGCCTTCAACCTTCTTCAATAAATGGAATATTCAACACAAAAAGTTTTTTTAAATTCGAACTTGTAGTTCCTGAGATTCTATCCACACACACAAACAAAGAAACAAATTTGAATGATTTTTTTAAAGTATTTTGAATGCTATTTATTCAAATCGATTTAAATAATAATGCTTTGACCACTAATCTTCTGTCACCTTAAAGACATATAAGAGGAGAAATTTGTATTGCTTCGGGCGAGGTCTGGTGGCTTAGTGGTTAAAGCATTGCCTCTGTAAGGCAAAGATCGCGGGTTCAAACCCCGCCTAGACCGATTCAAACTTTCCTATTATAAAATTCTCCGACATTATATTATTAATATAGAATAGATGGGCTTGTCCACATTTAGGTCTGTTGGTCTTGTTGGCCAAGCCTATCTTACATGTAAAGGTGCCCCTACAGATTCATGAATGAGGTTCTTATGCAGGTCAGTGGGCAGCACTCTGCCATAGTAACCCTCTTACCTGAGATTTCTTTTACTATTTTATCAATGTAACACTTCAGTCTAACACGTGTTATCCTAATCAGTTGGTCATGCCTCACAATAATGAGCATACTAAAACCTTGTTATGTATTAAAAAGGGCATCTAACAAGTACTGTACTGTATACCATCTTGAGGTATATTTTATTATAGAAACCTGTGAATATCTAAACACAACAAAGTACATTATCGTACTAATTCCTCCAAAATTGTATCCATAATTCGTACGGAACCCCTGTACCGCTCCACAGTCAACGCGCAGCACTTCACAACATTGAATTTTTAAATCATGACTTATTCAAGCCCTCAGAGCATTCGTTACGAATAACTTCAACCATTTGGAATCAATTCGAAGGCGGAGCGCGTCTCTTCCTTGAATTTTTCAGTATAGAGCTCTATGTAGAGTAGTAGAGACGCTGGTATTTTTTAGGAAGTAACTTTAAATGGATTGAACTGTAGATAAAAAATATCGGCCTATTGTTGTAGAGTAAGGTTTAATTGCATACATAAATATATAATTACCTTTTTCTCTTTGGGGTAGGTAGAGATAGTGGTCCGAAATCTGCTTCTATTATACACGAAATCTACTTTGGTTCACGAGCTCTACTGTCATTAAACATTTTCATGTAAGGCGTCAACTTCGATTACAGCTTAATACTCTACTAAAATGAATTTATCCCGACACGACCATTAATTTTGAGTACAGTATTCATGTAGAGAACAAAATAAGTTATCAAACCCCCGACTCTACTAAAAACTCAATAAAATTTAACAGCCCCATGTGAAAAGTCAAACTTCAGACAATAGTAGTGCCACACAAGAGTCACCATAATAAAGCAATGAAATTATAACTCTACAATCCACGGACAATAAACTTTGCTATTCACAACAGTCTCTACACCTCCAAACAACTAGCTATAAAATAATCAGATACTAGGGTTGTGAGCTCTACCATAGAGCTACCGGAAGTCACCTGTGCCCCTCTCTATTTATGGGATTGTAGTTGTGCTCTACATTTCCGTTGCACGGAGTCTCTCAAATTGTGTTATATTGTATTGTAGAGTCGCAGGCGGCTGGTCCTTTGTGTGTAGCTGATTGTAGAGTACGAACGAATATGTACTGTTTTATTTGTAGAGCGGACTTAACTCTACCTATATTTTTTACATAAATACACTCGAGAGCAATGAATCCGGGTCACTCAAAGAATCCAAAAAATCTCGGAAAGTAAGAATGCTAGGTTAATTCAATAAATTGTATTTAATAGACAATTTAATACTCCTTAAATGAAAGTTAAAAAAATATGAGTCACCATACATTTTATTTACACAAAATTACATAAAGAAAAAAAACTGCTGATCTCTCCTTAAAACAAAAATAGGAAACATGAAATTTTTGAACTTTATGACGATTTTCTTGAATTTCAATACTTCGTATTACCTCCTCGTGCTTCCATTACTGCGTTTACGCGGTTTGGCATGCTGTACACCAAGTTCCTTATACGATTTTGGGGAATATTCTCCCATTCCTCTGTGAGAGCAATTTTGAGCTCAGGAAGCGTGATTGGGGGAGGGTTTCGTTGTTTTACGCATCTCCCTAGCTCGTCCCAAGCATGCTCGATCGGGTTGATATCCGGGCTGCGCGCTGGCCACTCCATACAAGTAATGTTCATCTCTTGAAGGTAGTCATTCACAATCCTACCTGTATGAGGTCGGGCATTGTCATGCATAAATATCCTGTGAGAAAGCGATTTCGAAGCATGGTGTTCACCAAGTATCGGTCTTCTCGTGCTGTGGTACACCTAGTTCTGCCCGTTCCTGGTCTGCGTAGGTTAGAACCAGTTTCTTCGTAACGTCGGAGAACTCTTTGTACTGTTGACAGCGACACACCGAAAGTCCTGGCTGTATCGCGCTGACTCCGGCCGGTTTCCACCAATGTAAGTATTCTGGTGCATTCTTCAAGTGTAAGCGACATGATTTCAGCTTGAATAATGAATATTGAGCACTATCAACCTGGTTTATGTACCAACATAAATGACAGATTACAAACAAAAGCAAAAACAAATCCTGTAATTTCGTAGTTCCATCTTCGACAGTGTTCCCTTTTCAAATTTGATTTTTTTATGATATAACTTTACAATAACTAAGAAGTTTTAATACTTTCATTTAAGGAGTATTAAATTGTCTATTAAATACAATTTATTGCATTAACCTAGCATTCTTACTTTCCGAGATTTTTTGGATTCTTTGAGTGACCCGGATTCATTGCTCTCGAGTGTATATAATAACTCTAACCATCGTTCTAAACTATAAAAAGTTTGGGAATTTTTGAAGTTTTCGGGGGTAATCTTCTTTCACCAATAGAAAACCTCATTAATAATTTAAATCCATTGCTCATGGTTACCACTTCACATCAGGTGGGTCCAGTGCTTGTTTGCCACCTATGTGGTACAAAAAGCCTTTGTCTATCGCTGATAGTTGTCAAAACTTCTAGAGCTTCATTAAATACTAGTCAACTTAATAAATGGCGTTTTCTTGTCACATCTGGGTAATGGATCCCTAAAAAAGTTTGCAAAAAAAAAAACATTTCTTACATTGCGAATTCTTATTCATAGAGAAAAGTTACTTTCTAGAATATTCGCATATCATTATGCCAAATAATAAAAGCCTCGAGGGACTTTTACGATTATAAAAAAAATGTCTAATAATTTTATGTTCAAAATAATATTATGTTTTATTATAAGTTCTTGAGTTTTGATTTCACAAATAGTAAGGGACATTAGGGACTGGTTGAAGTAATATAACAAAGGTATGCCAGGGTACTGTGATAGGCTAATTAATTGATTGTATGGAATATGTTTTTTTTTAGTAAGATGTTTGTGTTTGTGTTTTTTTTATACAATTAAGGTGGCAGCCAAGCACACGGCCCACCTGATGGAAAGTGGTAACCGTGGCCTATCGACGTGTCCAACACCAGGGGTGTCACACTTGTGCTGCCGACCCTGTAAACACAGAGAGTTTCTGTGCTGTCAGTGCAGAAGACAAAGCAGGAATTTGGTCTTCCCACTGACAGCACAAAAACTCTCCAGTAAACTCTGGCTTCCCTACTCACCGCCGGGAACACAACACGAGGTTATTATGACCGCGGTATTCTGTAGGGTGGAGGTACTTCACCAGTCGGACTCCTCATTTGGACGTAAATACCGTTGTGTTTTACCTCTTTGTGCGCGTGAGTGTGTATGTATTGTTGAAATTTTCTATCTTCTCAGGATTGCAATTGAAACTGCTACTCGTTCAATTCCTAAAACTTTAATCTATATGCATCTGATTTAAACAGTATACATTTATTGTTTACGACTGCAAAATATATAAAACTTATACAAAAAAGGTATTACAGCTCGGCATAACCGAGGAGTTACCGCTCAACGCACAAAGCCAACCTCCTGAAACTATTTATTTTATAGAATAAACGTGCATTTAAAATGGTCCACTAAACTTTTACGATATTCAATTGTGCATTGAACACGTAGCACAAATGTCCTGCTGCCTCTGACACTACAGTGAGGCACTCTTTGTTCGATTCTAGCTGGTATTGTAAAATGCTCGTTATTTTAAAACAAGGAACGTTAGTACGTGACTCTTGTGAATGTCCTGCTTTATTTACACTTAAGTTTTTGCGATGCACTGCGTTAGAGCGTTTTCACACTCATCCGATATCCGATATCCGACATCCGATGTCGGAGGAAGACAAATGTATGAGATATTATGTATCTCTGTTTCACATTGTCCGGCCCGATATCGGTTATCGGAGCCAAAACCACTGTTTTGGCCCGATGTCGGAACACAAAGAGACTAAAACAGGGACTGCAACCAATTTTCGATCTTAAGGACATTTTCTGAGTTACATGTCTTTTCGCTTTAATTGATGACGCTGATCACGAATATAAGAAAATAATCTCGATACTATGTCTTATCAATAAGGTCGAAAATTGCTCCCACTTTTTCTTTTTTTAACTCATGGCATCCCTAACTAGTCTGTGCTTTCGAGCAAATGGCCGTATCGGGCCGATTTTATCGGATAAATGTGAAAACAGCACTAGGTGTCGGATATCGGATGTCGGCTATCGGCGTCCGACACCGATATCGGATATCGGACGAGTGTGAAAACGCTCTTACTGTTAAAAACTTTAAGTTTGTAGGTGTCTGCACTTTGACAATGTACAGTTGGTTTCAAGTGATTGAGCAAACCTTAGGTCTTCCCACTGACAGCGCAAAAACTCTCCAGTGAGCTCTGGCTCCCCTACTTGCCGCCGCTTAACGATACCGAGAATGTCTTCCAGTCTAAGAGTTTCCTTCGACATGAAGAATTATTTTATGGCCCGAGAGAAAACAAACTTTCTCAGCTGATTTACACCGATATATAATAACTTAATAGTTTGTACAATAGAGAGACTGTTGAGTTCCTTATGCTAAACATCAAACTGTTCCATGTATTAATAATTAAAAAAAAAAAACAATGTGTGACGTCATATGGCCATTGTCCAAAGTAGCTATATTTCTCCAGGCTTGGTAGAGACTACAACTCACTATTGGCATTAATTTAATACTTCAAGACCTTCTAGAAAATATTATATGTAAAAAAAAACACAAACGATAAAATAGGAACAGACATAATTTTTATCATTTCATATCAGTAAGCTATTCTATTGTTACTATGACACAAATATCTACCGGAAGTCACCTGTGCCCCTCTCTATTTATGGGATTGTAGTTGTGCTCTACATTTCCGTTGCACGGAGTCTCTCAAATTGTGTTATATTGTATTGTAGAGTCGCAGGCGGCTGGTCCTTTGTGTGTAGCTGATTGTAGAGTACGAACGAATATGTACTGTTTTATTTGTAGAGCGGACTTAACTCTACCTATATTTTTTACATAAATACACTCGAGAGCAATGAATCCGGGTCACTCAAAGAATCCAAAAAATCTCGGAAAGTAAGAATGCTAGGTTAATTCAATAAATTGTATTTAATAGACAATTTAATACTCCTTAAATGAAAGTTAAAAAAATATGGGTCACCATACATTTTATTTACACAAAATTACATAAAGAAAAAAAACTGCTGATCTCTCCTTAAAACAAAAATAGGAAACATGAAATTTTTGAACTTTATGACGATTTTCTTGAATTTCAATACTTCGTATTACCTCCTCGTGCTTCCATTACTGCGTTTACGCGGTTTGGCATGCTGTACACCAAGTTCCTTATACGATTTTGGGGAATATTCTCCCATTCCTCTGTGAGAGCAATTTTGAGCTCAGGAAGCGTGATTGGGGGAGGGTTTCGTTGTTTTACGCATCTCCCTAGCTCGTCCCAAGCATGCTCGATCGGGTTGATATCCGGGCTGCGCGCTGGCCACTCCATACAAGTAATGTTCATCTCTTGAAGGTAGTCATTCACAATCCTACCTGTATGAGGTCGGGCATTGTCATGCATAAATATAGCATCCTCACCCAAATTGACCATAAATGGACCAACGTGTTCGTTGAGGATTTCTTCCACATATCTTACGCTAGTTAAAGAGCCGTTTTCTATGATCACCAGCTCTGTGCGACTTTCAGAGGAAATTCCGGCCCACACAAGTACAGACCCACCACCGTAGGCTACTTTTTCTTCGATGCATGCTTGCTTGAATCTTTCCCCTGGTCTTCTATACACTCTGTGTCTTCCATCGTGCTTGTAGAGCATAAATTTTGATTCGTCGGAGAACATAACTTTCGACCAATCTTCAATACTCCAATTTACGTGGTTCTGGGCATATCTTAGTCTTGAAATACGATGGCCACGCTCCAGTTTAGGGCCGTTTGCAGGTCTAAGGGGTTTTAAGTTAGATTCAGCAAGCCGACGTCTTACTGTCCATGCACTTGGGTTACTTCCTCCGAGGCGTCGAAACTGATTTGTGAGTTCAGTTCAAATTTGATTTTTTTATGATATAACTTTACAATAACTAAGAAGTTTTAATACTTTCATTTAAGGAGTATTAAATTGTCTATTAAATACAATTTATTGCATTAACCTAGCATTCTTACTTTCCGAGATTTTTTGGATTCTTTGAGTGACCCGGATTCATTGCTCTCGAGTGTATATAATAACTCTAACCATCGTTCTAAACTATAAAAAGTTTGGGAATTTTTGAAGTTTTCGGGGGTAATCTTCTTTCACCAATAGAAAACCTCATTAATAATTTAAATCCATTGCTCATGGTTACCACTTCACATCAGGTGGGTCCAGTGCTTGTTTGCCACCTATGTGGTACAAAAAGCCTTTGTCTATCGCTGATAGTTGTCAAAACTTCTAGAGCTTCATTAAATACTAGTCAACTTAATAAATGGCGTTTTCTTGTCACATCTGGGTAATGGATCCCTAAAAAAGTTTGCAAAAAAAAAAACATTTCTTACATTGCGAATTCTTATTCATAGAGAAAAGTTACTTTCTAGAATATTCGCATATCATTATGCCAAATAATAAAAGCCTCGAGGGACTTTTACGATTATAAAAAAAATGTCTAATAATTTTATGTTCAAAATAATATTATGTTTTATTATAAGTTCTTGAGTTTTGATTTCACAAATAGTAAGGGACATTAGGGACTGGTTGAAGTAATATAACAAAGGTATGCCAGGGTACTGTGATAGGCTAATTAATTGATTGTATGGAATATGTTTTTTTTTAGTAAGATGTTTGTGTTTGTGTTTTTTTTATACAATTAAGGTGGCAGCCAAGCACACGGCCCACCTGATGGAAAGTGGTAACCGTGGCCTATCGACGTGTCCAACACCAGGGGTGTCACACTTGTGCTGCCGACCCTGTAAACACAGAGAGTTTCTGTGCTGTCAGTGCAGAAGACAAAGCAGGAATTTGGTCTTCCCACTGACAGCACAAAAACTCTCCAGTAAACTCTGGCTTCCCTACTCACCGCCGGGAACACAACACGAGGTTATTATGACCGCGGTATTCTGTAGGGTGGAGGTACTTCACCAGTCGGACTCCTCATTTGGACGTAAATACCGTTGTGTTTTACCTCTTTGTGCGCGTGAGTGTGTATGTATTGTTGAAATTTTCTATCTTCTCAGGATTGCAATTGAAACTGCTACTCGTTCAATTCCTAAAACTTTAATCTATATGCATCTGATTTAAACAGTATACATTTATTGTTTACGACTGCAAAATATATAAAACTTATACAAAAAAGGTATTACAGCTCGGCATAACCGAGGAGTTACCGCTCAACGCACAAAGCCAACCTCCTGAAACTATTTATTTTATAGAATAAACGTGCATTTAAAATGGTCCACTAAACTTTTACGATATTCAATTGTGCATTGAACACGTAGCACAAATGTCCTGCTGCCTCTGACACTACAGTGAGGCACTCTTTGTTCGATTCTAGCTGGTATTGTAAAATGCTCGTTATTTTAAAACAAGGAACGTTAGTACTGTAATCACCCCCGGTCCTAGATCACGTCACCAAGATGTAATGTCCTGGTCACGCGGGACCAAATTGTAATAAACACTGCCTTAACCATAGTAATCCTGGTGAGCGGCAGCAAATTGTACCGTGATCCTGCGTCACAGCACCAATACGTAATAAAGCGGTGGTCATACCCGCGGCATTTCACCACACTAAATAAATCGTCTATATTGTTAATTCTACTTTGGCCAATGATCGTATAATGGTCAGAGGAGACCCTAGATGAGCCCGCATATCCCGGATCCTATAGAGTTCTAGGAATGCTGGTATTTATATAATGAAACATTACTATACAATTACTTAATTCTACCCCCACTTATTTTAACTGATTTATGTTAAGGTACAACAATTTCTCAATGAATGAGTCTCTCACAAATAATTTTCTCACAAGCAACCTACAACCGTACTAGATCCTAACACTGCCCTAATTACTACTACTGTGGCAAACAACCCGAATAACTTTATTGATCTAACTTTTTACATTGTCGACTTAGTGTTGCAAGCCTAACACTGCCCTAATTACTACTACTGTGGCAAACAATCCGAATAACTTTATTGATCTAACCTTTTACATTGTCGACTTAGTGTTGCAAGCCTAACACTGCCCTAATCACTACTACTGTGGCAAACAATCCGAATAACTTTATTGATCTAACCTTTTACATTGTCGACTTAGTGTTGCAAGCCTAACACTGCCCTAATCACTACTACTGTGGCAAACAACCCGAATAACTTTTGCTCCCCATAGGCATATACTTTGAATTTGTTAGTTTTTGTTTCCCCGTTGGCGTATACTTTGAATTTGTTAGTTTTTGTTTCCCCGTTGACATATACTTTGAATTTGTTAATTTTTGTTTCCCCGTTGACACATACTTTGAATTTGTTAGTTTTGTTTCCCCGTTGGCACAGGCTCCACCAATCGCCGTGTGCAGTGGGATACTACCAACTTTAAATATCCCCCCTCTATCCTTTTGTAAGCACGTAGCCCCAAATGGAACTTACGCGCCTTTAGAGAGTAGGATAGCTGACTCGTATTTTCCCTCCCCCAATATCTGAATCCAGACAAATGTATACGTCTAATTAGACTTGAATTAGAAAGGCGTTGCCAATTAATTCTAATTCAAAATAAGATTATTTCTTTCACAATATTGTCAAAACATAGTATGACTAGTACAGATTCAATGAATAGTTTCATGTCGTAGCGCGGTCTGATGACCAATCCATCAAATGAGATTCTGTGTCCAAAATAGGATCTTTAACATGTCAGAACTGACTCATACTTGTCACGTGCATAAACGAGATCGATATAGTGTCCCTGGTGTAGAAGACAGCCATATCTAGGGTCAATTGCCCAAATCAATTAAGGTTCGATACAAGTTCCAAATTAGGAAAGCGCTCTGCTAAGGTGAGCTAGATGTACCTCGCCAAAATGATTCCTCGGCTACGACGCTCCGAGTAATAAGTATTATTTATAGCATAGTATTTTATTCAAAGTCAATTGGTAGATCAGTCAAACAAACTTCTCATTTCGGAATAATTTCCATTACGAATTTGATTAATTATGATGTGGGTGGATTTAAAATATGTTATGCCACCAATCTGAGTTTCATTGAGACCATACTAAGTCAGTTGCTAGGCAAGTAGAACATTAGCAACGCGGTCCGACGACGGCTCGCTTATAGGTCTAATCCGAATACAACGAACGCCTACTAAAATATACAACACGATAGCTCGTATACAATTTACTCAAATCACGATTTCACCACGGCATTAACGCACGAAAAACCTTAACTAAATCAATCACAAGCATCACCAAGGAATGATATGTCACATCACCAAGCAAAGGCCCGATTAGCTCAGAACCGTTACAATACTAGTCCTTACTAATACACTTCCTAACCTATTCCCATTGTGTGAGTGCCTACTCTACCCCCAACTTAGAACTTCTGTTCAACCAAAACTAGGTGTAACGTCACCTCATTTACATTTAAACGTGTGGTGTGTTGTGAGCCTATCATGTATTGATGGTATTCCATCAACACTCCTGCTCTGCTATGGGTGCAAGCTAGTTAGGCTTGACTGGCCTATCCTCATAACTGTGTGCTTGCTCCAGTCCACGAGCCGAAGCTCAGGGATGTGAACTGAAACCCTAACGAGATAATAGTTAGTGTATATATAAATAGATATATAAGACTGAACTGCGAGCTCTGTAAGTTCTGATCCAGGCCCAATTGGACGGTTCCACTTCGACGGTACCTACCCATCACAGAACAAACAGTCACCCACATTCAGGAAGCTTTTCCGATCCCGTTTCCACAGGTAAAATCGGAATGCCGCCCGCTTCAAAGGTTACCGGCCCCTAGCTATTCAGATAAATATGGAGTTGTTGCCACCGTTAGGTATCCCTCCATAACCAGGCACATCGCCATGGGTTTCCTACGGGAGAACTAGCTAAAACACCGCAGTGCTACCCTCAACTACTAACATAACAAAAGATGATAAAACGACAGCAATGACTTTACGAATGCACTGCCAGACTCAACAGCACAAGACAGTAATAATACGCATACATTTACACGTACTATCCCTGCCCAATGTAAGGTGTCTTCATTTTCGTAAAGGCCCTAAGTCCTGCTCCGATCGCGACCCATCCCAATATTCGACGCGAGAACTAGCCTACCCCACGCCCTAGTCGTAACAAATCTTAATCGCGCACCCTTGTACGTATCACGCCCAACCACACACAAAATCAAGATTTACAATTAATTTCAACAATTTCAACATAATAAAGATGATAAAACGACCGTAAGGACTTTACGAATGCACTGCCAGACTCAACAGCACAAGACAGTAATAATACGCATACATTTACACGTACTATCCCTGCCCAATGTAAGGTGTCTTCATTTTCGCAAAGGCCCCAGGTCCTGCTCCGATCGCGACCCATCCCAATATTCGACGCGAGAACTACCCCACACCCCAAGGTTTACAATAAATTTCGACAATTTATAATTTTTACAGAATTATAAAACTCTCGGCGGTACATTGGAAAAACTCTAAACTGTTCGCGTTAAACAAAGACAGCTAGTAATTCGTTTATTACACAACACCGGCAACAATTTCATATAATTCACAAAAGGAATTTAACACTATTTCTTTACAACGATAGAAATATATAACTTACAAAGACAGTCCGCCGAGCCGTACCCCTTTTAGCTATCTGGATCGAATGAATGACGAAAAAAAAGTGCCCCCCGCCTCCAGAAGACCCATCTTTTAAAGGCGAGGTCTCCCTTCTCTAAACTAACCTCGCCGTTTCTAGAACTACACATCATCCTTCATCCAATCGTGAGCTATTTCCGGCAAGCCGCCTCAGCGAATTTGCTCCTTTTTTATAAAAACTCCTTAATTCATATGATTGGAATAAGAATAATCCAAGATAATGTCTAACTAATTTTCCAGTTAATTATTCGTATACTAATATTTAGAATTCGCGACTAGTGCAATATCACAGAAAATGCAGCCAATAGAGATTCCTGGTTACATCAACCGCAGGATCAGTAGCAGTTGATGTTAAATCTTATTTCAATTTTTTTTAACGGATAATCTTACGTTATTTCGCTACCAATAAGACAAACATGGAATTTAATTTATTTACAATAAAGGAAATGGCTCAATCGCAGCGCCATCTAACAACCCTCTTAAATACCACACCCATTTTTTTGAATTTTTAATTTTAGCTCCATCTACCCATCTAATTGTGAACTACTTCCACTCACCATCCGCAGTCCGTTACATCCCGACCCCCGAATCTTTATGAAGGTACATTCTTATTTTTTTTTTTTTTTATGACCGGAGTAAAGATTCTACTAATTTTAATACAGAACAATAAAAGACAACCTGATTTAAACCTCACACGGGCTGCAAATCGAGGTGAAGATACTTCTTTACCCACAGGCCCCCCTTTTTTTTGTATATTTCCCGCTTAGCTAGAATCCAGTCATCCCACACATTAAGTGTCTGTGTAGTTTAACCATATCAAGACAAACCACTTCTCAGTCCCGATACCAAGCTTGATAGTAGTCCCGCAACACAAACTATCTCCTCGAACCAGGACATGACAGTCTAAAGCAAGGAAAGCCTGGTTGTGAGGCAAGCTCAGTCCTAGCGACTCAGAGTAAAAGTTTGTGGAGCGAACCTATCTTACGTTCTTCCACAACCAATTACCCCATCCCCCAATAATAAAGTCATCCCTTAACAGCCGTCAAACATAGTAGGTGCAAACGGTCCACCCCACTTGGCTCGAAACCCAAAAGCATTTGCCCCGAAAATGGCGCATGTACAGTGTAGCTCGTTATAACCTAACTGTATAGTTGAGGAAGTGTGAAGGTACCTTAACGGTATGCTTAGACCTCGGATTCATCAATCTCGAGCCCGTCTATTATCCTAACTCTTAGCAATCCTTCATAATTCCGATTGAGGTGCATGCAGAATGACTAGACTATAACCAAGCCTCGCGATTCTACTCCCCATAGTGCTGGTTGGGAAGGCCCTTCACACTGAATTTAAACAAGTACTCATTCAACATACAACCTCTCCATGACCATTCCTTAACGTGAATATTCCTTTCGCTCTAACATAACCAACTTCCATGGTCATTCAGACTACCAACCAATCAGCACCCGATACAAACGCATGGTTATTGTTTCGTAATTTCAGGAATGCTCCAGCTTTTGCAAGGAAAAGCGGATTTCAGTATCCCCCTCTATTGCACACCACGCGTGGCAAATTGATAAATTTTGATTAAGTCTTAAAGTCGAACTATAACGAACCTTACTACAATTTTTTCCTTTTGTAATATTTAATTAAATTTTTTTTTTTTTTTGGTAAAGCCACCCTGCTCCCCACCATCTGACGGGATGAGAATATATTTCGTTAACAATTTAGGGTGAAAGTGACTAATGTGAAACTAAGTGAAAATTACTATGATCAACTCATTCACATGATGGACTACTGCTCATACTATCAGATGGGCTTCACCCTATCCACCAAATTTATTGATCACATTTTTTTTTTTTTTTTTTTTTTTATATATATCCTCAGAACAGATCTAAATTATTAATTGAATATAATTTTAAATCAATCCTACTTACTAGTTCTACTTAACTAACTACATTACTTAAATCTACAAATTCTTACATACTAAGTAAAGTAATTGCAAAATCTAATCAACAATTCAAGCTTAAGTTCACGAACCTTCTCTTCTCTTCCCGATCCAGCCCCAGCCTACTGCGTATAATATCTAGACAGATGTATAGTATTGAACTTCCCCCGAACCTCATTAGTTTGGGGGTCTAACAAAATGTACACATTTTGGTAAGGATTTCCCGCCACTACGTATGGACCTTCATACAACGCCTCAAACTTCTTGGTTACCTTTAATTTCGCGCTAGATTTATTTAACTTCCTAATTTTTACTAAATCGCCGACCTGATATTCAATCAACCGATATCTACCATTAAACTTTGCCTTCCGCTTTTCCCCAGCCTCTTGTAGATTCTTACGCGCTATCTCCCTGACTTTCTGTACGTCTAGCTCTCCATTACTCCTACCTATAATTTCGTCAAGCGACAACCTCGTAGAAGTTCCGTACATTATCTCACAAGGGGTAAATCCTGTGCTTTCATGATAAGTGTTATTATATAGCTCCTCCAACTTGGGAAGAGTCTTTACCCATCCTTTGTGATTCGTGCTATTATATGTCCTAAACAAACGCCCTAACTCCCTGTTGACTCGCTCTACTGTATTTGGTCGTGGGTTCCTAACCGTAGTGTATACCACTCTAACCCCCAACGTTTCCATGCCCTCTTTCCACACTCGACTAGTGAACTGGGTACCATTATCCGACATTATCGCCTTCGGCTTTATTATGTCGAAGAACCTCTTTGCCTTATTAAACACTGCCACCGCCGTTGCCTTCTTAAGCTCAAAAAATTTGACAAACTTACTAAACGAATCCTGTAGAACGAGTATATAATTCATTCCAAATTTACCCGTAGGGAGAGGCCCGTATATATCTACCATCACTAAATCGCCAATATCTCTTGTAATTATTGAACAGCATGGGCCTACTTTGTTTGAATTAGAATGCTTTGTTAACTGACATACGTCACAAGTCCTCACTAAACGTTTCACACTCTTAGTTAATCCTTTCCAATAAAACCGATCCCTTATATACTTTATCACCTTGTAACCTCCCTGATGACCCATTTCGAGATGTACTTGCCTAACTAATCCTTCCCTAAGGACATTTGGTAAGAAAATGACTTGTCCCCTTTCACCCCCCTTATCTATATACAAAACGTCATTAATCAATCTACACCTACTCGCCAAACCCGCTAACTCTCCTCTTGTGCTGGCCGTACTTATCTGATTAATTAACCTACTTATCTCTACATCAGCCCTTTGCAATTCAGGTAGTAGTTTTAATTGGTTCAGTAATTCTTTATTTCGTTGCGCTTCCATATATAGGATGCTCGGTGACCTAACCTTTTCTTCCTGCAAAAGTTCCCCTTTAGGAGGATAGCGCGACAATACGTCCGCGACCACATTATCTCTCCCTTTAATATGTTGTATTTCATACTGAAAATTCTCTAAATAGTTAATCCACCGAGTTACCTTAGCGTTATATAACCTCCACGTCTTGACAAATGCCAAAGCCTTATGATCCGTCCTAATAACTACCCTAGCTCCCCTCAAATACGTTTCGAATTTCTCTAAACAACAGATTACTGAATAGAACTCCTGTTCAGTCACTGTCCAATTTAATTGAGCCCCCCTTAATGCCTTACTATAAAACCCCAGCACCCTCTGCTGATCATCATCGCCTACCTGATATAAAACCCCTGCTAATCCCACCTTAGAACAATCCGTTTGCAAATAGAAAGGTTTAGTAAAATCCGGATGATGCAATTGGATAGTTTCTAAGAACAAAGCTTTAATTTGTTCGAACGCCCTTTGTTCGAGTTGACCCCAACCCCAGCCTTTATCCTTCTTCAACAAATTATATAATGGTTGCGCTTGAATATTAAAGTTAGGTATAAACTTCCTATAAAAATTACATAACCCCAAAAATGCCCTCACATGCTTTATCCTTCTAGGTATCGGAAACTCTTGTATAGCTTTAACCTTATCTGGGTCAGTGTGTAATCCCTGAGTAGAGATGATGTAACCCAACATCCTCACTTCCTTACAACAAAACTCACATTTCTTTAAATTACACGTTAAACCTGCCTTTTGCAATTTACCTAAGACTATGTCCAAATGTTCCAAATGTTGTGTGAATGACCCTGTCGTTATTATCGCTAGGTCATCTAAATAATTAACACAAAATTCCCTGACCTCATGTCCTAATATTATATCCATGGCCCTACTAAAACTTCCCACGGACGTTTTCAACCCTTGGGGCAACACATTATAAACGTAGGACTTCCCATTGAAGGTGAACCCCGTATATTTTTTACTATTCTGCGTAATAGGTATTTGGAAATAAGCATTATTCAAATCTACTACACTTATATAGTTAGCCCCATGGAAGGAATTCATGACATCAATCTGTAGTGGTGGTTTCTCCGTTTCTGCCACCATATATTTATTTATCTCTCTAGCGTCTAATAACACTCTAATCGAATCATCTCGCTTAATCGTAAAAGTCAATGGACTACAATAAGGAGTTGCAGATCGACTAACTATCCCCAAATCTTCCATTTCCCTTAGCTTTTCTTCTACTCTCCCCCTATAAGCATATGGCACCGGATAATTTTTCTTAACAATAGGTACATCTGAACACATCACTATCTCGTGCTGATAGCAGTTCGCTCTCCCTAAACGCGAAGTGAACACACCCTTATATTTATGTAACAATTTTAGCAAGCTATTCCTCTGTTCTGTCTCTATAGCAACTCCGGTCTCTAGACTTGTCCAGACTAGATCATTAAACTCGCTACAACTATCCATGGCTGATATTAATTCCTCACTCTCCCTTAGGTCGGATCCCCTTACTTGCTCTAAAAACGGTATTACCTCTCTTTGCCCTGCCTGATCCAGAACTAAACCTCTATCTATTTTTCCCGTGTTGATAGTTACTTCATTCCCCTTTAACCAATCAAATCCTAAAATCAACGAATTAACTAGGCCTGGAACTACTACAAACCCCATATTTTGTACACACTCTCCTAGCTTTAAAGGCAATAGAACTATTTTCTTAATCTCTCCGCTCCTATGACCCACAGCTGTCTTAATTTTAAAGGGTCTAATCGGCATCCACGGTATTTCGCGACTCCTATCCGACCTCAGTACATCCCAGAATTCCTCTGAGATGCTGGTTATATCACAACCAGTATCCACTAATCCTATAACCTCATGATCAAAAATATGCACTATTACTTCTGAACTAAAGGTTCCCTCATCGCGTTCTGTAGACCTTTCATCAAATACCGCCTCTATTGACACAGGATCGCCTTGTCTCAAAAGTTTCTGTTCAATATTTAATTTAATCACATCAACTATTTGTTTATCGTTAAAGAGACTCTTTGGTTCCACTGTTCCAAAACCCAATCCCTCACGTATACCACGAGTAGTCATCTTGGCCACTAGCGGCGCCCTAATACCGTTTCCTACCTTACCTAAAGCTAGCCCTGGATTCCAACCCATTTTGATCATCATATCTAACGCTGCGCTCCCTGTGACTGAGGCTAGATCGGGAACAGAACTTCCAGCCTCTACTAGTTTAAACCTGCGGGTGACGCTAACGCCGATGTATCACTCTGCACTACCGTTGCCACCTGCTCACCAGACGGTCGAGTTTTGCTTGGCTTAGGCCAACTGCGATAGTCCTGACGAGAATCCTTAGCCCTTTTCTCCGGTATCCTCTTCTCGCCGCCAGAGGTTGGAGTTGATACAGCCTCTTGCCGAGCTATATCGTCCATCCCTCTCAAAAACTCCGCTGTTTCAATGATGTTATTCAGCTTGGACGTATACCATCCCTGTTGCACATACTTCGGAAACTGCCTAATTATGTCCCCAATCAGTTGTTTCTCGGAAAACTTATAAGTTAGCATCTGAGCCTTCCCGGTCAATCTTAGGAAATGGCCTAACATAGTAGGCGACTCCGCTTTATTCCAAACTCCATGCACTATAGACCGGCGTAATTCGTTCTGTTCGCTTTCTCCCCAGAAGGTAGCCAAAAAGTCCGCCTTGAAGTCTTGCAATACGCTCCAACGACATTTGTAAACTCTTGCCCATTCTCTGGCTTCACCCACTAGACATTCTTGTATCAAGTCTAATTGATTGCCGTCCCGACCGACCTTTCCCAAATATGTTGTTAGGTCTTCCAAAAACGTCACCGGATGCACATCGACTTTGTCTCCGAACTTGGGCTTCTCGAACGTTACATTTCTCACATGGTAGTTTATGTTTCTAGGTAACTCCGAGTTGACACACTCCACGGAGATCGAGGGTTCCCCATTTTCCCTTAATCTAGGAGAGTCTGTATGTAGTTGTTGATTCAATTCCGGATTAGCCTGTTCCCTAACCACAGACAACGCTTCTGTGGGCACTGACCCCCATTCGCGACTACTTCCGCTTCTGTCTGCTGGGGAAGCTCTTCTCTCACTCATCTCAGCCCTTAACGTCTCCAATTTCGCAGCTAAATCTTCTATAGTACGATTCAACTTCCTATACCGAAGGTTAGCTAAAGAAGTGTTCACATTCACACTTCTCCCCTCCGGTCTCCTTCTAGCTTCAATTGTCCGTCTCACACGCCTAGATGTGGTAGGTACAGGTTCATTGGGCGTCGTAGTTTGCCTTACAGGACTAGTCGTCCCTTGCTCACTTGTCCTGTTTTCCCCATAACGGGCAGGCGCCCGCCTTTTCCTGCTCGGCTTATCCATACTATATTTATCACTGATCGAACACTCAAAGAACACTACACGTAACGATTCGTCAATACAATCACTATAAACTCCCTTTTAACTTATAAATTTGAACACCACTTTCAGCTAAGACTCACGGCTCATAACCGGAACTATATATACACGATAAGTTAACAAATAATACATTATAGCGTTAACTGTTGGTTGGGATGCCTCACTGTCATACAATGTTGCACTCCAACGATATGTGTAGGTATTTCAATTCAATAAATGTTTCTCCCGAGTTCGACCTACTCAAGTCTATAAGATACTTAATATCGACCCCCCAACAATTCGACTGATAACATCCTAACCCAGACTTTACGACCCCCCCTTGTTTATTATTCTCACCATTTTTCATTTTACACTAAATTCACCCCAGCATAATTTCCTAGAGACCCTTACCTATAATACAGCAACAAATTGTACGGTATGCAACATACCGTACTCCTACCCTCAACTAACCCACAACAAACAAACACAATGCCAACGACCGATGGTCAGAATATAGTGTCTATCCCGAACACTGCAACGAAATTGTCCCAGACTCTGATCTCAGGTCTCGGCTCCAAATCGTACTGGCGCCTGACCTTCCAACCTATCCCCGGGCAGACAAAATGTTACCATCCTGGTTACCGACACCAAATTGTGGTGTCGTCCTGGCCACCAGGCATTAACTTGTAGTGTGTAGTCTTGATCCACGTCATCAAATTTTAACGTGTAATCCTGGCTTACGGCCCCAAATTGTAATAATCCTATGTCAAGGCACCAAATTGTAATCACCCCCGGTCCTAGATCACGTCACCAAGATGTAATGTCCTGGTCACGCGGGACCAAATTGTAATAAACACTGCCTTAACCATAGTAATCCTGGTGAGCGGCAGCAAATTGTACCGTGATCCTGCGTCACAGCACCAATACGTAATAAAGCGGTGGTCATACCCGCGGCATTTCACCACACTAAATAAATCGTCTATATTGTTAATTCTACTTTGGCCAATGATCGTATAATGGTCAGAGGAGACCCTAGATGAGCCCGCATATCCCGGATCCTATAGAGTTCTAGGAATGCTGGTATTTATATAATGAAACATTACTATACAATTACTTAATTCTACCCCCACTTATTTTAACTGATTTATGTTAAGGTACAACAATTTCTCAATGAATGAGTCTCTCACAAATAATTTTCTCACAAGCAACCTACAACCGTACTAGATCCTAACACTGCCCTAATTACTACTACTGTGGCAAACAACCCGAATAACTTTATTGATCTAACTTTTTACATTGTCGACTTAGTGTTGCAAGCCTAACACTGCCCTAATTACTACTACTGTGGCAAACAATCCGAATAACTTTATTGATCTAACCTTTTACATTGTCGACTTAGTGTTGCAAGCCTAACACTGCCCTAATCACTACTACTGTGGCAAACAATCCGAATAACTTTATTGATCTAACCTTTTACATTGTCGACTTAGTGTTGCAAGCCTAACACTGCCCTAATCACTACTACTGTGGCAAACAACCCGAATAACTTTTGCTCCCCATAGGCATATACTTTGAATTTGTTAGTTTTTGTTTCCCCGTTGGCGTATACTTTGAATTTGTTAGTTTTTGTTTCCCCGTTGACATATACTTTGAATTTGTTAATTTTTGTTTCCCCGTTGACACATACTTTGAATTTGTTAGTTTTGTTTCCCCGTTGGCACAGGCTCCACCAATCGCCGTGTGCAGTGGGATACTACCAACTTTAAATATCCCCCCTCTATCCTTTTGTAAGCACGTAGCCCCAAATGGAACTTACGCGCCTTTAGAGAGTAGGATAGCTGACTCGTATTTTCCCTCCCCCAATATCTGAATCCAGACAAATGTATACGTCTAATTAGACTTGAATTAGAAAGGCGTTGCCAATTAATTCTAATTCAAAATAAGATTATTTCTTTCACAATATTGTCAAAACATAGTATGACTAGTACAGATTCAATGAATAGTTTCATGTCGTAGCGCGGTCTGATGACCAATCCATCAAATGAGATTCTGTGTCCAAAATAGGATCTTTAACATGTCAGAACTGACTCATACTTGTCACGTGCATAAACGAGATCGATATAGTGTCCCTGGTGTAGAAGACAGCCATATCTAGGGTCAATTGCCCAAATCAATTAAGGTTCGATACAAGTTCCAAATTAGGAAAGCGCTCTGCTAAGGTGAGCTAGATGTACCTCGCCAAAATGATTCCTCGGCTACGACGCTCCGAGTAATAAGTATTATTTATAGCATAGTATTTTATTCAAAGTCAATTGGTAGATCAGTCAAACAAACTTCTCATTTCGGAATAATTTCCATTACGAATTTGATTAATTATGATGTGGGTGGATTTAAAATATGTTATGCCACCAATCTGAGTTTCATTGAGACCATACTAAGTCAGTTGCTAGGCAAGTAGAACATTAGCAACGCGGTCCGACGACGGCTCGCTTATAGGTCTAATCCGAATACAACGAACGCCTACTAAAATATACAACACGATAGCTCGTATACAATTTACTCAAATCACGATTTCACCACGGCATTAACGCACGAAAAACCTTAACTAAATCAATCACAAGCATCACCAAGGAATGATATGTCACATCACCAAGCAAAGGCCCGATTAGCTCAGAACCGTTACAATACTAGTCCTTACTAATACACTTCCTAACCTATTCCCATTGTGTGAGTGCCTACTCTACCCCCAACTTAGAACTTCTGTTCAACCAAAACTAGGTGTAACGTCACCTCATTTACATTTAAACGTGTGGTGTGTTGTGAGCCTATCATGTATTGATGGTATTCCATCAACACTCCTGCTCTGCTATGGGTGCAAGCTAGTTAGGCTTGACTGGCCTATCCTCATAACTGTGTGCTTGCTCCAGTCCACGAGCCGAAGCTCAGGGATGTGAACTGAAACCCTAACGAGATAATAGTTAGTGTATATATAAATAGATATATAAGACTGAACTGCGAGCTCTGTAAGTTCTGATCCAGGCCCCATTGGACGGTTCCACTTCGACGGTACCTACCCATCACAGAACAAACAGTCACCCACATTCAGGAAGCTTTTCCGATCCCGTTTCCACAGGTAAAATCGGAATGCCGCCCGCTTCAAAGGTTACCGGCCCCTAGCTATTCAGATAAATATGGAGTTGTTGCCACCGTTAGGTATCCCTCCATAACCAGGCACATCGCCATGGGTTTCCTACGGGAGAACTAGCTAAAACACCGCAGTGCTACCCTCAACTACTAACATAACAAAAGATGATAAAACGACAGCAATGACTTTACGAATGCACTGCCAGACTCAACAGCACAAGACAGTAATAATACGCATACATTTACACGTACTATCCCTGCCCAATGTAAGGTGTCTTCATTTTCGTAAAGGCCCTAAGTCCTGCTCCGATCGCGACCCATCCCAATATTCGACGCGAGAACTAGCCTACCCCACGCCCTAGTCGTAACAAATCTTAATCGCGCACCCTTGTACGTATCACGCCCAACCACACACAAAATCAAGATTTACAATTAATTTCAACAATTTCAACATAATAAAGATGATAAAACGACCGTAAGGACTTTACGAATGCACTGCCAGACTCAACAGCACAAGACAGTAATAATACGCATACATTTACACGTACTATCCCTGCCCAATGTAAGGTGTCTTCATTTTCGCAAAGGCCCCAGGTCCTGCTCCGATCGCGACCCATCCCAATATTCGACGCGAGAACTACCCCACACCCCAAGGTTTACAATAAATTTCGACAATTTATAATTTTTACAGAATTATAAAACTCTCGGCGGTACATTGGAAAAACTCTAAACTGTTCGCGTTAAACAAAGACAGCTAGTAATTCGTTTATTACACAACACCGGCAACAATTTCATATAATTCACAAAAGGAATTTAACACTATTTCTTTACAACGATAGAAATATATAACTTACAAAGACAGTCCGCCGAGCCGTACCCCTTTTAGCTATCTGGATCGAATGAATGACGAAAAAAAAGTGCCCCCCGCCTCCAGAAGACCCATCTTTTAAAGGCGAGGTCTCCCTTCTCTAAACTAACCTCGCCGTTTCTAGAACTACACATCATCCTTCATCCAATCGTGAGCTATTTCCGGCAAGCCGCCTCAGCGAATTTGCTCCTTTTTTATAAAAACTCCTTAATTCATATGATTGGAATAAGAATAATCCAAGATAATGTCTAACTAATTTTCCAGTTAATTATTCGTATACTAATATTTAGAATTCGCGACTAGTGCAATATCACAGAAAATGCAGCCAATAGAGATTCCTGGTTACATCAACCGCAGGATCAGTAGCAGTTGATGTTAAATCTTATTTCAATTTTTTTTAACGGATAATCTTACGTTATTTCGCTACCAATAAGACAAACATGGAATTTAATTTATTTACAATAAAGGAAATGGCTCAATCGCAGCGCCATCTAACAACCCTCTTAAATACCACACCCATTTTTTTGAATTTTTAATTTTAGCTCCATCTACCCATCTAATTGTGAACTACTTCCACTCACCATCCGCAGTCCGTTACATCCCGACCCCCGAATCTTTATGAAGGTACATTCTTATTTTTTTTTTTTTTTATGACCGGAGTAAAGATTCTACTAATTTTAATACAGAACAATAAAAGACAACCTGATTTAAACCTCACACGGGCTGCAAATCGAGGTGAAGATACTTCTTTACCCACAGGCCCCCCTTTTTTTTGTATATTTCCCGCTTAGCTAGAATCCAGTCATCCCACACATTAAGTGTCTGTGTAGTTTAACCATATCAAGACAAACCACTTCTCAGTCCCGATACCAAGCTTGATAGTAGTCCCGCAACACAAACTATCTCCTCGAACCAGGACATGACAGTCTAAAGCAAGGAAAGCCTGGTTGTGAGGCAAGCTCAGTCCTAGCGACTCAGAGTAAAAGTTTGTGGAGCGAACCTATCTTACGTTCTTCCACAACCAATTACCCCATCCCCCAATAATAAAGTCATCCCTTAACAGCCGTCAAACATAGTAGGTGCAAACGGTCCACCCCACTTGGCTCGAAACCCAAAAGCATTTGCCCCGAAAATGGCGCATGTACAGTGTAGCTCGTTATAACCTAACTGTATAGTTGAGGAAGTGTGAAGGTACCTTAACGGTATGCTTAGACCTCGGATTCATCAATCTCGAGCCCGTCTATTATCCTAACTCTTAGCAATCCTTCATAATTCCGATTGAGGTGCATGCAGAATGACTAGACTATAACCAAGCCTCGCGATTCTACTCCCCATAGTGCTGGTTGGGAAGGCCCTTCACACTGAATTTAAACAAGTACTCATTCAACATACAACCTCTCCATGACCATTCCTTAACGTGAATATTCCTTTCGCTCTAACATAACCAACTTCCATGGTCATTCAGACTACCAACCAATCAGCACCCGATACAAACGCATGGTTATTGTTTCGTAATTTCAGGAATGCTCCAGCTTTTGCAAGGAAAAGCGGATTTCAGTATCCCCCTCTATTGCACACCACGCGTGGCAAATTGATAAATTTTGATTAAGTCTTAAAGTCGAACTATAACGAACCTTACTACAATTTTTTCCTTTTGTAATATTTAATTAAATTTTTTTTTTTTTTTGGTAAAGCCACCCTGCTCCCCACCATCTGACGGGATGAGAATATATTTCGTTAACAATTTAGGGTGAAAGTGACTAATGTGAAACTAAGTGAAAATTACTATGATCAACTCATTCACATGATGGACTACTGCTCATACTATCAGATGGGCTTCACCCTATCCACCAAATTTATTGATCACATTTTTTTTTTTTTTTTTTTTTTATATATATCCTCAGAACAGATCTAAATTATTAATTGAATATAATTTTAAATCAATCCTACTTACTAGTTCTACTTAACTAACTACATTACTTAAATCTACAAATTCTTACATACTAAGTAAAGTAATTGCAAAATCTAATCAACAATTCAAGCTTAAGTTCACGAACCTTCTCTTCTCTTCCCGATCCAGCCCCAGCCTACTGCGTATAATATCTAGACAGATGTATAGTATTGAACTTCCCCCGAACCTCATTAGTTTGGGGGTCTAACAAAATGTACACATTTTGGTAAGGATTTCCCGCCACTACGTATGGACCTTCATACAACGCCTCAAACTTCTTGGTTACCTTTAATTTCGCGCTAGATTTATTTAACTTCCTAATTTTTACTAAATCGCCGACCTGATATTCAATCAACCGATATCTACCATTAAACTTTGCCTTCCGCTTTTCCCCAGCCTCTTGTAGATTCTTACGCGCTATCTCCCTGACTTTCTGTACGTCTAGCTCTCCATTACTCCTACCTATAATTTCGTCAAGCGACAACCTCGTAGAAGTTCCGTACATTATCTCACAAGGGGTAAATCCTGTGCTTTCATGATAAGTGTTATTATATAGCTCCTCCAACTTGGGAAGAGTCTTTACCCATCCTTTGTGATTCGTGCTATTATATGTCCTAAACAAACGCCCTAACTCCCTGTTGACTCGCTCTACTGTATTTGGTCGTGGGTTCCTAACCGTAGTGTATACCACTCTAACCCCCAACGTTTCCATGCCCTCTTTCCACACTCGACTAGTGAACTGGGTACCATTATCCGACATTATCGCCTTCGGCTTTATTATGTCGAAGAACCTCTTTGCCTTATTAAACACTGCCACCGCCGTTGCCTTCTTAAGCTCAAAAAATTTGACAAACTTACTAAACGAATCCTGTAGAACGAGTATATAATTCATTCCAAATTTACCCGTAGGGAGAGGCCCGTATATATCTACCATCACTAAATCGCCAATATCTCTTGTAATTATTGAACAGCATGGGCCTACTTTGTTTGAATTAGAATGCTTTGTTAACTGACATACGTCACAAGTCCTCACTAAACGTTTCACACTCTTAGTTAATCCTTTCCAATAAAACCGATCCCTTATATACTTTATCACCTTGTAACCTCCCTGATGACCCATTTCGAGATGTACTTGCCTAACTAATCCTTCCCTAAGGACATTTGGTAAGAAAATGACTTGTCCCCTTTCACCCCCCTTATCTATATACAAAACGTCATTAATCAATCTACACCTACTCGCCAAACCCGCTAACTCTCCTCTTGTGCTGGCCGTACTTATCTGATTAATTAACCTACTTATCTCTACATCAGCCCTTTGCAATTCAGGTAGTAGTTTTAATTGGTTCAGTAATTCTTTATTTCGTTGCGCTTCCATATATAGGATGCTCGGTGACCTAACCTTTTCTTCCTGCAAAAGTTCCCCTTTAGGAGGATAGCGCGACAATACGTCCGCGACCACATTATCTCTCCCTTTAATATGTTGTATTTCATACTGAAAATTCTCTAAATAGTTAATCCACCGAGTTACCTTAGCGTTATATAACCTCCACGTCTTGACAAATGCCAAAGCCTTATGATCCGTCCTAATAACTACCCTAGCTCCCCTCAAATACGTTTCGAATTTCTCTAAACAACAGATTACTGAATAGAACTCCTGTTCAGTCACTGTCCAATTTAATTGAGCCCCCCTTAATGCCTTACTATAAAACCCCAGCACCCTCTGCTGATCATCATCGCCTACCTGATATAAAACCCCTGCTAATCCCACCTTAGAACAATCCGTTTGCAAATAGAAAGGTTTAGTAAAATCCGGATGATGCAATTGGATAGTTTCTAAGAACAAAGCTTTAATTTGTTCGAACGCCCTTTGTTCGAGTTGACCCCAACCCCAGCCTTTATCCTTCTTCAACAAATTATATAATGGTTGCGCTTGAATATTAAAGTTAGGTATAAACTTCCTATAAAAATTACATAACCCCAAAAATGCCCTCACATGCTTTATCCTTCTAGGTATCGGAAACTCTTGTATAGCTTTAACCTTATCTGGGTCAGTGTGTAATCCCTGAGTAGAGATGATGTAACCCAACATCCTCACTTCCTTACAACAAAACTCACATTTCTTTAAATTACACGTTAAACCTGCCTTTTGCAATTTACCTAAGACTATGTCCAAATGTTCCAAATGTTGTGTGAATGACCCTGTCGTTATTATCGCTAGGTCATCTAAATAATTAACACAAAATTCCCTGACCTCATGTCCTAATATTATATCCATGGCCCTACTAAAACTTCCCACGGACGTTTTCAACCCTTGGGGCAACACATTATAAACGTAGGACTTCCCATTGAAGGTGAACCCCGTATATTTTTTACTATTCTGCGTAATAGGTATTTGGAAATAAGCATTATTCAAATCTACTACACTTATATAGTTAGCCCCATGGAAGGAATTCATGACATCAATCTGTAGTGGTAGTTTCTCCGTTTCTGCCACCATATATTTATTTATCTCTCTAGCGTCTAATAACACTCTAATCGAATCATCTCGCTTAATCGTAAAAGTCAATGGACTACAATAAGGAGTTGCAGATCGACTAACTATCCCCAAATCTTCCATTTCCCTTAGCTTTTCTTCTACTCTCCCCCTATAAGCATATGGCACCGGATAATTTTTCTTAACAATAGGTACATCTGAACACATCACTATCTCGTGCTGATAGCAGTTCGCTCTCCCTAAACGCGAAGTGAACACACCCTTATATTTATGTAACAATTTTAGCAAGCTATTCCTCTGTTCTGTCTCTATAGCAACTCCGGTCTCTAGACTTGTCCAGACTAGATCATTAAACTCGCTACAACTATCCATGGCTGATATTAATTCCTCACTCTCCCTTAGGTCGGATCCCCTTACTTGCTCTAAAAACGGTATTACCTCTCTTTGCCCTGCCTGATCCAGAACTAAACCTCTATCTATTTTTCCCGTGTTGATAGTTACTTCATTCCCCTTTAACCAATCAAATCCTAAAATCAACGAATTAACTAGGCCTGGAACTACTACAAACCCCATATTTTGTACACACTCTCCTAGCTTTAAAGGCAATAGAACTATTTTCTTAATCTCTCCGCTCCTATGACCCACAGCTGTCTTAATTTTAAAGGGTCTAATCGGCATCCACGGTATTTCGCGACTCCTATCCGACCTCAGTACATCCCAGAATTCCTCTGAGATGCTGGTTATATCACAACCAGTATCCACTAATCCTATAACCTCATGATCAAAAATATGCACTATTACTTCTGAACTAAAGGTTCCCTCATCGCGTTCTGTAGACCTTTCATCAAATACCGCCTCTATTGACACAGGATCGCCTTGTCTCAAAAGTTTCTGTTCAATATTTAATTTAATCACATCAACTATTTGTTTATCGTTAAAGAGACTCTTTGGTTCCACTGTTCCAAAACCCAATCCCTCACGTATACCACGAGTAGTCATCTTGGCCACTAGCGGCGCCCTAATACCGTTTCCTACCTTACCTAAAGCTAGCCCTGGATTCCAACCCATTTTGATCATCATATCTAACGCTGCGCTCCCTGTGACTGAGGCTAGATCGGGAACAGAACTTCCAGCCTCTACTAGTTTAAACCTGCGGGTGACGCTAACGCCGATGTATCACTCTGCACTACCGTTGCCACCTGCTCACCAGACGGTCGAGTTTTGCTTGGCTTAGGCCAACTGCGATAGTCCTGACGAGAATCCTTAGCCCTTTTCTCCGGTATCCTCTTCTCGCCGCCAGAGGTTGGAGTTGATACAGCCTCTTGCCGAGCTATATCGTCCATCCCTCTCAAAAACTCCGCTGTTTCAATGATGTTATTCAGCTTGGACGTATACCATCCCTGTTGCACATACTTCGGAAACTGCCTAATTATGTCCCCAATCAGTTGTTTCTCGGAAAACTTATAAGTTAGCATCTGAGCCTTCCCGGTCAATCTTAGGAAATGGCCTAACATAGTAGGCGACTCCGCTTTATTCCAAACTCCATGCACTATAGACCGGCGTAATTCGTTCTGTTCGCTTTCTCCCCAGAAGGTAGCCAAAAAGTCCGCCTTGAAGTCTTGCAATACGCTCCAACGACATTTGTAAACTCTTGCCCATTCTCTGGCTTCACCCACTAGACATTCTTGTATCAAGTCTAATTGATTGCCGTCCCGACCGACCTTTCCCAAATATGTTGTTAGGTCTTCCAAAAACGTCACCGGATGCACATCGACTTTGTCTCCGAACTTGGGCTTCTCGAACGTTACATTTCTCACATGGTAGTTTATGTTTCTAGGTAACTCCGAGTTGACACACTCCACGGAGATCGAGGGTTCCCCATTTTCCCTTAATCTAGGAGAGTCTGTATGTAGTTGTTGATTCAATTCCGGATTAGCCTGTTCCCTAACCACAGACAACGCTTCTGTGGGCACTGACCCCCATTCGCGACTACTTCCGCTTCTGTCTGCTGGGGAAGCTCTTCTCTCACTCATCTCAGCCCTTAACGTCTCCAATTTCGCAGCTAAATCTTCTATAGTACGATTCAACTTCCTATACCGAAGGTTAGCTAAAGAAGTGTTCACATTCACACTTCTCCCCTCCGGTCTCCTTCTAGCTTCAATTGTCCGTCTCACACGCCTAGATGTGGTAGGTACAGGTTCATTGGGCGTCGTAGTTTGCCTTACAGGACTAGTCGTCCCTTGCTCACTTGTCCTGTTTTCCCCATAACGGGCAGGCGCCCGCCTTTTCCTGCTCGGCTTATCCATACTATATTTATCACTGATCGAACACTCAAAGAACACTACACGTAACGATTCGTCAATACAATCACTATAAACTCCCTTTTAACTTATAAATTTGAACACCACTTTCAGCTAAGACTCACGGCTCATAACCGGAACTATATATACACGATAAGTTAACAAATAATACATTATAGCGTTAACTGTTGGTTGGGATGCCTCACTGTCATACAATGTTGCACTCCAACGATATGTGTAGGTATTTCAATTCAATAAATGTTTCTCCCGAGTTCGACCTACTCAAGTCTATAAGATACTTAATATCGACCCCCCAACAATTCGACTGATAACATCCTAACCCAGACTTTACGACCCCCCCTTGTTTATTATTCTCACCATTTTTCATTTTACACTAAATTCACCCCAGCATAATTTCCTAGAGACCCTTACCTATAATACAGCAACAAATTGTACGGTATGCAACATACCGTACTCCTACCCTCAACTAACCCACAACAAACAAACACAATGCCAACGACCGATGGTCAGAATATAGTGTCTATCCCGAACACTGCAACGAAATTGTCCCAGACTCTGATCTCAGGTCTCGGCTCCAAATCGTACTGGCGCCTGACCTTCCAACCTATCCCCGGGCAGACAAAATGTTACCATCCTGGTTACCGACACCAAATTGTGGTGTCGTCCTGGCCACCAGGCATTAACTTGTAGTGTGTAGTCTTGATCCACGTCATCAAATTTTAACGTGTAATCCTGGCTTACGGCCCCAAATTGTAATAATCCTATGTCAAGGCACCAAATTGTAATCACCCCCGGTCCTAGATCACGTCACCAAGATGTAATGTCCTGGTCACGCGGGACCAAATTGTAATAAACACTGCCTTAACCATAGTAATCCTGGTGAGCGGCAGCAAATTGTACCGTGATCCTGCGTCACAGCACCAATACGTAATAAAGCGGTGGTCATACCCGCGGCATTTCACCACACTAAATAAATCGTCTATATTGTTAATTCTACTTTGGCCAATGATCGTATAATGGTCAGAGGAGACCCTAGATGAGCCCGCATATCCCGGATCCTATAGAGTTCTAGGAATGCTGGTATTTATATAATGAAACATTACTATACAATTACTTAATTCTACCCCCACTTATTTTAACTGATTTATGTTAAGGTACAACAATTTCTCAATGAATGAGTCTCTCACAAATAATTTTCTCACAAGCAACCTACAACCGTACTAGATCCTAACACTGCCCTAATTACTACTACTGTGGCAAACAACCCGAATAACTTTATTGATCTAACTTTTTACATTGTCGACTTAGTGTTGCAAGCCTAACACTGCCCTAATTACTACTACTGTGGCAAACAATCCGAATAACTTTATTGATCTAACCTTTTACATTGTCGACTTAGTGTTGCAAGCCTAACACTGCCCTAATCACTACTACTGTGGCAAACAATCCGAATAACTTTATTGATCTAACCTTTTACATTGTCGACTTAGTGTTGCAAGCCTAACACTGCCCTAATCACTACTACTGTGGCAAACAACCCGAATAACTTTTGCTCCCCATAGGCATATACTTTGAATTTGTTAGTTTTTGTTTCCCCGTTGGCGTATACTTTGAATTTGTTAGTTTTTGTTTCCCCGTTGACATATACTTTGAATTTGTTAATTTTTGTTTCCCCGTTGACACATACTTTGAATTTGTTAGTTTTGTTTCCCCGTTGGCACAGGCTCCACCAATCGCCGTGTGCAGTGGGATACTACCAACTTTAAATATCCCCCCTCTATCCTTTTGTAAGCACGTAGCCCCAAATGGAACTTACGCGCCTTTAGAGAGTAGGATAGCTGACTCGTATTTTCCCTCCCCCAATATCTGAATCCAGACAAATGTATACGTCTAATTAGACTTGAATTAGAAAGGCGTTGCCAATTAATTCTAATTCAAAATAAGATTATTTCTTTCACAATATTGTCAAAACATAGTATGACTAGTACAGATTCAATGAATAGTTTCATGTCGTAGCGCGGTCTGATGACCAATCCATCAAATGAGATTCTGTGTCCAAAATAGGATCTTTAACATGTCAGAACTGACTCATACTTGTCACGTGCATAAACGAGATCGATATAGTGTCCCTGGTGTAGAAGACAGCCATATCTAGGGTCAATTGCCCAAATCAATTAAGGTTCGATACAAGTTCCAAATTAGGAAAGCGCTCTGCTAAGGTGAGCTAGATGTACCTCGCCAAAATGATTCCTCGGCTACGACGCTCCGAGTAATAAGTATTATTTATAGCATAGTATTTTATTCAAAGTCAATTGGTAGATCAGTCAAACAAACTTCTCATTTCGGAATAATTTCCATTACGAATTTGATTAATTATGATGTGGGTGGATTTAAAATATGTTATGCCACCAATCTGAGTTTCATTGAGACCATACTAAGTCAGTTGCTAGGCAAGTAGAACATTAGCAACGCGGTCCGACGACGGCTCGCTTATAGGTCTAATCCGAATACAACGAACGCCTACTAAAATATACAACACGATAGCTCGTATACAATTTACTCAAATCACGATTTCACCACGGCATTAACGCACGAAAAACCTTAACTAAATCAATCACAAGCATCACCAAGGAATGATATGTCACATCACCAAGCAAAGGCCCGATTAGCTCAGAACCGTTACAATACTAGTCCTTACTAATACACTTCCTAACCTATTCCCATTGTGTGAGTGCCTACTCTACCCCCAACTTAGAACTTCTGTTCAACCAAAACTAGGTGTAACGTCACCTCATTTACATTTAAACGTGTGGTGTGTTGTGAGCCTATCATGTATTGATGGTATTCCATCAACACTCCTGCTCTGCTATGGGTGCAAGCTAGTTAGGCTTGACTGGCCTATCCTCATAACTGTGTGCTTGCTCCAGTCCACGAGCCGAAGCTCAGGGATGTGAACTGAAACCCTAACGAGATAATAGTTAGTGTATATATAAATAGATATATAAGACTGAACTGCGAGCTCTGTAAGTTCTGATCCAGGCCCCATTGGACGGTTCCACTTCGACGGTACCTACCCATCACAGAACAAACAGTCACCCACATTCAGGAAGCTTTTCCGATCCCGTTTCCACAGGTAAAATCGGAATGCCGCCCGCTTCAAAGGTTACCGGCCCCTAGCTATTCAGATAAATATGGAGTTGTTGCCACCGTTAGGTATCCCTCCATAACCAGGCACATCGCCATGGGTTTCCTACGGGAGAACTAGCTAAAACACCGCAGTGCTACCCTCAACTACTAACATAACAAAAGATGATAAAACGACAGCAATGACTTTACGAATGCACTGCCAGACTCAACAGCACAAGACAGTAATAATACGCATACATTTACACGTACTATCCCTGCCCAATGTAAGGTGTCTTCATTTTCGTAAAGGCCCTAAGTCCTGCTCCGATCGCGACCCATCCCAATATTCGACGCGAGAACTAGCCTACCCCACGCCCTAGTCGTAACAAATCTTAATCGCGCACCCTTGTACGTATCACGCCCAACCACACACAAAATCAAGATTTACAATTAATTTCAACAATTTCAACATAATAAAGATGATAAAACGACCGTAAGGACTTTACGAATGCACTGCCAGACTCAACAGCACAAGACAGTAATAATACGCATACATTTACACGTACTATCCCTGCCCAATGTAAGGTGTCTTCATTTTCGCAAAGGCCCCAGGTCCTGCTCCGATCGCGACCCATCCCAATATTCGACGCGAGAACTACCCCACACCCCAAGGTTTACAATAAATTTCGACAATTTATAATTTTTACAGAATTATAAAACTCTCGGCGGTACATTGGAAAAACTCTAAACTGTTCGCGTTAAACAAAGACAGCTAGTAATTCGTTTATTACACAACACCGGCAACAATTTCATATAATTCACAAAAGGAATTTAACACTATTTCTTTACAACGATAGAAATATATAACTTACAAAGACAGTCCGCCGAGCCGTACCCCTTTTAGCTATCTGGATCGAATGAATGACGAAAAAAAAGTGCCCCCCGCCTCCAGAAGACCCATCTTTTAAAGGCGAGGTCTCCCTTCTCTAAACTAACCTCGCCGTTTCTAGAACTACACATCATCCTTCATCCAATCGTGAGCTATTTCCGGCAAGCCGCCTCAGCGAATTTGCTCCTTTTTTATAAAAACTCCTTAATTCATATGATTGGAATAAGAATAATCCAAGATAATGTCTAACTAATTTTCCAGTTAATTATTCGTATACTAATATTTAGAATTCGCGACTAGTGCAATATCACAGAAAATGCAGCCAATAGAGATTCCTGGTTACATCAACCGCAGGATCAGTAGCAGTTGATGTTAAATCTTATTTCAATTTTTTTTAACGGATAATCTTACGTTATTTCGCTACCAATAAGACAAACATGGAATTTAATTTATTTACAATAAAGGAAATGGCTCAATCGCAGCGCCATCTAACAACCCTCTTAAATACCACACCCATTTTTTTGAATTTTTAATTTTAGCTCCATCTACCCATCTAATTGTGAACTACTTCCACTCACCATCCGCAGTCCGTTACAGTACGTGACTCTTGTGAATGTCCTGCTTTATTTACACTTAAGTTTTTGCGATGCACTGCGTTAGAGCGTTTTCACACTCATCCGATATCCGATATCCGACATCCGATGTCGGAGGAAGACAAATGTATGAGATATTATGTATCTCTGTTTCACATTGTCCGGCCCGATATCGGTTATCGGAGCCAAAACCACTGTTTTGGCCCGATGTCGGAACACAAAGAGACTAAAACAGGGACTGCAACCAATTTTCGATCTTAAGGACATTTTCTGAGTTACATGTCTTTTCGCTTTAATTGATGACGCTGATCACGAATATAAGAAAATAATCTCGATACTATGTCTTATCAATAAGGTCGAAAATTGCTCCCACTTTTTCTTTTTTTAACTCATGGCATCCCTAACTAGTCTGTGCTTTCGAGCAAATGGCCGTATCGGGCCGATTTTATCGGATAAATGTGAAAACAGCACTAGGTGTCGGATATCGGATGTCGGCTATCGGCGTCCGACACCGATATCGGATATCGGATGAGTGTGAAAACGCTCTTACTGTTAAAAACTTTAAGTTTGTAGGTGTCTGCACTTTGACAATGTACAGTTGGTTTCAAGTGATTGAGCAAACCTTAGGTCTTCCCACTGACAGCGCAAAAACTCTCCAGTGAGCTCTGGCTCCCCTACTTGCCGCCGCTTAACGATACCGAGAATGTCTTCCAGTCTAAGAGTTTCCTTCGACATGAAGAATTATTTTATGGCCCGAGAGAAAACAAACTTTCTCAGCTGATTTACACCGATATATAATAACTTAATAGTTTGTACAATAGAGAGACTGTTGAGTTCCTTATGCTAAACATCAAACTGTTCCATGTATTAATAATTAAAAAAAAATAACAATGTGTGACGTCATATGGCCATTGTCCAAAGTAGCTATATTTCTCCAGGCTTGGTAGAGACTACAACTCACTATTGGCATTAATTTAATACTTCAAGACCTTCTAGAAAATATTATATGTAAAAAAAAACACAAACGATAAAATAGGAACAGACATAATTTTTATCATTTCATATCAGTAAGCTATTCTATTGTTACTATGACACAAATATGGGATGTTTTCCAACTACCAGAGCGTGTGCATTTTAAAAATTACTCTGTATAGACATGACGGCGTAACATTCACTGTGACGTTGGCTGTGTCAGTCCAGTTGAGATTTTGTGTCAAAATATATACGTTATATTTTCCAACTACCCTTCAATTCTGACAGTTTTTAATATGCACCCCATAATAAAAACTGTCAGAATTTTACAATAGGTATATAAAAAGTTGGTTAATCTATACACTAGAGCCCATAAAATAAGCTATACGTAGTTTGAGCTATGTAATGTAAAAATTATTGTACGCATGTCCGCGGGCCATGAGCTCCGAGTTTAATCCGAGCTTGGATGCAAATAGGAAAATACGTCATCATGATAAAAATATAATGCTGATGATGTACGGGAAGAATGATTATTATAAAATAATGATGATGCGCGGTTTGTATAGAAGAGACGTGGCGAGGACATTTGGCAGTAGCGGACAATTTAAGTAACACAATATGAACGCTGAGATCAGGTCTCGGGTTCGATCCCAGGTTTTTTCATGGCACACACCAATGACTTTTCGATGCTTTATGAAGTTATGTGTGTATTTATCGCAGGTTTATAAGCGACCGGTTAATGGCAATAGGCTCGACCTATTACATCTCACCTCTGCCTACCCCTTCAGGGATACAGGCGTGAGTTTATGTTTGTTTAATATGAACCTTATGTAGTGTACAACAACTTCAATTAAGAGACGTGCGCCACTTGATCTTGCCACTTTAGTGGGAGGACGTCGCCCGGAGGCACGGACTCAATTCACCTCTAAGACAAAAACGACGTTATTGCACACTGCATAAGGTTTATATTGTTTACTTAAATTGTCCGCCACGTCATACGTCCCCGCCACGTCTTTTCTGTATAAACCGCGCCTTAGATGGCAATATGACGTGGCAGTCGAACATACAAATAATCAAATCATCACGTGTTTTCTGGGCCCTACCAAACATCACCTACAAGCGCGGAAGCCTTTCTCAATGGCGGACAATGTTCTGGTGCAAGCTTTCCTCTCGCGGTAGCGAGATCTGACGGTAGAAACGCCCATAAAAGTCATCTGAGTCAAACCATATGCAGGAGACATTTTAAGCAGCCTAAGGCTTTGGACGCTGTCGAGAACAACTCTCAAATGATAGTGAAATGTCGTCAAGAACATCATAATTACGAGAACGTTAATTTACACTTCACATCCCCTCATTACTATAACTACTTCTCTGCTACTCAAAGGTTTACTGGTAGAGAACTTGTATAAAGTTAAGCTAGCCTTTGTACACGTTACTTGTAATTTTGTCTATTACCTCTGTACTATTTATGTCCAATAAAGAATTAAGAACGTTCTAACTCAATCAAAAAAGCCTTAAACCTTCCAAACTCCATGTAAATCACATTTAGGTCAATCCGACAGTCATCTAACCTTATATTACATAGCGGATGTGCCCGACAAGCAAGATTTAGGGCCGCCACACACACGCGACCGGAGTGGCTACCACTCGAGATGAGACGCTATTATACACAGCTGAGAAATGGTCTCATTTGCATATTGTACCTTAGAGTTCAGTCCTTTGTGGTGCTTGGTTGGTTGTAAATTCTAAGTAAATATAATAAAGTTTAAGTTTGTTGGTTAAGTGAAGTATGGCTTAAAGTTAAGCACTTGACTTTACAATCAGGAGATCCCAGGTTTAGGTTTTACTGATACCTGCTCTAACACAAGTAATAAATTTATTTCAGGAATTTGAGGGAATATTTTGTGATTTCAGTTACTTCTTCTATTTTTGTCGTGTCAGGGGCATGTCAATTGTCAAATTTTGTTTACCCAAAGCATGGCGTGTACAGCGGTACTCAAGTGCTTCTCAGAACGTAATCAATGTTGTACACTTGTTAAAAAAAAACCTTTTCAATCAATTAATTAGAATGTCGCAGTCTAATGCTGGACATGAGGCCTCTCCCAAAGTTGGGTGCATTGATATATTGTTTCCACGCTAGCCGGACGGGTTGGTGCAGGGTTTCATTTCAAGTTTTCTTTCGCTCGCCGTGATGTCGCCTGCGTATTTTTTTCTTAGCCGTCTCTTACGACACCCTTCGGAGGATATAGGGTGGTGATGGGTACTTGTATTCTTTCTCCGTCACTACACGGATCCAATAACTAATATTCTATTTAAACATAAAACTGTGGCGAAGTATTGGTGTTCGACTGCTAAGTTAAAGGGT
Organism: Eilema caniola; assembly: GCA_949126895.1. Lineage (NCBI taxonomy): Eukaryota > Metazoa > Arthropoda > Insecta > Lepidoptera > Erebidae > Eilema > Eilema caniola. The sequence goes on from OX421488.1 coordinate 14,913,574, forward strand.
TTGATTCCCGCTAAGTGAACCGATATTAAAAACGTTGAGTAGAATGTCCTACTTTATTATTATAATACTACGTGGCACAATGTACGCCAGGTGGTTGAAGTCATTTTTTCTTTTTGTATCTAATTTGAAAACACAAGAATTTTCTTAGAAAAAATGAGCTTCACATTATTGTCACTTGATTATAGGGTTGTCAGTGCTCGAATTATAACTTTGATACAAGTATAATATTTTACTTTACCCCGGGCCATGAGCTAAAGTTAGGATAGTGGGTGAGCCCAATAAGGTTTCTTTTTTTTTATGAGGTGTATATATATCACTGAATAGGGAAACCCTTCCTCGTTAGTAGTTTTTATATTTTTAGCTGGCTTGATTGATCCATAAGAAGGTTGAACAATAATGCTGCAGAATAAAAAAATCTATATAGACTATTCAGTTCAAAATTTTGCTTTCATTATCAAATATTAAACCTGGGACACACAAATACATATTTGTAGAATATACTGCTTCTGGGCTGTTTGGTCATGGTCCATACGAAACTTGCGTTCCAGACACACCAAATTAATAATCAAAACTAAACAAAATCAAATTAATATTATGAATTTCAAATTAATAATGCAGCAACACTAACAGTTAGAACATAATTTTACCTGACAATATGAATAAACATTCTCATTACCAAAAAAAAATCTCTCTGCCATTGTTTTCGCGAATGAACGCAAGCAGAATATTATAATGTATATATACCAAAGTTTTGCACAAAGACTTTGAAATGTAGAAACAAAATGTCGTCGCAATTAGGAGCTGACGTCGCTGTGCGCGGCTTTAACAGAAGCCGCAGTAATTACTTTACGGTTACTAGGCGACTGGTGGGTCGGATCTCCTAGAGAGACGAGTACGTAAATAAACAGAGTGTGTGGAATGTGAGGACTGTTTTAGTGTCAGTGGAATAGAATATACTTTATTGTGACACTAGCAACTGTGCTACAGACACTCTTCTAAATGATTGAAGTGAAAACTTCTTTAGCGGCGTTGGATGGGTACAAAGTGTTAAACTCGCGTCAGGATTAGTTGACCTTTGAACCGTAACCGCCGATTGACGTCATACAACATTACAACAGCTACAGATTGATTATTTTGTTAGGTGCATTAATAAGCTTCGCGGCTTAGCGGTAACCGCTTCGACTGTAAGTCCTTATGATTTCAGATGGTACCGGGTTCGAACCTGGGCTTTTGACACTTTTTGTGATTATTTTTTCTTTTTGTAATTTATTACATTTTGTGATTATTTTTTCTTTTTGTAATATTTTACTTTTTGTGATTATTTTTCTTTTTGTAGATAGATAGATAGATAGATAGATAATTCTTTATTGTACACCAATAAATTAATTAATTAATTCTTTATTGTAATTAATTAATTTCTTCTAACTGAAAATTAGTGATAGGTTCTATGATTGGCGCTATATTATAGGTATGGTATGGTTTGGTATGGTATGGTATGGTATGGTATGGTATGGTATGGTATGGTATGGTATGGTATGGTATGGTATGGTATGGTATGGTATGGTATGGTATGGTATGGTATGGTATGGTATGGTATGGTATGGTATGGTATGGTGTGTTCTTTTTATCTTTTTCTCTGTATATTACAAAGAAAGAATGAAAAAGTTTTCACTTCTGCCGGCACTCCCGGAGTGCTACCCGTCTTTTTTTATTTAGGGAAAACATTTTAGATTCAGCGGACGGGTGTGAACTAGGCGAACCCCTTGGACCACTCATTTTTAGCTTATCAATACATCCCATTATTAGACAGCTAAATTCGAAATTTAACATCTGGTATCTAGATGACGGTACTCCAGGGGGGGATATAGACACAGTGCTTCAAGATTTGGCTTCTCTGAAAGATAAATTTAAAACTCGTAATTTAGAATAAAATTTCTTAAAATTTTTGTTAAAGGTAATAGGTATTGAAAGATCTTTGGTAATTTGGAAATTTAACGGCTTGGCCCAACTTTACAAGTGTTAGATAAAAGTTCACTCCGGCTCCTAGGGTCCTCGATTCTGGAAGAAGCCTATGATGCATTTATTAAGGAAAGAATACCAAATTTTAATGAAGTTTCGGACCGAGTACTGCAAATAAATAAACATTCATGTTTTAAAATTGTCAGATATTGCCTTTTCGTCCCCAAATTAACTCATGCTCTACAATCATCACAATTTTTTTAAACATTTGGCACTTTTCTATTTTGGCAATTTTCGGCAAGTTGGACAAAATTATTCAAAATGCACTACGCAGAATTTTCAATGCAGATTTAAACGACTGAGCCTGGCTCCAATCATCTCTCGGCGGCGACTTCTTGATCTTTTTTAAATACATCTCGGCTTACCACCTCACATTACATGAGTGATAAGCAGAGTTTCAAAGTACGTAAGGTACTCGAAGACTATGGTTTTCAGCTCTGCATACATCTTTGTCTGTTATGAGGAAGTTATCCTAGCCCTGTTGCACTTACTTAGCTCAGTTACTCTATACCATTAATAGTTCCAGTTTAATGGGCACATGGTTTCATTATGGCTAAAGTTTGTATGAGTATCGGTTACACTGTGGGTAGCTGTCAATGAGATTGTGTAACGTAGTATCATATTTTATTAATGATACGAATATATTTTTGATACATCTTTTCGCTTCAACATCAATACTAAAATCTTTTTTTTTACACAACTGAGATGGTAGACAAGCACACCGTTACCGTGGCCTATGGACGTGTGACCAGGGGAGGCACACTCGTGCTGCCGACCCTGTAATCACAGAGAATTTCTATGCCGTCAGTCAGCGTAGAAGACAAAGCAGGAATTGCCTTTGGTCTTCCCACTGACAGTACAAAACCTCTCCAGTAAGCTCTAGCTTCACTAATCACCGCCAGGAACACAACACAAGGTTATTATGGCCGCGGTATTCTGTAGGGCGAAGGTACTTGTCAGTCTGACTGCTCAATTGGACGGGAACCGTCGTGTCCTATCTCCTCCTAAATCGTCCATCCTCTCGTCCATCTCATCAATCTCCATTTAAATATTTCCAGTGTTTCTCAAGTAATAGCGTGAATAATACAAGCAGGGATTTATTTCTATTTAAAGAACATCATTTTTCGATAACAGGCTAACGTCCTTGTTCAAACAAGTACATATGAGACTGTGGAGCCATATTTCTTCTGGTCGCATCTGGAGCCCCCGTCCGAGGCTACAAGCTCTTCCGACATAACCGTATATACTCGTAACAGTATAAGTGCAGTTTTAACCAGTTTATTTTCAATGTTGTTGGAAAGGAAAAATAAAGGTAGAACTTATTTAAATGTAAGTTTTCGAGATGAGCGTGCAAAAATAAAATCAATTGAGTTATTAAATTGCTCTATAAATAAATATTGCAGGACATTCTACACACCGCTATCTAGACCAAAGTAAGCATAGTTTAACTAGCTTGTGTTATGGGATCTAGAATGCAAATAAACATACTTGATTCCTTTTTTTCTGTAAATACATAATACGTATGTATTTCCAAAAATATATAGAAACGCTCAGACCAATGCAAATATTTATATTAACGCATATATTTATTTACACTGAATTGAACCCTGTTTTAGCAGTTGATCATTCCACCGCTACGCCACAGGTTATGGGGAGCCCCATAAAAACTTACCACATCAACCCCACTTACAGGCTGAGTATACGTGCTGTTTAAGGGACCAGGCTCTGACGCAGGTTTTCAATGGCATCATCTACCCGCCTTGTCACAATTATTTGGAGTCGGTGTAACATATCTTTCTCCTCCACACCTTCTATACGCTTTCGCGCACTCCATCCATCTTCTTGAAATCCCACATCTGCTTCTAAAGCCCTCTTAAGTCATACTTTGAACCTTTTAACAATTTAACTTTCATCTCTTCTCATAATAATATGTCCATGCCACGACAGTTGCTGACTTATCAATTTTATACTCACTGGTGCCACTTTCAAACTTCGTTTAATGTACATATTCCTTATTACATACATTCTCGTTACATCCTACAACTCGGCACATCATATTCTACACATTCATTTTACCATTCAAATTCTGCTATATGCAGTTTTCTGCCATTCATCGCTTTCAAGGTTAAACATGACAATCCAGGCTTTCAGTATAAATAATAAAATAATTTGTCAAAAATGCTGTCATTCAACATGTGATATGAATTGAGATCAAACGAATTAAATTTATATAGAGATATCCATAGCAACATTACTTTGTCGCCCACTATCCTCAAAATGAACGCTCATTTGACGAGCTCCAAATAATCACAGAGTGACGTGACAGAACAGGGTCTCTGATGACCAAGATGTGTCACGGAATTCCACACGGCTGCCCCGACGCGTCGATAATGCCCACAAGAACTGTTTATGTGGAATAATATGTAATCATGAAATGGGCTGTGTGCACACTGGGGGTGTAATAAGAACCCTTTATATCCAGTTGCGTGGCTTGTACCAGTGTATGTACTTTTCTTAGTGGCAGAACAGGTATGATATTTGACATCAAACATGTATAATCGCGCCAAGCGGGCGTGATTTAAAGTTCAACAGCATTGGAAATGATGCTCCGTATTTTCTGGACTGCACCTCAGTTTTCACCACCTAGCGGGGTCAAATGACGGACTAAATAACAAATTAGGATCATAAGCTATAGAATTTGTTTATTTGATGTTTCATGGGAGTGACTATTGTATAACACCCCACACTCAGGAAAAAAATTGCATTAGTGTCGCGTTTGTTAGAGGCTGTGCACCGGTTCACAAATGAAGTAGGCTTGAGCCCTGAAAAATATGAAATTGTTGTCTGCTTACCCTAGATCCTCGTCTTTTAATGAATGAAGAGCAAGGCCACACACTTAATACACACTTTTATTACCTGCCCATTTAATTAACATTAAATTACCGACCCCCTAAGCGTAAATGACATTTCCCAAACCACCAAACAGTAAAACAATTTATTTCTAACAAAAATATCTCAAGATGAGATCAAAATAAAACTCCGAGCCGATATTCCATTTCAAATCAACACATTTCACGAAATCGTTCTGAAAATTCACTGAAAGCTACCAGTGTAGATGCGGCTTTGTGCCCGCTCAATCGGAACGACACAAAAGGGATGTTTTCTTACTGTGAAATAATAGCAAAATGAACGGTGGTGAAATGAAACGGCAGGGGGTGAGATGGTTCAAAGGGGGTGACTTGGAGGTAAATTAAAATTGTTACTATATTTGATATTCACGTTCAATGATTAAGTTAAATTGGTTTGTGTTTTATTGTCCTTTTTATAGGCTGTGTACCTAACTTTTTTTGTCATTGATAGGTGATTGACCTTTATCTTACGTCCTGATAAGTGATAATGTTGTGGTCTATAATGAATTAAACACACACACGGACAGAAACAAAATCTCAAACAATATGGTTCTTCAAGAAGAGCATTAGTTGGTTCTGACAAGGTCGGCAGCACGAGTGTGACTCCCATGGTATTGCACACGTCCATAGGCCACGATAACCACTTGCCAACAGTAGGGTCGGATGTAAGTGATATAAAATATAATTTAAAACCAGTAGAGTTTTTCACTCCTTAGCTTAGTTGTCTAAACGTTTTTGTACCATATTTAATTCAAATGCTATCAACCTTTACCTATCTACAAAAGATCAAGTACTTCATTTTGTAACACCAATAAATTAATTCATATCTCGCTTAGAATTTGTATTCCCAACACCCACAGATAACAATTAATTGTAAAGTGAATCCGAGTCGTGCCGTTGTCGCCACAACGTCGTGCCGCCGTCGTCACGGCTTCGTCTGTCATGTGAAGCTATAGACGTCATGTTATCGTTGAGTCGTGTTCCGAAATTGCCTGCTTTTGTCGCCTGCACGCGCGAATTTACTTCGAATACCCGTAAAAGCGCTATTTCTCAACCGACGTTAAACGTTCGGGTTGAACGGATACACCCCCACCCACAGGAAATGGGGGGGAAGTACGAAATGCATTTAAGGCGTTTCCCCAGTTTTTACCCCGTCATTGTAGTTTGTTGTGCCGCTGCATTGTAGCTCGGACAATGGTCTGACGCGATTGTTTTCATCAATTCGATTGTCAACCCAGTTATGATTTAGTGAAACAAAGGCTGTTTTAATTTACCTCTGTCTAGAACTGTTATTGAGAGCGATACGTTTGGAGAAGATGGCTTCATTCTTTTCGGTTGAATTACCCCCAACTGTAACGGTGGGGTCGGAGTTGATAGGCGCTTTTGTTTTAAATGTTTTGTTATTGACTTTCTTTAGAGGCTATTTTTGGAGTATTTGAGTTTGGTTTTGTGATAAATTTAATGGACTGCCAATTAACACCATAGTTATATTTTATGTGACTTTATAGAAATGTAAAGATTATCATCATCACTATCAGTTTTGAGTTCCAGCCGCATTCGAGACGTTTACCTCGAAGCCGGGATCCTCCGCTTCACCTTGTTTTCGGCGTCCCTGGCTAGCAATAACACCCTGGACACGTATGTTATCTCTTACAACGACAAAGCAGCAATTCTTGGGTCTTCCTCTCCTACTAAATCCTGACTCTATTGCGTTCTATCTGCTGCATCACGAACATCAAAGCATCATCGTGGCATCGCTTCAATGGTGCACATTAGAGTGTCCCTAGTGCACATCTACAACAAAGGATACGGGTATTTTCTATAGCACTCAGAGGTACTGCACACGCATGTGTACACACGCTTGCGCCCATTTAGAATTTCTTAATTCATCACATCGATTAAAATGATGTTTCATATGGATTGAAATAACTAAGCACACATTTATATTCTTAAATCCAACCAGCTTTAAATATAATATTATTCTGAACAATATTGTCTCATAATCCAACATTCACTTCCCTCGATTCTGAAACAATATCAATAATTAGAGTCTATTTTGTTTTTTCAACGATCCTTCGAGTTCAATTTGGCTTAAGCTAACTGATCGTTTTAAAATCTGTCCTTCCGCTTAAGTGGTTATAAATTAATCCACTTCAGTACAATTTAAACATTCATTTATTTCGCTAAATCAAAAAGATTGAGAGTCTCGGATCGCTGTGGAACATCATTTTTTCATTCCAAATATTTAATCTTCTTCTGACTTTTGACAAGAACAATAAAACCTTTTGATCTTTATTTCTTTTTAATATTTTGTGAATTGTCGAGCGATATTTTGAAGCAATTAACAGTATGGTAACTTTTCTTATAAATTTAAATTGGAAAGTCTACATTTATGACGGGAGTTGAAACCTGCTGGAGATTGTTTCTGTTGTGGAATTTTAGTAGATAGCTCCTAAGTCGCCTTAATACGTTTGAAGATGACTATTAGTTCCGTTATCTACGACTATTCCGGGCATAGTGTCTGGCATATATTTTGACCCTGAAGTGTCTCTTGAAGATGGGATGGGGTGCTACGCCGGTGGAGGATCCCAAAGTCACCAATCAAATATTATATCAAATTAATCCGTGTGCACTAGGGCTTTGGTTCTCTCGCAACTTAGGGTCAAGATATGCCAGTAACTATAGCTCGGCTTGCAGATTATTTTCCTTAAGAAGGGACTGAGTTCAAATTCCGTCCTGTTGACTTATTTGCATTTAAATAACATCAACTAGTCAAAGGCCGCAACTCGTTCCCGCTATGGGATCCTATTCTCGGGATAAAAATTGTTATTTCTATCTGTTTTCTAAACTACAATCTATCCCTGTATCAAATTTCAGCTAGATCCGTTCAGCAGTTAGAGCGTGATTGAATTACAAACATCCGAATAATTTCACACAAACACACATTCAGGGTAGGGACTCTGTCCGCACTAACCCTCCTTTTTGGGCCGTTGTGCGTGAAATGCACTGGCTAGAGTAGTCAAACATACATTTGAGGAATTAGTAGACTAAGTCAGGTTGACAACTTCAATTTGCATAAATTGTAATTTGTATCTTTATATTCAAAAACAAAGCGATTGTAACGTTTACTAACATTGCTATCAGCAAATTAAGCTACACACGGGTATAGCCCTAATTAAGCGGAACCTTTGTCCATTCAGAGTCACAATTACATAGAATTAAACGTGGCCTAAAATAATATTGGGGTAAATGCGACAAAGTTCTAAATACTGTTGGGGTTTTATTGTTGGGTTGTATTACATTAGGGCAGGTTCAGACCTCTCTTTCGTGCCCGATTTACCGGGTCAGTCTGCAGGGCCCAGTTTGATGTATGAAAATTGTGAGTCCAATTTTTTATTTAAAGGCATGTTTTTGCTATCGAACGCAGACCACAGCAACAGACATATGCAGCAGATAAAGAGTACCATGAAATAGGCTTGAATAAGGTGATATTGTTTGTTTCGATTCATGGAGGCTTCTCAATGATACTGTTTTCCCGTATCGATGATTAACAAGTAATGTATGTATAGTAGACAAACGGGCAGATTATGGGTTAGACACACTTTTACTTCCATGGACCATAGTATGTGCGGTCGGATGACGTGTCATCTCTTCACATACATTACTTGTTAAATTTCAACACAAACAAATGGCACTATTCATAATAGGCAATGAATTAAAACAGTAAACAATATTATCACATTCAAGTTTAGTGTCTACTGCTGTACAGTAGTCTGCAGTTGGTTACGAAATCGTACCTTTAAACACCAATTTATTTTCCCCTGCTGATTGTCTTGATAAATCGAGTATGCTTTGAAGGTTTTAGGGGCGGGTAGGGTGACTCCTGACCACTGGTTTCAATAAAAAGCCTACAATTAGCTCGGGTGACAATTAACACCCGCATTAATGTATAACAGTGGGGCTGTTCGGTTCAGTTTGTGAATTCTTGCGGAGTGAGCTGAATTGGTTTTAGAGAGTTTTGTATAAGTGGCTGTCGAGGGACGGTTTTTTGGTTTCAAAATTGAACAACTTTTTTGAAAGTGTTTGCAAATTGTGTGGAGCTGTTAAACTTGAGTGTGTTAGAAACTGTAGTTGATTATTTGGTTAGAGAGGTTCTTGAGGTTAGCAGAAAACGATGCTAAAGGTCGTATTGGGGGCTGTTCTGTCCTTTCTATTAATTGAATGAATTTTTTGACACACTAGGTACTGCGGTGCTTTTTAGAACATAGCACGTAATGAATGGTAAGCCCAACAATTGAACTCAAGATCTCGTGTACGTCTTCACCATATAGTACCTTTTTACACGCAGAAGTCCACTCGGGACAAAAACACATCTCGGTTCTTCAGGGCGTAAAATTGCTTAAAATAATATTCCTGGTACTCCAGCTGATCCAGAACCATCGCCGGTCTTGATGTAACTTCCTGGGGGTCCCCATCAACAGGGCAACCGCCGCCGTGTGCGACCATTGGCGGCTTCTGCTAGGGAGACAAACGTCTCCACCTGTCACTCCTAGGACCGTGCTCATGTAGGATGGAATTCGTCTGTATAGCACATTTAGGTAATTAAGGTGTTTGTAAAATTTGTATAAAGTTAGAAGATTATTACGTTGGTTTATCACTATCACTACATAGTATAAAACAAAGTCTCTCTGTCCCTATATCCCTTTGTATGCTTAAATCTTTAAAACTACGCAACGGATTTTGATGCGGTTTTTGAAATAGATAGAGTGATTCACGAGGAAGGTTTATATGTATAATACATATTCAATGTAGTAGAGGGTGCAGCGGGAACGGGATCTGACGCCACGCGGGCGGAAATAAATTGGCGGTACGAAGTTCGCCGGGTCAGCTAGTTACCAATAAAAATAAGTAAGAGATTAATGTGGCCTTAATCTCTTACCTTTTGTGGCGGTGATTTCGTTGATAGTAGAAAATAATAAAACCTGCACGCGTTTCTATGTATATACAATATAGTACAGCAAACAATAAAAGGCTTCACCAAACAAATTCTTGATGCTAAATGGGCCGAAGTTACCCACTTCGCTCAAAGCCCAACAAAAACATGTTGTAATAAATGAAAAGTTGCTAAAGAAAACGTAACATGGCAACACTCAGGTACTTTCGCATCGCAGAGACATCTTAATTTGCTGAAAACTCAAAACTTAGCATTGAAAAGGTATACGTTATTATTTCCGACAGAGCCTTCGGTCCTTGCCATAAAATGCAGGAGCTAGCGGTTTCTTTATACTCAGTGTACTACGCGGGCAGTGGTTTTGAACGTTACTCGTATATATGCAGTCCCAGGTTCATACGACGTATTCCGTACCAGTAATTTACTTAATTGCTGTTTTATGGGATCTAGCTAAACTTACTCTAGGTGATCGGATGTTTTTAATTACAAGGAGCTTTGTAATCAACAAATGGTTCTAAAGACTTTAAAGATAACTTTTCGGTTACAGACCTGATGATGAAGCTATCAGATCATATCAAATATCTCTTTATTGTATGGCACACAAAATAAAGAATAAAAATATAGAAAATCTATATGGTAGGTATAGTTTTGGGGTATACATATAATTGGCAGCCTTATCGCATAAGGCAATCTCTTCGAGGCAGCCATGGGATAGAATAAGATAATTGTGGTAACATTAGAGTCACTTTATGAGCAAATGTGTTGAATTTTTTTAATTAAGTATTACTTTAAAAATCGCTGCCTCCTGTCCTATATGAACATAGCACTGTCGGCATTACACAGAGCTTCTTAACTCTATTTGTGCAAGATGTGTACTCTTGTAGTCGAGGCGCCGGCTGCCTGATTTTAACGTTAACGATCACCAGATCCACGCAGAGCTGCGGCTTTTAAATGAAAATTGGAGATTTTGAAGATGAATTGTGTTCGTGATGTCGACAGACTTATAAACAGAGATTAATTTTAGTCTTCGTCTAGATTTGTGGCCGTAGGCTAGACTGATGTTGGCATAGACGATTAAGATGTTAATGAAGAAATTAACCCAAATCGCAAGTCCTGACAATATTTCTTGAAGGAGTGTTGAATTTTTACTTCCTACCAACATTCTTAATGATTTGGAGGTACAGTCACTCAAAAGCTCTATACATATTACGGTTTTGTAAATTGGAACGTGTAAGCTATTAGAGACGGCGACTATACCTGTGCCATAGGTACTTTTTACATACTTCTTGGGTTCGTTTTAGCATTCCTTTCTGTAGGGCGTGGATACATTGAGCCGGTTGTATTCAAAGTTTAGAATTTGAAACGCCGGGTCTACCCTCCTATAAGTCCACTATTTGAATTAGCTTTTACTGATCTTAGAAGCACTAAAATTTTCTAAAACATGTCTAACTACAGAACTTAGATTCTTTTATACCACTTAGGTGGCAGATAACTACACGGCCCGCCTGATGGAAAGTGGTAACCGCGCAGTTCCTGTGCCGTCGGTCTCGAAGATAAATCAGGACAAGCCTTTGGTCTTCCCACTGACAACACAAAAACTCTCTAGTGAGCTCTGGCTTATCACAACAAGAGGTTATTATGATCGCGGTACTCTGAACTCCACACCTCCTACTTAGATGTCGCCAATGGGTTCTTGAGGTCAGATGTTAGTCACTTTGTGAAAAATATCGAAGTTCATCTGCAACACAGTTAGATTAGAAGAACGTAAAGGCCTGAGGTTCCTTCTTCATCCTAGCGTTAATCTCAGTCGCATCCAAAGCTTTTAACTTGAAGTTTAGGGTCTGCTTTACCAGTCTAATAGCGTTTTCACACTCATCCGATATCCGACATCCGATATCCGATATCCGATATCCGACATCCGATATCCGACATCCGATATCCGATATCCGACATCCGATATCGGAGGAAGTCAAATGTATGAGATATGTATCTTTCTTTCACATTGTCCGGCCCAATATCGGTTATCAAAGCCAAAACAGTAGTGTTGGCTCCAGTAGTGATATCGGGTCGGACAATGTGAAAGAAATATACATATCTCATACATTTGGCATCCTCCGATATCGAATATCGGATATCGGATATCGGATGTAGGATATCGGTTGTCGGATATCGGATGTCGGATGTCGGATATCGGATGTCGGATATCGGATGAGTGTGAAAACGCTCTAACTGTGAATTTGGGTGAAATTCGAAATTTGGGGTTTATCCGGTTTTCCGGGACTAACGAAGGTGATTATAATCTTACTAGCTGTTGCCCGCAGCTCCGCCCGCGTGGATGTCGGCTATCGTGACCAAACATAGCCTATGTCCTGTCTCAAAGTCTAATCTATCCGTGTACCAAATTTCATCGGTTCTGTAGTTAAGGCGTGAAAGACGGACAGACATACACATATAATTTCCCAATTATAATATTAGTATGGATTTAAATACATCACCTCCAAAAACACGACACTACTTTTTAAATAAAACTCTGTAATCCTTGTGCGCGACTACAAAGAGTACAGCGTTTTGTCTCCTCGTAATAATACGCAGATACTCATTTAACCCTCAAATGCTCGAGTTGGTACGGCTATTTACCATTTGCGTACTGAATTCTTTTGCGAGAAGTTCGCCTGTTAGTTATATGGTTTTCGTACCGAATAACTGATCATTATCTGTGAGTAGGTTCGCTACGAATGGCTTTGAACACAAGACTCGGTAATTGGTCGTTAAAAATACACTTTCTTTACGAAGTTTTTAAATTCATTCATAAATGAGTATGAATTCAAAAATTTATACATACACCTGTATATGAATAGGTATTGTTTTGTTTTTTGTTTTGCAGATGAGATTGAGGGTAAATATTTAATGTTTTCAGACTTATTTAAAGATGTGGTTTGTCCATATTAATATTATAACTAAATGCGAAAGTAACTCCGTCTGTCTGTTAAACTTTCATGTCTAAACCACTGAACCGATTTTAATCGAATTTAGTATAACTAGACTTTGAGAAAGGACATATATGCTTGGTCGGGATAATCGACATCCACACAGGCGAAGTCACGGGCAACTGCTAGTTACCTGTAAGTATTCTTCTAGTACTTCAGTCCATACAAATTATTCTGTAATCAATTTTATAATATCAATCACTCTTTTTGTGTCTCACCGTATAAGAATTTAAAAAAACTATGATGGTGGTATAAAAAAAAGACGGGTTGCATTCCTGGGAGTGTCGGCAGAAATGAAAACTTTTTCTTTCTTTCTTTCTTCGTTATATACAGAGAAAAGATAAAAAGAACACACCATACCATACCATACCATACCATACCACCATACCCATAAGCCCGGGTTCGAACCCGGTACTATCTGAAACCATAAGGACTTACATTCGAAGCGGTTTCCGCTAAGCCGCGAAGCTTATTAATGCACTAAACAGAATAATCAATCTGTAGCTGTTGTAATGTTGTATGACGTCAGTCGTCGGTTACGGTTCAAAGGTCAACTAATCCTGACGCAATTTTAACACTTTTTACCCACCCAACGCCGCTAAAGAAGTTTTCACTTCAAAAATATGGTGCTATGAAAAACCAGATGGTTACCTGCTAGAAATAAACAGTCCCAATCAGGGGCTGGTTCGCTTATTTGTACTATCTTTCAAATATTAATATACATCAAATATATAAAAATATCACGCACAAGTATAAATAAATAACATTCTTTTATTACAATCCTTAGTACGCTAGGGACAAAAGATATTCAGAATTCGATTTTCTCATAAAGAATCTAAATAAATATCATTCCCCAAAACTCCCTGCAGAGTTATCCCTTGACAAAACACCCCGACATATCGACCTCGTCTCTTTTATATAATTAAAGGAACTTCTCAATATATGAAGTGTACCAACTCAAACCCCCGGCGGCGCATGAACTTTCTTACTAATAATTAACACTGCCTTCGCCGGTTTGGATTATGTCGAATAGAATGTATAAGTTTACAACTTTATGCCAAAAATCTATATTTTGAGCACGATTATTCTGGAAGGTTGAGTACGATAATTAGGGTAGCAAATGTAGGGTTAAGTATGGGGTTTATTAAACATGTATATTTTCTTTTATTCTACGAATGTAAAAGACTGTTATTATATTGGGTTGACGCGTATATATCATCATTCTTCTGGCAATTTTACCTACCCGTACAATCTTAAAGTGTGGACCTATATGGACTTTTGGACCTCCTTGTATGGTTTGGACCTTCTTGAACGGATTTGAAATCTTTATCTGGGGTCCGTTTACTGTTTTTGACTGGTATGTCTGAACTCTCAACCCAAGAGTGAACCCTGTACTTATTTATGTATGCATCCAAGATTAACGCTGTGATTCAGTAGTTTTTACCTAAAGAAGGAAAAACATACACACACATTATCGTTACAAACTTCCAAAATTTCTATACATACATGTACTCAAACGTCAATCCTCGAAGGGGTAGGCAGAGGTGTATTAAAACACACACATTTCACCTGAATAAAGTAAATTGGAACGTGTAAACTATTAGAGATGGTGACTATACCTGTGCCATAGGTACTTTTTATACTTCTTGGGTTCGTTTTAGCATTCCTTTCTGTAACAATTCGTAGAGTCGTGGGTACATTGCCGTTTTAGTTAGGCCTTATGTTGACTATCGGATGGTAGCCCTGTCCCTTAGTCGCCTTCTCCAACACCCACAGGAAGAGATGGAGTTGCCCTATTCTACTCCACCGGTAACCAACACGGCATTTTTTTTTTTATATAGGCCACGTCAATTTGACTTTACCTCGCCTGATGGTGACCTGAAGGCAAAGACTTAGGAAAGAGTGCCATGTTAACAATGGTGGCACTCGGCTTGACGGTCTAATCAGATGCTTTTTCACGCCCCCCTTAAAGGACCCGGGACTGTAGGAAGAGGGAAACACGAGAGCTGGCAAGGAATTCCAGGTCTTAATGGTGCGACAATGGAAAGAGTCACCGAACCGCTTGGTTCTTTAAGGAATGTTCTGCATCGTATGCGGTTGACATCTAAGTCCTGCACGTGTTGTCCTGTATAGGAAAGGAGATGGTGGGACTAATTGGAATAGCTCTTCAGAACATTCACCATGGCAGAAACGGTAAAATACTGCCAAGGAAGAAACATCTCTACGCATCTGCAGAGGCATTTTCAAATATCAGTAAGATAAAAGTAATTATATTGACTACGTAATATTTACAAAGCCCTAGGGCCCGACCTCTGTACACAGACGACTGATTGTTCCTATTCTTTATTTACCCATACATCATACATTTCTATATCCTTCAAAATGTGAATACACTGGATCAACATCCATCATTGAAATCTTCATTGTGGAGTCACATCATTCACACCACTGATAATTCCAGTCCGATATTGGAATTAAGATTTAATATTTAACCAAGAAGTGGAATTTTTTGTTCTTTCAGACACGAGAAATATGTAGATTCTTCCACATTTAGCCTTAAGGATATAAATATTGTAAGTGAACGTCTTAACAAATGCCGCAGTGGAGTTTGTTGCGCCGTTTCTTCTCCACCAGCGCCTTGGAAGTGGTGGTAAACTTAGGTTAAGTAGAATTAACATTGGCGTCAATAAGCAACAACCATGTTGAATCAAAAAACTTTGACTTTGACTTAAAAGGTAGTGATAGGCATTAGTAATAGGGTTTCTTGATCAGTATTGTCTATTGACTTTGATGGGTTTAATTGTTAAACGTGGGTTGTCAAATTGACTGCACCCCGACTGAAGTTAAGCTGCTGTTCAAAGTATCGCTACTAAAGATGGCGTCCCTAGAATAGAGGTCCCCACTTTGATGCCCTCGAAAGATGTTTTTCATGCCCGCTTAAAGGATCCGGTGCTGAAGGAGAAAGGGAACACGCGTGGTGGGAAAGAGTTCTAAGACTTTACAGTGCTATAAAAAGCAACTTATTTTACTAAAACTAACAATATTGTTTCTGACGAAACTTGTTGATGACGAAATAAATTCATGTTTCTTCCTTCGAAACTAAAACTAAATTTGATGTACAAATTATTTTACAAACGTACACTGAAAACCAAGGCGGGAAAGCGCTTTAATAACGTATCAAAGGACATGAGATTTGTGGAATACAGCGCTGGAATGCTTATATCGAGTGCTTAGCAGACGGCTTATGAATAATTCAGAATATTCGAGAAAAAAAACCTGAAAAGTTCCCGAGTCAAGGGTTCTTCATGTAATAAAGTGCGACTTTTGTAAGTTGAGGGGTACGGCAGAGCTCTAGATATATGAAATATTCATGATGGTCGTTAACGAACTTTTCTGAAGGCACTTGTCAGAGAACAAAAATAAATAAGGTATTTAAAATTGTGAGAGTAGTTGTAGGTTAAGTTGGGTTTGTGTGACTTTGTTGATTAAGGCTTTGTTGGGTTTGAGAACTTTAATATATTTAGTAACTTAACTTAACTTTGGTCTTAGAAAAATATACAGAATTTAAACGAGGTTGGCAAGTAGAAGATGTAAGATTTTTAGCTGATTGAGCAGTAAATTCAAGAAATAAAATGGAATATACCAAGATCGTTGGGGTCAAGATAACATCTACTGCGAGCAGATGCAACTACTGCTATATGGATGACAGGCTCCCCAGCACTCTTCCAATCGATCCAAAATGCAACATTTTGATTTGTTATGGTACATCTGGTACCCATGATTTGTGAGAATACCAGAATAATGTTCCCCTTTTACCAATCTCATTCGGAAGATTCTTCGTATCCATACAACAACGATTAATGATACATAAATAAAGCGTCGGTACCTTAGTGGTTAAGGTATTAGCCTTATTAAGATCCAGAGGTCCCGGGTTCGAATCTTGGCCATTACACTACAGACGTGAACCCACTTCTAGCACAAACAATTAAGCTTGGTTGGAGGGGTTAGTGGGAATATTAGTAATTTCAGTTGCTAATATTCTTTTTAAACAAAAAAAATCATAACATAACATAACATAATTAATTCCAATAACATTGAAATATTGAAAACCAAACTAACTCCATCATGCAACCAATTTTCAACTCCTCTTAGATCTTCGACCAAAGACCAGCTTTTATTTAACACAAATCTAGCTAAATCTTTTATTTACTACAAAAACAAAGTCAGTTGCAAAATCATTGAGCTTCGGCGAAACAAATTAGTTGAACGAGGCGTATCGGTTCGTGAAACAGCATCTCTATATAATTACTGACGTCTAATTCCAGCCATGTCTATTACCAGGCGTGATCTACTAGCGAAACGTGCAGAAGTACAAATGCGAGGCGTCTTTTAAATTCCTAGTATATTGTTGCTAAGAAACAAACAAAAATAGTAATAATAATTTATTTACTTAGCCATTAAAATTATATAACTATGTTAAACACAGTTTGTGATTTAGAATGTTACAATAAGTATAGACAAATTTGTGTCTGGTTTTAGCGTCTACTGCTGAACTAGGCTTTTCAATTGTATCTCAGCTAACAGCGCCTCTACTCCAATTTGAATATACTTAATTACAATAAAATATACGAATATATTATATAATAATAATCATAAATAAGTGTAACAGCAACTCTATACAATTACTAGTATCCTATTCCAGCCGTCTGTTTCCATCCACCATTCGTAATCCAGTGCAGAAACGCGTAAAGGCACAAATGCTTTAAAACCTTTAAAATTTTTAAAACCTTTTTGTGACGAACTAATAAGTAAACGGACTTTCAAATTTTGTTGTATATTTTGCATCGTATTTCAAAAGTTTAATGTTAAATTCAATTTTCAGTGCTGGAATGTCTTGATTTGAAGACACAGCAGTGCTGCCAGCCTTCCACGACTGTTACCGCCTCAGAAACCTAACTATGATTATTGCAATTGAATAGTTAACAGCGGTGTATTATAATCCACTACAAGTATATCCTATGCCTATTAATCCCAATTAACGTTGATTTATTTATCAACTAGCTTTTGCTCGCGGCTCCGCCCGCATTGATGTCGGTTATCGCGACCAAAAATAACCTATGTCCTCTGTCAAGGTCTAATTTACCCCTATACCAATTTTCATCAAAATCGGTTCAGTGGTTTAGGTTGAAAGACAGACAAACACATACACATTTATAATATTAGTATGGATGTTAAAGGTTGTGAAGAAGTTTTGATATTTATAAATCAATCGCAGTTGACCGGCTCAACGAATCCAGCTGATATTTGGTGCAAGGATAAATTAGAGCCACCATAGGCTACTGTTTATCCCAAGAATAAGTTTCCCATGGGTCGCGGAAACTGTATAAGAATTCTACGTGGGCAGAGCCACTTGCAACAGCTAGTTTCATACATATGGGTGGGTCTACTTACCTTTGTTACTTTATCTTATACCGTTATACAATTCCTTTTATACACTAGAAGGAGCTCTTATTCATAAATTTTAATATGTAAGTTTAATATTTCATGGCAATATAGCAACAACGTCAATATTAATATATAATTAAGTTATTTACTTACCGTGGAACGTTGTGACGTTCATTAACGTAATAAATATGAGATACTAGGGTATAGATTTACGGGCACAAGAGGATATTCAATAATCTGAAAGAATAATACGGATGTAAAATTTTATTACCTGACTGCGAAGAAGGGTTATGTTTTTATATGTTTGACTTTGGACTGGTAAGTGTAATATAAAAATGGAGCAATTTATAGGTTAAAACTTATTATATGACAAATTTATTAATTTAGTTGTAACATAATGGGTAGTTTTGAATAGAGTCGGTACAATTGATAGTAATAATAAGAGGTTTTCGTTACTCCTATTTTTGGCTATGAACAACTTAACAAAGAAGTCGACTTTCGTTACTCATCTACAAACATGTATCAATAATATATAAATAATAAATAAATATTCCACAACATTTTACACAACGCTATCTAGATCCATGGTAAGCATAGCTTAACTAGCTTGTGTTATGGAATCTAGAATGCGGATAAACATAATTAGATACTTTTTTTTAAAAATATATACAATTATTATACATAGAAACACCCAAACCAATGCAAATGTACATATTCATGCATACAAATATTTGCACTGAGCGGGGATCGAACCCGCGCCTCCTGCGTAGCAGCCACGTTCACTACTGCCACGCCACAGAGGCTGTCAATCAATACATCCTTGTACAGTTTTGACCGTTAAGCTTTCATTAGCGAGAATTATTATATACCTACTGGAAATCGTTGGAAAAAAACCGTCTATAGGTCATATTCAGACCGTTAAGAGATGCTCTTGAGAACTATACAGACCATTTTAACTAGAACATCTCACCCTTTAAAGAGATAGCCGATTATTTTCATAAAAAAACCTTTTCGTTTATAAAAAGACAGCCTTTCTTCCCGTTGATTCATTATAGCTGCATTGTATAAAGGAACGGACGCCTTCCTAAAACATCAAAGGACTTCCCTCCATTGTTAACATCAGACGGACTAAATCAAAAACTTTACTGGCTTGATTTTTCATTGATGCCCTTAACGATATAACTCGAAGTCGGGTCAAACAAAAGTCGAATATTTCGAAGTCGTTCCGTAAAGTGGTCCCGAAATTTATTGTATTCGGAGTTTTTAATAAAAAGCGTTGAAGTCGGCTGCGGTCGCTCATTGATTGTAACTGGTTTCATAAAATTGGTCAAATTACGTAGGTATTTGTGCCTTTCGCGTTATTAAACTTGTTACGTGTTTCTTTGTGTTGGGGTTGACAGATATTGTTCCTTATTTGTGCCTCGACGTCTCTTGGTCACGTGGAGTAAACATTATTTGGTCAATTTAGATTGGGATATGCATTGCATTCTCTCTGTTAGGGACTAATTGCATGTTCATATCAATTTAAATCTATAGGAATAGTTTATTCTAGAATTTCACTCTGCTGAACCTCATTACTAAATATTATTTCGTGTTAAATGCGATTCGTGTGCCTGGACGATGCTCTATCTACTACTTACCTGGTGATGATGTACAGTTCTTTTATTTATCTAGGCATCATTGGCTCATAAGCAAAATGGCAAGATATTAGTTGATATATCCGACATTACTGTCTCGGTTGGGCGGCGGTATCCAACGGCATTAGTACACGAAAATATACGTGCTACTGACATACGCGTACATACAAATATTGACGCCTGTGAATCCCCGAAGAGGTAGGTCACGCTACTCGCATCAGGATCACGTGTTAAACTCGCGTCAGGATCACCGATGACTTTGTTGGACGACACGATGTCATACAACATTCCTAGCTACAGAGTGTTTATTTTGCTAGGTACGCTAAGAAGCTTCGTAGCTTCGTAGCGCTTCGACTGTAAGTCCTTATGGCTTTAGATAGTACCGGGTTCGAACCTGGGCTTCTGACACTTTTTGTGATTACTTTTTCTTTTTGTAATTTATTAATTTCTTCTGACTGAAAATCAGCAAAAAATTAGTGATAGGTTCTATGATTGCTATTTTTTAGGTATGGTATAGTATGTTCTTTTTTATGTTGTTCTCTGTATATAACGAAGACAGAAAGAAAGATAATGTTTACACTTTTGCCGGCACTACCGGAGTGCAACCCGTCTTTTTTTTATATTTGACTCGTCAATTTGACTTCACCTAGCTTGATGGTAAGCTGAAAGCAAAGTCACAGCAAAGAGGGTCACTATAACATACACGTACCATGTTAACAATTGGTGGCACTCAGCTTGACGGCCTCATTAGACGTTTTTTCACACCCGCTTAAAGGACCCGGGACTGTAGGAAGAAGGAAACACGTGAGCTGGCAAGAAGTTCCAGGTCTTAATGGTGCGACAAAGAAAGGTGTAACCAATACTGATCAAACCCCTAAAGATCCTTGAGTTATTTGGTAACACCTTATATACTTATTATATTAATATTTTGTACTTCATTATTTTGTAAACTGATATCACAAATACAAGCAAAGAAACATAAAATGAACATCGAAAATCATAAAAGTACAAATGAAGTAAATTGCGTCGTGAAATGTGAGTCTTTTACACATGTTCTTTTCATATAATTATGTGAAGCCGTTTCTTTTATGTGCCAACATCATTAGTGAACCGACTACCAGTGTATAACTTCATCATTCATAAAAAATACTTAGCGAATGAAATGAATACTTCTAAGATATACCTATTGAAAGATATTAACATGAGTAAGAATCTTTTTTTTTGCAGAATTTCTCAGGAATACGTCGGACCTAGCTAACCCTGTGTCATCCATGGTTTTAGGATATCCCTTTGGGGGTTGAGAATACAGTGTTCCCAGTGAACCTCAGAAATCTCATCCGATAGTCAATAGGCTACAGGCAGGTACAGGCTTTATGGTGATATAATTATACCAAACAATTTAAATTTGAAAAAGTTGAATTCGTCTAGGCGGGAATCGAACCCGCGATCTTTGCCTAACAGGGACCAATTCAACTTTTTTTCCAATTTAAATCCATTTGAATATTTAACATGGGATATGATAAAAAAAATATTTAAAAATATAATAATAATTATACTAAATAATAATGTCTAATGTCAGTCAATTGGGAAAAAATGGTTCTTCCACGCATCATTTCAAAGCAGTTTAATGATGGTGGAGAAATGTTATGAGGTTTTTTTACATTTCTGCCTTTCAAGGAAGCTTAGAACGATAACTTAGCGTTCAGGGTTTAGCGGTAGTACAGTTAAGGCAATCACACACTCACCCTTTAATTTAAATACACAGGTTCTCTCATCCCATAATTGATAACTAAATAAAAATATTAAAAAAAAACGGATTCCGAAAGAAAAAACGCTATCGGAAACAATGTTTGTGTATATTACGTTTCAAAGCCGCACATTTACCAAATTCACCAGCTATCCAAATTAATTATCTCCTTTTTACATATTGTTCATTCGCTCCGATAAACAGATAGGGTTTCCGAATCGGAATGTCGGATCTATATTATTAACTTCTGCACGACTGCTTCGCTATCCGTTGCACGAAGCTATACTTATTTGTACGAAGCGATATTTATTTGTACGGAAGCCTCTGTTTGACCTTGTACGCCGATATTTGTTATATTAAGTAAAATGGTATATTGATTTAGCTTTTTTGTTGAAGTTGCGGGGAGTATAAGGAGTAATAGAAACCAATAAGGGTACCTATTGTAGTTATGATATTAGGAGGATTTTATATTTTTTTGATACGTTTGTACAATAGTTTGACTTGTTACTTATACTGATATGTGTGGCGTGACGGTAGAGTGTTCGAAAGATGTTTAAAATGTTCGGGTGCTTATTACTGAATTAAGCTCTAACGGCTGAACGTATCTGCCTGAAATTTGGTATAGGAATAGATTGCATTTAATTATATTTATATTTTATTATATTAAATTTTTAGCTATGTTAGTTATTTAATTATATTTTATTTCTAGTTGTAGTGTATGTTATTAGTAGTAATTTTATTGAAATAAATGATTATAGCCTGGAATAACATCTTCTATACATCTATTCTATAAATATAAATTAAATTGGTGTGTCTGTTTTTTATATTGAAATAACCTTTTTTTATTACATGCGTATAAATATAATACGGTATATACACCAAAATAACATTCTTTACAATTTTTGTCTGTCTGTCTGTTTGTTCCGGCTAATCTCTGAAATGGGTGGAACGATTTGACGGCACATTAATTGGCACGTAGCTGATTTAATAAGGAGTAACTTAGGCTACTTTTATTTTAGAAAAATGGCGTTGAATTAACACTAAGCGATAACCGACATCCACGCGGGCGGAGCCGCGAGCAACAGCTAGTTTTTTAATATAGGACAATTTGACATCACCTCGCCGATGGCAAGCTGATAACCTCATCGTCCTCGAATTTCTACGCGTCATGGCTGAAAAAATATCGTAATATTAAATTAGGTGTTCATTCAGTATTATTTTACTGTCTCTGTGCCCTTTAGGGAAATGAGTATCTCGTTTATTGATTAAGTTATAATATCAATATAGGTACTAATAAAATACAATCTCTTAAGTATTATTCAGTTATCAGATACTGTGATGTCACAGTGTGCTGCGATTTTGTATGGAGCTTTTCGGGTGTTGCGAGAAATTTAAATTTCAATATCAAATATCTATAAACAATTTGTCGTAAGAATATTTCACAACAACAGTTCATTATACTATTGTAAAAGGTATAGTTTACGATAATAATAAAAATAGGACACAACCCTATTGCAACACTAAACCCAAAAGTCCACACTGCAGATAATCGAACAAAAGATCCAGAGAAACAGCGGCCAACGGGAATTCAATATTCTCTAACATTTCTCTGAATTCTCAAACAGGAAGAATTTATCCTCTAGGGCAACAGCGGAACTTCGGAGTGATATATGAAGTAGGTACATATCTAAGTATAAACTGGAGTGTTTTAATTTATTTAACACTAGCTTCTGCCTCGGCATTTGCCTTCGTTAATGTAATTGATAAAGGATGAACCTTTTACGAATGGAAGTTGTTAATGTACATTTTTTACTGTATACTCATGATGGTCGTTTTGGTAGCTAAGCCGTGACAGCATGAAATAAAACCAACTATTGTCTTTTTGAGGTCCCATTGATTCGGGGCACAAGCCACCTCATCTTCCAGCTGATACACTTGCTCATTGATGAATGAGGTTTTGGCGTATGCTGTCTTCTTGAGGAAGTAAGTTCTAGGGCAGTCACTCCCATAAAAGTTGTATAAATGAATCCAAAGGTAGAAGAAGTAAGTAAACTGGGCTCTGTAGTGGAATTCTTGGATGAGCGTAAACAGTCATGAGTTGGTTTTCGTATCTTACTACTATAATACACTAGGTGTTAGGCTGCTTCGCCCGCGTGGAATCAACCCTATTCCTGGAATATTTTAGACTGTAATCTATCCTCCACCCAATTTTAACCAGATCCCTTCAACTTGAATTAATATTTTAAGCATTTTTCATGCTAAGTATTATTAATAAACTGAATTAAAGAGAATAAATTGAATCGGTTGAAATTAAATGGGCAGAGTAGTCACAAATCAATGTTTAAGAGTGATTGAAAAATCATTCATTGGTTCCGATAGTTCTTAAGAATTTCGGTAGATGCTCCACTGTCGCCTCAAAGACAGATATAGAGGGCGAGGTCTAGTAGCCTAGTGGTCAAAGCATTGCCCTTGTAAGGCAAAGATCGTGGGTTCAAACCCCGCCTAGACCGATTCAATTTTTTCTCTTTAATTCGATTTGAACATTAGAACTTGATTGAATCTCAAACATCTAAGCATCCACACATTTTTGATAAAGTTTCACAATGGATATAGGATAGGTTATTCTGTCCCAAACCGAAGTAGGCATGGGGGGATGTGTGGTTTGAATTGTCTGTTTCCCTGTACCTTGCATGTAAATTATTATGTGCATTAATTATTAATAGATTGATGGAATGCTCATAAGCCCACTTAGTGGTAATTAGGTGGTAAGGTAGATAATATGTCCACAGTATTACTATCTATATGTGGCATGGCCTACAAGTTCTTGTAATAATAATAATTAGTGGAATTAGTACCATACAGAGCGACTTCTGCTCTAATTTTGTCCATGATATTATGTGCATCTAATCATCATCAATTCCAAATTGAAGACGCTGGGATATAAAATTTGGAGTCCGTAGGAGTCCACTTTCCTATAAATCGTGATCTTCGCATCCCTGGTCAGAAAAAAAGCCCAAGTCAATCGCAACCGGTCGACCAGCCAAGTGAAAGACGGAACTCAGGCGTAGGCTTTCCTGTAAGGACTAGTTTTCAGACGGCATTTGCTCCCTGTAAAGTCGAACTCAACCAAATAATGAAAAGAAGAATTCCTAGCTACCTACTCTAAGATAATTTACATGTAGGTAAATTTTGGTCATACTTTACCTACCTATGCAAAATTTCAGCCAAATTCATCCAACCGTTCTTGCATCAAAAAGTAACAAACGAATAAACTTGCTTCGTAATTTTACTTAAAAACCTAAAACACCAGTAGAAATAAACAATAACCACAACGATGTTATTACAAAACAGATACCGCACGAATAATTAGACGATTGCAATTATTCGTGTACACAAAGTCTGAATCATTTCGAACGGAACTTAATTTCACCCGAACGGTAATGAAGCCGACGGTAATTATAATGTACGTTCGAATGTTCTCGAGTACGGCGACAACGAATTTGCATATTTAACAGATTTTTATTCAGCGGCTGTCACTTTTTTCTTTATATAGTCAAACAGTCCCAACCAATTGTCAAACGAACGTCTATGGCAGTCGCTACGGGTAGTTGGCGCTCTTAAAAATATTCTAATAACTTTTCTCTGCGTTCGGCCGTGAGCTCAGATGGCGGTCGCTTCATGGAAATATCGAAAATTAACCAAACCTGCAGTTAGACAGGAAAAACCGAACCCCAGACTCTGGAGGACAGACTCTGAGGCGAAAGATGATGAAGAAACAGAATCAAATGGTTCAGAAAAAGTATTTTAAGTAACACCGGGCTTGCTTTTACATACTTGGCCATCTGAAGAAGCAAGATACCATGCGAATTTAGTCTGTTCAATTTCCATGTAAACCGGTTGGTGAGTGGGAAGCCAAGGTAATAAAAAAGGTGGCAGTGCAAGCACACGGCTCACCTGATGTGAAGTGATTACGGTTTCTTATAACGATAAGACACTGAAAATAGATCCTTAACGATATTTTTGTGAAATTTGGTAATGGTCAGGTATAGATTACATAGTCTGGAATAACACGCTATTTTTGTTATTCATAGACTAGATGCTGGATGCGGCAAGCTGAAGACAGGGCGCTATGGCGCTCATTAGGGGAGGGCTATGTCCAGCAGTGGACTTATAAGAGCTGCCATGGGCTGCGGGCGAATCAAAATACTACGCGGGAATGGGTAACAGCTTCTATATTATATACTTTGGGCTGGTTATATCACTCGATAGAATTGTTCAGAGATTTTGTAATGTATTAGAGTACTGTATGTGGTAAACAACAAAATATCTCACATAAATTTTGCCCCGATGTCGAATGTATAATAAATGACATAGGTATAGGTACCTTCACAGTTATTATAACGTACCCATGTGTTAGAGTAACCCATAATTGAAATTCCAATCTGTCCCTAACATTCGAACAATTTTGGTGACCCTATTATGGAACATATTTTAATAGGAATACATTATCCTCTTGTGAATTTTTGGCCGCAAATCCTAGAGGCAAAAACAAATATTTGTTCTACGTAAGCGGATGTTTCATGAATATTGGTTTAGAGGCGGAAAAACAACATTAAAATTAACGTTATAAAGTCTTGGAAATGAAAATTATAATCCTGGCTTTGGATGAAAAATGTATTTATCTAAACTAATGTTATTATAATGTTTATAAGTGAGCATATGCACTGAATTAATGTTTTTAAGTTAAGGTTTTAGATTCAATACGGCTTTTATATTCGTGTTTTTAACTTGGTATCTTGTAGATATCTTGGATGGTGTATGAGGCCTTATCAAGACTTATAG
This sequence comes from Eilema caniola, assembly GCA_949126895.1. Lineage (NCBI taxonomy): Eukaryota > Metazoa > Arthropoda > Insecta > Lepidoptera > Erebidae > Eilema > Eilema caniola. Next base: position 14,940,111 of record OX421488.1, read on the forward strand.
GCTCTCACCTCACTCACAAGCAGTTAGACCTGCTAATTAACCAATATGGCAATCTGGAAAAGGCTTTCCTCCAAGGTTTATACGGTCAGATGGCCATTGCTCCCGTAAAAGCCAAAACCAACTAAATTATGGTAGGAAGTAGAGCAAATTCCCGGGTTGTAATGTGGAATGATATAACCATAGAATGGCTGATAGCTCGTTAGAAGGTAAACTATATGAAAATATTATAAGCAGAAGTCACTTGTGCCTACAAAATTTTCCCAATTATAAGCCATTACATCAGTAATTCATCAAGTCAAATTATACAGAGTTAACAGCCTTAATTAATACGTAAAATTCTATTTAAATTAATTGTGCCGTCGCAGGTGCTCGCGTAATGCGCTCGCTGCCCTTAATCGCAGATTATGTTCTGTAAACACGTAATTTAAACGTAATAATCGTAATTAAGTATTAAATTTTACACTTTGTAATAACCGACACGCGGATAAAGCTTCATATTAAGATGGCTGTTTAATATTTTCGTATATTTCGAAACCATTTTTTGTACAGTCAGCTTCAAAGTTGTCAAAAGGATTTTAGTGTTTTAATTTTACACCTTTCCTGCTGATTGATTGTTGTACACACCTTTGGTGCGGACGATAGTAAACTTAAATCAATAAAACAGTTTGGTATTGACCTTATTAGTAGGTATTAAGGTCATTTGGAGTATTTTGCTAGTCAAGATCGATTATTGCTGACTGTACCATTACCCACGGTTGGAAAATCTTTGGACCATGTTTTTTTTCACATATTTTATTTAACAAAATGTTTACATGATTCTTAAATCTAAATACTCGCCAAGCTATTACGCTTATTGGCGAGAAGCGCTCTATACATGTTGGTTACAATTATCCAGACAACAAAATTTATTTATATATTTATTATTTGTTCTAATGTTTATACATACCTACGCATCGTAACCATCTAAAATTTTAAAGATTTAATTACTTCCTGCATCATTCAGTCTTTTATACATTTCAATTTCACCTTCTCCAGCAAAGAAGTGGTGTGGAAACAACCTATGGAATAGACTGCATTAAGAATATAGTGTTGAAGAATAGGACTTTTACATCAGATTTAATTTTAATGGTAATTCATAAAGATACATATTGATTATTTGAACTAATATTTACATAACAATGGTTTTAAAACTACATTTCTAAGTAATTACACAATACTTAAAAGAAAACTAAAAGTTAAAATGCGTCGTGGAATTCATCCGCATCGCATGCCTCTTGTGGAAGTGTTCCCAGAAGACTGGCAGCATTGCCACGTTGTATGGCAATGCTTAATCTCTGACCTAAAAAGAGGCCAGCCTTCTGGTCACAAGAAGCGTCGACCATACGCTTCGCAATCTCACTGAAGAGATTGCGGGCGCTCGGACCCCAAGGACCAAACGTTTCGACTCCAAACGGCACAAATTCATAATCTCCAATGAGATTGGAGTATTTGCGCCGCTTAAGAGCCTCTGCAGAAGCTGCAGCAGCACCAGCACAGCCAGCCGTGCCAGGTAAATGAGTAGGGGCAATGGTGTCGACACAAGTTGCGTCCCACACCAGAGTCCTACCCATTTTCCAAGGCATTAATGACATACCATCCGGTCTCTTGCCATCGTCGCCCGCCAAACCGTTTGGTTCAAACACAGCTGGCACACCGGCGGTGACAAGAGCACGGCGGATTATGTCGTTGAGGCTGGCGTGCCGTGGAATTCGCCCAGTGCTCCTGCAGCACGACAGGCCATGGTGTCCAAGTCGATCAACTGCTTCTCCACAACGGCATCGATGCGGAGAAACACACGGCGCACCTAAGCGAAGGCACGTCGCGATGCGGAAGGTAGTGTCATCTAACATAGTTCCTACGTTAGATGACGGAAGAGCTTGTAACCATAGACCCGATTCCCACACTCCAACTGCCAGTAAACGGGCACGCTCTGCAGCATTAGAGCTAGTATTTTATTTTTTTGACTTTTACATTTATGTTAAAATTGCAAAGTTTGTGGAGGTCATCTAAATCAGAATGAATTTAGCTAATTCTTTTTTCTAACACAGTAACATGAACAAAATGTAATAAATCCCTCCATGAGAGATAACTAAATACCGTGTTACACGTTGTAAAACAAGCATCTGTCAATACAGTATTCCAAATATAGTTAAAGCTTATTCTTTTATTTATCCTCACAGACATACCATTTTATTCCCCAATTCCATTCCCACAATACTCATTTATGAAAACACAAAATCCCTTCTTCCAGCATCATTCCACCAACAAAAAGCGTCTAATTTTAACAATAATAAGTCGTTTGATAAATTACAATCTGGAGACGGCAAGTCGTCGTTGTTATTTCAGCAAAAATACAGACAAATACAGAAACTGGATACAAGCCAATTTGTGGCATAACGAAGTCCGGCTCGTCCCTATTACCGACCGTTCCCAAAGCGGGTAGCCGGTTTGTAAAATATACGTGCCCCTAATGGCAATACATTGGCGATAATTAGGTGGAGAATAAGGCACTGAACCGGGGTAATAATTTACCTGTACTAGCTTTAGTTGGGTTGTTGAGAGTCGTTAGGGCTTTAAAAGGGCTCGTGGTTTATATTTCTATGAGGCTTGAAGTACATTGTTGAAAGCTTTTGATGTGGTTTTATGTTTAATTAAAATTTCTGTTGAAATGCCAATAATTTGGGAGAGTGTCGGCTTTGTGAGTGAAATATTTACTGTATTACATTTTTGTCACGATTACTTTTGGGTATAAATTGGACCACTTTGCTAGGTATTACTATAATTAATGTGGAAGGGCTTACTATAATATAATATAGCGCTAACATATAAGTGTGAATGGACAACCCAGCACGGATCGAACTAGGTATATGTTATGTCGATTAGAGTCAAACAAAAAATGGCATGACTGTGTAGGGGAACGCCTCACCATCTGCATATTTTATTCTGGATCCTATCCAAAAAGAGCTCATTAGAACACTTGCCACAGTAAAGGCAGTACAATATGGCCAATGATGAAACAATCAAAAGTGTGTTATATTATTGAGAAATCCCAATAATATGGTCATCAAACGTTACATAACCTGTCTTGATTATATACTCGTAGAAGTAGTTACCTACCTTAAAGAGCTATTTGTGAGTATAAAATCGTCCAGGGATTTATTTAAACACACAATAGTTATTTATGATACAAGTGTGGTAAGTTGGTCATAACACTCGAGGTGATATTACACAGCCCGAGCCGAAGGCGAGGGCTGCAAGGAAACCGGGAGTGTAATGACCATACCTCACGTGTGTCATACAAAGTTTTTCGACACACTTACGAGTAAAAAAAGAAATTTTATATTTATTGATGGTCACATAAACTGCCATGTACTTATCCCTGGATTTTGGAGGCAAAAGGCTATCACTGGCATTTCGTGCCTCACTTAATATTTCCGGCGGCGTCAAATCAACGTAACTGTCTTCTTCTACACTAGACATTGACAATTTAAACTTGTTGATCAATTATTCGTACTAATAAACAATGCTCACAGCACAGACGGAAAATTTGTTGAAAACGCCGCGCTAATATATTTTTTTCAGCGCGCGGCGTGTTATCTATGCGCGCGCAGATTGGAGCGTAGGCACGAGCAATTACGCTAAACAGCCAAAACGCAAAATGTAAAAAATCTAATTTTTATGTATTTATAAATTTGTTTCACGTTGAATTATTAATTAAAGTAAATAAGTTGTTGAAAATTTATCATATTCAAGGTGGTACACTACTTTTTTTTTTTTAAATAGTATTATTTTTAGTCTTACGTTGAAACGAAACGTATCTAAGTCAAAACTTATGCCGAGATTTAAAAATAAAACTATAACCCAGTTAAGTTAAGAGCAAATAGAATGCATATATAATATCTTTCAGCGAGGTACCAACTTAATTTGATGGAATATAAAATAAAACACTAGTGCGATCAAGAAAAAAAAAGCACAAATGTTTAATAGCATAGTTTATGAGTGTAAAAGCCATGTGATAAACACCACTTTATGAGTAAGGGTGTCGAAAACAAAATTTCCATGCATGTAAAATGCTATTATTGCTAATACCGACGTCATTTTTAAACCATTTTAGGATTTCATATGAAAGAGAGGTTAGGATATCTCATTAATTACTCAACCAATTGAATGTAACGTGTACTTTTATTTTACAGCAGAGTACCAGCTGTATTTTGTTGTGAGTTTTATTGAAATTCATTGAGCCGTTTTTGGGGAAATTAGTACAAAAACATTTATAGAACAATAGAAAGATATGTGTCAGAAATAAGAGTGTAACTACTGAATAACGGATAAAGCCCGCACGGTTTCAGGTAACTATCGCTCCTGCAAAGCCAAAAGAAACCTATTTATTACTCCCTCAAAATTGATACACCGTATAAGCGTCACCGATACCACAGCATTATTTTCTATAAGAAATTATAAGACTATGTTGATAATACTAATAAGAAAGAAAAGAAAGAAAAATGCATTTATTTTGATTAGCTGCAGCAGATAAAAACAAAACGGTTCAAATTTTGACACTAAATTGTACATTGTATAATGTATGTAAGTTGACACAAACTCCTTAAAAAATAAATAAACTAGTATTACATTTGTTTTTTTTTTTTTAAATATAATACTAACCAACACCTGAAGAGGCTCGGGTTAGACGGTTGGATCAAGGGCCAGATGCAGAAGGCAGTGCTCCTTGATACGGCGCGCATCGTGAGGAAGTTCCTTTCTCTGGAGCCCTAACCACCGGTAGCTTGGTCCTTGTATCCGATACCGGTGGGACACTACTCTTTATATTTTTAAATAGATGTTTTTTTCTATATGTATTTAAAAATGTAATTTGTAAGGTTTTTAAATGAATAAAGATAATACTAATACTACTAATACTAATAATACTACTAATACTATTTCTCTTGTTTTGATTCGGATTTTCTAGTATATTTTCATATAAATATTTTCAATGTAAAGGTTTTTCGCTTCTGAAGTTTTATTACAAAACGATAACTAAAGAAAACTAAAACAGTAAATCTTGCTAAAATTTGAACTTTAAATTAAATTTCCTATCTTTTTCTCGCAAGACGTAAATTCATACCGTAATGCATTTGTGGGACAGCCCAGTTTCCTTCCGTCGGAATGCTTTTGTTGGACTAAATGAATATAGTCTCAGTTGGTATTTCTGATTTGATTGTGAATATGAAGCAAAATGTTTTGGGATTATTTGTTTACCACTTAATTGGTACTAGCCGACATGGAAACGGATATTTTTTCAATTCCACTACAATCGGATAAAAACAACGTGGACTCGATTTCAACAGCAACTTAGCTTGGAAATTGTAAAGGTGGGACAATACCATCAACCTGAACTCTTTACTGTACAAAAATACTTCTGGAACATTCTTAGTTCCACCATACACACAAATTTTATTGAGTTCAACGGTTTAAGATAAAAGTTTTCACATTTACCGTTCTACGTTTATGGGGCACCATAGGTAGGGGAAAGGGGGAGGGTAATTCGGAAGTGGATTTAATACGAATATACGCATTTACCTAACGTACAAGAGCTCCAAATGATAAGAAAAGCGTTAGGGAGTAACATTGTTGAGGTCGAAAAAATTTATATTTAGATTAATCTCAGCCCGAAATAACGCTTATTATCCACAAATTAATAATTTATTAGAACTAATAATATATTGAAGTTTGGTATTGCAATTGAACTCTCATATTATATTGTTTAAAATAGGATTATTAAAATACAATTAGGATAATTCAATTACAATAAATAATAAATTTCACAGCTTTGATCGAATTAAACCTAAAAACCTTTGCTTAGTATAATGAGAGTGTCTATATTACATATAACATATGATCAAAGGATTTCCGCAGCGCAATAACAAGAGGCCTAACTAATAGTAGTTCCTATCTAATACACAAATTATTCCGTGCAATTCGAATAATAATGTTAGGCATAGCGCTCAAACAACACTTCAAGAGCCCTCGTACTTACTAAACAAAATTCGTACCCATATACCTGTGAAAATCGAACGAACAAAGCATTCTTTTTAAAAAAATACTGAAGTTACGTAATTTTTATATTACTTCAGAAATTGGAATTGCTTTGTAATTGACCCTCGTTTACCTGCGCATGGGTCTGTTAGGCCGAGTGTAGGTTTTTTTTGTTTTTGTTGAAAGTTGTGTTTTGTGTCCCTTGCCAGTTATTGCATGATACATGTTTGTGGTCATCTTCAAATGCTTTTTAAGCGAGCAATTTTTTTTAAGTCTTTCACAAACCGCGGTAGGCTAGTGGTATGGGTAATGGACTGCTGAGACGAGGTCTCGGGTTCGATCCCAGATTTTACCATGGCACACACTAATGACTTTTCGATGCTTTTTGAAGTTATATGTGTATTTATCGCAGGTTTATAAGTGCCCGATTAATAACAATGGGCTCGCCACCTATCAAATTGAGACCTAAACATAAACTGGGCGAAATGTGGGTGCTAGCACCTCTGCCTACCCCTTCGGGGATATATGAGTATTTAGCTAAAAGAAGGTCAATCTATCACATTTGAAGTTATATAAATAATATTATACAAGGCTTCTGAGGAGCACTTCTGATACCTTCTCCAAAACTAATTGAAATTTATGATGTCTTCCGCAAAAGTGTTGGATATGAAGGTAATTGCTCACTCATTTATGTATGGGATTCCATTATATTCTTCGGATACACCTGCTGATTAAATACAAGGCCTTTTGGCGTAGGCCTTCATCTCGAGGCTGAAAGGTAGGACAGTAGTCATTCCATAAAACCTACGTAAACCAATCTATGAAGAAGAAAAAGACCAAATTCTGAACTCCAAAGCACAATTGAATGATTTTTAAACAATTAATATGCTATTTAAATTGATTAGAATAGAAAAAAGAGAAACGACTTAGGCGGGACTTGAACCGCCCCAAGATGGTGACCGATCCAAAGCACAAGCGTAGAATACAAGAAATTAAAAAAAGCTGTTTCGGTCCGGCAAAGCTAGTATTAGGGTTGAGTTAACCACTATGGTTACATTGGGTTGATTAGAATCCCTCATTAGCCCTTTTGGTCTCACAGACCGTGTGCGGGTATAAGAGATACACTATGACACGAGTGTTTGAAGGTTAAGTACCAAAACGGTGGGTCGACAATACCCCGCTGCTTCATTTACTTGCCGATAAATGAGGCTTCGTAATTTGTGTCTGGTCTGGCAGACCACTTGATGCTGTAATTGTCGGAGAGAACTGATGACAACGTTTTAATTTATTTTTAATTACTCGAGCACAGTATTTACTCATGCTTATTTATGTACGTAGAGCTAGGTAGAAATGTTCTTACGTAATCATTTAGTTAACTTTATTTGTGGTTTGACATAATGGGATTGAGCTGAACAGGATTATTTAACTCTTTGCTTGGGCCCTACCTTATGACACTAAGTTTTTTAAACGCGTGATTTCATTTCGTTTAATAAGAGAAGCATAAAAATAGCTTTGATATTCAGTGTGATTGGAAAAATGAAACCTTCATTTAAGTGATGATTTTGGAGCCACCATGCCACCATTGGTATGGCCGGTGGTGTAAAAGGATAAAACCTACATCAAGAATTGTATATAGTTTCATTGTGTTCATATAATGTAATTTTAGAACATTTCATAAATTTTTACTTCTCGACAGGCTAAGGGCCTTTGAAAATTTATTGATAGTAAAACGTAATTCTTAAATACGGGACAAAAGTAACATTTTAAAATTTCGTATTTTTGACTAACCTTTCCATGCGCTACACAACACCTACGCCGTAGCAAATTAAACTACGCCATAATCGCTTCGTAGCACATACAACCCATTTTAGCCCCACTTATTGACAGTGACAACATTAACTGGATCCTAGTTACAGACGCGAGCACTGTACTACTTCCCAAGTATTTCACTACAATATTTTCTACAACTATACAAGCTTTTACACCCGAGACTTTTTGTAAATGTCGGTATTAATACAAATACAAATACATACATACAAATACATATTATATTATAACAATACAATATTAATACAATTGGTAACGAATTTTATATTAATAAGTTCCTAAAATTTAAGGCTATATATTTCCTGCTTTCTCTTCTACATTGAAGGCACCAGAAACTCTTTGTATATCGCAGCACGAGTGTGACTCCCATGGTGTTGTCCAGTGTGTTTGTCTGCCAACTCAGTAATTTAAAAAAGGCAGAATATTTTTGTGAATTTTGTTACCTTGGGCTACAGATATATGAGTTCTTATCTTCAAAATGAAATAAGCACGGATACATTACAACATTACTATTAGTTCTTACAAGTATCTTCGAAGAGTTGAGCAGACTTTTGTAAAACGCGTTTTCTATAAAGTATGTTCTTCGGTTCCAGAATTTATCAGACCTAAGAATATCATTAACAAAATGTCAACATAAATACTCCCCTACCTACAACTTATAATAATATTAAATGTAGTACCACGAAAGATTTACAAATAAATAAATAAAAAACACATAACAGAATACCTGTATATCTACTTCAAATGCAATTAGTGTCAGCACAACCCTTTCAGTGCTAATACGTTCATTCAAATTTCACTCACTCACTCATTCGTTCGTTCATTCATTCATTCCAGCGATTGTTTTACAGGGCTATTTGCATTTTTATTAACACAGCAGTACAACATAAACATACATTTCATTATATGAGTCCTCTCTTTTGCGTCGGAGTTCTATTACTGGTTTTTATTTTATGATTTAATTTAAAAGTTGTTTTGGGAGTATACTATGGGGCTTTACTCTCGAATGCAATACTCTAATCTCAAATGCAACTACTACTCTCGACTATCTACTATAATCCACTAATTGACGAAAGAGACTCTGTCACAGCCTTTAAAGAAAAATAAATGAACATATTTTTACTAAGCACAGACATGTGAAACATTAACTGTTTACTTCTAGAACATTAACTGCTGAATTATTGGTCATTAACAAGCTATAAAACTCATTCATCAACCACACCTCGTACGATTAGAACGCGTCTTTTGTATTCAGTATAATAAACAAAACTGGTTTGTTATCGGCCGGCGCGTCTTCGCCCGGCCGTCGCGCGTCGATTGCGCTAAAGTGGACTATATTCTGAATGGATTACGAATGCATTCAGAACAATGAGGAAGAGACGAACACCTGCGATGTTACAATAATTGAACAACAAATAATAGAAGAACCAACACAAAATCTTTCTAACGAAAATATGATGGAGACGACCATAGAACCAACAAATAAACGCTCGAGAATGGAAGGTGAAGATGATGAAAGCTGGCAGACAGTATCGAGAAGGTCTAAAAGAAAATCTAATGGTCTCGGAAGTACTACAGGAAGGGAAGAAAGTGGGCCACAAGTCAGTATTTATTCTAAAGAGAAGTTACCTAAACAATTTGCACTAGCCGCGTTATTACAACAGAATGACATAACCGATATCATTAGAGTAAAGTACATTAATCCCTATAAATTGTCAATAACCTTCAATAATGAAGATAGTGCCGAAAAATTGGTGTCATGTGCTGCATTTGATGACATGGGTTGGCGTAGACAGAAGAGTTGGGAAGTGGGTCTCTCTTACGGCATAATCAAAGATATTGATTTAGACCTTTCAGAGGATGAGCTCTTGAAACATATTTCCTGTGACAAAACTGTGGTTACCGCTAAACGCCTAAATAGGAGAAACGAGAATGGATGGACCCCAAGTGAATCAGTTCGCATAGGTTTCAGGGGATCGTGTCTACCCACCCATGTTTATCTATTAAACCTTAGGATCAAGGTCCAGCCATATGAGTTCCCTGTTACGCAATGCTCCAAGTGTTGGAGATATGGTCATTCGTTAAAGGTATGCCCGTCAGTCAAAGTTATTTGCCCAAAATGTAGTGGACAACATGCGAATTGTGATATATTGAGCTTTAGATGTATCAACTGTTCAGGTAAGCATATGGCTCTGTCGAAAGAATGCCCTATTTTCAAAAAAGAAAAACGGATCCGAGAACTCATGGTCGAGTTTAGGTGTACATATCAAAAAGCCTCCATCGTATATGTGCCCCCTACCCCACGCAGTCGACTTGATAGAACTCCGATAAGGGCAAAGACTACCTATATTCCTCCTAGTAGAAGCTGCAGTATGTGGTCACTTCAAGAACCAGCGATTGTCTCATCACCACCTGTTGAGATGCGGAATAGACATTCAAGCTTAAGCCGGCCTTTGGAGAAAACTCCTACAAAAAAGTCTCGCAAAAGAAAAAAGAAGATACCTATACACATAGCCGAAAATGTTATAGCTGATATATCTGTCACAAACTCCGAGGATTCAATTAACGAACATCCTCCAGGAACTGCAGACCCTGAGAATGAGAACATATTACACGGTCCTCCTCTTGTGGAAAACACATCTCTAGACAGATTATGGAATAAATTAAAACAGGTAATGATTAATATAATACAAGATTGCATCATTAAATGCAAGGGCTGGTTAAAATCTTTTATAATAAAGTTAAGTACACTGCTTAGTAATATAATACCTGATAATATGTCGTCGATCAATAATGTATTTACACTTTTCAATGGATAATAATAATGAAAATATAGTTAAGTTAAACATAATACAGTGGAATGCATGCAGTATTAGACCCAGATTAAGATCGTTTGAAAATTTGTTAACTCAGGAACATATACATGTCGCAGTTGTTAGTGAAACATGGCTTGAACCAGATGCCCCCTTGTACATAAGTAACTATAATATCTTTCGTCATGACAGAGGCGACCAGCACGGCGGGTTGGCCATAATCGTGCACAGATCGGTTCATGCACAAATGGTTCAGATACCAAATAATAACTCCAATATTGAGGTAATTCATGTGAGACTTTTTAATTGCAACCAATTACAACACATTATTGGTATTTATTGCGCTCCAAACGCTTATACCAACTCACAAGCTTGGGATAACATAATGTCAATTGAGACTACAAAGTGCTTAATCTTAGGGGACTTTAATGGCCACCATACAAATTGGTCGTACAAGACTGACACTAGGGGAGGTCAGATATTGGATTCAATACTGGATTCTAATTACATAGTTTTAAATGATGGTAAACCTACTCGCATTCAATGGGTGGATGGTGTTTTGAGGCAGTCCTCGCCCGATATTTCGTTAATATCCTCCGACATCTCGTTAAAATTTGATTGGGTGGTAACTAAAGAATCACTTGGTAGTGATCACGTAATAATCAAAATTTCTACCACATTTTATTCAACTAGTCAATTAAAGAAAAAGAGAAATTTTAAAAAGGCAGATTGGGTGAAATATCGTACATATCTGGAAGAGAAGTTTTCAAGTAATAATTTCACTCTTCCTGAAAATCCACAATTAGCGTATGACGTATACGTAGGCCTTTTACACGAGGCTGCTGATAAATCTATTCCGTATACAAAATTTAGCACCAACCCATCTGGATTATTCCGCCCCAAACCGTACTGGACCCCAGAGTTGTCGAGAGCTGTCGCCCGACGGCGATTAGCTCTAGCCACATTTAGACATAATCCCACCCCTTTAAATTTAATCAACTACAAAAAAAGTATAAGCGCATCGCAGAGACTCATCAGACAAGCTCAAAGAGACTCTTGGCACAAATTTTGCTCTTCAATTGATGAAAACACCTCTGCTAGCGATCTCTGGCGCAAAATTAAATGGATTAAGGGATATAAATCTAAAATACAGTATGTAGACTCAGATCAAGCCGATCGTTTTTTGCATAACTTGACCCCTGATCACGTTTCTTATTGTCAACCCACATTTACTTCCAATAATCCATCGCTCAATCAACAAATTACTTTAGATGAATTAAATAAAAATATAAAAGATAAAGATACTGCTCCAGGATGCGATGACATTTCATATAGCATGATAAAAAATCTTCCACAGAATGCCAAATTAATTCTTGTTAACTTATATAATACATTATTTTCATCAGGTTTCGTTCCCCATCAATGGCGTGAAATTGCCATAGTACCAATCCCAAAACCGGGCAGAGAGCTTAATTCTGATACAGCCTTGAGACCTATTGCACTCATATCATGTCTATGTAAAGTATTTCATACAATCATACAGAGACGAATGGAGTGGTATTTCGAAAGAAATCACATATTTTCTATAGATACAATAGGCTTCAGAAAATGTCGGTCAACTTCGGACAACTTAAGTCGCCTGGTAACACGAATACAAACCGGGTTTTGCAATAATTGCGTTACTGTGGGTTGTTTTATTGACATAGATAACGCTTATAATAATATAGATATAAATCAATTGTTACATAAATTGGACGACTTGGGGATAGGACACAAAATCTGTAACTACCTTTGGCAATTTCTCTTTGAGCGTTTTTTAAGGATTAAAGCAAATAACACGCCTTCCGTGCGAAGTACTGGGCGTGGCTTGGCCCAGGGCGATCCTTTATCACCATTATTATTTAATGCAGCGACTGTTGATATATGTAATAAAATCAATAATAATTTAATTCATGTGTCACAGTACGCAGATGATTTTGTTATTTACTGCACTAATAGCAGCTTACAGGAAGCTACTGACCAATTACAGCTATCTCTAAATGATTTTACAGCGTATTTAACGAACATGGGATTAGAAATTTCGTCATCTAAAAGTCAGATATGTGTCTTCAAAAGGGGCCCCAACAGACAGGCAGTTAAGATTAAAATGAATAACACAGTTTTAACGGTTGTGGAAAACGTTAAATATTTGGGTTTGTGGCTAGACCGTTCTCTCAGATGGGCCAAGCACATAAAGGAAATAAATGAAAGAATATCCAAACTGCTGAACATTTTAAAATTTCTAGCTGGTAGTAATTGGGGCATACACCCTAAACACTTAAGGAGAGCGTATATTTCACTTATTAGAAGTAGACTAGACTATGTATGCTATTTATACGGTGATAGTAGCCAAGCCAATCTCAATAAATTGGAAATATCTCAAAATCGGGCGATGAGAATTATTGGAGGTTTTATTAAAACAACACCTGTTCACGTTATGGGCAGTGAACTCGGTATACAGCCGTTACACGTGCGGAGATGCTACTTAGCTGGTAAATTTATTTTAAAAAGTAAATCCTTGTCAGATAATAACATCATTATAAAATTATTGAACGAATTCTCTGTTCGGATTAATTCATGGCGCAGAAATAAAAATCCCATACTCTTTGTGGTACATAATCAACTAAAAGAAATACATGTTCAATGTAGCCAACGTTTGGAAATGTTTACGAACGAGATATGGATTGGTTACTTGAATCTTGAATGTAATATTAAAGTCAACATTAAGCCCATGACTAAGTCTAAGCAGCACTATCGTCCGGCTGCTTTAAAAGAACTATGTTGCAATTATCTAGATAGTCAGTATGCAGAATTCTACAAAATATTTACAGATGGTTCCAAAGACAGAGGTGACACTGGAGTCGCATTTTTTGATCCCCAATTAGATACTCATATACTTTTCAATACTAGTTCAAGATTATCCATCATGCATGTTGAATTACTGGCTATAAGCGAAGCCTTGTCTTATATTCGCACAATTAACCACAACAAATTTGTAATCTTAACTGATGCTAAAAGCGCGCTCCAACACGTGGCTCGTTGTACCTCGACAATTCGAGGAATACCGATTACTTACGTAATTATCAAACAAATTTTAGAGTTAGGGCAACTTTCTAAGGAAGTGCAACTCCAGTGGATCCCCTCACATGTAGGTATTATTGGTAACGAGATAGTCGACCAATATGCCAAACGGGCTTGTTCAGTGGGCATCCCTCTCACGGTTTTGCCTTATTATTCGGAGTGTTTGTACACAGTTCGAGATTATTGTCAGCGAATTTGGAAGGAGTATTTTGACGAACGTTCAGTGGAAAAGGGCATCTGGTACAAGACCATACAACCTGAACCTTTAGCGATTCCTTGGATTGTTAACTGTACCCTTAGTCGGCAAAAATGTGTATCTTTTTTTTTTTTTTTTTTTTTTTTTTTTTTTTTTATATAGGACACGTCAATTTGACTTCACCTCGCCTGATGGTAAGCTGAAGGCAAAGTCTCAGAAAAGAGGGTCACCATTACAAACACGTACCATGTTAACAATGGTGGCACTCAGCTTGACGGCCTCATCAGATGCTTTTTCACGCCCCGCTTAAAGGACCCGGGACTGTAGGAAGAAGGAAACACGTGAGCTGGCAAGGAGTTCCAGGTCTTAATGGTGCGACAAAGAAAGGAGTCACCAAACCGCTTGGTTCTTGAGGGAATATTCTGCACCGTATACGGGTGACATCTAAGCCCTGCTCGTGTTGTCCTATGTAGGAAAGGAGAGGGCGGGACCAGTTGGAAGAGCTCATCAGAACATTCACCATGGTAGAGACGGTAAAATACTGCCAAGGATGCAACATCTCTACGCATCTGCAAAGGCTCAAGGGTGCTTGTGACCTCGGGATTCCCAATAATGCGGACCGCACGTCGCTGCAACCTGTCGAGAGCATCTAATAAGTACTTTGCGGAGCCATCCCAGAGATGCGAGCAGTATTCCACGCAGGACCGAATTTGGGTCTTGTATAGAAGACACCGCTGCTCCGGCGTGAAAAACCGTCTCACTCTGTTCAAGACTCCGAGTTTACGCGAGGCTGTTTTGATGATACTCTCGATGTAGTTTTTGTTATTAAGTTTGCAGCGAACATCCATACCGAGGATAGTCAGGTTGTCCTGCAGTGGCAGTGGAGTGCTCTGAAGAGTGGGAAGGGGAAGGAAAGAAGATACCTTTGCTGTGAACGCACATGCCTGTGTCTTCTTGGCATTGAACTCGACCAGGTTCTCAGAGCCCCATTGGGAAATGTTGTTCAGGATCCGGTCAAGCTCAGTGACAAGAAGCTGCCTTTTATCTGCGATATCCGACTGCTTATCCGCAGGACGTCCATGATAACTCCCGTGCAAAGTGCTATCATCTGCATAGCAATGAATGCTGCCGGTAGACAGCATGTCATTGATATGCAGAAGAAAGAGAGTAGGGGACAGGACGGACCCCTGCGGCACACCAGCATTTACCTGCAAGAACTCCGAGGCGCGTCCATCACAAAGGACGCGAATACGGCGATCCTGCAAGAAGCTAGCAACCCAGTTGCATAGTCTAGGGGGCAGACCGAAGGCTGGTAGCTTGGAAAGAAGCGATTTGTGCCAGACTCTATCGAAAGCTTTGGCGATGTCAAGACCAATTGCCAGTGACTCGCCGTGCTTGTCCATAGCCTCACCCCAAAGATGGGTAACATACGCCAGAAGATCACCCGTTGACCGTTTCGGCCTGAAGCCATATTGCCGGTCATTAATTAGGGAGTGATCTTCAAGGTGACGCATGAGCTGTTTGTTAATTATGTGCTCGAACACCTTGCACAGCACTGAGGTGATGGCTATGGGTCGATAGTTAGTCGGGTCTGAGCGATCCCCTTTCTTGGGGATCGGCTGTACATTCGCCTCCTTCCAAGCCGAAGGCACTGTACCCGAGCTGTAGGACAGCTGGTACAGCCGCGCAAGCATTGGAGACAACTCCGCTGCACATTTTTGTAGAACCACTGCCGGAATACCGTCCGGACCACTGGCTTTCCGTACATCGAGTGACTGCAGCACTGCACGGACATCGCGTTGCCTGATACGAATATCAGGCATTGCATGGTCACTGATCGGTAGTGTCGGTGGCTGCATGCCACAATCATCGATTCGGGAGTTGGCCGCAAAGAGATTAGCCAGCAAATTTGCTTTCTCTTGCGACTCATGGGCCAGGGATCCATCGGGGTTGCGCAGCGGCGGCAGCGAAGGCTGGCAGAAGTTGGCTTGCACGGCTTTGGCCAGTCGCCAGTAGCCACGGCTGCCCGTGGGATGCGCTACTAGTTCCTGACCAAGCCGCGCTATGCGCTGGGCATCCGCTCTGACATAAGCCCTCTTGCAGACCTTTGTGGCTCTATTGTACGCCGCCTTGAAATGGCCCACGTCAGGATCGCACGTAGCGCGCGCCCTCACCCAAGCGCGGTACGCGGACTGTTTATGATTAACAGCCTCCGCGCACTCGCGCCCGAACCAGGGGCGGGCTCTGCGGGCACCGGCGACATCAGTGTAGGGGATATAATATTCCATGCCCAGACTGATCTCACCGGCGACAGCAGTTGCGCCCTCAGATGGGTTCTTGCCTTCAAAGCAGCGTTCAACCCACGGGATGGATGCAAAATAGTCACGCAATCCATCCCAGTCTGCTGACGAGTAGTGCCAGAGACGCCGTTTCCCCTGTACGGGTCGTGGTGGCGCTTTAATGGGCACCTTGGAACGGACCAGACTATGGTCGGATCCGCCTAAAGCGGCACTCACCGAAACACTGTACTGGTCCGGGCGACTCGTCAGCAGAAGGTCCAGCAGAGAGGGCTCATGGTCCGACCTTTTTGGTATTCTAGTAAATTCGTGTACCAGTTGGGTCAGGCCATGCGCCAGAGCAAATGCATGGGCGGCTCTTCCCGCATGGGTTGTTTTAGAGGAACCCAACCAGATCTCATGGTGGGCGTTAAAATCCCCCAAAAACACCAGCTCAGCGTTTGGAAACCGCTCCTGCGCATCATCTGCCGCCTGACTCAGGTATTCGAAGAGTCGAGTTGTCTCGGCATCTCCTGTATGGGAGCGGTAGAGGCACACATAGATCTGACTCGTAGAACCATGGTCTATGTGTACCCAAAGGGTGGAGAAGGATGGGTCCTCTAGGCAGCGCAAACGGCGACAACAAACATCCGCCCTAACAAACACGCACACCCCGGCTTTTGCACGGAAATTCTCCTCGAGGACATAGCCGGGGTAGAGCAAGTAGGTCGTGTCGTCAGGGCAGCGTATTTGTGTCTCCGTAAGAAATAGCAGTGCTGGTTTTGCCGTCTCCAGGTGTTGGTGGACGGCGTTGAGGTTTGTATGGAGCCCACAGATGTTCGTGGACTCCACCTCAAATAGCGAGCCCGTGGGAGAATGTCTTGCCGCTGTGTAGCCCAGTATTCTATTTTGCGCTGCCATAAGGAGGAGGTAAGGGAAGGCGTGAAAAAAGGGGACTATCGTCGCAGCACCGCGTGACAAATCGCGGGTGATTGGTTTTGTCTATGAATGTGAGGAACGGCGAGAGCCGACACGCCGAACGGAAGGGCCCCCGTACCCCCCCGAGTATGGTCGCCGGGCTCCCTCCGGTCACCAACCGGCACGACGAGCCATATCGGGATTATGCGCGACCTGGTGGGGCAGCCTCCCAGGGTGGTTAGTCCCGGTTGGGCCCCTGTACTATGCCGCGGGCGGCCAGCGGCACCACCGTTTCTACAGGTCTCCCTGTTCGGCGCGTCGCCCCGCGCCACCCCCCACTAGACTACGCCAATACCCACCGGTCCCGCTAGTGCTGCGACCACAATCCCCCCTGCCCGGCTATGCACTTGCTGACCCCTGAACGCAATCCAACCGAGATTGGATTACTATGGAGGGTTTTTCGCATAGTGCACGGTGTAGAAAGTTTACCCATCTAATGGGCATATCGCCATCTCCTAATTGCGAAATATGTGATAGAGTAGAAGACATACATCATTTTATAATGGAGTGTGTGCGAAGCGGCCATATCAGAACACAGTTATTTAGATTAAATACGTATAATTTGGGGCAGTTAAACAGTGTTTTAGCGAATCCAATGTCAGATGCTGCAAAAACACTGTATACATTGTACTTGAAGATGATTTGAAAGTGGCTACGACGGAGCGACGTAGTCAGCATTGTGACTAAGCTCCATAAATAAAGAAAAAAAAAAAAAAAACCTATAAAACTAAACTAAAACAATAACAAAAAGTTTTTAATTCTTAGAAAATGTGTCGCGCACAACCGTGCAGAATAACGGCCACCTCTCAGCTTAATGCTGTCCGCTTTTGTGCAGTGCAGGCGGATTTTCAGTGACGGCCGCTTTCACCTCGAGTTTGCGAGTTTGGAAAGCGAAGTTGCTCCTATGAAAGCAAAACAAATCGGGAGGCAGACAAGTTGACCTTGCTATTCAAAATGCATGGATTATTTTGAATGGCAGTAGTCAAAAGTCAAATCAAGATTCATTGTGGGAGCGGACCCTGGGTTACGAAGTCTGTTATCTGACCTCCATAACCCGTTGGCGATCGCGAACTTCTGTAGTTAGACCAGTTTGATAGTATTTTTTGGGCTGGAACCACCCGTAACGACTGACATAGTGATGTTTGTACGGCAAGCGGACCTACAGTTTTCACATTCATCCGATATCCGGTATCGGTTTCTGACACCGTTAGCCGACATCCGATAGTTGATACCTTGTGCTGTTTCACATCTATTTGATAAAATCGGCGCGATGCGGCTATTTGCTCGAAAGCACAGACTAGTTAGGGATGCTAGGAATGGAAAAAATAAATAAAAACAGTGCAAGCAATTTTCGTCCTTATTGACATGACATGGTATCAATTTAACCTCGAAAAGACACGTAACTAAAAATTGTAATTAAGGTCGAAAATTGCTTGCAGTCGCTGTTTTAGTCTCTTTGTGACTCGTTATGGGCCATAACAGTGGTGTTAGCTCCGATAGCCGATTTCGGGATGGACAATGTGAAAGGTATATATCTCACATATTTCACTTGGGTTAGTTTTATTTTTGACATATGTCATACATTTGATTTCCTCCGGTATCGGATGTCGGATATCGGATAATGTGAAACCGCTCTAACGTGCTCTTCGAGGCATAGAGGGGTCTCAATGTAAAATCTACCCATGTAAAGACCGCTTAAAAGACTGCTTAAACTTGCAATGTGTTAACTTTCTCGATGACCGCTAAGCCACGAATCCCTCTAGCGTGTATATTCCAACACTAATTCACAATGCTGAAATAGGAAAATCAATTGCAATAATTACAAACTGAAAATCAATTCATCATAATTATTAATTACTATGCAGCTCCTGTAATTCTGCAGCAGCTATGCACCATTATTTTGCTAATCAAATGAACCGGATATTCTACAAATATACTTCATGGTAAATGTCCGAAATATTATGTGGATCGGCGAAATATCCGGGAGGCATTTGTGTCATTGAGAGCGAGTGGCGAGTTTGAGAGAGGGCATCACATGAAATTAAGGACAACTTACTCCAACAACAACCCACACAGACACTTCTTAGCCAACAGAGTTGTTAGACAATGGAAAAAGCTACCAGTAGAAATTCTCAGCAACAAATGTCAACCAGTTCAAAAATAGACTAGACAAACATCTCCAAAACTGCAAAGAGTCCAAATAAGCGGTGCAGTGTTAGATGCGGGCACTTACCAGTTGCTGCAACTGCCTGCCTGCCTACAAATAATAATAATAATAATAATAATGACTGGTGCCCGTGGGAAACTGTTCCACGGATATAAAGTACTCTATGAACTATATAGTTTGGTGCACTGATTAGGTTTTGTCTCGATTAACACTTAGGTAAGTTTTATTTCAATAATGGTTCCCTATGGGATGCGGGGATGGTATCCGTTTACCAAGTGCCTAGAACCACAGGCAACAGCTGCTTAGAATTAACGTGATCAATGATCGTGCTTACCACAATGATTGATATGACTGATGTCGTGAAAAGTCTCTGTAACCTGTTCGAAACCACAACGAATTTAGGTAAATTTCTACAATCCTGGAATGTGAAAGGTAAAAAAATCGCTATATTAATCTCTTTCAGTGGCACCTAGCCTTCCGCATATCGGGGCTCATACGTATCCGTCGCATTAACATATTGGTGAGCTTCGCGTCGGCTGATGGATCAACATGACGAGAGCCGAACAAACGTTAATAATTATGTTTATATATCTAGTCGTTTGAAATGCAAATTGTATTAGTACGCTTTAAGAGTAATTGCGTGTTTGGTACTTCTTCAAACTGTACTACCTTTGTAATATGTTTATCTATTATCTCAGATTTGCATCTAAGTCGAAATTAGAATATTACCAAGGTGTATTAGAGTTTATTTTAAATTAATCCCTTTAAAATTTAAACGCTCATGAATTCCATCTTCTTACTGTATCTGCATGCTTTTAGTAGACATATCGAGGACTCTGTAGGGATCTGTAGGAGGTAGGACACGACGGTATTCCCGTTCAATTGAGCAGTCCGACTGGGGAAGTACCTCCGCCCTACAGAATACCGCGGCAATAATAACCTCGTGTTGTGTTCCCGGCGGTGAGACCCTGCTCTCCGCCGGGAACACAACACAAGAATCAGAATACCAGTGGTAGACAAGCACAAGGTTTACCTGATGGAAAGTGGCTACCGTGGCCTATGAACGTGTGCAACACCAGAGAAGTCACACACTGTCGACCCTGTAAACACATGGAGTTTCTGTGCAATCAGTGTAGAAGACGAAGCAGGAATAGCCTTTGGTCTTCCCACAGACAGCACAAAACCTCTCCAGTGAGCTCTGGCCACCCTAATCACCTCCGGGAACACAACACGAGTTTATTATAGGTATACGTTTATAACCATTTCATTTACCACACTTTTACTTTCTAAATAAAATGTTTCATGATATACAATCATTTTAATGCGATTATGGAATAGGTATATTGCCTGACATAGGTTCCAAGAAATCATTTCGATCTTACTCTAAGCCTCAAAGTTAAACTCAGTTTGTGAACTACACTAAAATTTCAATATCACTAACGTATAAAGTTACCGACTAAATTGTAATCCTCAACTCTTCAAGAGTAGACATTAACATCGAATTTGAATAGGGCTTCGGCAAAATGAACTCCAGACAAATCACGAGTTTTGATGCTGTCTGATGTATAGAAATATACGGGTGAACGTTTTATTCTGGTTTTAGGTAATATTTATTTATTTTAAATTATTTTAATACAAGCTTCTAGTTTTAAATGTAATTATATTCAGTAAAAAGTTATAGGTTTGTGTAAACATCACTACATAGTATAAAACAAAGTCGCTTTCTCTGTCCCTATATCCCTTTGTATGCTAAAATCTTTAAAACTACGCAACGGATTTTGATGCGGTTTTTTTTAGGAGATAGAGTGATTCAAGAGGAAGGTTTATATGTATAATACATGTTTAATATAGTAGAGGGCGCGGGCGGAAAATTATTGGCGGTACGAAGTTCGCCGGGTCAGCTAGTAGACAATAAAGTCAAATTATTTACAACTAGCTTATGCCCGCGGCTCCGCCCGCGTGGATGTCGGTTATCGTGACCAAACATAGCCTATGTCCTTTCTCAAGGTCTAATCTACCTCTGTACCAAATTTCATCACGATCGGTTCAGTGGTTTAGGCGTGAAAGCGTAACATACGGACAGACAGACAGACAGAGTAACTTTCGCATTTATAATATTAGTATGGATTAATGGTTCAGTGGATGATTAAAAATAAATACCAACGATAAAATAGGTTCTTACTTTAATTGGTTAATAAAATAAAACCACTTTTAACGGAATCTATTGCGATTTATTTGGTACTAGCTGTTGTCCGCGGCTCAGACCGCGGTGTTGAGTCAACGCTATTTTTCTAAAAAAAAAAGTAGCCTAAGTTAATCCTTATTACATCAGCTACCTGCCAATAAAAGTCCCGTCAAAATCGGTCTAGCCATTTCAGAGATTAGCCGGAACAAACAGACAGACAGACAAAAATTTGGTGCCGTACCGTGTTATAATCATATGCATATAGTAAAAACAACTATTATTTCGATATTACAAACAGATACTCAAATTTTATTTTATACTTTGTATAGATGTATAGATTATTTACATTTCGCCCGACGTTTCGGCTACTTTTCAGCAGCCATGAACGTGGGGTTACTAAAGGTATAGTTGTCATATAGTTTGAAGTGTAAGTTATAAGTACCCAAATCATGATGAATTGTTCTTTTAACGCAGAATGAGCTCACTGTGTCTTGCTGTATTTGCTTGTTCTTAGGTTTAATTAATAGAATCACGTAAAAAATTACTAAATGAATGTTGATAAAATTTGACTGGCTTATTTTCATAATCCACTCTCACCCAAGAATAGGTTCCTGTGAGTCAAATGTCCTACGGGGCCTGTTATTTACATGAGTCTTGCTGTCATGAGAACACCTAGTACTCAATATTTATCTTTAACCTAATAGTTATCTGAAAGGAACTCCAATAATTCCTTTCCAATCATCTTCATAAATCACCTGAACGCGCACGCCCCAAGAACTTTTCCGTATATTACGACCCTTAATGATCACCAACGCGAAGGTATTTGCATCTACTCCCCCTCCCCTCTCCCCTGGGAAATCAACTACGCTCCTATGACGATGCGTGTCGCGGCTAAACTATGCACTCCAACGTTTTACCAAATACCTGAATGATATTTGCCTGATATTAAATAAGTTTTAGTTCGGACTGCATAAATATGCGGTGATATGTTTATTTGTATGCGAGAGTTGGTTGTATGTAAATGAGTTGTTTCGTGTCTCTTTGATATAAATGTTGCTTATTTGAAATGCTCGGGGACGATGTTTATATTTGGTTAGAATTTCATTTAGTAGAATGACTTACCATGTATATGGGACACAGGTGAATGGGTAGGCCAACTAGGCCTACACACCTACTGGTCGAAATAATAATTTAATGAATTTAAAAAAGAAAAATTTATAAGTACTCCAAAATGAAGTGGGTAAAAATAGAAGCAGATGACGGGCTGTTATCAATGTTGAATACCTAAAGATAATAAAATTACAATCTTATTATTAAATTTTGGTGCTGAAAAGAACGTTAATGAAAGAAGAAACGTCACTAATTTAGCAGACTACTTTTGCAGATAATTGGTGAAATGTTAGTGTTAATACATGCCAGCCTACCCCATCAGAAATATACAGGCGTGAATATTGAAATTATTGAAATAACTATACAATGGAATGCACAAATTTAAAATATGTGAAATACAACATATCTATGTGCATATGCGTTTTGTTCGTTTAGCAGAACTGTAAACATAATCTGATACAGTGCTAGCTGCAAACTCTGGATTTATTTCATTCATTTTATTACGTACATAACGTATAATAAAATGAATGTTTCATTGCAAATTTTTCGCATTGCATTGAAAAAGCTAGTATTATATTATGTTTTTTACTTGTTTTGTACAAGGTACACGGTGTGCAATGCCCCGAGCACGAATAATATTCGAATTCGTAACGAGTTTAAACGTATTCGAAACGTAAAAGGGCACAGCACACCAGAGAGAGCTATATCGAAATCGAAGAAGATCCGGTCAACTGGATGCAATTATGACTAGCAAAATAAGTATTTCATTTGAAACTATTTTGAGCCGTAGCTGAGGGGGAGTGTATGTTGGACTCGAACCGACTAAACCGCACTGAGGTTGTCTTCGACATATCTCTCGCACCCCGGCTGACTCAAGGCCATCCCTCTCGATCTGGCTCTCCTCGGGACCCCTCCCGGAGCCGGGAACGCGTGGTCTTCCTGAACCACGCGATCCCCGACTCGCCCCCAGTATGAGGAAGCGCGTATCCCACGATGCGCACCGAAAGGACGACCGAGCCGCTTACGCACGCGGGCAGCGATAACCGCGAGTCTCGTCGCCGCGCCTGCTCTGCTGTCTCCTTCACGAGCATGACCTGCTCGCAGAAGGAGGCGCTGGCCACCCACGCATCCGCGCAGCGGACCATCGCCGCGAGCAGCTCACCACCAGGGCCGCCACAAGCTACATCTATGTAAGAATGATATTAGTTATTCAATTACGCTAAAACGTCTGAACGGATTTCAATTATATTAAGCACAGAATTAGATTGTAGTCTGAAAAAAATCGGTAGCTAACTAGGGTACCATTAAGAGGTCTTGGGTTCGAGTTTTGGCCATCATACTACCAACGTAACCACTGCTAACACAAGCTATTTAGTGTCCCTGAAGATTGTTGAGAAGAAAAAACTATGTTTTATGATGGGAATCGGTGACAGGAATAAGATCTTTCATGCCGACAAAGCCACGGGTAACAGCTAGTATACAAACATCTATGTTCGATTTCTTCCCCAAGGATACACACAAATTTTTCAAATTTTCCCATCTCGTGCAAAATAAGGTTGTATTTACATAAAAGTATTGCAATAACTTCCCATTTTTAATTTATATCCAGCTTAAATACATTTGCCTCAACTTTTCCTTTTTGTTTCGCTTTTTTTCGTTAATTAGTTTCAAAGTAAGTTGTTTCAGGTAGAACGAAACAAAAAATATAAAACGTAGAAAACATTTCATATTAAGGAAATGGTTGGAGCAAGGTAATTATCTATAAGAGATAGCCACGATGAAATCGGACGGTCGGTAATGTAATTATCAGGTACTAGTTACTTGTAATATTATCTTATTTTAAAAAACTTTTATGTAACTTGCAACGTACGTATTACGTTAATTAGCAGCTTCGTGCAAATCATGGAAATCTAGCATATTTTCCTTCCTATTCAACCAATGTTATTAATATGAATATCGCTGAAGATTTTCAATGTTTGTTACTCAATCACGCTTAAAAAGTAGAAAGGATCTGGTGGCATAATATGTAAATACTAGCTTTTATCCACGGCTACGCCCGCGTAGATATCGGTTATCGCGACCAAACATAGTCTATGTCCTTTCTCAAGATCTAATCTACCCCAATACCAAATTTCATCAAAACCGGTTCAGTGGTTGAGCGGTGAAATATGGACATAGGCTTCTTATGGATGCACTAGCACACGGCCCTTCACAACCAGTCTAACTTAGTCTGTATAACTCTTCTAAGAAGTCTTAACATGATTTTTTATTCTAACTGCAACATTTTCAAAGTAATTCCGAAGCACCTTAATACTTGTTTCGTTACACAAAACTTGTATAGAAGATTGATAATTAAAGCCCAGAGTCAATAGATCACAACTTAAATAAAACTTAAGTGTAATTTCACAAATTTACCTAAAAGTACCAATGGTGGTTGCCTTAATTAATTTTGTGTTTCACTTGTGAAGTTGAAAATGTTTAACAAGATACTTTTAAATGTGATTCCATTAATTCAGCTGTAATTGTGTGGTCAGACCACCTTTGTGATGTGGTCGCGGACATTCATCGGCTTTCTGGTTTGATTTAGGTTAATTTCGCTGCGGATATGTGGCATATGGTATGGGTTGTGTGAAAAGGGTGTATTTTATGGTCTTAGGTCAAGTATACCGTGATTTTTATACAATATTACTAAATGTAATAATGTATAAAAATGCAGTGGGCTAATTGATTGATTGATTACTAAACGTAACCGCTTTTCACATGATGGGCTGTAGACAAGTTTTGAGTTTTTTTTCTCTATTTTATGAAATTTAATAGCCTGCTAAGCAGTGGTCGCGGGTTCAAGTCCAGTCTGTGTATTTCACTTTTTCCAATCTAAATCGACTTCTTTTATGAATTTGAAATTTAACACAATTACTAAGAACCAAAGGCAATTTATAATATAAAAATGAATCGCTGAATGTGTTGCTAGGCGCAAATATCGAGAATAGCTGAACCAACGTCGCTAATTATTTTTTTTACAATAAAACTTGAAGTACGAAGATGGTTCTTACGCAGAGAAAAATGTAAAAAAGGGTTACACCGTCAACGGCAGTCCCGAGAACGGGACGGACGAAGCCGCGTGCATCAGCATGTATTATAATTAATGTGAAAGTAACTCATGTTAAGCTCATCATTTCACTGCACTTCATTGATGGTCAGCTACGTGAAGACTAAAACATACGGAACACTTCTTCAAATGCTCTTGATTTCATTTATGCTTTTCATGCCCCACGTATATAATCTGAGAATATAGGAAGAAGGAAACATCTGTATGATTTAAGACAAGTATCCCAGTAGTTACATTATCACGCAAGGAAGGAAGTAATAAAAGATCTTATGAAGTCACACTCTGCCTTCATCTGCGAGAGTACATCGTGTGTATTATATTGTTTATAATAAGATCTATCATTTAATAATTTCATTCACTCAGATTCTAAATATGCTTCACGCCTCTTTAGACAACAAGAACGCCCAACAAATATGTGCGGAGCATTCAGATATAAAGGAAGTTGTGTACTATGATGTAATATTCAAAGACAGTGAATGTTCTTAAAGTGTAAAAAAATAGCCACGGAAACAAGTCATTCATAACATTTTAATCAGTTATTATCATCACCATCATCATATCAGCGACACATAGTCCATTGCTGAACATAGGCCTCTACCATAGACTTCCAGAACGAAACGACCTTGATGAGATCGTCCTTCCACGTGGCCGTTGGGCGTCTGCGCTTGCCCGTACGTGGTCGCCATTCCAGAACTTTTTGCTCCAACGGCCATCTGTTCTGTGCGCTATGTGTCCCGCCCACTGCCACTTCAACGAGCTAACCCACTGGGCTACGTCGGTTACTTTTGTTCTCCTACGGATATTTCCCTACGTGATCCTGACGCGATCACGTAGGGAAATATCCAGCATAGCCCTCTCCATAGCTCGTTGAGCGATTTTAAGCTTTTTAAAAGACTACGTTTCAGATCCCTAAGTCATCATTGGGTGGGTATCCGTGGGGATTTCCCGCACGTAAAAAATAAATAGGTAACAAATATTGATTAAAGACTTAAGTATTTTAATGTATGATAGTAAATAGTGAGAAATATTCTACGATTTTTTTACACAGCACAATATAGACCATAATTTAGCAAAGGTAGTAATATGAGTCCAAAATGTGGAAAAAACATACATTACGTATTATTTTTATTTTAACAAATATTTACAACGGGCAGTAATCCATCTTAAGCCGTCACTAAGCAGATTGACGTTGTCGTGCTGGCAAAACAATAAGAACAGTGGTTCGCCTATTTTCCGAAAAAAAAAAACTATTTCTTTAACCTATTTTTATATTTGTTCCTCAAAGAAATCCTTAGAATATTTCAAAATCTCAATAATCAGCGACAATATCCACTAAAAAAACATCTTCAAGCCTGAAAAAAACAACTGTGATAAAAATCTTGATCTTAACTTAAGGCGCCCACTCACTAACAGTCCGCCTGCAGTCCGCCTGCAGTACCTGATCTGTCCGGCGGCCTGCAGTCCTTAGCCGATAGCGCCCACACACTAAAGCGATTTTGGCCCGCCGGCAATTCCCTGTTGTCAGTTTTGCGACCACACACTAGCAGTTGTGAGTCGTCAGTTTTAGGTCGTACGATCGCCTGCCAGTAATGGTCTAATATCAGTTACATAGAGAGTACGAAACATTGCAAGCGATTTTCGACCTTATTGACATTTTCTTAATTACATGTTTTTTCGCATAAATAAATGCTGCTGATCACGAATATAAGAAAAAAATCTAGATTTGTTATGATGTCAATAAGGTTGAAAATAGCTTGCACTACGTTATTCTTATATAAGTACATGCTTATCATTGTGGGAAATAGGTGTTAGCTATTTTGAACCTTATGGACTATGTGCATAAAAAAATAAGACGAGTATGTACAAAAAATTAATAAAATCTTAGTAAAAACTGACACGAAACGTCGATCGACAGGCCCGTTGTGCTCGTTCGCCCTGACGGCCTAGGACTGTCCGGTTTAGAACTGTCCGGAATCGTTCGGCGGCCACACACTATCGGATCGTATTAGTCGTCAGTCCAAAATCGTTAACGAAACTATTAGTGTGTGGGATCAACTGACAGATTTATATCGTCCGGCCGTCGTCCGGTAAACTGTTAGTGAGTGGGCGCCTTTACGTCCTCGTATCTTAACTACTCACGTTTTTTGCATAAAATAACAAATTCTTTCATAATTTTAACAAACTCATGTATAACATGAAACTTGTAAAGGAAGTCAATGAAATGTTGCTGTTTTCAGAACGACAATGTTGTTTTCTTTATATCCTCGTTACGGTGAAGCAAAATAACGATGTTATTCAAAAGCTATACCATGCGGTTTCTCCCGCCATACTTGGTTTTCTTCCACTACGTCACATTACTCGTTCGTCCTGCCTGTCTTGCTAATTACTCAGGTCCTAAGTATTGTAGCGTGATGTTACATTTCTCAAAACCTTTCCCGAAAACAAACATAATAAAAGCAAAAAAAAAACTCAAATCACACACAGTTTTAGAGATTAAAGTGTTCAAGCAAACAAATTCTTCAGCTTTAATATTATGACGTTGATATACCTACAAAACTCTCACAATTACTTTGAAGTATGACGGTAAAGTGCACAAAACTCCATGTTCCTTGATGCTGGGATAATCTTTCTTATATTAATATGTTTATCCCCCGTTTCACATCATTGGGTGAGGCGCCTAATGGCCACGGGAGCAGGAATGAAGCTTTTGTACATTCCACTCACGGCGCAACGATTTTAAGAGCCCTTCTTCTGGACCATTATCGTCTTATTTTTCTTATACGCCCTTTTGGTGCAGTTTTTTTATACTATTCTAGCCGTTGCCCGCTGCTCCGCCCGCGTGGTTGTCTGTTATAGCTTAGTATTGAGTCAACGCTATTTTTCTAAAATATAAGTAGCCTAAGTTATTCCTTATAACATCAGCTACCTGCCCATAAAAGTCCCGTCGAAATCGGTCCAGCCATTTCAGAGATTAGCCGGAACTAACAGACAGACAGAGAGGCAAAAATTAAAAAAAAAAAACAATTCGGTGTATATTCATATGCATGTAGTAAAAAACTGTTATTTCAATATTACCAACAGACCAATTTATATTTTGTGTTGGAAGCATTTAATAAATCAAGTTAGAATCAATTTCATATTTCTTGACTTTGTATTTATTATTTTATAAATTGTAGTTAAACTTTTATTATATTTATGTTAGGGTAAGACGGGTGAGGCTTTGGTGCAGGCTTATGCTTTTTCCCTTTATTTATTACTATATCTAAAGGATTACATCACACCCAATTTCATGATTCTAGGTCAACGAAAAATACACTATAAGCTTTGATTTCCTTAATAGTACGTGGATTACGTAAGTACATTTAAAGTTGAAATAAATTTTTAACCATTTTTTATGCTAATTTAAATCGAATTACAGAGAAGAAATTGAATCGGTCTAGAAGGGGTTTGAACCCGTGATCTTTGCCTTACAGAGGCAATGCTTTGACCACTAAGCTACCAGACCTCGCCCTAACCAATTCATATTTCTCTTTCTATATCTGTCTTTGAGGCGACAGTGGAGCATCTACCGACATTCTTACGAACTATCGGAATTCGGAACCAATGAACGATTTTTTAATCATTTTTGAACATTGATTTTTGACTATTCTACCCGTATAATTCTGTTTCTCTTTAATTCGATTTGAATATATTTAAATGTTTGAATTTGTCATGGGATTGATAATAATTTTCACATTCTTGAGAAAACGATCTTGATAGACAAACAGACGAACAAACAAATAATCACATTACAGTTCCCATTTTTCATTTTGAGAACTCTAAAAAACATATTTCTTACATCACAATTCAAATTACTACAAAGGTTTTTTTTATTACACCAGTCACACAGACAACATAAAAAAGCCAACCTTCCTACAGTATGAACCTTATTATAACTTAATATACATGCGTCTATTCATAAAACGCTTGCTCATAAAACTGAACACAAAGCAAGAGAGAGTAAATTACAGGAACTTTAACATAACATGACTATAATGTTAAATGAGAGAGCGTAATGTAGGCGAAAGCATATTTTTTGGAAAGCAACACAACCTTTGTGCACCGTCGTACTAAAGTGTGTGACTTGTTTAGGAAAAGAACCAGAGTGTTAACAGAACAGAAAAATTCCAACATATTAAGCTGTATATTTTTATTGTGTTGGAGTAAAAATATTAAGTACTATTGGAGGTGAGCAATTCCGCTTGTGTGGTGTACCAGGGTTGAAAAGTATCCTATGTGTTAATACAGGAAATCACTACATAGTATAAAACAAAGTCGCTTTCTCTGTCCCCATATCCCTTTGTTTGCTTTAATCTTCAAAACTACGCAACGGATTTTGATACGGTTTTTTTAATAGATAGAGTGATTCAAGAGGAAGGTTTATATATATACTACATGTTGAATATAGTAGAGGATGCAGCGGGAACGGGAACTGACGCCACGCGGGCGGATAAATATTGGCGGTACGAAGTTCGCCGGGTCAGCTATTGATCTATATATGTGAGAATTTTCATTCAAAGTTGTTTAATGGGTTACGCGTTATTGAATAATAAACACTCAACCGTTAATAAACTTTCACAATTTTTATAATATTATTAGGGTTAGATTCAATAGTTCGTTCCAATTTGTAGGTAAACTATTAACGAGATTTTTATAGGTTCTCGGTAGCAGAACAAATATACGATTAATTGCTATATTAAAAGCTTGCTAGCCCAAACATTTTTACACAAGACAAATTTCAAATATTTAGTTTATTACCAAAACTTGAACTGCAGTACCCACCTCTAATCCCACATCTTTTTAAAAGTTGCTCGTCACTGAACGCCTGGTCCATTTTAGAAAGAAATATTTCACGTCATGTGCGATTTAAAGCTCTCTCACTCTACCGAGGCTAGCAGAGTAACTAAGCTGTTTGGATGAATGTAGATTTTGAATCAAATTATAATCTATTTTCTTTTGTTTTGTTTCAGGTATGAATATTCGGTGTTAAAAAATTACGATGATTTCTTTTATTTTTTTTATTTTAAGTACATTATACAAATTCAGTACCTACTATTTAGTATTAGTCGAATAACCCACCCCTGATCGCTCCCGGTGCAAAGGTGCCTATCACACTTGCCACGTTTCCACGCTGGATTGCGATGGCCAGTCTTTGCACCAGGAACGATCCGGAGAGGGAGTCACCAGTGGCCTCCATGAGCCTCTGCCCAATCGCCCTCACAAGGCTTTTGGCCTCTCTGCCCCACCTCCCCAGAGTCTCCACCTTCTTTTAAATTATTATTTCCATGGCTGTGTATTTGGTAAGTGTAGTAAATAACTAATACAAGTTGAAATCTTTTTTATGTGGAATTTCTACTACTTGAGCTACTTGTAATCGTCTTGGAGCCCGATTCAGTAAAAATACATTGTTCAAAGTCAACAACGTTAAATCGAATCAAACTATGAATATCCCTGAATTTTGAATAACAGAAACGTAGGTACAGATGGTTCTATATCCATATAGAATACCATACCACTTTACGGTGATTTAGTATAATGTGTTAGTGTATAAAACCGCAGAGAAATAAACAATTTGATGGTGACCGTGAAATAGACTTAAAGCCAAAAATTGCATGGTCCATGTTAAATGAGGCGGGCTTATTGTCACCAATGAAGTATTTTTTTAAACTCTGTGCTAAATTTGGTAAGTTACTCATAGAAAATTTCTAAATTCTGCTGATTATTTTTTTAAACTTTTGTACGGGCTTAATATGATTGCAGACAGTACTTTAAAATTCCAAAGAAGTAATCTTAACTAATAAACAAGCATTATATATTTATAGAAAGATGTAAATTTTCAAAAAACATTTTAACAAAGTTTGAATAGAAGAAAAAACAATATTTACATAAAAGATATTCTATACTAACAAAAATTCACTCGAAACTCAAACCCAAATATTAAAAACACAAACTACAAGATCTCATCTAAAGTTCAAATAACAACTTCTATTTGTGTGTTTAAAAAATTCGTTGTCCCAAGTTAGCTCCTTGCGACACACCTACTGCCTCCACTGTGAGATAAGGCGCGAGAAGCGAGGCTTCTACGCATTGTTATGCAGGCCCAGTGCCGGGCCGAATTGTCCTCGACACCTACACAAAGAAACGCTTGTGGATTCACTCCCAGTAGTCCTCATTTTATTGTAAATCTGTGACCGCAATGTCGAACGGCCTTTAGGGTTCGCTGGAAGGGAGAGCCGTAATAAAATTATACGCAATTGTGATCGATCGCTACAATTGTTTTAAGACGTGGAGTATTTTATCTAGTTCACTGATCTTATAAGTACCACTTCTTTAGAATTATTAATGTTCTTATATGTTATTAAGTGGTCTTGTTATTTATTATACCAGCAGCTGATATGCTGATACGCTTCATATCTAGCATGCGGCTTGCTATGAAATCCATTTACCACAAGAAATAATCTGCACTGTTTTCTTAGTCACGTTTTACTTACACAAACACTGACACTTGATATCCCCAAAGGATAAGGTAAAGGTGTATTTCGTGGTCATATTTCGTCAGTGTACATAAATAACAAATAAAATATTCTAGGACATAAATTACAAAATGCCATCTAGATCCAAATTTAGCGTAACTTTTTATTTTTTTACGAATGCATATTCATGCATGCAAATATTTGTGTGGCAATCGATCTTGTAGTCTCTGAAGTAGCAGTTAAATATCTTTGGTCTTACGTAATGAAAACTCAATGGGAATTCCTAAATTAGAAACTGATAAAAAGGTAGCTTACAATTCGGAAGTAAATAGTTGTCAAACATAAGTAAAATTCAACACTATCTACATTTAATCAGTTATAAGATCCATAATAGCACAGAAAATCTAAAGCATTAAAAAATAAACTAAGTATTTGATTAATAGTAGCGTATATTTTTTTCTTTGATCCGTAATTTAATATATGAAACACTGGCCGTTACGCTCAAAACTAATTCTCTCGAGCCTAGATAACCGACGTTTTTGCTATAAAAGCAGAAATCTTTCTCTACGCTCCTTTTGTGAGGGCAAGGGATTATTTTGATAATAATTTACCGTTCTTGTTGGTAATATTGTTCGAGTAAATCCTTTTAGTGGCACTATTTCTTTATTTTCACTTTTTATTTTCCCGGAGCATTCAAATAATACGCCTTGTGAATAGGATCGCTTTATTTCTGAAACACTTATAACTTTGGCGGATTTATTGTCTGGTAATGGATTATTTTTAGCTTTTCTTTTTATGTTAGGCTTGTGTTGTAGTTGTTATGATTGTGTTGAATTTATTTAACCTATGGACGGTAAAATTATTTTTGTAATGTATTATTGTGTACTTAAATTGTGATTTTGATAACGATTTAACACTTACTAATATTTCCAACAAAACACAAGGGTTTTCTGTTGAGCTTAATTCCATACTAATATTATAAATGTGAAAGTGGGTATGTGTATCTGTTTGTCCGTCTTTGAGGCCTACACCACTGAATCGATTTCGATGAAATTTGGTATAGGGGTAGATTAGACCTTGTAGAAAGGACATAGGCTATGTTTGGTTGCGATAACCGACATCCACGCGGGTGGAGCCACGGGCAAAAGCTAGTACGTATATAAAATTACAATGTACTGGTACTCGTATTCATGCTTTATAATGCTCAAAAGAAATTTAATTTTAATTTAAATGTCGCCTGAGGCTTACAAGTAATAATTTTATGAAACCTTGCTACATGAATAAAATAAAACATTTGTCTTATTACAAAATATCAATGTTTTCATGAAAAGATCAAAGTAAATTCTATTGAAATAAATCACAAAGCTAGAAGCACTAATTTAAACTGACAGTAATCTAAGCACAACGCAGATAAAAAAAACTTAAATTGTTGGCATAAAATCTAAAAGAACACGATCTTTGGTAAAGTTTAGTCAAAAATACATTATAAACTTGATTCAAGTGTAAGAGCCCTACAAAAATCATGGACCTTGAACAGTAAGGGGTTCGGGGAGGCAGTAAACGCAGACGATAAAGGGTAACACTTAAAGTTTATAAGCCGTAAAACTTAGTCACTGCATTTTGTTAGAGTGTAAAATCACGTGATTTATGTACATAGTAAACTATGATTTATATTTGTGCCACCCATCCTTTTTGAATAGAAAATAAGGATTCGGAGAAGTAGTATGACATGGTAATTACTAGAACTATGGGGATAAAAAAATATGGGGTTCTTCAAGGATATTAAAAGGTTGTATTACTTACTCACGCCCGTATTTGGGGGAGGGGTAGAGTTTTGACGTGTAAGAAAACTCTAATATTGTAAGCCTTTATAAGCAAACGCATGACATAAGATGGTTAAACTGCTTCTCTGCCACTCTAACTGAAAAGAATGCTCAAAATAGACCAAATTTTAGCTTAATCAACATAGTTAAATATAATTATACATATAATATGGTATATGTATGTGTAGAAGTGTATCTCTAATGAATTGTTAATAATTCAAACTTCTTCAACAAAAGACTTGTCGCAAAATACATTCAACTGCCCAAAGCCTCTAAAACTGTTTATAATACAGTCAATAAAATCCCTGCCTCCATTTCAACCTCAATTACCTACAGCCTCAAAATAAAGCAATCGAAAAATACCTACGAAACAGCCTATAGCAATTGTTAAATCGTTGTAGGACAATAAAACTAAAAGGGTTCCACAAGGCTTGGTGAAGGGTCCCAACTAACGGCTGGTTGTATCAGTGTTAATTGCTGTCTAATTGGCCTTTATAAGCCTCCCACTAAAGGTGATAGATGGCGTTGTTGGCTTATTAGAGATAGGTTCTGGTAATTGTTCTACTAAAATTCTACTGAGGCTCGTTTTTATTACTTCTTGTCGTAAAATATAAAATATGAATTGATTGATTGAACTACATCCATACTAATATTATAAATGCGAAAGTAACTGTCTGACGGTCTGTCCATCAGTAATGCTTTTACGCCTCAACCACTAAACCGATTCTGATGAAATTTGGTAACGAGATACATTAGACCTTGGGAAAGGCTAAGTTTGGCCACGATAACCGACATCCAACAGCAACAGCTTGTATAGTTGATTAACATTGTATACGCTCCATTCAATATTTTCAAAATTTTACTACATTCAATATTACAGGCAGTACTTCCCTTGCACCTTTTTAAATTAACCTTACTGAAATAAAATCGTATAAATCAAAGAAAATCCATATGAGCGGTTTCAGATTAAAAGGTAAAAGTAGAAAAAAAGCGTCAAGTGTAGACATGCAAAGGATATTGTTAACCTTAACTCGAGTGCCATCGAATAGTAATACGACAGCCGCCAATAGAACTAAATAAATACCTCGTACTCAAAGCGAATTGCCCCGCACTCGGTACATCGATCGGAAACTATTGAGACGCAATTTGAGAATCCTGTTAACGTGACAATGTAAAACAACACATCCAATCACTTGTCATTATCTACACAAAATTTTAGTCTTAGTATTTCCAATTTTAAGATCCACATTCGTTTGATCTGATTTCATATATACTTTTATTTTCCTCTCTTTTGAATGCCTTGGTAATGAGGCTCCTTTTATTTCACGAGAAGTTTTAATTGTGTTTTAAAAAGATAATTTTCCCTTCTTATTTAGATGGGCGAAATTTGTAATGTCTCAAATTAATTTGATGTCAGCGAATAAAATAAAACCGTCGGCTTCATCATCACTGTTGACTTAAAGGGACACATAAAATATGAATTGCATTAAATTTTCTATAATCATAAACCTTTTGCTGCACGAGGAAAAAATTAGCTAGTATTGTCTACGTAATGGGATAAGACAGATTAGATCGCTACTTAAAAAAAGATTATGAAATAAGTTACAAAAGTGTTTAGAATTATTCCAAAAATAATTTCTGAAAAATTTTAGAACTAATACCAATTTTTGGATATCTTCAATAAAAATTACTGTTTGTCTGTATTTGGTTACCTTCAGCAATAAATTGTAGGTATACTATACATTTAACTGGGATTAAAGATCCTTCCTTCCAAACTTAGATACTACGTTTTAAAAAATATTGAAAAGCATCCTGACTGTCTATAAAAAATCTTACAGAGGAGAACAGTAATCCAAAATTTGATGATCGTGCGGAAATCGAACAAAGTTGTAATGGCATCGGTGTGACAGGGAAAATGGAATTGCCCTGAAACCAATTTACCTAATTGGAAGGTACGGCATTAACTACTCCAGAGGACAATCGGTTAAATACGCAAGAATAGTTTTATGGTCAAGCAAGCAAATTACTACTTTATGCAGGAACGAGATAAAAGTTTATATTGCGTGCTTTGTACTTTCGTTCAATGTCTTTTTAATAGAATGAAATTTTGAAGCATTTACTATGCTAACTTTTCAAATCGATTAAGATAGGAAAAAGTGAATGCCCAGGTGGGACTCGAACCCACGATCTTTCCCTTACAGGGGGAATGCCTGGTGGCTCAGTGGTCAGAGCATTCCCCCTGTAAGGGAAAGATCGTGGGGTCGAGTCCCACCTGGGCATTCACTTTTTCCTATTTTAATCGGTCTTTTTAATACTACACTTGGGGTGTTGATAACAACCATCATCAAGCACCCGACATTTTTGATAAGAAATGTTTTGTAATTCACTTTATTTTATCTCTCAAGATTTGTGGGGGTCACACGCACCGAATATTGTCTTATATGTATATACGATTTTAACCTAATGTTAATAAATAAAAATATATTAATAAATTAATAAATCATTGATCATTATTACTACATAATTTCTCTAATTTCTTTTTCTGCTTTATATTTGCGTTACATACGAATATTATAATTGGCGTACAATAAAGTATATAGTAAATAAATATTTAAGTGAAATCCTTCAAACATAACATTTTTGCAAAAGACGAATCATGACCGATTTCGATTGGAATAAAAGATCGAGTAGCTGTATCGAGTGACGCTACAGTGATTGCAAGATTGCGATCCCGAATAGGACAATACAACCCTTTGTGATAAGGCACCAAAGTCTAATAGCCCTTTTGACCCGTCATCTTCGTTCAAACAGCGTCTTCGTATCTTGGTCTCCATCGGTTGAAGGTGAATTGTCTGTCAATTGATTCGTTTTAACTATTTTGTTATTTTTTTGTTTTTTCAAATGTAATAATGTTTGCTAATAGTGATGTATGGTACAATGACACAAAAAACAACGCACAATACCTATCATAGGAGAAGTACTCCTTACATAGGGTCTTTCTTAACCCGGTGAAACTCATGTGAAACAAATCAATTTAGTATTATTTATTCCTTCTGACATGACCAATGAGTAATGTTAGACTCTAACTAACTGATATCAACATTCATCCATTCCATGAACCATGACCGGTAATCAAAGTACCGATAGATAGTTGTAAATATTTTAATTATAAATATATAAAATATATATATTATAAATATTCTAATATTTTCTTCAAATTTGGGCATCGTTTTGCGTCTGGACATGCAGGCAACCTTGACCATTTAAATTAAGGTGGAAAGTGCGATCCTTTACTATAATAATAGCATAGCGAAAAAATAATCTTATTATACTATACCATCAACGAACAATTATATTTATGGACTCCAGAAAACGCCAGATGTTGTAGTGACTCTCTTCAATGAGTCCTGAAACGATATTTTTCTCTTTCAATTGCGAACAAACGTCACGAACATCTGATCCCATTGAAAACAACTTATAAAATCGCGGATGACTCTGAAATTATCACAATGAGCTCGGAAAATAGGCCCAAAATTTTAACTGCAAACTAAAGTCATCCTTATTATAATTTTCTAAAGGAACATTTTCGTATACACCGATTAGAGGCATTATATTTATGGGCGTTAATATTCTTTTGAAATAACAAAAAGTGTTTACCTAAAGGGGAGATTGGGCTCTCGAGTCGTTGATAACGGTATCAATTACAGTTATTAATTTTGCATTTCAGCCGTGTCCGCTGTTCCCCGGCTTCCTCTCTAAATAACAATCATTATCTTTTGGGTCCGCTGCGGGCCCAGGAAATGAACTCTGCATTGTTTCTATGTTTGTGTTTATTTTAGGTTCTTGGATTGTTTGCAAAATATGGTTTCCATAACATTTGTAAAATAAACTGTGTCGCTTCTCGAAAATCATTTCGAAGAAGGGTTAGAAATGTTGTTATTTTCTGTTATGGTTTGCGGTATGGGGTTAAAAACTAAATAGGTCAAGTTTGTTTTAGATAATAATGGATTGCACGTGAATTGGTAGAATGATAATGAAGGTATAAGTGGCAGTTTCAAAGCTATACTAGAACATGAAAAATTTGAAAGAAAGCAAATGATATGGACTTAACCTGAGAATAAAGTTGTTAGAAAAATCCAAAGAATCAATGTAGTGGCATCGCTTATTTTCGTGAAAACGTTAAGGAAGGAATTTAAGGCACTCGCAAGAATTTTGAAAACGCTGTCAATAAACGCGAAGTGTATACCTACCTAGTTAAAATTTTAAGTAAGTGGTGCTTTTCCAACCGAGCCAATACACTTATTCTCTACCAGTCTATATTTAACCAATTTTGAAGTTTACAAATACCAATTCCTCTTTAATTGTTTGAAATCTAACGTTGATAAAACGATTTTCAACTAACCCAAAGCTAAGGCTACCTATAACAACATCAAACTCAGTTTGCCCACTCATGTCAGCATCATACTCCTGGTGGATATCAAACCTTCTATTTCATACGCCTCATTTGCTCCCTGAAAAATGGTAAATTTTAGACTGAACAGCTCAGCTGTGAAATAATATTTTATGTATCTTTACTGTTACGAAGAGGAATATTAAATTTACGCTGTATGATCTCTACTTTCATCTTTATTATGTGTAGCAGATGCAGCAAACCTTTTGAGCGGAACTCTGTCGGGGTTTGTTGCTTCGAAACTAGAAGAAGAAAAAAATTCATTGATGTTCACGTTACAGAAGAAAATTATATCATAACTGTGTTCTACGAAAAGCTGTTATGAATAAAATTAAGGTTAATTTTGTTTTTTATTTATCATTTCTAATGCACTATGTTGAAATTGACATTATAAATAAAATACGTTCGTAGTTATTTTTATTAAACCACTCAGGCGGCAGCGCGAGTGTGAAGCCCCTGGTGTTGCACACGTCCATAGGCCACGGTAACCACTTTCCATCAAGTGGGCCGTGTGCTTGTCCGCCACCTAAGTGGTATAAAAAAATCAACAAGAATTTTATAAAGTAGTTAATGTAAAATAAGAGGTTATTCAAAATCAGTTCATTTTGCCATTATGAAAGAAACAAAGAAGGAAAGGGTCTAATTGCACACCTACGCCTAGCACAATACGGTAAAAGAATAAAAATAAATCTATAATATTTCTAAAATAAAGCCTGAATAATTAAAACTGCAAACTTGAATAAAGTCGCAAGCTTCGCATATATATATATTGTACAATTGCACATGCTACATGTTATGCCATTACAGATTTAAAATATTTATTTTCGTACATTTTAAATGTAGATAGATACGTTTATATACACAGTCTTTGTTTTAAAATTGAATCAACTGCTATTTCTACAAATCTATTAAATGGCATTTTAAGATTGTCTGATAGAGATCGTGCTTTGCAATGAAACCGTTCATTTTGTTCAAGTTTGAAGTTTGTAACTTAAGGTACTCTGTAATTTTACCTCAATTTAGTGTGTTATTTTTCTGAGATAGCAATCTTTATATATCTTCAATACTAAATGATAGAATTTAAAACTGGATTGTAAGTTATTTTATTTAATTATGCACGACTTTA
Organism: Eilema caniola; assembly: GCA_949126895.1. Lineage (NCBI taxonomy): Eukaryota > Metazoa > Arthropoda > Insecta > Lepidoptera > Erebidae > Eilema > Eilema caniola. The sequence continues at coordinate 14,979,875 of OX421488.1, forward strand.
AGCTTATATTCACATAATCTCATGCCTTAACATGTAAAGTCATCTCAAAGTACCCGAACTATGTTTGATTGATAATTTCACTATTTATGTAGAATAAGCGTGGCGTAGCGGTAGTGAACGCGGCCGCTACGCAAGAGGTGCGGGTTTGATCTCCGCTCAATGCAAATATTAGTATGCATGAATCTGGGTATTTGCATTGGGCTGGTGCACGTTAAGCGTACGAACATCTATGGCAATCATTATGGGTAGTTGGAACCCTCAAAAATCCAGCGATTGGTCTAACTGCAATGCTTCGATATCGCCTTTGGGCTGTGATGGTCAGATGGTAGTCGCTTTACGGAAAATATCAAAGGTTAACCAGATCCGCACTGTCAAAGCGGACCCCAGAATCCTAGTTGAAAACTTCGAATGTGACTGGGATCAACGCTATAGTGAAGAAGAAGCTCACTCCTGACGTAGTTCTATGTATGAATGAGTAGAGTGAGTAAAGAGATGTAGTAGAGGTTCCCTGTGGAGTAAAATATTTCCACTCCAAATCTTCCCGTGGGTGACATAAAAGGCGACTAAGGGATAGCGCTGTTCTGCCCATGAAAAAGTAAGCACAATGATGGGTCTTACCTTGAAGCGGTAAGACCCATCATGGTGGACTGGTTAGAGGCCACACAGGTATAAAAAAGCGGCCGAGTGCAACAGACACTAAGGGTTCCGTAGCAGCAAGTAACATAATATAAAAGTTCTTGTAGTTCTTTGTTACTTTGATCGATATTTTAATAATAGTGTACGGTTTACGATTAATGACGTATTAAGAAAAAACTGCTTACTAGATCACGTTCAAACTAATTTTCGGTGGAAGTTTGCATGCTAATTAATTTACATCATATATATTTTTAGTTTTATCATTCTCTTATTTTAGAAGTTACAGGGGAGGGGAGGGGACGCATTTTACCACTTTGAAAGTGTCTCTCGCGCAAACTATTCACTTTAGAAAAAATGTTATTAGAAACCTCAATATCATTATTGAAGACCTATCCATAGATGTGCTACTATGAATAGGTCTTCAATAATGATATTGAGGGTATAATATAATATATATTTATATTTTATAATATAAAATATAGAAGGTATAATGATATTGAAACGTATGGGTTTAATGAAAAAAAAAAATTGAGCTTCAGTTCTAAATATGGGGAACCCCCAAAATTTATTGTATTTTTCTATTTTTGTGTGAAAATCTTAATGCGGTTCATATAATTCATCTACTTACCAAGTTTCAACAGTATAGTTCTTATAGTTTCGGAAAAAGGTGGCTGTGACATACGGACGGACAGACAGACATGATGAATCTATGAGGGTTCCGTTTTTTGCTATTTGGCTACGGAACACTAAAAAACTATTAAAAAGATCCCGCTAGATGGCTCGCACACTATTACCTGGCTGAAATACCTTCTCCCTTGAGGATTTACAGACGTGAATATAATATGTATGTATAATAAAATATACATATACAACTGTAAATTTTCTTCACCCTGACCAAATTTTCTTCACGCCCACGAAATTTATTCACCCTCAGCAATCACACGTACACACAATTCGGCTCGCAATCATTTCACAATCAGCGTCGGTACAATTATCTGCCTCGTGCTAATGATGTCGGCTGTTTGGCAGCTCATGCCGCCGGCTCATTGTACGGCTTGTACTAATGACGCTTCGATATAACTGAGAGGCAATGAAGAAATGATGAGACGAATATGCGATAACGTGAGTACTTATTGTTTGTTGCTATTCTAAAAGCGTTAAACAAATGGATGTTATACAGAGCGGTTGTTACAATTTTTTGATATTAAATTTGCGTTCTGTCTTTATTTGTTTTCTTTCTTTCTTTCTGCTAATAATGTTGTTTGTCTGAACTACTTAACCGATTAAATGAATGTTAATCCGGTTAATAGAAAAAATGAAGTACTGAATACACGACAACTTTAAACTATTGCATGTCATGATAAATACAATAATGAGGGTTGCCGATTTCGACGGATTTTTTTATATTTCAATCATCCATGTCAGTCTAACCGATTGCAAAATAATTGTCGAACCCTAATGTGAACTCTAAGGTCCAAAGTTTGATAATCGCAGTAATAGTGGGATAGGATGGATTAAAGGTTATTAGGGTACTTTTATTTTAGAGTACCGCGTAACCCTAAGGCATATATACAACTTTTACATCGACTCAACTGTTTTGTCGAGTTGTGTACTTCTCGCGAGTTCCCCACAACTAAACCGTTTAGTTGATGTAGATGCGCATATAATCGATGAAGTCGATCGTCGATTTTTTTTAAATCGACCTTTCTTATTTTAGCAACGCCCGAGGCAAGGTGCTGCAGTTAACAATATCAATTACTTAACAAGAAAATTTAGTATGTGCTTTGCTTTATAGACATTTAAAAAAAAAAGACGGGTTGCACTCTGGGAGTGCCGGCAGAAGTGAAAACATTTTCTTTTTTTCTTTCTTCGTTATATACATAGAAAAAGATAAAAAAGAACATACCATACCATACCTATAATATAGCGCTAATCATAGAACCTATCACTTATTTTCTGCTAATTTTCTGTCAGAAGAAATGAATAAATTATAAAAAGAAAAAATAATCACAAAAAATAATAAATTACAAAAAGAAAAAAATATCATAAAAAGTAATAAATTACAAAAAGAAAAATAATCACCAAAAGTAATAAATTATAATAAGAAAAAAGAATCACAAAAAATCCCTGCAGGCCAGGTGGTTTGAACCCGATACTATCTGAAACTATAAGGACTTACAGTCGACGTGCTTACCGTTTAAGCTACGACGATATCTTTTTTTTTTTTTTTTTTTTTTTTACGTGCGGGAAATCCCCACGGATACCCGCCCCTCCGGAGCCGGAGGGGTGGGTTATGTCGGACTCGAACCGACTAAACCGCACGCCGCCTGTGGGTCGTGGTGCTAGGCCGAAGGTGAGGTTGTCTTGCGACATATCCCTCGCACCCCGGCTGACCCAGGGCCATCCCTTTCGGTCTGGCCCTCCTCGGGAGGTGGGGACCACGCCGTCCCCGACTCAACCCCGGTGTGGGGAGGCGCGCATCGTCCTACGATGCGCGCCGCCGCCGTGGCCTGCTTCTGCTAGGGTGACGGGTGGCTCCACCCGTCACCCTCAGGCCCGCGCTCATGGGGGGCGGAGGTCTGTAAGCGCCCTCCGACGCCCGAGCCGCCTTCGGGCGCGAGCAGCGATGTCAGCGAGTCTTTCTCGCTCACCACGCCGCGCCCGCTCTGCTGTCTCCTTCGCGAGCATGACCTGCTCGCAGAAAGAGGCGCTGGCCGCCCACGCATCCGCGCAGCGGACCATCGCCGCGAGCAGGGTGGAGAGCGTGAGCACTCTCACCCCCAGGGCCTGCACAAGCTCCCGCCTCGGCGTCTCAAACGCCGGACACTCGGTGAGCGTGTGCAGCCCCGAGTCCACGCTCGCGTCGCAGTGATGGCACTCGGGCGTTGGCTCAATACCCATCAGATGCAGATACCGCCCGAAGTAACCGTGCCCGGCTATCATCTGCGTCTGACGGTACGAGAGGCTCCCGTGTGGCCTCTCTAGCCACTCCCCCATGATGGGTCTTACCGCCGCAATCACGGCGTGCCCTGCGCGTGGTTGCCCAAGTCGTCGCTCCCACTCGGCCACCATGACCTGGTGGAGCCGGGATTTCTCGGCCCGAATGTCCTCGGGCTCGGGATCGAATCCCCGCTCCCGCGCCTCCTTTCGGAACTGGTATAGTGCCGAAAGGGCCCTCGCTTCCAGGATCCACGGTGGCGATCCGGCCAGGAGACTCGCCGCTTCGAAGGATATCGTGCGGTATCCCCTGATGGCCCTGGAGGCCATCGTCCTCTGCGCCGTACGGAGCAGAGGCAGGAATCTGGCCCCCAGGGTGTCCGCCCACACGGGGCACCCATATAGGGCCATGGACCGCACGACACCTGCGTAGAGTCTCCTGCAGGAGGCCCCTGGGCCCTTCAAGTTGGGCAACAGCCGACTCAGGGCATTCTACGACGATATCTAGTGTAACTTGCAAAATACATAGTCTGTACCTAATCTTGTATGACGTCAGTCGTCGGTTACGGTGCAAAGGTCAACTAATCCTGACGCTTCCTTAACATTTTACACCCATCCAACGCCGCTAAAGAAGTTTTCACTTCAAAAATATAAAAGAAGATATTGCGTGGATGTACGCAATATCTTCTTTCTTATTTTTTTGTAAATATAATATGAAAGCATATATTAGAATTTTCTTGTTCATTGAAATTGTTAACTATAGAACCTTGCCTCGGTCGTTGCTGAAATAAGACAGGTCGATTTAAAAAAAATCGCTTGTCGACTGCATCTATTGTATGCGTATCTCCATCAACTAAACGGTTTAGTTGTGTAAAAACCGCGAGAAGTACACAACTCGACATAACAGTTGACTCGATGTAAAAGATGTATATTTAGCAACGCCCGAGACAAGGTGTTCCAGTTAACAATGTCAATTAACAAGGAAAATTCCACTATGTGCTCTGCTTTATAGACATTTAAAAATAATTAAAATAAGAAGATACTGCGTACATCCAATACTCAGTGACAGATTATCTTAGTCGCGGATCAACTAATTAGTCGATGGAATGCGCACATCAATACAATGCAATGCAATCGAAAGTTGTCCATCAATGATATAGCAACTATCGAGTTGACAGTATGTGCGCTTCAATATATTCCTATAAAATTATGACAATCGAAAAAATAGTTCAACTAAACATTGTGTATATGTGGTAGGTAGGCCTAATATTTTGAAACATTTTTTTTTTCATTTCTAACCTACAATAAACTCGCGTTCTCGCTAATATTTTTATTTCAAATACCTCCAAACCTCTTGCCCTCCAGAATTAACCCTAAACCGATCGATCCATTATAATCAGCCGAGAAGCACCACAGGTGCATAATCTATCACGCTCGTTCAACATTCAGTGAGTATTGCCGCCACCCCTAAGTTTAACCCTCAAAAGGTACACTCGCCTCCCCCGAGAGGTAAAAAGGTCAATGCTGAAACTTGTTATAGTTTGTAAAGGAGGTAAATTACTTTGTGATAGAAATGAGAGTGTATAATTTAGTGAGGTAGTTCGGTACAAAAAATGCAATCTTGGGAGGTATTTTATGCTATACTTGAGTTGTGTTTTTTTGAGATATTTTAAACTGCATTCACAGATATTGGAAAAATTACTGCGTTTCGGGTATTGGCATAATAGATGAATGACTAGAGATTACTAAAAATACTTAAAAAATAACTAATACGAATTTTCTCAGCTCACATTAAGAATGACATAATGATATTCGCATCAAATTCGAAATTGGTAGGCAAAAATTCTTTTTATTTACTTTATAGTCAATTTTACTCACTTCCTAATCAAAATAAAAAGTTCAACCATTATAGAAATTTAATTGGCTTGCTGAAATGTATAGGAATCGTTATTACCGGTTTCTGTCTTTCCTAGTACTCAAAGCTTAATATGGTCGCTAAAAGTCAAAATAGTATCGATAAGCATGAAAAAAATGAGAACTTTTATTTTTCTTGCTGATTGTACGATTTTTGCAAAATCTGTGAATTCAGTTCAACATATCTTAAAAAGTTAGGAAAGGCCTCCTAAGAACATTTTGCTGTAATTACAACGGTTAAGGTACCTGCCCTTATTACCCCGTTTCGCAAAATTCACCCTGTATTCATTATGACTTTATGAATTTATGACTTTTTATTGTAACTCTACTCTAAATATACAAAAACAACCAAATACTCTTTTATTTTTTGCTGTGTTTTTTTTAAATCAATGGGGTCTTTATTAGGTAAATTGTTTTTATTTTCAAAAGTCCTTAATTTTATCACTCATCAAAATCTGATATGACACTTCTTCGGGTATTTCCTCGCTTTCTCACACGCTTGGATTTAGCCATGGATGTCTATTTCAAATATTCATCCTGTGTATTAGCTAAAAAACGAATTGCACTGTGGATGGGCCGAATTTTGTTAGTCCACTATACGATGTGATATTCTTCTGACAGAGAGTACTTAAGTTCACCATCAGACGAGCTGAATTCAAATTGTCGTATCACTACATAGTATAAAACAAAGTCGCTTTCTCTGTCCCTATATCCATTTATATGCTTAAATCTTTAAAACTACGCAATAGATTTTGATGCTGTTTTTTTTAATAGATAGAGTGATTCAAGAGGAAGGTTTTTATGTATAATACATGTTAAATATAGTAGAGGGTGCAGCGGGAACGGGATCTGACGCGACGCGGGCAGATAAATATTGGCGGTACGAAGTTTGCCGGGTCAGCTAGTCCTATATAAAAAAGACTATCCAACTTTACACCCAACTAACATTTAATATTCGTAATAAAATAAAAACTGCCAAAGTGATAATGTTCATAGTTTCAAACCATCTAAATATACATGTGTCGCAGTGGCTCAGCTGCAATTTTAGCGCAACCTCAACTTGCATGTCCAATGTCCGTATATCGACAGCTGTCTGGATCGAAGCACGGGGGGAGGGGACGTCCGCCTGCCATTTTTCTGACCTCAATATCAATATACGGACATGATATTGAGTATTTTGTACGCTCTATTTTGTTGTGATTATTTAAATTATAACTTATTCTACACTGACGGCACAGAAACTCTCTGTGTTTACAGTGGCGGCAGCACGAGTGTAACTCTCCTGGTGTTGCACACGTCCATTATGCCATGGTAGCCATTTTCTATCAGGTGGACCGTGTGCTTGACTGTCACCTAAGTGGTATAAAAATTTCATCGTCATAGCGCTATTCTCGGTTGCTTTTGAGGCAATATATTCAACATCCATACTTTCTCAAAATTTTGATTAGACAAGATTTTTACTGCTGATATACATACTGAGATATTGTATAAAGGTCGATGAAAATATTGGATTATAAATATAAAAATGTCTATTACGGCTTCCTTTTGCAGAACAAGCCGACAGGAATCGTGTTGTAGGGACCCGTCGCCACTGATATTCATACATATAAATATTGCATTGAGCAGAAATCAAACCCTCTGCGTAGCAGTCAAAAGCTCTACCGAATACGAATACCGAATGTTTGTGTATCGAGTACTGTCGTTTTATTGACAGTAAAATAAATTATTAGAAATAAAAATCCGACTGATGCTGAAAAGATCGAAAAATGCTTTATAGCAGGTCATAGATTACACCATTAATTGCAATCATTAATTTTCATCGAGTTTGAGATTTCCAAATAGGTACCGCTTGTTTCGATCTTTTCAGCATCAGTCGGGATTTTTAATCTAAATATTTAGGTTTTTAGTTATGGCATAATTTTTTTTTGTAATAGTCTTTTAATTCCCTTCATTCTGAGACTCCACTCGATAAATTTGAATGTTTTTTTTATACCATGGCGCCAAATAACTAACATATAGCTTTTGTTCATATTTTATGTACTCAAGAACACTTGGACAATAAATACCTTTCATTTGAGATATGAATCATTGAAATCCATACGGTGGATCAGAAGATATTAAGATTAAGAGTTAATAAAGAATATTATAAACATACGTACAAACATATAAGATACGGGTGAAACACATAACCTTTCTTAACAGTCGGGTAAAAAGCCTATGTATCGAGGATAATATAATCTGATCCATGAAAGAAAAAAAATAAAGGTAACATTTTACGTTGAAAAGTTTCGGAATATCGATTCCGACCCCAGCGGTAACTTGTGAAACATCTTGTCAGAAGTAATTGCTCTAGATTCTCGATAACAGTCTAAAATCACTTTTTTTTCTAAATTACTTTTTTCCTGTAACTCGAGTTGGGTCTAAAAATCCTGAAACCAATTTGTAATGCGAATGGGACCATGTTTTCGGATGCTGATCTAAGTAAAATTATATTCGTAACCTTTTTTCCGCATGTGTTTCGAAATAAAAACAACACAGAAATGTTTTAGGCTACCAGAAAAATATGGGATATTTGGAAATAAGACAGTTTAAGTATACACGTCACCGCCAACTTACTTAATCAGCCGTTCAATTAACTGCCTAGGCTGCTAACTAAACGGCGTCATTCAATGAAGGGCCTGAATGACATTTAGCCGTAATGCTTATTATAACATTTAATAACCTGGCTGGCATTGGTAAGATGGGGCACCACCCAGAAATAAGACAGAAAATTACATACATATAAACATATACTCACACCTGTAAATCCCCGAGGAGGTGGGCAGAGGTGTATTCACAGAAAATTAGTGATAGGTTTATTCAGAAAGTTCCGCAATCCAACTTGGATTGGATAGATTAGAAGGTCTTAGCTTTCGTGATTATTTTATTCTATAACCATGCAGAAATGAGTCATCTTTCTAGCTGTTATATTAGTTAGCTACGACATATACATACTTCTGTCTGCATATCGTTGAAGGATTAAGTAAAGATGTATTAGTTACTGAAATTCCAGTGGCTATATTTTTAGCCCTCTGTCATTCACTGAGCCATTTTCCAACTCACATTAGGCTCGGCTTTCCAGTCTAACCGTGATTTGGCTTTAATTCGATATTTTCTGTGAAGCGACTACCATCTGACCTTCACACATTTGCGCCTACGTATAAGGGTGTACAAAGGTAATAATAGAGCGTCGTAGCAAACCAAACCTTCGGGGGCTCAATCCAACCTCACCTAAAAATCGGTACAGCTGCTGAGATCCCGAGGGATAAAAGCGTGCATCACTATACCAGATTTTGAAGCCACCTTTATGCCTAGGGTTGGGGATCTGACGACAGTCCCTTATTATTATTATTATCTCTTTATTCATTTAAAACTACTTAATGACATTCTTAAAAAAATATCAAAAAGAAAACATCTATTTAAAAATATAAAAAATAGAAGGCCACCGATAGCGGGGCAGGGCCCAAGCTACCGGCGATCGGAGTCACATAGAGAGAAACCTCCAGACAATACGTGCCGTGTCGAGGATGACCGCCTTCTGCATCTGACCCTTGACCCAACCATCTAGCGAGAGCCTCTTGAGGTGTTGGTCTAGGCTTTTCGCTATCAGCCCGTTCGCCGAAATGACTATCGGGACAATGATCGTTGAATCAACATCCCACATGGCGATTACTTCGTGAGCCAAGTCAAGGTACTTGCTGATTTTGTCCTTCTCAGCCTTCACGAGGTTCTCGTCATGCGGAATGGTGATGTCAACGATCATTGCCCGGCGCTGGGGCCGGTCGATCACCACGATATCAGGCTTATTGTAAGCAATAGTCCAGTCAGTGATAATAGAGCGGTCCCAGTAGAGCTATGCATGACTATTTTCAAGAACCGACACCGATGTGTACCGATAGTACGGCACCTCAGACTCAACATGGCCATATCGAAGAGCAAGTTGCTGGTGGATGATCCTGGCCACTAGGTTATGCCTGTGCAAGTACTCGCCATTGGCCAGATGAGAACAACCGGAAATAATATGCCTAAGTGACTCGCCGGGACGGCGGCATGCCCGACAGATGTCGACCGTACCGTCCTTCAGGATATATTTCCGATAGTTATTCGTCATCATGACTTCGTCAGCAATTGCACAGGCAAACCCTTTAGTTTCCCCAAAGAGGTCTCCGAAGCGTAGCCAGTTGACCGAGGCCAGGAGGTCCACATCGGGCCCTGTTAAGGTTCGATAGAATCTCCCGTGCAGCTCCTTGCCCTCCCATACGGCCTTGCGGTCCGTGACGCTCAGTACCGTCGGTCTGCGCCAGTTCTCGTTCGCCAAGGAGAGCGGAGTGAGACCCTTGTCTACTGCCACCACATCACGATGCATCCCGCACTCGTTGCTCCGGAAATAATCCCTGAATCTGCTCACCTCACGGTTGTGGAGGTTCTTGGCATTTAAAAAGCCTCGACCCCCCCACCTCCGTGGGATGTACAGTCTCATCACAGATGAGCGCGGGTGTAGCATACGATGAGTGGTAAGCAGTTGACGGACCTTTCTATCCAGGGCGTCCAGCTCAGTCTGAGTCTATCTCAGTATGCCAAAGGAATAAGTCAGTAGAGGCATCACCCAACCGTTGAAGGCTCGCACCTTGTTGCCGCCCGACAAAAGACTGTTTGACTTTCGTGAAGCGGCAGAAGAAGCGTTCCTTCACCGATCTCTTGATATCCACTACTGAGATACCCAAAGACTCTGACATACCGAGATACTTGTAGGTTTCGGTTTCAGAAAGAGATCTGAGAGTCATAGTCTCAGAAAGTTGCAAATTCGTAGAATTCACTACTTTCCCCCGCTGCACATGTAAGACTGCACACTTATCTACACCGAATTCCATCCCATTGGCGTTGCTAAAAACCTGCGTGATTTTCAGCAGCTCCACCAGGTCAGGTAGTTTTGGTGTGAAAAGTTTGAGGTCATCCATGTAAAGCAGATGACTAATAACCTCACCCTCTCTCCGAAGCCGGTAGCCTAGACCTGAATCTCTCAGCAAAGTGCTGAGAGGATTCAGTGCTAGGCAAAACCAAAGCGGGCTCAGACAGTCACCCTGGAAGATGCCCCGCTCAATCCTTATGGAGTCCCGGGGGTCAGAGGAGATCTCCCCGCCACCCGGTTGACAAAGGACTGTGGTCCACTGCCCCATACACGCACTGAGGAAGGATCTCAGAACTGCATCGATTTTATACTACTCTAAGATCCTCCTCAGCCATGAGTGAGGCACCGAATCATAGGCCTTCTTGTAGTCAATCCAGGCCGCGGACAAAGCCCCGCGGTTCCGCCGGACTTGCTGGCAAATAGTCATGTCTATGAGGAGGAGCTCCTTAGTACCCAACCCTACACCCATTCTGAGCGGGGGCCAAAATATTATTCACAACAATGTGTGTGTTAATTTTAATGGTCAGAATGGATGTAAGGAGCTTGTACATTGTGGGCAAGCACTTGATGGGTCTATAGTTTTTAGGTTCAACGGTACTACCGGTCTTATGGAGCAAGAAGGTGATCCCGGTGTTCATAAACCGGGGAAGGGAGCCAACTTCGAGGGCTTGTTGGAACTGCGTCGCTAAGCGGTCATGGGAGCACCGGATCCATTTTATCCAGAAGTTGTGCAACCCGTCCGGCCCAGGACTTTTCCAGTTCGGGGCCGTACGAATCGCACAACTCACGTCTTCTGGGTCTATAGTAATAGATCCCATGGGTTCGATACTCTCACATTCACGGTCCACAACGCACATCCAATTTCCCTCCGTGTGTTCGACGGGCGCTACCACGCCAGAAATTAATCATGGCATTGGCTTCTGGCAGCCCCTCATCGACCACACACTGGTCGGTTCCATCCACTTCCGGTAGACCTTCCTTTGGTCGCTTTGGAAAAGGCGATTCTGCCAGTACCGATCCACGCGCTCTCTGTAGCGGCGAATACGGGTTGCCCATGCAAAGACATTCTGCTTCAGGTAATCAATGCGCTCCGTGACGTTAGCCACAAAATCCGAGAGCCGAATACCGGTCCCGGCGAATGCTTGAGTCACGAAACGCATGACATGGGGGCGGTTATTCCCCCGGCTGAAGCAGACCAGCTTCGCAACGAGAGTCCTGAATGTGCTGATACGCCGCTCAATCCGTACCTGCCAAGCGGGTGCAACCTCGGCGGGCCGCGGCGCTCGGTCAGTATCTGGGAACTTGACACGAGCGACGCGGCACACCGCGATTGCTCCACTGTACATGATCGAGTGGGTATCAGACAAGTCTTTACTAGCCCGCATGTACGGGAATAGTAAATCATAAAGGGCTCCCATCAGTGCCAGATTTCGCCTATGAGTGGGCAGATGTGGTAGACGCGGCCTAGATTCAGGCGCGGACCTATACTGGCAAATGGTATTCTCCAAAGCCCTCCCCAATTGCTCACTTACCTGGGTGCTAACAGTCGTACTCACACAATCTCCATCATCGACCACGGGCTCCACCGATGTCGCTGGTGCCACCCCTGACAGCGGAGCTGACGACGCGGCGGGTGGGTCCCGTATCAAGGAAGGAGTCGTGCGAGTTGGTTGTGCCTCCAGGCGGAGCCGATCAAGCACAGATTGATCCAATAGATTACACCGCTGGATAGCCCGCACTTGATCCGACAATCGTTGGGCGGACACTGTGATGGTTGGGTCGAGGACTTGAAACAATGCAAGCATCCTGTCACAATACGCCGTCCGAATGGTTTCTCCCTCTGTAGACCCATAGTAGGCGCGCATGCAATTCTCATTCATATTATTATTATTATTAAATTCATGCTTTACTGAAGGAAAATAGCATCGACGTTTAGAAAATTAAGTGTCCACACTTTCAATAATTAGGTAGGTATCATACCGAAACTTAGTTGATCTATACTTATAGAGTCATATATATCATTTTGCGTAAACTATACCAATAGCAGGCAATTGACATATTTGGCAATATGTCAATGTCAAATTTAAGTAGCGAACTGATTTGACGAATCGTGAAATTGATAGGTCCAGGATTTTGAATAGTGCAGGGTTTGACAGATTGAGCGGCGGGTGTGTGTTCACGGAGAATGTTGATAAGTATTATGTATTCACGTTGACGTATATTATTTAAGCTGTATGGTTCACAATTAGAATCAGTAGGTTTACGTTCATTCAAAGTTACGGACGGTACTGGGTCAGCCGGGGTGCGAGGGATATGTCGTCGACAACCTCACTTTCGGCCTAGCATAACGACCTGTTTGAGTCCGACATAACTTCCGGAGGGGAGGAGGGGGATATCAGTGGGAAATTCCTACACGTAAAACCAACGACACCGTTTAATGAATGAGCTATTTTCATACTCAGCGAAGTTCAGTTGCAAGTAAAATTGTATGACATACTTATATATTCATGAAGATGGACCCAGTGATAAATTGCGCACTATACATATTGCCCGGGCATTATAATAAATATGAAAGCCTAAACAATTAGACTTAGATTTCTGACGAATCAACTACGGTTCAAGTATGGATGGGTGGCTATAAAAAAAACTTCTCTCCGCTCCCGCATTAGCCTACTAGCCTACATCAATTCATGTCGATTATAATATATATAATAATATAATGCCCAATTTATCGCTTTGCCCATAACAGATACATCGATTACAAGTATGAATACAATAGATATGATGGACCGTGTAAATTATACTTAGAGAGTTACTTGTTTGTCTGATCCTGTACTCTGGAGGTAGATTAACAAATATGACAGATTTTCTATACAATATGTCCTCAGATAAATCGAGATTCAGAACTGATTAGCATTCTAGAATACACTCGTTAGTTCGAAAAAAAAGACGGGTTGCACTCTGGGAGTGCCGGCAGAAGTGAAAACATTTTCTTTTTTTTCTTTCTTCGGTAAATACATAGAAAAAGATAAAAAAGAACATACCATACCATACCTATAATATAGCGCTAATCATAGAACCTATCACTTATTTTCTGCTAATTTTCTGTCAGAAGAAATTAATAAATTATGAAAAGAAAAAATAATCACAAAAAATAATAAATTACAGAAAGGAAAGAAAAAATAATCATAAAAAGTAATAAATTACAAAAAGAAAAAAATAATCACCAAAAGTAATAAATTATAATAAGAAAAAAAATCACAAAAAATCCCTGAAGGCCAGGTGGTTTGAACCCGATACTATCTGAAAATATAAGGACTTACAGTCGAAGTGCTTACCGTTTAAGCTACGACGCTATCTATTGTAAATTGCAAAATAGATAGTCTGTATCAATCTTGTATGACGTCAGTCGTCGGTTACGGTTCAAAGGTCAACTAATCCTGACGCTTCCTTAACATTTTACACCCATCCAACGCCGCTAAAGAAGTTTTCACTTCAAAAAACGTAAAGTAAATTAGTGATACGTGAATTCTCATTATTTTGAACATGTTTCGTATGATCGTGAACACTTACGGACTGAATTTAGACAGTACAATACTTCGACATGTAGCGAACTTCAAAAAAACACATGGATCGACAAATCATTGCTTCGACAGATCACTATTAGACAACACACATCTTCGAATTACGATTATTCGACAGTGAAGTGACATTCGAAGGTGTGAGTTGTCTAATAATTGTCTGTCGAAGCAATGACTTGTCGACCTATGTGTTTTCGAAGTACGCTACATTTCAAAGTATTGTACTGTCTAAATTCAGTCCGTAACTCGATCGTGAAGCTTCGAATATACGTTACATGGTATTCTGAGATGAGTTTAAGTTATGTAGAATTGAGAATCGTTCTCCAATTCGTTTATTACATTATAATGCAACACAAGATCCTTAAAGTTAGTATTCAGGAGATACTTTTAATCAATACGATAATAAAATTCCTTATCCTTCGTCCGATTCAGGAATTTAATCTTCCCTTTGTGCCTCAAGTGGCTGAGCATTTAATAAAAAAAAAAACTTTTACAACAGGATCGATGGGAACACGGACGTATCAATCACGGTCAACTTACCTTTAGGGATGCTGTACACAATGCTATCACACTTTTAAGAAACCTTTTTTTTTATTAGGACACGACAATTTTACTTCACCTGGCCTGATGGTAAGCTAAAGGAAAGAGGGTCACCATTACATACACGTACCATGTTAACAATAGTGGTACTCAGTTTGACGGTCTCAACAAAAGAGGATTGTCATTGCAGCACCCTGTGATACCTACCAATCCCACTAGTGCTGCGACCACAACACCCCTGCTCGGCTATGCACTTGCTGACCCCTGAACGCAATCCAACTGAGATTGGATTACTATGAAGGGTTTCTCGCAATCGTGCACGGTGGTTCCCACCCGGCCGAAATTTGTGCCATCAAATTTCTACCACCAGTAAATTTTGATATTACAAAATTATCTATCTTTACTAATATTATAAAGCGGCGCTATTAATCGCGACTGCTACGCAGGAGGTGCGTGTTCGATTCTTGCTCAATGCAAATAATTGTATACATTGATCTGATTTCCGTGTCTTGGAGAGAACGCCATCTTCATAAGCCGTTGGTCCCGGTTGCCATACGGCAAAAAATCCGGCAGATTATAGAAAATATAAATGATATTAGGTAAATTAAATTTAAAACTAAGCCGTCGATCTCGGTTGCCATACGGTAACAAATCATAATCAATAATACTAAATTAAATTTTAAACTAAAAACTAAAACAAACTTAACTAAATAAATGAAATATATATACCTACATACATATTCGTGAAATTCCTCCGCATCATCAATTGTAAAGTTCCTAGATGGCTGGCAGCATTGCCACGTTGAATGGTAATGCTGTCATAATTATATTACTTAAGAATAAAAAAAATGTGGGCATATGTCTTATCTTAAGGTAATCGTCTACCTATCGGCATCGTACGGAACGGACGCATCGCATCAAACGGCTCGCAGTATTCTTTGTAAGTAAGTCAAATAAGTGCGTCCACCGATTCCCAGATCGCATGAATCAACTCTTTGGTAATGCCGACGCTGTTGCTCTAAGAGGCAATTTTTGCGATGCGTACTAATGACGTCATCGGAATGCCGACCAAGTGGACGTGCGCCGCTTTCTCGCTTCGCACATCGAGCGGCCAATTGCAATTTGACGATCGTCTTGTTGACACTCGTTGTCTATGCGAGTTTTTTAGCATCATACCTACGCTTACTACGAAAATACGAATTAAGTAATGTCGACAATCTGATGGCTGGTAGTCGCGGCAACAAAATGCGATCACTTTACTGCCAATCGGGTGGACGTATTGTGAAAAATTCATCCATTTGTTGCGATACGTCCGTTACGTACGCTTAGCTTTAAAGAGATGATATGGATTTTCAAATATGTCACGGGTTACGCCGGGACAGGCTGGCTAGTACTGTGTCTAAATAATAGGAAGAAAGTACACAACCTAAGAACGTATGGCCAAACCAACATCACTTAGAAGCCAATACACCTACTGATTGACGAACAAAGTATTGGCGCAGGCTTATAGGTCAAACGGCAGTCGCACAAATAAAAAACAAAACAAAACAATTATCCTTAGAGTGGAACCGAATTCTATTACCACTAAACTACCAAGGAACCCTTGGAGCTACTCCATAAGCTCTAAACTCCAAACGTCCCAAAATTACAATTAAAGACGAATCGTCATATTCCTGCGAATAAATCTCCCAAGATCCATGGCTTTCGCGTTAATCTCTCATTTCAATAATCCGGACCCCAAAGTCCAAGTTAATGGTCCGATAAATCAGCATCTGACCTCGTGACACACAGTTATTAATTGTATACCTTAGATGGTATACCTGTAGTTAGCAGCTGTTAGGAGTGTCTTGAGGTTCATTGACTCTGACATAAATGATTATAGGACTTGACAAAGTCTTGTTATTCGTAACTGTCGGATTAGGGAGTGTAGACTTTGGGGTTATAAGGTTGCTGTTGTTATGAAGTGGTATTTCTTGTTATAAGTTTGTATGTTTGTTTGTTGAAGACTATTGTTACGGAAACTCAGAAAACTGACTTCTGTAATTTTTATACGGTTTTATTTAGTATGGCTTGTTGGTAAGTCAAATTAAGTAATTGAATTTTTTATCCCCTTCCTATAGACTGTCGTGTGTTTAGTACAGTCCTTTAGTTTGAAAGTAAATTTAAACGGCGGCGTTATACAAAAATTATTCGCAAAAAATATGAGCCCTCGTATTCAGAACTTACTCCTCTTTTGGAGTCGGATAAAATACATGAAATATAAGATAAAATAGCAGAGATATATAATTAGTACAGTTCTAAATCAAACCTATGACATGATGATAAAGATTAATTGCGAGCCTGAAGTCCGAGGCCCAGATTAAATTAATTTAAAAGCCTTTGGACTTAAGAGATTTCCAGTTTTTAAATTATAAACTTTCAGGCGCGCCCCAAAAATTAAGACCGACAAAATGAGGCGAGTATTTTTAGACTATGTTACACGAAATATACTCAGCTAAATGAAAAGTTATAAAGTCGTATTTTCTAATAATAATATAAAATACTTACCTACTTAGCTCTCGCTTGGATTTACTCCTGTTTCCTGCGGTAACCTGTTGGAATCTATTGCAGGGATAAAAAAGTATTCTATGTGTTATTCCAGAATCTATCGCTGTAGAAAATTTCAGCCAGATTAGTGCTTCGAGCACGAATAATATTCGAAGTCGAGTGAGAACCAACCGCATTGCTCCTTCCTTTCAATATTTTTACGTTCCGAATTCTAATGGGGCACTGCAATTTGAGCATGATTCGATAATAAATATTCAATTATCGAAACATCCTTACAAACATACACATTAGTATTATCAGTAGGATAATATATATTTTTTTAAAGAATATTAGCAACCGTAATTATTGAAATTGTGGCGATACCACATGTACCCAGCGCCATCTAGCGACATCAAGCAGAACTACTACGATACTACAAATCCTGCATCGCGAAAGTGAAGTTCCTGCGCTGGTACAATACATTTATACAACATCCCAACGACAATCGTTGGGCCGCGGCCCGCCAGGCGTGATCACCTTGCCTGGTCGGAGGAGACACTCCCTTTGTGTTGGAGGAACATAACACTCCGTTCCTCCAGAAAATTACTAATATTACCTCTAACCCCTCCAACTAAGCTAAATTGCTTGTGCTAGGAGTGGATTCACGTCGGCAGTGTAATGGCCAGGATTCGAACCCGGGACCTCTCGATCGTAAGGCCGACTCCATAACCACTAAGCTACCGACGCTTAATATGAAGAGAAAGTGAAAGCTGTGGAGATGTTTGGAAGCTTTTTTTACTCAATTTCATTCAAACGGTTAAACGAATCTGGCTGAAATTCAGTGCATGGAATCTATCCATGCATGCACATGCACATTAAGGTTTGGAATAATACATAGGCTGTTTCTTTTGTCTCTAAAAGGTTCCCATAAGTTGACGTCAGAAGCGGATTTATGTCAGTAGTGCAGTGACCAGAATTTGAACCGGGACATCCCAATCGTATGACTGACTCTATGACCACTGAGTTACTGATGTTTTCTATTATTTATCCGGCTTATCTTTTCTTTTACGGAAGTGATTTCTAGATTAAGGCCCGTATTCTAGGTCGCCACTCTTTTTTTTTACGTGCGGGAAATCCCCACGGATACCCACCCCTCCGGAGCCGGAGTGGGAGGTTATGTCGGACTCGAACCGACTAAACCGCACGCCGTCTCTGGGTCGTAGTGCTAGGCCGAAGGTGAGGTTATCATGCGACATATCCCTCGAACCCCGGCTGACCCAGGACCATCCCTCTCGGTCTGGCCCTCCTCGGGAGGGGGGAAGCCGCGGTCCCCGACTCAACCCCGGTGTGGGGGTAGCATGCCACTCAGCTGAATCTAGATTTCTCTGAAAAAATATTGTATAGATATTTGACAGATTGTCTGACCGATTGTCTTTGCAATTTATCCTCAGATAAAGCGAGATTCAGCTGAGTGGCATTATAGAATGTGGCTTTAACTCCTTCTTTTATCTGTAAAATAAATACAATTTTTATAAGCGATCAAATGCATGAGTGTAACGCCATACATCTATTAGTCCATAGGCCTCGGTAACCACTTTCCATCAGGTGGGGCGTATGCTGGTATTCCACCTATAAAAAAAACAAATAAAGTCCGCTCTCATACAAAAAGTCACTCTTTCTTTCAATTTACGGTAAGTCAAGTAGCAAAGCGACAACCAGACTTCCAAAAGGTTCTCAATATAATGCATTTATCATGAAAAGGTTTCCGATACCCGATAAATGACACGTGCTAGTAATATATTATGCAGAACCTTAATATGTTCGACCTTAGAAGAATAAGAGATCCGTAGTATCACCTATAGTTTTGGCTAGGCCAAATTCATTCCAAGCTGCAGCTTTAATGACTAATATTCCCCTCCAACCTCTCTAGTTAAGTATAATTATTTGTTACGAGTGAGTTTATATCGGTATTATAATGAACAGGAACTAGGCCCGGAACCTCTCGATCGTTCGACCCTCTAACCACATAGTTTTGCACGCTATTAATCTAATATCTGTATTGGCGCACGGATGATGATTATAACAATATTTACCTGGTTATTTTGAATTAATTTTGTTACATTTTCTATTATCTACTATCTGTTGCCCGCGACTCATGTTGCGGGGATGTTGCTTATCACCATTAAACATAGCATATGTCCCTTCCTCAAGGTCTAGTCTATAACTATACAAAATTTCATCAAGATTGGTTCAGTGGTTTAGGGGTGAAACCGTAACATACAGACAAATAGACAGAGAAAGTTTATTTCACATTTAGAATATTAGTAGGTATGGATTATAAATTTTATTAGTAGAGAGAATTTAGTAAAGGAGTTTCTACAACTTCAACCCAATGTTATATTCTATATGAAATAAATTAAACAAAACTGGTCATACAAAACTGCAACATTAAGTTGAATCCATACTATATTATAAATATGAAAGTGTGTTCGTGTCTGTTTTACCGTCTTTCAAGCCTAAACCACCGAACTCGTGGTGGGTCTGGACGTGAACACTCTCTCGCTCGAGACCATGGTGCGCCGTCTCTTTCTGCGAACAAGTCATGCTCGTGAAAGAGGCGGCGGGGCGGGAGCGGGAGAGAACTCTCCCACCCGAGTTCCGCAGTCGGCAGCTTGGGCGCCGCCGACGTGTCTTCGCCGAAGACCATCAGCCTCCATGACCGGGGTCCTGAGGACGGTGAGCCGGCTGCTCACCGTCCTTACAGAATCAGCACGGCAGAGTGAGGTGAGAGATCCACGCACGCCCCCTCTAAGAAGCGGGATAACACCCGAACCACCCCTTAGGCGAGGCCGCAGCCGCAGGTCTGTTGGTAGTCCTGGGACATCCTTCCAAGGGCATACCCGGGGCTTCCAACCGCAGGCTATTAGGCGGTACGTGAGGGTTTTTAGTCGGTAGGAGACCGGCTTAGCATCCATGAAGGATTTTCCCTCACGGTAAAAAAAATAAAATAAAAAAACCACCGAACCGATTTTGATAAAATTTGGTATAGGAGTAGATTAGACCTTCAGAAAAGACATAGGTTATGTTTGGTCGCGATAACCGGCATCCACAAGGGCGGAGCCGCGGGCAAAAGCTAATAAGTACATAAACGAATAAAGTAATATCAACATAATTAAAATAAACGAACCATTCTAACGAAGCAATTAACTTCGAACAAACATTACTCTGTATTTAACAAACACGTTGATTAATTTTAACAACCAGTTATATGTTATCACCACGTAGGACAGAATATGATTAGGTAATCATCCATATGAAATGAGTGTCGTTAACTTTTATTGTAATTTCAACAGAGAATATATTGCAATTTCAATAGAGCTAATGTGGAGCATTAGCTCTATTGAAATACAGTCGTTTCGATTCAAGCCTTCAAGCTGTTACTCCTGCTAATTTACAAACTGCAAACACTTCCATAAAAACTGTATACTACAAAAAGGGGTAGGGAATGTCCTGGTGCCACCGCACCTTGGGGCCCAATGCTTGGGTGATCCGTCAAAAGGTGCGTAATATTTTTGACTGTTCAAATCACTCAATAAGTCGCGGTGTATGGTACACGGCTGGTTGTTTTAGTCTGTAGACATACGAGCGTAATTTTTGGAGTCATAAGTAGCGTAGTTACTGTTTTGGAATTTCTGCTGCATTCGGTTTCATAAAAAACTCCTGTTTGATTCACTGAGTGACGCAAAATGAGTCGTCTGAAAAGAGTTTTCTTTCATGGAAATTATGGAAGGCAGTGACCGAAATTATGCGATGCACAACTCAAGAAATTACACTCGTTTGGCTTCAGCTTTAAGTGTGGTGAAAGCCTCACATGCTCGCTTGACTTCCCCATGTCTATGGTATGCGGAAAGTACAGTCGACAAAGGAAATACGGTGACACTTTTTCACATAAATTTGTGTGTAAAGGTGCAACCATATCTCCCTTGGCGACTGCACATACATGTGTTATAAATACAACCATAACAAAAAAAAGGAAAATGACGAATTTCGAAACATGGATGAGACGTGAGCTGATTGTGTCAGATATCAATGAATTCGACCACTTGGCTATCAGCACTGCTAATAACTTCACGACATTAAAATTGAAATCGAAGAATCGAGAATCTAACTTAATCTCATTTTATCAGCCACCCGTCTCGGAAACACATTTTATCGTGCTAAAATTCTGTGGAGGTAAAAAAGCGAATCTTTTACAATCACATTAAGGGTGGACGCAATTTTAACGCAATCCGGGTATCTCTGGATCGCCGGGTACAGCTCAGCAGATCACCGGGCCCCAATGAATTAGGTCCCGAGGGATGCGTCATTCGTTCGATAATTGTTGGATTTCTGTTGAGAAAAGTGATGTTCATATATTCCGGGATTAAATAATTTACAGAAAGATGTTTTTGAAGTGAAAACTTCTTTAGCGGCGTTGGGTAAAAATTGTTAAACTCGCGCGTCAGGATCACTTGACCTTTGAACCGTAACCGACGACTGACGTCATACAACACTAGCAGACTGTTTATTTTGCAAGATACGATAAGAGGCTTCGTAGTTAAGCAGTCAACGCTTCGACTGTAAGTACTTATGGTTTCAGATAGTACCGGGTTCGAACCTAGGCTTCTGAATTTTTTTGGGATTATTTTATTTTTGTAATTTATTACTTTTGTGATTATTTTTTCTGTTTGTAATTTATTTCTGTTTTAGCAGAAAAATTATTGATAGGTTGTATGTTTGGTGCTATATTATAGGTATGGTATGGTATGGTATATATATAGTGCTTTTTATCTTCTCTGTATTTATCGAAGTAAGAAAGAAAGAAAAAGTTTTCACTTCTGCCGGCACCCCCGGAGTGCAACCCGTGTTTTACGTGTTTTTTTTGGACTTGCTCCTTGCAGACGAACAGCATCATTATGCCATTTTTGATTGCTGTCATACATATTACATTATAAAAAACTTGATATTTTTATGCCACTTAGACAAGCACACGATCCGCCTGATGGAAAGTGGTTACCGTAGCCTATGGAGGTACGCAACACCAGGGGCATCACAGTTGCGCTGTCGACGCTGAAGAAATCTTCTAATGTTCTTCTTGAATAACCCCACATTGTAGTCGCTAAGGAAAACCATCTATTTAGATATTTTGTTAACTAAACCCATTTTCGGCATGGGACGCACATTTGAGTAAAATCTTAAAATAAAAATTTGTTTACATAAAAAATACCGTAATATTCAATTCATAATCCGCACCTCATGAAAAACTAATTTTCTTACGTATCAACAATGACCGGAGATAGACCTGTGTAATGTACACACTTTGGGTAAGCCTAGGATTATGGTGTTACCCAAGCTTAGGTTGCACTTTAACCTTAAATAATTAATTACATAGGCAGACCCTCTCAACAAAAAGCAATTTAATGCTGATAATACCGTTTGGCTAAATGTACAGGTAATATGTTTGCCGTAAAATTTATAGACTACCGTTACATTTTGCTGAAGAGTGTTTCTGTGTAAAATTGGGTAATATGTGTACTGGTAAAATCCCGATAAGTTTATGTAAATTTACATTGGGCTGAGCGTTTTTATGTATATAGTAGCTATTATATGTTATTTGTGGTTACGTTTGTATCGAACTCTGATCTAATTCCCGTGACCTACAGGAACACTAATTCCCGGGATACGACTAATAATGTATCTCTACGCCAAATATCATTCAGATCCATTTTAACGTTATTGCGTGATTGAGTAATAAATATTAAAAATTTTTGTATTTTGTAGTAGCAAAATGTTACAATAAATATAACCAAATGTACTATTCTAGAACCCAGTTAAGTCTTAAAATATACTTTTGAAGTAAGAAAAATTTAAGATTGAATAACTAAAGGTAAAATTTTATAATTTTATTATGAAATTAAGTTTAATTGAAGTTTTTACTTTCTTTGATTCGTTGGTAATTAATTGTAATTAATTGGTTAAAGAGTTTTAATCTGGTTAGTTATTTAATACAAGTCCATGCAATGAATACGCTCAAGCTTTTGATTAAGATTTTTCACGATTTTAATTCAATCTATTGTAATGAAGACTGGGTTAAATTCCCGAACCTTTTAGTTTGATCTAATAAAAATGAATTAGAAAAGAAAGCAGAGTGAATTCTGAAAACCTTCACAATCAATGCATTAAACGCGAATCCCGGGATTTATTCCGATCCCGGGCCTTGGCAGCTTAACCCAATGCCGACATTGCTTTTTCCTACCGTCTTGTTAGTATTCTACAGACGGATTAAAATTTGGCTAATTTTAGAAAGTCTCTTTGTCATAAATCCGAAATTTCGAGATAATAGTGAGTTTTGTTTGAATAATGTAAATTTTAAAGGAGTTGCATTACAAATGCTGATTTTTGGCATGATAAAATATTCAGTTTTGTAATACTCTAAGAGAAGTGAGTACCGGGTTTCATCTCGGCCTCGGATGCAGTCAGAAAAATACTTCTGCTTGATGATGAATATAACGATAATGATGATGAAGGCTCCACTAAGCTTACCTCATCTGCAAGCCGGTACATCTGCTCGATGTTGTGAAATGCTTTCTCGAATATCATACTATATAAATATATAACACTATTTTTAACAGATTCTTTTATTATTGATGATCTCAACGTTACCTATACACTTTATTGCTCCAAATAAATTACGGTAGATATTTTTTTTATATAGGACACGTCAATTTGACGTCGCCTCACCCGATGATAACTCAAGGTAAAGTCTCAGGAAAGAGGGTCACCATTACAAACACGCACTATGTTAAAAATAGTGGCACTCAGCTTCACAGCCTCATCAGATGCTTTTTCATGCCCCGCTTAAAGGACCCGGGCTGTAGGAAGAAGGAAACACGTGAGCTGGCAAGGAGTTTCAGGTCTTAATGGTGCGACGAAGGAAAGAGTCACCGAACCGCTTGGCTCTTGAAGGAATATTCTGCACCGTATGCGGGTGACATCTAAGCCCTGCACGTGTTGATCAATTAAAATTCAAATTCAAAAAATCATTTATTCCATAAAAATATTAAATTTGTTTGGAATCGTCATTATTTTTTCCCCTACCGTGCAGTGCGTGACATGGCAACTACTGAGAAACACTGCCAAAAAACTCAGTATCCTTTTTTTTTTTTTCAAAATCAAAAACATTTTTTTTTTAAGTTTATTACAACAACGACACGTTATGTCGTTTTTGTGTCGGCTCCCAATACAGTAGATTAGAGCCACTATCTCTTCCCGTGGGACTCGTAAAGGGTGACTAATAAGAGATAGTAAGCATCTGACAGTAATGTCAGCATAGCGCATGTCGACAATAGCCTCGCTAATTTTCATAAAAAGTCATAGTAGTAGTAATTAATCAAATGACGAATAAGATATAACTTATGTCATATTTACTACAAGTATTATTCACTCTGAAATAATACTTACTTAGTAAATAAATACTTATTAGTTATAATAATAATGATATTAGTTACTTGCCTTCTAATATCATATAATTATAATCCTGTTATCCCGTCTTCTAGTCCTTTGTGTCGTATTTTTGTCTGAAAACTTTTCTACCGAATATTACATGTCACTTCTAATCTCAATCAATGTCGGCTTAAATCGAATTTCTGTCTGTCCTTGGCACTGACTAGGTGTTTTGATTCTCGGCGTGAAGATGGATGTTTTTGTCAAAAGAAGTAATTTTTGTTGAATAAATCATACCGGTAAGCGTGTGAAGTGGAACTAACTATGTTTCGATGTTTGACACAACATGTTTAAACTTTTCATAATGTAAACAAAATAATAGATTAATCCAAGGCCTGGAGTTGACCTGAAAATACGTTGTTTAGAATTGGCTTCTGGAGCCCTTTATTAGATTATCCGTATAGCGCCTCGGATATACAATAATCTACCTAAAGCTGTCATAGTTAAAAGCGTTTAAGATAAATTTTATCATGAGATGAAGTTATTTTTGATGGACAAAGCCCATTACAGTGTGACTGAATTTATAGAAGACAGAGACAAGAGCCTTTGATTAATTGTGTTGTATAATGTATTTTCCTAAGCTATGACTTGAATGGTTATTATAAATAACGTTAACGTGTTATTTGTTCAATTATAATGTAGTTCTGACATTTTAGTTAGTCAATTAAGTAAATTAAGTATATTACACATAAACTTAAATTATATTGTTTGCCATGTAACCCATTGTCACAATAAATTGATTTGATTTGATATTATAAATAACGTCTATATACAGTGCACTTTGAAAAACAAAATTTATTGTGACGCCTTTGGTGTTGCACACGTCTATAGTGGAACAATTTTCCATCAGGTGGGCCTTGCGCTTGTCTGCCGTCTGTGTGGTATAAAAAAACTTAAATTACGTTTTTAAAATGCTTGGTTTCATTTTTTTTCCGTTATAAATTTCATAAGCTTTTACGAAACATTTTAAAAATAAAATTTTGTTATCTTATTAAATTAATGTCTAAATGCATTAAAACGAGAATAACTTGATCGATTCGGTTAATTTTCTTTTCCGTATATTTCAAAAGTGTGGAAAAATCAATGTTCATAAAATATCTTTCCTTTATAAGTCACGGGAATAGAATTCTACAGAAGCTATGCCAGTATCAGCTAGCAATATACTGGCATTGCAGGTAATATAAAATGGCGTTACTGATTCGGCTCCCTAAATCTATTTCCATGTCACTACTTTATACGTAACAATCTGCAACTATCTTTAATTAATAACTCTAGATAACAGCACAAGTAATACATACGAGTATAGATAAGCAATATCGGCAATGACCATATTGCTAAAACTAGTACCAACTGTGTTGAAATTTAAATCAGCTTGTAGCCACACTACCTCCGACATCCTCCGCCTGTGTGTTAGCTTCAAAGTGATTGACATTTACATGTGCCTCGGCATCCAACTAATGAAGACAACAACTACTCAAGAAACTAAGATTGTTCTGCTGTCTTGTATATCTTAGTTCTCTTGTTGTTAGTTTATTGAAGTATTAGTATACTTATGTTGGGATATACAGCGTTAAGGCAGTGTTAATATAACAGGATTGGGCTGTTTGGAATCAAAAAATATATTTTATTGATCCGTGTATTCCCCCAATAACACCCAAACGAGTAACACCTAGTGATTGGGTAAAAAATTCCCAATATGTCACATGTGTTACTGTATGCTTTTGTCCCAACGATATTGAGATTCTGGGAAACCAATGGGTCCTAGAATACGGATAGTGATAACTCAGTTTTTTTTTAAATAAGCAAAAAGAAGAGCTGATACCAATGGATACCTATAATATTAAAACGAACTGAATCGAGATAAACCCAGGTCGACCGTACAGAACATACATTGATTAAATTCATGACGACGATACTATTATAATTTCTAAAATGGCAGCTCAGAAACTCTCTAATCTAACTAACAAGCATAAAAGCTTTAATAACAGCAGATAAATCTTAATGTCATCACAAAATTAATCCAAAACGACCAATAAAACCACTATATCTCAATTCTTATCCATTTCACAAGTAAAAGTGTCTGAAACTTTATTACTTCAGTAATCAAAACGATATTGCAAACTATTCTGAAGCTGCCAATGCTAGCAGAATTGCCAATTACTGAGCGGTGTGAAGACGCTCTCATTGCCTCGTTCACAATCATGGTGGAACAACTTCGGTTTCGAAATGGCTAGTAGATCGATTGCTGGCAATTGTTTTGGATTTATGGCCGCTGGACGGATGGGAGATGAGTTTCCTTATAATGTTCGAGGGTTTATTGGGTCATTACTAATCTGTTTAGTGGGAAGATACAAAAGTTGTTTCATAGCCTCCGTGGTGGGTGTGAACGCGGTCGCTAAGCAGGTGGCGCGGGTTCGATTCCCGCTCAATGCAAATATTTGTATGCATGAATATGGGTTTTTGCATTGGTATAAATACTAGACGTAAAGTTAATCTTGTGTTACATACTACTCGTCTCCAAAACTCTTTTATTGGGCAATGTATCAATCAATCAATTAGCCCGCTGTAGTCCACTGCTGGACATAGGCCTCCTCCAATGTGTGCTATTTCAAACGATCCTCCGCCTTCCGCATCCAGTCCATGTAAACATAAACTTCCCAAAAAACTTCCCAAAGAAATTAGAACATTGTCCATAAATAAATTTAAAACAACTGTTAAAGCCAAATTATGTAGCAGGGCGTATTATAACATTTTGACTATTTGAATGAAAAAGAAAAAAGGCTTGGAATTAAGTCGCTCTAAGTTAACACAAGAAAATCACTGTACCTACAAGAAAATCCTATTTATTGAGTTTTCTGGCAGTGTTTCTCAGTAGTTGTCATGTCAAGAATTGCACGGTTGGAGATAAAATAATGACAATTCCAAACAAATTTATAATTTTTATGGAATAAATTATTTTTTGAATTCAAACTTGTATCTGGTCGTGCCTCGGAGAACACGTTAATCTGTCGGTCCCGGTTGCCATACGAATATCTATGGCAGTCGTTACGGGTAGGTGGAACACTCAAAAATCTAACAACAGATCTAACTGCAATTCTTCGATATCGCCTTTGGGTTGGGGAGGTCAGATGGCAGTCGCTTTACGGAAAATGTCGATGTTCAGCCAAATGCGCAGTTAAACTGGTAAAGTGGACCCCAGACTCCAAATTGAAAGCTTCGGATGTGACTGGGATTAACGCTAGGATTAAGAAAAAGATCCAAAAGTTGTAGAAGTTTAAGTGGTTAAGAACAAGATTATATAGAATTGTGTTAAGTGTTTCATTTTGAAAGCATATAGCAGTAAATTATTTTGATTTAGAATAGAATCAGACAGCAATAGAACCCGTGACCACTCCCTTACAGGATGCTTTGAACACTCAGTAACTGAACCACATCTTGTGCCCCGAGGAGGGCCAGACCGAGAGGGATGGCCCTGGGTCAGCCGGGGTGCGAGGGATATGTCGCATGACAACCTCACCATCGGCCTAGCACTACGACCCAGAGACGGCGTGCGGCTTAGTCGGTTCGAGTCCGACATAACCTCCCCCTCCGGCTTCGATTTCTCCTGTACAACCATCTTGGGGAAAAAAAGTTAATTAATTGAATCGCTCGTGACTAGGTGTTCTCACTGTTGAGTAAACGTTCAGTAGGCTACCTGGCTGCCTAGGTTATCATTCGGATGGGTGACCGCTTAATGGTATTTTATCACTGGAGGGATCATGGGTAAACGCACTCATCTGAGCGCCTCCGATATCTTATTAAAAGTCGGTCCCGTCTGTCAATAGTCGTCAGTTCAAAATGGAGGCCTATATGGGTGACTATAACAACTCTGTCAGTGCGCCCTAACCAGCCATGCTATTCCGAAAAACATAAACTCACTTCCAAAGTCATCTCGCTACTCATCTCGCAAGTCACTCTCACTTCGATACTCACCTCGCTTGTGATTATTTTGGTATTCTCAAGATAAAACCAAGGCCAAGTGAAGTGAAGTGACTATCGAGAATACGCGTGAGATTGCTCTATGGTACTAGGCATTGCACCTGAATATCGATATTGTACGATTTATATCGACTCGCTTATTTTGGCTGAATTAGGCCTTTAAAATAATAAATTTCATTTAATTTTAGCCGTATAAGCATTATTGAATACGTTTCATTACATAAACTTGTACACTAATAGGTAAATCGCGCTCCTGTATTTTATTCATTATTGTTATCAAAAGTGCTGGAACGGTGATATAAACTATAAAAAAGTGTTGGATATAATATGTGCTAAGTGTATTAGTGTTGTTCCAACAAATTGAACTAACATTTGGACGAATATCAAGTAAATAGTGTTACTGTTGACATGGGTCAATAACAAACTTTTCGTTCCTACCCTCAATTTTTAATATTTTTATTTTTATTTTGACCTTGTGGTACTAAGCTAACCTGTCAAATCTTAATGTTGCCAGTGCACTAAAATTAAATACTGCCGTTTAGAGTTAATTTGCCGTGTGACTTTTGGCTGATAGTTGAGTTTCCTGGAGAGAAGCCCAGCAGAACTATAAGATGGCGCACTCATGTAATGCATGTGGGAAAAATATCTCAACCTGTTACTTTATGGAGTGTGCTCTGTGTAAATCTCACTACGATATTGAATGTTTAAATATCAAAATCCCTACTTTTGAAAACCAGTCCGTTGAATTCAAACAACAGTGGGTATGCCCTACGTGCACATGCTCTAGACCAAAGGTCGGCGATGTATCTACACCCATTAGGGCCCTCAACCAATCAAACTCGTCGCTCAATGTCAACATGTCACGAGGTAGCCGAGGCAAACCGGCTCCCTCTTCTCCAGAAACAAAGGATTCGGTGGGTTTACCAGAAGTTTTTGAGGAACTGCGATTGTTACGACAGGAGATCCTGGATGTTAAGGCACAATTGAATGCGGTATCGACTCTGACTGAGAAAATTAATGAGTATGAGCACAGACTGCTCAGTAACGATAGTGAAATCATTGGTCTGAAGGCGACGATAGCAGAATTGCAGCAAAATATAGGCTCCCAAGAACAATCTAATATGAGAAATGAACTGGAAATTATAGGCATCCCAGAGC
Organism: Eilema caniola; assembly: GCA_949126895.1. Classification (NCBI taxonomy): domain Eukaryota; kingdom Metazoa; phylum Arthropoda; class Insecta; order Lepidoptera; family Erebidae; genus Eilema; species Eilema caniola. Next base: position 15,009,635 of record OX421488.1, read on the forward strand.
AGCCACTTGAGAACCTAACGCACACAATTTTAGTGACTTCTAAGAAACTTGGCGTGGATTTGCAGGAATCTGATATTGATCAGGTAACGCGAGTCGGATCCAAGCAGAAAGAATCAGGCGCTGCACACAAACATAGACCAGTGGTGGTAAAGTTGATTCGCAAGGCTAAACGTGACGAAATGCTATCGGCGGCTAGAACGAGGCGCGGACTTACTACTTCTGATATTGTCAGTGGAACATCTGAAGTACTCTATTTTAATGAAAGATTATCCATGGCTAACAGGAAATTATTTGGAGAGGCCAGACGTCGTGCTAAACAACACAACTTTCGTTATTGCTGGGTCCGAAATGGACAGATTTATGTACGCAAGGCATCAAACTCCACGGATACGAAGTATCCAGCAATCATCATTCGTGATAAATGTGATATCGAAGTACGTATTGGACCTTCATCTGAGTCTTTCAATGTTGGTCCCTTTCAAGTTAATATGGATCATATGCCTTAAATTATTACCTGTATTAGAGCTACTGGTGCCGTTCGGCTACATATTGTGTCCTATCTGGTCGTTACTTAAATTAATATTTTTGCTTGTTTTTGTAATGTTACTCCACTATAATATTGCCCACAATCTGTTTATCTGTTTAGCTAATAAGTTTTTTATAATTTTATTTTACTATAACAATACTCACAATCTTGCGATCCGTGATCTCAACATCCAGTTACTTAAGCCAACCATTCTTACTTCTTATTGTGTAGATATATTGAAAAGTGCAATTGACTTATTGTCTGCAATAATGCTGTTTAAATTTGTTGCCAGATATCCAATTAAATTACGTAAAATTTATTCAAATCTATGGCGTCCACTGAATTACTAGTAGAAGTGGACAATACGCTTAATGTTGGCTGCCACAAGGTTGAGCTCGCACGACATTGTAAAAACTATCTGTCAAAGTATGACTTCAAGTTGCTTTCGTTTAATGTGAGGGGCGTGTCATGTAATTTGGATAAACTCATGGTAATCGTAAAAAGGATGGGTTTGGAATTTGACATACTACTTTTGAGTGAGTGTGGGCTAAGCGAAAATCCAGTAATTCCGACGATTGATGGATATTTTCACTTCTATTCTACTAAATTTATAAATAAATCAGGGGGAGTAGTTGTCTACATAAAGCAATGTTGGACACCTATAGTAAGCGAGCCTAATCTTCTGGACGCAAACTGTCTTCAAGTACACATTCCCGGCTGTATTACACTGTTGGGTATTTATAGATCGCCTTCTTTCACCAACACTGGCAATTTTTTGACTACCCTTGAAATTGTTACAAATATCCAAAAGAGCCCCTGTTGTATAATAGCTGGCGATATAAATATAAACATTTTGGACCCTGAGGTGAGTGGCAAATATCTGAGTCTCATGGCACATCTGGGCTATCAATCGAACGTAAATAAACCGACACGGGGTGCTTCGTGTCTTGATCATGTCTTCAGTAACACAAAACACGAGCTGGAATCCATCATATGCACTTCTTCAGTGACCGATCATGACATAGTTTTAACTGGAGTCAGGTTGCAGGCTCGAAAGCCACGAGAAAATAGATATCAAATCCGAACTGACTTCGAGTCCATTAAGGAGGAAATAAAAGAAGTCAATTGGCAAACCGTCTACAATAAAAATTGCCCAAATGAAGCTACTAAATTGTTTATGGCTACGATTCTTTCTATAACAGATAAAAATACCCGGGTAACAAAAATCAGTAGGTCTAAGCTCACCTTCAAACCCTGGATGACTCCTGGACTTCTTAGATGCTCAGCTCATAAAGACCAATTACACTTGGAAACACGAAAATTTCCAAACGACCCCATCAAACTGTTAGTTTATAAAAGATACAGGAACTTTTATCATGAACTCATACGCAAATTAAAAACAGAATACAATAAAAAGGAAATAGAAAACAGTTCAGACAACCCACGTAAGTTATGGAGTACGATTAAGCGCCTAACTCATTTCGTTTCAAACGCACCACGCGCACTTAACCTATCCAAAATAAAGGGTTCTCCCATAGAGTCCTTGAATTATTGCAATAACTTTTTCGCTACAGTGGGGCAACGCTTATCAGATCAAATTCTAACTAAAATGAAGGAGACGGAATCGAATTTAGCATCTAAAGTCAGAGTTCCTGTGTCACCAGCCAACTCTTTGTTTCTCCATCCTACTTCACCTACAGAAGTTCAAAATTTCATACGTCAGCTTAAGAATAATAGTGCTCCTGGGTATGATAACATTACTAACCGATTAGTAAAATCACTCAACTCTTATATTTGTGAGCCTTTGTCCTATATATTTAATCTATCTATGTCTTCGGGGATATTTCCGGATGTATGGAAACTGGCAACCTTGGTCCCAATTCACAAAGGAGGTACAACAGATAGTCCGAACAATTATAGACCGATTTCTCTCCTCAGTGTTTTTTCAAAAATGCTGGAGAAAGTAGTCAATAGGCAGCTTAAGGAGTTCCTAGAGTCACAGGGGTTACTCTCCAAACACCAATTCGGTTTCCGGCAGGGGAAATCTACTGAACAGGCAGTACTCCTTTTATCTGATATCATCAGCAAAAACCTGGATGAAGGACGCGCCTGTATGGGAATCTTCTTAGACCTGGCAAAGGCTTTCGACACAGTCTCATTTCCTATCTTATTGAGGAAATTAGAAAAACTAGGTGTCCGGGGCGTAAGTTTGAATCTGTTTCAGAGTTATCTTACAGGTCGTAAGCAATGTCTCAAAGTGGATGACCTTGTTAGCAACCCCCAGTGCGTGAATTATGGAATACCTCAGGGTAGCATTTTGGGCCCAACTCTCTTTCTTGTCTATATAAATGACCTGGCTTCTGAGGAACATATAGACGACGCTGAGATAATTAACTATGCTGACGACACGGTTATTATATTTAGTGATAGAAAATGGGAGGGAGTATTTGACATCGCCCAAAGGGGTTTAAATCGAGTAGTAAAATGGCTGAATAATAATCTCCTGGCACTTAACCACACTAAGACGCGTTTAATAGCTTTTCACAAAACAGCTGCTTCAGCACCTCCAGCAGGCTTAAAAATTCTGATACATTCTTGTAGCACTGATGCCACCATTAATACTGTTCCAGGTTGTAATTGTACCCAGGTAAGTAGAACAGAATCAGTAAAGTATTTGGGGATCATCATAGATGAGAAACTAACCTTTGGCGAACACATCGTGGCAACGTCTGCAAGAGTTAGAAAGATCATATACGCAATGAAAATTCTACGAGACGTGGCTTCGATAAGCCTTCTAAAAACAGTTTATATTTCTCTCTGCGAACCGATTTTGTCGTACTGTATCGCAGCCTGGGGGGGTTCTGGTGGTACTCACCTGATAGAATTGGAGAGAGCTCAGCGAGCCGTGTTAAAAACTATGATTAATAAACCTTTCCGTTATTCTACTAACTTGTTATACGAAGAAACTCAGCTGCTGAGCGTCAGGAGGATATACATCCTAAGAATAGCTTTGCTAACCCATAAGCAGGTGATCAGCTCTGGTTACCATGGGGACATGATCTTGAAACGGGTTTACAAGCTTCCTCTTACTGTAGTAAAAACGGAATTCGCAAGACGTTTTAGTGCCTACATGAAGCCTCAGATATACAACAGAATAAATAAAATCTGCTTCATAGGTAAATTGTCAATGAGTGAAGCTAAGGAACTTATTTTAAAAACCTTACTTACCTGGTCCTATGAATACACGGAAAGCTTTTTAAAACGCTTGATGTGAAATCTTAAATTAAATGCTTGGACTTCTTGGATTGCATGTTTGATAGATTTTTTATATAAAACAATAGTGATAGCATTAAAGGCACTTAAACTAGAAAAAAAAAAAAGGGTTCCTACAGGACAGGCTTAGCCTAGTGTAGGAAGCTTTTAGCAATACCGGACTTGTTCCTATGTAAAACTGTTGTGTGCACTCCCGGTAACACATGTATGTAATTATAAGCAGTTTTGTAATGGCAAATAAATAAATTTTTACTTTTACTTACTATATTTAATTTTAGACAGAAATGTCAAATGAAAATATTAGGCTGAATGAAAAGCTGCGGATTTTGTCTTTGGAGACGGTCGTTCAAAAAAAAAACCCAACTGTGCCTATGGTCATCGCAAGGCGCGGTTTTTGTAAAGTTGTGTGTATGCTTTGCTGTAGGTACTTAATTAACCGTGTGTTAATTTTCCATAATTTCGTTGAAATTTTGAAAGGATGAAGTGAGTACCCATTAATTTATGTGATAATTACGATCTCACGATTTGCTATGCATGCATCTCCAATACTTACTTATTTACTTTAACATTGTATTTTTTATTAAAAAAAATCAATTTAAGTTGTCTTTCTCAATATTAGATTTCGTTTTGATTTAGACATTATTAGATATTTACGTAGATAGTACCACTACATAGTTACTAGCATATCAGCTTCTTTTAACAAGCTCAACAACAAAAAAGAACGAGACATCTGTAATAACAAGAAAATGTTGTACCCAAATAAACAATTCTTGGATGAATACCCACCTAGAGTAAAAATGGTACTTTAATAATTTCCTACAGTTTAAATAGGACAGGTACTAATACTTATTTTTCCAGGTAAATCACTTTTCAACGATGTCTTTTGTAGAGTTCACTCGCGGATTAGTAACTTTTGATTTGACAGATAAATTCGTGTGTGAGTTTGAGATGACTTTCGAATTGGCGCGTTAATTTTATTTCGGAAAACCAAATAGTGAAAAATGTCAAAATATTCACTTGGAGTAATTCTTCTCACCTCAGTCATCACTCGGTGGCGCTAGTGTCGAACTCACTCATTAACCGACGTGTTTGGAATACGAAACTTGAATATCACCGCGGATTCATAATCGAGTTTGTTAAATAACTGTTCGGAATAGCACGGCAACTCAATCTGGAAAGTCAAACGACAGTCGTTTCCAATTATGGTCCAAAAAACCAAGTCACACTATATTTTAACAGACCATATACTCCGAGGTGAACTCTCCTGTTGCGACCTGGACTAACAAGCAAGGATGCTGATTATGTCATGCTTCACAAAAACCCTTACAGCCTTCGTCGTGGGTTGCTGGAGGTGATATTAAAAAAATAAAATTTGAAGGACAGCTTTTGCTGTCTTCACATCTTGGTCGGCTGTCGGCGTTCGACACCGATATCGATATCGGATGAATGTGAAAACGCTCTTACAGCCTGCTTATTTTTAGGGTGCCCTAATACCTATTCACAATAGCTTACCATGAGTAATTGGCGACAGTTTCTAACCAAAATCCAATTATGTGCACAAACATATCGGCCGTCACGCGTAACGGTAATTACCGACGTCGCTAATTGCGTGGACGTCAAACATTGGGTCACACGTTTGTCTGGCTTGATGGAATTACTGTGACATGTTTGGTTTGAGGTTCAGGAGACCATAGTAAGAGTTGTATTTGAGCTGTGTGTAAATTTGGTTATACAGGGTGGAAGATTTTGACCTTACCTGGAGGAGAAAGAATACTGGAGTTAGTGATTTTCACTCAAAGGAAACATTCGTTTATTTTTTAAAAGAAACAAAACTGAATTCAGAGATTTTTGAAAAATAACTTTCTTCACCCGGCAATCGAACCGATTAAAATTAACATCGTGTACTTTTATACATCAATCAAAAGTGTTCATCACAAAGATTAAAACTCTTTATCTCTAACAAACATGGTAAATTAAATGAAAATGAATTCCGGAAATTCAACTGAACAAAATAAAGTAGAATTTAGTAGTACCTTGATTGAAATTGACTATTAGTAGTATTTCGAGTACTTCCCTTCCAGTTAAGGTAACCATCTCCCACGTTGTGTACCTTACTGCCAGAGATGCCGAAGACCGTGCGAAGTAAAGGAGGCAAAGCCAGGAGGCCGTACCCCGTACTCTCTTGTAAAGACCTTGGAAGCAATCGGGAGACAACAGTATTATGATGATATTTATGATTTTGACTTGCATAATATAAAATACTCATGCCTCTTTCTTTGCGAGGTAGACACAAAATTTCGCCATTTTATTTTCATCCTTACACAGTTCATGAGTTACCTCTAATACCGTTAAATTTGTCATGCAAATTCACTGTTTTCAACTGCTTCTGATCATATTTTGACTTAATCTTAATCTCACGCTAAAACTAGGCCCAAATGTAAGAACTTAAAAAAATTACCAACTACCTTTTTATTATTAACCCATTAGTAGGTTAAAAAGTCTATAAATTTACACTTCTACACTACTATTATAAAGGGAAAACATTTGTATGTTTGTAATGAATAAACTCAAAAATTTCTGTGCCGATTTCAAAAATTCTTTCACCGTTGGAAAGCTACATTCATTCCAAGTAACATAGGCTATTTTAGATTTCCACGAGAACGTTTTTACTACCCGTTCGAAGCCGGTGCGGATCGCTAGTAATTATTAAAATTCAAAATTGAAAAGGTTCCATTCTTTCTGTATTGAAACGTCCAATGAAAATGACAAGCCTTTTGAATCTAAATTATAAAACTTCACTCGACCTCTCATTACAATAGTACAGAATACGGAACAGTGATACAGGATAGAACAAGGGCTCTTTGAATTCTCGTTCATTGATTTCTATTTGCATACTACAATTTGCATGATAATTTCCAATCAGTACGAGAAAATCTCATTTAGCTCGCTACCTTCAGTGCTCTGAAGTGTTGAAACTTTGGCCTCGAGGTTATTACAAGAATTGAAATTGTTAGCTGATATTTTTTTATAAATTTAAAGAATATTAACAACTGAAATTATCGAAATTACTAATATTCCCTCTAACCCCTCCAACTAAGCTTAATTGCTTGTGCTAGGAGTGGGTTCACGTCGGTAGTGTAATGGCCAGGATTCGAACCCGAGACCTCTCGATCGTAAGGTCGACTCCTTAACCACTAAGCTACCGACGCTTTTATTCTGTATTTAAGGTTATATGGTGTGTATCCCTTTTACCCGCTACAATATCCCACCTTATTTGTATTGGGAATGGTGGGGTACAATGAATTACGGGTGAGGCGCGAAGTCGCGCTAGTATCATACTTGTTGGCAGTACTGAGGGGCAAGCTGCATAACCCAGCCATACTGGGTGCCCTGTGCCTGTGTGTGCCAGACCGATACGTGTGGCGCCGGCGCCGGCCACCGCTGCTGGCGGTACCGCGAGCGCGCACGAACTTGCAGGCCGAGGCCCCGTTCACTCGGGCCCTTCGCGCCCTCAATATGATAGCCGAAGTAGTGGACATGTTTACGGGTTCTCTGAGTGAGTTCACAAGGGCATCATTTTATATTATTAGTTATAACTAATTTATAAAATAATGTATTATATTTGGTATGAGTTTTTTTTTTAGTATTAATTGTATTGTATGAATTGTTTTCTATTAATTGTATTGTATGAATTGTTTTATATGAATTGTATTGTATGAGTTGCTATCTGCCGCATTGGGGTAACCTGTAATGGCAGTTAGTAGATTAAAATAAATAAATAAAAAAAAAAAAAAAATTATAAATATTAATAGCTGTAAATATACATTAAATCATATACTTATATGCTACCGTTAATGAACAAACACACTCACGCTTTTTATCGATCAGATAGAGACAACAACTCAGTATCTGTTTTGTCATATATCATGTTTTTCGCGAGTATCTTGTATGTATGTATGCATGTTTATAATATTCTTTATTACCTCATATTATCTTCTGAACTACCGAACGGATTTCAATGATTCATGTCTCAAATGAAAGGTATTTATTGCCCAATTGTTCCTGGATACATAAAATATGAATAAAAGCTATATGTTGGTTTTTAGCGCAATAATGTATGTAGTAAAAAAATCACTCAAATTTATCATTAGTGTGGTATCGAAATGAAAGAAATTAGAAGACGATTACAATACATAGTATATATATGTCATAACTTAAAAGCAAAAAATAAAATAAATTATTAAAAATAAAAAACCCGACTGATGCTGAAATGATCGAACCATATAATAACTATAATACTTGGCAGCTGCTATAAAGCTTTCGATCTTTTCAGCATCAGTCGGGTTTTTTATTTTTATTACACACTTGATGAGCTTCCTCTACTGTCAGTTAATATTACGTGAAAGCCCCAAGTTTTTTTGGCTTGCCCTTTGGCATTAAATAGTTATGTTCTGTTTTACATCTAAAACTTCTCACGACAGTTAACTTTCAAGTGAAATTAAGTTTCTTATAGAACTTCAAAATGATACGTTTTATTACTAATTACTTTTTCCAAATATTAGTAAAGTGTCTGTATAGCACGTAGGCTACATTCTATGTCGGTAACTTATTGTTATAGATCGTATGAACGGAATTAGTGTTCTACATAGACAGAGTCACTAGTAAAGCCTAGCGAGACATAAAATTATCCCAAAATAGTTTGACATTGTGAGCAAACTCAATAAACATAATAGTTATTACGAAGTATCCCAACTATATAGAAAGTTATCGTCAATTCAAGATTACTACACGAAGAACAGTTTCTAATGCTATTGGGGCGTAGGTATAAACGATAATGTTCTTCGAAAAAACCTATAAGGGACTAATGATCTGAGAAGTTGATATCGAAATAGACTGTGTATTAGTAATCCATTTGTTTATTGATAGTAATAACAATCTAGTACATTAAGATATTATTTGTCAGATTAATTATAATTATGAGGTAAATTATGAGGTATGTATTACACAGATTCATCCACCCTTCAATATGTGATTTAGAGGCTACCTTACTATTAAGGGGACTTGGATCCCAATCCTGGCAATGACATTACCAACATGAACGGTAATACACAATCAGTTTATTGGAAGTCTTAAGGCAGTTAGGGTGAATAAAACACAGCTGACTGAGTGCCCAACGTGGGAGGTACCTAGTCATGGTAGCCCATTGAGTGGGAGTCCTCTCGCTCAGCGCCATGCTCGTAGCCATGGTGTGATATGGATCGTGGTCTGATACTTTCTCTTTCTGCAAGTAATGCTCGAGAAGAAGCCGGCGTAGTAGGCCCGGGAGAGACATGGCGCTCTCTTATATTCCACAACATTCCAATATTCCGGCGCGATTCCAATATTTTTATTAGATCAGGCGCGCTGCAACTGAGTTGACTTAGACATCGCGTTGGCGATCGCTCACCGACCACCAAGGCCTAAGGGTGACAGTTGGAACCGCTTGTCACCTTATACCGCCGTTCGAATGCACAAATCAATGAAAAAGTACGCGTGCTATACACCTCATTGACAGTGTTCTTTACGCTGGGCTTCTCAAGCAACACAGGCGTATTTTGAAGCATATATGAAGCTACGCCTATGTAGACAGAAGGCCTAATCCACATCGAGACCGCAAAGCGCGTCTGATCTAATAAAATACAGAACTTATACCAATAAACACCACTCCAACGAGGATTATTCCGATCAAATTATCATATTCAAATAATATCTGCGCGAGTTACGCAAGGGTCTATTTAGGGTAATATAATTAAACCAACTTCAAACTAATGATTCCATTAATTTACACTCTAAATTTGAGTTTAGCCTAAAGGGTTAAAACTAACAAAGTGAACTTTAGACCAACTAGATTACAGTTAAACAAATAATAACTGAATTCATTTAATCTGTTCGGGTCCATACGTCAGCAGTGAGATGATAGGATCATGTAATGGCGCGCCTCCCCACACCGGGGTTGAGTCGGGGACCGCGTGGTCCCCACCTCCCGAGGAGGGCCAGACCGAAAGGGATGGCCCTGGGTCAGCCGGGGTGCGAGGGATATGTCGCAAGACAACCTCACCTTCGGCCTAGCACCACGACCCACAGACGGCGTGCGGTTTAGTCGGTTCGAGTCCGACATAACCTACCCCTCCGGCTCCGGAGGGGCGGGTATCCGTGGGGATTTCCCGCACGTAAAAAAAAAAAAAAAAAAAGGATCATGTAATTAGTGGTTGAATTAATGATTAGGCTACTCCCTGCTCTGGTCTTCAAGGTTCTTCAAGAAGGGCATTAGAGGGTCTGTCTTGTCTGCCACCTAAGTGGTATAAAAAGGGGCCATGACCCCACCAAAATATTTTATGTTCAATTTAATTTCTCATGCAAGACGATATATATACCTTTTGATTATCGTATAAGTCCCTGGCACTAGTTTTGTTTCCGGGTTTCAAGGTCAGACATTGGTTGCTCTTATAAAAATAAAAATAAGTACTCGAACGGAGTACGATGAGAATGAACCGTGGGCAGAGTTTTGTGGGAATAGAGCGAAAACACTCAAACTTGAACTATAGGTACCGTCTCTGTACAATATGTCTTAAGATTTTAAAGTCCTATCAGAAATATCTTGTCAAAAAACAGAAAAAGAAAAAACCTAGCATAATACAATATTGCTGTAACAAGAGTTCAGAATAAACGAATATATTTCCGTTTTGTTAGTATTTTTTTAGACACGGTATTATTTCAGCAGTACGTTGGGTGTCGCATTGATCGGGCGTCAGAGGGCGCAGACCGACCTCCGCCCCCCATGATCGTGGGCCTGAGGGTGACTGGTGGAGCCGCCCGTCACCCTAGCAGAAGCAGGCCACGGCGGCGGCGCACATCGTAGGACAATGCGCGCCACCCGACACCGGGGACGAGTCGGGGACCGCGTGGTCCCACTCCCGAGGACTGCCAGACCGAGAGGGATGGCCCTGGGTCAGCCGGGGTGCGAGGGATATGTCGCATGACAACCTCACCTTCGGCCTAGCACTACGACCCAGAGACGGCGTGCGGTTTAAACGGTTCGAGTCCGACATAACCTCCCCCTCCGGCACCGGGTATCGGTGGTGATTACCCGCACGTTAAAAAAAGTTTGTCGCATTGACTCCTTGGAGAATTCGTGAAAAGGTTTTTCAGATTTCATGTGTAACTTCTTTCTGGGGTCTACCTATGTGGGCCCACCAAGATCTTCAATGGTTTATAAGTCTCATTAAGATTTCCTGGACCAAAGATAATCTTATCAATACACCCGATGATTGATTGATGAATAAAGCTCTGACACAGATTTTAAGGGTTAAGAGTCGCTCCGATAAACTTCGGATAAGTCAAATACAGAGCAGGAGAAGAGGTGAGCGAAGCTCGGTTGAAATAAAAACCTGCAACCAAGAACGGCGTTAACACGATGATGTTTAATTAAATTAGCATGGGTTCTAAAACACGGATACATTAATACTTATATACATTTCATGTGGTAAATACACACGTAAATACATGTATATTCTATGAAAGTAAAAGACAACACATTATACACATTATACCGCCACTGAAAGGTTACAAATAAATGTAAATTGATTCAGAACTCGCTAAGTTCGCATTATAATGCAAATAGCAATACTGTTAGGAGGCAAGCAATATGTTACAGCTGTTTATTGTCCTGTAATTCATTATTAATGTTCATTGCCAGTCTGTTACTGTATTTTGAACAGTTTATTAGAATTCATGGAACAACACATTATGCTTTCTGTTAAAATTTGTGATTCCGACCAAATATCGAGTGGCTCGGTACTTACTTTAATTCTTCTTCATCCTAACGTAAATTACAGTCGCATCCGAAACTGTCAACTCAGAATCTGAGTTGCGTTTTTTACTTTTTCCAGTCTAACTCCGGATTTAGCTGATCTTCGATATTTTCCGTGACGACTGACAACCTTCACAACCCATTGAAGATATCAAAATATAGCATGAGATTTTTGAATGAAACTTTATCCACATGGTACGTATGTAGTTCTTCATTTTAAAATGTGCAACATTCGATTATCGACTTTCAGTTGTTTTTTTTATTCAGCTTAGACAAGAAAGATGGATACTTCGAAAATTCGAGTGATTTTTGAATACAAGTTCCGACGCGGAACTAACGCGGCAGAAACAGCTCGCAATATCAATGTTGCGTTTGGAGAGGGGACTGCTAATGAACGCACCGTGCGATTTTGGTTTAAACGCTTTGGTGATGGAAACTTTGATTTGAAGAACGAACCACGAGGTCCACACAGGTGAATAACAATGAATTGAAAGACATGGTGGAAGCCGATCCGAGCCAAACTACCCAGGAATTAGCTGCATGGTTTAACGTTACCTTACCAACAATATTGACTCATTTGCGTCAAATCAATAAAATAAAAAAATGTGAAAAATGGGTACATCATGATTTGACTGATCTGCAGAAAGAAATGCGTATTGAAACTTGTGTTGCCTTGTTGAATCGATACAGAAATAAAGGAATATTGGATCGAATTGTGACATGTGATGAAAAGTGGATTCTTTACGATAACCGTAAGCGAAAAATGCAATGGCTGACCCCAGGTGAAACGCCACAACAGTGTCCTAAAGCAAAGCTTACCAATAAAAAGGTAATGGTAACTGTTTGGTGGTCTCAGCATGGTGTTATTCACTATAGCTTTCTACGATCTGGTCAAGCAATAACGGCAGATGTCTACTGTGCCGAACTCCGAACAATGATAGCAAAACTGGCAGTGAAACAGCCCCGACTCATGAATCGATCTTCACCATTATTGCTCCATGATAACGCGAGACCTCATACAGCACGAGAAACCGTTTTAACTCTACAGGAACTGCAATTAGAAACTATCCGTACCCTCCGTATTCGCCAGACCTTGTTCCAACAGACTAACATTTTTTTCGTGATTTGGACAATTTTCTATGTGATAAAAAGTTTTCTTCTCAGGAGGCAGTACAAAATGCTTTCACACAGTTTGTCGAATCTAGATCACCAGAGTTCTATCGCAAAGGCATAAATGACCTTCCTACTAGATGGCAGCAATGTATAATATATATATATACAATAATGGTAATTATTTTGATTAAATAAATAAGTTAAATTTAAAAAAAAAAACGAATTTCAATTTGTCAGTACAAATCGGCAATTTCATACTTTAACCCCTAATATATGCACAGAGCGGGAATTGAATACGCCTCCTGCGTAAGAGCGTTTCACACTCATCCGATATCCGATATCGGTGTCGGACGCCGATAGCCGACACCTTGAGCTGTTTTCACATTTATCCGATAAAATCGGCCCGATACGGCCATTTGCTTGAAAGCATAGACTAGTTAGGGATGCTAGGATTGAAATAAAAAAGAAAAAAGTGCAAGCAGTTTTCGACCTTATTGAGATGACATGGTATCGAGATTTTTTTCTTATATTCGTGATCAGCGTCATCAATTAACGCGAAAAGACATATAACTCAGAAAATGTCCTTAAGGTCGAAAATTGCTTGCAGTCGCTGTTTAAGTCTTTTCGTGTTTCGATATCGGGCCAAAATAGTGGTGTTGGCTCCGATAATCTCATACATTTGACTGTCGGATATCGGATATCGGATATCGGATATCGGATATCGGATATCGGATATCGGATATCGGATATCGGATATCGGATATCGGATATCGGATATCGGATATCGGATATCGGATATCGGATATCGGATATCAGATGAGTGTGAAAACGCTCTAACAGTCGCGTTCACTATCCTTCACAGAGGCTGTCAACTACTTTCCCAATTTTCTTTCTTTGTACCATGATATGGAACTGGGTGCTCTACTCTCATACGTTTTGCCTTCTTCTGCCAATTCCCGTTCCCGGGAAGCATCTGTCGAGGCTATTAAAGTACGGTATCATTTCAGGATTATTAGCATCTAGAATCGTGTTCGGTATCTTCTGGACTACAAACTTCTTATCATCCAGCCTCAAGTCAGTCAATTGATGGACTGAATTATACAAAATATAATTCAGTCCATCAATAACCGAAAAAAAACCCACAGTTAGACTGAAAAAAAAACGAACCCCAGACGACAGCAGATGTCGGAGCAGGAGAATTTCTCCATTTTTTATTCTCCACTTTACAAAATAGAATAGATTTATTAGCATTAAATGTAGTAAGTACAAAGGTGACAAACAATTTATGAGCTAAAGAGGAATCTTCAGTATCGCTGGTAGTGAGACCATGCGCGTTTCTCACGATGTCAAGTCAGCCTTTTTAGGTCTATTCTTCCTACCGGAGCCCGGCTGGTATGGTCTCCAATTGTTCATCCTAGGCTGGTCCACAAGTCCGCCAGTCCACACATAAAGTTACTGATCACTACCTCTATTTCCCCAGTTTATCATGGGAGGAGCCTTGGATAATTAAGCTGAATATATATTTCAAATCTTTCTTTCTAAAATAAATAATGTATACTTACCTTATGTAGTATTCGCTACGCCTCCAAAGCATTTAGGATAACTCGTGAGCATTTTTCTCAAGAGCGAATTGAAGCGTGAAATCAAACGCGGAGTTGCCTTTACTCACATTTGGATTTCCTTCACTGCTATTTTTAAATTTGAAAATATTCGTAGAATTGAATCGCTTCAAATAAAAAATGTTTCCTCGCACGTGTAACACTTTTACCTATATAATCAGATTTTACAGTTTATGTATAGAATTGCAATGCACAATGGATTTATCCAATTACGAATATATCCCTATACCCGAAGAGGTGAGCAAAGGGGTATTAAAATAATTTCTATTTTCACTAATTGAGTAATAGAGTTAAAATATTAAAACTTCACAGTGGTCCCTCACTAGAGGTCTCTTAAAAAACCGTAAAGTCGCTCAACGAGCTATGGAGAGGGCTATGCTTTGACATTTCCCTACGTGATCGCGACAGAAATAATGATATCCGTAGGAGAACAAAAGTAATCGACGCAGTCCAGCGGATTAGCTCGTTGAAGTGGCAATGGGCGGGACACATAGCGCGCTGAACAGATGGCCGATGGAGCAAAAAAGTTCTGGAACGCCCAAAGGCCAGGTGGAAGGACGACCTCATCAAGGTCGCCGGGAAGCGCTGGATGCGGACTGCTTTAGATCGCTCGTTCTGGAAGTCTATAGGAGAGTTCAGCTGTAGACTGTGTGTGGCTGATACTATGATGGTGATGTTATAATTTAACTAATGTAGCTACTTATGATCTCAACTATGAAGGAAGTGACAGTGAAAAGGTAAAAAAGGTCAACTGATTTACAAGTTTAGTACTATGTTGAAAGGCGCCGACATAAAGATTTTACGTCGAATCTCTTTCACAAAGACCACCTCAGTTCTTTAGGCTATTGTTACCCTTCTTCTGACAGTAAACACTAAAAAATACTAGTTTTTAATCTTCAAGTGACTTATAATTAACATAATAAATAATTAAAACTTAACAATATTTAGCTCAGCAATCATCAAAACAGTTATGTAGACTCCAGTAGCCAAAGAATATGCCCAAGAAGTTGCATAAGCCCTTACCGCCACTTTCCATATGTGAAACTTCAAAGGCACTTTGATCCTCGCCAAACAATACCCAAACAAATATGAGCCAATATTCTACTACGAATAACGTCATAACAGACTACTATAAATCCTTCATATGGTTCACTATCCATTTGCATAAAAAAATAAACAATAAAATATTTTGGCATATGGCACATTTTATGCATATTTTTTATCCAAAACAAATTTAGCATATTTGTCTTAATCATAAATAAAATAAGCATAATCATATTTAAGCATAAATTTAGCTACTTCTGGGTTATATACCCTATTTAGTTTATTTATAGTTATATATATAGACCCTATTTATTGAATGTGTGGATTATTATTCCCTATAGTACCTCTTTTATTTTATATTCTTATCAAAAATCATCTCGTCTGCCATTAATTTCTCTGACATACCTTGTCACGCAAGACATCCAAGTTTTCTTAGGCCTCCTTGCCCCCTAAAATCCAACCACACGTCCTGATCTTCCACCTGCATCTCGTGGGGGGCGGACACACGGAAACAAATTTACTGGCGTGGCTAACGTGGCTCTGGTACACTCGACATTGCGTGTCGCCATTTATAATTTTATATTACATTTTACTTGACATTGGCGAGTTGTTGCGATTTGCTGCAGGCCATTTTGAAGAAGTTGAAGTTAGGCCTCGGTTTACTAGGAGCAGAGGTAGGCCTAATGAATGGCCTCATGAATTTAGAATTCATACCTTTTACATACTCTTTTTACAACCTTTCTTTCAAAGTTAGTCTCGTCTCTTCTCTTCTGTCTTGCTTCTCAACCATGACTTGCTTGCTAATACTTATTCCTGGAGGTTCCAATGGTTTCATTGGTTCCAAAATTTTACGCGGATGGACCTATGAGAATCCATCACTTAAACTGTTGAGTGGTCATCTTCTTTAAGATACATATTCACATAGAAAACTGAATTAATACATACTTATCTGGAATACAAAATAATAAGAAACAATATCATACATACAATGCGGTTCTGAATACTTACTAGATATCTAAAAAATCTGTAGCTTAGAGGACGGCGTCAAATACATATCAAACAGAACCAAAAAGCATAATTATATCTCACGTAACACTAGACAAAGAGCTCATTTACTTTATCTCGTGTTAATTCAAGGATGCTGCCGAACAAAGCCAAAATAAACATAAAAGAAACGTTATTCTCCGTAACTAGTCGACACATCACATTGATATATCTGCACGTCAATCTTGTATGTGTATTATATAGCTTGGTAGTTCCACCCTTATAATGTACCTGAGGTATCTATCTCACCGCTAGCGACTAGCGATGCTGACTGGTATTTTTTGTTTGAATAATCTTCTGTGAAGTGTATCAAATTTTAGTAACACGTCCATGAATAAGAAAGAGCACTTCTTTTTTAATACAAAATCGGGTGACGTCTAACGTTGTTGTGCAAATTACAAAGGATTATGTATATGAATATATGACTCTGACGTCGTAGACATTCATATAGCGAAGCGACGTACCATCACGTTAAGTAGGTACTTAGAATCAAAACGGAATGCCACCGAAGATGGAAATAATTCGATACGAAATAATTCGATACAGCACTGAAGTTTTGAGACCCTGATATTAAAACGAAATTTAAAAAAAAAAACGAAATTCGAAAAAAAAAATTGTGGCCAGGGCCCGTAAAAGTACGTTGTGCTATGTAAATTGAGTTTATGATGGCCGTGATTATACGTTGTGCCACGGCAACATTGCCATTTTATGACGTATATATATACGTTGTTCATGTAGTATAATTTCACTACGAACTTATGTGTATTTTTATAAACATACTTTCATATCCGCTTAAAGTAAGACCACGGATTATCGAATAAGCGTAAGCGTGCGAGACATATCGAACCATTACCGAGCCATCCAGTTATTGCCAGGAGGCGCGGTCATTATCTCAATGTATGCTATACATCGACGCTCTCGCGAACACTACCTAACATTTATTACGTTCATTAGCTTCAAGCGAATTCGCAATTTGAAGGGAATAGGAACATCCAAGGCCTTAATTTGCTCGGGAACGTTGGGTAGTTTTTTGTTGAAGGAAGATACAATGGAACTTTTTTTGGGATTATCTTAGTTTTTAATTAAAAGTAGATGTTTTGGAATAAATAGAGATGATTAAACAAGACTAATCTTGCAGATGTTGATGTTAATTAGTGTCAACTTTTTTATTTAAAGAATATTAGCAACCGAAATAATTGAAATTACTTATATTGCTTGTAACCCCTCTAACTAAGCTCAATTTCTTGTACTAAGAGTGGGTTCACGTCGGTAGTGTAATGGCCAGGATTCGAACCCGGGACCTCTCGATCGTAAGGCCGACTCCTTAACCACTAAGCTACCAACGCTTGAGTATTAAGGTTTCTGAAAATGATTAGAGTTGATATACCTAATTACACTATGAAGCTTTGCAGTCATTTGAGACAATCAATATAATATCAAACTAGTAAAGGGTTTCTTACTAATCACATCTTACTAGGTAAAGATTAACGAAATCGACGAAACTAGAGTATATAATCGGTAAACGAAATAGTAGTAATATGAATTTGTGATATTGTGTGAAGTCCACACTTTATCATTGATAGGCCAGCGTTTGATCACTATTTTTCCTGTTTAGTGGTGATATGGTCGATGATGAAACACACTTGCCTAGAAGCAACCCATCCATTCTTGCCTAGAACATTCTTGTACATTTAGATCGGTAAATTAAACGTCCAAGACCGGACTTAAACCTACGACCCTTACTGGGGAATACTTTGACTAACTGAGCTACTCAGATAAGGAAAATTTCGAATATCCAAGAGATATCTGAGTAGCTCAATTGATCAGTACATTCGCCTGTAAGTATTGGAAAATGTAATTGTATTTTAAGAAGAACAGTCCTTAGTTAGAATATACTGCTTCCGCGCTGTTTGGCCGTGGTCCATATGAAACTTGCGTTCCATACGTTTCGTCGATCACTGCGGTCGGCATCTATATTCACACAAGTAACGCCGGCCGTAAAAGCCTAAAGAATTACAGTCCTTAGTTTTAATTACTGCCTACCAGACTCCCATTTTCTAGGTTATAATCTAGCATTACAGACATAAAATCACAAACAGAATCACGAAGCAGGTTAATATCCCTAGCAATTTACATGCCAACTCCATTTGGCATATCTACCTATATATTGTGCTGGCGACGAAAAGTTTCAACATTTAAATGTTGAGAGTTTCTGGCTGACAGCGAGTACATGAATTTCGTGTTCCCCAGTTGTTATTAAACTCGTTTAGGCTTTATTAATATAAGAGTTTTGTTCAGTTTTCGGTGTGAAGGCGTCTCCATCTTTCATTTAGTTATTATGAGTACGTATTTTTGAGTTGGGGAGGTTAGTGAATTTTGGGAAATATAAGGCAAGATATTGGTAGTTAAATAGTTTTTGAGACAATCTAGTCTTTTCTTTAATGATTCTTCAATGTTCCATGAAATGGCCATCATCATTGAAGCCCAGATTCGGTTTGTTCAAATTGTTTCCGAAGTTTTAGTTCCTTTAAATTGCAATAGTCACGAAATGACCAATTCGCACACAGTCGGAGGTTAATGTTGCCAAGATCCATTTCAGAATTACAGATGTCCCTTCTGGAATTTCGATCTGGGTCCCGTATCCCATGGAAACCTTCTTCATCCTAGCGTTAATTCCAGTCACATCCGAAGATGTCAGCTTGGAGTCTGGGATCCGCTTTACTGGTCTAACTACGCATTTGGCGGAACTTTGTCTATAATTTGTTGCAATAAGAGTAATTCATCATGTTGTTGTTTTAAATTTAGCCGAGGATGTAATCGAGAGCCATGCACGATCGCAACAACCAACTTTAAGAGAGAAACCATAGGATGAATGCAGCACTAGCTTAATTCAAGCTAAGTACTAAAGTGAAGCGAAGCGACTGCCATCTGACCTCTACAACCCAAAGGTGACATTGATAGACTTTTTAGGGCTCTAACTATCCGTAACGACTGCCAATGATGTTCGTATGGCAACCGGAACCGACGGCTTAACGTGCTTCGAGGTACGGCCAGACTAATGTAAATACCCATATTCATCTAAACATCTTCATAAACAGTCACATTTCATGATATTGGTAGCATTTATGTACCTCATCATTATCGCAACCGATTTCTCCTCTTTTTACCATAAATCGAGTTGACGCACACTTCATATTAACACAAAATGAAGTTGTTCTAATCCCCGAATGATATAATAATCCTTCTTCGCCGAAGGAGGTCCGGGTGAGTTGTGGGGCGAAATGCCCCAAGTGAGGGGCGAAATGTCCCAAACCGCAAGTCCGGGACTGTTTTCTCAGCTGCGAACACACAGGGCCTAATGACTGCGGGATTATGCATGCCCACACCTTAATTGATTGTTCGTGAAATTATCTTGATTTAGGTTGACGGAGGAACTTCTGCAATTGTCTTTGTTTTATATCGTTTTAGATTGTTATGAGATCTAGTTTGTTTAGTAGGACATAACTTTGGGGACGGCCTATGTCCAGCAGTGGACTGCAGTGGGCTAATTGATTGGTTGATGAACTTTCTGTAAAAATCCTTCTTCATAGTATCCTACTAGTATTTTAAGTGTGAAAGTTTGTTAATATATGTTTAGATGCAATCACGCTCAAAAGGTTTTTTTTTTGGTTTGACTGAAAATTGATATAGGGAGAGATTATAGTCTCGAGTAATATATAGCTACTTTTATCCCTTGAATAAATTCCCAGGGTTTAAGGGAGCGTAACCAGAGTTCCACGTGAGCGGAGCCGAGGGCAACTGCTACTTTTATATATTTCATTACTAGCTTTTGGCCATGGCTCCGCCCATGTGGATGTCGGTTATCAAGACCAATCATAGCCTATGTCCTTTCTCAAAGTCTAATCTACGTCTATACCAAATTTAATCAAAATCGGTTCAGTGGTTTAGGCGTGAAAGACAGACAAACAGACACACACGCACTCTTTCCCATTAATAATATAAGTATGGATTTAACTATTTTACTATATACGAGTCAGTAATAGGTATTAATTTTATCAAACGTGTTATTACACAATCTACGAAAACCAATTGAAATAGCGAATCAAACTGAGAGTGATTCTGAAAAATAACCTCACAAAAATGTAGAACTATTTATTATTTATGTAAATGTAGATTTTATACTAATAACAGTAATTATATCAATAATTTGTTACCACATAGTAGTAGGTTTTGTTAATGTAATTTAGTTTTGCTGCTAGGCCATCTTGGTCCCAATACATTGAAACATATTGTTACGAGCTTGGGGGTCGGTTTAAATAGATGCATAAGTGTAAATACATAAGTGTAATGACTAGTCTTTATACATTTGACATAGGTACCAAATACCAGTTGCTTAGTGTCGTTTTTGGTGTTACATCCAACTTATATTAAATTTGTTTTTGAGTTTTATATTTTAATCTGAAGATTAAGGCATTCTGTGATTAAAACTTTTTAAGACTAAGGGTACCTAACTTTAAATGGTTCAGCCATAAACTCAGGTTAAGCTTCATTATAATCTTAATTCTTACAAGAAAAGCCTCACCTCACCCCACGTAATCCCTCTATAAATCAACCTAACCTACATAATCTTACTATTACACCATCCATTGCCCCTCGAACAGTACGTGTAGAACACAATTGCTAAACAATGTAGGCATTGTATCAATTGTGTATCATCACAATCGTATACACAATGTGTCGTAGTGAAAGGGTACTGTGAAGCAGGTGTGGCTGGGTGATTAGTGGCCTCCCCCTCCCTCTGCTCAACGATTAATAGGGATGTCAGTAAAGTAAATGTGTTTATTTCTTAGTCGTAATGGCGGTGATGGGATAGAAAATGTTGTTAAGTCTCTTAAGGAGACAAACTCTTTCGGGAATATTCTGTGAGTACCTGTTGAACATGGATTAAGGGTAATTTTATCTGCAAATAATGTGTTGTACTATTAAAATTACCGTATACTAAACGATAAACTATTGAGTAATGTATTGTACTTATTTACCCACTAGCTTTTTTCCGCGATGTCGGTTATCGCGACCAAACATAACCTATGTCTTTTCTCAAAGTCTAATCTACCCCTATACGAAACTTCATCAAAATCGGTTCAGTGGTTTAGACGTGTAAGCGTAACATACCGACAAACAGACAGACAGAGTAACTTTCGCATTTATAAGATTAGTATGTATTCAATGTCCCCAGCCCTTTAATGTTTTTATCTACCCCTTAAAAGTTCAGGTATATTACAGTTCCGAAAGTATATTCAAAACAGTTCAGAAAAATAACAAGATTTTTATAATTTAGGGGCAAAATGGGACTGACACATAAAGGATGCAGATCAACTTTCTACACAAAGAGTAGCTCGTACAATAAAACTTTAACAATATAAATTTATTATTGTACAGTACAGGTAGCAAACTACCACACAGCACATCTGGTAGTAAGGATTTTCCTATAGTATCAGCCGTATATTGTGAGTTATAGAGAAAATTGGTATTTAAGGCAGGGAAGAAAGGTTAAGCCCTATAGCAGTAAAATGTTAATTCTATTCTAGTGTATAAAGTTAATAGTTCAGTAACTAGTACAACTTATTATGCAAAAAAATGCAGATCGACCATAATATGAAATGCTGGAAGGTTATTTCCCTTTCATCTAGTAAGTCCTGAACTGTACTATGCGCAGACGGTCTTCTTTCTTCGCTACCAATTCTCTTTTGGTGTACCCATTTGTACAGTACATCTCCTATATTTCCATGATACAGTGCCTATTACAGCCTCCGCGGTATAAAAAAGAATAAAGCAAGGGATGGCAGCCCTATGCAAGTTCCGGAGCGTGTCCCTTAGGAGAAGTTCACGTGACACTTGTCGCCTAACGAAATATCGTTTTCGGATCACTCCGGGGATTGCTGTTTCTTTAGAAAAACTTTTTGTTTAATCTTTGTTTTCAAATTAAAATATCTTTCGTATTGTTTGTTAAAATGTTTTCGACTTTTAAGCATAAATTGACTATCCCTCGCAGAGTATTTCTTCGAGATATCTAAAGTCTTGTCCTACTTATAAGCATCATCATAGTAAACACGTTACTATATATACATTTAAACCTTATTTATCATTTTAATTTTCTAAGCAAAAGGCTACAATAGAATTCTGTAATCTACTAGCTTTTTCCCGCGGCTCCGCCCGTTTGTTTTTGATGTCCTATTTTTTCTGTACCACTTAGGACCCTAAGCTTTCATTTAAAAAAAAATCGATGATAATTGGTTGGGTAGTTTTTTAATTTTGAGCGTTACGCTCACGTACGAGATACATCTATGCATCTATATCTATACATATTAATAAAATTGGAGTGTCTGCTTATAATATTGAAATACTTAACTGTTTTTTACTACACAAAAATATTACACTAAAATATTTTTTTTTACAATTTTTGTCTGTCTGTCTGTTTGGTCCGACTAATCTCTGAAATGGCTGTACCGATTTTGATGGGACTTTCATTGGCAGGTAGCTGAAGTATTAGGAGTAACTTAAGCTACTTTTATTCTAGAAAAATAGTGTTGACTGAACACTAAGCGATAATTGACATCCACGCGGGCGGAGCCGCGGGCAACAGCTAGTATAATATAAGTATACAATGGGCTGCCAAATTCTGTGGATGGCTTAAGATCTAGAATCTCTTGAGCATCTACGTTACATCTTATTCTGTTTACTAATAAGCACCTAGCTGTTACACGCAGTTAGAAAAAAAGAAAAGCATAAAATATAGCTTGATATATAAATAATAGTTTTTGGCGCATTTCATAAAAAGATCTTTGTATTTAAGTCGGAAAATGACGAGCTCTGGGATGGGACATGAACTCCTAATATTCTTTATGGAATGGATCTCTTCTATAGTGAATACCCTGTTAATGGATCTACTTGTACTTAAGATTTACCTATATATACATCTTGGTAACTCTTGCATATTGTGGGCTCCTTTAAGCGGGGCGTGAAAAAGCATTTGATGAGGCCGTCAAGCTGAGTGCCACTATTGTTAAAATAGCACATGTATGTAATGGTGACACTCTTTCCTGAGACTTTGTCTTCAGCTTACCATCAGGCGAGGTGAAGTCTAATTTACGTGTCCTATATATAATAAAAAATGGTCCCATTTATGATGTCACAGCCGTTTTTGATCAATAATTGGTACTTTTTATACCTAAAATTTAACTTCTACATAATCTCATTAGTATTCCATCACATTAGGGCCTTAATACCTACCTATCCCTTCCCACAAACAAACAAACAAGGCCTGTACTGTGACATAGGAGTCTAAAATGACCCTTTCACAAAATGATTAATGTTTGGACGCACAGGAAACTAAATTAATTAATCACATAATATATCATGGTCTACTTACAGTAAGGCAACTTGCTTGTAATTATTATGTAAGGTTATTTGTTTGTAAATTAAGAAGGGAGAGGGTAATCAAAAGGGCGACTGATATTTTGTAAGCAGTTCGAATCAATTTAGGGAAAGGGAACAAAACGGCTATATCGTGGTTTGGCCTATTCAATCTCACCCAGTAAGAGTGAGTGAACTCAGTTCCAAGGTGGAAGCTTCAGGTGCAATTGGGAACAACGTTAATCTGTCTCATTTCACATCATCATCCTTGCGTTAATCTCAATCGGAACCAAAGCCTACGCCTCGGAGTCAGAGGTCTGATATTTCCAGTTAATCTATCTGTTTCATTAATCTCATCAATAGACCGATATTCCTAGCAATCCATGGATTCTCCGTGCGAGTGCCGGGTCCATCGCGTTGCTGAGTTGAGAACTCGGGACAGTGCCTGGGACTTGCGACCCAAGTGTAGGTTTAGAAGGGGTCCCTTTTGTTGATGTACATAAACAGTCACTTTCACTACTCAATTTCCCCTCCCTGTCTAACCAAATTTGATGTGAACCTACTAGTGCCGCTTTAGACATTCATTCTAGTAATTAGATCTTGATATTTCTCACGAATATTCTTTTTTTTTCGACAGGTGGCGTATGGTCGCTTCGCAACCTCTCCATCTCCGTTCCACGAGCAGTCCTCTCTGGAGAGGGCCAATCAGCCATCCTAAGATGTTCCTATGACTTGGAAGATGCTGCGCTGTACTCCATCAGATGGTACAAAGCTGAAACAGAGTTCTACAGATATGTGCCAAGGGAAATGCCACCTACGATGGTATTTCCTTTACCAGGAGCATCTGTTGATGTAAGTTATGTAATTTATTGCGCTTTTAGAAGACCGCGGTGATAATAACCTCGTGTTGTGTTCCCTGGCGGTGAGTAGGGTAGCCAGAGCTCACTGGAGGGTTTTTGTGCTGTCGGTCAGAAGACCTAAGGCTTGTCCTGCTTTATCTTCTACACTGACGGCAAAGAAACTCTCTGTTCTTAGAGGGTCGGCAGCGCGGGTGTGGTGCCCCTGGTGACGCACACGTCGATAGGCCGCGGTACCCGCTTTCACAAATAAAACGTTTAACCAATTGGAGATATCGAAGTTCTGTAAATAGATTAGACGGACTTTTTAGGGCTCTAACTACACGTAACGACTGCCATAGATGTCCGTATGGCAAATGGGACCGACGACTTAACGTGCTCTCCGAGGCACGGAAATTTCCAGACCAATACAATTAGCCATAGGGCACACAAATATTTGTACTGTAAGTTATGTGAAAATGAGGGGTAATTTGGGGGTTAATTTTAAAAGATATATAATTTCTTACCATTGTCGGATGAACTTGTCAAATATATGAGCGAGGAATTAAAGTTGCCACGCCGATTTATTACACAGTCGTGTTCGTTATTCAAGTTAAGAAATTCCTGTTCCATTATATTAGTTTTTGAAAATTGTTATTAGGGATTTCATATCAATCATTTATTTTTATTTTATGAATGAAATGATCTCGAAACAATATTTTGTTACAAAATAATACTACCACTGTGATTACGCTCAGAGGACTGTAGATTTTTTGGTCTCTAATAAAATATAATAATATTCTAAATGTTCACCTATAAATTTATCTGATATCCATTTAATCAAACTTGTAATAAAGTTAAAAACACTAAACTAAATCTCATCAAAATGATGTTCACTTTAGCATTCAACAAAAAGTCCTCATCATTTTAGGTCCTTTTGCGGTCTCCAAATTTTAATTTTTAATATTAATAGTAGATTTTACAACAAGTGCACAAAACGAACCATTTTTATCCGAGACTTTTAGCAGCCCGAGCCGGAGGCGAGGGCTGATAGTTATGTCGAGGATAAAAATGGTTTTGTGGACGAGTTATAAACTCTGCTTTTCACTTCGATTGCGAGGAAATTTTAACAATTTTAGCAAATTGAATCAATTAATAAACGCACGAAAAAACAAGAGCTGTTTCCCGCCGCTTTATTTTTTTTTAATCTTACGACATTGAGGCGTGGGCTGCAGACCTATACAGCCTACTATAAAATTAATTTTGTAATAATAATTTTCTTAAATGAATTAAATAACCTACCGTACTTGAATTTAAATTTTAATATCTTTTAAGTCTTAAAAAACACATAAGGCAAAATAAATTAAAGTGAATGTTATAAAATAACAAATTCTATCTATGAACTTCTTATTGTGTTAGGCTGTATGGCTCATTTTCTTTGCCTTAATATAGATACATTTATGAGTAGATACGTTAATGCCCTTGTGCACAAAATTCGATTTTGTGCAGCCTATATCCTGCACAAATAAGCACTTTCAGAGCATGAGAAGTGAAAATATGTTTTTTTCATAAATGTAAGTAATTCCTTACTTGGAAATAGCTTTTATCATAATGAGTCTTGGTACGAGCAAGTCGCCCAATGTTGCTCGTTTTGCAGATATTTTTTATTTTTTATTTTTCTGCAGATAACTGACTGTCAGAACCGTATTATATTCTATCTAGGGCGTCATATCGATGGTTAAGAGTCCTTATGGACATTCAAAATCATTTTATTTGAGCTGAACAAAAAAAAACGTAATAAACAAAAAAATCTACTGATTTCCCACCAATAAGAATGTAGCAGAAGATTCACTTAATTAAATGCAAGAAAACAAAACACAACAAGTGTTCATAACACTGTAATCTCATTCTAAGTTTCAGATGTGGTAGGACATGACGGTAATTCCGTCCAATTGAGCAGTCCGACTCCCCAGTCCTACAGAATACCGCGGCCATAATAACCTCGTGAGTAGGGTAGCCAGAGCTCACTGGAGAGTTTTTGTGCTGTCAGTGGGACGACCAAAGGCTTATCCTGCTTTATCTTCTACACTGACGCCATGATAACCACTTTCCATCAGGCGGGCCGTGTGCTTGTCTGCCACCTAAGGGGTGAAAAAAACGTACATCAATCAATTAGCCTATAGTGCTCCACTGTTGGACATAAACATCTCCCAATTTGAGCCATTGCTACCGGTCCTCCGCCCTCCGTATTCAATCTTTACCAGTTTCCTTTTCTAGGTCGTTAGTGTACCTAGCCATTTTTGTTCACCCTGTAAGCATTGACCGTGGCTGCTGAAAATTAAGCTATTTTTATATATTTGACTCAGATAGGACTACGTATTAAGTGAATGAATTTTCTTTATTACTATTAGAGCTATTATAATATTTACCATGTATGTATGGCGATCAACGGAAAAAGTTTTAGGAGAAAATATATCGATCTAACATCTGTTTAAGTCATAGTCAAAGTCAAAGATTAAGTAGAATTAATTATTGACGACAATAAGAAACAACTCCGAGGCACTGGTGGTGAAAAAACGGCGCAACAAACTCCACTGCGTTATTTTTTAAGACGTCAGCTTACAATATTTATATCCTTAAGGCTAAATGTTGACAAATCTACATTTGTCTCCGGTCTGAATTAACAAAAGCATATAAAAAAAAAACTTTACAATAAAATAATTAGCCTAAGTTAAAATATGACATACAGGAAAAGTATTTTAAGAGTGCCTGCACCATTAAGTTCTGTTGTTACACACTACTACTTTGCCGCGGTAGCCTAGTGGTACGGGTAATGGACTGCTGAGACGAGGTCTCGGGTTCGATACCAGGTTTTCCATGGCACACACCAATGACTTTTCGATGCTTTTCGAAGTTATGTGTGTATTTATCGCAGGTTTATAAGTGCCCAGTTAATGGCAATAGGCTCGCCACCTATTACATTGGGACCAAAACATAAACTGGCGAAATGTGGGTGCTAGCACCTCTGCCTACCCCTTCGGGGATAAAGGCGTGAGTTTATGTTATGTTATGTTATGCTTGCAATAGCGCCGAAAATTTGAAATCTCCAAACAAGACATGGTAAATATCTCGATAGTTCTAATAGTAATGTGAGTGACCATAATAGTTTAAATTTCTGTATAGTTAATCGATGTCATCTCTTCACCAGCTGACCCAGTCTGATCACCAGCAAGTCCGTATAGTGAACCTAAACCGCCGCTTGAGTGGAGACTACCAGTGCGAGGTATCTGCTGATGCGCCACTCTTCCACACTGACATCAGATCTGCTCCTCTTACTGTTGTTGGTAAGTCTTTGCACATGTTACTACTCTTCACATTACTGTGACTCTTGAACACCAGGGTTAGCTACTGTATATCTTGGTGTTCAGGAGAAGTCCTATTACAAACGCTGGGTGAATTTGATCAGTTCATTTCTTTCGTTCCCATACCAAATATAACCCATAAATAAGGGCATTTGAATTTGGTTTCTATAGGGTCCGCAGCACGCTCCAGGTCTAAAACACGACAGGCTACGATAACTTTCTATCAGGTAAGCCTTAGAGGGTTTTCACACTCATCCGATATCCGACATCCGATATCGGAGGAAGTCAAATGTATTAGATATGTGTCTGTCTTTCATTTTGAACGGCCCGATATCGGGTATCGGAGCTAACAGCACTGTGTTGCCCTGATATCGGATCACAATAAGACTAAAACAGCGACTGCAAGCAATTTTCGACCTTAATGACATTTTTCTTTTTTTTTATCCCTAACATCCTAACCAGTCTACACTTTCGAGCAAATACCTGTATCGGGCCAATTTTATCGGGTAAATATGAAAACAGCACAAGGTGTCGGCTATCGGATGTCGGCTATCGGCGTCCGACACCGATATCGGATATCGGATGAGTGTGAAAACGCTCTAATGCTTATCTGCCGCCTGTGGTATAAAAAAGGCGCCTAAACCTAACACACCTACATTGTGTATTCTAATATATTTATTTATTAATACATACATACATACATACTTACTCAATTATACAAAGTGTTAGAAATTTTTCAGTTGTTTTTTCTATCATCTATCTTTAAATTTACAAACGTTAAAGTTCAATTTTACCACTCGCATGTTTATTTACAACTTTATTTCACATATAACTATTAAATTGTGTGTATGTGTGTGTCTGTTTATCCATCTTTCACGGCTAAACCACTGAACCGATTCTCATAAAATTTGGTATAAGGGTAGATCAGACCTTGAGAAAGGACATAGGCTATGTTTGGTCGCGATAACCTACATCCAAGCGGGCGGAACGGACAAAAGCTTGTAATAAATATTAATAAAACATAACACATTCAGCCCTTCCATATATCATCATAATGTACGAACATTGTTAGGTTAAAAGCCGTAAATATCGATGTGATTACAAAATATTATAGGTAAAGTGCTGTATAAGCCATTAGGACTCTTTGTTGTTCATCTTATAGTCAGTAATATTGACATGACTTGCTCATTTGTACAATATAAATGACAGATTATGGCTTAACATTTTTTCAACTAAACTTTCTCCATCATAAATTTTTCTTTATTATGTTAATAAAATATGTCAACTCTTTTATTTGAGAATTGATGTGTTGTGATCATGTTAAAATGCTATAAAGGTCGTAGTAAGAAATTGATCTGAAAAGATAATTCGTTATATTAAACTGTACTGTAAAGTTCTTAACATAAATGACAGGCTTAACTTTCAAATCAGGCTGCAAATATGAATGTAAAATTCACTATCCATGAATCGACTGCCATCTGACCTTCACAACCCAAAGGCGATATCGAAGCATTGCAGTTAGACCAGTTGTTGGATTTTTGAGGGCTGCCATAGATGTTCGTATGGCAACTGGAATGGCTTAAAGTGCTTCCCTAGGCACGACCAGATTAATGCAAATACCCATATTCATGCATACAAATATTTGAATTCAGCGGAGATAAAACTATCGCTACGCCACGGAGGCTGTCTTTTTAGGCTTTCATTCATTTTGTATATTTGACATCACCTGTAACAATCATTCCTTGTCAAAGTATTTTCCATAGTAAATCATACACACATAAGTATATTACAGACATGTTAATATATTATAAACCAAATAAACGAATCGCACACATACTAAATTCAAAGATATGGCTGATTTAACAAAAAATACAATAAGTATAATTGATATTAATGTCCATTTGAAGGCAAACAGACAGCCCTTCCCCATTTCTCTCGAGAATTTACAAGCAATTAACGTCCGTCTTGTCTACAATAATATTTCAAGGCTGGAATATTTGATTTCCTTTGTCAAATATTTTGAGTAGAATATGCTAAAAAGATACTTTCCTAAAGAGCTTAAGATAAAAATTGTAAAGGAAAAAATATTCCTGTCCATTGGTTTCACAGTCCCGACCATTTCAATTGGGGCTGATATAATACTGAACAAATACAATTGAAAGATTATGAGAAATGGTAGTGTTAAGCATCTGTTGGGCTCCATTTTTATCTGATCGAAAAAAAAATTCCTTATTTGCAAATGCAACATCTAAGTGCCATGTTTATGATGAAAAGATTTTTTTTCATACCAGGCAATACGTACATTCATAATTCTATTTAATCTACAGCGCCATCAAAACTTCTTTAAATGCCACTGAGCCAGCAGACAAGCACACGGTCCACCTAATGGAAAGTGGTTACTGTGGCCTATGGACGTGTGCAACACAGAAGACATAGCAGAAATAGCCTTTGGTTCTCCTGCCGACAGCACCAAAACTCTCCAGTGTGCTATGGCTACCCTACTCACCGCAGGAACACAATATGTTCCCAGTGGTGAGTAGGATGGCTAGATCTTACTAGAATGTTTAATCACCCATTTTATAAGCTCTATTTCGTTTTTCTTTAGAATATGAATTAACATAAATAAACACTTTCCTGGAACTTAATTCATAAAATAATTCAGTCACTCATGGTGCACAGTATATGGTTGGTCCGTGGTTCTTTAAGAAGG
Source organism: Eilema caniola (assembly GCA_949126895.1). Taxonomy (NCBI): domain Eukaryota; kingdom Metazoa; phylum Arthropoda; class Insecta; order Lepidoptera; family Erebidae; genus Eilema; species Eilema caniola. Next base: position 15,040,424 of record OX421488.1, read on the forward strand.
GCATTAAAAAGTTCCTACGGGGTTGGCAGTGTAAGTGTCACGCTCCTGGTATTGCATACGTCTATAGGCCACGGTAACCACTTTCCATCAAAGGATCGTATACTTGTCTGCCACCTAAATGTAATAAAAGAATGAAGAAGAATGAAGAATGAATGAAGAAACACGTCATTTATATGTCCAGATTAGTTTTGACGTTTAGTAGAAAGTAACTAATTTGACTAGAGTTCTGCTTGTGTCATGGTATTTCATCACTTACAAGATATTTTACTTCTAGATCCCCCATTCCGAGCGCCACGAATGACGGTCTCCAGCTTCAGCTACGCGCGCGGAGACGTGCTGAGAGCCAACTGTTCTGTCGATGAGGCTTACCCCGCTCCCAACATTACTTGGATGCTTGATGATCATAAAGTGAGTATGCTATGACGGTATTTCTGTAACAATTGAGCAGACGGACTAGGGAAATAATACCACAATACAGAATACGACAGCTATAATGACCTCGGGTTGTGTTCCCGGTGGTGAGTAGAGTGACCAGAGCTCACTGAAAAGTTTTTGTACTGTCGTAACGTGAGAAGACGAGAACGGTCCTGTTCACGGCATTTTCCTGCAAGTTTTCTTAACGTAGACTTCAAAAGTGCAGGGCAATACCATGTGAACCTCACCCTAAATGTGACGGACTTTACGAACGCGCGTAGAAACGAAATGATTTGTCATTCAGAATGAGAGGTCTGTATCAATTTGTCGAACTAAATACAATTCAAATCAAGATTCGAATGATTCAAATTCAAAAACACGACCCAGACTACAATTGCGGTTGCATCCACTTGTTGGACCTCGTCTATAAAAGGGTCTTAACGTAGTCGTACGAGTGGTTTTATGACAGAATCCAAGCTTGAGGGCACGACCAAAAATTGCAAAGTAAAGTGCCAGTTCTGCTCGAGTAAAATCATTCACAAAGAAAGGTAAGAGACTGCGTGTGTTTGGGGCTAAAAGACGACTATTGCGGCTAAGTCATCCCCGCCTGCAAGCCTATGCTTATTGGCAGACGCAGGCTTTCCTCTTGAAATTGGGAGGTCAGATAGCAGTCGTTGCCGCAATGTTTAAGATAGACCAAATCCTAAAAAAGTAGCAGAACGGACCCCGAGAATTCCAAAGGTTTTGAGTGCAACTGGGACTAAAGCTAACTTTAAAAAAAGTTATGAGTGAATTTATTTTTACCTATATTTTTAAAACAAATCAAGACCAAACTTTTACCATTATTATTCTCAAGATATTGCCACAAAGTAACAGCTTCCTCTCTCACTAATGAAGAAGGAATGGTGACTGCTGAAGAAGGCCCATTGTCTAGACGCGGCCAAATAAAAATACGAAATCTTTCCGACTCGGCACACAAAAATATTTCTTTAATATCAGAAACATGAAGGGTTGATATTTAATGAAATTCCGGAATGTTTTGAGCCGTCTCCTTAAAGCTGTTGTTTCTATGAAATATGTTTTCTGATGAGAAAAGTCTCATTTCCATATTTTAGGGATTGTTTACATTATAATTTTATAGAACTCTTTAAAAGTTATAATTTTGATTCGTTAATGAATTTTGTTGATTACCGTGTTCTTTTTCTTTTTGACTTAATTGAGTTTACTTTTTTAACCCTCGTTTGATTTAGATTCAGTTGATCTACTACCGCGTATGTAATTATGGTACAGGATGGGTTTATACATTCTATAGTTTTGTCTCTTCCTTAGAATCGTTTAATCGCCAAAAAGTGGTACATTATTGTTACAATTATATAAATAATGACTTAGCAGCTTATTTACAAAATCAAACCTATTATATATAAATTAAATTAAGTTAATAAAGTTACTATATATACACAATACTAAATAAAAAATAAAAAACTAAAACTAAAAGTTAAAATGCGTCGTGGAATTCATCTTGCGGAAGTGGAAGCTTGTGGAAGTGTTCCCAGAAGACTGGCAGCATTGCCACGTTGTATGGCAATGCTTAACCTCTGACCTAAAAAGTGGCCAGCCTTCTGGTCATGAGAAGCGTCGACCATACGCTTTGTAATCTAACTGAACGACGCTCGGACCCCGAGGCCCAAACGTTTCGACTCAAATCGCTAAAAATATGTTCATTAAATTGATAACTTTACTCATTTTACCTACGATGACATTCCTACATACATTATGTCGACACACGTTCTGCATATCAATCTACCGGAGTAAATTATTTTGAGAATAAAATATTTTACACGTTCAATTACTCTGAAACACGAAGTAAATCCTGAAATCACAATCTCCATGCGTGAACACGAATCTCCATAAATCATCGAACAGAAATAAAATATAACGTCTTGTATTGCAATTTATAACTCTGTTTCTATTCTTTCGAATAAAAAAGAACATTTGTCGAAATACAGATCGATTGTTAGATTTAAGAAGATTAGGTACATAACTGTTTGAGTTGTAAGATTTTAATAAAGATATAAAGATTGACGAGATTCTTTGATAGCTATAAAAGGATTGTGACTTCGTAAAAAGAAATTTTGGATTGTAGATACTAATATTGATAAATATTTTTCTGTAGAACTAGCTGATATCTGTGATTTTACCCGCGAGGATATTAGTTATTGCGACTATTATAATATTATTATTCAATCAATTGCAATCGAATATACAGCATTTTTAAGAAAGTTGTGCTAAATGCACATTGGATGCACAATTTTTGTATCTATCGCGTACGAACAGAGAAAGATTTGACTAGATTCAGAATCGTTTACTTATGAAATTCAAGTTTTTTTTTTTAATATCTCTAATGTACAAAGATAATATTTTTTTTTACGAATTATGTCAACTTTCATATTTGGCAAAACTTTCCAATAGATTCATATTCACTTTTCGAACACATCACTCTTTTTCTTTCAGTAATTTAGTTATTTAGGGTGGCCAGATAACTTACTTATTCAATTATTTTTCTCTCATCAGATAGCAGAAACCGTCTCCTCGAGGACATCAGACCTAGACTTCAAAGAACGGGGTGCCTTTAGCCAACTGGAGGTAACCATTCTAGAAGCAGAGCATTATAAAATGGGGCTGACGTACACCAGCGCTAGCTTGAACAAGGCTTACCAAGATAGCTATTATGGATTCGAAAAGGAGCCGAAGGATGATAAAGAAATTTTGAGGTTGGTAGATTCGATTTAGTTAATACCTTACTAAGGGCCATAGGTACTTATGTCTGAATTCCACGAGATGTCTCTGAACATAATATTTTGGACCTAAAATGTGTTCTATACGCGCAGTATACGTTTCTTGGGTATCTTTTGAGGATAGCAAGGGGTGCTGCAGTGGATAAACTCATATTATTCACCAAGCAAACAAGCAGTGGGCCATGGCCTGTTTGTCTCACCACTTAGGTCCAAAATATGAGGTATATATAGATGAAAGTGCCAGTGTATTTTGTAGTATTTGTAATCACTACTCTATGTTTTTTGCTATCATATAGGAAGAGGTAATTCTACCGTTAATATCTCATTTTTGTATAAGTTTGTTGCATGCCCTATAATTCTTGGAAATTCTGTACAATATCGATATAGCGATAACCAATAATTAATTGTAAAAAAATATTATTATAAAATATTGTGTCACGATATTTGTGGTCCCACTTCTCTGAAACGGATTGTTTGATTTCATTGATTTTTTACACGTGTTTAATAGGTATGAAAATATGTCGGTTCACCAATCAGATGTTCTTGTGTAATCCATGCTATTTTATTTATCCAGGTACACACTAATTCCACCAGCGAACAGCCAATTCGCGCTGAGCTGTGTTGCTACGATATTCGACATCTACTCTAGAATGGGCGAGCCCATGATCATTAGGGAGGCGGATCCACCTTACCCCGCATCAGTCACCAGGGAAGATTCTTCAGGTCAGTTATTTTTTGTATAACCAACTTAAGGAGGAAGTTCAGTGACCATTAATTTGCTGGACTACTTGGAAGTCCTTAAATAGACTTCGGACGCTGGTCGGCCGAAGCAACGAAAACCAGGTTAGATAGAGTTTCTCAGGTGGAATGGATCCGTAGTGTGAATGGATCACACCTACTGACTTATGTTACTTGCCCAAACACTGGAGGACCTCATGAATGCCTCTGAAAACGCTATGCGATGCTTCGCACTGGGCTAGCAAAATATGACACGATATACCGTCGACTCGACAGAAGAATTTGCTGTGTGGTTCAATTTTAACTATTTTAACTATTGTTTGGTTTTTTTAAATGTAGTTTCTTAGAAATTTTGGTAAAATTTCTGCTATTAGGTTACCTATCTTAATCCCGAATTTTAACATTCCGAATGTCATAATCCAGAAAACGTTTGGCCAATTTTTCATAATCCCGGTTTTTCAAATTCCGAAGTTTTATTTTCCATATAATCGCAACTCCGAATTTCATTTGCCCATTTATTCTTTTGTACGACGTTTTATAATCCAGACGAACGAGTTCCAGACACACGAAATCTAAATGCACAAAATCCAGATGACCGTAATCCATATGCACGAAAGCCCAATTTTGAAAACACAAATTTTTGAAATGCAATTAATTGATATCCAGTTAATTGATATCCAGACAAACAATATCCAGATTTCTAAACCTAAAACTAAACCTCATATGGCGTCTACTAACTACAATTGGAGACCTACTGAACAAAACACACGTTGCCTTAAAAAATATATGTATGCATGTAAGCAAACAAGCATGCATGCAGGCAAGCTGGCAATCAAACCGGCAAGCATGCAGGCATGCAGGCATGCATGCATGCAGGCAGGCAGGCAAGCATGCAGGCAAGCAGGCAAGCATTAGTGTTGCTCTTCTCCGGCGTTGCGGGAAGTGCAGTCCTTCCGCCCTTGCGTAACAAAGTTCGGGCACCCATGCTCGCTTCCGCAGTTTCGGCTTGCTGGTCGCCTGTGGCGACCAGCCTCAGCCGTTTCAGCTCGCCCGAGCTTCGTTACTGTGGGCGAGGACTGCCCGCCCGTCCACGGGTGTGCGTTGTTTTATAGACAATTTTTTAATATAATTTCGTATAACAGAAAATGTTTCGCATAATTTCGTTTCATAGAATAATCAATATAATCATTATATTTAATTAATATAATTTTAAATCATTGAATTTTGTTTCATATAAAGTTAAACATTAGAATAATCATTTCATAGAATATCAAATCAACTATTCTTAATAGAAACTTATTACAAAGAATAACATATTATCATATATATGGTTTTTATGAACTAAACAATTGATGCGTCTACAAGGTCGACGGAGCCCCGCTACGCGGGGCTCCTACTTCTGGGTGGTTTATAAAAAAATAACCACGAAGGCCTAATGCGGGAGCTTCGCTACGCTCCGCTCCCGCATTAGCCTTCTAACCTAACCTATCCGAGTCGGGGTAATCTGAGTCGGGGTGTTAAAATTGTAAATATTACAGTTAAAAATGTGATTTGGAACATTATAAAGGTGGTTTAATATTCTTTAAAAATAATTCTACAGTTTGATAAGTTTGTTAAACAAAAAAATTTGATTAAAAATTGTGTTTCTGTGAAATATGTTTCATTGTAGGAAATTGTTTTTAAAACAATAATATTCGAAATAAAAATATAAGAACCAAATATTATATGAAGCATTTTCTGTGAAACGAAATTCCATGAAATTTCTTTCTACGAAATAAGGGGCTCCCCTCCTTCCGCGCCTCCGGTTCTTAAATAACACTCTAGTGTAGGGCAGACAAGTACCACGGCGAGTCGGGTCGGGTGTGGTACGCAGTGTTCACGAGCTCGCTTTCCTGATTCATTGATTATACCTACATACAAAACTGTTCATGCATGACATGGAAAACAATAATTTAAACAAAATTATATTATATTTATAAGTCTTCAGGCTTTCATTATACTAAGTGAAATTATTTATGTCTTAAGTGAACGTTAGATTTTTTATTATTATATCAACCGTTACACACCCTAAAGAATCGTATAAATTTACTGATTTTTACTATACCTGTATATAGTTTAGCTGGAACACGATTTGTATGGGAACCAAATAAAAAGATTATGAAAATTTGGTAATAGTTTATTTGGAAAATGGTACGATGGGAAACAAAAAAAAATATTCTGAGAATCTGGTATAACTATATTTGGATTATGACAATATGGAAAACAAAAAAATACTATTTGAAAATTTGGTTTTAGTGCACCTGGAAATTGATTCATCTGGGAAATGAAAAACGGAATTATAGAAAGTTGTCATTCATTACATCTGTCTTTTAAAAGTTCTACCAACCGTTTTCGGGGTTTTAAGATTCGGGTAGCAAAAATTCGATATTTCAATAGGTTACCCTGCTATTAAGATCTATTAGAAAATCAGTTTTGGAATTTGCACATTTCACAGGCATTTGCACATGACTGAATAAGTGTACTTGGGGCCTCGACTAGACCTACAGGGCTAAGTCAAACTCACTCGCAGTATACCTCTAGATTGACGAACAATGTTCTTGGGCAGGTTTTTTTCCACAGTTTTGGAAGGTCATGTAGCAGTCGATCCAATAAGAGCTATATAAGCTATATCAAAAGGACAAAATGGTATAAGCGGACCTCGCATTTCGAGGTAAAAGCTTTAGATGGAATCAGGAACAATGTTAGGATGATGATAATTTTGTTTGTGTTTCTATGTAAAAAACAAAAACTATTACATAAGATCAATCTGTCTTTAGGTATTGGATCGATTGTCTATCTTTTCCATCCTATCATTCATCCTAGTCACATACAAAGCTTTCAACTTGGGGTCTGTGATCCACTTTTACCCGATGTTTTCGACTGCCATCTGAACTCGACAAATCAAGGGCGTTATTGAATTATTGCAGCTAGACCAGTTGTTGGACTTTTTAAGGCTCCAACTACCCGTATAGACTACTATAATAGATGTTTGTATGGCAACTGAGACCGACAGCACAACGTGCTCTCCGAGACACGGTCAGACCAATTCAAATACCCATATTCATGCATACAAATATTTGCACTGAGCGAGGATCGAATCCCCGCCTACTGCGCAGCGGCTGAATCTGGGTCTACCTAACTGTCTTGGACTTTCACTGACTTGTAGGTACTTTCATTGTCTTATAATATTCTAATATGAATTTTTCCACAGGTACATCCATCCCGCATAGTGTGTTGCTGATGACTGCATGCGTGGGCGTGCTGCTGCTGCATGCGTTATGATCGCGCACGCTTGCGCACACGCACACACTCAATTAAACTCACTGATTGTACTGCGCGCGACTGTATTTTGTAGATTGTAGTTGTAATGTTTGTATGGGAGGATGGATTTAGAAAAAATATACGTGTGTAACAGTTATTTCAATGTTGAGCATGATTTGTAAAAAATACTATGAAAAATAAAAATCTGGTTGTGTTTATAATCTCATAAAGTGTAGAATATACTGCTTCCGGGCTTTTTGGCCGTGGTCCATATGAAACTTGCGTTCCTGACGTTTTGTCGGTCACTGCGGTTGATATTTGTTGATAGTTGCGCAGGTCCGGGCGACGACGAGTGCGTAGACCTCTCTCGTCGGTGACTTATCTGCGACTGATGTTGAATCTTGAGTCACAGGCGTATTTATAGGCACGGTCGGAGGGGGGAAACGACGTGCTCGATACTAATTGGTCAAGAGCTGGGGAACCGCCGTTCTCTATCCTGATCGGTCGTTTACACTATATTTTACATGCAATTCTACATGCTATATTCTACATAGAAGCAGTATATTCTTCATGCAATGCCGGCCGTGAAAGCCTAAAGACTTATAATCTCATAAAATGTTAAGATAACTATTTGAATACTTTGAATATAATATGTATAAATATAATAATTTATTTAACACATCAAAATGATGTTAAACTTGTTATAATGTTATGTTAGACTATTTAACCTGTCGTTTTGTTATCCAGGTTTAGGTTATATTAATCATACTATGTGTTATGCTAATAAACTACAATTCAGGCAAATTGAACGATACCTCATAATGTTAAAATCAAATACCACTCAGCAGTCCGTGCCAAAGGAATTTTCCCCACCGTTCATTCTCACGTTGATTTTATTTAAATATGAAGCCTGTCAGTTTGCTATACCCGGATGATTGTTGAGAAGTAGAAGGTGTAGTCCAGATAATAGGAAAGTACCACCACTCCGGATACTAAGTAGTCAGTGAGCATACGTTTCCCGATGATTTGTTTTACTTATTGGTGTGGTGGTGTTTACAAATAAATAAAAAATTGTAGCACGCTGGGAGTATTGACAAAAGAAAAAACAGTCAGTATGTAGAAAAAAGTAACTTGTGCATTGTTCGTTGTGAGACGTGTAATGAAGTGAATTCTATGATTTTAGTTCAACCGAAAACACAAAACTGTTTTATACATTAGCGCACAGCTGCGGTGTAACAACTTGCTCGCTGTGAATGTTACATTACGCCTTGTAACACTGAGTCCACTTAGTACACATCCTTGTAGCCATTTCCCGGCAGTATCCAAAGTTTGCATTTGGAGCCTAGGATCTGCTAGGTCACCCCAACCCTGAGAAGATAGCCAGAAACGTATTCGTTATTTGGCAGGTAAGGTTGACGTTCACGAATATTTCGGCAGCACCGTGTACAACTGTATTACTATTTTGTTACCATGAATTGACAAAATTAAAGACAGTTCGTTGCTAGACATATTACCCGACTTCATGCAAACCAATTTCCAAGTCTTTTGTATCACAGTGTGGAACAAATTAAACCAACAGCATCGCAATCACTTTAAAGATACGACTATTGACGTGTTCAACAGATTCCCTCAATAAAAAGAACTGCATAGCGCTTGGGAGCGGCCGGTACTGACTGACGGTACGGCAAGATAGAGAAATAATCTTTTGATTAAGAATCATACCTTATTTGCGTTGACATAAAATTTCAATTTAAATGACGATCATCGTAGCCACACAACAAAGCTAGCGGTATGATTGTCATTGAAATTTAAATTTTATGACTATTAAATTATGGTCTATTTCTATTCTCTAGATTAAGATTATATGTCATGCCGTGCCGGCAGTCACTGTCGGAACAAACTCAATATTCTCTCCCTCTCGCACTTGCGTATAAATGGTAAAGAGTGAAAGAGACGAAGCCGCGCGCAGTGCAACATTACGTAAGGAAACTGAATGTTGTGATAGATAAATAATAAAGCTAATATTTGTACTAGTTATTAAGAAATATTGTATATTATACTTATTTCAATGTTGCGAAATTTAATTATATGTGAATATGTAAATAAATTAATTAGTTACTGATTTGTATTGTTTTATTTTACTCTCTGTGTCCCTAGCACGACAATCTATTGTAATCGTACATATCGAGAGAACGGAACATTGCCATTGGCCGACTGCCTACTGAACCTATGTGTGTGTCTGTGTGAAGTTGATCAATCGCAATACTGCTTTCACTCGATACTTTTACGAAAAGCATGTGTTCCCTTGTTCATGTGTGCTACTAACAATTGATTTAGCGCCGGTAGCTTAGTGGTTACGATTGAGAGGTCCCGGGTTCGAATCCTGGCCATTACACTACCTACGTGAACTCACAAGTCCTAGCACCACTCCTAGCACAAGCAATTTAGCTAAGTTGGAGGGGTGAGAGGGAATATCAGTAATTTCGATAATTTCGGTTGCTAATATTCTTTAAAAAAAGGACTTCATACTAATCCTGCAGAATAAATTGATTTAATTGAGAATGAAAATTTGCCTACATCAGCAGTTAGTGAGACTGCTATGAATGTGGTTCAGGGTAGTTAAGAAATGCTCATTCAAAATTCTAGTAAAATATAAGGTTATGACTTGGTAAGAAGTTTAAGAATCAGCCTTAGAGTCCCGGGTTCGAGTCCTGGCCATTACACTACCAACGTGAAACCAATTATAACAACAGCTGAGTTGAAGTGTTTAGGGGAAATATTAGTAAATTCGTTTCGAAATAACAATTCTTTTCCTAGGGAATAAATGCGAAAAAGAAAATCACAAGCCGTAAGTAAGTTTGATAAGTACACAAAACAATTCCTTGAATTTGGCTGAAATTTCACATGTGAAAGAGTAGATAGGTACAGATAAAATTATATTTTTGTTAATCGAAGCGGGATCACTATTATACACGGCGTGTAATGCAAAACAATAATGTGTAAACTAAACTATAAAAAGAATCAGCTATATATTCACACACACACCCACACAAGTAAGAATATCAAAAATTCAACGCCATCACAGCACGCGAGCGTGGACTCGGGGCTGCACACGCTCACCGGCCCTGGAGGTTAGAGTGCTCACGCTCTCCACCCTGCTCGCGGCGATGGTCCGCTGCGCGGATGCGTGGGCGGCCAGCGCCTCCTTCTGCGAGCAGGTCATGCTCGTGAAGGAGACACCAGAGCCGGCGCGGCGCAGCGAGCGAGAAGGACTCGCGGACATTGCTGGCCGCGTTCGAAGGCGGCTCGGGCGTCGGAGGGCGCAAACCGACCTCCGCCCCCCATGAGCGCGGGCCTGAGGGTCACGGGTGGAGCCGCTCGTCACTCTAGCAGAAGCAGGCCACGGCGGCGGCGCGCATCGTAGGACGATGCGCGCCCCCCCAATACCGGGGGCGAGTCGGGGACCGCGCGGTCCCCCCTCCCGAGGAGGGCCAGACCGAGAGGAATGGCCCTGGGTCAGCCGGGGTGCGAGGGATATGTCACAAGACAACCTCACCTCCATCAACCATCGACCCACGTAAAAAAAAAATCACAGCCGAGTATCCTCATCAGAACAGAACGACCTTGATGACAAAGTTAAGAGCAAATCATACTGTTTTATTGGTTTAAATTGTATTATTGTCCGAACCGAACTAAACTTTACTAAAGGTGTGTACAAAACCAAATATCAGAACAGTCGGTCATCAGGAAGGGTGAAATCTTACTGAATCCCTTGGCTAACCCCGGGAAACTACTGGGTAGGTGAATTTACACAAATAGAGACATTTTCTACTTGAAGGTATTTTCAATGTCTGTTAAACAGGTAGCTCAAACGTTACAATCATGGGTTTATATATTAGTTGCGGAGACTTTTAACACCGCCTTCTAGAAAAGGGCCATAATAATACATCGCCATCTATGATCCACTTGCGGAACTAAATTACCTTTGAACATTTTTTCGTCAAGATCGATCTGATAGTGATTGTAACATTGCCAAAAAGCTGGCAGTATTTCCCCCTCGAAAAGCAATACTAATTCTTTTTGAAAAATTATATCCAATCACGTAGCAAATTGAATTCACTCTCATCGTTTATAAGCGTCGTTCGCTCAACCAAAGGTGTCAAAACAGATTCAATAACGTGAAGTATACTACGTCTTCCAAGGTTGAAGAACTTAGGTAATATTAATACATGGCGTATTGTTAGCCGCAGACTGTGAGTGATGATTTACCATTCTTAAACTGATGATATTGTGTCTGTTGGTGACATAAGTGTTTATGACAGCATACTAACTGGGTGAGTAAAACATGAACTTTGATCCGTACTGTATGTTAATAGTAAAAGGTGGAATAAAACAAAAATTAACTCTTGTAAGTAACTAGCTGCTTAATTATCAAAACATCGAGAATGGTATAAAATATGCATAGGACAAAAAGTAGCGATATAAACTACTAATTGTGACTCCTTCCGAATGATGTTCCGTAAGTCACAGAAGAACGTATCCTAGGCGCCATAATCTATCTCACTTTCATCCAGATTTGTTCAATCTTTGTTTGTTCCAACCATCTCTCAGACTATAATACTGAGTACGATTATGTCTGTACACAAACTGAAACAGTAAACTACATCACAGCCGCTAACTATACGCTTGCTGTGAAATCAGCCTTAAACAGAACCTCAATTTTGGAGTGTCAATACACTATCCTGTAACGGCTCTTAGAAGAATCTGTTCACCTCATAAAGCAAGGCAGTTTTGGCGCTCGACACTAAAACGACATTTAACGTCAGTTTAATGTCAGATGCCGCCGACATATGTAGTTTTATTGCCGAGGAAATAGTGTCAAAGTGGCACTAAACGTAGAACAATGTAAGTATTAAGATAATACATATTTTTATTTGTTTTTCTTTTTGTTTGTTTAATTGTGTGAGATGGTAAAGAGAGGAGATCCTCCTCATACCTGATGCGATTTGGGGACCACGTGGTCCCCCCTCCTGAGGAGGGCCAGTCTAGGAGGTATGGCCATGTGTCAGCCGGGGTACGAGGGATATGTCGAAGACAACCTCATCTTCGACCTAGCACAACGACCCACAGAGGGCGTGCGGTTTGGTCTGTTCGACTCTGACATTAACTCCCCCTCCGGCTCCGAAGGGGGAGGGGTATCTGTGAGGATTTCCCGCACGTAAAAAAGGTGAGGCGTCATCGTCATCTAAGGACTGTTACCAGTTGTATCCGAAGGTTTCATTTCCGAACACAGCTTTTGTGGGAACTGTCGTCTGACCTCCTAACACCGAAAGGAGGGCCTGACCACCTTGTTTGTCAATCGGCAGATGTACCGGCTTATAGGTGAGGTCGTCTTGGCTCCAAAGGTCTTGATGGGCTCCCTTGCACCTAAGTAATTCTGCCACTTTTTCACGTCTAAGGCGCAGTATTGATTTTTATATAATATGGCATAGTGATGTATAGACTTCTTTCACTTTTTTATTTAACTTTTAACATATTGCTTATTTTTCAAAATATGTACAATAAAACATAAATGATACTAAATTTAAACTAGAAAATAAAACAAGCTATTAACAACTAACTATTCACTTGTAACAGAATATCCATCATTCGCCGTTTTTGAATTGAGCAACGACCCCAGTCAAGCATAGAGTCAAACATCGCTACGAAAATTCTCATGATATTATTCTTTCTAGCGAACGCACTAGCCCAGAACGCATTCGCTAGAACTTGAGAGTTCTAGCGAATGCGTTCTGGGCTACAATGTTCATTGTTCAATAATGCGACATTCGCAAAAATGAGCACTAGCTTATCAGCGCTCTTAAATATCGCTTGATGATTGAGGAAAAATTGCAAGTCTCCTTAATATCTTTGTCTTAACTTAAAATATTAAATCTCATCTCTTCATTACTAGAAAAATATTGGATTACCGCATAGCTATTATTGTAAACAGATCTTCATAAAAAGTAATGCTAACGAGACCTCAGTGGAACATGATTAATGATCCATTTAATTTCCGGCACCTAAAGTATTGTGACGTTGAAGAACCCATTAAAATTGATCCAGTCGTTTTGAGTGATGTCCTTACTTAATAATGAGAAAACAGCCAGATTTCTGTACATTGAGTTGGTAGATTTTCAATAAAAAAAATTTGATGTATTAATTTTTTATGTAGGACACGTCAATTTAACTTACCTCGCCTGATGGTAAGCTGAAAGCAAAGTCTCAGGAAAATGGGTCACCATTACATACACGTACCATGTTATGGTGGCACTCAGCTTGACAGCTTGATCAAAAGAGAATTTTATTGTCGTCTGCGCACCGCGTGACACCCACCGGTCCCACTAGTGCTGCGACCACAATCCCTCTGCCCGGCTATGCACTTGCTGACCCCTAAACGCAAGCTAATCGAGATTGGATTACTATGAAGGATTTTTCGCAACCGTGCACGGTGGTACCCGGCCGAAATTTGTGACTAATTTGTGCCATCAAATTTCTACCACAAGTAACTATCACAATGCTATAAGGATGTTGATTATTTTACCACAGAGGTGATGGGCAAGAACATGATCCACCTGATAGGAAGTAACTACCGTGGCCTTAGGACTTGTGCAACACTAGGGGCTTCATACTATTCTACATCCGAAAGAAATACGAGTATACAACCTATTAACTGATGAATGCCTGGTAAATTACGTCTCACTCACCCTAAATTAAATAACACCAAAAAACATTTAGGATGAAATGTATATAATGTAAATATACCACTGCCAACTCCTCTGACGAGTAAAAAAATAAAGGTCTACAATTAATTCACTGCCATTTTTTGCGACACTTACCAAAGATAAGAGGCCCATAGAGGTGCTCTTTAAAGAAAAAAATATACACAAGAGACCCAAGTTTTAATAACATTAAAAGCCGAGTCTCGGGAGGAAAACAGTGTAAAGTACATTAAATGTACCGAAAAATTTTCACAAACAACTTATCCCTAGATTTATAATAGCATACACTTTTATCTCCTAAACGATATCAATTTGTCACCAAAATGTACACTTGATACTAAAATAGAACAATCCGAGATAACTCAAGTGGTATCCGATGGTATTCAATTTTAAATCAAGCATTTCACTTCACACTTATCTTATTCTGATTACATAAGATTAAAAATCGAATGTTTGGACCGCATTTATAAGTTTGCCAGTTCTATCTTAAGCAATTGTAAACCAGAATCTTTGGAGACTCTATTTTTATAGGAGTAAAGTTGAAATTTATGAAGCACTCTGAGAATCTAGACTCAAAGTATGGAGAGATCGTTATTCCTGGGCGGTGAGCAGTGAAGGGCCCTAGATACACCCAGTTTGGACGGAAGCCAGTCGAGTTCTGGAGATGCCACTCCTAGAATTACGACTCACTCCTGTTCAAGCATTGGAATGTTATTTGATGGTCATTCTGACAAACAAACAGCGGTACTACAAATTATTTATTGTTGTAAGAAATTCAAAAATATGGAATAAGTTTAAGGGTAATTTTTTATTCTTTGCTTTCCTGGAAGATCGGCAGTTGCCTAATTTGGGATGCAACTTGAGTCAGCACGGTAGTCACCAGGTGGCACCTTTAATGCTTTGTCTATAAGCCCGAAAGATACCCGTCCAAAAAAGGGGCTATACCGATTTAGAGCCGCTGTACGACTTCATGCCGGCAGCAATGGAGACCCTGGGAAGTTGGGGCAAGGAAGCTTTCCCAAGGCTTTTTAAGGAAATCGGACAAAGGCTCATGGAGACGACTTGGGAATCTTATTTCGGATCGTTCCTGGTGCAGAGGCAGGCCATCGCAATCCAATGTGGAAACGCAGCGATAGTTATAAGCACTCTTGCATCGAGAATAGCCATGAATGAGTTTTTTTGATTGATTAGCTCTCCAAATTGACAGCACCCCGTTTGGTGGTAAGCTAGGGCGTGGCAGCGCCTACCTCAACCGCCTCGACAGATGTTGAGGACCGACACATGTTAACAATAAACCTGGAACTGTAGGAAGAAGGTACGTGTGCTGGTGAAGAATTCCAATAATTTAGTGTGGGCAAAGATTGGAACCCTTTAGTCCGTTAATAGATACTCTACGTATTTAGAACATGGGAAATTTCAAAAATGGTGCAAGTATAAAAAATATAGCTATAGTTCGTAAAATATAGCTTGATACCTGTGACTTTAGAGACTTCGTTTATAAAGACTGCAACAATAAATTTGTTGTTGGAAAAGTTTTAATTTTTTAAATATTAATAAGACATTTGTATAGAAATCTAGAACACTTTTTTCAAATAGAACTTGTTATCAAGGAGATACTAGTAAAAACAAAGGTAATTTAAAATATTTATTATATTTTATTATTTATATTTTTTTTGTTAGCTCACGTCGTAAACTCTTTTCGCAGGTAGTAGTTTGTAGGGATGTGTAATCGACTGGCCAGCGAATATCGATAAAATAAATGTATGACAATTTCATTAATATAAATTGTATAAATGATTATATCTAATAATTTTTTCACAACAAATTCGTATTTTTTCAGTCTTGCAATACCTACTGCTTTCGCTGCAGCGAACAAGCGGGCGCCATCTTTTTTGAGTGCCCACGCCTTGTATACGCTATCGCTACGTGATTAATATTGTTTTGTCGTTATTACTGTTGCTTTGTTAAGTTTTGTTGTTATTTCTAGTTATTTGTTTTTTTTGCACCACAATGCCGAAAAGAACAAAAAAAACTGTTTTGAATAGCGAAAGTCGCGAGTTTGTGATTCGTTTGCGCGAGTATTTTGACCGCGAGAATCAAAATGGCGGACCGCTACTACCATTGGAGCAAGTGTGCAATAGAGTTGCTGACGCTCTTGGTATCGGACGAGCTACAGTGTCTCGAATTAGCAAAGAAAAGTATGGAGAATCGTCAAAGGAGATGGTGGCCGAAGATGAGGGAGGTAAAATATTATCGACTCCTAATAAAAAAAGGAAGAGAGTTTCGCCAGTCACCGAAATTGACGACTTTGATGCTGCCGCAATTCGAAATCATATATATGCGTATTACGCACGTGGTGAATTTCCCACGTTAATAAAAATATCCGTTTCGCTTAAAGACGCGGATTTATTTAAAGGAAGTCCACCATCGTTGTCCAAAATATCGAAAAAAAAGACGGGTTGCACTTCGGGAGTGCCGGCAGAAGTGAAAACTTTTTCTTTCTTTCTTTCTTCGTTATATACAGAGAAAAAGATAAAAAGAACATACCATACCATACCTATAATATAGCGCCAATCATAGAACCTATCACTAATTTTCTGTCAGAAGGAATTAAAGAATTACAAAAAGAAAAATAATCACAAAAAGTAATAAATTACAAAAATAAAAAATAATCACAAAATATGTCAGAAGCCCAGGTTCGAACCCAGTACTATCTGAAACCATAAGGACTTACAGTCGAAGCGCTTACCGCTAAGCTACGAAGCTTCTTGGCGTACCTAACAAAATAAACAATTTTTAGCTAATGTTGTATGACGTCAGTCGTCGGTTACGGTTCAAAGGTCGCTATTTGAGGTGGAGTCCACGAACATCTGTGGGCTCCATACAAACCTCAACGCCGTCCACCAACACCTGGAGACGGCGAAACCAGCAATGCTGTTTCTTACGGAGACACAAATACGCCGCCCTGATGACACGACCTACTTACTCTACCCCGGCTATGTCCTTGAGGAGAATTTCCGCGCAAAAGCCGGAGTGTGCGTGTTTGTTAGGGCGGATGTTTGTTGTCGCCGTTTGCGCTGCCTAGAGGACCCATCCTTTTCCACCCTTTGGGTACACATAGACCATGGCTCTACGAGTCAGATCTATGTGTGCCTCTACCGCTCCCATACAGGAGATGCCGAGACAACTCGACTCTTTGAATACCTGAGTCAGGCGGCAGATGATGCGCAGGAGCGGTTTCCGAACGCTGAAGTGGTGTTTTTGGGGGATTTTAACGCCCACCACGAGATCTGGTTGGGCTCCGCCAAAACAACCCACGCGGGAAGAGCCGCCCATGCATTTGCTCTGGCGCATGGCCTGACCCAATTGGTACACGAGGTCACTAGGATACCAAAAAGGTCGGACCATGAGCCCTCTCTGCTAGACCTTCTGCTGACGAGTCGCCCGGACCAGTACAGTGTTTCGGTGAGCGCCGCTTTAGGTGAATCCGACCATTGTCTGGTCCGTTCCGAGGTGCCCATTTTAGCGCCCCCACGTCCCGTGCAGGGGAAGCGGCGTCTCTGGCACTACTCGTCAGCGGACTGGGATGGACTGCGTGATTATTTTGCGTCCATCCCGTGGGTTGAACGCTGCTTTGAAGGTAAGAACCCATCTGAGGCCGCAATTGCTGTCGCCGGTGAGATCAGTCTGGGCATGGAATATTATATCCCCTACACTGATGTCGCCGGTGTCCGCAGGGCGCGCCCTTGGTTCGGGCGCGAGTGCGCGGAGGCTGTTAATCATAAACAGTCTGCGTACCGCGCTTGGATCAGGGCGCGCGCTACGTGCGATCCCAACGTGGGCCACTTCAAGGCGGCGTACAACAGAGCCACAAAGGCCTGCAAGAGGGCTTATGTCAGAGCGGATGCCCAGCGCATAGCGCGGCTTGGTCAGGAGCTAGTAGAGCATCCCACGGGCAGCCGTGGCTACTGGCGACTGGCCAAAGCCGTGCAAGCCAACTTCTGCCAGCCTTCGCTGCCCCCGCTGCGCAAGCCCGATGGATCCCTGGCCCATGAGCCGCAAGAGAAAGCAAATTTGCTGGTTAATCTCTTTGCGGCCAACTCCCGAGTCGATGATTGTGGTATGGAGCCGCCGACACTGCCCGTCAGTGACCATGCAATGCCTGATATTCGTATCAGGCAACGCGATATCCGAGCAGTGTTGCAGTCACTCGATGTCCGGAAAGCCAGTGGTCCGGACGGTATTCCAGCGGTGGTTCTGCAAAAATGTGCAGCGGAGTTGTCTCCAATGCTTGCGCGGCTGTAACGGCTGTCCTACAGCTCTGGTACAGTGCCTTCGGCTTGGAAAGAGGCGAATGTACAGCCGATCCCCAAGAAGGGGGATCGCTCAGACCCAAACAACTATCGACCCATAGCCGTCACCTCAGTGCTGTGTAAGGTGTTCGAGCACATTATTAACAAACAGCTCATGCGTCACCTTGAAGATCAATCCCTAATTAATGACCGGCAATATGGCTTCAGGCCGAAACGGTCAGCGGGTGATCTTCTGGCGTATGTTAACCATATTTGGGGTGAGGCTATGGACAAGCACGGCGAGTCATTGGCCATTAGCCTTGACATCGCCAAAGCTTTCGATAGAGTTTGGCACAAGTCGCTTCTTTCCAAGTTACCAGCCTTTGGTCTGCCTCCTAGACTGTGCGACTGGGTTGCCGGCTTCTTGCAGGAGCGCCGTATTCGCGTCCTTTGTGATGGACGAGCCTCGGAGTTCTTGCAGGTAAATGCCGGCGTACCGCAGGGATCTGTCCTATCGCCAACTCTCTTTCTTCTGCATATCAATGACATGCTGTCGACCAAGCGGTTCGGTGACTCTTTCCTTTGTCGCACCATTAAGACCTGGAATTCCTTGCCAGCTCACGTGTTTCCCTCTTCCTACAGTCCCGGGTCCTTTAAGCGGGGCGTGAAAAAGCATCTGATGAGGCCGTCAAGCTGAGTGCCACCATTGTTAACATGGCACGTGTATATAATGGTGGCCCTCTTTCTTGAGACTTTGCCTTCAGCTTACCATCAGGCGAGGTAAAGTCAAATTGACGTGTCCTATTTATAAAAAAAAAAAAAAAAAAAAAGTAATCCTGACGCGAGTTTAACACTTTTTACCCATCCAACGCCGCTATAGAAGTTTTCACTTCAAAAATCGGCTTTGCTTATAAAAAAAGCGATAAAAGAAAATTTTTAATGGAGCGAACAGACATTGCTTTGACCCGAATTGACTTTTTGCGCAAAGTCAAAAATATAACAGATTGGCATAAAGTGGTTTTTCTTGATGAAACATGGCTCAACGCAAACCACACTGTTTCAAGAGGGATTCCATCTTTTGTCATAATAGTTTTTGTCCTAATTTAAATTGCCATAACAAATTAGGCATAATTTTCTGTGTCATAATAATAGTGTGCCATAATTGTTTTTTAGCATACTGTGTTATTAAGCATAAATATTGTATATCCTAATGTTTTTCTTCATAACATTGATACGCATACAGTTTTAAAGCATATTGTTTATTTGTCTAATAGTTATTTGGTATAATGATAAACGCCTGCTAACATGGTGCTAGCAAGCTGGCAAGGATATGGATACAATCTGGACTTTAGGGCACCCCGACTCGGATAGGTTAGGTTAGAAGGCTAATGCGGGAGCGGAGCGTAGCGAAGCTCCCGCATTAGGCTTTCGTGGTTATTTTTTTATAAACCACCCAGAAGTAGGAGCCCCGCTTAGCGGGGCTCCGTCGACCAATTAGGTCAAAAGAACATTAGGTTAAATGAACTTTGATGCGCCTACAAGTTTGACGAGAGCAATGTATAAAATAGTGTAATATTGCTAATAAAAATTTTGTAGTGATTTTTTCGGAATAGTTATGGTTATGCGTCGTTATGCTTAAGTAAATTTATGCTTTGGGATATTATGCTTATAGTAAATAGGAGTAAAAAAATTATGCTTAAAAAGTTATGGCAAATGAGTATTATGCGTAAATAATGTTATGACAAGTAACATTATGCAATGTTAAATTATGACATAAAATTTTAGGAATAAAAATAGAGAACCGTTTCAAGATCGTGGACAGACGATAAAGCGGAGTCTACCACCAAGGTGCCCGAAGGCAAAGGACAAAGATTAATAATTACTCATGCGGGGACATCGTCTGGTTTTGTGCCCAATTGTTTACTGGCGTTTAAATCAGTAAAAACAACAGAGTACCATGAAGAAATGGGTTTTACAAAATTTAAGGAGTGGTTTCTAACTCTTCTAAATAATTTGAGTGAACCACATTTTATTCTGATGGACAACGCTCGGTATCATTCAGTACAAAAAGATAAGGCGCCTACGACAAGCAATCGTAAAATTGAAATTATTACTTGGCTGCAAAACAAAGGAGTAAAAGCCGACAACAGCATGCTCAAGAAAGAATTGCTAAGATTAGAAAGCATTCATAAGCCCCCCACTCCAAGATATATTATAGTCGAAATTGCAAAGGAAATGGGCCAAACCGTCATCCGTTTACCACCATATCATTGCCATTACAATGCAATAGAACTAATCTGGGCTCAAGTCAAAGGTTCGTATAATCTAAAAAAAACATACATAAAAAGCTTACAAAGAATTTAGTAGGTTTTTTGTTTGATCGGATACCTTTTTTTTCTAGGTTACGCTGCCAGACATAATGTAGCACCGCCTTTCACAGCAAACAAAATGTTGACATTACTACATGAAGCTTGTGTACATGTAAATGCTGATGATTGGAAAAAGGTAGTTGAGAAGACAAAAAATGTGATTCAAAAAGATTGGGAGCGCGATATTCAATTTGACAACATATGCGATCAAGAATTAATTATTAATCTACAGGACTGCTCCAGTGATGAATCAGAATTTGACTTTGAAGTTGATCTCGGCTGTACACCATTTTTTGACTATTAAACTTTTAAATACCTTCAAATTCATCATTCATTTCCTTTTTTCTTTCTTTCAATATCGTTAAAATGTATTTTTTAATAAACTCATTCTATATAAATATCGATAAAATACTAAAGACGTCCCATACCTATTACATGTCATTCTGACAAACGTCAGAGGTATCAAGCTATATTTTACGAACTGTAATTACTCGCGTGAAAAAAATAATAACTACGCCAAAATTAATAATTTATATTAATTATGAATTACATTATGATTTACATTTTTAATATCATAATTATTACGAATTTATTATTAATGACTTTTTCGTAGCGTACTATCGCGTCTCCTATCAATGCGTAAAATGAGGACATTGTCCTAATTTTCTGTCGCCATTTGGAGTGCGGACGGCGTAATTATAGTTTATAATATATCAGCTACTCTATTAACATGTCAAAATCAGGTCTCGGTTTGCCCACCTCTACGTAATAATAGAAATAGTTTACGAAATATGTAAATACTTACATCCACTGCATGTCACAAAAATGTAATTAATCAGTATGATTAATGATCCCCGTGGGCTCGCCTCGACTAAACACCGGTTTAATTGTATTAAGTATTTAAACTTATTAATAACTTTAAGTGACTAATGACGACACGTGATGTATGTTAGGCTGAAGTTTAACCCAACAAAATAATTATATAACTGTAAGACAACTGTAGAAGTGCTAGTGGCACGTAGCCACAGTAGCAACCACAGTTCGGTATCATTTGGATGGGTGATCACTTAATGGTATTCCATCTGAGTGCTTCTGTGCTTCGGAAGGCATGTTAAAAGTCTGTCACTAGTGTCAATAGACGTTAGATCAAGACGGAAGTGTATTTAGGCGAATCTAACTACTACTCAGGCTGAGTGGTCGCTACTATTTAGCCGAAAAATCCAAGCCACAATTTAAGTAGACCCTAAATTTCAAGGTAAAGACCTCAGATGTGACGGGGACTTCCGCAAGGATGGTTCACTTAGATATTTTCGCACTTCCACACAATGAATTTAAAATGTAAACTAAATTTTCACCTCTGTTAATTAATATGGCACGGGATTAGCACAATGTGAACTGTTTTACTTTTTTACATTATTTTGCCGAAGGGGAGGTGATGTCGGACTCGAACCGACTAAAAAACACGCCGTCTGTGTGTCGATGTGCTATGCCGAAGTTGAGGTTGTCTCGTGACATATCCCTCGCACCGCGGCGGACCCAGGGCCATTCCTCTCAGTCTGGCCCTCCTCGGGAGCCTCCTACGATGCGCCGCCGCTGCGTAGCCTGCTTCTGCTAGAGTGACGAGCGGCTCCACCCGTCACCCTCAGGCCCGCGCTCATGGGGGGCGGAGGTCGGTATGCGCCCTCCGACGCCCGAGCCGCCTTCAAACACGGGCAGCGATATCCGCGAGGGTGTGGGTTATACATTCACCAAATTTTATAATGTGAACTGTCGTTTTGTATGATATTATATTATTTGTTTTGATTTTAAACATCAATTAGGTTCCTCGTAACTTTTCGACTACTCTCTCCTTCTCTGGGTACTAAATGTTCATCGTGAAGTCATCATAACTTTAAATTTTTCCGAGTAGATAAAATACTTGTAATGTGCATTGCTAATATATTATGTAGTTCATAAATGCTGATAACACCAGTGGATTGTGTTGTGGCGCTCTAAGATAGGGGATGTTTTCAGTTTTAATTTTATACGCCTTCATCCCCGGAGGGTTAGGCAGAGTTGAATTAACATCCACATTCAACCATTAATTTTATTCGGTACTACGTAATAAGGGGAGAGCCTATTGCCGTATTACGGGCACTATTGTTGAATCGAGCCATGCATCTGAGGCTGAGTCTGGGCTGTATTTATCTATTTGATGTTAAACAGCCTTATCCCTTAGTTACCTTGTGAGAAATGACAAGTTTGCCGCATGGGAAGAGATGGGGTGGCCCAACTTCTACCCCGTCGATAACTACGCGGCTATTTTTATATGTTACTATTGATCATATAGCACTCAAAGATAAAGACTTTGTCTGTTTTAAGAGTAAATTCACACCGATTTTAGGGGTTGATTTTAAGACCTCATAGGTACAAGTATATTTATATATTTATACAGCAAGTGCAACGCCTTAATCATTACACTACTGATAGAAGTGTAATGATAAATGTAAGATAGTATAGAAACATCAAGAAACAAACCAACGATCTCGTAGTATCTCGCACGTAAACATTATCTCGTCGGAAAATTCTTACAAAAAAATAGTGTTGAAAAAAATAGGGTTGATTTTAAGACTTCATAGGTACAAGTATATTTATATATTTATACAGCAAGTGCAACGCCTTAATCATTACACTACTGATAGAAGTGTAATGATAAAGGTAAGATAGTATAGAAACATCAAGAAACAAACCAACGATCTCGTAGTATCTCGCACGTAAACATTATCTCGTCGGGAAATTCTTACAAAAAAATAGGTGCTTCAAAAAAGCTACTATCATTTAAACGAGAAACAAGGCGATTAAATATCTTAAGCCCACCTGGTCCCAGTAACTGTAGCTCATTTGTCCTGCCCTCCCCCTTGTCCCCAGGGAGCAGTCTCAACGATCATCATTAGCATTCCGTTGCAGTACTTGTACTAGTAAATAAAAATTTGCAATCGTTTCTTGCAGATGTTACGGTACTTGAAAATCGTGAAGAAGTGTGTACTTGTCTAAGTAGCAATTCGTTGGCCGACGTACCTATTGTAGAATAAAATGATGAATGTATAGAATAATTATTTTGACGTTATTTGCGTTTCCGACAGTCGCCAATAGCACCGTTTACATGTACAGTTTTCAACCGCGCGTCAGCCCCTCTAGACAAGTAGCAATTCAATTGCCAGCGTTGATGACATACGTTATCGACTGTCACAAATGTCAAATCCAATACATTCATCATTCTATTCCATCAAACGCTTTCAAGCGAATTGCCACTTGTCTAGAGGGGCAGGACTGTGTTCCAAAGCACTTGTTCGATCTATCGGTTTGGACTGTGGATCAAACTGTGCTGATATATTGCGACTAAATTATGACCACAGTTCA
The DNA here is from genome assembly GCA_949126895.1 of Eilema caniola. NCBI lineage: Eukaryota > Metazoa > Arthropoda > Insecta > Lepidoptera > Erebidae > Eilema > Eilema caniola. The sequence continues at coordinate 15,064,492 of OX421488.1, forward strand.
AAACGGCAGATCTTTCACATTCTTGTGTTGATTTAAAATGGAATCACATTTGGTAGTAGCGTTGGCTGTGTTCGTAGTCGATTTGGACATGGAATATGGAAAAAGAAATAGAATTACGAGCCAATTTTCCAGAACTGTGTAATGACCTCGGCGCCCTAAGCCGACATTCCCCAAAAGTCCCACCAAAATTTTTTGTAGCTCAAGTCAATCTCACTTGGTAAATGGTTGGATGACGCAAAAAAAGCTGTAGTTCTAAGTAAAATGTATGTATGAAAATAAAAGAACCAGAGAATCCGGGTGAAGTCCTTGGATAACATTGGGAACAACGTTATGGTAACGATGATAAGCACTATAATATGTGCTCTTTCTTAATATCTATCATCCTGACACATTACGACTAGAAATGATGCGAACCATGCGGTATGAAATGACCTTCATCCCACGCACGTTCAAGCTGTGGAATAAACTCCCTGCTGTAGTTTTCCCAAGCGACTACAATGTAGGATTCTTGAAGAAGGACATTAGAAGGTTTCTTCAGGGTCATCAGCGCGAGTGTGATGCCCCTGGTGGTGTTGCACACGTCCATAGGCCACGGTAACCACTTTCCATCAGGTGAGCCGTGGGCTCGTCTGTCACCAAAGTGGCATAAAAAATTCTATAGTCAGTCAGGATAAAGTTATAAGTTTCAAGAACCCTAACGCAGTCGATTATGCACGGAATATAAACAGTGTTTAAATTCGAGTATTCAGCAGTAAACCAAAATTAAGGAAACCCCACCGCTTAATCTGTCCATCCATCACAGTTAAGCCATGCACCCATAATTTTAAATTAAAAAATGACCTCTCGAAACCCCATTAAAGCCCAATTCACATGTCATAAAAATTGTATGCGGTGTCCGGGCCGGTGCCGGATGGACGCGCCTGGACGAGCCGGACGCGCCCGGATCAAACTCAGATTACCGGACAGCCGGGAGATATTAAAACATCACGGCTAAATAACAGAACGATTATCACGAAAGCTTTTTAAAGGTATATGTGTGGTCTAAGTTATATGAGTTAAGTGTTTTATAGAGTTAGTGAAGTGATTTATGTGATTGAGATTCGTTCTTCTGGTTCGATTAGGTGTTGTCGTGAAACCGTGAAAGTGAGTTTCAATTTCCTACATTTACCACTAAAATACTTGACCCAGAACATAACGGGTGTATGGGAACTATAGAGGAAGGTATAAAAATGAGTTTCAATTTCATAGTATATTTGGTACTAAACTACCTAGGGTCGAACATAATGGGTGTATGTACTTTTGATGGCACAAATTTGTCATAAATTTCAGCCAGGTGTGTACCACCATGCATGATTGCGAAAAACCCTTCATAGTTATCCAGTCTCAGTTGGATAGCGTTCAGGGGTCAGCAAGTGCATAGCCGAGCAGAGATGAGTACCATCCTTGTTAACATGGTACGTGTATATAATGGTGACCCCCTTTCCTGAGACTTTGCCTTCAGCTTACCATCAGACAAGGTGAAGTCAAATTGACGTGTCCTATATAAAATTAAATGCGTTTACACAATATTTTTCAATCTCTTCTGACTTACACCACACACCCAAACAGTTATATTTTGAATTGTGTGAGATTATTCATTCGAACGTTTTAATGTCCACGTAATGGAGGCTCCGTGGTCCTAAATAGGGCCAGGCGAGATGAACTGGCGTTGTGAAGCGTTTTTATGTGACGTCACGTGGAGGCAGATTTCCTGATGATGAAGTGAAGCACTTAAAACGGTTCATTGTGTTACAGATGGTGCGTGTACCGAAGTGTGAGGACTTTTTATGAGTTCAAAATGTTTTATGTTAATGTAAAGGTTTTAGGATTATTTTCTAGTCAGGATTACGATTGTTATATGAGTCCGCTGTTTTCAATCAAATCACATATATTTCAAATATATTCGTATAGGTTTAAAATGAATTTTCAAAGTGTTTTGCATACTTAATATTCAAATCGATCAAAATAGGAAAAATTGAATCGGTCTAGGCGGAGTTTGAGACCGTGATCTTTACCTTACAGGAGCATTGCTTTAACCACGAAGTTACCAGACCTCACCTGAACCAATCCAAATTTCTCCTTCATATCTGTCCTTGAAGCGACTCTGGAGCGTCTATACCGACATTTTTACGAACTATCGGAACCAAAGAATTGATTTTTCAATTATTTTTTGACATTGATTTTTTACTACTCCGCCTAAACAATTTTAAATGAATTTTTAAAGCATTTTGCATTCTAAATATTCAAATCAAGTAAAATAGGAAAAATATAATTGATCTAGGCGGGCGTATAGGTTTGAAAGGAAAACTATGTCAAGAGTACGAAAGTGGTTTATGTATACCTAGTAAAGTTCATACGTTTGTACAGAGTCTGAAATGTCACAGAAGAGAAAATTGCATGGTCTTTGCATATCTATTGGGACAGTGACGAGGCTGTATTATATGCGTACGTGCAAAGTAACATTTATGAATTTATAGCCAGACTAGCCGTTGCCTGCGGCTCCGCCTGCATGCATGTCGGTTATCACGTCCAAACATAGCCTATGTCCTTTCTCAAGGTCCAATCTGAAATCGGTTCAGTGGTTTAGGCGTGAAAGCGTAAAACATAGAAAGATAGACAGACAGAATAAAAGTCTGTAAAGAGAGACAAGCTCGCAGGAAGGTATACGGATTAATTTATCGAAACATTAAAGTCGCTACCATAAACCCCTGAGTATACTTAACTTGTCACCATTCGCAAAAGCTACTACCCCAACACTTTGGAAAAATCCATCCTAATTCTATTCTTATACACTAATGTTTTCTGCTTACCCCAAAAGACACGAAGCTACAATTAACTAATTAAGTAGATTCATCTGAACTGCCTACGTCCCTCAAGATCAAGTTCAGTTCATTAACCCGGGCTTAACTGAGATTAACACGAGGCAATGTAACTTCACTGAGAACATACTAAATAGGGTCCTTGGGGAAAAACTGGAGTTAGTGGAAAGGGTCTTTGTACTTGAAGGTGAACTTGTAAAGGCTAAGGTTCGAATATATGAAGTCTTGATATTGATTATTAATTTATAGAGTAGATAATACGCAAAAGAGCAAGAGTCAGAAGTGTATGTGGGCAGAGTAAGGGCCAGGGTTCAAACCAGTGACCTAACATAATGCTGATGCCTTATGCATTATTTCTGGTGTTTATCAAAGTCAAAGTCAAAAATCATTTATTCTTTATAGACCATTAAAACGACACTAACAAAACGTCAAGCTTAAAAAATCTAGACTAGTGTAGGAAATGGACCACCGGTTCGAAACGCGGCCCCGACCTGAAAAGACTCCGGCAAGAAACTCAGCGGGCATTTTTTTTGGTCTATTTACAAATATTTGCTTAGTCTAATTAGTCTAAATACAATAGTTTGCTTGAGTAGCATAGTTGAGCGAACAGCTCATTTCCAAGCTTGTTTATTATCTAAATATTCTTGGATTTTATAATATTCTTTTTGGCACATTTTAATCTTAATTTCATTTTTATATTTAATCACAGGTAAATCCCTAATTTCATTAGGGAGCTTGGTAAATTTAGTTAGATTATAAGTCGGAGATCGGAGATCACGGGTTTGTAAATATGTATAACAGACATATTCATGCATTCTAGACAAATGGCAATTCGTTGACCGGCCTTTGATGGATGACGAACATAATATGGGATTTGACGTAGGTATTTGACAGTCTTTTTTTTAGAAACCTTTTTTTTTAGAAGAATTTAAGTAACCGACATAGCCCAGCGGATTAACTCGTTGAAGTGGCAGTGGGCGGGACACATAGCGCGCAGAACAGATGGCCGATGGAGCAAAAGAGTTCTGGAATGGCGACCGCGTACGGGCAAACGCAGTGTAGGACGCCCAACGGCTAGGTGGAAGGACGACCTCATCAAGGTCGCCGGGAAGCGCTGGATGCGGGCTGCTTTGGATCGGTCATTCTGGAAGTCTATGGGAGAGGCCTATGTTCAGCAGTGGACTGTGTATGGCTGATATGATGATGATGATGATGATGATGATGATTTGACAGTCGTTAACGCATGTCATAAAGCAAGCATCGATCTGAGCAAGAATCGAATTCGCGACCACTGACTTAGCAGTCTACTACCGCTAACGGTCTCGACTCTCGTCTTTATTGTGGAAACAAAGTCTACAGTATGAATGTGTTTCATGTTACAAATAATAATTAGAATTTAAGAGCACAGAATACAAGTTAAATTTTTTTTTTATCTCGATGCCATTTTTTACAGAATAAATACTGTTAACGTACTTACCTACCTACCTACTGCCGACGACAACACGACGCGGCGCGCGCGACCACCGGAGACCTCGTGCAGCGGGACGAAGGTGGGGCGCGCGGGGGGACTTCAACAGCGACAAAAAAATCGACATTCGACGACCGTTTGAGCGCTAGCTCTGTTGTTTTATATCTATATTGTATCGTTATTCATTAAGATTTGGAAATAAAACCTAATTTATTACAGCTAATAGAAGAAATCATTAAAGAGTTCCTACCTATGCATACACAACTTCAAAACAACTAAAGGCCTAGCTGATGCGCAGACAAATACTTATTTACTACCTTAACACTACAAACAAGTTATAAAAAATCTCTAGTATAAAGTGCGAAAGAAAAATAATCAAAGTTACTATCAGAATAAATCTTTCCAAAGAACTAATCACTTCAGTTCAGATCTATTGCCTTTCGAAAAACGTACCACCTTTTTTATAAAGAGGATGAAGGAACAAACGTGACCACTGTACTAAGCGGCGGATCCCGCGCCGATTGCAAATAGCGGAAGATACAAGGATTGAAATCAAATTAGTATCTTATGTGTGAAGTAAGATATTGTTTTCGTAGGGGTAAATATGGATAAGGGGGTAACAGAATAGTTATGACGAGACCGAGGGCCCTTTTCGTTTTTATTGTTGAAATATACGAGAAATATTCTATAGAAGGGAGGTTTGTAAAGTTATATTCACAGCTTTTCATGTTCGGCGAATGGGTTATTTTGCACCACGTAAAGTGGTGTGATTAGCTACATGTACCTTTTGGCATAGGTCAATTTGGACTATTTGATTTTTTATGTGGACTTAATAGTTCTCACAGTGAGAGGTAGGCGGGATCCACCAAAAAAAGTAAAAAGTATTGATTACTGGGTAAGAAAACCTCACCCAGAAATCAGTACATCTGATGGTTGAAAGATGAGGTTCTGGTGTAGGAGTTTCCTCTCAGGGTTGAGGTCAAATGGCATTTACTTCAAAACCTGTATAAGCCAAAAACAAAGAAACAGTAGGATTAAGTGGACCAGTAGCCTAAAGGTTGGATCCAGAGGCTCTCATCTGGTTTTTCTTTGCTTTGCAACTAGCTCTTATTTCAATAGTCTACCTAGTTTGAGGCCTAAAGCAATAAAAAATCATTCAAATTATTTATTTGTTTATTTTATTTATTTCTTTATTTTTAAGAAGGCTTACAGACTGACCAACAAACAAATATACAAACAATAACATTAAAATTGCTATTAACAAGCCTCCACATTTAGAATTAAAATTATAACTTAATATCACTAACATAACAAACATATTATTTTAAAAGTAATCTAGTAATATCTATACAAAGACAACGTGTGAAGTATTGCACAGTATAAATGCACAATGTACATATACATACACAAACACATACTCATAAATATACATACTAATTATATCTATTCCATTCCATTTTTATAGATATACAATTTATTCTTATTTTATTTATTTAATTTTATATACATTAATTCAAAATTTATTAGTATACATACCAATCAGTCGGCGCCCCTCCCCCCAAAGTCTGCCATCCGTCGTTTAATTGTCCCTACACTCGTGCTAAACAGGTCTATGTCAAGTTGCTGGGGTCGTTTATTAAAGTTAGTTGCGCCTCTGACACAAAATGCATTTGACCTATAGTTGGTGTTAGCCATCGGAACGTCTAATTTTATTGTGACCATAGCAGCTGAAAATATTTTTCAATAGCTATACCCTTTCTAAATAATAAAATATCAAAATCTGCCCTGAGGCAGAATCAGCTCTGACAATGGTGCGTTGTCATGTGTGGCGAGCAAAGGGGATGTTGGACTAGCCTTTGACAAAAATTTTCAAACATCAAAATAATATCATTCGTTTAAAAATGTAGGTATATTTTGTTAAATAAAAAAAAAAAGTACGATAAGCTTTATCGAAATGGTGTCTAAATGTAGTGTAAAAAAAAGGATTTATATTTTGACGAACAGTGAGTAATAAATTATTTTCATCAGTCATAAATAGTTCATAAATAGAAGCGAAATTATACCCTTGTCTCTTTTTCTATTATTTATCTTAAGGTAGTTTATAATATTTGTTAAGGAAGCTGTAGTTCAACCGTCCCCAGCCTCCCCACCTAGTAAAAATACGAACACTTACGTATTCATCTTTGTTTGTTCTCTTCCCAAAACTCATAATGATTACAATAACATTTTATGTAAAGCATGTTTTACTGATTTTAGATATAGAGTAAATAGGGTATATATTTACCTCAAAATTTCAAACTCATTTTCATAAATATATCATCAACAAAGGCCTTTGTTTGTTTGAAACCCCGTTTATTTGAGTTTTTGCGAAATCCTTCCACCGCACGCTGTACTTTACGCCGTTACGGAATTGTATCAAAATATTAATTGTATAGGTACAGCAAACATCTCATTTGATTATGTTTGTCACAAACAGAAATACACAAATATTTATACGGTGTGTTGTAAAAGTCGTTAATTTTTGTAATTATTACAGTTGTGATAGCTTTTTTGTTGACTTTGTAAAGGCACTTTTACATACAGCACCAGTATTTGACTTTCAGTTTACATGGTTCCGTAGATGTAAACACGCGAGCCTTAGGATTGAAACCGGGTAGAAAACGGAAATCCTTTTGCTTCTACAAATTCGATGTTTTTTTATGGATGATAAAACACGTCGTTTTACTTCATCCGAGTTCTATTCCCAGTTTTGGCACCTGTTGAAATGACTGTCTTATGACATCCTGTTGATAAGCAGGTACCTCCATATACAGATGTTGTTGGCGTGCTACTTACCATTTCCATCGTATTAAACCTATATAATAGCTATTAGTTGTTGAATGAAGCTTTGCCCACTTGAAATTTTCTATCCCCACAAACAATAGGATTAAAAGTAGTCCATAAACTGTAATACATTTTTGTACCAAATTTCATCCACATCCGTTCAGTCTTAGAGCATCATTAAACAAAAAACATCCCAAAATCTTCATAAACTTTACTACGAGTAAGAAGTAAGATTCCTGATTCGGGTATTGTGTACGAACCCTTATTTAGACACATCTTTGTTTCTGAAGCTTATTTGTAAATACGACTGAGTTTTATTTACTTTTAAATAAGATTCCTTTTACTTTCGTGATTCTCCACAGTGAGTATCTTGTATACTTTTGTAGTCATTACTTTTTTATATATTCTTTTTTACAATTTCAAGTACCGAACATAGTGTCGATGTGATGAAAGTTGATATTTATAATATTACTAGCTGTTACCTGCGGTTACGCCCGCGTGGGATGTCAGTTATCGCGGCCATTGTCTATGAATGGATAAATGTCCTTTCCCAAGGTGTAAACTATTTCTGTACCAAGTTCCATCAAAATCGATTCAGTGGTTTAGGTGTAAAAGCGTAACAGAGAGACAGACAGAGTTACATTCTCGCATTTATAATTTTAAATATGGAATTGGATTTAAAATACAACATTCATTCGTCTTACAACATTAATTCCGCTTTATCTTACGTTCAGTTTCGACTAAATAAAAGCTTTAGATATAACTTGTACAACATTTTGTAGCTTTAAACCAGTTCAGTCAGAGTTGACTAGTATAAACTTGTAGGTGTACCCTGGCAGGTCGCCAGCTAGAACCTCTCAATTCACGACTAATGGCCCGTCTTACTTACTGATATTGAGTTGACTCCAAACCTTTATGAATTTTAAATTCGCTGAAAGATTTCTGAAATATTCTATTTATTTTTGCTTGACTGCTTATAAGCGTAGTACTAATATTGGAATATGCTGTTGCAATCTGCAGTGGAGTTATATGAATGTAAATATTTTATTTAGTTATTATAATTTCATTTCTTTTTCTTTTAATGTATTATTATATGAAACAATTTAACTTTCAAGATTTTTAAGTTAAATTACAACTAACGTAATAAACTAAAAATATTTACAAGAGTATAAAAATAATATAAAACTTTAGGCGCCGAAACATTCCACCACATTGATATCGACTAGTACAAGCGCGAGAGACTCGCTGATATCGCTGCACGCGCTCGTAAGCGGCTCGGGCGTCGGAGGGCGCAGACCGACCACCGCCCCCCATGAGCGCGGGCCTGAGGGTGACGGGTGGAGCCGCCCGTCACGGTGGCGGCGCGCATCGTAGCACGATGCGCGCCACCCCACACCGGGGAGGAGTCTGGGACCGCGTGGTCTCCCCTCCCGAGGGCCAGACCGAGAGGGATGGCTCTGGGTCAGCCGGGGTGCGAGGGATATGTCGCATGACAACCTCACCTTCGACCTAGCACTACGACCCAGAGACGGCGTGTGGTTAAGTCGGTTCAAGTCCGACATAACCTCCACCTCCGGCTCCGGAGGGGTGGGGTTCAGTGGGGATTTCCCGCTCGTAAAAAAAAGATATCGTCTAGTACTGGTAATATAATGTTGTATTTTTCCCATTACGTCTACGCTCTGCCTACCCCTTCGGGGATAAAGGCGTGAGTTTATGTTATGATTATTACAGACATGCAGGATTTGTCTTAGGTTTTTAGTATCTCTAACCACTCAAATAACTCGAAGAGCTGATTTAACAAATATCTCCAAGGTCTTATCCAAGGCTGTTTATACTGGATATTGATGGCACTTGGTGGAATCTGCTACATGAATAATCATAACACTTGTACTTTTCCACACTTTGTTTTATTTTTATTTTTAACCTGACCGGTTTCTTCTCGCGGTAAACCTTTAATAATGCCGTGAGGTGAAACTGGTCAGGTTAAAAATAAAAATAAAATAAAGTGTGGAAAAGTACAAGTGTTATGATTATTCAATATGTCTTATCCAAGAATTTAGAGGTTTATCAAATAAATTAAAAATGGTAAAATTTGGCATGGGGTTAGCGTTATCTTCATGCCAAATTTTACCAACTGGATTCAGCGGTCTAAACCTTAAATGGTAGCAGAGAGAATAACAGAATTTTCACATTTGTATGGAAGTAACTTCTATAATATTGAAATCTCTATAAAATTAAAAAGTTAATTGTAATTACTCATTACAACAATTTTTTTTTCTAACTCAATTTCTGTATTATACTGTTGCAAGGTTACGCAAAACTAACTCACTAGCTTTAGCCCGTGGATAGCCGCGTAGATGTTGGTTATCGTGACCAAACATAGCCTATGTCCTTTCTCCAGGTTGAATCTACCGCTATATCAAATTTCATCAAAATTGGGTCAGTCGTTTAGCCGTGAAAGACGGACAAACACACGCACACACTTTCCCATTTTCAATATTTGTATGAATTGACCGCGACGGGCCCGTCGCGGTCAATTCATACAAAAGTGCTTGTATTTCAATCTAATTCTCTTAATATGCACCTAAAACGAAAACAAATACTATCTTATTTGTGTTTTCTAGAACATTTATCAGTCGTCTGTCATTTTACAACCATCAATATTTTCTGCCAACTACAAAAGTATTGAATGGAATTTTGGCAATATTTCAACAAACAGTTATTTTACTTGCATTTCTTTTCTACTATTTTTATTGCGCTAATGGTGACAATACCTATGTACTTTATACCAGTGTACACTCTTCCACAATAACAACTTTTCATCAGGTGGACCGTGTACTTGTCTGCCAGTTCTGCCACGTAAGTGGTAGAAAACATCCCAGGTTTAGTTAGCGCAAGGTCCACTCTTCTATTCCTCTTGATTGGTTTATGTTTCGTAATAGGGGTGAGCCTATTCCCATCAAGGGGGCACTTTTTCACTGTCTGTAAGTTTACTATCGGATGAAACAGTCCTTAATAGCCTACTACGTCACCCACGGGCAATAATGGGTCTTCTTTAATGAAAACACTTGTACTATTCCACATTGTTTATTGAATTCCTGACCGGTTTCGCCTTACGGCATTATCAATTTTTTTTTTTTTATTATTATTATTATTCTGCAGATATTTTCTACCCAAAAAACCTTTGATAATGCCGTAAGGCGAAATCGGTCAGGAATTCAATAAACAATGTGGAATAGTACAAGTGTTTTCATTAAAGATGTGTAGCAAGTTCCACCAAGTGCCATCAATCAACAGTATAAGCAATAATGGGTCTCTATTCTATTTCACTGGGAATGAATGGCTAAATTATACCTTGCAATTTTTAAATCGGTGAAGAGGCAATATATAGGGAGTCAGTATACACTGCTTCCGTGGCGTAGCAATAGTTAGCGCAGAAGGCGCACGCTCGATCCCCGCTCAGTGCAAATATTTGTATTCATGAATATGGGTATTTGCATTGGTTTGGTCGTACCTCGATGAGGACGTTAAGCCGTCGGTCCCGATTACCATACGAACATCGACTCTTATGGAAGTTTTTACGGGTAGTTGGAGAACTTAAAAGTACAACAACTGGTCTAACTGCAATGCCATGCAATGCCAATTGCAAATGAAACCAATAACGCATTTGGATTATATAGGTCAGATGAAGTCTCTTCACAGAAAATATCGAAGTTCAACCAACTCCGCAGTTAGGCTGGTGAAGTGAACACCAGTCAACTCAATCAATGCTACGAAGAAGAAGTCAATCTCGAGTTGCGACTGTAATACTCGCCAGCCTCTTCCCGACACGGTTTCCATAAAAAAGCATAACATACTGACAACATTCCTGTATAACGTCGAATTTGTGTTTGACTCACATTGGAAATTGAACATGTGTGTACACAGATAATAGTTTTGCAATATCGACAACAAAAACCAGGAAAACATGTTTGTGGGAAAATACTGTGTATTTGATAACGATACCGCGACATATTGTATACATAGATATCCCGATTCTGGAGAATCAATATATCCAATGAATATGTTAGCAGGTAGCAGGTTGTTTAAGAAATATAAAGAGGTAATGTATGTAATGTGAAATGGATTGACTGAATGTAATCGATTCTAGTGTGAGGTGATGATATTCGGGGATATTTATACGATAATACGTTTGAATTTTTACTGACATGTTTTTCGTCGTAAAGCCCTTTTTGTTAACTCTGAATAGGAGCCATCAACTAAAACCACATGGTGTCTCTGTACCGTATCCATATTCCCGAGAGTCCTTCTCTTAAACCCTGGGTATACCTGGGTACGCTAGTAAAAGGAATTCCTCTGAATCCGCACCACGCATTGGCAGTCTGCTATAAACTAGTAGTCTTTAGAAGTAGAAATTCAGCCACCACTATTTCGAATCTGCTTCTACTAGGGCAATGGATAGCCCTTTCCTTTTCCTCGGAATCACGCCAAATTACAATATGGGATTCTTCAAAAGGGCGACTTTCTACTGACTTTTACAACGCATGCGTCAAACGCAATGATGTTACAAATATATAAACCACATTAAATAATTTCCATTAGGCGGATTTTCATCATCAGTGGTACAAAATCACAGAAAAACCCATAAACCAGATTACGCATTTGGCCATTTACACTACAAATGACGAATCAGGAAACTAATAATTATTATCTCCACCGAGTCCAAGTGCAATCTTATTCAATCATCCATAATTCATCGTGAGCACTCTTCTTGTTTTCTGTCTACAGTTGCAATGGCTCCTTGAAAAAATGGAAGATTTTCCGCCTAACTTTAGCGATAACTAAGATGATTGCCTATCTCTGACCACCATTATATTTTGCCTTTAGTAAAGGCGGTACTCCACGGTGCGTAATAGCGTATAGGTATAGGATAGGACTGACTTTACCTCGCCTGATGGTAAGCTGAAGGCAAAGTCTCAGGTAAGAGGGTCACCATAACATTCACGTACCATGTAAACAAATTGGCGCTAAGCTTGACGGCCACATCGAAAGGATTGTCATCGCAGCACCGTTTTATAGTCGTGATGTGTTGTGTTGAATGGTCATTTACTAATAGGTGATGAATGACATCCTACACACTGTGTCTTCATCGACTGACCCCTTTTCCTAACTCAGTTTTCTGAGTTTCTTGCCGGAGTCTTCTCAGGTCGGGGCCGCGTTTCGAACCGGTGGTCCATTTGCTAAGCTAGTCTAGATTTTTTTTAACTTGACGTTTTGTAAGTGCCGTTTTAATGGTCTATACAGAATAAATGATTAGTGACTTTGACTTTGACTTTGAGATGAAGTTGAATTTTAATATAACTACAAAAGGGACAAGCTTCATAATATCCGTGTAGCGACTGCCATCTAACATTCTGGCAATATCAAAATTCTGTAGTTATATATTATATAGTAGCTAGGCCAGTTTAATTTAACATAGGTACTAGTTTATCACTTAGCTATGAGCTCACACCTATGTAAAGCATTATCAATAACTTTCCATAGTGCATCTCGGTATGCATCGAAGTCGCAGCCCCGATACACTGTTATGGACTAATTCGCACTTCTACAGACGACGCTCTATCAACGATTTGTCGCATTGGTGCAGACTAATCCACGTCCGTAGATTTACGCACCGTGGAAAACCACCTTCAGATATACGAAATAATCTGATGGATTATTTATTGATCGTATATGAAATACGAAGAGAATTTGTCATGAGTGACCTATAGACGGGATCGTCGCGGCGTCGTTCTTGATGGATCAGTACATTTGAATGATGTTTGTTTTCTTCCATCAGATATGTTACATAAGCGATATTGAAAGAAATATGAATGTGTTTACTGACATGAATACGTATTTTAATTTTGCTTTTATTGAGCAAGGCTATTCAGGTTATTGATGATAGTAATATTCAGTATAGAGTTTAGTATTGCAGTTTTTTTTTATTAACTATTTAAGGACTAACAAAGATTAAAAAAATCTTTTTAAGTGTGGAGCGAACATAATATCTGGAATGAAATTATGAATCAGATTGATATCGGAGATGTATATCGGAAAAGTCAATATCCATGAAGGAACTTAAACGTTAACATAAGTCTCTTTGAATTTTCATACATAGTTTAAGATGGAGTTTTTTTTTTTTTTTTACAGTGTGATGTACTCGTTATTAAACGATTACTCATACAATTACAATCTAGACCTTGAGGCTAATAAGTAATTTAAATTTAACTTAATCTGCTAACATTTAGAAGTTAAGAATGTGTCCATTAACACTTTTCTTATAGTCTCTATTGTATTTGAAAGACACTTTGTTCTTGTGTTCTTTAAGCGTAGCACTTACTGCACTTCGTTTTACTTACTTTCCTAAACTAACTCAAAAGGTTTAGTTCTTTTTAGTCTTCTCAGTATATCCGTGTTGTCAAGTAGCTGGATAGCCTCGACATTCACATGATGAAGAAGCCTTTGTTCATGTGCTTCGGCGTGTTTTTTTATAACCTCAGTTACAAGATCCACTCCAAGGTCTCGGTGGATATCATCGTTTCTGACGTTTGACGTTGATTTTCCATTTTTTTTGTCCAGTCGGTGATGGCATTGACGGCAATTTGCACCTTTTCTCCTGCTTCTTTGTGAGTGAAACCTGTAGCCATGATAGCCGTGTCGTCTGCAAAACTAGCAATGACGCTGTTTTTTGTGTTGGGGATATCGCAGGTGTACAATAGATACAGGATAGGTCCAAGAACACTTCCTTGCGGGACACCAGCTTTTATTGGTTTGATATCAGAATAAGCATCCTCATGTCTCACTCTAAATGTCCTCTCAGTTAAATAGGATTCTAAAATATCTACAAATTGTTTTGGGAGCATTTTGCCTAATTTGTATAAAAGACCTCTATGCCAAACTTTATCAAATGCCTGTGCTACATCTAGAAATACTGTAGAACAAACTTGCTTCTCTTCTAATGCTTTTTCAATAACATTGGTAATTCTGTGTATTTGGTCTATTGTGGAGTGTTTTTCTCTAAACCCAAATTGGTAGTTAGGAAATAGTTCTCTGTCTTCAATAATAGGTTTTAAGCGCCTGAGTAATAGATTTTCAAACAATTTCGCTATGATTGGTAAGAGTGATATAGGTCTATATGATGTTACTTGATGAGGTGGTTTTCCTGGTTTAGGAATCATGATAACTTCAGCAATTTTCCACATACTAGGCACATATTTCATTCTAAATGTGGAGTTGATGAGGGTTGTTAGCTTTACAATTGCTTTACGAGGGAGGTTTTGTAAGAGTTCACCACTAATTAGATCGTATCCTGGTGATTTCCTTTTGGCCAAATTTTTAATCATGTTCTTAACTTCTTTTGGGGTAACAAGTTTTATTTCTAAGTTGTCATGCTGGTACACGTCAAGTGCGATACTTTCAGAGCTTTCATCGCTGATCATTTGAAAAATTTGCTCGAGATGTTCTGCAAATACAGTCGCTTTCTGCTCATTATTTATGGCCCAGTCACCATCTATTTTTTGAATAGGTGATACGTGAATGATGGGTATTTTTTAAGCTTTTAGTGGCTTTCCATAGTGAGTAATCAGATGTGCCATTACTTGATAGTTGGCTCAGGTAATCATTTGTTGTCTCATCGTGAAAATCCTGAATTGCTCTACTTAACCTCTTTGTGAGTTTATTTAGCAAAGTTTTATCAGGTGGATATCTACATTGCTGCCACTTTTGTCTCTGGATTCGCTTTATGGCTATAAGATTTCTAATTTCCAGTGGATATCTTTGAGTTACAACTCTTTTTTTCAGGTCCGGTGTATTTCGCCAGGCGCAACGTTGGATGTCGGTAATAAATTTTGCAACTTCGTCATCTACTTGTTGTTTGTCTTTGAGCGGTACTTTGAGGTCTATACAGTGGTCTAAATCAAATTGGAAGCTCTCCCAGTCAGTGTTTTTGTTTACCAAGGTTGGACCACTTTCTTTTTGTATTATTGACTCGCTTAGAGATAAGATAATGGGTGAATGATCGGAATGCATGTCATATCCTTCTTTTATGTTAAGATATGCAGCTGACAGATTCTTATAAATGAAGAAGTCTATCAAATCTGGTTTTCTTTCAATATCGGTAGGAAAATAAGTAGGTTTCTCCGTTGAAATCACATTGCACTTGATTTCTCTGATAGCACACAGCAATTCCTTACCCTTGGTATTAGTTAGTCTAGACCCCCAATGAGTGTTCTTTGCATTAAAATCACCTCCAAATATGAATGTGTTTCCTAGAGCGCTCAGAAGATTACTGTATTGCTCTTTTTTCAACGCATACTTAGGTGGAATATATACAGCTGATATGGTAATGTCCTGAAGTTTGGTTCTGACCACAACAGCTACAGTTTGTACAAAGTGTTCTTCGCATTTGTGTTTTAAATAATGATAGATGTTCTCTTTAATAATGAGGGCACTGCCACCACTCGCAGTGTTGTTGGGATGCAGTGCGTGGTAGATGTTATAGCCTTTAATATGGATAAAAGTTTCTCGGGTGAAGTGAGATTCTGATATGAGGCATACATCGATTTGCTCTGTTGTTAGTACTGCCTGTAACTCGTTTCGGTGCTTAAGGAGACCGTTTGCATTCCACGTCATAATTTTGAGGGTGTGTTTCATTTTTGGATTGAATGCACAGATATTTGTTTATTTTCTATGTTTTTTAACCTTTGATCGAAGGAAGTTAACATATTTAAAATTTTGCTAATATTTGCTTCTGTAGTAGTAATCTCAGAATTTGTGGGCAACGTTGGCTGTGATGGTGGCTGTTTTGCTTTTGTTATTTGCGCAAAAGACACCCTATTTGTGACCTTTCTTTGAGTAAAATGGTGTGGCTGTTGTCTCTCAACACAAGGGGCCGAGATGCCAGGCGTAGCTACTTTTCTTTTGGAGGCTTTGTTTTTCAATTGTTGTAGTTCTTTAGCTACAACACACCCTCTATAATTAGCCAGGTGAGGCTCACCACAGTGAACACATTTAGGTTTTGTGGCTATTGATTTTGTACAGTCCTTGGTAAGGTGTTTGCCAGTGCACTTCACACACCTTGGTTCCTTTGAACAATACTTTTGGGTATGTCCATATGCTTGACATCTTTTGCACTGTGGGATTAATTTTGATGTTTTTAAAGGCTGTACATCTACCTTACAACCAAGTATGGTCTTAATGCCATAGATATGGTTTATGTCTTCATCTTTTTGGAATGATAACATAAACATGTTAAGAGGTTCCTTGGTCCTCCAGCTTAATTTATTTACAGCTTCCTGAATTTTATAGCCTTTAGCATTCAAGTCTTCTACTATTCTATTTGGCAGACATGATGAGTGAAGGTTTTTGACCATGACTCTTATTGGTCTATCTTGCTTGTTTTCATACGAGTGCCAGAGACAGTTATTTTGCAGCAATAGATTCCTTACCGCTCTATATGAGTCCTCATCCTTGGCGTTTATTTTAACGGATTCTCCGTTCATCATTTTTACGATGAATGAATCACCGTTTAAACTGGTCAAAAGAAGATCATAGAACTGTTGGTAGTTCCTGATATTTTCGAATATGATAGGAGGAGGTTGTGGTACCCTTTTTTCTTTCGGTTTCTCGGATTTTATGCCGGCGTGAGATTCCTTTAAGCTTTCTCCTTGAGAAGAAGGAGACAATGAAGTGTTCAATTTCCTTTTCTTTCTACTTTTTTGTCGTACCCACTCTGTTTCTCGGGCGAGTTCCTCGTCGTCAGTCCCATATTCGACTGCCTCTTGAGGTTTCTTGGAAGTTGATTGTTCCTTTCCTTGTTCTTTTCCTCCGTGGCGTGGCGGTAGAGAACGCGGCCGCTACGCAGGAGGCGCGGGTTCGATCCCCGCTCATTGCAAATATTTGTATGCATGAATATGTATATTTGCATTGGTCTGGGTGTTTCTATGTATAATATGTATGTATTTACAAAAAAAAAATACGTATCTAAGTATGTTTATCCGCATTCTAGATTCCATAACACAAGCTAGTTAAGCTATGCTTACCATGGGTCTAGATAGCGTTGTGTGAAATGTTGTGGGATATTTATTTATTATTTATTTATATTTATTTTCTAAATGAACATTCTTTTGTTCCTGAGTGAATTTTAGCTGTTGTTGAAGTGATTCGATCTGACTACTAAGATGGACTGGCGATGGACTAAGATGGAGTAATAAAAAAAAATTATTACTGTAACAGCATCCATTGTTCCTGGAGGGCCAGACCGAGAGGGATGGCCCTGGGTCAGCCGGGGAGCGATCGGTATTTTTTTTATGTATGTAGATCGATTACTCTGAGATTTATTAACCGGTTAAGGTTAAATTTAAGGTTAAGTATATCTTACCCCACACCGGGGTTGAGTCGGGGACCGCGTGGTCCCCCCCTTCCCGAGGAGGGCCAGACCGAGAGGGATGGCCCTGGGTCAGCCGGGGTGCGAGGGATATGTCGCATGACAACCTCACCTTCGGCCTAGCACTACGACCCACAGACGGCATGCGGTTTAGTCGGTTCTGTTCCGACATAACCTCCCTCTCCGGCTCCGGAGGAGAGGGTATCCGTGGGGATTTCCCGCACGTAAAAAAAGCATGAGAATTATATTAGATCGTTCCTACGTTTCTTTTAGACGTTTGTCGAATAATTATGTAGTAATAGATATACCTAGTAATATTATATTCAGCAATGCAATAATTGCTACCTAGACGGTTGCTCAGCTTGCATTACAGTCCTTCTAGAAAGGTCGTGTGGCGTGGCGTTAGTGAACGCGGCTGCTTCGATCCCTGCTCATCCCTGCACATTCGTCTGGGTGTTTCTATGTATATTATGTATGTATTTACAAAGAAGAACAAAACAAAAGTTTCTAAGTATGTTTATCCGCAGTCTAGATTCCATAACACCAGCTAGTTAAGCTTTGCTAACCATGGGTCTAGATAGCATTGTGTGTAATGTTGTGAAAAAAAAAGAACTATCGCGGGTTTCCTAGATGTAAACTTTTTCCAATTTAAACCACGCAATTTAGACTATTTCATATATAATAAGCTTAGCTTACTAACTTACGTACGTCATTTTGACGACGTATTTAGAAAGTAAGTGCTTTTGCATTTCATATTCATTCTCAATTTAATATTATGCATGTCTGTCGCGAGGCTCCCATATATTGCATGCTCATATGCGGAGTCAAACTATTTTATCTAGACAACCCGGTTTCGCGGCATGTCTGACGAATATTAGTGTACTACCTAAATAGCTCTCGTAAACTGCGAACTGCGTTGGTAAAACTTTTATAGATTATTATATTAAATGGTGTTTATAAGTTATACAGCTGAATTTTAATTTTTAACTTGGCTATAATTATAAAATAGGAAGCTTGAGGTATAATACGGACGAAATAAACATTTGAGCTTACATAAATTCGCATAGAGCTGAAAATTGATAGATTTTTTGAAAACGTTATAATAAAAGAAATATTAAAAGTCCTCATAGACTAAGTAGACTAAGCAAATGTTTGTAAATAGACCAAAAAAAAAATGCCCGCTGAGTTTCTTGCCGGAGTCTTCTCAAGTCGGGGCCGCGTTTCGAACCGGTGGTCCATTTGCTAAACTAGTCTAGATTTTTTTTTAAACTTGACGTTTTGTAAGTACCGTTTTAATGGTCTATACATAATAAATGATTTTTGACTTTTGACTTTGACATCGATTTTCTTTTTTCAATTATTGATCAGAGGTCAAGTTTATTGGATGCTCGCATTTTTCTCGTAAACGGCAAGTGTTATCGCAAAAAAACAGGTAGAACAAAGTTGTAGATCATATAATTACCTACAAAATTAATTGGTTGCGATAAAGTCGTTTACGAGAAAATAGCGAGAATCCAATAAATTTGACCTTTGACCCTGAATAAAAATAAAAGCAGAAGTCCAATCGATGGAGACTTTTGATATTTCTATTATTATAGTGTATAAAAGACCGCTAGTAATTTTTAAGCTCAATGTGAATTTATGCAAGCTTAACATTTTATTCTTTCTATTTAGCCTATATTAGAACGACTAGATCAAAAACCACCAACCCCGCGACCAGCGAACTTGTTATTTTTTGTTTTTTTAATGATTCTTTTACTTCAAATTATTAGAACTTTTTATTAGAACCGTGGAGCCACATACGTCGATAGGCCACGGTTATAACTATCAACCAGGCCCGTGTGCTTATCGGCCACCTGTGTGATAATAAAAAACATAAAACGTATGCAATATCATTATAAATGGCAAGCAATATCTTTCTTATCTTAGCTTACCCCATCGGAAAAGAGGTGAGATTATAAGTATAAAAAATAAGTGTCTTTATAATCCTGTTTAAATAACGTTGGAATCCTTTACTAATTGAGCTAACCAAGAAAAATTCTGATAAAAGTTTACTTTTAAAAGACGAAATTGAAAATTTTAATGATTTATTTATTTAACACTAACATTACACGATATTCTCCTAATTCGATAGTGTGACAATACTAGTTTTACTACTTATAAAATTTAATATATTTTATTTATATAAACGAGACGTGATTTCTAGAAGGGTATAAAACTAGGTAGGTTAAGTAGGATCACCAGAAGCCTTTGAGAAAGTTAACTAAGGGCTGGTAGCACACAAATAACAGCCTCAGTACCGAGTGCACTTGTTTTTCACGCTAGTAACACAAATAATATCCTCCAATCCATCGTAATTATGTGAATGACATAGCAATTAGTCTAATTCGCTCTAAAGAAAAAAAACGCACCGTCACAGCCCAAACTCCCCCCTACAATCTCATTTACATCGCAATACGTAACTTTCTCAATGACGTAACCATTGCGTTATCACTCAACCTGCATTATTTCTATCACGTACTAAACGTGCAATGTATAACGTATACCCGGCCATATAAAGTCTCATTCAGTTTAATATCCGTTTCTTCATCGTAGAGATTTCCTAACAAGTTGTAGTACAGGGAAATGAGATATTATCGCGTTTCATGGAGATGTTTTAAGGTACCTGCGCCTTCAGGCAAGGGGCAATGATTTTGTAGAATTGTCATAAATGTAAAAAAAAATTTATAGGACACGTCAATTTGACTTTACCTCGCCCGATGGTAAGCTGAAGGCAAAGTCTCAGGAAAGGGGGCCTGTTCACATTGGTAGCACTCAGTTTGACGGCCTCATCTGATGCTTTTTCATGCCCCGCCTTAAGGACCCGGGACTGTAGGAAGAGGAGAACACCTGAGCTGGCAAAGAGATCCAGGTCTTAATGGTGCGACAAAGGAAAGAGTCACCGAACCGCTTGGTTCTTGAAGGAATGTTCTGTACTGTATGCGGGTAACATCTAAGTCCTGCACGTGTTGTTCTGTATAGGAAAGGAGAGGGTGGGACTAATTGGAATAGCTCATCAGAACATAAAATAAGTGTCAATCCCACACATTATTATATTACATAAACTGTAGATTGAAATTATAGTTTTAAGTTGCAATAGCCAAGCTTTTCCATAAGCTGGGTATACAGAAATACCACACCACCATGCCTTCTGAAATTAACGTGATGACATGTTTATCATACTAATATCCCATTTGTTAAAATGTGAATATTCGTCTGGATAGATTAATTAAGATGAGTAGAAATTGGTCAATCGATAACACAAAAACGGCTGAATTGATCAGAAAGAAACTTGGAAAAAAGATTCGTTTAGCTGCCCTACTGCATCAGAAGCTTAAACCTCAGAGCATGGGTTCCACCACTAACAGCTTCTCCTACTTTTGGTTTGACTTACGTCTATGGTTATTCATAGAAGTGAGTACCATATGACTTGGATCATTTAAAAGAGTCTGGTCCATCCTAGCATACCAGCTTACAGGTGAATTTAGCCTAGACCTAGAAATAAACACTCAAAATCTCTCCCCTGGTGTTGAACACGCCCATAGGGCACGGTAACCATGTCTGCCACCTCAATTGTTTAAAAAAAAATTTTTTGGTTTTCTCAAAAAACAGTGAATGGTAATGAAATCGTTGTCTTCATACATGACTGCTAACTAAAACATAATTTACGATACAAAATAAGACATGCCTCTACCTACCTTTTGAGGATATACAGCCGTAAGCATACACAGGTATACACGAAAGTAAAATAAATAGCTCATTTACGAATAAACCAACTCAATCCTTACTCCCTCCATATTTATCAGGTGCGAAACCTCGAATCATTTTATCACGAATCTTTTATTCATCCACAATACCATCCGATCGGTTCAAGGTACAGCCTCTATAGCGATCCGATCGCCGGCTGGATACAAATCGTTGGAAGACTGATCGCACACAGATGAATTAACAAATAGATGTAAATGCGGTTGTGTTTGTAGTTCGGCGATTTTGCGATTGCGATTGTGTTTTGTTTTGCGATTTTGTTAAGTCGCGAAGTTGGTGGTGAGATTTCTTTTATGTTTAATTCAATTTTCATTTTCATTAAAGCCTGTTCTTCATTACTTTTCTTCAGAGAGAGAGAGAGAGAGAGAGAGATGTCCGCGAGAGCTTGAATGCAACGATTTAAACGATATCTATGTTCTTTCAAGTGTAAAAAATAATATCCTCGTGATAAAATGTAACTTTACTAGTCCCTAGATATTTTTATGCTCTATTTTTATATATAAACTGCAATTTTTTTTGATGATGCCGTCTTAGTTTTCGAAATAGCGATTCGGAGCATTTTAGAGCCATGTTTGACGCAAATTTCTATAGAGGCAAATATTATGAATCGTGTGAACACGCCTCTAGATGGTTTAGCCTACTATACGAATATGATTTTTATATGGCGCAAATTGCTGTATAACTTAATGATAAATGTGTTTAAAAATGGTGAAAACCACCCGCTCCTACAGGCACAATTTTTCATTATGACGTTTAAATTTAACAACAAAGTATTCACATAGTAAAAAGATACTGAAAGTTACACGTGATATGGGTCCTACAATATGAATACGAAAACTTTTTTAGACTCTGAGCAGGAATCAAACGCGCTACCCTGTCCCCATTTACCGCTACACAACAATAAATAAAGTTAACTAAATTACCTTACTAGAACCATGAGCACTAGACGAATCAGAAAAATAAAAAAACAAGAGACTTTAATGTCTTTTCACTTCAGAATGGAAACTGTAGAAACAAACAAACAAACACATAGTAATAAATACGATTAGCTACCAAGGTTCGCTTCAGACGGGCGGCACAGACACAAGATGATGATTCCTGGGGATCAAGATATACATAACATCATTTTATGAAGAGACCTTCGCTAAACTACGTTTGTTATATGGCTCTCAGAATTCGAGACTTATTTCTAATATTTATATTCCTGTCTTATTTCTTAGACGAAACGTGAAATATACTAAAAAAATATATAATCAAATGTCATGGAGTACAGTAACTTAGCATAATACGATTGTGAAATCATATTAACTCTAAAACCCTTCATAAAATAATAATACATGTATAATAAAACACTTCGTCCTTTGAGGATTACAGAAATATTTATACGAAAGTAAAATAAAACAGAAATGGAGAAATAACAGTATCTAAGTAAGTGAAGATCCAAAGGCTAAAACTGCTTCGTCTTCTACTCTGACGGTATAGGATCTCTCTGTGTTTACAGAGTCGGCAGCACGAGTGTGACGCCCCTGGTGTTGCACACATCCATAGGCTACGGTAACCACTTTCCATCCGGTGGGCCGTGTGCTTGTCTACCACTTCAGTTGTATAAAAAGACCATCCCTGTCACAAACTTTTTGTTCAGCCTTTGGAGCGTGTAACAAACATCGAATAATTTTCACAAACTTGCACATTTGTAATATTAGAATAACAAAATCAGCCTAATCCCACCAAACCCGCAGTTAGACTAGTAAAGCGGACTCAGGCTCCGAGGCGAAACCTTCTGATGCGACTGGGATTAACACTATGATGAAGAGGAAGTACCTATAATAATAATATATTTATTGAAGTCGTCGGTCTGCGCGCTCCACAATAGATGCTATTGGCTTCAACGAATAAATCATACGACCGAGCGGTGATCAATCACTACGCAGATATCATAAATACGCGCGTCTATTGCAAACATTCAGCCGCGAACATTTTGTGTCGCTGGCTGTTTTCCTAGTATCGCAAATGTTCCTACATTACAGAAACTAAGGTACTAAGCAATTGTGTATCGAGAACTGTTTCCTAGAACATTTTGATTCATCATCAGATGCTATTCAGTGAATTCAATTAATTAGCTTATTGCAGTCCTACCAGTCCAACCTCCTAGCATTAGGAGAGGCTTGTGTACAGTACAAGCCTCTCCTAATGCT
This sequence comes from Eilema caniola, assembly GCA_949126895.1. Taxonomy (NCBI): domain Eukaryota; kingdom Metazoa; phylum Arthropoda; class Insecta; order Lepidoptera; family Erebidae; genus Eilema; species Eilema caniola. Next base: position 15,088,066 of record OX421488.1, read on the forward strand.
AGGTTTTGGCCTACATTTTTCATTTTGGCTAAACGCTAACCCGTTGGCCAAAATGAAAACTGTAGGCCAAAACACACAGTACAGGGTTTTATGTTGAGTTTTCTTTCTCTAGCAATGATGTCGTCTGCGTATTTTTCTGACAATTGTCTCGAATGAGATGAGGCCTCACTTAAAAGGGCCCGGGACTATGGGAAATAGGAAACATGTGTGCTGGTAGAGAATTTCAAGAATATAATTATGATACGTTATAAAAGAGTAGTCTTAACTTTGGAACTAGGAGGAATCAAATCAAATCAAATAGTTTATTTGCTAGAATATGGTACAAGAAATTTCACAAAATGCTTTGTTTCCTCACATTCTGCCACATACGGCGTGCAAATTTTTTCATGTCATACCTTGGTGGCGCCAGTTATATTGAAAATTGGATTACAATTAAAATAAATTAAATTAAGGGCACATACATTCCATGTATTAATCCCAATCCCATAATCAAATCCGCATACCGCATATACCTACGTTCCTTTATGCACTCGAAATGAGAAAAGGAACGACCGCGATCACCACGCCACGCGACTGCAGCGGCGAAGAAATTAAACAGTTTGAAAAGAAACCGTCACCGCGCGCGCAAGGAGCGCTCCCGCACCCTTACAATCGTGATTTGGACCCTCGGACGTGTAAAGAACAACCCGCATCCCGCAAGAAAAGGAAGGTTACGCCGTGCACGGCGTAAAAGTATCAAGTCGGGATTGGAGCTGAGGTGGGTGTACCTACCTACCGGTCTAATATCAGCCAGGTCAGTGCATTCCTTTTACTCCTATTCCCGTCTGTTTTGCCCGTGCGATTACCGCATTACAGTCCACTACGTCGAAAAATAATAATTTAATAACTGGCGTAACCATCTTATGTGATCCTGCGAGCCCGATTTTATTGGCCTCCGAGATACCCACATTGAATAAATCCTTCATATATTTTCATACTTTCACATATTTCTATAGTAATCTTGCTTTAAATATTCAAACCGCCCTATTAGGATCCTCAAATAGACCTAATCAGTATATATTTAACGATATTTATTGTAAATTCATTATAAATTTCCGCGCAGATCGACATACGTCATCTATCTGAATTTACGTGAAATATTCGTATTACCGCCCGTAACACCCAGTTACGTGTATTTCTACATTATTATATGATTATTGAAGTATTTATATTATAGTATTTTGATATATTACCAAATTTATTGAAAATTTTGCATACTCGTTGAAACTACCTACTTTATACAATAAGATAGGCGCCGGTAGGTCTGCACGGTATAACCCGACCGTGTATAATAGTCACGCGTATCACCCGCCGTTAGTAGTTGTATTGACCTATCTAACTTTACCGCATTATTTTCTCGTGATCTTATATACATACTCACGACTCATTCTCATTGGTGTAGGCAGACACACATACATATTTAATATTTGTTTGGTTGTTTGCTTATTATACCCTGATAGTATTTTGTATCAATATGGCTTCTAATAAGGAGACTATCGTGAAGGAAACTCCCGAAGTTTCTGCTTCACAGAACCGGTTAGATTTCGAACTAATTATGCTACAGGCTGAACGCGAAGCGTTATTTGAGGTTATACAAAAGATTTACGATTTGACCAAAAATGCTCAGACGGACACCGCTGGTAGGGAAGGTTTCCTCGACGCAGCCGCTAATGTTGATGAATTACGTGATGAGTTCAAACAAATATTAAAGAAATATAACTCTTGCTTATTATTATCTACGCCCAAAGCGAAACCGGATTATAGCAGTCTGGTTGCATTTGAATCTTTGTTTAGTAGAATTAAGAGAGTACAAACTCAATATTCAGTGCACTCGAGCGTCTCCAGTCCTAGTGATGCGAATGTCATACATAGGTCTAGACCAAAATTGGCACCTATGGAGCTACCTACCTTTTCAGGCGACATACGTTCATGGCCATTGTTTTATGACAGTTTTAAAACAACTGTTCACGATAATCCTTTGCTGTCTAACGCGGAAAGACTTTATTACCTATTAGGCAGACTGTCAGAAAAGGCTCAGATCGTAATCGCCGGTATATCGCCGCGCGCTGAAAACTATAATCTAATTTTAAAAGCCCTAACTGATAAATACGATGACAAACGAATGCTCGTTTCTACCTATTTAGATCAAATGTTTGATTTTAAGTCCTTTCAAACTGGTACCGCATCCAATTTTGATTTATTTACAGAAAAGTTTATTAGTGCCGCACGCGCCTTACATAACTTGAAGTTAGATAATCTTAAGGATTTGATTTTAGTACATATAGCGTGTAAAAAGCTAGATCCAGATACTGTTCGCGCTTTTGAGACCAAGTGTGGTTCTGATATGCCTACCTTTGACAGACTAGTCGAATTCGTTCAGAAACGCGCTAAGGTATTGGAACGCTCGCAGCGTAATGATACCGAATCCTCAACTAGTTCGCGACGGACTGGTAATAGTAATCGCCGTAATAATAATACCGCACCGACATATCAAAATTATTTAAGTACAGTCAGCAACAATTCTGACAAATGTTTATGTACAAATGTAAAACATCAACACTTGTTTAAATGTCCTGCGTTTAATGACATGTCGCCCCAGGATAGATTCAAATATATAAAGGACAGCAGGGCATGTATTAATTGTCTTAGCTTAAGTCATAAAGTTAGTAACTGTTCATCAAAATCCTCTTGTCGTGTTTGTAAATCAAATCATCATACAATGCTACATTTTAAACGTGAAAATTCACCGCCGCGTTTGTCTGACTCGCAAGGGACAACAAGCGTCGAACCCGCGTCGAAGCGCGCTAATGTCGTCAGTGCGGCGCACGCGCCACCCGCGCATAGCTCGCCTGCACCGCCTCGTTCTAATGAACAGCCGAGCGCGCATGCAGCGAACGTAGCGTTGTGTACTAATAGCTGTTATAGCTCGACCCGCGTGTCACCTGCAGTAGTGCAGAATGTAAACTCCACGGTTTTATTGCCGACCGCCCAAGTAATTGTTTACGATATTAATAATAAACCACAAGTTATCCGGATTCTTTTAGACAGCGGATCCCAATGTAATTTTATAACACAGGAGTGTTGCACCCGTTTAGGTATTCAGCTTCAAACAGCTGATCGTATTGTCGTGAAAGGATTCGGTGGCAATCAAAAAATAATAAACACTAAGTCGATTAATTTAACGTTTTATTCCCGGTTTGACAACAACATTAAATTTGAATTCTCGCCGCTAGTTGTTGATCATATAACTGACTTATTACCTACTGCTGTAATAGACCGGTCCGTCTGCTCGTACCTATCGCATTTGCAGTTAGCCGACGAGACCGTAGGAGAACCTAACCACATTGACGCGTTGGTGGGTGCTTCCGTGTACCCGCACTTGTTCCTCCCGGAGATAGTACATGCTCCCGGGGACCTACCGATGGCACCTTTCGCCTTCCGTACTTTATTGGGCTACGTGCTAATGGGTTCAGTACCTACAGCACCCCCAGCTTGTAATCAGGTCTTGGCGTGCTGTGTCGTTCAAGATCCTGTCACTATTGACTCACTAGTCAAGTCATTTTGGGAACTTGAACAGTTACCCTCCGCACCGCCCATTCAACACCCCGCAGATGTTGAATGCGAATTATTTTATAAGGAAACAACAACACGCGATCCCGCTAGCGGGAGATACGTCGTAGCTCTTCCCTTCAAGGGAGATGTGTACACCCTAGGCGATTCTTTCGAGATCGCTCGTAGGCGTTTCCTATGTCTCGAAAGAAAGCTGGAAGCGTCACCTAAGTTGAGGTCAGCTTATGACGAGGTCATAAGAGATTATATAGCGAAAGATTACATCGCTCCCGCACCTCAATTTAGTTCTCATGATCCCACACCGATTTATGTTATTCCCCACTTTGGTGTCATACGGGAAGACAAAACGTCAACCCGGTTACGTATGGTACTCGATGCTAGCACGCCTACCACTGGCAGTAATCGTTCGCTCAACGATTTACTGCATTCAGGGCCGAATTTACAAGGCGATTTATTTAAAATTATTTTGAACTTTCGTATGCACGCCGTCGCCATGACCGCAGATTGCCGTCAACAGTTCTTGCAGATCGTAATGCGCGAAACCGATCGCCGTTACCAATGCTTCTTATATCGTTTCCGTCCCGCAGATCCCTTGCAATTATTCTGCTTTAATAGGGTTTGTTTTGGATTGGCATCATCACCATACCACGCATTGCGTACGGTAAAACAGCTTGTGGAAGATGACGGCAAGCAATACCCGCTCGCTGGTAGCATTGCGCTTACATCCTTATACATGGATGATCTGGCTTTCTCTGTTCCGTGTGAACGTGAGGCTATCTCCGTGTCACATCAATTAATTAATTTGTTTAAAAGGGCACAGTGGGACCTTGTCAAGTGGAACAGTAACAGTCAGGATGTTTTAGAAAACATTCCCGACTCTCATAAGGTTCCCGGTGAAGTTGAATTTGACAAGTCTGCACAACATAAAATATTAGGTCTAAATTGGAATACTAATGATGATTATTTCTTTTTTAAAATTTCAACCCCTGCCGCAGATGCGAAATGCACCAAGCGTTCCATCTTGTCCACTGTCGCCCGCCTCTGGGATGTCATGGGCTTCGTTGCCCCTACAGTCGTCTATGCTAAATTAATAATTAAAGATTTATGGCAGCTCAATCTTCAATGGGATGATGAGCCCCCAACACATGTAGTTAGCCGCTGGAGGCAGTTTTGCCTCGAACTACCAGAGCTTCATAGCTTACGTATACCGCGTCACGTGGGTGTATTTAAGGAGTGTAAAATTACCCTTTTGGGATTCTCCGACGCTAGTGAACTAGCCTACGGCTCGGTAATATACGTCCATGTAAGCACCGCGGCAGGCAACAGTATTCAGCTTGTCTGCGCCAAGTCTAGGGTTAGCCCTACGAAGCCGCTCACGATCGCTCGCCTGGAGCTCTGTGGTGTAGTCCTAATGGCTAAGCTACTTCGCACTGTGCTTGACAGTTATTCAAATTATGGCTCGATCAATATATACGCGTTCACTGATTCGAAAGTGGCGTTGTATTGGCTGAAGAGCTCACCGCACAGGTGGCAAACGTTTGTCGCCAACCGCGTTGTTCAAGCCACGGAAAATATCCCGGCTGACAACTTTTATCACGTCGCGGGCACTGAAAACCCTGCTGACGTCCTGTCGCGTGGCATCACGCCACGGAAACTAGTTACACATCCACTGTGGCTTCATGGGCCACCGTGGGCATCATTAGATACGTCTGAATGGCCGCTCAAAGGTCTGGATGGCCAGGTTGTTGATGTACCCGAACAGAAGGTTCTAACGCATACAGTGTGTTTACCTTCAAAGTATAGCGTTCTGTATGACCTTGCCATCCGCTTATCTTCATGGGATAAGTTACTTCGCATCGTTGCCTACATTTTTAGGTTTGTTAACCTGATGCGCCGCCGCAGTGCTAGTACAGCGACTGTTGATCCTCTAAGCTGCAACACTCATACAGTGTCTGCTGATGAAATTAATTCTGCAGAAAATAAAATTGTCCGCGCCCTGCAAAGTCGATACTTTGCTGTTGAATACCGCAATATAAAAAATAATGACCCTTGTTCGCAAGCGTTCAACCGCTTAAGACCTTTTATTGGGAACGGTCTGATTCTCGTAGGAGGCCGCCTTGTTAATTCTGAGCTGGACTTTACTCATAAGCATCCAGCTATCTTACCGCGCAGCGATCATATAGTAAATATGATCGTAGACTATTACCACGTAAAAAATCTACACGCCGGACCAGAAGTGCTAATGTCGCTCTTGCGTCAAAGATTCTGGATCTTGTCTGCCCGCCGCATTGTGAGACAACGCGTCCACATGTGCAATACTTGCTTCCGCATGAAACCACGTCCGACATACCCATTAATGGCAGACCTACCTGATTATCGTACGCGTCAAGTTGTTAAGGCATTCACACATACGGGCTGCGACTACGCAGGTCCTATCTCCTACACCCCGGTACGCCGCCGTGGCGTCCGTAGTGAAAAGGCATATTTATGTATATTTACGTGCCTCACAACCCGGGCGGTACATATAGAGGTAGCAACGGACCTCAGTACTCCCTGCTTTCTTGCCGCACTGAAGAGGTTCCTCTCTCGAAGAGGACCTGTTCAAGTTATGCACTCTGATAACGCTACTAATTATAAGGGAGCGGATTCCTATCTTCGTGACCTGTATAAATTTCTCGATGAAGTTTACCGGCCGAAGTTGGAAGTCGAGTACGCAGAAAACCGCATAGCGTGGAATTTCATATGTCCGAATTCGCCCCACTTCGGCGGAGCTTGGGAAAGTCAGGTGAAAGTAGTTAAAACGCATCTGTTTCGTGTGATGGGACAACAGCTTTTATCATACGAGGAACTCTGTACTGTTCTCACTCAGATAGAGTGTTTGCTCAATTCGCGCCCGCTGACAGTACTGAGCTCCGACCCCGCGGAGCCTTCGGCCCTGACACCTGCTCATTTTTTACATACAGCTCCCTTAAGCTCGTTACCCGCGCCTGAAGTCGAATCTGACCAAGTCAGTTTGCTTCGTAGGCACTCTCTATTGGATAATTTAGTCCAGTCGTTTTGGAACCGTTGGAGGTTGGAATACCTGCATGGTTTACAAGTTAGGCAGAAGTGGAATGTCTCTTCCACCTCTATAGAGCCAGGAACGGTCGTGATAGTAATGAACGATAACGTGCCACCTTTGGCCTGGCCCTTGGCAGTCGTAGAGAAAGTCCATCCTTCAAAGGACGGTGTGACGCGCGTCTGCACGGTCAAAACCGTCAAAGGCACCTACCTCCGCCCGGTCGTTCGTCTGTGCCCTCTTCCTAAACAATAAATAAATAAATAATACTTATCGCTAGTTTTAAATAGTTTAGTTATTACTTATACCGCGAACCGCTTTGGTTGTGGCATATTATTGGTTTTATGTGTGAACTTATATTTCCCGCTTATACATTGCAACACACATTATATATACGTATATTCACTCACCATTATTATGAAGGTTTCTTTAATGGTGACCCATTAAGAGGGGGTGAAATGGTGGCGCCAGTTATATTGAAAATTGGATTACAATTAAAATAAATTAAATTAAGGGCACATACATTCCATGTATTAATCCCAATCCCATAATCAAATCCGCATACCGCATATACCTACGTTCCTTTATGCACTCGAAATGAGAAAAGGAACGACCGCGATCACCACGCCACGCGACTGCAGCGGCGAAGAAATTAAACAGTTTGAAAAGAAACCGTCACCGCGCGCGCAAGGAGCGCTCCCGCACCCTTACAATCGTGATTTGGACCCTCGGACGTGTAAAGAACAACCCGCATCCCGCAAGAAAAGGAAGGTTACGCCGTGCACGGCGTAAAAGTATCAAGTCGGGATTGGAGCTGAGGTTGGTGTACCTACCTACCGGTCTAATATCAGCCAGGTCAGTGCATTCCTTTTACTCCTATTCCCGTCTGTTTTGCCCGTGCGATTACCGCATTACAGTCCACTACGTCGAAAAATAATAATTTAATAACTGGCGTAACCATACCTATTAATAACTATATGCTAAAATAAATTACATTATAAGGTATTGTTAAAAGTTATTGTATCGTCCAGGAAATCATTAATATTGTAATACATTTTGTTTAATAACATGTCAAATAATTGTTTCTTAAATAATGTCATACGTAGGTTAGTCAGGCTTGGTGGAAAATTATTAAATATTCTGATACACATGCAGTAAACATTCCTTCTAAATAGTTCTATATTCATTAGAGGTAAATGTAACCTGTTTTTATGTCACGTCCAGCTATTCGCATGGTCACCAAGTTTATCGAATAGATGGGGGTGGGATTTTTTGACAAAGATACATATTTCGAAATGTTTAAATTACATCGCAACGCATCGCATTGCATTCGCAATTCGGTTCGCCTTGAAAAGAACGCCGCCTTGAATCTTTTTCTTCTCGTATCAATCTTTGGATATGTATTTTAACTGGGTACCTTCCATAGAAAATTTACATAAACGACACTAAACATCGTATAAATATCACCACGGAGGACAGAATATGTGGGCATCACACACAACGTGAATCAACTTTACTAAGCAAAGACTATTATAGTTCCAAGAGTGATCATTTCCCTACCCTGTTACAATAACCATAACCATTATAACCCGGCCAAGTTGTGTGAGCCGAACGAGCGAACCCTCGTTCCGTTCCATAATCGGTTGAATCATATTCGCCCGAGTATGACCGGTCGCCTAATTTCAACCGCAGCTTATGGGGGCGCACACCTGACAGCACGAGTGGATTTAGGAACTACTTGATGTTGCTTTGTCTATAATAGTGTGCTTATCGGATGGTGAAATAATACAATACACAGGCGTATTAGCACTTACATTTCGGCAGGTTTTCGGTTTCACACAATTAGGGGCGAGTCTATATCCATCAAACGAATACCTTGTCATGGACTGCAATGATATGGAATAATCGAGAAGCTACGAGATGTCTTCTCGTCCGAGATACCTCAGTGCCTGAAGACGAAGGTCCTCAATCAGTGTGTGTTACCAGTGATGACTTACGGATCTAAAACGTGGTCCCTTACTATAGGTCTCATGAAAAAGCTCAAAGTCGCTCAACGAGCTATGGAGAAAACTATGCTTGGTATTTCCCTACGTGATCGCGTCAGGAATGATGATATCCTTAGGAGAACAAAAGTAACCGACACGTAGCCCCGCGGATTAGCTCGTTGAAGTGGCAGTGGGCGGGACACATAGTGCGCAGAACAGATGGCCGATGGAGCAAAAGAATGACGACCGCGTACGGGCAAACGTAGTGTGGGACGCCCAATGGTCAGGTGGAAGGACGACCTCATCAAGGTTGCCGGAAAGCGCTGAATGCGGGCTTCTTTAGATCGGTCTTTCTAGAAGTCCATACGACAGTAGACTAAGTGCGGCTGATATGATGATGATTGACTATGATGGTGATTATAGAATAATCCTATCGCTTAGTCGCCTTCTTAAACACCTATGAGCATAGATTTTATTAAATTAGTGATCTCCACAATATTATATTATATTTGCACGGGTATACCGTACTAACAAAACGTGTTTTATAATAAAAATTCGATTGCAACGGTATTTGAGATCCGAAATGGAGCGCGGTTTTTTCAATCTGTCATATCCAGATAGAGCTGTAAGTAAAATCTATTTTAGTGAATGCCACTACTATATAAAATGCCAGCAGTATTTCTAATTTACAAATACATTTATATGAACGAAATACACCAAATATTGTGCTTAAAGCATTACAGAAACCAAACAGAGATATTACATAAACCCATTTAATCCAAATATCTAGGCACAACGAATTTAATCAAAAGAAACACTACTCAATCTGACACATTACCCCATATCTCCGGATTATTCCAATGTGAGTCTGTCCTAGTTCGGCCCATTATTTATGTGGCATGGGCCCTGCTCGCCTCAAATTGGCCAATTACATTAGTACAAGGCAGAACGCTGGGACGTACTTAGGAAAAGTGAGTGTGAATTTTTTACATCGTATAAAAAATTTGGTTTTAATTCGCTCTTGAGGGGCACGGAGGGTTGCGTTTATTATTCAAGGCTGATTTATATCAAGTTTTTTTATAAGAGGTGTGTTTTTGTAAACGGTAGGGTAATTTTAGAATGATAGCAACATTCTGAGTTCTGAATGAACTTTGGTTATAATTTGAATGATTTTTTTTACATTTTGCGAAATAGTAAAGCCGAATTAAAGAGAAAAATTTGAATCGGTCTAGGCGGGGTTTGAACCCGCGATCTTTACAAGCCATCGGAACCAATGAATGAATTTTCAATCATTTTTAAACATAGATTATTGACTACTCCGCCCAAACAACTTGAATGAAATTTTTAAGCATCTTGCCTGCTAAATATTCGAATTGATTAAAATAGGAAAAGTTTGAATCGGCCTAGGCAGGGTTTGAACCCGCGATCTTTCATTTAAATTAATTTTGAGGCCCGTAAATTGATATATTTTCAGAATTAATATTCTTGTTCCAGGCTGGTTAGGATCCTACCATCAAGTGTTTATTATGTTTAGGGACGGAGACGGACGGAGACAGAAGGAGAAGGACGGAGGAGGGAGGGAATTTTTCTGTGCTCAATTCTCACCGTGGCTAACACAGAAAATCTAGAAGAGCCACATATGCATTATTGTTGTTGAGGCTTGTACTGTCGCCCTCAGTAGTAATATTTGAAGTCACAAATCGTCTTAACTTAGAATTAACCATTCATTAATTAATAATACCCAAAACATAACATATCTATATTAATTATACTTGTCACCTGAAGACTAAAGGAAACGACAGTTTAGAATTTAACCGACATCTCATAAGGGTCTATTTCCATTAAATCAGGATCATGCTCAGTTATGAGAGTATTTTAAAAATCACTACAGATCATAATCGAGTACAATACATCTTTATCACACTAACTTTGTTACACGTGACCACTTAGAATGTTCACAATAATTTAAAACAAGACTGGAAATAGAATAAATCATAATTCGGTAGAATGCAGTGAGGTTAGCTGTACTTATCTCAATTGACCGAACATTCCGTGTAATCGTTTATTTTTTTAGTGTTCAGCCACTTCTGAGTACGATTATATCTAAATGTTATTTATCTTTGTCCTCGCATTTATCCCAGGTGCATATGAAACTTTCACCTCAAAGTCTGGGTTCCACTTTTTCTAGTCTAACAGCGGGTTTATCTGAACTTTGATATTGTGAAGCGACTGCCACCTAACCTCCGCAACCAACTGGTGATATCAAAGTTTAATAGTTATACCTGTTGTAGGGCTTTTTAGGGTTCCAACTACACGTAACTACTGCCATAGATGTTTCTATGGCAACCGGGACTAACGGCTTAATGTGTTCTCCGAGGCACGACCAAGCCATTGCAAATAACCATATTCATGCATACAAATATTTGCACTGAGCGAGAATAGAAACCGCCCGCACCCCCTGCGTAGCAGTCGTTTTCACTGCCGCAGCGAAACAGATGCCGTCATCCTAAATTAATACTCTGTTAATTGTAGACTGAGGTCTATATTATGTTTTTCCGAACTCAAAAAACGATCAAAATGATTGAAAAATTCCAATTAGATCCCTTCATAACGGCCTAAGTGACCAAATCACATTTTATATTGTCGAAGAGTCCGTCTATACCATAGTGATAAAACTTGAAGCTCCTCTTCTGAAATATCAAGTTACAAATTAAAGGTACAGGTATTAATAACTTGAAATAATTTATAGGTTTTAATGAGAGGGTTCGTTATGCACCCGTCTTCGCTTACACTTCGAAATATTGTTAGTTGATAAGGAATTTAAGCTAGAGAGAAAAATGCTAAGATATTTTTATCAAATAGTTAAGATTCAACCAGTGAGAGGGATTATGATGTAGTAGCTGTTTCTCTGCTCTGCCTGTATGGAAAGGGGGGTAGTACATGATGGTATTTCCGTCTAATTGAGTAGCCCAACTGGGGAAATACCTCCGCTTTGCAGAATACCGCGACCATGATAACCTCGTGTTGTGTTCTCGGCGGTGAGTAGGGTAGCCAGAGCTCACTGGAGAGTGTCTGTGCTGTCAGTCGGAAGACCTAAGGCTTATCCTGCTTTATCTTCTAAGAACGAATGAACGAACATCAACTCTCTGTTCAAACAGGGTCGGCAGCGCGAGTGTGATATGCCCCTGGTGTTGCACACGTCCATAAGTCACGGTAACCTCTTTCCATCAGGTGGGCCGTGTGCTTGTCAGCCACCTAAATTGCCATTTCCTGAAATAAAATGTTTTTTTTTTTTCAGATAAGGGCAGCTATCTTTACGATATTGGAAGAGAAATTTAAATTTGTTAGGGCGAGGTCTGGTAGCATAGTGGTCAATGCATTGCAGCTTTACCCTGTAAAGATTAACACCGCCTAGACCGAATCAAACTTTTCCTATTTTAATCAAAAGGACAAAGAGTTACTTTCTCCAAAGATCGCATAAAAGTTTCAGATAAACGTTTCATGGCAGCCTTCTTGATAGAGAACGTGTCGGTATCAAAGAATACCTTAGCACATAAACTATTTAACTACTAAACTTTTCTTTAAAGGCATTCCTCTCAGCTCTTCATCGTGCTAAGCGGAGGCTGTCAAAAACTGCTCTTTATGTCAGTTTAAAGTGGAAAACTTATTGCTCTTAAGCCCAGGTCCTGAGAAATGTGGCTGAGGATTTGTGGACGTATTTTTGATTGAAGATGTAATTGCCTACAGGAGCTTTTCAATATTGAACTGTTTGTCTTGAGTTAGTGCTCATCTTTCACATTAGTTATATTTGTAGAAGTAGGACGGAGGATGGATGTGTAAAGATTTATACTTGATTTATAGAAGAGTATAAATATAGGTCAAGTTCAACTTCTTCAAAACGGCTTCTGCAGCAAATGCCCATAATTTGGCCAATGTCAAGTAATATATCTCCTTTTTTCTTCTTATATATAAATTAGTATTATATAGTAGTAGTATTATATATTAATGGCGAAACGCCAATATCAAGTGTACCAGAGCCACGTAAGCCACACCAGTAAGTTTGTTTCCGTGTGTCCGCCCCATGGATGATCAGGACGTGTGTTCAAGCGCCTGATCAATCTGCCACAGCAACATCACACGTCCTATTAACGGAGCTATCCGTCTCATTAAGATGATTAGGTTTAATAAATACCTACTTATTGTATGCATCAAAGTTTTAAAAATAGTTTTATTCAAAGTTCCTGATTCCCGCACATGATGGTCCAATCGTCCCGGATAATAAACTAGCGAAGATTTGCATTAATCGAGGATTAAGGAATATCAATTAAAATAATTGAAGAAGTCAATTCGCCGTTTAATCTTGTGAGAGATCGTAGCCGGTGGTTTGGGTGTGTCTCCAATTTCTTGGAAGTTGCAGTGCTAATCCTTATGGTATCGTTAGCCAACACTCGCATAGGTAGTATATTAAGTTAATTAAGGATTTACAAGGTCAGTAAATTACTAATTATTGTATTATCTATTTAATTGTACTGTGAGCCGGCCTTTGAATACCGTCGTTAGTGAATTAAATTACTAAATGTGATAGTTCATTGCAATTAAATAAATTTATATTGTAAATATTACGATATAGTAAGCATATAAGTGCTTCATCAATTTATTTGATTGATATTGCAGCAGGTAATCTTTAAGCTTTAAATTGAGTTATGATTGGTATTTGGCATAGTACGATTTTGTGAGTGCTATGTGTTATGTATTTAATTAGTATTAGATAAAATTTAATACAAATCGTGAAAACTTTTTTATCAATAGTTAAACTTGATTTTTTTGTATAATTGTGTAATTGTCGAGTCATTATTATCCGAGTTCCATTAATAAGAACATTTGCCTTGTAAAATTTGTTTAAAGAACAATTAAACAGCTGAGATTTCTAATATTTATTGTTCTTAAGCAAAGCTCAGTGGTAATTAGATATAGGTAGGAAGTACCCACTTAGTGTTATATTAATCATATAGTGTAACCCATAGTATCCCTGTTGCGTTATTTAGCTCTCAATTTCTTTATATAAATTCCAGGTTGACGACACTCGTTTCCCAGTATGTCTGAACAGGAAAAGACAATGATTAGGAAGCTAGCCAGCTTCAAAGGGCAATTGACTACGTTTGTTAATTATCTTGATAAAACAACAGACAGTAGTGATGTTACCGAATTGCAGTTATGGATTGGGAAGATGGAGTTGTTGTACGACAAATATGATGAGGTACAGTTACAGTTAGAATGCACTGCGGAAGATATCACAGTACAGTTAGCCGAACGTTCAGAATTTGAGTTGTTGTATTTTAAGTATCTGTCTAAGGCAAAAACGTTATTAAATAGTTATAATAAAGATACTCAATCTATAAGTAGTTTTACATCAAGTAGGCTACATAAACCAGTTAAGTTTCCTACTATACACTTACCAAAATTTAATGGCTCGTACTGTAATTGGCTAGAATTCCATGACACCTTTCCTAGCCTTATTCATTCGAATGAATGTATTGACGAAGTGAACATGTTTCACTATTTACGGGCGTCCCTGGAAGGACCTGCTGCCGTGATAATTCAATCAATTAAATTCTCAGCTAGCAACTACGAGTACACTGTGGCGTGGAGTTTGTTATGCGAACGTTTCAATTACAAAGACTTATTGATTCAAAATCATGTGTCGCAATTATTTTCTATAGACCGTATCGTCAAGGAATCTTCTACCGTGTTAAAAGGCTCAATAGACCAGCTGCAAAGAAACTTACGAGCCCTCGAGATGCTGGGTGAGCCAGTTAATAGTTGGGGCACACTTTTAATTCACATAGTTGTGCGTAGGCTTGATCATAAAACTTCTCAGGAGTGGGAGGAGTTTAAAACTCGGTTAGACCGAGATAGCGTCAAAACATTCGACCAGTTCATTGCATTTCTCCGCGCCCGCGCTGATTTACTCGAGTCATTAGAACTGCGACGTACACAGGCCGATACAGTTGTTAGCTCGCGTCCTAAGATCAAGTCTATGGTGACGGCACAAGCTCCTCTTACTTCCGATGCGGTAGTCACAACTCAAGTATGTCGGAAGTGTAAAGGTGATCACGGGTTAATAAATTGTTCACAGCTTCTAGCGTTAAGTAATGACGAACGTCGTAAGTTATTGCCCGCTTACAAGGTTTGTTTTAATTGTTTTAAGTCGGGTCATTTTGCAAACAATTGCAAGAAGCCCGGTTGTAAACTATGTAAGCGCAGGCATAATACTCTTATACATATATCGGAGTCAGCAGGTATGCATAATGATCAGTCTAATAATTCGTCTACGCCGTCGCCATCGTCGGTCACCCTCGATGCAAGTAACGTTGCTTTGTCGGCCAGCGTTGGTGTTAATTGTGACGAACGTAAACAGCGCGATGTATTGCTGTCTACCGCCTTGCTTAAGGTAATTGATTTTAATAATCGTGAACATATAGTTCGGGCGGTACTAGACAGCGGTAGTACATCTTGCTTCATGACAGAAAGACTGTGTTGTTTATTGAAATTAGATACAAATCAAGTAGATAGATCGATTCTCGGCATTAATAACGTGTCCTCGCACGTAGGTAAAACATGTCATGTATATATGAAACCATTAAATGATAGTTTTTGTTGTAAACTTCATTGTTTTGTTTTACCGTTTATTACAAGCAGTGTGCCGTGTCGAGAAATCAACATTTCTGAATTGAATATACCGTCTAACATTCGTTTAGCGGATCCTAGTTTCTACAAGCCCAGTGATATTGATATATTAATTGGTGCTGACCAGTTTTGGGACTTGTTAGGATCGCAAAGAATTAAGTTTAAACCAATACTTTGTGAAACCAGGTTAGGCTGGATAGTGGCTGGTCCTGTTACTCATAATTACTTTACACTACTCTCGAATGACATAAGATGTAATTTCACTAAAATGTCTGATCCTATTGATGGTAATTGGGATAAAATTAGGTCTGACTTATCGCGATTTTGGCAGTTAGAAGAGGTAGGTTTACACACATGTAACTATTTACCAGAGGAGAAATTGTGTGAAGACCATTTTAAAGAAAATACGACAAGGTTGAGTGACGGCCGTTTTTGCGTTCGTATACCTCTTAAACAAAATCCTTCCGTTCTAGGAGAATCTTATAAAAGAGCTACACAATGTTTATACTCTTTAGAACGTAAGTTAAAAGGCTAAACCTGATTTCTCTAAAATGTACAATGAATTTATGTCTGAGTATGAGAGGTTGGGTCATATGACAGAGATCAAATCCTGTGATGTAAGTTCTAATAGTTATTATATACAACATCACAGGGTGTTACGTGAAGGTAGTACCACGACTAAGCTCCGTGTTGTCTTCAATGCTAGTTGCCCAACGTCGTCCGGCGTTTCCTTTAACGATTTGCAGATGAATGGGCCGACTGTACAGGACGATATGTTATCTATACTGCTTAGGTTTAGACAGCATAAGTACGTCTTGGCAGCTGACGTGGAGAAAATGTACAGACAGGTGGTCGTTCATTCATCTGATAGGCATTTGCAAAGAATAGTTTGGCGTGGTAGTACTGAAGAACCTGTTAAAGTATATGAGTTAAATACTGTCACATACGGGACAACCAGCGCACCGTACCTTGCCACACGCTGCCTCAATCAGATAGGTATCGAATGTACCAATGAGAAAATAAGTGAAATCATCAAGCATGATATATTTGTCGATGATTTATGCACTGGCAGCATGAATTTAGACGAATTAAAATTTATTCGCTCAGAAGTTACAATGGCGCTGTCATCAGCTGGCATGTTACTGAGGAAATGGAAGTCAAACGAACCTCAGTTGGTATCTGGGTCCGTTGGCTCGTCGCTTGATTTAAATTTGGGATCGAGTGAACCCGACAAGCTGCTAGGTCTCAGTTGATATGCAGGATCTGATAAGCTAGGTTTTTCAATAACCATGAATATAGCTTCTGATGCGAACACAAAAAGAGATTTACTTTCAGTAATTGCACGTATATTTGATCCTTTAGGACTTTTGTCTCCTTGTGTGATTACCATGAAAATGATGTTGCAGCAAATGTGGTTAGACAAGTTGTCATGGGATGAACCACTTCCCCCGAGATTAATACTCGGTGGGATAATATTGTTAAACAATTGCCGTCTATAAATAACTTTCGCATCCCACGGATGGTAGTCTGTGACACATATAGGGAGCTAGAAGCTCACATATTTACAGATGCTTCCGAGCGCGCGTACGGTGCATGCGTTTATATTCGAAGCGTTGATTCTGAAGGTCAATATGTGGCTCGTTTACTGATGGCTAAGAGTCGGGTAGCCCCGCTCAAGCCCACGACAATCCCAAGGTTGGAGTTGTGTGGCGTAGTAGTAGGAGCGCGTCTATACGAGAAGGTTCGCTGTTCACTTCGAGCAAATATTGCTCGTGCTTATTGCTGGACAGACTCGACGATCGTGCTGGAATGGTTGCAAATGGTACCTGCCAGACTTCAGCCTTTTGTACGTAACCGTGTTGCTGAAGTCTTGGATAAGGCTGGCAATTGTACATGGAGACACGTCCCTACAGATAAAAACCCAGCAGATTTAATATCGCGTGGTGTCGATATTAATACTCTTCAGAATTCAGATCTGTGGTGGTTGGGTCCAGACTTCTTAACGAAGGATGTAGGCAGTTGGCCCAATCAGCAAACGCACTTAGGACTAGAAACGTTGCCCGAAACTCGTTGTGATACTTCGTTAAGTGCTGTTGATACGAATAAAGTAAACGATAGTTCGTTCATAAACTTTAAACGCTTTTCAAATTATTTACGGCTTGTGCGTTGCGTTGCGTACATGCTTCGGTTCATCAAGTTATGTAGGAGAGAGAAAATTAGTGATTCATTTCTTTCAGAAAATGAATTGCATGACGCACTAAATGTTCTGATTTTCCATAGTCAAAGAGAATCATTTAGTGAATATGATTTATTACTTAAAAAAGGATCTATTCCGAAAGGGAGCGTTCTTCTTAAATTTAATGTTTATTTAGACAGTAAGCAAATTATACGTGTCGGAGGACGTCTCGGTAATTCTAATTTTAATTATAACAAAATTCATCCTATTATATTACAGTCCGCTCATTATTTTACAAAATTATTATTCAATTACGAACATAAGAGATTGATGCATGCAGGGCCACAGCTATTGTTAGCTTCGATTAGGGAGACGTATTGGCCTATCGGTGGTCGTAATTTCATTTTTCATTTCAAAACACTGACCCAAATTGAGGCGATTTTAAATTCACGTCCTCTGACACCACTGTCGTCGGATCCTGATGACGACACTCCGCTCACGCCGGGACATTTTTTGATTGGCCGTGCGCTCACTTCGTTGCCACAACGGGACCTCCAAGATCATTGTTCAAACCACTTATCCCGTTATCATCGTGTTGAGCAACTCCGTCAACATTTCTGGAGCAGATGGAGTAAGGAGTATGTCGCCGAGCTTCAACAGAGAACCAAGTGGCGTTCATGCAAAAATGGCTTAGAATTGGGCACCATGGTTGTGGTGAAGGAAGATGGTCTTCCTCCCTTGAAGTGGAGGTTAGGCAGGGTGGTCGCAGTTCACCCTGGATCGGATGGAATTGTTCGTGTGGCGGACATCCGAACGTCTGCTGGCGTCATCAGGAGAGCCTTCAAGCGAATCTGCCCTTTGCCTGTATCAGATTGATTTGAATATTATGGTTGAAGACGCAGTCCTCAACGCCCGGGGGCATGTTCAAGCGCCTGATCAATCTGCCACAGCAACATCACACGTCCTATTAACGGAGCTATCCGTCTCATTACGATGATTAGGTTTAATAAATACCTACTTATTGTATGCATCAAAGTTTTATAAAAAGTTTTATTCAACGATTAAAGTTTGCACCGAGAACATCAAAAACACACCCAGTTGGTTTTATTCAAAGTTCCTGATTCCCGCACAACGTGTGGTTAGATTTTAGTGGGCGTAATAATATGCATACATCTTTTATACATCAGAAGGAGCAAAAAAATTATCTAAATCTTCAACTTCAACTTCTTCAAAATGGCCTCTGCAGCAAATCGCCGCAACTCACCAATGTCAAGTAAAATGTATTATAAAATTATTAATGGCGACACGCCAATGTCGAGTGTACCAGAGCCACGTTAGCCACGCCATTAAAATTATTTCCATGTGTCCGCCCCCCACGAGATTCAGGTGGACGATCAGGATGTGTGGACGTGGTGTTAGGTGTCTAAATCTATGATCAGAAGTATCTAAATTCAAATGTCACTCATGTGTGTCAAGAATAATTTGTGAGAATAATCCAAGGAGGTTATAAGTTCCCATTTGGATAGTTGAGATAGTTGAGAAAATTGTATTTATAGTGAGAAAGATTAATGGAACTGGGTGATATTCGTGTAAACTTTAGAAAATATCGTCCACGGTTTTTTCTTTTGTTATACAAGTGCCTATGCCTTATTTATTTGTTTTACATTTACAAAATTATTGATATCCCGATATCCAAACAAGAAACCTAAAAAAATATATTGACATTGCATGACAGATCAATGGTTAGAAAGATGTCAATGGTTAGAAAGATGTTTACCTGAAACGCAGCACCGTATACCTATAGTATTTTGAGGGAGCACCAAATTTACTCCAATTTTTATAAATGCTGCTATTAAAAATGTTCCCAAAATTAATCATGCTATCGTGGATTTTTGAACATTAATATTAAAATGTCAAACAAAATAAACTGATACAGTGATTCAACTGTACTTTGGGAACTATGACGGAAAAAAATAGCCTTCGCAAATATTTTTTATGTGGTGGAGTAGGCGGAGTGTTCAATGTTTGTTTTGGCTATCCCATGGATACCATAAAAGTGAGACTACAGACTATGCCTCCACCAAAACCCGGTGAACAACCTTTATACACAGGTACTATTGACTGTATCAGGAAGACAATAAAAATGGACGGTTACAGAGGTTTGTTCAGAGGTATATTGGCACCTGTTGTAGTTGCAGGACCAGTCTATGCCATCAACTTCTGTGGTTTTGCCATCGGAAAGAAATTCTTGGAACAAAACGACGATCATATCCATACACCGCCTGAACTATTTGCTGCAGGAGCATTTGCTGGAGCTCTCGCCTCACTCTTTACAGCACCCTCAGAGCATGTCAAATGTCTCTTACAAATTCATGACGACAGTGGTCCGAATCCGAAATATAGGGGTACATTTGATTGCTTTAGGAAATTATACGCTCATGGAGGAATCAGACACGTATATAAAGGTGCACTAGCCACCACATTAAGAGATATACCAGCCGCTGGGATGTATTTTATGAGTTACGAGGAGCTCAGGAGACTAATGAAGACTGAAGATGCTAGTCCACAAAACAGAATAATAACGACGATAATTGCTGGAGGTTTAGCTGGGATGTTATATTGGTTGATTGGGATGCCAGCTGATGTATTAAAAACAAGGATACAGTCAGCCCCTGAGGGCTCACGTGCTGGCCTGAGGGAAGTTTATATGCACTTAATAACTACAGAAGGACCTACTGGTTTGTATGCGGGTGTGATACCAGTCATGCTCAGGGCTTTTCCATCAAACGCAGCATGTTTTCTAGGTTTCGAAGTTAGTCTTAAATTAGTTGAGTTTATAGTACCAGATTTTTGAAATGAACATCTTCAAGATATGGTTGAAAATTATGACTCTTATATGGGTATACTCAACTGTTTAATTCTAATGGATTGTCTAGTCTAGTGAACCTTGATACTGATTGTGAGGTTGGTTCTTTTTCATGTGTGCGTCCCCTGAATGTTTCCTATGGCCGTCAGGTCAAAAATGGTTAGGTGTAAGTGTAAAAGTATTCAATTATTGGATGTTGTAATGTTTATGTAACCCAGTCATCAATAATTTCCAGGATCTTAATGTATTTTTTACAGTGAATATGTAATAATATTATGGAACTGTTTGTTCAAAATATTAAGTAATATATTGTGTAAAGAATAGGAAATTAGTTTCAATTACGTCTTCTTAATAGTTTCAGTTGCGACTTATACTTTTCTATAATCTTCTTTGTATTGGTCATCATGTTAATCTTGGTCACCACCCAAATCTCCAGAAATGCCCTGTCAGTGTACCTGTTTATCAACGGCTTTTCAACGAAGCAGACTAGTGCAAGCTTCATCAACTAGTTTAAAAACAATCATGTCATCAGCTATGGGCGATCTGATTGGTTTTAAGTTCTCTACGACTACCTCAACCAGTTGAGTATAGCACTTGTGCGTAGGGTCCGGAAGGAGTAAACACAACAACCCATCATCTGCTTCTCTCTCTAAATACAACATGAGGTTTGTCCACTGTTGTTAAATCGCCGATTTCAAGTGCTTAAGTTGCCCAAGTAAGCTAAAAACATCCCTCCAATTTGAAGTCGGTTAAAAATAGTTTTAAGTTTTATCTTACAAGATACAAAAGCATCAATATCTCTCTTTTCAGGTTCTTTGTCAAGTTAAGTAGTTCTCCGCTGCGAGACAAGTAAGCTGCCTCTGTTCGACAACAGTTTAGGTGTTACTGTCTCAGTTGGCTCGTGATGGAGACGGACGCAAATCCCGCACGATTTGCTTATACTGTTGTTCAGTTTATAGCTTCGTAGTTTTATTTATTTGTTATGTTCGCTCGTTTTCATCGTGAAGGAGCCTTTATGGATAATTGAACTTATTAGAAATAATGTTGCGTTTTTAATGTAGTAAAGAACTATAGGTACATTCCATAGTATAGATCAATGGTATAGAATTTTCCATTTTTTTTTTAAATTAGTAGGATTTATATTAGTAGGGTAATATCCTACTAATATAAATGCTACTAATTCTGTAAATATTAGTGTAAAAGTTGTAAAGGTATTTGGATTTTTGTTACTCAATCACGCTCTAACAGTTGAAAGGTTTATGTTTAAGTTTGGTACAGGGATAGATAATAGTCTGGAATAATACATAGGCTACTTTCTATGGGTTTTGTTATCGCAGGAATAGAATAGATAAAAGGATCCTATTGGAATGGGATCGGACGGATGGGACGGGATGGGATTGTTTCAGAATAAATCAATCAATTAGACCACTGCAACAAATGCACATTAGGAGAGGCCCATGGCCAGTAGTCGCTGTTGTTTGCATTTGTTTTTATATAAGCCACTGTAATATGACTTCACCTCGCCTAATGCTAAGCTGAAGGCAGAGTCTCTGACGAGGAACATTTAATGTTTGCATTGAATGCGAACGAGTACAATATGACCTTAGATTTTTACGATTACTGAATTAAGTTAGGAAAGTTTATTTTAAAACCGTCACTAATATACTTATATTAACCACTTAGGTTTTATGTACCACATAGGTGGTAGATAAGCATACGGACCACCTGATGGAAAGTGGTTACCGTGGCCTATGAATGTATGCAATACCAGGAACATAAATTCATACTGCCGACCTTTAGAAATAACTAACATGCCATCAATAGAGTTATATCGCGTTAAATCAACTCGAAAGAAAGACATTTTTCCAATTGCAAATAGTGACGAAAGCATTAAGTATACTTATTAATTCTTCTTAAATATAAATTTAATTGGCAACAGTACAAGATAATAACACAGCGCTTTTTGATTACAAGAATTATCTCAGGAACAATCTTGAGATACATTTTAAATGAGCATCTAACTAGAAATTGGCGGTCGCAACTTGAACAAGTTTTGCTCGAGACAATTGTTCGCTGCATTAAAACTACGGCAACTAAAAGACAGCGAGATACAATATACAATATCTAGAGTATTATATAATATTGTAAAATAGTCGTGTCTATACCTTGGAGATATATAAAATTCTAGAGTTATATTAACGTTACTGAACATAAAAGTATTTTTGAAGTGGAAACTTCTTTAGCGGCGTTGGATGGGTAAAAAGTGTTAAACTCGCGTCAGGATCACATGACCCTTGAAGCGTAACCAACGCCTGATGTCATGCAACGTCAAAAATAAGTCGTCTTCTACATGGAAACATAGCTTGTGATATAGGTCCTATAATGTGGATTATATAATGTATAAGGATTATCGCAAGTGAAAAGATACTGTCTCTGCTTATCTTAATAGGAGGAGGAATGACTACTATTTATATAGTGCTCAAAACCAATTCCTGCAACTCATGGAAACCTAATCCAAGGATAAAAAACTATAAATCTATCTTTTTATCACTTTTTAACCAGATTTGTTCAGCCGTTAGAGCGTGATTGAATAACAAACATTCCAACATCTTCACAAACTTTAACTTTTAAATTATTAGTAGGATGTATAATATTAGTAGGATAATGGTCTATACTATGGAATTTATAGTTCTATACTACATTACAATCTCAACATTATTTCAAATAATTTCAATTATTACTTTAATACTACATTTTAACCAGATTCCCATCTTGTCATTTGCGAGCTGTGCTGCGAGTCGGAGACAATTATCCACTACATTAAAAACTGCGCTTCAACTCAAGAGAGCCGTTATTCTTCGGGCTGCAGTGCTTCGCAGTGCTTCGTAATGCTTCGTTTCTATTTGCTTCAATTTGTGTCCGACTCCTGTTTCCTGTAGCCGTTGTTGACAATTTAAATTGTAATATCTTTGTTTGTAAAATAACTGATATTGTAGTAGTCCAGATAAAAGAGGCAAACGGAAGGTAAGACGCTTCTCAGATAGACTGATAACCTAAAAAAAGTGAATGGGATGGGCTGGATGTGGAGAATAAGGAGCTACGGTACACATCTGGAGAGGCCTCTGTCCAACATTAGATTACGATAAACTAATTGATTGATGAGGGAAAAGTTATAAAGGTTGATGATTTTTCACGGTCTATTTAAAGGGCCCAGTAATAAAGGAAGGTGAGACGTGAACTGCCGTTGGAATCCTAACCTTGAAAGCAAAGCTAAAGCATACGCTGGAATCACCCGGGTTGCATGTGAATTTAGGTCATTTTCCCAACTCAGTTCGGGTCGATTTTCCAGTCTAACTGATATGCGGCTAAACTTCGATATTTGACCTCCACAACCAATTGGCAATATCAAAAACTAGTCGGACTTTTGAGGGCTCCAACTACCCGTAACGACTGCCATAGATGTTCGTACCAGGGCCGACGGCTTCGCGTACTCTCGAGGCAGAATCAAACCAATGCAAACAGCCATTTTATTCATTCATACATACATATATTTGTACTGAGCGGTTGTTGAACCCTGGGGTCTGATGTGAAGTTAGGTTAAAAATTGTAGACCCTGAAACCAAAGTTTGCCATAAAGGCAAAAGGTTTGAAACCAAACTCTTCACAATAATATATAATTTCATAAGTTATTGGGGTGCGAATGCAGGAAGTTTGAAGCGGGCCACTTTGAGAGTCTCTTAATTCCCGCAGCAAAGGGTTGAAAAGAAAAACTTTGTTCTTCGAACGAGTTTGTCACAAATCGACTGATTTTATTTACTTCGTTCGAGTTTCGTGATACGGATACACAGGGGAATGGAGTTGGTTTTAGATGAATTTATTCCAACTCGCATTAGGTGGTACATTTGCGAAATAAATCATTATTACATTTTATTTTTGACGTTTTTATGTGCTATATCAACAATCTATCCTATCGTACTAATATGTAAGTGTGAAAGTTTGTGCTTGTTATTCTATTACGCTTTATCGGCTGAACGAATCTGGCTGAAGTTTGGTACCGGAATAGATTGAGATACGGGGTAGCGGGTACCCGGTACCGCTATACAGAGTGCCTCCTGAACATGATCCAGCTGTCGCTCCAGATGTTTAAGTGTCACAGAGATCATAAGCTTTATACCTAAGTGAGGACTATTGCTGAACGAGTCAAAAAACACATGGCGCCTGTAAAGAATCGTCAGACGAGCAAATCTGCAAAATAATTGCAAAACACCTGCTAGAAGCAGGCACTAATCACTGGATTGAATTTCAAATACGCAAGTTCTCTCCACGGAACGACACTTTTATACAAGCGCTGTACGTGAAGCGATTGAAATAAACAAACACAAAAATTTCAACCGGGACGATGAGTTCAAAATATCTGCAACATGGAATCCAGTGAAATAAAACATGCAACGTCGCTATTCCGCACAGTCGGATGGACACCAGATAGTTTGCTTACAGAATAGAGACACTGTGAGTGTGGTATGTAACAGTAAATGGCGAAAAGAAAATGTCAAAAATATCGAGAATGTCCGGGTAGATGAAGAACTGTCTCACGGACTCGAAGACGGCGGGCGTGCACCGCTGAGCCAGTCAGCCTTTGACCATGGCCAGTGCAACATGGTCGAAACGTGTACGGGTAAATCAAAGGTATGTAAGTACCTTTACCTTGATCGCGTTAATTCCCGTTATGTTTATTGTATACCTACAGTATTAATTTAATACAGCATCATAATCTTTGCCGTGTTGGTTCCTGGTGGGGTAGAATAGGCATCTTTTCCCGAGGGTGTCGTACGAAGCAACTACTGAGAGAGAGCATATGAGTAAAGATGAAAGTAATGTTATTAAAAAACTTCATGGTATGAATATAAAGGGCGTTAAGAGGAGGGAATACCCTGGGGAAAAGATTATAGATATATTTCGTGACAGATCAAATCAAATAAATTTATTATTTTACAGGGTAAGGAAAATATTGACAGGGGAGATAATGTCTCACAGGTAATTATTGAAGAATGATATAATAGAAACCTTGTTTAAAATAAAAGTAGGTCAGAAGAAGGACAGTTAATTCCCTTATTAAAATCCATTTAAAATTCAGTCTCGATTTAAAATTCAGTCTCGATTTTTTTTTTTTAATCTCAAATTGTCAAATGTCAAAGAAGAAGACTGGCGGGGGATGCGGTTGCCCGGGGCGAGGTGATGTTGGCGGTGTCCTTGGACATCTCCAACGCCTTCAACACCTTGCCCTGGAGTTGCATCAGGGAGGCACTCGTGTACCACGACGTGCCTCTCTACCTCCGCCGCATAGTCGGGGCGTACCTGACGGAGAGAGCCGTCATCTACCCAAGTTCGACGGGAGTCGGTAGGCGTGAGATGTCGTGCGGTGTTCCACAGGGGTCGGTCCTGGGGCCGCTCCTGTGGAACATCGGTTACGACTGGGTGCTTCGCGTTGACTTCGCGTACCGGGCCACCATCACGTGTTACGCGGATGACACGCTAGTGACGGTGAGCGGGGCTACGCACCGCGAAGCGACCCTGAGGGCCACGACCGCGGTTGCTCAGGTCGTCGACAGGATCCGGCGGCTGGGTCTCGAGGTGGCTCTGCACAAGTCCGAGGCCATGTTCTTTCATGGTCCTCGGCGCAGGCCAGGCTCGGGAGCCAGCCTAACAGTGGGAGGTACTCCCATCGACATCAAGCCCCGGTTGAAATACCTGGGGCTCGTGCTTGATGGTCGATGGGACTTCGGACAGCATTTCCGAAGTCTGCGCCCCAAGTTGGTGCTCACGGCGAATGCCTTGGGCCGGTTGTTG
Organism: Eilema caniola; assembly: GCA_949126895.1. Classification (NCBI taxonomy): domain Eukaryota; kingdom Metazoa; phylum Arthropoda; class Insecta; order Lepidoptera; family Erebidae; genus Eilema; species Eilema caniola. Next base: position 15,114,294 of record OX421488.1, read on the forward strand.
CCCAACTTGAAGGGCCCAGAGTCCTCCTGCAGGAGACTCTACGCGGGTGTCGTGTGGTCCATGGCCCTGTACGGGTGCCCCGTGTGGGCGGACACCCTGGAGGCCAGATTCCTGCCTCTGCTCCGTACGGCGCAGAGCACGATGGCCTCCAGGGCCATCAGGGGATACCGCACGATATCCTTCGAAGCGGCGAGTCTCCTGGCCGGATCGCCACCGTGGATCCTGGAAGCGAGGGCCCTTTCGGCACTATATCAGTTCCGAAAGGAGGCGCGGGAGCGGGGATTCGATCCCGAGCCCGAGGATATTCGGGCCGAGAAATCCCGGCTCCACCAGGTCATGGTGGCCGAGTGGGAGCGACGACTTGGGCAACCACGCGCAGGGCACGCCGTCATTGCGGCGGTAAGGCCCATTATGGGGGAGTGGCTAGAGAGGCAACACGGTAGCCTCTCGTACCGTCAGACGCAGATTATCACCGGGCACGGTAGCTTCGGGCGGTATCTGCATCTGATGGGTATAGAGCCAACGCCCGAGTGCCATCACTGCGACGCGAGCGTGGACTCGGGGCTGCACACGCTCACCGAGTGCCCGGCGTTTGAGACGCCGAGGCGGGAGCTTGTGGCGGCCCTGGGGGTGAGAGTGCTCACGCTCTCCACCCTGCTCGCGGCGATGGTCCGCTGCGCGGATGCGTGGGCGGCCAGCGCCTCCTTCTGCGAGCAGGTCATGCTCGCGAAGGAGACAGCAGAGCGGGCGCGGCGCGATGAGCGAGAGAGGCTCGCTGACATCGCTGCACGCGCCCGAAGGCGGCTCGGGCGTCGGAGGGCGCAAACTGACCTCCGCCCCCCATGAGCGCGGGCCTGAGGGTGACGGGTGGAGCCGCCCGTCATCCTAGCAGAAGCAGGCCACGGCGGCGGCGCGCATCGTAGGACGATGCGCGCCTCCCCACACCGGGGTTGAGTCGGGGACCGCGTGGTCCCCCCCTTCCCAAGGAGGGCCAGACCGAGAGGGATGGCCCTGGGTCAGCCGGGGTGCGAGGGATATGTCGCATGACAACCTCACCTTCGGCCTAGCACTACGACCCAGAGACGGCGTGCGGTTTAGTCGGTTCGAGTCCGACATAACCTCCCCCTCCGGCTCCGGAGGGGTGGGTATCCGTGGGGATTTCCCGCACGTAAAAAAAAAAACAAAAAGACTAATTCTCATAATAACCATTTTTTTAAATTAATTTTGTTGTTATGTTAAAAACTAATGTCAACTTCATTTCCTGAAAATAGTATTTGAAATTTCATATTTTGATTTTGAGTGTTTCCCTGCTAAAAATCTGTTCAAGATTTAGCTTGAACAGATTTTCACCAGGAAAATTTTCTTTCAATGACTAGCATATACTGGATGTGGAAGGTGGGAGATTGTGAGCAACGGCACACACTGGGAGAGGCCCTTGTCCAGTAGTGGACTACAATAAAAGCCTACATAGATATAACAACTTAATCATATATTCTTTAGAACGTTTGTCTTCTGCGATAATAACCCTGTAGATGAAACGAACAAATGTTATAGAATATGCAAAAGAATTTCTCAACAATTTCTGAGGTTAAAGACGAAGTTTCGCACGAATATCATCACAATATACGAACCTTCAGCGTGAGCGATATGAGCAAAATTAAACTATCCAAACTTGGAAGGCTTTCTCGTAGCGTCTACCGCGCTACGCTCGTAGCTACAACAACGTCTACGACGCTTGCTACGAAGCTAGATAACTACGTTAGGTTGGCGATTGTGCCACAGTTTACCAAAATGTATTTGAATTAGAAAATTGTAGGAAATATTTTAGAGATCTTCAATTAGTGGGAGCACAAGTGTATTGTGGCCACGTAGATGTTGAGCTCTATAGGAGGTAGGACATGACGGTATTTCCGTCCAATTGAGCAGTCCTACTGGGGAAGTACCTCTGCCCTACAGAATACCGCGGCCATAATAACCTCTTGTTGTGTTGCCGGTGGTAAGTAGGGTAGCCAAAGCTCACTGGAGAGTTTTTCCGCTGTCAGTGGGAAGACCAAAGGCTATTCCTGCTTTGTTTTCTACACTGAAGGCACAGAAACTCTCTGAGTTTACAGGGTCAGCAGCACAACTGTGACTCCCCTGGTGTTGCACACGTGCAAAGGCCACGGTAACGACTTTCCATCAGGTGGGCCGAGTGCTTGTCGTTTACTCAGTATATGCGCGATTTCTACATACGAGAATCCTTTACCATTTCTACTAGAAATTGAAGTTGCATATTCAAATTCTATCCTTTCATCATTTCATCCTTCTCCTGCCCTTATCCCAAGTTTATTTGGGGTCAGCAGAACATTTATGTGTGTCTTCCTGTTAACAAGCAAGACTACTCATGATAGTGTAAGAAATATGTCGTATGTACCTAGATCATAGAGAACTTATTTGTATTATTGTTAGTTTAAGTTACTAGGTAAGATCCCATTGTCTGTAGCCGAAGGATGGGTCCCTTTTGTATCAACAGATGTGTCCATTGTATTACCAGATGTGGCCATCGCCAGCGCACCGTAATTAAAGCGGGGTCCGCGTGCGGTGCGAGGGTTGCTGCTCTGGCGCTAGCCTGTGACCCACTTCTCGTCGGTCCTGTATGTAGTCTGAACCGAGCAAGGTTACGTATAAGCATTCTCGACAGCGCGCATGTGGTTATTGTGTAACCATTGCACTGTGTAATTGTGCAAATGTGTCTAGTTTAGTTGTTGAGCTCAAATATATTTTGAAGAGTATATTACTTAGTCTGTTGTTACGCTGCTTACTTCATAAGAAATCTGCACCTCTTGTTTACACTTCCACTCATCTCTAGTTGCAGCGATCTCAACATTCACTCCCTTAATAACCATATCATGTTTTACACAGTCCGTCCACCGCTTTTTAGGTCTTCCTCTCCTCTTGTAGCTATCCACTTCAATAGTTAATACCTTCCTTATAACATTACTTTCATCGCTACGCATTACTAACGTCCAAATCAGGATAAACGATTTCCTCGTTGCTTTTCCTTGATCGGTGCTATTTGCTGGCCTATGTTAAGTATTATAAAATAACGTTTTATGAAAATGTATGTGATCCTATTAAAATCGTCGGGTCCCAAATCAATATCACAGTCAGTATGCCTGATGATTGATGGACCTGATACAAGCTTTCCTCTCAAACGGCAGACTGTAGTTGCTTGCAAAAAAAGGCATAACAATACATTAATGATTAAAATAGGAGAAGTTTGAATCGGTCTAGGCGGGGTTTGATCCCGCGATCTTTGCCATACAGGGGCAATGCTTTGGCTACTAAGCTACCAGACCTCCCCCGAACCAATTCAAATTTCTCCTTCTATATCTGTCTTTGAGGTGACAGTGGAGTGTCTATCGATATTCTTACGAACTATCAGAACCAATGAATGATTTTCAATCATTTTTATTCTACAACAAAAAAGAACTTACCTTAATGAGAAGAAGAAGAGTTACCGAAACAACGCCAAGATGATGATTAGCACATTTATTAAAATGTAACTTGTACTACTGTATTTTGTACACTGCGGTTTCGCTAATGTTACAGAGTAATTCAATGTGATTTAGTCTATCGTGTTTCACAAGTATGACGTCGGATAATGTCGTTAAATTGTGTAGTACTCACACATTGGAGGGCTCACATATTTTGGTGAGGGTTTTGTGAGACGTGTCTTATAAGAGACAAGCGTTGAATATGTTATTGTGATGGTATTATTTAGTTATTAAAATATGCATATTATTATTAAGTGGCATTTTAATGATATACCGTATAACGAGGTGAATAGGGATCAATGGGTGAATAGAGACATAATGCTTATTAGATTTTTTTTTAATAATTTCTTTTATAAAATTTTAAGAAGGTACAGTCAACTCCAAAAATAACTTAACAAATTCTAATTTATTGATCACTGTGGCTGCTAATCCTCTCATAATTTAATGAAATTAAACATTAAAAATATTTTCTTAGTGCTATGGGGACTACAAAACTACATAAAACATGAAAAATGACATTTTACAATTTTATAAAAGATTTGTATATGTTAGTGTTAATCAACTTACGAGGCTGACTGTACCTTACCAGAAATTTACAATACTTGGCTTATATTTGCTTGGTTGGTGGTAACCCAAACCAAACTAGAATTTCACTTGCAAGACGGTACTTGTAATGAATCGATGGAAGGGGATTTAGGGTTTTCTTTAGACATTTTGAAGATTAGATGGCAGTCGTCCCTTCTTCTTTACCCAAGCATTAATCCCAGTTGCATCTGAAGCTTTTCAACTTGAAGTCTGGGGTCCGCTTACCAGTCTAACTGTGGCAGTTGCCCCTACAAAAGCCAAAATAAACCAAATATTGGGTTGAAGAATAGCGGTCCTAGGCCCCAAATCACACGTGGTGAATGCGACCAAAAGAAAATAGATAGATAAAGACAATTAATGAATATCACTGTCTAAGAATTTTTTATAACAATTCTTTCTGAGCGAAACCATCGTAGGCGGATATATTAGTTCTGTTACACTCAAAAGTGTATTAAAAATACAACATATGAAAGGCAATATTTCATACACCGACTCTGCAATATTTAGCTCACTTCGCAGTTTTACAACATACGATTTCATAACAATAAAATATTTACGTTTATTTATTAAAAATTAAGTCTTACAGTGGAAGAAAGAAAGAAATCATTTATTCGTATGTAAACGTATGAGATACACTTAACAGTTTCATAAGAAAGGAAAAAAAAACCGCAGTAACAAATTATTAACTTGGCAAATGTATCGTCAATACTATCTTATGCACTGTATACTGATAGGAAACTATTAATGGGAAAAAAAATAGTAGCTAATAGGGTTTTTAACGGAGCAACTGTCGTCTGCCTCTAATAAAAGAGTAACGGCTTGTAGATTAGCTGCCCATAAACCTTTGTATAACACTTAATTTTGAGCACTAAAATTATCAATTAATTAGTTTACACGAGGGGGCAATATCGCAAATTATTTAAATATTAAATGTCAATGTCAATTGCTTTAAATCCAAAAGTATACATTAAGCCACTATACAAAATACAATTTAGTCAAACATGGTGAAATGTAGGTGTTAATACCCTGTGCCACCAGGAATTCACAATTGTGCGTATATGTATGTGTATGCTATATTTTTCGTTAACACAACGAACTACGTACAAAATATAATTTAGAAATAACTGATAACTTCAAGATGCAAGATTATAATAATATGTCAGACTTGCGATTGAGAGGTCGCCCATAAAAAAAAATAGACCTTTACATGACTGAACTGACTTTAAATGCTAACAATGCCACTTAGCTAAGAGACTATCAAGTATACTAGTAATTTCCGTTACTAGTATAAAAATATACAATTGTCGTGTCGTACACTCCAATCGTACGATCTAAACAGCCTTCGGTAAAGAAGTTGTCGTGTACCGGAAGCGCGTGTCTCGTGACGTCACATCCGCTAGATATTTATCATTCGCCGCGTTTGTGCCGCGGCTCCGCTCATAAATATGCAATTTGTTGCAATATGCCCGCTGTGAATCTTTATGTTTTATTATAAACATGTCTCGGTACATGTTTTGATCGATTGTGAATATAGTTTTGATTTTTCTTATTTTATGATCCGCCCTACAGAATACCTCGGCCATAATAACTTTGTGTTTTGTTCCCGGCGTTAAGTAGGGTAGCCTAGAGCTCACTGGAGACTTTTTGTGCTGTCAGTAGGAAGACCTAAGGCTTGTCCTGATTTATCTTTTACACTGAGGGCACAGAAACTCTCTGTTCTAACAGGGGCAACAGGAGTGTGACGCCCCTGGTGTTGTACACGTTCATAGGCCACGGCAACCACTTTCCATCAGGTGGGCCGTGTGCTTGTCTGCCACCTAAGTGGTATATAAAGAAATTATGTTCAGGATTGTATATTCGCGAAAGGAATAAACAGAGATGCGACTCCTGAATTTCTCTTTTTTTTTTATTGTTGTCCTTTTTGCTTTGACTAGGAACTACTGCTGACCACTGGCTTCTTTGTATCTATAATACTACGAATTAAATCTAGTATCAAGTACAGTCAGCATCCAATCTTATGTCCTATCCTATGTCAAAACACAACAGACAATCTGTTACAGACATACAGTTTTAATGACCTATAAGTCTTCAGGCTTTCACGGCCGGCGTTGCATGTAGAATATACTGCTTCCGGGCTGTTTGGCCGTGGTCCATTTGAAACTTGCGTTCCAGACGTTTCGTCGATCACTGCGGTCGACATCTTCAGTCGCGCAGGTCCGGGCGACGACGAGTTCGGAGACCTTGCCTCGTCGGCGGCTTCGTTGCGACTGATATGGAATCTTGAGTCGCTGGCATATTCATACCACACCCAAACAGCCCGGAAGCAGAATATTCTACTCGATTAAAGATAGGAAAAAGTGAATGCCCAGGTGGGACTCGAACCCACGATCTTTCCCTTACAGGGGGAATGCTGGCCCGGTGGCTCAGTGGTCAGAGCATTCCCCCTGTAAGGGAAAGATCGTGGGTTCGAGTCCCACCTGGGCATTCACTTTTTCCTATCTTTAATCGATTTGAAAAGTTAGCATAGTAAATGCTTCAAAATTTCATTCAAGAATATTCTACTGTTTTAATTACATTAAAAAAATCATTTCACAGTATTGAAATAAAATTAATAATATATCCCCTTTATTTATTTCCAAACAACTTAAAAATTACATTTTTAAATACATATTTAAAAAAAACATTTATTTAAAAATATAATAAATAGTGCTCCACCGGCATTGGGTATAGGGACCAAGTTACCGGTAACCTCCTCACGATGCGTGCCGCGTCGAGGAGTACCGCCCTCCGCATCAAGCCCTTGACTCAACTGTTCAACGCAAATTTCTTGAGATGTTGTTCGAGGCTGATGACTATTGGAACAATAATCGTCGAATCCTACATGTCCACAACCTCGTGAGCTAAATCCAAATATTTTATTATTAACAGATTTTTCCTCGGCAATTTGTGTTTGTACCTTTAAATATGATATAATTCACTATGCTTTACTACAACAATTCGAAGTAATATTACAACACTGACTTAGATCTAAGACAACGACAAACTTTTAAAACTATGCCTTACCGTACAATATTACCACGTCATACAATGCACACATGCCATTTACCCGGGAAATTATGGAGCAAAGCGTGGCAACAGCTCAGAAATTGTGAGAATATATTTTGTTATTTGCGGAGTAATATTTAGAGCCAGTAGGTGAGCATTGTTCGAAGTTAACATATTAAATTGCGGTCCATGGGGGAAGTCCCGCCTATTCGTTTGATACTTAAAATTGAATGTAACAGTATACTGAGTTTTATTACGGTCTCTTTTAATAAAAATTGCAACTAGGAGAATGAGTAAAAGTTTCAAACACAGGGTACGAATTTTAGAGAACCGTCAAGTTTGTATCGACCGAAATGACAAGATGAGTTCACAGAAAGATTATTAACATACATAATATAAATATATTACAAGTCCTATAAGATAAAATGATTTTTTCACTCATTCTAACACTTGAATACGCACTCTTTCTCACACTCACGCAGATACACACACCCACACCAACACACACACACACACAAACACACACTCACACACACACACACACGCGCACACACACGCGCACACACACGCACACACACACACACACACACACACACACACACACACACACACACACACGCACACACACACACACACATACATACCAACAATATATAATTATAATGTAGTTAGCGTCAGCTCAGATTTTACATACCTAGTACATGTAAACGTATCGTACACTGTCTCTTAAGATACAAGTTTTACTTAGTTTAAGAGGCAGGGTCTTATATAATGTGCCGATAAAGTTTGATCAATATTTAATTGACACCTTAAAACTTCGAAAGCCTAACGTAAGCCTATCTTAAGAAAAAAATAAAAAAAAAAATTAAAGAGTTCCCAGTTGCGTCTTTGCTCCCAAGTTTGCATTTGTGAGTGATTCAAATCAATGACAGAAGTGAATCAATGAATGAAATTAATAAACGTGGCAATGCTGCCAGTCTTCTGGGAACACTTCCACAAGAGGCATGCGATGCGGATGCATTCCACGACGCATTTTAACTTTTAGTTTTCTTTTTAGTAGTGTGTAATTATTTAGAAATGTAGTTTTAAAACCATTGTTATGTAAAGATTAGTACAAATAATCAATATGTATCTTTATGAAATAAACAAATAGTTGCAAAAAAAATGAATAAATGGACAGAACAAGTTGAATGCAAAAACTATTTTAAAAGATTTGAATGAATCAACATATTGAGTGAATCGATTCGTTACCTCAATTCACTCAGTACTCAATCCTGATTTTACAACTTGCAATAATCATTTTATTTGATAATTATAATGATTTATTAACTGGAATTTTCCTGCCACCCCTTCTTATGGGCGACTAAGGGATTGAGCTGTACTCCACCCGGCCCATAACTAAGTGTCCGGTTGATGATAATAGAGCCCGTGTTACGTGGGACCCAGAAATCACAGTTGGCGAAAAGTGGGTGTAAATACACCCCTGCCTACGCCTTCGAGAATTTACAATCGTAATCAATTATTAGTACTGTGAGCTTCAGAATTGCGTAGAAAGTTTAAAATTATGTATGGTACCTGTAGTTTTATACTTAGATGTTGAAAACGAATGTCCTGAAGGTTACAGTATTATGTTATCTGTGGTTACAGGTACCTATACTTTGTTTAACAGGTCGTGCGAAATGAAAACAGCAACACTTACTTTAAGCTCATTATACGTAAATAATAACTTAAAGTCTTAGCAAAGAATAATTTGAAGAAGAAACCTTCACAACGGCAAGAGCCGAGGATAATCCGCAAGGAATGGCACCCAAAAGATATGGCAAACTGAACTATTGCAATATATTTTTAAAATGTTGTCTTCAAGAATTTTTAATATGATAGAGGCAATATGGTCGTGATGGTTACATATGAAAATACCGATGTTCATAATATCAATCTAATTAAAACCGACGGACAAAAGACCTAAGTTCAAAATACAGAATGTTGCAATGTTGCAATTTAATTGCCAAAATTAGTTTTTGGGAAGTTTTCTTTGCGTGATTTTTTAGTGTAAAAAATAAACCTAATTCATTCAAGACAAATTGCGTGAACTGGACATTTGAACTACGGGATTTTGGTCCGTAATGGTTTTCATGGTACAAAAATCTCAAGTTACTAAAGAAACACTTTGCATATTTTATCTATATCTATACTTTACCCACCACTTAAAAGAGATGACAATCCTACAGGCAGTAACAAAAATTATGCTGAGACACTGAAACAAAATGGCAGTCAAGCCCAGATCGCCGATACCTATGTTGCCAACAAACCCTCCATAGAGGAAATTCTTATAAGACAAACTGAAAAATTCGAACTTATCTTACAACAAATGAGTACTTTGATGAGTCTCATAGCCAAACTAGTCGATAAACTAGCAAAATGACTACCTTACGACTAGCCACTCACAACATAAATGGTTTAGCTCCCAATAAAAATGAAGTAGAGTTATTCCTGAAAGAACATCAACTGGACATACTGCTCATATCGGAGTCACATTGTACCGCATCCACATATATAAAACTCAGGGACTATAACTGCTACCAAACAGGCCACCCTGATGGAACAGCACACGCTGGAACAGCCGTAATAATTAAGAAGACGATAAAGCACCACGAGATGCCTAAATATCAGACGGACCATATACAGGCTACCACAGTTGCCGTTGAAGATAAAACAGGCTATCTTAATATTGCTGCCGTATATTGCCCACCAAAACATAAAATAGATGACATTATGTTCTCACACTTCTTCAATACGCTTGGCAATCGTTTTCTGGCAGGTGGCGACTGGAACGCCAAACACACCCACTGGGGTTCCAGGTTGATAAGCACTAGAGGCAGACAATTGAAAAAATGTGTTGACGATAACCACCTTAAAACTGTATCCACAGCGGAACCTACTCATTGGCCAACAGATTCAAATAAATTACCTGACCTTATCGACTTTTTCATAGTCGGGGGTTTGTCTAGATTATACATGAAGCCAGAGTCATGCTATGATGGGTCTTCAAATCACACGCCTGTTTTGCTGACAATAAGCTCTAAAATAGTAGAATATGCACCGCCTGTGACGCTGTATAACAAACATACAGACTGGGAGTCCTTTAGAGAGTACATAAACAACAATATTAAAATTAACGTGGCTTTAAAGACACCGGATGAAATTGATGAAGCAACAGAGTACATATCAAAACTTATACAGGAAGCATGTTGGCTTAACACTCCTGAGTACCATACCAGACCAAAGACTAACTATCCGCTCGAGGTAAAAAACGCAATTTTAGACAAAAGGAGGTTACGGAGAATCTGGCACCAGAGTAGACTTCAAGAAGATAAGAAAATATTTGACACAGCTGCGAGGAACTTGAAAGATATGTTACAAGCATGGAATGATAGTACATTACAGACGCAACTAGAATCACTGACACCAACTGCGTCTACCAATTATTCACTTTGGAGATTCACAAAAAACTATAATAGGCCACAAACTGCGTTATCTCCCCTTAGAATCGATCAAGGCTGGGCTAGAACACCCCAAGAAAAGGTTAATGCATTTTCGGAATATCTCTCCAAGGTTTTCTACCCGAACGAAGCAAGAGATAAGACATTCCAAAACCAAGTTCACCAAAGATTACAACAGGACTTACAATTGGCCCCTCCTCCTCCCCCGACTACCGTGCGGGAAGTTTGGAAAACGATCAAGGAGCTGAAAGATAAAAAGGCTCCTGGTTTTGACCTTATAACCAAGGAAATTTTAAAACAGCTTCCGAGAAAGGCGATTGTGTTCTTAACCTCACTATACAATGGTATATTGAGAACTCAATACTATCCACTGTCATGGAAAGTTTCCCAAATAATCATGGTGCACAAGGCTGGGAAAACACCCACAGACCTTACCTCATACAGACCAATCAGTTTGCTGCCAATACTATCAAAGGTATTTGAAAAGGTACTACTAACTAGAATTCAACCCATCCTGGAGAATAACCACGTCATACCGACCCACCAGTTTGGCTTCAGACAGAACCATACTACTACTGAGCAAATTCATAGAGTGTGTAATAGAATCAGACAATCACTGGAAATGAAGGAGTACTGTTCTTCAGTATTCTTGGACGTTCAACAAGCTTTTGATCGTGTCTGGCATGATGGACTCCTCTATAAAATAAAAGCATGCCTTCCACACTCCTACTACCTGCTCTTCAAATCTTACTTGTCTGAACGTCTGTTCCAAGTCAAGGGCCAGGAAGCAACCTCAAAACTAGCTGATATTAGGGCCGGCGTACCACAGGGGTCAGTGCTGGGTCCGGTTTTGTACACAGTTTTCACAGCTGATCTCCCCGTGGAGGATGGATTAACAACGGCCACTTTCGCAGACGACACGGCAATACTGGCCAGCAACAGAAATGCTGATATAGCCTCACAGTGTTTGCAAAAAGGATTAGATAAGATATCAGATTGGATGCAAAAGTGGAAAATAAAAGTCAGCACATCCAAGTCAGTGCAAGTCACATTCACACTCCGCAAAGGTGACTGCCCTCCAGTCTATCTGGACGGTAATATGTTACCCCATAGGGATAATATCAAATACCTGGGCATGCATCTAGATCGCCGCCTAATCTGGAACCAGCATATAAAAAGCAAGAGAGAAGAACTTAACTTCCGATATAAAAATCTCCATTGGATCCTGGGAAGAAATAGTGCACTCTCAACAGATAATAAATTGCTTATATACAAAACCATCCTAAAACCAGTATGGATGTACGGCATACAACTATGGGGTAGTGCAAGTAAATCTAACATCAGCATCCTACAGAGAATGCAGAACTCAATACTACGTTCTATATGTAATGTACCATGGTTCATCCGCAATTCTGAAATTCACCAATATACACACATGGCTACAGTAATGGAGGAAATCCATGCTTGTACTCGGAATTACGAGAAAAGGCTGTTGACACATCCTAATGCTTTGGCGACCAGTTTGCTGACGCTTCCATACGACAAACGCCTCAAAAGAAAAGACATCATGCCTAGAACATAACAGCTTTTGCTCGGCAATTGAATAGTTATAAGCATTGAGTAGTGTTCTCGATGGGGGACACACGTGACCTGCCTATGAACAACACAAAACATCTGCTTATAGCAAAGCTGATTGCAGATAGGCCCAGAGAAAAAAAAAAAAAAAAAAAATATCTATACTAATATTATAAGCGTCGGTAGCTTAGTGGTTAAGGAGTCGGCCTTACGATCGAGAGGTCCCGGGTTCGAATCCAGGCCATTACACTACCGATGTGAACCCACTCCTAGCTAACTAAACTAACTAAAAGCCCACAATTTAGCTAACTTGGAGGGGTTAGAGTGAATATTAGTAATTTCGATAATTTAAAAAAAAATATAAAAAAAATGGAAAAAAGAGGAAAGATTTGTATGTAAGTATATTTGTAACGAATTAGCTCAAAAATTACTGGACCGATATTAAAAAATCTTTCACCATTTGAATGCTACCTTATCACTGATTAATATAGGCTATTTTAATTGCAAGAAAAACACTACGCGGTAAGTGCCATCCACGCGGGCGGAGCCGTGGACAACAGCTTGTCATACATAAAAGAACAAATTAGTTCTACACAGATAATATTTCAGTTAACGAGCGTACCTACATTCTATATCTCCTGTAACACTAGTTCGTCTCGATAAAGGTACTAATTGTGCAAGAGACGGAGGTTACCGTACTGCACACTCCAGGTTGCGACGTGCTCGACACCGTGAACCTCTCTAATTGACAGAGGAATAGGTGAGATTAAAATGGCGGACTTAGGGCAGGCACACATTGTAACGTATCTTTCTACCACCAAAAACGTGTCGTGACACGTTTGCTGATCTTTGAATTGAGTAACCACTTTCCATCAGGTGGATCGTGTGCATATCTGCCACCTCAGTGGTATTAAAAAAGTTGGTAAAATAGAATAGATTGATTAATGTATGGGATTGCCATAAACTGACGAATGTCATTAATGTCATAAACATAAAAATACAATAGAATACGCCAACCAACGAATTGCCACTTACCGATGGGACTAATGGGTTAATAATTTAGTGGTCAAAATTGAACCTATTATTATGGATAGGGGGGCAGTGCAAGTGTGACATTCTTGGTTTTTTACACGTCCATGGGCAGCATTCACGGCTGCACAGTATATGCTTGTTTACCAGCCAAGTGATATAAAAACATCATTCGGCTGTACCAGGACAAAAATTGATGTATAAAAAATATATTGTACGAAAATATCGTCATTATCAATTTGACCCTAAAATTAACTTATTAACACCCTAGAGGCCCAAGGCAACCTCACTTGCAAGTAATTGCAATTGCTAAACAACAGACAGAGGGCAGTCGACATGCCAATGTAAAACAAACCAGCGAACCTCTAACTCCAGGGTACTAAATTTGGAAACAACTAGGAAATTACTATGATAATGAAGCGCTCGTGACCAGGTGAGCTCACTGTTTGGTAAACGATCAGTAGGTTAAGTTGCCTAGGCGAAGGACACCATTCCCACACCGGGGTTGAGTTGGGGACCGCGTGGTCCGCCCCTCCCGAGGAGGGCCAGACCGAGAGGCATGGCCCTGGGTCAGCCGGGGTGCGAGGGATGTGTCGCATGACAATCTCACCTTCGGCCTAGCACTACGACCCAGAGAAGGCGTGCAGTTTAGTCGGTTCGAGTCCGACATAACCTCCCCCTCCGGCTCCGGAGTGGTGGGTATCCGTGGGGATTTCTCACACGTCAATAAAAAAATAAAAAAAGGGATGGGTGACCGTTAGTGGTGTTTATATCGGAGCGCTTACATCTGAGGGCAGGCAAAAGTCGGTCCCGGCTGTGATCAACAGTCGTTAGGAGTTCGTTGCGCCGTTTCTTCTCCACCAGTGACTTGGAAGCGGTGGTAAACTTAGGTTAAGTAGAATGAATACTTAACGTCAATAAGAAATAACCATGTTGTTCCAGATTGAGTAAAAATCTTTGACATTGACTTTGACATTGACTTTTACATTGACTTTGACATTGACTTTTACATTGACTTTGACATTGACTTTGACATTGAATTTTACATTGACTTTTACATTGACTTTTACATTGACTTTGACATTGACTTTGACATTGACTTTTACATTGACTTTGACATTGACTTTGACATTGACTTTTACATTGACTTTTACATTGACTTTTACATTGACTTTTACATTGACTTTTACATTGACTTTGACATTGACTTTGACTTTGGTCTAGACAGAGGCCTATATGGGCGACCTGAACAACAAGTTGACCACTTATTCATCATTAATTTACATGATCAATTTGTCTGCGTCCCGATTTAAATTCGTTCAGTGATACGATTTTTGATTATGGTACGAAACGAAATCGTATCGTGCAAATATGTTCTCACCCTTAACTTGCATAAGATTGCAGATGCCTTCATTTGTGTGTTAAAATCCAGTACGGTATTTGATCAACAGATTGGCTAGTAAAATACAGTAGTCTTATTCAAGACTTTATTAGGATGGTGCAATGTATTCCTCTGGGGAATGCATCACTTATTTGTATAAAATATGATAAACTCACAATACCGCTTTTAAAGTATTTTTTTACTATTTTATACTTTGAAGGAGCAGCAGAAGCGAATGCACATTATTGTTTAATCAGCAGGTATATCGCTTAACAGGTGAGTTGGCTTGGGCCTTGATCACACATAGTTAAACAAATATATGTGTATAAGTCTTCAGGCTTTCACGGCCGGCGTTGCATGTAGAATATACTGCTTCCAGGCTGTTTGGCCGTGGTCTATGTGAAACTTGCGTTTCAGACGTTTCGTCAATCACTGCGGTCGACATCTTCAGTAGCACAGGTCCGGGCGACGACGAGTTCAGAGACCTTGCCTCGCCGGCGGCTGAGTTGCGACTGATGCGAAGTCTTGAATCGCTGGCGTATTTACAGGCGCGGTCGGAGGGGGGAATCGACTCACTCGATTCTGATTGGTCGAGAGCTGTGGCACCGACGTACTCGATCCTGATTGGTTGTTTGCACTGTGATACCGAGTGGCTCTCAGTGCTGGGTACCAATCTTTTTGGAGCTGAAATCCCTCGTTTTTCCGGTTGAAGTTGTTGGGATGCTTGAATATTTCGATGGCTTCTCGAAGTATACGTGGGAAAAAATGTGTAGTGGTAGCTGAGTTGTTACGCCGTCGACGAGGCAAGGTCTCCGAAGTCGTTGTCGCCCGGACCTGCGCCACTGAAAATGTCGACCGCAGTGATCGACGAAACATCTGGAACGCAAGTTTCACATAGACCACGGCCAAACAGCCTGGAAGCAATATGTATATTCTAAATATAGGTGTTAACACACTTCTGCTAACCTCCGTCGGAAACACAAAGGTATGTAAATGTAGCATTAAAGTATCTTAATTAGCCGTTTAATCAACCGCCTAGGCTGTTAACTAAAAGGCGCTATTCAATGAACGTCCTGAATGATGTTCAGCCATAACGTTTATTACAACATTTAATAAACTGGCTTGTTAATGCTTAGGCCATCCGTACGATATTGCAAAACGCCGAAATAAGACAGAAAGTTAGTTATAAATTTAATGAGAAGTTGCACAATCCGACTTGTATAGGTTAGGTTAATAGAAAGAAGAAAGAAAGAAAAAGAAAAAATGCGTTTATTTCAGCTTACTGCAGTACACAAAACAGATCAACCCAAATACAAAACTTATACTTATGAATAATGAATACATTATAGATAATTTTACATAGGTAATTTCATTTAAATATTATTTTGTTACACACAGTTCAATTTTAATAAGGTAAGATAACAGTAAATTTAAACTATCCATAAATCAGTTACTTATTAGTGTTTTTTTTTTAAATTAATTTATTATAATACCGATGTGTTTTTTTTATAACAATACAAAAATAAGCAATTAAACGTCATCGATCCTAGCCATTTGACCCGTTTAAATAAATTACTGAACATCATTCAGGCCGTTAATTGAATGGCGCTGAGCCTAAGCGGTTAATTGAACGGCTGATTAACCTACTTCTCTGCGACATAAATATTACAAAAATATAAATAAACTTCACGGAATAATCATCCTTCATTAAATGCTCAAGGATAGATAGATACAAAACAGTTTAAAACAAAATGAATATTAGAAGAGTTAACACAGCTGATGTCTCTGTTATGAACTAACGTATCCCCCGGGCGCGCCTGAATAATTGCCGAGTGAATTGTAAAATAGACTGTACGAGTCTTGAACTCCGGTGTTCTGGTGTTTAATTATGCAGTAGCCTACTCGCTATGCACCTCCAGTATTGTACGCTTTAACATGTTTCGTAAGACCGTGATATTATCAACTCAAGACTCATGATTTGAAATTTATTACTGGTGTAGTATGTGCTCCAATAAATGAACAGTTTTTTTTAGTTAAGTTTCAGTAAATATACATATACATCTGATGGTTTTAATACTGATATGCGATTAACTAGCTGTTGCCCGCGGTTGTATTGATGTCGGTTATCGCTTAGTGTTGAGTCAAAATAGTAGCTTTATGCATGAAAAGTCGCAGCCCGATCGGTTTAAAATTGACAAGGTTTCATACAAACTCGCATCCCCTATTCTATCCCCTTGGGTGTAGAATTAATCAAAATGCTTTCTTAGCGGATGCCTACGTCATAAAATCTACCTGCATGCCAAATTTCCGTCCGATCCGCCCAGTGGTTTGGGCTGTGCGTTGATAGATCACTATGTCAGTCAGTCAGTCACCTTTGAGTTATATATATTTAGATTATACAATCAGAATCAAATCGATGTTGACAATGCAATTACTCAAAATCCTTGGTTTTCCCCTTTTTCTGTTGACTGTTCTGATTTTGGTGCACATCTTTAGTTCCAATGATAATACAATTTAAATCAATAAAACAGCTTGTCTCAGTCATTTTGAGGCTTTTTATTTAAGATTGCTTATGACACTGACTCTAATACGTGTAATTTAAGTGTTGTTATCGACAGGAGGTTGAGGGTGGCCTCTGGACGCCAATAAGCTCGCTCTTTAAGTGGTACTGAAAATCATGATCATAATATTTATTCTCTGAATTATAAGTTAGATATAAGGGTCTTATAGGCTAATAGCTTTTGCCCGTGGCTCCGCCCGCGTGGATGTCTGTTATCTTTATAAATTGTGGCCTATGTGTTATTCTGATGTAGAAGCTATATTTAATTGAGAAATCAGGAATTAACGCAATCATGCTATAGGTACTTCCATACCTTTGATTACCTGACGTTTCGACCAGGTAATACCGGCCGTGGTCACAGACTGACTGGCTCAGCGGTGCACGCTCGCCGGCTTCGAATCCGTGAGGAAGTAGGTTCTTCATCTACCCGCACATTTTCAATATTTTCTTTTCGCCCTGTACCGTCACATACTACAGTCCGGTGTCTGTCCGACTGCGCAGAAAAGCGAGGATGCATGTTTTTCTGCACTGGATTCCATGTTGCAGATAATTTAAAACCATCTTCCCGGTTGAAATTTTTATGTCTCTTGATTTCAGTCGCTTCACGTACAGCTCTTGAGTAAAAGTGACGTTCCTTGGAGAGGACTTGCGTATGTCACAACGGATTGTAGGTGTCGGGGATGGTGATGAGACGTGGCGTGTAGGTATCTGTCCGTATGTGTAGGCTTCCGGTACACACAGTGTGACAAGGACCCATCTGACCTCACGGCTACTTTTACGTCTAAGAATGACAACGACCTACCTTTCTCCATCTCTCTCGAACCTTATCTTGGGATGAACTGAATTAAGGAGTTGTATATATTGATCTCAGTACTTCCTGTTGACTTCCCTTGACAATACTGAAGAAGTCATCCACATCCACAGTCTGATGGTCTTCGGGCCAAGACTCAGGGCCTTCTCTTCAAAATGTTCCATCCAGATGTTGGCAAGTACAGGTGCTACAGGAATTCCCAAATGTTGACCCTGGAAAAGGAAGTAGTTGCCATCTAGACAGTGCTCAAGTAGATCAACATAGTTAAACGGCAGCTCGTTGTCACTCAATAGATCCTTTACGACGTTCAAGCCTTCTTTTATAGGGACGTTGGTGAAAAGAGATTCCACGTCAAAGCTCACCATGATGTCATCTGGTTCTAGCTTGAGATCTTTCATGATCTGTATAAAGTGCCGTGAGTCCTTCACAAAAGACGGCGTTCTGCCTATCAGTGGTTGCAATACTGACGCAATGAACTTCGCAAGTAGGAGATGCTATTTGACTTACAATTGGCCACAGTGGCACGTTGGGCTTATGTTTTTTTGGCAGACCATACAACTTGGGTGGCTGACTTCGGTGAAAACAGTCTACTGTACTCATGTTCCGTAAAGAGGTCATCGTTTTCTTGTATACGAGCTCGTATTCTGCGCGTTGATCTGGCCGTGGGGTTGTATGATACCAATTTGTAAACCTTATCATCACTCAACAGTTCGAGAATTTTAGTTTGATAATCAATTGTGTTCATCACTACGGTGGCGTTTCCCTTATCGGCCTTAATTCCCGTTTTCTCATATCATGGAACGCGAGAATTCAAAAGTTAGTACAAGCTATATTATTGTAAAGTTTCATTCAAATCCATTTCAGTCCATCCATATTTACAAACTTTCGCGTCTATAATATAAGAAGGATGTTATGTTTGCTATGTCCTACCATAATATATGTGGTGTACAGTTATGCCTGTGGTGTGGAACTAGAATAGCACCACTCCATCTCCTCCCATGGGTGTCGTAAGAGGGGACTAAGGGATTCAAATACCGGAGGATGAGCAGCAGCATCTTCCGCGGAGAAGAGAAGAATTGAGCAGGTTACGGTGGGATATCGTAGGATTGTGTGAAGTCCGGAGAGAAGAGGAGGACACCATGATCCTCAAATCCGGTAACCTGCTCTATTTCCGGGAGGGCGACAAACTGTCCCAGGGCGGTGTCGGGTTTATCGTCCACAAGTCCTTTGTCAACAACGTGGTCCAGATCGAGAGTGTTCCGACGAGGGTAGCGTACCTTATACTCAGAATCACCAAACGGTATTCGCTGAAGTTCATACAGGTACACGCACCGACCTCAAAACAGCCCGACGACGAGGTGGAGACTATGTATGAAGATATCTCTAAAGCCATACATAGCTCCCGAACACACTATACCGTTGTGATGGGGGACTTTAACGCGAAACTGGGCAAACGAAGCGACAATGAGCTGAGAGTGGGGCAATTTGGATATGGAAAGAGAAATGCACGTGGCCATCTGCTGGCTGGCTTCATGGAGAAGGAGGGCCTTTTTATGATGAACTCCTTCTTCAGAAAGCCGGAACAACGTAAGTAGACATGGCTACACCCTAACGGTGTCTCAAAAAATGAGATTGATTTCATCTTGTCGACGAAGAGGCATATATTCAATGATGTCTCCGTGATCAATTCAGTAAAAACAGGAAGCGATCATCGGATGGTAAGAGGCACATTGAATCTTAGAACAAAGCTCGAAAGATGTCGACTGATGAAGTCTACGCTCCGACCAGCACCTATTCAGTTTCAGAACCCTGAGCACTTTCAGCTCGAGTTGCAGAATCGCTTCGAATGCATGCGAGATTGCGAAAATGTGGATGATTACAATGACAGATTTGTGGAAATTGCCCAAACGACTGGGTCTAAGATCTTCAAAGCCCGTCGTTCAAAAGGAACCAAAAAGATCTCGGACCTCACCAACAAACTCATGGATCAAAGACGAAATTTGGTTCTGCAGTCCTCTGAAGATGCTGCTCAGTATCGGCGTTTAAACAGACAGATCTCCAAGTCCTTGACTCTCGACCTACGCCAATTTAATACGACTCGTATTAAGGAGGCGATTGAGACCAACAAAGGCTCGAAGGTTTTCGCAATGGATCTGTCTGTTGGTCAAAGCCAACTGACTAAGCTGAAGGCAGAGGATGGCAGAATTATTTCGTCAAAGCCGGAGCTGTTGGAAGAGGTCGAGAAGTTCTACGGACAATTATACACGAGTGTACGGCAATCTGTTAATAATCTGGCTAAAGACCCAAGAGCCAGATTGACCCGACACTATACTGAGGATATTTCGGACGTCAGCCTGTACGAGATTAGAATGGCTCTTAAACAGCTAAAGAACATACATACTATCTACTTGTCCTAGTGTAAATTTATTGGTGTACAATAAAGAATTATCTATCCATCTATCTATCTAAAGAACAATAAGGCACCGGGTGATGATGGGATCACGGCTGAGCTTCTAAAAGCTGGTGGAACACCGGTACTTAAAGCTCTTCAGAAGCTATTTGATTCCGTCATACTCGAGGGACGAACGCCTAAGGCATGGCACAGAAGTGTGGTGGTACTCTTCTTCAAAAAAGGTGATAAAACCTTGTTGAAGAATTATAGACCCATCTCGCTTCTGAGCCATGTCTACAAGTTGTTTTCGAGAG
Organism: Eilema caniola; assembly: GCA_949126895.1. NCBI lineage: Eukaryota > Metazoa > Arthropoda > Insecta > Lepidoptera > Erebidae > Eilema > Eilema caniola. The sequence continues at coordinate 15,135,022 of OX421488.1, forward strand.
TCATTACGAATCGTATCGCTCGCAGGTTCGACGACTTCCAGCCTCCCGAACCAGCCGGTTTCCGAAAAGGCTTTAGCACCATAGACCACATACATACGCTGCGACAGATTATACAGAAGACTGAGGAGTATAATCAGCCACTCTGCTTGGCGTTTGTGGACTATGAGAAAGCCTTCGATTCGATCGAGACCTGGGCTGTGCTACAGTCTCTCCAACGGTGCCAAATTGACTATCGATATATCGAAGCGCTGAAGTGTTTGTACGAAAACGCCACCATGTCAGTCCGCCTCCAGGACCAAAGCTCAAAACCTATCCAGTTGCAGCGAGGGGTGAGACAGGGAGACGTTATATCTCCGAAACTGTTCACCGCCGGCCTGGAAGATGTTTTCAAGCTCCTGGACTGGAGAAGACTCGGCATCAATATCAACGGCGAGTACATCACTCACCTTCGATTCGCTGACGATATCGTAGTCATGGCTGAGACCTTGGAAGACCTAGGCACAATGCTCGATGGCCTCAGTAGAGCCTCCCAACAAGTGGGCCTCAAAATGAACATGGACAAGACGAAAATTATGTCAATTGTCCATGTCGCACCCACTTCTTCTTTAAAGGTTGGAGACTCTACACTCGAAGTTGTCGATGAATATGTTTACCTAGGACAGACAGTCCAGTTAGGCAGGTCCAACTTTGAGAAAGAGGTCAATCGTCGAATCCAACTCGGCTGGGCAGCGTTTGGGAAGCTTCGTAATATCTGCTCGTCCAAAATACCGCAGTGTCTCAAGACTAAAGACTACGACCAGTGTGTGTTGTCAGCGATGACCTACGGAACTGAGACTTGGTCCCTTACTATGGGCCTCAAAAGAAGGCTCAAAGTCACCCAAAGGGCGATGGAGCGTGCTATGCTCGGAGTTTCCCTGCGTGATCGAATCAGAAATGAGGAGATACGCAGGAGAACTTAAGTGGCAGTGGGCGAGGCACATATCCCCCTTGGGGGAGGCCTTTGTCCAGCAGTGGACGTCTTTCGGCTGAAATGATGAATGATGATGATGACAGAGTAACACACTAACACCCAAATCTTAATAAAAGAAATATAAGTGTTAATACACCTCTGCCTTCCCCTTCAGGGATTTACAGGCGTGAATATAATTATATATACTACTTTAAACATTTAAAATTCAACACAAATCTCATTCAAATTTCGTTATATAGCCAAAAATAAACTATAGGTACGAACGTATATCATGAAAATGCAATCTTACGTTCAGCAACTCACAGTTAAAGTTCACTCAAATTTATTCATTTGCTTTTAAAATCATTCATTTCATTCATTCGAAGTCGCCAGTTCATTATAAATTCGTTCTGTGAACCCCCGAGACACTCTTTATAAAATTGTTTTTATTAAAAATAATATTTTAAGTGAAGCAATACCCTTTAATGGACAAATTGATAAAATATATTTCACGAGTTACGAGTATTTTATAAGTTTAAGGTGTGTCTTTTGCGGGATAAAATGGGAATGGGAATCTTTAGCTACATTTCAAAGAATTTAAATGTTGTTGTGGCGAGTATCCAATTGTTTTTAGCTGGATAAATCTTGGTGAACTTGGGATGATACGGGTATATGGGTGATAACGGAAGATTGGCGCGCGCCAACTTTTGCGAAATTTATTCCCGCTTTGATCTTCGTAAGAATTGGAAGTCTTGGCGGCTCACCGCGTGCAAGCAATTGCTACTATTGAATACGTACGTATACTGACACCTATGCCCCGAGCTACCAATCACAATGCTCTATACTTTCGATACGTTTACGTGCTAGAATAGTTAGTATAGTTTTATGTATAGTTACATGCGAAGGGCACTGGAGCTGTTGGTGGCCATCACCATCTCTAAATTACCAAGGAAAACAGCATGCGGTAAGTGATTTTATTTTACCCATGTACCTGTTGTTACATGATCCCGATTGTACTACTGGATTGTCTAGCATAGAAGAAATTGGATTGTTACGACCCCCACGTTATTAATCGTAATAGTTCTCAACCTACACTGAAAGTATAGCTGCTTGTCTCCATTATATATTATGTCATTATTACATAAAACAACCCACATGTATTACATATTTTCTCTTATTTATTTGGGATTGGTGCAACATGTGTTCTTTTTCTACTCATATCTGGTTACTCTCAACATTCACTATCTTCTTACCCATATTATGTTTCACACAGTTCATTCATCTCCTCTTATGGATTATTACATAATTATGTATTTTATTTAAAAGAATGCACAGTTAAAATGAGTTCTGTATTTCAAGGGCGAACAGGTATGTAGCCGCAAAATCACACAAAATAGATGAAATTTTCCCTTTTCTTTTATTTATAAGACTACGTGTTAATCATTTTATAATGATTCCTAAACCAAACTCCGAAGTCCTTAAATTGCCAGGAGAAATCGAAAAAAAGAATTAAATATTTTTAGTAGGTACGGAATTTTTACACATAATTTGGGTGTCCGTATTTTTTTAACTCACTCATTTAGGTTCCACCTCACGGTATGGGATTACAGATTCTAAACACCATGAGACATTCAATGAATTATGTGATATGTATGAAAATTCGCAGTATAGGTATATTGTACTCTTACTCTCTACCTAAAAATTGAACATTCTTTCACTTTTTACTTTTTCTCATGTGTGGAAAAATCACCTATCCAAACCTGCACTTCGATGCTTGTATTCTTGTTTCAATAAGTTGTCAAATATTAGATGTCTCGGAACATTTTCAATGTGTAATTAAGCATTTAATATGTCAGAACTCTCGCAAGCGCCAGGATCACAGAACTACAGTTCGTTTGTGTGTGAATTGTTAAAAAGAATCATAAGACTTAAAAAGCGTGCACAAAATAATTATAACATTAAAAATTCTACTAATACATCTAAATGTACTTGGAATATCATAAATAACTCAAGACAGAATGTTCCTCGTAACACCATTAGTAGAATCAATGTAAATAATAACGTTGTTACCGATCCCAAAGAAATAGCTAATGCTTTTAATAATTACTGTATTGATAAAATAAAGCCAATTTCGGATGCTGGTAGTAATGTAAATTCAAAAATATTAGGTACGTAAAAATCCATTTTCATCGCTCCTAGCATACCAAATGACATCCAAATGATTATATTTAGACTACATAAGAATACTAGTATAAATATAGAATACTGTGCTAGGGTCATTAAAGCCGCTAACTTACATATCTGTGGACATTTAAGTCATTTGTTGAATTTATGAATTAGTAATGGCATGTATCCAGATGAGTTAAAAGTGTCAGTAGTAAAACCGCTGTTTAAAAAAGGAGATAGGGAGCTCCTAGAATTCTATAGACCAATTCAGTAAACCTCTATATATATTTTTGTTAATTATTAGGTACATACCTTCTATTATTTATTCTGTGCATGTAGGTAGTACCTACGCATTTAAGAAATAATTCATTCATCATTATAAGAATACACAATACAAAATACTATTTAGTCAAGTCAATAAATTAAAAATTAGTCAAATAACCCGCCCCTGACCGATCCCGGCGCAAAAGTACCCATCACACTCGCCGCGTTGCCACGCTGGATTGCGATGGCTAGCCTTTGCATCAGGAACGCTCCGGAGCGGGAGTCACCAGTTGCCTCTATGAGCCTCTTTCCGACTTCTTTTATGAAGGTTTTGGCTTCCCTACTCCAGCACTCCAATTGCACTGGTGTCTATATTTTCAAATTTTTTTGAAAAGTATATACACAATCAAATTTACACTTATTTAGAACTGAACAACTTATTATGTAAAGAACAAAATGGATTTAGACAAAATAGAAACATTAATTTAGCTTTTTATAAAACAATACTTAGCAATGTTGAATTTTATTATTGTTTTTTTTTTTAAATATTTAATTGACATAATGTATATTACTATTGTTATGCAATTATTATTAATTTACCAACGTAATATTTTATAAATTATTCGTCCAATGATAAATTATTTATATGCGTGCTAAAATAAATATTTACACACCATAATGTAATGGTAGAATGTACATGGGACACCAAGTAAATACCACCATTCAAGTAAATAAATGAATTTGATTTGATTTGATTTGATCATAGCGCTTGCAACAGTATCGAAATATTAGACATTCAAAATACATGGCAATCCCGGTAATACTAGCAGTAATGTTAATGACTATGATAGTTTAGACGCAGCAAATAGTCCAACAATACTTTGCTCCTCTAATCCTACAACAAGTTATTACCGTTCTGAATATTATATTGCCGCGTTTCTCCTTCATACTAATCCAAGAGAAAAAAGGCGAAAATATCTAAAAAGTCCAGAGAGCGACCATGAATCTGTTAAAACGCGAAAGTGTTTCGAGACTTATGGGAGTGTTCTTACATAAATACATCATGACCCGCTTTTTGGATAATAGAATCGCTGAGAGCTACTTCGAGATTATTATATTTTATTCACTACAGAAGATTTGTTTAAGATACTTTGTTTTATTATCAGGATGATGGTATTTGTATGGTTATGTTTATATTTATTTATTATGCATAGAGCCCTTTTTTTATGAAGCAATAACCTCGGTAACTGCCCAGTTATGTCGAACTCAGTCCGACAATATAAGTAGGTTTTTTTTTTTTTTTTTTTATTATTAGGTCGGTGTCCCTAGTGGGCCTACCAGTCCACCCGCAGTGGGGTGGCCCGCGAGAGCTGGACCTATGCTACTTCTCCCTTGCAAAACAAAGGCTTTTGCTACGCTACGCTAATTTGTATGTGTTTTGTAAAAAATTGGACAGTTCCCCTTTTGGGGTTTCATTCTTTTTATTTAATATTAACATTTGTTGAGTACAATATTATAAATAAGTTTGTGGAATACATTGATAATGAAGACATAATTATTACATACAGTTTAAAATCTTATAACTAATACAATAAATATCCGACAATTACAATACATGGAATGGTTAAAAACATTATTTACAATTAAAAATTTTGATAAATAGAGGTGTATAATTCATTAGAATGTCAAAATAACATATAAGGTAAAATTATAATTAAGATTTAAAATTGGAAATATAGTTAACATTGATACTGAGATTACATTAGAATTACCATTAAAATTAAAATAAAAATTAGAATTAAAATAAAAATAAAATAAAATTCACAAGTAGGTTCCACATTATTCTTAAGATGATTGAACGATTGAAAAACATATGTACTCTGCTTGGAGTACTGCACCCCTCTCCGAAACGACGTATTTTTCGGTGACGTGCTGGAACCGCCGTATGCTGGCAGCGCGGCGCGCTTATCATACGGCGTCCAACACGTCACCCGTCCCTGTTTCTCTCCATACAAATTTTGACGATTTGGGTGCAGTACTCCAGAAACTGTTCCCTGCAGTTGCTGTCTCTGAATATCTCTAGTAGCACCCCTGCCTTTAACTCTCTCCCCAATCTCATCTCTAAATTAAATCTGGCTACCCCGTTCGCAGGGCAGTCAAACAGGAGGTGCGAGACCGTTTCGTCCTCAGTCGGACTACAGATGCACGATGGGCTCGCCCTGCACTTGAATCTGTACAAGTACGAGGCGAACGCACCGTGCCCCGTGAGGACCTGCGTGGTCTCATACGTGAGCTGCCTTTTCAGGGCGAATTTGTACGCGACGAACACATCAGGGAAGAACAACTTAGTGCCGCTGGCAACCGTCCCCGACTGGTATCGCCGGTTCCATTCGTCAAGTGCCCCGTTACGGATCAATCGCTTGACGAATGACACCGGCACCTTGTCGTAAACAGGTCGGACTTTGGACCGGAGAGCCGCGTCTTTCGCCAGCTCGTCGGCCCTCTCATTCCCCGCTAGGCCTGCGTGAGCCTTGACCCAGTACAGAGAAATTTCTCCACCATGGGTCAAGGCTTCGCGCAGGTTTGCCCTGGCTTCAATCGCCAGGGGGTGCGGGGACTGGCTGTTGACAACAGTTTCGAGGGCCGAGCGAGAGTCGCTCAAAATGGCAGAAGCTCCGCGGCGCTTTGCGGCAAGCCCCGTGGCCTTGCATATGGCCAACAGTTCCGCCTGGTAGACAGTGCAGTACGGCGACAGGGCAAGCTTGACGGCTTTGGTTTCGGTGTCGCCATTCCATATAGAAATGGCGGCACCCACCCTGCCGTCAATCTTGCTCCCGTCAGTATAATACCGCACCGCACTGCCCACCTGCTCGACCTCCTCTGAGGTCGAGAGGCACAGGAACTGCAGGCTCATATGGTCGGCCGGATGGGGCCTGTCCCGGAACGGTGTCGGTGTCTCTATTTGCCGATCCGCTAGCTCCGGCCGCTCGACCCCCCGTCGGCACTCGTACAGGGCGGCATTCTCCCTTATACGAATGTCGAGGGGGAGCAGCCCGGCCAGAGCTAGGGCGGCGTTCAGAGACACTGTCCGGTACGCCCGGCAGAGCTTCTGCGCGAAACCGCGTTGCACGGCCTCCAACCTCTTCCTCGTTCCGACCTTGTTTGTGGACGGCGCCCAGACGGCGGCGGCGTACGTGATAATGGGCTCCACGGTGGCCGTATATATTATACGGACCACCTCCGGGTGGAGCCCCCAGCTGGATCTGGCAGCTGCCGATACACGCTTGTAGACGTTCAACGCCCTTTCACAAACACTTTTGACATGGGCGTTGAACGTCAACTTGCTGTCTATCAGCAGCCCCAGAATCTTGATCTCCTTCACCGCGGCAATGGCGACTCCCCCCATGCTCAGGCGTGGGGTGTCATACTTAAGTTTGTTGGTTAGCACCATTGCACTGGTTTTGTGCGGTGCAAACCTCAACTTATTTATGACACCCCACTCCCGCACGTATTCGAGCGCTGAATTGCCGCGGCGTTCGATCTCCGCTGCGGTGGCACCGGAGAAGACGAGTACTACGTCGTCGGCAAAAGCCTGGCAGTACTCGCCTCTCCGGGTCAGGCCAGCAAGCAGCGGGTCGATGAGGAGATTCCAGAGCAGGGGTCCCCCTATGGAGCCCTGCACGCAGCCTTTGTTGCACTCCCTGGTGTGCTCGCCCCCCCAGTACCGAACCGTTACCTGTCTCTCGCTCAGGTAGCTTCGCAATATGGCGTCGAGTCGTGGAGGGCACTTGGCCCTCGCCAGCGCGACCTTCACCGCGGGCCACCAAGCGCTATCGAAGGCGCCCTCTATGTCTAGCGAGACCATCGTAACGAGTTTTTTCTCTCGAATCTCAGCTCGTACGTGGCTCACCAGATCATAGAGGGCGTCCTCGGTGCTGCGCTGTGCGGTGAATCCGTACTGGCGAGGGCAAAGTACCGGCGCCAGATGGTGGCCGAGACGTTGCACCACCATCTTCTCGAGTATCTTCCCCATGACCGGAAGCAGCCCTATGGGTCTGTACGACCGTGGATCCTGGTAGTCCGACTTCCCAGGTTTACGGAACGCTACCACGGTCGCCTCCTTCCAGTCCTTCGGGAAGTACCCGAGTGCGAAGCACCTGTTAAACAACGATAGATGGAGCTCCATGTCGGACAGAATGGCCCGCGCGCATATATCTGCCGTGAAACCCTCTGCCCCAGGGGCCTTTTTCGGATTGAAACTGAGCACCGCTGACCGAAGCTCCTCCTCGGTAAAGGCCGGTTCATGATCATCATGTACCAGAGCCTTTACCGGGATTTCGGCTTCGGCCCTGATACTGCGGTGCTCCTCGGTTTCGTTGTCCTGATGGTCACTGGGGAAGAAGGTCTCCGCTAACACGCGCGCGGAGTCACTCTGGCCGACTGGAACCCCATTCAGCGAGAGCGGCAGCTCTTCCTCCCATTTGCCTGCCCTGCGAATCACCCGATAAATCCCTTCCCAGACCCCTTCCTTTGTCTGGCGCTCACAAAAGGACTTCCAGGACGCTATTTGTGCTGCCTTTACCTCTGCTTCGTAGAGGACTTTGGTCGCCACATACTCATCCACGACACTTTGCCGACGCGACTGTGAAGCCCAATGGACTCTGCGCTTCTTGGGCGCGACCGAGCGCTTCATCTGCTCCAACTCGGCGGACCACCACGGAACTTTGTATTGGCCTGAAGGTTTGAGCTTGGGCATCGCAGTGTCGCACGCCTTCGCGACCGACCCCGTGTGTCTGCGTATGAGATCGTTTAACGCACCCGCATCGCCAACTGACCGGATATCTTCTGCAGTTAGTCGGTTCAGCCCACACTCCTCGCTGAACTTACTGCAGAAGTGTTCCCAGTTGGCTTTGCGGGTGTTGTACACACGGGTCGTGCGTTCCACTGCGATGCCTTTTGCTCTACGGAGTTTAATTTTGAACATTATTCCGTTGTGGTCCGACGAAGTCAGGTCCTCGACTACCCTCCAATCGTCGACCAAGGAGAGCAGGTCCGCGCTGCAACAGGTCACGTCGATAAAGCTCGTGAAGCGTCTACCCCTTCGCACGGTGTCGAACGTTGGGGTAGACCCTTGGTTAAGTATGTGGAGGCCAACCTCCTCTACGAATGCGGAAAATTTCCTTCCTCTTTTGTTTGTTTTTACGTCTCCCCACCATACATTCCTGGCGTTCGCATCCCCTCCAACAACCATCCTGGACCCACCGAGGGTCCTCTTGATGGAGGCCAAGCGCTCCAGATTAGGGGCCATCCTCTCCTTCTTATTAAGATAGTACGATACGGCGAGGACATCCCAGGCACTGGTGCGTAGCCGGACCACCACCACGTTGGTGGTGGTCATGTGAGGGAACTGTTCAACGCTGATGTCGCGGTTGAAGACCGCGACAGCAGCCTTCACAGTTTCCTCACCGCGATTCGTGCACTGGAATATCCTCACCCTACCGTACTTCTTCATCTCCTTGATGGCCCCGACGTATGGCTCCTGAATCAGAGCTACGTCAACTCCTCTGCGCTGGGCCTCCATCATGAGTTCCTTTGTGGCCAACTTTTTACGTTGGAGGTTCACTTGCACCACGGTGTACAGTGCGGTACTGTCAGCAGCATTTGGGACGCCCGCGGCCACCTTAGCAATATGCTACCCCCTGCCGACTTATGGCGTCCCACTTCTACCTAACCGGACAGTCCGCACTGAACACCGTGTGAACGCCAGGTCCACACTTCGCCTTCTTGCAATTTATGCACGAGGGGCCATCCCCCCCGGCCACCGCAGGGCATTGCGCCCTTCGGTGCGGCCCCCCGCAATAGGCACAGAGGTCCGCGACCTCCGTGCATCGGGCCCTACCGTGGCCGAACGCAAGGCACCTCGTGCACTGTATGAGTGGGGAGTGGTCCTCAACCCGCACCTGCTGGATGTCCACATGGACCCTACCAGCCTCGATAAGGCGCCGCCACAACTTTGGGTGGACTTGGAGGACAGCGTGGCACTCCAACGCGTTCCGCGCTGACCTCCTAAATCGCACCGTGGCGGCGGTCTCGGCTGCTGATAGGCCTTCCATCAGGTGCCGGTTCTGGACCTGAAGGGCAGACACAACGTCCTGGTCCGTGTTGTACTTCAAGAGGTTGCGCAGCACCACCAACGGGTGCCGCGCTGGGGCCTCCCTGACATTCATCTTGCTTTCATACTTCTCCATCCGTTCCTTCGCCTTTCGCAGGTCCACCTCTGAAGCACAGCTCAACACTACTTTACCGTCTCTAACGGTCCTCACCCTGTCGACCCTAATCCCAGTCTTTGTGGCGTCGAGGGCTTTTTTAATGTTTTCGACGACTTGGGCGCTGGTGTTCTTCTCGGAGGACACCACAACTGAGTAGGACGGCCCGGTTGATCTGGGCCTGGCCAGGACCGCGGCGTAGGTGGGGGTTTGTCCCACCGTCGCCGCGACCGTCTGCTTGGCCTCCTTAACTAACTCCTTTATCTGTCCTACCTCGCTGTGGTGCCCCTCGAGAGCCGCCCTTGCCCCTTCCATTTTGGCCGACAGGGTGGCCATCTCGGCTTTGTGAGCCGCCAGCAAGTCCCTATGCTCTACCAGTATTTTGTTTAGGCCCACTAGGCTGGGCGCAGGTCCTTCGCTCACCCGTTCATTTGCTTTGGCTTCCTTGTCTATCCCTACGGAGGTGGGGGGGGGTCGCCGACGTGCCCTCAGATGCCTCTATCACAAGCTGGCATAGCTCGTCGACGTTCCTAACCCTAAGTCAGACTTTGACTTTGACAAATAATAAGTGGACCTTGGTCTGTGAAACGCAAACATTCCCTCACTATGAGGGTGGGGATAATCCTTCATCATGATCTTAATGTTATTGGCTGTCACCTCGGAGTACGGAAACCGCTTACTCTCCTATTAGATGTTTTATAAACGTTCTTAAAGTGCAGCTACAGCAAAAATTAACCTATCCTTTATATAAAACAGTCAGACAACTTGACTACTTTAGAAAATTAAAAGGTAAAGTGTAAAGGTATTTAAGCGTTTAATTCAGATAAAAGGTTTCAGCCCTAAAGCGAGTAAAGTACGGAATTTTGTCACTTGTTCCATGCAATGTCGGCCACTGTTTAATGAAGCTTTAAATTCTTGGCTAAAGTAGGGTTTAAACATTTACTAAACATGTGAAAACTTATATTGCGTGAGAATAGAAAATGTGACTGCTATAAAGATGTTGTAAGTTCGATTCCCGCTTAGTGCAAATGTTTGTATCTGTGAATATTAAAATGTAGGTATGTCTGCTGTTGCCCGCGGCTCCACCCGCATGGGTGCTGGTATCATGATCGAGCGTAACCAAAGTCTTTTCTAAAGCTCTAGCTTATCTCTGTGCCAAAATTCATTAAATACCTATTTATGGTGGCACTTCACATGATTATTTATGTTCACTATTGGGTGGGTGTTTGGCAAAATATTTGATGTATATCCAAATATGCAAATACAGGCAAATACGACCATCCACAAACATGACAGAAAAGTAAGAAACCACAAACATTTGACAGCAAAAATTATATTCCTTTCTGTCATTATGGTATTGCCCATATTTGTCGAATAGGCTTTTATGCCATGGCCATACGTTGCCAAATATACCACACATGGTACTTATTTACCAAAAATGTCAAACATATATACAAATAATGTTGATATTTCAAGTGTAAGAAATGACTGCGTGCAATGTAACACGAGTGCAACGTAGAAGCCATATTACAAGACATTTTAAGGTTAGTTCTAGATCGGCTCTTTATTATCAAATCAAAAAATTTGAATTAATTTATTTCAAGTCACGAAAGCTTTTATTAATTGGAAATAATTTGTAATTCTGTATTTTTTATTCATGAATCAGTAATAAAAATTAAAAATAACTTCAGTATCCCACAATACAGAAGTGAAATAGTTTAATCAATCAAGTATTTCTCAACTTCAGCTGACGCGACAGTCCCTCCTTTCCCAAAACTGTTCCATGAAAAGTAATGGAGCACGTAACCATAAACCACAAGCACCAAAAACGATAACGCACCAACATTACTGCCATAGAAACAGTTTTCCTACATAATAACACTATTTCATAACACAGAAAGAAACAATTGTACCGCATAGATACCCTCTGTTATACAATAGGTATATATTATATTTTTGGACCCTTATCAATCTGGGAATAAAGTATTATGCTACAAGAGTGAAGAGTGCATAAAAGAGGGTCTTCGAGAAGGGTATTAGAAAGATCTTAAAGGCTCGGCATTACAAGCGTGATGCTCTTGGTGTTGCACACGTCCATAGGCCACAGTAACCGCGTCCTGTCGGATGTGCTGTGTGTTTGCCTGCCACCCTCTTTTCTATTAGGTTAAGCAGAGACCACATCCATACTAGCTTCGATACTGGAATATGACTTCACTTCTCCCTGCATTTTTATTTTTATACATGTTTGTTGGTTACCGGTACCATAACCTGGGCTTTCTAGAGTTCATATTATATTCTTAACTCAAACCCCTTTTTAATGTGATCACCTATGGCTATTACAGGACCGACTGCCGCCTGATCCCTCGGGGTTATAGCCCAGCGGGCAATAGCTTAAGCCAGATCCTCATCCGGCCATCAGCCGCTATACTGGCTAACAGAAAAGTTGCCAAAAATATAAAAACATCAAACCCGACTGATGCTGGAAAGATCGAAACAAGTATGACAGCAGGAGGTTCCAATTTTAAAATCATAAACCGAATAAAAATTAATGGGTACCGTCTGCGATCAAACTTGTTTCGAACTTTTCAGCGCACGTCGGGTTTTTATTTTTGTTTATTTATTTTATTTTATTCCTTTCAGTGAGACGATATTCTTAGCAATCCATGGATTCTCCGTGCGGGTGCCGGGTCCATCGCGTTGCTGAGTTGGGAACTCAGGACAGTGCCTGGGACTTGCGACCCAAATGTAGGTTTAGAAGGGGCCCCTTTTGTTGATGTACATCAACACTCACCTTCACTACCCAAGTTCCCCTCCCTGCCTAACCAAATTTGATACGAACCTACTAGTGCCGCTTTAGACATTCGTCCTAGTAATGAGCTTATTGTAGCTCTCGATAGGCCTAGATCTTTAAGTAGGTTATAGAGAGATTTAGCTGGTATACCTCTCGCTCCCCCTTCTACTGCATACAAATTAACCACGTAACCGTTTTTGATTAATTCGTTTGTGAGATCATAGTATTTATTTTTCTTAAGTGTGTGGTCCTTCGGTATATTTGTTTCCCACGGTACAGTAAGCTCCACAAGGACCACATATTTAGTCGTTTTTGAGTAGAGAAATATGTCCGGTCTAGATGACGAAACCCCAACATCCTCCGGAATTTTATAGTGCTTTTCATACGTGTCGATTAGGAGAGTCCAATCTGGGGCAGTATCTAAGATTGAATAAGGTTTGTTCCTGGATTTTATGGATGAACCTTCAGACACAAAGTTGATATGACGTCTGTTAGTAGTCAATCCTTTTTGGGCTCTAGCTACTGCCAGACTCATTGCTTCGCGTATGATGAAAAGCACTTTATCGTGGCGGCGTGAGTATTGGCCTCTATCAAGAAGCACCCTACATCCTACTAATATGTGCCTAGCCGTCCCTATTGCCTCACCACACGTATAACATTGTTTTTCTGTGGCTTTCCCCCACCTTACCAGATTACTCTGGTCTGGAAGGGTCATCTGAAAGGCGTTAAGATAGAATTTTAACAGGGCCGGCGACCACTCATAGATCAAGGTGCGCCACTTTAAAGCCATCGGTATGCAGAACTCTCCCATTGTCAACCATTCGTTTTGGATTTCCAAATTCATCGCGTGCACTCGATATTTATCATTTTCGTCTTGCTTCAGAAAGGACCTAAGTATATCCTGGTCCCTTATTGGCTCTCGTACTCCCAACCCCACTTTGTTCGACTGGGCTCCTATCATAAATCGTTTATGGAATATAAGTCTAGATTCAAGCTCGGACGCGTTATTATCTTTCGGGAGTGCCCTGACTGTGTCATCTTGGGATTTACCTAAGATGTGGGCTTTGGTAACTCTAAGGTGTTTATAGAGCTCCGATGGTTTCTTTAATTTCATCCCAAAATTATTCTGATCCCTAAATAAAGCAGAGGGATCAGCAGAGTGCACTAGTCCAAGCCACGATTTAAGTGATTTTATGACAGTTGCATCTATTTTCGCGAGTAAGGTTTTGCCGAAATCGTATAGGGCCAAGTCAGACGTGATGTTAGGTAGTTGTCATATATCCAAGCTTTTTTGATATTATTCAGTTGTAGCTGATCTATCTTATTTAGGTCGTTTATAAACATATTGACAACTTCATCTAAGGATGGTGTGCGTCCTTGATGGTCTATCTTTCTCCCAAGAAATTTAAATGGGACCGATTCAGCGACTATGGAAACTGGTTTACCCCCTATGAAGAGTCCCGGGTCGTAGGAGGTAAATTTGGTGTCCCGTCTACCCAGACACAGACAGTGACACTTACTGGGCTTCGTTCTCAGTCCATTTGTCCACGAACAGAACTCATCGATTTCCTTTAATAGTTCCTGACATTGTTTTGGATTACGCGTCAGTATTGCGAGGTCGTCAGCAAAAGCTAAGATGGACTCAGTGTATTTGTTATTTACTTTAAACCGATAACCCCATTTCTTTTCGTGACGTATTAACTTGGTGATTAAGATATTAATTACTATGTTAAATGCTATTGGTGACAGGCAGCATCCCTGAAACAGCCCAACATTATACCGTAGTGGTTCTGTGTGGTCTTTTTGGAAGCTTATAGCAAATTTTAGTTGTGAGTAATACGACGCGATTATCTCTATTACCACGGGTGGAAAGTTATACCATTGCAACGCGTATATCATAAGGTAATGTGGAATTGAGCCAAATGCGTTTTCTAGGTCTATCCAACATACCGTTATCTGTCTTTCGTATTTTCTGGCATCTTTTAAGCTTTCCGCTAACAGACTATTGTGTTCCAGACATCCAGAAATTCCGAGTAAAAATCCCTTCTGGTGGTTAGGTCCGAAATACCTATTGTTAATCATAAAATTACACATTTTTTTTTGTAGAATTAAGAAAAATATTTTTGAAATTGTGTTAGTTAGTGCTATCGGTCTAGTATCTTTAGGATGAGTCACTTCGTGTTTTTTTGGGATGAGAACAAAAACCGCTTCGCCAAATGCGACTGGTATATTCTTTTCTGACCAGATTTTACTGAATATATTTGTGAGATGTTTGCGAACTATTGGACATTTTTTATACACTATATATGGAACACCATCAGGGCCCGGAGCCGATTTAGATGATTTCTTTTTTATTTGTATCTCTAATTCCTCTATGGTAGGTGCATTCCCTTGGAATTGTACTAGAGGGTCATGGGGTCTTTGGGTTTCCGGTTGATTGTATGGTGTTCTGCATTGAGGTATTTCGTAGGTATTTTTGTAATGTTCGTAAGTTTGTTCCTTGGTCAATAGAAGTTTAGCATTTTGGCTTTTGAAGATGTTTTTTGAATATTGAAAAGGGTTTTTATCAAAATCTACTTCATGCCTTGCCCTATCGTACCTATCGCGATTGTTTGCTATTTGTTGCGATATACCTTGTATTAGTTTCAGAATTGATCTTAATGCCCTAGACAGTTGATGACTAAGATAATAATCGCCTAAGGCTTTGGCGTCTCGAAGTTTTTTCTTTAGTTCCCTTTTCTTTCTCCGCAGTTTAGTTTTAAAAGAATTTTCCTTAGTTTAAGGAGCATGGTAATTTGACGGTGGATAATGCTCACTAAAATACGTGTATATTGTATCTTGGAAAGTGTTTACTTGGCTATTTAGACCTTGTTTCTTGCCTGGATGTTCTAGCAGAATTGCCAAGTTTTCGTCATGCACTTTCCAGGTTGAGTTTTGAAGACTCGGAATGCTAAGACGTGTCCGGATGTTTATGGACTCCTGGTTTCTTTGACACGATGGTTCACCATGGGATGTATGAGAGTCTACTCTATCCGTAGTGACTGTTGAAGGTCTTACCGACGGCTGTCGTGCTTCAACACCATGTGTATTCAAATGTTTGATGAACCAGGCTCGTCTCTTGTATTTTATAATAAAAAAAATTCTTTTCACACAACATTTTCTTTATTCTACCGTTATTTCCTGTCGCATCCGAAGCTATCAACTTGAAGTCTAGGGTCCGCATTTACCAGTCCAACTGCGGATTTGGCTAAACTTCGACATTTTCGCCACCTGACCTCCACAACCCAAAGGCGATATCGAAGTATTGCATTTAGACCAGTTGTTAGACCTTTGAAGGCTCGAACTACCCGTAACGGCTGCCATAGATGTTTGTATGGCAACCGGGACCGACGCGACGGCTTAACGTGCTCTCTGAGGCACGACCAGACCAATGCAAATACCCATATTCATGCATACAATTATTTTGCACTGAACGGGGATCAACTTTTCAGTTATAACATAATTATATATATTTTTGTAATCGCCTTCTAATTTCCTTTATTTTGATCCCTAAATAAATAACTTTGAACTTTGAACTTTGAACTACTCGATAAGTTTGACACCATTAGCTTTTATAACATTGTAACATAGTTTAAAAAAAAACTACGTTTAAAAAACTGACTTCAAAAGCACTAAAGTATAAAATAACTTAGAGAAAAATAACTAAATTTACAGATTTACTGTTCTGTTAGAAGTCAGTACCTAGCCAATTTTGAATTGTTTCCAGCATAGTAGTTCATGCACCACATAAAAAGTTGGCACTGACTTCTAACAGAACAGTAAATTAGTAAATTTAGTTATTTTTCTCTAAGTTAATTATACTTTTGAGTTTTTGAAGTCGGTTTTAAAAGTAGTTTTTTTATTTTTTCTTTTCAGTGTTTTCCCCCAATTAGTGGTTTAATATAGTCCAGCATGCCTTCGACCATAGTTTTTGAGTCTTGTTTCATAATGCTCTCAATAACATAAACGAGATAATTAAAGAATCCTGTTGTCCACCTCCATAGTTCAAGAATTGGTAATTCCAGCACGTCCTTGACCATCATAATGTAGCTTACCTTCTCACAGGATCGTCCTAAAACTAGCTAAAAACAAACATTTCCTATTTGATTTTGAAGAGTTCTCTGTGTGTCTCCGGAGTCCAAGGTCCAGTACCCATGAAATTGATATGGGACTACCTGTTAGATATACTTAACCCAATGTAAACGAAACATTTCCGCGTCGAACTAAAAAAAAAACACGTAAACCGGTTAATAAATCTCAGAGTAATCGGTGTACATACATAAAAAAAAATACCGAGCGAATTGAGAATCTCCTCCTTTCTGGAAGTCGGTTAATAATAAACCACAAGCAAAATACTTAAACATCTACAGAAAAAAACATTCTAAAACTGTATATAGAGTGGAAAAAAATAATTTACCAAATCTATTTCCACTATAATACCATGAAAAGAGTCATGTCTGGATGATACAGGACCCCACGTCAGCAACAAGATGAAATTAATATAATCCCTTTTCTTATAAAAGAAAATTTACCAACTTATCCCAGTAGTTTGTGTAAACGAAAATAGACTGTATATTGGGGATGGGAAGGGTGAGATGAGGTGTTCGAGGGGTGAAAAGGCAGTATTGTAAGAGGGAATAAATCTCAGAATAATTTGAATAACAAAAGTATGGGGAATGCTCTTTGATTCCTGACTGTGTAGTGATGTTAAACATTTCACGCCATTGTTCGACGGTGGCTAAAGAAAGTTTTTTATACAATAAAAAGTTTGGATTTGACGTCGTTTTCGTCGAGTTCCTCTCGAAATGTGGATGAAGTTATGGCCGTAGTTATAACAGTTTGTTTCAAGGCTATATTTCAGTAATAAGAGCTTTTTATTGTTAGGAATTTTAGGTTGTTACTAAATCATTTATAGCAGATTCTTTGATGGTATAAGACTATGGCAATCTTTTTTTTCATAACAGCTTTATTTTATAAAAGGTGAGTGTTGTGGAGTTTGTGGTGCTTCACCCAGCTGATGATCGTGTGACTGCGGTTTTGCGGTTGTGAGTTTGTACCTTCCACTAGGATGAGAACAGGGTTCGTAGGAATCAATGAAGATTTTATTACAATAGTTGAAATATGTACTGTATTTCTTATTAATAGATTTACAAATATATAATTAATGACAGACGTAATGCACTGTGTGTGCTCGAAAGGATTGTGTATCGTTCGGCCGCCGCGGTCCGCGCGCCGCGCTCCGCTGCTTTCATCCCCGCCGCCGCGCCGTCCCGCCAAGTTTACGCCTTCGCGCCGCCAGGTGGTGTTACTCGTTAACATGCTCCCGGCTTTTGGAAGCATCAGGTTCCAAAGAGGCTTTCTGTGGATCAAAAAGCGGACATATTTTGGGGTAGGAACGCCGAATAGTTCCTGCTGCCGTCTTAATTGTCGCCACACGTGAGATGCCATCCTTGCCAGTGAACGTCTCCAGTACTCGTCCTAGTTGCCATTTCAGTGGTGGTAAATGGTCCTCCTTAATTAAAACCAGGTTGCCAGGAACGAGTGTATCCTGGTTGAGCTGCCACTTCGTTCTCTTCTGTAGTTCTGAAAGGTATTCAGTTGACCAGCGATGCCAGAAGTTCTGCCTCATCTGTTCTACGCGATCATATCGTGGAAGGCGCTGCGAAGCTGTAGTCGTCAAGTCGTGGCTGGCAGGTGCAGTGAGCGGCCGGCCAATCAAGAAATGAGCGGGAGTCAAGGGAAGCAGGTCGCTTGGTTCTGTGGACATGGGGGAAATAGGACGGGAGTTGAGGACGGCCTCAATTTGAGCTAACACCGTACTCAACTCCTCATATGTTAAATGCGCATTCCCCACGATAC
Source organism: Eilema caniola (assembly GCA_949126895.1). Classification (NCBI taxonomy): domain Eukaryota; kingdom Metazoa; phylum Arthropoda; class Insecta; order Lepidoptera; family Erebidae; genus Eilema; species Eilema caniola. The sequence goes on from OX421488.1 coordinate 15,153,356, forward strand.
GACATAGGTGAAACTTGCAAGACCTAACCCCCGCCTCCCATAGACCACCAAAATGAGGCGAATATGGCGGAATAAATGTGAATTCTATCAAGTTATCTACTGTGAAATTCAAAATATCTGATTTATTTGACTCTAAAAATTTTGAAAATTCCTTTAAAGCTCCGACAAATGTCTTACCATTATCTGAGTAGATTTGCAACGGTTTGCCGCGTCGAGAGATAAATCGTTTGAGCGCCAGTAAATATGCATCAGTGGTGAGGTTTGTGACCAATTCCAAATGTATTGCACGCGTTGTGAAGCACACGAATAAACATATGTAACACTTAACTAACTTCGCGCCCCTACCCACGCGATTTAACATAAAAATTGGCCCAGCATAGTCAACACCACAACGTATAAATGGATACCCTGGCTCCAACCGCTCACTAGGTAAGTTTCCCATCTGTATGGTCAATGGCTTAGCTCGAATACGCTTACATTTCAAACAGTTATGCACTACTTGTTTAGCCAAATTGCGACCTCTAATAGGCCACCAAGATTCACGTATTGTAGCCAATAACAATTGAGGTCCAGCGTGTAATAAGACCGTATTGTGATGGTATTCAAATATAAGGCGAGTAAATGTGTGTCGACCACACAATAACAAAGGATGTTTTTTATCGTAGGTAAATGAGTCAGATTGCGATAATCGACCTCCTACTCTAATAAGATTATGTTCATCCAAAAATATATTCAAACTAGAAATGCTGCGTGGACATTTAAATGAACGATTATGCTTTAAATTATCATAAATATCTGTAAAGGATTGCTGCTGTGCTATTCGCGTTAAAGTTCTAACAGAATTATTTAATTCGTCCACAGACAAACAGCCTGTCCGACGCTGTGTATATTGTGATTTTTGTATACGACTGTTATGTATGAACCGAATAATGTAAGCCATAACGCGACGCAAACGATTGAAACATGAAAAGCGTTCAAATAAAGAAAATTCTGAGCTTATCTGAATTAACGCAGAGGTTTTAATAGATTTTAACTCCGGTAATTCATCATAACTAATGTCATAACAACGAACAACTTGTTCCCATTCTGTGTTAGGGGTTTGCAAAAATGCAGGCCCGTGCCACCACAAATCACACGACTTTAGAATATCTAAGTGCATTCCGCGCGACACTAAGTCAGCTGGGTTGTGTTTACCAGCGATATGAAACCACGGTTTATCGCCTGTCAGCTCATTTATTTCGATTACACGATTCTGTACAAATGGTTTCAGTAAATTAGGTGACATCTTAAGCCATCCTAAAACCACAGTTGAGTCTGACCAGAAATAAACATTATCAAACGTTAATCGTAATGAATGTGTTATCTTTGAATACAATTTCGCACCTACTAACGCACCACATAATTCTAAGCGCGGAACGGAAACCGGTTTCACTGGAGCTACCTTACTCTTTGCGCACAACAAGTGGACGTTTATTGATGTGAATGTATAGCTTCGTATATAGGCGCAGGCTCCGTAGCCAGATAACGCGGCATCCGACATAATATGCAACTCAATTTTGTGTGTATTATTTCCTATTACATGACGTGGGATGCGTATATCTGACAGATTATGTAATTTGTTAATAAAATGTTGCCATTCTACTAATATTAATTTAGGAACCGGATCATCCCAGCCTATTTTGGATAACCATAGCTTTTGTAAAATTATTTTAGCGATAACAATAGTTGGTGTAATCAAACCCAAAGGGTCGTATGTCTGCGCGATGACTGAAAGAATGTTACGTTTAGTGGCCTGCGTTACATTCTGATCATGTATAGTATCAAAGTGTAACTCATCTGATGAATAGAACCATCCCATACCTAACGTTTTAGTGTTACAGTTTTCACCCAATGATAATTCCTTAGAGGGACACTGCAACTCAGATTGTGACACTGATGAGTTAAATACCCACTTCCTAAGAGGAAAACAAGCTGATTCTAAGACTTTAGAGACACCGTTACATATTTCTATTAACGTTTGCATATTATCATGTCCCGTGACCAAGTCATCAGCGTAAAAATCGTCATTAATAACTTGTGCAATGACGTCATCCTTACATTCTAACGCGAGTTGTCTCAAACACCTAATACTAAGATAAGGTGCGGACGCGGTACCATACGTTACCGTGTTAAGCTGAAATACACCGAGAGGATCAGATGGATCTTCTCTCCAAAGAATTAATTGTAGATTTCTTTGATTAGGGGCCACTAATATTTGGCGATAGAATTTCTCAATGTCGGCGCATGCAACGTATTTAAATTGCCGGAATCGAAGTAAAATTCCGAACAAGTCATTTTGTAACGCAGGGCCTATGTGCTGAATATCATTTAATGATTTACCTGACGTTGACTTTGCACTTGCATCGAATACTACCCTAAGCCTAGTGGTGGAACTGTGTTCTCGGTAAACACCGTGATGAGGCAAAATATAATATGGAGAATCATATTCAAAAATGCGACTCATGTGTCCCAAGCTTAAATATTCATTCATGAAATCGTTATACATTTTTCTATACGTTGGCGAACCTTTAATTAGTTTTCGTTCGAGTGCTAGAAACCGGTTTTGAGCCATAGAAAAGGTGTCGTGTAACCCATCAGCTGACTCACTTAAAGGAATGCGTACAGAAAAACGGCCCTTATCATCACGTAAAGTAGTTTCCTTGAATAAATTTTCGCATGCGTGTTCTTCCTTCGTGAATTTATTGGAATTTATTATTATTTCTTCAAGTTCCCAAAAACGTTTCAGATCAGACTCTAGTGTTTGTGTAAGGTTACATTGAATTTGCTTAGCGTGTGAAATAGGTTTATGAACAATACCCGATATGATCCACCCAAGTTGTGTGTTCTGTAAGTACGGACCATTAGGTAATCTAACCAGACCTTCAGACAACAGGTCCCAGAATCTGTCTGCCCCTATGAGTAAATGAATTTCACTAGGAGAACAGAAATCAGGATCGGCTAGTTGAATATAGTCGGGTATTTCAATGTAATTTTTAACATTTAATTTTGGTAATTGTGATGTAATGCAAGACAAAACTATACAATTAAAGCGTGTGTGATATGAAGTAGTTTTAGATCGCATTTCAATGTGACATGATTGTGTGGATTGTGAGATAGTATTACCTACTCCTCTTACTTGTACAGTGGACTGTATCAATGGAATGTTAAGTTTTTTGCATAGTGATTCGGATATAAAACAGTGTTGACTCCCGTTATCTAAGAGCACTCGAGTTGTGTGAAATACGTTATGTTCGTCCGCCACTTCCACCAATGCAGTTGACAATAATACAGGTTGCGTATAATAATGTGTGTTGCTATTATTGTTAACCTTAGAGGATGTGTGTGATTTGTGAGAGGCGGAGTGATGTGTGTGTGTGGCACTTGTACTGGGACCGGGCTGAGAAGCAACTTGTGTGACGTGTGCCTGTGCAACAGCTGATGAGGTACAAGTGTCTACAGATTCGTTGTGAATTAAAGTGTTATGCTTTTTATTACATTGCTTGCATGGTCCGTACCAACACTCGTTGACTACGTGACCTGTGCGTAAACAGTTACAACATAACCCTTTCTCTTCAATTATTTTTAATTTATCCTTAAGAGACAAACTAAGAAAACCCTCACATGAGTATATAGGGTGATTAGAACCGCACATGTTACATTTGTAACGTGAATTGGATGATTTTTTACTCTCTTTGTGTGTTGTGAGGTAGCTGTGTGATTTTGTCAGCAATGATTGTTTGGGTTTAGTATTGTGAGTGTGAGTGTCTGTTTGTTTGACTTGAGAGGGCTTAACCGTTTCTAGAAAATCAGCTCGATCTTTAAGAAATTTCATTAAATCTGATAATAACAATTTTGTATCCGTTGAAGTATTCATGAAACTACTTTTGTGAAGCTCCCATTCACGCTCAGTTGATGAATCTAATTTTGATACTATAATATAGATAACTAATGTATCCCAGGTTTCAGTGGGTTCACCTAATGTCTTTAATGCACGAATGTTTCTCAAAACGGTGTCTATTAATTTTCGTATTTGAGTAGCCGATTCTTTACTCATTGCTTGTGCAGAGAATAAAGCTTTAACGTGGTTATTAACAAGCAAACGATTGTTATTATACCTATTCTCTAAAAGACTCCAAGCAACTAAATAATTATCGCAAGAAAATTCTAGTGCCTTAATTACTTGTAGTGCATTACCGGTCAATATTGAGCGTAAGTAGTGGAACTTCTGAATACTATCAAGATTGTCACTATTGTGAATGATAGACATGTAAGTATCGCGAAATTCAAGCCACTGGTCATAGCTACCATCGAACTTCGGCAATGAAATTGTGGGTAATTTGATACCGTTCGGAACGCGACTTTGAGTTTTGACGTTCTGAGCACAATTATTATCTTTTAAAATACATTTACACTTGGCCACAATAGCATAAAACTGATTCTCAAACGATTCTCTCTCTTTCAACTCGTTTTCTATCTGACTAGAGCAAACAATCAAATCTAGCTCGTCCTGAATTATAGAAAATTGTTCAAATAGCGATTTAAATCTATCAAGACGCTCCTGTAATTCAGTTATAAGAGCTTCTGTTCTTTGCAAATCATCTAAATTTTGTACATATTTCGTGAACAATGTGAGTTTACCCTTAACACAACCCCGTTTTTTGACTAAATCGCGAATAATATCATCGTTACTTTCTATATCTACAAGAGAATGCTTCTTTTTCGTCATTTTGGTGATGTATGAGAGAAAAGAATCAAGTACTTACAGTTTGAAGGGCGTTCGAAGGGCAGTGTGAATATGTCGGTACCTGACAAATGCACAAAAAACGATATTAGCTCAGGATTAGGAAGGAAAAATCGTTGATTGACCTGACCGTCGCTGCAGATGATGCTCCAGATGATCGCCAGATGAATCCGCGCTCGTAGGACCAAATGTTGTGGAGTTTGTGGTGCTTCACCCAGCTGATGATCGTGTGACTGCGGTTTTGCGGTTGTGAGTTTGTACCTTCCACTAGGATGAGAACAGGGTTCGTAGGAATCAATGAAGATTTTATTACAATAGTTGAAATATGTACTGTATTTCTTATTAATAGATTTACAAATATATAATTAATGACAGACGTAATGCACTGTGTGTGCTCGAAAGGATTGTGTATCGTTCGGCCGCCGCCGTCCGCGCGCCGCGCTCCGCTGCTTTCATCCCCGCCGCCGCGCCGTCCCGCCAAGTTTACGCCTTCGCGCCGCCAGGTGGTGTTACTCGTTAACAGTGAGTCAGGAAATTTCTCTGGTGATGTCACAAATTTATTACGTATGGCGTTACAAGATGGGAACAGTATAAAAATAATAAGATAATGTCAGAACTTTATGCGAATATTACATATTATATATAACTATTAGGTTTTATACATGTCGGAGTTCATGAAGATTCTTCGAAACAATATTGTTTTAGGCATTAATAATACATTTATACATAAAGTACTAAATAATATTATTATTATTTTTAATATGATTATCGATTTTTTGATGGCTTTTCAGTAGCCGAAATGTCAGAAACAGTCACACCCAAATACACTCGAGAGCAATGAATCCGGGTCACTCAAAGAATCCAAAAAATCTCGGAAAGTAAGAATGCTAGGTTAATGCAATAAATTGTATTTAATAGACAATTTAATACTCCTTAAATGAAAGTATTAAAACTTCTTAGTTATTGTAAAGTTATATCATAAAAAAATCAAATTTGAAAAGGGACCACTGTCGAAGATGGAACTACGAAATTACAGGATTTGTTTTTGCTTTTGTTTGTAATCTGTCATTTATGTTGGTACATAAACCAGGTTGATAGTGCTCAATATTCATTATTCAAGCTGAAATCATGTCGCTTACACTTGAAGAATGCACCAGAATACTTACATTGGTGGAAACCGGCCGGAGTCAGCGCGATACAGCCAGGACTGTCGGTGTGTCGCTGTCAACAGTACAAAGAGTTCTCCGACGTTACGAAGAAACTGGTTCTAACCTACGCAGACCAGGAACGGGCAGAACTAGGTGTACCACAGCACGAGAAGACCGATACTTGGTGAACACCATGCTTCGAAATCGCTTTCTCACAGGAACTGAACTCACAAATCAGTTTCGACGCCTCGGAGGAAGTAACCCAAGTGCATGGACAGTAAGACGTCGGCTTGCTGAATCTAACTTAAAACCCCTTAGACCTGCAAACGGCCCTAAACTGGAGCGTGGCCATCGTATTTCAAGACTAAGATATGCCCAGAACCACGTAAATTGGAGTATTGAAGATTGGTCGAAAGTTATGTTCTCCGACGAATCAAAATTTATGCTCTACAAGCACGATGGAAGACACAGAGTGTATAGAAGACCAGGGGAAAGATTCAAGCAAGCATGCATCGAAGAAAAAGTAGCCTACGGTGGTGGGTCTGTACTTGTGTGGGCCGGAATTTCCTCTGAAAGTCGCACAGAGCTGGTGATCATAGAAAACGGCTCTTTAACTAGCGTAAGATATGTGGAAGAAATCCTCAACGAACACATTGGTCCATTTATGGTCAATTTGGGTGAGGATGCTATATTTATGCATGACAATGCCCGACCTCATACAGGTAGGATTGTGAATGACTACCTTCAAGAGATGAACATTACTTGTATGGAGTGGCCAGCGCGCAGCCCGGATATCAACCCGATCGAGCATGCTTGGGACGAGCTAGGGAGATGCGTAAAACAACGAAACCCTCCCCCAATCACGCTTCCTGAGCTCAAAATTGCTCTCACAGAGGAATGGGAGAATATTCCCCAAAATCGTATAAGGAACTTGGTGTACAGCATGCCAAACCGCGTAAACGCAGTAATGGAAGCACGAGGAGGTAATACGAAGTATTGAAATTCAAGAAAATCGTCATAAAGTTCAAAAATTTCATGTTTCCTATTTTTGTTTTAAGGAGAGATCAGCAGTTTTTTTTCTTTATGTAATTTTGTGTAAATAAAATGTATGGTGACTCATATTTTTTTAACTTTCATTTAAGGAGTATTAAATTGTCTATTAAATACAATTTATTGAATTAACCTAGCATTCTTACTTTCCGAGATTTTTTGGATTCTTTGAGTGACCCGGATTCATTGCTCTCGAGTGTAGTTAACAAAAATGTTAAAGAGATTTTATTTTTCACGCGATAAGAGTATATAAAAATAAACTTGGAAACTTTAAAAAAGAAATTATTCTTTACTTAATGGAAAGTTGAAGACCAAAATGTAAAAATATATTATTTCAAGGTCTGTTCTGTTCTTGCAAGGTCGGCAGCACGAGTGTAGCTCCTCTGGCGGTGCACACGTCTATAGGCCACGGTAACCATTTTCCATCAATTGGACCGTGTTTGCCTGCCACCTAAGTAGTATAAATTTTTTTTTTTCTAAAATGGTTTTGATATTTCAGAAGGTCATATTGTTTTTTAATTCATACTTTACCAGGGCAAATTCATAAACAGGTCAGAGAATAGATACAAACGTCTCATAAACCGTTATTGCACAAGCACTTTGTCTACATTGACACAGGTCCTTAATATGTGCACCGCAGACAGACAAAGACCCAATAACACTAGTACCTAGAGGTCACTCGGACCCTTGTCAGGGCGCTCCAACCACCTTGTCCACACTATTGACAACTTGATTGCCCGCGTGAAGGGTCAAAGTGCTTTGTACACTAATCTCGATGAGATTAACGAGAATAGTGGACGTATCTAAGGCGAGAATCGATATTGTATTGTCTTTACACTATAAGATGTTAGGTTAGATAATTACGTAACAACTTAAGACACGTGGTCCCTTAAGTAGGGACTGAATAAATTAATAACCGAATTGGTATTACATGTATCTCACAACTTTTTACGGTATAACAACTGAGGCGTGACTTGGTGTTTTGACAAGTTTTGTTATTTTTATGGGATCTCATTTTTTTTTATAAATAGTCCTACTATTTTTCTTTCTGGTACCTTCTACTTCTTGTATTCATTACTTCTCAGTACGTACTTATGCAACTTTGGGCAATTTACTCCACTTAATACTTCTATTCTTGCTTTTAATTCCGTTGACCATTTTACAAGTTACCTTTAATACGCCTATTATTCCCAGACACACTGGTTAATTAACTGCAAATGTTACTCTGCAATCTTATATATTTATACGGGATTACAAAGTTATTAACACAGTTAATGTATCTAGAAAACTGGACCAAAATATAGAAAATGTTATAGTTTTTCCTTGATTCATACACTGAACACGAATTATATTCTAAATTTGAAGCTTTTGTGTCTACTAGAAGTACCTTAGACGTTTGATGATCGGTCAATCAGTGAGTGACAGAATTGAGAAATTTTGACTAGTTATAATTCTTAAACTACTGGTTCAAGTTGAATGAAATTTGAAATATACCGTGTTTATACAATGCCTGCTTGGTTACTGAAAGTTATCCACAACTAAGTTATAGGGGATCGAAAATAGTCTGAATTACTTAGAGAAAAGAATGTTACGGCCCGAAAATATTTATTTAACTTCAAGCTCTGCTTAAATTCCATATTTGTTCACTAGAATTTTGGCTTGGAATTTATTAATTTATTTTTACCTATTTAAAATGTATTGTTATTTAAAACTCAATTTGTAATAAGTAAAATTTTTACATTCCGCCAAAGAATTGTTAGATATGTATTATGTATACTTACAAGCATTTGACATTATTCATTGCACCAGCTGCGATCTCGCAATACCGTGGCGCATATATTTTGCTTACGTACACGCTTCTGAATTCATAATATTTTTATTGTAAGTTTTTATTAAATATTGAATAGCTATATATACAAGTTTCTTTTATAGCCTAGGCAAGAAATAAGCCATGTGGTAAGTCTAAAAATACTACCTCCATGCCGCACTTGGAATTTTTTACATAAGCATGGGCGACGGTTACGTATTCAAGCATGAAATATTGAAATGTATGGTACTTGCCAACTCACTTGGCAACGTCGCCATGTTGAAAGCATGGTCTCGAGCTACAGCTCCCTACGTGGCTTCTGGATACTCTTGTAACCTGGTGACGTCGCCACTATTGTACACATGGAAACTGCACCTCGTTCACTCAGTTATTTTGTACATTGGAAGTGGTATCCCTTTCGTTAACATAATATATGTAATCCTAAAATTTGTTTGTACAATAAATTTGGCATACTTTTCTTGGCATAATTAATTTTGAGCAGCATATATGTACTGTGGCATAATTATATTTAGGTCTTATATATTTATGCATAGTTATAATTTACACAATGTTTTTATTATATTAAGTATACAATACAACATCATCAACTAACGCAGCGGAGGGAGCAAGCGAAGCGAACTCTTGGACACCGCGCGCCCCGACACGGATAGATATAGGTTAGAAGGGCCGTTTACCCTTCGTGTTAGGTTTCTTGTGCTAACGCAAGAAGAAATAGGAGCCCCGCCAAGCGGGGCTCCGTCGACATAGCTAAATTTTATGCTTAAATATGATTATGCTAATTTTATTTATGATTAAGACAAATATGCGAAATTTGGTATGGATAAAACAATTATGCATAAAATCATTATATGCCAAAATATTTTATAGTTATTTTTTTATGCAAATGGATAGTGAACTTTTGGAAGTATGATTTCTTCTAAATCCATTCTATTATAAATGTTCTGACTGATAATCATGAATCACGTATATCTGTATAGCGGGTATATTAATTGTATTCACTTAAACTTATTACTCGTAATAACTCCAGATACACACTGATATATTGGCCTACAACTCTGACATATGGTGACATATCGGATAGCGTCTCTGACAACATTCGTAAATATTTACTTCTTTTCAGTTTCGCGTAAGTCGAGACTCATTTGTCTAGTAGCAGGGACGTATTATAGTGGAAATTATTTGAGTGAGGTCGCTTGAGTGGCTCTTGAAGAGGAAGAAAGTTAGCAGTAACAGGAATAATTTAGGAATTAGGGTTCTAGGAAAGTGCTACTGGGTTTTGGTGTTGGAACATTTTTAGCAGTATCAAGAAGTCAGGGAAAAGTATCAGTTTGGATGCAAGAGGCTACTGTTTCGTAGGATGATGATATTTGGGTAGAAAGTTAATACTTTTTCCCATCCCTTTTGGTGATTCATGTTCATGAACAAAATAGAATTGCATTGAGAGGCATCTTTAAAAATCTTAGCCTATCATTTATCACAAATATAATTCAGAAAATTGTCAACATCCAAAATTATATTCTGCCAACTAAGCTTAATGTGAAGCTTCTACTCTGCATTTTATCATTTTAGAGTTGCATTGTTCGGGCTACGATCGGAAGGGGGGTTAAAATCACGAGAGTTTTTTGAGAAAAATAAAATTGTTTATTGTTCGATCTACACTAGATATTACACTGCATACTTGCTAAGTCTATTAAATGAATGTTAAATTAAATTCTATGTATATTATGAGATGTTAATGTTAAGCTGTCACTGTTCAAATGTTAATAATGGAAGGAAGATGAATGCACCCGGTCGCGACGGTAACCGAAAGTACACTACTAAATTCAACTAAAATGTATAATAAAGCCGGGTCGTCAGCGGGCTCACATCACGTGTTCGAAGTCAGCATTAAGCCGAACAGTTATACAATTTAAATATAAATCACACTTACACACAGATAGTACAATTCGAAACCAAATTTGATCACCTAATTTCATACACAACTATCCTCTTCCAAGTTCGAAGTAACCAAATAAAGTGGTATATTTGTTAACGCAACTCGAGATGAAGAAACGCATAAGTCGAAATATTAGTATACAGAAAAACAGTCGATGTGTCCGTGAAGGGAAACACAAAGAAATAGTTCCTACTTTCCGACCAATTTACGTAATGCTATATGGGCAGAACTGAATATTTGTACCTATCCATTGTGACACGAATATGCAGAAGTTCAACTTTATAAAAAAAAAAATTTAAAGAATATTGGCAACCGAAATTATCGAAATTACTAATATTCCCTCTAACCCCTCCAACTAAGCTAATTTGCTTATGCTAGGAGTGGGTTCTCGTCAGTAGTGTAATGGCCAGGATTCGAACCCGGGACTTCTTGATCGTAAGGCCGGCTTCTTAACCACTAAGCTATCTCTTAGCGTTGCATTATATTTATTCGACTGGGATACAACACTGAGATGATGATGATGATGATCAGACTAACAGCTTCTGTGACGTGGTGGTAGTGCATTTAACTGCTATACGAGGGGATTCGATTCCCGCTTATTTTACATATTGTGTCTCGGAAAACACATTAAGCCACCAACCAGTCCCGGTTGACATACGGACATTTATAGCTGTCATTATAAAGAGGTGAAATGGCAGCTACGTTGGGGTTGCGCAGCAAATACGTCACGGTTGCGCAGCGAATACGTCGCCGTTGCGCAGCAAAGACGTCGTGGACGTGTGGTGGATGAAATAGAGCGATTATATTAAGAAGAAAGAAGACGTAAGTAAAAGTTAACTTAGTACTGTTTTTTTTTTTCCGAACTACCGGTAGTATTTGATGGCATATGTGTCTACACAAGTACTAGGTATATCAACTACCTATATTAAATTGGCCATTTACCCGGCGATTTTGCTAACGAAACTGTGCCCGAAATCTTTCGCTCCAAAACGACTATAAAATCAGCCGGTATACTAGCAGGCCCGCCCCAGCTTCACCCGTGGTATATTTCGAAACTCCATACCACACGTAATGAGTGTCATTTATCGCAATTTTTAACATGTTACTTGTTGTTATGTTTACTGCTCCCTCCCTTACGTCGTAATGTGACGAGTATAGCCTATAACCTTCCTCGATATACAGGCTATTCAACACAAAAATAATTTTCAATTGACTACTCGTTTAATTGAAAAATTCCTGAGATTAACGCCTTCAAAAAAACATATTTTTTTCATTCGCTACACGTGCGAGACGTCTCCGCCGCGCAACCGCGCCATCTATGCCGCGCAACCGCGCCGTCTCTGCCGCGCAACCGCGCCGTCTCTGCCACGACACCGCGCCGTCTCTGCCACGCAACCGCGCCGTCTCTGCCACGCAACCGCGACGTAGCCGTTGCACGTGCGCTCGGCCCCAAAACCGCTAGTATGATAAGAGCCTAAGTGGGCTTAAAGGCTAAAGAGAAATGATTTCATGTTGATGACATGCAGTCCAATTTTAAGAGACTTTTATTCACCCACACAATAAAGTTTACAGCGTAATCAGAATAAAACACACCCACTCGAAAGCGCCAGAGCCTCACCACCATACTTGAATTTTAAACAGCTAGGCTGGAATTTACTCCCACAATAAGATGTGTTTTTTTATCTCTAACTGACTATTGTGCCGCCTCTGTTAACCTATTCCCTGGAAATTTACCTACGATTTTTTCCTATAATCTATCCCTGTACCAAACTTCAAGCTCAGCCGTTAGAGCGTATTTGAATAACAGACAAACTTTTTTCTTACACCACTTAGTTGGCAGACAAGCACACGGCTCACCTGATACAAATTGGTTACTGTGGCCTCTGAAACTAGGGGAGTCACACTCGTCTGCAGCAGTAGCAACAGTTTACAGGGTCGGCAGCACGAGTGAGACTCTACTGGTGTTGTACATGTCAATAGGCCACGGTAACCACTTTCGATCAGGTGGATCGTGTGCTTGTCTGCCACCTCAGTGTTATACAAAAAAAAGAGAAAATTACACACACATCTGTTCATCCCAGCAGAGGCAGAGCTGTATTAATTTTCTGTCCCACGTATTATGGTGAGCGTATTACCGTTAAGCGAGCACTTGTGATATATTTATTTTTGAAGAATATTTGCATAAAGAATTGTAGAACTATTTGGAAAGAAATAATATACTTTGTAATGAACAAAAAGGGTTTCGCGAAAAGAAAACTATTAATTTGTCAATCTATGAGTTTTTATATGAAGTAATGTTAAAAGTCGATAAAAGAATACCTGTATGTGCAATCTGTTGTGATATGACGCAAGCATTTGACTATGTTAAACATGACATTCTTCTTAAATAGCTTAAGGCATATGGTGTAAGAGGTAATGTGTTAGATCTATTGAAATCTTATCTGAATAACAGAAAACAGTACACACAGATAGCTAGAATAAATACTGTAACAAAACATGAAGAAATACAGCAGTCAAAATAGAGAAATGTCATTTATGGCGTTCCTCAGGGCAGTGTACTGGGCCCATTGCTCTTTACTCTCTATATAAATGACTTATCAAAATCTACTCGACATCACATGACATTATTTGCATTTTCTTATGATAATAATGACATAATTAAATATAAAACTGACATACATAATATTTTGATTTAAAAATTAACCTACAAAAAACTAAAATAATGCATTTTAACCAAAGAGTTCACATGGAACAGATATAGAATATCAGAATAATATAATTGAAAACATTAGCACGACAAAATTTCTTGGATTGACAATAGATGAACATATTAACTGGAAATCACACATAGATCAGCTTTGTAAGAGAATATGTAGTTCTGCCTATGCGCGTATGTAAACACATACGCTCTCCAGCATGGTTAATAGAGATGCTCTAATAATAGCCTATCATAGTCTAGCTGCACCTCTGTTACGATATGGAGTTATGTTCTGGGGTAACTCCACAGATAAAGAAGTTGTGTTCAAGGCACAAAAGAGATGCATTAGATCAATGTTTAAATTGAAAACTGCAGATTGTTGCAGGGCTTACTTTCAGGACTACAAAATTTTAACACTACCTAGTCTGTATATTTTTGAAGTTGCTATGTTTATTAAATGTAACCTGCATTTATTTCCGTCCTTGCAAGCAACAGTTCCCCGAAACAGGAGGGATAACACAAAACTTCGTTTGCACAGGGCTAATATTTAAAAAATTGCCTAAAGATTGGAAGGAGATGAGTTGCAACACATTTGAAATAATATTGAAAAAATTCTTACTTAAAAAAGCATACTACAATGTTAAAGAATTTCTAGATGACAAGGTTGTGACATGAGATTTGACATTTTACGTAAATCTATGTATTGACATTAGCACTTCATTGTACCATTATTATTATTATTTTGACATTTTCCGACATAACAGTTAAAGCAATGAAATATTTTAATTATTTTATAATTTTAATTACCTTACTTGAAATTTTGATTTTGTCTCATATGTATTATTTGAATTATTGTTTTTTTTTATGTAAATATTAATAACATTTATACACGCGTCTAAACTTGTTGGACATAATTACTAAATTACATCTTTCATGCGCATGTATGTATAACACATGTTTGATACAAATAAATATGATTTAATTTGATTTGATCAGATGGAGATCAGCCTTATCCCTTAGTCGCTTTCTATAACACTCACTGTAATAGATGGGCAGCCCATTCTACTCCACATGGCTTAAAAAATTGTTTCCAATCTAACTTACTGCAACGTAACTTTTACATGGCCACCCCCTATATACCACCCCCGCCATCCCCTAATAGTTATTACCATAAAGACTGATAAATATCCACATACATTCTGAGATCTGCCAATGTTCCAGACACTAACGCTATCCATTGACGCTTGTGGACTATCAAATAAATCAAATTGTTTGTTACAGTCCGCATTAGACACTAAAATTTATAGTTAAATAGTTTTTGGGTAGTTTGCTTGAGTATTTACTTGTCAAATATTATAATTCGCGTTGTTGTTGTGTGTTATGCTAATTAAGCTTGTAATGTTCTAGGCGGGGTTTGAACCCGCGAACTTTGCCTTACAAGGGCAATGCTTTGACCACTAAGCTATCAGACGTCGCCCTAACCAATTCAAATTTCTCCTTCTATATGTGTCTTTGGGGCGTGAAAAATCTAGTCAAGCATGAAAAATGCTTAAAAATTTTAAATAAAAAAAATTATAGGTGTTATTGGCTTGATTTTAGATAAATACTTATAATGTTAGGGTTTTATCGTGCGTTCTATAACTCGGAAAGCACGTTATGTGGTCCCGTTTACCATACGGACATCCATGGCAGTCGTTACTTGTAGTTAGAGCTCTCAAAAGTTGGAGTAATCTAACTACAGAACTTCAATATCGCCAATTGCTTGTGGAGGTCAGATGGCAGTCGCGTAATATTTGAAGTTCAGTCGCGTCACAGTAAGACTAGAAAGCCGACCTCAACTCAAAAAAAAAAAGTCAAAAAGTCAAAAATCATTTATTCTGTATAGACCATTAAAACGGTACTTACAAAACGTCAAGTTTAAAAAAAAAATCTAGACTAGTTTAGCAAATGGACCACCGGTTCGAAACGCGGCCCCGACCTGAGAAGACTCCGGCAAGAAACTCAGCGGGCATTTTTTTTTTTTTTGGTCTATTTACAAACATTTGCTTAGTCTACTTAGTCTAAATACAATAGTTTGCTTGAGTAGCATAGTTGAGCGGACAGCTCATTTCCAAGCTTGTTTATCATCTAAATATTCTTGGATTTTATAATAGCCTTTTTGGCACAGTTTAGTCTTAATTACATTTTTAAATTTATTTACAGGTAAATCTCTAATTTCATTAGGGAGCTTGTTGAAAAAGCGTATACAGTTGCCCCGGAAAGAATTACTAATTTTATGGAGTCTACTATCACAAGCTACAAGATTGTTTTTATGTCTTGTGTTTATATTATGCCTGTCACAAACTCTTGAAAATTTAGAGATATTTTTCCTTACATACATCAGGTTCTCGAAGATGTATTGTGACACTACGGTTAGAATGTCTATTTCTTTAAACTTTTCTCGAAGGGAAACTCTTGGGCCCAAATTATAAATAGCTCTCACAGCCCGCTTTTGTAAAATGAATATTGTGTTTAAATCCGCGGAATTACCCCAAAGGAGAATTCCGTAGCTTAAAATACTATGAAAATAACTGAAATAAACTATTCTAGCCGTATCCACGTCTGTTAATGTCCTAATCTTTTTTACAGCGTAAGAAGCCGAACTTAATCTACTGGATATTTTTTCAATATGCGATCGCCACTGCAATTTGGCGTCAATACTTAAACCTAAGAACACTGTTGATTCCACAAGGTTCAACACTTGTCCATTGAGTTGTACATTGGTTTCAACCTGTGTAACATTAGGTAATGTGAATTTTATACATTTAGTTTTGTTCCCATTAAGGCAAAGATTATTAGTATTAAACCAATGGACCACTCTTGTGATAACACCATTCACTTCGTCATAATTATTTTGTTGCCTTTTAATTTTAAATATTAACGAAGTATCGTCAGCAAATAAAATAATACTAGTTTTATCCCTTACGTAGTAGGGGAGGTCATTAATATATATTAAGAATAAAAATGGTCCAAGTATCGAACCCTGTGGAACACCCATCGAAATCAGAGATCCCACTGAACGTGTACCATTAACATCGACCCTCTGAATTCTATTGTTCAAATATGAAGTCAGAAGCTCGAGAGCCTTGTTCCTTATTCCATAATGTTCTAATTTCCTGATTAATGTGTCATGGTGGACGCAATCGAAAGCCTTGGATAGATCACAGAATACACCCAATGCATCATGCTTATCCTCCCAGGCCTCGTAAATACAATTTAACAATTCTATACCAGCATCAGCAGTCGAACGTCCCTTAGTAAACCCAAACTGTTTATCATGAAATAATTTGTTTTCACCAAAATGGGTCATCAACTGTCCTAGGATTAATTTCTCAAATACTTTACTCAAGGTCGGCAACACAGAAACGGGTCGGAAATTAGAAGGGTCTGTAGCACTGCCAGCCTTGAACAAAGGTATGACTTTGCTATGTTTCATTAAATCAGGAAATATACCGCTGTTGACACAGTCATTAAACACAGTTGCTAGATGGGGAGCAATGACATCAATGATACATGAAATAGTTTTGACTGATAATCCCCATAGATCCGCGGTCTTTTTGATATTAATAGAGTGAAACGCTTTGGTGATGTCCTTGCTATTAACAACTGAGAATACGAATGCGTCTTCACACTTGTTTATCGATTCCTTAAGCAATGACACAGCGGAAGTGGAAGACGACTGAAGAGTTTTAGTCGTTATTAACGGTATATTTGAAAAGAAATGTTCAAACTCTGTCGCAACTTCCAGATCCTCCGTGACATGGCGACCTTCTATTTTTAAATGAAAATCTCTTACATTTGATGGAGATTTCCCACATTCGGAATTTATAATATTCCAAGTAGTCTTAATTTTATTTACAGAATTAGAAATTTTATTTTTAATGAAGTTTGACTTCGCGAAGGAACAGGCTCGCTTAAATATTTTTGAGTAATTTTTAACATAATCCTGGAAAACAGGGTTGAAATTGTACGATTTTTCAGAATATAGATCATACAATCTCCTCCTGCTCTTATAAATCCCCGATGTTGCCCAATCACTGAAAACTGGACGGCCACCAATCGATAATGTTTTTGAGGTAAAAATTCTCCCAAACTCATTATTGATCAGGTTGATTAGGTCTGCGTAAGACTCTTCTACATTATTGTACGAGGGCAAGTCAGGTAGTTTGTTTACAATAGTTTCCTTGAAAGCGTCTAAACGGTATTGGTTAATTGGTACAATTTTAATTTCGTTTTTACTAATTTTACAATTATTTCTTTCACAAGTTATTAATTGGCCACGGTGATCCGAGTGTACAGCATCCACAATATATTTGTTGATTGGTTTAACATCCGTGAAAATATTATCAATACATGTGGCACTAGTTGCAGTTTTTCGAGTAGGTTCCGAAAACATATTAATAAGATTAAAGGACTTGAATAGATTTAACAATTTATTCTTCTCTACTGGCACTAGGGTGTTATCTAAAATATTTACGTTGAAGTCTCCACAAACTATTATCGCCTTTTGGGAGTAACGGCATTTAAAAAGCGCTTCTTCCATCCTTTCTTCAAATTTTGCATAGGGCGCGTCTGGGGGACTGTATACGCTTATTACAATGAACCGTTCAAACTCAATACTAGCTATCTCAATAACTCGTTCAATAGAGAGGCTGACTAAATCTTTACGCTCTTTAAATTTAATATTCTTATTAATAATAATTAGGGTGCCTCCACGTTTGAAATTTTGTCTACTGAACGAGCTAGCCACCTGGTGATTTTTGAAGTTGAACATGACTTGATGGTCTTTCAACCAATGTTCGGTTACACAGAAGATGTCAATATTATTATTACTGAGTTGGAAAACAATAATAAATAATAAATAAGTAAAAAGTTTATTTCCTCACTACATATTTTGAATATACAATTATGGTCGACTTAATCTACATGCATAGTTTGGGATTCCATCTTTTGTCATAATAGTTTTTGTCCTAATTTAAATTGCCATAACAAATTAGGCATAATTTTCTTTGTCATAATAATAGTGTGCCATAATTGGTTTTTAGCATACTGTGTTATTAAGCATAAATATTGTATATCCTAATGTTTTTATTCATAACATTGATATGCATAAAGTTGTAAAGCATATTGTTTATTTTTCTAATAGTTATTTGCGATAATGATAAACGCCTGCCAACATGGTGCTAGCAAGCTAGCAAGGATCTGGATGCAATCTGGACTTTAGGGCACCCCAACTCGGATAGGTTAGGTTAGAAGGCTAATGCGGGAGCGGAGCGTAGCGAAGCTCCCGCATTAGGCCTTCTTGGTTATTTTTTTATAAACCACCCAGAAGTAGGAGCCCCATTAGCCGTTAGTTAGAGGGGTCGACTAATTAGGTCAAAACAACATTATGTTAAATGAACTTTGATGCGCCTATAAGTTTGACGAGAGCAATGTATAAAATAATGTAATATTGTTTCGTATTATATATTACTATACTACTATTTTTAATAAAAAAAATGTAGTGTATTTTCCGGAATAGTTATGGTTATGCGTCGTTATGCTTAAGTAAACTTATGTTTTAGGATATTATGCTTATAAAATATTATGCTTATAGTAAATAGGAGTAAAAAAATTATGCTTAAAAAGTTATGGCAAATGAGTATTATGCGTAAATAATGTTATGACAAGTAACATTATGCAATGTTAAATTATGACATAAAATTTTAGGAATAAAAATAGAGAACCGCATAGTTTCTGGGGGACTGGTGCCTAAACTAGGAGGAATCCTGTATGTCAGGCCACCCATTTCTAGTCCTGTATGGTATTCGAGTAACTAGTTAGATATTAGGTATCACAGCACTATATAAGTATAAAGTGATCTAAATATAAGTACGACAATATAAATTGCTCATAATAGGTAATGTCAGGGTTAGTAGAGTATTTGTCTAAAAGTGAGTGGATGTGTGTGTGCGTGTGTGTGTGAGACGTGCGTGTGCGTGAGAAAGAAAGAGAGAGAGAGAGTGTGTTTGGTCATCTTCCGGAATTTTATATATATAGTCCTATGAGCCTGAGAGAATGATACGATAATTGGCAAATAACCTGACAATATACCCTAGCTACTTAGAAAGCATGTTCAGAAATCTTTGGTGACGGCCGAGGTGCCCCAATTAACCAATACTTTTATTCATAACTCCATTAAATTCCTAAACTCATCATTATCATTGTGTTAATCCTGGTCCTCACCGTCACAGGCCCTCACCTCTGAGTCCTGGGCTCCTTCCAGCTTTCTCAGAATAGATAACCCTCCACGATGCCGTTAATTCCAGTCATATAAGAAGCTATCGCCTCGGAGTCTGGCTTCGCATTTCCCGCCAAACTCGCAGTTATACACTGCGAGTTTGGCTAATTTGATATTTTTTCCGTGTTCTCTGTAAAGCGAGTGAGATCTGATCGCCACGAACCATTGGGAATATCTAATGTATTACAACGAATTTTACAACCGCTCCAATTATCGTTAATGACCACCGTAGAAGTTCGTATGACTACCGGGACTGACTACTTAACGTGCTCTTCGAGACACAACTAGACCAATGTAACTAGCCATATTGATGCATACAAAATATTTGCACTGAGCGGGAATAGACCCTACACTTCCTGCGTAGATCTCTGTGGAGTGACGGTCTACTATCGCCACTCCACAGAGATTGTCGATCGAATTCCTTCATTACAGAATAACATTCCATGACTGCAAAGACTTAAATTTTCTTCACATAAGTTTATAAATAATAAAAAAATGCCTAAGAGCAAGAAGGAAGTGTTTCTCCAGCAAGTTATCGTAAATACATGTAGCCTGTAGGACTTATTCGTGATAAAACCAATAATGCGCCGTTTTACCACTCGAAGCTTCTAAGAATAGGTGCACTCTAATGCCCGGCTGAGTGCAGTCCATTTGCTAGCATATGATTGTTATATTCTACTATACTTGAATGCCTGTAGAATACCTCAGTGGTACAATGGTAGTGAGAGAGGCTGGCTAGGTTTGATTCCTAGGTTAGAGAAAATAATTTGAGTTTTTCTGTTAGATAAACTCAAATGCAGCAGCATGCAACCTTGAAAAATTTATGTACAATGAAATATTTTTACATACTTGAAACGGGATTTTAAAGAAAGGACATATTAAGAGTATTCGGAACTGCCAGGATCGTAGCACTTGGAAATAAGAAAAACTTTTATGACCAGATTTACGGTAACTGACCCTCACATACCAATCATGTCATCACTATTTTATAAGTAACTTTTGTGCCCATTGTGTATATACTTAGTATTCTTTATAATGTTTAGAAAACGCATGTAGTGTTCACGTCAAAAAGGACTTTACATCACTTTCTGAAATCTTATTTATGTAATGCTTATGCCATAATTATGTAACCTCCAGTTCCGTGAGCCAATTTAAAAAAAAAGACAAAACATGCGTACCCACAGGGAAAGAGACGTGACTGTATGTATGTATATTGAATCGGCAGAATATACAGGGTGTATTTTTGAAACGGGGCAGTAAGGGCAAGTACCTTAACCGTTGCAGTTACAGCAAAACGTTCTTAGAAGACCTTCCCTAACTTTTTGACCTATTTTGAACTGCATTCATAGATTTTGTAAAAAACTTACAGTTGGCAAAAAAAAATGCAAAAAGTCCAAAAATTTTTTTTTATGCCAATCGATTCTATTTCATGTGGGGATCAAAAAACTCTATGAGACCATTTTAGCTTTCAGTACTAGGAAAGACAGAAATCGCCAAAAACGTTTCCCATACATTTCGGCAACAGAAACAAATTTCTACGATGGTCTAACTTTTTGTTATGGCCAGGAAGTGGGTAGAATTGACTGTAAAGTAAATAAAAAGAATTTTTACCCTCAAATTTCGAATTTGATTCGAAAATCTGTGTGTTATTCTTAGTTTCAGCTGAGAAACTTCGTATGAGTTATTAATTAAGGATTTTCGCTAAAATGTCTTCTAATCGTGAAAAAATTGACTTATTAGAAGCGTATTTTGTCAATAATCGAAATGTGGGAGCTGCATTAGTGTGGTACCGCAATAAGTATCCGTTGCGGCATGTGCCAACAAGAAAGGTTATTACAAATCTTTTGAAAAACCTGGAATTGCAGGGTTCTTTCAAAAGAAAGCGGCAGCCTCGTGTGGACATGGACACGGAGATTGCGGTTCTAACTTATGTCGAAGCATATCCAGAGGTATCGTCCAGGCAAGTCGCCCTTGAAGTAGGTGTATCCCACTCCCTTGTGATAAAGATATGGAAGAAATACGGCTATGAGTGCTATCGATATGGGCGCATAGTTCAAGTGTTACATCCGGGTGATGATGTTCGAAGGCTTACTTTTTGCAGATGGCTAAGAGGAAAAATTAGCAGAGATCATGAATTTTTAAATTACATACTGTGGTCAGACGAAACGAATTTTTCCAATAACGGTATGTACAACAGAAAAAAATCACCACTATTGGTCCAAAGAAAATCCACTAAGAGTTACGGCAAGTCATAATCAGGTTCGCTTCTCATTCAACTGTTGGTGTGGTATAATGTCCAATCGAGTCATAATGGTGGAATTTTATGAAGGGAAACTGAATTCTGCCATGTATAATGAAGTCATTTTACACCATCTTGAAAACGAGATGGACGAATGGCCCCCGTCGGAATTGCGAAAAGTTCATTTTCAACAAGATGGTGCTCCGCCACATAACAGTCACCTTTCACGTTCCAATTTGAGCCGCCTATTCGGTACACAGTGGATAGGTACACATGGTCCAACACAGTGGCCACCTCGTAGCCCTGATCTAACACCACTTGATTTTTTTTTATGGGGCTTCGTGAAAAACGGGGTGTATAAGACGACGTACGCCAGTGTTCAAGAGCTCAAGGATGCATTAATGACCATTTTACGTAATATTCATCCCAGAACATTATTAGCCGCCATTCGTTCAGTGCAAAAAAGGATAGACTTATGTATTCGTGAAAATGTAAATAATTTTGAGCAATTTATTTCATAAACCAATTTCTTAAATGTTTAAATGTTTTTTTTTATTTAAAAAAGTTCAAAATTTTACCTGACCTATGAGTTTCGAGTTGATTTATCATATTTCCGTACGAAATGTATGGGAAAGGTCTTTGGCGATTTCTGTCTTTTCTAGTACTGAAAGTTAAAATGGTCTCATAGAGTTTTTTGATCCCCACATGAAATAGAATCGATTGGCATAAAAAAAAATTTAGATCTTTTTGCATTTTTTTTGCTAACTGTAAGTTTTTTACAAAATCTGTGAATGCAGTTCAAAATGTCCCAAAAAGTTAGGGAAGGTTTTTTAAGAACGTTTTGCTGTAACTGCAACGGTTAAGGTACTTGCCCTTACTGCCCCGTTTCAAAAATACACCCTGTATATAGCGCTTGAAACTATCACTGCTATTCATCCTTGTATACAAAATACCCGCGACATAGTACCAGTATTTTTGAATATATTCCCATTTTTGTGTATAAAAATATAACTTATCTCCGCCCGATATTATACCTGTATCGCACCAATAGGATGGTTTTTACCGATATTCGAAGTCGTTATTTTTGATTTAACATCGAAATATAATGCCTATCTATATTTTACATTGTGCAAGCTCAAGCTTTATTGTTCAATATAAGTAATTATTGATATCCATCTATGCTTCGAAACTAATATTATACAGAGGAAAGACTTTTACTTTTCTATCTAATGTTTTTGACCTAATTACTCAAAAAATACGGAACATATTTAAGAAAATCTTTTTTCAATGTAAAGTCATATTATTTGTGAGTGATATAAGTTATATATCATCACACTACTACCCAAGGAAGCGTGCTGGTAATCATAAATGTCAATGTGACCGGTTGATTTCCATTTATTATTTGATATCAATTCAATTAAATGCGTAATAAAGTGTATACTGGTTAAAGGGGTGCAACGGGGATTCGAAATGTGGTGTGAGCGAAACTGAGAAATTCCACAGGGGCGAAGCCACGAACAGCAGCTAGCCTATTTATTATCCACAAATAAAACTCTAAACAAACAAGATGAATAAATAACAAACATGTAATAATTAAGCTATTCCGTCGTAAGATTTGAATTCAACTCCATATTCTGTTTGTGATGATACAATCGTGTTGGAATCCTAATGAACTCACACGTCGGCACAGACAGACCGACACTCGTGTGAGATGTAAATCACGTTTGTCAATCACCGGCTGAGGAGCTCAGTGCTGTAATTCATGCCTTTTGATATCTGTTGTAGTTTCGGTAACGTTATTGTGATATCGTTACTATTGCTGATATTGATGCACATAACTCTCTCTAAACTACTTAAACTTTATCGAAACTTCGTTTTCGATTCCATTGAATGAAAAATATAGTGTCGTGTATTCAGTATTTAATTATTTCTATCATTCGGATTATCATTCCATGTACATACAGACTAAGTTTTAAGGATAAAGGCGAAATTTGATATATATACTCATGTTTTGAGTTCTAGACTAAACATATGGATTTAGATTTTAAACAGTGAATGCCCAAGTATGGATTTAAACCTGTGACCAGTCTGTCCAGTCCAGACCAACTGAGGAATATCTACCACCATGTCTTTAACACTCAAAATTTATTCATTTATTTATTCATTCATAATTTGCGAAATATGGGTATAAATTGTACATTGATGTTGATTGTTGTTGTGGAAGTATCACATTCAACCATAGCCATGCAAAATTCTCCCATGCAATCGTCTTTGGAGTGAAGATGGAGCTTCCTAACGATAGTCTTACGATCTATCGGAAACAGTGAACGATAATACACGGATGCAATGAATATATATTATCATCCATACTAATATTATAAATGGCAAAGTGTGTGTGTGTCTGTTTGTCCGTCTTTCACGCCTAAACCACTGAACCGATTTTAATGAAATTTGGTATAGGGGTTCTTTTGGTTTGTCCTATATAAGAAGAGCCGCAGCTACAGTCAATTTTATATACACCCGGCCTGTCAAGTGGAGAGCTATCTTTAGGCGAGCTATCACAATATTTACGGTCGCCTAAGTAAGTAAGCCGTCGTGATCGAGTTTGCAGTTCTAGTGAAACCAGTGGTAGTGGTACTGACAATGTAACGCGTCACAAAAGAGTGCGTAAGAGGGTAGACCGATATGTCTGCGCTTAAAACTTTTCTCCGTCAACCGCCAGTACTTCAGTTCTTCCCTGATCATGGCGCTTGGAACAGTGCCGAAATATCGGAAACTCAATAAATCATTACATGATAAATATCCCGAAAACTTTAATAATAGGTAAGATCTAATTATCATTATCATATTATGTCTCAGAATATAAATTACTATGATAACTCAACTGTAGGTCCAATTATCATCGTTAATACCAAAACCCCGCAAAAATAACATAATCATCTTAAATAACAACAAACATACCTAGAACACTTCACAAAAATGCACCCATTCCTGAGCATCACGCGGTGCTACCAGTATTTGTGCTTCCAGTTTCCTAGAAATGTGTCGCTAGGGTCTAGAAGCTATTTGCTCGGTGGCACACTGTCTTCCCCCCCCCCCCCCCCTTTACCACTTCACACCCCGCGCACCCGTCCTGTTAGTGGCACGACGTCGCTTGAATCAGAATTCCTTTTGCTGATATTGAGTGTGTTTCCATTGGTGTGTACTTATAAAAATATGTAATAAAATATCTGATTACAGACTCGATAGCTTATTTTTCTTTAATTGTAGGAATATAATGAAAAAATCTATGTATTATGTGTACACAGTCTCTACACAGTCCCTGTCTCCCGAACTAGGTCATTAACCGGTATCCAGACAGTTCCTTCCACCTTACCCATTCGCCCAGGCTTCATTAATCTGTTTCGTTGATCTTCTTTAATCCATGCTCTCTTTCATGCTCACTCATACTCATGAACACTGCCAAAAAAGAAAAAATAGATAACCTTAAAATAGATATAATAGATAAACACTCACTAATATTATCGACTTAAACGATACCTTACACATTTAAATTCTTTTCAGGTATATGCATACTTAAATGTTGCTATATAAAAAGCATGTGAACGAGCGAAATCTTTATCAACAATCAGCCTAAACAGATAGTGTTAATCATCTAATACGGCTTATTTTTTTGGTAATTTATTAATACCTACGTTGAAAAAGAAAATAAGTGCTTAAGAAAACAGTTTTTATAAACGTCTTTTATCTAAGAAAC
This sequence comes from Eilema caniola, assembly GCA_949126895.1. NCBI lineage: Eukaryota > Metazoa > Arthropoda > Insecta > Lepidoptera > Erebidae > Eilema > Eilema caniola. Next base: position 15,179,111 of record OX421488.1, read on the forward strand.
GTCAATATCGGAACACTGAAAGCAATGTAAACGCACTTTAAAATAAAATCCCAACTGTACTGCAACACTGTTGTATTTGATCTGTTTTCACTCAATGGTCATAAAAGTATTTTCAGCATTCAAAAACTTTGTTTCTATCTGTTTTAGTCTCGTCCTTTTAAAAACATTTTAAATTCTGCACCAGACGTGAACAGAATTATCTAATGCATCTTTTCTTGAACATTTGTGGATACCGTAACGTAAGCTAGGTTCATGATCCAGTTTTTTATTTAGAACATATACATATATAACCCACTGTAGTCCACTGCTGGACATAGGCACAGATTGAGAATCTAATTAAGATCAGCTTGCTTGCCAACACAAGAAAAGTGAGCAGAAAAACGACGAGCCTCTCTATCCATCGTATTGATCTTTCCTTGAATATTGTGTGACACGAGAGTATTTACCAAACAGCTCAAATTTGATGAGTTTCTCCTGTTCAGTTTAGAAGTTGTTTTAATAACTTTCTATTCCCTCATTAGACCAGCTTCATAGCATCATATTATTTGTCACTTGAACTAAACGTGTATACAAAATTTCATCTCAATTGATTGAAAATAAAACAGAAATTCAGTTGCAAGATTTAACCTGAACATACACTAGACTTCACAATACAATGCACTACATACATTTTAAGTTAAATAGAGACTTGTTAAATACAAAAGTCCCGACACGTGATGATGTCCTAGCCGGAGCCGGAGAGAGAGGTTTTTTTTTTTTTTATGCCACTTAGGTGGTAGACAAGCACACGGCCCACCTGATGGGAAGTGGTTACCGTGGCCTATGAACGTTTGCAACACCAGGGGCATCACAATCGTGCTACCGACCCTGTAGATACCTTATGTTGGACTCGAACCGACTAAAACGCCCGCCCTCTGAGAGTCACAGTGCAAGGCTAAAGGTGAGGACCACAACCTGACCAATCACTTCTTGTACCTATTACACAGATAACATAACAAAAAGACGCTAACTATCTATATAGATTGATATTCAAATCATTTCATCGACCCGTTCCGATTTGATTTAAAATTCATTCAGCTTGCAAGTAAAACAACTAATTTACTAGCATATTAGAGCTGCATTTGTAACAGTCATTAGTGTCCATACTCGTTCACACATACATAGTATCTAGCTTAATCTAAATCTATGGCCAAAATATACATCTAAACTGCTACTTCTTCTTCCTAGCGTTCCCAGTTCGTATCCCAGTCGCATCCGAAGCTTTTCAACTAAACTGCTACGAAAAAGGAAAAAAAAAAGAAAACTACCAAAAGATTTAATTCAATTGTGTACCGTGTAAGTTTCAACTGCGAACAGCTAAACGCTCCGAACAACCCTGGTTATGGGCCAACAACAATGCAATACTTTGCCAAGTAATTACTTTTCAATTTAACCGCGGCAATACGATGCCGACTTTAAAATTGTTATAAACTGTACTCACAAAGAGAACTCGCTAAGCAAAAGGGGATTTGTGTGAATTTCTTAAAAATACATAAAATGTTAGTTTCAATCAAGCATACAATTCGATTTGTCCGTCTGGGACAAATCGAATTGTATGCTTGATTGAAACTAACATTTTATGTATTTTTAAGAAAACTGTAATTTTCTATCTGAACTTTTTTTTATACCACTTAGGTGGCAGACAAGCACAAGCCCCACCTGATGGAAAGTGGTTACCGTGGCATGTGGACGTGTGCAATACCAGAGCAGTTACACTCGTGCTGCCGACCCTGTAAACACAGAGAATCTCTGTGCCGTTAGCGTAGAAGACAAAGATAGAATAGCCTTTGGTCTTCCCACTGACAGCACAATAACTGTCCAGTGAGCTCTGGCTACCCTACTCACCACCGGGAACACAACACGAGGTTATTATGACCGCGGTATTCTGTAGGGCGGAGGTACTCCCCCAGTCGGACGGCTCAATTGAACGGAAATAACGTCATGTTACGTCGTAGGTCAAAGGTTCTTTTCAAAACGTATTTTAGTAATTTCATCATGCAATTTTCGATTTACATGATGGTAAAATTTTACTCGCGTTCACGTCGATCTTGACGTATTGGTATAGTTTTTTGGAGTGTTGGTTATTTTGCGTATTCATGATGCTATTTCATTGGTCATTATGCGTGTTGGCCTATGTGAGTCTAAAGGGTTATAGTCAACATACACCCTGAAGTTATTTATAGTTAACATACACCCTGAAGTTAGCTATAGTCAACATACACCCCGAAGTTAGCTATAGCCAACATACACCCTGAAGGGAGCTATAGCCAACATACACCCCGAAGTTAGCTATAGCCAACATACACCCTGAAGTTAGCTATAGTCAACATACACCCTGAAGTTAGCTATAGTCAACATACACTCTGAAGTTAGTTATAGTCAACATACACCCTGAAGTTAGCTATAGTCAACATACACCCTGAAGTTAGCTATAGTCAACATACACCCTGAAGTTAGTAATAGTCAACATACACCCTGAAGTTAGCTATAGTCAACATACACGCTGAAGTTAGTTATAGTCAACATACACGCTGAAGTTAGTTATAGTCAACATACACCCTGAAGTTAGCTATAGTCAACATACACCCTGAAGGGAGCTATAGCCAACATACACCCCGAAGTTAGCTATAGCCAACATACACCCTGAAGATAGCTATAGTCAACATACACCCTGAAGTTAGATATAGTCCACATTTACCAGGATGTTAGCTATAGTCAACATACACCCTGAAGTTAGCTATAGTCAACATACACCCTGAAGTTAGCTATGATCATTATATTATGTCAAATCGAAAATAGTCTTCACTGACACTTCTGTTTTCTTCTTTCTACAGTCCCGGGTCCTTCAAGCGGGGTGTAAAACAACAATCAATATACCAAAGTACCTACAGGTCTTTTTCAAATAAATTTTTAGTGCTTGATGTTTAGTATCAAATATTCTTTTACCCATCACAGTGGCACGTGATACTTTTACTGTAAGTGATGTATTTTGTCATTAGTTATCGTTTTAACACAAAGCTTTTAATTTTATGTCGGGCGTGGAGCTAAAAGCTCTGGCGTTTTATTGTTTTATTATGATTATGGCTTTGTTGCATTAAAACGGATGACATGTCATAACATATATTTCTGTGGACATTGTAGAAGGGGGTTGTATATCGATATATATATATATCGGTTTGTACAACTTCAAAACTTAGAAAAGAACCAACATAAATTTAGTTTCGACTAGCTTTTGCCCGCGGCTCCGCCCGCGTGGATGTCGGTTATCGCTTAGTTTTGAGTCAACGCTATTTTTCTAAAATAAAAGTACCCTAAGTTACTTCTTATTACATCAGCTACCTGCCAATAAAAGTCCCGTGAAAATCGGTCCAACCATTTCAGAGATTAGCCGGTACAAAAATAGACAGATAGACAGACAGACAAAAATTGTAAAAAATGTTATTGTGGTGTATGTACCGTATTATATTCATATGCATGTAATAAAAACGGTTATTTTAAAATTACAAAAAGACACTCCAACTTTATTAAATGTATAGATTTGTAAAATTGAAGTTTCTTATCCAAGACGGCAATTGAACCTGCGGCCAATACCTTACAGAGGGAATACTTTAACCTGGACTCACAATATCCGATCCTAATCCATAGGAAAATTTTGCATACTGATTGTTTTAAAACTTCATAGACTTATTAAAATTATGCCTCGTATATGCTCGAAAGGGCAGGCAAATTTCTACAATAAATGTTTTAAATGTCATCTAAAAAGGGTCTACCCACTTACCGTCAATGCGGCAGTCTTCCATAGACTATTATGTTTACAGTCGGGTGGCTATTTATACCAGTCTCATCAAACTTTGTTTAGATGAACTGACAATCTACGGCGAACCCTTAGAAACAAAAGAAAAGAATTATGAAAATTTTATCTTGAAAGCCGAAGCCGAATAGGGACCGAGATTAATTTAATGAAATCGGATAAAAACTTTCAAAACAAAAAACATCTCTCTTTAGAAATTATATCTGTAGATTTGTGGTTTGGTGTTTATAACGAAAAGCTAGTATTAAAAACAGTCAACATAGATACATTAAAATATGTCAATGTCACTTACTAGAAGGAAGAAGGGAGGGAATAAGGCGCAAGGAATAGTTTAGGCAAAATGTTTATTTGAAAAGAAAATGTACCTAAATATGTAGACTCATCAGTCGTAGAGAGTCTGTGCACTCGTCGCCATCCAGACCTACGCCACTGAAGATGTCGATCGCAGTGATCGACGAAACGTCTGAAATTCAAATTTCATATGGACCACGGCCAAACAGCCCGTAAGTAGTATATTCTACATACAACACCGGCCGTGAAAGCCTGAAGACTTATGAACCTAAATAATTACGTTTATCCGCATTCTAGAACCCATATTATAATTTCAGTTTTACTTTGGATCTAGATAGTGTTATGTAGTGTCACAAAAAATATTGTTATGTCACTGAAATAAAACTATTTTCACCGGATTCTATGACGATTCATTTGAGTTTTTTCTATGACTTAGGTTAGTTATTAAGCTAAAATAGTAAGTTAGAAATAGTTTTATTTCAATGAGTGAAATTCTTTAAAATTTTCTATAGTATCAAATTAGCATCTTTTGAGAAGGTACCAATTTTCAAGACATTTTTCAAAAAAATCAAAACAACACTTCAACCTCAAATTAACCACCTATTGAACTACTAATACATTTATTTTATTGTATTGTAAGCTCCTCTATTCAGTGCCTTACGTGAAATGTTAATTATATCTAAATAATAGTAACGAACAGTAAGCAAGCACGGTGAGTAGGGTGACAAACATGGAAGCTAGAGGCGCGGCATGACACGTGACGCAGTTTACAATTGTACTCGTGGCAACAGCAAGCGAGTTTGTTGTTCGAACACGCTGCTAATTATGAGACACGCTTTATGTCACTGTACAGATATAACAGTAATTTAACTAGAACATGTATTATTTAAAAAATAGTAACGAACAGTAGCTCGAGGTGCAACTGTATAGATGTAACAGAAATTTAGCTTGAACATAATATTTTAATAAAAAATCGTTTCGTCATCGCTAGGTACTAAAACGACAAAATTTTAAAGTGGCTGTGTTTTTGGTAGGTCAAACTGCAGTCAGGCGTCAAAAACAACAGCAGTTTAAAAACAACAGGCGGACCTAGGACTCCAAAATGCAAACTTTGAATCCAACTGAGAAATACCAGACTTTGACAATGATTATGCAGTCTTAGAATAAATAAAGTATCAATACTGCGACACAAATTACGAAATTGTGCATAAATACAATATTACATATTGTAAGGAAGCTTCATGTAAAAATAAAATCAAAGTTAAACAAAACATACTGCAGTTGTATTTCTGTACTGTCCTGAATTGTGGAAGTACTAGTTAGCTTAACATAATACAAGGAGTGCCGCGCAGTAAGGCGAATACGCACTGAAATGAAAATGTTGATAAGTACATAATACTATAATGTAGTAAATAAATATTCAAGAACCAAGTGATAAGCAAGAAATAAGCACAGCTTAGCTCGCTTGTGTTATGGATTATAAGTACAATAAGTATAGATAGAAGCTCAGACTAAGAGCGTTTTCACACTCAACCGAAATCCGATATCCGATATCAGAGGAAGTCAAATGTATGAGATATGTATCTCTCTTTCACATTGTCCGGCCCGATAGCGGTTATCGGAGCCAACACCACTGTTTTGGCCCGATATCGGAACACAGAGACTAAAACAGCGACTGCAAGCAATTTTCGACTTTAAGGACATTTTCTGAGTTACATGTCTTTTCGCTTTAATTGATGACGCTGATTACGAATATAAGAAAAAAAAACTCGATACCATGTCATGTCAATAATCGAAAATTGCTTGCACGCTTTTTTCTTTTTTTACTCCTAGCATCCCTAACTAGTCTGTGGTTTCGAGCAAATGGCCGATTTTATCGGATAAGTGTGAAAACAGCACAAGGTGTCGGCTATCGGATGTCGACTATCGGCGTCCGACACCGATATCGAATATCGGATATCGGATGAGTGTGAAAACGCTCTAATGCAAATATGTACATATATTCAAGGCAACAAATATTTGCAATAAGCGGGAATCAAACCCGCGATCTCTGACGGACGTAGCAATCAAATAGTCTACCACCTCATAGCTTGACATATATATTTATAACAATTTTGATTTATGACTAACTCGCCTACTTCACGTATTTTCCACCCAAGTATTTGCTAGTTTCATTTTTATAATAACCAATTTGTAAATATTTTAGTACATCAAATCGAATATTCTCATCTAGAAATTGAAACTATGAGACCTCATTGTTTTTTCTGAACACCTTCAAACGAGCCAGTCGTATGACGTTCGGAATAAAGGTGTCATCCAAGTATTTATTATTATTTATTCAAGCAGTTGAACTGAATTCATTAAAGAAACTAGGTTGACTGGCGTTTCATAACCACATAGATTTGGAGCAAGCCAGATACAATAAACCCGTATGCCTTAACCAGTTACTGAATTGGTACATATAACTATAGAGAATTGTAAAGAAATCAATCAATCGATCGCATCCGCACTTAATCAGTCCTATATCTCTGAGGTATCGTTTTAAATAATACACGGCTGAAATACCATAGTACGTCGGCCTACGCATGACTATTGGTCACTAAATGAGTTTCGAAGTGTATGGAGCCCAAGATTTTTAAGTCACGAGGCAACCTCGACGATGCCCGACGGTGTAGCCTTCCAAACGGTTTTTGTTATTAATGGTACACTAAAGTTATGACTCACTTGTAGATGATTATGTAGCTTAGCTCTTTTTTTGAGAGCACGTGTGTTTCCTTCTTGAAGTTATCATTTATTTACATCATCGTTTAGTTACATGTACATTCTTTAAAATCATTGAACATCGAAATTATCAAAAATGTAGCACGGTATCTAGCCTGCCCTAAATCTGTGGTCAACGGTTAATAAAATATTAATTGGTTGGTCTAGACAAGTGGAGTGAGGCGGAAAGTGGAACTAACAGACGGACATAAATGAATATCTGACAGTGATTTTTGTATTTGTTTTGTGAATTTTAGTTTCGGCACGTACGTTTGGACAACGTGACAGTACATGAAATACGGGTATAATAGAAATAGGAGGTTTTATGCACTTGGTGATATTAGTTTGTTAGAAGTGTGTACCTAGTTCATTTTCTCATCTCCCTGTTATTCGTTATCATCCTTTCATGAGTCCGGGTTGCATTTAAGGACTTCAATTCAGGGTCCTGGGTTCGTTTAAACATGATGTGGCTGGGTTTGGTTATATTAGGAGCGCCTGCTGTCTGATCTTCCAGCCTGATTTGTGGTTAGGTTAGGTTGGGTTTGTAAGAGAAAAGAGTTTATTATGTAACCTTTTTACTGTTTTTTATACTTTCATATTTCGATCACTAACTGACTGGTAACCAACCACTGACTGACTGTTCAGGTGGCCATATCCGTCTTAACCTAATGATTATTGTCAGCTGGGATTGACTTTTAATGGCCCTCTGAAGCAAGGAAGCGCTCAGCTGCAATACTTCTAAGCGGTCACCCATAAGAGTGGCAACTGCGTTTTGGTGGCTTACCACTCATCGTTACCTGAACAGCACACCTTATTGACGAACTGCTTATTACCATTATAAATATAAAAGATTGGGTGTATGTTTGTTGTAAGCTGTCTTAACTGATTACTTGAAATGGTTGATTCCACCGTGTCCTTCCAACACAACATGTGCACAACTGCGGTGTCACCCGTAAAAGATAGGTACAGAGCAGAAGACGAGTGGAAGCCTCAAATATTTTAAGAGACCAATGGGTGAGGTGACAAATTTTAGGGGACCAATGGGTTCGTTGCAAATAAAACCGGTATTCAACAGATGTACCACCAATCAGCACATGACTTTTTATACCACTTAGTTGGCAGATTATTTCTCAGCCCACCTGATGAACAATGTTTACGCACTGGACCTATGGACGCATGCAACGTTTACGCGGGGTATGTCTATTGCGCAGACACCAGGGGCAGTAGAGTGTAACACTCATGCTGCCGACCCTGAAGAAACCTTCTAATACCCTTCTTGAAGAACTCCATATTGTAGTCGCTTGGTAAATCCACAGCAGGAAGTTCATTGCACAGCTTGAGCGCGCATGGGATGAAATTCCTTTCATATCGTGCGAAGTGACTTGGAGCCTATTTTCGAATATAATTTTTTTTTATCAATTGTCTACTATCACATAAATATCTATTCATCCACCCATCTACACAAAACTTTCTCTTAATATTAGTCGAAAAATGCACGCTTCCAACAAACTTTTATAGTATTTGGCTGGTTGAGGGACGTGTGACAATGTGTGCAATCACCTCTTGTGTTACAAAAGTTTCATGACCATTTTAGCATGTCGTTATCTATAGGTACAGTCAACGACAAAAATAGCTTAACAAATTCTAATTTATTAATCACCAATAGCTGTTAATTGATTCATAAAATAATAAACAATACATGAAATATTTTAACATTGTCTTTGGGAATTCTAAAACTACTCATACATTAACTGTAAGTACACTTTATTCCATGGAATAAGGATTTTTTACGATTTATGTGTTAATCGACTTTTTTTATACCGAATTAGTGGCAGACAAGGACACAGCCCAACTGATAGAAAGTGGTAACCGTAGACTATGGACCTGTGCAATACCAGGGGACTTTTGTCGTTGATTGTACCTATCATGAATCAGATCTTCACATCACCGTCTTTTTTCTTGGAAAGGAATTGCAATAGACTTGACGTGTATTTGTATGTAGTCTCGTTTGAGGATTCAATTGAATTGGGTGTTCAATGACTTAGTCGTACGAGTAAAGAATTGAATTTCTCAAGTGATTTAAGATTAGTTTGTCGACGACGGTCTAGAATTGAACTCCTCTAAAATAAAAATCTACTCGGCATATTTTTTTCTATAGTTTGACCGAAACCACAGTACGGAGGATTTGATGAAATGGCGCACATTGGGAGATGCCTATGTCCAGCAGTGGACTTCGTTGGGCTAATTGATTGACTGAGCCGCTGTACGAAGACGGGGGGGGGGGGGGAAGGGGGGACATTGACCAATCGAATGTCGAATTTGGTTAGTCTACTAGCAACAATCCACAGTGGCATCTCTCGACTTAGAACATTTTTACATCCATCCGATATCGGTGTCGGAGGCCGATAGTCGCCCTCTGATACCATGTGCTGTTTACACATATATCCGATAAAATCGGCCCGATACGGCCATTTGCTTGAAAGCACAGACTAGTTAGGGATGCTCTGTCTTTCACATTGTCCGACCCGATACCGGTTATCGGAGCCAACACCGACACCAATATCGAATAACATACATCGTTACACTAGTAAGAAACACGGATATGGCAAGATCTAACTACTTGTGACCATCCTACTGTATACTTGCTGGTGATCAGATGCCATCCTATTGGTAGAAACGTACGTACGATCAACGTAGGTAGGTAGTTATTCGGATTCTGAAATATCGGTACCAAATATAGTAGCAAAATACGGCTGATATTTATTTCTTACCTACCCCAAATAGCATCGGTAGCTTAGTGGTTAAGGAGAAGGAGTTGGCGATAGGATCGAGAGGTCTTGGGTTTAAATTGACTACACTACCGACCCGAACCCACTTTAGACATAAGCAATTAAACGTATCTGGGGGGATAACAGAGAATTTTAATATGGCAATTTCAGTTGCAAATTTTCGGTAAAAAACATATACTTACATATATGTTTACGCCTGCATGTATATGTCGCAGACCAATAGCTTAATCAGCCGTTTAATTAACTGCCTAGGCCCTTTATTAAACGGTACCGTTCAATTAGCGGCCTAAATGATGTTCAGCCAGTTGATTAAATTGCTAGGTCGAAGGAAGGAAGACGTTTAATTACTTGCCTAGCCATTTATTCAAACAGCAAAGAAAATGACTTATTTCTGCATGGTTTTAAAAGTCAGCCTTCTAACCTAGCCTACCCAAGTCAGATTGCACGGCTATCTCAATAAACCTATTACTAATTTTCTATGAAAACACCTATATTTACTCCCTCGGGGATGTACAGACGTGAGTGTACGTATGTATGTATGTAATTGTCTTCTTATTTCGAAGTGGTGGCCCATCTTACGAATGGCGTAAGCATTAGCCAGCCATGTTATTAAATTTTGTAATAAACGTTACGGCTGAATATAATTCAGGCTATTTATTGAATGGTTCCATTTAGATAACAGCCTAGGCAGTTAATTGGACGGCTGATTAAGCATTTACATTTCATCTACGTTTCACCAACGACATGTTAACAAAAGTCCATTATACTTTTATCAATTCGCACACAGAGCTCGGAAACACAAAGTTTTAAACCAAACAACGTCGCCGGCAGAAGCATAACAAAGTTAATTTTATTAAATTAATTTGCTGTCCGAACTAAAAGCATGTTGCTACCAAAACCACTTTTCGTTCAGTCACTGTAAAAATGAACTTAGTGAGTACTTAGCGCATCCAGCGGAGTGGTTGTGTCTAGCTGTTTCAATGGCTTCGGCGAGTATGGCGCACTGTGGGCAAAATTTCTTGTTGACTGGATTAATATCTATAAATACCTTTTTTTGTACAGTACAAGGAAATAAGCATGGCAGGTGATGGTAAATGGTGATCGTTCATTAAGAACGCTCTCAAACTACAAATTTAGACTCGAGTATATGAAAAAAAAAAAAAAATCATCTCTGACGACAAAACAGAATAGTTTCAATTTCAAGTCAGTCAGTTTTCAGTCAATCGAATTAACCTATAGCAGTCCACTGCTGGACATAGGCCTCTCCCAACGTTGGGAGTCAGTTTTAGTGGGCACTTTTGAATGAGCTACACTGATTGATAAGGTTGACCGTATACTAAAGTAGAAAGGATGCTATTTGTCAGGAAAGCTTATGTAAATGGTGTACAAATAAAGTATTATTCTATTCTATTCTATTCTATGTCGGTACTATTATCCAGCCTACTCTTAATCTGTACTAACAAGCCTTTTCCCCATCGAAAACTCCTTGCGTGTATATTCGAATCGAATAAAACCGCATACATGCGAGATTGCTACTTACATTTCCCGATTGACGCAGGGAAATCATCCAACTTTTTTAAGAGAATAGCGAAAAAAGGGAGAGAGTTCTTTATAAACGCAGCTGAACAGTTTTCTCTCCTGACTTCGCTTTGTTTTCGCCACTGATCGTTGTTGTGTTTAGAAGTTAATTGATATAAATGATGTTATTGGGGTGCACGTCAAAGTTGAGGTTTGATTATGTCTTGTGACACTTCTGGTAAATGAATTAGGCATTACGGAAGTTAAATCAGTAGGGATGTGCGGTCTTTCGTAGAATATAAAAATATTAATATTGAATAAGACACTAAGGGTCTTTCGTTGATTCACACCACAAGCTGTTCGCACCAGGGTGTGAATCGCACAACGCCGCTTTTTGAAGTGGTCGATTCGAACCAGTGGTGTGAATCGCACCACGCCATTTTTTGAAGTGGTCGTTTCGCACCACGGTAAGAAAATTCAATGCGATCTTTGGACTTATTATACTAAAGAGAATCATTATCATTCATTTAATAAAGTAGAAAGTCGTTTTATGGTACTGACGACGACGGGTATAACACAGCTATTGAAACAAACTTTATCATTTTAAATATTAAATATATTTTATGCAAGGCTAATAGTTATATCTATAATATATTTTATTACAATAAAATTAATCAACCTGGCAATATTGAAGTTTCAAAGAGGTCTCAAGAGAGCATTCAACTTAATTTAAGAATTAATAGCACAATCAAAGAATTATTAGACAAACAAATAAGTATCGGTCATTGTTTGGAAAAATTAAGATAGAAAATAATAATGATAATTATGAGCTTGTGATGAATGCCTCGTATATTAGCAGATATAGAATAGAATAGAAATCTTTATTTGCAGGAAACTTTTTTGATTTCATTAATACGTGATTTTTAGTTATAAGGAACGGGTAATTTCTTCCCTCAATATGTGATTTTGTTTATTTTTATTATTAAGTTTTTAATTTTCACTCTTTTCCTCAATAACTAAAGATAAGCATCTAATAACACACCATTTGTGATTTATGTAATTAGTTATTAGTGAAAGCGTTGAGACTGCTTAGTATAATATGCAGCAGGGCTAACATGCGCGCGTCATCAAATATCTCGAATCGAGATGAGACATCATATCGAGTCTTCTCGAGCGAAGTAACGTCGACATATTTTGTCGCGTCAAACTTTTTCAATTATTGTCTATGGCATACACATTTTTTAAACATGTTAGTTGCTGTTTTCACATTTATCCGATAAAATCGGCACGATACGGCCATTTGCTCGAAAGCACAGACTAGTTAGGGATGCTAGGTATGAAAAATAGAGAAAAAAATAGTGCAAAAAATTTTCGACCTTAATTTTTTTTTCTTATATTCGTGATCAGCGTCATCAAGTAATGCGAAAAGACACGTAACAAAGGAAATGTCATTAAGGTCGAAAATGGCTTGCAGTCGCTGTTTTAGTCCAAAATGAACCGAGCTCAAGAAAAGAATACACGAGATAACTTCTCGTCGACGAAATGAACGACGGGAGACAAAACATTTTAAATGTCAAAATTCGAGTAAATAAGGGCACGTATGTTACAATTTGCAGACACCAAGTAGAGATGATTTCTCGAAGTCGAGTTATGTCGACATCTGACAGATCGCCATGAAATTTGCCATGTTACCAACAGTCGATATCGACATAAAACGGCAAAATGCCTCGAGATAGCTATCTCGTGGCGCGCATGTTAGCCCTGCATGTTACCAACAGTCGACATATCGACATAAAACGGCAAAATGCCTCGAGATAGCTATCTCGTGGCGCGCATGTTAGCCCTGCAGGTGTTAATTTTACAACATCATACCTAAGCAATCTGTGTTTTATAGTTATAAAAAATGGGGTATCTCTGCCCTCAATCTGTGATCTTGTTTATTTTTATTGTTAAGTTGTTAATTTTCGCTTTTTACATCGATAGCTAAAGATAAGCATCTAATAACACACAATTTGTGATTTATGTAGTTAGTTATTAGTGAAAGGGTTGAAACCGCTTAGTATAATAATGCAGGTGCTAATTTTACAACATCATACCTAAACAATCTGTGATTTATAGTTATAAGGAATTGGGCATCGCTGCTCTCAATCTGTGATTTTGTTAATTTTTTCTTTTATATTCTTTTTTATTTATACTTTTTTCATAAATATGTAATATACTCTCTATATGAAATTTATGTAATTGGGTAAACTACTTACGTAATGTTTACATTTTGTTTTGTTAAAATGTATATTTTTTATGTATGGTATATTAAGATAAGATAAGATAAAACTTTATTGCACACTAATAATACAGTACATGTACGAGTATAGACAGAATAATAAGATATGTACAAATGGTGGCCTTATCCCTAAGAGCGATCTCTTCCAGGCACCCTTTGGATGGACATGTTTTAAATACAATAATAGTTATAACTATTAGCCTTGCATAAAATATATTTAATATTTAAAATGACAAAGTTTGTTTCAATAGCTGTGTTCTACCCGTCGTCGTCAGTACCATAAAACGTCTTTCTACTTTATTAAATGAATGATAATGGTTCTCTTTAGTATAATAAGGCCAAAGATCGCATTGGATTTTCTTACAGTGGTGCGAAACGACCACTTCAAAAAATGGCGTGGTGCGATTCACACCACTGGTTCGAATCGACCACTTCAAAAAGCGGCGCTGTGCGATTCACATCCTGGTGCGAACAGCTTGTGGTGTGAATCGACGAAAGACCCCTAATTTCCACAGCATTTTATTTCCCTCACGGCATTCTCAAAGGTTTATTTTAAAAACCGAAACCAGTCAGATTAACAATAGAATACTGTGAAAAAGTACAAGTGATCTTTTCAAGATGAGTAGCAAGTTCCAACAAGTGCCATCGATTACCAGCTCAAACAGTTTAAAATAAAAATGATCGTCTATTTTATGAGAATTGAGATAGAGGACTTCATAGCCGATTCGCACCAAAATGTTCGGACTAGCCGTGCGATAAGACTTATTTTTTATTTTTTTACTGATAAATCCGGACACCGACCAAATTATCAGAGTAATTTAGTATAGTTAGACAACAATTATAGAAATGATGTAGTAAGATTTTTTTATATTAAAAACTACATTAAGTATATTTAATCAAAATTATGCTTGTAATATTAGTAAATTATTAGTAACATGGAGGGTATGATATGCCAGTCAGTATACACAAAACATTAATTTTATCCTCAGAGTGAAATTGACTGAAACTTTCTTTGTTACCAAGACACAAAGAGTATCGATTTTTCAAAGCAGAAAGGCATTTTTGCATTACTCCCTTCACCAGGAAAAGAAAGCCTTCCGAAAATGGCGTACGAAACATCAAAAATTCATGTGCTTCCGTCAATAGCTAATGAAAACGCTCAGAATAACAAATTGAATGGAAAATTATTCGAAAGTAAAATAAGATTTGTGTAACAAGAATTTTTAGACCATAAAAATGTTTAATCACTGCACGTTGCTCTTAAAATTTTCACCTATTTTATTTTTATTATTTTTATTCCACTTATGTAGAAGATAAGCACGCGGCCCACCTGATAGTAAGAGGTGGTTTTTGAACGTATGGGACACCAAGAGCGTCACACTCATTCTACCAACCTTGTAAGAAACTTCTAATATCCTTTGAAGAAAATCATATTGTCTCTGGAAATTTAGCTTAACATAAGTTAGCTCAGCTAGTGAGGTTAGGGGAAATATTAATAATTTGGATCCTATGAAAACGAAAAACAGTATTATTTTTATGACTGGTAAAATATTGACTCACACTTTTATTATGTTTAGTCATTGTTGTCTAGTGATTGATAGACATTGGATTCGAACCCCATATTAAGTCAGCACTATTTTCCATTCAATGCATGTCCCACACTACAGACCTACGTCTTAAACTAATGGTAGTAATCTATGTCTTTTTTTACGTGCGGTTTCTTCAGGGTTTTTTCAGGGTCGGCAGTGCAAGTGCGACGCCCCTGGTGTTGCACACGTACATAGGCCACGGTAACCACTTTCCATCAGATGGGCCATGTGCTTGTCTGCCACCTAAGTAGATTAAAAAAAATCCTCACGGACACTACGCGTATACCAAATTTCATCAAATCGGATCAGTAGTTTAGCCGTGAAAGACTGACAAACAGACACATACATACACTTTCCCATGTATAATATGTATTAGCACAGTGTTACTACTACATACAGTGGAGAAACGCCTTTGATATCGGACAATGCCGTGGCTCGCGTAAGTACCTACGCTATTTGACGCAAATGTGCAAGGGTTGTCAGAAAAAAAAGGAAATAAATGTAATTATTACGCAATCGTTTATTTGAAAAACATTTACATGTATTGCACAGCAAGATACTTTCGTGACACTTTATATTTGACGTTTTTAGATTAATTATTATACACGATAATAAATGCACGATAAATCTAATAATTGATGGATATTTACTTATGTAAATCAGCATTCGTTTACATTTGAAAATGCGACGATTGTCGACGAGAGAAAATAGTTGTAGGTAGGTACTGAATAATTATTGATTTTTATTCATAATACCTAACTATTATTTGCATAAAAGAATTTGAAACTCTTACAATGTTGATGTTTATTTAACTACATTTTTCGTAACTTCTATCGATAGATTCTAGACGTTACTTTGAAATTATAGAAATAAATTTACCTCGCGTTACTGGGAAATCTATGAAATCGTATGTCTTTATTGGCACTTGATGTCGAAAGACATCCGTATACGGAACAATATTGCACCATTATGAAATGAAAAAAATGTTAATAATTATCACGAGCGATACCTATACGCGGCTACGGTAGCCCTCAGCGAACTTTCCCGCAAAAGACGCGATTTGGCGGACAGCGCGTCCGCGCCCCCCGACGCGTCGCAAGGTCCCCTCCGTTGTTCTGTGTAAGAATATTCGTCGCGCTACTGTATGTAGTAGTAATACTGTGATATTAGTATGGATCTAGCATCATCCGACTATCCTTAAATTTTTTGATCGAGTGTAGTTAATCAGTAAAACTTCAATTTCGTACTTTACCCGCAGCATTCCTCCAACATTATATTATTTCTGTCGAACAATTATAAGGAACTTGGTCGTTAAAGCTGACAATGTCGGAGTTTTTAACTACTACACACTTGTTGGTCGCTTTCTATCATCGGCACTCGCTAGCCAGTAAATTGAAAATTGTTTTAGTTTCTTTTCTTTAGTTTTTATTCGATTTAGTTTGAACTAACTAGTTTTGGATCGTTGATAAGTCATGGTTTCAATTTAGGTTCTAGGAGAATGGTGTTACACTTGTTAAACAAGTTCTATTCCTCGGTTTTTGAACAAAATGTAATCTGAAACTTGTCTATCAGGAATGCAACATCTATCCTATTATAAATATTGTAAAAGCACTCGTGTCTGTTCACAATAGATATTCAAAGTACCTGGACTATGTTATATTAATTCTGAACACAATTTTTTATTTTATTTTTGAATGTTTAGCTGTTTGTTCGCAATGGGTGCTAAACTACTGAACGAATTTGCATGTAGTTTTTTGTTTCAAAGGTCAGACTTAATATTTTCTTAGTTTGTTTGATCGCTATTTGTTGAATAGAAACGGAGATACGACCAATAATCACAATAATGGGCATCCGCATGGGCATCAGATAGCATAATATAATTGCGGAAGTTACATGAGTACTTTTCAATAGAGAGGTACAAACATACGATCACACTTCTTTTCCAATAAATTACATCTATATTGCACTATTAAAAAAAAAAAACAAATTGTACAAAAATCATTAATTATTACACGAAAGCAACAATACTATGTAATATATAGTGTCGTATGTCACTCCTCTCGTAATACATTGCGCGTTATTTACGACCAGTGTCCGAACATACCAGCTGCAGCGCGTAATGAACAGAATGTACTGCTGTTTTTAGATCGCGACAGATGTCTAATATATTGTAGTAGTGAACGATTTGTGAGTTAAATTTGTAAATATTTTATTGTTTCAAGCAATGTAATGGTAAATAAAAACATGTGTATGTATGGTAGACTAAACTGGAAATAATAGTACTTAACACGTTCATGCGAACAGTTATAAAGCACAACATACGACGACGGCTCCTGGCCATACTATTATTTAAAAGTTCATTTTAAGGTGCTACATCACATCGAGCTGTCAAAACACTAGTTCTACACCATATCGAGTTATTTTCATCTTCGGTGGCAATCCGTTTTGCTCTAAGTACCTACTTTGTGAGCGCACACAACGTGATGGTACGTCGCTACGTTATATGAACGTTGATGTTTTTGGACGTCAAAGTTATATATTCTAAAACATAATCCTTAGTTATTTTCACAACGACATTGGACCTCACGATTTGTATGAGAAAATGCAGTGCTCTATCGCATAAAACGTATATAGACGTTATCGCATTAACGTGTTAAGTCTTCTTAGAAATTTTGTTAGAAGTGGTACTCAATACATAACAATTCTTACCATGTCAGCATGCATTGGATCTTGGTCTAAACGTTAGATATCCCAGAATGATAAAACAATGGTTACATAAAATCTTACTGGATTTAAATCGAAAAACAAAGCAACAACTAGAACGGGATTTGAACCCAAAATGATCCATTACTTGAGAATATTCTCTGATTTTTGAACTGTATTATATTAAACCAGATAGACCCGCGTCCATTATGCGAAATTTTACTATCCAACATCAAGTCTCACTGCTGTCCTTAATGGGATGCGGTTTAAAATCTCTTTTTCTCTCATCTTCATTCTTATACAGATAAAAGGCAGAGTTTCTCTACTATAAATATTGAAGATATCGCTCTAGGACTAGAAACTTTGGTGTTGGTAAGAAACTTTTACTACGTAAGGTTTTAAACTGAATATATGCATTTTAAGGAGTCACAAAGTTGTGAAGAATTTGTCTGACTATACATTAGAAAATGAGAATAATTATATATAGATGACTATATTGTATAGATGAAGGAAGGACCTACACACTAAACTTCTTAACGTAGTTTCATTCTGAAAACTATGAAATAATTCTCGCGATCTCAACTAAATTATGATTTAAATCATCTCGTGATATTATATACAGCACTTATGCAAAGTTATACTCACGCCTGTAAATCCCTGGAAGGGTAGGCAGAGGTTTATGAACACCACGTTTGAGCCTATTGCCATTATAGCACGCAATTCGTCTGGGCTGTTTGTTTATTATGGAATGGATATCAGCCCTATACCTTAGTCCCTTTTGCGACACCCACAGAAAGAGCTGGGATGATCCTATATTACTTCACCATGTACCAACACGGCAAGTCCATAAAATAATGCGAGTAGGTATAATTATAAACACAAAAGGATTTACAATATGGGGCTCTTCAAGAAAGGCATTAAAAGGTTTCTCCAGGGTCGGTGGCGCGAGTGTGACGCCCCTGGTGTTGCATACGTCCATAGGCCACGGTAACCACTTTCCGTCAGGTGGGCCGTGTGCTTGTATGCCACTAAAGTTGTATAAAAAAAATCACAAGAGAATTAACCAACATATCACAAGTGCTGTCAGCAAGTTTGGTCAGGTTAATAGAGCCCTCATAAGGCTAATTTACTATTTCCAAATATGAGATAAGTCATTCCTGACCAGAATATAATGCCGTGAAGACATTTGGACGTGGGCATAGCTGATAACTTATGAACTCGCAAGTAGTTTTTTTCGTTATGCACACCGCTAAACCTATAATTGTGAAAAGGAGTTCTGTAAAGGAGCAGCAAAAGACCTAAGCCGCGAGCAAATGCTAATAATAATCAGAACTCAATTGGCCTTTGTATCATTTCACAGCTTAATTTAGAATTAACGGTACTTGACATTTAAAATCGATACTGGTGGAGCACCTACCTTATTATTATTAGTATTATAACTCATCAATACTTAAGTAAACTCCAAGATTCATAATTGTTGTATTATGTAATTAAACCGCTTCTATTGTCAAATGCCGTTTGTGTCTGCGCGCTCAATTTGTTTACCACTTGATGCTGGACAAGGTCAATCTGGACACAATTTAGTTCAAACTTATCAAGAACTGGGAATGCATCCGAGTGCGACACTACAACTACGGAAGTTCAACCTGATTGGAGTTTGCTTCACTGACCTCTCCCTCTCTGTTCTTCAAGCGGCCGCCGCGAACGGAGGTTGAGCATCTCAATTCCTTGTTTCTTGTGTTTTTTTTTCTGATAAGTATTTTTTTAAATCGGTCTAGGCGGGACTCGGACCCGCAACTTTTCCCTTACAGAGAGACTGCTCTGACCACTGAGTTACCAGATCACGCCTAGACTAATCCAAATTTCGAACTCCGCCTAGACCGATACAAAAAAATTACTTTTGATTTTTTCATAGAACTTTGGTGGCATGCAATTAATTCTCTTGTGATTTTTTTATACAACTTTGGTGGCTTTCAAGCACACGGCCCACCTGACGGAAAGTGGCTACCGTGACCAGGGGCGTCACAACGCGCTGCCGACCCTGGAGAAATCTTCTAATGCTCTTCTTGAAGAACCCCATATTGTAGTAGCTTTGTGTTTATATATACTCACAATTCTTTTATCGTCTTGCCGTGTTGTTAGCTGGTGGAGTAAAATAGGACCACCCCAACTCTTCCTGTGGATCTATCACAAACGATTTTAATTTTAGCATGCAAAATGCTGAAAAAATTTCATTCAATAATTCCCCTTTACAAATCGAGCTATTCACGCTGAAATACACATAAAATATAACTTCGATATTAACATCCCTCTACATTACCATTGAATCGGAAGACTGCATTACAAACAGAAAAAAGATATCATACAGTCTGATAAAACTCCGCACTGCAGTTGAATAGACCATTTTATGTGAAGCTCTTTATGAATTAAAACATCGCCGTTTTTACCATGCCCTATCTTGTCAAAGGTGGCTTGTTGAATGGGAGAGATTTTGTATCTAGTCATAAGAGCCTTTTCAAAAGCGTATACCTAGAGTAGCAAGTAACTCGATCTATCTATTATTATTTGAGAACAACGAGCCTTGAGCAAGTTTACCGTATTTTGGGGAGATTACTGACAGAATTTCTTTAAATTCTAATTGATAGGCAAGCAGAAACTAGAATTTTATATGAATAAAGTCCAACTTTAGCTGCTTTTGAAGCATGAAACCGCTCAGATGAAATACAACTAGGTAAGTGGGTATCCATCAAAATAGCAACCGAGCATGCTAAACCTATTTTTAAACATTTCATAATAAGCCCTAACTTCCCTGTGCACACACTCATCTAGCTCTCTAGAAAGGCGCCCTGGGAAAAAGTCTCTATCAGCCTCTGAGCAAGGCGATGAGTATCTATCTGACTAGTCCAGTGGTTACAAATTAGGGATGTTACCCAATACCGTATTTATTTATTTATTTAAAAGGTACAGAAACAGACATCAGACTCTTAAGATTAAGATTCAACAATCCACACCACACTTTAAATCTGACGTCCACTTACATCTATACACAACACTTAGCAGACTTTAGTGCCAGTCAACACAGTAACCATCACTTAGACAGAAAAAAAAATTACAATCAGTTACAACGAACGAAGAATTTAACTTATCCAATGAGAGAAAAAAGAAAAGAACAAGAAATGCTATTCCGGTTGAAAGTCCTCGCCACGCAAAGTCCTTTTAAATTCCAACAAACCATTGTGAAAAATGTCAACACGAGAGCACACAGAATTATAATACCTGCACATTCTAGCGAGCGGACCATTCTGGGATACGTTGTTGTTACTTGTCGGTATTGTGAAAAGTTGTGGGACACGCACAGAACGCGTTGGTACCTTGATGTCTAATTTGTTTAATAGATAACTGTCAAATGAACCATTTGCTATTCTGTGCAGAATGCACAGGTCACTCAACCACCTCCTCCTCTCAAGACTCACCATCTGAAAGTGATCAAGTCGCTGCTCGTACAGGTTTATTCTACGCCTAAGGCCATGTTTTGAACAAAAACTAAGTATTTATAAAACTTGTATGTATTACACATATGCCAATACATAAGAAGATGATGAGTCGTTAATTTAAACAGCCGACTGCTGTTGAATAGATCGAAACAAGTTTGATAACAGGCGGTAACCCTTAATTTCTTTTCGGTTTATCATTGGCAAATGGGTACCGCCTGCTATCAAACTTGTTTCAATCTTTTCAACAGCTGTCGGATTTTGTAAAAATGTATGTTATATAAAATATATGTCTACGTCCCCGAAGAATAAACCGGTAATCGCAAAAATCAAATTTTACAGGAGAAAAGATTAAGTGTTTTTCGGTTCTAACTTTTCTATAAAAGATAATTATGACAACATTTTAATACGACGGGAAAGCTAATTTTTGCCTAAACAGATCATAGTTAGCCGTGTGACTATTGATTAAACACAGAATTAGATATTCACCAAGGTTCAAATTACCGAAAATAATTTCTAACAGTTTTTAGGGGTTTGATATATACCACCATGAACTATCAATAATATTCCAGCAACGTCTACTTTCCGAATTATTCTTGTAATATAAAAATAATTCCTTAAAAATCATAGACATAACACTACTTTACTGAGTTCTCCAACGATGTATGTTTTCATTAGTAAATAAATGTAATGTTGAGTTACCGACTTATTACGGTAAACATTTTAATACCTTAATTATGGTAAAGTATAGTAACTGGAATATTATAGATCTTTCTGGTAATCATATTTTAATGTAATTGTTGTAAACAGATTATGTAAATATATTTGTTATCGGTATCTCCAAGGGAAAATTAAATAAAATTCATAAAATTTATCAAAATATTGTTTTTGATGGGTAAAAAGTCCTCAATAATATCACAATTGTAATATAAAAAATATATAATCAATTAGCCCACTGCATTCCACTGCTGGACATAGGCCTCCCCCAATGTGCGCCATTTCGTACGATCCTCCGCCTTCCGCATCCAGTCCGTCCCAGCCACCTTTTTCAGGTCATCGGTCCATCTGGGTAGGGGGCGTCCTACCCTTTGTTTGCCTTCTCGCGGTCTCCACTCTAGGACTCGTCTGCTCCAACGGCCATACTTAATCACTATTTTCATTGTTATCATCATTATTATCTAGATCACTATTTTCTACAGAAACTAAAGAAACATAAAATCGGTGGTAATATTGTGTAATTCCTTCACTGTTACATAAAGATAGTAAATCAGTATGCAACGCCTTGGTTATGGGAAGTAGTTGATGATACGCACTGTTTTAGGTTTTCGCCCGTGTCGTTTCATTTGAAATGAATTCATAAAATCTAATTCAGAATACAGATCATCAAAATTATATTTAAAGAAAACCTTGTCTTGTTCAGATGATGATACGTAAACTTCCATTACATCCAAATTCCAATAATAAAAGATGCTGCTCAATACTCGCTTCTGTGCTGGAACTCATTTTTCGAGGTCTTTTATATTGCTTACCTCTTAAGTCTGTAACGCGGTCGTCTGTTTTAAATTTTTTCTATTGCTGTGTATCCCATTTGTTCATTAATTTGTAAAGTATTTAGGAAAAACTTCTTACAATCCAAAACCTCCACATCTCTTAAAGTAAATAAATATTTAATAGTCTGTGTGCGATTATTTTTTCGTTCTAGAGTCATTCGTTTGATGTTTTCTGTTTTAGTATGTTTAGCAATGTGATATATATTGCTGTTCTCGATCAGCTAGTTTATAAATTCTTAATTTACGAATTTAAAATTTAGTTACGTCTAAATAATTTAGTTTGAAATCTGTCGAATGTTGCATTAATTCAGTTCCAATATCAGGTTGCTCATTTTGACAACTATTTAATTCAGTTCCAATATCAGTGAATCCATTTTACGCATTTGCTTACAAAACTGTCAAATGAGATGATGTACTCAAATGAAGCTTCATTTTATGATAGTCAAAAGTGACGATTTTACCATTTTTAGTCAAATAACACACATGATGATCAGTAAATGAACATACAATATGGCCTTTTTAGACCTACAGGTTGCTTATTTTGACAACTATCGGTCTGTGTGGATGTTTCAGGTTGCAATATTTCCTCGGAATCTTCACTTGAGAAATTGATGGATAATGGAAAACGAGGTACTAAAATTAAATTTGCATTAATGAAGTTAGTGTTGTCAAATTGATTTTCATTGTTAGACTGTAAAGCATCAATAGTAAAATAATGTTCAATTTTATAAATGATGATAGAGAAAGCCACAAAATCAGTGTTCGTTAAGAGTAGCGATAAATTAGAAATAGTAGAGGGAGTGATACTCCCTCTACTATTTCTAATTTAACGCACGTAGAACAACTGGTAAGTGATAAGTGGTTTGACATGCGTTGACAACTATCATAAACGTCAATATACGTGTCAATCCCATACATTAATCATAATATTCTACAATTTTCCACCGGCCAATGCATTTAGCGCTTCATTGTAGTATTAACGCCAGAAAACTTGGATGCATAATTTCAAAGAAAGTAGATAATATAATAGCTTTCTCAATGAATTGACTGCTAATATGAGAAGTTAACTACAAAGTATTCCCCGCTAACAGAATGGTTGCCTGTATAACAAGCATAATTATTGTTCTCAAGTCAGCCCGAGTTTGCAAGGAGTTGTATAATATATTTCACACAATGATCGTATCATATGGACAAAGTTTGAGAGCTTGTGGCCTTATTCAGTTAGTCAGTCAAACTTGGTATGTGTTGTAATGTATCGATTACATTAGCCCTTACATGCTTTCATAACGGAATGCCTCTTTCTCAAAGGGATAACATGATTCCACTTGGTATGACCCTGGCATACACCTTCTAAATTCATAATTGATATACTCGTCGCAATCAATGACCACCAGAGATTGTTATTTGGGTGATGGTTGAAAACAATAAATTCTGTACTTGTATTTCTGGAATCACACCGTTTCTTACATCAACATGATCATTTGAACCAATTTAACCCCGATTTATTGTAAAGTTTGCACTTCGACGTCCAGAATTGGATTGGTTTAAATGATGATGATGATCAAAGAAACGGAGTTAATTTATTTATTACTTAGAAGAAATTAAAAGAAAGTTTTTATTAATTTGAAGTCCGGGGTCAGCTTTCCAACTCTAACTTTCCATAGCTTGATTTAATTGAAAGAAGAAGCAAATACCAGAGTTTCCTCCATTAATCAACATGTGTACATACTGTCTAGCAAGTGAGGTTCATTTAGCCCCAAAAGATCTTGATGAAAATACATTTACCATTTGAATTAAATCTTTAAGAATTTTTCATGCTTAATATTGAAATCGAATAAAGAGAAAAAATGGAATCGGTCTTAGTGCGTAGCTTAGTGGTCAAATCATTGCCCTTTTCATATTCATATTCATTTATTTATTCACAGAATTTAAGGCTAAATTTTTTAAAGCCAAAAAGAGAAATTTGAATTGGTTAGGGCGAGGTTTGGTAGCTTAGTGGTCAAAGCATTGCCATTGTTGTCAAAGATCGCGGGTTCAAAACCCGCCTAGACAGATTCATTTTTTTCTCTGTATTCGATACATTTACCATTTAAATCATAAAAC
Organism: Eilema caniola; assembly: GCA_949126895.1. Classification (NCBI taxonomy): domain Eukaryota; kingdom Metazoa; phylum Arthropoda; class Insecta; order Lepidoptera; family Erebidae; genus Eilema; species Eilema caniola. The sequence goes on from OX421488.1 coordinate 15,204,036, forward strand.
ACTTTATCTACTCTGATACTATAATACAAAGATTATAAAATTGAAATCAAAACTCTTATGACAAACATTACGCATAGGCCAAAAAAAAGTTTTATTACGATACAGGTCTTGTATGGACACCTATATCATTAAATAACTTTTCAATCATAACGATACACCTATACAACATCCATCTGGACTGAACCTCTACTTTAAAAAAAGAATCCGCCGATTCGGAAAAAAAGAAACACGCATGCGCAATCGATGTTTGCGCCTTGGCGCCAACATTTTACATTTAAATTAACAAAGTTTGGTTTTGTTTGTAAAATAAATTAGTTTATGTATTATAGTATGAGAGTAGATAAAGTAGTGTATGACACTGTACATAACTTGGTCTTATAACACTCGTGTTATAAGAACCCTTATTATGCAACAGTATCATAAACTAGTATTTCACTTACAAAGTTGTATTATAATATTTGGTAAATACATAGTGAATGGCACTGACACCATACTAGCCACAATATATCAATAACGTCGACTAACTTTGACACTCTGTAGTACGATGTTTATTCCGTCGCTTCGTCTTGTGTAGGGTGACCAGCAGTTTGCGTCGCTTAGGATTTGTCCTACTTTGTGAAGTGTGACTTTCAGTTGTTGGAGGAAAGGAAATTTGCTGGTCATTAAATGACAGTTGTTTTTTGTGAATTGTACTTCAAATATCCGATTGTGGTGAAACTTTGTCAACTCATTGCTTGCATTAAATAAGACATAAATAGTACAATTTTTTTTCGAATAAAGGAATTAACCAATTCAAATTTCTCCTTATTCGATTTAAAAAAATAGCATGACAAATGCTTAAGTATTTAATAAAAAAAGTACAATTATTATTTTTATTAAATCCCATAATTGGGACATAATATTTCTATGCGAAGCCGGGATGAGTAATCTACTAAATAATAAAATAACCGGTTCAGTGTGTGCCAGATTCGTGCATAGAGGGTCAAGTACTTAACTAGAGTAGAGTATACAGACAAAAATTGCAGACCTGATTATTTGACATCTATTCAATGTCATAATATCTCCACGCGTTCCTGTCACAATCATATGAACTTAACTCCGTGCAGCAAGCACAGAACGCCGAATAACTCAACGGAAAATCATTAAATGCCAATATCTTATTTAGGTACGTCGGTTTGTTTGCGCATAACAAATTCGGAACAAACAATTAACGGTGGACTCAAAATGCATCCCTTTTATAATGGGGGCTGAGTGGGAACCACCATCATGTTTTGACACTTTGACTTTAGTAACAAATATCAAAGCTTTGTTTTTTTCTTATAGATTGTTTTTTGACTTTTGTTTTGGAATCTTAGATATATTGAGAATTTTTTTACCTTGCATTTGTAATTAAATTGATTGTTATGACTGAAATTATAACACGGATTGATGGAACTTTTACTCTGCAAACGCCCACCAAAGGAGGGGGTAGTGCTACGCCGGGCGCTTGGCAACTTCAATCGTCATGTTCTCTGTGTTAGAGACGTTTTCAGGAGGCTGAAACCACATGTTGGCACGTTTCAGAAGGTGCACTTTCACCTCCCGAAGAATCAAAATTTTGACCAAGTTGACGTTATGTTCAGGCGCCTGAAATCAGTATTCAGGCCGTTACAGACCACTCTCCGTCGATCCGCGTATTACCCTGGGAACCCTTTTTCAGGCATTTTCAGGACCCCTTATGGGCCTTTTCAGTCAACGTCAATATATGGCCAAATTCCCATAATAGTGACCGAGACTGCACTATAGAAAGAGACAGCATGCCTTGACGTCACTGTTCTAGAAGAAATCAAAGGAGAACGAATAGAACGAGATGTCAGGCTAGAAAGAGACACAACACCCAATCGAACATTCTAGAAAGTTTCTGTTTTATCAAGCCGAGTATATAAGGCGAGCTGGCCATTTTTCGCTCAGTCAGTCTACGACTAGTTTTCGAAGCTATCACATCGATACAGTGCGATTATACAAGTTACTGTGTATTATGTAAGGAAGAGTTTTCGAATTTCTACGCGCTTTGCTGTAATTTAAGTGCAGATGAATAAAATCTGTCTTCAACGGTTGTTCTCGCATTTTCTATTTAAACCGACCCCCACGCTCGTAACAGTAGCATGGTCTCCCTAAACTAATTCAATAAATACTCCGCTGTGATATTGGTAACTAATAAGTTTTCCACTCAGCAAATTATTTCATATGCTTGTATATACGACGAATAAGGACAATATAAGTCATATTGTATGTAAGTCGGTAAACTACGCCATGGACGGATTAATTAAGTAAAGAGTAAGAGGCTTATCTAAATAGCATCCTCTCTCCTGAGACTTTGCCTTAAGCTTACCATCAGGCGAAGTGAAGTCAAATTGACGTGTACTATATAAAAAAAAGTAAATGATTCCTCCTGCCTTTACCCGTGGCATATTTCGAAACTCTACCCCTTAAGTCAAGTAATTTACAAATCATCCCATACATGATTTGAAAATTGCTTGACTTAAAGGGGTATAAATTTGCTGGATTTGTGGACATCTATGATTACTGCCCCGCTCTCGTGCCGTGTGGTGGCCTATAGAGAATAGCACCAACCCAACTCTGCCCGCGGGTGTCGTAAAAGGCGACTAAGTGACACAAAACCGGGGGCAGTAGCGCCCTCCTGCAGAGCAAACCCACAACCAAACTGCGATCCCCAACCCGCATACCCAGCGTGGGGATTATGGCCACTAACCCCTTATGATGGCACGATAAAAAAGATGGCCCTCAGTTCCCGGCCGCCTCGCTATTCCTGTCCATGGCAGCGGCCATGGTAACGGCGGGGCAGGGGGTGCGAAAAATCACCGGGCTACGGCAGGCTGCCACAAAGATCTGACCCTGGCAACGTTTAACGGGTGCACTCTGAGGCTTGACCACTATCTAGCGCAGTTGAAAGTGGAGTTAGAGAACATTAAATGGCATGTTCTGGGGTTAAGTGAAGTCCGTAGAGAGGGGGAGGACACCGTAACCCTAGACTCGGGCCATCCTCTCTACTTTCGCGAGGGGGATAAGAAATTCCAGGGTGGCGTAGGCTTCCTCGTCAATAGAGCCCTCTCTAACAACATTGAAGAAATCTCCAGTGTGTCGCCAGGGTAGCGTACCTGATCCTTTGGCTACAGCATTAAGGTCATTCAGGTTTACGCACCGACCTCGATACACCCGGATGATGAAGTGGAGGATATGTATGAAGACATATCCAAAGCCTTACACAACACCAACAAGGCCCACTTCAATATTGTTATGTATAATATTACTTTAACGGCAAGGTGGGAACACAGACTGGCAACGAATCCCGTATAGGCCCACATGGTTATGGAGTTAGGAATCACAGGGGGAAAATGCTTGTCAACTTCCTTGAGAAGAAGGGACTGTTCTTAATGTACTCTTTCTTTAAGAAACAGCCTCAGAAAAAGTGAACATGGAAAAGCCCCGACACTGTCACTAAAAAATGAGATCGACTTCATCATGACGGATAGCAAGCATATATTCAGAGATGTCTCAGTGATCAACAGGTTTAATACCGGATTTGAGCACCGACTTCTCCGAGGCTCTCTGAATATCAACTTAAAGCTTGAAAGAAGCCGACTGATGAAGTCCACGCTCCGACCTAACCCAATACATATCATGGCGGGCACCGAGAAGTTCCAGCAGCTTCTCGGGAATAGATTTGTTGCCTTGGAACCCACTGACGACGTTGACGAGAGCCTACACAATCTGGTCGAAACTCTGAGGGATGAGGGTATCAAGTTCTGCAGAGCGCAGCGGACTGGCAGGATATCCAAACTCTCGGCTGAGACTCTCGGGTTGATGACAAAAAGACAGGAAACCACCCAAGCGACTTCGTCGGAGAGGTCAGACCTGAACATGCAAATTGCCAAGATGGTACGGCGTGACCTTCGGAGCTCCAACACACGCCTCATCGAAGAGGCGATAGAGCGAAACTGAGGGTCTAAAGTATTCACTCAGCAGTTTGGCAGGAGCCACCTGACGAAGCTAAAAACGCATGACGGGAGGACCGTATTGTCAAAGCCAGGGTAAATCTTCGCCGAGGTAGAAGATTTCTACGGCCGATTATACGCTGCACATACCTCTCATTCTCGACGAGATGACCACGAGTCCAGAGCCACCCTGACACGCCACTACACCGACGAACTGCCTGACATCAGTCAAGACGAGATCGTGTCAGCTCTGAGGCAGCTTACAAATGGAAAAGCCGCCCGGTGAGGACGGAATAATGCTTGAAAACGAAAGTTTTCAATCAGTGCGTCCTACCCGTCATGACCTACGGAGCCGAGACATGGACACTCACGGCAGGGTTGGTGCATCAGTTCAAAGTCGCTCAGTGAGCTATAGAGAGAGCTATGCTCGGAGTTTTTCTGAAGGATAGAATCCGCAACGAATACATCCGACAGAGAACCAAAGTTACCGACATAGCTCAAAGAATCAGCAAGCTGAAGTGGCAGTGGGCTGGCCATATCTCACGAAGAACCGACAACCGTTGGGGTAAACGTGTTCTTGAGTGGAGACTGCGACTCGGCAAGCGTAGTGTAGGACGCCCTCCCACCAGGTGGGATGACGATCTAAGAAAGACTGCAGGCAGATGCTGGATGCGGCAAGCTGAAGACAGGGCGCTATGGCGCTCATTAGAGGAGGGCTATGTCCAGCAGTGGACTAATATAGCCTGATGATGATGATGCTCCGCTCTCTTAAGTAGTGGCATGATGATATACAGTCCATAAGCTTCTTCGACAAACGTAATATTTAACACAAAAATAATTTCTCGATTCGGCTCCGAGATTAGCGCGAACAACCATACAAACTAATTACTTTAAAAGCTTTTTACCCGACTGTTAGGGTTATGTTTTTCGCGCGTATCTTGTATGTATGTATGTATGTAAGATTCTTTATTATATATATATATATATATATATATATATATATATATATATATATATATATATATATATATATATATAACAAATATCAATCAATATAATAGCGATAGTGCTTAATAACGAGTTCCACCAAGTGCCATCAATCATCAGTATAAACAGTCTAAATAGATTAAGTAGAAATTGTATGCTGTGTGTGTATGATTATGTAATTAATATAAGAGTTTGTGCTTACAGGGTAGGCAGCACGAGTGTGTCTTCCCTGGTGTTGCATACGTCCATATGCCACGGTATCCACTGTACTATGACTTTATAATTAAATTAATTAATTATTTCTTTTTCATTACAATTTTTTCTTTATTATTAAAGCTGGATGTGGGCTTCTTTAGATCTGTCGTTCTGGCAGTCCATGGGAGAGGACTATGTTCAACAGTGGATTGTGTGTGGCTGATATGATAAATAAATAATAATAAATAAATATTCCACAACATTTCACACAACGCTATCTAGACCCATGGTAAGCATAGCTTAACTAGCTTGTGTTATGGATTCTAGAATGCGATTTTTTTTTGTAAATACATACATATTATACATAGAAAAACCCAGACCAATGCAAATATATATATTCATGCATACAAATATTTGCACTGAGCGGGGATCGAACCCGCGCCTTCTGCGTAGCGGCCGCGTTCACTACCGCTACGCCACGGAGGCTGTCAGATGATCTGATCATGATGATGATGATAATGATTTATAGCAATAAAATCATAAAGTCACATTTAATTTAAACCATTACTTTGATACGACTAAAGTAACAAAACCATATATCATTACTTAGTTTAGTATATTCACTTTACTTAGTACGATAAGAGAAAGAATAGAAATATTTTTATTATGAAAAGGGGGGTCATATAATGCCATCATTTCTATGAGGGTGTAACGAGTGTCTTAAAAACCTCCACCATAGCAAATTTATGAAATTTATAAAGAAGAGCTTCATATCATAAGTAACAGCGGCTCGTAAACTCCGGACCACCATCACTATGCTAATATGGCCGCCAGCCTACGGCCGATGTATTGTAATCTACTCAATGTATTATCATCAGAACCATCAGCTTATTTGTTACTTTTGCTGAATATGCAGTGTTTATATAGCTATTGATACATATATTAACGCCTGTAAATCTTTGAAGAGGTAGAGAGAGATGTACCTACTCACATTTTGCCAATTTTGATTTGCAATCACTCGTAATAGAAGGTGAGCATATTGCTCCTAAGCAGGCTCTTAGTCAGGACTGTATGTTTACTGTTGGATGAAGAAGTCCATAGGAGAGGCCTATGTTCAACAGTGGACTATGTGCGGCTGATTAAGTAGAAATTGTATGTTGTGTGTGTATGATTATATAATAAATATAAGAGTTTGTGCTTACAGGGTAGGCAGCACGAGTGTGTCCTATCTTTTAGTTGCCTTCGATGAACTCACCGGAAAAAGAGGTGACCCCACTAATCCTTTGGGCACCAAAATGGCAATTGTGTAACTATTTCATAAGAACACTAATCCAAAACTGCTTCGATCGTCGCCCAAAATACTTTCATATAAAGTTAAACATAGACCAAATATCTTATTAGACCAGTTTTATTAAAGAGCTCGACTAGATTTTATCTGGTATTCTACTTTTTGTACAGTGGCATGAACTCAACGCCATATACCTAGTGAACGCAAGCCGACCTACTACAGTATAAGAAATTCTGCATCGCGCAATGGATGTTCTCGCGTTAATTAGGAAATAAAAGGCGATTCTCACACTGCTCTCACACTGCTCCGCGTCACACGGCGGAGCGTGGTGAAACGTGGTGGGCTCGCGTCGCCTCTACGGAGCTCTTTTTGTATAGAAAACAGGTGGGTTCCAACATACTAAAAACGCGATCACGCGCGGAGTGGCAGATCTCACGCGTGCATGCAGAAAACACACGTCAATGCGCGTGATGGCGCCGAAAATCGCGAGGTATGGCACACTGAAATCTATCATCACGTGCGTGAATTTGGCGGGATTTTAGTCAAAGAGCTGTTAAACAGACTAGTTAGGGATGCTACGGATGAAGAGAAAAGAAAAAAAAGTGCAAGCAATTTTGGCCCTTATTGACATGACATAGAATCGGATTTTTTTCTTATATTTGTTATCAGAGTTATCTATTAAAGCACACAAAAGGCACGTAACTAAGAAAATGTCATTATGGTCAAAATTTGCTTGCAGTCGCTGTTTTAGCCTCTGTGTGAAAGTTGTAGTCGGTTCGAGTTCCAAATAAAATCTCCACCTGCTTAATTAGCCCCTGTGGTAGTATAGGGACGGGCCGCGCGAAGAAAAAAAGAACGTATGGGGTCATGTCATATTCAATAATCCGATATCAGGACATCATAGCGACATCGGCTCCGATAGCTGATATCGGGCAACACAATGTAAAAGATTGATACATATTTCATACATTTTACTTCCTCCGATATCGAAATGAGCCAGATGCAATGTTTGAAACACTTGCCTAATAATGTCTAACAACTCTCGAACTATACTCAAACCGCTGTCCCGCACGTTATAGCAGATAAATCTGCGCGCGGAGGCAGAACTGCTTCCCCGCGACAATGCGCGTGGTCGCGTTTTTCAGTGCCCCATCGTGAGAAGCGGTGCAGTGTGCCAATCGCCTAAATAAAAATACATTAGAAAATGTTATTAAAATCTGATTTTAACAGTTTTATTTTATACATATTTTTATGATAACCCAACAGCTTCTATTAATCTTATTATAATGCTGGGTGGTTTCTAAAATAAATATCAAGTTGAGAAAACGACTGGTCGACCATTCAAACTAAGTAAGACCATGCCTTACATGCTTCATGACTCTTCAGATTTAAAATAAAACCTTCAGAAGTTACTTCACGCTGCAGAATACCGCGGCCATAATAACTTTGTGTTGTTTCCCGGTGGTGAGTAGGGTAGCCAGAACACACTGAAGAGTTTTTGTGCTATCTGTGGGAAGAAGGTCTTTCTTTATCTTCTACACTGAAGGCACAGAAACTCTCTGCTCTTACAGGGCCGGCAGCACGAGTATGAGTTCCGTGGCGTTACACACGTCCATAAGCCACGGTAACTACTTTCCATCAGGCCCCCGATTCTGCTAATTTTTTGACATAACAAACCCACAGTATTACCGCTGACATTGCATAAATTGTCATTAAATTTTAGACTTTATATGTGAGAAAGAAAGTTCAAAGTGAAAAGAGAAAGATTTTAAAACATTTTTCATTCACTCTACAAGATTGTCATTTAATTTTCGACTTTAACAGTATAACAGTAAAGTTTAAAGTTAAATGGCATTGGTTACAGTGTCTGTGTTACCTGGTGGTACCGCAGTGGTATTGCCATGAAAAAATAATAGCAGAATCAGGGCCCCGGTAGGCCGTGTGCTTGTGTACCGCCTTAGTGGTATAAAAGAAACGAAAAAACCTACAGGTGTATTTTCGTCTGAAATAGCCTCTCCACAACCGGCTCATCGTATTAGCCACAGTATGTCTGCATCCATCTGTCACTTTTTGTCCTAATTAGACGGAGCCCATCATGTTTTTGTCCGTCGAAGAAAGCTTCAGGTTCGTTAGATGATTTTTATAACGTGTGTTCATTTAGAAGTTTACGTTGTTAATGTACCAGCAACAGAAAGGGTGCGTAAAAAGAAAAATGACGGTGAGAATGTTTTTTTTTTTTTATATTATGTATTTCGAAAGTTTCTCGTTCTTATAGAGAGAAGACTAACCTTTAGGAACCTTTAGGAACTAAACCTTTTGAGTTAGTTTAGTGAAGTTAGTATAACGAAGAGCAGTGACACACACACACACATAAGAACAGAGTGTCTTTCAATTACAATAGAAATTATTGGCAGTTATATTGTTAACTTGTACATGTTAGCAAATTAAGTTTTATTTGAATTACTTTATTAGCTTCAAGATATTGATTGTAGTTGTACACATTAATAATGAGTACATAATATTTAAAAGGAAAATCGTAAGTAGTGCTGTGTTCATTTTAGAATACTAAAACTCCAAAGCATTGTACGAATGATAACTTTTTTTTTACGTGCGGGAAATTCCCACGGATTCCCCCCCCCCCCCCCTCCGGAGCCGGAGAGGGAGGTTATGTCGGACTCGAGCCGACTATACCGCACTCCGTCTATGAGTCGTAGTGCTAGGCCGAAGGAGAGGTTGTCGTGCGACATATCCCTCGCACCCCGGCTGACCCAGGGCCAACCCTGTCGGTCTGACCCCTCCTCGGGAGTGGGGACTCAGTGGCCCCCGACTCGCCCCCGGTATGACCTGTGTGGCCTGCTTCTGCTAGGGTGACGGGAGTCACCACCCGTCACCCTCAGGCCCGCGCTCATGGGGGGCGGAGGTCGGTCTGCGCCCTCCGACGCCCGAGTGTACGAAGATAGGGTTGCCCTATTCTACTCCACCGGGAACCAACAGGGCATAATTAAATAAATTAAATTAATAGTAATGTAAAATATGATGGAGTACCATCAGGGTGGCTGATATATAAGTTTAAATAATTCAATTTCAAATGAAACATATTTCACAAAAACACAAATGAATTAATTTTTAATCCCATTTTTTTGTTCAATAAACTTATCAAACCACCTTGATTATTTTCCCAATCACATTTATTATTAACTGTAACATTAACAATTTTAATTTTTTTCCGATTGCTTGTAGTAATTTAATTTCTGGATAATTTTGCTTATTGTTATTAAATTGTTAATAAAACGTCATTATAGTTAACACCCCGACTCAGATTACCCCGAGTCGGATAGGTTAGGTTAAAAGGCTGAAGCGGGAGCGAATCAGAGCGCCGGCCTTAGCCTTCGTGGTTATTTTTTTTTAATCACCCAGAAATAGGACCACCCATATATGCATTTTGTCAACGGTATGAATTGAAACGTTAAGAAATTGTCACTTTGATAATATGTTATTCTTGGTAATAAGTTTAATATTAAATAAACAATATAATGATAAAGAATATTTGATTTGTTATTCTACGATAGGATTATTCTAATGTTAAACTTTTTGTCAAAAAAAAAATCTTTAAAGTAAGTATTCTGTATATTGATTATTCTATGAAACGTAATTATGCGAAACATTTTCTGTAAAACGAAATTATATAAAATAATTATCTATAAAACTACGCACACTCCTATAAATTTAAGCCTTATGTAATTCCGTATTTTTTAATTACACCTTTTTATTCATACGATAGTCTCCATCTATTTAATTACAAAGTCTCATTTCAACACATTGTCGACAAATAAAAATAGCAGTACAAAGCTAATTCTAGGACATACTGAACCCAAACTACAACACTAAAAGCTTAATAAGAATAAACGAGTATTCTAATTAGATAGTACTTAAATGTAGGTAATACTGCTACCTGCCCCATTCCCAACTTGGAGTAGAAATATAATAAAATTATATTATTCTGGTATTGTTGTTTACATAGAGTTGTTCTAGATCCAATTGGTCCCGCCCTCTCTTTTCCTACACAGGACAACACGAGCCGGGCTAAGATGTTACCCGTATATGGTGCAGAACATTCCTTCAAGAACCTAGCAGTTTGGTGACTCCTTTTTTTGTCGCATTTGGAATTCCTTGCCAGCTCACATGTTACCTTCTTCCTACAGTCCCGGGTCCTTTAAGCGGGGCGTGAAAAAGCATCTGATGAGGCCGTCAAGCTGAGTGCCACCATTGTTAACATGGCACGTGTATATAATGGGGGCCCTCTTTCCTGAGACTTTGCCTTCAGCTTACCATCAGGCGAGGTGAAGTCAAATTGACGAGACCTATATAAAAAAAAATCCAAATTAAGCATAGGTTATAATATGGGTTCTATAAAACGGCACAAATTTCGGCCGGGTGGGTACCACCGTGCACGATAGCGAAAAACCCTCCATAGTAATCCAATCTCGGTAGAATTGCGTTCAGGGGTCAGCAAGTGCATAGCCGGGCAGGTGGATTGTGGTCGCAGCACTAGTGGGACCGGCGGGTGTCACGCGGTGCTGCGACGACAATCCTCTTTTCATGACGACGTCAAGCTGAGTGCCACCATTTTTTACCATGTTACTATAGAGGGTCACCATTATATACACGTACCATCGTGTATAAAATGGTGACCCTATTTCCTGAGACTTTGCCTTCAGCTTACCATCAGACGAGGTGAAGTTAAATTGATGTATCCTATAAAAAAAATACACTTCTAAGATACATTTTGTTAACTGTAGTAATTTATCCGTCTAGACTATAATTATCTACCAGTGGCAAAGGACACTAATAATACGATTCCTGCCAGCTTCTCAATGAGTCGCATGGTACATGACAAACTAGATCGAGATAAGTTTTATTTACACCAGCTTCCCTTTTGAAGTTTTCACCCTTCGCCATTAGAACCTAGCATTCCTATGTACCTAACTCTAGTAGAACAACTTCATGAGATTATAGCTTGGACCCTGAGCTACTCGTGGTGCCTCATACCCTAACACTCAACCACATCATCGCGTATCAGCAGGTAAAATAATAATCAGAGGCCCGTTAATAATAATTGACACGACACACATATTGTAAGGAGATTCCTCTCCCTGGAGCCCTAGCCAACGGTAGATTGGTCCCTGAATTCGATGCCGGTGAATGGAGTACTATATTTTGTATTTTGAAATATATTTACATTTTCGTAGGATGTCTTTAAAAATTTCATTTACAGGTGTTTATATTGAATATACAGTACTTATAGTAATTAAATATAGGATTCGATACAAACATTTTCGAATTTCAAAATAGAGGTCAACACATCCGAAGTCAGCAAACAGTTCGTCACAAATTATACGCCCATCGACCGCATAGCGTCGCAATTTAATATGTCTAATCCCAAACATCGACATTCTATCAATACGTAAGTTATCAAAACATCCAGACGCGTTCCGAAACCAGAGATGTGTTATCACACGCGTAATTTAAATGTCGTTCAATATTTTATGAGTGACGTATCAACTAGTTTACGAGTGATCCCCATGTCGCCGCAAATCACTGCGCGCTGGTTATAACGTTGGGTGAGGTTGGGTTGCAGTGCTAGCGAGTTATAAGAAGTTTATTTACTTCAAGTGGACCAGCACACCGGTGACTTGATTTAAAATGTGTAACAATGTGTGGCAAGCAAAGTGTAATCAAGTGCCACCAGTCAGCGGTATAAATATTAGCCTAAACAATTTAATTTTGGTTATTCAAAAGCCAAAGTAAATAATTTATTGATATAAATAGTATGCTTGATTATTTCTTGTCAAGTACATCGTATATTACCGTCAAGTTATCATCATCTTAATAATGTTTTCGGTTGCATCGCTTACTTCCTCTTCTTTCCTTGGTTTAGTTTATCGCAGCGACTGCCGCTTGACCTCCCAACTCCGAGATAAAAGCTAATACTAGAGCTTGGTTTATCATAAGTTTGATTTACATCAGACGAACGAATACTCATTCTATCCCCTCTCCGTCAAATTCCATTAGTGTAAACAGAAACAGAACATTCCTTCATTGTTTTTCTTAGATCGCATAGATTATTTGAAATATTCTGAAAATGCTCGCTCGCTTCACGTGAACGCCACTAGAGTGCGCGAAGAGTAGCTTAGAGTGTTATATACAATATACCTATTGTAGCATCTATGGAGCGTTCTTATGTATTCGAACGAGCTTGGTTCTTGTGTTCTAGCAATGTACAAGAATTCTAGATTTTGTTTACACTAAAAAATTAAGATTAAAATCCTCTTGTACTAGTTCTATGTTCGTTTGGTCTAAATCCACCTTTACTGTATGTGTACTGGCTTACACAGACGAACTTAAACTTAGAGAAGGACAACATGAACTAAAATTCAGTATCATACCGCCTGGCTAGTGTGGAGACCGTAGGCCAAAGCTTCCCAACATTGGGAGAGGCTTTTGTTCAATGGTGGACAGCGATAGACTCATTGATTGATTGATCGATATCGGCTTAAAATAATATACTCACGCAAAGAGAAGGTATCTTAATATAATAGGTCTTATAAGTCGTGGCAAATGAATTACAATTTCCGAGATAATATCAAAATACCAGTAAAAAATGCGAATGTCACACACAGTGTCAACTGTATAGTATCCCCTGTCGGGTTCGTCTTACGATGCACTCGGGCCTGTACCCGGTACAAAGGTGCCCATGACGCTGGCCACATTGCCTCTTTGAATGGCTATGGCCAGCCTTTGCAACAGGTACGACCCGGCGCGTAAATCTCCCGATTTCTCCCTCAACCTGCGCCCAATGTCCTCCACTAAAATTATATTATATTAAAATTGTTCATTAAAATGTTGAAGTGAATGACGCATCGACGTATACTTTTCGTTTATTTTCAAGTGAAGTTATATATCAGTTACTCTCTACCATGACTTGCATATGTTTTAAAGGTATAAATATTTTGAAAATCTCTCCGCTCGCAGTGCAACTCAACCCTCTACACGGTATACAGCGGCTCGTTTCCGCGCTGTCATACCGTATTCATGGGATTTAGAAATGCTGCATTATACGCCCACACATGTAGCTATTGTGCTTGTATTTTATATTACAACAAAAACGCTGCTTTTGTGGCCCAGCCTTAGATTAGTTTGTTTTCTAGATATATATTTTGTAAATTACAGTTCTTTTGAATAGCGCTTCTACATGATAAAGGTTTAAAAGCAACCAGGTTAACTTTTTTTTAACAGGATCTTTTTTAACTTTATGGGCCCATAAACGAAATGGGCTCCATGGCTTGGTCAATGGGTTCCATGGTAACCTCACCTGTTAACCAATGCACATGCTGGGTGGATGAGGTTAACAACATAGGTTAACTAACATAGGTTTTCCCTTCGAGGCGTTACAGACAAAAGAAAGGGAAATGGGCCCTGGGGCTCCAAGGTTAAGCCTCCGGGGCTTACGGGCGGGGTTCGGATTTACCCCAAATGTTTTAATTAGCGAGACCTTCACCAATATCTTCCAACCTATATCTGTCCGTGTTGCAGCGCGCCGTATCATATTCTGCAGACCATGATTGATAATGATGTTTTATATTTGAGGGCAAATTTATCATTTTGAGTACCTACCGACATTAGATGACAACATTGCTGATAAATAATATATTTTCCATTAAAAAATACTAAAATATATTTATTAGGGGCACAAAATAGTTACATGGTAAAGTCTTATACACATAAACTTAAAAACTAATACAAATTATTCACCATGTAACTATCACAATAGTCTACGAACTCACTTCACACACACACGAATTGTAACTCACTTATTTGTTAAACCTATCTTTCTGTCAGGAATTTTTAAAAAAACTCAGAATAGCTCTGTATGTCCCTCATAATTGATGCTCAGTACTATAAAGGGTATGCCATGAATATTTGAAACTAACCACATACCCTTTGTACCCCCAGGGCTCAAATCTAAAAGAAACAGCAGTACACCGGTTATAACCCTTAAAAGATTATGGTGTCTTTATCGAATCGCTTGTTAGAACCTTTTTGGGTTCTGAAAGGTTCATAAGGCAGGCTTAGGGTTGGTTTTCTATTTATTAGGGATAGTGAAGCTTTGTTTTGGATAAAACCCTTTGGTTTTATGTTACGTGTATTGTTTTTTCAACTATGTATTGGAAATAAAGAGAGTTCTGGTCCCTTAAGCGGCGAAGTTAAGCCCCGTTATTACGGTTTGGGTATCCTATGTGATTTTTATTATATTCTTAAGATTTTTTTAAATATATAATTTAGAAAACGGGAATTAACGCGATCATGGTATAGGTACTTACATACCTTTGATTGCCTGACGTTTCGACCAGGTTACACCGGCCGTGGTCACAGGCTGACTGGCTCAGCGGTGGAAGCCCGCCGTCTTCGAATCCGTGAGGTAGTAGGTTCTTCATCTACCCGCACATTTTCAATATTTTCTTTTCGCCATGTACCGTCACATACCACACTCACAGTGTCCCTATTACGTAAGAAAACTGTCCGGTGTCTATCCGACTGCGTAGAAAAGCGAGGTTGCATGTTTTTCATCACTGGATTCCATGTTGTAGATAATTTAAATTTCAATGATTATGAATATGTACGTTCGTTTAGTTCGTTTAATAAAACAAGAAGGCAATGAGAGAACTAGATAAAATTGAGTTAATGAATTTTAACACCTTGAAGTCTAAGCCCTTGCGAACAAAATCCTGAAGCGGGTGACAATAAACCCTAAAGATATGGGTAAAGCTTGTGTTTTTGCCCGTACCTTATCACTACATAGTATAAAATAAAGTTGCTTTCTCTGTCCCTATATCCCTTTGTATGCTTAAATCTTTAAAACTACGAAACGGATTTTGATGTGGTTTTTTTAATAGATAGAGTGATTCAAGAGGAAGGTTTATAAGTATAATACATGTTTATTATAGTAGAGGGTGCAGCGGGAACGGAATCTGACGCCACGCGGGCGGAAAAATATTGGCGGTACGAAGTTCGCCGGGTCAGCTAGTTGTTTATATATGCCGTCTTGAAACTTTTAAAACAATAATTAGGTATTTCAATATTTGTTTATATTGAAATCAAATATTACAACCCCATACCCAACAAGTCATTCAAACTCCATTAAATACATACTCGATCCTCCTACGGAAATAGCACCAAACACTTCATACTACCACAAAAGCCTTAACAAAAGTTAACCAAAAACTAATTTCAATAACGGCGTACTTCCTGGGGAGAATTAAGCAACTATAGGGGGTGAATGGAGAATGGAACCAGGAGGTGGAGGGTTGAAATTACGAAGGCTGGCCATATGGGGCTCGGACATTGCATATTCTATGTAAATAGGTGCTTCGCTGTGCCAGCTCTATGGTGATATTGTGTCTTTGTGAAAGGGGTTTGAATGATATTACAATTTGCTAAGGTTTGTTGTCTATTTTTTTTGTGTTGAAATGTCAGACGAGAGTGGGATACTTTCTATATACTAAAAATAAATTAGTAGTTTGTCTGAAGCGCTCGTGGTCAGGTGTACTTATTGTTCTGTAAACGATGAGTAGGCTAATAAACTACCTAGACGCCCTGCGGTTTGGTTGGGGAACCACTTTGTGGTATGTCATTTAAACACTGTCTTGCTTCAGAGAGCATGTTAAAGAGCATACAAATTATACAGCATTAATTTATTGGTTTCAGTTTAACGTAAAATGTAAACCATGAATTGGGTATAATCTTGCCTTTTTTATATAAATCATTTCCAAGATTAATGAAATTTAAGGTGGAAAATTTTAAAATGCAGAGGCAAATTGAACTAAATTGACAAATATAGTCTACTTCATCATCTAAGATGTTTTCTATATTTAACTAAGAGGGTTTTTATCTATATAGATACATCAACCCCATCGTATCGTACACTAGTACATACTTTAAAATCTATTGTAAAACAAAAATTATACTGTTAACATATAAACCCAAACTCCAGCCCACTTTAAAGTTTGGCTCGCGTTCGAGACACCGTAACTCTCACTGGTGGGAACTGTTAGCTGATTTGACCAAACGATATAGCCTTCTGGCCTTGTCGGAGGTTGACTAAGACAGAACAGACTGAACTCAACCCACTTCCACCCCATTCAGTTTCAAATCACTCATCAGTACCCCTAGCACGAAGAACTATAGTAATCGTATCGTAATCGTATTGAGAGAATGAAGCATTCCGATTGGCCGGCTGCCTACTGTGAACCTGTGTGTGTGTGAAGCCGGCCAATCACAATGCTCCGTTCTCTCAATACGGTTATGACACCATTACGATAGTTATTCGTGCTCGGGGTGCAGTAAGTCCCTTTCAGCTCCATTTCGTGCACACGGCATCAGCAAATGCTGCACATCTTTAAATTTATCGCATTCCCTGCACCAGTTGCTTTCGATGCTTTCACCTTGGAACCCGAGGTGCACTTAATTCTCTTTTAGATTTGCAATGGCTTTTATGGTAGCAACTACCGTTTGACCGCCCAGCCCTGTCCATCAATGAGCAAATGTAAGGTAAGTCCTGTAGGTGAGGTTGACTTGAAGATTTACAACTTACTTTTCTCTCCTTACATTAGAAATTTTTCTCATTACACAAACTGGCAGACAAAAGTGAATTAAAATTCCAACTGCTCCTTGGTCAGGCACTCCGCTATAGGAGTTAAGCGATTGTGACATTAAGTTACGGCGCTCCACTCGAACAATAAAAATGGAGTCATGCATTATGCATCGCTGCGGTGCGTCGCCGTCGGCTAAACGCGGCCGTGGCTCACACCGACATGATATTTCAACATAACATAACATTTAATTGCCCGCCGCGGTTCATCGGGTGCCGGAAGTTTAAGACCAGACTTCGTAGAAAAGTGGCAGTGTGCTGTATTATAAAATTTAATGATGAATGACACGTATTTCGACGTTTATTACAGTCATCAACGTATGTCAATCCCGTGCATTGATCAATCTGTAGATTCTCATTCATCCAACGATGTTTTGGCGCTTTTCGATCTCGAGTACCCTGACGTGATGTGACCCTGTACATCTAACTTACGCACCCACGTTATTCATAAATTGTAAATCACCTGGCTGACTTTAATTTATTAAATAGGACAGCTAGGATTGTTAAACAATGTTAGTTTTTTTTAGAATTTCATATTTCAGGTAAATTTCACTGAATTATGAGAGCCGAGGTATACTCTATATATAGTGATATAAGAGTGGACCAGTTGGCTGACTACCTATATACAACAGTAGCTGCCAGTCTTGGTTGTAAAGTTTTAGATTAGATTATGAATAATTCAAAGACTTATTTTACGCAGAACCCTGCCCACAGAATTGCTTTACAGACTTGCTTTCTCTACTGTCAAACTACTTCTTCTGTTTGTTGAATAAATATGGTCTACGTCTGCGTAGTCAGGTTTCTACCTACTTACACGTGTCTTACACTCATGGTGTTAAATTCACACAGTATTTTCATTTTAAGAGCCAAACTACTATGATGATTGAATCTATTGAAATAAGGGTTATTCAAAGATTTATATGAGAAAAATAATGTCTAAGATAAGAGCTAAACCTGAGACGCTTAGTTCACTTTTTGCGATTTAAATCTATAGGAAAATGTAGTACATACCAAATTGCTTTAAAATTTCATTAATTTTGTTCAACAGTAATATTCGCAAAGTTTTCAAAGTTATCATTTTGGTAGCCAGTGGCTAGTGAATAAATCTATAAATTAGAATGAGCTTGACTTTACTCCATACAATGAAGACGCATCGGTGTGATTGAAGCCAACTTGGTCTAATGAAATTGTTCATAAATCGTGAATATTGGACTGGCGACATGCCTAACTATGGTGTTTTCCTCCCTTCCACCCCTTGATACTGTGGACTCCAAAACGTTCCACTTTGCCGCGATATATGCCCTGATAATACATAAATGTTGTTTTCCTGAATCTTCAGCCGCTATCATAATATACCGAGCTCTTGCCCGCGGTTTTGCTCACGGGGATGTCTGTTTTGGCAACTTTTGAGCAAAAATATCCGGTTCTGCCGAACTTACGTTTAAATTTTTTGTGTAACAAGGCTTTTTAAACAAAAAGCTACGTCAAAATATGTTTAGTTGTTTTTGCGTACATGGTCATACAGTAAAGAATTTAAAAAATATACCCTCGTGGGCATCGATAATAAATCTTAACATAACCCAAGTGTTTTTTTTTAATTATCTCCAATATACAGACATAACTACATTACAATTTTATTATATTTTGAATGTGACGAGCGTGTGTGCGTGTCTGTGTGCATGACACATATGAGTGTAAGAATAATATTAGCCCTGGAGAATTCTGTCCTCTGTGATATTAGCATACTCACACTTTCATTGTGTGTGTAAGATTTGTGTGATATGAGCATATTATGTGTATTGTGTGTGTAAGATTTGTGTATGTGTGTTAGATTTGGGTAAATTTTCTTGTGTGTAGTAAGAATATTTTATGTTATTGACCATTACGTGAAATGGGTACGGGTGTAAGTGTGTTATCGTGTCGGAAGCGGGCTGAAGAAATTAATTAAATATTATGGCGCATCATACCTTTTACTTTACACACTTCTAATTGTGATTTTTTATATCGACAGTGTAGTTTTTATTTCGTACATGGATAAGCCAACTCATATTGCAATTTAAATATTTAAAAATTAATGCAGGTATTTCGAGAAAAAAGATTTTTTTAAATCCTCATTAAAATCTTCTCTATTTATCTTACTAGTAGTTTTATGAACCTTGGGCCTCGCGAGCACCCTGCCACATTTTTCTAGTACCCTTAATCAAATCTGATCATAAGGATCAGACTTAGGTCACTAATCCTTAAAAACATTTAAAAGACACAAAACCTACTTATCTTCTTTTCTTATCTATGACTAAGTTCTCCTTTGCGTGGCATCAATTATTTTCACAACAACCAGTGAGGGATCATATGCTTGATGTTTCAGCCAAAAATCATAAATTATGGGACAAGAAAGTTCCCCCTTCCCCCCACACACAAAAAGTTTCGACAAAAGTTGCGTTTTAAATCAAAGAACATATTTGCCAAGATTAGTGAAAATCGATTAAGAAATAGGTATGCCCTCTAGACTGGAACTGACAAACAGACATACGAACAAAAGCATTATCGGCTACCTTGTCGAAACGGAAACTCGAGCTCGCTTTGCTCGCTCGGTCAATTAAGGTACATCGCACTCCACCAAGAAATTTGGATCTTTCTCTAAAATCAAAATCTTATTTACATGTCATAAATGTATATAGCATATCCAATTTAATTCAATTTGATGCATTTGTTTCAGCGTAGTGGAGAAAATTTTTTAAGACAAACCTAACCTTTTGCATTTACAACGATTGTATGATACAGGAACATGTCACAAAGAATAATAACATGCTTTTAGAAACAATACAAGTAGCGAACAATACAATAATTGAAGTCAACGATCCAAGCAGCAGTCTCGCTATTAAATTTCAGAGCGATATTACTAAATGTCTTAGCACTTTGCACCTCAAAGTTCCATTCACTTCGGCCGGAGTCAGAGGCAGCGGACCAGACAGGGGCCAGTCGGTTCTATTCTCTTCGGCTAGAGTTGGACGCAACGGACCAGTAGGGGGCCAGTCGGTTCCAATTCAATCATAAGACCCAATGAACCGGTGTCTAAGCGCCGTCGCCGGAATGTCATACTATACCTGTTTATTAGACTGTTGCAGTTCTTGGAGTTAGGAAGAGGTGGATAAGGGATTTCATGCAACTTTTACGTTTTTCTTTTTGTAATGTAAAATGAAAGCTGTGAAGCTCATGTTGCAGTGTGGTTAAACATAAATTACTTATATGTAATTCTATCAAAGAACCACCTCAACACCAGGCTTAGAAGCCACCAAGCAACACAACGCAGGCTTTGAGAACTGCGATGTATGATTTTATTCTAAATTGCTGTTGCCCGTGGCTCCGCCCGCGTGGATGTCGGTTATCACTTAGTGTTGAGTCAATGCTATTTTTCTAAAATATATCCAAAGTTACTCCTTATTACATAAGCTACCTGCCTAGAAAATTCACGTCAAAATCAGTCCAGCTATTTCAGAGATTAGCCGGAACAAACAGACAGATAGAATAAATATAATAATCCAAAAAATAGTCCGAAATGAAAAAATTGTCACAAAAATTATCCAAAGTTACTCCTTATTACATCAGCTACCTGCCAATAAAAGTTGCGTCAAAATCGGTCCAGCTATTCCAGAGATTGGCCAGAACAAACAGACAGACAGACGAAATTTAGAAAAAATGTTATTTTGGTGTATCGTATTATATTCATATGCATGTAATAAAAAACGGTTATTTCGATATTACGAACAGACACTTCAATTTGGGTAAGAGGCGGAACTGAATTTTTATATGATTAGACTATTGTCTAGAATAACACAGAGACTACTTTTGATCACTAGAATGTAATAAATAAATACATATTCTAGGACATTCTACACAGCGCTATCAGGACCCAAAGTAAGCATAGGCTAACACTAGCTTATATTTTGAGAACTAGAAGAAGAAGCATAATTTATTTGCTCATAAACATGGTTACATTAAGGTCTTAAATATATTATAAACACAGCATGTTTAGCCTCAGACTGTGGCATGCAAATTTTCGACACAATTATTACATTGGTTTTATTTAGAAATTAGAATGCGGCTGGTTGCGCTTAGTGCAAATGTATGAAGTGCAAGAGAATATTGCATTTATGGTTAGTATAGTTCATAATAAAAGTCATTTGAAATTTAATAAGGAAGCTAAAAATTTATTAACCGAATTCCATTGCTTATATTAAAAATAATGAAAGGTCATAGTTTCAGTTTACAGCAATGTCGTATTTTGCAAGGCTAATTTTAGAAGATTAGAACATATTAAGCAATATTGGGAGAAATAACGACCTAGTCAAATTGCCTATTATGCTCAATACATACGAAGACGCATAGCAGTTTTTTTTTTAACAAAACAGCTCCTAATAAACACTTAGTTATGTCGCCTACAACTAGCTCAATTCCTTCCTACATCGTGTACCACTCGTCCTGCTTGCAGCTGTCAATGTGTCTCGTACCCACCCCGTCCTCGCCTCGTTCGTTTTGAAATATCTATTTTGATGCGCTTTTTGTCTAGATAGGTCTTTAAGGGTTAGAAAAAGATATTTGTGGAGTAATTTGTTTTGTCATTAGATAGCAACTATTTTTAACAGAAGAATTCGATAGTGGTGCAATGGTTGTGAATGTATCTGGCTGACTAATGCTTAGGCCAATCTACTACGCCACGCCACGAAGACTATCATGTAGATAAGTATATAATTTGACAAATTTCGCTTAATCAGCCTCAAACTCTCCTATCAATCTGTCTATTAATCTTAAAATATCAAATCTATTTTTACTTTTTACCCCACCATGCACTTATTCATCCACCAAAAACTACTTTTGATGCTTTTTTTTCCATACTCCGAAACCAAGCTATTGGCAGCAGAGTTCGGCCAATCAAGTGCCTTATGAATTATGTACCAAGTACCCTCCGTTCCCTCGTCGACCTCTCTATGAGGAAATACGGTTGCTTTGTTTTTTGCTACACACTAAAAAATATATTATATGGATACGAAATAGGTGGAAGGTTTTTCGGGTCGTGAGCCGAATGAATTCTTATCTTATAATTAAGGAGCTTACGGACTGTGTTCAGTAAAAGGAAATAATAGGATTTTTGATCGGAGTTGGAGCCGCCAGAATGGGGAATAACCTTCAGATCAGAGGAAACTGTAGCCAATATATATAGGTAATATATATTATTGAATATATCTATTTGCATTAGGCTTTGCATTACTACGAGTATAAACAAATAAATAATATTTTAGCTTTAGCTGGCGGATGTCAGTTATCGTGACCAAACATAATCAATCCTTCCTCACAAACTACCTTCTACCTAACTTTAAACAAAATTTCATTAAAATCGGTTCCGTAGTTTAGGCGTGAAAGCGTAACAAACTGACAGGCAGACAGACAGAATTACTTTATGTATGTATTTATAATATTAGCATAGATTAACAATTAAGTAATCTGAGTAATGAAGCATGAGTCGTTAGACTGTGATATTAGTATGGATGTGGCGATACCACATGTACCCAGCGCCATCTAGCGACATCAAGTCGAACTACTACGATACTACAAATCCTACATCGCGAGAGTGAAGTTCCTGCGCTGGTACAATACATATACAACATCCCAACAACAATCATTGGGCCGCGGCCCGCCAGGCGTGATCACCTTGCCTGGTCGGAGAATCCTCCCTTTGTGTTGGAGGAACATCACACCCCATTCCTCCACATGGATAAATTTACTTTGACATTATTTTTCCAAATAAATACATAGGTAAGTACTCAGTTAGAAAATTTCAATTTCGTCCATTCAAATATTATAAACCGCTACCTCTGACGCCAATAGTTTATTTTCCACTACCTTTTTTCGCCTTTCAAATCTGGCTATAAAAATAAATGTAACATTAATCTTAAGATTAATTAATGTTTTTTCGTGAATTATATTAGTAAAGTTGATTGAGTGTGTGTTTTAATTTCAAATTTTAGTTCTGTTCTACAAAGCACCTATAAAATTCAGCTACTCCTAACAAAATCAACACCTATAAAACAACAAAAACACATACATAAAACATACGTGCCCATATTTCGTACACACGTTAATAAAATCTGTCGTATCCATGAAATTTTTAGTATGTAGAAAGTAGTAAATTTTCGTGTGAGCCACGTATGACCGCGACTCGACACTGGATTAGACAAATAGACATCATCCCCCCTACACCCCCATCCCCCATACTGCATCATTTGATATCAAATCTCACCCTTACCACTGTCTGCATGACAACTGTAAAGTTTGACGATTTTAAAATTTTACGATTTCTGATTTGGTGGTATATTAACGCGTAGTTTGGATTCCTTTTACGCAAGGCAAAGGAGATAAGTATATACTTTTTCATAGTTATAGAGTTGTATATAAAGGTGTATACTTATCGTATATGTATGTATATCGTCACGAAAATCAAAGTTTGAAAAAACTTTAATAATAGGTCGTTACATATGAAATTGCCATTTTATTGAAGAAATTGGAGGAAACCCAATTTCACGCACCAACATTTTTGCATTTCTTTTAGAAATGACAAATCCAAATTTTACGATTTTTTTTTGTTGTATGACTGAGACAACACTAAGCTAACAGCAACTTTTATTACCTTTTTGTAAAGTGGCAGCTGTAAAAAAGTAATACGAAATTTATCATCAAAATTGATAGCATTTAGGAAGTACTGTTATTGAAGATCGAATTTAATTTATCAAGCGGTCAATAAAAACAAAATTTAATACAGAGTTGTTAAATCTTGAAATTAACTTTCAAACAAAGTTTAAATAATGGAAATAGCTATGAAATTACAGGAATAACGAACTCATGAATCTGTAAGAAAATTTTGGGCAATTTCATATGTAACGACCTATTATTTATGTCCCGTTTTGTTTCCCTATGTTTCATTTTCTTTCATTTTGTTTCATTTTGTTTCATGTTGTTTATTTTTTTATTTGGTGCCTTTTCTTTCATATTGCATAATTTTACTCCTTTCAACTAAAGTTCTCGTCACACTATTTGCTTGTATTATTTATTTATTCATAACACTTCATGCACAAGTACATATGCGGACTTTAAGCCACAGGCATTCTCTACCAGTCAACCAAAAGTGGTGCAGAGAAAAACTCAGTAGATGCATTATTGAGTGTAACACTATGTATAAAGAGAATATACCGTATACATGAATAATCATTTTATGAAGTGTGCATTACCATGAGGCATATTATCGATTTATTTTCGGGCTGGCTCTATCACAAGTAACGACTGCAAGCAGTCGAATGAGTATGAAGGTTATTTTGATACACAAGCGCTATGAAATTGAGCCCGAGGACATTCGGGCCGAGAAATCCCGGCTCCACCAGGTCATGGTGGCCGAGTGGGAGCGACGACTTGGGCAACCACGCGCAGGGCACGCCGTCATTGCGGCGGTAAGGCCCATCATGGGGGAGTGGCTAGAGAGGCCACACGGGAGCCTCTCGTACCGTCAGACGCAGATGATAACCGGGCACGGTTACTTCGGGCGGTATCTGCATCTGATGGGTATTGAGCCAACGCCCGAGTGCCATCACTGCGACGCGAGCGTGGACTCGGGGCTGCACACGCTCACCGAGTGTCCGGCGTTTGAGACGCCGAGGCGGGAGCTTGTGCAGGCCCTGGGGGTGAGAGTGCTCACGCTCTCCACCCTGCTCGCGGCGATGGTCCGCTGCGCGGATGCGTGGGCGGCCAGCGCCTCTTTCTGCGAGCAGGTCATGCTCGCGAAGGAGACAGCAGAGCGGGCGCGGCGCGGTGAGCGAGAAAGACTCGCTGACATCGCTGCTCGCGCCCGAAGGCGGCTCGGGCGTCGGAGGGCGCTTACAGACCTCCGCCCCCCATGAGCGCGGGCCTGAGGGTGACGGGTGGAGCCACCCGTCACCCTAGCAGAAGCAGGCCACGGTGGCGGCGCGCATCGTAGGACGATGCGCGCCTCCCCACACCGGGGTTGAGTCGGGGACGGCGTGGTCCCCACCTCCCGAGGAGGGCCAGACCGAAAGGGATGGCCCTGGGTCAGCCGGGGTGCGAGGGATATGTCGCAAGACAACCTCACCTTCGGCCTAGCACCACGACCCACAGACGGCGTGCGGTTTAGTCGGTTCGAGTCCGACATAACCCACCCCTCCGGCTCCGGAGGGGCGGGTATCCGTGGGGATTTCGCGCACGTAAAAAAAAAAAAAAAAAAAAAAGCGCTATGAAATGAGTTCAACTTACGTTCAGTAACTCGTTCAAATTTGAAGTTATCCAACTGAGGGAGTAGTTACATTCATTCTGCAAACACTACGTGCTTATTTTTTATGAAGGGGATACTTTAATGATTTTTTTATCTTGGATATTCACTTTTCAGATGAATATTAATATTAAACGAATTTAATATCACCTTTATTGGTTTAAGAGATTTGTTTCACAACTAAATAATTTTTGATATACTTTTTGAAAACTGGTAGATATAACTATTTTTTCAGTAAATTCATGCTCGAATAACACTTTGATATAAGTTTATAATTTAGTTTCATAAGAGTTCTTGAAACTTACGCTTCGTTGACATGATCAAAGTCTGCTTTATTGAACTACAAACTATCCTCGTGCATATTGCCTCGTGATTATAAGTATTACACCTCTTTCCCATTGGGGTAGACAGAACGAATACTGAAGCTGTACAACCGGGCCTAAAAAGTTTTTACTTATCCGCGATGGACGAAAAAAAAACTCGATGGATTTTGTTACAGGTTTTTTGTTTGAAGGACTTGATCAGTTTTAAAATCTTACGTTTATGCCTTTATCGTTTATTCTTAAGTTTATCATTTTATTACTTAGTATGGCAAAGATACCGCGGTAGCCTAGTGGTATGGGTAATGGACTGCTGAGACGGGTTTCAGCAGTCCAGTTCGGGTCTCGGGTTCGATCCCAGGTTTTCCATGGCACACACCAATGACTTTCCTATGCTTTTCGAAGTTATGTGTGTATTTATCGCAGGTTTATAAGTGCCCGGTTAATGGCAATAGGCTCGCCACCTATTACAATTGTGACCTAAACATAAACTGGCGAAATGTGGGTGCTAGCACCTCTGCCTACCCCTTCGGGGATAAAGGCGTGAGTTTATGTTATGTTATGTTATGTCAATTATTTTTTGTCAATGTCGAACCGGAGATAGTATGTCTTCAAGTCTGAAGATTTTCTAAAACTCGATCTTTACTCACCCACAACCTTGGTATACCTTTTCATCTCCCTGCTGAGGTTGATCTTCGAACTGGCAATGTCCCAATATCTTCACGGCGGATTGGAGTGCTAAGATGAGATGGTTGCCCAGATGCTCGAAATTAAGATATTCTGTTGGTGTGTATGACTGAGGTTAGAACTGTATTATAACTTACATACATTCATGCCTGTAAATCCTCGAAGGGGTAGATAGAAGTGTAATAATATCCAAATTTCGCCAGTTATTGCCGTTAAACAGGCATCATAGGCTGTATGTTTCCCATCAGACGGAGAATAACCCTAACCCTTAGTCATATATTAATGTGTAGTGTCATATATATTCTATGAATAACTTTATATTAACTATTATGTTTTTTTTTATACCACTTAGTTGGTAGACAAGCACACGGCCCACATGATGGGAAGTGATTACCGTGGCTTTTGGACGCGTGCAACACCAGGGGAGTCACATTCGTGCTGCCGACCCTGTTAAAACAGAGAGTTTCTGTGCTGTCAGTGTAAAAGATAAAGCTGGAGTAACGTTTGGTCTTCTCACTGACAGCACAAAAGCTCTCCAGTGAGCTCTGGCTACCCTACCGCCGGGATCTTTATTTGAAGGTAAAAGCTTGGTATCTCAGTAACCAAGTTGCCCTTACAACAGTATTAGCAAAAATTAACGCGATCATGGCATAAACTATCATATCTATAGGTCTAATTACATAGTTTGCATACCGATCTCGAAACATACTTAGGGTAAATTTTAAATTTAGGAAGATTTAATAGTTTTTCTATTTGAATTAACTTTAAAACGAAAAAAAATACGTTTTTCATGTTAAATATTCAAATAGATTTAAATTTTAAGAAGTAGAATTGGTCTGGGCGGGAGTCGAGCCGCTATCTTTGCCTTGCAGGGGCGGTGCTTTGACCGCTAAGCCACCAGACCCTCGCTTTTCCGCTCGTTTTTTCTATTTATATAACTGTCAAGTATATATACACTTAAGGATTAACTTTGTCTTGTGTAAAAGCTATAGAAAGTGTTACTAATTGCATGCCTTTACTTGCTCATGTTGTGCTTGCCTATAAAAATAAGGCACTTATCTTAAGTTTGATTATGTTACCTATTGTGAAGCTATGGCGTACTTGTTGTTGGTGAGCTAAATAAAATAAATAAAATAAAAATAAATACCTACCTTTAAATTACCTGATATTTTGATCAAGCACATGGTTATTTCGAAATCAGTTGCTTGCAATATATGTATGTTTGCCTGTTTGACTTGACGAATCTCTGAAACGGATGGGCCGGTTTTGACGAAGCTATCACTGGCAAGTGACTTATGTTATAGTAACTTATGCTACTTTTATTTATTTAAGCTTTATGCACAGATTGTACAAATACGGCCTTAATGCTGAAGATAGACTGTAAGGTACAAAGATACATTTATACCAGAAATATTTTCAGTATCGAACTAAATTAGATTTTTTTACGAAAATGTCCCCTGCTAACCCTGGAAAGGCTGTTAGTTTTGAATAAAGTTATTTTATCCTTAATCCCAATATTTGAATTCTTCCAAAGTGCCATAAACGGGAGCAATCACTCCCACTGGCACAATCATAGCCTTACAAACCTATAAGTGTATATACACCAAATAGTATTAGTATGAAAAAAACATTATTTATGTGCTCTGCCTACCCCAGCGCGGCTGGCGAGATGCCAAGCAGAAGTGCGATAAATATGTATGCAGTATGATATTATGTTCGTATGGATTATTGTATTAACATCCGTTGTGACTTCCTGGTATGGAGTAACTTGGAGCTATACGACGTATCAGCGATTTGTTCCGCAATTCTCTGATAGTATTATAAATTTATTGAATAAATGTCAGTTCTGGTATTTTATTTATACTACTTAAATGGCAACACGATTACCGTTAGTAAGTTACGAATACAAAGAAAAAAAATCTAAATCTGTGGAGACTGTTTTAAATTTTTGGGCTTAGCAATGAAGAATAACCAGATTACCATACAAATAGACAGCATAGAACAGAAAATTAGACAAATAAATAGAACATTTACAAAGGTTTTTATATGTTTTTATTACTTATTTATAGGCTTGTAGAAGAATTAATTTCTTGTATTTTTGGTCATTGGCTACAAGAATAAGATGTTACTTTTACTTTATGTTCGCGACAGATAAACTATTTTGATTACTTTAATAAAACCCTTGTTCGCCACAGACAGAACGATACAATGTGTGATACAATTTGTGATTATCTATAGTCTATTTACAAACAATCAAAATAAAGAGTGTTTTTGTGTGATTAGTGATCGAATCTGAATCAAAACAGTGTTAGAATAGTGCAAAACGGCTTCTGACGCCCTCTACGATTAGCGATGGAACCTTTTTAGATTTTAAGAATCAAATTTGAAATTCATTGTTATCAATATTGTTTATATCTGTAAATTTAAGTAATAAATGTTATGTAATTCCGTGTAAAAATATATGTAATAGCAATAGAAAACCGTACCTTACATTCAACAAAATTTTTTTGTAAACCATAGTCTTATAAGAATAAAATAAATAACAATTAAACTCAAACATAGACGCCAAACATTGTAATCTCTGCATTTATTTGTTAATTTTAAAGTAAATAGGTAATTATTGTAAAATAATTAGTAATATACAAGTAGATGATTGTGTTGCACAGCCTTATAAATAATAGATCTCACAGAATTGTTAAAAATTGTACAGAAAATTGTGATTATTTGATGATATTGATAGAGAAAATTATCGTGCAAATAAAGAAAAATACCGACCGAAACTAGAGGCCCACATCAGGGTAAAACCCTTAAATATAAAAGCACAGGCGACAAAACGATCAGTGCGATCTTCTCAGCCGAGTCGCCAGCAAGTCTTAGAGCTCTGCTCAGATTTTGCACCTGAATGGGTCACTAGTTTCAGGACGATTTTATTCTAACAGAATAGAATTGTTTTATTTACTGATTATCCCTTCAGAACTAATTCGGAACCTGGCCTTCCTGGCTGGTTCAGCTATCGTCAGAGACACACGGGGAAACCTTCGCTTTCCTGTTCTCGCATACGATAGTTACAGTCCACCTTATCCTCAGGGCAGGAAAGTGTGTAAACTGAACCACCCCATGTACATATGGGCGACAGCCGATCAAGCGGTGAACGGACTCGTGTTCTATAACCGGGTTCGCTCGTCCACGTGAGGCCCGTCCAGTACACTTTACTTTATTATTTAACAAGTATATGTACATAAAATATTAACTGAGGTGGCAGACAAGCACACGGCCCACCTGAATGTAAGTGGCTACCGTGGCCTATGGACGTGTGTAACACCAGGGGAGTCACACTCGTGCTGCAGACCCTGTACGCATAGAGTTTCTGTGCCGTCAGTGTAGCTGACAAAACAGGAATAGCAAATGGTCTTCCCACTGACAGCACATAACCTCTCTAGTGAGCTCTGGCTACCCTACTCACCGCCAAGAACACAACACAAGGTTATTATGAACGCGGTATTCTGTAGGGTGGAGGTACTTCCCCAGCCGGACTGCTCAATTGGACGGAAATACTGTCGTGTCCTATCTCCTACAACAACAGATAATTGGTAGTTACAGTCTAGATTGCCAGATTCATGATGCCTAAAACTGTAAATCTAATTTAGTGATTCATTTTTATTCATATAAGTCATTTTATAGGTGTTAACGTAGATCAGTGTTAACGTAGATATGGTACATAACTATACCGTTTTCATACATTTAGTGCTCCTGTTCAATACCAACTTCGTAAAAATTATCTCAAGTACTTTGTGTTTCTATAGCCAAACCTCTACAGTAAGTTCATATAATTCCCCAAAACTTAAATACTTGCCATTCCCGACGACACTGATTACGTCATTTATCCCCAGCCCGTATATCATAACTTGGGAACTTGTAACGACTTACAGCTTAACATATTTTCCTAAACGCAATTTATTTATTACGCCCATAAGGCTGCCTTCACACGAGTGACTAAACACTACTAGCACAAACTAAGAGAACTCTATTATATTTTTACTACGAGTACTCTATAGAATAAAATAGAAAAACTCAATTGCATAAGTGTACAGTGTTATACAAGTTATTGTACCGGGTGTCAGGGGAGTGCTCCCGAAGCCGAAAGCCCCTGGTAGTACTCCGGGTACACTACATATTGTAATTTTTTTTCGATTTAGTAAAAAAAAACATTTTTTTTAATTTCCGTTTATTTAGCATTATTTATTCACTATCGTATTAGGAAAACTTGATGAAACGAAAATTCTATAAAAAAAATCATCAGTACCGAAAAAACAAAATGGCGCCAAGCGCGTGCTTTTTTGTAGTGATGTTTCTTGTGAAATTACCGTTTCATTGAGGTTTACTAATACTAATGAGAATAAATAATGCTAATGAAACTGAAATGTAAAAAAAAAAAAACATTTTTTTTTTTCACCAAATCGTAAAAAGAATTACGCCAATATGTAGTGTACCCGGAATAGTACCAGGTGCCTTCGGCTTCAGGAGCATTCCTTTTACACCCGGTATAGTGTAAAGCCATGTTCCCGGTGGAATACAATAAAACAACCCCAGCTCTTCCTGTGGGAGTCGTCCATCTGATAGTAAATATACAGCCTAAAACGTTTCCTCTAGCCGGCAATAGCTCGCCCGCTATTACGTGGAACTGAAAATCATAGTTAGCGAAACATGGATGTTAATACACCTCTGCCTACCCCTTCGAAGATTTACAGGCGTGAGTATATGTTTATACAAATGACAGTCTTATCGCAAAAAAAATTAATAACATGGAACTTTTGGATAGATATGATATCGAAGCTACCGGTCACCCTTTATTAGGGACTAGCTTTTACCCACGGCTTCCCCAACGTGGATGTCGGTTATCGCGACTAAACATAGCCTATGTCCTTTCTTAACGTCCAATCTACCCTTATACCATATTTCATCAAAGTTGGTTCAGTGGCTTAGGCGTGAAAGACGGACAATCAAACAGACACAGACACTTTCACATTTATAACATTACCAATCAATCAATTAGCCCACTGCAGTCCACTGCTGGACATAGGCCTATCCCAATGTGCGCCATTTCGTACGATCCTCCGCCTTCCGCATCCAGTCCATAACATTAGTATGAATTAAATTAAAACATGTTTGTGGGTTTGTGGTAATCAGGATAATGAAAAGTAATCTAAATAGTGTCAAATTGTTTTAGCAATAACACGTAGAAGACTGACATGAGTTTAATAAAGGCCTAGGATAGTGTAACTTTCAGACGTTTCTTGTATACCTTCAGAATAGAAGAGGCACATAAAAAACGTAGAAAAACAACTTTTGGTGGCATTTTTTTATTATTATTTTTATACCACTGAGGTGGCAGACAAGCCCACTGTCCACCTGATGGAAAGTAAAGACAGAGACGACCCTGTAAGGACAGAGAGTTCCTGTGCTGTCAGTGTAGAAGACAAAGCTGGAACAGCCTTTGATCTTCCCACTGAGCACAAAAACTCTCCAGTGAGCTCTGGCTACCCTACTCACCGGCGACAACACAAGACGAAGGTTATTATGGCCGCGGTATTCTGCACGGTGGAGGTACTTCCCCAGTCGGACTGCTCAATTGTACGGAAATATCGTCGTGTCCTACTCTACACGTTCTTTTAAATGTGAAATGATTACCTATGTATAATACTATGGTGCTAAGATTGACTGCTCTAAGCTGACCGTGTATCGCCTTCTTTACCTAAATGACTATACTTTAAAAATCGACCACCAATAAATCAAATAAATGGCCTATTGAAAATGGCTCCACTTGTAATCAGAAGTAGGGCGAGTACCACTCGTCTACTCGGTCGAAGGCTACAGAAATGAGGGCATTTTAAAGCTTTCATTGAATGTGTAGCCTGTGAATATGTACTCGCAGATTAAGAGCGTACCTAATTATTTTTGATTTTCATACATGACTTGTTGTTTAAAAGTAAATTAGAAGAAGATAGAGGTTAAAAGTGAGAAATAATTACATGTTTTTTTTTTTGTTTTTAGGAGTTTTCACCCAAAGGGTAAAAAGGGAACCCTTAAGATATGATTCCTAAGATGACCGAATAACAGAACTGCACACAAACGCAGAACATTTCGGCTTCTCAATGGTTCCCTTTATCCGTGTCCAAGTTTAACGAGTAATGTATGCGCTGTATCTGCTACATGAGTCTGCAGTTGTCGTATGCGGTTGGCTTCGGAATCATACCTTAATACTAAAACTATACTGTCCCTCTGTCTTTCTGTCACCAGGCTGTGTTTCGTGGAGCGTGATAGCTAGACGGCTGAAATTTTCTCAGACTCCCACGTGATAATGACCGCTGAGTTCTTTATGAGATGTTGTCAATCTGTGAAAACAGATCTAAGAAATGTAACAACTGCCTTCCCGATTACTATTTACATTATAAATGAATAAGAACACATATTAAATCAAGGTAAAATAGTTTTCTGTTCATTGCCATTAATCAAACATATTTTTCTCAACATACATATACCCACGCCTGTAAATCCCCGAAGAGTTAAGCAGAGGTACATAATATGTTTTCTCATAAAACCTATTAAATCTTATGGAATGAAAAAATATCAATCCCAAAACCTCACACACAGTAACCGCACTCGCTACAACTCCACCACTGAAACAGTCATACATTTTTATTCGTAAAAACATCGTTTAATCTCAAACTGTGTAGAATCACTCGTTTCACTAATTATAATCAATCCAATTCATCTGGCAACACAATGCACAGATAATGAATTATTCTAAATCTCATCAATTCTACAAATTTCCAATTTCAAAGCGACGTTGATTGAAATCTCCCCCTTTTTCCCCCAGGGAGGTGTTCTAATAGATTCACTAAGAAACTGTCTCGGAGACCTAGTCTTTTTGCTCGAGCAATTAGACTCTGTAGATCTCTAACGGCGTGTTTGAATTCGGAACGACTTTATAATGGCGGATGTGATATGGCCGTTGGTGTTTTGTTACGCAAATTTGGTTTTGGAATGCTGCGAATGTCATACCCAGTTAGACTGTAAATACTGGGGAATGGAAATTCGTTAACGTGGGTATATCCCAGAGAGAAGCTGATGTCCGTGGCTTCAACTGCGTGATCTTTTGATTCTGCTTCCTTTATGATAAAAGCAGCCCATGTGTTTTTCCAGACCATAATCTATTCCTGTAAAAAATATCAGCCCAGCTGTTGCAGCATGATTGAATCACAAATATCTTTTATCACAAATTTTCATAATTACCTAGGTACCTAGATTAGTTGTTTTGTGCGAAGCTGTTACAGCTAGTTGAGTATATAATGCTTACAGTACGCGGGCAGATAGACCTCAAGCCCTACTATCCCACCACAAAAGTGACATATATACATTTCATACCAGTAAATCTACAAAGGGATAGGCAGACGTGTAATCGCCAATTATGTTGCGGGGTAAGCCAATTGCAGTCAAGCAAGCACCACAAAGTAACTACCTATATGCGTATAAACGACATTTTTCTAATAATTCTACTCCTCTAAAGAATCGATCTCAGCTACCACGCTGTGTGCTCGCCTGATAACAACTAGGTACACTGGGAAATTAGTTTTTAATCCTTGTGCAAGTTGCGCGAGTTGGACAAACTTGCACAGGACATCGGCGCTTATCGCTGGAGTTTTAATACCGGCGCTGTGTTCCATAATGCAATGTGCTTTTAGAGGATACTGCGACGAAATACTAACTGACGTGTCTTTGGATAAATACGTTATATTCACAGCTTTAAATCCCTGAAGTGAGACAGATGTGTAATAAAAAGTAAGTAGGTATTTACTTAAAGTTTGGGAGGAGGTAGAACACGACGGTATTCCCATCCAACTAAGCATTCGGACTGGGGAAGTACCTCAGCCCTACAGAATACCGCGGCGATAATAACCTCGTCTTATGTTCCCGGCGGTGAGTAGGGAAGCCAGAACTCACTGGAGAGGTGTTTGCTGTCAGCGGGAAGACCAAAGGCTATTCTCGCTTTGTCTTCAACACTGACGACACAGAAATTCTATGTTAACAGGGTCGGCAGCACAAGTGTGACTCCCCTGGTGTTGCACACGTCCATAAGCCACGGTAATCACTTTCCATCAGGTGGGCCTTGTGTTTGTTTGTCACCTCAGGAGTAGAAAAAAATAACACGATGATTTCGCCAACTTTGTTCCTACGTGATAGGGAGCGAAGTTATTGCCGTTATGCAAATACTGTCGAATAGAGAACAGTTCTATCTCTTAGGTGCCTTCAAGGATACCCACGGCATATTATCTATTCTGTGCCCACGGTATTAGATAGGGTAGCCGAATTCTACTCTATCGGTCTTTGGATTTATGAAGATAATTCGGTCAGGCGCAATTTATGTATCAGCCAATACAATGTCGCTATCTACACATCCTATACATTTTGTCATACGTTCTATCGGTAAGTGCGTTTTAGCCGTTTAGTAGTTACGAGGGACAAGGACGATGGACATTATACAACCACAAAAATACTTTGACTTTTGGCTTCTGCGCAGTCGGTTAAAGGAGCAAATACAATATCTAAACCAAATTTATTTATAACACAGTACCTATATTATTATGAATAAGACATATTACCCCTTAGGAGGAGTCCCACAATCCACAGACAAGACAATTACAATATTTTACTTTAGCTTCAGCCACTCCACGTTTAGGAATTCAGGTGACGTCCCAGATCTCTTGAGTTCAGTTTATACCCTCAGCTGGATTTGGCAAGATAAAAGGTCTCTCATTACAGAATTTACAGATCCTAACCTATTTTTAAACTCGCACGTCAGGATCACTTGACCTTTGACCCGTAACCGACGACTTTGTAGGAGGTCGTGACGTCATACAACATTACTAGCTACAGAGTGTTTATTTTGCTAGGTACGCTAAGAAGCTTCGTAGCTTAGCGGTAAGCGCTTCGACTGTAAGTTCTTATGGTTTCAGACAGTACCGAGTTCAAACCTGGGCTTCTGACACTTTTTGTGATTATTTTTTCTTTTTGTAATTTATTACTTTATGTGATTATTTTTTCGGTTTGTAATTTATAACCACGTGCAGGGCACGCCGTCATTGCGGCGGTAAGGCCCATCATGGGGGAGTGGCTAGAGAGGCAACACGGTAGCCTCTCGTACCGTCAGACGCAGATTATCACCGGGCACGGTAGCTTCGGGCGGTATCTGCATCTGATGGGTATAGAGCCAACGCCCGAGTGCCATCACTGCGACGCGAGCGTGGACTCGGGGCTGCACACGCTCACCGAGTGCCCGGCGTTTGAGACGCCGAGGCGGGAGCTTGTGGCGGCCCTGGGGGTGAGAGTGCTCACGCTCTCCACCCTGCTCGCGGCGATGGTCCGCTGCGCGGATGCGTGGGCGGCCAGCGCCTCCTTCTGTGAGCAGGTCATGCTCGCGAAGGAGACAGCAGAGCGGGCGCGGCGCGATGAGCGAGAAAGGCTCGCTGACATCGCTGCACGCGCCCGAAGGCGGCTCGGGCGTCGGAGGGCGCAAACCGACCTCCGCCCCCCATGAGCGCGGGCCTGAGGGTGACGGGTGGAGCCGCTCGTCACCCTAGCAGAAGCAGGCCACGGCGGCGGCGCGCATCGTAGGACGATGCGCGCCCCCCCCCCCCCCCCCCATACCGGGGGCGAGTCAGGGACTACGTGGTCCCCCCTCCCGAGGAGGGCCAGACCGAGAGGAATGGCCCTGGGTCAGCCGGGGTGCTAGGGATATGTCAAAAGACAACCTCACCTCCGGCCTGGGATTTCCCGCAGGTAAAAAAAAAAAAAAAAAAAAAAGGTTTGTAATTTATAAATTTCTTCTGACAGAAAATTAGTGATAGGTTCTATGATTGGCGCTATATTATAGAAATGGTATGGAATAGTATGGTATGTTCTTTATATCTTTTTCTTTGTATATAACGAAGAAAGAAAGAAATAAAAAGTTTTCACTTCGCCGGCACTCCCGGAGTGCAACCCGTCTTTTTTTTATAAAACTACTCAGGTGACAGACAAGCCATACGGCCCACTTGATGGAAAGTGGTTACCGTGGCCTGGAAATATGCAACACCAGAAACCTTTCTTGAAGAACCCCATATTGTAGTCACTTGCGGAAACCACTGCAGGGAGTTCATCTTATCATATATTTGACAAAATATTTAGTATGCCTGATGGATCTAGAAGTAGAACATATTTTCGCGGCAGATCTGTCCCAGTAATACGTCTTTTGTCGTGCGGATATCACTTCCACCGCTACCCCAGTCGGTCTTTGGAAATGATTATGTCGGACTCGAACCGACTACAACCTCGAGCCATGTCGGGTCTCAAATTAACTCGGTGCAAGTTAACCGCTACGCCGCCGGTAGGAGTGAATACCAGATTTTCCTTAGGCGGGAACGTCTTTAGTGCAGACAGAATATAATTTCCTTCTCTATGGTCTTTCTGTGACAAAAACAGGCCCTGTCATGCTGAAGGTGCACTGCGTGAAGGTTTCGGACCAACACCAGTATAGTATATTTATATTATCTATTACACGCGTCGATATAACACAGTATACGCTGACCATCAAATAAATATAAAGCAAAAATACCATTGTCTGTTATCCGCAGAATATTTTGTGTACAACAATAAAACTGCTGTGATATTCCTGGCCACATGCCGCCTGACGCAGATCGATGTCTCTCGTCTGGCGGTATGAGGGAGCCTGTAATTTATTGGGACAACTCTTACGCCATTGTTTCTGGGTTTCAGGTCAGATAATTCGATATGCGTTTTTATTGACTTGCCTAGCTGGGTTGCAGACGTTGTGATTTTCTCAAAGCTTTGCTTAGTTGGAAAAAGACAATGAAAGGAAATACAACCGGGTAAGTGCGAGGAGGACTAGCGCACAAAGTTTTCCTTACCTTGACTAAGCTCGCCTTGACTTATTTTTATATAATTATTTATGTTTGAAGTGAATATGGCGCCGCTAACTACCTTACTTAGCCGGTCTTCGTCATCTAGACCTGATATATTTCTTTATTCAAAAGCGATTAAATATGTGATCCTTGTGGAACTTACTGTACCGTGGGAAACAAATATATCGAAGGAC
Source organism: Eilema caniola (assembly GCA_949126895.1). Lineage (NCBI taxonomy): Eukaryota > Metazoa > Arthropoda > Insecta > Lepidoptera > Erebidae > Eilema > Eilema caniola. Next base: position 15,241,697 of record OX421488.1, read on the forward strand.
CACACACTTAAGAAAAATAAATATATTCTATGATCTCACAAACGAATTAATCAAAAACCGTTACGTGGTTAGTTTGTTTGCAGTAGAAGTAGGGAGCGAGAGCGAGGGAGCGAGAGGTATACCAGCAAACTCTTTCTACAACCTACTTAAAGATCTAGGCCTATCGAGAGCTACAATAAGCTCATTGCTTGGACGAATGTCTAAAGCGGCACTAGTAGGTTCGCATCAAATTTGGTTAGGCAGGGAGGGGAACTTGGGTAGTGAAGGTGAGTGTTGGTGTACATCAACAAAAGGGGCCCCTTCTAAACCTACACTTGGGTCGCAAGTCCCAGGCACTGTCCCGAGTTCCCAACTCAGCAACGCGATGGACCCGGCACCCGCACGGAGAATCCATGGGTTGCTAAGAATATCGTCTCTCTCTGTTAAAGCCCCTTGAACTTAAATTTTACACTACAAATTCACCTATTACAACAATTCATACAAATATTAGAAATGGGAAAGGGTGTATGTGTGTCTGTTTGTACGTCTTTCACGCCTAAAGCACTGAATCGAGTTTGATGAAATTCGATATACGGGTAGATGAGACCCTGAAAAGAGACATACGCTATGTTTGGTCGCGATAACCGACATCCACGCGGGTGAAGCTGCGGGCAAAAGGTAGTAATATTATAAACCCACTTTCTGTATGTCATATTGTTATGTTCTCTGTGTTATATTGTAAAAACATACAATAACTATTGTTAGGTATATTTGAGTTCGTGTCTGATTTTGAAACATTCTCGATTATTCAGAGAAAACCCCATCAGTCTGCATCGCAACAGTTAATCTTTCATTCCATCATAAAAAATTCTGCCGAATAGAAGTTTACAAAAACAAAGTCCCATACATAGATGGTGACAATCCATTAAGTCACAGGCCTGTTGTCGTCACCTGGTGCGGACTCTTCGGACAGCGGACACTGGGTGCCATTCAAAAAATAATAACTCAACCCGAACAATTAATAACTTTATATGTTGTGCCACGAAACACGCGTGTAGGTACGGCTCTGGAACAGAATGCTGCACTGGAGAAGGACTTTTACTGTATGTTTCAGCGTGGGACGAATACTGAATACTCCATTTAGATTACTGAAAATTCGACAGTGAATAAACTACTTCGTTGGAATCGACATGTTTGAAACCACAGTATCAAATTTGCTTTCAATACTATTTCACGAAACCAGATAGGCTATAAAATAGATGTAACTTCATTTCAATTCTTGTGTATTGTAGACCTTATATTGGTTATCTGTTTTTTTTTTCACACGACTCACGATCGTATGTGATTACCGTGGCCTATGACCGTGTACATGTGCAACACTAGGGCGTCAACCACTGAACTGATTTTGATGAAATTTGGTATAGGAGTAGATTAGAACTTGAGAAAGGACCTAGGCTATATATGTATATATGCTATGCTATATATATATATTTGGTCGCGATAACCGACATCCACGCAGGTGTCGGCAAAAGCTAGTATATAATAAAAACAGGAGAGGAGCCAGAATGCTACCTTGTGGAGTGCCACAAGTGTTTTGTTTTATTTTACACCTAAATGTTTTTTGCATTCTTGTGTCGGTTCTTATTATACAACACATCGTTGCCGACTATAAATATAACTTTTGATCATTGCATAGGCATTGCCTCGTATTCCGTAGTTTGAATACCCTAAAGGTCACTTGGACACTTATGGCAACTAAATGCCCAGTCACAAGTTACAAGACAAGTCTGGCGACCTCTGTAGCATAACAGTAGAACGTTCGACTGTTACTCAGGAGGCGCGGTTTCGATTCCCGCTCAGTGCAAATAGGTTCTCTATTTTTATTCCTAAAATTTTATGTCATAATTTAACATTGCATAATATTACTTGTCATAACATTATTTACGCATAATACTCATTTGCCATAACTATTTAAGCCAATTTTTTTTATTTCTATTTACTATAAGCATAATATTTAATAAGCATAATATCCCAAAGCATAAGTTTACTTAAGCATAACGACGCATAACCATAACTATTCCGAAAAATCACTACAATTTTTTTATTAACAATATTACAATATTTTATACATTGCTCTCGTCAAACTTGTAGGCGCATCAAAGTTCATTTAACCTAATGTTCTTTTGACCTAATTGGTCGACGGAGCCCCGCTACGGGGGCTCCTACTTCTGGGTGGCGTTTATCATTTTACCAAATAACTATTAGACAAATAAACAATATGCTTTACAACTTTATGCATATCTATGTTATGAATAAAAACATTAGGATATAGAATATTTATGCTTAATAACACAGCATGCTAAAAACCAATTATGGCCCACTATTATTATGACAAAGAAAATTATGCCTAATGTGTTATGGCAATTTAAATTAGAACAAAAACTATTATGACAAAAGATGGAATACCGTGCAAATATTTGTAGGCTTGAATATTATATCATCATTCCTTTAACTTTACACACTTCTAATTGTGAATTTTCGTTACGACAGTATTGTTTCTATTTTGTAGATGGATAAGCCTACTCATATTAAAATATATATATATATATATATGTATATATATATATATATATATATATATATATATATTTGCATAATTGGTCTGGGCGTTTCTATGTATAATATGTATGTTTTTACAAAAAGAAATATCTAAGTATGTTTATGCGCATTTAGATTCCATAACAAACGCTATGCTTACCATGGGTCTAGATAGCCTTGTACAGAATTTTGTAGAATATTTATTTATATATTTATCAAATTTTATATTGACTGTGCAGTAACTTGTACAGCGTAGTAGCCATATTTTTACTTTAATTTTTTTTACGTGCGGGAAATCCCCGCTGGAACCCCTCCCCCGGAGCCGGAGAGGGAGGGTATGTTGGACACCGCATGGCGTTTGTGGGTCGTTGTGCTAGGCCAATGATGAAGTTGTCTTTGACACATCCCTCGCACCCCGGTTAACCCAGGGACATTTCTATCAGTCTGGCCCTCCTCGGGAAGGGGTTTCACTAATCTATTTTTATAATTACCCGACTGCCGAGAAGGGTTATGTATTCCGTGCTTTTTTTATCTCTCATATCTTCTGAACCACCGTACGGATTTCAATGATTCATATGCCAAATGGAAGGTATTTATTGCCCAAGTATTCTTTGGGACATAAAATATGAATAAAAGCTATATTTTGGTTTTTGGTGCCAACATGTATGTGGTCAAAAAAATACTCAAATTTATCAAGTGGGGTATCAAAATGAAGGAAATTGGAAAAGCATTACAATAATGTATTTATATGTCATAACTAAATTGCATAAAATACAATAAGTTATTAAAACTAAAAATCCGACTGATGCTGAAAAGATCGTAACAAAGATTATAGCAGGTAGTACCCATTTGCAAATCTCAAACCAGATGAAAATTAATGAGTACCGCCTGCTATAAAATTGCGTTTTTTATTTATAATAATTTATTTTCAATCTCAAAATTATACGAGCGTGAAGTATTATTACTACAAATTTTCAGCTTAATTTATTACACGCATAATTACTTTTAATAAGTTGCATGAGCCGCAAACAATGTTTATTAGAAATGCTGAATAGTTAAATGCTCATAAACTGTGATTAATGAACTACTTAAAGGCTATTACAGAAATACTATTCGATTAATCTTCTGATAAATGCGTTGTAGATTGACTTAATTAACGAATGCCTACGACTGCAAAGCGGTTTAATGGATCTAATAATTTGTGATTGCTAAGCCAATCTGTTATGGATGACAAACATAATATGTTCTTTTAAGCATGTTACTCTAAGTATAGTACTTAAATGTATCTGAAGTAAATGAATATGTCTAGGTTAAATAAATATACTATTAAACTTGTAATTCGTGAAGATTTTAGATGTTATTCAACCAAGCTCTATCGGATAAACGAATTTGCCTGAATTAACACATAGGTTTTCAGATATTTATTATCTCAATTATACAATAAAATGTCACAATATTAAACTAATTAAAATTTATGTTATCACAAAAAGTCAGCGATTACACGTCTCCGTGCTCGTCCTTAATATAAAGGTGCGCCCAGACCTCTACCCGGTGCGAAAGTGCCCATCACGCTAGCTGCGTTGCCTCTTTGAATGGCGATGGCCAGCCTCTGCACCAGGTACAATTCGGCGCGGGAGTCGCCCGATTTCTTCCTTATCCTGCGCCCGATGTCCTCCACAAATCTTTTTACCTCCACACCCAACCTCCCAAAGTCTCCACTGCGAATAATACATAATATTGTAAGGTCCAAATCAATTATTGTTAATATCCCAACTCAGAGCAATCCGACTTCGATGGGTTAGGTTAGTTTTCGTGGTTTTTTTTCTATAAACCACCCAGAAGTAGGAGCCCCGCGAAGTGGGGCTCCGTCAAGCTTTAGGTCAAAAGAACATTAGGTTAAATGAATTTTATATTAAAAGAATATTATACGTATTGAAAATTATATAAAATGAACGGTATACTAAATGTTATTATATTATAGGAATATTAGATGATGTAAAACATTAGGTCATATGAATTTAGGTTACTTGACATTATATCAAAATTATATCATATGAACGTTATTTCAAGTGAAATTCGAGGATTTGTTATTATAACAAACATAATACACCCGTCACAGAATATGTCATGTGTCTTATTATTTTGTATCTCCTGTGAAGTGAAATCAATACTTACCTATCTGTGATCACATACTACCTTGCTGGGCCCTGATTCTGCTAATATTTTTATCATAGCAAAACCACTGCAGTGCCACAGACACTATAACCAATGTCATTTAACTTTAGACTTTATTACTATACCATTAAAGTATTAAATAAAAAAAAAAAAATTCAAAAATCTATTATTCCATAAAGTGTAGTGCAGTGCATGACATGGCAACTACTGAGAAATACTACCAAAAAATTCAGTAGGAATCCTTTTTAAAAAAAAAACTTCGTCATGTATGTACAATCATTTTGTTGTGATGACTTAGAGCTACTTAATCCCAAGCATTTTTGTCTTTCTAATAGTCTGGAATGTTATAATATGTTACATAATTCGGCCTTAATAGTTGTTTTAAATTTATTTATGGACAATGTTCTAATTTCATTGGGAAGTTTATTGTAGAATCTAATACATTGCCCCATAAAAGTGTTGCTTATTTTTTGGAGACGATTAAATGACAATCTTGTGGAGTGAATGAAAAATGTTATAAACTCTTTCTCCTTTTATTTTGGACTTTAATGCTCAGTTATAAAGTCTAATATTTAATGACATTTTATACAATGTCAGTGGTATGACAGTGGTCTTGTTATGTCATAAAATTAGCAGAGTCGGGGGCCTGATGGTAAGCTAAAGTTTGAGTCTCAGGGACGGAGGTTCTCTAGGAGGTGCTCTATAGGTGCAGTACACGGTTTTTGGATGTCTTAAGAGGATAGAATAAGGTGTTACGACTTTGGACGAGCTCAAATTCAAGAAGCAGACTCCTTTGTCTCGTGACTTTGATTTAAGATAATGTAAGTCTTCTATACATCTATACATATAAATAAAACTGGAGTGTCTGTTTGTAATATTGAAATAACCGTTCTTTACTTCATGCATATGAATATAATACGATAGGTACATACACCAAAATAACATTTTTTTTTAATTTTGTCTGTCTGTCTATCTGTTTGTTCCGGCTAAAATGGCTGGACCGATTTTGACGTGACTTTTATTGGTAAGTAGCTGATGTCATAAGGAGTAACTTAGGCTACTTTTTTTAGGTTAATAGCGTTAAATCAACAGTAAGCGATAACCGACATCCACGCGGACGAAGCCGCGGGCAACAGTTAGTGTAAGATGAAGTACATCAACAGTGGTGGTATACCCGCTGTTTTCCTGGCCCTATTATAACAACAGTCCATCCATTAATTGGGCATGACATGTGACGTGCACGCGTGTCAGTGACGTCACAGACACGTCACAGTCAGCATACATCGCTCTATTGTTCGTCAGTTTGTCTGTTGTTTTGACGAAATAAAGTGTAGAAAAAACGTTGACTTTGTTATAATGTCAAGGAAAAATATTATTTTAAGACCGTAATATACTTTTTTCTGATCAAAATGGTAGACAAAAACTGTATATTATATTACACAGTTATCCATTTGAAGTTGTGCAGAAGTATTTTTTTGTTGTATCATAATATGAACTACTTTTATCGTAAAAATGGTAGTTATCAAGTTAATAATAAAATAACAAAAGGGTTGAATACCAGAGGAACAGCGAGCAGCTTCAGTATGGTGAAATACACATATCTCCTTGTTTCTCATTGTTCGAACCATCTAACTATTTGCATGAATGTATGTATGTATGCATTTGGCTTATCTATGTGTGTGTAAAGATCTATTCCCTTATATGCATGTTTTTAATATGTCGCAAATCAGTATCAGAAATAAACCGTACAAATCAACACCTCCTTTAAGTTAATAAAAATCCTAACATACAAAAGTGAACCTAATCAACCCCACATATGGTCGATTTTCGAACCGGATTACAAATCTTACCTGCTGCGAAGCGGTCGACGCGAGAACAATAGAACCCATTTTTTTCTGTTACGACTGCGAGTGAATAGTGCAATTTATTAAGAAAACAAGTTGAAGACATCTAAATTACGAAGATTATAATTGATTACATCTCTGGGATTACGTGACCTATATTGAATTTTCTTTCGGAATTATGGCTAACACACCTGAGCAATTGTTGACGGAACTAGAAAACATCGCATTGTTACTGCAAAAGGCTCAAACTAACTTAAAAAAGTGTCCAAAGCACAGATTAACCAAAGGATACATAGAAACACGTTTGCAATGCATTGACGAGTACTGGAAGAAATTCACCACGGCGCATCACAGTCTTTTGAGGAGCATAACGAAAGAAAAGAAGAATGAAATCCCGTATTTCGTGAATGAAGATTACTTCGTTTTGGAAGATTTGTATATATGTATGCAAGGTGATTTGAAAGACATTTTAGCGACGATGAGTACTTCCAAATCGAGTGACGGCGCGAATCCTAACACCAGTAACACTCAGGGAGATAATCTTAAGCTGCCTAAAATTCAGTTGCCCACCTTTTCGGGTGCTTATGAAGATTGGACGACGTTCAGAGACTTGTTTATATCATTAGTACACAACAATTCTAAGTTACCTAAGGTTCAGAAATTGCACTATTTGAAAGTTAGTATCACTGGAGAAGCAGAAAGGCTACTCAAAACAATACAGGTAACAGAAAACAATTATGATCAAGCTTGGAGTTTGTTAAGGGAACGTTTTGGTAATAAACGGATTATAGTGAATTCTCTCTTGCAAAAATTGACTAACCAAAGGAAGATGCCTACTAAAGCAGCCACTCACATCAAGGCATTGTTAGACACAACTACTGAATGCCTCGAAAGTCTAAAAAACCTGAATGTGTCAACAGATTCTTGGGATCCACTTATTATATTTCTAACTGTTCAGAAACTGGACCCAGAGTCACACCAAGAGTGGGAGGAGTTTGCTCATAAAGATAATCTAGATGATCTACCAACATGGCAAGACCTTCATAAATTTTTAAAAGTTAAATTTCAAACATTAGAAATGGTTTCGCCACCAACACGGGAGAAACCAACGAAGAGAAGAGAATATACAGTCCACGTTTCAACAACACCTACAGCTACTGAAAGAAAGAAAGAAAGGAGTTGTGTCATATGTAAGGAGAATCATACGCTAAGCCATTGTAAAGAATTTACCAAAATGGAACCAACCAAGAGGTGTGAATATGTCAAGAGCAACCAGCTGTGTTTTAACTGTCTAGCACCAGGACACTCAGCTAAGAAATGTCGGTTAAACATGTCCTGTCGCATATGTCAAAAACGTCACCATTCACTGGTTCACCAACACATGCAACAGACTACCACTACTCAATCAAGTGATGTACAAGCCAATCACCATGAAGTTGAAGATCAAAATGAAACAACACCAGCCGAATCAATCGAAGTCTCATCACATTTCTCCACAAGTACGTCAACAGCACTACTGGCTACAGCACTAGTACCAGTAGGTAGTGAGTCTGGACAAGTAATTATGTTACGGGCATTAGTCGATCAGGGCTCACAAGCAACGTTCATTAGTGAAAGAGCAGCTCAGCAGTTGAGACTCAAGAGAATGCCTGCTCGCGCAACAATCACAGGGGTAGGCACCACCATAACCACAGTGAAACACGCTGCTCACATTGAACTACGATCAAGACACGAAGAGACGTTTAAGTTACTAGTGAAGGCTTACATCATATCCTCAAGACTTACAACGCAATTACCATCGCACACCATTCCAAACAACACCTGGTCTCATTTATCAGGTCTCGTTTTAGCCGACCCAGACTTTAACAAACGAGGACCTATTGATTTACTACTAGGTGTTGAAGTATGTGCCCAAATCATGACAGGAAACATTATCAAGGGCCCCCCAGGTTCACCATGCGCTCAGAATACCAACCTGGGGTGGATTCTCTTTGGGAACATACACAAAGAAGGAAACAACAATGATATTAGTGTGATGCATCACAGTTTACACCTGGACAAGATGTTGAAAACAATGTGGGAGTTGGATAATGTAGATAGAGTATTGTTAACACCAGAAGAACGAAGATGCGAAGATATTTATCAATCCACTCACTCAAGAACTAAGGACGGAAGATATGTCGTCAAATTACCAACAAAAAGTAACGAATTACTATCAACACACGGAGGAACAAGAACAATAGCTATGAAGAGACTTTACCAATTAGAAAAAAGATTAGAGAAGAATCCTAAACTAAAAGCCGAATACAAAAGGGTTATGGATGAATATATAAGCATGAACCATATGGAAGAGGTACCACAAGAAGAAATTAACAACCCTAGTGTCTACCTACCACATCATGCAGTAGTTAAAGAAGACAAAGAAACTACGAAGGTGAGAATAGTTTTCAATGCATCACAAAAGGGCAACAATGATGTTTCATTGAATGACGAACTTCTAGTGGTGCCTCAGCTACAAACTGATATGAGAAGCCTCATAATGAGATGGCGTATGAAGAAGGTTTGTTTTGTAGCTGATGTATCTCGCATGTATCGCATGATTTTGGTGACCAGAGAAGACCGAGATCTGCAACGAATCGTATGGAGGAGTGATCCTTCTGAACCCGTAAAAGATTATCGACTCACACGAGTCACGTTCGGGACAGCTTCTGCTCCTTACCTGGCCGTTCGCACGTTGCATCAAGTTGCTGATGATGAAGCTGCTATTTGCCCTAATGCTGCTAGAATGATCAAAGAGGAGTTCTATGTCGACGATCTTATGGCCTCAAAGGACGAGTTATCTGATGCAATTCACACTGCAAAGAACATAGAGGCTATAATGCAAAAAGGAGGGTTCATATTACAAAAGTGGTGCTCAAATGATGTTAACTTTCTGAAGCAATTTGAACCAGAAAAGCGAACCTCTCATGTTAGTCTTGATATCACTCTTCATGGCACGATAACAGCCTTAGGTCTTCATTGGGACATGGGCAAAGATGTATTTCGGTACAGTCTTAATTTACCGTCTATGGCTAGCACCGTCAGCAAGCGTACAATCCTCGCTGACATCCAAAGACTTTTTGATCCACTGGGTTGGCTGGCTCCAGCCATGTTACGTACGAAGCTGCTTATACAAAAATTGTGGTTGCAAGGAGTCGGTTGGGATGATGAAATAGACGCAAGTATAAAACAAGAGTGGACGGCACTAAGAGAGAGTCTTCAGCATCTTAATGTAATCGAAGTGCAAAGATGGTTGGGAACGTCATTCCATGGTACAGCAAACATTGAAGTTCACGGTTTTTGTGATGCTTCCACAAAGGCATATGCTGCAGTTGCTTATGTGAGATTTGAACAGCAGGATGGTAGCATCGAAACCCAGATTATAGCTGCTAAGACTCGAGTAGCTCCAGTAAAGCCTGTCTCTCTACCACGCTTAGAGTTATGCGGTGCCCTTCTTTTATCTCGATTACTGAAACAAATTAGGACCGCGATGAGAATGTCTGATGACAAAATATTCGCATGGACTGATTCCACAATTGTACTTTCCTGGCTGCTTGGTGACCCAACGAGATGGCAAGTTTTTGTAAGAAATCGAGTCGTTGAAATATTAGACAACATCGGACCGAACTGGTTTCATGTACAATCAAACGACAATCCCGCTGATGTTGCGTCACGAGGACAACACACTTTAGAGCTAAAAGAAAATCTACAGTGGTGGAGGGGTCCAAAATGGCTGAAACAAAACGAACTAACATTTAACAGACCAAACAATTTGAATACTAATGTTGAAAGAAGAGAGATCGTAGAAACAAATTTCAAGACAGAAGAAGTAAGTCTGGAAAAGCAATTTCAGCAATACAATTCTTTACAAGAGCTTCTAATATCAATAACCTATTGCAAAAGATTTCTAAAGGGGAAAACCATGGAAAACAAAGAAGCAATTATATCTACTCAAGAAATAAATGAAGCACTTCAAGCATGCGTAAGAATTGCCCAAAGAGAAAGTTTTTATGATGAAATTACGAATTTATTACAGAAGAAGGAAGTTAAACGAGATAGTAAATTGAAATCATTAAGACCTTACCTTGATGATGAAGAGATCCTCAGGGTGGGCGGTAGGTTACGGCACGCGGATATACCTGCAGATACTAAAAATCCAATAATATTAGACTATCACAACAATTTATCCAAACTTATAGTGAAAGATGCTCACCTGAAGACACTGCATGGAGGAATCCAGATGATGATGGCCTACCTTAGAACTAAATTTTGGGTAATTAAAGCGAAGCATCTAATTAAGACCAGCATCAGTAGATGTTTAATATGCTCCAAACACAGTGCTGCAGCTAAAAATCAAATGATGGGCGATTTGCCAAAGGTCAGAGTCACCCCAGCCAAACCCTTTCTAAACAGTGGGGTAGACTTCGCTGGACCATACCAAGTGTTGTCATCCAAAGGCAGAGGATCAAAAACTACTAAAGCTTATGTAGCTGTATTCATTTGCATGGCTACAAAGGCTCTTCATTTAGAATTAGTTGGAGACCTCACAACTGAATCTTTTATTGGTGCTTTTAAGAGGTTTGTCGCCCGACGTGGAAGATGCTCACAGATATGGAGTGACCAAGGCAGAAACTTTGTTGGAGCTAACAAAGAGCTGATAGAATGTTGGAGGGCAGCAAAATTTGAACTTAAAGGTCCTATAATGGAGGCCCTTGCACTAGATGGGACACAATGGCATTTCATACCCGCGTACAGTCCTCACATGGGAGGATTATGGGAAGCAGGAGTGAAGTCTATGAAACACCACATGAAAAGGATTTTAACCAATCACTTGACCTACGAGGAAATGAGCACCCTGCTTTGCCAAATCGAGTCGTGTCTTAACTCCAGGCCGCTTAGTCCAATAGACGATGCGGACACAGATAACCTGACACCTTTAACGCCTGGCCATTTCTTGATTGGCGAACCTCCAATAGCTGTGCCACAGCCTAACTTTCGAGACGTCTCAATAAGTCACCTGTCACGATGGAAGCACGTCCAGAAATTACTTGCAGACTTTTGGATTAAATGGCAAGCAGAATACCTAACTAGCTTACAGCAGAGACCAAAATGGCTTAGGAGATGTAAGGAGTTCGAAGTTGGTCGCATTGTTCTCATCAAGAATGAACTGCTTCCTCCTGGCAAATGGTCGTTAGGTCGGATTGTCGCTAAACATCCAGGCGACGATGGAATCACACGAGTGTATAGCGTTAAAAGCGGTGACTGTGTGATTAAGCGAAGTTTTAATAAGCTATGTCCTTTGCCTATAGACATTGAAAATGATTAATGTTATATTTTGTAGTATGATTATTAGTATTTTATATGAGAATGAATATGTGTGTGCATACTTCCATTACAGTGTATGACTGGTGCATATACTTGTTAATGCAATTTGTTACTTACATAATTGTTATTTTAATTCGGATTTATATAAAGGTCATTATGCCCTTTGGTGGGCGGCATGTTCGAACCATCTAACTATTTGCATGAATGTATGTATGTATGCATTTGGCTTATCTATGTGTGTGTAAAGATCTATTCCCTTATATGCATGTTTTTAATATGTCGCAAATCAGTATCAGAAATAAACCGTACAAATCAACACCTCCTTTAAGTTAATAAAAATCCTAACATACAAAAGTGAACCTAATCAACCCCACACTCATCGAGTAATGAAATCGTTGAAAAAGGTGTCACGTGGCTATGTCGTCATGACGTAGACACTATCTACGTAATGACGACATGGTAGAAGCCATGGAAGAGCCATGGAAGGGGCGAAAGAGGTGAATAGTGACTTGGTGTGGATGATATATTCGTCATGCCGCGAATATTGCCGCGTTTGTCAAATTCCACACACTCGCGTCGAACTGTGGAGTCGGGGGCCTGGACTCCGCGGATTTACGAATGAAACGACTTTTTTGCAGTAATATTGATATTTATTGGGCAAAACATATCACTCCTACACGAGCTTTTTAAAAGGGGATTTTACGCGAGGTTTTTTTAATTTTATACAATACTTGTTTCAGAGGACCACGGAAACTAGAACACTTCTCTTCAAATCTTGAGTTTCCGGAGTCTTGCTGGCTTCCACCGAAGCCCTCACGTCATCTGTCCGGAACTGTCCCGCTTCTCAGTTGTTTTCCTATCCTCTCCAAATGGAGAGTATATAGAGAGATAAGTTTAAATAAACTTATTTTTTTATTCGTATGTTTTTTTTTTCGTTGACTCATGATGTCCAGGCAACTACTAGTAATATCTGCCACGGAGGGCGGATATCACAAAACACACTTTGTATCGAGCGCGAGCGTTACGTTAGTACATATCCCATTTATAACATGTGTGAGTCTTACTGTGCCTCGTACCACTAAACTTACTGTGCCACTAAACCATCAATCCCGGTTACCTTACGAACATCTATGGCAGTTGATACTGGTAGTTGGAGCCCCAAGATCCAACTAGTCGAACTGAACTTCAATATCAGCAATTAATTAGTTGTGGAGGTCAGATGCTAGTCGCTTTATGGATAGTATCGTAATGAAGACACATTACAGTTAGACTGGGAAGCTTACCGACTTCAACGGATTTTGCAAAAGGCTCATACTGAATGATGACTTGTAAATAGTTCATAATCATTTTTTTTATACAAAATATTGGCAACCGAAATTACTAATATTCCCTTAAACCCCTCCAACTAAGCTATATCTATCACTTGTGATAGGAGCGGGTTCTCGTCGGTAGTGTAATGGCCAGGATTAGAACCCGGGCCTCTCGATCGTAAGGCCGACTGCTTAACCACAAGCAACCGACGCTTTACATTACTATAATATGTTACATTTGTTTATTTTTTTACCTATAAAATTCACAAATCTTTCTCCCAACATCCAATATCACAAAGATATCAGACATAGCAGACTTCATTTCACAGTTTTTATTTCAAACTTGGGTTCATTTCCTAACCATCATTACCTTCATATCGCTCTCAACACGGATTTAGAAAAAAAAGATATTAATAAAAAGGAAATATCTTCCGACCGAAGTGATCATTATGTTAGGAAACTTTTAATTTAGAGAGCCCGCCCCTCTGGGGAAATATCCCAGTAACAATATTGGATGTTCTTGATGTCGTGGGCTTTCATTTGGATGGCAAGAATTATTGTTTTTTTTCTTTCTATCTATTTCTTATTTTGATAGAATTGAAATGTTTATTGAAAAGATATAGGTAAAATAATTGGTATATTTATTAATTTGTGCATTATCACAGTGTAAGAAGATTTTGATTGACGTTAGCGTCAACAATTTGATTCAGAATTTGTATAAATAGATGATTTTGCTCGTGACGTAAGGATAGAAGCAAATGGCGGGTTGTAGTCTCTGCTTACCCCAGAGAAAAATAGACGTGAGCGTATGTAAGTATGCATAAATATATAATTTTGGTTTTCTTGTTTTGTATCTGCCTTGATGATCCTCTCCTCTTCTCTCCGTTACTCTTTATTATTTTTAATATTAAAAAAGGCGATTGATTTTAAAACAATCCTTACCTTCCCAATATAGAAACAACAAACAAACATATTCTTTTCTTAGAAGCGATACCTGCATTGTAAAACTAAACCAAAATACCCCTACCATATATTTCAGTTGTCAAATCAGAACGTACGACGCACATAAATAAGAGAGGAAGACGTCACGTGTACGGCATCCTTCTGTAAATAAATCATGGTCACATCCCTGCGAAGTGCGCGAGAAAACGGTTGGAAAACACTCGCGGGGACGGCGGCTGAATGCAGATAGGCTGGGGGACATACGGGAGGTTATTTTGTGATGTACCGCTGTTTTTTATGTGCTACAAAAAAGAAACAACTTTATTATGAAATAATTTTTAAGCACTTTTCATGCTCAATATTCAAATCGATTTAAATCGAAAAAAAATTGTAGGTCTAGGCGTTGTTTGAACCCGCCATCTATGAATGATTTTTCAATCATTTATAAACATTGAAATCGATTTAAATAGACAAATTTAATCGTTCTATGCGGGGTTTGAACCCACGATATTTACAGGGGCAATGTTTGACCACCAAGCTACCAGACTGCACCCTAACCAATTCAAATTTCTGCTTCTATATCTGTCTTTGGGGCAACAGTGAACCTTGCCTAGATCGATTAAATTTTCTTTATTTAAATAACTTTAGGTCCGCATTCTAGACTGGTACTCAGTCCTGAATCGCGATTATTTTGTGAGGACAGATTGTATACTATATATATTATGTCAATTTGGTCTCAGATAAATCGAGATTCAGGACTGAGTTTTGTTCATGAATATGGGCCTAAGTCATTTTAGGCGGTATACTACATAAATACTAAAAACTTTATTCCGAAAGGCACACTCACAAATTTCAAAATTTAGAATGATTCGCATGCTGAAGGTCAGAAATCCGATGTATCATAAATCCTATTTATTGAAAACCCGAATTTCAAAATTCCTAATGTTCAAAACTACGAATGTATCGGAATTTCGAGATACCGAACCATTGCAATTCCGAATGAATATTAATCCGAAATATCGTAAACACGAATTCCGATTATCAAAATTCCGAAACAACTCACCCGACAATGAAACGTCTTGGAAACTTGTTTGTTGTTTTGCAAAAGGATTGTTGCTATTCTCGAGGTACACGAAAAAACATTAAAATTGAATGGGCAGACAAATACCACGGCAGTAGAAATGTCGCAGCCAACTAGCTTAAACAGCCGTTCAATTAACTGCCTAGGCTCTTTACTGAACGGTGCCATTCAATTAGCTGCCTGAATGGTGTTGAGCCATTTGATTAAACGGTTAGGCAAGTAGCAGGTTTTAATTACTTGCCTAGCCATTTGATTAATTACCTATGAAAATGGATTTATTCTGCATGGTTATAAAAAAAACCACGAAGGCTTAATACAGTTTTCTCAATAAAAAAACATATCATTAATTTACTGTGAATACACCTCTCCCTACCCCCTCGGGAATTTACAGGCGTGAGTATATGTATGTATGTATGTAATTTTCTGTCTTAACTCAAGGTGGTGCCCCATCTTACAAATGGCCTCAGCATTAGCCAGCCAGGTTATTAAATGTTGTAATAAATATTACTGCTGAATATGATGCGGGCCGTTCATTGAGTGGCGCCATTTAGTTAACAGCCCAGGCAGTTAATTAAATGGCTGAAGCTAGCTGGTGGCGACAAAAACACAGCAAGTCGCCTTTAGCTCAATTTTTATATGAAGTAATTAGAGAGTTATTAATTCCTTAATTTAAAATTCATTGTTTACCTGCATCTTTAGGCGTGATATGGCAAATCAAACTTTTATCTATTTTTGATACTAATTTTCAATGTGAGCAATGAATTTTCAGCAATTTGAAATCAGGAATGATGTTTTTCAGGCTAATAACAACACTACAGATTTTTAATTATTCGTACAAATGAAATTCGGCTGAGTGAAAATTCGTATATATGACTTTCGGAAAAATAACTATCGTGTTTTTGAATAGTCGGGGGTTTGTTGCTTAGGAATTATAAATATTCGAAATTTGGAAAATCGGAATACTGAAATTCGGAATTAAATATTTCGGAATTTTTGGGTGTTCCCCATTTTAGGCTGGTATCTGCACTAGGGAAACCTGCCACACAGATTACCAGGATCTCTACAGATGAATATATGACACTAACGCAAACAGTGTAATTTTCTAAGAAAAATATTTCAATTTATCGCTGCTTGTTCGTTTCAAAAATTGCAGTCATTCTCGTATCATCGCAATAGTTAAGTAACTAACTATTGACCGCGGTTCCACCCGTGTGGGTGTCGGTTATCGCGACCACACACAGCCTATGTCCTTTTACAAGGTCTAGTTGAATGGTTTAGACGTGAAAGTTTAACAAGCAGACAGTGTTACTTTTGCATATTGTGGTGATATGAAATATCACTACTAATATTTTGTTAGACTGTCGATTCTGGTGCTGTTCTATTAATCATTAAAGTTTGAACATGTATTAGTGTATGCTCGTTGTAAGTATAAAAGTAAAAGACCAGTACCCAACGCATGAGTAAAGTTTGAACGGACGAGAAATGGCATCGGGAATGACAGATGCATTCAATTTGATTATTTCGATTTGAATCTCGTGGGGGCGGACGCACGGAAACAAATTTACTGGCGTGGTTAACGTGGCTCTGGTACACTCGACATTGGCGTATCGCCATTAATAATTTTATATTACATTTTACTTGACATTGGCGAATTGTGGTGATTTTCTGCAGGGGCCATTTTGAAGAAGTTGAAGTTATTACCGCTTGGACTATACAAGTTGGTGGTGACAAATTTAGGAGACTTAGAATTTTAACGAATACTGGTGACATCTTTGATGGTGAGGGTTCTTGGTTAGGCATCTGCTAGCATCGACTTGCCGTATGTACGGTATCCTATGGGGCTTGCATGATTCGAGACCGGAGGCGCTACGCTTGTGGATGGCAGCCATATTTCCCACCACACAGACCGTATTCTGGCAGCAGCGTGTTTTGATAGAGACTTCGGGCTCTGCCCGAAGAATGGTCGAACATGCGTGGGCCATGTGACGGAGCATGAGCGGTGCGCGATGCCCGCCTTATCATTTTGGGCCACTTCAGTTCCTGTAACTACGTATTTTCACGTGAGTTTTTAAACCGTATACCTTTGTCCAAAGTCTGTTGTGGGTGCGGACAATACGTGTGATAAGCCGTGCCTCGTATCCCGTCGTTGCGAGTGATATTATCAGGAACTATGCGAAATATTATTCTAATAAATATAGGTATATGTTACGATAAATATCTATGTATCTTTTTTTGTATTAACTTAGCTTCTATCATTTCGGTGTTTAATTTACTATATGTGATATATATTTGTATCACGGTAAATTATTTTTGTTCATTACTTAAATTCACTAATGACGTTTCAGTCTAATGCAAGTCCTATTTATTAGGTTATATTACCCCAATATGATGCTGTATTATTTCTTGCTACACCCCTGAGATCTCCATGGAGTTTGAACTAATAGTTCAGTTGCACACTGTCGAGAGTATATATCCAAACCATTCATATTAGTAGTATGGTAGCAATATTCAAAAACTCATAACATTATCCTTCTCCGTGGTACCTATAGATATTAACGGAGTTTACCGCATTTTGTTTTACACGCTAATCTATTAATTTAACTGTTACCAACGTATCGGTTGCTTTTCAGTAATCATGATCGCGGGGAGAGCATATTATAACTTGAAGTGTAAAGTTAAAGGTAAAGTTTTAAAGAACCTAGCTGGCTTCGCCTACTTGGAATTATGTTCCCGTTGCCGTGAACACTTTTTTAAATTTTTCTCTGCGTTAGAACTATCCTTATACTGTAAGGAATCTACTATAAATTGGATCGGATTCATTTTTATATATACATGTCACCGTAAAATTGTAAATACCGGTAGATTTTTAATCAATCGAAGTGAAACCCGCGAGATTGCAAACTGTTGAAAGATTGCGAACCTCAACGAACCGCTTACAATTTAACATATTAATATTCGGTAGATTATTCAAATTATGAAACGGAACGCAACTCGCGCGTCAAAAAATGGTTAAGAAATTAGAACTTTTAGAAAATTGCGTTAGATTAGGTTAGAACTGTGACCAGCGGCCGGCGAAGCGCCGGCGAATGTTAAGCAGTACGTTGAGGTTCACAATCTTCCGACAATCTCGCGCCCGAGGGCCAGACCGAGAGGAATGGCCCTGGGTCAGCCGGGGTGTGAGGGATATGTATCGAGACAACCTCACCTTCGGCCTAGCACATCGACCCACAGACGGCGTGCGGTTTAGTCGGTTCGAGTCCGACATAACCTCCCCCGGGGGGTAGCCGTGGGGATTTCCAGCACGTAAAAAAAAAGTACACAATCTCGCGAGATAGATTATAATCTAACGGTATTTACAATTTTACGGTGACATATTCCTGTTAACTTCCAACAATAGCAAATTATTCATAAGTGTATTATTATACACCTTTTTAGAGTAATTAAAATTGGATTATTTCACCGTCCACAAGCGCAATAACAGTCCGTATGTTTCGCATAAAACTATTCTGCGAGGCACGCGGACCCGACTGCTGAATATGTGAATGGCTGATGTAATGCGAAAAATCAACTCGTGATCGTTGTTTGGCAACCGAGTGGCCACCAAATTTACTTTGCCTTACCCACTGTTTGGCAAATGTTTTCATATCTGCTTTGGGTGGATTCCCAATGTTATTTGAATATTGAAGGATATATTTATAGTTAGTATGTTAAGATATTATTTCATTTTAGTTATATTTTATTCTGGTTATTTAGTGCAGGTACATCTGCCCATCAGCTCTTTTTCATCATACTCCTGTTCCATTTCTTCATTAACCCCGGTCGCATCCGAAGATTCCGGGTCCGCATTTTCCATTGTAACATGGATGTTTTTCGTGAAGCGACTGCCATCTGATCTCCACAATCGATTTTATTACGTATTATAGTGTATTTTTATTGTAGTTAGACCATTTGTTGGTTTTTAGAACTCCGATTTTTTTATTTTTAGTATTTAGCGATAAGGCCGCCCATTGTCCATTTAACAATAGCTGCTGTTATCCGTACTACTGTCTCTTGTAATTTAATGTTGGTGTACAATAAAGAGTTATCTATTTATCTATCTATCTAACTACCTGCGAAGACTGCCATAGAAGCTCGTATGGCAACCGAGACGGACGGCTTAACGTGCTCTCCAAGGCACAGAAATCCCTTATCTCATATTTATTAGAGGTCGGTGGAACATTATGAGATGTGTACTTTTTCCATTCATCTCTATTTGTAGTCATCTCAGCATTCAAATTTGGTCACCTTCTATAGTTGACACTGTAAGTTTTGTGTCGAATCGTGATCGAATTTGAGATGACTATGTGGACAATAGTAGTGGTAATCCTGTGTGTGAAAAACGAGTTTGGAAGAGGGTAGACCGCTACGGTCTGTCAATAAACAAAGGAAATATTTATCTTCTCTGTGCGACGGTCCTGTGAGCTCATTATACGCTAAACGGTCCTGAGGTAGCACTTGTCGACAATTCATATCTTTTAGTAGAAGATAGCATATTAGGGATTTGGTTACCTTGCTATTTTTTTACAGTATTATATTTACAAGTCAATCGCGACTTCTTATTCCTCGTCGGCCGGCGTAGCGTTTATATCGGATACGAATTAACTAAAAACGCACGTCGTATCAGTTCTTAAATGCTAGGGTGCCGGCACTTAAATAAATATAATTATCGGTATAGTAAGCTACCAATCACGTCGGGAATATAAGAGACCACTGTTCGGACTTTTTTTATACCACTTGGGTCATAAGCAAGCACACGGCCCACCTGATTGAAAGTGGTTACCTGGAAAGTGGCCTATGGACGTATGCAACACCAAGGGCGTTACACTCCGACCCTGAAGAAACCCCATATTGTAGTCGCTTGGGAAAACGCTTAGCAGGAAGTTCATTCCACACCCGGAGCGCGCGTGTGTACTATCTTCCAACCTACATACATTAAAGCTTCACGAGTTAATCAGCACATGTACCAGCTAACTTAAGTTTAGCTCGGACCCTGAAGATCTTGATGGGGTACCAGACTCCCCAATCATCGATCTATTCGTTTTTTATATAGGACACGTCAATTTCACTTCACCTCGCCTGCTGGTAAGCTAAAGACAAAATCTCAGGAAAGAGGGTCACCGTTACAAACGCGTACCATGTTAACAATAGTGGCACTCAGCTTGACGGCTTCATCAGTTGCTTTTTAACGCCCCGCCCAAAGAACTCGGGTCAGTAGGAAGAAGGAAACACGTGAGCTGACAAGGAGTTCCAGGTCTTAATGGTGCGATAAAGGAAAAAAGTCACCACACCGCTTAGTTCTCAAAAAAAAGAAATATTCTGCACCGTATTTCGGTGACATAGCACTGCACGTGCAGACCTGTGTAGGAGAGTACCACATTTCTAATACCAGTGGTATTTCTTTGAACTCAAGTCTTCAGGCTTTCACGGCCGGCGTTGCGTGTAGAATATACTGCTTCCGGGCTGTTTGGCCGTGGTCCATTTGAAATTTGCGTTCTAGACGTTTCGTCGATCACTGCGGTCGACATCTTCAGTGGCGCAGTGCCGGGCGACGACGACTTCGGAGACCTTGCCTCGCCGGCGGCTGAGTTGTGACTGATGCGAAGGCTTGAATCACGGGCGTATTTATAGGCACGGTCGGAGCGGGGAATCGACTCACTCGGTTGATGTTTTTTTGTATTTCGAACGAATACAGATTTGACATTCTAGAATGGTACTCGGTTCTGAACCTCGATATCTGAGAACAGATTAAACAGACAATCAGCCAAATTTTTCAATCTGTCTAATCAATCTGTCCTCAGATAAATCGACATTTAGAACTGAGTTCAAGAATATAGACATAAAGGCGCGCGGTGAGTTTTCCCTTTTTCCTTCAACAATTATTTCTATTTATACAACCCCAAAAATACTGTATAGTACTTATGTGTTAACTCGGCAATGTTTCGCCCAAAACAAGGCTTTTTCGCTCACTTTAGTGTTACGAGTTCGCAAGATTGATGACTCGGCGCTTTTTCACTCATAGCCAAATGCCATGGAGACGCCTCACGTCAATCTCACTTCGTGGGAATACTTGACAGAAACAGTTTTGTGGTAATGGTGGGATTTTTTGTCATTGTTTTTAATTATGGTAGGCTACGGTTAAAATAGTTTGTGTAGATAATTATGGCGATGATTTTAATAAGCACTAGTGGCTTTGATTAACTGTACACTTTTAATAAGCACTATTGACTTTGATTAGCTGTACACTGAAAGTGATAACTATTCACGACATTTGTTTTTAATTTTTATAAAATTCTAATATATGGTCGAAATTATGAATAATTCTCTAGTAATAATTCCTACATTTTATTTTTATACCACTCAAGTGGCAGAGAGACCTGACTACCTAATGAGAAGTGGCTATGGATGTGTGCAACACCAGGGGACTCACATAGTATAGCAATTATACTCAGCGTTATTAGAAATTTCATCGAATAAAATCTGATGACATTACGCTTTGGTATCTGGGATCCGCTGCGCTGCTCGTTCACTTGATTGACTTGATTAAACTTAGTTTGTTTTTTACGAGAGCTAATGCCGTCTGACTTTTTTTTACGTGCGGGAAATTCCCACGGATACCCCCCCCCCCCCCCCATTCAGAGCCGAAGGGGGAGGTTATGTCGGACTCGAACCGACTAAACCGCACGCCGTCTGTGGGTCGATGTGGTAGGCCGAAGGTGAGGTTGTCTCGTGACATATCCCTCGCAATGCCGTCTGACTATCTACCCTGATAGAAAAACCTGTTCCGGAATTCATTCATAAATTAGAAGGTGCGCCAGAAGGGTAAGGGAGTTTGTTGCGCCGTTTCTTCTCCACCAGCACCTTGGAAGCGGTGGTAAACTTAGATTAAGTAGAATTATTACTGACTTCAATAAGAAACAATTTTATTGTTCAAGATTAAGAATGAATGACTTTGACTTTCGTAAGTTGGATTGGTGGGGCCATATTTTGCACATCTAACAGAACACACAATACATATGACTAGCAATTTTAGTGCGAAAGCATATTATTTACACAGTGTTTGCTCACTCATCATCGTCTTTGTGTTGTATGCTTGTCTTGTAGCACAAGCGTAAAACACTTTCAAGACTATAGTAACTCAAACAGACCGTACCCACACGTCGTAAGTGATTAATTCCTCGTTGCTCTGTTGTGGTTGTATTTCACAGCGTGCAATCTTGGTTATAATAACATTCTTGGTAACAGCGCGAATTGTGCATTGAGTTACACACACGCTATTCATTCGTTTACAATGATAAATATTTGGGCAAATACAGCGTAGTTGCTTCGCAAAATTAACACATAGCAAAGTCTAGTAAATGCCATCCTGAAATATGTTATGACCTAACCAGGGTCGGCAGCGCGAGTGTGACGCTCCTGGTGTTGTGTAACCAATTTCTATCAGGTACCTTGTGCTTGTTTGCCATCTAAGTGACATAAAGGCCTCAAAGAATTCAGCTTCTGTTACGATCAAATAAACATTGCAGAATTTCCCGTTTCTATTTAAAATCATAAATCGGACGAAATATCATAAGTTGGTGAGCGAAATTGGCTTACGTACGGGATCCATTTGCATTTCTACGTAAATCACAATATCTCTTTCATATTTCTGGGCGTCGGAATATTCTTTGCTATGGATATCGGAGATCGATACGTATATACATACATATATCTACGCCTGTAAATCCTCGAAGGCGTAAGTAGAGGTTTATTAACATCAATATTTTTCAATATTGAGGTCCCAGATCGGCTGCTGCAAGACAAACTGAGAGAAATGGGGTTACTTGCATGTAAAGGGTAAGGGTTATACCTTTGGTGCACCTCTCTGAACAATAGCCTACCTTCTATCGTGCTTTTTGGGGCCCAATGCTAGCACAATAGAAGACCTGAACCAGGCGACTGCGGAGGTCATCAGTGTTACCGAATTTTGGGATCTGGGTTAATTTGGTTGTTTAATAATTTCCCTATATGAAACAAGCTTAATTGAATGTAATTAAATATTAATCCGAAGTATCGACATTAATTATGTAATCGATTAAGAATGGAAAAAGTGAATGCTCAGGTGGGACTCGAACCCACGATCTTTCCCTTACAGGGGGAATGCTCTGACCACTGAGCCACCGAGCCACACCTGAAGCTATCCAAATTCTCCTATACTACCGTCTTACTTCTCTTCACTTTTTCCATTCTTAATCGATTTGAAAAGTTAGCATAGTAAATGCTTCAAAATTTCTTTTAATTATGTAATGTTCATAAATATTATTATACAAGTGTTTTAGCACAGTGCCCAACTCAGGAGCTCATTTGCTGCGTAATTAGGTTATCCTAGACTGTGAAAACCACAGATTTAGCGTACGTTAGATACCACAAGTCGTTTCTGGTAACATGTCCGCAAACCTGATGCAAGCTTTCCGCGCACCTACTGTAGTCGATGTTCGATGTTAAATAAGATTTGAATTGTTGATCATAATTGTTTACGTGGCAAATACCGTGCGAAAGTAGGTAACGATTTTGTGGTAGAGCATTTTTTTGACGTGACGTCATTGGTGGTGGGTATACATAACTATCCCGGTTTTCAAACTGATCAAACCGACGTTCAAATGTTATATTTGTTTACAAATAGTAATATACAAATTAAGTTATGAGTGATTTATATTTTAAGATTGAATAAATATATAAATATTTATTTGCGAGAAACATGGTTTGTTTGAAAGTTAGGATAAGTGAAAAGGTAAATAAATAGCTGAAATAAGTCTTGATCAGTATACAGTGGTTTTATTGAGAGAGAATACAACAACAGTTGACTTTAGACCACAAAGTTCTTTGCTCTAACAATGTCCATCCGTGATCTAACCTGCTCTATATCTATGGTGACGACCTAGGGTGAGATGGGTTCCTAACTAAATTATTATTTTACGATGTATTCTCGTCAGGGAACGCCTAAATCAATTTATTATCTTCATTGTCAATATACTAACTAGTCGCTTTGTACTAATCTTCCTAACGTTATTAACGTAAAAGTGTCAAGGTACATAAGTAAATGAATTCAGTTATAATAATAATTCTGCCCCCACATACACAAAAATCATCTGAGTTGCGAACCTTCTTCGTTTTTGAACTCGCTTATTCTTTCGTCACAAGCTGCTGGACGGGGCTTCGCCCACGTGGAATTTAAGTTCGATTCGTGCAAACCATGGGAACCTATTCCCGGTATAAGAAGTAGTCTATATTCTACACCTGCACCAAATTTCAGCAATATCCGTTTAGTCGTTAGAGCGTGATTGAATAACACATATCCAAACATTTTCATTAACTTTCACATTTATAGGAATAATAGTAGAATATTCAAATTGGTACCAGCTAATAAATGAAGTTGACTTAAATCTCAATATCTCGGTGAGGGTCTTATTTTAACCACAAAACAAAACATCAATCACTAAAATTACATTTATTTTGAACATTCTTCAAAGAGGTAGCCCTGTGACGTTACGAATCCACCCCCTGACCAGAGGGATGTTGCTGTACACTCCAGGTTGCTTCTTCTCGGCACAGCCGACTCCAAATGAGACCAGGCCTACTAGTTTTCCATTGATCACTGCAGGGCCTCCTGAATCACCCTGCAACATACAGATGATTCTTATTCTTGCTAGTAGATAGAAAAAAAGAACAATGTGTTCTAAAAGATTTTCCAAATTTTACTTAAAGAAGTCCGTTCACATCTTCCTTTTGTGGTTTTTCCAAACGACAACAATAGGTATGGGGTTCTTCGGAAAGGGTATAAAAAGGCTCTTACCGGGTCAGCAACGCGAGTATGACGCCTCAGCACTTCTAGACAAGTGGCAATTCGTTGGCCGGCGTATTGTAGAATATAATGATGAATCAATTTATACAGATAAATGCCCAGATTGGTATTCGAGCCCGTGACCAGTCTCAGTCCCAGATTTCAATAGGAAGTACACTAATTGCTTTAAATATTGATACAAAAAATGACTGTATGGGATTGACAAGTATTTGACGTTTTGGCCAATCGTTACCGTCATGTCAATTCCATACATTGAGCAATCTATTTAATTCTAAAAATGTATTACCACTTAGCTACAGAGCAGTAATAGTTATTACCTGACAAGAGTCCTTAGATCCAGCCAGGAGTCCAGCGCAGAACATCCTGTCTGTCACCGTCTTGTAGTTATCCAGAGGCAGGCCCCTGCACTCCGCTTTGTTCATGATGGGGACCCAGACACGACGGAGGGTGTCTTGCATGGAAAATTGCTGTGTACATACAATAAATTTATTTTAAAAAATACGTACGGCTGTAAATCCTCGAACGGTTAGCAGAGGTGTTTTAACACCCACATTTCAGCAACATGATTTTCGGTCCTACGAAATTAGGGGATGAGCTAATTGCCGTCCAGTGGGCACTCTGTCATGGCCTGTATGTTTACTGATGGTTGAAATGTAGCTCTATCCCTTATTCATCTTCTACGACACTCAGGGGCAGAGACTTGGTGGCCCGGGTACTATACCGGTAACCAGCACGGCAGAATAAATTCATTATACCTAAATAATATTCTAAATTTCGGAGACCAGCCAAACTCGTAGTGTTAGACTAGCAGAAACGGAGCCCAGACTTCGAAGTGAAAGCTTCAGATGGATTAACACTAAAGTACAAGAGAAGATTCTAAATAATCCGTAACAATGCAATAAAATTTTAGTACCAGAAGTTGGCGCAGCTTATCTTTAAATGTTAACAAATATATTTCAAGAAACGCTGCACTAACAGCTTACATTCTGTTTGGTATTCCTGATAAATGTCGGCATCTTGTTGTTAATGCGCTGCTTTGTGCAAAGTATACTGTCTTGTAACAGTTTTATGTTCCTTTAACTATTTTTAATAAAAAATATGTTCATGGTGTTCTCTATTCTGATCTGTAGTCTTCGGTGGAATGAACTCCTTGTTGTAGCCAAGTGACTTAAATATTTACAAGAAGGGCATAAAAAGGTTCTAATAGGGTCGGCAGCTTGAGTGTGTCGCCCCTGGTGATGCACACGTCAATATACCACGGTAACCACTTTCTTTTAGGCCGTCGATTCGGCTAAAGCAAAACCACTGGCACTGCAAAAATGTCATAGAAAGGGGAATGTCAGATTTTGTATGGACTCCGTCCCTACCCTCCAATAGATATGGAATGCGTGTCAGGTTGTTCGCTCTTACCCAAACAAAGACAAAACATCTGATTTAGTTGCAAAATTAGATGTTCCAAGCTTTTCCAAAAAATGTGTTTATTTTCATACAAATGTATGTTTTTCTTAAACAAGAGACTGATATTCTTAGCAATCCATGGATTCTCCGTGCGGGTGCCGGGTCCATCGCGTTGATGAGTTGGGAACTCGGGACAGTGCCTGGGACTTGCGACCTAAGTGTAGGTTTAGAAGGGGCTTCCTTGTTTCCTACGGTACAGTAAGTTCCACAAGGACCACATATTTAGTCGTTTTCGAGTAGAACAATATGTCCGGTCTAGATGACGAAACCCCAACATCCTCCGGAATTTTATAGTGCTTTTCATACATATCGATTAGGAGAGTCCAATCTGGGGCAGTATCTAAGATTGAATAAGGTTTATTCCTGGATTTTATGAATAAACCTCAGACACAAAGTTGATATGACGTCTGTTAGTAGTCAATCCGTTTTGGGCTCTAGCTACTGTCAGACTCATTGCTTCACGTATGATGATAAGCACCTTGTCGTGGCAGCGTGAGTATTGGCCTCTATCAAAAAGCACCCTACATCCTACTAATATGTGCCTCGCCGTCCCTATTGCCTCACCACAGGTATAACATTGCTTTTCTGTGGCCTTCCCCCACCTTACCAGGGTACTCTGGTCTGGGAGGGTCATCTAAAAGGCCGGCGACCACTCATAGATCAAGGTGCGCCACTTTAAGGCCATCGGTATGCAGAACTCTCCCATTGTCAACCATTCGTTTTGGATTTCCTAATTCATCGCATGCACTCGGTATTTATCATTTTCGTCTTGCTTAAGAAAGGACCTAAGTATATTCTGGTCCCTTTTTGGCTCTCGTACTCCCAACCCCACTCTGTTCGACTGGACTCCTATGTAAACAAATGAAAAAATGTATTAAAAATAAACATAGTCTTAACAAAAAATAACATTGAGGTGAATTAAATCGGTCATCATCATCAGTCATCACGTATTTTTTTATTTAATAAACAATGTAAACAGACTACTGAATATCGCTTTTGACGGTTCGGCGGTCGCCCACACGTTCGTACTGGGTCGAAGTAGTCGAGTAGACTATAGCGGACCAACTGTGTTTAGTGTATATTGTGAAACCTGTGGAGTCAAGATATACCGGTACTTATTTTTATAGATAATTCAAAAATTCCAAAGGTAACGCTCGAAAACAACTGGACGTACACTTAGATAGTATGTGTCCGTTCTTATGTTGCGCACATCACGGTGGGCACATGATTCGGTATTTCGGGCAGCAACAACAAATTCGATGGTCTATAAGAACTGTAATCATTATGTCCGGTAGATGGTTCGTTGTGCACCAAATCCGGTGGTCCAACCGGTTGTAAGGGGAACGCTTTCTAAGCCGAAAGCCCGTGGTAGTACTCCGGGTATACTATTGGCATAATTACTTTTCGATTTGGTGAAAAAAAAAAATTACACACCCGGTATGCCTGTATAACTGCACTACCTGAGTCTACGCACACCGCCCTTATTTTTTTGCAGCTTCGTATGCATCGCTTTAATCATATTCGCGTAAACTATAGAAACAGATAAATATTTTTTTCAACTTTTTGTATATTTCCATAGTAAAAGACATCTATCCTTCTAGACGCTGTAAAATCTAAACCCCATGCATTTCAAGCATGTCGCCATAGTAAAAAATTATCTATCCTACTAGACGCTTCGAATGACATATGTTTGTCTGTCTGTTCTGTTGGTGGGTGGGGACGTTTTCATGCAATGTCCTTTAAACTTTATTGTATGGACTTCTAGTCCATACAATATAGTAAAGTAATTTAACTTTTTCATTTACGCTGCAAAATGAAATGGATTTTTGAAGTGAAAACTTCTTTAGCGGCGTTGGATGGGTGTAAAATGTTAAGGAAGCGTCAGGATTAGTTGACCTTTGAACCGTAACCGACGACTGACGTCATACAAGATTAGGTACAGACTATCTATTTTGCAAGTTACGATAGATAGCGTCGTAGCTTAAATGGTAAGCACTTCGACTGTAAGTCCTTATAGTTTCAGATAGTATCGGGTTCAAACCACCTGGCCTTCTGAAACTTTTTGTGATTATTTTTTCTTTTTGTAATTTATTACTTTTTATGATTATTTTTTCTTTCTGTAATTTATTACTTTTTGTGATTATTTTTTCTTTTCATAATTTATTTATTTCTTCTGACAGAAAATTAGCAATAAATAAGTGATAGGTTCTATGATTATTGCTATATTATAGGTATGGTATGGTATGTTCTTTTTTATCTTTTTCTATGTATATAACGAAGAAAGAAAGAAAGAAAATGTTTTCACTTCTGCCGGCACTCCCAGAGTGCAACCCGTCTTTTTTTTTTGTATAAGTAGTATAATAGTGGTTTACTGTAATAGAATTGTGGCCCTGATGGAAAGTGGTTACCGGCCTACAGATGTGTGCAATACCAGGGGCATCACCATCGAGCTGCCCACCCTGTAGAAACCTTCTTGTAGAACCCCATATTGTAGAACCGTTTGCTTTTCTGTCACTAAAGTAGCATAAAAATAGGTTATACGTATGGGTATAGCATGATATGCCTATACGGATTATACATACCTTATATCTTGTATGTCCCCATCCGCTTACAGAAATCAGCGCACCATCTTGAATATCCTGCAAGTTACCGATGGCAATCGGCCTGGAGCTAATCGTCACTGGGATGGGTTTCTCCAACAGCACCAGCTGGTAGTCATAGTCGTGAGTGTGAAGTCCCGTCTGGTTCCACAGGGGATGTATGTAGTGTGCGCAGATAGGGTATCGTGTCTCATGACTGCGGTAAGTCGAGCCTGCGTTGACAAAGGTTTCTTTGTCTCTGAAATTTTAAAGTTTATTTGAAAATGTTACAAAAGAATGATGCTTTTCTTTTCTTTTATTATATTTTTTTTACACCACTTAGGTGGCAGACAAGCACACGGCCCATCTATTGGAAAGTGGTTTCCGTGGCCTATGGACTTGCGCAACACCAGGCGGGTCACACTCGCGCTGCCGACCCTATTGTAATAGAGAGTTTTTGTGCCGTCAGAGTAGAAGATAAAGCAAGACAAGCGTTTGGTCCTCCCACTGACTGCACAAAAACTCTCCAGTGAGGTCTGCTCCTACCCTACTCACCGCCGGGAACACGACACGAGGCTATTATGACCGCGTTATTCTGAAGGGCGGAGGTACTTCCCCAGTCGGACTGCTCAATACCGCCGTATCCTACTTCCTTAGCTATTCTTAAGATCTGACAACTTTTTTACAGTGCAAGTAATTGGACTTGCTTGTCGTGGTGGTACTTTCAATATGATTGAGTCTTCAGGTGTCCCAAGCCAGCCACACCAGAAAACTGGTAGTCCAGCTGATTGACAGACGAAGCTCTGGTGCAGGATTCCCTTTCAGTGGTCTGGCAGATGGCAGTTACTCCTTAGAGGCTGTATAAATCAAACCAAAAGAACTTTGCTTCGAGAGCGAGAGCTTCGAGGCCTTAGATATAATCGAGAACAACGCTAAGATGATAATTGAGGTTCTATCGTCATAGAATTGAAGGAACACCGTGGAAGCTGGATGAACTAGGCTCTTCCAAAAGGGAGGGAAACTGCTGAAAATCGTGGATGGATCATCCGTCCGGCTTCCGTTTTGAAATACTAATAATGATAATCGTCATAGAATATTATAAATAGCTTAGTGTGAAGGGGTCGGCCTCACGATCGAAAGGTTCCGGGTTCGAATCCTGGCCATTGCACTACCGAAGTGAACCCACTCCTAGCACAAGCAATTTAGCTCAGTTGGAGGGGTTAGGTTAGGTTAGGTTAGTTATTGTTAGGTTAGTTATTGTAGTTATTTGTAAAAAACGCTTACTTGCAATGTGCAGCAGTTATAACCCATTCGGGAGCTATGATGCTCCCGCCGCAGTACATTCCGTACAGGACCTGATACGGAGCTTCCTGGATCGTTATCTGCTTCCCTCCTACTATTCTAAATTGGAACTTAAAAAAAAAAGGTATTACTTATAATATAGAAGGTATATTATCAGTTATCATACTAAATTATTTTAGTTGTTCGCGGTTCTGCGAGCCAACTTTACCAACATTATGGGCACCTTCGGTTGAAGATAAGAGGTGAATTCTTTGTATTATATGATTTATTTATAAACATCTTATAATTTAAGATAGCTGTGACATGAAAAGTAATGTAGGTCCAGTCAACAACTGATGGGTCTTGACGACGAGTACCTTTGTAATAAGAATAAATCATATAATAAATCATATTGAGTAACTTGTTCATCAAAATTGATCTGACACTGCCTATAGATACATCATAGAAAAATAAACTGTTATTACTGCTATTAAATAAGCAAAGCTAGTACAATTTTCTTGATTTGCAGAATGTATACAAGGCGAGTACTTTGGTTAGCTCTCCCCTTCTCGATGTTGTGGTTGTGACGTTATACGCGCTGGGAATATTTTGTAACCTCGATACAAATTGAACTAAATTATATTTAGCCTAGGTACATTCGACATAGGATATACAGTTGTACCTTCAAATACTATTGAATATGTAAAAGTGCAACCGTACAACCTCCTTTCTCGACTGTACGTATTCGAAAATGTATTAATTAAAACGAAGAATAGGTCATATGAGGCATTATAATTTTATCCTCTTCTTTGCCTGATTCATTGTTGGAACCTAGAATCACAGTACCTACAGTATCACTCTTAAGGTTATCTGATAGAAATCGTAAGCTGCGATAAGACCAACCATCATTGTACAGTAACTTGCATGTATTCGTACAAATACAAACAAACAAATAGCCTTTATTTCTAAAACCATACTAATACATAATATATCACATTTGTTCTACACAACCACATTTAGGTATATTAACAATCATCTCATGAAATAGTGAAGTTCATGCACATCATTAATTAGAATAATAATTCATGGGATTCTGCTACCTTGCATTGTAACAAATAAAAATATTAGTGTAATCCATAGTTTTCTTAAGTCATTAATTATATTTCTTGCACTTTTAGGGTTTAAGGTTTTATGTCTCTTACAATATATCCCCTGCCTCCCATACTAGGTATTCCTGTATTATGGGAGCCAGTGATTCTCCGTGTATGCGTTATTATTTGCAATGGTTTTACATTTTTCACAGTAATAAGTAGTGATAACAAAGCTATGTACTAAAATGAGTAGGAGTTATCTTTTTAATTTTTAATTAGGTAAGTATGTTAGTTTATATGGTGTGTGTGTGTGTGTGTGTGTGTGTGTGTGTGTGTGTGTGTGTGTGTGCGCGCGTGCGTGCGTGCGTGCGTGCGTGAGTGCGTGCGTGCGTGCGCGTGTGTGTGTGTGTGTGTGTGTGTGTGCGTGCGTGTGCGTGTGTGTGTGTGTATGTGTGTGTGTGTGTGTGTGTGTGTGTGTGCGCGCGCACGCGCGGGCGCGTGCGTGCGTGCGTGCGTAGCGGGTGCGTGTATGTGAGTGTGTTACATAAGAGGATTGAGTAGAGATTCTGTATCAGAATAGTTTAAGTTTTGAAGCAATTCTGTAACTTTGTGCTTTACTTGGCTTATAGGAAGGGGTACAATGTTTAGTATTTTGTTTATTTTATTATAAATACTTGAACTTAATATATAGTGATATACATATTAACATTTAATTTGGTAAGCAATGAATGCATTGTAAGAGTATATCTGTTTATCTTCACTATAACGATAAAAGCTCACTCAGACCTCAAAACATGAAGGCTTCTGAGTGAAAAGTCATCGAAATACTAACTAATTCGTTACTGGTAATTGGAGCCCTTAGAAGTCCGACAAACAGGTTTTAATACAAAGGTTTGATATCACCAGTCGAGGTTGAATCGCATTTGCAACAAAAATATATAAATTCGGTTGTTTCATATTAACACTGCGTGACCTTAACTGAGTTGGTACAAGATTTAAAAAAAAGGCCAACGCACTTCCCAGTTTGAAAAAAAATGTTCCACTTACGTCTACTGGGTCATCTTCCTTCAGATCTAGTTCTTTCTGGTCAGGGGCCAATGTTTCGTGGAAGTAGCGGTACTCTCTGGGGGGGACCACCCTGGAGAGGTAGATGCGCTGGTAGTGCTTCAGACATTCCACACTGAGACGACCGGTCTCTGATACACAAAGAAATATTTTTTACAGTAAAACCTTGCACTTTGTACCCTGACATCCGTTCTACTGTTTCTCTCTATTTGTCTTATCATAAGTTTGGGGGGTATGCCTTGATTTACACGCACCGAGTGGAGTGGCGAGACAGTGCACTCAGTCCAAACTCGTTGCGTGTCAACATAGCGTCGAGTATTTTGCACGTACATGGCACTCGGCCAACAGCACTGTCTCGCCACTCCATTCGATGCGTGTGATCAAAGGATGACTCTCATCTAAAGTCAAAGTCAAAGTCAAAAATCATTTATTCTGTATAGACCATTAAAACGGCACTTACAAAACGTCAAGTTTAAAAAATCTAGACTTGTTTAGCAAATGGACCACCGGTTCGAAACGCGGCCCCGACCTGAGAAGACTCCGGCAGGAAACTCAATGGGCATTTTTTTTTGGTCTATTTACAAACATTTGCTTAGTCTAACTACAATAGCTTGCTTGAGTAGCATAGTTGAGCGAACAGCTCATTTCCAAGCTTGTTTATCATCTAAATATTCTTGGATTTTATAATAGTCCTTTTGGCACAGTTTAGTCTTAATTACATTTTTAAATTTATTCACAGGTAAATCTCTAATTTCATTTGGGAGCTTGTTGAAAAAGCGTATACAGTTGTCCCGGAAAGAATTACTAATTTTATGGAGTCTACTATCACAAGCTACAAGATTGTTTTTGTCTTGTATTTATGTATGCCTGTCACCAACTCTTGAAAATTTTGAATTATTTTTCCTAACATACATTAGGTTTTCGAAATTTTTTTGTGACACTACGGTTAGAATGTCAATTTCTTTAAACTTTTCTCGAAGGGAAACTCTTGGGCCCAAATTATAAATAGCTCTCACAGCCCGCTTTTGTAAGATAAATATTGTGTTAAAATCCGTGGAATTACCCCAAAGGAGAATTCCGTAGCTCAAAATACTATGAAAATAACTGAAATTAACTATTCTAGCCGTATCCACGTCTGTTAACGTCCTAATCGTTTTTTCAGCGTAAGAAGCCGAACTTAGTCCACTAGCTATTTTTTCAATATGCGATCGCCACTGCAGTTTTGTGTCAATACTTAAACCTAAGAACACTGTTGATTCCACAAGGTTCAACACTTGTCCATTGAGTTGTACATTGGTTTCCACCTGCGTAACATTAGGTAATGTGAAATTTATAAATTTAGTTTTGTTCCCATTAAGGCAAAAATTATTAGTATTAAATACCACTCTTGTGTTTGCACCATTCGTCATAATTATTTTGTTGCCTTTTAATTTTAAATATTAACGCAGTATCGTCAGCAAATAAAATAATACTATTTTTGTCCCTTACGTAGTAGGGGAGGTCATTAATATATACCTATTAAGAATAAAAATGGTCCAAGTATCGAACCCTGTGGAACGCCCATCGAAATCACAGACCCCACTGAACATGTACCGTTAACCTCGACCTTCTGAATTCTAATGTTCAGAAGCTTGAGAGCGTTGTTCCTTATGCCATAATATTCTAATTTCCTGATTAATGTGTCATGGTGGACGAAATCGAAAGCCTTGGATAGATCACAGAAAACACCCAATGCATCATGCTTATCCTTCCAGGCCTCGTA
This sequence comes from Eilema caniola, assembly GCA_949126895.1. Classification (NCBI taxonomy): domain Eukaryota; kingdom Metazoa; phylum Arthropoda; class Insecta; order Lepidoptera; family Erebidae; genus Eilema; species Eilema caniola. The sequence goes on from OX421488.1 coordinate 15,276,103, forward strand.
AATACAATTTAACAATTCTATACCAGCATCAGCAGTCGAACGTCCCCTAGTAAACCCAAACTGTTTATCATGAAACAATTTGTTTTCACCAAAATGGGCCATCAACTGTCCTAGGATTATTTTCTCAAATACTTTACTCAAGGTCGGCAACATAGAAATGGGTCGGAAATTAGAAGGGTCTGTAGCACTGCCAGCCTTGAACAAAGGTATGACTTTGCTGTGTTTCATTAAATCAGGAAATACACTTCTGTTGACACAGTCATTAAACACAGTTGCTAGATGGGGAGTAATGACATCAATTATACATGACATAGTTTTGACTGATAATCCCCATAGATCCGCGGTTTTCACCAAAGCGTTTCAATATATTAATATATTGAAACGCTTTGGTGATGTCCTTGCTATTAACAACTGAGAATACGAATGCGTCCTCACACTCGTTTATCGATTCCTTAAACAATGACACAGCAGAAGTGGAAGACGACTGAGGAGTTTCAGTTGTTATTAACGGTATATTTGTAAAGAAATGTTCAAACTCTGTCGCAACTTCCAGATGCTCCGTGACATGGCGACCTTCTATTTTAAAAATCTCTTACATTTGATGGAGATTTCCCACATTCGGAATTTATAATATTCCAAGTAGTCTTAATTTTATTTACAGAATTGGAAATTTTATTTTTAACAAAATTAAAACAAAAATTACGTTGTACCATACGTATATACATACAGTCATGCCTATTTCTCAGTGGGGTAGGCAGAGATCACAGTTTTCTACTAGCTACGATCTTAGCAAACAATTTCGCTTCTTCCACTTTTATAATTGTTGTCATACATGCTCGCCGATTTCGGGTAGGTATCCTTGGCATGTCCTTTCTTTAAAATGCCTTCGACATACATATACGACGTACTATGCCTCTCCTTAATTGTTTTCAGCAATCGCCAATGTATTTAGCACCCGGGATAATGGACGTACATTATCCCGGTGACCCATTTGAGTCGCCATGACACAATGCTACTGTATATTCTATGTCCGAACTGGGTCATTATGTCATACGTTATATGTATGAAAAATGACGATTCGCTACGTGGGTAACAAAGTAACATATGTCTGGACCGATAGTCACTTGTGTTAGGAGTGAATTTATGTTGCTAGTCCAAGGAATTCGAAACTGAGCCCTCTTGGTTATAAGACTAAAGGTACGTTTAGACTACGACACTATACACGGTACACCCATCGCTGCTAACTAAATGGCACCATTCAATCAACGGCCTGAATGATGTTCAGCCACTTAATTAAACGGCTAGGCAAATAGCTTGGATAGATGACGTTTAAGTACTTGCCTAGCCATTTAATTAAACAGTTTGAAAAATGACTTACTTCTGCATGGTTATAAAAAAAATAACCACGAATTCTAACCTAACCTAACCAAGTCGGATTTGCGCAGCTATCACAATAAACCTATAACAAATTTTCTGTGAATACACCACTGTCTACCCCCTCGGGGATTTACAGGTGTATGTATATGTATGTATGTGTGTAGGTAATTTTCTATCTTATTTCGAGGTAGTGTTCCATCTTACGATTGGCCTAAGCATTAGCCAGCCAGGTTATTAAATGATGTAATAAACGAGACGGCTGAATATCATTCAGGCAGTTAATTGGACGGCTGATTAAACTAGTTGGCGGTGACATATACATCGAAGTGTCTCTGTATGAACACTAGTGTCTCTGATAGCATAATTTTTTGTGACACAATAATTAGTGTGGCATCAGCTGCCGTGTGAACACGTTGTATCCAAGTGTCTAGTGTAGTTGAAAAGTTTTCAAACAGGATTGAAATTTTCAATACACCGCACCGCGTTTGAGATCATGAACAATAAACGCATTACATTACTGCAAATTATTTATTCACATACCCGATGTTAAAAATCCCAGTATTAGTGACAATCCTTCATCTGAAGTGATTGACGATCTCATTCACTTATTTTTTTATTTTATTATAGGAGTAGCTTTTTCTCATAAAATCTTCATTTTTCATGCGACAGAAGTTTTCATACCCTTGATGATTTTCTGTGGGTTAAGGTACGTTTAGACTACGACAGTAATTCCGACATAAATGTCCAACTTTAATGCCTGTACCGTTTACACTTGCACGGATTTTTTTTTTAAAAGAATATTAGCAACCGAAATTATCGAAATTACTAATATTCCCTCTAACCCCTCCAACTAAGCTAAATAGCTTGTGCTAGGAGTGGGTTCACGTCGGTAGTGTAATGGCCAGGATTCGAACCCGGGAACTCTCGATCGTAAGGCCGACTCCTTAACCACTAAGCTACTGGCGCTTGCGTGTCTGATGTGATCTGACGTTACGTGTGTCTATGTGTAAGTGTAAGGCAATTGTGTTCGAGCTGTAACTCCTGGACTACTACGTTGCCGGCCCTTTGAAACGAAAAGGTTCCTTTAGACGTTAGGTTCGTACGTATTATTACACATAGAAAGTCCAAAATCAATGCTGTCATTTATGGATAAGTACAACAATCAATCAAAAGTTAAATACTCTGCCGTCACGACACACAGGTCATTATACAGGCACTTATAGTTCGTCCATTATATTATTGTATTTTAGACAGCTCACGCACAGTGATCGATATAACTTGGTTATAGCGTCAATGCCTAAACACCGAACAAAAATTAGGCGCCAATATGTCATACGTCATTGAGAACGTCACGTCAGCTATATAGAACGCAATTTCAGGGATGGAGTCAGTCGATAGACTGTATTTTATATAATTTGAAAATGTCACAATAGAAATCGACTAAAGAACATAAATTTTAAAAAAATACATTACTGGCGATTTTTAACCGACTTTTCAACAAAGAAGAGGTTCTCAATTCGGTCTGCATCTGATGAGCATAGAGCCAACGCCCGAGTGCCATCACTGCGACGCTCACCGAGTGCCCAGCGTTTGAAACGCCGAAGCGGGAGCTTGTGGCGGCCCTGGGGGTGAGAGTGCTCACGCTCTCCACCCTGCTCGCGGCGATGGTCCGCTGCGCGGATGCGTGGGCGGCCAGCGCCTCCTTCTGCGAGCAGGTCATGCTCGCGAAAGAGACAATAGAGCGGGCGCGGCACGATGAGCGATAAAGACTCGCTGACATTGCTGCACGCGCTCAAAGGCGGCTCGGGCGTCGGAGGGCGCAGTCCGACCTCCGCCCTCCATGAGCGCGGGCCTGAGGGTGACGGGTGGAGCCGCCCGTCACCCTAGCAGAAGCAGGCCACGGCGGTGGGGAGGCGCGCATCGTCCTACGATGCGCGCCTCCCCACACCGGGGCTGAGTCGGGGACCGCCTGGTCGACCCCTCCCGAGGAGTGCCAGACCGAGAGGGATGGCCCTGGGTCAGCCGGGGTGCGAGGGATATGTCGCATGACAACCTCACCTTCGGCCTAGCACTACGACCTGGAGACGGTGTGCGGTTTAGTCGGTTCGAGTCCGACATAACCTCCCCCTCCGGCTCCGGAGATCACTGATGATACCCAGTGGGGATTTCCCGCATGTAAAAAAAAGGTTCTCAATTCGGATGTTTTGTTAGATTTATGTACATCTTTAGCGATATACAGAATGAATATCTCATCAAGTTACAGAGGGTATGCTGTCAATCTTGTACGGCTGTGGAAATGCTGGAAATTCTACATTTTCATTAAATTAATCGATTTATGATTTGTTTAATCGATCGATTTTATTAATTATTTTTTTATATAATCACTATTTCCATCCGTCTAAAAAAATACAATAATATAATGGGCGAGGTATAGTTTAGGTATAACCCCTTAGGTGACAGACTAGCACACGGCCCACCTAATGGGAACTGGTTACCGTGGCCTATGGACGTATGGACCCTGTAGAAACATTCGAATGTCCTTCTTGAAGAACCCCATATTGTAGTCGCAATATAGTACACTTCAAACCTTAATCCGATGTGATTTGACCACTGGTTGATCACTTATAAGTAATCGGTCGATATAACTCTTTTTTATAATCTTATATTATAACTCCGATATAATCTGGACTTACATTATTGAATTAATATGAAATAATAAAAAACATAAATAAAATAAAGAGACCTTGTTTTGTACTATTATGTACGGTCACCGGTTCGTACAGGATAGTAAATAGAATTCCTAATAATATGAGTTTAAATAATAAATAGATGGCTGTTCCATCACCCATCCATTTAAAACCCCCGCTGGTGTAGTCGGGAAAAAGAAAACTAGTTATTTATTTAACTAGTTTTCTAATTACTATATCAGTACCTTTATTTTGTATATATTGTCTTTTAAACAACATTTACAGTTAAAAATGAACTCGGAATTTCAAGTAAATTCTTGTAATTTTTTTTTTTAATAATCTTTAGACTTATCTTGGTTAGCCGCATGTCTGTAAATCCATTTTAATAAGAAACAAATTTAAAAAAATCTTTCAAACTTTTATTTACTTTTTCACAGAACAAGACCAAGATTCTCCAGGACGGCTAGTTAATTTCCACTCGCATTTGTTTTATCAAAGAACTTAGGAATAGAAGATTGCATAAAGCGCCTGCGGGTACCGTGGATTGAGTTCTTTGAGAACTACAATACGGAAAAACTACAAAGAAATAGCCTTCGGGGATGTTCTAGCTTTAGTCGGATCGCTGTTAAAGAGGCGGTCTTACGATCGGGAGGTCCCGTATTAGAATCCTGGGCTACCGATGTTAACCACTCCTAGCACAAACAACACAAAGAATTCAACTTAACCAGAGGGTTGGAGGGAATATTTGTAATTTCAGTTACTAATATTTACTTTAGTTCTAATATTAATTCTATTTCTTCATCTTAGTTTTAAGCCCAGTCGCATCGGAAGCTTTCAATTTGGAGCCTGGGGTCCGCTTTTACCAGTCTAACTGCGGATTTGGGTAAACTTCGATATTTTCTGTGAAGTGACTGCCATCTGAACAAAGACGATAGGTATCGAAGAATTGCAGTTAGAGCCGCTGTTGGACTTTTTAGGGCTCCAACTACCCGTAACGACTGCCACAGATCGTATAGAATGAAATAGTATGGCAACCAGGACCGATGGCTTAACGTATCTCCGAGGCACAGCCAGACCAATGCAAATATCCATATTCATGCACACAAATATTTGCCCGCGCTTCCTGCGTACCGACCGCCTTCACTACCGCTACGCCACAAAGGCTGTCAGTTACTAATATTTGAAAAAAAAAGCACATAAATAAATCAATAAAAAACCAAAATACATATATATTAATATTCCCAAAAAATCAAGATACCCACCATTACTGCAATGACCTACACTGAACAACAAAAATGCACAGATAACACTTAATGCACGGCAAATGTCACACATTATACAGATTATATCAACAGATTATAAATTAAAAAAAATGGTCTTTAATGAAACATGGCTGGCCAGCCAATGGTATGGATTTGACTGAACTAATGATGTTTAACAGTGTAGGGGCTGTGACTGATTCCATGTTCACGCTACTTAAGTAAGGTAGATTGAGTAGAGATAACCTTAGCGGTTTCAGATCATGTGACGTCATAAATCTGTATAACTATATAGCTAGCGTATAACAATCTATAAGTTATTGAACATAATATACCTGTAATAAATAACTGATACCCGTAAGTTTGTTCACGTTTCCGCTAACCACGGGAATCTGTTCCCTGGATTAAAAGGAGACCAATCCACTTAATCAATTAATCCTTGCACCAAATATCATCCCGATCCGTTCAGCCATTACGGCCCGTTCACGACCTTGCCGCTGCGAGCTGCAGCAAAGCGCGGGGCGGCGAGCGGTTAGATCAAAAGTATAAAAATGTTTGAAGCATGCCACGAGACGCCGCCGCTTATAGCGATAACGCGCGCGGTTTTATCCGAGCGAAACGCAACACCGACGCGCGGTGCGCGGAGCGTTAGAGCGTTTTCACACTCATCCGATATCCGACATCCGATATCGGAGGAAGTCAAATGTATGAGATATGTATCTCTCTTTCACATTGCCCGGCCCGATATCGGTTATCGGAGCCAACACCACTGTTTTGGCCCGATATCGGAACACAAAGAGACTAAAACAGTGACTGCAAGCAATTTTCGACCTTAAGGACATATTCTGAGTTACATGTCGTTTCGAGTTAATTGATGACGCTGATCACGAATATAAGAAAAAAAACTCGATACCATGTCATGTCAATAAGGTCGTTTTTTTTCTTTTTTTTTTCACTCCTATCATCCCTAACTAGTCTGTGCTTTCAAGTAAATGGCTGTATCAGGCCGATTTTATCGGATAAATGTGAAAACAGCATAAGGTGTCGGCTATCGGATGTCGGCTATCGGCGTCCGACACCGATATCGGATATCGGATGACTGTGAAAACGCCACAAAACCGAGCGATGCGGACAGCGGTGTAGGAGTGACGTACTCAGCGGCGAAGAGAAAAACAAAAAATATTAGACGATTTTGTGGCGGTAATAGATACCGAGGTATTTATTACCGAAATTTTAAATCGACTCCCTATTTATGGACGTCAAGACATCCCCAACATAATTATAATAATTTATTATTAATCATGAATAAGTTCTCTAGTCGGGTCCGGAACTAGTCGGGCGTATCCAGACGATTTACGTGAGTATAGCCGTAATAAATTTATTTAATTGAAAAATGTCTCACGATAGTTTCTATACGAATAATAATATAAAAACGTTATAAAAAGTTGTGGGATGAAATTAAACAATATTTTCTGGAATATGATGGTGAGTTTAATTTAAATTAATAACACAAAAATATAGTACCTAGGTACCTATCAAACGAAGCTACTAATATGTTTACGAAACTACTAGTATGTTTAGGTCATGGAGAAGGAAATCATATTCTGTCCTCCGTGGTTTAGGTACTTAATGTATAGATAGTTATTTAATGTAGGTAGATACTTCTATGTGCTGCAGAATATAATCAAAAGTTTTCACACTCATTCTTGTGATTGATATTGACTAACGATTGACATGACTAACCGCTGCTGAGGGTACGTTGCGTGCAAAACGCACACCGACGCCACGCCACTAAAGTTCATAAGCTCTTCGAAGCTCGGCAGGTCTCGCGGAGACTGGCGGGCTTCCTTGTAGTCCGTGTATGTGTCGGGGTCTAATTTTTTGGCAATGAGATGTACTAATAGAGGATCCTATGTGGATGTGTCTACACCTAAGTTGTGGATCGGAAATTATATCAAAGTATAAACTTTGTTGACTATTCATAGCGGTCGTGTTGTGTAGTAAGGTATTTTGTTGAATGCTTGGTGATATGAGTGCTATGAAAAACAGTAACGCCATGGAAATAAAATGAGCGTATGATGATAATTTATTAGGTGAACGGCGACGTTCGCGTGTCATGCCGTCTTGGCTTGTTGGCGAACTGTGTTGCTCGACCGGGCGTGATATACTAATTTTTTCTATGTTTTTCAGGTCATCGCGGAGGTGCTGCCATTCAGTAAGTATTTCAGCGGGCAAGTCGTCGTCCCATCGTAAGTCCAAAAGCCACGTTTTTTGGAATAATATTTTGGCCTTAATGGTGATAGGTGAGAGCCAGCCTAAGGGGTCATAAATCTTTGAAATGTCCGATAAAAATTGTCTCTTTGTGTGACTGCCTTGGCCTTCTTGATAAGTGATTTTATTTTGAAAAGAAAAGGCGTCGGATGATGAGTTCCATCGGAGGCCCAAAGTTTTCCTAGTCTCGGCGTCCTTGAACTCGAAAGGTAAGTTAGCGTTGTCTGACGGTAAGTTTTTCACGAGTTCAAGCTCATTGCTGGAGCACTTGCGGAGGTTCAAACCAGCTGATTTTAGAACATCAATCAATTGACTTTTTAAAAGCTTGACTTGCGCTATGGAATTGTGTGCAGTCATAAGGCCGCTGCAACCTACCGCTGCTGAGGGTACGTGGCGTGCAAAACGCACCGCTCACCGACACCGCGCCGCTCGCCGCGCCGCGCCCCGCTTAAACCGAGGTCGTGGCCAGGCCGTTAGAGCGTAATTAAATAACAAACATATAAACATCATCACATCAGTTTTTCTTTAAATGTTGAAAGAAGAAGAAGAAACTCCTAATTTCATAGATGCTCTAAACTCACAGACGCGTTATAACGGACGAAAATAGCGAAAACGTTATGGCGATACTTCGTCCCTTCCGCCCGAGGAGGGCCGGACCGAGAGGAATGGCCCTGGGTCAGGCGGGGTGCGAGGGATGTCGCGAGACAACCTCACCTTCGGCCTAGTACAACGACCCACTGAGGGCGTGCGGTTTAGTCGGTTCGAGTCCGACATAACCTCCCCCTCCGGCTCCGTGGGAAATTCTCGGAAAAAAAAACTCCGTCCGTCGTTGTAGCCGCTTCCTTATACTTAGGGTCAGACCCCACTAAAAGAGTCGCGGCTGACGGCCGCTTTTTGAGACAACATTTTAAGAACCAATTTGAACCTTATTAACGGGAGAAAAAGATCATAGTAAAAAAGAAGAAGTTTTTGTCATTAATTAGTATTTTGTAATTATTTTGAGATTGGTATATTTAAGTACTTAATAATCTAAATTTAATGAACCATACTGAATCTAGTTCACAACTTAATTATTACCATACATAATCTACAACTGTGAAGCTCATTGTGGAAATATAAATGGTAAATATAACTAATTTGTTAAATAAATGAATGTAATAAATTTTGTTTCGGTTTAAATATGTTAATTCAGATTAATTATGGAATATTACTTTTAAATAATTTACTAGATGTAAATATTATTTTTATTTCAAGTGTCTTGATATTTGGGGTTTTTTTATAAGTAATTGAACTTGGTATCGGTAAAATAAACTGAATTGGAATCAAGGTGTGAATAGATGTCCTTTTATTAATATTCACCCTTTGACCGAAATTTTTTTTATCGTAGAATTTGCAATAACAATTTACTCGAATGACGAAATGCCAGAATCGTTGACAATGACAAACGTCGAATCTGCTCAAAGTTTAAAAAAGTGTATAGCTGTTTAAGAATATTAATTATTTTTCAAGAAACAGACAAACCTAGTTCACCTACAGAAAAGACTTGTAGAAAAAGATAGCGCTTACACGTAAGTATTATTAATTAAAAAAAAAGATTGTAACATCATTCATTGGTTCCGATAGTTCGACAGATGGCTCCAACCGTGGCCTCTAGACGGATATATAGGAGAACTAGCTGTAGCCCGCGGCTCCGCCCGCGTGGATGTCGGTTATCGCGAATCGGACTATAATTTGAGATTTAAACTATCCTATCTCTCAAGTTGGATCGAACTGCACATGGTGTGCGAATTTTATTATAATCGGTTAAGTGGTTTAGGAGTCCATTGAGGACAAACATTGTGACACGATATTTATATATATTAAGATTTGGATGGATTCAGGCATGGTTCGGTGGCTCAGTAGTCAGAGTATATTCCCTGTAAGAAAAAGATCGCGGGTTCGAATCCCGCCTGAACCGAATAAATTTTTCCTATCTCAATCGATTGGAATAGTTAGCATAATAAATGCTTTAAAATCTCATTCAACCGGTTAATAATTATTATTAGTCCCTATGTGTCACTTAGTGATAAAATATTATGCTTCATGTCTTTAAGTGTTTTTAGATAATTTTCAATTAACTCGATACTAACTGAACTCACTATAAACAATAACGTCATAAAAGGTAAAACTTCACGCCTATTAAAGTAGTATATTATTATTAAATTCAATAAAACTCTAAAAAAGAGATGACATTTAATTCTGTAATTCTGCAATACATACCGTGCGTACCTTGCAAAATCCATTTATTTTAATATAATTCAAGTTGAGTGCGCATTATTTGATAGGTATATTTTAATCATAATATCTAATATATCGTAAATTTCCATATCCTATAGTTTTATAGCCGTATGTTTGATTTTACTAAAATAACAATCACTTTTTTATTGAACGTCAAAATGACCTCGCCTTAAGTGACGTGGCTATATGACGTAATTTTGAGAGCTGATATTTTTAAGAGCTTATGAACTTCAAACCAACATCATAAAAAAGCGTCGATAGTTTATTAATTATGGAATAGGTCTTCCAATCATGAGGTTCCAGGTTTAAATCCTGGCCATGACCGACTTGAACCCATTCATAACACAAGCAATTTAACTAAACTGGACAAGTTAAGGTGCATACTAGTAATTTCTATCACTAATATTCTTGGAAAAAGAAAAATATATAGGTGGTGGTGTACAAGGTGATGGTGATTTCTTATACCTAAAGAACATTTTATGTTGTAAACTTTCGAGTAGATATTCTGGAACATAATAATTACATAGTAACATAACATAACATAAACTCACGCCTTTATCCCCGAAAGGGTAGGCAGAGGTGCTAACACCCACATTTCGCCGGTTTATGTTTAGGTCCCAATGTAATAGGTGGCGAGCCTATTACCATTATCTGGGCACTTATAAACCTGCGATAAATACACACATAACTTCGAAAAGCATCGACAAGTCATTGGTGTGTGCCATGGAAAACCTGGGATCGAACCCGAGACCTCGTCTCAGCAGTCCATTACCCATACCACTAGGCTACCGCGGTATGCTAGTATGATCCAAAATTAAACTAAAGAAGTAAAAATGAAGTGGAGGAATGGAGAATATATATGGAGCAGAAGGTGGATCCTAAAACAGTAGTAAGAGTCACAGGACCCACTAAACTGACGATGGATCAAAAAAAAATGTGGCAAAGTGCTCGCGAGGTCTACTAGGTCTACGTAGAACGATTAGTTTCTAAAAACCTTTTTACATGCAAGAACCCTTTTGGGGTTAAAAGCAGTGAGTTTCTCTGATTGGAACCGACTACGGGCGGACGTCCTGTCCTTAATTTTGAATTTGAATTTCAAGCTAACATATACGACACATTTATTATTAAAATAGATATTCTACGACATTCTAGACCCGTGGTAAGTAAAGCTTAATCAGCTTATGTTATAGAATTTAGAATACGGATATACATCCTAAGATATATCTATATTTATAAAATTGAATTCCTTTTAACTTGGTCACGCCATCACGCATGAATGGCTGGACCGATTTCCCTAATTCTTTTTTTAAAGTATTCCTTGCAGTACGGGGATGGTTCCTACGTAAAATTGAAAAAAAGGATTAAGCCGTCACAGGAACTCGAACAGAATTCTACGCGGACGAAGCCATGGGCATCAGCTAGTTTATTTTATAAACAAATACTTACATAATATGGTATATAATCATGTCACTTGTCCCATTATTTCCTTCAATAGTTTCATACCTGAACAAATTTATTTTATTTGATTTCCACGCTGAGATTGGCATGTTGGATAACCTAGCTATTTATTATGATTTATGTCACTTTCGATACAGCTTCAGCTGTGCCAGAAAAACATCACATTCCACGTAGACTTGAATCTTAGTTAAATTGTATTGTAAGGAAGTGAAACCAAAAACAATGTTTAAAAATGTATTGATTGTAATATCGTTGAAATAAAACCACTTTTTAATGGATGAATGATTCACAAGGCTATTGAAATTAAAATTTCATACAAATTTTTGTAGAGAATATAGTTACAACGTACCATCAGCCTCAGACCCAGTCATTCGCTTAATCAAACCTAGAAAACAGCAAAATACAACAAGACTTAACGACACAGTGAGCTCATTCTGCGTAAATAGTTGAACCAACAATTCATCATGATTCGCGTACTTAGAGATAACTTCACAAACACTGCAAAATATGTGACAACTAACCTCTTTGGTCACCCCGCGATCGTGGCTGCTGAAAAGTAGCCGAAATGTCGGGCTAAAAGTAGGTAAACAATAACTAATAATCGAATGTCACTCATTAAAACAATAAGTTTTATTTTAATGAGTGACATTCGCGTAAATTTCAGAAAGTATCAGTGTTTTTTTTTTCAAGAATATTAGTATCGAAATTACTAATATTCTCGATGTTACAATCTTGGAGACGTTAGAGGGACTAGCCTCTCCAAGATTGTAACATCATTTACTGTTTCCGAGAGTTCGTAAGGATATTGGCATATGGCGCTACCATCGCCCCAAGATGGTAGTATAGGAAGATTTCAAATGCTCCAAACGTGCCCCTGTAGCTCAGTTGATCGGAGAATTCCCCATGTAAGGGATTGGTCGTGAGTTCAAATCTTAAGCTAAGCATTCACTTTTTACTATTTCTGAACTAAAATCGGCGAAATTAATCCTTATTATCTCATGATACCTACTTCTTCATCCTAGAGTTAATCCAAGTCACATCTGAAGCTTTCAACTTGGAGGCTGTTGTCCGCCTTAAGGATCTAATCCTTTTAAAATATTACAAACGTGTTGGTTCCGGATTAAATAGAAAAGGGCCTTCCCATCTCCTCCCGTGGGTGTCGTTGAAGGCAACTAAGGGATAGGGCTGGTCTTTATCCGACAGTAAACTTACAGCCCATGACTAAGTGCCCATTTGACAGCAATAGGTTCGCCCCCTATTACATGGGACCAGAAATTATAGTTGGCATTAAATGTGGGTATTAATACACCTCTACCTACCTCTTCGAGGACTTACAGGCATGAGTATACACATATATATGTATTTAATGTACTTAGGGATTTTAATAGGTGCCCACCCACCATTAAACTACAATAGAATTAAAAAGACCGAAAGATGTTTCAATAGTCTATCTTCATAGTAAAACTATCGCTGGGCTACAGTTGAAAACCAGTGCTGCGGACTGTACCAATCTGTAGCATTAGCTGAACTGTGGCCTTTTAGACAAACACTCGAATTGTCTTCTTTTCTTTCTTTAAATTATTAATTGTCAGGTTTACTTGCAGTTAGCTTTGTAATTCTTTTATATGTGTGTGTTTAATAGATGAATTTTCTTTCTTTCTTTCTTTCATTCATTACACAAACAAAAATATAATTCATAATTATATAACTGTTCGGGTCTTTTCGCGATAAATTATGGAACTCACTATTTTTACCGACGTTTCGAATGCGTTGCAGCGCACGTCGTCACGGCTAGACATGCTGCGACGCATCCGAAACGTCGGCAAAAATAGTAAGTTTCATAATTTATCGCGAAAAGACCCGAACTGTTATATAATTATGAGTTCACACCGCGATAGTTTAAAAATTAACATATTATTATAACTGTTCCATAGTTTCAGACAAAATAATAGGAATCCGACATATAACTCAAGAATCAATTTCCTCCGTATATGAAGAGGCAGTAAATCGCGCCCCGCATAAAAATTGGGGTCATAGGAGATCAGATGGGGGAGGGGGAGTGGGAGAGGACGCTATCTTGTTAGGTTGAGATAACAGTCGTTTGTTCGACACAGCCCTATAAAGTCGAACAGTGAGGGAGGGACAAAATGTCTAAAAACTATGATATGTTAATTTTTGTGTGTGTCCATTGTGTGGCACGATACGACACGACATTATTAAGCTATTACTTGTGATAAACCTGTACAAACAGCAATGAAATTGTTTAAGCACTTTTCCGGTTGCATTTGATGATTTTTCAGTCTGCTTTCTTCTATACCTCAAGTGGAAAGCCTCCGTCAGAGTCTCATCCGTCAATCAGCTGGTGCACTGACTTGCAGGCGATGTTGACTTGGACATTACTGTTTTTTTTTAAATATATTTTATGGTCCTTCGAGCTGGACTTATGTAACTAATTCAGGGTCGGCAGCGCGAGTGTGAAGCCACTGGTGTACCACACGTCCATTGACCACGTTAACCACTTTCCATCGGATGGGCTGTGTAGTTGCCTGCCACCTAAGTGTTATAATATAGATATATATTATATATACAAAATAAGCTTCAATTCATAAGTCATAATAAAGTGATTTTACCGTCGTATAACAATGGAAGCACTCTTCCAGCACCATCAGCCGATAACAACACAGTCAAAGTTTGATAATTGCACAAAGTTATCCAGTATCTGCAAAATTACATTAACCGTTTTACTGGTGCTATTTAGCTCAGCTTTTAATAGTATACTACACGTATACGAGTTTGTGTCTGTTTCCATGGGGTAGATAACACAGAATTATCATAGGTACTGCTAGTATTTTGGAAATATTACATGTTTGGAAAATCGTCTGGCGTATTATTTTACTTGACAAAGAATTATGATTCTCGCTCGGGTAGGCAGCTGTGTTAATTGCCATAACACTTTTTTTTTTATACCACTTAATTAACAGACATGCACGCGGCCCACCGGATGGGAAGTGGTTACCGGGGCCTATGGACGTATGCAACACCGGGAATATAACAATCGTGCTGTCGGCCCTGTGGAAACCTTCGAATGCCTTTCTTTAAGAACCCCATATTGTAGTCGCCTTCTGAGACACACTCTAGAAGAGATGGGGTGGTTCTATTCTTCTGCATCAAGTATAATTAATATAAATAATAATTAATTACATGTGTGACATAAGCTATATTATTTTTTAACATTATTATTATTGTAAAACTTAATATTTCTACACCTATCATGGTAGAATATGTATGACCAGTGTAATAACATTAAGACCTCGATGTACCATATTCTTAGAAATAAATTCATTCGTTCATTCATTCATTCATGCACCAGTTTCAAAACGTAACGTGAGTAGATGATAGATTGTAATTAGTTAACCTAAGAAGTTAAAACAGGTGTGAAACTAAATCTGTCGGTTAATAGAAAACGTGTTTAGTTACGTCATATGGTTAGTCAAGCCTAATGAGAGCCCTTTTGAGTTTGGAATTAATGAAACTTCTCGGTAACTTTCCATCAGGTATTTTTTTAATGAAATGGTATGATACGAATGTATTGCATTGCATTCATGGAGGCATTGTTTTCAGGTACTTTCAAAGGTTTTTTGACATACAAAAAATATATTTTGTCAGAAACGTAAATTCAAAGACCGCCTTTCATACATATTTTTTCAATCATGTATTTCATATAGGTAATATATTGTATATTTTAATTTCTGTGCAATAAAGTTACCAATATAAACAAAGTGCTATAGGTAGTTTCGTTTTGTGGTAAGTATTGTAAAAGTGATATTTAGATATCAATGACTTAAGCCCGTATTACAGACGATACTCCTCAGTCTTGAATCACAAATCTAAATAGATCAGAGGACAGGTTGTATTCTAGATGACAGTTCTAATTTCATTGTGAGAGTCGGTTCTGGAATACGGGCCTTACTACGTAGATGCAGGCTTCTAGAACACAGAAAAACTTAGTTCTTAGTACTTACTTGCAGGGGTTATTCCTCGGCCGCACAGGCCCACAGCCGGCAATACAAGGTAAATTTGATGGCAAAAATTTGTCACAAATTTCGGCCGGGTGGGTACCACCGTACATGCTTGCGAAAAATCCTTCTAATATTATAAATGCGAAATTGTGTGAGTATTTCACGTAAAAACTACTAATTAAACTTTACAATAATATAGATTATACATTAAAATAACACATAGGCTGTATATCGTCACGCTACTACTCAAGGGAGCGGAGCAGTGATCATTAATGTCAGCAAATCTGACATCCACGCGGGCGTAGCTGCGGGCAACAGCTAGTCCTCCATGAAAAATACAATACAACGAATTGCCACTTGTCTAGAGGGGCTGGTTGGATTGCGTTCAGGGATGAGCAAGTGCAGAGCCGAGCAGGGAGGATTGTGGTCGCTGCACTAGTGGGACCGGTGGGTGCTACGCAGTGCGCAGACTGATCTTCTTTGATGAGGCCGTGAAGCTGAGTGCCAACATTGTTAACATGGTACGTATATGTAATGGTGTCCCTCTTTCCTGAGACTTTGCCATCAGCTTACTATCAGACGAGGTGAAGTCAAATTTCAAATGGACGTGTCCTACACATAAAAAAGTACTCCTTTATCTGGATTTTGATTACAGGTAAACGTTTTATTTTTTCGACAAGATCAATATTGCTCCATTGAAATAAAACCAGATTTCAACAGATTCCATCATGATTTTTATCTGAGAGGTATTATTTTAATGAGTGATATTCTCTTAACTTTTAGAAAATATCAATAATTCGGATCCCTGCATAAAATCTTTCCAATGGCTACACTAGCCACTGTAGTCAACAATAGTCCACTTGGAACAAAAAATGTCCAGTAGGACTCAAACAAGGGGTAAGATAGCAGGCGGCTAATCGCTTTGATGTCCCCGCACTCGTGTGATAGCCTGTCGGCTACACGTGGAGGAGCACCTGTCGATTAGTGGGACATACTGGCAGTCAGGACAGCCAACTCGAGCCCTTTTCCACCATCAATATGAGGTTCTCCATATTTTTTTTTAAAGAATATTAGCAACCCAAATTATCGAAATTACTAATATTCCCTCTAACCCCTCCAACTAAGCTAAATTGCTTGTGCTAGGAGTGGGTTCACGTCGGTAGTGTAATGGCCAGAATTCGAACCCGGGACCTCTCGATCGTAAGGCCCTTAACCACTAAGCTACCGACGCTTCTCCTACAGGGTTGGTAGCACGAGTTTACCCCGGTACAAATCAATAGTCCACGGTAAACACTATCAATTAGGTGGACGGTGTGCTTATCTGCTACTTTCGTGGTATAAAAAAAGAAGCAGGAGATACATTAGAATAATTGCGCATGTTGAAAATTGTTACATAAATTGCGCTCAGTATGGCATATTCGTCTCTCCAAATTCATGGTTTAATCTGCATGAAAAAATAAAAAAAATACACTACATTTTGGGTTCATCTTTCCTGCCATCCCGGCGAAAGTAACTTGTCCAGACATTTGTTACCCATCTCACAATCATGTTGCTACAAAACGTGGCCGCAGAAGGAGTTCCTCATGCAGTTTATTCACGATGCACGGTATGAAGAGCGAATTTTTATGCATGTTTAACAATTAAATAATATTAGACATAAATCATTAATTTAAGAAACGACGTAACTAATAATTTCAATATATTTTTTACCATTAGAATATTCGTCATAACATTATTTTATAGCAATACTTTCAGACCACCATTCAAATCTATAAAATGTAGCAATTTGAATACATTTTTCACAGTACTGAGTTATACACGTGTAATAATATAATTCACCCAATAGTAAAGTAAGTAAATAATAAGTAAATTACTCTCCTGATTCACCAAATGAATTGCACTTTTATGAAGAATATTAGCGACAGTGTTTGAGCTAAAAGGGCTAGAGGCCAAACAAGTAGTCATAAGTTTCGATGACAATCGAATGACAGTTGTCACTTTATGAAATCTCTGGGTCTCAACATCTGCGTGGGAGCAGAATTAATCAGGGGATTATATTTTTGTGGGACTAATATTTGTGGGAATAATTTGGGATTAGCTTGTACTGCAGGGAATAATTTATACATACCATCCGCGGGGCGAAGTGTATATTGAACAATTACTGTACAATTGCGTTTGGGACGCGGACATAGTGTGCACGTGTGTGGTGTACCTACTGGAGATTGCTGGCACGCTGGGAGCAGAACAGCACCGTGATCGGCTGCGTAAGGGAGCCAGCAAGGGCAAGTAAACACTGTACAAACGCATCACACAAACAAATACACACCTCACATACAGACACGCCTTGGAGGGTTCTGAAGGTGCTGGGGTGACATCACATGGGTAAGTGACTTGCTATTGTCATATCAGGATTAGGCAATAAGTGCAGCGCTGCGTATCGCAGCCAGTTGGAGTAGCAGAGGGCTGTTATCTCCAACAGACAGTAATTACTAATCGCTCTAACCCCCCAGCTAAGCTAAATTGCTTGTGTTAGGATTAGGTAGTGTACTGACCAGGATTCGAACCTGGGACCTCTCAATCAAAAGACCCACTCCTTAACAACTAAGATGCTTCATAAAACGCACTATAAATAAACTTTTTTACATTGTATACCTTGTACAAGAATTAACCCATTACATGCAGACGCACTCGTTAACACTTACCTAATTGAAATAAAAACAATTAAAATACCACCTTTGCCGACAATAGGCTCGCCCCCTATAACATGGGATCGAATATCATAGTTGGCGAAATTTATTTATTTATTTCATGTAGTTGATTGAATTTGTTGAAACTTCTTGATGGAACTTCATTTTACTATTTTTATATATATTAAAACACACTTTACCAGTTCCACACAATTATATTTAATTTTGTCACTGTATAATGCTAATATTTGATTTATACTAATACGACATGTTTCGATTAACTCATCTTCAGTTGTTTACCTGAAGATGAGTTAATCGAATGTCGTATTTATACTAATACGACATGTTTCGATTAACTCATCTTCAGGTAAACAACTGAAGATGAGTTAATCGAATGTCGTATTTATACTAATACGACATGTGTGGAACTGGTAAAGTGTGTTTTAATATATATAAAAATAGTTATTTATTTCACTTCATGCACAACGTACAACGTACTGTTCAATGATCCAATATTTTAAAAATTCATTACAGATATATTAAGTACACATACATATAAGTACAATACATAAACATATACACATATATATAAACATATACATACAACATAAATATATATTATAGCAATAATAAGAGATTACATATTAAAGTTGAGATTATGTCTCTGCTATCTCTTTGAGAAGCCGAACTCTTGACTTGAACATTTCCCGGGTCGTGCTCATCCTGATCTCGGGAGGTAGTGCGTTCCATAGAAGGATAGACTGAACAAAGAAAGAGGAGCCTAAGAAGAGGGTAAAATGTGCGTATTAATACACCTTTGCCTACCCCTTCGGGTATTTACAGGCGTGAGTATAAGTATGTATATCTACATATAAAATTACAATAAAATACAGTTTGCCATACTCCTCGACCGTATGTATTGTTGCCACACAACAGCGGTTGTCTTAAGCTAGGCGCAATCAAACGGGCCATGTCTAACCATTAATTGGTTCATAGCTATGACCACTCACGTCCAAATCATTCGAAAATCTATGTCACTGAGCTTCTGTGGCGGGTGCGGTTTTGTCTCTGATGCTACAGCTGAAATTAATAATATATTAACCTAATTATGGCTGGTAGAGGAGGTATCACCCTCTTACAATCCTATTATCCTCTTAGACGAGTAATATACTCTGTCGTATTGTCACAAATGTAATTAATTATTTTCATTCATTCACATAGTTCTTCGTTCTATTAATCGCTCGTATTCACGCATACTCAGTATGATTTTTTGTTCACAAATAAATGATGAATGATATCATTCAATCATTCATTCACTTGCTCATAATCGTTCATTTGTTGACATTGACTCGAGAAGTGTTATTAAAATAATAATTTAGAAACCACCATATTATATTGTCACGAGGTAAGTAAATAAATATGTAATGTAATTTAATTTAATTTAGTGGGATAGGTTGAAATATACCAACGCGCCAAGTTATTATAATAATTTAACCATTCCGAGGAAAACACCAATCCAAACGCAGTGGGAGTTTTATCTCGCCGCCTTAATCACGGCTCCTTCTGCGAGCAAGTAATGTCCCGGAACCAGGAGACGTCGGAGCGGGTCCGGTAGAAACTCTCGTAAAGCACAGCTAGTGACGCGCGGAGGCAATCCGGGTATTGGAGGTCACTTAGCGACCTCCATGACAATCTCTGGATTCCGTAACATTTAAGTATGTTACGTAAAATGTTACCACACATTGTTACTTATTAGTAAGAATGTGTGGTACACTAGTCACAAACCATACGCAAAGTAACAAGTCAACACAGTTACCACCCAAAGTTACTAAAACTACTTTCCATCACATTGTTACTAAATGGTGACGACACATAGAAACGAATCCCGACACAGTCACAAAGCTACTTATTGGCTCTTATAAAAGTCTGAGACCAGAAATGGTTAAATGTGTAACATTGCCCCAAAAACTTCTAATTCTGTCCTCGTCATAAAAAGCAACGCCATGGGCCTGTGACATAAAACAAGATATTTTTGTAACAAACGGATTTGGAAGAAAATTGAAAAAGGTATCATCGTCCCAAATATAATTAAGGCCTCTCAGTAGCTTCGTGTCGTCTCTAAAATGTTACGACATATAATAATATTTAAGTAAAAAGTAATGGTGTTGTCAGATCTTTAGTATTTCTTCGTTTTATCACGCTAATGGTCATATTTTCATGTTCTTTTTGTCATTTTACAATTTTGCTTTGTCTCTACTGGATATGACGGTGAGAAGCATACTTTTCGCGAGTGTTTACATTGAGAAATATTATTATATCAGTACGTGGGAACAACATTCTTAATTTCTAAACACGAAAATGGAAAGAAGAAAGAAATGCAAGACTTGCACCATGCAAGTCAAAAATAACGTATTCCGTATAGACTCTTATAGAACAATAAGATAACACTTACAAAATGTCAGTACCTACGGATGTTTATCAAATGGATAATACAACCCCATTCTGAACAGACTTCAGCAAGAAACTTCACTCCAGCTTTCGTTAAATTAGTGACTTCAACGCCAAGTTTGTGCTATTCTATGTGTGTGATTGAGAATGTACCAATGTTTACCTTTACACTGAAACAACTCAGTCGTTTTTGTCTCAAATTTATAACTCATACACAAAACCACAGAACCTCTCTCGTATTTAATTTTTTTATACAACTTAGATGGTAAACATGTAACACACACAAAGTGGTTATCGTGGCCTATATGTTGTGTGTGTGTCTGTGTATTTGTGTGTGTGTGTGTGTGTGCGAGTGTGTGTGTGTGTGTGTTACCACGTCACACTCACGCTGCCTACCCCGTAAGAACATAATAATGCCCCTTTTGAGGAACCACATATTGTAGTCGCTTGAAAAATATACTCATTAAAATATACATGAAAAGTACATTACCTAAATAATGAAATTTGCATACAAACTTCATGTACTAAACGACAGCTATTTCATCGTAGAATTTCATTAACTATACAAATAGATATCATCACTGTGTCTACCCTGTAACGTTTACATAGAGCTAGTTATTTAACCGTTATCGCTGTATAATGTACGTAAGTACATGCTAAATTAATCAGACAGAGAATATCTAGTGCTCTTGATGGGACCTACTTGATTCCTATTAATTACGCGCTATCTATACTGTAATAGATCAGGCTCAAAGGGATACATATAAGTAGGTTACCTAGGTAGGTATATCTACCTGATCAGCATTATTGTATAATATAATATATCACGAGCACTCTTGAGCCTCTGCAGATGCTTAGAGATGTTGCTTCCTTGGCAGTATTTTACTGTATCTAAGATAAGATAAGATAAGATAAATCTACCATGGTGAATGTTCTGATGAGCTCTTTCAATTAGTCCCTCCCTCTCCTTTCCTACATAGGACAACACAGGGCTTAGATGTCATCGGAATATAGATATATGCTCTGAACCAATCCTAACTCACCTAAAGCAGGTTAATGCTAATCAGTCAGAAGTGGCTCCCCCAAAAGTCAAGACAAGCCCATAGTGGAGAAAGGTTAAGCAGACCTCGGAACCCGAAGTGAATACCTCGAAAGCCACCAGTAACAACAGTACCTAAAACTTAAACAGAGTACCTACCTAATGATGGTAATAAACATTATTAAACCCATATTCAATTACAGAGCTTTACCAATATTAACAGCTATATCTACTGTCTCTAAAACGTATATTTTTATGCTAAAATATCTCCTCTATCGGCTAAATCAACAAGTAAGTATAATATAATGCTAAGAAAGTAGAACAAAAGCAGACGCCCGGCGCCGCCCGCGCTCTTCAACACGCCATTTCTAAACGAAAGGGAGGATTCTTGAGGATATTTGCACAAAAATAGCGCTGGAAATAATTTCACTTATTGTTCTACCGTTCTTAGTTGGCAAAGAGTTAACACGAGTAGAAAGTACACTTTGCTTCATAGGTTTCTGCCTTTAAAGGTGTGGATTAATTGAAGACTTTTAAATATTAAGTTCGTATAATTTCGCATCCATATTTTGTGAGAATCTAAGTTGTACCAAATCTTTACTTACTTCCAAATCTATCAAATACATATGCCTC
The DNA here is from genome assembly GCA_949126895.1 of Eilema caniola. Taxonomy (NCBI): domain Eukaryota; kingdom Metazoa; phylum Arthropoda; class Insecta; order Lepidoptera; family Erebidae; genus Eilema; species Eilema caniola. Next base: position 15,298,258 of record OX421488.1, read on the forward strand.
TTAACTACTCAACAATTTAGGTAGGTACCCAAATTTTTTATTACCAATTTTGTATTATCTAAAAGTGACACGAACTCCAAATTCTAAGTAAAGATGCTGCACTTTCAAATTGAATTAAACGAACGTTAATTTAATATTGTACCTACTCCACAATATTGTGTATTGATCAAAAGAAATGTTCAAGCCCGGGCCGGCACTTCCTCAGGTAGTGTTGGGTAGGATAGTAATATTGGGTATCTAGTATTCACTTCTTCCTGCCTACAGTCATATCTACTGTCCATTTTCACAAAATTCTATGCGGCTCTGGGTCCTAACGAGGGGTCGGTGGCAAGGGTTATTTGAACAAGATTTGCTTGTATTCGCGAGGAACACTGTTTCTTGTTTACTTTTAGACTTTCAGTTCGTTTTTTATACGTTTTATACGGGCCTTTGTGTGTTTAGGAAAGTTAGAGATTAATTTGATGACAAAGGTATGGAGTGTTAACTTTTTTGAACGGATTATGAGCAGTTGAATGTCCTTTATAATGTACATTGAGTTGAATGTTAAGGAGTAGGTACCTCAACTGTCTGATCTTATTAAATAATATAGGTAAATATGCTTTATGCTTTAACAATTGCATTCAATTGTGTTATGAGATCATCGGATAAACATATTAAATTACATTTATTTGTAAATTCATACTACATATCCAGACTAATGCAAATAGATATAAGCATTCATGCATAGACATCGAACCCAAACCCCCCGCGTAGTAGTCGAATCCTCCTACAATAACGTTAGGCATGAAGTAAGCTAACTGAATCTACCACAAAATACGTCTGACTCTTGTGAAACACCATCTTGCCGGATCTCTGGCATTCCTGAAACAAAAACAGAAGCCTTAAATAACATAGGTAAATTGAAAAAGAATACCTACCCCAACGGAACCACACTGAAATCAAATAAATTGCGAAACAATTTGAATTTCCGAATCAGTTTAGATAATGTGTCCTTACAAGCAATAAAATAGGAATTGTGAAAATTGTTGCATGACGTTTGATTTGATATTTCATTAGTATCTATGTTTGTATTGATTTGTACTTCGCCTTTCATTTCATATAATTGTGTGATTAGAGTGAATGAAATTCACTCTGGCGTAATGCAAGATACTGGTGCTCTATGGTCGAGTGCGACATCATTCGTTCATTGTGACTGTCAGTTTGAGTTTGACAGATCATTGACTTTTGTGCGGCGCGCAGAGAATCGAGATCAGTATCGCTGTGGACCTCGACCGAGCACCACGTTTCTAGCAGAACGCTCTTAGTCCGGTTGAATATACTGCGGATGTGTCTGTAAAAATGTATAGTCAGTTATTGACGTAATTGAAATATGGTGATTCGTGTATTAGGTTGTCCTATCTCCTCGTCCGTATATCCACGCGGATTGTAAGTGCAAGGTTACAATAGGCTACTAAGAGGCCCCAGATCCGAAGTAAACCCCGTGTGCCTGCAATTTTATCACTGTTTCTGTTTGCATTATAGTTTCTTATCATTTGTGTGTATTTATAATGTTCATACTAGTACATTTTTATCCTCCGGAATATGTACGAGCCAATACTCGTACAGTTTTATATAATATTCGCGTCAGCATTTTCGTACATTGTGTTAAACTGTGAAATTATTTCATTTATAATTAGTTCTCAAATTGCCGCTCTAGTGTAAGCACGTAGGTTATGGTGCAATTAAACGTTTTCAAGTACGTCAGCGTATCATTTTACATCGTGTAACAAAGGGTACGAGCAGACAAGTGCTCGTACAATTACCTACTCTAGTAAGACAATAAATACATACAAACATTATATCAATGTTTTAATTTATTTTGAGCTAATAAATTTTTATCATTCATTCATTCAGTTTTCTCTCGGGGTATACAGGCGTCCTAGCCTTTAAATTAGAGGCGTGAAAAAGCGCTGCAGTGGCGCTACTTCTAATTTAGACTGTAGTGGAGCCGTAGAAGGGATTTCGGGATTTTTTTTAAAAGTCCGTCCGAGAGATTTTAGCGAAACGTGCGGTAATAGGCCTCTGCCTACAGTCCGTTTACAGATGTGAATATGAGTAGGAATGTATATGTTATGGACCAAGTGATAAATTGTGCGTCGCCATAGATGATCCGTAGTTGAGTTATCATGAACATAAGTCTGATTATTTATACTGTCATATTTATTATAATGCCCGGGCATTATACATAAAGTCCAATTTGTTTTTTTTTGAAGTCTTTATTATATTTTCGCGTGTAACATACCAACGTGTATATTCATAAGAGATAATGACCGGTCCGGCGGTGCGTCGCCTTGTCGCTCATAATTACGCCCCCGGCGACAACACTCCCGAAATTATGCTAATCGTGTTAAGCCTAAATGAAGCGACGAAAAACACTTCATTAAAGCCGTGGACCCATGAGGGTAGAGAAAAAAAAATTGAGAAAGATATACGTACCTACCTACCTACCAAGGATGAGTAGGAATTGGTAGAAATAGAAGAATTCGCGGGTCTATCACTCTAACGCTGTCCCCATAAACGCTACAAGAGGTGTGTTTAGAAGAATTGTTCAGCATGATGGCATACAGCTACTTACATTCTATCATCGCGTTTCTTGCCACCGACAGCGAATTCATGCTCACACGTTGCGATCGAAAACGGTGCGCGTAGCTGTAGGTAAGCCTTAAAGGGAACTTCATTCCGTGTATGCCAAATATGGATTATATTTTATGTTATTTATTCTTCATTGTACACATATTTGACATTATTACAATATAGCGAAACATCATTCACAAGGCGAGATTAACTCAGAGTTGAGTTTTCTTCCAGCAAACCCGGGAGTTCACACAGGGAATTGCTATAAAATGAGAGGCAAAGTCTAGTTACAATGTGGAGATCTCTTTTCTCCATCTAAAGGTTGCCTGTAAGAGATTGCCACTGTGCGATAAGGCCGCCTATATTTTGTCCTTAGTGTATACATTAAAGAGATAAGAGATACTTAGGCACTTATGCTGTGGAATGATCTCCATGCTGTGTGTATTCCCAAGCGACTACAATATTACGGTCTCCTTCAAGAAGGACATTAGAAGATTTTATAGGTATTTTATTCAGAATACGGCTGAAACAAGACATTATTAGCAATTTTTAATTATTTTTTCTCCAAATCCATATTCCACCGAAGTTGTATAAAAAAAAACTCATTTGTAACTAGCGTATTAAAACAAATGGAGTTTTTACCACTGACATCTATTTAATGGAAACCCATACACGTGTATTATGTTGCTTCGTTCCACCTTGCACCTTGTATGAATGTGTCCTCTCCCTACTTCCGCTGACAGCGGCCGGACGAGGGCCTGTCCCCGTAACGTCAGGGTTTTGCGATCTGCCGACCCTCTGGGACCCAACACGGACATGTTAATTTTCAACTTTGTTCTATAGAACGTATTCGGTACATTTGGTGTAGGGCGAAAGGTGCCGTGTCAATGAAAGCGAGTGGTAACGGCCCAATCTTTACCTGACTAATGAGATATTTAATAAAAAATGGCTATGTGATTACTTCAACAGCATCAAGTACTATATTAGCTAAATTCCTATAATATATGATATAGTATAATATCAGCTACTTATTTAAACACTTTGAATTGCCTGACTTAAGTAAAATCTTACTAGAACAAATATTCAAAAGTATTTTATTTTACAGAATTTACTAATATTCACCTAGGCTACTTCCGTCAAGCAAATGATTTATGGGGTCACGGAGGTAGTATAGTGGCTAGATTCGAACCCAAAACTCACGATCGTAAAGCCGAACCACCGTTGTCAGGATCCTACCAATTCTAAATAAGTAGAGGGAAGGACACGGTAGATACTGAAGGCGAGCTCTGACGCTTCACAAGAAGTACCTCGAAACACTGTCCAAATTCCCTTTATTTACCACGCGACGAACCCAGGTCCTGCACAGTGAATCTATTTAAAGCTAAAGAAAGATTACTTCTAGTGAGTTGTCGCCAGCACTGCGACCCCACCCAAAAGGGTTATATTTACATAATAATCATTTTGAACTCGATAGTTGGAAACATCTCGGATATCAGTCGCTAACGGCGTAGAAATTATGATAATCATGATAATTTGGTGCGGGTAACGAAGGGGACGTATGCAAATGTCCCACTCGACGCCCTATTGGGCACAAACGGAGGGGTAATGGGCTCGTGTCTAATTGTGGTGCTCGTTGTATTGAAGAGTTAAATGGACGCTTTGTAATTGGTGGAATAATAATAATAAAGAATGTAATTAATAGATATGCTATTCAAATCGATTAAAAAGTGAAAAAGTGAAACGACTCCTACAGGAATTGAACCCGCAACAGGGTAACTTTATAGATGCCTAATCGATTATAATATTTTAATATAATAAAAAACATTTTAGGACATTTCTGTATAGCAATACATACCCGTGCATAGCCTCAAAATGTTCGCATGCATGGCAATAGAATATTATATTTGTGAAAATTTGAAATGTATCTGAAGATTACAAAATAATCCATACTAATATTATAAATGCGAAAGTAACTCTGTCTGTCTGTATGTATGTTACGCTTTCACGCCTAAACCACTGAACCGATTTTGATGAAATTTAGTATAGGGGTAGATTAGACCTTTAAAAAGGACATAGGCTATGTTTGGTCTCGATAACCGACATCCGCGCGGGCGGAGCCGCGGGCAAAAGCTAGTTATACATAATAAATGATAATATCTGAACATAATGGCAAATTTAATCAGATCAGAAGATTTCTTGTGCAATGTACAGACTAAAGCCAGTCAAAGTTAAGATGCCTACATTCCAATCGATGTTCTAAGTTTTATAGTAAATCTAGATGATGTACGCATATATTAATTATTTTTAACGAAGAATTTTAGCAACTGAAATCACTAATATTCCCTCTAACCCCTCCAACTAAGCTACATTGCTTGTGCTAGGAGTGGGTTCACGTCGGTAGTGTAATGGCCAGGATTCGAACCCGGGACCTCTCGATCGTTAAGCCGACTCCTTAACCACTAAGCTACCAACGCTTTTTTTTACAGTTATACGAATCTTTTTTTAGTCATACCACCGGTTCTCTTTAACCTTTAAAAAAGAAGTGAAATAAAAAAATACGAGATATTAAAAAGCGTTTATTTCCAGGGCACATGAATAACCTTAGAATGAACGTAACAGTTGCAATAATACTATGCAACAATTTACATCAAAACTGATACTACTTACAGGCCACTTTATACCCATTCATACAATCATACGTGATGTGCATGTGTAGACAAATAAACATAGGTTACGCAAAACTCGCTTTTTTGTAATGATGTAATTTATTTGTATTTTGTATTTGTATTGTATGTGTATTTCTAATTTGTGATTTGTAAATTTTGTAATTTATTACTTTTATGTTATCGAATATAATATATTTATTCTTTAAAGAAACATCATGATAGCAAGAAAACGTGCCTCTAAAAATTGTCAATGTGTAAAGTTATATAACCAAGAGTGATGTGAGTGATGTGAGTGAACAGTGCTGTATTTTTTGACTGCTGATGGATGTGAAAACTAAGTAACTTATGACGCATTAGGTGACGATGATGGGCGTTCCATGATTTTTGTTCACCCAAAAAGTCTCAACGCTTCTTAAGAAGTTCTTATATCGTTGTAACATCAAAATAGGCGGAGCCTACGCTCCACCCATTGATGTTCGGTGATGGACCAAGCTTTCGGTGACAATGACGCGAATTCCATGATATTTGTTAACCCAAAAAGTGTTCAACGCAGCTCAAGAACTTTCCTATAGACGTGACTTCACAATAGACGGAGCCTACGCATTCTGACTTTAGTACCGATGTTTCATGATATTTGTTCTCTCAAAAAGTTCTAATCGCGTCTAAAATATGTCAGTTCTATTAAATTATTATAATATTAATATAAATTATTAAAAATAGGTATTTCTTCTCATTATATTCTGCGATACTTACAAAGTCTGTTGACAGTTTAAATATTACATACATACATACATACATACAAAGGTTCGTTTCTTATGTTGAAAATAGATGCCAGACAGTAGTTTTAAATGGTTACTCATCTAGAGCAGTGCTCGTTCCTTCGGGTGTTCCTCAGGGATCCTTACTTGGGCCTTTGTTGTTCAACATTTTTGTCAACGATATCACTGATTGTTTTCGGTGGTCGAATGTTTTATTGTACGCAGATGATATGAAAATTCTAAAAAAAAGTGAACACCGTTACTGATGCCCTGTCATTACAGGAGGACTTGGATCGATTCCAAAATTATTGCTTATTAAACAAACTCGATTTAAACGTGTTTAAATGCTCCGTTTGCACTTTTACCCGCAAACCGCAGCCTATTTTATTCGCCTACAAACTTCAGAGTACACCCTTAATCAGAGTTAATACTGTTAAAGATCTCGGAGTTACCTTTGATTCCAAACTCATATTTGATTCGCACATCGACAATATTATAAACAAAGCAACAAAGGCACTTGGTTTTGTATTGAGACTCTCATCAGACTTCAAGCATATTAAAACAATTAAAATTTTATACTGTTCTTTCGTTCGCAGTCACCTCGAATATGCCTCGCAGGTTTGGAACCCGATTTACAACGTATATATTGATCGATTGGAGAGTATACAGCGTAGGTTTTTGAGGTACAATCAATATCGTTCGAAGTGTTTTCTGCCTGATTACCATACACGTTGTAAAAAATTTCATATACTTCCACTACTGAGCGACGAAAAATAGCGGATTTATCTTTTCTATTTAGTATTTTTAATGGATCAACGGATACAGAGTTGGTTAATAAAATAGACTTGTGCGTATCGCCAACCTTTTTACGTCGAGCAAAGTTACATACTCCTCTAACAACGACTACGTACAGACAAAATTCATATTTAATAAGGGCATGCCGTACCTTTAATATGGTCTGCAGGAGCGTTGACATAGATCTGTTTACAACTAGTACTGTAAAGTTGGAGAAGATTCTGTGCGACTTTTGTTTAGGCAATGAATAGAACTTCCTTTTCTCTTTTCTGTTTTTTCTCAACTTAACTTGTATGGGTGTGTGGGAGTGTTTCTTTAGCTGTATGTATGTACTTTAAGCTATCTGTGAAAACTTTTAATTGGCCATTATTATGTTATTGACCTTGCTATTGTTAAAATTAGCTGTAAGTTTTCCGAAAAAATAAAATAAAATAAAATATAATCACGCCTTTATCCCTGGAGGGTTAGGCAGAGGTGAATTAACACCTACACTTCACCAATCTGTATTCGGTCCCACGTAATAGGGGGTGAGCCTATTGCCATATTCCGGGCACTATTGTTGACTCGAGCCATGCAACTGAGGCTGAGTCTGGGCTGTACATATCTGTCTGATGTTAAAGTTAATGAGCCCTATCCCTTAGTCGCCTTGTACGACACCACATGGGAAGAGAAGGGGTGGCCCAAATTCTACTCTGCCGGGAATAGTTCAAATTATAATTGATCATTATCGATAATAGTAACCATTTATTGGGACCGACTACATTCATTATCCCAATATTATAATAATTGTTATTACAAGTGGTCCATTTGACAAGGTTGAATATCTATTTTGACTTGAGAATTTGATGTTTTTGAAATCATATCACCACGTCAATGTGTCATGAATTTTCACTTTCTTTCTTTTGTATTTCATTCATCAGTTTGTTCTGAATTAAGATATATATTCAGACTAGTTCGACTGAGGAAATACTGTCCACACTATTTCCTCAGTCGAACACTTCAGGCGTCAGAGGGAGCAGACCGACCTCCGGCCCCCATGACCGCGAGCCTGAGGGTGACGGGTGGAGCCGCTCGTCACCCTAGCAGAAGCAGACCACGGCGGCGGCGACCATCGCGGGACGATGCGCGCCTCCCCATACCGGGGGCGTGTCGGGGACATCGTGGTCCCCCTCCCGAGGAGGGCCAGACCGAGAAGAATCAACAACGTCACCTTCGGCCTAGCACAACGACCCACAGACGGCGTGCGGTTCCGGTATCTGTGGGGATTTCCCGCACATAAAAAAACGGCAAATAAAACTTAATCTTGGAGGGAACGCTTTGCCTCCCTAGGCAAGCGGCGATTCGTTGGCCAGCGTATTGTACAATAGAATTATGAATGAATGACATTGACACGTATTTTTAACATTTACGACAGTCGTCAATCCCATTCATTCATCATTCTACTATTTGCACGCGGCTCTGCTCGCGTGGATGTCGATTATCTTGACCAAACATAACCTTTGTCCTTTTTCAAGGTCTAATCTACCCCTATACTAAATTTCATTAAAATCGGTTCAGTGGTTTAGGCGTGAAAGATGGACAAACAGACACACACACACACACACACACACTTTCACATTTATAATATTAGTATGGCTTGTACATACGCCGATCAACAAATCGCCCCTTGTCTAGGGATTCCAGGATTGTGATTAATATCGACATAGTTCAAGCCAAAGAATACTGAATCTATAGTTCGTAAAATATAGCTTGATACTTGTGACTTTAGAGACTTCGTTTATAAAGACTGCAACAATAAATTTGTTGTTGGAAAAGTTTTAATTTTTTAAATATTAATAAGACATTTGTATAGAAATCTAGAACACTTTTTTCAAATAGAACTTGTTATCAAGGAGATACTAGTAAAAACAAAGGTAATTTAAAATATTTATTATATTTTATTATTTATATTTTTTTTGTTAGCTTACTTCGTAAACTCTTTTCGCAGCCTTGTAGGGATGTGTAATCGACTGGCCAGCGAATATCGATAAAATAAATGTATGACAATTTCATTAATATAAATTGTATAAATGATTATATCTAATATTTTTTTCACAACAAATTCGTATTTTTTTAGTCTTGCAATACCTACTGCTTTCGCATGCAGCGAACAAGCGGGCGCCATCTTTTTTGAGTGCCCACGCCTTGTATACGCTATCGCTACGTGATTAATATTGTTTTGTCGTTATTACTGTTGCTTTGTTAAGTTTTGTTGTTATTTCTAGTTTTTGTTTTTTTTTTGCACCACAATGCCGAAAAGAACAAAAAAAACTGTTTTGAATAGCGAAAGTCGCGAGTTTGTGATTCGTTTGCGCGAGTATTTTGACCGCGAGAATCAAAATGGCGGACCGCTACTACCATTGGAGCAAGTGTGCAATAGAGTTGCTGACACTCTTGGTATCGGACGAGCTACAGTGTCTCGAATTAGCAAAGAAAAGTATGGAGAATCGTCAAAGGAAATGGTGGCCGAAGATGAGGAGGTAAAATATGATCGACTCCTAATAAAAAAAGGAAGAGAGTTTCGCCAGTCACCGAAATTGACGACTTTGATGCTGCCGCAATTCGAAATCATATATATGCGTATTACGCACGTGGTGAATTTCCCACGTTAAAAAAAATATCCGTTTCGCTTAAAGACGCGGATTTATTTAAAGGAAGTCCACCATCGTTGTCCAAAATATTGAAAAAAATCGGCTTTGCTTATAAAAAAAGAGATAAAAGAAAAATTTTAATGGAGCGAACAGACATTGCTTTGACCCGAATTGACTTTTTGCGCAAAGTCAAAAATATAACAGATTGGCATAAAGTGGTTTTTCTTGATGAAACATGGCTCAACGCAAACCACACTGTTTCAAAATCGTGGACCGACGATAAAGCGGAGTCTACCACCAAGGTGCCCGAAGGCAAAGGACAAAGATTAATAATTACTCATGCGGGGACATCGTCTGGTTTTGTGCCCAATTGTTTACTGGCGTTTAAATCAGTAAAAACAACAGAGTACCATGAAGAAATGGATTTTACAAAATTTAAGGAGTAGTTTCTAACTCTTCTAAATAATTTGAGTGAACCACATTTTATTCTGATGGACAACGCTCCGTATCATTCAGTACAAAAAGATAAGGCGCCTACGACAAGAAATCGTAAAATTGAAATTATCACTTGGCTGCAAAACAAAGGAGTAAAAGCCGACAACAGCATGCTCAAGAAAGAATTGCTAAGATTAGTAAGCATTCATAAGCCCCCCACTCCAAGATATATTATAGACGAAATTGCAAAGGAAATGGGCCACACCGTCATCCGTTTACCACCATATCATTGCCATTACAATGCAATAGAACTAATCTGGGCTCAAGTCAAAGGTTCGTATAATCTAAAAAAAACATACATAAAAAGCTTACAAAGAATTTAGTAGGTTTTTTGTTTGATCGGATACTTTTTTTTTCTAGGTTACGCTGCCAGACATAATGTAGCACCGCCTTTCACAGCAAACAAAATGTTGACATTACTACATGAAGCTTGTGTACATGTAAATGCTGATGATTGGAAAAAGGTAGTAGAGAAGACAAAAAATGTGATTCAAAAAGATTGGGAGCGCGATATTCAATTTGACAACATATGCGATCAAGAATTAATTATTAATCTACAGGACTGCTCCAGTGATGAATCAGAATTTGACTTTGAAGTTGATCTCGGCTGTACACCATTTGACAATTAAACTTTTAAATACCTTCAAATTCATCTTTCATTTCCTTTTTTCTTTCTTTCAATATCGTTAAAATGTATTTTTTTAATAAACTCATTCTATATAAATATCGATAAAATACTAAAGACGTCCCATACCTATTACATGTCATTCTGACAAACGTCAGAGGTATCAAGCTATATTTTACGAACTGTAGGTTGTAGATCTACTGTCACGGTGATTTAGTGCCACATTAGTTAGTCTACAGAAACTTTTGAGGGTGATTGTATTTAAGCAACACTGGCAATACAAATGATATCGCTCACGTTTCTTTACCCGCAGAAATTCATTAATATTATGATGATTCGAGTTGTGATCTTAAGTTAACGTTGACATATTTGCTTAGTCGATTTGACTCCCAGATTTATTTTAACTGTTCATCACAAAAGCCTGAGAAGATTTAAGCTAAAAATGAAATACAACACTGGACTCAGTAAAAACTTTCATCACTTTGAGACGCGTACAAAAATTTTACACGATTAAAACGAGTCTCAGATAGCTGTGCCAAGCTTCACATACGACCCGTGATTGGTATTGGATTGTACCAGTTGAAAAAATATAAAGACAGATTTGAAAATAATCACAATCGATTTTATTCTCTTGAATAGCTTTCATATTTAATTTATATGAACTATACAGTAAAAAACCAAGTTTTTACAAAACATATTTTATAAAATAAGGCGAAAATAACAATTAAAATTATAATATGCAATAAAAGATTGGACTTAGAATTTCATTCATCAGAATTCATGGAACATTTTGTTCTTATAACAATACGTAGATCACAGACAATAGTATACCTTATCGCTACGGTTTAAAGATCAAAGTTAGTTTTTGTCTTAAGGACATTCTTATACGTAAATGTGTTGCCATTAAAAATAAATTATGAGTACCTATTGCGCTATTAAGAAATCGGGAGAATTCACGAAATTTATATTCGTCCAACTGAAACGCAAAAAGGTGGAAGCGACATCGACTTTTCGTATAAAAATAGAACCAAGAATAATTTACAGTAGAGTGATTTTCCTGTCAACTGCAGTTGCCGCTTACGACCCCTGGCGTTTCAACTGTCGATATTAAGGTGGTGTTTTTTCTGAAGCATTCCTCACATCTTATATACCTACCTCTTTTGAAATGTATATTACGTGATTTTCCATAGTTCTGTTGTGACGCACATTATGCGTCCTTGGCCACAAGGTGATTAAAATACAAAAGGTTGCAAGCGACATCGAATGTTCACAGAGAAATTACCTTAAAAAACATCATAACACTCTATTGAAGTGATTAAATTTTCTTATAACTGTCATTGTCGCTGGAACCCTTTGCCGTTGATATGATTTAAATGACATTACCAAAAGATAAAAATGTATTAAAACGCCATATTATGTCGCTTTGGCTGCGAAAGAACGTGCCAAGGAAACATATAAAAATATATCTAAAGTATTCGACCGACTACATTCATTATCCCAATATTATAATAATTGTTATTACAAGTGGTCCATTTGACAAGGTTGAATATCTATTTTGACTTGAGAATTTGATGTTTTTGAAATCATATCACTACGTCAATGTGTCATGAATTGTCACTTTCTTTCTTTTGTATTTCATTCATCAGTTTGTTCTGAATTAAGATATATATTCAGACTAGTTCGACTGAGGAAATACTGTCCACACTATTTCCTCAGTCGAACACTTCGGGCGTCAGAGGGAGCAGACCGACCTCCGGCCCCCATGACCGCGAGCCTGAGGGTGACGGGTGGAGCCGCTCGTCACCCTAGCAGAAGCAGACCACGGCGGCGGCGACCATCGCGGGACGATGCGCGCCTCCCCATACCGGGGGCGTGTCGGGGACATCGTGGTCCCCCTCCCGAGGAGGGCCAGACCGAGAAGAATCAACAACGTCACCTTCGGCCTAGCACAACGACCCACAGACGGCGTGCGGTTCCGGTATCTGTGGGGATTTCCCGCACATAAAAAAACGGCAAATAAAACTTAATCTTGGAGGGAACGCTTTGCCTCCCTAGGCAAGCGGCGATTCGTTGGCCAGCGTATTGTACAATAGAATTATGAATGAATGACATTGACACGTATTTTTAACATTTACGACAGTCGTCAATCCCATTCATTCATCATTCTACTATTTGCACGCGGCTCTGCTCGCGTGGATGTCGATTATCTTGACCAAACATAACCTTTGTCCTTTTTCAAGGTCTAATCTACCCCTATACTAAATTTCATTAAAATCGGTTCAGTGGTTTAGGCGTGAAAGATGGACAAACAGACACACACACACACACACACTTTCACATTTATAATATTAGTATGGCTTGTACATACGCCGATCAACAAATCGCCCCTTGTCTAGGGATTCCAGGATTGTGATTAATATCGACATAGTTCAAGCCAAAGAATACTGAATCTATAGTTCGTAAAATATAGCTTGATACTTGTGACTTTAGAGACTTCGTTTATAAAGACTGCAACAATAAATTTGTTGTTGGAAAAGTTTTAATTTTTTAAATATTAATAAGACATTTGTATAGAAATCTAGAACACTTTTTTCAAATAGAACTTGTTATCAAGGAGATACTAGTAAAAACAAAGGTAATTTAAAATATTTATTATATTTTATTATTTATATTTTTTTTGTTAGCTTACTTCGTAAACTCTTTTCGCAGCCTTGTAGGGATGTGTAATCGACTGGCCAGCGAATATCGATAAAATAAATGTATGACAATTTCATTAATATAAATTGTATAAATGATTATATCTAATATTTTTTTCACAACAAATTCGTATTTTTTTAGTCTTGCAATACCTACTGCTTTCGCATGCAGCGAACAAGCGGGCGCCATCTTTTTTGAGTGCCCACGCCTTGTATACGCTATCGCTACGTGATTAATATTGTTTTGTCGTTATTACTGTTGCTTTGTTAAGTTTTGTTGTTATTTCTAGTTTTTGTTTTTTTTGCACCACAATGCCGAAAAGAACAAAAAAAACTGTTTTGAATAGCGAAAGTCGCGAGTTTGTGATTCGTTTGCGCGAGTATTTTGACCGCGAGAATCAAAATGGCGGACCGCTACTACCATTGGAGCAAGTGTGCAATAAAGTTGCTGACACTCTTGGTATCGGACGAGCTACAGTGTCTCGAATTAGCAAAGAAAAGTATGGAGAATCGTCAAAGGAGATGGTGGCCGAAGATGAGGAGGTAAAATATGATCGACTTCTAATAAAAAAAGGAAGAGAGTTTCGCCAGTCACCGAAATTGACGACTTTGATGCTGCCGCAATTCGAAATCATATATATGCGTATTACGCACGTGGTGAATTTCCCACGTTAAAAAAAATATCCGTTTCGCTTAAAGACGCGGATTTATTTAAAGGAAGTCCACCATCGTTGTCCAAAATATTGAAAAAAATCGGCTTTGCTTATAAAAAAAGAGATAAAAGAAAAATTTTAATGGAGCGAACAGACATTGCTTTGACCCGAATTGACTTTTTGCGCAAAGTCAAAAATATAACAGATTGGCATAAAGTGGTTTTTCTTGATGAAACATGGCTCAACGCAAACCACACTGTTTCAAAATCGTGGACCGACGATAAAGCGGAGTCTACCACCAAGGTGCCCGAAGGCAAAGGACAAAGATTAATAATTACTCATGCGGGGACATCGTCTGGTTTTGTGCCCAATTGTTTACTGGCGTTTAAATCAGTAAAAACAACAGAGTACCATGAAGAAATGGATTTTACAAAATTTAAGGAGTAGTTTCTAACTCTTCTAAATAATTTGAGTGAACCACATTTTATTCTGATGGACAACGCTCCGTATCATTCAGTACAAAAAGATAAGGCGCCTACGACAAGAAATCGTAAAATTGAAATTATCACTTGGCTGCAAAACAAAGGAGTAAAAGCCGACAACAGCATGCTCAAGAAAGAATTGCTAAGATTAGTAAGCATTCATAAGCCCCCCACTCCAAGATATATTATAGACGAAATTGCAAAGGAAATGGGCCACACCGTCATCCGTTTACCACCATATCATTGCCATTACAATGCAATAGAACTAATCTGGGCTCAAGTCAAAGGTTCGTATAATCTAAAAAAAACATACATAAAAAGCTTACAAAGAATTTAGTAGGTTTTTTGTTTGATCGGATACTTTTTTTTTCTAGGTTACGCTGCCAGACATAATGTAGCACCGCCTTTCACAGCAAACAAAATGTTGACATTACTACATGAAGCTTGTGTACATGTAAATGCTGATGATTGGAAAAAGGTAGTAGAGAAGACAAAAAATGTGATTCAAAAAGATTGGGAGCGCGATATTCAATTTGACAACATATGCGATCAAGAATTAATTATTAATCTACAGGACTGCTCCAGTGATGAATCAGAATTTGACTTTGAAGTTGATCTCGGCTGTACACCATTTGACAATTAAACTTTTAAATACCTTCAAATTCATCTTTCATTTCCTTTTTTCTTTCTTTCAATATCGTTAAAATGTATTTTTTTAATAAACTCATTCTATATAAATATCGATAAAATACTAAAGACGTCCCATACCTATTACATGTCATTCTGACAAACGTCAGAGGTATCAAGCTATATTTTACGAACTGTAGGTTGTAGATCTACTGTCACGGTGATTTAGTGCCACATTAGTTAGTCTACAGAAACTTTTGAGGGTGATTGTATTTAAGCAACACTGGCAATACAAATGATATCGCTCACGTTTCTTTACCCGCAGAAATTCATTAATATTATGATGATTCGAGTTGTGATCTTAAGTTAACGTTGACATATTTGCTTAGTCGATTTGACTCCCAGATTTATTTTAACTGTTCATCACAAAAGCCTGAGAAGATTTAAGCTAAAAATGAAATACAACACTGGACTCAGTAAAAACTTTCATCACTTTGAGACGCGTACAAAAATTTTACACGATTAAAACGAGTCTCAGATAGCTGTGCCAAGCTTCACATACGACCCGTGATTGGTATTGGATTGTACCAGTTGAAAAAATATAAAGACAGATTTGAAAATAATCACAATCGATTTTATTCTCTTGAATAGCTTTCATATTTAATTTATATGAACTATACAGTAAAAAACCAAGTTTTTACAAAACATATTTTATAAAATAAGGCGAAAATAACAATTAAAATTATAATATGCAATAAAAGATTGGACTTAGAATTTCATTCATCAGAATTCATGGAACATTTTGTTCTTATAACAATACGTAGATCACAGACAATAGTATACCTTATCGCTACGGTTTAAAGATCAAAGTTAGTTTTTGTCTTAAGGACATTCTTATACGTAAATGTGTTGCCATTAAAAATAAATTATGAGTACCTATTGCGCTATTAAGAAATCGGGAGAATTCACGAAATTTATATTCGTCCAACTGAAACGCAAAAAGGTGGAAGCGACATCGACTTTTCGTATAAAAATAGAACCAAGAATAATTTACAGTAGAGTGATTTTCCTGTCAACTGCAGTTGCCGCTTACGACCCCTGGCGTTTCAACTGTCGATATTAAGGTGGTGTTTTTTCTGAAGCATTCCTCACATCTTATATACCTACCTCTTTTGAAATGTATATTACGTGATTTTCCATAGTTCTGTTGTGACGCACATTATGCGTCCTTGGCCACAAGGTGATTAAAATACAAAAGGTTGCAAGCGACATCGAATGTTCACAGAGAAATTACCTTAAAAAACATCATAACACTCTATTGAAGTGATTAAATTTTCTTATAACTGTCATTGTCGCTGGAACCCTTTGCCGTTGATATGATTTAAATGACATTACCAAAAGATAAAAATGTATTAAAACGCCATATTATGTCGCTTTGGCTGCGAAAGAACGTGCCAAGGAAACATATAAAAATATATCTAAAGTATTCGACATTTCGTTTGGCATGTTAGAACGAAGAGTCTAGCAGACATATGCTAGTTTTGGTGTCCTACTCCATCCCATTCTCTTTAACGCACGGCTTAATATATCTTTGAAGAGTAGTTAAAACCGAAACTATGGTTGTATTCATAGTGTAACACTCATATATTACAGTACTGATGCGGATCACAATGTCAACCTCAAATCATAATATGATGGTGGTAATGTTTTATAAACGCAACTGGTTTTAACCACTCTATTCAGATATCAAATTATCAGTTCGATAAAGAAAACGCCTTGATGTTTTTAATATTTTTTAACAATAATGTATAATTAAATGACAACTGACTTATAATAATAAATCATCCTTACTGCTATTATTATTTTCTTCTTTCTTAATATAAAATACGTTAATTTATTGATAGTTCCGCATTTCAATCATAAAGGGCTTCAAATCCCGCATTTCAGTCTTACACTTCACGTGAATTGCCAATGGGCAGCCAACTCATTTATATCTCATAGAAATTGTATGGGGTGTATTTAATTTTACAAAAATGTTAGACTATATTAATATAGTTTCTGTTTTGAGTCGTATTCAGGGCCCTATCCAATCGTAATTTTAATTTTATAATTTTTACAATTACAATTCAATTTGTGATTCATAAAATAATATTGCCATGGTTATACACAATTACAATATTATGTACAATTAAAAATTTATAAATATGTAGAATTTTACATTTGACTGGGTTAAAAATAATGTCGTAATTTGTGACAGATATGTTCTTAAATTAAATAATTTCATTTGCGTTCAAACGGAATTTATTTATAAGTTCTAGTCGCCGTGCTAACGAAAATAAGCCGTGGACAATTGCCCAAGTGACGTCATAACTCAATATAAATTTGTCATTGACAACTAAACTTCATTCATTATATTTTAGCGACTTAATTTTTACAATTTTATGGTACTCAAACGTTTCTAGAAATCAATCAAAGAGTCTAACTTAACTACAATTTTGATCCAAAAGAAGCTTAAAATATAACTTTATATTTGTCGATATTAATGTCCTTACGGGAGACCAATAGCGTACATTAAGAGAGGCATATATGTCCAGCAGTGGACAATAGGCTAATTGATTGACTGAATGTTTATAACACAAGGACCCTGAATATCGATCCCATTTTAAATTCATCACGAGCTTAATATTCATATCAACATATTTATATCAAAATCATTAAATATTCAAAAATAGTTCTTCTCATACCAAGAGTACTGATATCACTCACTTATCACAAACAGTTTCTGTCGATTCCCGTCATGTCTAGACTCTCGTCGTCCACCTCGAAGGCCGGAGTCTCCGCGGCCTGGCCTTCGGAGTGGCCACTAGGCCTGGCTTGCGGAGTGGCCATTAATGCCTCGAGCCTGGCCTGCACGTCGCCGAGTAGGGCGCGTTGGGAAGGCTCGGAGGCCCAGCATGATTCCATAATGTCCCAACACTCGTCTGAGAACTGGGGGAGGCGTTCTGGCCGACGACCTTGAGACAAGCATTCATTTATACACCGTGATTTTATACTCATTTCGGACAAAAAGACTCGGGAAGTTTCGATAGCTAAATCGCCTGGAAGTATTCATTTAGCGATATTATGCATTGTTATCATGTTTTATGTAACATCCTTCACACTGTGTTTCATGCAAATAAAGACTTCTATTCTATTCTATTCTAATGAATTAGAATAATATACTGGTGATTAAACAATATTTTTTTGAAATTATTCCAGATGATTTTGCTATCAAAACTGTGTCCAAAATAGCCGGGCAGGTGTGATTGCGGTCGCAGCACTAGTGGGACCGGTGGGTGACACGTGGTACGCAGACACAATTCTCTTTTGATGTGGCCGTCAAGTGGAGTGTGACCATTGTTTACATGGTACGTGTTTGTAATAGTGACCCTGTTTCTTGAGACTTCGCCTACAGCTTACAACCAACCAAGGTGAAGTCAAATTGACGTGTCCGATATATATAAAAAAAAAGAATCTTTTTATCTATAGCTCCTATAAAATCACCTGGTGTAGTGAAAATTCAAAACAAAGTTACTTTGGTGTTTGGGACTTCTTACCTCTTTTAACTTTACTCCATAACTGTTCTTTATTTTGAAAGTCTTCGAACGCAGCCGGCAGCCTTATATTTCCAGCACAAACGTACCTGAAAACATATTTTACACTTTTGAATTGACTATAAAATAAATTGAACAAAATTAAATGAGACCAAATCTGTCTATAGATACGAAAAAAGGGCTGCATTTTAAATTCAATTTTTACCCAATTTTGATTGTCGTCATCATTAACAAAGTGATCATTTATTTTTAAAACTTTGTTGCTCATTTACTTTTGACACTCTGGCCAGCGAGATCTGATCAGCAAGTTTCGCCACCGACAGCTCCGCACTCACCAGAACAGTATCCCGAAGGCGTACACGTCGACGCTGGCGTCGTACTCGCCCGCCAGCAGCTCGGGCGCCATGTGCACCGGCGTGCCCACCACCGAGCCCGACATCAGCGCCTCGGCGGCACAGAACCCCAGGTCCGATAGCGCTGCTCTATCGTTCGAGTCTAGGAGAACGTTCTTCATTTTGATGTCGCGATGGACTAGCCCTAGGGAGTGTAGGTAGCGTATTCCTGCCAAAAAATGTTTGATTAAGTCTATGACGCATATATGCGACAAAAAATTCAGTCGGGTTGGTAACGCATGTATGCGTTATGACATAACACTTGGAAAACACGTTGGATATAATGATTTAAAAAATTGTACAAAATCCTAACATAAGTAATATACAAATGTTCAATTAGTTCTTTGACGTGAATATGTGTCAAAAATTGTAGGTCAGGTCCAGTGACACATAAATGCTCTTAGGAAAAGTATTGAAAATCTCCTTGGATAAAATAATAGTAGATTTTACAACAAGTGCACAAAACGAACCATTTTTATCCGAGACTTTTAGCAGCCCGAGCCGGAGGCGAGGGCTGATAGTAATGTCGAGGATAAAAATGGTTTTGTGGACGAGTTATAAACTCTGCTTTTCACTTCGATTGCGAGGAAATTTTAACAATTTTAGCAAATTGAATCAATTAATAAACGCACGAAAAAACAAGAGCTGTTTCCCGCCGCTTTATTTTTTTTTAATCTTACGACATTGAGGCGTGGGCTGCAGACCTATACAGCCTACTATAAAATTAATTTTGTAATAATAATTTTCTTAAATGAATTAAATAACCTACCGTACTTGAATTTAAATTTTAATATCTTTTAAGTCTTAAAAAACACATAAGGCAAAATAAATTAAAGTGAATGTTATAAAATAACAAATTCTATCTATGAACTTCTTATTGTGTTAGGCTGTATGGCTCATTTTCTTTGCCTTAATATAGATACATTTATGAGTAGATACGTTAATGCCCTTGTGCACAAAATTCGATTTTGTGCAGCCTATATCCTGCACAAATAAGCACTTTCAGAGCATGAGAAGTGAAATAGTACATTATTGTACAAGTCAGTAAAGTTGGTGATTACCGCTAAGGCGCCGTTGAGACCCGAGCGTCGGTAAGAATCTTAAGAGAGCTGAAGACTGTAATTAAGAATAGACCCGTGTATCATACGATGTCTTTCAATTCACTTATGAATAATATAATACTAAAATAGATTACCCTTACGGTTTTCAGATAGCAAACATTCCATAAAGTTAAAGACTTTACATCAATCACATCATATATCAGACGTTCTACAGTATATGTGTGTATATCGGACGGTGTACTAGGTACATAAATCGTTTCCTTCATAACTAGTACTTGTAGACATTTTAATTAATAAATAACTATAATTTCACCAGTAAAAACGAATTGCCATTCTTTTTGGCACTGGCGGACTGGCGGGAACAATTAATTAGTTTTTAGCATGCGGCCAAAGAGTAAAAGAATGAGGGTTAATATTCTTTTTAGTTTATCGCGTGTAAAAAATGATAAATTTACTTAAAGCTTTAAACAGAGAGAAAACAAAAGTTAATTTGAGTGAAAGTTTTGTTTATTATACATGTACAAAATGAAATTTGCTCTTTACATACGAAGTTGCATGAAATGAGTAAGCAATAGGTCACACACGCACGATCTTTTTTATCGATGTTTTTTAAGAATAATGCAACTCAACCAGTAGATTAAAAAAAAACTATTATTCCACTCGTGATATAATAACAATCAAAAAACCTGTTTGATTATTTGGTATCATTATGTGCCTAATTGCGGTCAAATTAGCGCCAGTTTATGAGCAAGTGTGTTGAAAATAATTATAGATAATACCTTCAACGATATCCGCGGCTATCCGCATCCGCGCGCCGAAGCTGAGGCCGGCGCGCACGGCGGCGTGCAGGTCGCGCACCTTGCGCTCCGACACCAGCAGCACGCACGCGCCCGCCGCCGAGCGCTGCACCACGGAGCCGAACAGCCGCACGATGCGCGCGTGCGCCGGGATGCTCCTGGGGACGGTAGCTCACTGGTCAGGGAGTCGCCCTTACGATATATGATGATAAGATGTTCGAATCCTAGCCATTACACCATTGACGGGAACCCACTTCAAGCACAAGCAATTTAGCTTAGTTGGAGGGCTTGGAGGAAATATTAGTAATTTTAGATGATAATATACCTAATTAAACAAAAGAAAATGTCATAAAATGTCAGCACATTGGATGTACAGAACAACAGTTAAATTCTCACATTATAAATTTGAATGTGAAGTTGTTTGGATGCTTCATCAATCACTCTCTAACGGCTCAACATATCTAGTTGAAATTTGGCATAGGAATAAATTAGTACATTATGGTACAAGTGTGCAAAGTTGGTGATTACCGCTGAGGCACCATTGGACCCGAGCCGCGAGGTGAGGGTCTTAAGAGAGCCGAAGAGGCTAATCAACAATACACACGTGTATCATACGATGTATTTCAATACACTTGTGTATAAAATAATGCTAAAATAGATATTTACCCTTGCAGTTTTCAAGTAGTAAACATTCCATAAAATTAAGTGCTTCACATCAATTCCATAATGTTAAGGGCTTCACAACAATCACATCATGTATCAGACGTTGTACAACATAAATCTTTTACTTCATAACTAGTACTTGTAGACATTTCAATTAATAAATAACTATATTTCAACAGTAAAAACGAATTGTGAAACTATTTGGTACTGGCGGGAACAATTAATTAGTTTTCTATTCGCGCGCATTGACCACAGACTTAAAGAACGAAGTTTCTTTTTTTTTTGTTTATCACGTTGTTTATCACGTAAGTTTTACGAAAGAGAAAACAAAATTTATATTTGAGAGAAAGTTTGTTTATTATACAAGTACAAGATGTAATTTTCTATTTAAATACGAAGTTGCATGAAATGAACAAGCAATAGGCAGGTTTATTAATTTATTTAACACGATCTTTTTTGTATCGATTTTTTGTAAGAATAAAGCAACTCAATCAGTAAAATTAAAAATAATCTCTATCCCACTTGTGAAATATAACAATCAAAAAACCACAGTTTGATTACAGGTATCATTATGTGCAAGTGAATTGAAAAACATCGGTATTTGCAGCATGATCAGTCAGACCCTTTTGTAGGAGCAACCTGTTTAGTACAGTGGGTAATGCATAATTATCGCCGAGACACAGCGACGTGGGAACGAGCGATGTGGCTGCCGACACCTTGTTCACTCATTATGCATTCTACCTAATACTTATCATTTCACATCTGATATATGAAAAACGGTTATTTTATCCAGTTCGAACATTGATGGTACTAATGCACGCAAAACATCTAATGTGTTAAGGTGGCATTTTTATGATCACTGTATTTGTATGTCTTGTAGTTAAATAAAAAAAAAACTATACGCAATCAAAAACCAAATTAGGAGATTCAATTATTAACAATTAATAAGAAATTCAAAGGAGTTACATCGCAGTGGTATTTTATTTAATTTTGTCTCCTTGTGTTTGTGAATGAATCTCCTTAGAAGCCCTTGTAAACTTCCACTACTTTACTGGAGTATGACTAGGACTCTGAATTGACTATGACGGACTTTACTTGACTTTGACTGTGACGAAATAACGAAGACGCTGCAGAATATTTATATTATTTCTTAGTATATCAAATTACTTAATATTGGCTAAATTGCGAGGCAAAAAGGCACAAGAAAAAAAAAGCCAAATTATGAGTCAGGCTTTCACGGCCGGCGTTGTATGTACAATATACTGCTTCCGGGCTGTTTGGCCGTGGTCCATGTGAAACTTGCGTTCCAGACGTTTCGTCGATCACTGCGGTCGACATCTTCAATGGCGCAGGTCCGGGCGACGACGAGTTCGGAGACCTTGCCACGTCGGCGGCTTCGCTGCGACTGATATAGAATCTTGAGTCGCTGGCGTATTTATAGAGCAAGTCGATACCCCCCTCCGACCGCGAGTTTCAAATGGACCACGGCCAAACAGCCCGGAAGCAGTATATTCTACAAAAAGCCAAATTAGTTCGATGACAGGTATAAAAGTGTCACACTGTGGCTTTGATACCGGTAATAGATTCCCATAGGTTGTGTGAGGTTTCATATTATACAGATTCCTTTTATTAACATTTATACTTTTCGTTTTTTCTTTCTTTCTTCTTTTCTTTCATAAACCTTCAACACTTTAACAGCTTACCTAGTATAGAAGAACTCCATGGCCAGTTCCCTATAGTGTCTATCGTCAGCAGGTAGCACCGACTTCACGGCGACGGGAGATTTCTGCGCCCACGACCCTCGCACGCTATACACGACGCCATATTGGCCACGACCTGAAAAAAAAGCAATTAATAAGATCCCTTATTGAGAATTAGCTCTCTGTCCTTCTCTTTCGATTCCTCTCTGATATTTTTATCTCTTTCTTTATCAATATTCGTTATTATATTACGTTTCTCTCATAATATGTAATGTTTTTTTTTGAAGCGTCGGTAGCTTAGTGGTTAAGGAGTCGGCCTTACGATCGAGAGGTCCCGGGTTCGAATCCTGGCCATTACACTACCAACGTGAACCCACACCTAGCACAAGCAATTTAGCTTAGTTGGAGGGGTTAGAGGGAATATAGTAGTGAGGGAGTAGTAATTTCGATAATTTCGGTTGCTAATATTCTTTATAAAAAAATATTCTGTCTTTACCTCAGTTCTATACAAGGGAAATAAATCGACTGCAGCTATTAACAAAGTCGGAACTACATTTTGGCGATTTTCGTTTTATTGCTCCTGAGGTCTTCAAACGTCTATAACTATGTTCTCGCAAAGTTTCAAATTTGAAACTAAATGCTATCATAGTATTTCTAGATTAACAAAGTCGGATTTTATAGGAGCGTACGAATAATAATGTAGGTAAGTATGTTACTACAAAGTTCGCGGGGCTAAGAAGTGGAAGGGGCGCGCGCGCAACGGGCGGTTCTGCCAGTTCGCTCATTGTTAGCGGGGCGACTGCGCGTGCGTGTTTTATATTTTTATATTATTGTTTTACGTAAATGTGCAGTATATAGTATAAAATAACAATGTCTCGATCTAGACGTACTTTAACGGTTAAGATTGTAATATGTGTCAAATCCCACATTGTTAACGGATTATTATTTTATTACCTGTGTCGAACACATTCTACATTATTGTGTGCTTTGAATTCGTTCATTTTTGTTGGATATGGCACTACCGACTTTGTTATTCGTTCTTATAATTCCCGTTTTTGTCGGTTATGGTACTGTCGACTTTGTTACTCGTTCTTCTATTAAACGTTTTTGTCGGATATGGCACTACCGACTTTGTTATTCGTTCTTATAATGAAAGTATTTGTCATATATGGTACTACCACCATTTTTAATTGTACATTACTAAATTTAGATGTTGGATGTGTTAGTATCAACTTTATTTCTAAAACAGTTATACAATTATGTAGGTTGGATATGGTATATAGTGCTAAAATTAGGAAGAGTTGACTGGTTTTCTATTGCCTCATGTGACATTTTTAATTATAGGTATGTTATTTTAGAAGGTAGGACACGATGGTACCTCCCGTTACAACTGAGCAGTCCGACTGGGGAAGTACCTTCGTCCTACAGAATACCGCGGTTATAGTAACCTTGTGTTGTGTTCCAGACGGTGAGCAGGATAGCCAGAGCTCACTGGAGAGGCTCTGTGTCGTCAGTGGGAAGACCAAAGGCTTTGGATGTCACCACTGAGACCCGGTGAAACGGTTAACCGCTGGCCGCCCGCAGGCTGTACGATTCCCGAACCCGGGGATCACAATCTCCGTTCCAGGAGGCTGAACCAGCAGCCTGTGTAAAGTTCCCGGTGCAGTTGTCGTGCCGGAGAAGGAAACCGGAGTAGACTTGGCAGTATCTGGGAGGGCCCGTTCGCCCACCGCACCAGCCAATCACACAACCCTAGCTCGTTTGCGGTGGCGAGAAACCTTACTTTGTCTTCTACACTGACGGCATAGAGCCTCTCTATACCTCCCCCTCCCATTTTTATTATGGCCAAGAATAATAAGAATAGACGTTCTACAGCGGCACCTTCATCCACAATGAAAGTTGACTTCTGTAACATCAGGGGCCTCCACACCAATCTTAACGAGGTCCATCACCATCTTGAGACAGCAAAGCCGACCTTATTCTTTCTGAAGGAGACCCAAATATCATGCCAGGCCAATACAGCCTACCTTATGTACCCCGGGTACAAACCCGAGCATAACTTCCTGAGTAAAGCCGGGTTATGCATGTACGTCCGAGATGACGTTTGCTGTCGCTGTCTAAACGGCCTTGAAGACAAGGACCTGTCCACTCTATGGGTACGTATGGATCACGGTAGCCCTACCCTATCTCTATGCGTGCGTCTACAGGTCCCATAGCGGTGACCTGGGCACGGCTCAACCCTGCTGCGGACTTGGTATTCTTGGGGAACTTTCACGCTCACCATGTGGAGGGGTTGGGTCGCACAGAACTGATTTTACGGGAAGGGCTGCTCACTACGCCCTGACCTATGGGTTCTCGCAACTGGTGCATTCTATCACTAGAAAACCAGATATCGAGACCCACAGAGAGTCTTTATTGGACCCTCTGCTGACTACGTACCGAGTGGAGGCACCACTCGGTACTTCGGACCACAGCGTCGTCTGGGCGCAAGTGATTCTCGCGTGGCCAGAACCACCGCGGCCACCTCAGTGGTTGCATGTCGGGCACTACAAGTCGGTAGACTGGAACGGACTGCGAGAATTCTTCTCGTCGTACCCGTGGAGGCGGTTTTGCGTCACTTCAAACGATTCCTAACAAACAACAACAAACGCTCTTGTGCAAGAGCAGTCGCTGAAGCGATTCTAACGGGTATGGAATGCTATATTCCCAACCGCTGGATCGCATCAGGAGCGAGCAAACGGCCAAACTTCTGCCACTCTTGCCTTCCGCCGCCGCAGAAACTCGACGGTAGCCTTGCCCATGGCGCTAAGGAGAAAGCCGATCTTTTGGGTAACCTCTTTGCGTCAAACTCGACAATGAATGACGGGAATGCCGAGCCAACCATTCTCCCCAGCCGTGGTGTTTCCATGCCTGAAGTTAAAATCACGCAACGGGTGGTCCGGCGGGAACTCAAGTCCCTAGATGTTTGGAAGTCGAGTGGGCCGGATTGTATATATGGCGATGGTGCTCAGGCGCTGTGCC
Source organism: Eilema caniola (assembly GCA_949126895.1). NCBI lineage: Eukaryota > Metazoa > Arthropoda > Insecta > Lepidoptera > Erebidae > Eilema > Eilema caniola. The sequence continues at coordinate 15,324,525 of OX421488.1, forward strand.
CCCTAATTGTGCCCAGTACTTACGCAGCTTTTCGCGCTCTCTTGCTCTGCCTCGTGGAAGACTGAGTTCGTGCATCCTGTGCTAAAGAAAGGAGACAGGACAGACCCGTCCAATCACAGGCCTATTGCTATAACATCCCTTCTCTCGAAGGTTATGGAGTGTGTGATTAATACAAAGTTCTTGAGATACCTTGAAGGAAGTGATCTACTGAGCGACCGACAGTATCCAAGCCGTCGTCGATGGCAGCTGCTCGGACCCCATGGACACAAATGCTGGTGTGCCACAGGGCTCCGTGCTGTCTCCGACCCTGTTTCTGCTGCACATAAATGATATGCTGTCTGATGACTCCATCCATTGCTATGCGGAAGACAGTACCGGGGACACGTGATACACGGGCCGTGCAAATATCTCTCAGTCTAAGGTGAAGGAGAGTCGCTAACAACTTGCGACCAAAATCGGGAGTATCCGATTGGGGTCGACTAAACCTAGTCCAATTCAATCCCACTAAGACGCAAGCGTGTATTCACCTCTAAGAAAACCCCATTTGTTGTAGCGCCGCAATTCCTGGGTACACCGCGTACCATTTCCTCGAGTATCGGGATCCTAGGCGTCGACATCTCAAGCGACGTCCAGTACCGCAGCCATTTGGAGGATAAGGCCTAGCTGGCATTGAAGAAACTTGGAGTGTTTAATAGGGCGAAGCAGTACTTCACTGCGGGGCAACGACTCCTTCTTTATAAGGCAAAAGTCCGGCCCCATGTGGAGTACTGCTGTCACCTTTTGCCGGAGCATCTGCATACCAGCTTGACCCCTTCGAATCGATACAAAAACGTGCGTTGAGGCTCGCCGACAATCCCATACTCGCAGGCGCTGTGGAGCCTCTCAGCCACAGGAGGGACTGGCATCCCACACGGCAATAGAAATAGCACATAACCAAGGGGTACGACGAAGGCGTAGTCAGTGGTTCTGGACTGTAATTACTTGTACTTTTCATTACTTTTGTGAATTTTTAACCTGTTCGATGTACTAACCGTACACTATCTTGATTTAATTTACATTTAATTGGATATGGCCTATGAACACCCCCACATCCGACATAACCTTGTAATTACGTACCGTGAAAAATTGTTGGATGTGACACTTCCGACTTCCCTAGTACGTGAAATATTGTAGGATGTACCACTTACGACTTTCATAGTACGTGAAACATTGTAGGATATGTCACTTACGACAAGTGTGCTAGTATCGGTTTCGGTTAACAATGTAACAACTGCTTTTTCTAGAATTTCCTAGATTTATTTTTGTTATTCACATTACGACCTTCATTATCTTTCAAAACTGTAGCACTACGCGAAATTTGGTTTCAATATATGGGCATTTGTGAATTTGGTGCAAGTTCAAAACTTTATTTGGCCGTACTGAAAAGTAGTGTTTTTGTAGTTCCGACTTTGTTAATAGCTACGGTCGAAATATTCAGATGTGAAGTGATAACCTACAGAAATTTTGGTCAGGTGTTCCCAAAGGTAACATTGTATTAAAGATGTTGGTAATCCTTTTCATGTGAATAAAAGAGTATCAAATATCTCAATTCTGGATTCTGATGAAAAAGGAAAGCATTTGTGTGCATCAAAAACATATATACGCATTTGTAGACTTACAAAACATCCATACTAATTTTATAAATGCGAAAGTAACTCTGTCTGTCTGTCTGTCTGTATGTTACGCTTTTACGCCTAAACCACTCAACCGATTTTGATGAAATTTGGTATAGGCGTAGATTAGACCTTGATAAATGACATAGGCTATGTTTGGTCGCGATAACCGACATCCACGTGGGCGGAGCCGCGGGCAAAAGCTAGTATAACATAAAGTAAACAGAACTAAATGAATGTGGTGGACCGCTCTATGCCTAACCTCCGAGAAAGAAAATTATAGAAATATTTAAGAAACGAATGTAGGTATTGCTCATTCGACAAATCTGGGACCTACATGTGCAGTACATGTTTCTTAGGTGTATTTTGTGGAGAGCACGGGGAGGTACGGCGGTGGACGAGTTTAAGCTCACCAAGCATAGATTATCACAAAACAATCCGCACGTGCCAAGGCGTTTTATTCATCGCGATTTAGTTTCAAGATATATGGAACGAGCAATATATGTATAACTAGCTGTTGCCCGTGACTCCGCCGGCGTGGATATCGGTTATCGCTTAGTGTTGAGTCAACGCTATTTTTCTAAAATAAAAGTAGCCTAAGTTACTCCTCATTCCATCAGCTACCTGCCAATAAAAGTGCCGTCAAAATCGGTAAAGCCATTTCAGAGATTAGCCTGAATAAACAGACAGATGAAAATTTTAAAAATATGTTATTTTGGTGTATGTGCCGTATTGTATGTATATAGTTTAAAACGGTTATTCCAATATTACAACCAGACAATCCAATTTTATTAATATGTATAATGTAGACTTACCAATTTCCCGTCCCAGTTCTGGAGTGCCGTACATAAGCAGGTCGCACATGGACGTGCTCTCTAGGCACAATCGGGCGAAGGTGGGCGCGTGTCTGGAAGTGCAGTTGGTTTAGGTCTAGCGTACCTCCCTCCTCGTTAATAGGTAGGTAGAATATGCGATAACATTGTCAGAGGTGACGAGTTTTTGTTCTTGCTCTATCCAAATATTTGGAAACTTGAATAATATTTCACTATACCACCGGCACGGTATGATGGCCGTTAAGTACTAAGAGAACTTGGCAGCGCATACTTGCTCTCTCTCTTTTCTGCACGGCCGTTAAGTACCACCCTATCTTCTACCTTTTTACAAGCTTTTATTTAACTTGCAATGTATGTTTGTTCGGGTGGAATCTTACAACTCAATTTTAAGGCACTTGCCCTAAACCGATTGAGCTGAAATTTGGTATGCACGTTCAGTTCGGATGACAATGCAAGAAAAAAAAAAAAAAAAAAGATTGTTTTTAAAAAGGTTTTTCGAATATATCTTATTTATCATCTTTCGTTTTACTCGGTCAATATCGTAACTTATTATGGTACTTAGTTATTATGTCAAAACGGCCGTCCCGGCGTCACCTGCAGTACATGTTGGAACCCCCATAACACCACTTTGAGTCCGTAATTAGTAACTTGTAAGTATGGGAGTATAGAAGTTTTTAGACTTATAAGGCAATTTTTTTTAATTTTTCTCTGCGTAAGAACCATACTCTTGCTGCAAGGAATATTCAAGAATTAGCGAAATCGGTTCAGTTGTTCTCGATATTTGCGCTTAGCAACACATTCAGCGATTCTTTTTTATATTATAGATTGTTTAAGTTTATAGAAAATTGTACACCCTGATTTTAGTTCACACACACGAACACAGTTTCGATGGCAAAAAGAATAGTTAATATTTTTTTAACAATCCCCCATGATTGTTAAAAAAATATTCTTATACTAATTTTTCTTCCTTCCATGTGATTCAAATTCAAATTCATATACATAATATATTAATTATTTTAAAACTAAAAACCTTTAGAACAAACTTATAATAATTTCCCCACATTCTGTTTTTTTTTAACTGGTATACATTATAAATTTTAGAACTACGTACACAAGACGAATGTTAAACAACGTAGTGACTATAAATGTTCATAAACATCAATGTAAACCTATGACAATTCCGTAGGGTTCAATAATAAGTACTTTGGAAAATGTACAAGTGTTCTCAATATGTGTAACAGCAAATTCCATCAAGTGCCATCAATCAACCGTATAAATAGTTATAAAATAATGCTTGCTCTGAAGATGATAAAGATACTTACTTTTTTCTAATAGCTAGTTTAACATCTTCCGTGTGATGTAATCTGTTAGCAAGAGCACTTTCCAACGACGTCAGCGCTGACTGGTACCGCTCGTGCGCCATGCTCAGCCTTTCTAGAATCTGTGAAATAATATGAAGCTATGAACAATATTGTCACAGCATAATGAGTAATCTCTAATCACGAGCAAAAGCGTCGGCTCAACATTACGCGATAACCAACATCCACGTGGGCCGAGCCGTGGGCAACAGCTAGTTTATAATATTCGAAATCAGCAACCAGGAAAACTTTGAAAGCGTTACCCATACCTTTTTTTACGTGCGGGAAATCCCCACGGATACTCCCCCTCCCCCCCCCCCTCCGGAGTCGGAGGGGGAGGTTATGTCGGACTCGAAACGACTAAACCGCACGCAGTCTGTGGGTCGTAGTGCTAGGCTGAAGGTGAGGTTGTCATGCGACATATCCCTCTCACCCCGGCTGACCCAGGGCCATCCCTCTCGGTCTGGCCCTCCTCGGGAGACTACGATACCCATACCTATTGATTTTTTTTTGGTAATATTGAGTTTGACATCTGTGATCGCTAAATGGATAATGTACTCGTAATCGAAATGAAAAACAAAACGAGTCAATAAACAATAGATTAAGAGAGAACGTGGTTACAAATCAGACAGCCCTGAATCCTAATTGCATGTTAGTACCGAGTAAAATGTATGGCTACTGGGTACGGAACACCCTCGCCCACCATTCCGCTCACCCGACACGATGGCTCTGTTTAGACGGCTTCTTGAGTGAAAGTGTTTTAGGGATTTCCTTTTACATATTTTCCATGCTTGTTATTTTTAGTTTTTAGTTTATTTTTAGTTATTTTTCGGATTTTAGTCGGTTCGATTACCCGGTGCGGCAACCGAATTTTAGAATAAAATTTGAATGCAGTTTTGTATCTTTTTAAAATAAAGGAACGTTTCCTTGAGTGTAATTTGCTATCCCTAGTATTTTGAGTACGTTTCCTCCAGATAAGTTCAAAATGTTCCACCCTTTATAATGAACGACGTCGTCAGCCCACTCCTACCTGTGCGGAGATGATCTTGGCGAGGCGGTGCGGCGCGAGCTGCGCCAGCGCGGCGGCCGCCACGCGCCGGCGCCAGCGCGGCGACAGCACGCAGCACGCCTCCTCCGCCTCGCCGCCCACCAGCCGCAACCTGACCGCAACGGCAGCTGTTACTCACCACTCGACACCATGTGGAGCATGTTGGGGTACTTCAGTACGTAAACCGCGTTAACTTGGCCAATGACGCACATGTGCGTCATTAAATTCTCAATCAGGTCGATGACGCATATATGCCTCATAACAGGCCTGTCAAAGAACATTAGTTGAATTTCATAAACAATGTGTAGTAGTAGCATATGGAGCATCTTAGCACTTAAATATGCAAACCTCGTTTACATAGCCAATGACGCATGTATGCGTCATAAAAACGTCAGTCATATCTATAACGCATATGTGCCTATGCCTTAGGCCTATGGAAAACGATGGTTGAATTTCATAAGTAATGTTGTATAAATTGTCTATACAACATATAGAGCATCTCGGCAAACGTAGTAACATAATCGTGGCTAGTAACGCAAAAGTGCAACTATTGTGTGTGCACAGTATTATAAAGCAACTTTAGTCTGATCGATAACGCAATTATATACGTCACATCAGAGGTATCGAAAATTTGTTACATTGATAAAAGCATACAATATGCGCATACTTCCGTCATATTTTTTTTTTTTTGTTGCTGTTGATAATCATATTTTCTATATAAGAAACTCCACGTAAATTACACTTCAAGCTGTAGAACCACTAGTTAGCTAAGGAAGTTCGTTGTATCTAATTCTGTTAACAATTCTATGATAGGACTACTAATGTTTTAGTCATTACTACTTCCATTTTAAAATAATACTAACTTGTACAACAGGCGTCGCAGGCGGTCCAACAAGCCGGCCAGCAGTGGGAAGGCGGCACACGGCGACAGGTCCACCTGGCGCGCCACCGACAGCAACTGGCGCATAGCTTCAGAGGCAGGCCGCCCGCCCAGCTCCTGGCGACATGACCCCTCTAGAGACTCCAGGCATCTGCGGATGGGAGCATACTCTTCCTTAATTCTGTCTAAACCAAACTCTAAAGTTTTGGAATTTTGATGAAATATGTTATAGGAGTAGCTTAGATTTTGAGAAAGAACAAAGGCTATGTTTGCTCGCTATAATCGACATTCACGCGGGCGGTGTGAATCCGACGTTTGGGACAATCAATACCACGAAATATGTTTATCTTATCGAAGCCGGCACATCAAGTTTATTATATCTAAATATTTCGTTCGTTTTTCGAATGTACATATAGTTTGTCAAAGACGCACATGTGCGTCACTGGCTACGAAGGGCGTATTGATGAAAATTTCAGTAGTGAATGAATAAAAATTAATAAAACATTGTGAACATACCTCTGCAAGGTTCCAAAATAACTGACTTTGAGACATTCCACGAACTTGGCTAGCTTGAAACTTATCTTCTGACTTAGTTTAGAGAGAACTGGAAAGAAAGAGAAATTGAAAATGAAAGTACCTAATGAAGATTATGACTCGGTGAAGTCCTCTACTCCGATCGTGATCAAATGGCGGAACACTTACATTTACGTCACAGTATTACCATTACGGTACCGAACCCTTACGGGACTGTATTACATTCACAGGTCAGTAATACACTTATGGGACAGTATTACCCTTGCGGAAAAGTACCATCCTTACGGGACTATAACACGCTTACGGGACACTATTACACTTACGAGAGTATTACCCTTTCGGGACAATATTATTAAGGGACAGTAGTACACTTACGAGACAATATTACAGTACACTCTTACGGGACGGTATACGTATAGTACGGGACAGTATTGAAGTTACAGAACAGTATTAACCGTACGGGACAGTTTTACACTTACAGGACTGTATTACCCTTACGGCATAGTATTACCTTTCTTGCGGTACGGGACATTATTACACTGACGGTACAATATTACCTTTATGGAACACTATTACTCTTACGAGACAGTATTACACTTACCGGATAGTATTACTCTTACGGGACAGTATTATACTTAGTACTGTATTCCTACCCTTACGGGACAGTACTACCCATACGGAAGAATAGCCTAACCTGTGCGCTGTACGTCTAATGAGGCCTGTTTGACGGAGATGTTCCGCGTGCTAGTGCAGGCGGTGCCTCCGCTCCAACCTCCGCTGGACAAGGAAAACATCTCCGACTCGTTCTCTACTCGGATGTTGTACGGAGATTCCGATTCGTGTGACTGAAAAATAGAATGGAACGGATTTCAATACGGAAAGTAGCTGTTGCTTTTGTAGTATTACTTTATAACAAAAGAAAAGAGATTATTATATCAACATAATACGACGCATGGGGCGCGGGTTCGGTCGCCGCTCAGTGCAAATATTTGTAGGCATGAATATGCTAACTTGCATTCTTCTAGTCATGTCTCGAGAGCTCGTTAAGCCGTCGGTCCCGGTTGCCATACAAACATCTATGGCAGTCGATAAATTTATTACGGCTGTACTCACGTTACTTGTCAGGATGCGCCCGACTAGTTTCGGACCCGACCGGAGTCCTTAATCACGACCAGGCTCAAGGAACATATACGTTGCAAAACATGGACACCAATAGGTCGGCAGTCGCTGAGCACGCCTATATGACGGACACGGCTCATTACATACGGTTTGATAAGGCCTCCGTACTAGCGAAAGAAACATACTTTGTGCCGCGAAAAGTACGGGAGGCGATTGAAATAAGCCGTCGTCCGAATTTCAACAGAGAGAAGGGATGGACACTGCCTACAGCTTGGAAACCGGCCTTGAAATGCACGTACCACAAATGGGAATCGAACCTGGAATGCGTCCCGGTTGCCATACAAACATCTATGGCAGTCGATAAATTTATTACGGCTGTACTCACGTTACTTGTCAGGATGCGCCCGACTAGTTTCGGACCCGACCGGAGTCCTTAATCACGACCAGGCTCAAGGAACATATACGTTGCAAAACATGGACACCAATAGGTCGGCAGTCGCTGAGCACGCCTATATGACGGACACGGCTCATTACATACGGTTTGATAAGGCCTCCGTACTAGCGAAAGAAACATACTTTGTGCCGCGAAAAGTACGGGAGGCGATTGAAATAAGCCGTCGTCCGAATTTCAACAGAGAGAAGGGATGGACACTGCCTACAGCTTGGAAACCGGCCTTGAAATGCACGTACCACAAATGGGAATCGAACCTGGAATGCGACACGGTGAGCGCGTTATGCCGCACTACTGAACCATCGGGCGACGACGATGACGACACAGACGCGACAGCGAGGACAGCCGAACTGTCCCGGAACCAGCCGAGTGCCCCGCCGTTATCCGAGCGCGCGCGACGACAGTGCCAACGTTGGGAACGCATTAAAGCGCCTGACGTCGCCGCGCCTGGGTGCTCTGCTCATGATTAAGGACTCCGGTCGGGTCCGAAACTAGTCGGGCGCATCCTGACAAGTAACGTGAGTACAGCCGTAATAAATTTATCGAATGAGAAATGGCTCACGATAGTTTCTATACAAAAATCTATGGCAGTCGTTACAGGTAGTTGGAGCCCTAAAAAATTCCGACTAATCTAACTACAGAACTTCGATATCGCCAATTGTTTCTGGAGGTCAGATGGCAGTCGCTTCTGGAAAGCCAACCTCCATTGCACAGAATGATGATGCTTACCTTAGCGGTCCCGTACGAGTCATCAGGTGCCTCCAACACCTCGGACACCTCCTCACTGGGTATGATGTCATACTCGTCAAAGTTGTACGTCACTAGTGAGAGAGCGTCCTCGCTGTCGGAAGGCTGGTCATGCGCGCGGGAGAGATGGGAGGGAAGGGCGGGTAGGGATGGCAGAGAAGGGATGGGAGTGTTGCGAGGGGAAGAGTAGAAGACAGAGTTGGAGACTAGGAAGCAGGGGTCGCGGTGGCACGGCAGGTCTGGAATGACGAAAATTGGAAATATATTGTATGTCAGCAAAATTTATATTTTGTCGTTAAATCTTGGTACTCAAAACGGTTCATTTGTCGCCAAATATATGAACTATTGTCAGCAGAATATGACACCTTTTGAAGAAATAGCAGGGGGCCCCGTCGACTTCATTCGAGATTACATTACAACATTTTAGCTGCAAATCTTATTCCGCTAACAAACCCTACTGTTTTGGCGACAGATAAATCAGATCCAATGAAAGTTACGTGCTATTAGTTTTAAAAAAATCGTTTCAACAGCGGTCGGGTTGTATCGTCCTCTAATGCAAAAGGACTACGATTTATTGAAGTAGCTTTATAAAAATATAATATACATCGACATTTAGCCACATCTCGAGCATACTGGGTGGTCCAACTAGTGCGTCATACTGATGGAACCAGGGGTAAACTGGATTAACTATGGTCCCACTGGAACTGACATTTAGAATAAAACTGAGTTTTACTCGATGCGGTGGGACTGCGGGAAAAAAATCTCTGCAGTCCCACTGGTGGGACCACGGGTAAACGCCCATTTGTTGACAATTAGTATTTTAACTGTATCTATAAATTTAAATCGGACCGAACGGGAATTAAACTGCGATCACTCCTTTTCTAAAGAGTAAGCTCTGACTTACTCAGTTGCCTGGACCTGTCTAGATATCCCAAATTCTCGTTTATATACGTTTTAGGGGTCCCCCACATTGGAATTGAATCATTTACTGAAAATTCTAACGTTGGATGATATCACAGGTTTAAATATTCTGGATTTACATTGTCAGGTTTATATTTATAAGTATCGAGAATGAAATCTCTTACCGTCGACACTCCAGTCCATATTGTTAACTTCAGATCTCATTTCCTGGAGCACATCTTGCATTATTTGAAGTAACTCCTGCTTCTTGTCTCCTTGAGAAAACTTTTCGTTAATCGTCTGTAAGTTAAGCAGGGTATGTTTACTGGCCACAATTACATTGTACAACATACAATCTTCTTAAATATTATCAATCGGTCGATCTGTTCTCGAGTTATAAGCTTAGCAACATCAGAAAAATTACAAGTTTAATTGCAAAAAGAAGGTTAATTTGATGGAGTATTCTACTTACTTCATACAATTGTTGTTCCTGCTTAGCGACGTATTGTATCTTCTTGGGCACAACTTGCAGCTCCCGCGCCATGTCGAATGACGCCAAAATGAACTGCTGCAGTAACTTCACGTGAACCTGTGTGAACAACATATAGGACTTTTTTTAAAGAATACCAATACTTGAAATTACTAATATTCCCGTTAACCCCTCCAACTAAGCTTTAGTGCTTGTGTAAGGAGTGGGGTTACGTCGGCAGTGTAATGGCCGGGATTCGAACCTGGGACGTGTTGAACATAAGCCCTACTACTTAACCACTAAGCTACCGACGCTATGCTTTTTGAGTAACCCAGCCCTTGAATGCAGTCGGGACAACGCTAATTATCGATATTGAATAGCCCCGGTGGCACTTTTGCAGCATAGGTGACTGTTAACTAGGTCTTGGGTTCGATCCTCAGGTTAAGGAAAGTGTACGAGATTCTTAGCAATACAATCGAAACCGGTGCTTATGTAGGAGTGTTAGAGGCAAGGGGTACCTATGACCCGATTCCTGTTGGCTTACTTTGCGAAGTGAAGCCAAATTCACGTGCATAAATTTATACTGTAATTAATAACATACACAATGTATTGCAAAACTGAATGTTTTTGAAATTCTGTATTTAAAATTGAAAGAATTCCATACAAACTAGATATTATTATGGTCGTTCTATAATCGGTAACAGTATTTTCACTCTTCACACTGAGGAGTGGGTTCACATTGGAAGTGTCAGTGTCTAGACTAAAATGCAAACCCGCAACCACTGCTTAAAACCAAAATTACTCTTCTAGAAGACATAACAATACCTACCTCACTCAACCTGGTACAGTACTCCAACAAATAACTCTGCATACAATCAGTAGAAAACTTCATCACAGTGTTCAATAGACCGGTTCTGGTCTTCGCGGTCTTTTCATCCATCTTGCCGTTGACGGTCTCATTGGCGCTCGAGACCGCGCTGGCAGACAGTCTATGCTCGACTGCAAGCCAACTGACGTCATTCAGGATAATCCATTGCGATTTGACGTAGTGCTTTTGAGGGGTCCTGGCTGTAGGAGAAAAGAAAAACTATAGAGAAACAATCTATTCGTGATCGCATTCCTCCGAAACTACTCGACCTATCTGTACTTCACTTGATAAGTCACCACAAAATCATAACAATCGTCTTTATTGTGCAAGCGTCCCTGGACATATAAGGTGAGAGCACCAATGGTGGACACTGACCTAATAGTAGACACTTACGAAAAACCCTTTATTTTAAGAAAAGTAACTGTTTGGTTTACATTAAAGACCGCTAATGGCATATATAAGATATGACAAATCAGAACACTGTTGTAAGTAAATTTTGAATTAGGGACAGTTGTTTCTTAAGATGTTTGTTAAGGGCACTTTTTTATTAGTTGTGAACTTTTATTTATTAGTAATGATTATCACTAATTTAATACGGATATTATAAATATGTGAATTGTTAACCTACTTAAGCCATTGCCGTATTTTATGGCTAGATTTTCTAGGAGTTTTAAGTGATCGTCGTGTATTGGTTCTTACGACAAAGTGTATAATAATTGTATTTAAAGTAAAAATATGTTGTTTTTAAAGATTTTAGCAGTGCAAGTTATTGTTTAAATGTTGCTGGAACAGTTACAATAGGACGTTATAACCATTCTATAAAAATTTAGCAGAGTGAAGTTTAATTTGTCCTTAAAGTATCGGCCATTGGTGCTTTTACCTTACTGCATATATATTGTACATATTGTGACATGAGTGGCGTCAAGATATATGCCGGTAAATATGCCACAGCACCCTGTCCTTCGCCTTCCACATAATTATACCATTTTTATTCTATCAAGCTTACCCAATGCTATTAATTTTGAAATTGCGGTCTGGTTTTTGTTTTAGACAGAGTAATAGAAACCAAAATTATCAGTATTCCTGTTGCCAGTCGGTAGTGTAACGGCCAGGACCCAGGTCCTCTCATTTGTAAAGTCAACTCCTAAATAGCGTGACCGCGAGCGTCGTACCGCTCCCATGATACGCGCGGCGTGGCGGAGACCATTGATGAGACGAAAGCGAGCGAGAGACCGCCGCCAGCGCTCACAGCGGTATCTCTCTCCTTTCACATGATCTTTCTATCCCTTTCTTAACAGCGTCACCCGTCATGCCGTGCGTCACACGCCATAAAAAAATTAATGACCTCGACACATAATTTTGACGCCGGCAAATTCCAGATTGTGTGAAGAAACACGTGCATAGATAAAGCATTGCCTCAACAGCCTCAGTGGCGTAGCAGTAGTGAACTCGGCCGTAGCGCAGAAGGCGCGAGTTTGGTCTCCGCTCAGTGTATGTATACATGAATATGGGTATTAGCATTGATCTGGTCGTGCCTCGGAGAGCACGTTAAGCCGTCGGTCCCGGTTGCCATACGAACATCTATGGCAGTCGTTACGGGTAGTTGGAGCCTCCAACAACTGGTCTAATTGCAATGCGTCGATATCTCCTTTGGGTTGTGGAGGTCAGATTCGCTTCACGGAAAATGTTGAATTTTAGCCAAATCCGCAGTTGGACTGATAAAAGCGGACCCCAGACTCCAAGTTAATAAGCTCCGGATGCGACTGGGATTAACGCTAGGATGACGAAGAGAATAAAGCATACCCTTACTCATCATATCCCACTGGTCCAAAAGTTCGCTCATAAACGTCGCCTGTTCTTGGTATAACCTCTTTTCGTCTTCCGCACTCTTCTGCTCAGGACCCTCTTCACTCTGTCTGTAACCAAAGGAGGGAGATAAAAATATGAGAACCAGAGGTCGTTAATGGAATTTCATATAAACCTTGCAGACCTAGGCCGGCAAAGTCCTCTTTTTTAATGTCGGCTTGAGGTCCAGTCATAATTATATTTTATATATATTTTAGAAGCATAATTATTTATATTTTAGAAGCATAATTATTTATATTTTAGAAGCTCGTTAGTCAGAGCACCCCCCCCCCCCCCCACCCCTGACAAGTTTCGTCTAACACATTCAGTTTCTGCAATTCAAGGCCCATATTCCAAAACGATCTTCAGTCCTAAATTTCGATTTGAAACTACATCAGTTCCCCTAGCACGAAACACTATTGAGAGAACGGAGCATTGCAATTGGCTGGCTTCACACACACGCAGGTTCACAGTAGGCAGGGAGCCAATCACAATGCTCCATGCACTCAATATGTTTAGAAAAAAAAAAGAAAGAAAAAATGCGTTTATTTCAGCTTACTGCAGCACACCAAACAGATCAACCCAAATACAAAACCTATACTAAGTATATTGATGACGAATACATTATAGATAATTTTACATAGGTAATTTCATTTAAATATTCTTTTGTTACACACAGCTCAATTTTAATAAGGTAAGATAACAGTACATTTTTAAACTTTCTATAAATCAGTTCCATAACAGTGTTTTCTTTCTTTTTCTTTTCCATTTTTTTCTTTTTTTTACGTGTTTACGTTTTTTTTACGTTTACGATAGTTTTTCGTGCTAGGGGCACTGAGGGCAGATTGTACTCTAAATGATAGTTCAAATGTCATTGTGAGAGCCGATTGACAACTGAGCGCGGATATAATAAAAAAAAATATCGGCCACCAACCTGAATATCCACTTGAGAGCATTCATATTGAGCCGGTGGTCTTTTTTATCTTCGGTAGACTTGTGCTCCTCAGGTAGACACATGTCCTCGCTGTTGGAGAACAGGATAAAGAGGACCTGCGCGTTCGGGTTTATCTCTTTTATCTGGTTGAGGTCCAGGCAGTTCTGGAGAACGAAAATCATTTCATTAGTTTGGGCACGTAGAACGAATGAGTACGGAGCGAATAGCCCGCCAGATATGTAAGGCACAGGTGAATGGACAGGCCAACCGGGGCCGACATCACAGTACACAACTTGGCCAAATTAAAATTTTGAAGAAAAAAATTAGAATCTAATCAGGCTGTTGTGTCTGCCAGGCCTGGAGAAAAATAGGCGTGAACGTATGTATGTATGTACTTTTTTATATGTCTGATGGGTTAGGCAGATAGGTATATTGAAGGATATATTAGACAACGCTATCCAGACATTAACGAAGTATAGGTACCTATACCGTGTTCGAAAATGCGAATACTTTTTTTTTTATAAAATCACCCTAATTCATAAAGAACACCCAGACCAATGAACATAGACATATTCATGCGTATAACATTTGCACTTAACGGGAATCGAACCACGACTGTCGGCGACATGAGTGTGACTCCTTCGGTGTTGCACACGTCCATAGGCCACGGTAACAATTTTCCATCAGGTGAACCGTGTGCCGGCCACCTAATTAGTATGAAAAGAAAACACGCTATATTATATCGATCCCGCCTTAATTATGTAAATACAGGAAATAGTAATAAAAATGTACAAGACTCACCTCTCCAGAGAAAACAGCAGGCTCTCTGCTCTCCCCACTAAATTTCCTCTTAACTCCCTCCTTTTTCTCTCCATCCCCACTCCCTGTACTCTCCGTGTCCCCTCCTTCCTTCCCACTCTTAGCCATAGAATACAGATTAAACGTATTCCAAAAATCTTCTTCACTTCTAGAAGTCACCATATCTGCAGAAATGTTATCAGAAAATATGTTCTTCCCTATTTTATCTATAGCATAAAGATATATAGGATTAAAAGTTCTGAGTATGATGTCTCGCTTCACATACAGTTCTTCGTGGAGTTCTTTAAGGGTCAGGTGGCTGGAGACTCCAGGGTCTTGGTCCAAATCTGGTGGTAATATGATTCGGATACCATTTTTGAGGAATTGGTTGTTGATTTCCACTTCTAATATCGTCGTTATGTCAGTCTTGTCTTGTCTTATCAGATCCTGTAGGAAGAAAAGAAGATTAAAATGCATTCTCCTGGGGATAGTCTAAAATGGAGAAAGAACTGGATATGAGCTGCGTGAAACAGGCAATATAGATCGTTTTCGTTGTCGTGAGGCATGCTACTTCTGCTAATGTTATAAATGCTTGTGAAGATTTCTGTGTGTTTGTTATTCAATGAAGCTCTAACGGCCGAACAGTTCTAGCTGAAATTTGTTATAGAGATAGATAATATTTACGAGTAACACACAGGCTTTTATCTTGGGAATAGGTTTCCATGTATAGTGGGATCGGGATTAAAATTTCAGACGGGCGGAGCCGTGGGCAATTGTTAGTATCTTCCACATCAGATGCTGTACATTCCTTTCCATGCGGCGGGCGACGTGAGGCCGCGCTCTGTGAAGCAGTTCATACGTGTAGCTTGCTACAGTCGGCCACATATAAACTCGTTCCACTTATAGACATTCCAGATTAATATAAAGTGTTCTAGATTAACTAGTTTACAGTTCTATTGTAAGAAATAGGGTTGTGATCAGTAATAAACATTTATAGTGTACGTAATTTTTTATTGAAGCGCTCCCACACAACTGCATAGGCAAAGCCTCTAAACCAACTAATATTAGAAATATTAAAGTTTGTGATCAAGTTTTTTATTCAATCATACCCATAATCTACACAATCACAAACACACATTTAATATTTGTCTGTTGTATGATTCATTAATAGAAACATAACCCGCGTAGTTGCGGTGAAGGGGTCATATATCACGTTTTCTACCGTGTTCTTTTCTAGTCAGAATAATATCCAATAATTGTCTACGCCCCTTGTCCTTCAATCAGCTGGGTTGATTTGGGCTCTGAAAATCTTGGTGGAACTCCATATATCATCTATCCTATCCAGGACAAGATACAGGACGCAGGACTTAGATGTCAAGCGCATACGGTGCAAGAACCGTTAAGTTTGGTATTCTTTACTAGCACACGTGGTTCCTTCTTCCTATAGTCCCGGGTCCTGTACGCGAGTCGTTGAAAAACGGTAGGAACCGTCTTTTTAAGGACAGCATCAGTAATGCCGGCCACAATTCTTTGGATTTCACCCTAGATTGGTTGTCTATTGTTTACCCGAAATATATATGCCACTAGCTTTTGCCCGCGGCTCCGCCCGCGTGTATGTCGATTATCGCTATTCCGCTTTTCTGTTGAAATTTTTCCTGAATTTTCTTTGCTATAAACCTCACGGAGCCCGAGACCTTTCCAACGAATGCAAAACCGTGGAAATCGATTCGTGCGTTCTGGAGTTATAGCGTCAGGAAGGAAAACCCGACTTATTTTTATATAGTAGATAATCATCATAATTCCCGAATTTCATTTGCCCGAATGTTTTGTTTGCCCGAAAAGACATATGACATACTTTCAATTGCCCGAAACTTAGATACCATAATATGCAAATGCCATAAGTATTGTTTGTCATATTTTGATTGCCATAATAATTATTAGACATAATTTTTAAACGCCATAATGATTTATTAGACATAATATTTAAATGCCATAATATTTCGGGTAAACAATAGACAACCTAACTAACCTAACCTAACTCAGATGACACCTAACCAAACTGCTTCTGGGTGGTTTAAAAAAAAATAACCACCTAACCTATCCGAGTCGGGGTGCCCTAAAGTCCCGATTGCATCCAGTTTCTTCCGATATAACAACCGTTACCCACCCAATGGCGATGGCAAATGATGTTATGGCATGTGATAATTTGGGCATGTGATAATTCGGGCTTACAATGATTATGACAAATGATTTTATGGTAAGTGACTTTATGGGAAACAGCTTCTAGCATGTGAATATTATGGCAAATAAAATTCGGGCAAATGAATAATCCGTCATATATTATGGCTGATGACTATTATGGCAAATGATATTCGGGCAAACGGCGGTATACCCCCTAGATTACCATCTTCTTCATTCTAACGTCAATCCCAGTCATATCCCTTTCATCTCGGAGCCTGGGGTTCGCTTTTTTTATCCTAACTGTAAATTTGATTGAGTTTCTATATTTTCCGTGAAGCGACTGACACATGACTTTTAGAACCCGAAAGCGATATCGAACAATAGCAGTTAGACCAGTTGTTGGACTTTTGAGGGCTCCAACTACCCGTTACGATTACCATAGATGTTCGTATGCCTACCCGGACCGAAGGCTTAACGTGCTCTCCGAGGCACGTCCAGACAAGGAAAGAAATGAAAGACAAATGTCTAAATGTCTCACCGCAACAGGCAACCTCTCCCACGTCTTCTTATTGCACTCCAACTCTTCGACCAGCTCGAATTCCGAGTTGCCGAGAGTCAGGTGTACTTGTGTGGTACTCCCATATTGAATGCGAACCTGTAAACGACAAAATATTCATATAAGTAACCAGGTAAAGACGGTTTGGTAGTTTTTTTTTTTTTTTACGTGCGGGAAATCCCCACGGATACTCTACAACTTGTAATGGAAAGGCACCAACTGCACACATTTAAATAGAAAGCTTGGTAAATTTAATTCAGAAAAGTGCCCAGGATACTTCAAAGAACACAGCAGGTCAAGATGGGGAGTATTCCCACACCCAAGCAGGATATTTAGATGGCCCTGATTCAACCGGGGCGATATAGGGATATGCCAGAGGCAATGTCACCCTCGGCAATTGATGACCCAAGACGGCGAGCGTTTTTAGTCAGTTCGAGGTCAACGTAGCCACCGGGTAGTGCTGGGAATTTTGAGCACTTGAGGAAAAAAACAAGGACACTTGAATCTGCAAACTGAGCTAGCTGGATCTGTTTTGTATAGCTGAAATTCTTATCTATTTAAGGTCAAATGCCACCCACTGCATTGAGCGTGTTACTTCGTGTAAATACATAGAAAAACGTTACGATTCGCATCCCAATAAGTTTAGAATTATATTTCGGAGGTCTCGTATAGTCTGTCGTTTTTGTATTCTTCAGCTTAAGCACGAAGAGATGTCTAGCCATTTGAATATCTGCCAGTGTTTACTGAACGGTCCAAACGACAAATCGCTCGTTTAATTCAACCAAACGACTGCTAAAGATACATTATCATGACAGACGCTCACTTGTATTTATTGTCATAACTTAGATACAGCGACTGTCGATAACATGAACCAAAGTTCTTATCTTTATCTTATTAGTATCTTTTAAACGGACACCACTAGCAAACGAACAAACAAACCCTTGATCATGAGTATATAGTATAAATCAGTCAATGTCCCGTTAGTCATATTGGAGGGAAACCCCGTAACTTGACGTCACTGTCTATAAATAACAGATTAGTTAGTTACGTATGTATGTAGACTATATTTTAGATACGAGTAGTTTCATACATCCATGTAAACACATTGGAAAGAGTATGCAATCGTGACTAACGCTGTGATGATTATAAGAGGCAATTAAAAAACTAATGATAACAAGACCAGGGGAAACAATATGGTACTACAGTCACATCTGTTAGAGTTCCGTACCCAAAGGGTGAAAACAGAAACCTTTTTTTATACAACTAAGGTGGCAAATAAACCCACGGCCCACCTGATGTAAAGTGGTTACCGCGGCCTATGTACGTGTAGCCTTCGGTCTTCCCATTGACAGCACGAAACTCTCCAGTGAGCTCTGCCTACCCTACTTACTGCTTGGAACACAACACGAGGTTTTCTTGCCGCGGTATTCTGGAGGGCGGAGGTACTTCCCCAGTCATTAATAAGACTCTACTGCCCGTATGTCTGTTTGAAACCTCATGAACCGTGATAGTTAGACAATAGGAATTTTGATTTGTGATCAGATGAAGTGATTTCAAGGGGGGGGGGGATCCTTATCTAGATAAGGATCAAGGAATTCGTCACGTTAAGTGAGGAAGTGAGGACTGAACATGCCCAAATGGAGAAGTATCGTCATTGTGAGTTGTTTGACTATACAGGGTGTGTTTTTGAACCGGGGCAGTAAGGGTGTGTACCAAGTAATGTCTTACTTATTATAGTCCAGTGTAGTCGATAAAGAAACAGCTACTTACCCATCTACATCCTCGGGGAGGGGGGTCAGGCAATAATGGCTGACCCAACAGGCAGTGCAGAAGACGAGCGCGCGCTGCCGGCGACGTGCCCAGGATGACCAGCGCGATGGAGCGTCCAGCGAGGTTGCCTATCTCCTGAACGATTGACGGGACCTCTGGGTCTGCAACAGAAGAATTATATATCAGGTTGTAATCATACATACATATATATAATCACGCCAGTAAATCCCCAAAGGAGTAGGCAGAGGCGTATTGACATCAACATTTCACTAACTATGACTTTTGGTCCCTCGTAATATGGGCTGTTAGTATGTTTAATGTCGGATGGAAAAAAACCACAGGAAGAGATGAGGTGGGCTTTATTCTACTCCATGGGGTCCAAAACGGTCAAGGTTGTAATCAAAATACAATGTTTTTACTAATTTGCCGAATTTCGATAAAAAAAATCGATAGTACGTATCATTATCAGTAGACGGCTCTCACCGTCATCGTCACCCCAAGATAGTTTTATAGGAGAATTTCAAATGCATAAGAAGTGACTCCTACGCTCAATTGTCAGAGCATTCCACCTGAAAGGGACTTGTGGCAGGTGCAAGTCCCATCTGATCATTCACTTTTCTAGTCGATATCAAGAAGAAGAATAAATGAGAAAGAAAACAGACGATTCTATTTAACAAGACTTTGCTGTATACCTGTGGACCAACTGATACTAATATTATAAATGCGGAAGTAACTCTGATGTCTCGTCTCTGTTACGCTTTCACGCCTAAATCACTCAACTGAATATGATGAATTTGGTATAGGGGTATATTGGACCTTGAGGAAGAACATAGCCTATGTTTGGTCGTGATCACGGACATCCATGCGAGCGGAGCGATGAGTAAGAGCGCTAGTATCCCATAAATAAGACAGCTGAAATTTTGAGCGGGTATTTGTCACTAGGTATGACAACTAATAATAAAATTAAAAAGGTTCTTGAGTAGGTACAATGAATCACTTGTACCTTCAATGGCGATATCAGTGGCGTTCGATTGCTCAGTCAAAGGCCGCGGGTTCGATTCCCATTCAGTTTTATCCCGCCGCACTAACTCAATTGACTACACCCCGCCTGATGGTAAGTGTAGGTGCAGTCCAAATATTTCTATACATTTTATTTTGTATTGGTTTTCGGGGTATTAATAAATATGAATACCTAAATAAATTTTACAAGTATTTAAATAGCGTACTAGAAGTTCGATTCGCGTACGACTGATTATTTTAAGGTATCGTGATCGAGTAAATACTTACTTTTATTTTACAGAAAAGCGAGTAATATTAGCAGCTAATAAAACATTTTAAATGGTCCTGGCGTGCCGTTATGGGCTGATAAGGCCGCTAACAGCAGTGGCGGTGCAAACTAATGCAAATTCATTGGCTGGCGGTGTTATGCAAGGCGTTTAGTATAATTTAGAGTCGAAATGTTGCCGTCAGTACTGCCGTGCTATCTATCGGTGGAGAAACATTTTGTATATGCTCACGCCTCTTTCCCCTCTAGGCTAGGACACGGCGGTATTTCCGTACAATCGAGCCGTCGGACTGGGGGAGTATCTCCGCCCTAGAGAATACCACGTCTATAATAACCTCGCGTTGAGTTCCCGGTAGGGTAGCTAGAACTTACTCAAGAGTTTTAGTGCTGTCAGTGGGAAGACCAAAGGTTATTCCATCTTTGTCTTCTTCACTGCACTGACGGCACAGAAGCTCTCTGTGCTTACAGGGTCGGCAGCACGAGTGTGACTCCACTGGTGTTGCACACGTTCATAGGACACGGTAACCTCTTCTCATCAGGTGGGCCGTGTGCTTGTCTGCCATGCAGCACGACATCTGCTTCTATCTTTACATACTTCAAGACCTACATCTACTTACTATTATCATTGTATAGAATGCCTGCATTATACATATATTGCATTACACATATCTAACATGCAATAAAGATTTGGCATGATGCAAATTTTGTCTTAACCAATTATTTTACGTATGCTTGTATTTATTTAAGTTTGAATGATAATTACAAACATTGAATAAGACGAAACATGTAGAATACAAATTATTATACCTTTTACGAGGGGTTAGATAGATGGACTTGCTAGACTTGTGCTGTTAGGTGACGTCATTATGATGTCACCGCAACATTTTGTGCGTAACAAAATAATAGATTGTTAATTATCGCTGCACGCGTTGTATCAAGAAGCCCATGAGGTAAATGAGAGGTTGAATGTTTTCCATAGGTAAAATCGAACAGGGATACTAGCACACGGCACGCCTGAAAGTAAACTAGTACCTACCGAGAACCTATCAATATTTCATAACACTCAGGTGGCAACTAAGCACACGACCCACCTGAGAGAAAGTGGTTACCGTGGCCTATGGACGTGTGCAACACCAGGGGAGTCACACTCGTGCCGACTTAATAAAAATAAAAACAGAGGGTTTTTGTGCCGTCAGTGCAGAAGACAAATCAGAACAAGCCTTTGGTCTTCCCAATGACAACCCAATGTCCTCACCTTGGCACTACAGATGTAGAGAAACTTGCCCGCCTAGGCAAATGCCGCAATCATTACTAGAATAATACTCATTGTATTGAATTGACACGTATTTGACGTTTTGATATTCGTCAACATATGTCAATCCCCTTTCCTGTTATATTCTATTGTGCCCCCTTAAATCCAACCATATGTCCTGATCGTCCACCTGAATCTCGTGGGGGGCGGACACACGGAAACAAATTTACTGGCGTGGCTAACGTAGCTCTGGTACACTCGACATTGGCGTGCCGCCATTAATTATTTTATACAACTTTTTACTTAACATTGGCGAATTGTGGCGATTTGCTGCAGTGGCCATTTTGAAGAAGTTGAAGTTATTACCGCTTGCCCCCTTAAATCCAACCACACGTCCTGATCGACCACCTGAATCTAGTGGGGTGCGGACACACGGAAAAAAATTTACTGACGTGGCTAACATGGCTCTGGTACACTCGACACTGGCGTTTCGCCATTAATAATATTATATAACATTTTACTTGACATTGGCGAATTACTGCAGAGGCCATTTCAAGAAGTTGAAGTTATATTCTATTGTACTAACGAATTGACATTTGTCTAGGAGCAGATACTGTTAGTAATTTTTCGGTCTCAGTCTTTGGCGGGAGGCACGCCCCACCAAATGAATATAATTTATTAATAGCAACAAATTAACCTTATTAACAGCCTCCGCGGCGTAGTGGTAGTGAACGCGTCCGCTGTGCAGGAGGCGCCGGTTCGATCCCCGCTCAGTGCAAATATTTGTATGCATGAATATGGGTATTTGCATTGGTCTGGTCGTGCCTCGGAGAGCACGTTAAGCCGTCGGTCCCAGTTATCATACAAACATCTATGGCAGTCTTTACGGGTAGTTGGAGCCTTCAAAAATCCAACAACTGGTCTAGCTGCAATGCTTCGATATCGCCTTTGGGTTGTGGAGGTCAGATGGCACTCGCTTAACGGAAAATATCGAAGTTTAGCCAAATCCGTAGTTAGACTGGTAAAAAGTGAACCCCTGATTTCAAGTTGAAAAGCTTCGTATGCGACTGAGATTAACGCTAGGATGAAGAAGATTAAATTAACCTAATTAGGAGTTTATCTAATAATTATCCACGGGACTATCATTACCCATGATCATCGTTTTCTGTGGGGGTACAAAAAAGAAACTAAGCCCTATTAATATTAACATAGGTGAGCTAAACAAACTAAATATCGATCAGATCTGGGGCAGGTCACTAATGGGGCAGTTAAGGTGCTTCGAGGGAATTACTAACACACAAGTAGACAAAGGCTTCCTTAGAATTAACACCGCGACTGATACAGGCGGTCTGTGTTTGGCACTAGAATTGCTTCATTTTCTAATAAATTTACCGTCTTAATCCGTTTACCGTGAAAATTGGGAAACCTGATAGTGAAAATTGATCACGTTCCAACACCGATACCTATATACTTTTTGCTTTAAGCATGAGCAAGTCAATCACACCTGAAAGCCAGTACACCTGCTGATTGTAAGTCGAAACTCTACTGCGGACTTTCCTTTTTGAGGTTAGAGGGTCATTCCCGTAAAATCCAAGATAAACCCAATTATAAGAAGCAGGCAATCATGCAACGTTCTCGTGATGCACAAGAATCGTTGAGATAAAGAAATCGAACTAGTCGTCATCATTATAACTTCATATTAAATTTTAATTGTTTCCTTTCCTAGTCACTTTATCATCAAACATCATATTCAGTCGAAGACTAGTTCCTCAACTTAACAGAAACACAATGTTCTGAGTAGGCAAGTGACAATTCGTTAATGATACCTAAGTGTATGGGAGTGTCACGCATTTTGAGTTTGAGTGTAAGCACTCTCACCCCTATCATATATGTCATAGAAAATACGTGTCAATTCGATACACAAATAATTAATTTCTACAATACACCGCCCGCCGAATTGCCACCTGTCAAGAATAGACTAAGATCTTGCCGCTCAACCATAAAAAAACACTGTTAATGATTCGAAGTCCTTACCGAAGTGCAGTATATCACAGACGTCATCGAGCGCCCGCTGTGTGTCCCGGACGAGCGAGCGGAGCGTGCGCGTGCACGACGCCACGCGCCGCGACCACGCGTAGCCGCCGCCCGCCATCGCGCCCCCGCCGCAACGCCGCACGCGCACGGTGCTGCATGCGTTTGATCTGTAGAGTGAAGACCAAATATTGTAGGTAGGTACCTATACCTTAGGACACATACCTTGGACCTAAAATGAGCTCAAAACGTACTCTATACGCGCAGTACCTACACGTTTCTTGGGTGTCTTTTGTGTCGACGTATGTTGCGTCCCACACCAGAGTCCTACTCATTTTCCAAGGCATTCATGGCATACCATCCGGTCCCTTGCCATATCACTACATAGTTTAAAACAAAGTCGCTTCTCTGTCCCTATATCACTTTGTATGCTTAATCTTTAAAACTACGGAACGGATTAGATGCGGTTTTTTTTAATAGATAGAGTGATTCAAGAGAAAGGTTTATATGTATAATACATGTTTAATATAGTAGAGGGTGCAGCGGAAACGGGACCTGAGTCCTCGCGGGCGGGAAAATATTGGCGGTACGAAGTTCGCCGGGTCAGCTAGTTTTTTCTACTTATACCTAATACAAAAATTAATTTTATCCAAAGCATTATAAAATCGGGCATTATTATTATACTATGTAATGTTATAATGTATGACATTTTGTTTCTTACAAAAAAACCGAAGCGGTCGCAATTACAACATGTCCGTGAATTTGCATTGCAATAATCTGGGGCGACGAATATATTTAACGATATATTTATTCGTAATATACCTACCTACTTACAATTACTTATTTGTAAGTCCAGCAAACACCGTAAAACTAGAGGTAAGTAAATAGGTAAGTACCTAACATAAAACGCAAATTGCCCATTTTGTTTTTCAGTTTTGATGTCCCACCAGGCAAATTTGAATGGGGTAGATAGGTACTTAGTATTAATTATAACAGTAGAAGCCAGGATGCCTTTCGTTTCTCTTGTTGCAAGTGGACATATGATTTCTGACTACCCTTTTAAGAAAGAGGCGTGAATTTATGTATGTTTACTATGGATGGAGATCTTATCCCTGAGATGCCTTAATAGTACTCTCACCTCACGGCAAGAGATGAAGTGATCTGTGTTTTTTACTTGCCAAGAAGCACTCTACTAGGGACCGTACACAAAATCAATATGGATGGCATAACATTGCGAAATCATGTAAATTGAAGTGTCCTCAGTGTAGTATAAAGTGACGTCATCATCACGAGATGACTCAGTCGAGAATTGAAACGCAGTAAGTAGTTTGTGAGTGCCTAGTGCCTACTAGTCCGCTGATGTAGAAACCTTAGTTATCAATATCGATATAATATCTATGAGCAAGCGAGGTGTCCTTATAACACGATTCCTGCCGGCTTCCCAATGGGTCGTACGGTGCATGCATGACAAACTAGATTGAAGTTAGATTCTGTCGGTCTAGGAAGGCGAATAATTTTTCTGCCGGCTTCTCTTTTGAAAATTGTCATTATTCTTCAGTGCTGCCTAACCTTTTAAAGTCTGAGTTGTGGGTAATATAATGTAAGCCAACCACTGACAGCTGTCCAGGTCACCCATATAGGCTTCTATCTTAACCTAAAGACTAGTGACAGCCGGGACCAACTTTTAACGTGCCCTCCGAAGCTCGGAAGCATTCAGACGAAATACTATCAAGCTGTCACTCTCACCCATCCAAATTGCAACAGCACATAAGTAGCTTCACCCACTGATCGTTTACCTACCGAACACCATTCCTCTCAGATTGTGTTGTTTATATATCAGCTGATGCCCATAACTCCTCGCATGGAAGACCCTGATACCGTTTCTGGCCTACTCCAGTAGGCAGGGCCCTGCGCTTTCGCTATCATGTTTAAAGATATTACCATGCTCTCAGGAAATAGGATGGGAGAGAGCCTCAAATATCTGTGGAGACGAGTAGGCACATATATTAATGAACCAATGGGTTCGTACCCTTGACACAACATACACGAAGTTTCGAGCAATTGGTGCAACGAAACGTATTTTTCGTTCCGCAGGTCCGCACGAAAGGACCTTAAGTTAGGTACTAATGTAACTAATCTCCCAGCTGTTCCCAGGATAATGAACCTATGTCCTATTATCAGTCTTACTGTCAGCATCAGTTCAATCTTGACCAACAAAGTATTCAAAATGATCTTAACGCCTCGGATTTTCCCTCCTGACTGTACTGATATTGGATACACACCCTTAGTTTGGAAAATAATACGATTTAAACCAATAAAACAGTTCAATTTGCTCTTAATCATTTCAAGACTTTAGTCAAGGTCGTTCTGACGCTGACTTCCACGTCCAAAATGTCAGTCAAAGCAAAAGCGAACTCACTATCGCATTTATCATTTATTATTTAAGATTAGCGCAATCGCTGGCGGCCATCTAGAGAAATGATGTGATTGCGTGAGCGATAATGGTTGACCAAACAAAACTGCAACCGATTTTTCTTGAGGTAGACATAACATACATATGCCTGTAATCCACGAAGGGGCAGACGGAGGTGTATTAAAACCCACATTTCGCCAACTATGACTTTCAGTCCCACGTAAAAGGAGGCGTGATAGTCGTCAAATGTGCTCTTTGCCATGTGTATTTTTCTGTCAAATGGAGAACAGACTTAATCGCCTTCTAAGACTAGTCAGGTAGTTGTAATATAATATGTAGTAGGCCTATGTCCAGCAGTGGACATTGCACTTTTGGAATTTGGAGACAAATCAACTTGCCGTATTTCCGCCATCTCTAGACACCGACATTAGAAACTAGTGTTACTATCTAAATTAGCTGATTATGATTCAAAAGTCTACGCTGACATTTAAAACACTAAAAACATGCCTGTTTGATAACATAGTACTTATACCTAATTAACTAGCTGTTGCCCGCGGCTCCACCCGCGTTGAATCAAACTCAAATCGACGACTAGATTGACTGCGCGATAAAAAGTTATAAATTTTGGTAGAGGTTTAATTAAATGGAAACTGCGTTCGTTAGCATATCGTTTCCCAAATATTTCATGTAAATAATCTCAGAAAGTGGGCGGGACACATAGCGCGCAGAACAGACTGCCGATGGAGCAAAAAAAGTGCTGGAATGGCGACCGCGTACGGGTAAGCGTAGTGGAGGACGCCCAAGGGCCAGGTGGAAGGACGACCTCATCAAGGTCGCCGGGAAGCGCTGGATGCGGGCTGCTTTAGATCGGCCGTTCTGGAAGTCCAAACCTAGATAGCCACAGGTGAAACTAATAAAAATAGATAGCGGTTTAAACTAGGACTGCTATCACCAACACGTAGTCGAAAGGTTAATGGTACTTATTCAGATAACAAAATAAGGTAAAACACCCAGTAGTCAGCCATGCACCGGTAGTCAGCCTTTACAGACATCATCATTTCCATATAAATAGGGTTAAAGTTGGTTTACTCTTTTAAAATAATGTTTGGACGAATCCTTGTCTGATTATTGAACAATACGCACAAATGCGAAATAATAACATGTCAATTTTACGAGCTATAGGTACTCGTTCATTTTTCTGCGCTACTGACTTGCCTAACTTCATCGTCATCAAATTTTTTTTCATTAGTCAGTTTTGGTGTCTATTCATTTGATTTTTTGGTGGATTGTTCTTTTGTATTCAAATAAAGTGTCTGTTTCGTGATATAATCAACTATTTCATGCAAGTTGTTTGTTAATAGCTTATAATTACGGTGGCTGATGACTGGATTTCAAATAATTTGAGTAGTCAGTGTCAGCCACCTACAAACTATTCGGTCTACAAATCCAGTAGTCGGCCGTTATTTCATTTCCAATAAATAGCAAAGTAAAGTCTTATATTAGAATTCAATTTATGCACGATTATTTTAGTGCTATATTATGTAAAAATACCAACCTCTCAAGTGACATGCGTGCCAATGGTCTCACGACCATGATTAAAATGTAAAGAACAGTCAGAGGCTGGGTAAGCCATGGTCTAAGTGGAGAAGATGAGGCTGAGGACTGGAATAAAGTCTCATATTTTTTTTATAGTATCTAGATTTTTAATATGATTCTAACATTATTATACGTTATTGATATCTTCAGTTTATGTAATAATCTTTCAGAGAAAACTGATTTATGCAGTGTTTAATAATTAAATTTAAAATTATTGAAGTTTGAAAACTCACTAAAAGGCTGACTACTGAGTGTTTTACCCTACCTAGAACAGAGACTAACCATATATCTAAAGCTATATCGGTCGCTACTAGACAGACATAAGTTCGATTTCTGGGTCGTGCAGTATTATTTAGCCTCTCACTTGGACAATTCTAGAAATAGTCTGGCAGTAGGTATATAATATTAGATGACAATATGCTTGTAACTTTTTACATCAGTGGCGTAGGGGGCAAGCCGGCGAAAAAGTTATAGCATAAAAGTAAACATCTCTACCATGACTTCCATTTGCAGAGCAAGCCGACAGAAATCGTGCTGTAGAGACCGTTCGCCACTATTTTACATAGGAGGTAAATAACGCTGAATTGGGTCTAACTAATCGAATATACCTCCAGTCATATATGTATAATTATTAACCTTTTGGAAGACGGTAAAAATGCCTAAATCCAGATTGACACATTTGGGCTTCAATATTTCGAAACCAGACACTCAACGCCATGCGAGTGATTCATTCGAGTGTTCTATAACACTCAAGCAGAACACTCACATTTAACACTCGAGTGACAGAAAGAACACTCGAGGTTAGTATTGAGATGTGATGACACTGTAGGGAAAAAGTATAGATAGGAATTGTGGTTACAGGCTAAAAATATAATAATATAAATAGGTATAACGATTGGTGAGTAAGGATTGTTTTTAATTTTTAATCTCCTCTAGTTTTCGAATTTTTAGAGGTATTGTAGATACTAAAGCATTTTTGTATTCTGAAAACACGGTTGTGTAGCTTCTAGTCTCCCTTTTTGAAGTACCGTGTGTGCCTCTCTATAGAGGACATACCCAACAACACATCGGGGTCGTCCATATTGGTGGTCAATGTCGGTCGGAATCTCTGAGATTATCCCTTCTAGGGCACACCAGATTCCACGGCCATACAGGCCGATATGACTGAACATAGTGCGGTTTTAACCTATTCGGACCCGACATTCGTACCTACATACCAAACGTCTACTCCGGTGAGCTGAAACCCAAAAAGGATCACCGCAAGCAAAACAGTCCTAATTATGTACCCTTGTCCAGAATTCGGAACATTTTCAACCCTGAAATTTGATATCGGCCTCGTAAACAAAGATTGTATTCCAATTACAACATTGTAGTTATTGTCAGACCGTCTCAGTTGTTTGTCCCACTCGAAGGTAAACGTCCTGCGGGTTATCGTGAACGGCGCGACGTCACGGAACAACCTATAATGGGCCGGTGCTTGTGTACTGGAGACAACACAGTACAATAGTCTGATCGTTCGGTCCTTATTGTAAGATGGGGACTAACAGAAGACTAGACTAGCTTAGACAGTAGACCATCCGAAAAGAAACAGGAAATGATTTTAAATATTTTACGTTTTATGATAATCCATCAATCTATTAGGTGGACTGTCGATCTGAAAAAGGTGACTGGGTTAGACTAGACGGAGAAGGCAGAAGATCGGGAGCGATTGCACACATTAGCAGAGGCCTATGTCTAGTAGTGAACTGCAATAAGCTAATTGATTGCGATAAGAGGCGTTGTATTTAAATGGTTTGTGTACAGGCGTTTACATCGTGGTCCACGACAACATCACCTGTAAGTCGGTGCACCTACTAAATAATGGAAGAGATTCTGAAGCAAGCTTTCCTCTCAGGGTAGTCAGATGGCAGTAGGTAGCTCCTGGAACTAATCAAAAACTTTGGACGCAACTGCAAATATAGATAACTACGTGAGAAGTTTACGCGAATATTAAAAAAATCTATCATGATTTATTTGGTATTATTTACATTAAGCCCGACGTTTCGGCTACTTTACAGCAGCCTGCAGATCATTAATTTAATTTAGAGTTTTATAATTTCAATGAGAGAGATCTGATTCTGTGCACTCCATGAATTCGCCGTGCGGTCGCTGGGCACAGAGAGGAACACCGTGACGGCGACTGGGACTTGCGACCCAAAATAATGCTCAAAAATGGGTGTAAATTCAAATGATAATGATGATGATGACAGGCATTATCGCCACTTATTTTGTAACAGTTCGCAGTTTTGAAATACAACTCGTACCTACTTAATTGCTCATTTCAACAGTTCAAATTATGTCAAATTTAAACATTTTGTACGAAATATAAGTGCAAAATTCTGAAGGCCAGGCTTTAACTACTTTATTGTAAGCTGAATACGATGAATGTTTGGCCTTGTGCATCTATAGTGAAATGATTTGTTAGAGTTGCGTATAAAGTATGTTATTCGTGAAAATATTATTTATTTTCAAAGGGGACATTTGGTGTGCTTGTGATGGTAGAAAAAGCTATTGACCCATCACAAGGAGACTTACTTTAGATTTGCCTGGAGGACTGTAATCAGGAATTGCCTGAGGAGCAGTATCGCTTGTATCTATGTGCTGTATACCACGCTCGCGTTAATTCTATTAACATTATTTTAGACATATAATGGAACGCAGAAGGTTAAAAGTAAGTATAATAAGTCTCTACAGGCCGTTCTCCAGAACGGTTGGTTTTGCAGACGGGTGCGGATCAGCCCACATAGACGCACTGTGGAAAGACTGTCGTCTGTAGAAGTGCAAACAAGTCCATAGAGGTGCCTTGGATCCACGGCTTCAAAACAGCCGGATACGCACCGAGAAAAGTAACTGATGCGCGGTGCGTGAGCGATAAAATCTGTGTAAAGCCATATTGCCGTAAGATCGATGATATGTTATGTAGATTTTATCAATCACGGCAGACAACCACGGTCCGCACCGTGCGTCTATTGGAGGTCTTCCGTTTCTTACACTGTACCCACAAGCTAAAATAATAATAATAATTCCGTTTTTACCCACTGCAAAATCATTGCCCTTATTCTAAGTGACAAACAATTTCGTAAATATACGCGCGTTTATCATAGCCGAAACATTTAAGTTGATCTAGTTTTCCTCCAGTTCTATCTCTTAATTGACCGAGCGAATTCTACTGTCGTCTTATGTTACGAGTGCGTTGGAATCTCAATTTGATTGAGAACTAGCTGATGCCCGCGGCTTCGCCAGCGTGGAATTATGTTCCCGCAACCGCGACGGCTTACCCTTTTTTAAAATTTTCTCTGTGTAAGAAACATCCTCGTACTGCAAGGAATATTTAAAAAAAAGAATTAGCAAAATCGGTCCAGCCGTTCACGCGTGATGGCGTGACCAAGGGAGATAGGGATTCATTATTATATAATAATAGATAATGCCCCTGTTTCGAATTAGTAGTAAACAACAGACAATTCAATAATTTAGAATCAGTAATAAACATGAACAAAGCAAGCAATAAGACAAAAAATGTGGCCAAGGGCGAATCGGATACGTGCAATAAGAAAAATTGTACGTATTAATAATGTTTACTATCCTCACCACAATATTTTTTTTAATAGCCGCAACACATTACTATTAGATATTTCATTTACATCGCCAGCTTTTTTTTGTTTTGGTTGTTGTTTTCTGGTATGCCACAGGGGACATACCCCCACCCTTTCTCCTCCCAAAATCATGCACAACAAATTGAAGTGTTCAAAAAAGATATTTTCTGATGGAATTTAAGTACCTACTTTAAACAAGTGAATTTCAGTCTGTGACTTTGCCTGGCCGACACAACAATAACAGTTTCTATAAACTCAGTTAAGCCAGCCATACATTATCTGCTGCTACCTATATCTAGTTATTCTATTACAACATCAGTAAAGTGCTCTAAATTGAATTACCAACTAAGCTATGGGGAATCCCTCTCTACAACTAAGATTGCACACTGCAATATGTGTGTCATAGTCTAAAATACAGTTACAGACAATTTGCTAACTAGTTTTAAATTATGGAAACAGTATTAATACAGTGTTTTTTTTTTAATATTAATGTGCTCACTGACTTTCAAATCGAGAATCATACTGTTAGTTGGGTGGTATTTATTTGTGTCATAATTTGGAACCGCTCGTCACCTTAGCAGAAGCAGGCCACGGCGGCGGCGCGCATCGTAGGATGATGCCCCCCCCCCCACCCCATACCGGGGGCGAGTCGGGGGCCAGACCGAGAGGAATGGCCCTGGGTCAGCCGGGGTGCGAGGGATTTCCCATACGTAAAAAAATTACTGCTAAACTAGTCTATTTTTTTTTATTTTAATTTGACGTTTTTTAAGTGCCGTCTATACAGAATAAATGGCTTATTA
Organism: Eilema caniola; assembly: GCA_949126895.1. Lineage (NCBI taxonomy): Eukaryota > Metazoa > Arthropoda > Insecta > Lepidoptera > Erebidae > Eilema > Eilema caniola. The sequence goes on from OX421488.1 coordinate 15,356,477, forward strand.
TACATAATAAATTATTTTTCACTTTGATTTTTACTTTGAGTAATTTATTTTAAATGTACTTGAAAAGTTTAAGTAGGTATTAACCCCTTATTGCATGAATTATGAAGGAGATGATTTAAAAAAAAAGTTTTTTCTGTAATCATCTTTATTTCTTATATTTAAAAAGTCTGAATAGGTAAAAAAAATATGGTGTACTTATTTTAGAAATTACTACACGAAGCCATATATGGCATCGTATGCATTCTAGTGAAATTATGCTGATCCATATATGGCTTCGTATACATTAATTAAAAAATAAAATTATGATTTATGTAAATGTTTGAATCAATTTCTTTTGTCATTGTATATATATTACATATAACATAAATTAACTTTACATGTCCCACATTTGATAAACGAACGGAATTTCGAACAATTCTGACAAATTTGTCGACTTCATTTTGTCCACTCGGGGAAATGGTCCACATTATCTGAACGTACAGAATATAGTGGTAGATCTTAATGCCTAGCTGGAGTTTACATGCTTGGAAGTACCATAGAAGCGAGAAGGGTTCATTGCTGCAAAGAAAAGAAAAAACTACTGAATGCATGCGAAGCCACATATGCCCCATAATGTTGTTGACAAATATGCATACGAAGCCAAATATGGCGATATGAAAAGAAAGCTCGAAAACAAACGAAAAACACCAAAAATGCCGAAAAGATAACTATTTCTTATTAGAGTATATGTCAAGATCGTATTTTGAAATTCTAGGGATTTTTAGTTACCGTTTTATTGCTATTTTCCCATTTATAAAATTAGCACTATATAATTGCACTCTACCGGTCGGACACGCTGCACATAACCTCCTTTATTTTGATTGATTGCACTTACCATCAACAACAAAAAATACGTCCCGTTAAACAGAGAAATTATATATACGGATTCAACGTTGGTTGCGAAAAAACAACATTTTAAGAAATTGAAAAAAAAAAACAAAACTTTTAAAGCCATATATGGCGTTGTATGCGGTAAGGGGTTAATAAGATAGCAGCAAAGCTATTAGCTGGATGCGGAAGGCGGAGGATCGGACAAAATGACGGACATTGACATATAATTAATAATGATGAAAGCTATTATTATATCACTCTACATGAACGAGAAAGGGAAATTTAGAGTACTGTTACAGCAAACATTCTTAATGCTGTTTTTCAATTAATGTCAATAAGGTGACAATGTCTAACACAGTTGTCATTACGGATCATTGGAGCCCTCAAAAGTCCCGACTAGTCTAACTACAGAACTTCGATATCGCCAATTGCTTCTGGAGGTCAGATGGCAGTCGCTGCACAGAAAATATCAACGTTCTGCTGCATCACAGTTAGTTAGATTAGAAAGCCAACCTGAACTATGTGTGGAAATGTCTCAGAGAATGATGATAAATGTCTCCCACGGTTGCAAAACAAAAATCACTCAATATATCTTCAGAGTAGGCCATATACAAATGAATGAAATTTAAAACAAATAATGCACTAGCATTTCCATGTACAGTATTAAAATTTCCATAGCATAGAAGGTTGATGTGCAAAAATAATCCTTAATGCAAAAATAATAATCCTTAATGCAAAAATAATACTTAATCCTTAATGCAAAAATAATAATCCTTAATGCAAAAATAATAATCCTTAATGCAAAAATAATAATCCTTAATGCAAAAATAATAATCCTAAATGCAAAAAAAAAATCCTTGAGAATAGCCATAAAAAACACAAATGTAAGAATATTCAGTTACCTAGTTGATTTCAAGACTTGCAGATTCACATTAACTTTGTATTTACTCTTTGTATCTACTATTCATATACTTTCTCTTCATTAAAAATTATGATCTATTTTACTTGTCTGAAATTACCATCATTATCTTTGCAATTTTAAAATGTCTAGTAACGTTGGTCACCAAATGGATTCTCATTAGTCTCTCTAATTGGTACACTGGATAGTTAACGATCCTGTAACCTAATGATTGCAATTGGACAGGAGTTCTGTTACCTACTACTACTAGTGGACAAGACATACTTTACTTATGTCATATACATGATTGTAGTTTATGAGTGTAGTTCAGGTATGTGTGTATTGACAGTTGCAGGTACTTGTTTGTCTTGTTGACATATAAGATAAACTAAGTTGGGGGTAGTTCTCAATCTATATATTATGCTTAGCTACCTAGCACAATAAACATGCAGTTATGTAATTACTTGTTTTAATTGTTATTACAGACATATTAACTTACTTACTTCTAGCAGGGGACGCCCATACAAGACAGGTGATCTGCCCTTTTGCGGGCCATTTCACCCAATTCCCCTGAAGACATACTAACACTTTATTTGGTTTGGTACTTCACTAAAGGCTGTGGTGACTTTTGATAAAAACAGTTTTAAAAAAAGAGTTTCTAAATAAAAAAAAACTATTTACAAACTGAGTTTAAAAAAACCATGTTAAAAAGACACATCAATATTGTTTAACTTAGTTAAGTACCTTACCAAATAGAGTACCATGACATGAATTGATCGAGGCAGCCAAAACAATTAAATCTGAGTTACGAATAACACATTTTACATACTATGCGTTTATTTATTTACATATTTATGAACATACAGCTGATGTGTTCACTTCTAGTTTACAGCATTAAAACGGTTTTTTGTATTTAACTGTCTGTAATTTTTGTTAGTACTGAATTGTCTAGTCATTACCAGTTATCGAGCTGTTTTTATACCTAGTATTTAGTTCAGTATTTAATAATCGTGACTGTTACGCTTCACTGAATAAGTAACACAAGTATATACCTATTTAAATGTGTCTACTGAAGTATTTTAAACAAGAGAGAGTTCACGGTCATACATCAGTTACTTTCACGGTACTCGTACATGCAACCGAAATGTAAACACTATTCATGAAACTTAATAATAGGATAACATTTAATTGAATGTCACAGCTGTTACTAATTTCATTTTCAATGATAGCAATTTGAGAACAACACGATAATGGAATATCAATCTTAATTCAAAGAAAAAAGGTTCATCATCAGTTTTAAATGTCTGTTACTCAATCACACTGCACCCAATACCGGTTTCTCGGCATTATTCGCGTAGAACAGGCATTTAACAACATATAAACACAACCAAACCGGCTCATTATAACAACGCATTATTTTATTCCAAAATTGAAGGTATGTAAAATGAAAAGTTTGCAAAAGATAGAATGGCGAAACAAAGAATTTATTCACTGGTTCGATTAGAACAGTTCATTTTCAAGCAGGAATGTAATTCATGATATAAAAAAAGTAGTATTACAACACAAAAGTACTCACCTTTACAATAAACAAGCGAATCAGGATAATCCAATTAGAACAAAATTGCACCACTTATATTCAATAAACACCACAAATCTGTAAGTTTTAACATTTCGATCGAATGTTTTATTTTAAATATATCAATTCTTTGCACTTATTACGAGTTTATGCGTAAAATTATACTATGGAAAGTTAATCCAAACAAAAAAATTGCAAACAACCTACCCTAGTAAAGTGACATTGACGTTTGAAGTTAATGTGTTGCCATAGCTGGGTCAAAATCACCTGTTGCAATTTAATTTAATAATATTTTCTGTAGCGTACTTAATTGATACATTTCTGTCCATTGAGCGTTGTGTACGAGAGTGTGACTTGCATTTTGTGCAGAGCAAAAAGATGGAATCAGTATATGACCCCTACTTGTCTGGTAACAATGCAATACTTTTGGTTGCTGCTATGATATGACCTCACAGAGCTGCTTACCCCCCCCCGTCCGGACTCATAGTGAGCAGACGTGTTATCAGTTGTCTCCGTAATTTTTAAGTACAAAACGGTGCTAAAGTGAGCTTTTATAATCCAAATGATATACACAGCTCTAGTGAAGTGCATAAGTGACCATTCTGTGCGCAAAAAATAGTGGAAGACGTGTATAAACTCAAATAAATGACAATTTATAACTTCATTTTGTACGGTGAATTTAAAATATTGGTGCCGAAGTGAACTTTGGACCCATTAACGTTTACAAAAGGATCCGAGATAGCTATTCATTACCTACTGAACTGCTTGGCACTAAGCTGTTACTGATCGTAATTTTTGCCAGCTACAATCATAGCGGTCGTGGTCCCGGCGCGCAATGCGTTAGGTGGCGGTTCGTGAGTCTCAAGTTCGAAACCGCTGCAAATCTACAAGCACTTTTTTATTTTATTTTTGGTTTGTCATATACTTTTTGCACATTTTTAAATATTTTGTGCACCACACGAGACAGTTGTGCGTGATTTTTACAGAATTTGCGCCGTAACTTACCCAAGGCGAGAAAGCTTTATTAGCCTACGTACATTCTTGTGAATCATCCGTCATGCCTATCCGGCCTGCTACCCCTTCAACCACGCCGGCCTCCACTGCCGGCTCCACGTGCCCTACTATATCTCTTAATGCACCTGGGACCTACGAATCTGATACAGCATCTGAGAGGAGTGGTAGTGGAAGTACCAATGTGAGGCAGAAACGTAGGCGCGAAGATGATGACATAAAGGAACTCAAAGGATTAATCTCGTCCTTGACGCGCAAAGTTGATGAGAGCTTTCTTGATTTGAAGAAAAATAACGAAGAGCTCAAGGAGTGCTTGCAATTTATCTCTGATAAATATGACTCAATCTCCTCGACACTTCAGAAACTACAGGAAGAGAAGGCTGAAGACAAGAGGACCATCCAGAAGCTGGTGGAGAGAGTTGACGTCCTTGAACGTAAGACTAAAGCTGCTAGTCTGGAGATCCGAAACGTACCTATTCACTTGAAGGATGACAAAAAATATGAGTCAAAGGAAGACATTGGCCTGATGGTGAAAACTTTGTCTAAAGCCGTCAATGTGGAAATACAGGATTGTGATATAAAGGATGTATATAGAGTTACAACTCACAAAGAAGGCATTAAACCAATTTTGGTTGAGCTGAATAGTGTCCTAAAAAGGGATAAAATACTACAAGGCGTCAAAAATTTCAATAAGAGGAAATCTGAAGGGGACAGATTTAATACCGTTCACCTCAATATCCCTGGCCCCGCAAAGCCTGTGTTCATTTCCGAATCCCTAACTTTAAATGCTCAGAAGCTTTTCTATGCGGCTCGGCAGTATGCACGACAGAATGGCTACTCCTACTGCTGGACTTCGCGAGGCTCGATATATCTGCGAAAGGTTGAGGGTGATCCCCAAATTAAGATAGAATCTGAAGCGAATCTACGACTTTTAACTAACAAGTGACTATATTGCAGTGAATCCCTTGGGATGATAGCTCAGAGCTCATCTATGGCTTGCTATTTGTTATCGAGATGTTTAATTCTAAAGGTTAATAGACCTGGCGTTATTTTATTGGATGCCATGGCATACCTGTGTTGTGAATATTTAGACAGTACTATTTTCTTTTGGTTGGATGTGATCGCTGCTGGTTTTTTGTGTCGTATCTATGCTTCTACACCTATGCCTTATATGTTTATAACTAATATGATGTACATGATAAATGACTGTAATTTGCCTAAACAGATATCAAAACATACGCTAGTTCATAAGAAATTTTCCAAAACACTATATAATATACACCAATACACCCAAAACATTCACACTAAACAATATCACATTCTCCTCATTTCAGAAACACTATACACAATTTACCTCAATTACATTGAAGTTTTTCAACCACCAGTATCTTACAGCTTTATCATATTTTGGTCATCACATTATAAATTTAAAAATTCAACAACGTAAATCAATTTATGGAATCAGTAGAATCATTTAATGTCGCACGGTCCTTTGTTAGCTTACCGGAGCAATGCCTTGAGCACCTAAATACTACCAAGCCAGCCCTTAACATTGCTCATGCCAACATTCGCAGTGTAAACCGGAACTTTGATGCTCTCAGTATCATGTTGCAATCCACGTGTATTGAGCTTGATGTCATAATCCTCACGGAGTGTTGGTTATCTAAGGTTGCGGATATGCCTGTACTCAATGGATTTGTTACAGCTAGATCGGCACATAGCAATCAGAATGATGGAGTGGCAATCTATATACATTCTTCATTAAATTATAATATAACTGAACCAGTTATTCAGGATGCTAACTGCCTTGTCCTGAAGCTTGGTTCGGACACTGCTGTTGTTGCAATATATCGCTCACCATCGTACCAAAATGCAACCAATTTCATTAAATCTTTGAATGATATTTTGGAATCCCTATCGACAGTATCAACCGTGGCAGTCATTGGAGATGTGAATATGAATATAAGACCTGAAAATGATGATTCATACTCTGAAGATTACCTTAATATGATGTCGTTTCATGGACTTTTGCCAACCCACATTTTTCCGACTCGTCATTCCGGTAGATGCCTGGATCATGTTTTACTTAAAACAGCTAAACGCTCCACAACACTTGTTCTAGATACAGATCTTACTGACCACTCGCCACTTTTACTTAGTGTTGAACGAAACTCCTCTCAAACCACAAAGCCCAAAAGTATAATTAGGCAATTAAATATCCCAGATATAACAAGTTGCTTAGAAAACACTGACTTCACAAACGTTCTAACTAGTACAGATCCTAATCAAGGTGCGGAACAACTTGTCGCTATAATAACAGATGCAATAGGCAAACATAGTACTAATAAAACCATCCCTCACAAAAAGAGAATAATTAAGCCGTGGATTACACCGGGCCTCTTAAAGTGTGTACGAAATCGGGATCAGCTTCACAGAAGGGCAATGCAAAATCCTAATGATCATGTTGCAAAACTAATATACACAAGATATCGCAATTACTGCAACAATCTACTAAAACGCGTCAAATGCGAATTTGACCAAAAAGAATTGTTGAAGGCTAATGGTAATCCTAAAGCCACTTGGGATATCATTAAGACTATAACGTACAAAACTACCTCATCAGCACGTAAATCGGGTGAACTGCTTAATTTGTCCAATGACCCAACCTCTTCAGTCAATACTATAAATAATTACTTTGCCAATGTTGGGGCAAATCTTGCGCAGCGGATTGAGCAGGGACATCAAATGAACCGTTCTGAGTTTACATTCGATTGCTTGACCAATCCTCTGGGTAACTCATTCGTGCTACTTCCAACAGATTTTTCAGAGGTGGATAACATAATTAAGGAGTTGAAGTATAATTGTGCGGTGGGCCATGATAATATACCAGCTTCCGTTATTAAATCAGCCAAGCACATACTTATTCCCTCAATAGCCCACATCTTCAATTTATGCATATTGAAAGGCATATTCCCTGATACCTTTAAAAAGGCTTTAGTCACCCCGGTGCATAAGGGTGGGGATGGAGGCCGAGTCGAGAACTATAGACCTATATCTGTGCTCACCACGTTGTCTAAAATCATGGAAAAACTTCTTAACAAAAGGTTGCTAGGCTATCTTGAACATAATCAAATACTTGCTCCAAACCAATATGGTTTCAGGAAGGGCAAGTCGACTGAGGATGCTGTTCTTGAGCTAACAAACCAAATCACTAAAAACCTTGATACCAAGACCAAAACTATTGGTATATTTCTTGATTTAGCCAAAGCTTTCGACACGGTCTCTGTTCCCATCCTCCTTAGCACCTTAGAGGAAATAGGAATAAGAGATATCACTCTTGATCTCTTCCGTGACTATCTCACTAACCGGAGACAACAAGTTAAGGTGGATAACTATATAAGTAACGATGTGAACCTAACCTTTGGCGTTCCACAAGGTAGCGTACTGGGTCCCAGTCTCTTCCTTATCTATGTAAATAGGCTGTGTCAGTTGTCAATCCCATGTTGTAAAATTCTCGTCTATGCTGACGACACTGCTCTCGTAAAAAGTGAAAAAACATGGGAAGCTGCTCATCGTGCAGCTGAAAATGCACTTAGCATAGTGATGGCTTGGCTCTCTGCAAATCTACTTACTCTGAATGTCTCAAAAACTAATTTTATCCCCTTCTCAGCAAACTCTTTTACACAACCCGTTATGCAAGATGTAAGAGCCCATTTGTGTCACACAATGCTCGTGCCTTGCAGTTGTCCTTCGATACAGAGGAGCTCATGTGTCAAGTATCTAGGAGTGCACATTGACTACATACTGAGCTGGGAGAAACATGTAGATGTGACGGTATCCCGGGTTCGAAAATTGATATTCCCAATGAAAAAACTAAGAAATGTAGTTACGGGTCCACTGTTAAAAACTGTCTACTTTGCCTTAGCTCAATCGCTTTTGACTTATTGTATAGCTGTTTGGGGTGGTGCTTTTAGTAGCTACTTGCTTCGTATTGAGAGGGCCCAAAGAGCTGTCTTGAAGGTTATGCTCCGCAAACCTTACCGCTATCCAACTACGCAACTTTATAAAGACGCATCTGTACTTACCGTCCGCCAGCTATGTGCGCTAAATATCATTTTACGCAAACATAATACATTAGCCTATGATCCACGACTGCTACAACATAAACGTCGGAAATATATTGTGTGCACACCTGTAGCTACTAGAACTGCACTAGCAGACCGACAGTTCCCGAGTCTTAGTTGCCTCCTTTACAATGCGGTAAACAAAAGCTGTAATGTATATCCCCTATCGAAAGTCAAATGTAAAAAAGTAATAACTAATTATTTGCAAAAACTAACTTATAATGAGACAGAACTACTCTTTGACAAAATTGCCTACCTACGCACTTAAACCACAAAAGTACTGTACAGAAGTCATACATGCACCTATTAATTAAACACACACTCATCCTCTACAAACACACGCAGATACACACATTTACACTCATACACATTTACACTCATACGCATACACGTTTACACATCCAAAAACATAGAAGCAACTTACTTTAGCGTCAAATGTATAATTACAAGGTACTTTAATCTCCCGGTTAAACTACATTGTATTTCCTTTTTATTCAATGTACAATTTAAATACATAACATTGTCAAAAATGACATTACTTACCAAAATGAACTCTGTTTATTACAAATACTAGTGGTAGTACCTACCCTAATTAGCTCTAATCTGTAAGGGGAAGGCGCCAGTGTCTGTAACACAGTTTAATACTAGCACAGACACTGACGTTCACTCTGTCTCTAAAAATATGTTATGGTAAATTAGTGTTTTAATTTTTACTTAGAGATGGACACATTGTATTATGCTTTTCATGAAATAAATTATTATTATTATTAAAAAAAAATGCTTATTCATATACATAACAACTTAAAATAGAACAACTTACGATGATTGGCCCTTCTAGCAAACAACCGACAAAAAAAGAGCTCAAAAAGAGTATTGTGACCAGAAAAAATATTTTATCAGAGATCACAGACTCGCCAACGTCATCACTAATAGAAACTAAATCTTCTGAAGCCATTACACGTAAGCATCAGTCTATGAAACTAAATAATCTTTCGTCTACACCTATAGAAACTATTGAGCAACCAAGAAACAGTAAAATCGGCATTGCTAGCCAGAATGTACAACCGAACACAAAGGAAATAAAGCGCATACTAATTTTTGGCAGCCAACAGTGCAAAGGTCTAGCCGGAAATCTCATTAAGTCGAGACGATATTCAAACTATGAACACTATGAAGTAAGCGGGTTCATCAAGCCATTTGCGACGACTGAAGAAATACTAAAGTGCTGCGAAAATTTGAAACTACTACCACAGGATAAAGTAATATTATGTATTGCAGAAAATGATAAAAATCCTATGAAAGTACTTACCGAACTATCAATAATCTTAAAAAAAATGTATCATATCAGTGTACTTATTTTGAATGTTTGTAACAATAGATACCTAAACGTCAAATTGTTGAATAATATGCTAAGATTGACTTGTAAAAACTTTTCCAACTGTCATTTCGTAAATGCATTCCATCTACACAACAATGTAAGCTTTCATACCTGCCGTAAGCTAAATTTACTCATAGACTCTATTGATTATAATACCAAATATTTACCTAATCTAAATAATGTCTTAAAAAATCAAAAATCGCACGCCCAGGTACCCAGGAAGCTAAAACCTCTCTCCCGTAAATCACATCAGAATACCAAAGTACAGACAACTATACTGGATTATTTTACTAAAGTACCGAAATACCAAAAGTCATCTCCTGCTGAAATAAACTTGCAGAGTGATTTAAATGATAAGTTTTTTTCGAGACTAACATTGGGGATAGCAACAAACCTTCTGTAGACTATAACAAATTTACTTACTTGCACAAAAATACGCCCAACAGGATAGGTAGTTTTTGTATATTGCACCAAAACATTGCTGGGGTTTTGTCCAAAATGGAACATCTTGAATTGGTGTTAAATGAACTACATGAAGCTAATAATAGTGTCATCGCTTTATGTTTAAGTGAGCACTTTATATTGAGGGGTGAGGAGCAATTGCTGAATATACACAATATGCACTTGTCTACTTCTTACTGCCGACAGGCGAAGCGCAGAGGTGGTACGTGTATTCTGTTAAGGAATGATTTACAGGGTGTAGAATTAACAGAAATAAATGATTTCAGCATTGATAATCACTTTGAAATATGTGGAGTAGAAATTGTGCAATTAAAACTTATTATATTATGTTTTTACAGAACTCCAGACTCTGATATTAATATTTTTTTTGATAAATTTAACTGTATTCTCAACAAGCTTGCCCTCAAAAAACACAAAATAGTAATCGGTGGGGATTTTAATATTGATATATTACAAGCAAATAAAATCAGTACGCAATTCTTGGAACTTGTTTCAAATTATGGTATGCAGTGTCATATTAAAGAACCAACAAGGCTGTACAAATGTATTGATAATATTATTAGTAATATTCCTACAGCAACCGCTAAGACATATAGTTATTACCTGTCAGATCACAATACAGCTCAGGCAATCCAATTTAAGCATCAACAAAAGGAGGCTGTAGCTAGGCACCACTTCATAACAATTAATGATCTCAGTAAAAGTAACGTTGATAAATTTACCGAGTGCATTAGTAATCTTACTTTTTCTGATATTTATAGTGTATCGAGTACGGATGCTGCTTTTAATATGTTTCATGACAATTTGATCTTATTTTATACACTTTGTTTTCCCGTTAAAAAATTAAAAATTTGTCATGTGGCAGGAAAACCAAAATGGATAACGAAGGGTCTCAAAATTAGTTGTAGAACCAGGCGCACACTAAGATATAAATACTATTTAAATAAAAATATTGAAAATAAAACAAAATATCAGATATATTCAAAAACACTGAAGAAATGTGTAAACAATATGCAGTCGCTGTGTAACCGGACGCATATTTCAAATTCCAATAATAAAGGTAAAGCCACTTGGAATATTGTTAAAGGCTGTATGGGTGCAGTTGAGCCTAGAAAGCACTTTGATAGTATCGTTGACAATGGCAGCATGGTTACATCAGGGTCTGAAATAGCCAGTTCTTTCAATAATTTCTTTGTAGACATAGTAAAGGGAGATAGCTTTGATAATGAATCAGATCGGACAGATTGTTTTGTCAAAAGTAATAATTCTAGTATTTTTTTAGAACCAACAACTCCCAATGAAGTTTTTAACATAATTAAATCTCTAAAGAACTCCAAGTCCTCAGGGTATGACAACATTAACACGGGCCTCCTAAATGGAATCTCACAGTATATAGCAGAACCCCTGGCGTTTATCATAAATCTATCTTTTGAGCAGGGTAGTTTTCCTGATAGGCTAAAGTTGTCTATAGTTAAGCCTTTACACAAAAGAGGATCTAAATCAGATCTAAACAACTACAGACCAATTTCTCTGACACCCGTACTGTCAAAAATCTTTGAAAAAGCCATGTACAGAAGATTGTTAAGCTTCCTAGATAAATATGATATTTTGGCACACGAACAATATGGATTTAGAAAATGTAAATCAACCCAGTTAGCAACTTTTACCTTGGTAAAGTCTTTACTTACCAATATTAACTCAAAAATTCCTACATCTGCTTTATTATTGGACCTAAGCAAGGCATTTGATTTTGTTAGTCACCCAATACTTCTTACAAAATTAGATAAATATGGAATAAGGGGTCCTGCATTATCATGGTTTCAATCATATCTGGATAATAGAAAACAATTTGCAAGAATTACTAAATATAACAATAAGAGTAATAATGTTGATGTCTTCGATTCAGAGCCTAAAGTTAACAATTTTGGTGTTCCTCAAGGAAGTATTTTAGGACCTCTATTATTTCTATTATATATAAATGATCTTCCATGTGCCATTTCCAAAAAGTGTGTCCTATTTGCGGATGACACAACAATTATCTTAGATTGTACTAATATACATACGTATGAAATTGAAATAAACAAAACTTTAGATGATATTATGAAATGGCTAAATATGAATAAATTACAAATAAATCTTGATAAAACAAAACTGATCCAATTTAAAACTTATAAAAGTAAAGAAATAAACTTGAATATCAGTCATAACAATACAATAGTCAAACAGGTATCAAGCGCAAAATTCTTAGGCATAACATTAGACACACATTTTACGTGGAAGGTACATATTGACAACCTGTGCACTAAAATTAACAAATTTGTATTTGCTTTACGAAAGGTAAAAGACGTAACAAGCAGGCAAACAGCCATAATGGTCTACCACACTTATGTCTGTTCCATAATACGCTATGGGATAGTTATCTGGGGTAACTCATCCGAACTCACCAGAGTTTTTATAGCTCAGAAAAAATGTATTCGCGCGCTGTTCAATCTAAAGTGGTCTGACTCTTGTAAACCAGTATTTAAATCCGAAAATTTGTTAACAGTGCCAAGCATTTACATTTACGAAGTAGCTAAATTTGTAAAACGTCACGACCTTCTCTTCGAAAATAATGATAATATGGGAAAGCGACAGATAACACACCTCCCAAAAAAAATGCCAGTACCCAGGTTGGAACTATTTAGGAACAACTGTGCTTACATGGCGCCACTTATTTTTAACTCCTTACCCAAGGGAATGGCGGAATTACCCTACACTAAATTTTTACGCACATTACGGGAGTGGTTAATTAAAGAAAGCTTTTACTCCACCTCAGACTTCCGGGTGAATAGTTCTTGTCGTTTCGGTGCGTATTGACTCAGAATCTTCATAAGTGTTTAAACCTAAATACTTATCTATTAATTTATTTAATTGTATGATTAATATCTTGGACTTAACAGTCCAAATACCTAATATAATGTTGCATGCAGAAATTCTGTGAGACATGCTGTACACTATTGTAATTTTAATATCTTTATACTTTACCATGTTTCATGCAATAAATGGATTTATTATTATTATTATTATTATTCAAGTATATGCTTCTTGTTTCACATTCCATGTTCATTCTCACTTCACCTAAAAACCGCGAGGCCTTGTGTACCGTGCATGAGTTAGTGACACATTTTTTTATTTAAAACAGCTTGTCTATTATTATACACGGATGTACATCTTGAAGTTAACATTAACACTGAGCAACCAAGGACAATAGTAATAAAATTGGCGTACGTGTCATTTTGCCTACATTATGGCACTTTTAATAATAACTGGCAACATTCTTCTATAGTTGCGTTCTGTTATTGCACTACGACTATAAGTTTAGTTCCGATTAAAAATTAAAAGAATTAATTGATGATGAGGCCAAATTATCTTCTTAAGATATGTGATTATTATCTTAAGATTTCAACTATCAACTTTCGTATTTAAATTAAAAATAGGAATACTAGTTACAGAATTAACTGAAATGGAAACTTATAACCTACTGTCACTCAGATAAGAATCCCGCCACCTATACTTAATGCTGCAGAACTAAACTTAACTAAGATAAGAACCATTAAGAATAACCATCCGCTAGGTGTCAACCGCTGACCTAGTTCCCTCGCCTAGTAAAAATAGCGGTCGACAATAGCTCAAACTCTATTTATAGTGTGTATCTAAAAATCCTCAAATCACACATTGTTATCTTTCTTGTTTTTTAAACATCGCCCATTTTAAAACGTCCGTGTCTGTCACATCGCGCTTCGCTACGCGCAACTCACAAAATCTACCTATACAACACAAGTGCTACCGTAATCGATAAAACCTTGCGCTCCGACAATCAGTTGTTTTTTCGTGTGGACTACCAGTGCCCTTTTAGTTGTCGCTAGTGATTTTAGTTTAGTAAACAAGGGAACATGTTATATTAGTGTTAAAAACTGCTAGAAACAATGGAGAGTGGTGTTAAGAGATACATAAGGAGTGAGTCTGCGAGTTGCGCTCATATGGTTGAAGAAAGTGCAGCGAATAACAGGAAGACGGCAGATCCTCATGAGAAGTTGAAGGCCCTGTTGAATTCGCCCGACGATGACACAGACGACACCCTCCCACCATCTGACGCTCCAAAGTTCGGGACTGTTATACACAATAGGATCTTTGTCGGTGGATTTTCTTTGACGACAACTGATGAGGACTTGTGGAAGTTTTTCTCTGGGTTCGCTACGGTGACGGCGGCCAGGGTAATCTATGACAGAGCTGGAGTCTCCAAGTGCTACGGGTTCGTCACGTTCGCAAGTCCCAGGGTAGCGAGGCTGATCGTCAAACAGGTTAGTACTTTAATAAAAATACTTTTGACCAACAATTTTGATTGGACAGCAACATGAAATTAATACTGTGGAGCGTTTATTTTCTTTTTCGTGATTGTGGGTAGACAGGTATTCATAGAGGTGGAATTTCTAACGATCAAACAGCAGAAGTTACCTTTAATGAAATTTGGGAATAAATAGGCAGGGGAATTATGTACACTGGTTTTCGTTTTTATTGAAATACGGAAGAAGGGTGTGAATCGATGTGTAATTTCGAAAATTACTTTTCTTTGTGTTTGTAGAGATTAAATTTATTTTTAGCGGAACAATATCCTTTGTTATGTCTACATTAGGTATTTCAATTTTAACATAGGTAGGTATATCTTTGATGTTTTTCTTAAACACGTCTACAGCTTAGTACCTAATTATTTTCAGACTCAAACCAAGCTTTATCTTAAGAAAATTATTTGTTCTTCTGTAGGTAGGTACCTGCTTTCCGAATTTATCTTTTATAGGTGCCTACCTACTTACATATAATTTAATTTTTTCCTAGATATAATATTAGACGTAGATATAATTTCTTCAATCTAAATATGACTTCCCTTCGCAGGTTTTTTTTTCTAAAAAATTTCACGACAAAGTGGAAAATTATCTTTTTCAGTGAATGCGTTCCTACGGTAATGTTTTTATAAAAAACTAGCTGTTGCCCACGGTTCCGCCCGCGTGGATGTCGGTTTTCCTGAATTTTCTTTGCTATATACCTCACGGAGCCCGAGACCTTTCCAACAAATGCAAAACCGTGGAAATCGGTTCGTGCGTTCTGGAGTTATAGCGTCAGGAAGGAAAACCCGACTTATTTATATTTATTAGATGTCAGTTATTTACCTTAAAAAGGTAGGTAAATTTACTATAAATACGTTCAATCTCTTCCTCAATGGACACAAAACAATTTCTACTTAGGTAGATATACGTGCGACCTACGTGGACAACCGACTTGATCCGAACCGACTTACCGTCATTGTCTTCTTCTTCATCCTAGCGTTAATCCCAGTCGCATTCACCTCGGAGTCCTGGACCCGGTTTCCAGTATAACAGAATTCTTCGATATTTTCCATGAAGCGACGGCCATCTGACCTCCACTGCCCATTGGGGATATCGAATAATTGTGTAGTGGAAACCGAGTAGGTTATAACTTTGCAAGGTTCAGCAACACTTACCAGATCGGTCTAAGGACGGGTGACCATTCCTGAAACATTGAGACCGTTCCGTGTCTCCGATTACCTATGAGTACTTACTTCTAGATCTACTTAGTCTTGTGTTCATAGACTTATTATACATGCAAATGTAAGAGTTATATTATGCAGGTCCTGGCATTGAACTTGATATCGTACTATAATCAGCAGGTCTCTATCGATTGCGATCTTTAGCATGAGGTGTGTGATGTAGATAGCGTAACAGTAGGTGGAGCGTTGTATCTGGCCCAAGGACACCCATCTGATAATGAGTTACGAAAATTATCAGCCGTCTGAGCTATATTGGACACGTTATTAAACACAGAACGTGGTTCAGATAACATGGCTTCTGTTATCATAGTAACGTTTATAAAATAGATTTAAAGTAGGTAAGGTGCATTGGGGTAATTCCGAAAACGGGTATATTCCGAAAGATAAAAAAATCTAGTAATCGCGGCGATATTTTTCTACTAGTAAAATTTGTCTAGACGGCCAATTTATTATTCTCGCCGCACCAGTCATTTGTTCGTTGCTAGTGTTGCTATTACGTGCGTCGCGATAAATTTTCTGGAGCAAGAAGTTTTCGCGCCAATTCTAGTGATTCGTAATAACCCCAACTTCATTATCTTGGAATTCTGGTAAGTTATTTAAATAGTTGTTTGTTTTTATAATAGACTATCGGCTTTTACGTGTTTGTAATTGGGACTCTACGTATTAATCCTTTAAAAAAATGTAAAACGGAAATACCCCAATGGGTTTATTACGACATAAAATAGTTTCGCAATAGCCCCACATCGTTTTTTCATAGTAATGGACAGTGATTCTCAATCAATGTAAAACTTTTTACTTTTCAAATAATTAATTTAAGTTAGTAGGTAAGTCAAATGTTAAGCACTTAGAGTATACATAAAACTTTTATGTATACTCTAAGGTTAAGTACGATCGCTTATCTGCTTATTACTTGTCTGATTGTAAATGAGCTAAAATTTGTCATAAATATAGCTGGTTTTATGCATGAAAACATAAAATTATTTAAAACTAGCGGTCTCATGCAGTATCAGCTGCAGTGTACCCCCAACACCCTGAACCCTTCTCTTAATAGGGAATAGGCATGATTTAAAAAAAGTATGTTTTTTTTACAATATTAAAAAAGTACATGCATATTCATATTTGGCCTTGTTGCATAGTTAATCCGTTTTATGCTGAGCATGTACATACCATTACCTGATCCTACTTGGACTAATTATACATACTTATACCTACCACTCTTAAAAACAATAATATATTTTGCAGAGTTATCATGCCCCGGACTTACATAAGAACAAATTAAAACATATACTCTTAGCTCTAGCTATTGAAAAGGTAAAAAATGAAGAGCTTAAAGTTATCACGGTGATTTATAATTTTATAAGGTTGATAATTTTATAACATTTAATTCTTTAAAAAAATATTGTTACTTAATAATAAAAGACTAATTTTGTATTTTAATTTTACATTTCTCCACTTATAATGATCCAACTTTCGACTTGTCTACATTTCGCTCCAGCCCATAACCTGTTTCGCTCATTTATAAGTATATTTTTCATGCTAAATACTTTACGAAAATGTTGAGAACCGTTGTAGTTTCTTGGGGTTATTACGAAATATAAAGTCACAAGAATCGAGAATAGACAAACTACCTACATAGTGGCCGTTCTTTTGATTATGGGGTAATAACGATCGAAAAAGCAATGTAAACCTTCTTTCAAACTGCAATAAAACTGAATTTAAAATGATTTCGCAATTACCCCAAGGTATTTCGTAATTACCCTTGTTTCAGCAATTTTTGAACACATATTTCTAATGCGATATTTTAAATTCTTATTTATATATTCAAGTATTTAATATATAATTATCGTAAGTGTGTTCATAACGTATTGGTTGATGTAAAAATAACGGCAGTAAATGCAAAACTAATTAGAGTATTAATTCGAACAGCAGATCTTCAGTCATCTCATAGAAATTTCAGTCGGAAATACCCCAATGCACCTTATAGCGAAATTTTACAGTCACGTGGATTTACTACTACTTTTTAGTTGGAGTTGAGTTGAGAGTTGGAACACGTGCAGGTTTTAGATGTCATTAGCTTAGGGTGTAGAATATTCCATCAAGCATCCCGGGTTTATTATGCGAGGCATGAAAAATCATCTGATGAGGCCCTCAAGCCGAGTTTATATATATCTTTAATAGTGGCCTTCTTACCTGAAACTTTACCTAGAAGGCAAGTTGAAGTTAGGTATATAGATGTGTCCACGGCGGCGGCGTGCATAGCGGGACGATGCGCGCCTCCCCATACCGGGGGCAAGCCGGGGCCAGACCAAGAGGGATGGCCGAGGGATAGGTATGTCGCCGGACAACCTCACCATCAACGACCACGACGACCCACAGACGGCGTACGGTTTGGTCGGTTCGAGTCCGACATACCTAATCCGTTTGTATCCGTGGGGATTTCTCGCACGTAAAAAAAAGGTAAGTATATTGATGTGTCCTGTATAAGATCAACCAAGCATCGGGCTAGAAAACCTTCTATCTGGTGTCTCTTACCTCTCTTGATATGTAACCCAAATTGCACGTTTTTTGGATGTCAGTTTTCCCCTTGTCTCTTTAATTAGTTGAGGCCATTTAAAACCGGTGTCGGTGTGAGCTGATTCATCGTCTCTGGGTTATTGCCGAACGGTGGTGATTGTCTTGCATATAGCTAAATTCGGTTAAGCTTCAACCCTAGCCAGTAACAGACAGAAACGGCGATTCTTCGGTGCTGCAAAGGATTGTTTTCCGTAAAAAACTGGATCGAAACTTAAAACTATTGTAAAAATTAAGTCGGAATATCCACTAATGTAGCTCGCAGAATAAGTAAACTGAAATGACAATGATTGGCTGGCCACATCTGTCGAAGGATCGTTGGCCGCAAACAAGTCTTAGAGTTTAACGGGAATCGTTTTACCTCGTGGTCAACGAATTTTGGGACGTTCCCAGCCAGATGACTGATGACATCACCGTTATAAGGCAGCTAAAGTAGACCGAATGCCTATGGCGGAGGACCGGGTGATGATATAGTACAGGTATTTGTCCACCAGTAGACTCCAATGGGCTGAAAATTAATAGTAATCGTGATGCAAGAAAGGGGATGTAATCCACTGAAATAGCATTTTTTCCCCTTGAAGTAGATATCTACCTACGCAGATCGCAGACGCAATAATACCTAATATTCTGGCCGGGTCGCAACAGTGACCCTTTTCGCTTTATGTAAAACGATTAGGTACTTACCGTAACTTTTTTGTTTGTATAATCAGGAGTGAAATTCACCTTGTGGTCAAAACACACGTAAGCCATTTATGAAGTGTCCCAATAAACCTAATTTTAGAAATCCGTAGCAGAGATAGAAATGTCATTTTTCAGTTCGACCATCTACGGGAATTGACACTATTATAGTAAGTAAGTATAGGTATATACGTACCCACTAACTTCTTTTTTTTTGCCTGAAGTTCCGAACTGATTAAGTAAACCTACTAGCCACTAGCAACCATCATCCATTTAACCATTATATCTACTCATCAGCAGGTGATTAATTTTCAAATGGACTATCAATGAAAACAATTCAAACAAAAATGTATCATCAGCTACTGAAAGATAAAGAAAGGAAAAAAGGAGAAAGAAAGAAAGAAGAAAATATATAAATATAGAGAAATAGCATATCTTTTTTTGCCTTTTTTTCTTTTTTAAACAATATTAGCAATCGAAATTATCGAAATTACTAATATTCCCTCTAACCCCTCCAACTAAGCTAAATCGCTTGTGCTAGGAGTGTACCACGGGGTACACGAATCCTGGTCATTACACTACCGACTGTAATGGTCAGGATTCGAACCCGGGACCTTTCGATCGTGAAGCCGACCCCTTAACCACTAAGCTACCGACGCACAGTGATCAATTATTAGATATTAGGGGGATAATATTCAAATTTGACATTGTGAGGGTATGTAAAACAAATTATCTCTATGCGATTGGGGGTACTTACCTCATATTATTGTTTAATATGAACGGTAGAAGGTAAGTCATTACTGAGATATCAGCTAGTGAATGCAGTGTTCTTGCTAATTGTATCGATTTGTTCAATTTACTTCCTGTTTTCGCGCACGGGTATCTATTTGTTGTGACTTTATTTATTTATTTAAATGGTACATCTACAGAATACATATGTTACACTTATAATAATAATAGTTAGGGTACTACTTCTAATATGCATCCCTGTTACAGACGTACACAACTTTTGTTATATGGAGTTAACATACATTTTAATACGAGATGAAACTGAATTTAAATTACTCTAGTAAAATTATATAGTTCAAAAATTACAAATAAAATAAAATAAATACAATGTTCCAATATTGCATGCCGAAATTGGTAGAACATGTATTTCTTTAACATCACACAATACCTCAGATGTACAATTAATGTTGCATGTTCAGCAATAAAATGATTTGATTTGATTTGATTTGACAAGTAGAAAAATAAAATATAAATTAATAACATAACAATTACAAATTAAATTCAATAAATAAGTGTAAAAAAAAATGCATCTAAATTAAAATTAAAATCCAAATAACATTCAATACAAATAAAAATACAAGAAATTCAATAATTAAGTGTAAAAATGCATCAAAATTAAAATTAAAATTAAAATTCAAATAACATTCAATACAAATAACAATACAAGAAATACAATTCAAAAATATAAATTTTAATTAATTTAACAAAAATTAGAAATGCAATTAAAAAGACTTAAAATATTATATTTAAAAACAATAACTATATGGGGGCCCTGGAGGGGTTTAAGAGAATCCCCTTGAGCTTATAAATGGAATCGGCGAAGATGTCAAGACTCACTGAGCTTCCACACAGTGAGTTGTATTCGGAACAGATTCGGACCATAGGGGAGTTTTTGCCGACATTGGTTTTGCAGAGCGGAATATGGAATGTCCTAATATTTGGGTGCCTCGGTGTTCGGCTAGGCA
Organism: Eilema caniola; assembly: GCA_949126895.1. NCBI lineage: Eukaryota > Metazoa > Arthropoda > Insecta > Lepidoptera > Erebidae > Eilema > Eilema caniola. Next base: position 15,377,401 of record OX421488.1, read on the forward strand.
CATTGAGTCTGATGCTAGAAAGCAGCTGACCACAGTCTATATCGGCATTAAGGAGTTTATGCAGGAACACCAGGCCATGGACTTTGCGACGCAGATGGAGTGATTTCATTTTAAAGAATGAAAGTCGCTGGTCATAAGGGGCCCTATGTGAAATGCCGGGCAAGGAATATGCCAGTTGCCTAGTGAACGCGCGCTGTATACTTTCGATTCTTTGTGAGTGAACTGCATAAATGGGACTCCAGACAACACATGCATACTCCAGATGACTTCTAACCAGTGCGTTATAGAGCAGGATTTTTGTTTTAGTATGACGGAATTCCTTTGTATTCCTCCTAATAAACCCCAGCACTTGAGCTCCCTTTTTAGCAACTGCATCCACGTGGGAGGCAAAACTCAATTTGCTATCCAATATTACCCCCAGATCTCTAATTTCACTGACTTCCTTTAACACTTTACCGTCGATACTGTAGGTTGAGTGAATAGGGTATCGTCTTTTGACTTAACAGTGCATTATAGCGCATCAATAAATATGGTACACATTAATAAAGGTATGTGCTTTATTTTGTTTAACATTTGGTAGTTGTTCATGGTTACAGTTATTTAGGAAGGAATATTCAAAACTTAACTTAAAATTTAACTTTTTTTTAAATTTTAAAGCCTGTATCTTACGAGGAACATATTAGAACATAGACATTTTTACACTAGAAGATAATTGGAAGTCTATAGTATGATATTCAATTTAAAAAAATACCCCAAAGTACCCCTGCCCGAACAAACTTTTCATTTATACAGCAAACGGTGGTACAGTTAGAAATGCCGATTTGTTTTATTATCTCAAAAAACACCCGCCAATTAAACCTGCAACTAAGAAATCTAAAGATATGTCATTGAGCTATATTTATGAGGTTATTGGAGTGTCAGATTTGACAATAAAACAACAAAATGAGTTACGAAATTCAGTACATAGCTTTTGTTTATCAGCTTCCTGAAATTGGATTAAAATCGGCAAAGATGTTAATAAATTTGAAAAAAAAAAGAGGATTGGTTGTCTAAATGCGCAAGCGTAGAAGGTTAAAAGACGAAGTATCATCCAGAAGTGAAGAAGAGTTGTGCCTAGCAGATGAAATGAAACTTCATTCAGTCGGAAAACCTTCTACGCTTAGTTTTCTCACCTAAATCCATGAAATCCTTTTTCGGGCGTCCTCTACCTACAGACCCAGACGTTGAAGGCTGTTCAATATTATGATCTCCAGATGTTATTGCGCATTTAGACAACCAATCCTCATTTCTTTTTCAAATTTGGAAACATCTTTGCCGATTTTAATCCAATTTCAGGAAGCCGATAAACAAAAGCTATGTACTGAATTTCGTAACTCATTTTGATGTTGTATTGTCAAATCTGACACTCCAATAACCTCATAAATATAGCTCAATAACATATCTTTAGATTTCATAGTTGCAGGTTTAATTGGCGGGTGTTTTTTGAGATAATTAAACAAATCGGCATTTCTAACTGTACCACCGTTTGCTGTATAAATGAAAAGTTTGTTCGGGCAGGGGTACTTTGGGGTATTTTTTTAAAATGAATATCATACTATAGACTTCCAATTATCTTCTAGTGTAAAAATGTCTATGTTCTAATATGTTCCTCGTAAGATACAGGCTTTAAAATTTAAAAAAATGTTAAACTTTAAGTTAAGTTTTGAATATTCCTTCCAAAATTACTGTAACAATGAACAACTACCAAATGTTAAACAAAATGAAGCACATACTTTTATTAATGTGTACCATATTTATTGATGCGCTATAATGCACTGTTAAGTCACAACAAATAGATACCCGTGCGCGAAAACAGGAAGTAAATTGAACAAATCGATACAATTAGCAAGAACACTGCATTCACTAGCTGATATCTCAGTAATGACTTACCTTCTACCGTTCATATTAAACAATAATATGAGGTAAGTACCCCCAATCGCATAGAGATAATTTGTTTTACATACCCTCACAATGTCAAATTTGAATATTATCCCCCTAATATCTAATAATTGATCACTGTGCGACGCTTATAAAATATATATAAAAATAAATAAGAATCTAGCTAATCTAGGTTTATTTAGGCATAAGCCAGTGATTTGGAGATTTCAAATTTTGCGTAAATATATCTTTTCTCAAAGGTATAATTATAACTGCTTATACTGTTGATTGATGGCACTTGGTGGAACTTGCTACGCATCTTCAATGAAAACGCCTTACGGCATTATCAAAGGTTACACCTACAGGTACCTTTGATAATGCCGTAAGGCGAAACCGGTCAGGAATTCAACAATAAATAATGTGGAATAGTACAAGTGTTTTCATTGAAGATGTATAATTATAAAGTTCTGTATTTTCAAGACAAACATAATGATATTATTCTAAAATTTCATTTAACATAATATTTAATTTCTTATCAAGATGGAAGTCAATCAAACAGTGTCGAACATAAACATAGCGACTACATACGCTGTGGCCGTTATCAGTAAAACAATTACAATCCACACTTATCACTGCGATATTACGATATTATTCAATAATATACCTACTATTACGATAAGTACATAGAAACACCCAGACTAATGCAAATAGATATTATTCTTACAAATATTGTCACTAAACGGAAATCGAATTCACTAACGTCAAAAAATACTAATGACCCAATCATGCCTAATAATATTCTCTACGTGTACCTCATAACCCGATTAAAAAAGATGACCTAATTAGAGAATCCCCTCCAACAAACGCTACTATACCGTTTTGTGGAAGGTGTGAATTCTATCGATCTGCGTTTTACCCATAGGGCCCCATCGACACGCCCATCGTGAATTGTACTCCCAAAATTATGAGCTTTTTCATTATTTTCGTACTATAATACAAAATGGAGGGCCTATCGCGGGATTGTTTTGGAGAGTTCCATGGGAGAAAAGAAAAATAGCTGTCATTTATACCGTCTCCAAATGAAATACTGCTCCTTTGAAAAATATACACAAATAAAGCCGAAAGATATTTTTCGTGCCTTCAGACTTTTTTAATTCATGTTCTTCATTGTGAAAGTTATTCAAATATGTGCTTATTGAGATTTACATTAATGATTAAGTTTGGTATAACACAATCACAAGAAGATGCATTATAAAGAATGATTCCATTAAGTTAGAGGTGTTACTTTTTTACATACAATTTCAATTTGCAACTAAAGAAAACTTCTGTATAGATGATTTGATAATGAATAATCATACCTACTGCTCTTTTTAATTATTTTAAAAAAGTGTAATTAATATTATTTATTCAGTGTTCTTGCGATGAAATGGAGATAGATAGCTGCAACAGTCTACATAAGATTACGTAATAATTTAACCTGAACTTGACCCATTTCCTTCAAATGGTTATAGCGTACTTACTTAGTGTTACTGGTGGCTACACTCCCGTGTCCTGACTAGAACCTAACTCTGTACTAAATTTCATAAATATCCATCTAGTCATTTTTGCTTGAGAGTGTAGCAAGCTACCTTCCGCCTTTCCAACCATTCATTTTAAAATAGTATTAGAAACTAAAGGCTATTTCACATATCGCTTAAGCTTCTCCCTATTTTACGGCGGTACACCCGCCCAATGACATGACATTACGGAGGCAGAAAAAGGTTTTTTTTTTTTAAATTGCAAACTCTTGTTGCCCAAGTTGACCTAAATAGCACGGTTAAAATATCCCTTTTTCGGTCACGGCAACAATGGAGTATGGTACGAAATGATCGTGCGTGACACTCCGAGCCCTGCCAAGCCCACTAAAGCTGTTTGATTGCTTTTGCGATACATAACCCTTTATAGAAAATGCAAAACAGGGTACCAGGGACCATATTTAAGTGATGCCTGATAGAAATGTATAAGTCTATCAATAGTGGTGTTACTAAAACATTTTGAAGCCAAAAAATCTTTGCTTAGGACGTTACTTCAAATAAAAACTTAAGCATGACAACCTTACCTGTTTTTTTCTCACTTTAAACTGTAAAGTGCCAACTGGACTGGTGCCAACGATAGGAAGTTTTATCATAAATTACTATAATATTAATGATAGTGGCCAAATTATTACTTGCCCAGAGTTATCACATTATTATTTAAATAGTTTAAAGTCTAATTTATGAATTACGGTATATAATTTCATAGAGCATTTTCTTCAGGTATCATGAGAGGCTCAGGCAACTGCGCGACGTTTTGTGACTAGTATTGACACCGTATAAATAGTAAAACTCTGGTTTTGATATCGGTAAGTGGATAGCGGCAACTGTTACCTCGCAGGCCAAATGAGTTTAATTTTGTTTTATATTGAGTTTCCCTCTCTTACGACACTGCGACATCGACAGAACATTAACCAGAAGCAGCAAGTCTCTTCCAAAGATTTTAAAGGATTAAAGAGAGGTAGGTATTGCCGCTTGCGTTGCCTAAACAGCACTAGTAGTGCTTTTTTTTTTTAAGAATATTAGCAACCGATATTATCGAAATTACTAATATTCCCTCTAACCCCTCCAACTAAGCTAAATTGCTTGTGCTAGGAGCGGGTTCACGTTGGTAGTGTAATGGCCAGGATTCGAACCCGATACCTCTCGATCGTGAGGCCGACTCCTTAACCACTAAGCTACCGACGCTGTAAAGGCAACTACTACTACTAGATACCTATTTTTTTTATTTTTTTTACGTGCGGGAAGTCCCCACGGATACCCACCCCTCCGGAGCCGGAGGGGGAGGTTATGTCGGTTAAGGTGAGGTTGTCATGCGACATATCCCTCGCACCCCGGCTGACCCAGGGCCATCCCTCTCGGTCTGGCCCTCCTCAGGAGGGGGGACCTCGCGGTCCCCGACTCAACCCCGGTGTGGGGAGGCGCGCATCGTCCTACAATGCGCGCCGTCGCCGTGGCCTGCTTCTGCTAGGGTGACGGGCGGCTCCACCCGTCACCCTCAGGCCCGCGTTCATGGGGGGCGGAGGTCAGTTTGCGCCCTCCGACGCCCGAGCCGCCTTCGAGCGCGTGCAGCGATGTCAGCGAGCCTTTCTCGCTCATCGCGCCGCGCCCGCTCTGCTGTCTCCTTCGCAAGCATGACCTGCTCGCAGAAGGAGGCGCTGGCCGCCCACGCATCCGCGCAACGGACCATCGCCGCGAGCAGGGTGGAGAGCGTGAGCACTCTCACCCCCAGGGCCTCCACAAGCTCCCGCCTCGGCGCCTCAAACGCCGGACACTCGGTGAGCGTGTGCAGCCACGGGTCCACGCTCGCGTCGCAGCGATGGCGCTCGGGCGTTGGCTCTATACCCATCAGATGCAGATACCGCCCGAAGCTACCGTGCCCGGTGATAATCTGCGTCTGACGGTACGAGAGGCTACCGTGTGGCCTCTCTAGCCACTCCCCCATGATGGGTCTTGCCAGGGCCGTCTTAAGGCTATATAGCGCCAGGGTGCGAAACTCAGACTGCGCCCCCTCCCCCCCCTCCCCCACCTCCCCCCGGTCAACAAAAAAAAACGCAATAAATTTTTGATGTTTCATTTATTTTTCTCTAAGATCTGTAATCTATCTGTAAAAAGATCTCTAATACAATGTTTTATTTTAAGTGCGTTTCCTTTTTCTGTTTTGGGCACCCGATGGTTTCTTTTTACCATCCCCTAAATCGGCCATCTGCAATCAAATAGATCATTTAGCATATAAATATTTCACTCACTTCAATGAAATTATATGAAAGTAAACTTACTTAAATAAAATGTTATATGTTATAGGTATAAATTATTATTTATAAATATATTTATGTAATAAAATTTAAATGACCAATATCAAGCCCAAATAAAGTAGTTATCATAAATTATAAACTCACTCGTACTTATTGTGTGTGATTATGATTAATGATTACAAATATCACGATATGGCATCAATTAGGTATGTAAGTTTATTTTTTATTAATTAATTAGTAGGTAGGTATATCAGTATTGTAACTATGTTCTAATGTAACAGTAGTTATATCTCAATGATTGTTAGTAATTGTAACTGTAACAAAAATAGGTAACTCTGTAAAAATAATATTTACTTACCTTGACAGTATTAATTTCCGTTGTTTATGATTTAAGTAGTACTGAAAAAACTCCATCCATTTGCATATTATTTTTTTACGAAAACAACACAATCAATTAAATCGATATTGGTGGACCTAACTGAATTTTCACTTGCTAGAATCCATCACAGTCTAAACTGCTAGAATTTTTAGTGCTCACTCGGCGGCTATCGCAAATAGGTATGATGAAAAAAAAATAATTCAAAAATTAAGGAAAAGAAATGGATTTAATATTTCTTTAACGTTTCACAGCATTAAACAAAATCAAACTTTAATTTTCATGCAATAAGATTCAATTGTCATAGGTCGTCTAATGACATCAATCAGTAACCGACACTCAGAGCCGCATCGCGAACTTACATTACAATATACACCCTAATGTCCTAATTATAGAGGCCATTTTGCTTAAAGTGCGGACGCCAGGCGGCTAGGTCAAAGGGCCTCTTTGAATGGAGATATTGCCGCGTGCGTGTTAAATTAATTTAATTTTTATGAGTATCCTAATAAGAGCTATTTTACCTTGCATATCGTGAGCGGGATGACACTTGCCGAAAGGCAAAAGTGACAATAATAGGTACAATGGTAAATTTTAATATTGGTTGATGCCTATATTTTTATGCATGTAGGGGTTTAATTGACGTAAGTGTACGAAACATGGGAATGGCGTTAATATTGTACTTATGAGTTAAAGGTTAAATTAGGAAATATCGAAATGTTTAGAGCTCGGCCTGCGCCCCCTTGGGCTACGCGCCCGGGTGCGGCCGCACCCTTGAACCCCCGGTTAAGACGGCCCTGGGTCTTGCCGCCGCAATCACGGCGTGCCCTAAATACCTATATTTCTAACAAAACACCACAATATAAAACTTAATAAAACGGTACATTCTACACACATCAAAAAAGTTTAAGCAACATGCATGATATTACAAATTTACCATTTATATTAATTATTTTCTAAGTGTTTACTCACTCAAAGTGCATAGTAAGTAAACTTTTTTGTTATTGATGACATACTAGCTGGTTGTAAAAAAAAATTCGATTTTGTTTTGTTTTTTCATAACATTAAAATGACTGCGAATTTGTTTGAATTTAAGTGCGTTTTGATTGCTGCGTTTAGTCTTTATCTTATAATTTTACCAACCATTTAAATAAAGTTAGCGACAAAATTGAATTGTTATCTAATTTGATGGCAGATCAAATGCAAAGAGCTGTGGGGATGTTGCAAGCGGGAAGTAATCTATCTCAGGTATCTCGACATTTTAGCATTCATAGAAGTGTTATTTGTCATCTTTGGCAGCGCTACAATAATACAGGGGAACCCGCTGAACAGCATCCAGGCCATAAAAGGAGTACAACCAGTCGGCAAGACCGGTACATACAACTGACTGCAAGACGCCAGCCGATGTTAACCGTTCGAGAGATAAGTTTGAGGCTACAAAATTCAAGTGGTGTTGATGTAGTTAAGTCCTCAAACTCTGCGAAATCGACTGCATGAGTACGTCGACGTCCAATCAGGTGCCCACCGAGACGTCACGGGAATTGCGCTTGTCGAAATGAATGGCGTAGAGAAGGCATAACATGGACCCAGGAACAATGGGATAAAATTATGTTTTCTGATGAGTCGCGATTCCGCTTTAGGCCTGATACAAGAAGGGTGCGAGTGTACCGTCGACCCGGAAATGCTGAAAGGCTCAGGTGCGTTCAGGAAGTTCATCCATACAGCGCTTCAACAGTTATGGTATGGGCGGGTATTATGAAGAACAGGCGAACTGAGCTCGTTTTTGTAAATGGAAACATGAACGCTGAAAATTACGTTGAGGATATTCTCAGACCTTATGTCCATCCATTTTCACAAACCTTTGGCTCGTTTACGTTAATGCATGACAATGCGCGTTCACATACAGCTTGGCGAACCAGTGAATACTTGGCAACGGAGAACATCCGGGTATTGCCCTGGCCTGCACAAGCGCCAGATCTCAACCCCATCGAGCACGCATGAGACATGTTCCAGAGACCTGTTTTGAAGGACTTGGACTGACAACAACCCATCAGCTGAAGGATCTGCTACAATTCCATTAGGAGTGAATACCGCAAGATGACATACACAGTCTCATTAATTCAATGAAAAATCGTTGCCGACAAGTTCTGAATAGCAGAGGAGGCCATACTTTGTATTAAATTGTCCTATTCTTTCACAATAAATTCATTTTTTAAATTTTGTAATAATTTTAAAAATATAAAATACAACGTTATAATGTGAAGAACCATCCTAAAATTTAAATTAGTACATGTTGCTTAGCCTTTTTCAATGTGTGTATTATGTAATCTTAGTAAATTGTAATTCCTACTTTAGATAATAACCTCCTTTAAAATTTAAATATTTGGACGTATTCCTCCCTCACCAGTCTTGTGCCGGCGCGCGGCGGTTGAACTCACACCACCGGTAATTTATTATTATTAATGACGTCACAAACTGGTATTGTGAGCAGGGGTTGCGAATGCCGGAGACATATTACTTGAATTTATTACTCTGAGAATTCAGCTGGAGATGACACTCGGTGACGTGGCCTACATTTTCTTTATTGGAAAGGATGTGTCAAGATCTCTGCTTGAAGTAGCTTGATTTTCCTCTCATCTTTTATTTTCTATAGTTCCAATCTTGCGTGAAACTAAAAATATCCGCTCATGCTCCATCGCTCTACCAGGCTACAAACTAATAATGCCTACCGTTGGGATTTTTTTCCGTCCTGCACTACCAGACCAAAATAATGACATCGAGAATTGCAAAAAGAGTGACCTACTACTAGTTACTAGCAAGCCACACTACCAGTAGTGACGTGAAAAATACCTTTAGGATTTTAATGGTAAAACCAAATTGTACAATCGTATGACCTAAAATATAATTAGGTCAAGCTGTGGAATGAACTTCCTGCTGTGGTTTTCCCAAGCGATTACAATATGGGGTTTTTCGAGAAGGGCATTAGAAAGTTTCTTCAAGACGTCGGTAGCTTAGTAGTTAACGAGTCGGCCTTACGATTGAAAGGTCCCGGGTTTGAATACTGGCCATTACCGACGTGAACCCGCACTCCTAACACAAGCAATTCAGCTTAGCTGGAGGGGTTAGATTAATGGTATAACACTTTATAACACACAAACTATAGTAAGATACTTTACCATTATAAGGTGTAACAAAATTAACTCGGGACTTAAGGGGGTTGATCAGTATCGGTAATTAAGCCCGAAGAAAAAAAAAATGATGTTTCATTTTTTTAAACTGTCATGGTCACTCACGTTATTATTAGAGCTATCGGATATTTACCATGTATTGTTTAGAGTATCTGATATTTATGCGCTGTTCGGTTGCAAGCACCATGATCACGGGGAACTGGAGTGTAAGAGTTCAACGGTGGTGCAGCGCCGGAATATCGAAAACTCTAAGTTTCGAAAGTTTAGAGTTTAGAGTAATAGCACATTTACCATGTATAGTTAAGAGCCTAAACCATACATGGGTAAATATAATAGTTTAATTGTTTAACTGATATAATAGGCTACTTGACTCAGTTTTTTTTCTGTCCTAAACGATTAATTATTATTCCATTATACAAAAAAAAAATTATGAGATTTTATTTTTAAGCCTATAAATATTGAAAACTTTATTTAAAAGATATGATTTTCAAAAACCGGGGAGAACGCTGTCCGCCATGTTGTTCGATAAATCATCTGTGCTGTGACGTCAGAAATACAAGTAAACAACAATATGGCATTGGCAGCTCAGTCCACTAGTACTGACACCGTGTATTGTTATGCGTGCACTTTAGGTTCAGGACATATTTTACATTTTCTTGTGTAGTTTGTTCCCCCCCGTTTAAGTTGCACGTACCCAATAGCATCATCACCGTATGATTCTCTTGCAGATCTGAAAAAGTATAATGAGAAATATGTAAGTAGTTATAATTATTTGAAGGTTATGTTATCATGATATGAGCCTTTACTTCAGTATTACTTATTAATTGAAAAATTAATTAGGGAACTTTTGTTTTATTTCCATGAGTATATTAATAAAATGCAATGTACTTACAAAGCAGTCTTGACGTTTCTTGGCTGGGTTGAGCAGAAATCAGAATTCGTGGCAACAAAATTATCAATCATAACCGAGTTAATTCTCGGCAAATTTGTGCTTTCTGCTTTTACAAATCCGATGTCCATCATTGTTTTTTTCAGTAACTCGAAAAAACAATCACCTTTTTTCACTTACGGAAGATGTTTTCACAAAATCACAATCCGTTTTACTCATACAAATGATCACACATCTCCATGATAATTATGACAATTGACGTTTCGTAGTTTTCGTATACTATAGACGTCATAACATGGACGACAGTGTTCTCACCCGTTGAATTAAAAAAAAAAAGTGTTTTTCAAATTAATTTTATTTATTGATCATGTACTTTTATTTCACGATATCGCTTTTTTACGTTTTCCTAAGTCAAGTACTAAAAGACAAACTCATTCGATGTATGAAATTAAGTATAAGTCAAGTAGCCTATTGTATAAATATACAGGGTGTATTTTTGAAACGGGGCAGTAAGGGCAAGTACCTTAACCGTTGCAGTTACAGCAAAACGTTCTTAAAAGACCTTCCCTAACTTTTTGGGACATTTTGAACTGCATTCACAGATTTTGTAAAAAACTTACAGTTAGCAAAAAAAAATGCAAAAAGTTCAATTTTTTTTTTATGCCAATCGATTCTATTTCATGTGGGGATCAAAAAACTCTATGGGACCATTTTAGCTTTCAGTACTAGAAAAGACAGAAATCGCCAAAGACCTTTCCCATACATTTCGTACGGAAATATGATAAATCGACTCGAAACTCATAGGTCAGGTAAAATTTTGAACTTTTTTAAATAAAAAAAAATCATTTAAACATTTAAGAAATTGGTTTATGAAATAAATTGCTCAAAATGATTTCCATTTTCACGAATACATAAGTCTATCCTTTTTTGCACTGAACGAATGGCGGCTAATAATGTTCTGGGATGAATATTACGTAAAAGTAAGTCTTAGTGGATTTTCTTTGGACCAATAGTGGTGATTTTTATTGGAAAAATTCGTTTCGTCTGACCACAGGATGTAATTTAAAAATTCATGATCTCTGCTTATTTTTCCTCTTAGCCATCTGCAAAAAGTAAGCCTTCGAACATCATCACCCGGATGTAACACTTGAACTATGCGCCCATATCGATAGCACTTGTAGCCGTATTTCTTCCATATCTTTATCACAAGGGAGTGGGATACACCTACTTCAAGGGCGACTTGCCTGGACGATACCTCTGGATATGCTTCGACATAAGTTAGAACCGCAATCTCCGTGTCCATGTCCACACGAGGCTGCCGCTTTCTTTTGAAAGAACCCTGCAATTCCAGGTTTTTCAAAAGATTTGTAATAACCTTTCTTGTTGGCACATGCCGCAACGGATACTTATTGCGGTACCACACTAATGCAGCTCCCGCATTTCGATTATTGACAAAATACGCTTCTAATAAGTCAATTTTTTCACGATTAGAAGACATTTTAGCGAAAATCCTTAATTAATAACTCATACGAAGTTTCTCAGCTGAAACTAAGAATAACACACAGATTTTCGAATCAAATTCGAAATTTGAGGGTAAAAATTCTTTTTATTTACTTTACAGTCAATTCTACCCACTTCCTGGCCATAACAAAAAGTTAGACCATCGTAGAAATTTGTTTCTGTTGCCGAAATGTATGGGAAACGTTTTTGGCGATTTCTGTCTTTCCTAGTACTGAAAGCTAAAATGGTCTCATAGAGTTTTTTGATCCCCACATGAAATAGAATCGATTGGCATAAAAAAAATTTTTGGACTTTTTGCATTTTTTTTTTTGCCAACTGTAAGTTTTTACAAAATCTGTGAATGCAGTTCAAAATATGTCAAAAAGTTAGGGAAGGTCTTCTAAGATCGTTTTGCTGTAACTGCAACGGTTAAGGTACTTGCCCTTACTGCCCCGTTTCAAAAATACACCCTGTATATATTTAGCGAAAGATTTAGAAGTGAACCTCCTAAATATAATTCTGAAGAAATTAAACTATACATTATTGACTCTCACTGTTTCTAGAACCTTCTACTTTCTTCTTGAATATTACAATACCAAACACGACCAGTCTAGCCAACACAACATCTAAATATATAATTTCCTCCAATTATAGGTGGGTTCTGTAAAACTTTTTTTTTTCTGTAAAAGCAGCGAAATCTCTGTCAGACAGGTAACAAGCAACCCCCATCACTGTCAGTCCCTATGACGTTACATTAGGACAGAGGTATAATTTTGCGACGTCAAGTGAACAAACTTTTTGGTCGTTACAGAAGTTTTAGGCTTTAGCTTGTGTCAGTTTAGGAGATTCCTCACTTCAGAAGTTTGTGACTTTTATTATGATTTAGAATATTTAAAGGTTTTGGGAAGAATACAATAAAGCTACAGGAAAACCCTAGTGTAGTTCGTCCACTATATTTTGTATTTTAAACAGCTCACACACAGTGGTCGATATAACTTTGTTCTAGCGCTAATGCCTAAAACACCGAACAAAAATTAGGCGCCAATACGTCATATGTCATTGAGAACGTCATGTCAGCCAGAAAGTAATTTTAGGGATGAAGTCAGTCGATCAACTGTGTTTTGACCGACTTCTGAACAAGGAAGGGGTACTCAATTCGGATTTTTTTGTTAGTTATATGACCATCCTGTGACGTAGCAAGTATATTGCTGTGCGTGTGTCATGTACTTGCTGGGACTGACTTGACTTGGAGTACCAAACAACAGAACTTTTTAGCGATGTACATACAGCTTGAATGTCACGTTTAAGTTATAGAGAGCATTCTGTAAATTTTGTACGTCTGCTGGAATGCTGGCAATTTTATATTTTCATTTATCGATTTATGATTTGTTTAATCGATTGATTTTATTACTTAAAATGTTTATGCAATCACTTCTTCCATCTGTCTAAAATACAATAATATAATGGACGACGTTGTATTTATAGGCAGACTAGCGGTCTTAGTTAGTCAAGGCCTAAATATTATGGCAAAAAGTATCAACAGTAGTTAGTTTTACACTATGGATGCATCTTATGTCAACCGGTATCGAACCCAATGGCACGACCAATAGGATCACACGGTTACAATCGTTTCCTTCTTAGCTCTTCAGTATAAATTACTAAGATGTTCCTATGATTTGAAATCACTTTCTTACCAACTTTTATTGAATTGAAATGATTTAATGTAGTTACCTACCTGGAACGTCAACTACTTTCAAATTAACTGACACTCAAACACACATTAAAACTGACGAAATAATGCCCCAAATTGCGGCTATTGAACCCTTCATGGTAAAAAAAAAACAGTGAACTTATTGCATACAATTTTACTTACACAAAGCAGTATTGTCTTATGTAGGGTAACAACGAAATCTTCCAAAATCATTCAGAAATTAAGTTGTAGGTGTAAATGTGGAACCAAATGAGGTGCTTGCAATAAAACTTTCAAAGAACTTGACTTTCTAGTGCAGTTGTCGCAAGGCTGTCTGTTGTGCATGAGATTCAGTTCGTGTGTGGGGCAAAATGTCATAATGATGTTTTCTTAGTTACCTACCTGGAACGTCAACTACTTTCAAATTAACTGACACTCAAACACACATTAAAACTGACGAAACAAAATTGTATTATTTACGAGCTCCAACTGCGACCTAAATAGGAGTCCTTTTCATCCCAAACCCAACATCCAATCCATCACTTCAACGCGTCGAGTGGCTCTTAAAAAATCCATAAATACTTTCAACATTGTATCGCCGTAGACATTCCACTCCGTGGTGAAGATCTGAAGCCTTCTCGAGATACTTTGAGAGCCACTCTGGAAGCATTCCAGTCTTTGACTACGTTCCAGCCGCTTTTTGTGTAGCACTTTTCGTGTTGTACAGGGCTAGATATATTTCTGTATTTTTGTACTAATAATATTTCTGTATTTTTGTACTAATAATATTTCTGTATTTTTGTACTAATAATTCAGTCGATTGCTTTAGATAAGTATTTCTTGGCATTAGATGAAAACAAATAAATTTATTCTATTCTTGTTAAGTCTCAAGGTTTAGGGAAAAAGTAAACAAGTCTTTTTGTATTTAGGGTAATTGATGGACCAGCAGAATTATATGAAAAACATGGCAATTGCAATCGGGTTATAAGATAATAATTTTCTGGAGCGAAGGTAAATATACTTTTAAAGCAGATGGGTTGGGCGACATTTACTTTGATGTGTTTGAGGTTGTGTCCATTCAATAAAGCTTATTCAGTTTAATAATAGTAATAATGTTTATTTTCATAAATCATTACAGCGCAGTGAATGAGATATGAAATGGAGATAATAATATCAGATAGTGTGATGTAAGCATATTACAACAAAGGTAGTATTTAGTTACTATTATTGTTAACCATACCTCTTAAACGAGGGTTACCCGTGTATCTTAAGAGGCAGTGTTCAGCTGATCTATCATACATAACAGAAAATTTAGTGTGTACTCATACTTCAACAGTTGTACTATTGTCGCAATAATGTAAATGGGAACAAGGTACGTTAACATTACCAGGTGCATGTGTGTGTGTGTGTGTGTGTGTGTGTGTGTGTGTGTGTGTGTGTGTGTGTGTGTGTGCGCGCGTGCTTGTGCGTGTGCGTGTGCGTGTGCGTGTGCGTGTGCGTGTGCGTGTGCGGGTGCGTGTGCGCGTGCGTGTGTGTGTGAAATCGGCCAATCGCAATGCTCCGTTCTCCAAATACGTTTTCGATACGATTACGATAGTTGTTCTTACTAGGGGTACAGGTGGACGCTACTGAAATATGACAGCGTCCGTGGCGTGGCGGTAGTGAACGCGGCCGCTACGCTGGCGGCGCGGGTTCGATCAACGCTCAGTGCAAATATTTGTATGCATAAATATGTATATTTGCATTGGTCTGGGTGTTTCTATGTATAATATGTATGTATTTACAAAAAAAAAAGTATCTCAGTATGTTTATCCGCATTCTAGATTCCATAACACAAGCTAGTTAAGCTATGCTTATCTATCATGGGTCTAGGTAGCGTTGTGTGAAATGTTATGGAAAATTTGTGGAATTTGTATAAAACATCACACAGAGAACTTATTGCATAAAATTTTACTTACACAAAGCAGTATTGTCTTATGTAGGGTAAAAACTAAATCTTCGAAAATCATTCAGATATTAAGTTGTGAGTGTAAATGTGCAATTTTTATCAACAGAAAATTAATTATTAGATTACAGACATTGAAATTTTCACAGGCACTGACTTAGGTACTTACGAATTTTTTTTTAAAGAACTTGACTTAGTAGTGCATTTGTCGCAAAGCCGTCTGTTGTGCATGAGATTCAGTTCCTGTATGGGGCAAAATATCATAATGGTGTTTTTTTTTGGAAAAAACCGTTTTCACGGTAATGACAAACGAGTCTGGAACAGATAAATTATTTATTAAAGTTAGTCATTGTTTTTTTTATTTCATTGTTTTTAATCTATGTGCCTACTGAAGTTGGAATCATATGTATCGCAAACAAGCTCCAGTAGCTTTAGCGACATTAAGTTAAGTTTAATTTAATTGTATGTATACAGATAATTAAATAAATAATAATAATAATAATAAATTGAGATAACTGGAATCGTAATATTATCCTAAGTACGATATGGCTTGTCATCGTACTTAGGTTTTCCCGTATTATAATGACAATAATCTAAAAAACATCCATAGCGTCCTATAATCCTTCTTACTATAACGCGAGTACCGAATTACGCTACTCGCGTAACAAAAACAAAGTGCACGAAAATATAATTTATCACAAAAAGAAGTCCACAATAATTTGCCGTAGTCGAACACTTATAAACATAGATTCGGTTCCGATACCGGCCGAAATGAAATCCATTTGTTAGCTCGCGTGCCGCAGGTAAATAATATTGGTACTTAAAACTCGGGCTCACTGACAGCGGGACTTATTGTTCTCATAGCGATTTTCTTATTGTTCTCATTGCGTTCAAAGTTCGCAGTTTGGAACCTGCCCCTTTAGACAATAGTTTGTCGAATAGAATATAAAATATAATTGATCATATTATCTCATACATTTATTATTCTGTTGAGGGGGAGTCTGGAGGCTGCTCTCTGGATTTTGATTGGTAACTTGGATTTTACGGGAGACTGCCATCTGACCTGTCTCGGAACCCCGATAGGAAAATCTGCGCCAGACCCTCATCCTTTGTTTAGCAGGTGCACCTGCTAAAGCATGGATGAGCGGGTGACGTTTAAAAGTCTGCATCCGAAAATTGTACAGGCATTACTTGAAACTTTTCTTTCAAGTAATGCCTGAACAATTTTCTACTGTGGTAATGAGGATAGTAATAATGAGGGTCAGATACTGCTTCAATAGATTCTAGTTGTCATAGAAACCAAATAAGTCTTAGAAATTTGTAAATAGTCACCATGAGATTTTCTACTCATCCTCTTTTTCTTAGGCTATTTACCAACGGCATTATTTATAAACTGGATATTATATAAGCTAATGTAAATTCTAAATTCCGTAAATGCGCATCAATTTATTGGTAGTTATTGAAAAAAAAAATCTTCTTATCTACTATCAACCAATCTGAATTACATTACAGTTGACCTATCACAAATAGTCTCGCTAGCAGTCGAACCTTGGCTTTATTTGCAGCCCCCAGATAGAAAGGTCGGTAAACCAGCTTAGTTAAATGAAATCTCAGATTTGTTTTATTGCCATTGTGAGAAATGTCTACGTGGTGTTCGGATTCTTATATTTATTACGTTCTGGAATATTTCGCTAAAACACCATTTTTTAAGAATTGAATTTGAATAAGTAGGGCGTTAGATATTATTATTTGATTTACTTTATTTTTACTTTTGATTTGCTATTAGAATATATAATATTTTTTGGACTTTCTAGACAGTGCTATCTTGACACAATGTACGTAATCATAGTTTCTCTAGTTAGTATTATCGAATATTTATGTGGATATACTTACACATAGATGTTTTTTTTTGTTTACAAACTCCTACAGAGAAATAACCAGATTGCGGGAATCGAATCTACGGGTATGCCACAAGCTTACGTTTTCACAGTGCAGCTTATAAAATTGTTTCTTTCTCTTTTTGGTATTGTTGGTTTGCACACCTGCGGTACACCAAGTAGTGACCTACCTACTGCATTTAATTTCCAGCCTTGGCGTGATCCCTAACTCTTACCCACAAAACTTCACTAATGGGGAAAAATAACAATAACATTATTACTTATAGCGTGGGGTAAATCATAATTCATTCATTTTTTCCTCCAATTCGAAAGGCTTTCCTGATTTTGACGGGAACATTATTGTATTTTTTTTTCATACCTATACATATTGTGGTTTCGTACGCGGCCTAATTATTTTTCCGATACTTGTATGACTGGCAACATTTTTGGTAAAAGGCGTTCGTTTTCTGGTGTATTGATCAGAATGACCTTTCCGTTTGGGAAATCACCCTTGATCACAATACTAGCTATTATCTATAGGTGGTAGGCATATGGCACATGGAAATTGGGCCTTGACTTTACATACATACATAATTATTTACCCCTGTAAATCTCAGAAGTGGTAGACAGAGGAGTATTTACACACACAATTCGCCAACTATCAGTTTCAGTCCTTAGTAATAGGGGCTTTATCTAATACTATTAACACTTTAACTGTCCAAATAAAACTCTTCTATTACAATATTGTACATTAGTATCTCGGAAACGGGTTCAACTATTGGGATGATAATTTGTATTTAGATAAAATTGGGATTGTTAAGTATACTTTATTATTTTAAGTACTTTAGATATATTTCGGAAATGTTCTAGCATTTTACCTATTATTTATACACAAATATTACCATTTGTTTATTTTTTATGAAAAAGAAAATCTCCTGATTGAACCTTCATTCATTACTAGCTTTTGCCCGCGGCTCCGCCCGCGTGGATGTCGGTTATTCGGTTATCGCTTAAATATCGGTTATCGTTATAAATTAACGGGACCCTGAAACAGTTTGCGAAACGTGGATACGCATCTGCTTAACCTTTCGAAGGTACTAGCGTGAGAGTATAACTATAACAATAATAGAAGCCTGTTATCACAGAATAGACAATAAGTCTTGCTTATTAATAATATGCAACGCGACCATACCATAAACTTAATACCTTCGAGGTTAATATTTTTTTCATTACATTAACTGTCTTAAGTTTATTAGTACAAATGGCGGCTAACTACATCAATATAATGTCACGCAGTTGTCGGTTACCTTGTAACACAATCAAAACAACCAAAAAACTTTATCTGTCGATTAAAATAGGAAAAGTTTGAATCGGTCTAGGCGTGATTTGAACCCGCGAGCTTTGGATAAATCAGTAAATCTTCAGTAGGTACCTACAAGATATTACCTGTGTTACTGTGTCTCGAGATTTTCTTTTTGTTCCAATCAATCAATTAGCCCACTGCTGGACGTAGACCTCTCCCAATGTTGGGAGGTTTATTTGAGTCTCATCAATTACAGAATTATACGAATGAAAAGCTCTTTTCAAAAGCTTTTTTCCCAAAGACTGTTAGCAACCAAGTTAAATTGCTTGTGCTAGGAGTCGGTTCATGTCGGTAGTATAATGGCCCGGATTCGAATACGGGACCTCTCAATCGTAAGGCTCCTTAACCACTAAACTAAGGTATACTAAATGTGACGGCCTCAAAAGGTACTTATTCACAGCCCACTTCTTGTGCCCGGGGATATAGGCGGATCGATAACTACAACGTTAGACAAACTTCAGGCTAAGCCTACCGCCATGTCCTTGAGTCTAGATGGTACAGTGAACCTATTTGTCACAGCCTATACCCATAAACCGTCTGCCAGTAGGCGGATAATTCATTTTACTCCGTTTGACAAAAACGTACAGCATCACAATATTATGGTAAAGCAAAGAATCATATTATTTCAGCTATAATAATCTTCGACACCTGAGCCAACCGCATCTTCAAACTTACCTTTCGAGGCAGAAAATTTCAGTATCTTCTTTTTTACCGTACCTACCTGGTCAGAGCTGTGGCCAGAGTAAATCACTGGAGAGCGCAGACTCACTGTTAGAGAATCTTCGCCCTGGTCATGACATTCTCTAGATCAGTTAGAAGTCCTTAAATTGAATTCGTACACAGGTCCACTGAAGCAGGGAGAATCGGTCTAGATGGAAATTCTCGAATGACGCGGACCTACGGTGTGAATGTGGAGTTGCTCCACAGATTATAGCCCACCTATAGACATGTGCTGCATGTCCATATACCCTCTATATACCCACATATAAGTGCACTGGAGGATCTTCAAGAAAGCAATACATGTGACAGCACACTGGGAAAGCAGAATTTGAGAGTAGTGATGTGTCGTCAATTCAATTGAAGAAGTAGTACTGTAAGCCCATCGGTTTACGATTAGGTACAAGTTTTATCATCAACATTATCTTGAATGGAGCAATAACGTTTGGTTCCGAGTAGTTTATTGTCCCCTTTGTCGTAAAAATGGCTATTCAATCGTTGAGTACTGTGATAGACTATCAAACTTTCATGTGTGATCATAAAACAATAATCGGAATAGCTTAAACTTTTCGGTGATAATTCCTAACGGAAAGTAGCTATGGCCCGTGGTTTTGCCCACGTGAAATTTTGATCTCGTTCCCGAATATTCTAGGCCCTTTCAGCCTTTAGAGCATAATTATAGAATATAAATCCAAACACGATCAAAAAACTCTTAAAAGAGACGGAAATCATTACATACATTCCTGGGTCAAGAATGTAACGAGATAAAAAAAGTTATCAATTAATAGATATAGATTTACCAGTCCCTTTCTTAAAATTTCGGAGGTTTTGACAATCTGAGATCAGAATTATTAGCGGTTTAGTAAAAGTGAGGTTATGTTCCAAAAACATCTGATTACTAAGTTCTTTAAGCACTAATTGGTATTAGGTATAGTTAGTGGGGAAAGTTTAAAAGCCATATTATGAATGAGTATTCATGGCCTTAAAAGATAACAGTAAAGATTTTATGGAATGGACAGTCTGAATAAAAAAAAAAACAAATTATAGTGATACACAGTTTATTCAACTTCTATTATAACTAAAATATAGTCTAAGAATTGTGCAGGTGGGGTTTTTCATCTCCTTTATAATATAACATAGTAAGATGACTCCCATGTTTGTGAGATGATTCTTACATATGAAATTGGAAGCCGGCTCTGGCGCAGGCTTGCCTTTCGAAGTTGGAGAGTCGGAGTGGCAAGGAGTAGCAGAGCGGTCCAAGCGGTGCAAGTTTCTTGCATCTGATTCCACTTATACGTTCTAAAGGACTCAGAGATACATTCTTCATGCGTGTGTGGAATGCCTTACCCGTATCAGTGTTTCAGGATAGCTAAAATTTGGATATCTTCAAGACTAGAGTGAATATGTTGCTTCTAGGCAAGCGTGCTCCACCGTCGACCACATCGTCACTTACCAACAGGAGAGATAGTGGTAAAACGCGAGGCTATCAACCATAAAAACAAACTGGGAAATCACTTGGAGGATGATAATGATCAGCTTAATAAAACATCGGTTGCTTTCTTGTGGGAACAAGATCACGCTAAAATCTCCATACCACTGTAATCTCCTGAGCCGAGCTAGTGAACAGAATCATTTATCTCTGTCGAGATAATCTCTTCTTACAAAATATTTTTCTTATCAAACTGTGTAACAAACTTGCAAATTGATAAGCGTGGCTGTTATCCGCTTTATTTCTAAAAATATACGGATATGATTTCTCATAAGAATTACGGATTAAAGTACTTACTTACCTTCTTACATGGTCTGTCATAAAAGACGAAAATATTAATTACACTTGTCTCATTGACTATACCACCTTGATAAAACGCAATTTTGAACCTAAAAACATTCAGGAGATTCGGTAAAAGGCGGAATCGGGACCTAGTCATAAATAGTTCCTAATAAGAGTACCTAGACGATAATGCAACCATGAATATGCATCATGAGCAGGATGCCATCGGTATATTTTGTGATCTATCAATAGCTTTTGATTGTGTTGATCATGAGACTTTGTTACTAAAATTAGGTTATTACGGTGTTTCTAACAGCTCACTTAGCTTACTTAAATCTTACCTCACTGGCAGAGTACAAAAAGTCAATATTAATGGCACTAACTCATCTGGCGCCCCATTAGTCATGGGAGTTCCCCAGGGTTCGATATTAGGACCCCTTTTATTCTTGATATATATAAATGATCTTCCTCACTTCACTAAAAATCTTTGTGAAATAGTATTATTTGCTGATGACACATCATTAATTTTTAAAACTGATAGACATAAAGAATTACCTGACGATGTGAATATCAACCTTTCCAAAATATTGCATTGGTTCACAAGTAACAACTTGCTGCTCAATGCGAAGAAAACAAAATGTGTAAAGTTTACTATGCCTAATGTAAGACAGATTTATTTATTTTTTATTTATTTAGTTTAGTTTATTTCATTTGTTAACACAGGTTACAGTTGACAGTTGATAGAGTTAAATATTACAGTAGTTAAACTGTTACAAAATTATCAGTTACATTGCGAATTAATAAGGACAAATAATTAGTTAATAAATAAAGTCAATATCAAATAATAAAGTTATCTCAATTAAAATAAAATGTTGAAAAAGAATTGATACAAATGTCACATATAGCCTTAAAATTAATTAAATAAATTTATCATGTGGATATTCATTTATAGTGTAGTAACATTTAATAATGAATAATAATAATAAAATTAATAAAAATTTTTAAAACGCTTGATGTGAAATCTTAAATTAAATGCTTGGACTTCTTGGATTGCATGTTTGATAGATTTTTATATAAAACAATAGTGATAGCATTAAAGGCACTTCAACTAGAAAAAAAAAGGGTTCCTACAGGACAGGCTTAGCCTAGTGTAGGAAGCTTTTAGCAATACCGGACTTGTTCCTATGTAAAACTGTTGTGTGCACTCCCGGTAACACATGTATGTAATTATAAGCAGTTTTGTAATGGCAAATAAATAAATTTTTACTTTTACTTTTAATAACAACTTCCTAAATTGATATAAATATTTTGACTTTTAATGTCTCTGGTACCCTATTATGTCACACGATAATTTGGTTTGAGCACAGGATTTGCGTTGCGCATATTAACAAACCAATCAAAATCATCTCATTTACATTTAGTGTCATCTGGATTAAATATGTCATAGTAACAGTAACATGGTAACATAGAAACACCCATACCATATAAATCATGTTTAAACAATATAAAGTATTATTTTAAAATTTTTTGATGTAATATTAGCATCTGCTGCTAAGCTAGGCTCTTAGCCTGTGTTTCAGCAGACAGCGCCTCCGCCCATAAGATTTATCAGTCAGACATCCATAACTAAGTAGGTGTATTGGTAACTAAAATTATTATCAGAAAGTAAACAATGAAAAACAATAAAAAAATCAGAGATATCAAAATCAGAATAATCATGGAAAAATAAGTATTATCGGGAAAAGGTGGTCATGTGGTATGTGGACGCGTAAGTAAGTATATGTGTGTGTGTGTTTGTGTGTGTGTGTGTGTGTGTGTGTGTGTGTGTGTGTGTGTGTGTGTGTGTGTGTGTGTGTGTGTGTGTGTGTGTGTGTGTGTGTGTGTGTGTTTGTGTTTGTGTTTGTGTATGTGTGAGTGCAATGAGTGAGTATGTACACAAAAAATACCAATAATAATAATAAGAACAAACAGTGAGACCTATGTATTTCAGTTTTACGCTAAGCTATTGAATGATTGTTATGATATTTTCAGTTTCATCATAAGATAATGCAGTAAACCAATTATATAAGGACTTTTTGACGTCAGTTTTCCTCAAGTGGTATATTTCGTTTAATTTATTTATTCTATTGTAGACATAAGGTCCCAAGAAAGGGAAGAACCTGCGAATAAATGAAGTTCTTGGTTTCAATGTGCGATCACACACTACATGGCCTCTTCGCTTCCCCTGTAGAGCCGGGTAATGGTCCACAATAGAATGTTGCCTTAAAATGATACTCGTAAGAAAGAGCTGATGCACCGTAAGAACCTCGCAATATTCATACAACAACTTAGTCGGGAATCGAAAAGGTTTAAAAGTGCACAGCTTTAACATAGTCCTTTGGGCAACCTCCAACTTTAGTAGTGTCGTTTTATTTGCCCCTCCCCAGGATGATATACAGTAACTAATAACAGATTGACAGAAAGCAAGATATATTCTTCTTAGAATTATTGGAGGGACAACGTATCTTAAAGTTTTAAAGAAATAGGTTAGCTTTCGTATTCTATTGGACAGCTGTTGAATATGGGTCTTGAAGTTACAACTCTCATCCAAGACAACACCCAAGTACTTTACTGTTTTAGTACGATTGAGAGGTTTCGAATAAGATACATCGGGACAGCTATGTGATACTATTTGGAAATAATGTGGAATGTTATCATATATTGAGAAGGTAATGTATTTAGTCTTTTCTGCGTTCAGGGTGAGTACATTCTCATGCAGCCATTTTTCTACCATGTCAAAACCCTTTTGGGCAGTATTATAAGTTTGTCCCCAGGTTTCTCCAGTAAAGATGAGGGCAGTATCATCAGCATACGATAGAATTTTCCGAGATAGATACGCATATTACAATGAACGATGAGTCTGTTCAAATAGTTGATACCACAGTTTTTCTTGATATGACTCTAGATAGTAAACTGCAATGGGGTTCTCATATCGCAGCCTTGGCAGGAAGACTTAGCTCAGCTGCCTATGCGGTTAGAAAAATAAGGTCACTTACTGATGAGGAAACGGCACGATTAGTTTATTTTAGCTACTTTCACAGCCTTATGTCGTATGGTCTGATGCTGTGGGGCTCAGCTGCTGATATTGAGACTATTTTCATATTACAGAAACGAGCGATACGAGCAATCTATAGCCTCAGACCCCGTGACTCGCTGAGAGAACTATTTAAAGAAATTAATATTTTAACAGTTGCTTGCCAATACATTTACGATAATGTTTTATATGTACGCAAGAACCTAGATCTTTCCAAAAAAAAACTCTGACGTACACAATTATAATACGAGGAATAAAAATAAATTTGTAGTGCCAAAACTCAGACTTCAAAAGGTTGGTAATTCATTTGTAGGTAACAATATTAAAATGTTTAATAAAATTCCTCAAGAGTTGGTTGACATGCCACTAAATAAGTTTAAAATCGAAGTAAAAAAGACTTTAATGAAAAAAGGATATTACAAAGTAAACGAATACCTTAATGATAAAAATGCATGGTCATCCTAATCTCTTTGCTTGCTCGCACAATATAAACCTATGAAAAAAAAAAAAAACAAATTGTTTAAAAAAAAGAAACTATAAAATTGTTCACTGAGTTTCTTGCTGGTCTCTTCTCAGTAGATCCAACTTACCGAACCAGCGAAAGAATCATTTTCAAATGATTTATTTACTAATTTAATATTATATTAGTAATTTCTTGACATTATTGTAAAATTTTGACGTTCATATGTGCTGTTTATGTGCCTAAACTGAATTAACGAAATTGATTCTTTGATATATAATTATTTTATTATAGTTATGACACGTATGAGACCCTACTGATATCTAGAGGTTTAAATAAGTCTATCCACGTAGGACAGAATGCTTGCAATACCAACAATGTCTTTAGTATTGTGAGCTTCTTTCTCGCAGAGACTTCACTGTCTTCGATGTAACACATTTTTGCAATGTTTCAAATATCACAAATGTACTAGGCGAATGTTTGTGTAGAAAATATAGTATAAATGACAAAATGTATGGATACGAAATGAAATAGAACGAAATAAAATGATGAAATTTTATCACAGTTTTGTTATCTTGAAACACGATGGTAATAATTTATATTTGAATGCCTAGTTCTGATTCAACAGGTCAAAATAAAGAAATTTACCTACTTACCTACCTACAGTATTTCATATTTAAGAATTCAAAATATTCTAAGACACTAATGTAGTTTTTTTTTAACTTTAGATTCTTTTTTTTATTCAGAAATGGTTATCGAAAAACTAAATATATTATAGACAAGTATTAGATAAATACACAAAGTACTAAGGTATCCTGTGATATGATAAAGATAAAACATTTTAATAATATGGGTAGGTATATTCGCGATTTTAGAGAGAGCGAGAAAATCCGCATAAAGATTTGTGTACATTTTAAAAACATGTGCTTTCAAACAGATCTCGGTAATAACCTTAAGCTGCAGCACTCGTTAGTGTGCTTAAGATCTGTATTGTACAACATATACAGAAATGAATTCTCCCTCTTTGACCTGTAACCTCTGACATTTTATACAAAGGTCAGACTGAATATAACTGAATACAGCAATGTTGGTTCTTGATTTAACGGCTGTTTCATTAAACATTTTAAGACTTGAAGTACACGTGAATATAGTACTTAATTAATATTAAACAAGTTTGCAACTTCGAGATTTAATGGCGTTAAAAGTTTAATGGCTTCGATAGACGTGTATTGTACACGGTTGATTTTGTATTAGCAATAAAATTATTAAGTGTAAACACAGATATACGTCTGTCTGTCTTTCGAACATAAAAACTGCAGGCGCTTTTTGCGACCTTCAAACACTGCTGCCACCACTTTTGCTAGTGTTTCCAAATTGCAGGTGTGGTTTTTTTTATTCCCCTTAGGTGGCACACAGGGACACGGCCCACCTGATGGAAAATGGGTACCGAGGAATATGGACGTATGCAACACCAGGGGCGTTGCACTCATGCTGCCGACCTTCTTGCATGGGAAAACCACAGCAGGAAGTTCATTCCACAATCTGAACGTGCGTGTGGTTTTTTATAAACAGAATTTGATGATATTTAAGATAAACCTGTTTTTTTCTGGTAATCTTACAAAAGATAACTACGTTATTTGGTTTTCTCAAAACCAAAAAAAAAATTGTGCCTCAGCAGAATTTTTGCCTTGCTGAATAGCCATTTAGTGTTCTCCAATTATAGATGTGTCTAATGATGTACATTGTACATATCATGTGGTAATCAGATGGAACTAAGCATTGTCCCCTCTCATACTATACGGAACTCAAGTCTTAATAGTGCGATGAAGAAAACAAGTGCAGATCCGTTTGGTCCTTATTAAGCGAAGTTTCCACGCGGTGCGAAGTTTTATGGACACGAACACTGGCACGGACGCATTCTATAACAAACGCATGTACAATATCACGGAGGAGCCTCTTTCCAAGGTGCGTGGTCCGCCAAACCACGTACACATCTCACGGATCGTGGAAAGTGGCCCTTAGAAACATGTATACATCAATGTGTCCCTAGATGTCATTTATTTTATTTTTAGGACTAAACATTTACAAAATTGTACATTTTTGATTATTGAAATTGTTATTGTTGAGTATCCACCGAACCACGCATATAAACCGCAGTGTGAGCAACGTAGATAAAACTTTCCATCCCTCCAAATGAAGGAACATTTCGGGTTTAATGATAACGATAGCCTTTATGGATTTAATAAGGGTTAGAGGGATAGATGAGGTCATTATTCCATAAACCTTTGCGCAAGAGGCACTGCTGGCTACAAGCACAAGTGAAATTTTGATTGAATGGCATCTAACCTGGTATAAAAGCAGCCTAGCCTATTCCACATTATAATCTCTATACAAAATTTCAGGCGTTAGGGCATGCGAACATCTTCAACAGCTGTCAGATTTGTATTAGTAGGGTAGAAAGGTATAGGGCTTCACACGACAGTTAACATACAGCCCAAGACTAAGTGCCCACTTGAAGGCAATCGGCTCGCCCCCTATTACGTGAGACTGAAAATGATAGCTGGCGAAATGTGGACAATATACCCCTGCCTACCCTTTCCGGGACTTACAGACGTGAGTATATATATGTAAGTGTGTAGGAAGTAGGATCTAAGGCATATATTATAGCTACATAGTTGAATAATGTGAATGTAATATATCTGTATAAAATCCGAATATTCAATATATATTGGATCTGTATTGGAAACTCTATAAGCCTCAGTTTGTTTAGGCCTTACCGAAAGTAATCAAAAAGTTGACCTAATGCGGAGTCTGAGAGTTTTATCGGGACCTCCCAATAAATCTCTCCGTACCCTTTGTCTTGACCCATAGTTTGAAAAGGATTGAAGGGATTAATGGCGGTACTTTCCTTATGTCAGTAAAAGCTTAAAATGATTCATTTCAGGTTTTAAATTGGTTTTTTTGGACAAGCTTATGGGCAGGTCATGGGTGTGACCGTTGGAGATTTATTAACGCGCACTTCTCATGCCTAAGTAGTGTAATAGTAGTAGTTAACAGACATGGTTGAATGAAATTTTGAAGCATTTACAATGCTAACTTTTCTAATCGATTAAGATAGGAAAAAGTGAATGCTCAGGTGGGACTCGAACCCACGAACTTTACATTTATAATCGTGGGTTCGAGTCCCACCTGAGCATTCACTTTTTCCTATCTTAATCGATAGAGTAGGTTATATGTTCATACAAAATTTATAGAAAGAGATTCTATATTTATACCTACTATTCTATGTTCGACTGCATTCTAAACCGTTCACCTTCTCATCCAAGTAGACTGGGAAAAGTCGACCTTCTATTAACTTCTTCCATTAATTAAAAAGATTAGATCAAATATTATTAAGTATAGCTTCTCAATTCTTCTTCTCCCGCCCCTCCAAACTAATGTACATTCCTCAATATAACAGCCTCATCCAGTCTTTCCCTTTTCTTTGTCTCCATTTATATTCCTCTACTAAAATTATAGACTACTGGCTGTTGCCCGCAACTCCGCCCGCGTGGATGTCGGGTATTAGTATTGAGCCGACGCTATTGAGCATTTAATTCACCTCTCTATTCAATTTCGTCCTCGAATACCTTTACATTAATGATAACTGCTCTGCTCCCTTGAGTAGTAGCGTGATGATATATAGCCCATGTATTATTCTGATGTATAAGCTATATTATTGTCAAGTTTCATTAAAATCCATTCAGTCGTTTATACGTGAAAGAGTAACAAGGATCCATCCATACTCACAAACTTCGCACTTATAATATTAATAGGCTTCAAGTTTTAACACAGTCTCCTTTCTTAAGATTGCTGCATTGCATTCGAATTTCATTACCAACTACCACACAAACTCCAAAACTGTCTTCTTGTCTCATGAAATCACTAAAATAACAATCAAAACGAGTTGAAACAAGGTGGCTATTTAACACAACCGCAAAAGGTTTCTGGGACAAAGCAAATACTTACTCCCAGGGTTGGCCCAATGGCGTACGTAAAGCGGGTTTAGAGACATTTGAAATATTGTGGTCGAGGATATAATGTTGATGTATCTTTGATAGATTTTACGTTGTTTGATGAAGCTCCAAGGTCTTGGTTTACGCCTTACTGTCATAGAGATAACATACTCTTGCAGGATATAATAATGAAAAATAGAACTATTCTGATGGAGATTCCTTAGTTTGTTGATATCGATAGATCACTTATATCTGATGGTTAGGATATACCTGGCCATGAAAGTGTCTTATATGTCACTAGCTAGGTCCTATGAAGTGAGTGGGAACTGTCCCCGAACGACCAGTGCACGTACTTTTAAACTCTCGTGTTCCATGATATAATATATTATATATATAATATAATACATAATATAATATATAACAAATTCTATTAAAATAAAGAGAACTTGAATTAACGCGTACATGGCATAGGTACTTACATACCTTTGATTGCCCGATTTGACCAGGTTACACCAGCCGTGGTCACAGGGTCTCAGGCTGACTGTCTAATACCATGATCGCGTTAATTCCCGTTCTCTTTAATATAGACCAGAGCATGCTTGGTATTTTCACTTACCTCCTATGGCTCGCGCATTTTCCACTCCTACATAGGTAGACCGACCGTGTATGGACCTGGCTAATCAACTGTAATCCTCCGTCTACTCATGTTACAACTACGTTTGAAACTTATTGTCAAGTAGAATCTACCTTTTAGATTGATTTAATATTTTAGTACACAGAGTTCCTCAGCCGAACGAATATCTTCTCCACTACTTTTAATTCTCATCGTAAACAACTATTTCATATATCTTTTGATTACTATTTAAAAAATATTTGACATTTGAACATTTCTCTGTTTTAGTAAAGATGAATCATATTAGTGGCAATAACTAACGAAAATAAGTACCTATAATAAATTCTTGTCTGCCGAGAAAACACGATCATTTGTCTTAAGACCCGGGAATAATCAATTTGAGACAATTGATCATCTCACGCCGTCGAATACATCGATCAACTGACAATGATGTGACCATTACTTATCATAAGTATCCTATTTTTATACGTATACATATATAGGTACATTTTCGCCTCTATATCCCCTGAAAACACGAGTGTACCGGCCTTACCAAGACCTTGGACGCTCAAAGTAAAACTAAAAGCTAAAATAAACCAAATCATGGACATTCTAGGTGTTAAGTTGCTTTGCCAGCTGATGACAATGATCCCAAAGCCATCCAAATATGTATTATATGAATGTTTTTATTAGCATTATTCATGTAAAATTTCAAATCGATTTAGATTTTGAATCGGTCCAGGCGGTACTCGAACCTTTTCCCTTACAGGGGCCAGCTTACCGTCGATATTATTTATTGTGATGTCCGCTGTGCCCCAACACTTGCACGGCTGGAGATCTTAACGTGGCAAATGAGGCAGCGGTGGGAGGTCCCGAGTTATGGGCTGGATACATCTGATACTACAATCATACGTATATTTATGGAATATTAAAGCTATTGCCATTTTACAGCCTCCGTGGCGTAGCGGTAGTGAACGTAGCCGCTGCGCAGGAGGCGCGGGTTCAATCCCCGCTCAGTGCAAATATTTGTATGCATGAATATGGGTATTTGCATTGGTCTGGTCGTGCCTTTGAGAGCACGTTAAGCCGTCGGTCCCGGTAGTTACGGGTAGTTGGAGTCCTTAGAATTCCAACGACTGGTCTAACTGCAATGCTTCGATATCGCCTTTGGGCTGTGGAGGTCATGTGGCAGTCGCTTCACGGAAAAATGTCGAAGTTTAGCCCAATCTGCAGTTGGACTGGTAAAAGCGGAGCCCAGACTACAAGTTGATAGCTTTGGATGCGACTGGGATTAACGCTAGGATGAAGAAGACTAAAACTCTTGCCATTGATATGGTCAAGAAGAAGACCGTCGATAAGTGTTAATAAACGGTCGTTACGACTGAATAATATTAGGTCTTTGCCAATCACTTCCAGTTCTATGTATATCTACATAATACTAGTTTTAGTATAACTTATCCTAACTGAAAATATGAGGTTTCGTATTAAAACGTAAACATGGTTCGTACTCTTTACCTACGATATTGCCGCGGCAATTTTCTTTTTTATGATACGCGTGGATACAGAAATTGAGATGAACATATTTTACTTTTCGTTGTCACGAGAACCTTTTGAATAACATACAGATAATGGAAAACTTGAAAGGGATCTTTGTTGGGTAATGAGGAAGAGATCTTTGGATAATGTTCTAAGTTCGAAATCTAGTTTTGATTCGATTATTGATAAAAAAAAAGTCAAATGCAAATTTTTGGTAGTAGCTATAAGATGGGATATCTTATAGCTACTACCAAAAATTTGGGGCAACGACTCCTTTTTTATAAGGCACAGGTTCGGCCCCATATGGAGTACTGTTGTCACCTTTTTGCCGGAGCGCCTACATACCAGCTTAATCCCTTCGACTCGGTGCAAAGAATGGCGTTGAGGCTCGTCGGCAATCTCGTGCTCGAAGGCGACGTGGAACTACTCAGCCTCAGGAGGGACTTTGCCTCTCTGTGTGTGTTCTACCGCCTATACAATGGCCTGTGCTCAGATGAATTGTTTGACATGATGCCCACAGCAACATTCTATCATCACACCGCTCACCATAGGCAGGGAATTCATCCTCACACATTGCGACCGGAAACGGTGCGCACCGTACGGTTTGAAAGGAACTTCATCCCACGCACGCTCAGGTTGTGGAATGAACTTCCTGCTGTGGTTTTCCCAAGCGACTTCAATATGGGGTTCTTCAAAAAGGACATTAGAGGGTTTCTTCAGGGTTGGCAGCGCGAGTGTAACGCCCCTGGTATTGCATACGTCCATAGGCAACGGTAACCACTTTCCATCGGGTGGGCCGTGTGCTTTTCTGCCACCAAAGTGGTATAAAAAAGTCCCTATTATTTTATAGTTCAAGTTTTTAATACATACTTTCATATGTTCTCCTTTATCGACTTTACATATCCATGCATCTTTTTAGGTATATAACTTTTTGAAATATGAATAAGTGTATACTTATCCCCTTTGCCGTCTATGGACGTGTTACTGAAGACTTCTAAGCAGATATTATCTCCATAAAATGATTAGTCGAATGATGGTGACATCTATAATAGGTTCGATGTTCATTTCAAGGAGTATCCGGGTTGTTTCTGACCGCTGATCTTTTTTACTTCTCCACTTCAGTCTACTTTTATAACAGATCAACAACAATTCCAGAAATCAAACAGCATCTTTTATTAACTTTACTTTAAAAAAAGAAGAAGAGTTTCAGTTTCACCCATCATCGCTCTAAGAAGTCTTAACAATCGATTCGGCGCTTAAAGTATTAAAATTTTCACATTAAAACACATTTTAATGCCACAATCTCGCCGGCAAAGTATTAAAATCCTTCCTGGAAATATTAAAAAAAAAGTGTTTCAAAAGGTTTTTCTCAAATAATCGCTAACAATGAGAAACGTGACCTTTCCGAGCGGCTGATTTTTTGGGTTACGTAGGGTTTTTAGAAAACTAAATACATTTACTTTTATCTCTTTTCAATTGATTACGGTTCCTATCATTGGTTATCTTTACGTTGGTTAATAAGTTCTCCGTGTCATGACCCAAAACATTGACAGTAACGAAATGCCAAAACAATTAATAGCTATAGTTGAAGTTGTTCTGTATGGCAGTGTTAAGTGAGCGAGTACCTAGACCTGTATGTAGGAATCTGGTTAACATCTAGGCACCTACTTTTTATGTACCCCTACGTACAATTTGAAAGTCGTGCCAAGTCATGCAATGTCATGCTTTTTTTTTTTGCAAAAATACAGTGCGTGTGTGTGTGTTTTTGTTCAAAATCTATAGGTTAGATTTATGGCTAAAATTTAAGCACTTAAGCACATTTGTTAAATTTTAGCCAGGTGTATTTTGAATTTCGGGAAGTGTGACATACGTAGGGTTGCCAACTTTTACAAGAAATAGAGTAACATCTGATAACAAAAGGGGTAAAAAAAGTACAAACTTAGATTTTTTTATTATTTTTATTATAACAAGCTTTTATTTAACTTGTTATGTATGTAATTTGTTCTGGTGGAATCTTGCAACTCGATTTTGAAGCATTTGATGTTACAGGATATCCTCAACCAATTTTGATGAAATTTTGCATACACGTGTAGTTTAGGCTCATTTGTTGCTAACGGGTCTGAAAACGGAGGCGGTAGGTGGTCTCGGAAATTTCTGAACTAAACAAGATAGACTAGTTGTATTAGGGTTCGTTTGGTTTATTTGGTAAGCTCTCTAGCGCTACATGAAAAAAAAATAGTTTCAGTAAAAAACAATTTTTTTTAATTAAATTGTTATTAAGATCTTTTTAAAAACGAGCTTTTAAAGGATCTGTTGTACTAAAACGATAATCACAATTTCATACGAGGGTTGTGCTGGTTTGAAAAGCTTCTAGCGTGAACGCAAAACAGATAAAGAACTTACGCGATACAAGCTTGAATCAGCAAAACCCTTGCATAAAATTACTATTATCGTTTTAGTATTACAGATTCGTATTCCCACTTCAAACAATACAAGAAACTGTGAGAATACAACTGACATCTTACATGATAATACAAATTAATACTGTTGACATTTGAGGTTGAGTTGCGTTCAGAATCGTTGCAAATGCGAGTGCTCAGTACAGTATAAAATATATCGATTAATTCCGTTTAGAGACAAAAATACCTTTATAGAAAACTTTTCAAAATATCAATAAATCTAATCATGCGGAATAAAGTATTTTCGTGTTCTCATGAAGTATAGAGTACAAGTACCGAAAATAAAGCACAATACTTTATTATAAAGTACGGTTGGCAACAATTTTTTTTTTAAATTTGTTTGATCAGCTGACGTATTTTCCACCACGATATCTACCAATTAATACACCAACGAAGTCGCATGGTCGTCAGGATCACGGCAATCATTTTGAATTTCTTGATGCATTCAGCTAAGTGAAAATCGATGATATCAAAATATATCCATATATCCTATTCCACTCCAAGTCGATATTGTCCTAAAACGCTGACATCACATTCAAACTTTACTTCTTCTTACGGAACCCTCTCACGAAGTTCATTTTGCTGCAAAGATTTTTAATAACAAATCTACTGATTCAGCGCCTCACAACTCCAAAGAATTACGGCAAAGAATACTCGCAAGTTATTTGTGTACTTCAATGCTATATTATATGGTTTAGGTATCACTTGCAGGGTTGGCAATGACAATTGAAGTTATGAGTTTATGAACTAGAAAGCTGGGATATTCTCGATAAAATCAGTCTGTTCGATGCGGTTATTATTTTTTAGTACCTACTCTGCTAGTTTAGGCAAGGTACACAGCCGTGAGCGATACACCTATGTTCAGAAAACAACATAGTATAAATTGCGATGTTTATGTATGCTTATGAATATATACATAGGTATTGAATGCAAGCTACCGGACGCTTTTCAGGTTTGATAAGATTTAATCATACTGACGTCATTACGCTGACGTGATCGTCAAAATTCTGTCGCATGCCGTTTTTTTCGGGGTCTGTGGGTCGATGTGATAGGCCAAAGGTGAGGTTGTCTCGTGACATATTCCTCTCGGTCTGGCCCTCCTCGGGAGGGGGGACCACGCGGTCCCCGGCACGCCCCCGGTATGGGGTGGGGGGCATCGTTCTACGATGCGCGCCGCCGTCGTGGCCTGCTTCTGCTAGGGTGACGAGCGGCTCCACCCGTCACCCTCAGGCCCGCGCTCATGGGGGGCGGAGGACCGCGCAGCGGACCATCGCCGCGAGCAAGGCGGAGAGCGTGAGCACCCTCACCCCCAGGGCCGTCACAAGCTCCCGCCTCGGTGTTTCAAACGCCGGACACCCGGTGAGCGTGTGCAGCCCCGAGTCCACGCTCGCGTCGCAGTGATGGCACTCGGGCGTTGGCTCTATGCCCATCAGATGCAGGTACCGCCCGAAGTTACCGTGTCCGGTAATGACCTGCGTCTGACGGTACGAGAGGCCACCGTGTGGCCTCTCTAGCCACTCCCCCATGATGGGTCTTACGTGTCGTATGCCGTATGACATATGTTTGACTATTTTACCCGCGATACCCACACAACTATAATAAATCTCGTTTGTTTCTTATGTCTTAATTATGTATACAAATGTCCATCAATTAGCCCAAGGCAGTTCAGTACAATTTAGATTTATTTAAATATCCAATACAGACTTATTTAAATATCCATAAATAAATTGTAAGCAACTACATAAAAGCTAATATTGGTTACTAAACAATTATTTTTGTTAAATCTTACTTCATTATATAAAATGGAAAGATAAAGTTTCACTTCAAAGAAAGATAAGTTTCGCCCACTCGTTAAATCAGCAAAAGAAATAAGATTCTATAGGCCCGTGAGCCTTGGATAATGAATTATAAAAACAAATCGGGTAGTTCTCAAGAAAGTAAATTATATATTATACTTAGGCAAACTAGTATAAAAGAAAAATCAACAATTCACATCACAAAGCATATGCTAATTAGTTGATAAAAAATAGAAATTTACAAGAGAGTTTTTTGTGGTTTGTGGGAAGATGTGGTAGCTATAGTTAAAACGAAATTTTGTGATTGGACTCGTAGAAAGATTGAGTTTGAATGACAGTTAAGTTAAGGATCTTTGGCGAATACCTACAGGCAAATCGACTACCTGTATACACCAAATTGTTGTTAATCAAAAAGTTTTAGGTTTAAAATATATCTACAGACAGAAGCTTCTGACTACCACTCTCATCATCAACCTTGTGTTAATCTCGGTCACATCCGAAGCCTTGCCTTGCCACGCGGCTCAACTTCGATATTTTCCATGAAGAATGGTCGTGGTCTCTCTGTCCATCTCTAGGTCCATTATAGAAGCGGCAACCCTAATATTATAGTACCAGTGTATTCTGTAAAGTGCTCGTATGTCACTCGATAGCGAACTTATGAACACTTATCGCTCAACTTTTTTAGGACTTTCGTAATATACTCAGAATGGCTGTTGTTATTTCTTAATCTTTTTAGTTGAGGAAGGTTTGTCGGCGATCGTTACGTCAATAGTTGTTTCCAAGCTTATAAAGTAGTGACCTTTATCTCTGCACACATATCTAATTACAGCTATGTATTTTTTTTTTATACAGGACTCGTCAATTTGTCTTTACCTCCTCGCCTGATGTTAAGCTGAAGGCAAAGTCTCAGGAAAGAGGGTCACCATAATATACATGTGCCATGTTAACAATGGTGGTACTTATCTTGACGGCCTTATCAAAAGAGGATTGTCGTCTGCGCACCGCGTACCGGTCCCACTAGTGCTGCGACCACAATCCCCCCTGCCCGGGGCTATGCACTTGCTGATCCTTGAACGCAATGCAACCGAGATTGGATTACTATGGATTCTGTAATCATGTTTGTGTGTAATCAATCAAGTGGCCGGTTACCAATAATTGGCTACAAACTCGTTACGAATTTCAGTAGCCTTTTAACGCCGGGCACTCGGTGAGCGTGTGCAGCCCCGAGTCCACGCTCGCGTCGCAGTGATGGCACTCGGGCGTTGGCTCTATACCCATCAGATGCAGATACCGCCCGAAGCTACCGTGCCCGGTGATAATCTGCGTCTGACGGTACGAGAGGCTACCGTGTGGCCTCTCTAGCCACTCCCCCATGATGGGCCTTATCGCCGCAATGACGGCGTGCCCTACGAATTTCAGTAGCCTGGCATTTTCAAGCACAGGGGAGATAAAGCCACCTTAAAAATATTGAAAAAAAAAAGGAAAATTTGTCTCCCTTGTTCAAGGTAGATGATTGTACGATTTTTCCAAAATCTGTGAATGCAGTTCAAAATATGTCCAAAAAGTTAGGAAAGGTCGCCTAAGAACATTTTAATGTACCTAACCACAACGGATAAGGTACCTCCCCTTACTGCCCCGTTTCAAAAATACACCCTGTATAGTATAGTCTTGGTTGCGTCCGAGGCCTTCATCTTTAGATGCGACGCGACTGAACTTCTATATATTTTTCATTAAACTACTCTCATCTGACCTCCAAAACCCATTGTCGATATCGATGTTCTATAGTTAGACCAGTTGTCAGACTATTTAGGGCTCCAACTACCCGTAACGACAACCATGGATGTTCGTATGGCAACCGACACCGACGCTTAACGTGCTTCTCTGAGGCATGAAGGGCGAGACTCCTGTGTCCCTGTGTGATATTGCTTATTTTTGCTATAACCCAACGGTCGTATCCATACTAATATTATAAATGCGAAAGTAAGACAATCTGTCATTCTGTTTGTCTGTATGTTACGCTTTCACGCCCAAACCACTGAACAGATTTTGATGAAATTTGATAGGGTTAAATCAGACCTTGAGAAAGGACATAGGCTATGTTTGGTCGCGATAACCGTCATCCACGCGGGCGGAGCCGCGGGCAAAAGCTAGTTTATTTAACAGAGTACCTAGTTAGGTAGGAGTAGGAGGTAGGACACGACGGTATTTCCGTCCAATTGAGCAGTCCGACTGGGGAAGTATCTTTGCCCTGCAGAATACCGTGGCCATAATAACCTCATGTTGTGTTCCCGGCGGTGAATAGGGTAGTCAAAGCTCACTGGAGAGTTTTTGTGCTGTCAGTGGGAAGACCAAAGGCTATTCCTGCTTTGTCTTCTACACTGACGGTACAGAAACTCTCCTTGTTTACATGGGTCGGCTGCAGGAGTGTGACTCCCCTGGTGTTGCACACGTCCACAGGCCACGGTAGCCACTTTCCGTCAGGTGGACCGTGTGCTTGTCTGCCACCTCAGTAGTATAAAAAACCTACATACGTTATTTGGAGCTTACGCTAGACTCACTCATTGAAATAGCGTTTGTAGAAGTGTAGTAGTTTATTTCAAAACCTACATATATTTTAATAATTACAGCCCAGAGGTATACAGAGCCTGCTACGTTTAATCAGCAAAAATAGATTCCACGTTCGGTGCTGACTATACTCGGTGACCGGATAGGATTAAAAGTTCTGCGGGCAGTGGCGACAATTTCAAGCTCTAAAAGCAGAAACAATGCTTGCTCATAAAACGCAGTCTTTTATTTTTAATGGCGTAGTTTGTGTATAACGTACACGAATATTATGACTGTAAAACATTTGTAACGAACTATGAGGTATTTTTTTTATTTATTTATTTAGATCGAATCATACATTTTTTTTACAGAATGTATCCAAGACAACAATATAGTACATAAACATTACATATAATGATCACTTATAATTACATATAATGACATTAGAAGACATTAGAACTCTAAATACTGAAGTGTCACCCGCTTAAATTCTGCGAATGAACAACAAAAGATATCCATTTTCTGTGCTATACTATTTAATATACTCATGGGTCGCACGTAAGCAGTATGTTTTAATAAGATAGTACGGGTTCCCGGTACCTCAAATGTCTGCTCCCTTGTCATCAGCCGCAGCCTGGTGTTAGGGACACGCAGTTTCAATGCTTCCAATACTTGCGGGTTAGTCAATTTACCCCAAAAGACCAGGAATACGTACTTAGCCAAAGCCAAATTACGTCTAACGTCCAGCTTATAATATCCAAGTATTCCCAATACGAAGATTATTGGATACTGGGTAGAACGGGTATACCCCATACAGTTTAAGGTAAAAATACCTAGTACATTTATTTTGAATCTTTTCCACCATGGAGCTATATTTAGCTTCATAGGGATTCCAAATGATAGTACTCGTCTCCAATCTACTTCTTACTAGCGCGCTATACAGCGCGTGCACTGCAACGGCTTTTTCGAATTCCTTAGTTTCTAGAATTGTTGTGGTGTGGTGGTCGGTTCATACATTATTCGATGCAGGTAAATTTTATTTTGACAAAGTAAATAGATTAAAATCTAAAATGAAACTGACAACCTACATTATTTCTATTCTATTTTGTATTGTTCTTATTAATATTATTGACATTGTTAATTGAAATTGAAGGAATTTTGAAATGACTATTTGTAATGATGTGACAATGTTCTAATTTGTAATTTAGCCACCAAAATTGCATGCCTATTTGTGATATATGGTGAAACGGTATCCACTGCCTATAACGACTACTCTGTAACCCATAGGTATATGCAATGAATTATTAAATAAATAAATAAATAAATTATAAAACCTTGGCTTACGTCTACTATGTGTGTTTTAAACGATAATTCACTAGTGAATAACACACCGAGATGTCGCACCTGTGCCACGCGGGAATCGCTTCCCCCTCTATATTATAATTGTAGTGTATAGGTACTTGGGTACTACCGCACGTCTGTAGGACATTACGTTACACTTGGAAACATTAAACCATAATCCGTTTCTTGAACTCCATTCTATCACCTGGTTTATATCTCGTTGGAGACGCTCACAGTCCAGTTCGTTGGCTATCCAGTAGGATAACTCCAAGTCATCTGCAAACAATAAGCATTTCGCATCATGGACCACTTCTAGTAGATCATTTATCATGATGATAAACTCCAGTGGTCGAAGATTATACCTTGACTCACTCCCGAGTCTGAAGTGTAGCCCCCGTACTCCACGTACTGCTTTCGATTCCTCAAATAGTCCGCGAAAAATTGGAGTGAATCCAGCCATTG
Organism: Eilema caniola; assembly: GCA_949126895.1. Taxonomy (NCBI): domain Eukaryota; kingdom Metazoa; phylum Arthropoda; class Insecta; order Lepidoptera; family Erebidae; genus Eilema; species Eilema caniola. The sequence continues at coordinate 15,416,736 of OX421488.1, forward strand.
CGAATTTCATTAAAACCACGTCGTTATCTACACCATCGAAGGCCTTCCATTTTCCACCACGGAATTGTCTATTAAAGCGTCGCCGTTGGTCGGCCATGGAGGCGACTTTAGAATGTAGTGGTCCGAGGTTTGAATCATTGAAATTAATCTACCATCGTGACCAAGTTAGCGTGAATTTGTAGTTTTGGTGACTAGCACTCTTAAAAATATGTAGGGGCAGTTCTCCGCAGCTATTACTATAATGCTATGAAGATATTGGGATATGGGAAGACGGTTGTATAAAACTAAAATGTGTCAACTTAATTAGGAAGTACAGTCAAGCATTACAAAAGTAATTTATAGAATTGTGGATTATTTTACAAAATTAGCAATATCTCAGATAACATAATGCAATATGATACATACAGATACTCACGCTTTTGTTTTGTCTGGGTAGGCACAACTTACACACTTCACGAGCACACGGCCCACCTGATGGAAAGTGGTGAATGTGGCCCATGGACGTGTGCAACACCAGGGGAGTCGCACTCGTGCTACCGTCCCTGTAAACACAGAGAGTTTCTTTGCCGTCAGTGTAGAAGACAAAGCGGGAGTGGCTTTTGGTCTTCCCACTGACAGCACAAAAGCTCTCCAGTGAGCTCTGGCTACACTACTCACCGCCGGGAACACAACACGAGGTTATTAAGCCAGCACTTTGTTACGCATTTGTTAAATGCAAGCGCTGTAAAGCTTTGTTCGCTTGAGTATATCTAATTCGTCGTGTAAGAAATACATAAGTAATTTAATGATTCACTGCAGAGAACTTGCATTTGAACTCTAACCAAAATAGAGGACGTCCTAACTTTGTTTTGACTACCTTCCCTATCTCTAACGTCGTATTCGATGACTCGGGTTTCGATTACGATGAGATTGAGCAAAGTAGCACTGCTCACATGCCCGATTGATGGCGATAGGTTAACTTTCTAATTATGCAAGACCTTAAAATAGTTTCAGCGTGCTATTCAATCCACTGGTGGATCGAGATAGTGGATCCTACTGTACGGAGGGGAAAAATGGCCACATCTTTGGAGATAGTCCAGCATGATTTTATTCTTTCCTCAATACTTTTTTCGAGGGTTCTCAATAAATTACTTCATATGATATCAAACTCACTTGATGAATTCCATAGTGCAATCCTTAGGCCAGGTCCACACAATGGTAACTTGCATGACAGGAATTATTTATGTGATACAATAATTAGTGCGAATACCGACGTAAATCCTCTCCTGTCGGGCGGTTCGGATTTGATTCTGAATTCCGGGGATGCTTTGTTTTAGTCTAGTGCCCCCATATTCCTTAGCTTTCTTATATCCGCTTCAAATAGTGTATCACATTATACGATATAGTGTGTGGGCCATTAAGTGCTAGGGTTTTTAGTGCGTTATTTAATATAATATCGTTATGAAAATTAGGTTCACTATAATGTAGGTATTATTAGTTAATAATAAAGGAATGTCTTAAAATATTTTTAAACAAAGATTTCATAAAATGTTTGTTTTTTTTTTACATGTAGTTATCAATCAATTAGCTTATCGCAGTTCACTGCTGGGCATAAATACTGACAAACCTTTGAATAATTTAAATATTATAAATAGCTACAGAGCCTGGGACGCGATTTTTAATTTATGTTGTTAAATGAATCAAATTTTTATTTTTCGTTTTCACTATTTCGTTAATAAAGGCCTTAAGGCGTTGGACTTTCTTTCGACGTACGTTATTTCGAGAAATATTTCGCTTCACATTCTGTCGAGGATGAATAAGGTAGACAATGAAAGTTACAACCAAAGTGAAATGTAACTTATGAATTAATTTAATTAATAAAACCCCGACATCTTCAGTCCTTCCAATTCGCCATTCAGAAGTTCACGGCCCAACTTATCAGTTGCGATAAAGCCTTACCCATTTCCTCTACCAAATACTCGTATTTATTGTCTTTTACCTGTCGCCGGCCTTCTAATACGACAAAGCCTCGAAAGCCCCTTTACCCTGGGCCCTTTGCCAATCCGGTTTGTGTAGTATTGACCGGAAGTGGTGATATTTGGCTGAATGGTGCAATTTGGTTCTTGAAGGTTATAAAGGAATGTTTGGCAGGTAATAGTTTTGTGAATACAACTAATATTTGGTCATGGTTACTTTGTTTTTATCCGACTGCGGCAAATGTAAAGAGAAGGTTTATGATTTTTGTAAGTCTTTGCCAATGATTAATATGTTTACCAACTAGCCAAAAAGCACCCCTGGGGCTGATTGTGTACCATTATTCCAGTGGACGAAATACACTCGAGAGCAATGAATCCGGGTCACTCAAAGAATCCAAAAAATCTCGGAAAGTAAGAATGCTAGGTTAATTCAATAAATTGTATTTAATAGACAATTTAATACTCCTTAAATGAAAGTTAAAAAAATATGAGTCACCATACATTTTATTTACACAAAATTACATAAAGAAAAAAAACTGCTGATCTCTCCTTAAAACAAAAATAGGAAACATGAAATTTTTGAACTTTATGACGATTTTCTTGAATTTCAATACTTCGTATTACCTCCTCGTGCTTCCATTACTGCGTTTACGCGGTTTGGCATGCTGTACACCAAGTTCCTTATACGATTTTGGGGAATATTCTCCCATTCCTCTGTGAGAGCAATTTTGAGCTCAGGAAGCGTGATTGGGGGAGGGTTTCGTTGTTTTACGCATCTCCCTAGCTCGTCCCAAGCATGCTTGATCGGGTTGATATCCGGGCTGCGCGCTGGCCACTCCATACAAGTAATGTTCATCTCTTGAAGGTAGTCATTCACAATCCTACCTGTATGAGGTCGGGCATTGTCATGCATAAATATAGCATCCTCACCCAAATTGACCATAAATGGACCAACGTGTTCGTTGAGGATTTCTTCCACATATCTTACGCTAGTTAAAGAGCCGTTTTCTATGATCACCAGCTCTGTGCGACTTTCAGAGGAAATTCCGGCCCACACAAGTACAGACCCACCACCGTAGGCTACTTTTTCTTCGATGCATGCTTGCTTGAATCTTTCCCCTGGTCTTCTATACACTCTGTGTCTTCCATCGTGCTTGTAGAGCATAAATTTTGATTCGTCGGAGAACATAACTTTCGACCAATCTTCAATACTCCAATTTACGTGGTTCTGGGCATATCTTAGTCTTGAAATACGATGGCCACGCTCCAGTTTAAGGCCGTTTGCAGGTCTAAGGGGTTTTAAGTTAGATTCAGCAAGCCGACGTCTTACTGTCCATGCACTTGGGTTACTTCCTCCGAGGCGTCGAAACTGATTTGTGAGTTCAGTTCCTGTGAGAAAGCGATTTCGAAGCATGGTGTTCACCAAGTATCGGTCTTCTCGTGCTGTGGTACACCTAGTTCTGCCCGTTCCTGGTCTGCGTAGGTTAGAACCAGTTTCTTCGTAACGTCGGAGAACTCTTTGTACTGTTGACAGCGACACACCGACAGTCCTGGCTGTATCGCGCTGACTCCGGCCGGTTTCCACCAATGTAAGTATTCTGGTGCATTCTTCAAGTGTAAGCGACATGATTTCAGCTTGAATAATGAATATTGAGCACTATCAACCTGGTTTATGTACCAACATAAATGACAGATTACAAACAAAAGCAAAAACAAATCCTGTAATTTCGTAGTTCCATCTTCGACAGTGTTCCCTTTTCAAATTTGATTTTTTTATGATATAACTTTACAATAACTAAGAAGTTTTAATACTTTCATTTAAGGAGTATTAAATTGTCTATTAAATACAATTTATTGCATTAACCTAGCATTCTTACTTTCCGAGATTTTTTGGATTCTTTGAGTGACCCGGATTCATTGCTCTCGAGTGTAGGTAGGATACTTCAAAAAAAATTTGTATATGAAATTGAATTTCGAATTTGGAATGGTATGAAGAAATTAGAAACGTACAAAATGCAATGCAACACCTAAGTACAGTCATACGAAAAAGGTTGTAATTAATCAGTCTGTAGGTTAAAGGTCACGTTTACCTTCATTTCTTTAATGTTTGTAAGTTCTATGAATTTAGCCAAGCACTGAAATAATATTTCGATATTCCCTCGGGTCTATATACCTAGTTGAAGAAGTTATTTTAGGCTTAACTAAGCGTAGCGTAATTATTAGAACAACAGCCGCAGGCTATTGTTAAGAAACATTTAACAAGAACAGTTTATCCACAATAACAAAAACATTTATTTAGCTGTATACTTGAAGTAAATTCTATTTATTCTTATACTACTAAGGTGTTTAACAAGAATATGGGCTGCAGAATTCCGTGGACAACTTAAGATCTATATTCCTTTGATTACCCAAGGATAATGCAGAGGAATGAAAAAGGAATGATTGGCATCATGTTCATTGAAGATAAGACAGAAGAGATTGAAAGAAAAAAAAATGCATTTATTCGCTTATAATACATTAGTACTTACCGGTACTTACTTACTAGCTGGTGTGTAGCATCACTTCAAATTGTCCACGGACCTCTGCAGACCACTTTACATGGTCCACTTGAGGGTAAATGAACACCTTTCACTAAAATAATCTTCTTTATAGCACTTAAGTAGCAGACAAGTACGCGGCCCACTTGTCCTTACTGCAATAAGATCTACCATTGCAGAAAACACCACTGTGGTTCACCGTGATCTACAGTTGGTCTAGTGAATCTTGTGATAGGTCGGTCGATAAATTTAAAAATAGCTAATGCTTGATATTGTCTGCTGCAAGTGAATGATCAAGTTTATTACCAGCTTAAATAAACTTTTGTTACTTACCCAATTCTAATGTGAACAGTCATTAAAACAAAGTCCAACTAAACCACTTAGGTACATTGTAACAAATGATCACTTTCTAAAGATATCCCAACGGAGCTAATAAATATCCAAGAAAGTTATTATTACAATAAAGTGCATGTTATCTGTTCCAGAGTGGAGGCGTCATGTTCTCTCCCCTGGGCCGGCTCCGCGTCGCGCAGGCTGTCAGAAAACAGGTAAATATTTATTGTCTCCAATGTTACCCTATTTTCGGGGAATGGAAATGTATTACTCTGGATTTCTGCTTACAAATTTCACTTCGTGCGATGTCACTTTATAAAATTGGAATGTATTCAAGTGTAATCTTTTATGCGAAGACATCTACACCTGCGAGCTGTTTTTTTTTAAATGTCACTTAGGTGGCAGACAAGCACACGGCCCACCTGATGGGAAGTGGTTCATTCAACAACCTGAGCGTGCGTGGGATGAAGTTCCTTTCAAAACGCACTGTGCGCACCATTTCCGGTCGCAGTGTGTGAGGATGAATTCCCTGCCTATGGCGAGTGGTGCGATGATAGAATGCAGCGGTGGGCATCATGTCAAACAAATCATCTGAGCACAAACCATTGTATAGGCGGTAGAACACACACAGCGAGGCAAAGTCCCTTCGGAGGCTGAGAAGTTCCACATCGCCTGTGAGTATGGGATTGTCGACGAGCCTCAACGCCCGTCTTTGCAATGAGTCGAAGGGGCCAAGCTGGTATGCAGGCGCTCCGGCAAAAAGGTGACAGCAGTACTCCATGTGAGGCCGAATTTGTGCCTTATAAAGCAGAAGTCGTTGCCCCGCAGTAAAGTACTGCTCCGCCCTGTTGAGCACTCCAAGTTTCTTTGAGGCCATCTTGACCTTGTCCTCCAAATGGTTGCGGAACTGAACGTCGCTTGAGATGTTGACACCTAGGATCCCAATACTCGAAGAGATGGAAAGTGGTGTGCCCAGGAATTGCGGCGCCACAATAAATGGAGTTTTCTTAGCGGTGAATACACATACTTGTGTCTTAGTGGGGTTAAATTGGACTAGGTTAAGTCGACCCCAATCGGATACTCCCGAGAGAGTAGTCTCGATTTCAGACACAAGTTGTTCGCGTCTCTTCTCCACCTCGAATTGAGGGATATTTGCACGACCCGTGTAACACGTTTCCCCGGTACTGTCGTCCGCATAGCAATGAATAGATCCATCAGACAGCATGTCATTGATATGCAGCAGAAACAGCGTCGGGGACAACACGGAGCCTTGTGGGATACCAGCGTTTATGTCCATACGGTCCGAGCAGCTGCCATCGACGACGGCTTGGATACTTCTGTTGGACAAAAAGCTGGCAATCCATTCGCAAAGTCCCTCGGGGAGTCAGTAGCGTGGCAGCTTCGAAAGAAGATCTCTATGCCAGACCCGGTCAAAGGCCTTTGCTATATCGAGGCTGACCGCTAGTGCCTCGCCCCGACTCTCGATAGCTTGCGCCCATCGGTTTGTGAGATACACAAGAAGGTCACCAGTGGAGCGACGGTGGCGAAAGCCATACTGTCGGTCGCTCAGTAGGTCGTTTCCCTCAAGGTATCCCAGGAGCTGTGCGTTAATCACACGCTCCATTACCTTCGAGAGAAGGGAGGTTATAGCATGTAACCACTGAACTAGTCAGATAGATACTCACCGGCTTACTCAGAGGCTGACAGACAACTCTTTCCCAGGGCGCCTTTCTAGAGAGCTAGATGGGTGTGTGCACAGGGAAGCTAGGGCTCTAATGAAAACAACGGGTGGATAAGGTGTACACACATATTTACAAAAAGATAAATTACAGAGCACAGAGATATACAAGTAAGAAAGTAGATAGACAGACACTAAGTGCTACGACATACAGATAAGATCTACGTTCTTATCTGTATGTCTTAGCGTCCAGGTAGGCACAGGAAACAGAAATATAGGCAGACGAACACACACAGTAGGCAGACAAAATACAGTACAGTCTACATAAACATAAGCAGATTCTGCTGTAAGCACAGCACCGCTGCGGCTACATAAGGAATAGGTACACAGTAGGTGGTGTACTGGCCTTTGGGTTGCGCTGTGAAGTCAAGGGGACGCTCGCGGGAGACCCTCTACCCTACTGCTGCTAGCGGCGGATCCTTAGCTGTGCACCCAGCTGGTGAGTGCTGTGCACTTGCGTGTGAGACGCAGATTGTTGCACGAAATCGTGGCGATTTCAGAGGGCTCTCAAAGCTCCAACTTAGGACCCTGTAGTGAAACAGACAACAAATGAGTTGTGAACAACACTACAGGCCTGGATTGAGTCCTATTAACTATAGAAATAAAAACTTACCAGTTTATCTGGGAGCAAGTTATCTTTTATTAAAATGTGACAAGCTGGTGACCACTTCTGAGTTTTCAAAGAATAAAGATTTAGTAAGACTCAGAGTAAAGTTTCTAGTCACTTGTGAAGACAAATTGGAAGTTTCGTGTGAAAGTCGGTGCAGGTCTATTTATAAACCAAATTCAGATATATTCGCGAACAATCTTCAAAATACGCTAATCATGATGAATTTCATTAGACCAAAGACAAACTAATTAGCTGCTGACAACTATAGACAAAACTAGAAAACCCATAAACAAACACGACGTACTCAAACATTTATTATAATTTATAAAATGCTTAAAGATATACCATAATTCGTGAGATTATTTTTTTTTATTTTAATTTAAAACATATTTAAAACATAATGATTCAATACTATGGGACAACTAGCGCCACCCTACGGTCGATGATCAATTCATCAGTCACCATAGTTTAATAGTTCCTAAGTGATACGATAGATGGCACTGAAACACAAAAAAATCGATACGCCACTACGAGTGAAAAATATAATGTTACAAGCAATAGGCCTGTAATTGAACGGGTCTGTCATGTCGCCTTTCTTAGGCACAGGATGCACGAATACAGTCTTCCACGAGGCTGGGACTTGTCTCGCGGAGTAAGAGAACCTGAAAAGCCGTGTAAGTACTGGGCACAATTCGGGGGCACAGTGCCTGAGCACCATCGCCGGTACACCATCCGGCCCACTCGACTTCCGAACATCCAGGGACTTGAGTTCCCACCGAACCACCCGTTGTGTGATTTTAATTGTTCTGAAAAATGGGGCTTTAGTGTCGGTTTTTTCATGGTTGGGAGGTCACACGTAAGTTTCTCGCGTTAAAATCAAATTAAACGAATAAATAGTCAAACGAATCCGGTGACCAAAGTAAAACTATTTTTATAGAATATCAAGTCGTAACCGAAATTATTAATATTCCCCTTAACCTCTCTAACTAAGCTAAATTGCTTGTCTTCGGAATGGGTTCAGAACACTCTCGACAGTATGATAACAAGGATTCGAACATAGAACTGACAGATTCTCTTAACCGAAAGGCCGACTCCTTAACCATTACCGGGTCGGACGCTGTGATGGAAATGAATGCTGCTTAAATTTCCTCTTCTTCAATTCGCAGATGAGCCAGCTCCCAGTGCTGGGCACGGAGGCAGCCCCTCTCCAGGCACCGCTGTGCTACCAGCTACTGTGTGCCCCCCCACTCGCGCCCCTGCCTGCGTGCGCGCCGTGCGAGCTACCGCCACCGCCGTACGCGGTCTACCAACTACCCTTTGATAGTGAGTTACTGAAAATTTCATTACTGAAACGTATTTAGTTTGTTTTTTTCAGGTAAATGATTTTTTTTTATGTTGTCAATCGGTTCACTGTAAGGACTCATAGTCTGACTTTTCTTGATCTTTATATATCACTCCCGTAAAAGTTACATCAAATCATGGTAAGAAGTATATTGAGAGCAGGCCCGCTGGCTCTAAGTTGGAAACTTTAAATGCAACCGGGATTGGCAGTCCAATGAAAAAACATTTATTTTGATCTATTATGATCTATGTTTGTATTTAATTGCAAATTATATTATGTCCACCAAGTCAAAACTATATTTATGATTATAGCGACTCCAGCAATATACGGCCACCCGACCCAGTACGCGCTGGTCCCGGCCCCGTACACCACGCCGTGCTGCGAGCCCTCGTGCTGCGCTCCCCTGGATAAGCAGCCGCGGGTGCCACCGCCCCCTCTTCATCCCGCCTTCATCTACTAATCACGCCACACAAATATATGAAAGTCATTGAAACAACGCCATCTATCATCGCTGAATATGAACCACGACTAGTACCCTACAAAGAAACGCAAGTATTGATTATATTCTCAATGTACTATTTATTATTCTAGAGTTACCAACACTGTTACAAGAAACTACCGATTACCGATAGCGGAACAATAAAATCAGTTAAAGTTTATGTAAAGGATGTTAAAGATATTGCGCCGATCACTATTAGAAAAGAGACTTGATGAAATGATGACTGATTTTGGGGAAAATTATGATAAAAGATTATTACTATACATCTACTGATGTAAGTTTATTTAAAACTGATTCTACATACTGTTTCTTAAGCATTCAGCTTCAATGCCTTTGATATATTTTCAATTTAACATCAATCACGAAGAAGATTCCTTTCTTCAAACACCTTCTTCGTATTCCATCTTAATTGCTCAAGTCTTCCAATCCAGTTCATACACATCTGTCTTTAGTACATTAATCTTTTCTAAAGAAACGGTGTAATATAAAGCAACTGTGACTATTCTATGGATGTTAAATGATAGTGATGTGTGTTCAATTTTACTTGATTTGTTTAGATTGTTCTGAATGTTTGCGGTCGCTTTTGTTTATAGTTACGGTATAGACTTAGCTTTGAACAGTTATATTTAAGAAACCGTGGATTCACGTGCTATCATTAATATTATTTAGTTAATTATCGATGTATCAAATAAATGTTCATTATAATCATACACTGAAGAACTACGTGTTGAACGGTTATGTAAATGAGAAGATATTTCTTTCATTATAAACCAACTTTTGGATTCGAGAGAATAATTGTTATTTCTTGATAGTCATTGCACATTTCAATTTGATACATCTATACCAACTATTATTGTTAGTGTATGAACACTGTAAGACGAGGGTGCGGATGGAAGATGTAAATTAAGTTCTTATAGGTAATAAAGTTTTAGATACTTTTTCTGAAGAGAGGTTCACCAAACTGATACCAGGGAGAGACTACTTAAACTTTACCTTAGTTTTGATTAGTATTAGAGTATTTCTTAATTTATCCGCGCCCATTCAAAGTGTCTCATATTAGTTTCTAATGAATGTGCAATTTAAGCACAACGAATTAAGCACTAAAACGATGAGTTGCTAGTTTTAGGTGACGTTACCTCTTATAAAAGACAGATTTGTTATGGCTTGTTATCCTTTTAAAGGAGTTTTGTTTATCCTTAGTAAGTATAAGTATGTTTCTTATAATTCAAATGTGTAACATGAACGTCTTAAAATTACATATAGCATATAATTTGGATGAAGGATACTTAGGGTAAGAATAAATGAACATGAGTTGCAGTAACGTCGTTTTCAGTTAGTTTGTACCTACACTTATAGTGTGCGGTTGGTTTAAGTCCAAACGGTATCGTATATAAGTTGTAATCAAAGAAGTATTTGCTTATTTAAAGGGACCTGGTATGATAATAATAGTATGTTTAAAGTCAAATTTTAGGCGCAATTTTAAGACGTTCGGTACGACAAAATGATGTAGAACAGAGAATAAAAAATATTTTTTAATGTTATTCAGTTTTTACATGTTGCTGTTGAAATAAAACTGGGGTCCAAGATGTGATAGGAATATGTCAGTTTGAAAATTGTACCAGTTTTGAAACTGACATATCTAAACCCGTTATTGTTATGTTGGAAATATAAATGACTAACTCAGTTTTGTACTTCTATCATCGTTAAGCATGAGCAGGTAGATAACTTAGATAATATTCATTTAGTTAATGAACAGGAATGGGAATTTAACGAACTATCGTAATGGTAAAATTGTTATGTGAAGATGATCATGATTCTATATAACATTAACTTGTCAGAACACGTTTAGTCATAGCAGTGATACTTAAAGTTTTACATATATTTACCCCTAAATTTCATTTTAGGACAATGTTAACATGAGACTTAAGAATACTTAGAGAAGCAATGAATTCATCAAATATGTGATATGTTATAATTTGATTAATAATAGCAATAGATTAATTTAGTGTCGTTAGAGGTAGATCTCTTTCAACCTTCAAAAATTAGTGACCCGTAGCACCCATCATTGTTATCTATTTAAATGTTGATTACTTTAAATAATTAGGTCACTACTTACACATGTCATAACTATCTTTTTAAATACACAAGCTTTAGTCGCCAGATTTCTTTCTGATGTAATCAAATTTTCATGTAGCACCAGATTGAAAATAAGTCCAAACAATATTCCTCACACTTAAAAGACAAATGCAGTAAAGGGTCGCATCTTTGTAGTGTAGTGTATTTCAAATCTCTATACGTAAATTGTTGTCATAATCATTTTGATATTCTATTATATCACTCTATGTCTGCTAGTTGTGTAATGATGCTGGGGTGAACGAAACTGCAACCTGTTTCTTAACTAAAATATTTTTTGGTTTTGATTTCAACAGTCTGATCAATGTCTTCTATTATAAAAAGGTTTATAATTATACTGCCTAATGTATTAAGTTTGCGACTTACTACGTTTTATAGTTTATTAGATTCTAGCAGCAGTTTCATTTACTCAGGTATATTCGATGTGGTCTTCTGCCTTTAGATGTAAGGCTTTCGTCTCAATTATTACTGTACATGATAAATATACGATTAGTATTACTGAAAATGCTGTCAATTTATCGTCTTGAATTTTACAATACATTTATCTAACCATAGATATTAAGTATAGTACTTAACGCGATGCTTCGCTCAACTATTATTTATATCTTCGTGTGAGCTTGTAACTTCAGTTCCTTATTTTCACACTTATTGACCATATTATGTCTTACACTTAATCAAAATTCAATAACATCATCTTAGTCTGTTGCAATATGCAAAAAGAGAGAGAGTAGAAAAGCAGAATCCTTATGCAAAATGCAACCAGAACAAACGATGTAATAATGATGATGGTGAGTTTATTGCAAGATCAGACTAATATAAGTATGTACTATTGTAAACAGAGATTAAAAAAACAATATATCGCGTATTAATAATTCTCAATCAAGAAGTGATTGTAATTGAATTGGTACAATTTACAAAGTAATCATCCAGGTGAAAAGAGTTGGAGGATACAAGAAGTTTATAAAAGATCACCTGCATGTCGATTTTGCACTGTTAGTGTTTCGAGAGGTTACAGATGATCTTTATCGAAGTTAATATCTGTAGTGGTCACGTGTGTATTGCTGCTTTTACATATTGTTTTGTATCAATATGGAATTGGAAGAACCGTTTCTTGATTGTTATTACCGTAAATAGAATGCAAGTTATATCTTAATTTTTAAATATAAAAAACTAAATCAAAAATGAATTAATTTAAAAATAATTTCGAATCTGATTCTATATTCGCACAAAAATTGTCTTACAAATTTCGTGGCCTAGTGATATACTGCCCAACATATCGGATTATGTATCAGTATGCTGTAGTTGGTTATTCGTTTTGTAAACTGTATATAATCTCTGGCTAGGTGTTGTGATTGTGCGGATGAATGTAATTTAGACAATATTAAATGTAACTAAACTAGGTCAAATTAAATATTTATTTAAAAAGTCATCTTGTATTAAGCTTAGCTTTGTTATCAGGTCGCTCTGAGGACTGACTTTGGTTGGCAAGCAGCTCACGAGTTGAAATTTGTAGTCTATATTTAGCGTTTAACATCTTTTTTCTATTACTAACCAATGAGATACCAAAAATATGCAACGGGATATTCCTAAATCTGGGTGAAAGATCAGCTAGAATTCCGAGGAATTATTAACTGTATCAATGATTCTGTGTAGAGCATACCAAGTTAGGCATTACAAAAATATATGACAGAATAATAACAAATATTTGCTCTTTCTAAAGTCAGTCATGTTTCAGATATTTATCTTGTGAAAAGCAGCTATAATTAAGTTTCGTCAAAAAACTGTCCTAAAAACCTTCTGATTAATTACAATTTCTTTGACTGTTTATACTCTAGATTGATGGCGCTTGGTGGAATCTACTACACATATTGATTAATAATAAATATTGATTAATACCACCTCACGGCATTATCAAAGGTTTACATAATAATTGTTTTAAACGATTTTGTTTAACTACAAACTTTATTGCTTGTGTGTGGTTTTACCATGCCCGGTTTTTAAGAAATGTTCTGTATCGCGATGCTACCCTCATTTACAAAATAAATTAATCCATTGGTATATAACTCAAACTCAACTATGTAAAAAGTAAAACAGTATTTAATTTACCCGTCCTAAACAAATATACAATCTTTGTATTGAAAATTTATTTTTAAAATTGTAAACTTTTTGTAATTGTGAAAGAGCCTGTAAACTTCTGGCCAATGTTTTATTTATTAACATTTTCTCTTCTTCATGTTGGTGGGGGAGAAGACTGTGAGTCTTTTCGCATCTGCGTCCACACAATTGGATCATGATATACAGGGACGAAGACAATACAAATGTTTTGGTTGTAGCTATTCGGTAGTGGGTTGTCCTCAGATGGATCGTTACGTCCACTTATTATTTGCTTTAGCGAACTAGACACAAATAAGGATATACTAAAATAAGAAAGTCGATTGCGTGGATTTTGGCATTTTATCCCTATTTTATTAATGTTGTTTTAATACGTACCAGGAGATTGCACATTTTAAAAGATCCACGTTGGTAAAACTAATTTGTAAATCCAGAATCTTCACAATCGAATAATAATATATTTATTAAAAAAGCTCTCGATGTTTACAAAAATGAGAAATATAAAAAAAAGAAATTAAAATCGTACATATTATTCTCTCATATTCCAATATCTGCAATATAAAATGCTTCTAAACATAAGTGTAAGGTTGCCTCTAGTTCTCGTCTAAGGAAAGTCCAGAAACAAAGCATCTGTGAATCTTTTGTTGTTTTTGTCCAATTTTCGAATTATATATGCTGTTTGTTCTACACAGTGACGTGTTGATAAGGATATATTTTTGGAAATAAATATAAAGTGATAAATTGATAATGATTCATAATTTCAATTAACGATACTTACGGGGTGTGACAAGAGTGAGTTAAAACATAATCATGTCTTTAATTTATATCATATAAATGAGACGGACGAGATTGACAAGTATAAGGTTGAATAAGCCAAAGATATTAACTACATCGTGAATATCATGCTTCAGCAGTCCTTACTTAGTAAATAAGCAAAAGCTAGTCTACTTTGCTAGCCATTTGTAATGTAAATGAAAAGATTTGTAGGAAAGACTGACTTAACTATGACGATATTAAAACAAGCAAAAAATGAGAATGTATCATCCAGAATTAAGATATTAATAATTCCCTGATACAAATTTGACTAAAAAATAAAAACGTGCAATGCTGTTTTTTCTTTGTGAACAATTTATTTACAATTATTAATTAAAAAAATAAATTGATAAAGAATTATAAATCATACCGTCACTGTTTAGACATACACATTTTTGATAAAACCTTTACAAATTTGTAGTCCAACTTTTTTGTTACGATAGTTTTACCCTTTTTAGGAGTACGTATTACGCAAAAATAAATTAATATTATTTGTTGAACGTAGAACATATTTCATAGCGATATTTTTATTGTTAACTACTTGTAAGATACCCTCTTAAAAGCTATGCATTATAGTAAAACAGCTTTTATATATCGACCAGTGTTTAGTGTGTATGGCACATGATAATTATTAATAAATAGTGATTATAGAAAACTATTATGAAAGTCACGTATCAAGCTGTCTTTATACTGTATGTAGCAAAAATAACTATTGTCTATCCTACACTATACTATACATGTTAGAATGTGACTCTGTATATTTCCTATAATTATTAAGTGTGGACAAATTTTAATGTCGTTATTAATTTCTATGTTTAATAATAATACAATTATCTTCAATAATTATTAATAATAAATAAGCGCGCTATCGTGATCATTAATCAATCATTACGCACATAAGTAAAAATAATAACTTACGAATTAATTGTAGGTAATAATAATAATTACACCATTGTATCATCGAATGTAATTGTTGATTGTTATATTATAATTATTAAATAAAATTATTGTCTAGTTATTATGTATGTGATATTGTTATTGGAATAATAGATATTTTAAATGCTAATAAAGTAATTAATTCTATTATCCTTCTTGTTAACTTCTGTGTGTAATAGTAAACTTAGAACTAAGACACTAAATTATAAGGAAAGAATTTAAATGGTACTTTTGAAACTGGTAAACTATTCGTCGTTAAAGATATACATTTATGTATCAGCTCTATAAACTGCTTAATGTGTTCTTAATAGGAATAAAATATATGTATGGCCAGTCACTGATCAATAGATATCCAATTATTATTATTAAATATGTATTATATATAATTCAAATAACACCTATTTATTAATAACTATTTATTTTGCTTCAATCTCACACACTTAGAACAAAATTCATTTGTACATACAAGTACACATTTTTCATCTATAACATTATTATCATAACACGTTGTTTGTAATTTTGCCGATTATCTATGGTGGATTAATTTAAAACCTGAGATGCAAAAGAAAATTTATACCACTAATAACATGAGACATATTATTTAATTTGCTATTTATTAAATGAAACAACTTCATGGATATAGGTGAATAGAAATTATTTGACTAAATCATCAAGCATCATATTTGCTAAACGTTGTATGATCTCAAATTAAGAATATATTAATTAATAAAAAACGCTCTATTTTACAAAACTGAATTTTTTGAAAACTAAATGTATCTATAATAATTCTTTTTCATTAATAAAATGTAATTTAAAGCTCTCATATCACTTGAACCTGCAAATCACTGTGAGGGGGTATCGTGAACCTTATTTGGAGCAGTCCATCTTACAAACTCTTTCATAGTCGTGTACTTAAAGTATAAATATTTTTATTAAGTCAACCGAGTATTGTAATAATATCTCTTCTATACTTAAAACAAATTATAAATACGAGTTTCCAATCGTATTTAAATTACACATTGGATTTACAATCTAAATATGATACTATTATTATTAATGACACTCATAATGTCTAATAATATGTTATATATTATTAAAATTTACATAATCAATTTAACACATAATTGTTTTTCCTTTTGTTGTAATTGTTTTGTTTAAGATAAGATTCATGTGACCCTCTAATAGAGCTAAGTACAATAATTAATGGTAATAATGAAGCAATAACGAATAAACTAATTGTTAAGTCACGTATAATAAATCTAATTAATGTACATTTGTGTGTTTCATTTGAAGAATCTATTAATAAACTCCCTATACCCTTGTCTACCTGTGTGCTTAAAGCAGCCAAATCATTGAGCTATATTTGATCGTCAGAGCATGTGGTGTCGATTCTCACTCAGCACAAACATTTGTGCGCAAGAAGATGCATATTTTCGTTGGGCTAAATGTGTTTGTGTATATATGATGAACATTCTACACTACTACAATCCATAACACAAGCTAGTTTTGTTATACTTCGTTTGGTCTAGATAGCGCTGTATAGAATCCTGAAATATAAATTCTGCACAAATAGAGTGTCATTTACCAACACACACAAAAAATGGTAAGAACTATCTCCGCAGTAGATTGTATAATCCTGTCAAAATTTAAGCTTAATTGATGCAGCACTTTAAACTTTTTGAACCAACACATCGACATAAACATTTTAATACATAAGAATAAATAGTATTAGCATCTTAATAAATCTTATACAAAAACAAGGCATAGTACAGTACAAAACGAAAAAATATTCACAATAAAAATGTGTAAATTAGGCATTAATTTTATCACACTTTTCTCACTAACTTTACTTAAATAAACAAACACATTAACCTATATTATATATCTAACACCACTACGCTAAGGACTAGTCTAGACAGCTTTAAATGTTATAAGAATCGTTCTAAGAATTTACATATCTTTGACCTAAAATGTACGGGCAAGGTTCTTAATTGTATTTGAGGGTAGCACGGGGTCCTATGGGGGTGGACCAGCTCAAACTCACCAAGCATAGATTATTTCCTCGTGCACCAGGGCCTCGTATGTGTCGCGATTCAGGTCCAAGTTTTGTTTCCCGATGTATAAGCGGGTATTAAACCTATTAGTGTGTTGGGGTCGTGAACCACGGTGGCGGTGCGCATCGTAGGACGATGCCCGCCTCCCCACACCGGGGTTGAGTCGGGGACCGCGTGGTCCCCCCCTCCCGAGGAGGGCCAGACCGAGAAGATGGCCATGGGTCAGCCGGGGTGCGAGGGATATGTCGCATGACAACCTCACCATCGGCCTAGCACTACGACCCAGAGACGGCGTGCAGTTTAGTCGGTTCGAGTCCGACATAACCTCCCCCTCCGGCTCCGGAGGTGTGTGTATCCGTGGGGATGTCCCGCACGTGAAAAAAAAGGGGTCGTGAAGTCTCTCTCTAGTCTCTATTTCCTGACAGATGGTGCTCACAGGTTAGTGTTTACAGGGTCGGGAGTACAAGTGTGACTCCCCTGGTGTTGTTTCAAAAAAAGCTGTAATCCATACTATTATCTCTTGTAATCTAATGTTGGTGTACAATAAAGAGTTTTCTATCTATCTATCAGTAATCATAGACGAAGCCCACTCATTTACATCAGCATAAATAAAAAACAACACATAACGACGACTCATGCTAATTTATGAGCTAAATCCAAAGCTTTCTCGTTCAAGTGGGCGAGACTAGCAGACACTTCCCCTAGTGACACAATCTTGTCGTGTCTGCTGAGTTCATTGACCTGCTTCCAGACCAGCTAATGTAATGATCGACATTCTGTTCTTAGACTTTATTAGTAGGCATAGTTTTGTGAGCTCTTTCTAGCGATTATTTGTTTATTTCAAAAGTTTGTACAATTGTACACCGATTTGAAGAATTGATTGAACTAAAAACTTCTTTAGGCGCGTTGGGTATTTTTAGAAATGAAAAAAGAAAACTATTGGAATCGTGACACCGAAACCGTTACCGACTTCTCTTTATGGATGTTTAGTATAACGCCACATGAGCAATCTGTTGACCCTCCGCCATTGTTTTTTTTCTTATGTTCGTAATTTTGTTAAGACAAGGTTTATAGTGTTTGTTTCGAAAAATTCATTGAAATAACGAAACAGTTTTTCCTATTTTTTATTCAAACCAAATCAATTAGTCCACTGCAGTCCGCTGCTGGACATAGGCCTCTCCCAATGTGCGCCATTTCGGTACGATCCTCCGCCTTCCGCATCCAGTCCGTCCCAGCCACCTTTTTCAGGTCATCGGTCCATCTGGCTAAGGGGCGTCCTAGCCTCCGTTTGCCTTCTCGCGGTCTCCACTCTAGGACTCGTCTGCTCCATCCAACGGCCATCGGTCCTTCGACAGACGTGGCCAACCCATTGCCACTTCAGCTTACTTATTGTGTTGCTTGTTTATTCTTCTTCACTGTATTTTATAATATACGGTTTTAAGTGTGTATGTACACGTGTAGTTGTATAACAATCTAAACAGGACTGTATTTTATTTATGATTGTTGATTTTAAATTATTGTAATATGTTTTGTGTGATTGAATAAATAAATAAATAAATTAAATTCACGGTTGAACGTTAGAACGTTATCTAGCTAAAATTTGGTACATGTATAAATCATAACCTGAAATAACACGCATGCTATATATATCGCTATTTTATATAAGAAATAGATTCTCACGGGTTGCAAAAACCGTTAGTACTGTCTACTATAACACTATAATTAAAAGCGATTATTCCGATTGCTTAGTAACATAGACAGGATCTACAATGTCTTCAGACATTCCGATTCCGTAGTGGAGTCTGTCAAGGGAGTACCAACACGCTACACCCATTCTGACTATTCATTGGCCGCAATCCAGTTGTGAAAGAGTTACGAACTTTTGGATGTGGACTGGAACGCATTAGTTGTGAATATTTGACTGTTATGAGGTTTTTTCACACACACATACAATAGTATAGTCATTTTTATAGGGACTTGAGATGCTCGTTGCTATGTGGTATCCGAGATGGTTGACACATTACAAGGTTAAGCAACACTAACCAAATCAATACTCAATACTCAATACATTTATTGCGGTCGGTACTAAGTCGGTTTCGGAATGAGGAATAGTATCGGAAGTCGGTTTTAGTATAAACGGTGGAGTCCCGGTGGTTAATCCTACTAATATTTATAAATGCGAAAGTATGTTAGTAAGGATGGATATATGTATGGATTTTGTTACTCTTTCATGTAAAGACTACTGAATGGATTTTTATGAAACTTTACAATATGTAGGGTATACATCAGAATAACATATAGGCTATATATCATCACACTAATACTCAAGGGAGCGGAGCAGTGATCATTAATGTCAACAAATCCGACATCCACGCGGGCAACAGCTAGTAAAACGTATATGGCTGCCATGACAGGTAGTTGGAGCCCTAAAATATCTGACAACTGGGTTAACTATAAGAACTTCGAAATCACCAATTAGTTGCAGAGGTCAGAAAGTCGCTTCCCAGAAAATATTTAAGGTCAGTAGGAAGAAAAGCTTAATTAAACATTTTGAAAGAGACCACAAAGATTAGGAAGTAATGGAAAAAGCATAAAATAGTTACAAAATCGTCTTGGTTAGCCCTTTAAGTTTGATAAAGGTATCTCGTAATATTTTGATTGCAGCATTGTCGGGCCGGGGGACCTTGGATCGTTCCGATAACATATGAGAGTCCTTTACCAGGTAAAGCTCCCGGCAACGACAACGCTAGAATTAAAATATTATTAGGTACCTACCTATTTCAAAGTTAAGGGGGTAAAAAACACAATTTTTAAAATTATTTTATGCTTTTTCATTTACATATTAACTGTCGTCGTGGGTTCTCTATAAAGAATAATTTTACTTTTTTTATATTTAGAGACGATAAAAATAATGTACGTAACGTGCCACACCGGGCGTTCTCCCGAATTACTCTTCGGAAAATACGCCACTGCTACAGTAGTTACATGCAGCGCCCTCTGGTGAGTTCACACCGTAACACCTATCTAAGTACAAGCACTAATCCAACCCGAACCCATAGCTGAAAACTGTTTTGGAGAATACGATAACGTTGATTTGCACAAACAACGTTTGCTGCAGCGCTCCATGGTGAGTTGTCACCGTAACACCTATCTAAGAACACGCACCAATCAAACCCGAACCTATAACTGTAAACTGCATCACAATCGAACTAATAGTTTTGGAGAAAAATGGCAACAGTGTTTGCACAAACATCCTCTCACCCCAAACGCATATACCGACTCCGTTCCGTCGAGATACCAATCTCCGTAAATCATCTGTTAAGGAAAACCGAAGCGCCTAACTTGTAAATTGCACATTTATCAAGCCGTACCGATCTTATCTTTGTGAGAATAAGGCAAAAGGCAAATCCGTTAGTGGAGTAATTGTATTTGGGGAGTAATCCTGTCTGTACTTACACTAACTAACAAGATCTTAGCGATGTTCCCGGTAACATTCAAGGCTTTCAACTCAGAGTCTGCGGTACACTTAAAGGCGCCCACCCACCATCAGCTACCGGACGACGGCCGGACGATGTAAATCAGTCAGTTAATCGCATTAGCACTAACAGTTTCGTTAAAGATTTTGGACTGACGACTATTACGATCTGCTAGTGTGTGGCCGCCGAACGATTCCGGACAGTCCTGGGCCGGCCAAGTCCTAGTGCGAAACACAGACGGGCAGGCGATTGAACAGCGGGAAACTGTCGACTCACAACTGCTAGTGTATGGGCGCAAAACTAACAACAGGGAATTGCCGTCAGGCCAAAATCGCTTTAGTGTGTAGGCGCTTTCGGACTGCAGGCCGCCGAACGGATCAGAAACTGCAGGTGAACTGCAGGCGGAATGTTAGTGAGTGGGCGGCAGCAGTATCCTGAACATGATCGCGAGAAGACTAGACAGTCGCTACATGGCGACTGTCTAGTCGACGACCAAAACCATTGCTGTGCCATAGCTTCGGTGCAGGAATGGCCTTCATAATTTTGTTTATACTTTTATTATACTAACATAGACATAAGTAATACTAACAAATTGAGCCTTTGTTGCTTTAAATAAAGAAAATTCATTCATTATTCTTTGGATCTGGCTAACTCTCAAAAGGAAAGCTGCACTCCGGCTATATAAGGCTCCGGCCTTGTGGGTGACCGGCAGGTCTGCTAGCTAGCATGTAAGATGGCTTGTGTGAGGGTGTGTGTAGAAGTGAAATGGTGTAACCATCATTTTCATGTAAACATATTTTTGTACGCCACACAGTGGTAGAGTATGGCTTGCACCTAAAATGCAAACATCTAGTATTTCTGTACCCACTCACCCATATTCTGATAAATAAACTTTCATTTCATTTTATTTCATCCTTGCGTTAGACTAGGTGGCATCCGAGAGCTTCACCTCGTGTCCAGGGTCCCCTTGTTCCAGTCTAAAGGTCACACGGCTGAATGTCGATATTTTCCTTCTGCCGATCGGAGTTCTGTTAGACCAGTTGTCGGCCTTTTTAGGGCTTCAACTACCCGTAACGACCACCATAAATGTTAATATGGTTACCGGGATCGAGAATTGCCACATCCAAAAATCGCCACTCCCAGTGAGCGATCTTACCGGCTCTTGGGCGCCCAATGCAATGCCGCTATGTAAATTGTCAAAGAAATAATTTTAATTTATGATGGTCAACATGAATTATAAGGTTTTATATGGTCCTGCTTTATGGTGCATATACTTTGGTTTATCTATAACAACTGCAGACCGCTTATTTAACTGACTCCTAAAGGAAAAAGGTTCTCAATATATATGTTTATATAATATGTTTTGTAACAAGCAATATGTAAGTCTTTCTGTTTAAAGTTTGTGACCTATTTTTAGTACTTATGATATACGATTTACCTGTATGGGATCTTGTATACACCTGGTACCTACACCTGCCGAAAAATGAATGAGTTTCAAGCGCAGGCTTTTGTCTCGATGTTACCTGACTAGGTAGCTATTGCCCTAGTTATTGGTTACACTAAATAACATTGAAACAGCGGACAAATTTAACGTGGAGATCGCTCAAAGACCTTCATCCTCCATGAGCGCGAGCCTGGGGATGACAGGTGGAGCTGGTTATCACCTGAGCAGAAGCAGGCCGGGCGGCGGTGGTACAATGCTTTTTAAAGCGAAATTTTAAAGGTCTCTAACTTTATCTCCCCTTTCTAAATACTATGAAAACTTAAAATTTGCACATATTGTAATTATAGATAGATTTTTTTAAAGTTTCGCATTGAGACGTCTCATAACAAGCACACAACTGCAACGCTTTTGAGGTACGACTTGAAGACTATTACTAACACAATGCAGTGTAAAATTGTCATTGTGCCGCAATATAAAAAAACTGGCCAAGTGCGAATCGCACTTGCGCTGAAAGGGTTCGCAGTATTATCTGTAGAATACATATATAGTACAAAACAACAACACAGCATTCGTATTAAATATTTATTTTATTCTGTTTTTAGTATTTATTGTTAAAGCGGCAATATAAATACATCTTATACTTTCCATCAGGTGGGCCGTGTGCTTGTAATGCTACCTAAGTGGTATAAAAAATATCTTAAATGTTTTTTTCTCTTATATTTTATTTCAAGCTAAATATTTTATTCGATTTAAATCGATCTTCTATGTTTGAACTGTCTGGCTATTACGGTTCACGAGATATAGCCTAGTAAGAGAAAGACAGACAGCGGAGTCTTAGTAATAGGATTCTGTTTTTACCCTTTGTGTACGGAACCCAAAAAAAGGATCCTGAGTTCCGCCCAACTGGTTGCACTATTTGGAACGCCCTTTACCATCAATGAAATGGTTGAAACTTGGCACAGCGCGCACATGTCGTGACTGGAAGCGGGCCCAGCGTGATGGGTAACGAGTATTACAACATAAACCCTTGGAAACACCCTGTTTATTATTTATTCAATGAAAGTCTCCTACTGCTTTTGTCGTACGATGAACTTATAAACTCAGTGCGTAGTCGAATCGGCTCACAATACGCATTCTCTCGCTAACTCTTCTGCTATGAGAGATGTTTTTTTATACCACTTAGGTGGCAGACAGCACACGGCCCACCTGATGGAAAGTGTTTACCGTGGCCTTTGGACGTGTGCAACACCAGGGGCGTCACACTCGCGCTGCCGACCCTGCTAGAACAGATAGTTTCTGTGCTGTCAGTGTAGAAGATAAAGCAGGACAAGCCTTTGGTCTTCCCAGTGACAGCACAAAAACTTTCCAGTGAGCTCAGCCCCTCTAGACAAGTGGCAATTCGTTTGGTCGGCGTTTGATGGAATAGAAAGCCGAATGTATGGTATTTGACGTATTTGACAGTCGTTAACGCATGTCATAAATGTCAAATCCTATACATTCGTCATTCTATTCCATCAAACGCCTGCTAGCGAATTGCAACTTGTCTAGAGGGGCAGGCTACCCTGCTCACCGCCGGGAACACAACACGAGGATATTATGGCCGCGGTATTCAGTCGGACTGCTCAATTGTACGGAAATACCGTCGTGTCTTACCTATATAAATACGTAGTAGATGTTGAACATTATAGCAGGCAACCCTTTGGATGAGAGCACATCGTTATTCCCTCTGAAGAGAAGCAAAGTATGAATATTTGCTGCATAGACTTCTTGCCAACAAATGAAATTTCGATAAACTATCAGTAACTTAACTATTAAGGTGTCGGCCCTACGATCAAGAGATCCCGGAATCGAATCCTAGACATTACGCTACCGACGTAAACATACTCCTAGCACAAGTAATTTTACTTAGCTGGAGAGGTCATGGTTAGAGGGATTATTAGTAATTTCGATTACCAATATTGCTTAATAAGAGAAAATAGGTAGCATTCTTGTAAAAAAACTATTGGCAGACAGCTTCAGGACGGAATCCATCATCATCATTATCTATTGAGTCCCTGTTGCATCCGAGGCTCTCACCTTGGAGCTTTGGGGGTGCTTTCCAACTATTACTCCTTCGCTTTGCTCGTTCTTTTGACTATTTACACGCATATTCTCGGAATGGAATATAAGAGAGTATTAAAGTTACCTTTGATTTTAGTCCAGGGGACATGTGAGTACTTCAAATGTTGGAGGTGACGAGTTGATGGTACGATTTTTTAAGGACCAAAAGGTAGTACCCTAGTTAAGCACTTCTGTGGATTTGATGTATCGATCTAATTTCAATATATAATATTTCGATATATAGCTGACGCCGTGTATAACAAAACAAATTAAAATATTACCATCCAGCTGGTGACAACAGTCACGACAGAGCTTTTAAAGCGTCCACTACTGTATATGTACTGAGATAGAAATTGGCACTGCTTTCGTACATGGCGTCGATACTCTGTTGGACTGTCTATTCTTTTTGCGAGATGTTGGACTACTATAAGAGTAACATTAAGCGCTGTCACGAGAAAAGTGGCAGTTTGAATTTGTGTTTTTTTAATAAGGTTTCAAAAAGCACTCAACACTGAGTGAGAACTGTTTTATTTTACCTAGGAATATAGCCAGCTTTAACAAATTTTGTATTTGATATTCTCTGAAGTTTATGCATTGTTTTAAAATCAGTCAATTTTCACCACCTTGTCATGTGCCAACTACCTCTACAAGATGCAAGGGTCTAGAAAATAGAATGTGACTGTGGGCTCTCATATATTTGTCATACCAAGCAAATTATTGGCACTAGCATTAAAGAACACATAGCTTATATAAAACACCAACACTCAACAAAGTCAGCTGAATGTAAACACGTACAAAAAGGTTCCAATCATTACTTAAGGTTTGATAAACCACAGATGCAAAGACAATAGATGTATACCGAGAATGAACCGTGAAGCCATTGAAATTAAAAAAAAAATACATCCAAGTTTTAATAGAGCGGGTGGTTGCAGCGTACCACTAGTCTGGGACCCTGTCATCAAATCTAGTAAAAAGCAAAATACAGCAAGATTGAACCATTCAGTGAGGTCATTCAGCATAAATAGTAATGTGACCAATTCAGCATGATTGTGGTACTTTGAGATATCTTATACTTCAGACTATTTGACAACTATCATCTTTAGTCACCCCGGCTGTAGAAACGTAGCTGAAACGTCGGGCTAAAAGTAAATAATGATGATAACATTGTAACACCGGCTTATGAATCAATGGAGCTCAAGCGTAGCGGGCCCACTTTTACTCAAACCGTCGTCCCAACTAGAAGTGTTTATTTCGGGTGTGCGTTGTTTTATAGACAATTGTTTAATATAATTTCATATTACAGAAAATGTTCCGCATAATTTCGTTTCATAGAATAATCAATATACAGAATACTTACTTTAAAGAATTTTAAATCAATGAATATTGTATCATATAAAGTTAAACATTGGAATAATCATTTCATAGAATATCAAAT
The DNA here is from genome assembly GCA_949126895.1 of Eilema caniola. Lineage (NCBI taxonomy): Eukaryota > Metazoa > Arthropoda > Insecta > Lepidoptera > Erebidae > Eilema > Eilema caniola. Next base: position 15,442,253 of record OX421488.1, read on the forward strand.
CAAATATTCTTAATCATTATATTGTTTATTTAATAGAAAACTTATTACAAAGAATAACATATTATCATATATATGGTTTTTATAAACTAAACAATTGATGCGGCTACAAGGTCGATGGAGCCCCGCTACGCGGGGCTCCTACTTCTGGGTGGTTTATAAAAAAATAACCTAACCTATCCGAGTCGGGGTAATCTGAGTCGGGGTGTTAAAATTGTAAATGTTACAGTTAAAAATAAATGTGATTTGGAACATAATAAAGGTGGTTTAATATTCTTTAAAAAATAATTCTACAGTTTGATAAGTTTGTTAAACAAAAAAAATGTGATTAAAAATTCGTTCAATTGTGTTTCTGTGAAATATGTTTCATTGTAGGAAATTGTTTTTGAAACAATAATATTCGAAATAAAAATATAAGAACCAAATATTATATAAAACATTTTCTGTGAAACGAAATTCTATGAAATTTCTTTCTACGAAATAAGGGGCTCCCGTTTATTTCAGTATACCGTCCGATTGTTATATTCTAACAGTATTTCATTCCATACGTATTACTTCCTTTAAACATAATATAAAATAAAAATAATAATTAATCCCGATAGAATCCGTTAAAAAGTGTTTTTTTTTTTTAATGATATTTTGTTTTCAGGCTATTCTCTTATGTCTCTCAATTTTGTTCTGTTGCCTGCAGTTTCACTCTTTGTATGAGGAATCACTGACAAGATTCGGGGTACTATTATATACCTACTATTCGGATCGTTCTTGAAACGACTCACTCGATCAACTACAGGCCACCAACGAAGGTAAGTCAAGTAAAGAAAGTAAAAAAATCAATCTAAAATATTCCAGCACATTTAAGATTATTTATCTGCTTATAATATAGACTGTGACTACGGGCTCTCAATCTAATGATCAAACCAATCGAAGTATGTATTTGCATTTGCGTCAATATAAACCACCAAGGTTTAATGACGTCAGCAGTATTTATGAATACGAGCAATAGAAAACGAATAATTACTTGAGATTTGATAAACCACAAATGCTCTCTAGAAACATTCAGTAAAAAAAGACGTGTTGCACTCCGGGAGTGCCGGCAGAAGTGAAAACTTTTTCTATCTTTCTTTCTTCGTTATATACAGAGAAAAAGGTAAAAAGAACATACCATACCATACCATACCTATACTATAGCGCCAATCATAGAACCTATCACTAATTTTCTGTCAGAAGAAATTAATAAATTACAAACAGAAAAAATAATCACAAAAAGTAATAAATTACAAAAAGAAAAAATAATCACAAAATGTGTCAAAAGCCCAGGATTGAACCTGGTACTATCTGAAAGCATAAGGACTTACAGTCGAAGCGCTTACCGCTAAGCTACGAAGCTTCTTAGCGTACCTAGCAAAATAAACACTCTGTAGCTAGGAATGTTGTATGACGCCATGTCGTCCTGCAAAGTCGTCGGTTACGGGTCAAAGGTCAAGTGATCTTGACGCGTGAGTTTAACAATTTTTACCCATCCAACGCCGCTAAAGAAGTTTTCACTTCAAAAACTCAGTTCACTTCTATAATTCTATAAATTGAAAGGACCCAAGTGAGTATTCAGGTGTGCCGCTGAGTAGTCTCATCTCATTATGGACCAGTGTGTCACCCACCCTAATTCATCATCGTGAATAAGTATTCACTTACCTTAATTCAGCATTCAAGTTACTAAGTTGATCTGAATTTCAAATAAAGTCAAATACCTACTTGACCTAATTTCAAATGATAATAAATATAAATGAGCACTTCAAATATTCATACCAAATCTAAAGTAATCTAGCTGTGACTGGACTAGTTCTATACAAATTCATGTCAAATTAAATTGAATTTTGAATTGCCCCTGTAAGGCAAAGATCGCGGGTTCAAACCCCGCCTAGACCGATTCAACTTTTTCTCTTTAATTCGATTTGAACTCATAATAATATCAAAACAAGACTGAACCCGTAACAGCTCAAACAGTGATGTTCCTACTTGGAATGTGGCCCAACGTTCCGGCAACATTTTAAAAATGCATACGCAGTGCGTATTTTAATAGTATTTGCACTAAGCAACAAAAAGAAGCTTAAAATCTACCAAATGGTAGTCCAGTGATATTTTAGTAGAATTGCATTTGACCTCTCCCTCTCTGCTTACCCCTACGCCCTCCTATCAATCAGTAACTGTAGCGCAAATGTAAAAAATCGAAAAAAAAACCGTCGCGAAACCGGCTGTAGACTAGCTTGAAAAAGGAAGGGAGATACGTTTAGTGTAGGAGGAAAAGAGACGGTGAGAGGATAGTCTAAATTATTGTATTATACATAATAATATTCGGGCGGTTTAGTGTAAACGGAAGAGTTTCAGATCGTTTTGAGTTTAGGTAATATTTTTTGGTATTTAATTCTGTGCGGAATCTTAAAATGTAGAAATTGCAGGTTTTAAAAATTGCCTACAATGGCAAATTTAGACCAAATGTTTTAAAATTTACTATGTTTTGTTTGTTAAAAATCATTATCATATTAAAAATGATCTCGACATCATTTGAAAAAAAAAACTAATCACTTGTGCAACCTTTTTATAAAATCAAGATTTTAATTGAATGAAATTTTGAAACATTTACTATGCTAACTTTTCAAATCGATTAAGAATAGGAAAAAGTGAATGCCCTGGTGGGACTCGAACTCACGATCTTTCCCTTATAGGGGGAATGCTCTGACCACTGAGCCACCGGGCCACACCTGAAGCTATCCAAATTCTCCTATATTACCGTCTTAGTGCGACGGTGGGAGGCATCTACCGACATTTATACGAAATATCGGAAACAATGAATGATGTTGCAATCATTTTTAAACATTGTTTTTTGATGACTCCGCCCAAATAATTGAATGAAATTTTGAAGCATTTACTATGCTAACTTTTCAAATCGATTAAGAATAGGAAAAAGTGAATGCCCTGGTTGCTTCAGGTGTGGCCCGGTGGCTCAGTGGTCAGAGCATTCCCCCTGTAAGGGAAAGATCGTGAGTTCGAGTCCCACCAGGGCATTCACTTTTTCCTATTCTTAATCGAAGATTTTAATGTCAGAGAAAAGTGCATTTCTGAGTTTACAATTACTATTAAAATATAATAAGAAAAAGAAAGTCCAAACAATACTTGGTGGTAGTTCTAATAGTAATAAAAACTCGATGTTTGGCATAAATTAAACTGTAATTTTTTTTTCAATTTTAAATTAAGCCCTTAAGTACACCATACTAAAACGTGACAAGCACATAAACATTCATTCTTTACCAATATAAATTATCCTATTTAAATAAATATTCTAAATACCATGTTTTTACGAATAAAATGATTTTTTTTTCTTTTCTTTCTTAACGAAACGTCTACTGTAAATTTGTACATCATCATAAAACTAACAAAAGCTTAAAATTTTGAGTCTACAATCTTTACATATACTACGGTACTATAATCGTATTGTCTCCATTTTCTTAGAGGACGCTTCGAACAAGCCCACTACATACCCCTGCAACCAGGACCACCAAAAATCACCAAAATCATCCTTAAACAAGCTTTTACAAAGCCTAAATTTGTATAACTAAGATTGGTGTTTAGGACTTTTGGTGGAGGAACTGTGTTAGTCGCGACCCGCCGGCGCGTACCGTCGAAGGAAATCTCACCACTTAATTTAGGGTTAAAATATACTTCACCCGGTTGTAGAGGGCGCGGGGGTCGCGCAGGCCTCAAGGTCACTCGACACTTGTCATCACGTGTTAGTGGTCAATGCACTTCGGGAATCACACTTGGTGAAGTGTGGATTCGTAAACGCTTGTGTATGATTAACATGGCAGACAGTTATATTTAACATCAAACTATAAATATTGATATGACAGTATGTGGTAACTGAAAAAGAAATATGGGCGTTTTATGGTCAAGTTGTTTATAAGTGATCAATTAGGATTATAGTGGAAAAGATTCCTTACACAAGCAGCCGACAAGACATTCTCTGTAATGTAGCGATAGTGAACGCGGCCGCTACGCAAGAGGCGCGGGTTCGATCCTCGCTCATTGCAAATATTTGTATGCATGAATATGGGTATTTGCATTAATCTGGTCGTGCCTCGTGGAGCACGTTAAACTAATGGTCCCGGCTGCCATACGAAGATAGATGACTGCCGTTATATGGGGAAAAGGGTGGAATGGCCCACAAAGAAGAGCTGGTCATCCGTCCAATCAACGGCGTCCGCACTGGCTGTAAAATAACTCGAACTTGCCACTTCCGATATACCAGTTTGCATTACGACATGACATGGTGTAGTCGCCAACATTCTCATTATTAGTTAATATACTGTTTTATTGAACCATACAAAGCATTATCACACTTTTGTACATCACTAAAACTTGTACATTTAGGAGATACAAGCTGTTACTGGTCATAAACTCATGTATTACCCGCTGAGGTAGGTAGCTGACTCAGCGCTTTGCATACTAACGTGTTAGTTTTTATAGTTTTTAAACGTATGGTAGGTACAGTCGGAAAGAATAGTGTTACACATCTGTATATATTGTAGGAGGTAGGACACGACGGTATTTCCGTCCAATTGAGCAGACCGACTGGGGAAGTACCTCCGCCCTACAGAATACAGCGGCTATAATAACCTCGTGTTATGTTCCCGGCAGTGAGTAGGGTAGCCGGAGCTCACTGGAGAGTTTTTGTACTGTCAGTGGGAAGACCAAAGGCTTTTCCTGCTTTATTTTCTACACTGACGGCACAGAAGCTCTCTGTTCTAACAGGGTCGGCAGCGCGAGTGTGACGTCCCTGGTGTTGCACACGTCCATAGGCCACGGTAACCACTGTCCAACAGGTGGGCCGTGTGCTTGTCTGCCACCTAAGTAGTATAAAAAATATGTTACATTTTTTTAAATATAAATATATAGGGCAAGTCAATTTGACTTCACCTCGCCTGATGGTAAGCTGAAGGTAAAGTGTCAGAAAAGAGGATCACCATTACAAACACGTACCATGTTAACAATGGTTGCACTCAGCTTGACGGCCTCATCAGATGCTTTTTCAGGCTCTGCATGAAGGACCCGGGACTGTAGTAAGAAGACGTATGTGGGAGGAAGAGGATTCTCTGGTTGGGGTTAGAAGGCAATCGCTCGAGTAAAAACTGGGATAAGTTATGTGTCTTCAGGAGGAGAGCCAGACCCTTAAGCATCATGTTCTTACTGAAGTTCTATTCTAGAACTCATTAAAACAAGTTATGCTTTCTTTCTAAGGCCCTTATTGTAGAACGAGATTCAGTCCTGAATCTCGATTAATCTAAAGACTGATTGTTTAAAGAATCTGTCCTCTACCATTTTATTCCTTATCGATTAGTCTAATTTAATTGATATTTTAGGCATGTCACCTCACTATGAAGCAAATGTCATTTGTAGCTTTTAAAAAGGTTTTCTATGGGAAGATTTTATTCGCAATGCCAAAATATCACCCGCTCAGACTCAATTTTATATACGCATTGTCTATAAATTCTACTAGTACATTGTAAAAATTACTATAGTGTACGATTAAATTTTTCGTAGTGTTTAAAATTTAACAGAGATCACATTTTGTCCAGTACTGGTCAAAAGCCACCATTGTATTTGTACCATTCTAGAAATACAGGACTAAGAAGCGTTGTGCAGAATTTTCTTAAAGAAATATTTCCAAAGAGGATATTATAACAATATCACTTTAGCTCAAAACTGTACCGACAAGGAAAGCACATGCCGGCCCTGAGCGCGCTCCACTCTTGACTGCTTCATTACATATTCATACGTTTATATTATCGTATGTTATTGCAATCTCATAAGTCCGCTACACCACGGAGGCTCTCAATAGAGTCTACTAATATTATTAATGTAAAATTTTGTGAAACAGCTGAATAGATTTAACTGAAATATCCCGGTTTCATTTTGAAACCCAGGATCCACTTTTTTTTTTACGTGCGGGAAATCCCCGCGGCTACCCCCCCTTCGGAGCCGAAGGGGGAGGTTATGTCGGACTCGAACCGACTAAAACGCACGCCGTCTGTGGGTCGATGTGCTAGGCCGAAGGTGAGGTTGTCTCGTGACATATCTCTCGCACCCCGGCTGACCCAGGGCCATTCCTCTCGGTCTGGCCCTCCTCGGGATGGGGGACCACACGGTCCCCGACTCGCCCCCGGTATGGGGGGGGCGCGCATTGTTCCACGATGCCTGCCGCCGCCGTGGCCTGCTTCTGCTAGGGTGACGAGTGGCTCCACCCGTCATCCTCAGGCCCGCGCTCATCATCACATTCTCAGGTCGGTTTGCGCCCTCCGACGCCCGAGCCGCTTTCGAACGCGGCCAGCGATGTCCGCGAGTCTTTCTTGCTCGCTGCGCCGCGCCCGCTCTGCTGTCTCTTTTACGAGCATGACCTGCTCGCAGAAGGAGGCGCTGGCCGCCCACGCATCCGCGCAGCGGACTATCGCCGCGAGCAGGGTGGAGAGCGTGAGCACTCTCACCCCCAGGGCCGTCACAAGCTCCCGCCTCGGCACTTCAAACGCCGGACACTCGCGTCGCAGTGATGGCACTCGGGCGTTGGCTCTATGCCCATCAGATGCAGGTACCGCCCGAAGTTACCGTGTCCGGTAATGACCTGCGTCTGACGTACCGTCAGACGCAGGTCATTACCGGACACGATACCGAGTGGCCTCTCTAGCCACTCCCCCATGATGGGTCTTACCGCCGCAATTACGGCGTGCCCTGCGCGTGGTTGCTCAAGTCGTAGCTCCCACTCGGTCACCATGGCCCTTTGGAGCCGGGATTTCTCGGCCCGAATTTCTTCGGGCTCGCGATCGGATCCCGCCCCCGTGCCTCCTTTCGGAACTGATAGAGTGCCGAAAGGGTCCTCGCTTCCAGGATCCACGGTGGCGATCCGGCCAGGAGACTCTCCACACCCAGGATCCACTCTCATACTTCTCTTTTTCATAATCTGAATTATTTTGGATTTTTACGGGAGTGGCTACCGTTTGATCCGCGAATCAGCAAGCGCTTCGTTTATCAATCAGATTGCACATGAAATTCGCTAAGAGAAGTTATAAGAACGATACATGTATACACTCACGCCTGCCCGAAGGGGTTAGCAGAGGTGTATTAACACCCATATTTCGCCAACTATAATTTCCAATCCGACTTAAAAAAGCAAGCCTATTGCCGTCATGCGGGCTCTTTGTCATGAGCTGTTGGATGGATAACACTCTCCCTTAGTCGCCTTCGTGAAAGAGATATTTTTTTTCTCACCGACTACCAAATTACATACAGTGTTTACACAACTTAGGGTAAATAGAATCTGGTTGTGGATCGCTGGTGCCTGTTGTAGGTAAATGATTACCTGTTTTACTGTTCACTAGGATTCCACTATATCACAATGAATATGTTGTGCTCAAAAAAGAAATAGCAGGGTAATCGATTCTGGTACAAAATATGCTATTGGTTAAAATATATAAAGCCTGCTAACTAAGTGTGTGTGTGTGTGTGTGTGTGTGTGTGTGTGTGTGTGTGTGTATGTGTGTGTTTGTGTGTGTGTGTGTGTGTGTGTGTGTGTGTGTGTGTGTGTGTGTGTGTGTGTGTGTGTGTGTGTGTGTGTGTCAGATGTGGTGGCCATATTTGTACTCCAACGAGAACCAACACTATAGCAGGTATTTATTCTGCATCGCATATAAAAATAGCATTCGTTATAAATTTCCTAGAACACATATTATGCATCTGAGAGCCTAGTAAAATAGCAGTGAAATAAAACGGACTCAATTCGTGTTTATGATTCATAAAATTTACATACATTATTACTGGACTATCAACTGTAGAATCCTACAATAATACGTTCATGTAGTTAAGTCCATTTGCGTTTAATAGACTTATATTATATCTTAAAAATCGTTGCTACGAATATGCTACGAGGTTGTAGCACTTACGTAGAGAACTCTACGCCGCATCGTAGCACACCACGTTTCGTTCCATTTTTTTATGAAGCATTTATTTTGACGTTCATATTGTTTTTTATATTGTGATCTAAATGTTTTCTTTTTATACAGTGTACTAGCAACCGAGATTACCAGTACTGCTAATATATCCTAAAGTGTAAATAGTTACGATTCGATACCGGAACCTTTCAGTCAGGTCAACTCATATGAACCAACCAAATCCAAACCAAACGGTACTACTAGTAGTGTAGTTTCCGAAGCAAATAATAGTGTGGTCCAGAAGGCAGTTCGTTAGTACATAATATATTTTTAAGACTATTACCGACTACTCGACAATTTTTCATAGGCGGATTTACGGATCATTCCACTTGGAACCATAGTCTAGATCCATTTTGGTTCCAGACAGACTTTTATTCTCCTTAGAACCAATAATACTAGATAGAGATCAGCCTTTAGTTACCTTGTATATAGGAACAAATATATAGCCCCATGTATACTGCGCGCAAAAAACACAATTTCATTAAATAATATGTGTCTTCTCGTGATGATATAAGAGTCATATCTTCTATAGCACCAAAAGATAGTGAATTTTCGTCTCGCCTCAACTAGACATAACTTAACAAGAAAATGTGCTAACAAAATTAAACATCTATATTCATGGTCTACATCCTTATAAATTACGAGGCATCTTAAGTCTGTCGCTCAAAACACGAAAAAAAATACGATTTAGTTAGGTGATTTTGAGAGGAAATATATGTGACAAAATTGCATTCAGCGACCGCCGGAGCGATGGAGTCAAAGAGTCGGCCAATGAGGGCTGATGCGATTACTGCCTGACTCATAGCCAAAAAAGAGTACGATGCGGCATTCCAATTGCAGCTGTGTAGTATTTTCTCCCGATTATCAGGGAGCGTTTGAAGGATGCAACTGGGGAGGCGGGGGCAAGGGGAGGGGAGGCGAGGGGCGGGGGAGCCGTGCGCCGCCCAGTGGAGCCTAGGCCGCCGCGCGCGACGCACGTTCGATGGCGCTCTAGAAACAACCAAATGAGTACTCCGCGAGACCTGACGCGAAGCCCGCTCCTCACGAGACGACGCCGTGACTGTTGACTGTGTTCATTCTGTTTAGTTCAAAGTAATTAACCGACTAGTATAAGACTCTCTCGGACTTTACCGGTTTGTGGCTAATGTGAGTTCAGATCTTGAGGCGGCGTGTGTCTGCGGGTCACGTGCCCTACATTTGGGGTGTCGTCGCCGGAACGCTCAAATGCTGCATTTTAACGTTTATTTACATTCAGGCAATGCTTCAGTAGTATTAGTTGTATAGTACTGCTTATCTAGTTAGTAGACATACACTTAGATACTGCTCAATTGTATCATCTCATAAAATTGTGATGTCATCTGTATTGAACGCATGTGATATCGCAAGCATTTGCGATTTTCAGTATGTATTTTGGTTATGTATATCAGCATAATGCGATTGATGATTGCAAACAATAAATCATCTGAATACATTATTTTATTTTCCATTTTTCAGTATCCTTTGAATTCACCCTCAGCCATTTACGAATACCAGTCTTCCAGTCTTCTTTCCAGAGTGTTTTTGCGTATTTTATGTGGTGTTATCGTGAGCACTGTAGATTGCACCCTATGACTAGATGTTAAAGTCTAGATTTGCGTGGGTTGTTCTGGATTGAAACGTTAAGTCCGAATTTCTGTAAATTCACCATCTTATTTCTTCATTTCTAGTTAGCTCCACCGCATTGCTTGGCTAGTGGTGATGTGTAGTGCAATGTAGTACATAGTTGTTGGTCAGTCTGCGTAGTGTAGTTTGTAGTCGAGTGACATAAGTATTGTTAAGTGCACGTGGTTACCTGGAGGTAAATAATTGCTCCCACGTGGCTCCGTGCTCAATTAACCCGCCCCACGGGGTCGCACGCACACTTTCACTCATGGGAAACATGTACAACTAACTGTTGTTATAAATATAAGCAATTAGTGGTTGTAGCTATTGTTTAATCATTTCGTGTGTGATGTTTTTAAGCGACACTTTTGACTTTCACATGTTATTTATCATTTTTGATTACTATTTTTGACTTAAGAACTAACGAACAAATATCATCATATTGAAATAGTAAAGCATTCTGCATAAAACTTTAACATTTACGATGAAATCCATAAGCAACCATAAGCTATATAACGCCTTAATCTCATAAAAAATGGAAGCCACTATGACTATCAGTTCTATCTACATAGACGAATTAATATTCTGTCCGGATCATTTGGTAGAACACATTAGATACGTGTTGTGTGTGCGTCTGTGCGTGAGGGTGTTTGTGTCTGGCGGGGTGAGGGCCGCGGGGGGCGGGGGCCAGAGGACCAGGGGGGTGTAGGGTGTCTCGGCGGTGCGGGGGGCTGCGGCCCGGCACATGGGCGATCGATGCGGGGCGCGTTGCCCGCGTATCATTTGCGTGCGACAGCCCGTCGTTACCCCTCGCCCCGGATGGCTTCGATGACCTACAGAATCCTGCCTACACCCTCAGACGAGACTGACCGTCTGTTGATGGTTATGCCACTATAATATGTATAATATTACGTGTGGCACGTGATACGCACATGGATAGGACAGTTTATTAGGAGGTTATGTTCTGTGTGAGGCAATGATTTCATATTCATTTAACTACGTTGAGATTCTGTCTAACGACTTTTGAAATCATTAAAATTGATAATTTTTTTAACTTTTTGATATCGTTGTAGTAGTTAATTGAAAAGATTAACTATGTTTTACTATTACCAAATATGAAGGCGGTTGAAGCGACCAAATCAATGAAGAAGAAATTTATTCTTATTACGACATATTATTATTACTTCGACTTAGTCACTTGAGTCTACAGAATACAAATCTGGTATTAAGCTACAAAATCAATATATTTGTCAATAAATATATACCTTCTAGAAAAAAAAACACGGTCTACTATTAATAGCAATTATATCTGTTTGAGCTAACGTTTACATAACTAAATTTAAATAAAACAACTGTAAAAATCCTAAATGGTTGATCGCTATTTCATATAACAATTTACATTTAAATTCGTTTTTAGATTTCATAACTTACTATCAATTCTTTCTATCATCTTGGCCGAAGCTTGCCAATTCCGACTAATGTCTTTTGGCAAATCTTTTCAGCTTAAACTTAAAGTTATTTCTGTAACTATTTGGTTTACTATTAATTTTATTATTTTTATTTCCTGGAATGATATCATCCAGTAGTATTATCCTATAGATTCCCCGTTATATATAATTGTAAAATAATGTAGAATTTGGCATTCAACATTTTATATATGACTAGCCTAGTGACTTGTATCAATCAAATTTTGGATGCCAGATTTAACCAACTAATTATGTTTCTTTAAGTTAACGGATTGTCTTATTTGAAACTTTAAAATACGTAATATGAATTATTAATTTGACACCATCAAGCTGATTCAATGATTAGTGAAACTTGCCAACAACTAATAGTGAATTATGACTCATATAGATTAGGTTAATGAGTCCCGACGAAGAAAAAGAAGCATGTTTTTTTAATTTTTTAAACTACAATATCCCATTTTGTATATTAGTTACTTCATTTTTCTGTATTAATTTTACATTACATGAAGCAGAGTGGCAAATGATAAGATGAATGTGTATTGTGACGAGAATCCACAGAACATGAAATAGTATTTTTAAAAAAAAGAAATTTGAACAAAAAATTGAGAAGCGGTGCTAGCCGTGCTTAGGTATGAGAAAAGATGAAAGTAATATTATTAGAAAGTTCAAAGAGGAATTTAGGAGCAGAGATTGGGCCAAGGAAAGACGGATGAATTGCGTGAAAGATGATATGACAAGGAAGGGACTGAGTGATGAGATGACATCTAAGAGGAGAGAAGTACGCTGAACCCAAATAATTGGAACAAGAACAGGCAACTGAAAACTATTTTTAAATTTTGAACTATTATAGAGGATAAACTTAAACTAAATACACTTTATAGTAAATATTTACGTATGAACGACTGATAACGTTCTTAGAAAATCGATAATGCAATGTGTTACTTCATTGAGAAAAATTTTGCCTTAGTAACATACTATATTTTCCACCATCCATATATTGTGATCATTTTATTGTGTGTAAATTTTTTAAAATTATTTTTTTAAGTAGGCTTACAGAGTAATCAACAAACGAATATACCAACAATAGCATTAAAATTGCTATTAACAAGCCTCCACATTTAGTTGACAAATGAAGATGAATTAATAATAATTTATTTCATTTTATATTCAATATCAGTAACTATTTACTGAATTACAAAATTTACACCATTTGCGGCTTCCCAATACTGAAAGTTATTCTCTTCGACTTCTAAGAATTGTGTTCCATGTGTTATTTATTAAATACCTTTTAAAAAAATTGCTTTACCAAATTCAAAAATATCTTTTTCATTATAACTGATAGTTTTAAAGATAAACGCATACAAATATACTTTGTAGCTTTGTTTACAGTAAATATATTGTAAGAATATTTAAAGTTCCTATTTCTTCACAACTTTACTTGCACTCCGAAGTTTATTTCTTCGTCTTTCACTTATTGAATCTGACATTCTGTTGCGGAAAGTAAAATCACAGTTAACTGCACATTTCAAAATAACATCATTGATTCTGGTCACATATAGTCGTTATTAATATTTCTGCTGACCCCTAAGTATTTGGAGAATATAATTTCTGATTCTGTCTGCTCAGTACTCAGGACATTATATTTTTTCCACATAGTTAAATAAATTATTATTATTATTTTATATATCGAGACAAGCTTTATTGCAGGCGGTACCCATTAATTTTCATCGGGTTTGAGCTTATTTCGATCTTTTCAGCATCAGTCGGGTTTCCTGTTTTTAATAATTTATTTTATTTTATACTTTTTGTAATCGTCTTTTAATTCCTTCATTATAATACCCCACTCGATAAATTTGAGTGAATATTTTTTGTCCAAAATCCGCCATAATGTTTCTTTTTTATTTTGAAATACCCAGTGTCACTCTCACAGTAAATACGAATCTAAACACATCTCTTAAGCTAAAATTCATCGACTCGTTCAGGCGGAAGAGCGTGCCAAACAATTATACATACATACATATTCTCGATAAACATAACCCTCCTTCTGGTGCAGTCGGGTAAAAAATGTTATTCATATCATATTCATTTTCAAGTACCTTATCAATGTTACCCTATCAATTCAATTCACTCATCTTATTATTATTACGAGCAAGAATGTTTGGGTGGATGTTTGTCACTCAATTACCCTAAAACGGCTGAGCAGCTGAGCAGCCCTTCTAGACAAGTGGCAATTCGCTAGATGGCGTTCGGTGGAATAGAATGACGAATATATGGAATTTGACGTATATGACAGTCGTTTAACGCATGTCAAATACGTCAAATCCCATACATTCGTCATTCTATTCCATCCAACGCCGGTTAGCGAATTGCCACTTGTCTAGAGGGGCTGATCTGAATGATAGTTGCCTCAGGGATAGATTATAGTCTAGGATAGCATATAGACTAAGTTTGTTAGGGAATAGGTTCAATATTGACCCACGTGGAGTTGCGGCTATTTTATATTCTACAAGTCCAGATTCAAAGGGTACACACCCACTGGGTCCCTAAAATTCGTACCCTACGACTCCTCAAATACCGTTTTTATTTCCCCTGTTGATGACAGAATCTCAGAGGCATCTCATTTACCCCATTTAAAGGGGTAACTACAACCATTACCATTAATGGGTTGTTACCCACAAAACCCCTGCTTCCTGCCCTTTTCCTCGACAGGGCTTGAGTTCGCTCGCCGATTTCGTTGAATTGATCACCAGTTCATTTCCTGATTGTAATGAGTTTCATAAATATTGTACAAGGAAGTGATTACACTGAATTGTGTTTTAAATAGTAGTATTTTAGGGGACCATCTCTGGAAAGAAAAAAACAACGAAATCCTTGTAAGGTGACGTGGTTTATATTTTATGTCTGTCATGAATGTTATTTACATTAATGTTTAATTAATGTCACTTTCAATAATGCACCTACTTGATGTAACTCTGCATCACCATGATGCCTACGGGATTAAGTCAGCATTATGTACTCGTGCATAAAGTTAAATAAATAAGAAATGTTAGTTTTTTAATCACGTAAATACGCCTAAACGGATCTGCCCTTCTAGACAATTGGCAATTACTTGGCCGGCGTTTGAGGGAATAGAATGACGAATGTCTGGTATTTGACGTATATGACAGTCGTTAACGCATGTTATTTTTTATTGTTAGTTTATCTATTCCCTCAAACGCCGGCCAAGTAATTGCCAATTGTCTAGAAGGACTAGATGAAATTAGGCACCGATATAGATTATAGCACTAATTCACAGCTACTTTTTTATACCGGGACTAGGTGTTCCACCCTTACTGCCGATAATAGTATAGTGTTCAATACCTCAATATTTGAAGTGAACACTTTTTTAGCGGCGTTGGATGGGTAAAAATTGTTAAACTCGCGCGTCAGGATCGCTTGACCTTTGGACCGTAACCGACGACTGACGTCATACAATATTAGCTATAGACTGTCCATTTTGCAATATACGATAAATAGCTTCGCAGCATAGCGGTAAATGCTTCGACTGTATGTCCTTATGGTTTCAGATAGTACCGGGTTCAAACCTGGCCTTATGACACATTTGTGATTTTTTCTTTTTGTAATTTATTACTTTTTGTGATAATTTTATCTTTTTGTAATTTATTAATTTCTTCTGATAGAAAATTAGTGATTATGATTGGCGCTGTATTAGAGGTATGATATGGTAAGGTATGTTTTTATCTTTTTCTATGTATATAACGAAGAAAGAAAGAAAGAAAAAGTTTTCACTTCTGTCGGCACTCCCAGAGTGCAACACGTCTTTTTTTTTAAGCTATGTTTCCCTTTAGCCTAACATAGCTTGTCATATATTTTGACACGTCAATATGATTCCACCACACCTGATGGTAACCTGAAGGACTTTGCCTTCAGGTTACCATCAGGTGTGGTGATTCACGAAAGAGAGTAACTAATAAAGCCACCAATAATATAACAATGAGGACTCTCAGCTTGACGACTTCATCAAATGCTTTTCCAAGCCCCGCTTTAGAAACTCTCATTCTTGTATGTATATGATGTATTTTAACTATATACGTCATCCATATAAACACGCAGACTAATGGAAATATAGCTAACAAGTCACTAGATATTATTTACAGCAATAATTTTGGCCATCCAGCGTTATCTGAATGTCTAAAAGAATAAGTAGGTATAACGCACTGAAAGCCGTATAAACAACATCTTATGAATAGCTTTCGTGATAAGATTTCATGTCAAAAATGTTTTCTGCAGACGTAACCTTAAATGAATTTTATTAGTCATGGTAATTGTGTGTGGGGTGAAACACGTGGAACCTATAGATTGCTTATCATGAATGCAATTACGAATCCGATGCATTAAGGTATGATTCTGAAGGTAACCGCATACAGCAACTATAGACGCACCCACGCAGATACACGTAATTCATTGCGTCTTCTTAATGGTCCGCTTTAGTCCTATTGAAGTTAAACAAGTAATGTATATGCTGCACGCGTCTGCAGTTGTCCCTTACGATCGGCTTCGGAATTATACCTTAATTCTTCTTGACAATTAGCTTCAATCGCAGTGGTAACGTGAATAGGTGGATTTAAATTGGTTAATATAGAAGATAGAACTTGTTTAAAACTGAACCAACTAATATATCTCGACTAATACGAACGCTCTTAGTTACGTTACGATTGGTTCAGCCTAGTAAGGGCCCAGGGTAAGCTATAAAAAACAAAGGTATAAAAATTTGAAGAGGACGTATGTAGTATGTACTGTAAGGAGAAGGAAAGACGTATTAAATTTTTTCTACAGTTCACTGATGACTTTTATTTTTAAATTCAAATAATTTATTGCAGACCTCAGTGCATAGAGTTAGTTACAAAAGAAAACTAATTTGCTAGGGTTAATAATAATATTATTTTATACATATAAAAGTTGTGTGGAGCTTCACCCAGCGACCCAGCAAGGGTGAGTACCACCTATCTTTAAATACGTTCAGTAGAATAAATGTATATGTACTGGACGGGCCTCACGTGGACGAGCGAACCCGGTTATAGAACACGAGTCCGTTCACCGCTTGATCGGCTGTCGCCCATATGTACATGGGGTGGTTCAGTTTACACACTTTCCTGCCCTGAGGATAAGGTGGACTGTAGCTATCGTATGCGAGAACAGGAAAGCGAAGGTTTCCCCGTGTGTCTCTGACGATAGCTGAACCAGCCAGGAAGGCCAGGTTCCGAATTAGTTCTGAAGGGATACCCAGTAAATAAAACAATTCTATTCTGTTAGAATAAAATCGTCCTGAACTAGTGACCCATTCAGGTGCAAAATCTGAGCAGAGCTCAAAGACTTGCTGGCGACCCGGCTAAGAGTATCGCACTGATTGTTTCGTCGCCTGTGCTTTTATATTTAAGGGTTTTACCCTGATGTGGGCCTCTAGTTTCGGTCGGAATTTCACTTTAATCGCACAATAATTTTCACTATCAACAACATCGAATAATTACAATTTTCTATACTATTTTCAACAATTTTGTGAGATTCGTTATTTACAAGGCTGTGCAACACAATCATCTACTTATACAATTACTAATTAATTACAATTATTACATATTTTACTCCTGAGAAGAAAACTTTTTATCACATAGAAAATTGTCCAAATCACGAAAAAAATGGTAGTCTGTTGGAGCAAGGTCTGGCGAATACGGAGGGTGACGGATAGTTTCTAATTGCAGTTCCTGTAGAGTTAAAACGGTTTCTCGTGCTGTATGAGGTCTCGCGTTATCATGGAGCAATAATGGTGAAGATCGATTCATGACTCGGGGCTGTTTCACTGCTAGTTTTGCTATCATTGTTCGGAGTTCGGCACAGTAGACATCTGCCGTTATTGCTTGACCAGATCGTAGAAAGCTATAGTGAATAACACCATGCTGAGACCACCAAACAGTTACCATTACCTTTTTATTGGTAAGCTTTGCTTTAGGACACTGTTGTGGCGTTTCACCTGGGGTCAGCCATTGCATTTTTCGCTTACGGTTATCGTAAAGAATCCACTTTTCATCACATGTCACAATTCGATCCAATATTCCTTCATTTCTGTATCGATTCAACAAGGCAACACAAGTATCAACACGCATTTCTTTCTGCAGATCAGTCAAATCATGAGGTACCCATTTTTCACATTTTTTTATTTTATTGATTTGACGCAAATGAGTCAATATTGTTGGTAAGGTAACGTTAAACCATGCAGCTAATTCCTGGGTAGTTTGGCTCGGATCGGCTTCCACCATGTCTTTCAATTCATTGTTATTCACGTGTGTGGACGGCCTTCCTCGTGGTTCGTTCTTCAAATCAAAGTTTCCATCACGAAAGCGTTTAAACCAAAATCGCACGGTGCGTTCATTAGCAGTCCCCTCTCCAAACGCAACATTGATATTGCGAGCTGTTTCTGCCGCGTTAGTTCCGCGTCGGAACTCGTATTCAAAAATCACTCGAATTGTCGAAGTATCCATCTTTCTTGTCTAAGCTGAATAAAAAAAACAACTGAAAGTCGATAATCGAATGTTGCACATTTTTAAATGAAGAACTACATAGGTACCATGTGGAAAAAGTTTCACTCAAAAATCTCAAACCATGAAGGTTCTATGTCAATTCGAAGTACCTATTACAAGGAAACGGCAATTTCATACTTTAACCCCTATTATATGCAGAAATTACGATGGTTGGCGTCTAAGTTCGGGGTTTAATTGCTATTTATTTAAATGTTACAAGACTGTGGTTTACAAGTATGTTGTTAAATGTTAGGTACAGTTTTCTATTGCTATTACATATACTTCTTATATACGTTTAATTAACATTTATTATCTAAATTAACAAATATAAACAATACCGATAACAATGGTTTTAGAATCTTAAAATCTAAAAGGTTCCACCGCTAATTACAGAGGGCGTGACTGAGTCATACAATGGCCAATCGATAGTGATCGAATCTGAATCAAAACAGTCTAACACTGTTTCGTTAACGCTCAGACGGACTGACACGTTTATCATACGTTGTTTTTTAATTCATTTGTGAATAATATAATACTAAACCCGTAATTTCTTTCGCTTAAACTACTATAATGTCTTCCAAGTGCGATAACTGTAATAAATCAATTACGAAAAGTTCACCGGGCGTGGAGTGCAGTAAATGTGAACGTTTAGTACATTTGAGTACTAAATGCACCGGCTTAACTAACAAGCAACTACACGCCCTCAAAGCAGCTGCCCCTGGACTAGGATGGACCTGTTTGGATTGTCTCCAGGAGTCTTCGAGGCGAAATTCATCCATAATAATACCCGAGGAAGACGATGAAGAAGAAAATGAAACAGTTTTTCAAGCTGGTGCTGCCAAGCTTCTCAAAGACATCTCAAGAGAAGTAGAGAAAGCGATTAAAAATGAAATGAAGGAAGTGAATAAATCGTTGCAATTTAATAGCGAGAAACTTGACGAGGTAATGGCATGCATTGATATATTTAAGCAAACTATTAAGGATTTAGAAAGAAAAAACATAGAATTAACAAATAAAAACAACAATTTGGAAACGAGGGTAGGCGCTCTGGAACAGCAAATTCAAATAATGGAACAAACAAAACTGTCTAATTATATAGAAATAGCGAATGTGCCTAATCACGAAGACGAGAATGTGAATAACCTGGTCCTTAATTTGGTTGAGAAGCTTAAAGTTACAAATAAGGGCATCAAAAAATCATATAGACTACCAGGAAAAAATGGCCAGGTCGGAATCATCCAGGTAGAGCTCGAAGAAGAAAATATAAAAAACGAATGGCTTAAGGCATCTAAATCATCCAAAGTGAAAATATCAGATATCCAACCAAAAGAAAGTACCAACAGCGGCCCAGTATATATCAGAGAAAAAATGACGCGACTTAACAAGCAAATCCTATGGCACGCAAAACAAGAATTAAAAATCAAGCTAAAATTCAAGTATGTATGGTTCAAGAACGGTCTCGTAAAGGCATGTAAGGAAGATCAAAGCAAAATATATCTACTTAGATCCCTTAACGATGTTAATGTGGTGGCTAAGCGAGGCATGTAAGGTATCATAGTCAGCTTAGTTCAGTCTCTCTTACCAAAATATATAAGCTTATAATTTTAATATAAATGATCTCTGTGCGCGATGAATTAAGTGAGTGCTTAAACTGTATAAATATTAATGAGTTTCTTGAATGTGTCCCTAATGACCAACTAAACTTATTTGTTGTGCATATCAATATAAGGTCCATGATTAAAAATTTCTCGTCTTTGGAACAATGTATAACGTCATCTAATCAAAGTGTAGATGTCATAATAGTAACTGAAGTCAATATATCAGATTTAATTAGCAGTTTGTATCACATAGATGGATACCAAATGTATACTAATCTGCGGAAGACTCGGAGGGGCGGTGGTATTATACTATATGTAAAGAATATACACACTGTAAAAATAAAGAACATTAAAACAAAACACTTTGAAAACATAATTTGCACTATCACCGCTCATTCGGGTTATTCCGCTGACTTGTGTGCGGTGTACCGGCCTCCGAAAAATAGTAAATTCCTATTTATTAACGAACTGTACAGCACTTTAAAGAAACATTGCCACTGTAATAACGATCTATATCTTATTGGAGATATGAACATTGATTTGAATCTCGATAATACTATAAAGCATAGATACGGCAACTCATTGCATAGCTTGGGCCTTGTATGTGGGATCACCCAAAATACTCGCATAGAATTATCTGGTGGGAAACTGAGTGCAACCTGTATAGATCACATATTTGCGAGATCCCAAACACACGACCTCTTCACTGCGGCGGTCGGAACAACACTGGCCGACCATCGCATGATAGTGCTCGCTAGCTTCGGGAACGGGGCTAATATACAGAGTGCTCAAAAATTCAAAAATTGTATTAATAATAACTTACTAATAAAATTATTAAAAGAGGTAAATTGGACAAAAACTAACACCATGAACTACCCTTCTGAAATATACAATTATTTGTCAAATCAATTCTCAGATTGTTACACAAAAAGTCAATATATAACAAAAATAAAATCCAATAAGCGATGTTGTAATGAGTGGATAAACAAAAAAGTATTAAAGGCCTGTGAATACAGGGACAAAATGTTTAATAAATGGATTAAAGATACGGGTAATTTGGTAATAAAACAAGAATACAATAAAGCTAGAAACAATGCAAATAACTTAATTCAAAACACTAAAAATAATAATATAAAGTCAGAAATTCATAAAAATAAAAAGAACCCGATTCATCTTTGGCGTATTCTTAATAGGCTGACAGGTAGGATAAAGGCATCGGTTGACGAGGTTATATTAAGAGCTTTTGGTAATAATAGTACTACTGCCAAAGATATTGCAAACTCCTTTGCATCATCATTTGATAAGAATGTCCAGAAATGTACCTATAATTGTCATACTCCATTACTTGATGAACTAATATATAGGGATCCTACAACAGTTTCGATGAGATTCAAGTCCGCAAGCAATAACGAAGTTTGCAACATCATTAAATCGTTAAGCAGTGCCAAAGCCCCAGGTATTGACGGCATTAGGGCAATCGATATTAAAAAGATCAGCTCAGTTGTAACAACAGCCATTGTCAACCTCATCAACGCTAGTGTTAAGAAAGGCGAATATCCACGGATGCTGAAAACAGGTATAGTCAGACCCATACACAAAAAAGGTAGCTACACAGACTACGAAAATTATAGGCCAATTACTATATTACCTACAATAGATAAAATAGCCGAGAAATACATATGCAAACAATTCTACGACTATCTTAGGGATAATAATATTCTGACAGATAAACAATATGGGTTCCAACCACGCAAAAACACAACACAACTATTATCAAACTTTACTAATAGTATTAATAAACATATAAATGATAAAAAACATGTATTGGTGGTGTTTATAGATTATAGCAAAGCATTCGACACTCTTAGACATGATAAACTTATAAACAGTATGCAGATAATGGTATTAGAGGTCCATTACTGGCATGGTGCAAAAACTACTTGTCCAACAGATCATACGTAGTTAAAGTTGCTGATGCTACGAGTAGTGCTGTCGATGTGACCGTAGGTACAGCGCAGGGCTCTGTCATTGGACCCTTGCACTTTCTTATGTATGTTAATACCCTTTCAAATATCATCAAAAAATGTGAAACTTACCAATACGCTGACGACACATGTTTGGTTGCTGCGGGCAAAGACATCACCGAGACTACAAACATTTTGCAAGAGGACTTTAATGCCCTTGCGAAGTGGTCCCACGATATGGGTCTGTTATTAAACGCCAGTAAGACCAAGCTAATGTACATCAGTTCGAGTCAAAATAGAAGCAGCATTAGGGCGAAACTTATAGCCCACGACCATCGATGTTTTCACACTGGGGGGCCCAAAAATGACCGAAAGTGTAATTGCGCCGCTATTGAAAGAGTGGAAACGCTGAACTACCTGGGTCTTACAATCGATAGCCGCCTAAATTGGAAAGCACATATTACATCTGTATGTGATAAACTAAGAAGTATGCTTGCGAAATTCTCCATTGTAAAGTATAAAATACCATATCCAATTATGGTACAATTGTACAAGGCGCTGGTGGAATCAAAAATATCGTACGGTCTGTCTAGCTATGGCAGAACATATAAGTCACACCTTGAACTCATATACACATTACAGCTACGAATCTTAAAAACAATTGTCCCTAAAAAGGTTAAAAATAAATTCAAATCTCTCGGATACCATAATCTCTTCAGTCATTGTAAAATAATGCCAATTAACGATAAACTAAATTATATATTATTATTAGAGGAATACTTTAATGCTACCAATTATAAAACATTAAGAAAATTTACTGGCCCAACTCGCAATGCCACTAATAACAAATACATCTTACCAAAATTTAATAATTTTTACGGAAAACGTACCCTTGAATATATGATTCCTGATCTAATAAATCAACTACCGTCACAATTAAAAATAAATTCATTCATAAAAAACAAGCTAAAGAATTACTTTATTAATAAATTAAAATAGCATAATCAATTACATAAATGCAAACAATAAAAGAATGAATAATAATAAAAAAGAGGAAAGGGGAGAAAAAAAAAGAGAGAAAAGAAGAAAAAAGAAAAAAGAAAAAAAAAAAAAAAAAAAGCAAACACGCTTTATACCAATTCCGATATTGCAGTACGAGCAGGGAGGCGGGGATGCACGAGTGGGCACGACGATCGCCGTGCGGCGCGTGCGCCGCTTGCCGCATTCCATTATTCCGCGACTCGATGTCAGAGTTACTCGGGTAATTTAAATTAATCTAGTAACTTTTTGTCTCTTTTCTTATTAAGAACGAATGTCGGCTGCACCGGTACACGGTAAAGTTAGTATAACTTATGTTTGTACCGTTTCATTATAGAGTTAAGCTATACATGTAATATTTATATAAATAAATAAAAAAAGAAAGATTCGATCACTAATCACACAAAAACACTCTTTAATTTGATTGTTTGTAAATAGACTATAGGTAATCACAAATTGTACCGTTTCGTCTGTCGCGCACAAGGATTTTACTTGAAATAATCAAAACAGTTTGTCTGTCGCGAACAGTATACTATTCTATAATTGTAAGTGATCGTATCTGTGAATTGAAGATTTAAAAAAAAACTCGGGTTATGTTATACTAACGATTCTGTATACAAAAATATTTGAAGGAAATTTTAAAGTATTTAGCATGCTATTCAGACCGATTAAAATAGGAAAAACTTTAAATCGGTTCATGTGGGATTAGAACCCGCGATCTTTCTCTTACAGAGGATCCAAAGATCCAAAGACGGACTTCTAAGGAAACAATTGAATATATTCAGGCGAGGTTCAGCGGCTCAGTGGTCAGAGCATTCTCCTGTAAGAAGAAGAACACCGCAGGTTTAAATCACGACTGAACCGATTTAATTTTTTTTCTATCTTCGACTAAAATATTTATTTGGAATTCGTGTCTTTTTGTTTGTTTGTTCTCAATTAATTTTAAACTCTCAAACTGATTTTGATGCAGTTTTCTTTATTTGAAAGGTCAAGATAGTACTGTAAAGTCTTGCATTTGTGTGATCGCAATCGGTGTAGAGACATCCACGTGGGTGAAGCTGTGAACATTGGCTGGTTTTATACGATATGCGATTTCTTTTAAACTAACCTATGTAATTGTTTAATATAACCTACCAAACACCTACATAGATATAGATAGTTTAAACATGAAGCTCCCCTATGCATGTGATGTATTGTACCTTTTTTTTTTACTTGCGGGAAATCCCCACTGATACCCACCCCTCCGGAGCCGGAGGGGGAGGTTATGTCGGACCGACTAAACCGCACGCCGTCTCTCGGTTGTAGTGCTAGGCCGAAGGTGAGGTTGTCATGCGACATATCCCTCGCACCCCGGCTGACCCAGGGCCATCCCTCTCGGTCTGGCCCTCCTCGGGAAGTCCATCCACGCGGTCCCCAACTCAACCCCGGTGTGGGGAGGCGCGCATCATCCTACGATGCGCGCCGCCGCCGTGGCCTGCTTCTACTACGGGCGGCTCCACCCGTCACCGTCAGGCCCACGCTCATGGCGGGCGGAGGTCAGTTTGCGCCCTCCGACGCCCGAGCCGCCTTCGGGCGCGTGCAGCGATGTCAGCGAGCCTTTCTCGCTCATCGCGCCGCGCCCGCTCTGCTGTCTCCTTCGCGAGCATGACCTGCTCGCAGAAGGAGGCGCTGGCCGCCCACGCATCCGCGCAGCGGACCATCGCCGCGAGCAGGGTGGAGAGCGTGAGCACTCTCACCCCCAGGGCCGTCACAAGCTCCCGCCTCGGCGTCTCAAACGCCGGACACTCGGTGAGTATGTGCAGCCCCAAGTCCACGCTCGCGTCGCAGTGATGGCACTCGGGCGTTGGCTCTATACCCATCAGATGCAGACACCGCCCGAAGCTACCGTGCCCGGTGATAATCTGCGTCTGACGGTACAAGAGGCTACCGTGTGGCCTCTCTAGCCACTCCCCCATGATGGGCCTTACCGCCGCAATCACGGCGTGCCCTGTGATGTATTGTACCAAAATGCATATCGAAACATTTATTTTAACGGAGTATGAGGCAGTGACTCACTCTTTAAACACTCAAATGAGGCATGTCGGTACGTCCCACCGTTTAAACAAGGTACTCAACACATTCCCAGACGTAGTGTGCAAGTTCCCCATAAATTCCTGTTGATACTATATTCTTGGCTTAGTGCAAATCGCTTTTGGGAAGGAAAAAAATTCAACAGTATGAGACCTGTTGAAAATAGAAGGAAGTTAGAATTGAAATGAAGTAAATTGAACATACTTTTTAAACTACTTTGGTAAAGTTTATTATTATTATAGTACCCCAGTGTATCGAGAGGGGTGAAATAGGATGAATTTTAAGGTGAAAAATATTATTCGATTTACAGGAAAACTAAACTTTACATCTGGAATTTTGAAATCCAACTGAAAATTTATCGCAAGTTATTAAAATTATCACATTGTATTTATAGTATAATAGGATATTAATTAAGTTTTGATGCTTTTGGAGAACCTATTAATGTGTGAGTATTATACTGTTGATTTCGATGACCATGTCGATCTCAAATAAAATACCTATCACATTGTAACCGATCGTAAAGAAATTTTATTTCATACTCGCTTTATTTTTTTAGTACTCACGTAGTTTGAAGTAATACCGACTACAATTCCTACATTTTGTGTGATTAAAGGAAGTAAGCAAGCTCACATCAAAAGACTTTTCTTTTGTAAATTCGTCATTACTATAATTAGGTCTTTGACGAGTCATTACCTCAAGAATTTAAAAGTACTAAGCTTCCTATAGAGACTGCCATTTTGTACTATTTTCGGGCGAATTTTACTTTGCGTAATGTAAGGTATATATTTTACTGTTTAACATCAACCTACATTTTCTTCAACATCAAAGGCTTTGATCTTCAGTAGGAAAATTAGTTCTAGTTAAATTAGGTGAGCTATTAATGGCTATTTACAAACTTTGAAAAAGGACATGAATAATTCTATAGCTAAGGAAAATAGAATTGATACATACATACATGTTCATATCTGTAAATCTCCGAGAAGACGCAGAGGTGTATCAACACCCATATTTCTCTAACTATTATTGTCGGTCCCACGGTCGGTGAGCTTATTCCCGTCAATTAGGCATTTTGGTTGTATGTTTACAGTCAAATGGAGAACTTCGACTTCTCCGCTACTGGCAGAAAGAGATAGGAAGGCCTACTCCAGGATCAAACAATATGGTGTCAAAGTTCTTTAATTCATTTTGTATGTTAAATTTGGAATGGGACGCAGAGGCTCTGCAATAACCAAACTAAGCTAAGGAATAAACTATAGAGACATTTATGTTCGCATGCAATCGCGGCGTTGGAAGCGGTTTCCGAATTAATAGTCATGGGATGTTTCTATTAGAAAATTTTACTGGAAGTATACAGACATAAATGACATAATACATCTTTATTGCATTCCAGCAGTATAGCAACTGTTTATTAGGGTCAGGTAAGGAATAAACTGATATAAAACATGGTCCACTAACGTTGAATGATGATGATTGATGAACATCATATTCAAAGACCTCTATTATCTGTTCCTGGACATCTCAGAAAATAAGTCAATCAAGTGTACAGAAGAATCATCGTCCCAGGAAGAACCCTTACAATACGAGCTTTTCGCACCTAAATATCAAAGCTTTCTACACCAAAATATTGCAGGTTTTAGATCAAAAGCGAACCAATTGACAGTTTCCGTGCAGAATCTCATGGATAGAAATATAGAAGTAGATGTTATCTGTTTGACTGAGCATTTCATGGTGACAGAGCAGGAAGACTCTTGAATGATTCCCTACAACATCATGGCTGCAAACTACTGCAGGATTAAAAAAAAGAGGAGGGGCTTGTATTCTTGTAAAGGCAGGCCACAACTGGAATAATATTTTAGCAATATGGAATATTTCTGTTTGTTCTGCTTTTGAATGCTGCGCAATACGAGTATAGATGAAAGAATACAAAATTGTTATAGTCTGTATATATAGAGCACCTTCAACTAGTAATTTAGATATTTTCTTTGATAGGTTGACTGGCGTATTGACTTTCTTAAACAAACACTTTAAAAAGCATCATATTGACGATGACTTTGACGTTCATATGTGCTCTTTATGTGCCTAAACTGAATAAACGAAATTGATTCTTTGATTTTTGATTCAATGATATTATTATAGCAGCAGACTTTAATATTAATGTTCTCAAGTAGGGTAAGCTAACGCGTGATTTTGAATGTCTGCTTCTCAATTATAATTTGAAATTACAGATAAGGTAACCTACTAGATTAATAAGTAAAACATGTATAGACAATTTTACACATAACTTTGGAACTAAATGTAAATCAGAGGTATTACAATGCGCGAATTTAGAGATATACCGTTAAAAAAATTGTGTCTATAATATTTCAATTGGAAAATTAGGCGACGTTGATTATCCAAACTCTCGGCTGAGACTCTCGGGTTGATGACAAAAAGACGGGAAACCACCCAAACGACTTCGTCGGAGAGGTCAGACCTGAACAAGCAAATTGCGAAGATGGTACGGCGCGACCTTCGGAGCTTCAACACACGCCTTATCGAAGAGGCGATAGAGCGAAACCGAGGGTCTAAAGTATTCACTCAGCAGCTTGGCAGGAGCCACCTGACGAAGCTAAAAACGCACGACCGGAGGACCGTATTGTCAAAGCCAGGGATCTTCGCCGAGATAGAAGATTTCTACGGCCGATTATACGCTGCACATGCCTCTCATTCTCGACGAAATGACCACGATTCCAGAGCCACCCTGACACGCCACTACACCGAAGAACTGCCTGACATCAGTCAAGACGAGATCGTGTCAGCTCTGAGGCAGCTTAAAAATGGAAAAGCCCCCGGTGAGGACGGAATAACATCAGAGCTTTTGAAAGCTGGAGGAGCCCCTGTTATACAGGAACTACAGAACCTTTTCAACGCCGTCCTTCACAGTGGGAGAACTCCAAAGGCGTGGAGCGGGAGTTTGGTGGTGCTCTTTTTCAAGAAGGGTGATAAAACCCTTCTTAAGAATTACAGACCCATCTCGCTCCTGAGACATGTCTATAAGCTGTTCTCACGAGTGGTCACGAATCGTCTCACCAAGAGACTCGACGAGTTCCAGTCGCCGGAACAGGCCGGGTTTCGCGGAGGATATGGCACCATAGATCACATACACACAGTGAGGCAGATTATACAGAAGTCCGAAGAGTATAATCAGCCCCTGTGTCTGGCCTTTGTGGACTATGAGAAGGTCTTTGACTCTGTCGAAACCTGGGCTGTTCTGGAATCCTTACAGCGATGCCAAGTAGACTATCGTTATATTGAGGTGCTGAGATGTCTGTACGAAGCCGCCACCATGAGTGTCCAAGTACAGGACCAGCAGTCTAAACCAATCCAGTTGCGCAGAGGAGTGAGACAGGGGGATGCTATATCCCCGAAACTGTTCACCAGCGCGTTGGAGGATATGTTTAAGACGCTGGACTGGAAAGGAAAGGGCATTAACATAAACGGCGACTACATCTCACACCTACGATTCGCAGATGACATAGTCTTAATGGCGGAGTCGCTAGAGGAGCTGAACCAGATGCTGGGCGGACTAGCTTCAGCCTCAAGACCGATAGTCTTGGCATGAATTTGGACAAAACTAAAGTCATGATCAATGGCCACATTGATCCGATACCGGTCGTCGTACATGGTCACCCTCTCGAAATCGTTTCTGAGTACACTTACCTCGGGCAGGTTCTGCAGTTAGGTAAAAACTATTTCGAGAGGGAGGCCAAGAGGAGGATCCAGCTGGGCTGGGCAGCGTTTGGGAAACTACGCCGAGTCTTCTCGTCATCCATACCGCAATGCTAGAAAACGAAAGTTTTCAATCAGTGCGTCCTACCCGTCATGACCTACGGAGCCGAGACATGGACACTCACGGCAGGGTTGGTCCATCAGTTCAAAGTCGCTCAGCGAGTTATGGAGAGAGCTATGCTCGGAGTTTCTCTGAAGGATAGAATCCGCAACGAATACATCCGACAGAGAACCAAAGTTATCGATATAGCTCAAAGAATCAGCAAGCTGAAGTGGCAGTGGGCTGGCCATATCTCACGAAGAACCGACAACCGTTGGGGTAAACGTGTTCTTGAGTGGAGACCGCGACTCGGCAAGCGTAGTGTAGGACGCACTCCGACCAGGTGGGATGACGATCTAAGAAAGACTGCAGGTAGATGCTGGATGCGGCAAGCTGAAGACAGGGCGCTATGGCGCTCATTGGGGGAGGGCTATGTCCAGCAGTGGACTAATATGATGTTGTTGATGATGATGATGATTATTGTACAGATATTCTTGAAAAAATTAAGTACTGTATAAGTTGTTTAACCTTTGCAGATACGTGCAGTACCTGTGACCCGAACATAGCTTATAATACTTTCTATGATGAAATATATCTGGTTTATGATCTATGCTTCCCCTATAAAAATATTACTGTGCGCGTCCATAAAACTCCTAAATGAGTATCTCATGGCCTAAAGATATGCTGTTCTAGGAAACGTGAACTTCTGTGGAGATATAGAAAGCGTGCTAATAGTGCTAATAAGAAAAAACTGATACAATATAGGAAACTAAAGAAAATTATAAAACTGACTTAAAGAGCACAGAATATCCATAGGATACCTAATGACTTCCACAAATAAATCGAAAGCTACATGGCAGGTTATAAACACAACAAAGCACAATAACCCTCCAGAAACTATACCATGCATTCGACTTAATAATAAAGATGTAACTAACCCTATTGACATCTCAAATTCGTTTAATGATTATTACATTAACAAAATAAAACCATTAAATACAATAAATAAGTTCAAATATAGACAATATTTGACCACTCAACTTCATTCTATGTTTATGAAACCTTGTGTGTCAGATGACGTAAAACTGGATATAAAATCCCTAAAGAACACTAACAGTGTTGGCCATGATGGCATTTGACTAAAGCAATTAAATACGTTATTGATTACATCCAAACTCCCCTCTGTCACATTATAAAGTTATCGTTTGAAACTGTCACTTGCCTTGATAGTTTAAAAGTAGGCATTATTAAACCCGTGCACAAAAAGAATAGTAAAGTGACATTGAAAACTACAGACTTTATTGCTCTGCTCTTGATATTCTCAAATTTTTTGAAAAATATTTACATAATGCCCTCAATGATTACTTAGAATCTCACAACATTCTAGTAAGAGAGCAAAAAGGTTTTCGCCGAGATAAAACAATAAATCTTGCTATTGAGGATTTTTTGGAAACAGTTCTATGTCATGTCGATAAACGAATACCAATTTGTGGTTTATTCTTAGATATGACCTAAGCATTTGATTATTTTGATCATGACATTTTGCTGTATAAACTTGAGACTTACGGTATTAGGGGTAACGTTTTAAAATTGATTGAATTTTACTAGAGTTATCACACTAATGCACTCAATAAACAAAAATCAATGCCAAGACGAAGACGCAGAATACATATCTCTCAAACGATCGTAAAATTCAATATGGCGTACCTCAGGATAGTGTTCTAGGCACGCTTTTTTTTTTTTTTTTTTATGCCACTTAGGCGGCAGACAAGCACACGGCCCACCTGATGGGAAGTGGTTACCGTGGCCTATGGACGTTTGCAACACCAGGGGCGTCACAATCGTGCTACCGACCCTGTAGATACCTTCTAATACCCTTCTTGAAGAACCCCATATTGTAGTCGCTTGGGAAAACCACGGCAGGAAGTTCATTCCACAACCTGAGCGTGCGTGGGATGAAGTTCCTTTCAAAACGCACGGTGCGTACCATTGCCGGTCGCAGTGTGTGAGGATGAATTCCCTGCCTATGGCGAGTGGTGCGATGATAGAATGCAGCGGTGGGCATCATGTCAAACAATTCATCTGAGCACAAACCATTGTATAGCCGGTAGAACACACACAGCGAGGCAAAGTCTCTTCTGAGGCTGAGAGGTTCCACATCGCCTGTGAGTATGGGATTGTCGACGAGCCTCAACGCCCGTCTTTGCAATGAGTCGAAGGGGCCAAGCTGGTATGCAGGCGCTCCGGCAAAAAGGTGACAGCAGTACTCCATGTGGGGCCGAATTTGTGCCTTATAAAGCAGAAGTCGTTGCCCCGCAGTGAAGTACTGCTTCGCCCTGTTGAGCACTCCAAGTTTCTTTGAGGCCAGCTTGACCTTGTCCTCCAAATGGTTGCGGAACTGAACGTCGCTTGAGATGTCGACACCTAGGATCCCAATACTCGAAGAGATGGAAAGTGGTGTGCCCAGGAATTGCGGCGCTACAATAAATGGGGTTTTCTTAGCGGTGAATACACATACTTGTGTCTTAGTGGGGTTAAATTGGACTAGGTTAAGTCGACCCCAATCGGATACTCCCGAGAGAGTAGTCTCGATTTCAGACACAAGTTGTTCGCGTCTCTTCTCCACCTCGAATTGAGGGATATTTGCACGACCCGTGTAACACGTATCCCCGGTACTGTCGTCCGCATAGCAATGAATAGATCCATCAGACAGCATGTCATTGATATGCAGCAGAAACAGCGTCGGGGACAACACGGAGCCTTGTGGGACACCAGCGTTTATGTCCATGCGGTCCGAGCAGCTGCCATCGACGACGGCTTGGATACTTCTGTTGGACAAAAAGCTGGCAATCCATTCGCAAAGTCCCTCGGGGAGTCCGTAGCGTGGCAACTTCGAAAGAAGACCTCTGTGCCAGACCCGGTCAAAGGCCTTTGCTATATCGAGGCTGACCGCTAGTGCCTCGCCCCGACTCTCGATAGCTTGCGCCCATCGGTGTGTGAGATACACAAGAAGGTCACCAGTGGAGCGACGGTGGCGAAAGCCATACTGTCGGTCGCTCAGTAGGTCGTTTCCCTCAAGGTATCCCAGGAGCTGTGCGTTAATCACACGCTCCATTACCTTCGAGAGAAGGGAGGTTATAGCAATAGGCCTGTAATTGGACGGGTCTGTCCTGTCGCCTTTC
The DNA here is from genome assembly GCA_949126895.1 of Eilema caniola. Taxonomy (NCBI): domain Eukaryota; kingdom Metazoa; phylum Arthropoda; class Insecta; order Lepidoptera; family Erebidae; genus Eilema; species Eilema caniola. The sequence continues at coordinate 15,473,619 of OX421488.1, forward strand.
TTAGGCACAGGATGCACGAATGCAGTCTTCCACGAGGCTGGGACTTGTCTCGCGGAGTAAGAGAGCGCGAAAAGCCGTGTAAGTACTGGGCACAATTCGGGGGCACAGTGCTTGAGCACCATCGCCGGTATACCATCCGGCCCACTCGACTTCCGAACATCCAGGGACTTGAGTTCCCGCCGAACCACCCGTTGCGTGATTTTAATTTCAGACATGAAAGTACCACAGTCGGGGACAATAGGTGGCTCGGCATTCCCGTCGTTCATCGTCGAGTTTGACGCAAAGAGATTACCTAAAAGATCGGCTTTCTCCTTAGCGCCATGAGCTAGGCTACCGTCGGGTTTTTGCAGCGGCGGAAGGCAGGAATGGCAGAAGTTTCCCTCGGCAGCTTTGGCGAGTGACCAAAATGCTCGACTACCGGATGGGTAACGAGTAAGCCGCTCGCCAATTCCACCGATGAACTCAAACTTCGCCCTGGCAGTAGCTTTTTTACTGGACCTCGAGGCGGCATTCAATTTCCGCTTCACTTCAGCTATGTTAGGATCCTTATTGGCAAGTGCCGAGGTCCAAGCCTTATATGCAGATTGCTTGCGGTCTCTAGCTTCTCTGCAAGGCCTATTAAACCACGGCCGTTTGCTCGCTCCTGTTGCGATCCAACGGTTGGGAATATAGCATTCCATGCCCGATAGGATCGTTTCAGCGACTGCTGTTGCACAGGAGCTTGGATCCTTAGAAGTGAAGCAAAGCCGCCTCCACGGGTACGACGAGAAGAATTCTCGCAGTCCGTCCCAGTCTGCCGACTTGTAGTGCCAGACATGCCGCCACTGAGGTGGCCGCGGTGGTTCTGGCCGCGCGAGAGTCACTTGCGCCCGGATGACGCTGTGGTCCGAAGTACCGAGAGGTGCTTCCACAGTTACGGAGTACTCATCCGGGCGCGTAGTCAGCAGAAGGTCCAATAAAGACTCTCTGTGGGTCCCGACATCTGGTTTTCTGGTGATGGAATGCACCAGTTGCGAGAACCCATAGGTCAGGGCAAAGTTGTGAGCAGCCCTTCCCGCAAAATCAGTCCTGTGAGACCCCAGCCACTCCACGTGGTGAGCATTGAAGTCACCCAAGAATACTAAGTCCGCGGCAGGGTACTGCTCAATTACTCTGTCCGCCGACCGCTGCAGGTGCTCAAACAGTTGAGCCGTGCCCAGGTCACCGCTATGAGACCTGTAGACGCACGCATAGATACGGGTGTGGCCACCGTAATCCATACGTACCCATAGTGTGGACAGGTCCCTGTCTTCAAGGCCGTTTAGACGGCGACAACAAACGTCATCCCGGACGTACATGCATACCCCGGCTTTACTCAGGAAGTTATGCTCGAGTCTGTACCCGGGGTACATAAGGTAGGCTGTATCGGCCGGGCATGATATTTGGGTCTCCGTCAGAAAGAATAGGGTCGGCTTTGCTGTCTCAAGATGGTGGTGGACCTCGTTAAGATTGGAGTGGAGGCCCCTGATGTTACAGAAGTCCACTTTCAATGTGGACGAAGGTGCCGCTGTATATACTCTATTTCTTTTCCTTTTTACTGCCATGATAAAGAAGGGGGGGGGAAGGTATAGAGAGTCTCTGTGCCGTCAGCGCAGAAGACAAAGCAAGGCACCCCACCACTGCAGACGAGCCAGGGTTTCGTGACTTGCTGGCGCGGCGGGCGGAAGGGCCCCCGGTCCCCTCCCAGATACTGTAGCCGAGTCCACTCCGGTTTCCTCCTCCGGCACGACTACAGCACCGGGAACTTTACACAGGCTGCTGGTTCAGCCTCCTGGGGCGGAGATTATGTGATCCCCAGGTTCGGGAACCGTGCAGCCTGCGGGCGGCCAGCGGATAACCGTTTCACCGGGTCTCCCTGACCGCCGCGCCAACATTTCACATCCCCACTAGTCAGCGGTGGCATCTTAAGCCTTTGGTCTTCCCACTGCCAACACAGAACCTCTCCAGTGAGCTCTGGCTACCCTACTCACCGTCGGGAACACAACACAAGGTTATTATAACCGCGGTATTCTGTAGGGCGAAGGTACTTCCCCAGTCGGACTGCTCAGTTAGGACGGGAGATACCGTCGTGTCCTACCTTCTACAAAACTGCTAAACGCTGCTATTTATAATATACTTCAATGACCGACGAAGGCGATATCTAACCCAATAACCCTCATTGCGGCTTGTAACATGGTTGCAATCAAATGTAATGACGTAGGGACTTATGAGCGTAATATAAATACTACATTGACCGCCATTGTCGAATGGATTTTTTTTTTTTTTTATAAAGCTGGCGCCTTCGACCCCAGACATTGTCGAATGGTTGAATGCTAATAATTTGAAGGCTAACATTGGAAAGACTCAGTTAATGCACTTTAGCCAACGTGAATCTACTCTGGTACCTAAGGTTAATTAAAAAAGCGAGCCAGTTGTCTGCAACAACTGGCAACAGACAAACAAAATTCCTTGGTATCCATATAGATAATAAATTAACATGGACACATACAACAACTATGCAAAAAAAAAGTAAATCGGTCAACGCGCTTCATGAATTGGCCCAGGTTGCAAGTTTAAATACATTGCTGACGGCATATCACGGCGTGGTAATCTCAGTACTGAGGTATGGCATAATTTATTTGGGAAACTCCACTGATATGAACTTTAAATTAAAGGCTCAGAAATGGTGTCTAAGAGCTATGTTTGGGCTGCAGACGACTGAAAGCTGTAGGCCACTATTTGTAAAGCATCAAATTTTGACTCTTACAAGCCTGTACATGTATGAAGTCATACTATTCGTTAGACTAAATCCCAACTTATATGAGTTAGCATCACAAAAAAGATACAAATCGCAGCGAGATATGTATCGATTGTGCATACGTAAGAACAATATAGCTTTAATGCACAAAAGCGTATTCCATATGACCTCTATGCTATACAATAAACTGCCTAAAGAAATAAAATGACGTAATGTACCTACTAATAACACATGCTTTATTCTTGGCATACACAATAAAGAGATACTTAGTTACTTCTAGAAGGCATTTTTTGGAGATGGCGACAATTCACTTGTAACACCGCTGCATAATATAAGTATCAACCATATTGCCACACATTTTCACACAGGCGTAGGATTATCCGCTAAATAAAAGTTTATATTTCAATAGTAAAAACTGCATGAGATAAAACGCTAGAACATAATCTTATAACAACCACAATACAACACGAGTCGTCAGCAGATAACATCGTAATTCACACAATTAACTTTTTTCAGTAAGATATTAAAAAGCATCGATGTTTTAACTATTTATTCTACTTCCTATTAATATTATTAAATGTGAAAGTTTGTATGTTTGTCATACAATTACGCTCTAACGGCTGAGAGAACCTTGTTGAAGTTTAGTACAAGTCTTGCATAACACATAGGCTATTTTTTATCCCGGGATTAGGTCCTTATGGGTAGCGAAACGGGATTAAAATTCCTTGCGAGTGAAATTGCGGGCTTCGCCTAGTCAATCATTATATAGACATGGCCTGGATAGGTCATGTGACGCGTAGGAAAGAAAGTAATGTTGTAATTGAATATGGAAGTGGAAGAGTACAACAAGAGAGCAAGACCTAAGGGAAGATATTTATGTATTGTGTTACTAAAGTAAGAGAAGATGGGTATCCTGTGTGAAAGATGAAATGACTAGGAAGGGAGTGAATGTTGAGATGACTGCAAACAGAAGAATGGTTATATTATAATGATTATCATAAAGTAAACAAACTTAGTTTCTCATCGGGATTAACTTGGGGTGAACGGAACCGTTTTTGCCACCCAATAAAGTTTTATGGCTGCTTAAAGAACAAAACATTAAAGTTACCATCTTGAATTAAATTTAGTTGCGAAAGTTTTGCGCTTGATTAATATAAGACAATGTTTCAGCAAGACTGAAGGTAAAAAAACAAAAATTATTGAACACAGTGCGTTTATCTGTTACTATTAAACAAGCCTGATAGAAAGTAGTTACTGCGGCCTATGGACGTGTGTAACACCAGGAGAGTCACGCTTGTGCTGCCGACCCTGTAAGCACAGAGAGTTTCTTTGGCCGTCGGTGTAGAAGACAAAACAGGACAAGCCTTTGGCCTTCCCACTGATAGCACAAAAACTCTCCAGTGAGCTCTGGCTACCCTACTCACCGCCGGAAATACAACACGAGGTTATTATGGCATACGAGGGTATTCTATAGGGTGGAGGTCTTTTATGACCCTCGTAAACCTTGCAAATGCTTTAGTAATTGCATTTGTAATGTTGTATATTAAGATCCCTCAAAATATTTGCACACTTCGAAGAAGTACAGAGGTAGAGCGTATAATAAAAATGTATCTTCTCGATTTAAATTGAAAGAATTGAATTGGTCTAGGCGGGGATCGAACCCGCAATCTGTGCCTTACAGAGGCAATGCCATGTCCACTAAGCTACCAGACCTCGCCCTAACCAATTTAAATTTCTCCTTCTATATCTGTCTTTGAGGCGACAGTTGAGTGTCCATCCAATATTATCGGTTCCGATAATTCGTAAGAATATCGGTTAGAGCGAGGTCTGGTCGCTTAATGGTCATGGCATTGCCCCTGTAAGGCACAGATTGCGGGTTGATATGAATATTTAGCATGAAGAAAGCTTAAAAAATGAATTCAAAATGTTTCTCTATCAGTCTTCTGTAACTAATTTTATTTGCTTATTCTATTTTCATGATTGTTATCATAGACGTACGCCAGATGCTATCATTTGTTTAAAATCTATGCGATCTGCGTGACTTGCGTACCCCTTGATATCTAGGGCCTCACAAACCTATTACATCAATCGTCAATAGACTGAGTTTCTTACCGCGGTCTCAGGTTAGCCGTGTTTTATACTAATGCGGAGGTCCATTTACTAAATGAAACTTTCTTATTTTTAGCTTTAACATTTTTAAGTGGCGTTTAATGGTCTATAGTACTGACTGATGACTTACTGATCTGTGATACAAACTGTTGTATCTAGTTTAGGCACCAGTCTCACAATTACAGTTTTTGTATTGCCATTAAGACATAAGAGATAAGTTCGAATTGTTTGTATTTATATTAGTATTTGTAATTGTTCTGAGCAAATAAAAGTATTTTTATTTTTATTTTTTATTTTATACTTTGACAATCTTTTTTTGTCCATCTTAGTGTGATACTAAAACAATTACGATCTGCCTGATACTTCAATTGTACAGATTTGAATGTTTGAGATGGGTGTGTTAGAAAATATTACTTTACACCAAGTGATACTGGCTATTCTATTAAAGTTTTTTTGGGAGAGTAATCCTTTTTTTGCAAATTATTTATTCTCTTCTTACCAAAGCTTGTTAGTGGTTTTAAATGAATAAATTTATTATATCTTTAGGCGCCCACTCACTAACAGTCCGCCTGCAGTCCGCCTGCAGTTCCTGATCTGTCCGGCGGCCTGCAGTCCTAAGCCGATAGCGCCCACACACTCAAGCGATTTTGGCCCGCCGGCAATTCCCTGTTGTCAGTTTTGCGACCACACACTAGCAGTTGTGAGTCGTCAGTTTTAGGTCGTACGATCGCCTGCCGGTAATGGTCTAATATCAGTTACATAAAGAGTACGAAACAGTGCAAGCGATTTTCGACCTTATTGACATTTTCTTGATTACATGTTTTTTCGCATAAATAAATGCTGCTGATCACGAATATAAGAAAAAAAATCTAGATTTGTTATGATGTCAATAATGTTGAAAATAGCTTGCACTACGTTATTCTTATATGAGTACATGCTAATCATTGTGGGAAATAGGTGTTAGCTATTTTGAACCTTATGGACTATGTGCATAAGAAATATAGACGAGTATGTACAAAAAATGAATAAAATCTTAGTAAAAACTGTCACGAAACGTCGATCGACAGGCCCGTTGTGCTCGTTCGCCCTGACGGCCTAGGACTGTCCGGCTTAGAACTGTCCGGAATCGTTCGGCGGCCACACACTATCGGATCGTATTAGTCGTCAGACCAAAATCGTTAGCGAAACTATTAGTGTGTGGGTTATTGCGATTAACTGACAGATTTATATCGTCCGGCCGTCGTCCGATAAACTGTTAGTGAGTGGGCGCCTTTTCACGTGTCAACATGTGAATAAAATTATAATATTTTTGCAACCAACAGAACGGAAAATACTTTATTTTCTGTTCTGTTCTAAACTCAAGGTCTCTTAAGGCTCCGTACCCAAAGGATAAAAACAGAACTGTATTACTAAGACTCGGGACTCCACTGTCTGTCTGTGTTTCACCAGGCAGTTTCGTCTACTGTGATAGCTAGACAGTTGAAATTTTAACAACAAAACCAAATAAAAAATCGATGGCCGCGTGGTTCCCGGCAGTGTAGAGTTTGGGCCACCCCTTCTCTTCCCATGTAGTGTCGTACATGGCGACTAAGGGATAGGGCTGATTAACTTTAACATCAGACAGATATGTACAGCCCAGACTCAGCCTCAGATGCATGGCTCGAGTCACAAATAGTGCCCGGGATACGGTAATAAGCACACCCCCTGTTACGTGGGACCGAATATAGATTGGTGAAATGTGGGTGTTAATTCACCTCCGCCTTACCCTCCGGGGATAAAGGTGTGATTATATGTATGTATGTATGTAAAAAATAAAATAAAATTAATATTCAGGTGAATTAATGGTACGGAATCCTTCGTTCGCTAGTCCGACTTGAACTTGGCTGTTTTTTATTATATATTACTGAACACATCAATTTGTCTTCATCTCGCTTGTTGGTAAACTGAAGATGAAATCTCAGTAAAGGACGAACACCAACAATGTTAAATTGGTGAACTACAGCAAGTAGATATAGACGTTGATTTCTCAGTCTCAGGCTCAGGCATCTAAACTTTCAGAGAGTAGGAAGCTGTCTTAATCTAGCCTCAATCATTGATCCAGAAATTATGCGTCTAGACGAAATAATCAGGTCACGCCGCCTTATAACGGCGTCTAGAACATAATACTTCGAGCAAGTTGGCTTCAGCACATTTATTATTTTTGTTGCGTGTTATATAAATCAATCATGAAATAAACCGAGAAATGGGTAATAAAGCTGGATTTTTCATCTGGATATTATTTATTAATAGCTGTTTTTGAAGGGCGTCCAATACTGCCGATGCTTGAATGGTGTAGCAGTATTTCGATGTCCAGAATGTTTATATTCTAATAAAAAAATGATTAATATTTAATCTCCGTCTCTCAAAATCAAATTAAATAATGACTATTAAACTATCGCGTTCTATACAAAATACAATAATTTAAACGGGACTTAACGCGATCATGGTAAATAATAAAAATAAAATAAATATTCCACAACATTTCACACAACGCTTTCTAGATCCACGGTAAGCATAGCCTTACTAGCTTGTGTTATGGAACCTAGAATGCGCATAAACATACTTAGATACTTTTTTTTTTTGTAAATACATACATATTATACATAGAAACAGCCAGACCAATGCAAATACCCATATTCATGCATACAAATATTTGCACTGAGCGGGGATCGAACCCGCGCCTCCTGCGTAGCGGCCGCGTTCACTACCGCCACGCCACGAATGGTACATACACGTGGTATATGGTACATACATATTTTCACATTGATTGAGGGCAGATCAAGGATGTATTTTGAACATTTTGTTTATTAGGAGAATTAACCTTTTCCTATTAGATAATGAAGTTGACAGCAGCCTTTAACCAAACTTAACTGACGAAATGGCAATCAATTTAGTATATGCTTATTCAGGGGATATGCATGGTTACTATAAATATAGTGATGCACGTGTCAGTACTCTGCTAAAGCTCCCAAACCATGTAACTTTTATGATGATAAAAATGAAGAAAATAATGTTTCCGATTGCTTTGTAAACACCCTCATTTCACACTTATTTCACCCCTCGTGCCGTCAAACGGCACTTTAGATTGCTTAGAAAATTAATTTTATAGAAAGTTATTATAAGACGAGAGAACGAAAGTCAGTTTATAAATATAAATGTATAAAATATGCAATTCTCGACTTTAAAACTTTGATAATGTTGACTCAATCCAATTGCCCGAACTTGGTCCAACTTACTAACTCGATACAAAGTTTTTTTCAAAGTCAACGAACTGTAATATGGAATAAATTTACTATTCGGGCAGGTGATCGGGTAATTAGGGGAGTTGGAAGCTTTCTGTCATATCTTCATAAAGGAACCGTTTAAGGGTTGAATGCTTATAGCGATATTAGGGGGAGAGGTTATTATGGGGTTAAGTGTACCTGCGTTTTGAAGTTTCTGTTGTTTTGTATAATGCTATTGAGGTAGCATAGCGACAGACTATCGACTATCTCTCAATGTAAATATTTGAATGCATGGATATGGGTTCCTTTGCACAAAATGGATGTATTTAATTTACTATCAAAATATATCTAGTAGTACGCATACCTATTAATTTGTAGTATGTAGTAATAAAGACTGAATTAGTATTTGCTACGAAGTCACAGGTTTTTAACCGACTATTTCCTTACAGGCTCTGTCTACCTATTGCCTTGTTAATTTGGCTATAATTATTTATTACCTAAATGGATATTTTAAGTTGATTTGTGTTTTTTCGCTCTGCATTCTTCTTGAAATCAACAAAGCTTATCCCATAGCATTTCAGGGATGTCATCTCAACGTAGTTTAGCTCCATAGTACTTAATCTAACCCGCTAATATAAAAAAAAACCCTCAAAATATAGGCCATAAATTGTATTTGCCTTGTGAGAAATGTAGCAAAAGTTTAAGTAACTTTTAACTCGACCAATTGCGGCCACCTATCCTAAGTGCGCTCGGTTTAACCACTCACGCACAAAATATTAAAATCCACAAAGTAGCTCAATTAAAATTTCTTTATTTCCATCAGGGCTAACATGCGCGCCACGAGATAGCTATCTCGAGGCATTTTGCCGTTTTATGTCGATATGTCGACTGTTGGAAGCATGAAGGGCTAACATGCGCGCCACGAGATAGCTATCTCGAGGCATTTTGCCGTTTTATGTCGATATCGACTGTTGCTAACATGGCAAATTTCATGGCGATCTGTCAGATGTCGCCATAACTCGACTTCGAGAAATCATCTCTACTTAGTGTCCGCAAATTGTAGCATACGTGCCCTTATTTACTCGAATTTTGACATTTAAAATGTTTTGTCTCTCGTCTTTCATTTGGTCGACGAGAAGTTATCTCGTGTAAACTTTTCTTGTGCTCGGTTCATTTTGGATCAAAATTTAGTACCTTTGTGCGACTGCAAGCAATTTTCGACCTTAATGACATTTCCTTTATTACGTGTCTTTTCGCATTAATTGATGACGGTGATCACGAATATAAGAAAAAAAATTCGATACCATGTCATGTCAATAAGGTCGAAAATTGTTTGCACTATTTTTTCTCTTTTTTTCATACCTAACATCCCTAACTAGTCTGTGCTTTCGAGCAAATGGCCGTATCGGGCCGATTTTATCGGATAAATGTTTAAAAAATGTGTATGCCATAGACAACAATTGAAAAAGTTTGACGCGACAAAATATGTCGACGTTACTTCGCTCGAGAAGACTCGAGATGATATCTCATCTCGATTGGAGATATTTGACGACGCGCGCATGTTAGCCCTGCAGGATCAGAAAGGGTTTTATAGATTTAATTTGTTTCTATTAATACCCCAAAGAATTCTATGTATTCTATTAATACCCCAAAGAATTCTATGTATAATATCTGTATCACATCTCTTTATAAGAAACCGCTGTAAGGGCCTCATGACAATTATCAAGGTTCGTCTAAATCCGTTGATAAACAATTTCTGAAATGTAATGTGGAATAATGATTAGGACAGAAAAAAACTAAAAAGTTTGCACTCCAAACATAACACGTAAAACATAACTAGAGTAAACAGAAGTGTCGATAACACTCTTTATGTTATCTTCATGTTTATCTAACAAAAATAAATGTTCTAAACAACGTTACATTTAAATACATCATCCAATTTTGTTTCTTCGGCGAAATTTCATCAATCTCATCACTTTTAATCCCAGTTATCATCTCAAACCATACAATCACACTTCTATCTCGAATTTCTAAGAAGATAAATACAAAAAATATATTTTTGCAAGACCTCCAAGATGACACGTTTGACATTGAAATGACACGGACCATTGGGTAACTGCAATATTATTATACTGAACTCAAGTAAAAAGATTTAGCCTCGACTTTCAATACTAAGCCAGTTTTTTAGCTTTTTCGACTCGTTTTTTTCTAAGTTCTAAATTGTGTATGAACCATTCACATTATCATGGATGCTGATGGACTGCACTATAGAAATAAAGTTATACTCCCATTCAGTAAAATTGAAGTTTTAATAACATTTTAGATCAACGCGATATGTGTTTTTCCTTACATACTTACCTATTTTTACATTATAATAGTCTCGCAGATCATTCTAGGTATATATTTAAAAAAATTGCCAAATTGAGGACCTCGGACCCAGACATTCACTAAATTAAAAAATCCATATACTCCATTCAGAAAGGTACTATACTAAACTTAAACAATATTAATGGTTCATTTTAATGTTTTATTTAAAACTCAGTTTATTAATATTTTTATCTATTCTCATATTAAAATGTCAACGGTAAAAAATTAAAAACAAATCTTTATTGACGCTCTTTACACACAATATAAAAATATATTTAAAAAATTACATTAAACTACAGGTCTTCTATGGGTAACTTTATCGTAATATAACTTTTTTCAGCTTCAGCTGGATACAGGTGTCAATTCATTTTTTTCTTCATGATCTGTGGACGAGGCGCAACGCGCATGCGAGGATCAGCGAATAAATGGCGGTCAACTATTTTGTCATGGCAAATTATAATAATTATTTATGAGATTAGATAAAATAGTGTATGAACCTGCACATAATTTGGTCAAATCCCTAATTATGCAACAGTTTTAAAACAACTATCTGTCTATATACTCATTTTATATTTGGTTAATATGTGTTTATAAAACGTCGCTACAAGATTGTTAACCTTTATAAGTACCGAACAGAATGCAGTATATAAGAAAGCAAAATGCAGAATTAACTAATAGCACAGTGAGCTCATTGTATGTAAATAGTCACCAACCATTCATCATAATTCGGGTACTTTAAGATAACTTATATTTCAAACTATGTGACCATATTTAGTCACAACGCGATCATGTCTGCTAAATAGTAGTCGAAACGTCGGGTTAAATATATATCTATTATAATAATACTTGTACCCCGCCAGCGTGCGTACGAGTTCAATTTAGAGATGTTTATGTACGTAAATAATGAATTATTTTATTGTTTTTACTATACCACGACCAACTTTATGTTTTAAATTTTAATAATGTCTTTTTAATGTGCAGCCTTTTGACCTCTGATGCTTTATTACATGTGAAGTAAGTATTCGAACATGGGTAGTTTACTGCTTTGTGTCGGTGACATTATATTTTTTTATTATTGGACTAGACAAATGTGAATTTTGATAAATTGAAATTCTTTCTCGTCGTTCAAGTTTAAATAATTCATTTGAATCTGCATATTACGTAGTCAGCAATATATTCCAATACTGAAAGAAATTTACAGTAGTGACAAAAAATTGTGCTAGTATTTTTGTAATTCTCAGAGATTAGTTAGTATATTGTCATGTTTTTTTTATAATAGGTATTTTGAAAGGTTTCCTAATCACAAATACCTTAAAATGTAAAAATCTTGTAGCGACTTTTTATAATAACACATAATTTAACAAATATACTAGGCTAACTAACTGACTAACCAGTAGCTCAATTTTGGTTTTTCTTTTTTCTTTATTACCTCATACCTTCTGAACTACGGAATGGATTTCATTGATTGATATCTCAAATGAAAGGTATTTACTTCCCAATAGTTTTTGGGTACTTTAAATGTAAATAAAAGCTATATGTTAGATTTAAGGGGCCAAAATGTATGGTGTCAATAAAATATTTTCACTCAAATTTATCGAGTGGGGTAAATTAGAATGCGATTACATAAATATAAATATGTCATAACTAAAAAGTATAAAATAAAATATATTATTATAAATAAAAAACCCCACTGATGGGCGGTACCCATTTGCAAATCTCAAACCAGATGAAAATTAATGGGTACCGCCTGCTACAAAGCTTGTTTCGATCTTTTCAGAATCAGTCGTGTTTTTTATTTATAATAATTTATTATATTTTATAAAACATTAAACATACACATCAAGATTTTTTACGTTTGGTTCAGTACCTATTTGAATGGCGAGTAGTTATGTATTACGTGCAATTTCCCCGTGTTATAAGGATTAGGGTGAAGCAAAACGTTTAAATCAGTATCTAAGGTTTTTTAGTATCCAATTCCATGATGATTGCCAGCGGAGGAGATACGAACATTCATTTATGTTACTTGGGCTAATTTATTATCAGTGAAAAATAAAACAGTTGTCGATTGTTAGTCGGGGGGAGGATGTGCCCTGGTACTAATGAGGTTGCTGTTTAAAGCCCTACGGCTAGATTAGAAACCAAGGTATGGAATTATTTCCATAACAGAATTATTTTTCTTTTAACGAAATCTGGTTTCCAAGGAAGAATAATAATTCTGTTTGCGAAACTGATTTCCAAAACCAAAAGTTGGATATTCGTTCGAAATAAAACTCTGTTCAGCAAGATATCATTTCCTGGCCATTTACAAGTATAATTATGAATAAAAACAAGATGTCATCTCACTATTAGTCACGTGCATTATAATGTATTTATTGTTAAATAGATTGAATAAATTTAGTTCGAGCAGTGGTTTATTTCTTAAACCGGTTTCCGAACCTTGGTTTCCAATCTGGCCGAAGGGGTTGTAAGAATTCGATATGGGGAATCACGCTTCCTTTAGTAATATACAAAACTGAACATTTTGCTTTAAAAAAATGTTATCGAAACTACTAATATTTGTGCTCAGCTTAATTTACTTGTGTGAGGAGTAGGTGTATGTCAGTAGTGTATGTGGCCAGGATTCTGTCCCGCGATCTCTCGTCTGTAAGGTCGACTCCCATTTTTTCATGTGAAAATTGCAACGGATACCCTCTCCCTCCCACCGGCTGGAGGGGTGGTTATGACTAAAACCATACGCCATCTCAGGTCTGAAATACTCTTGCCACCTCTTGCACCCATGCTGACACTGGATCATCAACCGTTTTAATAATAGCCCCAATAATCCTCTTCATTCGAAGGTCCGAACAACGTAGGTACCTAATCCAACTATGTTGCCTGATTCAGTTATACGCTCCTCGTGTATACTGCACCTAATTATACTCCAATCAAAAAACTATTCAATCTGATAGTTCAAATTGGCAGTCCACAATACGTAAACATATTCATAACTGGGATGTTTACTCGCTCGACGCCCATAAGGCTGCAGTATCAGGTAGCATAATGGCCGGAGCCGAGGCTCTGCTCTGCAGCGACAACTTATACATACAATGGTCCGAAGCACATTAAATTTGCAATAATGCAGCACAATTGCTGCGCTGAGTCGGTTTGATCTTGCAGACAAGTAGGGCTGCCCAAAATGGACATTGCAAGAATAAAAAATCTAAATTTAACTCGTTATTGTTCATGAGTATGAAAGGAACTTTATTCTGCGTATGTTTAAGATGTGAAATGATGTCCACGCTCTCCTGGTATCAGATATTCTTATAGTGTCCCCTGGTGTTGAAAACCTCCATAGGCCAAAGTAATCACATTCCATCAGATGGCCGTGTGCTTGTCTGCAACCTAAGAGTATAAAAAGAAATCATTCCGCAAAAATAATTTAAAAAAAGATAATTTAGGACATGCCGCAATTTTATCCTATTTAAAAAAATCGAGTGGTAACCGCCTTCATATCACGAGAACTCATACCATTCTTAAATCATACCAACTGTGCATTCCTTACTCAAAACATTCTAAATTTGTGACAACATTAATTCTTAAGTCATACCAACGCAAAAATACAAAAACGTCGACTAAACTTTTTAATTCTTTGTATAAACTTTATATTTTTTGTGTCTAGTTTATTCTTCTTCTATTCAAGTTGTGTAGTATTTCATCACACTTAATACAGGCATATTACAAAAATAATCCGTTCAAGTTCCATTTTTAAAACTTATATGGTATTAAAATGACGTACATAAATCTAGGTCACAATATAAAATTCACGATGTGACATGGGGTTACAAAGCAATTTCGGCCATCTAAACTGTCTCGTACAAAATTGTCAGCTAGCAAAATTTATGCCTGTTTTGTATATAAATAACGTTATTTTAGTTATTATGCGAACATAACGCGGTCTGTATAACCATATCACGTACTTTTATGATATAACGACTTATTTCTTAAAGAGCAGTATGTACTGAAAGTGGAAATGTTTTCAAGCTGATATGTTACAAGATTTTTATACTAATGAAGTACAAAATAATTGTTCTATTATTCTAATAGTGATTAGAATTGGTATTAAATGGTTTTACCGTGGTACTAATGATAAAATAATATAGTCACTATAGAAATTTAATACTGTATTAAAGGAGATACAATTCAATAGTGGCTAGAAATTATGAAGAGCTTGCAATATAGATTAACATGTATCGTATTTCATTTTCGTGTTTTTCGTTTTTCAGCAAACAATTGTGTGGTTTAGTAGCATAGAAAGTGGTTTAAACTTATTACTTGAACAAAAAAATATTAATAATTGTATACTTATATGATAAACTAGTGAACTGTTACACATAATAATATTAGATTACTAATTCCGGTAATTGGTAAAATGAGGATTCAGAATTTCTACAAAATTATATTTGTACATAGAGAGAGACGATATTCTTAGCAATCCATGGATTCTCCGTGCGGGTGCCGGGTCCATCGCGTTGCTGAGTTGGGAACTCGGGACAGTGCCTGGGACTTGCGACCCAAGTGTAGGTTTAGAAGGGGCCCCTTTTGTTGATGTACATCAACACTCACCTTCACTACCCAAGTTCCCCTCCCTGCCTAACCAAATTTGATACGAACCTACTAGTGCCTTTAGACATTCGTCCTAGTAATGAGCTTATTGTAGCTCTCGATAGGCCTAGATCTTTAAGTAGGTTATAGAGAGATTTAGCTGGTATACCTCTCGCTCCCACTTCTACTGCATACAAATTAACCACGTAACCGTTTTTGATTAATTCGTTTGTGAGATCATAGTATTTATTTTTCTTAATAATAATAATAATCACTAATAATAATCAATTCGTAATAATCACTACTCTTTCCGATTGTGGTAGGTAAAGATGACAGTATTTCTACTTGTTATGATTTAAGTATTTGTCCTCACTTTTTCTAGTATAATAAATGTTTTCATACATCAGAGCGAATACTCTTGACCTAGAGTTTTCTTTTTTTTTAGTTTTACAAAAATATAAAGTACATCTATACTATAAGTAATTAATAAAAATGTACAAAGGCGAGTTTATTTCAACATGAATTCTTTAACTAGCTCTAACCAGCTAGCTTGTAGAAGATAAGATATAATTTAACTAGCTGACCCGGCGAACTTCGTACCGTCAATATTTTCCACCCGCGTGGCGTGAGATCCCGTTCCCGCTGCACCCTCTACTATATTAAACATGTATTATACATATAATCCTTCCTCTTGAATCACTCTATCTATTAAGAAAACGCATCAAAATCGTAGTTTGCGTAGTTTTAAAGGTTTATACAAAGGGATATAGCGACAGAGAAAGCGACTTTGTTTTATACCATGTAGTGATGACCGAATATTTGATTGATATATGTACTACAGTCAGCACAGTCTTATCATAAATGTATCTCATCAGTTCCCCCGCCCACATAGCAAATTTTAGAAACTATTAAGAGCATCTATTCTGTGACCTACGCTTCATGGTATAAATAAAATTGTGTTTTTTTTTTATTTAAGAAAAAGAACTAATTAAAATTCTCCAAACTTTAAACCATGTGACAACCCTAACACCTATAAATCTGTGTGCGTTGTATACATGTACTAGCAGCGCTGTGTGCGTGCCCCCCTCCCTCTTCCCATGCCGCGCGCCCTCCACCGTCGCCTTGGCATGCTGTACAAAGTGTGCACAATATTTTAGCACTGTTTCGTGTACGCTCAAGTGTTTGACCGATTTGGCGTCGTTGCGGGAAGTAATGCGTTCGAGAGCCAATGAATATTTATGTTCGGTTTTACGAATCGGTTTTTGATTTATACGACTAGTTTAAAAGATTTTTAAGCTATTGCATAGCTTCTATCGAGGGCCTTGAGCGCGGGGACCGAATCCAGAAATTCCGTAACAAAAAAACCTCACGCTCGTTTCTTTTCGGCAGTCTTCGACACGGTGTTCGTGTGCGTGCAACTAGCCGTATTGTACGACTCTACGAAGCTCGCACGAATCGAGACGAGGTGCTCCGAAATAGGACGAATATTTAAGCAGCTGTTTATGAGAAAGTATATAGGTGTATAGGTATTTATGTACAACAGTGAATAGCTGTACTTGTAAAATTTGTCGATAACCACTTCTTAATATCGTTATTTTTTTTTAAATGATTAATTTTGTTTTGGTGTGTCATTACACTATTTATACCTAATTATTTATACCTAGATATTTTCGTTTTATAGAGAAGAAAAGCGTAAAGAGCTAAAAAGAAAAAAAAACTAATGCACATCAAAGGGCATATTATCATAATTGCATAAGTTGAAACAAAATGCTATGCAATAGCTTTACCGCGGCAGTCCCCGAGTGCCACACGTCTTTTTTTTATATGAGAATCAAATTGAAGAGCTTTGACATACTTTGAAAACTGGCTTAACCCGCGGTTCCATCTCACCCAGTTTCCACTAGACATGGGAACTTATTCTAGTAGCCTATTCATCTATAATTATATCAAAATTTTTCATTATTAATTTCTATAATAATTATCGTATAACAACCTCTTGTAGGTGGAGCCTACCTATAATTTAAAAAAAAGTTATAATAGGAAATGAATGAGCAGGAATTGAACCTCCGACCTCTGTGTTGTAGTCGAGCTCTCTACTACCATACCACTCGCATTATACTTACTTTTTTATACTAGTACGGCTAGTATGAACTAGTACCAATTAATTATTTTGTTCTAAACAGCTGTCACCACTACGCAAAGCTCTACGCTGATCTACGACTATCGTAGCGGCTCTACGCCGTAAGGTAAGGTAACACTGAGCTACAATTACTACAATGCTTTGGACCTGAATTCCTCTCACTATTAATATTTAAATTCTCCTGAACTCCATTCTCTTGTTAACTCAATTGTAGAAAAAAAACATCGAAGAAAGTAATGACCTATAGTTTTGTGTCCTATTGGTTTATTTACTTTAGTGGCGCCGAAGATGCAAATATATTAAATACGTCTAGGTTCGATTCCCGTGTGCTAGGTTTTTTTCAATAGTGGTACAGTAGTAAACATTCGGCGACAACAGGCATTTTGTTTAATGTAAGAAAATAAAAATAAACTATTACCTGTCAGAGATAAACGGGTCGACCTAACTAACTGAAATTACTCGTATTCGCGTTAACCCCTCCATCAAAGTTAAATCTCTTGTGATAGAAATAGGCTTACATCGTTACTATAATGGCCAGGATTCGAACCAAGGCGCTTTACAATGATAATAAAATATGCAAATTTTCAAGGAAATAGACCGTAAAACATTGTCCTAATGTCACTACTTGTTCCCTGTAAAACATCGGGTAAAAGGTTAACACTCCCACCATCCCACTTCTGGTCAGGCTCAGAAGTGGGATGGCAGTGTTTTAATTTATATTTTGTTAGCAACACAGTGCATTTGCAGTTGGCGGGGTGCCATTTAGAACAGCTCACCACTAAAAGGGCGTTTACCTCACAGTTAGAACCGAATTACTATATACTAGATATCGCCAGGGAAATGTAAACCCTCCCAGAAAACACAATCTCTAGTAGCTATATTATGTATTTTTCTCTGAATAATAGGCTTTTATGTTTGAAAAAGAAAGGAATATAATTAATAATGAAAAGAAATTAAAAACTAAAACTTGGTAACTATTCTAGATGACTGGCAGCATTGTCATCTATAAATAAAAATAATAATTGAAGGTTGTAACTTTAAACTTAAATTTTAATTTCTCGGTGCGGGTAGCACTAGGGTGATATCCCAGTTGTTGCAGACGATTACTTTCCATCAGGTGGCCCGCGTGCTTGTCTACTACCTAAGTAGTATTTTTTTTTACATTTTATCCTTAAGAGACTTTCAAGACCTGATGGAGATATGTTTCAGCTCTTTTTAAGTGTTATTGAAATATCAATCTTATTCCATTTAGACAAGATTAGTCTAGAATATAATAAAGTTATAGCAATAGTATGCAGTAGTATGATAAGAATGTAATGTGTTATTGTATAGGTTAAGCTTTGTCTTAATAGACTAAGATTGATATTATTAAATTAACACTTAAAAAGTGCTCATTTTTTTTTCTAACTCATTGGAAATCACCCTAACGGGGTAAAGTAACGGATAATCAGTTGTATTGTATGCATTGGTTTATATTGTTACTAATATTTGTATTTGGTAAATGAGAAGCATGTCATATAACTTCGTATACCTGTTTCTTGATACATGCCCTCCCTACCTTAAGGTCTGTAAACCTTTCAAAGGCTAAATCTAATTTATATGCTATTATTGACGTATGCACGTGTTAACTTTACATATTAACTTTTACACTAGACGGCGTTTGGCGTCACTTCATACAATTTTATTATCAAATTGTCCTGGCAGTTTTGGAACCCACTGTACAAACTAACCTATATTGGTTCCTTTTAGTGTTACTCGTTTGTGAGTGTAACTGGATGGGAATAAACCTTGTTTCAAAAGTTCGTGTCTTATTTCCGCAATTAATTTGAAATTTAATATTAAAGCTGACGAAACTTCATGTGTTGTGTATTTAGCTTAGTCAGTAGGTACTATCAATGCTAAGTTTGACTCGCTATGACGCCTGATGCGTTTGTTATTCACTAAGCGAGCTCACGATCTGGGTCGAACTCTCAAGTGCGCTCATTAAACTCGCTTATCTCGCTTTTGCCTTATATCTTTTTAATTTTAACAGTTCTTCGTCAAAAGGATTTACGAGAATTTATAACGCGGTCAAAGTTCAACTTTAGTCATTGTTTTCATATAAGATTGAATAAAGAAACTGGTTGTGTATTTTGTTATTTATTTTATTGTTATATTCGCCTGTCATTCCTCAAAGGGGTAGGCAGAGTTTATTAACAGTTAACACTCATATTTCACCAACTATTTTTTCGGCCCCACCGTACGGCCTTCAAGCGAGTATTGCTGCTGTTACAGTGATCATCGACATAAATGTCCTATACGCTATACCCGACTATAATTGGTCTCTTAGTCAAAATTCCTTTAATTTCGTTGAACCATTATGGTGTTATTAAATTACAAACATCCATATATATATACTTACATATACACATACTTTCACGTTTATAATGTTATTGTAGCTAGATTAGATAATGGTTTCCTGTACAACCATTTCGATAGCAGACAATATTGTACATATACTCAATTACAGTATACGTACACACGAATACATATATCCCACATTCAACTCATAAAAACCCTGTTCATTCCGTTTCGTTTCCTGTCATTGCACACCATACCAAGTATTATTTTTACGTTGACACAAATCCTTGAATACAGAATAAACCAGGTGACGTTGGTCTCTTCAGTTAAGGTTATAAAAACCCCTATAACACATTTCCATAGAGACCCTTCGTGCCGACCTAAAATTATACTAAAAAAAACATCAATAGTTATAAAAAAATAATTTTGACCAACTCCGCCATATTAGAAATACAGTTTTTCCATTTTTACGACATGTTTTTACGACGGATGGTTTACGATTTTTTTATATATCCCCGAGTTATTGAAGGCATAATAATACCGGTTATCAGCGACTGGTATTATTATCGATTGAGGGTGTACCCGGGGGGAAGTAATATAACCTAATATTTTATTATTAGCAGCATACGCCACGTAACGTGTTTATCATGGCGGTGGGTCATATTTATAACATGTTGGGTTATTTGTCATATTTTGATTGTAGGTTTATGAACTGTGAGTGGGTAAACAGCTCGATGAAGTATTATCACCGAGATTATTTTACTGTAGTATTTTTGTCTGAGAACCTCTGACTTGTATTAGTAATGTGTACCTACTAGTTTGGTTACCACTATGTCTAAACTCACGATATCTGAGCTGTATAGTATAAGCTGTTAGATGTAGAACCGCACTATTTAAATATTTTTCTTTTATTGTTACCTAATTCAACTCGAAGTTCTTTTTAATTATCATCCGATTTTTTTCTTAAATGAAATAGGACCTTTTGAGAAGTGGACATATTAAGAACTGGATGGTTTAAGAAGCGGCCCGAATGCGATGTTGACTATACGAAAGGGACCGATTGCTCATCACCTACAGAAAATTTTAGTGGACGGTTTGCTAAGTTGGCCATAAGCGAACAAATGGATATGGTAACTTTTATAACAACAAGTTAATAAGTGTTCAATATTTGTATTTATCTACTCTCATACCGAAAAATATCTTTAATGTTGACACATTAAAGAAATAAAAATGATACTTTAATGAAAGTCTACGCACAGAGTATCAAAATAAATTGGGGCACGGGTTTGATCTCTACTCAGAGCAAATGTTTATATGCATATTTGTATTGGTCTGGGATTTTCTATGTATAATATGTATGTATTTATAAAAAACTATCCAAACATGTTAATCGGCATTCTAAATTCCATAACACAAGCTAGTTAAGCTATGCTTACCATGGGGTTAAATAGCGTTGTGTAAAATGTCGTGAAATATTTATTTATTATTATTATGACGTATATAAAGAAAGTATTCTATATGCTACAAATTTAGCAGATGTTCAATATTGGCTCGTAAAAAATATTGTTTTTTAAAAGTTGTGTGTTCATCGTTTTTATTCCACTTTTGCATAATGTTTCACATTTATTATACTTTGGGGATAAAACTCAGTAATACCAGTATAAAGATGTTTTATGTCGATCGTAAACGATTGAATACACATCTAATGTAATAAATCATGTTACCGGAATATTTCAAATTATGATAACACTAGCTTTTGCCCGCGGCTCCGCCCGAGTGGATGTTGGTTATCGTAACAAAACATAGCCTATGTCCCTTCTCAAAGTCTAATCGACCCCTATACCAAATTTCGTCAAAATCGGTTTTGTAGTATGAGTAGCTTCTGGTTGTAAACGAAGCTTATACCACGGCACCGGGCAAAGCAGACATTCTCCTTATGTCCTCTTTAGAATTTCTTATCAACACCTGGACATTGTTGTACCTTTTCTTATTTACTTCATTTTCCAACACAAGTAAGAAGTTACAAATTTATACACATCAAGTTTGAAGATACGTTACTTACTAAGTATGTTAACTTGATATTTATATATTGTAAGTACTCCGAATTATAAAATTGGATATTTTTATTTTAAACCCACAGTTTTAAACATAGTCATAGTGATTGCCCAATTGTCTACAAAGTTTGCACTATAGAATCTATTGTTCTTGTACGTGGTGACATATCGGATTTAATTACAGATAACGTACCTCCTCATTGCCTGATCCATCGCATCACTCTGATTAACAATCGGATCATATGATCGCGGGTAAAATTTATTGCTTCATGACATAAAAGATTCGTAACATTAATCAAAACATAAGTATAAAAACTATTGCTTTGCAAATCTAGCTGTCATGTAAAAACATTGTCTAACGTTAAAACTGTGAGTAACTACAAAAAATATAATAGCATTCTTTGCGACCAATATTAATAAAGATAGAACTTACAACAATGAATAGATTTCTGAATACAAGAGTATTATTAAATAATAATTATTAGCTTTGCCAGATTTCTGGGAACGTTGCCAGTTAGTGTATGTAAATATTTAATTGACACTAACACCACTGCGCGAATAGCACAGCGCCTACTTCGTCATATTGTGTTGGTGCGATTGACAATTATTTGTGTATTGATACACGACGGACCGCTATATAATTACTTTAGTACCTAGTATCAAGTGTTTTATGTTTATACCTACATGCACAACTGAACCGAAGGGCGTCGGCATTTTGTTTTTTTTTTATTGATAGGTTAACGTTTGACCACTCACCTATTGGTACTGACGATGAGGTCGACGGTGACCTAAAACAAAGAACAGACTAGGGGACGAGAGGGTCCTTGAGGAGACGATTAAGAGTATGGTACGCATTCTAGGCGTGAAGGAGACATCAGAGCGGGCGCGGCGCAGCGAGCGAGAAAGACTCGCGGACATCGCTGGCCGCGTTCG
Source organism: Eilema caniola (assembly GCA_949126895.1). Lineage (NCBI taxonomy): Eukaryota > Metazoa > Arthropoda > Insecta > Lepidoptera > Erebidae > Eilema > Eilema caniola. The sequence goes on from OX421488.1 coordinate 15,496,182, forward strand.
AAGGCAGCTCGGGCGTCGGAGGGCGCAAACCGACCTCCGCCCCCCATGAGCGCGGGCCTGAGGGTGACGGATGGAGCCGCTCGTCACTCTAGCAGAAGCAGGCCGCCATACCCGCGTGGTCCCCCCTCCCAAGGAGGGCCAGACCGAGAGGAATGGCCCTGGGTCAGCCAGGGTGCGAGGGATATTTCGCATGACAACCTCACCTTTGGCCTAGCACTACGACCCACAAACGGCGTGCGGTTTAATCGGTTTGAGTCCGACATAACCTCCCCCCTCGGCTCCGAAGGGGGGGGGGGGGGGTTTCGTGTGGATTTCCGGCACGTAAAAAAAAACGCATTCTAGGGGACCAGTGGGTTCATACTATGATGGAATTGTGAATCGGAATCTTTATATTGCATTATTAAAATAACGATTATTGCCCAAAGTCTATTAATCATACAAACACGCATATCAATATTTATCAGTGCATACGATAAATAGTTTAAAATTGGTATTGTTGGCAGTAGAATACATATATTATAAGGAAGCGTAATAATTTTCTATAACGATGAGGTTCAATACTGTTCGACGATATTTTTATGTTGAACATGAATTTTACGTGCCTTGCAGTAAAACAGACGCGAATAGCGTGACGGTAAATGCCAATGATCATTATGTTATCACTACTACTACTACTACTTTAGCAAGTAGTATGGTGCAACCAAGCCTTATATTTTAGTATGTATTGATCACTTGTCAATATGTGTAATAAGGTAACAAGTTGATCATCATCACCCTTGTGTTCATCCCGGCTGCATCCGAAGCATTCATCTCGGTGTCAGGGGCCTTTCAATACCGTCCTTCGAACTTAAATATTTTCCATATAGCGTGGCATCTGTCCTCCACATCAGGCAATATCCAAATAGGAAACCAATAAATATTTATTTCAAAAAATAATTACAACAGACAATTTCTTTTACTTACTGAAAAAAACTTTTCTAGGAGTTTTATAGATTTGCTTTGGCGGCATAGTTGAAGAGTGGGGTGCCTACTGCTAGTACAATACAAGTATCTAGTAACGTACATTTTATTGCTATTAAATAACCCATACACGTGGTGTAACAAGTTTTATTACACAACGTTTATTTACATAACATTATCCGCGGCACCATCGGTACTACCAACCACAGTACATATTTACTTCAATACATATTTTAGTGATGACCCACCTCATTAGTTTTAGTATTTTTCTGTTTTTTTATTTTTTTATTTAGCGGTATTAGAGATATAAATTTATTTTAAATACAATCAACTAGCCTCCTTGGATCATAAATATGTATAATTTGAACATTTAAAGTAAAACTAAATTTAGTGTAAAATCATTTCTACTTTCTCTTTTGTAACTTCCCAGGCTGAGCCAATTATAGACGTTTATGATTTGATTTTGATTTCAGTCTCATGTCTGCATGAATAATAAATAAATATAAATATTCCACAACATTTCACACAACGCTATCTAGATCCACGGTAAGCATAGCCTAACTAGCTTGTGTTATCGAATCTAGAATGCGGATAAACATACTTAGATACTTTTTTTTGTAAATACATACATATTATACATAGAAACAGCCAGACCAATGCAAATACCCATATTCATGCATACAAATATTTGCACTGAGCGGGGATCGAACCCGCGCCTCCTGCGTACCGGCCGCGTTCACTACCGCCACGCCACGGATTATTCTTTACTATTCGTTCAGTGTATTATTTAGAAATAAATATTATGATAATAAACAGAAACATTGAGATCAAAATTAATGGCCATATTCATACCTACAAATATTTGAACTGACCAGGAATCTAAGCCACAATTTAAAATATGGCAATCAAATGTTGTAACTTCACACCACACCAATGATTATCTCAAGATCCAATACTTAACTCCACAAAAACATTATAAATACCATATTTATACTACAATAACTACCAATTTTCAAACCCAACCATTAAGGGTCTAAAGTGCTTGTACTTCGAGTACAAACTTTAGGAAAGATATCATTAGAACGACACCCAAACAGAAGTTTTCATTGCCTATTTCTTGGATGAGTCGCGCCGATCCCTGTAACCCCCCCCCCCTTGCCCAGACCCCTACCCCCGCGCCGAGACCTGGCGGCGCCGCCCAAGGCTGTCTCGTGTCTAAGGTTAAGGACTGCAGATTGATTCGGATTTTAGATTCTGGTTTCAATTTTTGATGTTTGTGTTTATTCATTTTGGTTTTTTTTACTTCAGATACGTACATACGATCACGCCTATTTCCTAATGGGGTAGGCAGAGAAACAGCTCGACATTTGCTTGTATCCTTAAATAATTCACAGGCTACCTCTACTGTCATTGCTTTAGATCTGTCCAGTTTTTTAGTTGCCTTAAATAAATATTTTACGACACAGCACTATTTAGACACAACGGAAGCGTGTTATGGAATACAGAATGCGAATAAACATACTTAGATACAATTTGGTAAATACATAGATATTATATATAGAAATACCTAGACCAATGAAAATATACAAATTTATGCATACAAATATTTGTAATGAACAGGAACCGAACTCGCGCCCCCTGTGCAGCACATACCGCTACAAACCAATACGGCAATAGGTTCGTTCCTTGTTACGTGAGTCCAAAAATAATAGTAAGCGAAATGTAGATGCTAAATACACCTCTGCATTTGGGTTGCCTGTTTGATTTCGAAAGTTGACGATCCAATTTTTAGTATATCGAACACGGTGTCGCGATAATTCAGTTGTACGATGTTTTATTCCATTTGTGCGAAAAATCCTGTTGCGAAAAACCTTACAGCGATTGCTTGTTAGTTCGGTAATTTATTATTTCTATAGTATATCGGTTAGAAACGCCTATAGGCATGAATGTAATGTATGTATGTATCATGTGTGATAGGTAGTCTCTGAGAAAAGAACAGTAAAACCCGTGTGGCGAGGCTGTAGAGCGTCCGACTGCCAACTCGGAGGTCAATTCCCGCCCAGTGCAAATATTTGTATTCATGACTAGGTACTTACATAAGTCTATTTGCAATAGTTCACTCTTATGGATAAAGTCTAAGTATTAACGAAAAAAATGTATCTAAGTATGTTTATCCGTTATCGAATATTGTTATTGAAGTTTAGCCAAATTCGCAGTTAGACTGATAAAAGCGGACCCCAGACTCCAAGTTGAAAGTTTCGGGAGCGACTGAGATTAACGCTACTAGGATGAAGAAGAATGTTTATCCGTATTCTAGAATACATAATACAAGCTTAAGGTACTTATTTTGAGTCTAGATGGTGCTTGGAGCATGACTCAGAATATGTCACAACACATATACTACGAATTCTAAATCGGCAGAGTGTACTGTCTGAATGCGCTTACATCTGAAGAGACCTATACAATATGAACAATCTTTTTGAATTTGATAACCCAGTTTATGATGAAGGTTATTCAATATGTTTCTTACTACGCTTACTCTCATAGGAGATGAGAAAAGTTGATAATAGTTATTGGTTGAGAAAAAAAGTCATCATCGAGTAACAGGTTGCAATTTTGGCCCCAATCAGTAATATCGTTATTCATTTGGATTTTACTGGATGAAAATTAACTGAAAAGTAAATCGATGAGTAATTGTTACTAGTTTGAGATTCGAATCCTGGCCATTACACTACCGACGTGAACCCACTCCTAGCACAAGCAATTAGCTTAGTTGGAGGGGTTAGAGGGAATATTAGTAATTTCGATAATTTCGGTTGCTAATATTCTTTTAAAAATAAAAAAAATTATTGCTGTTTGATTAAATGGCAAGGCAAGTAATTAAACGTCATCGATCCAAGCTATTTGCCTAGCCGTTTAATGAAATAGCTGACCACCATTTAGGCCACTAATTGAACGGCGCCGTTCAGTCAAGAGCCTAGGCAGTTAACTGAACTGTTGATTAGCTAGTTGGCTCTGACGTATATGACGGATCGCCGAGCGCCTCTGATACAACCTCTTGGTGTGTATCCGCCATCTTGAGCGTTTATTCACAGTGGGCGTAAAATAATACCACGATAACACTGTGCAACGTCTATTAAAAGTAACAAATTGGAATGCAGTACAAAATATGAGGTGATTACTGTAATGTAATGAGATTAGAGGAGCCAATAGGTTTGCATGTGCTCACAAGCCGTCGTCCGTCAACCGAATGCCAAAAATGACATTTTCTACTCGACCGTCTCTATGACACATGCAACTCTATTCGGTGTTACCCGCTCCACTTTGATAAATAAATCGACTAACCAGAAAATAATTTGTTTCAATAAAGTAATTATCATAGACAATATAACACAAACTAAATCGATTAAATTAACAAACTTCACTAGCAACACTGCCAAAATCAACACGCGCCGTTATATATAATATAAAATTTACCGATTAGTAAACAAAACAAGTAAACAACTTAGGTAACAAACGTCAGTTCAGGCTTTTTGGCGCTAATTATATTATCAAAAAATACCGTAGTTGAAATTTTTTAAATTGTAAATCGTATTGTATAGAATCAATTCATAGACGGCGATGTCTAGTAACCTTCAGATCGGCGTATAATTTGAGTTCAAGTCATGTATTCATGTGGGTCATAAAATCACCGACATTATCATCTTATCATTTACTGTGTTTACTGACGTGGAGTCCCGTATGTGCTTGAATACAGAACCGATACAAGCACGCCTCTTTTCCAATGTGGTAGGCAGAGCTATTTGTATGTCGCAAACTTTACTTTAAATTGAAAAAAAAAAAAATTAATAGTGTGAAAAATAAAATAATTATTTCGTTCTTTTATTCTTTTCATAATTTGTACGACGATTCGTAATAGCTAAATACGATTAAAATTTTTGAAAACTACCTGTTACCCGCAGCTCCGCCCGTGTGGATGTCGGTTATGACTTAGTGTTGAGTCAAAGCTATTTTTCTAAAAGTTAGTTACTCCTAATTACATCAGCTACTTGCCAATAAAAGCCTCGTCAAAATCGGTCCAGCCATTTCAGAGATTAGCCGAAACAAACAGACAGACAGACAAAAATTGTAAAAAGTAATATTTTGGTGTATGTACCGTATTATATTCTTATGCATGTAGTAAACAACGGGTATTTCAATATTACAAACAGACCCTCCAATTTTATTTATATGTATTCATATGTAAGATATATATAGATAAAATATATGTAAAAATATGTACATTAGAATTATTTAAATAAAAATATAAAACCAATATATAATATATGCAAACCTGCAGGTTTAGGCGTCAAAGAATTCCTCCCCATGCCTAAATATGGATACTCATATTTCAGCAAACAAATGGTTATCCTATCTTATCATGAAAATAAATGAATATTTAAATACGAAAAGTCTCAAGTAATTCATTACATTTCAGAATCTACATTTTTAGATTTGTATGGACTGTTTAAAAAATTAAGCCCTATTATTTTATTAACTTATAATGATATACAGGAACCAATATAGACGAGATATCATCACTCTTGATCATCCCACACAAATCACGCAATACAAATACAAATAAATCGCCACACCCACCACTAGGGATACTTACTAATGTAATAAGTATGTATTACAGCAGTATGCTCATAGCATCCGCATATTTGAGAATACTCAAATCACACAATAATAATATTAGTTAATGTATGAACAACACACGTCATAACGGGAACATTAGAGCACTTCTACTTTGACCCGAATTTTTGTGATTCCAGTGTTCCCCACTACATTCATTTTGAGGAAGAAATTTATACGCGCTTAAATTCCTGGTACAATCGATCTTAATGAGGTTGGTAATTTACAATGGAAGATGTGTTATAATAACATCTATTGATTGTGAAAATGACTAAATTATTATGCCATTCATTAAAAAAATATGTTTAATTTCCACAAAATTAATATGATTAATGATTTGATTTGATCCCTTTCCTGCTACCCATGGGAACCTAATCTTGGGATAAAAAGATCCCTGTGCCGAATTTTAGTCAGATCCATTGAGCCGCTAGGCCGTTCTGCACTTAGGTGGCAGACAAGCACACGGCCCACTTAATGGATAGTGTTTACCATGGCCTATGGACAGGTACAACACCAGGGGCGTCACACTCGCGCTGCCGACCCTGTTAGAACTGTTTCTGTGCCGTCAGTATTGAAGATAAAGCAGGACAAGCCTTACATCATCCCACTGACACCACAAAACTCTACAGTGAGCTCTGGCTACCCTACTCACCGCCGGGATCACAACACGATGTTATTATGGCCGCGGTATTCTGTATGGCGGAGGTACTTCCCCAGTCGGTCTGCTCAATTGGACGGGAATACCGTCATGTCCTACCTAACAGACATCGAATTAGCCAAACATTTTCATTATCATCTTTCAACATCAACAACAAATCTTTGAAATTTATATTATTAATAGAAAGTGGGATGTGAATAGAAAAAGGAGACTGTATTTTATTAATTTTGTTTCCAAAGGTCAAACATAAAGTATATTATTTCTAAAGGGCCACAAATTCATTCATTTCGTCAGGTTTCCCTTTCGGGTAAGGCGTGGGTAGACTTTGAATCTGATGTTGGAATTGAAATCTTATTTAAAAAGCTTTTTGTATTTATGTTGTGCCGTGTTCTTGCCATTTATAAAATCATTTATATAATAGCACTCTATTTATAAAGCATTGATTCTTTATGTTCTGAGCCTTTTTTAAACTCGGTTGCGGACTATCTGATATTTACGCGAATTTCATTCATTGAAATAAAACAACTTTGTAATCCTATCGCGATTTATTTAATTTTTCACATTTTTACATTTACATTTCAAAAGTAGAAATATGACGCTTGAAAGTAGTTTTATTTCATTCAGTTGAGGACAGCTTTCAGTCTGACTGTGAATATTCGCGAAGCGACTGCAACCTGACCTCGGTAATACACTGATGATACCAAAGTTCTGTTGTTTACTCGTAGCAAATGCCATAGATGTTTGTGGCAACCGTTAGCGTGCTCTCCGAGACACGTGACATTTTTTATCCTAAGGCTGACCGAAATGTACCATAAGGCACGGCCTCAATAGAAATAACCATCAAACATGGCTCCAAAATAATTCAAATCGCTATTATTACTATACTATTTATCACGCAAATAGTTTTTTTTTTCAAATAGCTTGATCAATCACATCAGTCCTTTAAATCGCTGCATTCAAGCTCTCGCGGCCATCTCTCTCTCTATCTCTCTCGCGGATTTTATATTAACAGTACAAAGAGTACGGACGTCGCACTGCAACCCGGCCTTATAATATGTTGAACGCTCTAATTCAAATATTAATATTGATTGTAGTACTTTATTTGCTAACACATTAATATGTAAAGATAGATAATAGTCAATCTATCGTTGGCTGTAGGTACAGCTAAAATTGCATTGCCAGCTCTTCAGCGAATTTAAATAAACTAAACATCTGTTAGGGCTGATGTCATTACTTTTAGAGTGCATCCAACATTGAAAGCATTCAAGGCAATTTATATAGCGCAGACTCCCTTTTCCAATAAATTATTTTAAAACATAATAAGATTGTTTTAGTGACTAGACACAATATTTTATGATATAAATTGATCTCAAAATTGTCAAATGTCAACATCCTATTTACTGAATTTGTATCGGAGTCTAGACTTTCTAGGTTGTTCCTGGGCAGGTCAGTCGATCAGAATAGTATTTTTAATGGATTCATTTGCGATTTATTAGATGTTATTTTATTTTTTTGATAGGAACCATTTAATCTGGAACTCATCTCTCCTTTTTTAGCGTTAACAACCCTCGGCCAACCGCGGGCTTCACCCACGAGGCCCTATCTCATCCCTCCATCTCACATTTTAGTCAAACATCTGTTCCACCCTCATAACAAACATTCTGTTATTACGAAAGTTTCTTATAACCAAGACCCTTGAACCCCGGAGTTGTCTAGTAATCTTAATAAATAACTAGCCTATACTGCCTTTAAAATCGACTATAAATTTACTCACCAATAGAGGTAACCAAAGTTTGTTGAATCTCGATGGAAATTTGACTTTATTTTTAGATGGACAGAGTTTGTTTTATTCTGAACAGTTTTTCATTTACCTATATGTATATCGTGTGTAACTTGAGTAAAGGGTTGACTGAAAAGGGTCCGCCTGTTAGCATAATCTATAAAAGGTTTGTTTTGGACGGTCACCGGAACATTTGGTAAAAGAAAAATGAGTGCAAAGGAAAAATATTTATTTTACTTTTTTCGCAGTTGCCTTTAGGTCAGCCCCTGTGGAATATTAACCCACATTTTATATATTTGTCAAACCAAGACGATTTGTATCAAAGAACATATCTATAATATAAAAATGAATCGCTGAATGTGTTGTTAAGCGCAAATCTCGAGAATAGCTGAACCGATTTCGCTAATTATTTTTTTTTTAATATTCCTTGCAGTAAAAATTTAAAGAAAATCCTGAAAATGTTTAAAAACAACAAGTTGCTATACTCCCATACAAACGATTCGTAATAATACTTAAAAGTCGATTTGAACTTTAATATCATATCAGAAAGTTCATGTTTTAGTGGAGAGGTTCCAGGAAGACAAATTGATTGAAATTGAGTGACGTTATTATCAAATAAATAGTGTAACATTATTGGAAGACTAAAGAATTATGGGCTCAAAGGTGTGGTATGGGGGTTCCAACATATACCACGGGCGAAACCGGGCCGGATCGGCTAGTGCCTGATATAAACCACTAATGCTCAACGAAACCACCAGGTCCTTGACTCTGCCGGAAAAAACACTGTCAAACTGCAAAGAATGGCATTAAATTTTATACTTAATGCTTTAGTTTTAAAATCCAAAATTAAATGAAAAGAGTTTTATTACACTTTATCATTCACTTTACAAAAAGCCTTTTAATTTTAGACCTTGTCAGGATTACTTTAAAGTCTAAAATTTAGGTGTGGCATTAGCATAATCAAGGGCCTGCTTGAATTTTGCTTCGCTTTTGAAACATTTGATAAACAACATATGCTCGTAAAAACAATCGAACAATTTCTATGTGTAGACTAAAGAGTATTTTATAACATAACTATCTATCTTTCCCATTCCTTTTTTCAGTCCACCTTTGTACCGCTATAAAATCTGTTCAATATTGCTTAATTTCAATGTGTAATATACACCTAAACTTCTAAGAATGACAAATTAATATTTTAACTTCTTCGGTATCTTCCATTTACTTTATAATCTAATTGGTTGTATTACAGATAAAAGACGTAACTCCATACTAATATTAGAAATGGGAAAGTGTGTGTGTGTCTGTTTGTCCGTCTTTCAAGCCTAAACCACTGAACCGAATGCGATGAAATTTGGTATAGCGGTAGATTAGACCTTGAGAAAAGACATAGGCTATGTTTAGTCGCGATAATCGAAATCTACGCGGGCGGAGCCACAGGCAAAAGCTATAATAGAATAATTGGCCTCTAGGCCTGTGGCCGGGGTTTTGTAAAGATAGAAAGGTTCTCAAAATGGCCTTCCAAATAATTTGCGCACAGTCACGTGTTTGACTTTGAAAGTTAGGCACAATTCTAATAGTCGGCAGTAAAATAGTTATATTTGTTTCTAATTTATCCGACAGATCGTCAGAACTAGGAGAGAAATGTACAGAAATTAGTAAAGCATGTTTTCAACCGTCTGGAAACTTATGAGTATATTGTTAAGAACAAAGTACAAACGTGTCGGCAATATAATATATGGTACAGACTATAAATCATTTTGACTTTATTCTACGTAAATGGTTATAACAACAAATGAATATAGTTTGGTTACTTTGTGATTAATTTACACTTTGAGACAAGACACGACCATCATTTTCTACAAAGTTTTTCAATCAAATCAAATCAAATAGTTTATTTGCTAGAATATGGTACAAGAGATTTTACAAAATGCTTCGTTTCCTCACATTCTGCCACATACGGCGTGCAAATTTTTTCATGTCATACCTATTAATAACTATATGCTAAAATAAATTACATTATAAGGTATTGTTAAATGTTATTGTATCGTCCAGGAAATCATTAATATTGTAATACATTTTGTTTAATAACATGTCAAATAATTGTTTCTTAAATAGTGTCATACGTAGGTTTTAGATTTAATCGATTGAAATCTTAACTGGAAATCACATGCAGCAAAAAGTTGCATTAAACTTCTGCTATAGTGACAAGGCCTTCACTTCCAAGTCCACAGTCTAACTGCAACGCAGTTTGACTTCAATATTTTCTGTGAAGTGAATGATATAATATAATGTGGTTACTTGACGGATTGATACATGATATTCAAAGCCTAAAAGCAAAGAGTTAGATCCATACAGCAGTCGACTGAATACGCTTACCACACTAGTATATCTCTTGCTTAGTGACTAAGGTCTTGGATTTTAAATAGAGGGGTCGTGAGTTGATACCCGTCCCATTACTAATAACACAAGCAATTAAAAATAACTTGAGAGAAAATTTTCTGTAAAAAAAATTTAACCCCACTTTACCATTCTTTATAGATGATAAAGCAATACCCTACATTAATCGATATATGCCAGGCATTGAAATCACAATAGTTAAACATTCTATAAAACTATATTAACAAACCATACGAAGTAATTTCTCGAAGCTTCCATTACCATGACATAGGCCTTTCGGGACAATAGACTAAACTAGTCTACAATGAGCCGGATATTTTATAGAAGCACTTTATTGTAATATGTGTCGTCTGGGCTCACCATCGACCTACGAGCCTTCCTGAATTAATATTAGCTGAAGTTATTTATAGGTCACATGTTTGATTCTTTCGTAAAAGATGTTGTGTAAGATTAAATTGGAGACTGCTTTTGTGATTATACGATTTAAACGATTAAGATTATTTGAACAAAGTATTGAAACACAGCTATTAAGACACAGCCAGATAGGCGGACAGTGGGGTCTTAGTACTAGGGTTCCGTTTCTACCCTTTGGATACAGAAAGAGGAGGTAGGACACGACGGTATTACCGTCCAATTGAGCAGTCCGACTGGGTAAGTACCTCCGCCCTACTGAATACCGCGGCCATAATAACCTCGTGTTGTGTTCCCGGCGGTTAGTAGGGTAGCCAGAGCTCACTGGAGAGTTTTTGTGCTGTCGATTGGAAGACCTAAGGCTTGTCCTGCTTTATCTTCTACACTGACGCCAAAGGAACTCAGTGTTCTTATAGGATCGGTAGCGCGGGTGAGACGCCCCTGGTGTTGCACACGTCCATAGGCTGCAGTAGTCGCTTTCCATCGGGTGGGCGGAGTGTTTGTCTGCCACCTCAGTTGCATTAAAAATATACAGAATTTAAAAAAATTGTTGATTAGTACGAGCTTCCACTAAACCATTTATGCAAGAGAGAGATTCGAGTGCTTCTGACCGTTCCTTTTTTCATTAATTTGGTCGGTGTTTTGCGAGGTCAACCTCGTCCTCGTACACGTTCCCTATTCGCTCAGTACTCGTTCATGTTACATTACAATCTACCGGTGGTGTAGAGTGAATATTTTGAAAAAAGAAGCTGGTGTTATGAATCTTTTCTCTTACAGAACGACTCTGTAAATCTTGTATCGATTTCTATCTCGGCTTCTCTTTACAGAACAAGAAGTTAGGAATTCGGTTGTGGGGAACCCTTGCCACTGCAAACTATCTTTACAATTCTCATCAAAACATTCTCTGCCACGCATTTGTCATGCCATTAAAACCAATTATCTAATCTAACAAAACGACCTACTTACCAACTTTCCACGGACACAAAACTAAACGCCTCTATTTATAGCCATTAGGGGGCGCTTGCCACGTATTATTCAGTACTCAGCCCCGCGCCGGAACGAGTCGTAATGATTGGTTAGTCTTATGTATGTATGGGCAAACATAGTCACATATATATACTGTGGTATGTAAATTTTCCACATAATTATTAGCAATTATTTTTGAGTACATTATTTAATTAGATTCATTGATTGATTAATAGAATTAAATAATTATTATAATTTCATACATTCAATTAATAACTAAATATTATTCATTGAACGATAATATTTAATTCTGAGTAGTCGTCAGTCCAAAATCGTTACTAAAACTGTGAGTGTGTGGGTTTTTGCGATTAACTGACAGATTTATATCGTCCGGCCGTCGTCCGGTAAACTGATATTGATAGTCCTTTATATCTATTATGGTGAAAATCTGTTATTCCACTCTGACCAACCAAAATGTAAATGCCAACCTTTTAGATATTTAATCAGTGTTCATGCCAAAATTTTCGGCTTAATTTCAATACTAAAATAGTCACTCTAAATTTGACAGCCATGATTTATTGCCCCGATCCTACGAATAATGTATATTATTCGTAGCCCCGATCCATTGCATAGCTCATGAATTGCCCCAATAAAACGCCCCCCTATTTATCCGCATTAAATTTAATATTACGATATTAGGCGTATTTTTATTATTATAACCACTGCAAAACGATTTAAAACTATATCAAGCTAAAGTATTAGATTATTAAAACATAATGATATTGAAATTAAATAATCAGAGCAGGCAGGCAGCATTTTTTATTTTTTGGTTGAAAAAGTAAGATTTCAAAATCCCTTTACAAAAATTGTACTATTCTACAATCAGGAAAAATTTAATTTATGTATTATTGTGTTAGTAGTAAATATTACAAAACATAACAGTATGTATGTTATCAATGAGGGGCTGGTTCCTACGCAATCCATCACCAGCACCCATGAGTAGACTTCAAACGAACGCCATCCATCTTGTGAGTACTTACGTAATGTTATAGTTGGCGCAATAACCACGCAGCTAAACCTTGAAACGTCAAAAGAGCTTGTTCGATTTATGACAAAAATAGCTGAATATTCGAAGTTAGCGATCACATTGGTTCCATTTTAAAAACAGTACTAAGTAACCAAAATTACTTTTACTACTGTTCACTTTTTCAGCTATGTTAAATTGCTCGTGTTAGAAATGAATTCACGACGATAGTGTAACAGGTGATTGGAACCCGACACTTCTTGATTGTAAGCTCAAATAATTGCTGAACTACCGACGTAGAAACATTTCATAAAACTTGCAAGATTTTGAACTAAGAGTCCACTACGATCAAACCGTCATTATTTCATAAAAATTGAAAGTCTCTTTGTCTATATCCCTAACTAGAAAGTTTTTACAGGGTCGGCAGCATGACACCTCTGGTATTGCACACATCCATAGCTGCATAGGTTTGTTCCCTTTATGTCGAGTCTGGGAGTCTATTGTTCTCCAAAGTATTATTAATACGCTTTCTATTACCGTCATGTCGAGTTTGGTGAACAGGTACAATCAGGATATAAATAAGTACTAGTATATCAAACTATCAGTCACTTGAGGTACCTATAAAAAAAATTGTAACAACCTCCTGCTAGCTTCTGCTACCCTAGTACTTATTTATATCCTGATTGTACCTGTTCACCAAACTCGACATGACGGTAATAGAAAGCGTAAAATAATACTTTGGAGAACAATAGACTCCCAGACTCGACATAACGGGACTCGACATAAAGGGAACATACCACAGAAACTACTTTACATCTGGTGGCCTGGGTCGTATGCTGGTCTGCCACTTATATAGTATAAAATAATAATCCTACTGCCCTACCAATACCATAAATGTGAAAGTTTGTGAATATGTTTGAATGTTTGTTCAACGGCTTAACGGATCTGGTTGCAATTCATCCAGGTATACATGCTAAAATTATAAATGGGAAAGTAAATGTGTTTGTTTGTCCGTCTTTCACGTCTAAACTACTGAACCGATTTTGATGAAATTTGGTATAGTATTAAATTAGACCTTGAGAAAGGACATAGGTTACGTTTAGTCGCGATAACCGACATCCACGCGGGCGGAGCCGCGGGCAAAAGCTAGTAGAGTATAGTGCCGAATAACACTAACATGGGTAACCTTTCCTCCCATGAATAGATTAACAGGAATAGGGGGCACTAGAGCAAAATTGAAATTGAATAAGCTAGTTACCTAACTATAAAAAAAGGTTTTGTTACATATGGTTACTAAAGTAACGAAAAAGCTAACAAAACTCACAGCTATAATAGACAACTGGCTGTTTGCTAAGATAAACGACATAGGCGTTTCCACAACTATAATTTAAACATGTCCCATACAGACAGGGGGTTGCGGCCAGAACTACTAAGTGATAAATGGACGACATGATTACTAATAATATTCCACGTGAAGTGTATAAACATAAAATACATATAATCACGCCTTTATTCCCAGAGGGAAGGACAGAAATCGATGTGGGTGTTAACATTTCACAAATAATAATAATAATAAGATATATTCCACAACATTTCACACAACGCTACCTAGACCCATGTAAGCATAGCTTAACTAGCTTGTGTTATGGAATCTAGAATGCGGATAAACTTACTTAGTTACTTTTTTTTTGTAAATACATACATATTATACATAGAAACACCCAGACCATTGCAAATATACATATTCATGCATACAAATATTTGCACTGATCGGGGATCGAACCCGCGTAGCGCCCGCGTTAACTACCGCCACGCCATATTCCGTATACCAGGCAGTATTGTTGACTCGAGCTATGCAGCTGAGGCTGAGTCTGGACTGTAAATATCTGTCTGATGTTACAGTAAAACAGCCCTATCCCTTAGTCGCCAAGTACGACACTTCATAGGAAGAGATGGGGTAGCCCAAATTCTACTCTGCCAGCAAACTCAGTTATATGCTTGAACGCGATTATGGTTACATAAAATTTCACATTACATACACATTTAAATCTTCAATTTTCGAACATTTAAAAAGGGTTAATCGTTGTGGGCTCTTACACTATATAGTAGGAAATATTCTAAGAAAAGCAGTTGGTTTCTTAAAAGCCGTATAAGCCAAACCAAAAGGGAGTAGGAATAAATGAACTTCGGACTCCGAGGAAAGTGTTGGATATGACCGGGAACAAAACTAAAAATTATAATGATGATGATTTATTATTGACTTTGAGTAGCCGTGTGCTGCATTTTATTGGTCCTCTTGACTTTTTTCTGTGTTTCTCTTTCACCTGGCCCGTTCCCTCTCCAGGTGGCAGCGTATACCTTGGGAATTGTACCACTTGCCAACAATTGTAACCTTAGCAGTAGAAAAACATTGTACACAAAACTGGTTACTTTAGCAACGCCTGAGATCAAAATTTGGTCTACGTCGTAGCACATGCTACGTAGGCGAACCAAGCGTAGGCTGTTAAAGGTTACGTTAAAAAATAAATAGCTACGCCCACGTAGCTCTCGTCAGCCATCTTTGAAATAATGTTAATTGATCATTATTTCAGTTTCAATTGCTTAGAGTTGAACCGTTTTCAACAATAGGCTTATTTTTCATATCTTTACTTACATTGATTTCTCATAATAGGGTATATGGTGCCCAATTAACATTTTTCGTATAAATTTCAATATCATTAGGTATGTTAGTTGATATACTTGCGGATCTATTTGTTTATTTTTTGGAACTTTTTACAGTTATCCGTTATACAATGATATTAGAAGCTGCCAATACATATTTCTCTTAAGTAAACCCACATCAATGTCCGCAAAGTAATATGAGAGTTGATGTAACGCTCCCGTCGCTCCCGTTGAAGCCTGAATAAATCAAAAATGGAAAAGAGTAGGAGACAGTTCCTCCAACTCCTAAGTGAACCCTTGGGAGCACCAGGTTAGCAGTTGGAATGATGTTTAGATATGACAAAATCTAGAATGACGCTAAACATACCGAAATATATATTTTGTGTAAATACATACATATTATACTTAGGAAACACCCAGACTAAAGTTATAGTTGCACTGTCGAAAGTACTACCGCTATGCCACAGAGACTGTCGAATCTGGAATAGTAGGTAATTAAAACGCGATTTTGGTTTGGGTTTTCATTGTATTACGCTTAAGTTACAGTTTATAATGTTAGCTATCTCCGTCAGTGAAAATTTCGCTAAAATCGGATCAGCCATTTTAACGATTACGACGAAAAGATTTTTTTAATAAATTCCCCAGATGTATATTTACAAAAGAAATCATTTTTTCTTTTTCAGTCATTCACTTATTCACTATACCTTCAAAATAATTCGGGTACTTTGAGATAACTTACACTTCAAACTATGTGACAACTACTGGTCCAGGAGCCACCAATCCTGAAAGCTCCGTGGTCACGCCTACTAAAATTTTAAATTAAAAATACCATAAAATACCATCTGTAGTAACACTGCTAGCATGGCAGCTGAAACATAGCCGAAACGTCGGGACAATTGTAAATAACAAAAATAAATAGGAATAGAGAATCTATTAAAAATTGTATAACATTCGCTTAAATTTCCAAAAGTTTAGTGTAGTTTATTGAATTAATTTGAAATCTACTTACGATATCACAAGCAGACACGACACGCGTTAAGCTCATAACACTCCGCTTTTTGCGATGCAGGTTAAACCTAAAAAATAATAACCACCATTCTGTACAGCCATCTCTCACCCATATTTTGTAGTTACTAAGGGAAAAGTTAAGCGGCCATCACAACTTCGTAAATAGACTTTTGGGCGACAAGTTATTGAACAATTACACTGACTTACTAAAATGGCCAGCGCCATTCTCAAACACTACTTTTGTCTTCCAAATTGTTTTGATATGAGCCGTTATGGCTTTTTGGTATAACTATTTACTTCATACGAAATGAATTCAAGGTTTTTTGTTTAGTATTGAGGAAGGAAATAAGGTGGTATATAGATTATCGTGGTCTAGAATGTCAATGTGAAATATTTCATGCGCTAAGTGGAATCGGAAATATGAAGCTTTCACATCGGAGTCCGGGGTTTTCTTTTATCCAGGCTAAGAGCGTCCTCACATTCATCCGATATCCGATATCGGTGTCGGACGCCGATAGCCGACATCCGATAGCCGACACCTTGTTCTGTTTTTAAATTTATCCGATAAAATCGGCCCGATACGGCCATTTCCTCGAAATTACAGATTAGTTAGGCATGCTGGGGATGAAAAAAAAGATATAGTATTGAGGGTTTTCTTATATTCGTGATCAGCGTCATCAATTAACGCAAATAGACACGTAATTAAGAAAACGTCATTAAGGTCGAAAATTGCTTACAGTCGTTGTTTTAGTCTCTTTGTGATCCGATATCGGGCAAAAACATTGGTGTTGGCTCCGATAACCGATATCGGGCGGGACCATGTGAAATACATATGTTCCATTTGACTTCCTCCGATATCGGATGCTGGATATCGGATATCGGGCAATGTGAGAACACTCTAACTGTGATGCGGCTAACTGCGATATTTTCCGTGAATTGACTGCCATCTGAACCCTGCAACCCAATGTCAATATCCGGGTATTGAAATATTTAAAGATGATAGAAGATGTCAAACTTCTCTAGCTTACCTAGATTTGGTGTTCAATTCCAAATTCTCAAATAATTCCCATCCATACCCAGAAACAATGACATGCTTGTTCTTATAACTAGATTGTATAGTAAGCGTAGAATTCATTAGGCGTACTCTAATTCGTTGTTAGCCAAAAAAACACGAGAAAGAAAAACAAATAAACCCGATACATCTTTCGAGGGGTCACCCCTCACAACTTTTGGAGGTTGGCAGGAGAGTTTTAAAAGTCAAAGTATATTGTTTTCTAAGTAAATGTATTTGCTTCCAGTTCTAATGGAAAACTTCAGTATTTGTCTTATAATTGTGGTTCGTTTGCTTTGAGAACAACTTTGAAGGCTTTAATTGTACATCGTATTTGTTTGAAACTAAATAGATTATAGATTTTTTAAATTGTGTTTAATGGAGTGGTTTATTGTGAGATTTTGTGGTAAAAGTAACGAGGCATAATAAGACTTACCGAGGTTGTTAAACCTTCAGAATTTATAAATGACCTCCGTCCCCCATGAGCGCGGACCTGGGGTGACAGATGGAGCCACCTATCACCCCAGCAGAAGCAGGCCAGACAAGTTGGGGACCCCGTGGTTTCCCCACCCGAAGAGGGCCATATCGCGAGAAATGGCCCTGGGTCAGCCGGGGTGCGAGCGATATGCTCTATAACTACCTCACCGTTAGCCTTGCACTGCGACCCACAGACGGTGTGCGGTTTAGTCGGTTCGAGTCCGACATAACCTCCCCCTCCGGCTCCGGCGGGGGTGGTATCCATGGGGATTTCTCGCAGGTTAAAAAAAACCTTCAGAATCAAAGTTATTGAAATTTGAAAATTTCATGTTTTTTTTTTTACTTCTGTATATCTTATATAAATTGTAAATAGTCGAGTCTGTACATTGGAGATATACAAAAATAATAAATGGGTTATGTTACGTTAACGATCTTAATCCCAAACTATTTTTTTCGGTATTCTTGTGTGTTGTGTACACGTGAAAATTAAAGATCATTTATCCATCAATATCCACGTCTGTAGGAGCTTGGGAGTCTTCATTGTTCGAACCACACTTCTATCATCGCTACAGTTCTTGCTGGATCGTTTATCAATAACTAAATAAATTTCACTTAAAACCCTTAAACAAACCAGTTTAATTAACATTAAATAGGTACTAAAAAAGAGCTCGCACGGAGTTAGTGGTAGTTGACTGCGGATATCTGACTGCTGATCGGTATATCAAGAAAATTTTAGAGGAACATGTTGTGCCATTTGCCCCATTTATTATTTATTATATTATTTGGCTCATAGTGCTCGCTCAGTACAGGCATACCTTAACCATGTTGGTGTTACGGTGATGGAGTGGCCAGCACGGTCCCCGGATATGAATCCGATTGAACACGTTTGGGACTTGCTAAAGAGGAGTGTCGAATCAAGAATGCCACCCCCTAACATCATTCGCAGCATGCCCAGATGGATGGAAATCTTAATCAGGGCACGAGGGGGAAACACTCGTTGTTAAACATGTTTTTGTTGTTTCATGTTTAATTATTAATTTGTTTAAAAACAAAGCAAAGTATTTTTTACTCTCCTTTTTTGTGTTCGGCTAATTCTGCTGGGCTGTGTATTATCGTAGCATAGTAAGCTAAATAAATAAGCTAAAGTAAGGTAAATGTGTAATTCGTCCTAGACTTTTATTATACATTTGCCTTACAGGCTTACTTTTATAGCTTACAGCATACTACTTTAAGCGTCGGTAGCTTAGTGGTTAAGGATTCGGTCTTATAATCGAGAGGTCCCGGGTTCGAATCCTGGCTATTACACTACCGACGTGAACCCACTCCTAGCACAAGCAATTTAGCTTAGTTACAGGGAATATTAGTAATTTCGATAATTTCGGTTGCTAATATTCTTTAAAAAAAAAACCATACTGCTTACCAGCAGACGGAGAGCAGTCAATATGACGAACTACATATAAAAATATACGAATCCGGGGATAAATAGGCCTGAACATATTTATCCCCAGTAGGGACGTGAAGATATCATCCAGATTTCTACAGCTATGTCGCAACACCCACTAAAATATGCGATACAAGAATGTTGCCCTGACAAAATTACACCACATCCCCAAAACTAGAATGTACAAGTTATTGAACTCGGTTTGCCCCAGTTGAAAAACTTTGCACAATGAATAATGTGGGGAGTTCGAGTCCCGCGCACTACAAAGTGATCGCCTGCTGTTGGATTGTAAATCATATCGCTCATCGTATTGGGTCCGCGGATATTATTTTAATGTGCGTTAGCTACTTTTGGTTTTGATAGATCTAGTTAGGGACTGTGAAATTGGGTATTTTGATATTATCAAGACGAACAGGTTTATTTTTGATATTTTCTAAAGTTTACGCGAATATTATTCATTGACAGATTTTAACGGATTCTATCTACAATGAAATCCGTTTTAAGTGTTTTTTTTTTCAATAAGGTTTAATTTTATTAAATTTTATAACAAATGGTTCCGCTACGTACCCGTACAACCTCAAAATTTGGAGCTCGTCTCCTTCTTTACCCTAGCGTTAATCCCAGTCGCTTTCGAAGCTTTCAAATTGGGGTCTGGGATCCGCTCTACCAGTTCAACTACAGATTTGGCTGAACTTGGATATTTTCCGTGAAGCGACTGCCATATGATCTCCACGACCAAATGGCGATATCATTGCAGTTAGACCAGTTTTGGATTTTTGAGGGCTCCAACTACCCGTAACCACTGGGACCGGGTCCGACGACTTAACGTCCTCTTCGAGGCTCGACCAGACGAATACCGTATTCATACATACAAATATTTTCATTGAGCGGGGATCGACCACCGCGCTCCTCCGTAGCTGCCGCGTTTACTACCCCTGCGCCACGAAAGCTGTCGTGAAAGTTGGTACCTCGTCTATGATTAGAAAAATGATAAAAAATAGTATGTAGAATATACTGCTTCCGGGCTGTTTGGCCGTGGTCGATGTGAAACTTGCGTTCCAGACGTTTCGTCGATCACTGCGGTCGACATCTTCAGTTGCGCAGGGCCGGGCGACGACAACTTCGGAGACCTTGCCTCGCCGGCGGCTGACTTGCGACTAATGCCGAGCCTTGAATCAATTGATTAAAACTGAAACGTCTGGAACGCAAGTTTCACATCGACCACGGCCAAACAGCCCGGAAGCAGTATATTCTACATGCAACGCCGGCCGTGAAAGCCTGAAGACTTATAAAAAATAGTATGTTATCAAAATAAAAAACTTGACTACTGTTGACAAGATCGAAACAAGTTTGATCGCAGTACACCTCTAATAATTTTCATTTAGTTAATTATTTGTAAATCGGTCGGAACCACTTTATATGCAGCAATACTTTTTATTTGAAACCTAATTCATTGAAATTTATAAAGGAAAAAACAACACTACAATAACAATACATACATAATATGTTCATGCATGCGTGCGTAAAATGTTAACCTCGCTGGCGTAGTCGGGTAAAATTAATAAAAGTACTTAAATTAAAATGGACGTAATTTTGACTACTCTTTTACCAGAGAAACACTTAAACCCGCGGAAATATAGCAAATTAGATATAATTGGTAGACACCGTCGTCCATGAATACCACCGACACCAGAGTCCGCTCGCTACTATATATCAATTCCAAACACAGCTTTAATAAATTTCACTGTTATTGTGTTCAATATGTCTGCCCCAGTTCGGAGATTACTCCTCGCAAACTCACGATGCAGCAAGATATATTGCAATTTTTGAACGGTCACTATTGCTGACAGTGACCGGATATGCTTCTTGTATCTTCTTGTTTAAAATGGTTGAATGTTTAAACAAATAAATCGTCATTTGAAAAAAAAATTGTCACTGAAAAGGATGTATGTAGTTCTGTCTCTCTTAGTCCAATTGTGAGATGGCAAGAGTGTAGAGTTGGAAAGCTAAGCCAGAATGTAAAGTAATCGTGCCGATCGATGGAATAGTAAAGCATGATTCTAGATCAGTACAGTGCCGTCTAGACTGAAACTAAATTTCTTTTCAAGTAACGTTTAAAAATTGAAAAAATTAAAAAGTTCAAGAAATAACATTCACATCGAGATTGTTTTCAATGATAGATCGAGGCAAAATCAATGAAAAAGTAATTCCATAAAGTATAATTCAAAAGCAAATAAAGTTTTTCATGATAGTATAGGAAGCTTGTGATGTGAGTTATCTCTTGTATACCTATGTAATGCATATCACACTTCGCCGAAGACCATCGGCCTCCATGACCGGGGTCCTGAGGACGGTGAATGGGCTGCTCATCGTCCTTACAGAAGCAGGCCCATGACGGCAGCGTGACGTGAGAGATTCACACACGCCCCATAAGAAGCGGGATGACTACCGAACCCCCCCCCCCCCCTCCATAGACGCGGGATAACACATGAACCACCCCTTAGGCGAGGCCGCAGCCGCAGGTCTGTTGGTAGTCCTGGGACATCCATCCGAGGGCTTACCCGGGGCTACCAACCGCAGGCTATTAAGCGGTACGTGAGGGTTTTTAGTCGGTAGGAGTCCGGTATAGCATCTATGAAGGATTTTCCCTCACGTTAAAAAAAAATGCATATCACACATAAAATCATTCCGGTAAATTAATTCAAATAACACCGTGTAGGATGGAATCCGCGACCTCTGACCTCGCAAATGCTCTACCACCTCATCAGACAGATCTAGACACTGTATACGTCTGCATAATCAGTACTTAAATATTTCTTCCTACGCATTTTCTTTTAGATACAGATAACCTTGATCTTTAGGCCGTACATAATGCTTAGGTATATCGCTAAAACATCGACGTTATTGCTCTCAATAATCTTTATTAGACACCCACGGGAACGTCCTACACAAATGTAAAGACTATGACTAGATGTGTTATTGAGGCTAATCTAACTTTAGTTAGGAGTATGTTCACGTCAATGATATACAAATCTGCAACATTTAACTATTGTGCCTAAGGCCCTAGCCGATTGGGATTAGTTGCATTGAATCTTAAATAATAAATTGTGTGATAGGCAAGCAATTACGTGCAAAACCGAACGCAGTACTTATTGCTTTAGGTTTTCGCAAGAAACAGCAACAATTATATCTACAGGTGTTAGTGACAACCTGTTATGAATAGAAGTATTGATTTCATTTAGATGTTAATGATCAATGAATCAATTTAGCCTATTGCAATCCACTGCTAGACATGGGCCCCCGACAATGTGCGCCAGATGCTAGATTCTAAGAAATGCAAAATGTTTATGCCGTTTTTTGTATGACTAACTAGTAGATGAAGCGTTACGGAGACTGAAATGTTGAGCTAAAAGAGATTAATATGAGAGAGAGAAAGAAATAGAGAAAGAGAATATAATGAAACACATAAATCCATTTTTTTTCCATTTCTTTTTTGCTTTTATATCTGTAGATTACATTGATTTGCAATTTAATAAATTGCGCCTGCATTGTCGATAACTTGAGCATAATCAACCATCATAATTTGTTCTATAGCACATCTAGCGCCGACATCGGTTTCTATCGTAGTTTCAGCCAACTTGTTAGACTGTTTGTTGACCATATCCTAAGTAAGTAGGTTCTATATAAAGCTCAGGTTCTGAAAGACAGCCTTCAGTCTAGGCTTCGTCTCTAAATCACAGAGACCTTGTGTCAGTTGCTCATAGTTACTTGTTGAATTATTGTTGTGGTAGTTTTAAAAATAATCGCTTAAATGAGGTAAGTTTTTTTCATGTCAATATATTGTGCATAAATAAATTAAAAATTAAAATGCTTTAACTACTAAAGAAAATTAATAGGATTTTTAACCGTGTAAAATATAGTTTAATTTGCAAGATTCAAAGCGAGTAAGGCAGAGAGAAAATAGTGTTTGTAGTCAATTTTTCAATCAGGAATATTTTATTTTGTACCGCCAATATTTTTCCGCCTGCGTGGCGTCAGATTCCATTCCCGCTGCACCTTCTAATATATTAAACATGTATTATACATATAAACATTCCTCTTGAATCACTCTATCTATTTAAAAAAACCGCATCAAAATCCGTTGCGTAGTTTTAAAGATTTAAGCATTCAAATGTATATAGGGACAGAGAAAGCGACTTTGTTTTATACTGTGCAGTGAAGTGGTCACCGAAATAACTAGCAGGATTTATACGACTTTCAAAGCATTTACTTCTTTTTATTTTGTTCTGTTAGTTAATTCGAAATAAGTAACAAACACCTAATTTATATGCAAATAGATATTACCTATCCTTTTGTGCATGCCCTGAAGAGCATGTTTAGCCGTCGCGTCAGTCCCCCTTTGCCATAAGAACACTTATGTCATTTATTTACGGATAGTTAGAGCGCTAAAAAGTTCCACTAGTCTTTGGTATCGCCATTTGGTTATGGAGGTCAGATGGCAGTCGCTTCACAGTTAGATTGTAAAGCCAACCTCCATCTGAGTTTAAAAAAGGCTCAAAGAATGATTAGATGACGACAGCCTCCGTGGCGTAGTGGTAGTGAACGCGGCAACTACGCAGAAAGCACGGGTTCGATCCCCGCTCAGTGAAAATATTTGTATGCATGAATATGGGTATTTGCATTGGTCTGTGTTTAGAGCGGGACTCAGTGGTTCCCGGTTAGGAAAAAACTTTATTTAAATAAAATATTTAGAGGCAGATCAGACGTTTTAATGCAATGGTGACAATAGTAAAAGTGAATGGTTAATTCTGCTTGTCATCAAGAAACTTAAACCTATATTCGTAGACACCGCTCGCATCCTTGGAGATTGCTCTGCGCAGATTGGTAGGCGTGAATAGTCTGGTCATACCTTGGGGAGCACGTCAAGCCGTAGTATGGATAGTTGGAGTCCTCAAAAATCCAACAACAGGTCTAACTGCAATGCTTCGTTATAGACTCTGAGTTGTGAAGCTCAAATGACAGTCGCTTCACGGAAAATGTCGAAGTTCAGCTCCAAGTTGAAAGTTTCAGGTGCGACTGAGATTACCGCTAGGATGATGAAGGAGAATGATTAAACGTTGCCTTCCTTTATCTATTTAAAATTTATGAAATTATCCACGAGTAGCTATTCGTTTTCGTAATATCGTAGCCCCGCTCTCCCCTTGCCAGTGGTATCCTTGACTTATTTACCTATCCATGAATATTCATAACGTGAGACTAGTGACGTATGTAGGTCGGGACACAGTCGTTGACCTTTGCTAGGGTGGCATTCAATAGGCGACTGTATTATACACATAAAGGTATATTAGCTACATACCTACAAGCCACCCGTACCGCCTTTGTACAGGCAAATACGAGAGATTTCAAGTTTGTGGTACAAGTAGTTTATTCTGTAATTGTGACTTAACATTTTTTTTTTTTTTTTTTTTTTATGCCACTTAGGCGGCAGACAAGCACACGGCCCACCTGATGGGAAGTGGTTACCGTGGCCTATGGACGTTTGCAACACCAGGGGCGTCACAATCGTGCTACCGACCCTGTAGATACCTTCTAATACCCTTCTTGAAGAACCCCATATTGTAGTCGCTTGGGAAAACCACGGCAGGAAGTTCATTCCACAACCTGAGCGTGCGTGGGATGAAGTTCCTTTCAAAACGCACGGTGCGTACCATTGCCGGTCGCAGTGTGTGAGGATGAATTCCCTGCCTATGGCGAGTGGTGCGATGATAGAATGCAGCGGTGGGCATCATGTCAAACAATTCATCTGAGCACAAACCATTGTATAGGCGGTAGAACACACACAGCGAGGCAAAGTCTCTTCTGAGGCTGAGAGGTTCCACATCGCCTGTGAGTATGGGATTGTCGACGAGCCTCAACGCCCGTCTTTGCAATGAGTCGAAGGGGCCAAGCTGGTATGCAGGCGCTCCGGCAAAAAGGTGACAGCAGTACTCCATGTGGGGCCGAATTTGTGCCTTATAAAGCAGAAGTCGTTGCCCCGCAGTGAAGTACTGCTTCGCCCTGTTGAGCACTCCAAGTTTCTTTGAGGCCAGCTTGACCTTGTCCTCCAAATGGTTGCGGAACTGAACGTCGCTTGAGATGTCGACACCTAGGATCCCAATACTCGAAGAGATGGAAAGTGGTGTGCCCAGGAATTGCGGCGCTACAATAAATGGGGTTTTCTTAGCGGTGAATACACATACTTGTGTCTTAGTGGGGTTAGTCGTAAGAGAATGGGTGTATGGAGTTGTATTAAACCTCTTTGAGCTCCCAGTCTACCTCTTTTGTTAGATGGTACAGCCTATTGACGGATCAGGCTCTGTTGTACGCTTCCGTCTCGAGATTGGAAAGTCAGTTACAGTTGGTACTCATTTCCGTCCCTCTCAAGGATGGCCAGACCGAGAGGGATGGCCCTGGGTCAGCCTGGGTTGCGAGGGATATGTCGCCTGACAACGTCACCTTCGGCCTAGCATGACCCACACACTTTAGACCCACAGACGGCGTGCGGTTTAGTCGGTTCGGGTCCGACATAACCTACCCCTCCGGCTCCGGAGGGGGGGATGGGGATATCCGTGGGGATTTCCCGCACGTAAGAAAAAGCCATAGTTGTTCGTATGGCCACTGGGACGTGCTCACTGAGACATGGTGGGTTCTTAAGAATGGTCACCCATCATAAGCCCAACCTGACTAGTGTTGCTTGCAATATAAATCAACCACGAACCTCTGTATTTAAGTACTAAATTAAATAAAAAGTAGTAGCCGCGGTTCCAGTCAGAGTAGAATTTGGGCTACCCCATCTCTTCCCACGTGGTGTCGTACAAGGCGACTAAGGGATAGGGCTGATTATCTTTAACATCCGACAGATATGTTCAGCCCAGACTCAGCCTCAGATGCATGGCTCGAGTCAACAATAGTGCCCGAAATACAGCAATCGGCTTACCCCCTATCACGTTGGAATGAATACAAATTGGTGAAATGTGGGTGTTAATTCACCTCTGCTTAACCATTCATGATTGATGAGTGATTAAATGTATGTATGTATGAAAGAAAAAGTCAGAATTATGTTAGTTACAGCTTTTCCATACCATAGATCATGTGGTTCTACAGAATGACATCAATTCAGGTTCAGGCTGAAAAACTTTATAAGTTTCAAAGAACTTTCTGTTCGTGAGTATTTAGTGTCTTTTGTCAGGCCAGGGCATAAATTCGATGTTGTTAGGCCTTCTAACTTTTACAATAAAGCATAATGATCTATAGACGAACCTTAAACAGCTCAGATTATAAAATTATTTTGTGGAACATATTACATTTATCATATTTATTCTTATTATATATGAAAAGTATTAATTATTTTTTAGTATATACGAGAAATGTATAATAAAAATACAATAACATTAATTCTCCTACCTTATACGATGAATAAAAATAAATAATAAAAGTTGTACGATAATAGTTGTACGATGTAGTTGCACGATAATAATAAAAGTTGTTTAGCATAGCCATTCGCTTGCTTACTATAGCTGCCCCTCTAGACAAGTGGCAATTCGCTAGCCGGCGTTTGGTGGAATAGAATGGCGAATATATGGGATTTGACGTATATGACAGTCGTTAACACTTGTCTAGAGGGGCTAAACCACTTAACTCAGTTATCACCTGCGGGGTACAAGGGGTGCGGAGGAAGGACGAGAATGGAGATCAGGTGAGGTGCGGGCGGCAGGCATATTCTTAAACTCATTTCGCTCGTCATGAGAATTATACACGTAATTACATTTCCAAGATGAGTAGAAAGATTTTTGGATATAGAATTAATTTTCAGTGCAAGCAAATAACTTTTATTATTCCTATAACTAATTTTCTGTGAAAACACCTCTGTCTACCCCCTCGGGGATATAAAGGTGTAAGTATATGTATGTAATTTTCCATGTTATTTCGCGATAGTGCCCCATCTTACGATTGACCTAAGAATTAGCCAGCCAGGTTTTTTATTTGTTTATTATATTACACAACACAGATTACAATTATGATTATAACGAAAATAAGATTCAATAATCACGTTCCAGTCAGAGTCTGAATTGCAATCCAAAACTTGTGTAAACCTAACCAGGGGTTACCTGTAAGGCAAAGAGATTTGTATGATTGGATCTGCGAGCGCTGTGTCTAGTGTTAAATGTAATTTGAGATAGCAAATAAGGCGTATCCAGTTTTGAGTGAATTATTTTATAAAGTGCGACTCAGCTGTTGACGGTAGCACAATATTCGTAAGCATTTTTTTTGTACGCCTTCAATTGCATCTATATGGACCCTGTCGTATGGTGACCATACTGGACTGCCAAATTCTAGAATGCTTCTAACCAGTTCATAAAATATAAATAGTAATGTTTCTGGATTTTTTTAAGGCTTTCGTGGATCTAAATAAAAAACCAAGGAGTTGATAGGCTTTCACTGTTATGTACATATAATGTGCTCGAAATGAAAGCTTGTTGTCGAATAAAATACCCAGCTAGGGAGCTGTGTCACACTTTTTCAAAATCTGGCTGTCAATCGAGTAGTTATTAATGATGGGAAAATGCTTGTTACTGAAAGTTATAACAAAGCATTTACTGATGTTAAGATACATATGGTTTACCCTACGCCAGCCTGAAATGGTATTCAGATCTTTTTGTAACAGATTGCAGTCATTAGAGCTGTAAATCGTGTTAAATATTTTTAAATCATCAGCGTAAAGCAAACATTAACATAAAATATTATGGTTATTAAATGTAGTAATAAACGTTACGGCTAAATATCATTCAGGCCGTTCATTGAATGGCACCATTTAGTTAACTGCCTAGGCAGTTAATTGAACGGGTGATTAAGCTACTTGGCGGCGACTTGTAAACGCGCGCTACGACCACATCTGCACTCGGTCCCCGTTCTCGTCTACGTCTCGCCCGTGCACCCCGCAGGTGATGATTGAGTTGAGCGGTCAGCCTATTCTCAAGTATATACATATTCACTCCTATAATAAATCTTCAAAGTTCAAATTATCTAACTAGTTCTATATAAATGCACGTCCGTTATTAAAAAAAAACTATTTCAATTAATAATTCAATAGTGGCAAGAAATATCTGTCTATTTTTCCACAAGTTGGGCACAAGCATCATTTGAACAGAAAATTGGAGGCTCGACAGACAAACTTTGGCTATAAAAAGAGCATATACATACACATCGCCCAAAGTACCACTACAGCACTAAAAAGTGTCGCGTTCGAACCTTAACTGACGTTAAACAGTATCAAGGTAAAAGTTGACGTGAGAGGCGGTCGTAAAAATATTAGGAGCGGTACGAGTAATAAGCATTGAGCGATTCAAGTGATATTAAATGTTTTTGGGTTCAACGTTATGTTTGTATAGTAACCGTCCGAAATATCTTGACTGCAAAGTCTCAAAATAATCTTAAAACCAAGATAGGTATTGAGAGAAAATCAAATTGTTATTGATTGCATTGATTGAAATTGTATTATCGTCCGAACTAAAGGTGTGTACCAAATATCAGAACATTCTAAACATTCACAACATTCTATACAAGATTCTATTCTACAATACACCGACCAACAAATTAACATTGTCTAGGGCACTGATGTATTGTTATAGGGCGTAGCTTAGGGTACTTTCATGATGAATCACACTAAAATTAAAACCAATTTCTAAATCCACGCATACATTATTTATCGCAGACATATTAAGCCCTAACATTACGAAAAAATCATGCCACCTCTTGTACTAGTTTGACTCAAAATCGCTATCCATCCCCAACTTGCCCCACACTACGAAGGGTGTCACCCTATCCTTTTTCCGTGCCCTTGATATAACACCGCCGATGAATCAAGTGGAAGTAACTGACGACCTAATGTTCTGCTCACCTAGTTTCACTTCACAAGTTAATTGGGAGCATTTTCAAGTTGTTGTTTGTTTGAAGACCTTGAAACACTGCTTGAAGTTTGTTCTACCTGCAATGCATTCACTACTGACAGCCTAAGGATATCGAATTTCTGTTAAACCTGCAGTTTAGACAGGACAAATCGGACCCCATACTCTTAAGTGAAAACTTCAGATGCGAGTGCGATCGGGACTAACGTTAGAATAAAGAAATGCAAACTAAATTCTAAGGAAGTGAAAAGAAGAAAAAACATGTTCAAAGGTTTTGATTAATCAATAATGTGTTTTTACCCCTTTCTCTAAGACATAATGAGTATGCACAACTGGTTAATCTAATGAAATTACTGTGAAAGTACTTATTAATGATTTATATGATGTAAAGTGCACTAAATAGGTAGATAGTGAATTTAAGACGAAAGTGATTTTTTTGGAAGATAATAAATTATTAAAAATAGTTTTGGATTGCAAAAAGTTAACGTCTAAGGCAGGATTTGAACCCGCGACCAGTCTGCTCACCAGAACGCTCATTCAAGACTAGTCCATGTGGCTCAGCTGGTTAGAGCATGCCCTCTATAAGGACTGGTCGCGGGTTCAGTTCAGAGAAAGAGTGGAAACCAGTGCAAGAGTTGGTGTACTTAGGTTCAATGTTTTCGAGGCATATCAAGCATGACTGTGATATAGGGCGGAGAGTTTTGGCAAGAAATCAAGTGAAAAATCAAAATCCGACTACGTAAGTAGAAGTTAAAAGTTAGAAACATGATGTCTCACCGTATTCTCGAAGCTCAATACATTAAAGACGGTACAAAAAATATTTATGAAATGAGTGTGAATAAGCAAGTAAAGTGTTTAGTGAAGTCACAGATGACTCAAAATGCTGCTGTTATAGTCGGTCCGAAGGACGACAAAAAAGCTAGAATTTATGAAAGTATTTTATATGATTACCGTTATAACACATTATATTGCGCTCAAACGTTTATGGACAAAATTTATACAGTCACATCTTTTTCCTATTATATAGCGGTAGGCATTAGAAAGTCATTTTTCTACATAAATATTCCGGGTATACTTCTTTCATTTCTTCTACTTATATAATTGTTTCTGAGAGATGTTCATTCTTTATGTTCACTTTCCTTAAGAGTTGCTACTTTACATTCATTTAGCTGTACGGAGCTCATTATTTCAATAAGTTCAGTCAATGACTCTAAAGACATTACATTATATTCTGATATGCTACAATTTAATTTCTTGTTTGATGTGTCTAGAATTGTAATATTGAAGTGATATGATAATTAAGTCAAGGCAGCACATACTTGATGATTACAAACTAACGCTTATTAATCATAAATGATAGTTAATCAATTAGAGCAAGTTAGTAATTAATCATAACAAATTAAATTGCCAATGTTGAATCGCAAAGCAATAAATTCACTTATGAGATAATCTTACCAAACCATAATATTATGACTATTGTTTTATAATAGGAAATTGCTGTAAGTTAGTTCGGCGGTTTGTCTAGACTAATCCTGGAGTTACTAGTGATTTAAAATATACCTAAGACTTTAATTAGATGTTTTAAATTTTGTTCCTCCACTTAATTGCTACCATAATCTAGAAAATGGACAACGATGTTCTTTTTAGAAGTTTTTTTAGTGTTTATCAGTTTGCGAAAGTTTTCAAATTGCTTACAACTACCTACTAATAACTTCTTTAAATGCTACGGATTATTACTCTGATGTAATCTGAACTAGCAGCTTGGTATTATATTCTGTATATATGGTATTAGGCATAACTTTACTTGTTCAATCAAAATGTATTAATATTTTAAGAATATTAATTATATTTTGTCGGCTTGTTCATCACGTCACAAACATCCCGGTTTACTTGAAAATGAATCCTTAACTACGTTAGTACTATTATTTGTTCTGTGCCTTAACAATTGATTTTGAGTCCTGATCTATAAATTTGTGAAGGTTCCATTGACTGTGTGCGATGATACTTATGACCTAGATAAAATTCACTTAAATTTTTCCCCCATCAGATTTTTTTACGCACCAAAAGAACATTCCATAGAATATAAAATGTTTTTCGATTAATGGCGACAACGGAAGCATTACCATAATCATCAAGATTTTTATGAAACCCGACTGTAGTTGTACACGATAGCAAAAACTTTACGAGCCATAAGCTATATCTGTGGAAGTAAATAACATTGAATAGGACATTAAAGGTCTTACGGTCAATAAAGTTTTAAACTTTTCAATTACTTTAAGGCATGTTATAGATCGTTTGACCCAGTTTAGTCGAGATTATTCAAGATCGCTATTTCCAAGAAAGTGATTGGAGCTATGTCATTTGTGAATGTATTTTTTGAGCTTATATTTGCATTAGTTTATAAGGTTCTACATATAATAATAATGTATGTATTTAAAAAAATAATTGTATCTAATTATGTTTATTCGCATTCTAGATCACATAGACATAAGTTACAATAAGCGAACAGGCTATAACAAGTTCAATTAAGCTATGCTAACTTTGGGTCACGAAAACGCTGTGTAGAACATTGTATAAAACTTAAATTAATAATTTAAAAAACCACATCACAAAAAATGCCTGCAAAAAATTCAAAAACAAATTGTGTTGGTTAGCCACTTAACTTACTTAAGCTTACTTAACTTTGATACACCTAGAAATATTTTGATTCCATTATTAATTTCATCCCCAATATTGGAGTAAATCAATATATTTATAATATATTGAGGGAGATATATGTGTAGGATATGTAGATCTAGCAGTATTATAGGTCGGGAAATAGTAGATTATGGTACAAGTGTGTAAAGTTGATGATTACCGCTAAGGCAATATTGAGGTCTAAAGAGAGCTAAAGATGGTAATCAAGGATACACACGTGTATCATACGTCGTTTTTTCAATTCATTTGTTAATAATATGATACTAAAATAGATATTTACCCCTGCAGTTTTCAGATAGTAAACAGTCCATTACTTTAATGACTTCATATCAATGAAATTTTCTGCTTAGGTACGAAGTTGCATGAAATGAACAAGCAATAGATAGTTATATTAATATTTTTATCTACTCTGATACTATAATACAAAGATTATAAAATTGAAATCAAAACTCGTATGACAAACATTACGCACAGGCCAAAAAAAAAGTTTTATTACGATACAGGTCCTGTATGGACACCTATATCATAAAATAACTTTTTAATCATAACGATACACCTATACAACATCCATCTGGACTGAACCTCTACTTTAAAAAAAAGGCCGATTCGGAAGAAAAAAAAAAGAAACGCGCATGCGCAATCGATGTTTGCGCCTTGGCTTGGCGTCTACTTTTTTTTACATTTCATTAAACAAAGTTTGGTTTTGTTTGTAAAATAAATTAGTTTATGTATTATAGTATGAGAGTAGATAAAGTAGTGTTTGACACTGTACATAACTTGGTCTTATAACACTCGTGTGGTACAATAAAAAATCTCGCCTACGGCTCGTTTTTTTAAAACACACTCGTGTTATAAGAACCCTTATTATGCAACAGTATCATAAACTACTATTGTTCCATTGAACACGATCTTTTTGTAACTAATTTTTTTTAAGAATAATGCACCTCAACCAGTAAAATTAAAAAGTCACTATCCCACTCATGATTTAATAACAATCAAAGAACCACAGTTTCATAATAGGTATCATTATGTTATATTTATTATGTCATTGTTACATTTATTAATACAGTGATACAGTGCGACTTATTAATCTCATCCAATAACACCAACAATTATTTTCATCCAGTAACACCAACAATTAATGTGTAAAAAATGATTGTTACATTATTCATTGGTTCCGATAGTTCGTACGAGTGTGGATAGATGGCTCACGATGGATGTACAGGAAAATGTGGATGGCTTCGGGCATGGTGCGGTTTAAGATAAGATAAGATAATATTTATTGGTTCAATCACAATTATGAAAATTACGTATCATTTATATAATTTAGAAAACGGGAATTAACGCGATTATGGTATAGATATACTTACATACCTTTGATTGCCTGACGTTTCGCGTCGGCGTCCACCGCTGAGCCAGTCAGCCTGTGACCACGGCCGGTGTGACCTGGTATGTAGGCAATCAAAGGTATGTAAGTACCTACACCATGATCGCGTTAATTCCCGTTTTCTTAATTATATATCATGGAACGCGAGAGTTTAAACGCGATTGAACTGACGACGTAACTTTGTAATGGCGTTGCAGTTACGATAAAAATATTTTTGCTGGTTGTTTATCGTTTTAACAATTGATGAGCATTAAAACAACATTATTATATCAATAATCAATTAATGTAATAATTTTGTGCCAAACTGAGTCTCAAATAACTTGGTAAACAATATTTTTCTAAATCTGTACTGCGCTATTACAAGGATATGTCAGCGCTTTATATTTGTAGTGCTGTGTTAACAATAACAGGCAATAATAGTATCGTAATCTGTTCTTATACAATTATACTTTATAAAATAATACGTTTTGTTTTTCTTTTTAAGAATTTGAAAATAATGGACTATAAGATAACTTTTATTAAATATAAAAATCAAACTACGACCAAACCGAAAGCGGGAAAGAAAGTAGCATTTTTATATTTAGGTTGAAAATGGTAACCCCAAATGGCGTTACTAGCATTTTTATATACTTAGTTTAAAAATGGTAACTCCAAATGGCGTTATGGCCCGCCATTTTGTGACGCTAAAACAGTCGTCTATTGTCGTTTCGTGCGCATAGACCACGTTCTTCAAGTGTTTTCGATCTGTTTTTATTTGATTACCCGGCTTTCCTGATTGTGGAACATTTTGACCGTGATATCAGGATTGATTATGTTATTGATAATAAAATAATTATACATGTAGGCGAAGATGATGATGAAGACACCACCTCCTCAAGCGAATCAGAGTCTGATTAATATTCTGTGCGCACATTCAATTCAATGTACTTTATTGCATAGAAATACAGATTGTAACTTTGTAACAAAGAATAAATAAAACAGTTTTACTATATTAATATTACCTTTTTTTGGTTTCCATTTAAATAACAAAAATATAAGTTTTAAATGATTCCGCCAATTTAAAACGAAAATAATCTTAAAAATAACGCGGCGGTTCATTTTGGAGGAACGGTAACGAACTCAGTGTTATGTTGTGCCCATCACTAGTCGTGACTAACTGATAGGTGTCAGGCACGCATTCTCTGAACGGCCGAACTTTACAACGTAGTTTAATATGGCGAACGTTGACAGCCGTACTAGTAAAAACTGTGTGACAGCTGTCAGCGCCTTCAAAAAGTAACACAATAAAATTATTGTAATCATCATTATGGTAATCATTTCTAGGGACCAGATAAAAGTGTTTGCTCAGTAAGTTAAAAGATCTAGATAAACTCATCAGCAAAGCATTTAGGAATAACAAAATTAAATTAAATTCAGTTCAATTCGGTTTAGTCTGCGTGCGTGCGCTTGCGTGTGTGCGCGCGCGTACATCAATGCTTCTGTATCTATATAACTTAACTAGCTATAGCCCGCGGGTCCACCCGCGTGGATGTCGTTTATCGCTTAGTGTTGAGTTAACATAGTAGCTTTATGCATGCAAAGTCTCAGCCCGATCGTTATAAAAGTTTCATACAAACTTTCATCCACTATTTTATCCCCTTGGGGGTAGAATTAATCAAAATCCTCTCTTAGCGGATGCCTGCGTCATAACATCTACCTGCATGCCAAATTTCAGCCCGATCCGTCCAGTGGTTTGGGCTGTGCGTTGATAGATCACTATGTCAGTGAATCAGTCACCTTTGAATTATGTATATTTAGATTGAATTAAAAGAGTTCTCTGTCAGTGAAGACTGCGGGTATGCATCCCGCCCGAACCTTTTCAATTTTTCCCTACTTTAATCGATATGAATAGTTTGCATACTAAATGCTTCAAAATTTCATTTAATTGGCAGTGTTACTGGTTAGTAAGGAAAGAGTCATCGAGTAACAGTGTGACACGATGGTAACACTGTCACTCGTTTGGCTGTTACTGGGAATAAAAGCCCATTAAGATTTGGTGAAGGCGATTCATATTTTGGTCAGTAAGTAATAAAATATAAAAACAAATAGGCTATTTCAATTAAGACACTAATATCTAGGTGTCTAATTAGTCAGTCAGCGACTTAAGACACTAATAATTATTTGTTTGATTATTCAGTTAGCTGCTAAATAGTATAAGTTCAAAATATCACTTACCACAGAAGTTCGTACTTCACATGAAACAGGATTCAACTTTAGCTGATATTGTTATGACAATCCTTGCTAGTAAAATACTTTCAACACCACCATAAACATTAAAGAGGTAATAAGCTTTATTAATAGTTAAAAATTAATATGTACCTGTCTAGTGGATAGTTCAGTGGAAGACGCAGTAGTGCCAGATGAAGTAATAAATAATAAATAAATAAATGTTTATTTTTTCCAATCAGTTCAGTTACATTACATTACGTAGAGTACAAAATTATTAGCAGCCTGATATACATCATTACAAGTTAATTTACATTCTAACTTAACGTTTTTTTTTTACATTTTTTCATTTTACTACTATAATAACATTTTAATCAGATTATACAACGATGATGAAGATGAAGTGATTGTATAATAAACACTAGCCTTATGCC
This sequence comes from Eilema caniola, assembly GCA_949126895.1. Lineage (NCBI taxonomy): Eukaryota > Metazoa > Arthropoda > Insecta > Lepidoptera > Erebidae > Eilema > Eilema caniola. The sequence goes on from OX421488.1 coordinate 15,532,357, forward strand.
CGCGACCACGACCGCGTGTGTGTCTGTTTTTCCGTTTATTGGAAATATCTCCGGTTCTACTTCGCCGATTGTGATCAGAGTTACGTCAGATTGTAAGACCTTTTAATCTCAAAACGCATCGAAATCCGTTCAGCCCCTCTAGACAAGTGGCAATCCGCTAGCAGCCCCTCTCTCGTTGACACATGTCAAATACATCAAATCCTATACATTCGTCATTCTATTCCACCAAACGCCGGCTAGCGAATTGCCACTTGTCTAGAGGGGCAGGAGTTTTTGAGTCCATCGCGAATATAAATTATCATCATCATCCATTAGTCCACTGCAGTCTATTGCTGGACATAGGCCTCTCCTAATGTGCGCCATTTCGAATATACAGACACGACTAAAAAAAAACTATTTTTTATAATATCGCCAACTAGCTTTTGCCCGCGGCTACGCCCGCGTGGATGTCAGTTATCGCGATCAAACATAGCCTATGTCCTTTCTCAATGTCTAATATATATCCCTATACCAAATTTCATCAAAACCGGTTCAGTGGTTTAGGCGTGAAAGCGTAACATACACAGACAGACAGACAGAGTTACTTTCGCATTTATAATGTAAGTATGGATAGTATAGATTTACAGACACCATCACTTAACAATTATATGTATACCTGATAGTATTAGATTAAGAATCCGTATTGGACCTCCGCATATTGACTAAGCCGAAGTCATTTCAGCCACTCCTATGAATAACATTTTACTGTTCTCCCGGTACTGTAGGTTTGTGTGCAATGTGTGTATGTGTATGTTATTCTCAGAAACCAAACAAGTTCTTTCACTTTGATTCTTTATACAAATATTATAAAGCTTTTCCTTATTTTGACTACCATTTATAATTTCGAAGTCACATTTTATATTCATATTTTCTACTGTAATTATCATCCTTGTTCCCGGGAATATCCAAGGGTTTTACGGTACAGCCCGGGTTTTCTTACCCCATCTCCTCGTTCTGGTTTGGCTTACAAGGCTTTTATAGCCGTGACTGCTGTTTGACCCCCCAACCTCCTGTTGGCGGGGCGTGAAAATTAAATTAAATTAAATTAAATTCTTTATTTCAAAAGCAACATAGGCTCATACTTATGGTCATCTGATGAGCCCATCAAGCTGAGTGCCGCCATTGTTAACATGGTACGTGTATGTTATGGTGACCCTCTTTCCTGAGACTTTGCTTTTAGCTTACCATCAGGCGAGGTGAAGTCAAATTGGCCTCCAATTTACAGTAGAGACAAGTAGGTAGCATGTATACATTGAATGTACAATGGGCGGCCTTATCGCTTGAAGCGATTTCTTCCAGGCAACCTTGGGATGGACAGTAATGTGATAAAACAAAATTATGGTGTAGTTATCATATGTTAAACTAGATATAAGGTTTTCTAAAACAAAAGGAAAGAAAGAGAGAGAAAAGTAAAAAATAAAATAAATATACCGCTATACGTAACGTATTATAAAAATATGTACCACATAAATAGATATGGTTATAAAATAATAGCATACCAGTATGAAGGTTTAATAATGGGTGAGCTTATAAATAGTGAGCTATTTAGGTGTACACGATGCTAAGTAGTGGTCTTCTACCATACTTTTAAAGTTATTTAGGGTTTTTGCCCGCCTGATGTTCAGTGGCAGTGCATTCCAGAAGCGCACAGTCCTGACAGCGAATGACTTGTCTACAAAGTCAGTAGAATGCATTGGCATTTTCAGCCTAAAATTCTCGGTTGACCTCAGGCATCTCGTATGTGTGTCATAAAGGAACTGGAAACGTTCTTTGAGATAAGAGGGAGTGGTGGGATTAAACAATACATTATATAACAATGTTAGAATATGAGAATTCCTGCGAAGCCGAATTGGGAGCCACTTGAGTTGTTTACGAAAATCTGAAACGTGATCATACTTGCGTAGACCAAATATGAATCGTATGCAAAAATTTTGAAGTCGCTCAAGTTTATCTAGTTGATCTTAACAGATGTACCGGTTGTAAGAAACCAACTTCGGTTTGATCCCGTGGGCCTTAGTGGGTCCCAAACAACACATACGATTATACTATTTTGTTAAATGAAACCACTTTCTAACGGATTCTCTTCAGCAGCCATCGGTCGCGGGATGACTAATGATGGTAGTTGTCACATAGTTTGAAGAGTAAGTTATCTCAAAGTATCCGGATCATGATGAATTATTTTAACACAACATGTGTTTTACTTTTTTCTCGTTATTCATATCATTCTAGGGTAGAATCTGCGATTGAATCCGTTAAAAAGTGGTTCTATTTCAATTAGTAATATTCTAGTAAACTTCACACCACATCATATACTATTCTTATAAAAACGTATACTTGGTGACTACAGTGACTCATGAGCATATTGCGTGGCTGCAGGCGCGGAGATGTCGCGTTGGCGCGGCTTCGATGGCGCGGGGTGAGGCGCCGCGGCTAGGCGCCCATGCGCGCCTGGCTCGTCGTGTGTGCGGCGCTCGCGCTGGCGCCGTGCCGAGCGACCGCTGCCGCCGCCGCGCACGCGCCCCGCCCGCACCGCGCGCACGTCCCGCCCGTGCAGTACCCCCCCGACCCCCAGCGCTTGGAACGCATCAAGTCACAGATATTAGCCAAGGTAACAGCTGATTCATTGGTTCCATTGAAGTATACAGATGCTGGCAAACTTCTTGAACAAAAGTTAGCGCATGTACTTGTCAACCAAAATAAAAAACAAAAGGACAGATCTAAAAAAAACTAGTTCTGTGATCTAGATTTTGTTTGGCGTTTATTAGTACGTACGTAATGTATGGTCGTATTATCGAAATCGTAGTCAAAACAAAATGCATGGCTTGAGCACGTGGTTACTCAATGACCTATTGATTCAACATGATGCCTAGTTTGTAAATTAGTTTTTATGTCACTCTTATGAATTGGTCTGACCAAGCCAGGCTAAAGTGTTGGGTTCATGAAGAACTCGATAATAATAGGCACTCGAAGCACTGAGGTAGACCCAAAAAAGATGTTTGAATTGCGTGAAAGGAAACATTGTTAAGAGAGGAGTAACTGGTGGGATAACTCCGACAGGGAGGAATGAAAGAGAATACATTTCTTTTTACACAGGACACGTCAATATAACTTCATCGCGCCTGATAGTAAGCTGAAGGCAAAGTCTCAGGAAAGAGGGACGCCATTATAGACATCAACAATGTTACAATGGTGACTCTCAGTTCGACGGCCTCATCAGATTCTTTGTCACGTCCCGCTTAAGGTTCCTGGACTGTAAGAAAGATGTAACATGTGATCTTCCAACCAGCTGGGGCTCACATCACGCCCGACGCCTGTGGGCGCGCCGCCGCGAGACGTGGTGCGGCAAATACTTGCGCGAGCCGACGACCCTCGGCTGCTGCCGCGACCCCAAGACACAGACAACGAACACGCAATGCGAGAAATCATTGCGATAGCACAACCTAAAGGTACACACAAAGACAAAACACACATGCACACTAACACAGCAAGACGCACAAATGACACGTGACAAACAAATACGTGAAATGAAACAATACCCAATAATCAATCAATAACTTATAATAAAGTCAAAGATCACACGCGCACATAAAATGGTTGAAATAATAAATATGCCACATAAGAGATCAAATTCATGATTGTAGATGTAATGTACCATACATTACATCTACGATCTTGAATTGAGACAAATCAAGTTACTTGAAGATAAAATGAATTACTCACCCACCGATAAGCATAATAATCTGATAAAATTGGGAAAAGCGAATATTTGCATCAATCAATATGTGTTAGACGCGTTCAAGGTTCGAGCTATTAACAAAGATTTTCTGATCACGTTTTAGTGAGTTTTTTGCATTGCATTCTAGCTGGAAATACATATTAAATTTTAATTTCAAAAAATTTAGAGTACACAGAATTTATTGAACCTTGTGTTACTTTATTTAAGTAAATAAAAAATTTGCCATCCCATCTCTTTCCCCGGCTTGTCATACAAGACGACTAAGGAAAAGAGTTGTTCTTCACCCAATAGCAAATGCAAAGCCCGTAAAAGTGATCAGTTAATGGTCTCCCCCTGTTACGTACATAGAACGAAAGCAATTGGTAAAATATGGGTAGCCTACCCCTTTAGGAATAAACAAACGTAGATAAATGTACTGAAATGGAATATTTACACAATTCTAAACACATATAACTTTATAACACGAATAATCCTGAAACAAGTTGAATTTGCAACGAACCTATCACCGGAGAAGCATTCAAATTGGGTCATTTCAAGCTGTAGTGTTTTATGACCACATAAATTCGGCCACAACATCAATACAACTAATATAGTGAACGACGCTAACTATCGATAACTTCGTCTAGACTTAGACATTTGATGCTAATTCGATTCAAATTAGGCTAATTTTAGTGAAGGGAAAAAAAATTGATAGAGCTTAATCTAAGAGTGACATCATTGTTCTGAGAAGGCTGTCTGATTTTGATCTCTTATGTGTGTGTGCGCGTGTGTTTCTAACCATTGTGCTGTTAATAGCACAATGGTTAGACACACACACATATTCGTTATGAATTGTACTATCCTCATCTGCGTATTGTCGGCTCCTTTAGAGAGGAGGGAGCTTGGCACTAGATGTACATAAATAATAATGTTTCATGATCGATAAAAGAATATAGTTTGAGCCTACTTCAATTTCTTATTCTTTTATGTTGATTGAATCGTGAGTTTATTAATTTGTTTTTTTATGTCCTTTTACTTCTTTTTCGTATCTTTTTTCCACATTATTTCCAGTTGGCACTTAATTTAAAAGGTACTCTTTGAATTGTTGGCTGATAATTCCTTGAGTATCTATTATGCTTAATTAGTTATTTATATACATTTGGTTTTAAAGGTTGAATTTTATCTGATCATCTAATTTGACATTCCTATTGATATCAGTTCCTTAGTACCTTTAGTATATGACCTAAATACAAAAGTTTCCTAACTATAATTTACGTATTAAGAAATGGCCCATCAAAAATAATAATGAAAATTTCCACGTGTTCTAATATATGTATTTTCAAAATTTTTCGTACTAGTATGTTTACAGATGAGCATGACAGTTTCAATTCTACAGCTTATCAAGGATCCATGTAAGTAAATGTACCTGCTTGATTATTTTAGAAATTATTAGATGCTTAGTTTTAATACTCACCAAGTTAAAAATATTTAATATCAAATGAACAGCATTTGCAGTGAAATTATATAACCTTTCGTAGACGACCAGATGGAATCAAAAGTTCTCACGAAGATTTTTCAAAACAATATAATATTTTAACACGATAGTTTAAACAACTTATAGTTAAAATGAATATTCTTTAAGATGATTTAACTTTTTCCTACATAATATGGATAAAAAAGATGTTGTGAAGATCGGCACATCCAGTCTGTTGAATTACAACAGTAACCCTTTTCCTCGACTAGTTTTTATGACACTCACATGAGCCGTGTGATATACGATGGTACGAGTATCTTCCAAGTACCCGGTCCATAGCAACATTTATAAATTACGTGTTTACTTCTTAAACTATGTGTTCGTAGTTGGCAAACAAAATGTTTGTTTGTACTAAGCGTCAGTGTTGTTCAACTTTAGAGATTGATTCGTGTACAATAATGACTTCATTGGTTGTTAAATCTATGACTAATTTATACCAAATTTTTAACATTCTTTATTTAGTTATTGTCTTAATGGGATTTCAATTTAATTATACCCTTTCTAAATCATCAACTGAGCGTGGATCGTGACATTATTGAAAACTGCTCCTCATTGCCTCATTTTATATTGGCCTTATTTTGGCTATAACAGGAGCAACTGCCATCGGATTTCCCTATATCCATAGAAAAGCTTGCGTTAGAGCCTTGTTTGTTAATCGATAGATCTACTAACAAGTAGGAGAGGTTATTTTAGGCTCTGAAGGTGTTATTAGGACCCAACTCACTACTTCTTGACAAAAGAACAACAAACTAGGACAAAACAAAAAATGATTTGATTTGAATGTAAATAATTCTAATTCCAATAATATCGTTACCATATAGATTCTCATCTCTTTTTCAGGTTTGAAATGACATGAGACTACATCTCCTATCATGTGACAAGGTGAATGGGTCTAGTCAGTCAGTCGTCCAGATTGGAAATGTCTGGTTGTCTTCAGGTTGTCTGCACTATCAAGTTCGAGGAGACATCAACGGTGAGTTTCTTCTACTTTTACTGTGTTGGAGTGGAGTTGGTGGTAGTTATCAGATGGTATCAACTCATTGGATATGAAACGACCTCTTTAAGATCTTAACTTATTGTCATTACTACCAGCGGTTACTGAACCTGCGAGAGACAGCAATAAAATGTCACCCACGACAATGGATGTCCTAAGATGGCGTGTGGTTTGAGTCCGACATAATCCCGGCACCAGTAGTGAAAGTTTTTGAAAACGATTTTGTAATTTTGAAAACGTTTTTGGAAACGATACCGTGCGTAGTTCGATAGATTTTAATTAGTCAAAGCAAAAGAAGGATTTTTTACTAAAGGATTTAAAACTATCGTGTTTGTTAACTTGGAATATATCATGTTATCTATTTCCGAGGGCGACTGCACTCACATATTGACCCGACACTTGCAAGTCAACGCTTCTTAAACGACATCTACAGTTAAAAACTACAATAAAATAAGTTACACAGCAAACATTCATGTCACTTTCACCGATCTGCCGTCGACATGAAGTTTAATATTCTTCCAGAATTGCAGTACCCCAGTTATAGATGTACAATTTTAAAACTAGAACAAATAGTATCTCTTACAGTGACAGATATATTTATTTTGTTTAATTTATTAGATTCACAAGACACATTACACAAACGAACGCGACGGACAACAGTGGCCCAAATTCAATTCAAGACAAATCATACTATGAAAGTTAAGTCTTCATTCGAAAATTTATGAATTTATGTAGTTGCATTTGTTGCGTTGTTTTAGTTCGGGGTCCGCTTTTACTAGTCTAACTGCGGGTTTGGCTAATCTTTAATCTTTTCATCTTCAATGAAAACACTTGTTCACACCTGCACCTTCCACATTATTTATTAATATCCTGACCGGTTTCGCCTCACGGCATTATCAAAGGTTCCACCAAGTGCCATCAATCAACAGTATAAGCAGGTTAATCTTTTCCGTGGAGGGATCTGTTTTTGGACAAATTAGGGCTCCAACTACCTGTAGCGACTGCCATAGATGTTAGTATAACAACCCGGACCGACAACTTAACGTGCTCTCAGATGCACTGCCAGACCAATGCAAATAAACATATTCGTTCATAAATTACACTGATTGGAATATTGCTTTAATGACTGACTTCTTAATAGCACGCATGTTTTAATCAACAAGTAATTTTGAAACTTTTAGATAGAATAGACACTGATGGCTAGGTAACGCATAAACAGTCACCATTCATTAAAATTATAAATCTTCAGATAGAAAAGTACAAGAAGTAAAACAAATACAATAAAAAACATGCTGGGCATTCTTTGGGGACGGCCGATACAATTGAAAACTTAGTAACTTGTCAATTGTATTCCATGATCTTTGTTCAACCAAAAAATGCTCAGCGCACCCACAGATATTTTCGCTTCAAAACGTAAACATAAAAGAAAAAATATAATATAAATCGATCAAACTGTTCTCAAGCTGCGTTTTGTAACAGTTTTAGCCATTCAGTTTTATTTAGATCGGGTCGTCGATCGTGCAACAATGTATCCTCATACCTTACTCTGAATCTCTTCGCATTCTTGTAATTCCTGTGTTGTTGACGTCCACCCATACAGCTAGCGCGCCAGATCGATGTTTCAAGGATTTACTTACTGCTAGACTTTCTTGAATAACAGTTTTTATGGGCCGATAACGGTATTCTATAGTTTAACCAGTTTATCCGACAGAAATACAGACTACACTACTTATTGTAGAAGAGAGTAGTGGTTCTCGGTGGAGTAAAATAGAGCCTCTCCTCCATCTCTTCCTGTGGGTGTCCTCAAAGGGAAAGGGCTGCTCTTCATCCGTCAGTAGATATACAGCTCATAACTTAGGCTCGTCCCCTTAGAGCGTTTTTACACTCATCCGATATCCGATATCCGACATCCGATGTCGGAAATCGGATGTATAAGATATGTATTTCTCTTTCACATTGTCCGGCCCGATATCGGTTATAGGAGCCAACACCACTGTTTTGGCCCGATATCGGAATGCAAAGAGACTAAAACAGACCTTAAGGACATTTTCTGAGTGAGCATGACGCTTATCACGAATATAAGAAAAAAAACTCGATACCATGTCATGTCAATAAGGTCGAAAATTACTTGCACTTTTTTCCTTTTTTTTACTCCTAGCATTCCTAACTAGTCTGTGCTTTCGAGCAAATCGGGCCGATTTTATCGGATAAATGTGAAATAACACAAGGTGTCGGATGTCGTCTATCAGCGTCCGACACCGATATTGGATATCGGATGATTTAGAAAACGCTCTTAGTATTACGTGGGATCAAAATTCCAGTTGACGAAATGTGGGTGTTAATTCACCTAATACGCCTACCTCTTCGAGGATTTACTAGCGTGAGTATATGTATATTTGTTGTTTTAGAAACAGTAGAATTTCATTCCTTTTTGGAGTATTTTGCATTTTTGGTTTTAAAAAAGATAAAATAAATTCTGCCTGTGGAACTGGTAGTAAATTGCGTTGGCCTGGCGTTCGCCCAAATGCTCTCTTGTATAACGTGCCCATAACACTACCAACATAGACAAAATTAACGGTAAAATTACTATTTGGTAAATAAGAATATGGTGTGGTTGTGGTTTTAATGAGACTTACATTGACGTCAGTTATAAAAGATACTGTGAATATGTGTGAAATGTGTGGTACTTCTATGGGGAGTGTTCCGCTATGATTTTAGTGTTACGTAATAAGAGGAGAGCTCGTTGCCATCTATTGGCCACTTTTTATAGTCTTTTTACTATCACTTTGTCAGTGACACTTCGTACGATCCGGCAATATAATGTGTCTGTTTTATTTGTACTATAATTATAACGCTATAAGTGTAGAAATTACATTGTGAGTATTGTTGTTCTTTTTAGCGTGTGCAAAATCCCCATGGATAATCCCCCTCCTCGTGGTTATGTCGGCCTCGACCTGACTAAAACGCACGTTCTGTGGGTCGTAAGTTACCGGAGGCACTGGAGGTGAGATTGCCAGAGAGATCTCTCACTCCAGCCGTCCCTCGTATCCCGGTCAAATCTAGGCTATAGTCAGTCAATATTGTAACAGCCTCCGTGGCGTAGCGGTAGTGAACGCGGCCGCTACGTAGGAGACGCAGGTTCGATCCCCGCTTATCGTAAATATTTGTATGTATGAATATGGGTATTTGCGTTGGCCTGGTCGTGCCTCGGAGAGCTCGTTAGGCCGTCGGTCCTGGTTGCCATACGAACATCTATGGCAGTCGTTATGAGTAGTTGGAGCCCTCAAGAATCTCACAACTGGTCTAACTGCAATGCTTCGATATCGCCTTTGGGTTGTGGAGGTCAGATGGCAGTCGCTTCTTCAGCCAAATCTGCAGTTGACTGGCAAAAGTGGACCCCAGACTCCAAGTTAATAACTTCGGATGAGACTGGGATTAACGCTAGGATCAAGAAGTCAGTCAATATTCTATCTCTCACTGTAAATTATACTACGCACTATACATAAACAATTTGAGATCCTTACCAACTCAAGTGTTCCCGCTCCCTATAATCCGATGCGCCTGTGTTACTTAAAGACGCTAACAGCGTCCAAAACTACAGCGCATGGGATAGTTTTTAAAATAAAGTGACGGCCATGTCGCCACTCGCAATGAAGTGAGCTCAGGGCTTCTGTGTAACCGCACACGGGAAAGCGACTTATTATCAACTGTAGTATCGCTCAAGAGAGGACAATTAATATGATTAAGAACCCATATCGTATAGTCAAATACATAAATACGCGAGAGACTTAATATAATCACAAGTTAATTATTCGTGCCAAAAAGAACTTTTTATCAATGTCATTCGTCTTTCTTTGCATGTTCCTTTCCCTATCTTTCGTACTCTTTTATGCTCAAGTAAATATTTTGGTGCTAAAAGCGTTCCTGGTCATGGTGAGTGCTTACCGTTTGCTACCTTAGTAGTAGTATAAAAAGGCACTTGACACCGAAGTCACTTTTAAATTAAAGTTAACTGGCTTATAATAAGAAATCTTGGAAGTAATACAGTTGAGAACACATTTACTGTATAAAGACGATATAATAAATTACCCCTAAATGTCCATTGAGACCGCTCCGCTACTTTAAAAATAAACCTGAGGATATTCTAGAGCCATACGCCTCTCGCAAATTTATTGCAACTCTAAAATGGCTTATAAAGATGTCGGCATGCGCTAAAGTGCCTGAACCCAGCCTAGATTGGGTCTAATAAATAACACTGCATTACTAGCCAACGCCATTTCGCCGTAAGGCACAAGTCTTACAATGAGCGAAGATTCATAGAAGACGTCACAAGACGAATACTCGGCGTCAAAAGAAAATGTTAATATTTTTAAAATTCGTTTTTGATCACAGTAATTTATATTCCTTACTGAAAATTTTGTGTAACTATTTAATGGGCCCATAAAAATAAGACTATGATTAAAATATACTAAATTATTATTTTGACGCATATTTTTAATTCAGTAAATCTCAAATTTATTATCAACTTTTGACTCTGACCGTATTAAAACGCTATAATTGCAGTATTCTATAATAAAAGTGCTATATCTTTGTACTGACATAGTTTTACAGCTCCGCTTCTAGCCACCCGCTACTATAGAGACCATTTCCTTATAATTACGAGTCGTAAACTTTGGAACGACAATAGCTATTCATCAAAAATTATGCCTTTGTTAGGCTATAAAATTTTAAAGTAAAATTTTTGTGAATTTATGCGCAGCGACGCCCGGCATCGGCACTGACTTCCGGAGAATATGTTTGTGAATGTAATACAGTTTTATATGAAAGAACAACAGTTTTTGTTCATTTTAAAGTCTTTTAAACAGGCACACTTCTTTACTCATAAAGATATTATATTTTCATATTAAGTATTTGGCAGCGAATTTAACAGAAATTACGTTTAATTTCTCAATAATTATTATCCATTCAAAGCCTGCTTACATAATTTGTACTTTACCTTGAAAAGTACTAAAGAAATTTAGGCAATCTCAGTTTAGTTTAAAAAGATTTGTAACAGCAAAAAATAGTGCTAATTTTGTTTTTCCTTATGCTACTTACTAAACCAACTTCACAGCGTTGGTCCCGGTTCCATCTAATTGACATTTTCGGGAGCGACCGCCACTTAAGCCACTTAATATCCCAACCCTGAGAAGAATGCCTACGTTGGAGCCTCAGCCGTCATCCAGCAGGTGTACCGTACCGGCTTCTAGGTGAAGTTGCCTTGACTTTGTAGTTCATGATTCCTTCCATGACATACAAACACCCCAAACTACCCTACATACTGCAACTAAACGAAATGTCTTATTATTTCCAGCGGATCAACCGATCATTGGATGAAGATATTGCGACTACTGAAGTTCTTCGGGCCTGAATATAGGTGGCGCTGTGTGCTGATGCACTAATGAGGTATGTGTTAGATACAAACTCACACTAGTCCCACACCCGTCAGGTCTTTCTATGGTCCTAGATCACTAGAGGCTACTTCACCCCCGACAGCTGATGGCTCGGGTCGGCCGTGTTGTTTGACTCAGTTCGAGTCTGTCATAACCACCTCCACTGGCACCGACTCACGTAAAAAACATAAGTACCAAGCAATATTTTTATTATGTTAATGTGTTTGAATCCGGTGTTTGTCCAAGTTTTATAAACCCACTCACTAACAGTCCGCCTGCAATCCGGTTGTAGTTTTTGATCTCTCCGGCGGCCCGCAATCCTAAGTCGATAGCGCCTACACACTTAAGTGATTTTGGCCTGCCGGCAATTCCCTGTTGTCAGTTTTGCGACCACACAGTTGTGAGTCGATAGTTTCCCGCCGTACGATCGCCTTCCGTTGTGCTCGTTCGCCCTGGCAGCCTATATAGGACTGTCCGGAATCGTTCGGCGGTCACAAACTATCAAATCGTATTAGTCGTCAGTCCAAAATCGTTCACGGAGCTATTAAGCTGAACGCAGACCTGGCCGCACCGCACGCACCGCAGTACCCGCATTCGGAATTCTTTATATGAAGTTCTATGCAATCTCGCATACCTACTCGTGCCGCAGTACCTGAAGCGGCCGAATTTCCCCAAGCCGCAGTCGTCGGTCTGCGCACTCTGCGCGCATCACGCAACGGACGCTGCAGCCGGCATAGTAATTGATGCTATGAATCCACATTTTTATTTTTATTTACTCTTGTTGATATTTCATTGTCTTCTTCCTTGTTCGTCAAGAGCCATACTGTAAAACATGTTCACTCTTAATGTAAATTGGAAATTGAATGAAAAAAATTCAGTACGTTGCCTGCGGCGACGGGCAAGACCGCGGTGACTGCGGCACGGACAGATGTGCGAGGCCATTAACCCAGATACTCCTGAAACTTTTTAGCGTCATGAATTTTTACAATTTTTTAATATGTTTGTAAATGGAGCTCAAGTGTCCTTAGAAAAATATTGGAAAAATTCTAGGTCATTCAGGAAAGCCGGAAAATGAGTGGTGTCTTAACACCTGGTCGGAGAATAGACTACTATTACTACAGACTACTACTGCGGTGCTAGTTAAAGGGTTTTACAGTAAAACAGAATTGCCGGATAAACTCATTTATTCAAAACACTTGAAACATTACAATTAATCTTATACAGGTGTATGGTAAGATATAAAACATAACTTGGGATGCAAATATGTTGCGCACTTTTTACATATAAAGTTTGTTTTCTTCTTGCAAACTTTACATGTTAGCTGCGTGTCTTTGTACTCAATCAAAATGGTCAATTCTGTCATACTGTGAAGTTTCTCTGTGACTTTTCGGAGTGGGACAAGGTCCCCGTTTATCGTTTTTTTTTAATATGTTTCTAGTAAACCTCTTGCTACCACTCTACGAAAAGTTAGATGATCATACTGCCCTCCGTTGTACTTATACAGTTGCCACGCATTGTGCAACGCCATATCTAAACAGTGACAGATGAGAGGAAAGTACTACTTCTTACCACGAATGGACGTACGATACAGCCCAATATTTTGGTCTGATCATAGGATCATAGGTTTTCCACGTATAAATTGTTTGCAGCTATGGCCGCCATAATATGGCACCATAGCCTCATCAATGCAATCGTTTTCTTCCAAAGGAGCCATTTCCAAGAAGTTTCTGTTTAGTAGATCAATCAAAGGTCTCAACTTACAGAACTTGTCATTTGAAGAACTAATTTGAGTGTTGTCACAGCAATGCAAATGCGACATTATAAAGTTGAACCGATCTTTGGACATCGCGTTGTAAACTAGGGGAAAATCTTCATCTGCCGCCTTTTCCCAGTAGGTAGGTACATAGACCGCCGAGGCAATACTACATAACCGCTGAACAAAAGTATGCCCGTTACGTTATCTTCTCCCCCGAATCTTCATCCGTTACATCTGCATTGGCATTTTCAGGTGGTAAAATCGCTATTGAAAATTCATTGAAATCATTGAAGAATTGGATAAAAATGACGATGATGCACCGATACCTATATCGGTGCATCATCGTCATTTTTATCCAATTCTTCAATGATTTCGTGGAGTTTCAAGGGTCTTTTGTGCCGTGGCCTAAAATATTAACGAATATAACAAGTTAGATGTTGATAACGCGACCAGGTGTTACAACACCGATCGTAATTTGACATGAAAAAGTCATAAAATAAACTAATTTTACCAAAACATTAGTAGATAGTTTTCTACCTAATACTTGAAGGTAATAGAATTCCAAAAAAAATATAACATATTATCAACAATTATATGAAATATCTTACCTTTTTGTTGACATGTTTGCAAAAAAATCATAAACAGAGTTCAAGCTAGCAAAAACTTATATACTGGGGTAAATATGTGATATCTGACACACTCAATCACGGCTTGATACGTACTAAAGACGCAAAACAAAGAACAGTAAACATTTGTTCATTATTTTACAAAAATATTTGAGGGTATTCCGAAGTACTTTTTAGCGGTGTTATTACACCTAGTAGTAGTAAGTGGGTTAACAAAAGCGATGACTGCGGCGACTACGGTGCGTGCCGTGCGGCCAAGTCTGCGTTCACCTTTATTGTGTGGGTTATGTGACTAACTGACAGATTTATAGCCTCTGGTCGACTGATACACAGGGGTGCAAGTTCGTATCCCGCTCATTGAAAATGTTGTATGCATGAGTTATTTACATTGGTCTAGGTATTTTCATACCTCGGAGAGCACATTAAGCCGTCGGTCTCGGTTGCCATACAAACATGTAAGGCATTTGTATCAGAGCCCTAAAAAACTTGGCTAGACATTTAGATTAACTATAGAATTTCGATATTACGAATGCGCTGTAGAGGTAAAAACGTAGTCGCTTCAAGTTCAGACTGAAACAGCCGACCTTAACTAAGTGAGGAAACGGTGCAGGGAATGAAGGTAGCAGACAATAACGTTCAACCCTGATTCAGACACTGCAAGAATGGATTTAATTTTTACCCGACTGCGCCAGAAGGAAGGTTATGTTTTTCGAGAGTATGTATGTATGTATGAATGTATGTATGAATGTATGTATGTATGTATGTATGTATGTATAATTGTTTGGCACGCTCTGCAGCCTGAACGGCTCGATGGATCTTAGCCTGAGAAGTGTCGTCAGATTCGTATTTACTGTGAGAGTGACACTAGGTAGATCAAAATATTAAAAAAAAAACAAAATGACGAATTTTGGTAAAAAAAAATGTTCACTCTTTATCGAGTGGGGTATCAAAATGAAAGAAATTAAAGAACAATTACAAAAATATATAATTCATAACTAAAACGTATAACATAAAATAAATTATTCAAAATAAAAACCCGACTAAAACTAAAAAGATCGAAACAAGCTGAGGCGGTACCTATTTGCAAATTTCAAACCCGATGAAAATTAATGGGTACCGCCTTCTGTAAAGCATGTTTGGGTTTTTTTAAATAATTTATTTCATAGACTTTACCGTTATGCTGTTGAAGTCTAAAATAAAATGGCACCTTGTAGAGTGAATGAAAATATGTAATGAACTTTTTTTAATATTGGGCTTGGAGGGTATATCAGTAAAGTCCAAAACTTAATGGCATTTTTGCATTGTCAGTAGCATTACAGTGTTTGACAATTATATAGCATGATCGGGGTCCAGATCAGCTGCCCTAGAAACTAGCAAACTGTATGATATCGTCACAGGCTCCCGGTAATAGTCGGTTCGGTTCTGGCAGGGACATTTTACCGTTAACCGTAAACAGAGAGAAGTCACGACTCCGCACATCTTTATATATGAAAGTTATGGGTCACGTTGTTTGCCCGCGATGGACTCCTAAACTACTCAACCGATTTTAAATTTGATTTGCACACCGTGTGTAATTTGAAAGATAGGATAGCTTACATCTCAATTTACAGTCGCAATATTATTGTATTGCAAATTATTTTTGAGAGTCTGTTAGCTCTAAATGATTGTAACTGATGGCGATATCTGTTGAATGGATTAAGTATGTATTCAATAGATGGCGCTACGCTAAAAATACAAATGTTTTTAAAAAATTAATAGAATGAGCACCGGCATCGGGATCAGAAATGCACACTGAAATTTGAATAGAAGGTACAGCAGGAACAGGATCTATTTCTCTGAATATGGCGGTATGAAGATCGCCGGATGTGTTCGGCAAAGCAAGGCCCGAATTGTAGTTACCTTAGATCATATACTGTATGGACACATTCAGACAATTCTAACAAAATCTACGCGTTATAATTGTTAGTAAGCTAATGTCAATGTTGTTCCTTAAACTGTCAATATGCACATGTATGTAGGTTTCACTGCGTCGCGTCGGTAGCTTAGTAGTTAAGGAGTTGGCCTTACGGTCGAGAGGTCCCGGTTTCGAATCCTGGCCACTACACTACCGATGTGAACCCACTCCTCCGTTGACGGAATATTAGTAATTTCATTAATATCGGTTGCTAATGATCTTTTTACAAAAAAAAGTGTAAACTTGTACCAAAGTATTAGATCATTTCTGCCAATTACTGTGTCTTTGTAGTAAGCTAACATACTCAAACAGGGTAAGGGACGGGAAGGGTAGACTACACAATGCTTCAAAACGAAAGTCAATGTTTTTATAAATATAAATAAAACAATTTATAATTTTTTATTTCAAGTAAGAACTCACGGGATTCATTATAAATTTTTATTTGTATTATTGTATCCAAAGTCTTATAGCTCTATGGGAATTTCTATTATTTAACTTCTATTTTGCGAGCTAATTTGACTGGACTATTATAATTGTTTACTACGTAGCGATATTATGTTATGTGATAAAATTTAAATGAATAGTGATAGTTCTTCTAATTATCTGCACATTTTATATATTGTTATTGAGTTATCTTTTAAAGAGCGGATGTTTACAAATTCTTATCACAAATATGAAATTATTATATTATTTGTTAATTTATTTTGTATGTAATGTGAGAATACTTTAAGTAGTCAAGGGAAACCATATGGTTATACCGCACGTGCGACTTGTAAGATTAATAGAGGTAGTAAGAGGCTTACAAGATAGGTAGTTAATAATAAGTAGGTTATTTTATAAAAAGAATAGCCAAAATCTTACTAATATTATAAACGCGAAAGCTTGTAAGTATGGATGGATGAATGGATGGATGATTGTTAATCTTTCACGTAAAAACTACTGAATGAATTTTAATGAAACTTTACTGGCCGCCCGTCACCCTAGCAGAAGCAGGCCACGGCAGCGGCGCGCATCGTAGGACGATGCGCGCCTCCTCACACCGAGGTTGAGTCGGGGACCCCGTGGACCCCCCCTCCCGAGGAGGGCCAGACCGAGAGCCGGGGTGCAAGGGATATGTCGCATGACAACCTCACCTTTGGCCTAGCACTACGACCCAGAGACGGCGTGCGGTTTAGTCGGTTCGAGTCCGACATAACCTCCCCCTCCGGCTCCGGAGGGGTGGGTATCCGTGGGGATTTCCCGCACGTAAAAAAAAAATAGTTTATACATCAGAATAACACGTAGGGTACAATTTATAACGATAACCGATATTATAGTGATAACCGACATCCACGCGGGTGAAGCTGCGGGCAAATGCTAGTTACTAATATTCCCTCCAACCCCTCCAGCCTACCCCCTCAATTGCTAGTGTTAGGAGTAGTTTCACGTTGGTAGTATAATGGTCAGGATTCGAACCTGGGACAATTCGATCGTTACACTCACTCCTTAACCACCAAGTTACTTAGTTTTTATAATAAATATAATTATCCACTAAAATTGTTAGTAATTTTTTATTTTTTTTTATTTTTATTTATTCATTAACAATTTTTACATCGTGTTTGAACATCGTTTGTACACATACATTGCATATATAAATAAAAAACATAAGAAAATCAACAATCAAAAGAAGTGGAAAATATCATGACACGTAAAAAATAACAGTGTAATTACATTTTACCTCTGCTGTCAGTATAAAATCTATTTATTTAATATCTCATCGACTGAATAATAACACCCTTTTAACAGAAAAGCCTTCAATCTATCGTGGAACTCTCTTTTGTAAATAATGGTTTTTAAGTCTAGAGGCAGTTTGTTGAAAATTCTGATGGAGTTGTAGAGCGTACTATGCTTTACAACATCCAGGCTAGGCACAATGTTTCTCTGAAAATCTTTCCTGCGAGTGCTTTCTCTAACCCTTCTCTCATCATCAGATTCATAATTGTGTATATGCTTAGCAAAATTGTTTAGCAGTACCAAAATGTATAGGCTAAGAACCGTCAATATACCTAAATCTTGGAAGTGAGTCTTACACGACTCTTCCTGTCTTATCCGTACTGTTCTTATGGCTCTTTTTTGTTGGATAAAAGCTCTTTGAATGTTGTATCCATAGCTACCCCCCCCCCCCCCCCAAAAAGAATACTGTATCTCAGTCTTGACTCCACCAATGTATAATATACCATATTTAAATGCTCCAGATTGACTTCATTTCGAAGACTGCGCAACACATAGCCAGCCGAGCTTATATTTCCTTCCAAATAGGAGAGTTCATGTTTCCAATTTAGAAATTCATCCACGTGTACTCCCAAGAACCTAACAACTTCCGTATTTTGAACTTGTTTGCCCTTCAACACACAATCAAGTGTCATTTTATTTTGAGCCGTGGATTTAAACAAAATGGCCCTTGTTTTACTTGGATTTAGTTTTAGACTATTTACCGATAACCAAGTTGAGAATAACTTCAACACCTCATTCACCTTTAAACTAAGAGCGTTTATATCATTCGCAGATACCACAGCATTAGTATCATCAGCAAACATTACCAGCTGTACCTCCGGAGGCGATATTTTAGTGACATAATTAACTAGGTCATTTACAAATATTATAAACAGAATTGGGCCCAGAATTGAGCCTTGCTGTACACCAGTTTTTGTGGACTTATGAGACTCTTCGTACCTACCTATTCCATGGGTTGTCATTTTGTTTGTGATAGCTTGGATCTCTACATACATTTTTCGATTAAGTAAATAAGACCTTAATAGTTCCTTGCTTTGCTTGCCTTGCCCCTGCTTTGCCTCTAATGCCGTAGTGATCAAGTTTTATTAGCAGCAGCTCATGGTTAACTGTGTCTAAGGCGGCGCTCAAATCCAGGAAGAGTCCAGCAACTTTCTTTTTGCGATGAATTTGACTCACTATGTCTTCGATTTGTGCCCCTATTGCGTCTTGCGTACTTACATTTTTTTGGTAACCGAACTGCCTCATGTTCAAAACCCTATTTGAATTAAAATGTCTCACGAGTCTAACCTTTATCAACTTTTCAAAGATTTTAGACAGTGTCGGCAGGAGTGAGATAGGCCTGTACATTGATGGGTCCGTTTTTGCTCCTTTTTAATGTACAGGAATGATCTTGGCAATTTTAAACTGGTCTGGGAATACACCCTGTTCAAAACAATTATTGTATAGAGTGGTAAGCGGCTCAGCCAGTAAGTCAATGTTTTCTTTGATAACTGAAATCGGTACGTCATCGTATCCACATGACAATTTGCTCTTCATTGTAAGCACTGTTTTTTGTAACGAAATAAAACCTGAATCATTTACATTTGTATGGCCTCGAAGTTCACTACAGTTGTGTTGCCGCACACCTCTTTATAACAGAGGGGACATGATCTACAACAACATATCGGGGTTGAAAGTATTAATGGCCAAGGCCGATTGTTGGGGTATCATTTCTAGAGTACATTAGATTCTTTGGCCATACAGACCTATATGGAGGCCGATAATTGGGAGTTAACTTGATTGAAAGACAACTGACGAAGTTGTGGTCGCCCCTATAACTCAAACTTGTACTGGGATTTATAAAAATATGTATTTTTTTTTAATAATCTATACCTACTTAATATTTTAAAGCTGCATGAATTGCTTCTTTGTTTTTTGAACGCGCTCTTCTCAACAACTGGTAGCCCGAATCTATAAAAATTCTTTTCATACTGAATAGTCCGTTTATCGAAGAAGGTTATGCGCTATTATCATCTCGTTACTACTCAAGGGAGCGGAGCTGTAACCATAAATGTCAACAAATCCGTTAGAAACTCAATGTTATATTTTTGTATTTAATAAATATGCCATATGTTTCATTATGCCACGGGTGAGTAATCTTAGTAATATACTTAGGTCGTGTAAGATACGAAGATGAAATGCCACTATCTAAATTAAAGGATAATTCAAATGTAAAGTTCAATGGTACAATATGTTCCGCTAATGGTATCAAAGTGCATTGCGTGACAATAAATAATATAATTAGTTTATGATGTACAAACAATGTGGCACTTATCTCTACAGCTGTTAAATCAATAATACTTATTACCTATTTATATTCAAAATTATTGTTTCAACAAATGTAGCAAAGGAAGTGGTGAATGACTAAGGTGTAAGGCCCATCGAAGATTCAATAGCAATTAGATTTCAATACATACATATATACATAAGGTCACGCCTTTTTCCCATCGGGGTAGGCAGAGACCACTTCTTTCCACTTGCTACGGTCCTGACACACCTCATCATAAGCGTTTTCATACAAGCCCATCGGTTCTGGGTACTTTTGACCTGGCCTTTACTTAAGACGTCTTCGATTTGATCGAAGAACGTTCGCCTAGGTCGCCCCCTACCGACTCGCCCATTCACTCTCGCCTCATAAATCTGTTTCGTCAATCTACTTTCACTCATCCTTTCCACGTGTCCGAACCATCTAAGCATCCCTTTGATTACAAAGACAGTCCTATACACATTTATTTCAATGTGTAAAGGATATTAAGGAGATTCATTAATTATTATTTGTATATTTGGCTCCTTAATCTGGGTTCCTATCCAGCAGGGCTAACATGCGCGCCACGAGATAGCTATCTCGAGGCATTTTGCCGTTTTATGTTGATATGTCGACTGTTGGTAGCATGAAGGGCTAACATGCGCGCCACGAGATAGCTATCTCGAGGCATTTTGCCGTTTTATGTCGATATCGACTGTTGGTAACTTGGCAAATTTCATTCGAGAAATCATCTCTGTCTGCAAATTGTAACATACGTGCCCTTATTTACTCGAATTTTGACATTTAAAATGTTTTGTCTCTCGTCCTTCATTTGGTCGACGAGAAGTTATCTCGTGTAAAGGTTTTCTTGT
Organism: Eilema caniola; assembly: GCA_949126895.1. NCBI lineage: Eukaryota > Metazoa > Arthropoda > Insecta > Lepidoptera > Erebidae > Eilema > Eilema caniola. The sequence continues at coordinate 15,553,336 of OX421488.1, forward strand.
GCTCGGTTCATTTTGGATCAAAATTTAGTACCTTTGTGCGACTGCAAGCAATTTTCGACCTTAATGACATATCCTTTGTTACGTGTCTTTTCGCGTTAATTGATGACGCTGATCACGAATATAAGAAAAAAAATTCGATAGCATGTCATGTCAATAAGGTCGAAAATTGTTTGCACTATTTTTTCTCTTTTTTAAATTAAAATGTTTTGTCTCCCGTCTTTCATTTGGTCGACGAGAAGTTATCTCGTGTAAACATTTTTTGTGCTCGGTTCATTTTGGACTAAAACATCGACTGCAAGCCATTTTCGACCTTAATGACATTTCCTTTGTTACGTGTCTTTTCGCATTAATTGATGACGCTGATCACGAATAAAAGAAAAAAAATTCGATAGCATGTCATGTCAATAAGGTCGAAAATTGTTTGCACTATTTTTCTCTTTTTTTCATACCTAGCATCCCTAACTAGTCTGTGCTTTCGAGCAAATGGCCGTATCGGGCCGATTTTATCGGATAAATGTTTAAAAAATGTGTATGCCATAGACAACAATTGAAAAAGTTTGACACGACAAAATATGTCGGCGTTACTTCGCTCGAGAAGACTCGAGATGATATCTTATCTCGATTCGAGATATTTGACGACGCGCGCATGTTAGCCCTGTAGGACAACACGTGCAGGATTGTTGTATCACCAACTCGAACCAAACGGTTTACCGCGGGTATTTTTTTTTGTGGCATGGTAAAGAACTGGAATGCTCTGCCTGCGTACGTATTTCATTGTTCGTACAATTTCGAACGAAAGAAGAAGAAAACAATAATGGAACGAGATGAAAACAAGAAAGTCCATTGTTGAAGGGTGGTCTAGCCCGGGTCTTCCCAGCTTATTCATGCTAAAAAAATATTCTGATCACCAGCATGAATGAGCATAGTTGAGGTAATAACCCAGTGTAGCTCGCATTAGTTCCATGATGGTACTACTGCGACATTTTTATACGTCGTTTAAATGGTAATTAAAAAATGAAGTCGGTCAAGTCATCGATTTAATCAATTTAACTTATTTTTCTTCCTCATGTTAATGTTGTTAGTGACCATTGATACTGTTTACATTCTGATTCTAAGAATGACAAGCTTTTTTATAAACAAAAATATTTATTTCTTGGAATCATTATTTTGAATACGAACTAATGAATACGTGTAGATAATTGCTTTCTACAAACTGGGTCAGTATTTCTTATTATATTGAACAGTCAATATAACTCCACCTCGCCTAATATTAAGCTGAATCTGAACTCCGAAAGAGTGTCACTATTAAAGACACCAACAATGTTGTTGAACAATGTGTTATAATCGTGGCCCTCATCAGGTACTTCTTCACGCTCCACTCAAAAGACCTGAGACTGTAAGAAGAAGGACATACATGCGAGTAAAGAATTCCAAGACTTCCAATGTGTTTGTGATGTGTTTTTGATGGAATTGTTTGTACCGTATGAAGGTGACACATAAGGCCTGCACGTTGTTACATTTTCTCTTATGTATTATTTTATTTAAAAAATAAGCTAAAGACTGATTTAGCGACTCATAATCTTTCTATAGTGGCAATAGTTAAATGGTATGTTGTTACAATTGTCCTATTTTCGATAAGTATGCCTATTTGCCTTTATTTCCTTCATCATTGTGGTCCCAGCGTTCTAAGTAAATGTTGTTCTGTTAACGGTGATTTTTTTTAATACCATTTAGGTGCCACCTGATGGGAAGTGGTTACCGTGGCCTAAGGACATATGCAACACCAGGGGCATCACAATCGCGCTGCCGAGCCTGTAGAAACCTTCGGATGCCTTCTTGAAGAACCACATATTTTAGTCGCTTGAGAAAATCATTTACTCGGCTGACCAGATTTTCATCTCCCATCTTAGAGTTCCCTAATTCTATCTAAGCTCATTTAAATAACTAAGGAATTAGATGTTGTGTTGAGTACACACATTTTTACTATTACCCGGATCTAATTACATATTGACATATTTCACAATAGGGGACACGTATTATGTAAGTAATAAATATGGTGACCTATAACTCACAGCTGTTGAGATTAGTGTGGAACTATTTTGTACCAATAAGATTGGAAAATTTATACATCTACATAGAAAATACCTTATCACTGCAGTCGATAGGCAATGATTTTAAAAGCTTTGGTATTAATTTTACTTAGGTTATCACCATATCATCACTTGACATCATATTGGAAAAGGTAATTAGTAGATAGGAAAAAGTGAATGCTCAGGTGGTACTCGAACCCACGATCTTTCCCTTACAGGGGGAAGCTATCCAAATTCTCCTATACTACCGTCTTAGGACGACGGTGGGAGCCATCTACCGACATTCATACGAAATATCGGAAACAATGAATGATGTGACCTAAGACGATAGTATAGGAGAATTTGGATAGCTTCAAGTGCGGCTCGGTGGCTCAGTGGTCAGAGCATTCCCCCTGTAAGGGAAAGATCGTGGGTTCGAGTCCCACCTGAGCATTCACTTTTTCCTATCTTAATCGATTTGAAAAGTTAGCATAGTAAATGCTTCAAAATTTCATTCAATTAGTGTAGATAAATAAATAATCCAATACGTTACACTTACACTGCAATATAATTATGTTATACGAAAACAATTACGAAAGTAAAAGAAACGAAGGCTATGGCAATGCCAAAATGCTAATAATATTTTTATACAATGACTATTGGATATTAGCTCCAAATCAAAGTTGAATCAGTTCCCATAATATATATGAGAGGGCTGTAGTAATCTCGCCTTTGCATGACAGCATGTTTTCTGCCCGGTTTACATTATTTCAGTAAAATTCCAGCCCAACGAGTGAATCCAGTGCTGGAACGCTATTGGAAAAATGTGTATCCATCCATATACTAACTGGAATGTGTCTAGTCCAGTGAATAATCCAGTCCAGCCACGAAATTGTCAGTCAGTTCAAGCGCATTTAAAACAATGGATTTATGTGAACACTATAATCTCCAGCCAGTCATAAAGATAAATACTTTAAAAAATATTCTCAAGCTCATCAAAATACTCTCATCTTCATCACCATAAAAGTAATCTCAAAAATTTTCGTAACTTTCTGTATTATTGGGACTAAAATTTACATTTTTAACATCTCTTCTTCATCCTTGCGTTAATCCCTGTCGCATTCGAAGCTTTTCAACTGAAGAGTCTGGGGTCCTCTTTACCCCCGAGGAGGGCCAGACCGAGAGGGATGGCCCTGGGTCAGCCTGGGTGCGAGGGATATGTCGCATGACAACCTCACCTTCGGCCTAGCACTACGACCTAGAGACGGCGTGCGGTTTAGTCGGTTCGAGTCCGACATAACCTCCCCCTCCGGCTCCGGAGGAGTGGGTATCCGTGGGGATTTACCGCACGTCAAAAAAGGGGTCCTCTTTACCAGTCTATTCACGGATTTGGCTGAAGAATATTTGCAACGTGTTTTGTATCTAAAAACTACGAATAAGGCCAGACCGAGAGGGATGGCCCTGGGTCAGCCGGGGTGCGAGGGATATGTCGCATGACAACCTCACCTTCGGCCTAGCACTACGACCGAGAGACGGCGTGCGGTTTAGTCGGTTCGAGTCCGACATAACCTCCCCCTCCGGCTCCGGAGGGGTGGGTATTCCTCTTTACCAGTCTATTCACGGATTTGGCTGAAGAATATTTGCAACATGTTTTGTATCTACAAACTACGAATAAAATAACTCTGTGCGTGATATAAATAGTTCGTACCGTAGGTAAGTCGGGCTGTTTCTGCGCAGAATCATCGACCTCTGAGAGAGCGCGGTAGGTCCGAGATAACTGACCGCTGATTACACTCTGCGACCCCTCGGAGTGCAAACCAACCCATCGGCAACAATAGGTAAGTAAATATACACACGCACATACATAATCCCTCTTGCATAGGCTGATACAAAAGCCTACCGTCTAATTTTACCCTTACACACTTCACAAGCGTCGTCTACAGACTCATCGAGAACATTTCGTGGCAGCCCACCGGTTTTGAGAGCTTCTGAGCGGCCCTTTTTTCAATGTATTATAAATTTTGTCTTGTACGTTCTGTGATATTAAACCTGGCCTTTAATACTTAGAGTGTCATTCGTTCTACGTGCTCAAGCATATATATCCTTTTCATATATGTACAAAACTTTTTGTGCTATGGTTACCTTATATTCTTACCTAACGAAACATAAATTAGTGACATCTCCGTCTAGGACCTCACTGCCTGCTAGTGCATCTGCGAATGGAATCTTGCTCTTCCAATATTTTTCACTTCCCCGGACTAAAGCTTCTTCTCTTTACCTGTCTTTAGCTTCTTACCATCCAACGGATGAAGTTAACATGGGATAGTGCAGTAATTTTAATCAGTGGTAAGTGCCTCGCGATCGCAGAATTCCATCTGATAAAGGGTCATAAACGAAGCATGACAGCAACGCCGTTTCTTTCCTTTGATTTAAAGACTGTAAGATTTCAAATATAATATATTAAATATCAGTTTATCAACGTCGCCGGGACACCAAACCTAACTCAGGTTGACCAAGACAAAGTAATGGGACACTGACACTATCGGGAGCGTTAACCGATTTATCGTAACGATGTTATCAACGGGCTACAGCTCGCCTCAGAAACACTCATTATTTGCCGTTTCAAAACTCGATACGTCGTCCTTTGTTTGTTACTATGTTGTTTAAGGATCATTTAGATGGAGAGAGCAGCTCGCCTGCAAAATACGATCATCGACAGAATAAATAACAGTTACATCGTCTGAACATTCGTACAAACAATACCCGCTTGCTCTTCCACTTTGGCAACAATTGTCTCGCAATTGAAAATTGAGACTGTCTGTTTAAACAGAATTGTGCAATCATGAGTGCAGTGCGTAAGGGTGTTTTATCACCTGGCCTAAGTCACTTGCGAATTTCGTATGATATACGATTACGTATCATCGAACCGAAATGTGTGAAAAGCTATCCCTGTCTAAATGAACCTTAACTCACTGGCAGGTAGCTGAACTGTACCTGATTTATATAACTTCAAAATAATAGACAGTGATAATTGAATAAATATCGATAATGTGTTCAATACCCAATATATTATGAAAATGTAACAACTAGTAATACAACAATTCTAGTTGTTAATTAATGTCTTATTTTTATGGCAATTTATTGATGCAGTGCGGTTATGCCCGTAAAGCATCAATAAATAATATAATAGTTAAACCTTATTTGCACTAGCATATGGGCGATTCCCAACTGAATTAGGCCTACCTGATCATCGTTATACATATTGTACAGTGGTACGTCAACGTCGGATACATTTTTTTATGTAAATAATATTTTAAAAGTGATTGTTAATTTATTTAATCGTTACGAACAGTTCAATAACTTGCACAAAAACAGCTCCAGATGGACATTATTATGTAATTATGTTAAAGTGATTGGAGAAAATACTCTTCATTACTGAAGAACATAGAAATATACCCAAAAAATATCTTAAACCGCGCTTTTTACAACTATTATTGCAAATATTGATAAACTCTGGGTCTCTTATAAAAACAATCGTGGATCTTATGGGTACTTCAGCCGGGTAAACGGACAAAAAAAACTAGCTGAGTTTCTTGCTGGACTCTCCTCAAGTCGGTGCCCCGTTTCGAACTGGTGGTTATTGATCAAGTCTTCATTGGTTTTAGTTTTTACAGTTCGTAGGTATGTTCCTTTTGAATGGTTATCGATGGAAACACGCGAAGTGACTTCTTATTACAATCACGTAGTGATACAGTGCTGCAAGTCTGTGAACTTCACTAGTTTTATCTTAATTTAATTTGGTCCTTCAACATTGCAAGGTGGGATTTATTTATTAATTGATACGTAGAAAGTCATCTAAATATACACTGTTTTCATAATTACACGAATATATACAAAGCATTGAAATCATTTATACTTGAGTTGAACTATTGAAAGTCGTGGAAGTATCACTTTCTCAAGATATCGATATCATCGTAATCTTGTCACATCTCTGAACCCGAGGTCCTATTTTGATTTAAATAAGGCGTTTAAGGGAGCAATCGTTGACTAATTCCTCACCGCTAGAGGTCATTCGTCAGTCCGCAGGTGTACCACATTGCAGGTGCTGAATGTCTTTTTTAAATAAGTAGCATGATGTACTGTACTATCAGAACAACCTTTCACTTAGGTCACAAACATTCTACTTCTCCTACATTTACAACATGATTCACATAAAATATGGGTATACCCTTTAGTTCTCTATGGCCTATGCTGCAGTCGACGGAAACGCAATCAGGACACCAATACATACCTATAAATGATTAATTTAACACACTGTACGGATGATCAATAACTTACTCATATATTGCAAGAACCGCCCAGGAGATCCGCTATAGAATTTGCGTAAAGTGTACCGTATTCTTAAGAGGTAAGCACAAGTTTTAAGTATAGAGTGTATCCGACGTTTATCTACTCATTACAGAATCATTAGGTACCTACGTTACTCATGTTTTATTTTTGTCCAAAGATAATCGTGTAGGCCTACCTACACGATTATCTATAAAATTTAACTCAATACGTTTGTAATTTATAATAGTTATAAATACATATACAGGAAAATTCCATTATTTGTTAAAATATTTGCTACCAATTAATTTAATAATGTCAAATAGTTGGAGCACGTTGTAAATAATAGCTGGACATACACTGAACCAGTCGAGTGGAATCTTTTGAAACACTAAACATATAAGAACGAAACATAAGACGAACGCAACACTAAGGTTTTGCTGTGGTTCTTTCTGTGAAAAGTATAAAATGTTCATAATTTGTTGATTTGTATTTTTTTTTTATAGAATATTAGCAACCAAAATTACTAATATTCCTTCTAACCCAGCTAACCACCAAGCTAAATCGCTTGTGCTAGAAGTGCGTTCACGTCGGTAGTGTAATGGCCATCTCGTTAACCAATAAGCTACTGACGCTCAATATGATAAAGAAAACGATATTTTTTTTAAAGAATATAGAACACTGGTTGTGTCAAATAGCGGCAGGTTACGGCACCCATACAAGACTCGTGAGTTCAAAGACACAGGCTGCCCGTATTTACATCTACTAAAATGGTACACAATGTCAAACTCTCTATACAATCTTTCCTCAGTTATGTCAAGACTGTGGACCGAGTTTCGTTCTGGAATGCGGGCGCTGTCCTGTAAGTTCAGTTAAACTCTCTAGTGTCCTGTAATTTTTACGAAGATATTTTCCTAATGGAGAAGAGACGGATACGCTTATCAAAGCATGCATCGTGTGAGTAGTTCCTAAGAAATAAATGTATTTAACATTCACCTACTCTAATTTTAATAGCTACTTACAATAGCTATAATAACATAATTGTGGTGAAAACGTGATCTATCCAATGTAATAGTTCGAGTTCAATGTCGTTTATTCTCTATTGTTTTTCATTAGTTATCCAGTGCTTGATAAGAAAATGATACCAACTTAACATTATAATTATTAAAGCGAATATTACATACCTACACATACATAATTTGTAAAAGCAACTTACAAGACTCCGGCCTAGAATTTTCAGTCAATGAGTTAACTAAACAATGTTTTAATACCCCTTGGACTTTTACACGGCTCACCTGGTGGAAAGTGGCCGTTTGCAAGGGGCGTCATACTCGCGCTGTCGACCCTGTGGGAACTTTCCAATGTCCTTCCTGAGCGAACCCTAGCCTGAAATCGCTACGAAGTGTAAGCTTTGAATCCAACGAGCCTAGCTTCCTTTGAGTAGCGGTTATTTAGGTAATCTGTGGTAGTAGGAACACGATCGAAGTTTTCGCGGGTGGAGACGCGGGCATCAACTAGCTGAACAGTAAACCACGTGCTCAGGCACATCAATGACCTGCCCGTGAACGTTGGAATATTAACCTATCCGTTTTATTACTCACGGTGTCGGAAGGTTAGAGGGCGATTACCCCGGCGGAAATGATATTATTATCTCATTTTTAATTATTATCATATTAGATGAGAATTAAGAAAGCCGCGTGCTTCACGGCCGAGTAGAATTTGGGCCAGCCCTTCTCTTCCCACGTGGTGTCGTACCTACAAGCCGACTAAGGGATAGGGCTGATTAACTTTAACATCATACAGATATGTACAGCCCAGACTCAGCCTCAGATGCATGGCTCGAGTCAACAATAGTGCCCGGCATACGGCAATAGGCTCACCCCCTATTACGTGGGACCGAATACAAATTGGTGAAATATGGGTGTGTATTCACCTCTGCCTAACCGTCCGGGGATAAAGGCGTGATTATATGTATGTATGTATGAGAATTCTGAAGAACTTGTATAGAAAGTCGGACTCATTGCAAATCATGGTTAATCATGATCATTTTCTTATGACAACTGTGTTCTATGTAATACTAAATGATTGCATAAATGATGATTAAAGTCATCATCATCATCATCATTTCAGCCGAAAGACGTCCACTGCTGGACAAAGGCCTCCCCCAAGGATTTCCACAGTGACCGGTCCTGCGCCTTCCGCATCCATGCCCTTCCCGCGACCTTCACCAGGTCGTCGGTCCACCGTGTGGCAGGCCTGCCTACACTGCGTCTTCCGGCGCGTGGTCGCCACTCGAGAACTCTCTTGCCCCAACGGCCATCTGTTCTACGAGCTATGTGCCCCGCCCACTGCCACTTAAGTTTGGCGATTCTGTGTGCTATGTCGGTTACTTTAGTTCTCCTGCGGATCTCCTCATTTCTGATTCGATCACGCAGGGAAACTCCGAGCATAGCACGCTCCATCGCCCTTTGGGTGACCTTGAGCCTTCTTATGAGGCCCATAGTAAGGGACCAAGTCTCACTTCCGTAGGTCATCGCTGGCAACACACACTGATCGTAGACTTTCGTCTTGAGACACTGCGGTATTTTGGACGAGAAGATATTACGAAGCTTCCCGAACGCTGCCCAGCCGAGTTGGATTCGACGATTGACCTCTTTCTCAAAGTTGGACCTGCCTAACTGGACTGTCTGTCCCAGGTAAACATATTCGTCGACAACTTCGAGTGTAGAGTCTCCAACCTTTAAAGAAGAAGTGGGTGCGACATGGACATTTGACATAATTTTCGTCTTGTCCATGTTCATTTTGAGGCCCACTTGTTGGGAGGCTCTACTGAGGTCTTCGAGCATTGTGCCTAGGTCTTCCAAGGTCTCAGCCATGACTACGATATCGTCAGCGAATCGAAGGTGAGTGATGTACTCGCCGTTGATATTGATGCCGAGTCTTCTCCAGTCCAGGAGCTTGAAAACATCTTCCAGGCCGGCGGTGAACAGTTTCGGAGATATAACGTCTCCCTGTCTCACCCCTCGCTGCAACTGGATAGGTTTTGAGCTTTGATCCTGGAGGCGGACTGACATGGTGGCGTTTTCGTACATACACTTCAGCGCTTCGATATATCGATAGTCAATTTGGCACCGTTGGAGAGACTGTAGCACAGCCCAGGTCTCGATCGAATCGAAGGCTTTCTCATAGTCCACAAACGCCAAGCAGAGTGGCTGATTATACTCCTCAGTCTTTTGTATAATCTGTCGCAGCGTATGTATGTGGTCTATGGTGCTAAAGCCTTTTCGGAAACCGGCTTGTTCGGGAGGCTGGAAGTCGTCGAACCTGCGAGCGAGACGATTCGTAATGACTCTCGAAAACAACTTGTAGACATGGCTCAGAAGCGAGATGGGTATATAATTCTTCAACAAGGTTTTATCACCTTTTTTGAAGAAGAGTACCACCACACTTCCGTGCCATGACTTAGGCGTTCGTCCCTCGAGTATGACGGAATCAAATAGCTTCTGAAGAGCTTTAAGTATCGGTGTTCCACCAGCTTTTAGAAGCTCAGCCGTGATCCCATCATCACCCGGTGCCTTATTGTTCTTTAGCTGTTTGAGAGCCATTCTAATCTCGTACAGGCTGACGTCCGGGATATCCTCGGTATAGTGTCGGGTCAATCTGGCTCTTGGGTCTTTGGCCAGATTATTAACAGATTGCCGTACACTCGTGTATAATTGTCCGTAGAACTTCTCGACCTCTTCCAACAGCTCCGGCTTTGACGAAATAATTCTGCCATCCTCCGCTTTCAGCTTATTCAGTTGGCTTTGACCAACAGACAGATCCCTTGCGAAAACCTTTGAGCCTTTGTTGCTCTCAATCGCCTCCTTAATACGAGTCGTATTAAATTGGCGTAGGTCGCGAGTCAAGGACTTGGAGATCTGTCTGTTTAAACTCCGATACTGAGTAGCATCTTCAGAGGACTGCAGAACCAAATTTCGTCTTTGTTCCATGAGTTTGTTGGTGAGGTCCGAAATCTTTTTGGTTCCTTTTGAACGACGGGCTTTGAAGATCTTAGACCCAGTCGTTTGGACAATTTCCACAAATCTGTCATTGTAATCATCCACATTTTCGCAATCTCCCAGGCATTCGAAGCGATTCTGCAACTCGAGCTGAAAGTGCTCAGGGTTCTGGAACTGGATAGGTGCTGGTCGGAGCGTAGACTTCATCAGTCGACATCTTTCGAGCTTTGTTCTAAGATTCAATGTGCCTCTTACCATCCGGTGATCGCTTCCTGTTTTTACTGAATTGATCACGGAGACATCATTGAATATGTGCCTCTTTGTCGACAAGATGAAATCAATCTCATTTTTTGTGACACCGTTAGGGTGTAGCCATGTCCACTTACGCTGTTCCGGCTTTCTGAAGAAGGAGTTCATCATAAAAAGGCCCTCCTTCTCCATGAAGCCGGCCAGCAGATGGCCACGTGCATTCCTCTTTCCATATCCAAATTGCCCCACTCTCAGCTCATTGTCGCTTCGTTTGCCCAGTTTCGCGTTAAAGTCCCCCATCACAACGGTATAGTGTGTTCGGGAGCTATGCATGGCTTTAGAGATATCCTCATACATAGTCTCCACCTCGTCGTCGGGGTGTTTCGAGGTCGGTGCGTGTACCTGTATGACCTTCAGCGAATACCGTTTGGTGATTCTGAGTATAAGGTACGCTACCCTCGTCGAAACACTCTCGATCTGGACCACGTTGTTGACAAGGGACCTGTGGACGATAAACCCGACACCACCCTGGGACAGTATGTCGCCCTCCCGGAAATAGAGCAGGTTACCGGATTCGAGGATCATGGTGTCCTGCCCCTCTCTCCGGACTTCACACAATCCTACGATATCCCATCGTAACCTGCTCAATTCTTCCTCGAGTTCAGCGAGCTTCTCGTCGGTTCGCAGTGTGAGCGTGTTGTACGTTGCCAGGGCCAAAGGTCGTCGGGGTTGGTAGCCTGGCATCTGCCGGGGATTCTTCGCACCCCTTGCCCCGCCGTTACCATGGCCGCTACCATAGCCAGGAATAGCGGGGCCGCCGGGGACTAGGGGCCGTTTCTTATGTTTCCTCATCATGGGGGGTTATGCCGTAATCGCCACGCTTGGCAGGCGGGTTGGCGATCGCAGTTTGGTGGCTAGTACGCGGAAAGATGCTTGTAAAGGGCTGCTGGTCGGTAGTAAAGAATACGGCGGATTATAGAATTAAAATTATCTATTTATTCCTCGGACCAAATAATGATAACAAAGGAGCGAGAGAGCACACGCGATGGCCGTTAATCGAGTACTAAATTCGTTGTAATAAATTACTGCCAACTAAGGTAAAAATGCTTAGTCGACAGACAGTGTACGGTTGCATCGTACATGCTCCCGGGCCGAGAGATACAAAAGATTACACTACTTCTGGGATAAAGCGACATTTTTTAATTATAGTGGGTGATGTGGCTTTATCCCGTTTGCCCTGGGTATTTTCACTTGTATTCACTTCAGGCTGACGGTCAGCCGTGCTCTGCTTTCGCGAAAACACTACACTAGACACATCTGTAGATACATGCACTGAAGAAACTGCTCGCCTCCTTCTCCACAGGAACCATGCTGTTAAAATAGCCGCTACAGCTAGTAATCCGTAGCAAACAACATATTGATGAACGTCATGGGAAGATAGAGTGTCATCCATGTTGGTATTGGCGGATTTCAATTGCGTTATGCCTTCTTCTAAATCAGCTAAGGAGGTATTCAATGCGTCTGAGTAGTCCGGGTAGTGGCTTACTGAGATGTTAACTATATGGTTTAGTTCATCTATCTGTGGGGCTGGAAGGTCGGGTTTTATTCGAATGCTATTGGCTAAATTAGCATGGGAGTATAATGTGAAATCCTTCCCTTTTATCACACATTTAAAGTCCAGGTCAATGATACCGGCTCCGGTCATATGTTTAAAAGAAACTTGATCTTGACATATGATTCTCACGGCGCAACTCTTACAACAAAAATAAAGGTACCTAGATTGTACGTTTAATTGTTGCCAGGTGTCTTGACATGGAGATTTAATAACAATGCATTGTTTCAGTTTATTGTCCACCTTGCAGAATTTTTCTTCAATGTTTAAACGATTTATAGGTTTATTGATTTGGCAAAGATATGAATTTTCGTTATGCAGACACAATTGGAGCTCAAGAAAGGACATGGTAAAAAAAGCGTCTTTTCTCAAGTTTATAGCAATAAATTCGGCAGCTGGCAGAACGTTAAACATGTTACCTTGAAGTTGCCGGGGAACGGGAAGTATCTTGTAAATCGTGTAGCTGTCTCTGCTGGTTAATGGAAAGGTAATCTCAAATATGAGGTAATCTTCCATCATTCTGGCTTTTACCTTCAACATGTTATATATATATCGAAGATCGGATTGTATATTATCCACGGGTAAAGCTATGTCCTTAGGTAATTGACCCGAAATAAATTCTAGCTCACGCTGTAGCTGATCAGGGGCAAGCAGATGAGTGTCAAACTTTCCGTGGTAGATGTCGGTGATGGTATCCAACAGGGTGTCTTGGATACTTTTAATGTTTTGGATTAAACTGATAGCTGAGATCGTAGACAACGTGAAGTCTTGAGTCCTCTCTACACTTTCAACTTCTTTCTTGATAATTATGGAAGCGTTATCTAATTGATTCAGATGTTTATTTATCATCTTGTGCTGTAGTTGGATCGATTGCTCTGTTCTCTTCAATATGTTGTATTCAGCTTCGATGATAGAGGTCTGATTTCGCAACAGAGAAGACAGATGTCGCTCGTTTTGTTTAACTAATAGAATATCTTTCCTGTACTGCTCTGCAAATCGTTCGTCCAATACTCCAAACAAACTGTTAGCCAGGTAACCAACACCATTGATTAAGCCGCGACGCTGTCGGTTGTGAGCACTAAAGTGTTGATTAAGCATGAGTTTATTGTAGTGCTGTATTTCCCTATAGTCGTGATTTAATTGTAGTATTATAGTACTACAGTGGCTTTGGTTGTTCAGGTATGAGCAGAGTCTCTCCAAATACTGCAAAAACTTTGTAGCTGCATCGTTTCCTTCCCAATAGGGTCTCATATCATAATACACAATTAAACCCCATTTATCTCGTATAACTTGCATATTATCTATAGATTCAAAATATAAGGAGTTGTTGCTGGATAATTCTGATATATTGAACGCTGCTTGAGAATTTGTAAATAGTGACATGAAAAATATTAATGAAATTGCAATGTATGCAAACGTGGACCCTTGTATACATGCTGCCTTTTGCGAATTGAGGTCCTTTTTTGTGTGCTTTTGATGATCATTGAGCTTATCTTCCGTATTGCCGGAGGCAGTTGATATAGGAAGTTTCGAAAGTTTAACCACAGGCCGCTTGATAAGACCTCCCTTTGTCTTTAAGGTTACAACACGCACCAAGCCGTCTTCACCTTCATGTAGCTCTACTATTCTGCCCATCATCCATTTTCCAGGAGGCAGATTGTCGTCCTGGACGGTAACTAAATCTCCAATGTTCAGATTACTTTCAAGCTTTCTCCACTTAGTTCTTACTGAGAGCTCTGTTAGATATTCCGCTCTCCATCTCTTCCATACATCATTGACCAATTTCATTGACGAATACCATCTAGTTCTCGCGTCTCTTTCCGTATCTATTATATCCGTCCCACTTCTGCCTATCAGAAAATGTGCCGGAGTAAGCACGTTCAAGTCCTCTATATTTTCGGATAGTGCACATAGAGGCCTACTGTTCAGACAAGCCTCCACTTGTGCTAAAATAGTGGTAAATTCTTCGTAAGTAAGCTTCTGGTCTCCAAGAATTCGCTTAAGATGATGCTTTAATTTCGTAGTTACGGGTGACAACCATCCTAACGGGTCGAATACTTTAGCTATCTCAGATAAAAGTAGTCGCTTGGTAATTTTGACGTTTAGATTAGCTGTGGTGTATTTAAAAATAAATTTATCGTTACTAGAATTCCAATGTAGGCCTAATGTTTTAGACGTACTTTCGGATTTGAAGTTAAAAGTGACTCCGGCAGGACTGTTGTTGTGTTCTATATTCTTAAGAAGATCTGGGTGATTTGAACACCACTTCTGCAAAGTAAAACCTCCTGTTCTTAATAGTTTGTTTAACTCTTCGATGAGCTGCTGTCCATCTACAATGGTGTTAGACCCGTGAAGTATGTCATCCATGTAACAAGAGCTTTCTAAGACCTTAGCAGCCACCGGGAAGTTAGATCGCTCATCTGAAGCCAACTGCTTAAGAGTCATCATAGCTAGGAAAGATCCTGGCTTAGTACCGTACGTAACGGTAGTAAGTTTATATGTTTGCAGCTGCTGATCCTGGTTATCTCTCCATATAATTTGCTGATATTGTTGATGGTCTTCGCACACCATGATTTGCCTATACATTTTTTCAATATCAGATGTAAAGGCATACCGATACTGACGCCATTTCAGCACCAATTCCTGAAGATCCTGCTGTAAATTAGGACCTTTAAACATAAGATCATTCAAGCTATATCCACTAGACGTCCTTGCTGACGCGTTAAATACGACGCGTAACTTTGTCGTAGTGGATTCCGCTCGCTGCACGGCGTGATGCGGTAGGTAACATGATAACCGATTGTTATTATTGCTGTGACTCGACACCATGTGTCCTAAGGCTATGTATTCATGTATGAACGCTTTATATTGTTCCGCTAAGATTGGCTGCTTGTTAAATTTTAGTTCCAAAGCTTGGAACTGTGCTATTGCCATTTCCTTAGACGAGCCTAAATTTTCATTTATTTCCGGTTTCAATGGCAATCTTACTTCGTATCGCCCGTCCTCTTGACGTTTTGTGGTTGCTGAATAGAAGTCAACACATTGCTGATCTTCAGCTGATAAGCTGGATTTTTCGCTAATATCCTCAATCTCCCAGAATCGCTGTATGTTCTGGGTATCATTGACGACTACGTTGCATTGATAAGACGGCACCTCACCGCCGCCGAATATTATCCAACCAAGCTGTGTTTCTTGTAATACTGGTTGCATGCTTTCTCCTTTTATCAGTCCTCCCAACAATATCATACTGTAAACTTGAGCGCTTAATAGTAAGTCCACTGGACGGCTACGGTCAAAGTATGGATCAGCTAAAATCAGATTGCCCAAATGCGACCACTTCGATACGTCGAAGGATTTAAGTGGGATATTTCTAAGCACGTTATTCATAACGAGTACATCCGTAACAAACGAAAAATCTTTGTATGTGGAAAAGCAGTTCAGTGTGACCACACCATTACAGTTATTTTCGTTCTCTCCTATACCAACGATTAACCCGTTGAATTTTGTTCGTTGTAGGCCTAAATTTTTTGCTGCACTCTCCTTTATCAATGAGACTTGTGACCCTGGATCTACTAGGGCTCTTAATATGTGATAGGATCCATCTATTGCTGCTACTTTAACTAAAGCTGTGGCCAACAAGACCTCGTTAGTAGCAGGACTGTCCTGTGAGACATGCGCTGTTATTGGTACATTTTCTTCAGTTAAATTTGACTCGCTTAATGTCGTCGCTGCAGTATTCGATTGCGACTTATTTTTCGAGCATGCGTCATGTAAAACCGAGTGGTGATTTCCTGCACATTTGCGACATCGCCTGGCGGAAATGCATTGCTGACCATTGTGATCGAATAAACAATTCTTGCATAATTTAAATTTTGCTATAGTATTTAATTTAGCTTCGTTTTGCAATCGTAGAAAACTTTCGCAATTATACAGGGCATGTTGTTTACCGCAAAATTGACATTTGATCGTGGACACGTGTAAGGCTTTGGAATAAGATTCTTGTTTGTTAAACCTGCGGTCTAAATTATTATTAGAACGGTTTGGCTTTGGATTTTGAAGGGACTGACTTGATGATTGCTGATTGTTATATTTGGCTGTCACTTGGTCTAGCTTGCGACGAGATGTTTCCCAACCCGTGAATTTGCTCTCCAGATAGCTCAAAAAATCGTGCAACACAGGTTGTTGCTTCTTATTTTTCAGGGAATCGTTGTAATCATCGTAAGTTTCGCTATCTAGCTTCTGAGACAGTAAATATACGAGAATCGGATCCCAGGTACTGATGTCTATCCCCAAATTCCGTATAGCATATATGCTTTCTAAGGTTACGTCGTGCAATTTTTTGATATGGCTAAACGATCGCTGCTGAGTATTGGGCAGGCCTAATAGGTTATTCATTAAAGATATAAAAATAAGCCTTTCGTTATTGTACCGATAGTTGAGAATTTTCCAACAGGCATCGTAGTTTTCGCTACTGATGGCGAGATGCTGTAAAAGTTTTCCGGCTTCCCCTACCACCTTTCCCTTCAAAAATTGCATCTTTTGAGCTTTAGAAAAGTTAGGGTTATTGTGGATAATTTCTGTGAATAGGTCCTTAAACGATGACCAATTCTGAAATCGTCCTGAAAACTCAGGTATTTCCATTTTAGGAGCAGAGTGTTCTCTGTGGGACACGCTTGAGAGCTTTTTGTTGATTGTTAACTTCAACTTGGTATATGATCGCTCGTGCTGAGTATAAACTGCTTCATACTCGTCGTCCTCTCCACTTAGTTCGCCGTCCAACTCCCAGTGAAGAGAGTCGATCTTTGACCAGCGCGCTTCGAGTGTTTTTAAGGCGTCAACCATTTCCCATTTTTCGGACATGGACTCTACATCGATAAGTGTGATAGTTCTCTTGAAGGCCTTAAAATTCGCCGCTTGCTTGCGAATCATGTCGTCCAATTGGCTTCTACAGCCCCGTGATTCCATTGCACGAAGTATGCTAGGTCTTGATTTCTGCTCATAACCAGATGATTCTTCTTCATCCGCCACCTCAGGTTGCTTAAGTGGTGGTTGAGGACTCCTAGTAGGTCTTGACGTAGTTGGATCACTTACGAACCGCAGCCGCTGCTGCTGCTGTTCCTTGATGAATCCTTTAGCTGCTGTATATACCTTGCTTACCTCTTCATGCATAGTGTTTGTAAAATAGGGGTGATCTATGACCCTATATTCACAAATTCTTAAGTGGTTGTTTTGAAAGTCCGACCAATACCTCTCTAACAACTCTAATCGCCTATTAAAGTAATCATCTGTTTTTCTATCGGCGCTATCTTTCTTGATGTTGATAGGGATTTTCTTTATCAACTCGCTGAGTTCACATTGCTGGCTGTAAAGTTCCTCCATTTTGCTGTTGAATAGCTACTTAGGTTAAAGGAAAGATCTTACTTGTAGGTGGCTGTTATAGCCGCTTTGAAGCTGAAACTGGACGCCAACGTCCTTGCTGCTATGTGCTAGAGCTCCCGCCCTACCGCTAGATGCTAGTGCCACTGCTTGGTAGCGATGCTGCTGCTGGATAGCGGTAACGCTGCTGAATAGCGAAGCTGCTGCTGGGTAACGGAGCTCTCACTTTGTACCGACTTGCTGTTGCTAAAGCTGCTGATTGTCTCGTGCCTGAGACGCTGAAGAATCACAGATGAC
Source organism: Eilema caniola (assembly GCA_949126895.1). Lineage (NCBI taxonomy): Eukaryota > Metazoa > Arthropoda > Insecta > Lepidoptera > Erebidae > Eilema > Eilema caniola. The sequence goes on from OX421488.1 coordinate 15,571,266, forward strand.
GGTGAAAGTATTCGCTGCTAGGATTTCGTTTCTGTACGCTTAGTCAACCACGAAACCACGTTTACACTTTCCACGTGACACTGTAGTTCAATGCTAGTTCGCCTAACCGGTTCACTCACAAGTACCTAATTCCCACGTCACTCCCGAAGATACAACGAAACTAGAACTCGCGAGATCTTGGCCGATGGCTTCGAAGGACCATGTAAAGGGCTGCTAGTCGGTAGTAAAGAATACGGCAGATTATAGAATTAAAATTATCTATTTATTCCTCGGACCAAATAATGATTACAAAGGAGCGAGGGAGCACACGCGATGGCCGTTAATCAAGTACTAAATTCGTTGTAATAAATTACTGCCAACTAAGGTAAAAATGCTTAGTCGACAGACAGTGTACGGTTGCATCGTACAATGCTGCTGCCCATCCTCCGGTATTTGAATCCCTTAGTCGCCTCTTACGACACCCACGGGAGGAGATGGGGTGGTGCTATTCTAGGGCCACACCACAGGCGCGACATTGCATAAAAATAGTGACAGATTTAATAACAATGGTTATACTGATTTCAGAATTAACCTTAGGATATACTAAACCACTAGTTTTCTTTAAATAAGTAATGTAAATAAAATAAATTATTAAAAATAAAAACCCGACTGGTACTGAAAAGATCGAAAGAAACTTTATATCAGGCGGTACCCATTCATTTTCATCTGGTTTGGAATTGCAAATGGGTACCGCCTGCTGCTGTCATCAATCTTAGAGATCGTAGGCAGCATGGCGATTGGCTGTGAAGAATTATGCAATCCTAATCAATTGTAACACATATACAGTTAAATACAATTCTAGAAACAGATAGATCAACTAGAGAATTGAGGATAACCTAGGGTTATCAGAGCAGAACTGTAACAACATAATTGCAGTTCACAGTTCCGGCTGTAACAGTGTACATGTTTCATTTACAGTTTCTTGTTCTTAGATATGGTGAAGCTATGAGTTGTAAGATTCCTATATTCTACAAATATTATCGATATAAAAGCATGTGAATGTATATTTGCTATTCAATTTCCGTCTAACGGCTGAATGGATCTGGCTGAAATGTTGTACATGGCATACGCCTTTTTCCCTCCGAGATAGGCAGATACAACCTTTACGTTCAGCCCGCCACTTGGTTCTATCCTTACACGCTTCACAAGCTTCATCTACTCTCATTAATTAAACCTTTTATGTATAAACCCGCCGGTTTCTAATCCTTCTAACCTAACTAAACTTTTATTTCACGAGGTGGACCCCGATTTTTTATTACTAGAATAGGTTCAAATTCTGCTTCACCCTAGCATTATTTTCAGGCGCATCCAAAACTTTCAACTTGTAATCTGGGGTCTGCTTTCTCAAGCCAAACCGCGGCTTTGGCTGAACTTCGACATTTTCTGTGAAGCGACTGCCATATGAACTCCAAAACCGAAAGGCGATGGCATTGCAGTTAGACCAGTTGTTAGATTTTTGAGTCCTCCAACTACCTGTAACGACTGCTATAGATGTTCGTATGGCAACCGGGTGCAACAGCTTAACGTACTATCCGACGCACGACCAGAACAATGCAGATACCCATATTCAAGCATACAAATATTTGCACTGAGCGGGAAATAAACCCGCGCCACCTGCATAGCGGCCGCATTTACTACCGCTACGCCACAAAGGTTAACGCAATAGGTTGCAATGGGTCGTGGAAACAAGATCGGGGTGGCCATCAGCTAGTTTACTAATGTCTATATGGTATGACTTAATCATAAATGGGGTTTGACTTTGTAACGTATTTGTAATTTGCTATTTTGTGTAAATTTACTTTTAGAATTTAATCGATTAAAATTCGATGATTCCATAGGCCCTGGTGATGGAACACCGTAAGGCTATTGCAAAACTTTTTAGAAGGATATTGACCGCCTAGCTTAATCCAAGTGGTCTCTTTATAATAATATTATGATTAAACTTTCAATTTTTACTTTTTGTTCCAGATGTTTCTGCCGAATTTTACCAAGCATGACAAGCAGCATCCCTTCATTGAAAGGGGGGAATCTCTACGGCTTGCTCTTAAAAACTTCTCCATTTTGTATTACGAACATATTTAAATTGAAAACAGTCAAATTATTATTCAGAATTTTAAAAAGAATCTTAAGAGATGGAATGTAACTCAAGATGAATAAAGAATCCCGCTTCCTCTTATAGAAAATCAATAAGGCTTAAAGTATTAAACGTAATGAAATATTTAAAGTAGTCTATTTTTTCGGTGTATTCCCATCCAGTAACACCCAAAGAGTAATACTGTTTACCTACTAAATTAATACAGTACAAATGAAATATATTGTTGTCATGAGTGTGAGTAGGTATTCTTTGTAACCGTTGGAGCTCAACAGTGATCACCAACTTTTCGATACGACACGAATACCTATTCTCGCGAAGATGATTCTTACCATATTTTCGAGATCGTTACATACACACCTAAATTACGACTGAACAAATATGAGAATTGGCAGAACAGCAGGTCTAAAATTGCCACATTGCATATTGATGTGCATTTGCAGATAAGTAGGAGATAGGTATATGAAGACTATAAAATGGCCACTTGTTTATTATTTAATTCATATTTCATCTGCAACGTTCATATTCTAGTGATATTTGAGACTGATGTTGCTACAACAACAAAAAAATAGACACGAGTCTAAATTGTAGGTACTTGTGCGATATTGTGACTTAAATAAGATTTTGCCATTAAAATAAATGCATAAAATGTTAGTCCCTACTCACATCTAATACGTCACAAATTTGTCATTATGAATGGCTCGTAAATTGAGACCGTTTTACGCATTTGCATAAAAAACTGTCAAATGAGATGATGTACTCAAATGAAGCTTCATTTTATGATAGTCATAAAATGACAATTTTACAATTATTAGTGAAATAACACGCATGATGATGAGTAAATGAACTAACAATATGGCCTTACAATCCAACAAACAATTGAACATACAATTAGCCTACAGTAACACCTTTTTAACCTTGGTCATAAAAACTAGAATGTTATGAGCTGCCAATTGATCTAGAAGTAATTAAATATTCCATTATGTATTAGTCTTAGTATGTATTAGTCAATGGCTGAGATACATAGAACTAACTTGATACCTATCTCTGAAGAATTGCAGTCTCATTGACCGATCTCATTAATTGCTAACAATTGATAACTGCCTACCTATTAATTTCTGAATGGTTTATCGCCAACCTGTTTATAAATACAAGGAAATTCTTGAAAAGTTCTTAAAATTACGTTGTAAACATGTGTTTAAATAGTATATCTGTGTAAATGTTCCATATAATTTTAATTCCTGGCCATTACGTGCAACTAAAAGGCTATAAGCAGAGGTGGTTGAGGAAGGCCTATGTCTAGGTGTAGACTGCAGTGGGCTAAAAAGCTCCTTAAGTGTATAAGGATAGAAGCAGATGACGGGCTGTTGTCTCCCGTACCTCTACTAATATTATAAACTAGCTTTTGCTCGCGGCTCCGCCCGCGTGGATGTCGGTTATCCCGACCAAACATAGCCTATGTCCTTTCTCAAGGTTTATTCTACCCCTGTGCCAAAATTCATCAAAATCGGTTCTCGGAATTACAGACATACAGAGTTACTTTCGCATTTATAATATTAGTATGGATATGGATGTGATAGTTTGTGAAGCTGTTTGGAGGTTTCTTATCCAGACTCGATCTAATGATTAAAAGGATTTGGCTGAAATTTGGCCCAAAGACAGACTATAACCTAGAACAACAACTAGGCAAATAGTTCAGGGAATATTTTTTCATGGGGTGCGGGAACAGGATGTCAATTCGAAGCGGGTGAAACAGTGAGCGGCAATACACACGATCAATATTCAGCATCGTAATAAGTGTCATCTAGTGTGCAGTGTTATGGTGGCACTTGACATGGCTATTTTTGTTTGCTATTTTGCGTTTATTGTATTTGGCAATTTCGACGTATATGCAAACACAGACAAATAAAAATTTAAAAAGTATTCACTCCAAAGAAGTGTCACATGCGAATTGTCACATTTTGTCTGCTGTTAAAATACACTTCTGGTCGTACAAATTTAAAATAACAAAAAAACTGATCTATTGCACGTTGCACGTATTTAGTATTGGCAAAAAGGTAATAAGGCCAATACTTTTCAAACACACTGTCCACACATGGCAGTCGTTTGTCAAATACGCAAATACTAATAGCCATGTGCAGTGCCACCATTAGAACTTGGATGACAAAACGCGGGAATTCCCCAGTTAAAATGACATTGTGAATTTACTGTAGGACTTGACTCTGTTACCTAAATAGCCACGTGACTTGATTCATTATGATAAGCAAAAGAACGATCTGGTCCTAAGTCATAGCGTCCGATCATTGAATGCTACGACTTGTATGTATATATTGTACATGGCCCGATAACGAATATAATAGTTAGAACATAATTACTTTGTATATTGCATGTGGAGCACTATCTTATCAGGTGACTGCCGGATGTGGCACACGTGGCGGATCTTGTGTTTAAGGGAAAAACAAGTATTCCAGAAGAAGCCAACGTCCGAGTGCCATCACTGTGATGCAAGCGAGGACCTGGGGCTGCACACGCTGACTGAGTGCCCGGCTTTGGAGACGTCCTGGTGGCCCTGGGAGTGGGAGTTCTCTCGCACGATGCTTTGGCTGCTGGCGCCACCTCTCTTCTGTGGGAAAGTAATGCTCGAGAAGGAGGCGACGGAGTAGGTACGGTGGAGACTCTCAGCCCGCACAGCCCGCGACAAGAGGCGGCGATCCACGAGGCGAGAGCGCGTGTCTGAGGATGACGGGTGGAGTCGCCTGTTACCCTAGTAGAAGCAGGTCAAAACGGCATGAAGCTCGTCTTCCCATATCTAGGGGCTAGATGGGGACACCGTGATTCCTAAACCCGAACAGAACTATCTCCAAAGTAAAGACGGCCCTGGGTCGGCCGGGGTGCGAGAAATGTTTCCGGCATCTGAAGACTCAAAGATGGTGTGCTGTTATATTCGGTTCGAGTCCGATTTAACTACGCCCGTCGACTTCAACAGGGAGTATCCATGGGGATGTCCGCATTATAAAAAAAGATACGTGAGGTTGATTCAAACTTTCTACCTACCTAATAACTCCGAAGGGAAAAGCTACATCAGATCTTAGTTCGCTATTTAGTAGCTGCACCGACTAGTACGTTATTCTGGCTTGAGACTCAAAGATTCAAATTCAAATTCAAATTCATTTTATTTGCTGATATTTGACATTTGATTAAGATGATAGTGGACCCTCTCCAACCTAATACCTACGCTCAACTGTAAAACATGAACAGTTCTCTAGCTCTCTTGGTTGACGGAATATTCCTAGAATTTATAAATTACTCCTTATTTACGTTTTGAAATACTGATTACTTGTATTAACATACAGAGTTCAAGGGGTCGATCACGCAGAACATATAACAATAATTTCATTTTAAGAAGAGGTTAGTAGATTATCGCACTTAAAAATAATTAATCTATGGGGATCTTCAAGCCAAGGATCCTACAGGGTTGGCAGTATAAGTGTGATGCCTCTAGTGTTGCACACATCTATTGGCTACGGTAACCACTTTCTATTAGATTGTATTTGTCCGCCACCTGAGTTGTATAAAGAAATAGTCACTCAAATATGGTTAATTCAAGAAAGACTGCGACAGGACCCACCCACCCTCTTTCTAACCCTCCAGTGTGCTCTCTGCTAATGAGAGGTATACGTGGAAAGCGTCTAAGTAAGTTAAGGTTGGCTATAGGTGTCACCTTCTCCCTCCTCTTGGGAGAGAGGCGCTGCCATTTACTCCAGACAGTTTCTAGTGACAGTCACTCACAGTTACTCACTAACCACGGCTATCACAAGCAATACCTCCATAGATTTCACATCACCGACAACGACACTTGCCCTGTGACAACACAACAACTCAGACTTTTACACACCTCATTACAGCATGTCCACGATTCACTCGTACAAGGCTAGAACACGAACAACTTTGCCACTACGAAGACCTGGACCCATACAACTTAACTACTTTAACTACCAGCGACGCCGCCATTCACACTTTTATAACTCACATCACTCACATAGTTAACACACTCAAGAAATTCAATAATATATAACACTCATAATAATATAACAAAATAAAATCATAATATTCATTTATTGTTCATGAACAAATGTAACAAAAAAATTCTGTATCAAACTGCAGAAGGGACCAAAACGTAATAAACTCCCCCTCAAGGTGGCTTAACCTTGAGGGGAAAACAAAAAAAAAGGTTTCTAGTAAAAGTTATGATTTAGTGGTTAGATGCGATTTACACCGTTGATTGACAGCACTTGGTGGAATTTGTTGTTACACGTGTTGAGAACACTTGTACTTTTTCCACGATATTTATTATTGAACCTAACCTGTTTCGTCTTACGGCATTTTTTCAAAGTTTTACATTGATTTGTACGAACATTTTTAGTCTTAAACACTCAACAAATAGGGTTAGATGTTGATCGTTTTGATATAATTATCACATCGAGAACTTGTTACGTAAGGCGTGAATTACATAGAAAAGGCATACCTAATCAAATAAAAATGTCAGTTTTCCGGGAGCGAAGTACGTCTAACTTCTTAATCCTACGCCAGATCTTAGTCTTGCATCGACTAGCAGGTTCATCTGTAAAGATTATTGCTAACTATTTAACAGTGACATAACAATTTTGCTCTGATTATGCTATAAGCCTCCTGCCTTCTCTGTTAGTCACGCTTAAGGAGTTTTAGTTTATTCATACTTTGATAAATGTAAATGGATATTGAAATCATGCTCAAAGAATCTGATTGAAAACAAAGCTGAGGAATTCTAGAAATGTGCGTTCAGGAAGTGCTGTAACAAGTTCTATTCTTAGCCAAGTAACAATGATAAAGTACCATTAAATGATTTATCTTTAACAAAGACTCATAAAGAATTTGTTATTACTGCTCCCGTGTCGAGGGAGCAACGCTCCATTGTATAAACATAGTGTTTATCGTCATAATTATGTATGAGTATGATGCGTAATTGGATCGCTTATAGCAGAAAGCAGTGAGAGGGTAAAAGGAACAAACTGAGTTATATACATTTTAACAGCGTCCACTAGACTTCTAAATTTTGTGCCCCGAAATAAAAGTTGTAGATTGGTCCCATGTATAGGTGCTCATAGGTGCCTTGGTAGGAAATTCATATTAATTGATATATTTATCTGCTTCCTAGCTAACAATGTTCCTATGCCACGTTTCAGTACTTTATACGTTAAAATGAAATCCAACTTTGTGGGGTGCCGCCCAGCATCTCGTAAAACTTGATCATCTATTTTAAAATAGTAATTATTATTAAGGTTTTTGAGGATATAGGTCCTATCAAGATAATTGTAGCCCTCGTAAGCCGGTACCTGTTGATTATCAGACTTCCTTTAGGGCTTGGGAAGTTAGGCGACAGTTGCTCCCACAAAAGCGGATTCACGACAATGGTCGACATGAGCTTGGGTCGACAATGACAATTAACCGACTAGTCGATACGCTCCCGCATTAGCCTTCTAACCTAACCTACCCAAGTCGGATTGCGCAACTATCACAATAAACCACGACTAATTTTCTGTGAGGATGAGAGGTGTATCCTCTGTGATTTACAGGTGTCGAATATAATCGTTGTCGTTGAATTGACTTTTTGTATGTTGCTATCGCTCAATGGGTTTTTGACCAAATATAATGTCAATGAATTGTCGTGTCAACCAATTGTCGTTCGATGAAAAGTCTGGGTCCGGTATAAGCAATTGGCATTAGGACACTTTATCAGAATAATTTGTAAAATACATTGTTTTAGGTGAATGTAAATAAATAAAGCTATTAGTACAGCATTGGTAGTAGTTGCTATTAGTAACGAGTTGCTAATTGTGGAGTACTTACTTAATTGAAGTTCAAAAACAAATGTATAATCGGTACTAGAAGTGAAATCAAAAGTGTCTCGTAGCTGACACGGTAATCAGCCATATTATGTAAATGGTCATTGACATTATAATAAAAATATCAACCTATATTATAACTTAACTGTAAAGGTGAAAAAGATTGCATGTCGAAAAATGTCTATGGGCGTGTACAACACCAGGGGCGTCACACTTGTGCTGCCTACCCTGTAAGCACTAGTAACTCGTAGATTAACACGCTTGAATATACAAAAGAAACTTATTGAATAGCTTTTTACAAAGAGGTCAAGTATAGAACACACTAGATACGATTATCGTTTCTGTTTGTTTGCACTTAAACTGTATGACTCATTGACTTTAATATTGAATACTAACTAACTGATAGTTGCATTGTACCTCTGTGTATGTTCGACGTGCCCTAGGCCACGTGCTGTGGTCCCAATATTAGATAGAATTTAGTTCTTTTATTTTTTTGGGTAGATTAGGGCTAGGTTTATTTATTTAATACATACACACTTTTCCAGGATTCGATGGGGTACAACCATATTAAAATCGTCGATGGTCCAGCTCAGCCCGACAGCAAGGGAAATAATTTATGAGATAATGTAACACCCCGGTATTTGAGACCTGAGAAAATGTGCGCTTTTAATCGGTTCGATGCCGACATAACCACCCCCGATGGGGGTGATATTCGTGGGATTTTCCGCACGAAAAAAGGTACTTACAAGTAACCAAATGTATCATATCATATCTATTGAATATCATTGCACCCCGGGGATATTTACGTAGGTTGACCTAAAATTTTTCATGCCACAGAGGACATCCAACGTGGAACAAATTTATTGGCCTTATTCGGCACTTCAGCGTACTTATGTTGAAGTACAAAATAAGGCCAATAAATTTAGAATTTCTAGTTGGTGGTAGGAAGTTGGTAGGATAGGATGGCTGGAGAGTAGAGGTACTGGAAAGGGCTGCTTTAGTAAGTAAGTATATCTGTAATTTAGAAACCGGGAGCACTCAGCTTGACGGCCTCACCAAATCCTTTATCAATGCCGATGATACAACGACTTCCACCTCAATTTCATCCATCCATTGGGAAAAGGAGTCCGCATAATATGTCACGCGGGCTCAGCTTCTCAAGGATGCCTGTGTGCTACCACTGGAGCTGCTGCTGAGAGGAACACCGCATTCATGTAGGAAAAAGTAAATAATAATATAAATAAAACGGCTGAAGTTCGACATTTTCCGTCTTTCACCGCCCATTGGCGATATCGAAGATATGTAGTTAGGACGTAGAACCCGCTCTGTGAGGCAAAAAGGGGTGTTAAATGATAACCCAGCCTAAGGCTGAACCTATAATATAGCCCAACCCTGTAAAGTTGTAACTAAGTTGATCACCATTTAGGTACGTACAACCCCATCACTACATAGTATAAAACAAGGTCGCTTTCTCTGTCCCTATATTCCTTTGTATGCTTAAATCTTTAAAACTTCGCAACGGATTTTGATGCGGTTTTCTTTAATAGATAGAGTGATTCAAGAGGATTGTTTAGCGGAAACGGGATCTGACGCCACGCGGGTGGAAAAATATAGCCGGTACGAAATTTGCCGGGTCAGTTAGTCTGTAATAAAGATTACGGTAATTAACGCGATCATGGTATAGGTACTTACACCTCTGATTGCCTGACGTTTTGACCAGGTTGTACCGGCCGTGGTCACAGGCGGACTACCATGATCGCGTTAATTCTCGTTATGTTTATTTTATATCATGAAACGCTAAAGTTCCTTTCCTTCTTTGTCACGAGCCCCTAATTGAAGAAACCGAATGATGCAGTTTTTGATATTTGCTGGTTCGTTTTGACACTGAAATAAAATATTAGAATAGTTCACAAACAATATATCATAGGATAAGAGCTCAACAAGCTCAGTTAAGGTTGATAGCACCATGTGCCCCAAGTCGGAGGGTTCACGTAGCATCAGGCGAAGCGTGTGCTTTTTGACGATATAATGATAAAGAATTATTTTCAGAAACACATTTTTTTGTTATCTCTTGACGAAATGTCAATGACCCGCATACATCGCAGATAAAGACTGGCTAATACGCATTTTTTGAACTAGAATTTATGTAAATAGTAACCTCTTAGAGTTCGTTACACTAAGGTCATTAGTGGTATTTTTTGGGTTTCGTGCACAAAGGGTTAATACGGAACCCTTTGACTACGACTCCATTGTCTTTCACCAGGCTGTCTTATAGTTATGAACCATGATATAGCTCTGAGAAGCTAGACAGCTGAAGATTTCACACATAACGTTTTTCTGTTACCGCCATAAGAACAAGTAGGTACTAAAGTAGAACGGCACAGAAACTCTCTGTGTTTACAGGGTCAGCAGCACGAGTGTGACTCCCCTGGTGTTGCACACGTCCACAGTCCATAGACCGTGTGTATGTCTGTCAGTGGTTTTAAAAAAATAGAACAAAATAACCTCCCTTACAATTAACGTGATTTTATGCGGGGTAGATGGTACGTGCCGCGTCGTGCCCAAGTTCAACTTGCACTTGGCCGGCTTATTCAAATATTAACAGACGGGTTGCACTCTGGGAGTGCCGGCAGAAGTGAAAACTTTTTCTTTCTTTCTTTCTTCATTATATACATAGAAAAAGATAAGAAGAATATACCATACCATACCTATAATATAGCGCCAATCATAGAACCTATCACTAATTTACTGCAATTTTGTCTTTTTTTTTTTTTTTTTTACGTGCGGGAAATCCCCACGGATACCCACCCCTCCGGAGCCGGAGGGGGAGGTTATGTCGGACTCGAACCGACTAAACCGCACGCCGTCTCTGGGTCGTAGTGCTAGGCCGAAGGTGAGGTTGTCATGCGACATATCCCTCGCACCCCGGCTGACCCAGGGCCATCCCTCTCGGTCTGGCCCTCCTCGGGAAGGGGGGGACCACGCGGTCCCCGACTCAACCCCGGTGTGGGGAGGCGCGCATCGTCCTACGATGCGCGCCGCCGCCGTGGCCTGCTTCTGCTAGGGTGTCGGGCGGCTCCACCCGTCACCCTCAGGCCCGCGCTCATGGGGGGCGGAGGTCAGTCTGCGCCCTCCGACGCCCGAGCCGCCTTCGGGCGCGTGCAGCGATGTCAGCGAGCCTCTCTCGCTCATCGCGCCGCGCCCGCTCTGCTGTCTCCTTGGCGAGCATGACCTGCTCGCAGAAGGAGGCGCTGGCCGCCCACGCATCCGCGCAGCGGACCATCGCCGCGAGCAGGGTGGAGAGCGTGAGCACTCTCACCCCCAGGGCCGCCACAAGCTCCCGCCTCGGCGTCTCAAACGCCGGGCACTCGGTGAGCGTGTGCAGCCCCGAGTCCACGCTCGCGTCGCAGTGATGGCACTCGGGCGTTGGCTCAATACCCATCAGATGCAGATACCGCCCGAAGCTACCGTGCCCGGTGATAATCTGCGTCTGACGGTACGAGAGGCTACCGTGTTGCCTCTCTAGCCACTCCCCCATGATGGGCCTTACCGCCGCAATGACGGCGTGCCCTGCGCGTGGTTGCCCAAGTCGTCGCTCCCACTCGGCCACCATGACCTGGTGGAGCCGGGATTTCTCGGCCCGAATATTCTCGGGCTCGGGATCGAATTCCCGCTCCCGCGCCTCCTTTCGGAACTTATATAGTGCCGAAAGGGCCCTCGCTTCCAGGATCCACGGTGGCGATCCGGCCAGGAGACTCGCCGCTTCGAAGGATATCGTGCGGTATCCCCTGATGGCCCTGGAGGCCATCGTGCTCTGCGCCGTACGGAGCAGAGGCAGGAATCTGGCCTCCAGGGTGTCCGCCCACACGGGGCACCCGTATAGGGCCATGGACCGCACGACACCCGCGTAGAGTCTCCTGCAGGAGGACTCTGGGCCCTTCAAGTTGGGCAACAACCGGCCCAAGGCATTCGCCGTGAGCACCAACTTGGGGCGCAGACTTCGGAAATGCTGTCCGAAGTCCCATCGACCATCAAGCACGAGCCCCAGGTATTTCAACCGGGGCTTGATGTCGATGGGAGTACCTCCCACTGTTAGGCTGGCTCCCGGGCCTGGCCCGCGCCGAGGGCCATGAAAGAACATGGCCTCGGACTTGTGCAGAGCCACCTCGAGACCCAGCCGCCGGATCCTGTCGACGACCTGAGCAACCGCGGTCGTGGCCCTCAGGGTCGCTTCGCGGTGCGTAGCCCCGCTCACCGTCACTAGCGTGTCATCCGCGTAACACGTGACGGTGGCCCCGTACGCGAAGTCACCGCGAAGCACCCAGTCGTAACCGATGTTCCACAGGAGCGGCCCCAGGACCGACCCCTGCGGAACACCGCACGACATCTCACGCCTACCGACTCCCGTCGAACTTGGGTAGATGACGGCTCTCTCCGTCAGGTACGCCCCGACTATGCGGCGGAGGTAGAGAGGCACGTCGTGGTACACGAGTGCCTCCCTGATGCAACTCCAGGGCAAGGTGTTGAAGGCGTTGGAGATGTCCAAGGACACCGCCAACATCACCTCGCCCCGGGCAACCGCATCCCCCGCCAGAGTCCCCACGCGCATGATGGCATCCACAGTGGAACGCCACCGGCGGAACCCAAACTGGGTGTTCGCCAGGTCCGGCCCCACTCTAGAGAGATACTCGACGAGGCGCTTGGCAATAACTTTTTCGAAGAGTTTGCCCACCTCGTCGAGCAGCACTATGGGCCGGTACCCGGACGACTCGTCCGCCGGGCGTCCCTGCTTGCGGATGAGGACCAGTTTCCCCGTCCTCCACATCTTCGGAAACTGGCTCCGCTCCAAGCATGCGCTGAGGAACCCTCTCAGTCGGGGTTCGAGGCCGTCTTCCTCTAGAGCTAGGACCCACGCGCGGCCTGGAATGCCGTCGGGTCCCGGGGCGGTGCCTTTCTTGGCCCTAAGCCTTCGCACCGCCAGCTCTAGTTCTACCTAAGTGACCTCGGGCACTTCGTCGTCAATCACCACCCTGGGTGCCGTAGGCGACCGAGGCGGCGGAGCCATCGGCGGCGGAACATGTTCCGCTCGCGCCGGGAACAGGGATTCCACCACTCCTCCGAGCAGAGCCGGTTCGAGCACCTGGGTCAGCGGAGGGGCCCGGGGGCGCAGCTTTTCTCTTACCATAAGATAAGGCCGCCCCCATGGGTCCCGCTCCAGCGTCTCCAGGAGCTCCCGGTAACAAGCGGCCTTTGACCACTTGATCTCCGCTCGGAGGGCATTCCGGGCCTCCCTGTATCCCTCATGAAGCTCCGCCAATCGGGGCTCCGAGTCTGCGGGACGAGTACGCCTCCTACGGAATCGGGCCCACCGGCGGTGCGTGATCACGCAGGCCATACGCAGCCTCGCGATCTCCGCATTCCACCAGTAGACCCGACGCCTCGGATTATAGGCTGGAGCCCTAGGCATACTCGCATCGCAGACCCGTGTCATGGCCTCCCGGAACCACGCCGCTTCATCGTCTATGTCGACAGGCCTGTCCGGCGCAATGGCCCAGGCCTGTACGATGGCGGCCTCCAGGAGGTCCTCCCGATTCAATCGCCCCAACACCCAGCGCGGCTCGCGTTGGGCCGAAATGACTGGCGCATCGCTCGGGGGAGGGGAGACATCAAACCGAACATATCGGTGATCCGACAGTGTCTCCACCTCCGCGGCGACACGCCAGCCCCGCAGGCGGAGTGACAGGGAAGCGCTCGCGAACGAAAGATCTACGATCGAACTGCGCTCCCCCGCCACAAACGTGGCCATATACGTGGCTTCGGCCCCGCGATTCTGGAGAACTAAGCCGAGAGAATCGGCCCAGCTCTCCAGAGCCCTGCCTCGCGCATTCGTGCGCCGGGAACCCCAAGCCTGAGACCAGGCGTTGAAGTCCCCGAGCACGAGAGCCGGACGAGGCGAACAGGCATTGACGACGTCGGTCAGCCGCTCCAGCGACCGCCGATATTGCCCTATGAGTCGGTGTGATCTCGGCGTGAAATAAACGGCCACGACCGCAATCTCCCCCACCCGCGCCGCTACGATGCCATGCTCCCTTGCGATCACGACAAGGGGAGGGGCTCCCGCAGCGGCGTTATGCACCAGTGCCGCCGATCCATCCAGGTCGACCACCCAGGCGGGCCCGAGGGGCCGGTGAGTGTATGGATCGGCGACAGCGGCGACGTCGATGGACCACTGTGCCATGCTCTGGAGCAGAAGTGCCTGAGCATCGACACCGTGGCCCAGGTTCGCCTGCAGGATGCGGAGATGAGGATCCATTATGGAACCCTCTCCGCATCCCGCCCCGAACCATCGGCGGAACGCCCGCCTCGCGGCGGCGGCTCCCCGCAGGTGCAGGCCTTGCTGCCAACCCTATGGTCGGCCGGCTTGCCCTCCGCCGCACACCTAAAACAGTGCGGCGGAGCTTCGCAATTACCGGCCCTATGACCGGGTTGGCTGCAGCGGAAGCAACGGTCGCCGACCGTCACCTCCGCCCTGCACTGTACACCCACGTGGCCGGCCGACAGGCACCTGAAGCACCTGTCCGGCCGAGCCTGTAGGAGCCGTACCCGGACTCCTACAAAGCCGCCTACCGCGAGAATCCACCGGTCGGCAGCCTTTTGGGCTGCTGCGATGGGGCAGCCGACAACTGTTGCCCCCTGTCCGCGACGGCCGTAGCGAATCGCTCCGACCTTAACCGCCTCCAGGGGACAACCCCCGGCCTCCGCCACGGTCACCCGAATCTCTTCGGCCGTGATGGAGTCGTCCAGGTCCGAAATGCGCAATTCTGCGCACTTAGTGGGCCTGGACACCCGGACGTCGGCTGCGTCCAGCGTCTCCCGCAGCTTAGCCGCAATGGCATCGGCCTTGGGACCACTGGAGGCGCCAGGGACGTGGATGAGACGGGCACCCGTTCGAGTGTGTGTCACTCGGAGGGTCCCCGCCACATCGAGGGCCCTCATATCAATGAGGCCCCTCACCTGTTTCACCAGGTCCACGTACTGCACGCCCCTCTCCGCAGCCTCCGGTGTCATCGTTAAGACGACAGCGGTGGTACGGGGGACGCGCAGCTTTCCTGACGCACCCTTCGCAGCAGCCAGGGCCTTCTTGGCCCTTTTGGCTGCCTTTTTACGGGCGTTCCGGCTTTTTTTGGCTTCGCCGACCACCTCCCAGCCCCCCGCCGGTGCGGAGCTCGTGGAGGCAGTCGGAACCGAAGCCAGGGCCGGGGCTGGGGCTGGGACTGGGGACGTCTTCCCCTTGCCCTTCCCCTTTCCCTTCCCCTTGCCCTTGGCTTGGGCGTTCCCGGCCGTCGCGGCGACAGTGGCCGGAGGCAATTTTCTGTCAGAAGAAATTAATAAATTGCAAAAAGAAAAAATTATCACATAAAGTAATAAATTATAAAAAGAAAAAATAATCACAAAAGTATCGAAGGCAGTCGAAGCGCTTACCGCTAAGCTGCGGAGCTACTTATCGTATCTTGCAAAATAGACAGTCTGTAGAAAATGTTGTATGACGTCAGTCGTCGGTTGCGGTTCAAAGGTCAAGTGATCCTGACGCGAGTTTAACACTTTTTACCCATCCAACGCCGCTAAAGAAGCTTTCACTTCAAAAACGCAATCGACTGGTTAACGGTATGATGATAAAGATGATACGATGTAGGCAGCTTGTAATTGGAATATATAACTAATAAAAGGTGAACGGGTCGCGGGCAATCCAAATGCCATATAAAATAGAATTTCTTATTTAGAAGACTGCCAAGACCTGTCTAACGCCCGGCAGGGTTTTTAATAGTTTTACATGTAGAAATGTATTATGTACATTACAGTTAGATGGAGCTCTCAAAATCAAATTAGTCTCACTACAGAACAGAATATCGAAATCAGCCACATTATAGTTGGAGTGGAAAGCCCCAACTAAATTTGAAAAAGGTTCAAAGAATAACGATAGGCTTAGATCGTCTGAACATTGCTTTATTATGAACTTTACAGGCAAACGTCTAGCCCATCTTTATAATAGTACTATAGTTGTAATTTGATCTGATACAAAAAAGTAACCGCGGAACACCTGGTTGACCCATTAGGTGTTCTACGGATAAGTAAACATATAAATATGACTAAGTATCGAATTAGATTGGTCAAATTGTGATCCAATGCCTTATAAGCAAAAGATAAACTTTCCATTTACCAGTGTATAACTTGTGTAGTTTGATTCTCTCAATAAACGGATACGAAGATGTAAACATATACCTTTTATTTTACTCTTCCTGTCATCCCCTATCAACATATTATACCACTGAGTTAGCAGGCCACATCATGAGCATTTGACATACTCCCATCTAAGGGTGACGGTGGGCTGGGTGCGAGGGACATGCACTAGCTACCTCACCTTGCACTGCGACCCACAGACGGCGTACAATAAACGCTAATGCAATCTGTTTTAAATATTGTTTTTTTTATTCAACGTTGTGGTTTTGTGGAACATTCTCCTTGTAAGAAACTCGCGAAGGAAGTCGCAGGTTCAAGCCTCGTCTGAGCATTCACTTTTTCTAATCTAAATCGATTTGAATAGTTAGCATACTAAGTGCTTTAAAATTACATTAAACCACTGCAGGAGGTAGGACACGACGGTATTTCCGTGCAGTCCGACTGGCGAACTACCTCCACCCTACAAAGCTGGCGGTGAGTCGGGTAGCCAGAGCTCACTGGAGAGTTTTTGTGCTGTCAGTGGGAAGACCAAAGGCTATTCCTGCTTTGTCTCCTACACTTATGGCACAGAAACTCTCTGTGTTCACACGTCCATAGGCCACGGTAACCACTTTCCATCAGGTGGGCCGCGTGTTTCTCTGCCACATCAGTGGTACGAGTATACAAAAAGCATTTACTGTAACTGAGTACTTTTAAAATAGTATGAATCATATAGTTATCCGCCACTGCAGTTTATCAATAAAAGTTTCACGTAATATATACAGATTTTTTTGTTTACACTTTGTTCCAACCTTCGCTGAAAGGATATCAGTATATTCACCCTGACTCATAAAAATTGTTATAGAATGAGGCAAGCTGAACTTGCTCTCATAACAATATGTACGCGCGTAACTATCATAGACGTACTATGTTATTTATTTGTTACTTTTATTGATAGAAGACACATACAATTGAAAAAATTACATATTCATACAATTGCATAATGTACAATATGTAATACTTGAGTTTGTGCGCACAAACGCACCTAGCGTTGATTTTCAGTACCCTCATACACTTTTGCAAAGGTGCTGGTGGCTAAAATTATATTATAGAAGAAGCGATGCACCTAGATCTGAAAACAGTATTAACTAAAGTCTTTATAGTTGCTGATTTGGCAGATTGAATCGAAGTTCCAGCTAAAGTGTTTGTGTTCTTGTGTTTGTGTACGTTAAATGCAAGCAGTATGTAGGTATAATATATATTTTGAGAAGTGCACATAACATCAAGTAGTCCTTTCGTATGTTAATGTTAAGGTATCTATGTTGTTACATAGGTATAGGGGAAGCCCGGGCAAGATGCATATGTTAAGGGAAAGTGTAAATAAAACCACAGTTTAATAATCAATAGAACTATTTGTACTTTTAATTTGTACTTTGTTTAATCATCTTTGGAAAACAATTACATAAACTTAAAAACTTTAACAATTTCAATATTAATTATGAGCATTAACAAAAAGTATCAATTATCCGTTTTACCCGGTGGGGTCGGGCAAAACGGATACATCCTAAGGGCAAAACGGATACACCCTAAGGGCAACAAGGATATTGGTGAATTAGTTGGGATCAGTCTTCGCATTCATCACAGAAGTAGCTACCAACTCCTACATAAGAAGTGCAGTCTTCATGCGCCCAACTCCTGCATTGACTGCATTGAATCCAATCTTCTATTGGTGGTTCAGTGTATTTTTCAGCGCACACTAAACAGTAATAATCTGGTTTCTGGTTTTTACTTTGTCGTTTTACTGAGGATCTTTTAGTTTTAATCTCGCTGGGGCCTGCTAACTCTGAAATCTTGGTCTTCTTATTATTTGCCTTCTGAAATTTTAATTCTTGCTCAGCTTTGACAGGAGTAAATCAAAATCAATACCTCTGATTTCTGCCTCTTGTGCTTGCGGCCTGTTTTAGGAGGAGCCATAGTTGGAATAGGTCTAATTTGAAAAGGCGAAAGGCTCGCTGCAGGTACTGGCTGTTTTTCACCTAGTAAATGAACTGATTCTTCTTCCAGTATATTGAAATTAGGCAAAGGTGTAGTAGACTTTTCAGTCTCCATATCTGGAATCACTGACTGTGTAGAAGATTCAGGTAATGCCTCCTTTGCGGTCACTGTTGCTGGAGAATCATTAAAAGTACAATCGGCTACAGTAGACGATGTGCCATTGGAAGGATCCAAGCCCATTGTCGAATCTAGATCATGTGCAGGGCCTACAGTTACGGAAGAGGATGGTTCAGGACGGTCGGTCATCGTTGATGGAGCGTAATCTTCGTCTCCAAAAACATTTGGATCATAAGGCCAAATTCCCGGTTTTCTAAACCCATTCACTGCATTCTGAACCGAAGCACATTTGGCATACGCTCCCCCAAATAGTTTAGCCATATCGTACTGGTTTACAACACGGCCTGGGTGTCTTTTTTGAAAGGTATTCAACTCTTGCTCAAAATATTTTTTTAAGGGGTCCATACACAGCCACATCTAAAGGCTGCATCCGATCAGTTGTGTGTGGAGCAAATGACAAAAAGATGATGTTATTTTTTGATGCAAATTCTAAGGCTGGATAAAATTTATGTGACTCGTGATTATCGAGCAGTAGTAACACTTTTTTGTTTTCACTTGGACGGACATGCTCGACAAAAAATTGCAACCAATTTAAAAAAGCTTCTCCATTTATCCATCCGTTGTCACTCACGGTTGCTTGTGAGCCTGGCGG
This sequence comes from Eilema caniola, assembly GCA_949126895.1. Classification (NCBI taxonomy): domain Eukaryota; kingdom Metazoa; phylum Arthropoda; class Insecta; order Lepidoptera; family Erebidae; genus Eilema; species Eilema caniola. The sequence goes on from OX421488.1 coordinate 15,590,260, forward strand.
AGCATTATCAAGAAGTCGTTCTTGCATTCGTTTGCGCGCAAATATGAAGAAGGGTGGAACAAACGTTCCAGCTGCATTACAACAACATATTACAGTTGTCAATTGACCTCTGTCTGCACTGCTTATTACTCCGACTTGTCTTTTGCCTTTGATAGACAAAACCTTTGGTGGTTTCGATGTACTGGTCTTTATTCCAGTCTCGTCCATATTATATATTGAAGCTGCATCGAAATTATATTTTTCTATTAGGCTCCAATAATTGGAATAAAATAACTCCACCTGTGGCTTATTAAATCCTCTTGTTCTTGCTAAGCATGTTGGTTCTGGTGCTCTTAGTACGATTTCGGGGTGTCGACGCTTGAAACCGGCAAACCAATCGTCTCCAGCTTTGCCATTTTTAAATGGATGAGAAATATGATTCATGGTTGCATAATCATACACTAATTCTAAAAAATCTGAACGAGAAAGCCCAAAAAACACACTATCCATTTTTTTAAGATACAAACACAGCTCTCCTTCTTGTTCTGGACTAAAAACTGGTCTGAATCTACCTAATTTCTTTGAATTAGTCCCCGTCTTCACATGTCTCTGCAACGTTGTAAATGGAATCCCAAACTTCTTCGCGGTTGAATTTATAGATTGTCCATCATCTTTTACAGCTCTAATCGCTCTATCGAGTATTTCTTCTGACCATGCTGCACGATTACTTTTGCGTTTATAATTAAACACCATCTGAAACAAAAGCCACCATAATGTTTTTTAATGATTTCCTAAAGTCAAAGTTGTCAAAATACTGTTAAAATATGTTTTACATGTGAAGGAGTAACTAAACGGGCAAAGCGGATACCTATCCGTTTTGCCCATATCCGTTTTGCCCAACACGCTCGTAATAAAAACACGTTAAAACTTGAAATATTTTAGTAGGTAAACAAAAATGCAACGATCACAAGTAATACTTAAATAAACGTGCAATTCGATAAATAAAATATTTCATTGATAACTAATAACTACTACAAAATGTTAATGTACAAACCTTGTCAAAAAACGTAACAAAACAACGATATTTCTTTTTTTTTCTCTTCACAACTAATGCACCCGCGAATCGTTTTGGTTTAACTGTCATGGTGTCGCCGGTCGCACGTGAAACGATGAGAAAATATGTCTAAGCGACATCTATTATAGGTTTTCGTAAATAACAGTTATTCTTCTTACCCGCACTATGCTTCTTGCCCGGGCTTCCTAGGTCTACACTACGAATCACTGTTTATGGATTTAACACAGGTTCATCATTATTGGAAATCCTGAGGTCACGAGCACCCTCGAGCCTCTGCAGATACGTAAAGATGTTGCTTACTTGGCAGTATTTTACCGTCTCTACACTGGTGAAAGTTCTGATGAGTACTTCCAATTAGTCCCACCCAGTCCTTTACTACAGTCCCGGGTCCTTCAAGTGGGGCGTGAAAAAGCATCTGATGAGGCCGTCAAGCCGAGTGCCACCATTGTTAACATAATACGTGTATGTAATGGTGACCCCCTTGCCTGAGACTTTGCCTTCAGCTTACCATCAGGCGAGGTGCAGTCAAGTTAACATGTCCTATATAAAAAAGGTAAACTAAATAACGTACCGTGAACGCAGAAGGACGTTGACTATACAGTTTCGAAATGAATATAAAAAAATACCAAGATATTAGGAGCAAATCAAAGTGTTTTATTGATTTAAATTGTATATACTATTGTCCGAACTAAATATGTGTACCAAATCATCAGAGCTATCAGTCAACAGGAAGGGGGAAAGCCATTGCATTAAAATAACTTTGAGTACCTTGTTCGTCAAGAGCGATCTGATGCTGACCGTAGCTACAGTGTGCAGGGTACAGTACAGTGACAGCCTCTGTGGCGTAGCAGTGGAACGTGCGACTGCTACGCAAGAGGCACGGGTTCGATTCCCGCGGGTTCGATATATTTGCATAGGTGTAGGTGTTTCTATGTATAATATGTATGTAGTTACAAAAAAAAGTATTTATATAAGTTTATCCGCATTCTAGATTCCATAACACTAGCTAGTTAGCTATACTTACCATGGATCTAGATACCGTTACGTAGAATGTTGTAGAATATTTATTGTTATTATTATTTATGAACAATTGTAATAGTCCTAGGTTCCATGAGTAGTGGTATAGTAGTTTGTATTCACAGAAAAGTTATGAGGAAATCGTTTGTCCTGGTTGAAACATATAATGCTTAGGTATAAAAGTAATGTCGTGAATATTCAACTCTGGAAGCAGACGGCTACAAGGGAAGAGAAAGACCTATGAGGAGAAAGATAAAAAGGAGTGAATGCTGGAGCGATTGCAACCAGAGATGAACGGCAAAAGCACAAATGTTGCGCCGACCCCCAAGAACATTTTGGGGGTCAGCAAGAGGATGATTTTGTATCACATTTTATATAGTTATGAGTTTATAATGGGAATAATAGGTTTAATAATTAAAAAAACATGGCTGTTATGAAGTACGGATATGTTGACCTCAAGGAACATCACTTCGCAATCCTGGTTTTAATCGATTGCTTTCGCATAATTTAGTAGATCCTTTATTAAGTTTCGTAGTTTAAATTAAAATTTTAAGCATGTTTCACGCTAAATATTCAAATCGATTTTAAATAGAAAAAGTGAATCGGTCTAGGCGGGGTTTGAACCCGCGAACTTTGCCTTACAGGGACTATGTTTTGACCACTAAGCTATCACCTCGCCCTAACCATTTTTTTACTTTTATAATCGGTTTCGTAGTTTAAAGAATTCATTCATTTATAATTATTGAATAAATACGCTCCGTGGTTAAGTCACGTCAAATAACCCAACCAATAACGTTTTCTTTTTTTTCTTTCTTTCTTTCCTTGGGGAATCGCGATGACCAGCCCTTGACCTAGGAAATAGCTGGACCGGGAAGCACCACCTTACTCGAGCATATGGTGACTTCGATCACATATTAAACCCATTCGGAGGTTTCACCTCCTACGTACAGGCCGATTAAGATTATGACAATTATCATTATACCATAGTTTATGTCCCCTGACACTCTTTCCTAATAACTATATCTTCACCCAATTTCAGGGTGTTTATGAATCTGTTCCGGGGAGGAGCCGCTAATTTAATATTAACACTTATTATAATATCGCAGCGAGATCGATATTTCCCACAATATTGTACAAAACCAAAATTACCATACAAACCATGAGAAACTTCTATAAGCTCCGAAAGAGTAAACTGCCACAAGTAATCTATTAGGACAATGTGGATGTGACCTATCAGTATGCTCGAGTCTTATCAAAAATAAACACGGAGGGACAGAGAGAGAGCAGGAGAGAAAATATAAGTGGTAGCTGCCATCGAGCCCGCGCATTTGCCTAGAGGCGTAGGCAGCCGTCGGACATAGCGCACTAGCAATATACAAGACTGATTTTATGTGATTAGTTCACCCCACGTCAAGATGGGGACAAGTAGTATAAGCGTTTTAAGTGTTTTATTATTAGTTTCCGTTTTATGGAAACCGACTTATGGCTCTGGTGAGTTTGTATTTTTTTTTCTTTTAAAAATGTAAATATAAATAATTTTACGTAACTACATTTTAATTGAATAAACATTTAAAACTTTATTTTAAATAGTTTATACGTCTTAAGTAAACAATCGAACTGAAATAAAATTCACTTCGCTTACAACTTAAACTAATTTTAAACTTTGCTGTTTTAAATGATATTTGAAAAGAACTTATAAAATAAAGTAACAATAACAAAACGACGGGTTCGAGTCCTGTAAAAACGACATATACCTAAATTATTGTTATGGATAAAATGTTTTACTTACAATGTAATTACTTGTGCATGTCTACATACATATATGTACAAAAACATTTTATAATCACTTTTTAAAGCGTAACTATAGATGTAGGTATAAGTGTGAGCAGAGATTACCTGGTTGCAATAATAATCACAACTATTATATCATGCAATGCAATAAATAGACAATTGTGCCGCCATCGCCGCTCGAGAAAAAAGTACCTACATTTTCTTTTGTGAAACAATATGAATACCATCTCGTGTCTCACTATTTATATTAATTGCATTATCTATATGAGTACTCTTTAAATCTATCTCATTGAGGTTTATTTCATTCCAAACATCAGTTTCGGTAAAGTCAATTTTCAATTCAAATAATTCAAAATCGAAAGTAAACTTAAGACAAGTTATTATAGTTCATAGTTCATCATTAGATATTGGAACATTTTAAAAAACAAAGCTGTATTACGTAACTTTTGAATTTCTTTTGCATTTTGTATAAATGCATTTTGTGGCAGAAGTAGAAAATGTCTGGAAATATCAAATAATTCACGTAAGTATGTATAATAAGAAGAAAAACAAGATACAGCTACAAACTTAAAAGTAAGAAGTTCGACAAAGTAAAGTGTTACTTCAAAAGTAATAGAATTATTGAATCATATTCATATTGGTGGATGAAGTAAACTTCTCAATCAATTGATCTCTCTGTGGTGTAGGATCCAGCCTCTCCTTATAGCTCGTCAACAACAATTAAATATCCACATCCAAAACGACTACCTGTCGCGACTGACAAAAATGACTCAGACGGCCATTACGTGTACTTATATTAAGTACACAGAAACCATTACAAAGTATACAAAAGATACAAGTACCTACTCAGGTAATGTATGGGCCCCCATAAACCCCCTTGGAGTCAAGAGAAGTTGGGCGGTCAGACGGCTGTCGCTTCCATAAAAACTCGGAGGACATAAAAAAGCCTTGGATACGACAAGAAACAATGCTCAAACTATAATAAAGCCAGTTATTTCGAAGTAATAGACAGAATAAAAAAAATTAAACTTGATGAAATACTCAAAAAAAAAAATGTTAACAATTATATTTGTAACTACATTATAACCTATCCAAAAATAAATACAAAACTGACGAAACGTTTTGTTTCTCTAGACGTTTGTAGAACAGAATAGAATATATTGATCAAAATAAGGAAATGACATACGTTTAAGACTTTTTTTTACGTCCGGGAAATCCCCACGGATAACCCCCCCCCCCCCTCCGGAGCCGGAGGGGGAGGTTATGCCGGACTCGAACCGACTAAATCGCACGTCGTTTGTAGAAGGTGAGGTTGTCAGGCGACATATCGCTCGCACCCCGGCTGACCCAGGGACATACGTTTAAGACTATCTTAATTGTCATAATCAACAAAATACATGTCAATATCATACATTCATCATTCCATTCTACAAAACACCAGCCAACGAATTTTCAATTGTCAAGAGGGGCTGTACAGCTTACAAATCAGCCAGAATACCAAAAGACAGACAGACAGACAGCAAGTTATCAGGACCCCGTAAAATTTTCCGTATTAGGCGCAACAACGAACAAAGTGTACCTAGTTAATGACCACTGATAAGGTGCTGACTATTATTATTTGCAACAAACAGATAGAGCTCAACTTTGACCCGAGATTGCACTATCTCTTGGGTCAGTGTCAATAACAGCTAACGGCTTCATAGGTATAATTGACTTAATTAAACATTTTACTTACAATATTTGCTAGCATATCGGAGTTGGTGAAGGTACAGCTATCAACGTTGTAGACGGAACAGAAGGCAAAGAACTTTTTCTAACTCCAGCTTTAAGCTCGACTGACGGTTTAATTTTAAGTTATTCAACTCATTTAATAGATGAAGAAACTCTTATCAGTTTTTGATTAACTCTCATATTATCATAACTAGCGGATGTAGCTGACGTCGCGCTCCCAGGAAAAGCCTTTCGTTCGTTGATAAATTCCAAATCAATTTATTGTGAAAATGGAACACAATGGGACAAAAAAATAGTAACATATTGAAATCCATTATATTTTTTTATATTTAGGAGCTTTCGTTGTTAGATAATATTGTTCATTATAAAGTTATGCAATGCTCTTTCCTAGATTTTAACCCAAACTTCTTAATACAAGAAATGAAGTTTAATTTCTAAGATCTATGACATCGTGTGAACATTTTATTTTGGTGCTAACTCGTGTTCATTGTCTTCAGCTATGTGCTCACAAATATATTTTACAATTTAACCCACTGAGCCATCTTACGTATTCTCTTACAAAACAAACGGTTCTTTTATCATTTCACACATTGAACTTGAAATAATGTCATTATTATGTAATTGCCTAAACAACACAATGCCTAAGTTGAATAACAATATTGATAAACCTAAAAGACTATCAAAATAATTATCACCAAAAAACCTTGACAATGGCCAGTGTTCACCGATGATGTAACCTTCAGTAATATCTTCTAGATAACATTTACACTCTTGGGTTCAAAATGATCTTTTTTACATTATTAATATCTGTCGCGTTTATCTCTTATTGTTGCTTGTTAGAACATCTGTAGTTATTCACTTTTGTTACTGACTTATCATTGTAATGGCTTCCTTTTAAATGTTTTGTGATTATAACTAAGTTTGAAGGTGTGACACCTTTTGACTGATGTAGTTAAGTCATCGCAATATTACTTCAAATATTATTAGGTATTTGTATTGTAGATTAACATGTATTTCAGTTTGGTTAACTTTTAATGTCTTATAGAATCTAATGTCTAAATAAATATTTATAGTAGTTATGATTATATTATTTAACACTTATTCAATTCTGTTTTATAAGAAAGCTAATACGTAATTCGTTGGCTTGTTTCAGTCCATTGTAATTCTTTTACAAGTCTTCTGTAACATTTGTACGACTTATTATCTTGTCCTTTTTGTTCGTTTTGAATTCCTCTGGCCAGTTGTCAGTCAATAAACATCATCAATTACACATCCCCACAACCGCTGTGTACGGATGTTTCTGTTTAGCATCGCTCTTAGATTAACTGCCACTAAAAGCCCACTTCCGTTGTTGTTTGTCAAAATATGAACACAAATATATGGAAAATTTCTCTTGCTATCAAATATTCAGAAATATAGAAATAATTAATAAACTAAGATTATATAACAGCTGATTGACTCGGTGGTGCAGTGTCTGGTTTGGCAATCTTCTTTTACAGTCTTATTCCGCTTTTAAGCAATAACTGTGTCTTTAAAAAAAATGATTTCACAATCTTGGCCTGAAAACATAACAGACAGTTACGTTCGCATTCGTAATATTTATATGGATGACACTAACTGTTAAATGACAATAACTGCATTTCCATACAGATTACATGCTGATATTTCTGGAATAAAAGTTAATAATCCTTATAATATAGAGGTCAATACAGGTTGCGGTCGCCAAACTCGGGACGAATTGTCCCCTCCACGTCGAATTGGATAATCGATGTTCTCACGTGGGGGTCACCCGGAGGGAGAGTGATCCTTGATCTGGTATAAACATCATATTACGTACTGGCACAACTTTTAAAATGTTCAAATACTTAACTCGCCCACGTCCTATTTTGTGAATCCACATAATCTATATTCTAGAAGTCCCTGAATATGATCCTATATTCGAAAATCTTTTAAGAATTTCCCAATCCCATCTTAGAATATCTTGAGCAAAATCTCATTTCGTCAGAATTTGGGTATCTAAATTCAAATCTCATAACAATGATATAGAGACCAGCATATTTATGTATTATCATCAAGTAGCAGTTTTGACAAACCTAACACAAATACAAAACAATGTATGTATGTTTGATACTCAATTACGCCAAAAAGACTGAACGGATTTGGATAAATTTTGGAACAAAGATGAATATTTCTCTGTAGGCTAGGGAACAAAATAGTTGATATTAATAAATAAATGACTTTCCAGCTTAATTAATTTCAAAATAAATAGTTTACTTATCTGTTCTAAATTACTTGTGACCCCACTGATTCATATTGTGTAGCTATCTATTTGCTCTCTGATCCGGGATTTACTTTGTTGTAAATACTTGCCAACACCGGAGCCAGCCATGAACTTTGTATGTTTACATGTTTCTAATAATATTATTGAGTTACTGATAGCGTGGTATCTAATGCCCCTTCTAAATGATCAATAACTAGCTTTTTCTGTGGACTGGAACTTATTTTGTTGTGATGGATAGGCTTTAAGATTGAATTTCTTTTGGTACTGTTTTTGAATTTACTGTTCAATGCGTGGCTGGTATATTTTATATAATATTATCTACAATAATGCATTGATGAATATTTTTCAAGCGTAACTTTTAATTGTGAATGTTAAATTTTAGGTTAAGGTTTTTAATAGTTAGACAATGGTATCAATTCTGGCAAATACTCCTAAACTTAAATTTAAGATTGGAGCTGTCATTTTCCTTCTTTTGAAAACAAAAGAGACAGACGATTTAAATTTTATTCTACGCTGTCAAATTAAGTAATTTTCAACCGTATTTGCCTAGGAATCAGCACAGATTACTTGTGTAAGGTTATAAATTTCAATGACATCTTTTACACGTCGTCTAATTTTGACGTAAAACGCTTAATTTGACATAACTAAATTAAAATTAAGTCATTTGTCTTTTTGTTTGCAAAAAAGAGAAAGTGACAGCTCTAATCTATACTTGCCAGAATTGACGCCAATAAATGCAAGTAGCTAGATATGTAGCTAAATAACTAAATCATTTATTAAATCATTTATCATGTTATAGCTTCTTCTGATTGTTTGATCATATGTGGAGGGGTTGTGATATTTGGTTTCATCCTATACATTAAAATTCCAACCAAAATACTGACATCTTTGCAGTCTAGATATCCTTTAGAACTTAACACCCACCATCAAAATAATCATCCTTGAAGACTAATGATTACAATATTTTAATTCTGAACACGTTAACCAACTGACTGTTATCTTCTCGCTTGTTTCAGATAAATGTTCCTTGGCTTGCTCAGGATGTAAGTATACATTTCATAAAGACTAAATTTTAAAGAAATTGTTTTGTTTGATCCTTACGTACTTTCGGTTTTGTTATTAAAATAGGTCAGATTCATGTTTATCTGTATCTATATTAATATTATTTTACCATAAGTTAAGTGGATAAATGATTATATTTTTAAGGATTACTATAATTTTTATTATTGATTTGACGGTTTTCTTTGAATTTCATTTGAGCCTAATGCTGTCTTAAATATAAATCAAATCTACCACTGATATTTATTAGTTGATTATTCTTTCCATAGCTTCCACGACTCCGGCATTTTTGAACGGACACAAGTACAACTATGGCGTCGAGGGTACCGTGACTATTTACTTGACAGGAGCCTCTAGCCAAGAGACCAGCGTCAAGCTTCTCGGACAGGTCTCCGTGACCGCTCTCGGCAACTGCATACACGAATTGAAGGTGCAGAATCTGGCCATTGGTGGGCCTGATGGAAAGGTAAGCGGAAATTAGAAAATGTGCATTTATTAGCATAATCGAAGTTAGGACTTTAACTTTTTTAACGTACAAAGAAAACCCGCTGAGTTCCTTGCTGAAATCTACTCACGCCGGAGCCGTGTTTCGAACCAGTCGTTCTTTAATTAAATTAGGCTTTAATATATTGTTATATTATGAAATTTTTTAAGTGCTGTTTTAATTGATTTTTAACTTTGACTTTTGACAGAAATATCACAGCCCGAAGGGCATCGACAAGCCAGTACGGTTCACATTGCAAGATGGTCGTATTGGTCCCGAAATCTGCACTGAGGATGAAGACACCCGCCGCTCCCTCAACATCAAGAGAGCAATCATTTCACTGTTGCAGACTGAACAGAAGTCCTCTACTCAGGTAAATATTTTTAGGTAACTTGTAATTGAACAGAAGAATTTAAAATGCTCAAGACAGTACTCAGTAGCTCAGTGGTCAGGGCAAGTGTAAGGAACTGGTCACTAGTTCAAATCCCGTCTGAGCATTCACTTTTTCTAATCTAAATCGATTTGAATAGTTATCAAACTAATTGCTTTAAAATTTCATTAGACACTTTAAAAGCATTTCGAATGATAATTTAATACACAGATGATATTACTATAATAACTATTTGGAAATACAGTTTTAAAATAGAACCTACATGAACAAAGAAGGTAGACGGATGTAAGGAAGTAGCTAATTAATATAATGCAATGAATGAATAAATGAATGAATGAATGAATTTATTTCTATGCATATGGTACATCGAGGTCTTAATGTTATTAGGTACATTGTTCATACATATTCTACCATAATAGGTGTAGAAATATTAAGTTATACAATAATAATAATGTCAAATAATTTCAAATAATAATACAGCTTATGGCACACATGTAATTAATTAATTATTCCATTCTATATACTATATACCTTCAGATTCCTCCAAGTATTCCTTCACTGAATAGCACGTCCTTTCAACCAGGATGGCACGTAATTTATTTTTAAATAAATTTAAGTGACTTTCATTTCTTAAGCTCATTGGAAGCTTATTGTATATTTTAGGACCCATGCAGAAGACACTTTTATGAAGTAAAGCAGTTTTAGAGGGTCTAATGCATAATTTGCCTATGTGACGCTGTCTTGTGCAATGCTCAAACAAATGTAGATTGCATTTTACAAAAAGAGCTGTTTCGTAATTATATATAGATGGTAAAGTTAGAAGATTTAATTTTTTTAAGAGTGGTTTGCACGACTCTATTTGCTTTTTTTTTTTGTGCTCTAAACACACAGTCCACATTAGTGGAGTTACCCCAGAATATAATACCGTAGCGAAGAGTCGACGATACGTATCCGTGGTACGATGTTAACGCTGTATCAATATTGACAACTCTAATAAGATTCCTAAGAGCAAACGAATAACTGTTTAATTTTTTACATACGTGATCCGTGTGTTGTTTCCATGACATTTTATGGTCAAAGTAAATACCTAAAAAAAAAATTGTTGCGTGGATTTAGACTAGATGGCTACAGAGTGACATTGTGCCATGTTATATGTTCCCCAGGTTGACGTGTTTGGTTCGTGCCCAACGGAGGTCTCCTCGTCTCAGGAGGGTGGCTCCGTGCTGGTCCACCGCAGCCGTGATCTGTCCCGCTGCGGGTATCGGGAGCAAGGCAGGAATGAATTAATCACTAGCGTCTTCAATAGTAATGCTGTAAGACAATCAATAATTACCTAGCTATTTAGCAAATATTTTGGATTAATTATTCTGACTCTGAAGGGAGATAATGATGAGTGTTACATGACCACTATGAAAAAGTGTTTTGCAGATATGTAGTTTATGGTTAATGGTTTCAATAAATTAAGCTAAAGAACTAAATTGTGTAAAACAAAATGTTATTTTTCCTTTAATACCACAGTGCAAGCTCATTTTTCAAAGATAATTCTTGACAAAAGTAAAAAGTAGCAACGATTGAGTTTTCAAAATTTTCTAAATTGAGTTTCCTAAATTTAATATTCTCTGTCAGGAAATTAAAGATACCCAAGTGCTCGGCTCTCGCCTCAATGTGGAAACCAAGGTCAACAAGGGCGTGCCGGAGAAAGTATCTGCGACTGAGGAATACCTGTACAGACCCTTCTCTGTGGGAGAAAATGGCGCAAGGGCGAAGGTCCACACCAAGCTAACATTAACCAACCAAGAGAGGGCTGCTAATACCCCAAGTAAGCTATTATAAAACAAAAAAAATTAAATATTTCTTATTACCAATACATACGTATCGATCTATTATCAAATTTAAAGTTTTTTATATTATTATCGATGAAAAATTTTAATAATTTGCTTTTCAGGCCGCTGCACTGAGTCCCGCACAATAATCTTTGAGAAGCCTCACGGCACTTCCTCCCACAATGGATTCCAGTCTGGATGGACCGCCGTGAAGGAAACTGCCAAAAACATCCAAACTGAGGCTAATTCTAAGTCAGCCGGCAATTTTGCCCAGCTTATCAGGGTACTAAACTTTATTAAGATGATTCAAGAAAATGATTATTTTTTTCTGAGAAGTTTCTTACGACTAATAATATTTTCAGATCTTGCGTACAAACAGCAAGGACGAACTGCTAAAGATCTACAGTCACGTGAAAGGCGACAAAATTCAGAAGTAAGTTTTAATTAAATATTCTAAATTAATTAAATAATAATAACAACTTCGAGTACCTTAAACATTGGAATAAGAAAACGATGCATATTTTCGTGATAGTCTGAATCCCGCCTTAGCCATCCTACCGAAGTGCATAATTAAGTTTTAAAAAGTGTTTCACGACCTTATTATTGTTTTAAATCCTGTCACTTTGGATAAGTGGATGAATGTTTGTTACTATTTCATACAAAAATGGATGAATTGATCTGGAGTAGATTATGATCTACTTATAGGCTCTAAAATAATACGTAAGTGAATATCAGTAAAAGAACAACAAACCTTTATAATATAGTACCTATATATTTAATTCAATACCTACAAAAAATTCAACAAGTCTAGGTCGTACTAAGGTGATATCTTGTACTATAAAATTATATACATATAATACTATGTGTGTGAGTAAGTTATATAATAATGTGTTCCATCAGGCGGGTGTTCCTTGATGGTCTTCTGCGAGCTGGCACTGGATACAGTATTGAAGTTTCCATTCAACTGTTAAAGAATAAGGAGCTTGACTTCATCGAACAGCGATTGGTGTTCCTATCTCTGGGTAATGCCAGGCACGCCAACAATGAAGCCGTTAAAGCTGCTACCGTAAGTACTTACATAGTTATTCTTCTTATATTATAAATGTAAATTTTTGAATAGATGTTTTTATTCAATCACGCTATAACAGCTTAACATATCTTGCTGAAATTTGAAACAGGGACATGTATATGGTCTGAAAAAACAGATAGGTTACTTTTAATCCTGGAAATAAATTCCCATGGGAAGCGGGCATCAGTTAATTTTAAGTATAGTATTAGTAATATTACAAATATTACTAATGCTGTGCCTTATACGTACCCATGTGACATTAAATTGTGTGATATTCATTTCTAGTCTCTGCTGGATCTGCCTCAATTGCCTAAAGAAGCGTACCTGGGGGTTGGTGCTTTGGCTGGTAGCTTCTGCCGAGAACATCAATGCCATAAAGTCAAAAATGATGGTGTGACAGCCCTCAGTCAGAAATTCGCCGCTAAACTGCAAAACTGTCGCCCAAAGACTAAAGTTGAAGAAGATAATGTAAGCATTTTTCGTAAAATAATTCATTTCTATTGGTAGTTTATTTTAATACCAACTTACTAATGGTAACCTTTTTTCTTTTTTTCTATTGATACAGATTGTGGCCATATTAAAAGGTGTTCGCAACATTCGACACTTAGAAGATAATTTAGTTGAGAAGCTGGCACGCTGCGCACTCGACAATAACGTAAAGCCTAGGATTAAAGCTGCAGTCTTCGAAGCTTTCCAGGCTGATGCTTGCACACCCAAAGTAAGTTAAAAAAAAAGACGGGTTGCACTCTGGGAGTGCCGGCAGAAGTGAAAACATTTTCTTTTTGTCTTTCTTCGTTATATACATAGAAAAAGACAAAAAGCAACATACCATACCATACCTATAATATAGCTCTAATCATAAAACCTATCACTTATTTTCTGCTAATTTTCTGTCAGAAGAAATTAATAAATTATGAAAAGAAAAAATAATCACAAAAAGTAATAAATTACATAAAGAAAAAATAATCATAAAAAGTAATAAATTACAAAAAGAAAAAATAATCACAAAAGGTTTCAGAAGGCCAGGTGTTTTGAACCCGATACTATGTGAAACTAAAAGGACTCACAGTCGATATGCTTACCGTTTAAGCTACGACGCTATCTATCGTAACTTTCAAAATAGATAGTCTGTACCTAATCTTGTATGACGTCAGTCGTCGGTTACGGTTCAAAGGTCAACTAATCCTGACGCTTACTTAACATTTTACACCCATCCAACGCCGCTAAAGAAGTTTTCACTTCAAAAATACAAAGTATCGATATTAATAAAAAGAGTCTCTCGTGTCTAATTGTTATGTTTTACATTTTATAGCTTAAGAAGACAGCAATTGATGTCTTGAAGAATCGACAATTGGACTCTGAGATCCGCATTAAGGCATATCTTGCTGTCATAAGCTGTCCGTGCGCTGGTTCTGCTACTGAAATTAAGAAATTACTGGATTCTGAGCCCGTTCATCAAGGTAACTGTCTTATTACTGTTCAAGCAAGACGACGACCAGATATAATATTTTTTTAGTATTTGTATCTTCCTAAAAAATACCGTATCGTATTATAAAACCGTTTCTTATATTCGGGCTGTTTATGAATATTTTAAATTAAAACAGTGTCATGTCTTCTCAGTGGTAGTTAATTTACCTCTGGTGTGTACCAATTTTATCACACCCTATAACCTAATTGAGTAGTATTTAATGTACCCGTGTAATTGCAGTTGGGAACTTCATTTCGACATCTCTGCGAAACATTCGCACATCCTCAAACCCTGACAAGCAGCTCGCTCGGCAGCACTATGGACTCATTAGGACCCCTAACAAGTTTAACAACGATATCAGGTAAATACGGGTATATAAAATATTACCTAACACTTTTATAGAAGAAAAAGAAAAACCTAAAATAATGTCAGTTGTTAAACACGTAACTAAAAACATGCAGAATTTTAAAAGTATGGTTCTTCTTTTTGATAAAAAAGTCTTTGGCAGGAAATACTCCTTCACCGAGGAAGAATCGTTCAACATAGACGCCCTAGGTGTTGGTGGTACCATCGAACAAAACGTCATCTACTCTCAGGACTCGTTCCTGCCTAGATCCGTCGCAGTCAACCTGACGACCGAGGTCTTTGGACATAGCCTGAACGTTCTCGAGGTAAATTGCAAAGTTCCCTCTCAGCTCCAAATCCTATTGTGGCTAACGTCATTCATTTTATTTTATTCTAAAATGTTCCTAACGATTATGCCAATGCCAGCTATCACTGTGAGCTATCTAGATACGCTTAGGGTCAACTTATTATTACTATTCAATATTGAATATCGTACTAATGTTAGGCTACCCACACTCACACAATATTATTAACAATATCTATTTTTATTGTCTGTGTGTGCGGTTAGACTAACATTTTAAAAGATCTTGAACCTGATATACATATATTTTTAGGTTGGTGCTCGTCAAGGCAACTTAGATCGTGTCGCGGAGCATATTTTCGGGCCTAAAGGTTTCCTCCGCACTCAAGATTTCCAGGAAATCTACAAAAAATATATCGCCGGTCCTTTCTTTGACTATAAAGAGAAGGCCTCCAGAGGACGTCGCTCCGTGAAGTCTGAGGTGGATGCCTTTGACAAAAATGTAAGTTTTATATGTTACTTACCTTACTAAAGCATTTCGATAAATATATTAATATCACTTCATTTGTTAGTTAATGTTACTTAAGTACTGAAATTATTTTTTTAGTTGAAAGCTGAATCAGCTCCATACAACAACGAATTGGATTTAGATGTGTACGTGAAGCTATTTGGTACTGATGCTGTGTTCTTGTCTCTGGGAGATGGCAAGGGTTTTGATTTTGACAAAGTTACGAAGGAATTCCTGGAGCTGGTCAATAAGGGTATTGACGAAGTTAAAAACTTCAAGGTTAATATAATTATGTTTACTATGCTAAAATGAAATTGAGTATTATTATTTCATAAATTTTTCAACATTCATAACAAATACTTGTGTATGGTAAGTGTATTAATTTTCATTACTTTTGCAGCAAGAAGTTCGTGCAAATCTTCTTTTCTTGGATGCTGAGCTTGTTTATCCTACATCTACTGGTCTTCCCCTTAAACTTGACCTCATTGGCGCCGCTACTGGTCGCTTTGAAGCTGCTACCAAAATTGACATCCGTCAGGTATTAAAGAGCCCCCAGGATGCCAAAATTGACATTAAACTAGTACCTAGCACTGATATCGAGGTTAGTGGAGCCTTTTCAGTGGATGCTGATGAAGTAGCTGCTGGTCTAAAAGTTATCATTAACTTCCACACTTCTACCGGAGCACACGTGATTGCTAAAGTCTTGGAAGGGGGCCGTGGATTTGATCTGGAATTCGGTCTGCCAATTAATAAGCAAGAAATTATAACTGCTTCCAATGATTTGGTTTACTTCCAAACGGAAAAGGGCCAGGCAGACAAATATACCGTTGTAAAGACTGATAATCCGTTAAAAGAAACTCATCTTTGCTTCGATCAAGCAGCCGAGTTCTTAGGGCTTACAATTTGTGGAGATCTGGCACTTCCTTTCACCTTTTCTGGACCTGAAGGTCAGGCTTCCATTTCCAAATTCGTGGCCAACTACCCACTATCTGGATCTGCTAAAGTACGCCTCTCTCTTGAAAAACAGAGCCTTAGAGGATACCACGTAAAGGGGGTGGTTCGTTCAGATCAATCTGGTAAACGAGCCTTTGAACTATTATTTGATGCTGAAGGAGCTAAACATGGTCGTGCTGAGTTGACTGGTGAATATATCTACAGCGATAGCGCAATTGGTGCTCAAATTTCACTGAAATCAGATTTTAAAACTATCTTTGGTCAACTTTCTGCAACCCGCAATCCTTCAGAGCTAACTCTCTTCGTCAAGGGTAAATATGATGAGAATGAATTATATGGTAAAGCCGGGTTCCGTGTCAGAGGTGGCGGTGGACGGACCGTTTATACACCTATTGCAGAATACAAATTGCCTGGCGACAAAGAAATCCACAATATTCCCATCTCCGGTGAGGTCATTGAGGAAGTCAACGGTTCAACAAGAAAATATACAATTAGAGATGTTAAACTAGATATACCAAATAAGAAAGACCCCGTTTGCATTGATGGTCATTTTGTCTCAGCTGGCTCTAAGGAGACTGAATTTGATGTTAATGTGAAGGATGTAGCGTCACTGAAAGGTTCACTGAAAAATAACGATGTTTTTGCCGAGTTTAAGAATACACTGAACCCCTACATCAATTTTAGATTGAAAGGGCACTCCGAATGTGATCAAACTGTAAGTAGAAAACATTTTATTATTCAGTCACACATACATATAAATACTGACATATATATTTCCTTCCGGAGTTGACAGATGCAATAGCGCACCACCTGATTCTGTCCTTCCATATTTCACGAGGATCCTCTGCTCTCATAAAACCTTTCCTACCGGTTGGACTGCTTTTAAACTGTCCTTTTCTTTAAACATCATCAAATTGATCAATGTATATTCTGTGAGGTCAACCCCGGTCGCTCTATCCACTTACTCATTTCATATATTTATTCAATGAAAAATCTTTACATAATTTTAATTCAAATTTAACAGCATTCTCTTTCTGACCTCACTGTTTCCTATATCTATACTCCTCTTTCTATTAATAAGCCTTATCCCGCACATACTGTGTATTGACTGTACCACAGTTGCATTCACTTTCATGTCCATCAGTTTACGATTTATTTTCAATTTTAAATACTTTTAAATGATTGTTTTTCTAAAACAAATTTGTCGTTGTTGCTAGATCCGCAATGAATTTGATCTTGTGTATGGACCTGAACTAAATGCGAGAGACAGCCGCATCGTTTTTGAACAATCGTATAAATACCATAAGGGCGAAAAGGATTTCAACTTAGTCACGAAAAACAAATGTAAGTTTTTAAGACAAGGTCGTTATCATACAATTTGTATTATAATGGTAACCGAGTAAAGAGAATATTTTCTTATTCACAGTTGAAATCTATGCCATACCTTTAAAGGCTCATTTTGATGCTGATGTGGATCCCAAAAAAATTATCGTCTCTGCAGAAGGACAATTTCAGGATAAAAAGGCTTCATTCAATTTGGCTGGCCGTACCCAAATCAAGAAACCAGGCGATTATAGCTTCAATGTGAAAGCAGAGGCTGACAAAAATGGATTTGAAGTGTTCGCTAAGAGGGATATTGAGTCTGATGAGAAGTCCAATTTCGAGAACTACGTTGAGGTTAAAAACGTTGGTAGGTACGAACTATCTGGAGTTGTGACACACAAGATCAAACCTAATGATTACAATGTGGGAGCTGTCGGTCATTTGAAAATTAGCTCCGGTGGGAAATCGCAGGATATCGCGTAAGTATAATTGGTTATTTGAATAAATTGTGAATTGATGAAGATAACGCATGATTCACCGAAGAGTATATTAATAAATTAATAACTATTTTTTTAATCTCTAATAGTTCAAGTTTCGCCTTCAAATTTAGGTATTT
This sequence comes from Eilema caniola, assembly GCA_949126895.1. Classification (NCBI taxonomy): domain Eukaryota; kingdom Metazoa; phylum Arthropoda; class Insecta; order Lepidoptera; family Erebidae; genus Eilema; species Eilema caniola. The sequence goes on from OX421488.1 coordinate 15,608,475, forward strand.
CTTTTTTTAGTCTCCTATGGCACTCATAGAATTTCAATGATAATATCTGTATATATAATATATATACAATATTATTATAAAGAGAAAAGATTTGTATGTTTGTAATGAATAAACTCAAAAACTACTGCGCCGATTTCAAAAATTCTTTCTCCATTGGAAAGCTACATTCACCTTGAGTAACATAGGCTATATTGGATTTACACGGGAAGGTTTTTTCCATCCGTGCGAAACGGGCGGATCGCGAGTAAATTATAAAACTGTAACTTTGTGTTTACTTTTTAGCTTCAACGTTGGTCAATCAGAGAACGCCAATGCTTTCAACTCACACGCCAACGTCAAAATCTCCAATGATGAACTGCTTGACTTCCTAGTCAAGGGCACCCGCGGTGATGGACAACTCAAACTGGTCATTAAGAACACCATTTCTGCAAACGGTAACTATAAAGTAACTGACAACAATGGCAACGGCGTCATCATTGTGGATTTCAAGCAGGTTGGTTTCCTTTGCACACTCATTGGTTGCAAATATTGAATTAATAATAATTTCTAATTGTATCAACCAAACTCCCTTTTCAAACAAAATTTCGATTACTAATAAGACCACCTTCGTAATTTCTGATATTGTTTGCGATATCGATGTCGTTTCTTATTTTCAAAATCTGTCTAGTAATTTTAAAATGAATTTTATTTCAGTCTCAACGCAAGGTTAAGGGCGACTTTAAATACTCCGCGAAAGCCCCGAATTATGGTGCGGAAGTAGATGTCTACTTTAATTTTGAAAAGGATAATAACGATAAGCTGTCCTTCAGTACAGCGACCAAAAGGACCGAGAAACTAATTGATTCTAAGTAAGTTTTGATAACTTTATACTCTACTAACAAATAGCGTAGCATACTATAATTAGCGTAGTAGCTATAATAGATCACTTAAGGCATAATAAAGAAAAATAAATTTCTATAAGGGTGTGACTTATCTGTAGTTAAACTAATAGAGTTTATAAGAAAATAGTAGATCTCCTATTAAAATATAGTCTCAAGTGACGTCGACGTGACCCTACTCCGCGGGGCTCCTATTTCTTCGTGATTAAGTAACCTTTCTAACCTATATCTCTCCCTAACGGGGCGTGCGATGTCATATTCTGCGGACAATAGTCAATAATATATTTAAGAGCCTAAAGCAAAGCCTCCCATCATTGGGAGAGGCCTATGTCCAACAGTGGACTACAATAGGCTAATTGAGTGGTTCATTGATATTTGGTGACAGATTTACCTTATTTGGCGGCAGTGAGTACCAACATTTATCAACAAAATAAAAATTAAGTTGACAAAAAATAAATTTCTCTGTCTTTAATAGGAACAAATTGACATATAATAACAAGAAGTTTGAATTCAACGTACGCCAAGATGGTGTATTCGATAAATCTGGCAAAACTGACAGTCTTGTGGAACTGGTGCTACCTGAGGGAAGATGTTTCACCTTGAAACTGAATCGTGATATGACAGAAAACAAAGGCGTAAGTTTCTAAATAATGATTTACTTAAAATATGTCCGTGGGTAATCATTTTACTGTATTTAGAATGGAAAAAGTGAATGCTCAAGATGGTATTCAATAATTCTTGATTATTTCTGAATTATTATAACTATACACTAGAACGCGACTGACTATTAACATTAGCTCGTGGCTACTAATAACATACCCTATAAGTATCTACTTACTTCGTTAACCTCAAAAATATTCCTTTAATTACAGACGTACAATGGCCATGCTGATGTTGTATTTTCTTTTGCTGATGGACGTGGAGGAGCAGATACTGTCCTCAGCTACAAAGCCAAAATCGCGAATACCAATTACGAGAAACAATTATTCAATTATGACGGACAGTTAGAACTGAAATTAAAGGATGGAAAGAATTTATTGGACACATTTACTTTCAAGAATAGCCCGGAAGGTGACAAGTCCAAGTTTGAAGGAAAGGTAAATTTATTTAGCTGTGATCAAGTATACAAAAAAGTACAACAAATCCACCAAATATTGGTGTTATAGAAAGGTGCAGCCCAGTTTCAAAGTGGGTGCAACGGAATTGGTGCTTGACTGAAGAAAAAGACCGTTAATGTCTTACGTGTTCAACTAGAAATTGTAGAAAACAATATAATAATATAAAACTAACATTTTTACTATTCATAATAAAATCACATTCTAGGAAACTTAATTCAACGTTCTATTGTTCTGATCAGTCAAGTGTCTGTGTAAAACTCAAAAAGATTGATGTAATTTTAACAAGTTACTTAAATAGCCACCATCTCACTTGAAAGAAAATTCAAGTACAATAATGTTTAAAATACATAAGCAAAACAATCACTAATAACTTCTTACTGTCATATTTTATTTCCAGATCGATATTAGTGGAAGCCTTGTACCCAAACCGATAGCCATATCCGGCTACATCATCACAGCAGACTCAGTCTCTATCCGGGATGATAAATACCGTCTCAAGGTTGGGTACGGAGACGATATCGGCTTCGAATTTGACGAAGTCTATAAAGTCACCTTATTGGAACAGGGTGAAAAGAAGTAAGTTGCCTTTTTGAATCATTATTGTAGATTCTGCCATGATTAAGAAACATGATAGTATTTTCCTTTTTAGGATTTCTATTTACGAATGTCTTATATAATCTTTCAAAACTAACTTTATTATCATTTACTTGCTTTTTTTTTGTATTCAAACCGTCGGAATCCTCTGCAGTTACTGTATTATACCTAGCATATGAAATTGTATTACTATATTTTTTCAAACATGATCCTTCACACCTCACACACAACATGATAAATTCCAAGATGATACAGACAGGGCACTCCCGCTAGATAATAACGCGACCAAGCATTAATCTAGACTCATATTCCAAAAGTAATGGTTGACGATGAGAGAGTTCTGCATACCGATGGCCTTAAAGTGGCGCACCTTGATCTATGAGTGGTCATCGGCCCTGTTAAAATCTTAACGCCTTTCAGATGACCCTCCCAGACCAGAGTTACCTGGTAAGGTGGGGAAAGGCCACAGAAAAACAATGTTATACTTGTGGTGAGGCAATAGGGACGGCTAGGCACATATTAGTAGGATGTAGGGTGCTTCTCGATAGAGGCCAATAATCACGCCGCCACGATAAGGTGCTTTTCATCATACGTGAAGCAATGAGTCTGGCAGTAGTTAGAGCCCAAAAAGGATTGACTACTTGTTTGTGGCTGAAGGTTCATCCACACCTTGTGTCCTGTGGTCCTTGTAAACACCTAGTACACTAAAGAAAAATAAATACTATGATGTCACAAACGAAATAATCAAAAACGGTTACGTGGTTAATTTGTATGCAGTAGAAGTGTGAGCGAGAGGCATACCAGCAAAATCCCTCTATAACCTACTTAAAGATCTAAGCCTACCGAAAGCTACAATAAGCTCATTACTAGAACGAATGTCTAAAGCGGCACTAGGAGGTTCGCATTAAATTTGGTTAGCCAGAGAGGGGAACTTGGGTAGTGAAGGTGAGTGTTGATGTATATCAACAAAAGAGGCCCCTTCTAAACCTACACTTGAGGCGCAAGTCTCAGATACTGTCCTGAGTTCCCAACTCAGCAACGCGATGGACCCGGCACCCGCACTGAGAATTCATAGATTGCTAAGAATATTGGTCTCATTAATGTCTTTTTTAGATTATTTGATGACGCTTCCCTTGCCGTAAGGCTGCCGTTCGAAAAAGCTCACGACATAAAGTGGGCCGGTACCGTACTGTACGTGCTGCCAGAGAACTCCGACCAAGCTGAGGTAATGATACATTTTTAAGTATTTTAACGTAGTCTCTCTCATTTCCTAATTTTAAGATATTTTACTGTCTTTAATTTGATTTATATTTTGTCCTACTTTGGGAACTAAAATAATGATGAGTCATTGTTTCGATTTAGTTAGACAATTACTTATTTTTCAAATTAATACTAAGATATTAAGCAGTATCGGGAAGGATCTCAAATACATCAACATTCCTATTTAAACAGGACAAGACTTAAATTAAGAACCTATTTTTTTACAGTACACCATCGTGGAACACTTGCAAATAAACGCGGATGTCTACAAGATTGACGCCAACGCTAAGGCTGGCCCTGAGACCGGCCACGGCACTGTGAAGCTTCTGGTGCCACATGTGGACCCCGTTGTCTTAGATGTTAACTATAAGAACAACCGCAATAGTAAGTATTAAGCTATTATTGCTTGTGTTAGTTATCAGATATTTGAAGAAGTGCAAATGAAACCCATGTCTTTGTCAATCAGTGTCAAAATTCTCGAGGTCGTGTATATTACTCTATGTTTTTAATTCAAATTTATTTATAGCTCGAATAGCATATTACAGGATTTTAACCCATTAAGATACACTATACTGTGCCCCGAGCACGAATAATATTAGAATTCATAAAGAACGGGGCATTGCGATTGGACGCCTGCCTACTGTGAACCTGTGCATGTTTGAAGCCGGCCAATGGCAATGCTCCGTTCTCTTGGTACGTTGGCACTGAAAGGAAATCAATCACGAAATGGTTCAGAGACGAACGGATTTGGTGAAAAGTAGAAGGATAGAGTAGAAGGATAGATTCAATCAATCCATTGATTGATTGATTGATCTATCTATTTAATGTTGTGATTGATCTATCTATTAACTGATGTATTTAGATTTTAGTTGAAAATAACACGTAGATTACTGTTTATCCCTGGAACAGGTTCGAATAGGTAATCGGAGCAAGACTAGAATTATTTACTGGTAATGCTGCAGGCATCAGCTTGCTACGCTATAATACTAAAAGTGTTGCTTTACACCTTTACTCCTCTTTTTATGTCTAGATGACCAGTTTGACAATCGCGTCGAGTTGAAGGCAACATACGGAAAGGGTAAATCTGCCAGTATTGTAACGGAGGCGTCAGTGGCTCCAAGAGACAACAGACTCAGTTTTAAGGCTAACGCCCCTCATGCGGAAAAATTCAAAAAGCTTGAGTTTGCCGTGCACTCTAAGGTGAGAAAGAGAAGTAACTAATTCGAAATAATGGTTTATTTTCAAAATAATATTCCTTGAGCTATTACTGCAATACTTTCAAATTCTAATCGAGATTATTTTACTTTAGAACCCAACACCTGACACCTACATCTCAGATGTGAAGATCGATGCTGACGGCCGGGTCTATAAATCAGAGTCTAACATTGTCTTCTCCAAGTCCAACCCTGTAATTGATATCAAATTCTCCAGCCCTGAAAATCCCAAACCTAGCAGGTGAGTGAAAGAAAAGTGAAAATAGTGAATAGAATTTGTTTTTTAAAGTTTAGAGCATTAAATAATTACAAGTAGTCTTTACCAGGCTCTAACGTACATAAATTGCTAATAAAAATTACAGTGGTTTCAATTAACAACCTTATTGCAGGTTCTTCGTGAAAGGTAATGCCCTCAGCTCGACGCAGGGCAAAGTGGAACTCAAGGTTGAAAATATTAACCAACTGTCTTTGGACATATACACCGAAGCCAACGTTCAGAAAGAGAACGTTGCTTTCAAGACGGTTGCAAACTCCGATAAGCTTGGCTGGAAGAACTACATAGTGCAGATCGCCAGTAAGGACGCTGACAACGGCAAGAGGCTAGAATTCCAAGCTAGTAATAACAACAAGAACGTTTTCAGTGGAAGGTGAGCCTACTATGCTTGTACTTTCTACAGCGAATGTTAACTGATAGCCTGCTTTTTACCCGAGTGCCCAGAAAAGCAAAAATCAGAAGAAGATTACCAAAATATATATGTCATAACTAAAAAGAATAAAATGAAAGAAATGATTTTAATAAAAAAACTCGACTGATACTGAAAAGAACGAAACGAGCTTTTTAACAGGCGATACCCATTTGCAAATCTCAAATCCGATGAAAATTAATGGGTACCGCCTGCTATAAAGCATGTTTCGATCTTTTCAGTATCAGTCGGATTTTTTATTTTAAATAATTGATTTTCATTATTTTAAGCGATAGGCTGCCATTCCACCGGAGATGTGCTATGCTACGTTGCTATGGATAATTATATTCATTGCTCCACATTGCACAGCACTGGCAGAAAGGGGCTCAGTTAAGCTATATTTTTTATAAAGAAAAAGACGTGCTATGGATGCGTGCTATGGATTTGTGCTATGGATATGTTTTATGTATGACCATGAGAATAGATTTTAATTTTGAAAATTTGTAGAAGAAATACATAGGTGGCGGTGCCCATCTTCATAGCACATCTTACTCACTTAGTTACATAGCACAGCACAATGGAAACTTCAGTGAAAAGGCAGCCTCATATTGTTTATAATATGTTTTAATGCCTTCAGAGCTACATGAGGCGAATCCGTCATTATTTTTACATCCAAAACTGATACTCGCACCACGACTTTTATTCTCCAGTATTTTTTTCAAAATTTAGCCTAGTTTTCTTTCGATATTTTATTTTATTTCTTGGCAATAAAACTATTAAACAATACAATATATTTTCTAGCACATCCTTCGTAACCAAACAAGAAGGTTCCAAGTCGATTATCGAGGGTTCTGGATCCGTTAAGATTCAAGAGGAACAGAAATCTGCGAACTTCAAATACATTCGTACCATTTTAAGTGAAGGCAACGAAAGAGGCATTGAGGTGAGTTGTGAATGAGTGAATTATCATATATAGTCTATAGCACTAAATTTACGTACAATACTAAATTCTTAAAACTTTTATCACCAGACCTTCTTTGACATGGCAATCGGAGATCGCACCTACGTCGCTGAGACTAGAGTAACTAACCTGGAGTACAAAAACTCTTACCTATACTGCGAGCAGAAAAAGGAATGCGCTCATGCTGAATTTGTTTCCAAGATCGATTTGTCTAGTAAGTACTTCGCGGATCTCATCTATCATCGTCAAATAATAATACATTATAATATAATTTAATTGCCTGATATGCCCATCAGATTACACTGGCGATATTCACAGATAGCCGCTTTGTTTTCATGCCCATGATTCTGGGAAAATTAGAGTAGTGGAATAGATTTTACATTGTCTACATAGACATACACTTTGCTAAATTCCAAATATTTGTCTTTAGAATCTGGAACAGTTGTGAACACCGTGAACGCCAATTTTGATCTACGCAAACTTGGTATCGCCCCTGAATTTGGCTTGAACATCAAGGACGAAGTTTCTGATAAGAAACTGCCGCAGTACACACTAGACTTGCATGTCAACAAAGATGTCAAGAAGTACCATCTCCATATCTACAATACTCCTGAAATTGGAAGTAAGTGTTGAAAATTTTCGAGCCAGAGAAAATTTAAACTTAAGATATATCCAAAGTTTTAATACCTGAAAAAATGTGATCGAATTATTGTTTTGCCTGCTAATTTTTAACAATAAATGTAGTTGATGAATGATCTAGCTGAATATGAGTATATGATTCGCGTCGTGTCTTTGGTAAAGTTTAAAAAAACGCAAGGGAAATACATTAAACTATTGTGTTAAAAAATTGTAAAATATAAATCTATTTTACAGATGCCAAATCCGGAATTACCGTCAACCTGCCTCACCGCGTCTTGGCCCTCGAATCTCTTGTTACTTACCCAACAGACAAAGGCTTGCCTTTCCCGATCCGTGGTGACGTCAGCCTTGATATGGATAAGAACAAGTCGGGTCATAAGACCTCTGCCCGATTTTTGGTTGATGTGGATGTTACTAATGACAAGCACCCGTCTGCTGTGGCCGAATTTGGATTCAACCACCCTAAACTGAACAAGGTACCATTTATTTATGATTAGTAAATGCCAAGTTTGCCTGTTCTTTGTGGGACTTTACTCCACTTTTAACGTGCGGAAAATCCCCACGGATACTCCCTCCTCCCTCCGGAGCCGGAGGGGGATGTTATATGGAACTTGAACCGATTAAACTGCACACCGTCTGTGGGTCGTTGTGCTAGGCCAAAGATGAGGTTGTCAACGACATATTCCTCGCACCCCGGCTGATCCACCAGTTGAAGTTTACTGCACTTCTACTTTCTTAGTTCATTCGGTTCTCATTATTTTTTACGAATCTGAAGGTATATCCTTCAGATTCGTACACGCATAAATATATTAATTTGTTGTATATAGGAAGCCACAGTGAAGTTCCGCGGCAATGTGTACCTTCCTGCTCCAAATAGTATCAAGATCGAGTCCTCGACGACCATTTCACACCCTGTCATGGGAGCTGTAAGTTCATAATTATTTATAGATAACTTCTCGATTTTATAAATATTTCACTTATTTATTTTTTGACAATAAATATTAATTTCTACAGGACCGCGAAGCTAAGGTTTTGTTTGAAGGATCACCCACTCACGTTAAGTTCTTGGTAAGTTTATGCATTTTGTTATTGAACTAAAATAAGTGGGTATTTATGAATGTCAATTTATATTTTTTCTTTTACCCATTTAGATCATCAGTCCCCTCGTCAAAGTGATTGATGTCGAAGGCACAGCTATTTTCAAGGATAACTTGCAGAAGGGAGAGCTGAAGTTCTGCCTGCTAGAAGGCAAGCCCGTCCAGGTGACTGCCATCGCCAAGGATTACCAGTACTTCGAGTTTACTACAGGTTATAGCGGTGATTACTTTGAAGTGTTCTGTGAAATGCAGCACTAAAATTTAAATCGAATCATATTGTCGTAATTTTCATTATATAATTCAATTAGTCTAACAGCATATTAACTTATTTGTGCACATTGTTTTCAATCTAAAAGAATCTTCAGATTGAAAATAATGTGAAAAGAGCAGTCCAAATGACCTTAGGCTACTCGACAGATGAGGCCGGCCGCAAACTGTCCATCGTGGGTAACATCCAACCTGAGAAACGCGTGGACTTCAGTGCTGACCTCGTATTAGGAGGAGAGAAAAAGAATATCATTCACGGAGCTCTATTTATTGCTGATGATATTATCAAGAGCGACTATGGAACTAACGTGAAAAACTTTGAATACTTCCTAGTGAGTTCTTAAAATTTAAAAAAAAGCATTGTTCAACTACTTTATTACGAGTATTATAACTAACCATATTTTCTCTTCCTAGGATGCTCTGAAAAAAGATTTGACCAACTTGGATGCTCGTGTTAAGAACCTCTTCAACAAGGCCAACAACGAATTTAAGGCATTGTTAAAACGCATTGAGCCCACCCTCAAAGAATTAGAAAAGACCTATACTGATGATTTCGATAAGTTCTACCGTGAAATTGTTGACGATAAGACTCTTCAAGAGATCTCTCAATCTCTGTGAGTATAATTTTAATATAAAATCAAACATAAAATCAGACATTAAATCAATGAATTAAGGGGAGTGACCTACTCGGAGTGATTTGTGATAAAGTAACAATTATAACCATTTACAAATCACTACAAAGTATGTCTTAACGCCTGCCACGCTAAAGTCACAGGCCACACTGAATAGCATTGACATAAAGATTACACCGTCAAGAATATTGCGTGTACGTCACCCAATAACACGGACCGCACCACGGAGGACAGAATATGAATCATTTCCTTCTCCATGGACCGCACACACGCTATTGTCAATATTATTGCGTGTCGTATAGAATAAAATTGCGCATGTTCAAGTCTACTTGGCCATAAATTTGTTTTCTGGTTCATAATTACTAGCTTATCTTATGCACTAATTTTTATTACAGCCACGATATTACCACGTATATAGCTAAGATAATCGACGAAGTCATTCAGGGTACTAAGCCCCTCGTAGAACAGATCACGAAATTCTATGGTGAAACCGCTAAGAAGGTCACAGCAATGTATGAGAAGCAGGTCAGTTGATATTAACTACGTTAACATTATTTTACTACATATTATTGTCGAAGAAAAAGACATGCTGATCGATTGCTTTAAAATAAATATAGCGGACAATGTTCTCTCACTATTTTTATGTCAGCACAAAGATGACAATTTCTGTTTTCTTTCATTTCCAGATCGAGCCTCAGCTTAAGCAACTGGAGGCTACCATTAACGCTGTTCTCAAGGAGTATTACGAAGCTCTCTTATCTGTGATCTCTTACTTTGCTGGTCTCGTCCAAGATTTCTACGAGAAGAATAAGCCTCAATTTGAGGAACTTACTACCGTTGTTACCAACATTTTCAAAGGTACTTATGACTATTAAATACTGTGTATATTTAAAACAGTTATAAGTAATTTAGGGTTACAGTCCTTACGAAATAATAAACATTCATTCTTCTCATCACCAGACCTGACTCGTCTGCTAGTAGTTCAATTGAGAGAGCTCCGCGCTCGCTGGAATGAAGTTTGTCAGGAAATAAGCCTACAGATCAAAGAAATGCCGTTCCTTGCTACACTCAAAGAGAAGGTAAGCTTAAAAAATAACGCATTTGGATGTAATTATGAGGCAATGTATAAACTGTCTACTGTTCAGGAAATAGAACTGATATATTATTAAAATTGTGTTTCTGTAGTATCAAGAGTTGGCTGTACCAGAACAAGGACTGGCTATCCTCCAAGACGTGTACGGAACACTAAGCGGTCTGCTGCCCACAGCTGAACTCCGAGACTTCTTTGATACTGTCTACAGATATAATGTCAAAGTAAGTATTTAAAAGTAACAGTGTCTATCCACTGGACATTTTCTTCCTTTTTCGGAATAACGTATTTACATCTTGCTCTATTTTGCTAGAAACTCAGACACGAGAAGGTGGACGATGAGAAGGAACTTAAAGAAATTTATAGAAAACTATCGCCCGCTATTTCTTCTTTGATCCAATTCATTCGCAACCAGTTTGGACAATACGGAATATCCACCAGCTACGGTAGTTTCAAACTAGTAAGTATGCAAACACTTGCATTACATAAAATCTTTTTAATTTTGTATCTGTATGTACACTTCATATAATTCACATCTACTAGAGGACTTGTTGGGAACACATTTTAAAATTTTGAAATGCGTTTATACTATAACTATGTATATTGCAGGCAACCACTTATGCACCACATTACAGTAAAAAAAAAAACAGAAAATATATTCGTAACATTTGTTGACTGAAATTATTACAAGATACAAAAATAGTTTGACCCAAATCTTACAAGCAACGTTGTTTTTAGGGATCATTCATTCCTGAAAACTTCTTCTCATCTCCCACGTTCGGAGGCACAGCATCTGCAAGCCTGATCAGCCAGCTACTGCAAGGAGATGTACCAGACGCGCTAGCTGCTATCAAGGCTTACCGACCCAGGAGTTTGAATCCATTCGACGAGGTGCCAGCTAAACGTAGGTTTCCTAACAATCTAATTTCGTAGGAAACTATACAAGATAGGTTTCAATTATTATTACGAGTAGTTTAATTTATTTATTTACTCCTGGTGACTAAAGATAGAAGAGAGCATTGATGTATATTGTAACTAGTACTTTAAGAGCGTATAGAAGCTTTACCATATGACTTCGTAATAACTACATAATATATGTTACAGAATCGTGAGATGATCTAAGAAGTTAGATTAAACATGTTGGTATAAGACTGACAGTTACAGTATCTTAATAATATGATTGTTTCTAGTCCGCGCCGTGGTAGTGAACGGACAGCACATCTTCACCTTCGACGGACGCCACCTGACCTTCCCAGGCAACTGCCGCTACGTCCTGGCGCATGACCACGTCGACAGGAACTTCACCCTGCTCCTGCAGCTAGTAAACGGTGCACCCAAGGCCCTCATACTCGAAGACAAGAGTGGTGCTGTTCTTGAACTAAAGGATAATGGAGGGGTAATAGCTGTATTCATATATTGAGGCTATCGGCAACAATACGAAAATGACATAACGTTTCAAATTCTCAATTTTTTGAAAACTAAAGTAACAAAGCACCAAAGCAACGAACACAAAAGCTGTTCACAACTTTTTAAATTAATGTACAACTTTATTCTAATATAATTAAATAATTTAATAACAAATAAGAAATAACCAACACGTCGAGACTTAAGCAATGCTCAGGATTTGATTTTCACAGTATATTTTGTTGGTTTCAGTGTACTTTGAACGGCGCCAGCCGCAAATACCCTATCATCGAAAAGGACTCATTTGCGTTCCGCCAGGCCAACGGGCGCATCGGACTTGGCTCTCTTTACGGAATCATGGTCTTCTGTACGACCAAACTAGAGGTACTAAGTTATGGATGTTTGAGCTTCTAACTCTCCAAGTTTGGGTGACAATTATGAAATTGAACTTCTAAAATAGAATAGTTCCTAAGTTGAATTTTTGTTCTAAACTAAAGGTTTGCTACATCGAAGTGAATGGCTTCTACCTCGGCAAACTGCGTGGTCTTCTCGGAGATGGCAACAATGAACCTTTTGACGATTTCAGACTACCCTCTGGCAAGGTATGTATTTTTGCTTACAAATACCTAGTGGTTTGGCTTACTTCAAAAAACAATATTAACAAAATTATTTTTTCCTAGATCTCTGACTCAGAAAGTGAATTCGGCAACTACTACCGTCTCGCGCGCAGCTGCCCCCAGGTCCAGGCGCCTGAGCACAGTCACCACCAGCTGCACCACGCCGCGCTGCCTCCAGCCTGCGAGAAAGTTTTCGGTGGAACATCTTCACTGAGACCATTGAGCTTGTTCCTCGATATCGCTCCATTCAGGTAATTTTTAAAAACACAAAGTTAAGGATGTAACACTAATCGAATTTTATTGTATACCAATCGAATATAGACTTAAATACTTGGTTATTTGATATTATCGCACCTCTTAACAATCATATTTTGTTTAGACAAGCCTGCATCCACGCCTGTACAGGTGACTCAGCCGAAGCTCTCCATGTGGCTTGTGACTTAGCTAGAGGATACACTGCCCTGGCAGTGACTGGCCTGCTGCCAGCCGTCCTGCCCGAAGTCTGCGTGAAGTGTACCGACGCCGACAAACCTAGGAATGTTGGTGAAAGCTATGAACTTAAGGTTCCGAATAAACAAGCTGACATTATCGTCGTCTTCGAAACCACGACTGTAAGTAAAGCTTTTATTACTGTATTTGGGATTTTTAATGCTCTAACATGTAAAGCGAGTGCCCCAAGTGAAGATATTGACCAACCGTCTTTCATACAGGTTAACGAAAAGAACTACAAGAGCATAGTTGTCCCACTCGTAACGCAAGTCGTCAATGGACTCAAGAGCAAACACATCAACGATATCAAGGTCTACCTCGTTGGTCTCACAAACAAGTACCCGTACCCCATCGTTTATGATACTGACCGTGAGTAAACCTAACTATAGTTATAGTTTGATTGACTATTGAGTTAACATAACAAAAAGTACATAGAGGACTATCACTAACTTTATTGCAGAAAACAAACAACACAGAGGAATTTGCTTACATCAGGCTCTCTGTGAAGTTCGTAAATTTCTTTAGAAAAAATGGAATCCTTAGCCAGAAACGAACATAGCATACAGCAACATACAACGGTAGTCATTCTATAGAACTAACTGAAATAACAAATTATTTTACAGTGACGCTAAAGAGCCCCAAAGTGCAGTTTGATGACAAGAGCCGTTATAGCTTCTTGAAGGACAAGATTGACCCGAGCGATGACCCCGTGCTGAAGTTCGCTGCATTTGCTGCCAGCCTCTACGATACTCTAAACATTGAATTAGGTAAGTTTAAATAATCAAAAATCTAGTTTCCAACCTCAGGCTCTTCGAACTCAAGAACGAACAAAATTTGTGACAGCAAAATTTTGAAAACCATATAATTACAAATCAGGCTTTCGAAATCATCGTTCTTGAAAATCAAAACAATTGAGATTATCTTCTATATAACAAATAATATGAAATGATGACTTCTCCTTCAGCCTTGAACAACGTGGACACAGCTTACTACTCGGTGTTCGACTTGCCACTCCGCGCGGGCGCCGTCAAGCACGCCATCAACGTCGGAGGAGAGGAATGCATCAGTCCGTTCTTCTTGGTGAGCAAGATACCATTACGATTTTTTACCACTTTATAATAGATAAGATAGCCAGTACAAGCCTCAAAATTAGCCAAAATAAGACCTTGATTTTGTATCTATTTCTGTGATAAAATGACTGCGCAGCATAGTATGGTGTATCAATATACTACTACTTATACCTTCCTAGGTTTTTTATATATTTTCTTTTTTAAATATTAGCAACCGAAATTACTAATATTCCCTCTAACTCCTCCAAGGAAGCTAAATCGCTTGTGCTAGGAGTAGGTTCGACTCGGTAGTGTAATGACCAGGATTCAAACCCGGGACCTCTCGATCGTAAGGCCGACTCCTGAGCCAATCACCTTCGGTTTGCTAGGTATCTACGTGCAAAATTCCTGGGCACCTAAAATCATTATACACAAGACTTGACCAGGTCCAGATACTTGAAAGGGTCGTCTCCAATTGAAGATTAATGGGTTCTAAAATTCATAATTCAAAGTTCCCTTGTTCAGCAATATTTGCTATCACATCTTAATAGTACTATAAGAAACCTTTTATTTTAAGCTGGAAGAGCTCTGGATCGTGGCATCGAATGTATTGTTCGAGAACATCGCGTACACTCACTCTGTCATCGCAGTCACTCCCTTGCTCAAGGTCGGAGGTGGCAAGGACTACCACCAGATTGTCGGTTAGTAGAACATGAAATCCCTGCTGTGGTTTTCCAAAGCGACTATAATATGGGGTTCTTCAGGGTCAGCAGCACGAGTGTAACCCCCCCTTGTGTTCGGTTATGAGAGTTGTCTTTTTGTACTCTCGGTTCCATGAAATATATTGCATCATCATTGATATCATCTCTTAATTTAATCTGGATATTTTGTCATTTTAACAGTATCAGTTTTTGTTCTTTTTTTTTAATTTCTAGGAGTATTTTTGACAATAAATTTAAATTTAAATTAGTAAAGACCCCGTTTAAATCACATTGTTACATACTTTTATGAAAGAGGAGTAAGTACTTAAGACTATTTATTATGTTATAGGATACACCGATAAAGCTGTCATCATGCTGGGAGACAAGAAGGTCGGCAAGGACGCCGAGAACCTAAGGGCTTCTCTGGAGAAGACTCCCGACGCGTGCCGAGACTATTATGAAGCGGTGAGTTGAAAATTGCATAACTTTATTATGTTCAGTACAAAGTTACAACAATCCCATTCAAATCTATAAAGCCTAAAGTTTTACGAATAGCTGAAACTTTATTAGGTATGATCTAATTAATTACTCACTAATCTTATTTTAAGTACTAGTGCAACTGAACTCCCGTTAATTAACTAGTAAAAAAGTTACGTCCTCGTGAATATTCAATAATCGCGATCATGTTATAGATACGTACATACTTTTGTTTTGCCTGATGTTTCGACCAGGTTACACCGGCCGGCTACAGGCTGACCAGTCAACCTTAATTTCCTATAACATTATGGACCGCGATAGTTTAAAAGATATTATTCTCGTGAATGGTGTGACGGTTAGTCGGTCGTCGAATATTCATCAGAGAGTATAGTGAACTTGTAGTTCATACCGAAATCGAATCTGAACTGTTACATTAGGTGCAGAGGCCTCCCGTAACGAATGCTCAAAATTCAATTTGAAATTTCTTGATATTATAAGGTACCAAACAACCACTATTCAAAATACTATTACTTTAACTTCGCTGAAACACAACTAGTCTGTCAATAACTATTTTTTTTCTATTTAGACGGACGGTATCGTGTTCTCGTCGACAAACTTCCACAACCTGGACGGCGGCAAGCAGAAGCAGTACCTACAAACGGCGTCGGCGGCCATTCTGCAGCGCATACTGCACCAGTCGGTGGTGGAGGACTGCACGTGCACCTACGTAGACGCCTTCTCCGCGCGCTCCTTCTGTGTCGCCAAGGACAGGAAGGAAGTGGTGAGGCGCCTATAAAACTCCACCTCAGGACGCATACCTTGGACCTATAACGAGGCTCAGGCGCGCGCGAATTGTTTTGTAATAATCTATGCTTGGTGAATTTGAACTCGTCCGCCGCCGTAGCACCACGTGCTACACTCAAAAGGCATCCTAGGAAAGTGCTGCGCGTATAAAGCACATTTTCAGCACATTTTAGTGCCAAGATGTTTCCACCTTTGTAACGTTTGTTGAGTTTGGCTTTTCAGTCTAACTGCGATGCTACGGAACTTCGATATTTTCCGTGAAGCGACTGCCATCTGACCTCCACAATCAATTGGCGAACGACTAGTCAGACATTTGTGTGTTTCAACTACCCCTAACAACTGCCATAGATCTTCGTATGGGAACCGGGATCGACGGCTTAACGTGCTCCCCGCGGCACCCAGACCAATGCAACCGATATTCCAAGTTATTTATTTAGTAATTGAAATAACGATATTTTAACCCATGTTTAATTTGGTCTAGATAGCGCTGTGTAGTATATTAATATCTATTATTATGCACTAAAACAATTTTCTTTTTTTAACAGGCTCGCAGAAGGAAGTAGATCTGCGCTTGAACTGTGATCGACTCGTGCCAAATGTACCAAATATTTTAGAATTAAAATAATCTCGCGTGCGAGCGAAACACACAAACTTACATTGCATACTGAATGTATGTGCATCTCGCTCGCACGCGCTCTTACTCCACTATGGATATCTGAAACGACACCTATCACAACTGACTAGGACACTTTATTACTTTTGTAAATGGGAGAAAGAGACGCAAGGTGTTGTTTGACGTGTCCATAGTAAGTAAACTAATGAGTAATATCATAATTATGATTGTCATCAGGATCTGTTGTATTTATGAGTACCGTACCCGGGGTAGGTACCCACACCCGGTACCGCGCCATTGTGGGGTATGATTGACTTTGTATTAGATATAATAAATAATGAGTTATTTAATATTCCATTATTTTATTTCCCCCACAAACATAACATCTACAAGGAATGCCCTTCACCCCGTTAGTATTTCCACTTGAGGATAACCTGAGATGAAATCTAAAGACCACCATTCCAAATACTGTCCTCACTTATTGGTGCTTACCTTACCAGCTTCAACGGGAGTTAGATACTCAACTTCTGCCAACCTGACAATCTAACCTGGGACTGATATAAAAAATACACCATCTAGTACTGAAAAGCTTTATTAAAATTAAAAATATATAAATTCGTGATAATATCTTACAATGTCACATATGCGACCTATAATGACGTCATACGTGGATGATCAGTAGTAGGTCCTGCGCACCCACTTGATCCTCGGCCCCCTTTGGGACATGATCTTCACGGACGCGCTGGCAGCCGCTTTCACCACATCTTGGATCTGGAAACGTACCTAGCGTCAAGGACGAACAAACAAACGCCTCCCCGACAGTCAACTATCAGGAGGCAACACGGGTGTCGAAGGTCGCAGAACGACCTCCGTCTTCTATGAGCGCCGGCTTGGGGGTGAAAGAAGTAGGCCAGCTCGAAAGAGATGGCCCTTGGTCGGTCGGGTGCGAGAGAAATATCCTCGGCATTCTACGACCCACAGATGTCGTGCTCCGGTGGAGGGCATCCGGGTGACTTTGGACATGATAAAAAAAAACAGTCAAAACTACTGAACATAAATTGCTCCATGGAAGTTCGGTATATCATGGGCCTCCTTCAAAAATTTCTTAAAAAAATTGTCCTATTTGCTGCCTGCGACTTCGCCCGCTTATCTAAAGGAATTTGTTCCCAGCATATAAAATAGTATTATATGGTATTCCAGACCATAACCTATTTCCTAAATAATTTAGGAACAATAATCCAGTTTGGATTATTGTTCCTAAATTACCTAAATCACCGTATGTTGTGGACGCATCACAGAACCCCGAGTCCGCTTATTGTCAACCATTGTCATATTACTGACACTGCAATATGCCATTTAATTTTAGACTAACAGCATACTAGTAAAGTCTAAAACTCCATGGAATTATTTTGCAATGTCTGTGGTATCAAAAATCCAATCTATTAAACGCCCAAACTTACGCTGATCATGAGCCCTTGCGCGTTGCCCACGAGCATGTCCATGGCTTCCTTATCCTCCTGGGTCCCGTGGTGCCCCAGGGACGAGCCCTTGATAGTCGTCAACATCTTCAACTGCCCGCTGATCGTTGGGATTCTGTCACATACTTGCAGAAGGTTCTATAAATGACAAGTTTATACAAGTTTATAATTGAAGAGTAAGTACCCAAGAATAAACAGTATGGCACGTACACACGGGACGTGATTTCTATCAGGAAATATAGTTGTATAAATAATAATTAAATAATAGGGGTTAAAGTATGAAATTGCCGTTTCATTGTAATAGGTACTTCGAATTGACATAGAACCTTCATGGTTTGAGATTTTTGAGTGAAACTTTTTCCACATGGTACCTATGTAGTTCTTCATTTAAAAATGTGCAACATTCGATTATCGACTTTCAGTTGTTTTTTTTATTCAGCTTAGACAAGAAAGATGGATACTTAAGTACTATCAATACTACTTAAATAATACTTGACTACTATCAATAAAATAAAAAAATGTGAAAAATGGGTACCTCATGATTTGACTGATCTGCAGAAAGAAATGCGTGTTGAAACTTGTGTTGCCTTGTTGAATCGATACAGAAATGAAGGAATATTGGATCGAATTGTGACATGTGATGAAAAGTGGATTCTTTACGATAACCGTAAGCGAAAAATGCAATGGCTGACCCCAGGTGAAATGCCACAACAGTGTCCTAAAGCAAAGCTTACCAATAAAAAGGTAATGGTAACTGTTTGGTGGTCTCAGCATGGTGTTATTCACTATAGCTTTCTACGATCTGGTCAAGCAATAACGGCAGATGTCTACTGTGCCGAACTCCGAACAATGATAGCAAAACTAGCAGTGAAACAGCCCCGACTCATGAATCGATCTTCACCATTATTGCTCCATGATAACGCGAGACCTCATACAGCACGAGAAACCGTTTTAACTCTACAGGAACTGCAATTAGAAACTATCCGTTACCATCCGTATTCGCCAGACCTTGCTCCAACAGACTACCATTTTTTTCGTGATTTGGACAATTTTCTATGTGATAAAAAGTTTTCTTCTCAGGAGGCAGTACAAAATGCTTTCACACAGTTTGTCGAATCTAGATCACCAGAGTTCTATCGCAAAGGCATAAATGACCTTCCTACTAGATGGCAGCAATGTATAGATAATAATGGTAATTATTTTGATTAAATAAATACGTTAAATTAAAAAAAAAAACGAATTTCAATTTGTCAGTACAAATCGGCAATTTCATACTTTAACCCCTAATAAATAAGAAGCACGTCCTGCCATAAAAACAGAATCGTCAGTCAGCAATAAAGCAAAGACTGACGATTCCCCACTCTTTAATTACTTGTAAATATTAGTATATAAGCTGTAGCATTACATATAAGTGTTTCATGGCATATCTTGGATCTATATATATATCCCCCCCCCCCCGTACGTACGCTCTTGATCCTCTGGTCGGGGCACTCGTGCGCCAGCTTGCGCGCCAGGCGCGCCACCTCGCGCGACTCGCGCACGATGGACTTGGACGTGGACAGCACCTCGCGCTGCTTGTCTGAGGAACAACTTGCTCATTCAGTCAGCATGGCTACGGTGAGGTCACTCCTAGCACGGTCAGCTCGGGTCGGACGGTCATTTACAATTTAGGTAGGAAAAATTTAATGCTCAAACAGAACTTGCACCCGCGAAATGATTATAACATCGTTCAAATCGGTGGATGGCTCCCACCGTCGCCGCTCCAAGATGGTAGTATAGTATAGAACAATTTTCGAATGCTCAAGGCGTGGCTCAGTAAGGTACTGATTGCGGGTTTATTAAGTCTTTTTATTCCCTTTTTTCAATCTAAATACACTTTGAAATGCCTATATAAATAAAATAAATTAATTTAAATAGCATACTAGTTGCTTTAAAATTTCATTAGATTTTCGAATTGTAGGTATATTTGCAGTCGTACCTGCGTGCATGTAGGAGGACAGCTTGGCCATGAGCACGGCCATGCGCCGCGCCACCGCCACGATCTCGTTGTCGCGCGACGACCAGTCGCGGATGGCCACGTGCAGGTTTAGCGCCTCGTTCTGCAACACCACACAAATACACTAAAAATATGGAATGCAGAAAAAATCTCAATTAAAAGATACCTCATCCAGATCGACAGCAATCAATCATATTATCACCCAGTAAGACACATAAGCTAATTCCAAACAAAATGTCAAAAAATATTCATGAACTTTCTTCGAAAATACATTGTTCACGAGCTCAAATCTACTCAATATAGAAAACAAACATTTCACGAAACGTTTTCGAGAACCTGACTTCCTTCGATGCTTGCTAATTAGCTACTAACAGCAAGCATGGGTTACGAGAGAGCCCGAAGTCGATGTCAGTTCCATGGTGCTTATGCTTCAAAGGTGGCAATGTACCTACTCCGGTGATGCAATCCTAGCCCACGGCAACCACTCGCTGCGGCTCATTTATTTGTTCAGAGAGTAGAGAGTGTATCGCGGTAGAGAAGGTAATGATTAAATGATCAGTGACGCAACTTACGTAGATAGGTTCGTTAGTGTCGGGCTGCTTGTTGAATATGTTCTCGCCGCCCAGCACCGACTCCACCTCGCCCGTCGCGCGCAGGATCTGTCCATCAGAAACAAACCTTCATTCATACAGTTTGCCAAGCTGAATAGGGTCTCAACAAAACATCAAATTGAGATCGCACCCCAATTTCTATATTTATTATCTAAATTTTTAGTCGGTTTTTAAGTTGAATACATTTTATAAGGTTATTCTAATAGACCTTACGCGAACACGAGGAAATACATTGAAGTAAGTATAAATACAAAGGGTCCCAGTATACAACCTTGTGGTACACCATATTGTAATTTCTTTGATTGCCGTTAATGAGATTGTTGGTAGTTTATAGGAACTCATAATACTGATGAAATTTTGAAGATGTATTCAATAGCTCAAGTAGTAGTAATAAGCTATGATTCTATAGATACATTACAAATAAAAGTGAATCCGTGTCAAATCCATCGAGATTAGATAAGCTTAAGGAATTTTTAAACCCTATCCAGCATCAGGATTTTAGCCTTGACCAAAAAATCGGTACTAATATGATAAGGTTACTAGAGAAAACCAGACTCATCTAGAAGCAAACATCATTTTAGTGTTTGAAAAACCTCTGCTGTAATTTTTAAACACTGGCGAAAGTGGTGGCAGCAGCATGTGAAGGGCTAACTATGTAACACATATCCGACAGTAGTGTAGTTTGTTGCGTCGTTTCTTCTCCACCAGCGCCTTGGAAGCAGTGGTAAACTTAGTTTAAGTAGAATTTATTATTGACGTCAATATGAAACAACCATGTTGTTCTAGATTGAATAAAAATCTTTGACTTGCCCCTCTTTCGCCAGTGTTTAGGTATTGCAGCACTGGTTTTGAGAGTCCTAATGTGTTTTGAGTTTCCCGTTTGTGGGAAGTTTGCCGGTCACTACATCCCCCACCAGGGCGCGCTGCAGGTCAGGGTCTGCCCGCGCGCCGCTGGACGACAGGCCTACGTGTGTCACTGTATCTATGTGTACTATAGGTACCAGCGCGGTGGTGTCCTTCCAGTCGGGCATCCTGCTGGCGCGCGTGTCGGGCGCGGGCGTGGCGGCGCTGAGCTGCCGCTGCGCCCCCACCAGGGCGCGCTGCAGGTCAGGGTCTGCCCGCGCGCCGCTGGACGACAGGCCTACGTGGATCACGCGGTTGGCCAGCCTGCACGCGCATACAAATGTACAATTACATGTCTCTGATATTGCAATGATTTATAATAACTGATGAATGATTTACGCCAAAGAGAAAACTGGGGGGGTGGTGCGAATGCTAGAAACTTATTTCAGATACCAAGGCCGAAAACCTCGGGTTCAATAAATAAACAATAAATGCTGAGTTTATGACGATAGTGACTATCACTCCTGTCAATCAATCGATCAATCACCCATCTGCAGACTACTGCTGTACACAGGCCAAATGGTATTATTTGTAAAGAGAATGCGTCGAAAAAATGAAATGAAATAGCTTGGGATGGGGTCGGATGAGTTAATCCAAATTATGATGATGATGGAATAGGGGAGGTGTGGGTTGGGATGGTACGGTACGGGATCGGATGGAATAGTTTTGCTTGCGATGGAATGGGATGGTACAGGATGGGATGCGATGCAATGGGAGGAAAGAGGATGATGGGATGGTATGGTATCGGTTGAATTGGGATGGGGTGTAATGTAGAGGTATGGAGTGGGGTGGGACGGGGTGGAACGGTGTGGTTTGGGTTGGGATAGGATAGGAAGGAATGTAATGGGTTTTGATGGACTAGGATGGAATGGGATGGTGTGCGATAGCGTGGGATTAGATGGGATGAGTTGGTATGATTTGGACTTGAATGAAATAGTATGGGCTAGAATGGAACGGGATGGTATGGGTTGGAAGGTGATGGTGGTATTCCTTGAGGAATGCCAAACGACGTGTTGTCCATGTCCTCACTGACCAATCTTTACACATTGGGTACGCTCTTTTAAGTAGCTCTTGAGGAGCTCTAACTGTACGCCTCTTATTTCCATATTGTCAAGCTTGTTCAACAGCTTGGGGATATAGACCGTATAATACGCTTTGGCAAGGTCCAAAAAAAATTCCCCCTGTACGCTTACCCTTATCAAGCTGTTTCACTATATAATCCGTCAGATGATGTACAGCATCGGCCGTAGAGCTATTAGCTCTAAAACCAAATTGTGTATTTGATAAAAGCGCATTATATATCTCAAGTATTTTTGAGATTGCTGGTAGTAACTGGCCTGTAATTCGTTACCTGGTCTTTTTCTCCTGACTTATGTACAGGACTACTACCGCCATTTTTAGGCACTTAGGGAAAACGTCTGTCGCTAGACATTTTCGAAAGATGTAAGTTAACGGTGGGACTAGTATATGTCTGTATTTTTTCAGTATTTTATTTGATATGAGGTCCCAGATGGGATGGAATGAGATGGTGTGGGTTGGGGCGGAACGGTTTCAGATGGAATGGGTTGAGGCCAGATGAGATATTGGTTGGGGAAGGGATGGAATGGGATGGTATGAGATTGTGTGCGATGTGATGAGATGGGTGGGATAGGATCATTTATTTGACAAAAAGCAGATAAATAATCCTTCATCACAATCCATCATTTACAAATTACTAGAGATGGGCCGAGTACTCGGTTGCTACTCGGTACTCGGCGTACTCGGCGGGTTTTTTGATACTCGTACTCGGCCGAATAACTCGGTTTTAATGCCGAGTATACTCGGTTTAGGTAAAGAAATATATTTAGGTTGTTGACATTGACGCAAATAGCTCACAATTTTGAGATATTTCCAGCATGTTGGCTTCTGCTGTTGTGTTTTTATTTTTGTTTTTTTTTTTGTTTTGTGTTCCATCTCTTTTTCTATTTTCTAGATTTTTATAAATTTAATATCTTTCTATTTATTATTCATGTCGCATGCCCTCCACATAGGAGCCAGTTGAAAACTAGCGTCAGGCACTTGTAACTAATACCATGCAGTTGTGCCTGATACCATGTAGAACTGGCCCTTTTTTTGTGTAGCGCGAAGAACAATTGTGCCTGATTAACTTGTTTGCGTGTGTCAGTACACAATTAATTGTGTAATAGGTGCTGCACTAAAATAAAAGGTTTTTCTTTCTTTCTTCTTTCTTCTTCTTTCAAAGTTTCATTTTCCAAACCTTTAAACTCTTCTGTGTGCTTTATTTTAACATGGCTTAACATTGCTGTCGTAGAAGCCTTCCGTCCAATACCGCTACGTGAAATCAGAGAATTGCATAAGGTGCATTTCACTTTCGTTTTATCTTCTTCAATTTCGTCGTAAAACGTCCAAATTCGGAATCTTTTACGTGAAGTCATCACAGTCAATTGTTAATTAACAAACTTTTTCAATTATTTATTTACTATGACGTGCAACGCGACGTATTTGTTTGTAAACTAGCAAGCGACTGATAGATGAAAGGCGGGGGCGGGGTGAGGGGTGTATCAACGCGAGCCAGCCGCTCGTGCCGCGCGAATCTGTTTGTTCTTGTTTACGCGCCCGAAACGGGGATTTGATTGAACCGAGTTACTCGGCCGAGTACTCGGTAGGAAAAAAATTGAACCGAGTAAAACTCGGTACTCGTTACTCGGCAAAAGTGCTACTCGGCCCATCTCTACAAATTACCATTATGGTGTGCAAATTTTTAAGTGATTTTACTACTGTAGTCTTTTAGCATGCGTGCCCACGAACTTATATGGGCAGTTTTATTTTAATCTCAGAATAACGATTTCATATACTCTTAATTACATTATATCATTAATTACTATTAAACACAATCGCTAAACTATATCAAAACCTGTATCATAATATGCTATAACTCACTTGGTAATAGCAGCGGACGTATAGGCACACTTCATCACATCCTGATTGATGGACTCGTCCCTCATGCGCTGCATGGTCTCGCCGGCGGTCTGCACGAAGTCCATGGGGTCCACCGACTGGTCGCACAGGTCTCGTACCTTGGCCAGTGCCTGTGTGTACTGGGCTAGTAGCGCTCGGTAGTTGTCTATAACCATCTGGGGAAACAAAAGGTTGTAGCCACTATTGTAATTCATCCCAATATTAACGTAGTGGCAGTTGATAAGGATGATGCTTTCCTTCAATGCAATATACCGGCTGATTTTATAGTCGTTTTGAAGCGTCAGTTTTAGGCAAAGTTTCGATAAAAAAAAGGTTTACAAAATCGGCCGGTATTTATGATGTTCAGTGAAGTACGAGTATTGTAATTCAGGAGAATTATTTGTAGTTCCCTGTCTAATTCTTTGGAATCAGGTTAGAGTTTTTCATTAATTTTACTATTTTCATTTTAGTGAGCTCATCGTAAATCCTATGTTTACCTAACTAGACCATGAAAATTACCTGATTGTCTGATTTGTGGATCCTCTCCTCAGCCGCCTTAACAAGCAATGGAGCCAGCAGCTCGGTCTGAAATCAGAACAAATATCAATTACACTTATTGTATGGATTGGGACATATATATTTTGGACCTAAAAAGTGTATAAAATGTGCTCTATGCGCGCAGTACACGTTGTCGTTTGAGGATAGCACGGGGCTCGCGATTTAAGTCCAAGATACGTTTGCCCTGAGATATACTGATACTAACAGTAGACTGATCTAGCCACTAGCTTAAACGCCAGCACTTTATAAACAATACAGACCTGCTCGCTACAAGTCCTGAGTTCTGTGGACACCTTGGCTCCGTTGCTGCCAGTATCGGCGATGTAGCTGGCGGTTCTCTTTACTCTGGCCAGTTGCGCCAATAGTTCTGCTATCTTTTGCTCCAGAAGGAACTTGCGCTTCGTCGCATCTAGAAAAATGTTCAGGATTTTTGTGATTTAATTGTCAGTTTAATCGATTTGTCAATAATTATGTTGGATGTCTCTACAACCTGTCTCAGCATCAGCCAATATGTCTAGGTCTGCTAAAGGCTCCTCAGCATCCATGAAGTCTTCCACCACCCTGGTCACCGCCATGCGCTCTATTGCCTTCTGAAGCTCTCGGATGCGCTCCATCAATAAACTGAAATATATAAACCTTCAATGAAATTACGTTCTTTAAATGTGTCATTTCAACACTTATGAAAAATATATAAATTCAATTTAAGACTTAATTTTAAAGACTAAAACTTTTTCATTCAATGTCCAAAATTCCTCTACACTTTTTTTGAAGTAAAAACTTCTTTAGCGGCGTTGGATGGGTGTAAAATGTTAAGGAAGCGTCAGGATTAGTTGACCTTTGAACCGTAACCGACGACTGACGTCATACAAGATTGGTACAGACTATCTATTTTGCAATTTACAATAGATAGCGTCGTAGCTTAAACGGTAAGCACTTCGACTGTAAGTCCTTATAGTTTCAGATAGTATCGGGTTCAAACCACCTGGCCTTCAGGGATTATTTGTGATTGTTTTTCTTATTATAATTTATTAGTTTTATTACTTTTGGTGATTATTTTTTCTTTTTGTAATTTATTACTTTTTATGATTATTTTTTCTATCTGTAATTTATTATTTTTTGTGATTATTTTTTCTTTTCATAATTTATTAATTTCTTCTGACAGAAAATTAGCAGAAAATAAGTGATAGGTTCTATGATTAGCGCTATATTATAGGTATGGTATGGTATGTTCTTTTTTATCTTTTTCTATGTATATAACGAAGAAAGAAAAAAAGAAAATGTTTTCACTTCTGCCGGCACTCCCAGAGTGCAACCGGTCTTTTTTTTTTTTGCTTTGTCGTTTGTATGAAAGTGATATTACTTTGCAGAATCGATACCCTGCTTACCTGTACTGGTCCTGGTCGTACTTCCTGCTGCAGTGCGCCAGCAGCTGCTCGGTCTCGTCCACGGCGTGGCGCAGGTCCTCCTTGTCGGCTCCTGCCAGGTCCTCCGTCATCTGCACACAGAACATCGCTAATAATAAAATTGAGTTTAAGTTTGCGTTTGAGTTTGAGTTCGGATTTGACTTTGAATATACATAATGAAGTCAACTTCATAATTGATTATTTTAGTCACTAGTCAAATTAGTCATTTTTTTAAGTTCGATAAACTTTAAAACTAAAAAAGAACATGTGAATAAAATGTTACAGCTACAGCATTTAAATAGGAAAAAGCGAGACAGTTCAGGCGGGACTCAACACGCGATCTTTCTCTTACAAGGTTAATTGAAAAAAAAAAAGTTTTTAAACAATAATTGAAACGTCATCATTTTTGAATATCAAATATTTTATTATTACGTGGATTAAAACTACATAATAAGAACAGGCGCAACTTTTATCCCTCTTTTACCATTCTTAATTTAATAACCTCATTATGTTTTAACAACAGGCAAGTAGTAGATTAATTGTAGATCAATACAATGGTGCCCACAGTACCTTCCTGCCGACTTCGATGAGGTTCTTCACGGCTTGCTGGCCGTTCGCCTTTACGTCGCTCTTGGCCATCGGCTTGTGGAGCCACTTGAACGCGGTGTCCGTCCTGCAAGTATGGCAGTTTGTACATTCATTACGAACGAACTATCTAGTATAGTAGATGAAGTAAATAATTTATGTAGGTACTTTTCTGTAATATTCAGACGATACATTTAACATTTTTGAATCTTGTTTATTCCAAATCTAAGGGTTTCGATGACTTGAAACCCTTAGGATTTAGAATACTTGAAACGATCTTGTTAAAATTTTGCTGACTATAACGTGAATGATGACTAAGAACTCTTTTCAATGAACTAATTAAAATGAAGCAATGGTTTTTGTGGAAAACAAATACCAAATTTTAGAAAGTACTTACTGTATCTGCACATAGCTCTTATTTTCCTGGAAAATAAATGCAATAATTAATTTAAATTATTCTTGACTACTTCTTTACTATAGTTAGGTAAATAGATAGAAACTCAAAGTTTCTTTCAGCGGTGTATAGAACAATTTAAACCCATATATTTGACTTACCGAGTCTTCGAGGTCAGCTTCAAGTATATTGACGTTTTGACCATTGGTTCTGTAACACAAAATTAATGATTACCGGCTAGCGGGTGTGGTTACCTTAGGCACCGAAGACGATCGCGGGGCCCACAGAGACCTCTACGGGAATTTGAATTGATTGATTGATATGGGGATTTAAATTGGTCTTTTTAAGTTGGTGAGACTATTTTAACAAATGGGCCAACGGTTCGAAATACGATCCTAGCCTGAGAAGACTATTTAAAAACATTTTCTTAGTATAAATAGAATATTTGGCAAATAGCATAGCTTTTAGCGACCAGCTCATTTGCAAGCTTCTGATTTTACAATAGCCTTTTTTGTCACAGTTTACTCTTATCTATATTATACTTACTTGATACTCTTAATCAGCGTGTCAATAGCGCTGAGAACGTCCTTCCTCTTCGCGAACGAGGACCACTTCATGACCTCCGATTGCTCGGAGGAGTTCTGGATGTCTTTGATCAGTTCTTGCGTTTCTGATACGAGGGTTCTGAGGAAATAAGATATTATTTGACTTGAATAAAATTAACCCACTCTCGGTGCTCCCACTCAACCATATCTCTTTAACCTGTCTCGACATAAAACTAATTTTATGTCGAGACAGGTTAAAGAGATATGTAATTTTTTCCGATTGCTAAGGAAAGAGAGTAGTAAATTAGTTTAGAGTAAAAGCAGAATTCGAAGTTACCCAAAAAATAAATTTCGATGAAACTTTTCATAGTAGCTCGCCTGTAATTGGACTACCTACTAATGAAGTTACCTCCTTCGAAAGGGTATATATATTGGCCGAATAAAGTATCTCTCTGTCTTCGGGCACAAATCGTGGAATCAATGCGTTTGACGGTGCCGAGACTTCGGTTCGCAACATCGAAGGTGGTGGTCGACCTCAAGGTCACCAAACCGATTATTATTAGCCTCGTTTGTCTCGCGATTTAGGTCCAACACCCCCGGGGTGAACAGGTACAGATGAATGTGTTGCTACACCCAGCTCCAGGGCGCTACTCACGCGGAGTGCTGCAGTACGTCGCCGCCGAGCGCCGGGCGGGCGGGCGCCGGCGCGAGCGCGGGGTGCTGCAGGGCGCCGCTGAGCTGCTGGACGTCGTCGTCAAGAGTCAGCACGGCGGACATGATCTCGTCCTGTATACATAGCGTACATCACTAAAAATCTATACATCTATATCTATACATATAAATAAATTTGGAGTGTCTGTTTGTAATATTGAAATAATCGTTTTTTACTACATGCATATGAATGTAATACGGTACATACACTAAAATATATTTTTACTATTTTTGTCTGTCTGTCTGTCTGTTTTTTCCGGTTTATCTCTGAAATACTTAGACCGATTTTGACGAGACTTATATTGGCAGGTATCTGATGTAATAAGGAGTAATATTAATGTTTATATTATTGTTATTTCAGAAAAATAGCGTTGACTGAACACTTAAGGATGAACCGACATCCACGCAAGCGGAGCCGCGGGCAACAGCTAGTTAAAAATGTAAATAAATATACATACAAACAATCATTTAACTCTATCTTTGCGTACTTCGCTAGCTTACTCTACTGTCATTATGCTGTCCACTTCATAATAAAAGTACAAGCAAAATTAAGTACAGTAATGTTTAAATATCATATTTTATTAATTATCCACCGGTGCAGTTGTTCCCGATGGCGTGATGGTTCCCGCCAGAGTGAAATAGCGCTATACCATCTCTTCCTGTGGGTATCACAGAAGGTGTCTAAAGGTACTCCACCCGACAGTAAATGTGGCTGTTAATACACCTCTGCCTACCCCTTCGGGGATTTACAGGCGTGAGTATATGTATGTCAACTGGTTGATATGCATTTGCGAAATAGATACTCTAGGTGCGATACTGTATTCAGCGAAGCCTGGCAAATTTTAGTGTGAAAACGTTAAGTAGGTAAACCACTTTGAGATCAATCCACAAAGATAAGGCTAACATACAGTCTTAAAAACATCGGATACATACCGAAAGCTTCTTCTCATTGACGACCCTATAGAAAGACTTCGCAGAGTCCTCGATGTCCTTCCTACACATGACCAACATCGTCTTCAACTCCTGATCCTTGGTCTTCTTAACGCTCTCGTCCAAGTCTTTCAACAGCTCCTCTATCTGCTTCTCGAGAATTCTCTTTTCCTCGATCACCTGATTAGCAAAAATATTATAAACCACTGTAGAGCTATCTAATTTGTGAAAACATCGTAATAATAATACTTGAAAGAAACAATAAAAAATTGAGATACCCCAAAATTTGCAGAGCTTACCTTGAACATTCTCACCAGTTCAACAATTTCAAATCATTATAAGATTTTTCTAAAGCGGAAAAAACAAGCCTTTCATTTTACAGTGGTGATGGTTGGAGGAACGAGGTGCGATGTTCCTCCGACACAAAGGGACGATCCTCCGACCAGGCATGGTGATCACGCCTGGCGGGCCGCGGCCCAACGATTGTCGTTGGGATGTTGTATAATATATGTATTGTACCAGCGCGGAAACTTCACTTTCGCGATGCAGGATTTGTAGTGTCGTAGTAGTTCGGCTTGATGTCGCTAGATGGCGCTGGGTACTTGCGGTATCGCCATAAAGGCATTTCATTGCTGATAAGAGGAGGACCAACAGTATAATACTGATGAAGATGAAGGAGGCACCACCTAACCGAATGAGGAGCCCCATTCGTATGTGACTTATATTCTTTTTTATATTATATGTTGCTCCAAAAATGTAAAGAACTAAAAGCTACATCTTCTGCCTAGCTCAAGGCGGAAACAACAGAACTTACGTCTATAACAGCCCTGTTTAATATCCACGTACCTGGTCGATAGTGTTCATAGTGACGCTGACACAAGTGTCGTGGATGGCCGAGATGGTTTTCTGCATTTTAGGAACATCCACCAAGCCCTCCAGGGCCACCGTCGTGTCTTTATCCGATACCGACAACTGTGGAGACGAGAAAGTGTTGAATGAACTCTAGTAGAAATTATTTTCTAAGGGTTTCATCTTCAGTATTTCTCCCTAAATAGTGATCTTGATGTAACTAGCATAGTATATTTATTTTCTTCCATTCTGCAACTCAAAATGTACACATTCATTGTTCTTATAGCTACATTCCCACTTTGTCATATTCCTCTTACCGTTCTTACAGTACGTCAGATTTTTTCATATGTCTGATAGACTCGCGTTTGACCATAGTGGTCAAACTCACCTGTTTGTAAGTGGCGATGTGGTCGACGGTGAAGCACGCTTACCTAGAAGTAACCTATTCACTCTAGCCTTGAAGACATCCAAGTTTTAGCTATCCAGAAACACAGATTCGGGCAAGGCATTCCACTCCTTGGCGGTACACATGAAGAACGTATTGCCGAAACATTTAGTGCGTATAAGTGGAATATCCACGGTGTATCGGTGGTGGGTCGCTGTGGTACGGTTAGCATAGGCTTTAATGTCAATTTTTGAAATCTTTGCAACTGAAATTTAGAGAAATGGCTCACCCAATATTTGAATCCTTTTATCTACACATAATATTTTCCAATACCAAGTTATAATACAGAGATCCGAGAGTTAATTTTGTTATTTTATATAATAGTGCCTCACCAGGTAGGCGGCCTGCGCGGCGCACTCGCTGCTGTTGGTGACGGCGGTGGTGACGTACAGCAAGCTCCTCAGGAACTGCTCGCGGGACATCGCCTCGTCGCTGTTGAGCTTCACTGCAAGAGGACATTTTATGGGAAATTTAGCAAAACAACTCCTGCTCGACGAAATATTTAAAAAACTAAGTCGGGATCGACGGCTTAACGTGGTGATTGAGCCCATGGGTCCCCGCCCCCCATGAGCGCGGGCCTGAGGGTGACGGGTGGAGCCGCTCGTCACCCTAGCAGAAGCAGGCCACGGCGGCGGCGCGCATCGCGGTACGATGCGGCCGCCCAAATACCGGGGCCGAGTCGGGGACCACGTGGTACCCCCTCTCGAGGAGGGCCAGACCGAGAGGAATGGCAATGGGTCAGCCGGGGTGCGAGGGATATGTCACAAGACAACCTCACCTTCGGCCTAGCATATCGACCCACAGACGGCGTGCGGTTAAGTCGGTTCGAGTCCGACATAATCTCCCCCTTCCGCCATGCCACATAGGTTCACTTCAACATCAATATTACTATTTTTAGTTTCAAGAGGGTCGTTGAGTACAGTCCGAGCTGACTGCAATGTAGCCATGTGCGTCTTATAGATTTAGTAACATTAACCGTGTGCCGTTTTTTCTCAGTAAACTGTCTTTTCTGGTTCTGGATCATCTTTACAAAAGGATCCCGTTGCATTTACTTACTTAGGAACTGAAGGTCCCGAAACACTTATATAGCTAGAAATACTGCAAGTAGGTTTGAAGTGGTGGTAGATGGCTGAACAGCTAGTCAATAGTAGGACAGTCCTGTGCTACAGATGGGGCGGGGCACTCACGCAGCACGTCCCGCTGCGACTGCAGCGCCTCCAGGCAGGGCGCGTAGGCGCTGGCGCCGGCCGGCTGCGGCGCGGCCGCCAGCGCGCTCCGCTGCAGCTGCAGCTAGTCAATAGTAGGACAGTCCTGTGCTACAGATGGGGCGGGGCACTCACGCAGCACGTCCCGCTGCGACTGCAGCGCCTCCAGGCAGGGCGCGTAGGCGCTGGCGCCGGCCGGCTGCGGCGCGGCCGCCAGCGCGCTCCGCTGCAGCTGCAGCTAGTCAATAGTAGGACAGTCCTGTGCTACAGATGGGGCGGGGCACTCACGCAGCACGTCCCGCTGCGACTGCAGCGCCTCCAGGCAGGGCGCGTAGGCGCTGGCGCCGGCCGGCTGCGGCGCGGCCGCCAGCGCGCTCCGCTGCAGCTGCAGCTAGTCAATAGTAGGACAGTCCTGTGCTACAGATGGGGCGGGGCACTCACGCAGCACGTCCCGCTGCGACTGCAGCGCCTCCAGGCAGGGCGCGTAGGCGCTGGCGCCGGCCGGCTGCGGCGCGGCCGCCAGCGCGCTCCGCTGCAGCTGCAGCTAGTCAATAGTAGGACAGTCCTGTGCTACAGATGGGGCGGGGCACTCACGCAGCACGTCCCGCTGCGACTGCAGCGCCTCCAGGCAGGGCGCGTAGGCGCTGGCGCCGGCCGGCTGCGGCGCGGCCGCCAGCGCGCTCCGCTGCAGCTGCAGCTAGTCAATAGTAGGACAGTCCTGTGCTACAGATGGGGCGGGGCACTCACGCAGCACGTCCCGCTGCGACTGCAGCGCCTCCAGGCAGGGCGCGTAGGCGCTGGCGCCGGCCGGCTGCGGCGCGGCCGCCAGCGCGCTCCGCTGCAGCTGCAGCTAGTCAATAGTAGGACAGTCCTGTGCTACAGATGGGGCGGGGCACTCACGCAGCACGTCCCGCTGCGACTGCAGCGCCTCCAGGCAGGGCGCGTAGGCGCTGGCGCCGGCCGGCTGCGGCGCGGCCGCCAGCGCGCTCCGCTGCAGCTGCAGCGCGCCCAGCAGCTCGCTGCACTCGCGGCCGATACTCGGCTCCGCGTGGACGGTGCGGTTCTAAACGAATACGAGTAAATTTACTTTACTACAGTTAACATAAAGCTATGTAAAGTACACCATGAAGAAGTTCCCTACTTCCACGTCCTCCTTCCATAAAGTAAATTACATGTAAAAGAATCTTGTCGAAAGTAGATAAGTATTTTCTTTCATAATTTTTTTTATCATCCAATTACCACAAATGAGCATAACTTACCAGTTTATTAATGCAGTCATTTAGGTGATAGCATGCGTCCAGCAGTCTGCGTCGAGTGTCGTGATGGTCGGGGTACTAAAATAAAATTTTTTGTATAAGTATGAAGTTTTCTACCAGCTTGCGACCGTTAGGAGATGTGAAGTAAGACTAGACTCATCCACTACACCACAACCTAAACTGCTTAATACCGACATTACAATAAATCTGAAGTGATTTTATAATGTGAAGAAAATACACATCTAATCTACATATATTTTCCTCTTTAAACTTCCGTAGCCTGTATGACAATAAGTGGCACACTGTCTCATTTAAAGTATTTAACTTAGGATAAAGTGTGATGTAGTAACAACCTAAAGACTTCTTCAACTTGGTTAAATAACTGAGTTTTTTGGCAGTGTTTCTCAGTAGTTGCCATGTCACGCACTGCACGGTAGGGGAAAAAGTAATGACGATTCCAAACAAATTTAATATTTTTATGGAATAAATGATTTATTGAATTTGAAATTGAACTCACCTGACAGAGCAGCTCTGAGATCTTCATGAGGCTAAAGGTGGCGAAGCACATCTCGTGAACTGCGTCCTCGATCCTCTTGGACTGAGCTGGTTTCTACAATACAAAAGTTATAGGAATGGTTTTTATAAAAAAAAAAATACTTGTCTTGTATTATCTTTATCACATATTTTGATAGATAAAATGGGAACGCATTTCATTGTCTATGCTGCCATCAAAAACAAAGAGCGGTGCTCAAATTGACAATATAATAAAATACGGCATCCCAGTGCAGTTTTTTTTATACCATGTGGTAGCAGTCAACCTCACGGTCCGCCTGATGGAAAGTAGTTACCGTGGCCTATGGACTTATGCAACACCAGGGGAGTCACACTTGTGCTGCCGACCCTATAAATACAGAGAGTTTCTGTGCTGTAATTGCAGAAGATAAAGCAGGACTAGCCTTTGGTCTTCCCACTGACAGCACAAAAACTCTCCAGTGAGCTCTGGCTACCCTACTCACCGCTGAGAACACAACACGAGATTATTATGAGCTCGGTATTCTGTAGGGCGGAGGTGCTTCCCAGTCGGACTGCTCAATTGGATGGAAACATCGGGTGCATACTATTTTATGAGAAAGATTTTCAGTAGGAACATATGAAACATAAGGATCTCTTGGACGAATATTAATGGATGTGAGATATATATCCGACCCAGGTAGTGATGAAAGAGACTTAGTCGTTTTAGTCTTGTAAGAAGCGACTAGACTACATTTTGACAGCTAAAGACTGACTTAGTCCTTTAAACCCTTAGTTATTAGTCTCATAAGTCTTTTTAGTTCTCGACTAAGCCTTGCGTAGATTAAGCATAGTGTCTAGTGCTTTGAGGCTTATAAGGCTTGTTAGTCTTATAAGGCTTGTAAGTCTTTTAAGGCTTTTAAGTTTGAGCTAAAAAGACTCGTCTACGGAGTCGTGTATAAGTGATAAGTTATAAAAAAGACTTAAAATTACTCTATCTTTTAAGAATTATCAAAAATACTAATCCCCATTGCAGTAACTACTAAACTGTGCACTAGCTTAACACTCTCAGCTAAAATCTTTTGTATCATTCTATCAATTTAGAAGTCTAATCAAAAGTAAATAAATTTAGCCAATTATAAGCTGTTAATAATCATTTTTGATTCAAGCATAAAATGTGCGTGTGTTTTTTTTACCTCTATACAGCACGGAGTCCATATACTTACGTGCTTTTTTAACAGACTGCACCTAGTCTATATAGTATATGGACATCGCCCAAAGTACTTGTATATAAGTAAGTGAACTATAAACCTTATTTCATTATAACACACCGTTCATGTAATATAGGTACCATCTCTTTCTTATTTAGTGCTGGATAATTATCATGGGGACACTGACTTAAAAGTTTAGCTGTTTATGATACTGTTAACCGACTAAGGTGTAAGCAGTTTTTTAAAGGACTGAGTCGTTTTAGTTGTATCAGTCTTTTAAGCTTTTTAAGTCTTCAAGCTAGTCTTATTAGTCTGAAGATAGTCTTTTTAGTCTGAACAAGTTTTATAAGTCATATTTTAAAGGACTTAAACAACTTAGTCACTTTCATCACTAGACCCAGGCGTTTAGCTGGTTTTTCAGTGACCAAACGTTCATCTAAAAATCTTAAACCATTCTTTTTACTCGAATTGGGCTAAATGTGCGTACCATATACCTAAATTGTGGTACATTGCCATATCCGCCTAATTAGATGGACCAGCAAAACAAGCGGGCCATGTGAGTGGATTACTCATGGCAATATTTAGGTCTTTACATATGAAATTGGTGTGTTATATGGAAAAAGAAAAACTATTTTTTTACAGTTTTTTATTTTTTCAATCAATGTACATAAATTTATTGATAAAATATTTACGCACTTTTACCATTTTATAGGCAGTTCATTGATTCCTTTGCTGAAAAAATTACGGGAGCAAGTATCAACAAAATCTTTGAAGGTGTTTTGGACTGCCTCATCTGAATTGATTTTTTTTCCAATTAAGAAAATGTCCAAATTCTGTAAAAAGTGGTAATCGGTTGAAGCAAGGTCCGGGAAGGATGGTGGGTGACGGAGACATTCCAATCCTAGCTCCTTCAGTTTCGCCGTTGTCCTGAGCGTTTTCCTGAAGCAGCAGTGGGATGGAGCCCTTTACCAATCTCGGCTGTTTAACGGCTAGCTTTTCCATCATGGTTTCCAATCGTTGGTAATACAGATCTGCCGTAATTGTCTAAAGAAGGTGTAGTGAATGACTCCAACGCTGATCCACCAGACACTAACCAGTATCTTTTTTTGAGTCAATTTTCGCTTGGGGCAGGATTTGGCCGGTTCTCCAGGGTTTAACCACTGTGATTTCCGTTTCCGATTATCGTATAGGATCCATTTTTTATCACAAGTAATGATACGATTCAAAATCTCCTTGTTATTGTGACGGTCGAGTTATGTGACGCAGAAGTCGATGTGTGTTTGTTGGTTTGCTTGACTTTGTTCATGCGGTACCCATTTTTCAAGCTTATTCAGTTTCCAATTTATTTCAAATGATTCAAAATGGTTTCAGCAGTCACACCGAAGCCTGCTGCTAACTCTGACGTGGTTTGGGATGGATGTGCCTCCACGATTACTTTCCTTTCCACAAATCCTCATTGACAACTAGGGTCTCTGGCCTGGAGGTCAAAATTTTCAGAACGAAAACGTAGGAACCGAAAACGTGCTGTGTTTTCTTTAACAGTGGCTTCTTCATACACATCATTAATTCTTAGAGCTGTTTCTGCAGCGCTCGTGCAGCGATGAAACTCGTATTCGAAAATAATGCAATATTTTAATTTATCCATATTTCGCCCAGAATTATGTCGAAGCAAAATTAAATAGCGTGAAAACAAATGAATGATCACATTTGAAACACAAATAGATAAGCTTAAAATTGAAATTATTTTAAATGTTGAATTCCTAATCAAACGCTGGATTTCTGAGATCAAAAAGGCCAGTTCGATAAAATACCAATTTTGTATGTAAAGTTCGGCCTAAAATGTGATTTATACGCGCAGTACACTTGGATGTATTCGAGGCTAGCGCGGGGAACTACGGCCGTGAACGAGCTCAAGTTCACCAAGCATAGATATTACAAAACATTCCGCACGCACCAGGGCTTCGTTTATCTTTTTAGGTCCATGATACTCGAGTCCTGAGGTACACACGGGACCTAAAACAGCGCTGTTGGTCACCTTGTCGTCCTTGAGCGCGCGCGCGGTAGCGGCGAGCTCGGCGGCGGCGCTCGCGGCGGCGTGCAGCGAGCGCGCGGCGGCCGCGGGCGCGCGCACGCTCGGGAGCACGCTGCCGCCCAGCGAGCCCAGCATGGCGCACAGGCGCGCCAGCTTGTGTTCCAGCTGGCTGAGGGGTATAGGAACCGGTTATACATATATACCTGATGGCTTCACTCACATACACGACGGAAGTACTCATTTTGAAGTGAAAAATTCTTTGGGCAAAGGCCAAATAAAGCGTGCCTAAAGAAACTACTGAACGAGTTACGGAAGTTAGGGTGAACTGAAGTTCTTGGCAGGTTTGAATTGGGAAGTAAGCTGTTGAATGCGTCATAATACTATGGATAACGTGACATGAACGGCTTTTTTATGGCCAGTTGTAACCATTTCTCAAATTGTGACAATTTACATGTGAGTATGTGACTCCTATTTGGAGCATAAACTTATTTATAAAATGTTGTAGGCTAGGAGTGTATTTCAGTCCCTAGTGGACCTCATCGGCGAGCCGCTGTACACACAATTCTTGAAGGGTAATGCTGTCACGCATCCTCATAGAGCCATGTTTTCCTGATTGCATCCGAGGCCAAGGTGAACCCGAAGCTCAGGGTCCTGCATGTTGTCCTCTAACAAAATAACACTTACCTGCGAGTACCTTCCACCTTCGGACTCTGACACGAGAGCAGTTTCTCGATATCCTCCTCCTTGAGTACCTCCACCGCCGGCTTGCTCTTCACTGCGTTAGAATTCTTGGTTATTTCCTGTATATTCCATGATACCTGTTTGTCACAGAATAACTTATCAATAAATCGATGAAACAACTATGAATAAGATTCTGGCTAAGAAAATGGTAAAGAGTGAGGATTAACCCTGTGCAGGCAGTGCCGTGATAACATGTGCGATATGCATACGTCAGAATGTTTTTCTCTGTCACGAATGATGAGTATCGAGAGAAAGCAAACACAGAGAGGAGGAGGCTTCAATAGTTTAACACTGTAATTCTCGGACATTCCCTGACGTCATCGTACTATGAATAGTTTTGCTACGAGTTATACGACGAGTTTTGACCAGTAGATGGCAAACAAAAAATGGACGGGGCCTAATACCTTTTCACTCGGCAAAATGTGACGCGTTGTTCATAAAGAAATCTGATTACAATACCTTCACTTTGTCCCTTACCTTTTTAATGAGCTTGACAGTAGCAGAGCGGTCTGGTTTGAGCCAGTTGGCGGCAAGCAGCGCGCTCGCCTCTGTGGCCTCCTGCACCTCTCTGGCAATCTCTTCCAGGTGTTTGTACATTGCCGGCTCCTCTGATTTGCTGGTAAAGAAATGTTGCAACATATTACACCACAGAGTATGCAGACCATGAGACTTAAATTCCATTTTAGATTAGAAAAAGTGAATGCTCCAGACAAGACTTAAACTCGTAACCATTCCCTTAATTGGATACTATTTTTTTATTTCAGATAAGAGAATTCATTGTTTAATGATATTTTAAAGTAACTAGTATGCTCACATTTCAATCGATTAAGATTGGAACTCAATGCTAAAAATGAGTATCGAGGAATTCAATTATCCCAAAACATCTATTTAACAATACAAACACTTACTCGTCTGTTTCCTCTACCTCTTCGCTCGAGCCTATTATCTGCTGCTCAAGCTCCTCCTCTGCAAGACTCCTCTCTGCGCCTGCCTGTAACTGTACATACCGATATGTGATGAGTAGTGCTAAGCGATGCCATGATAATGGATAGCATTTTGAACAATTTTTTTTTTAAGAATATTAGCAACCGTAATTATCGAAATTACTAATATTCCCTCTATACCCTCCAACCAAGCTAAATTGCTTCTACTAGGAGTGGGTTCACGTCGGTAGTGTAATGGCCAGGATTCAAACACGGGATCTCTCGATCGTAAGTCCGACTTCTTGACCACTAAGCTACCGACGCTTTTTATATTTATTTATATGGATGCTTGTATGCGCAGTCGGGTAGTCGGTAATAATGTCCAGCAAACTTAAATTACTTGTATTAGGAGTGGCTTCACGTCGGTAGTGTTTAGTGTTATGAACAGGATTTGAGTCCAGTCTACCAATATTTCCTCCTACCTCTGCTAGTCCCGGTGGGGAAATGTATCTGTGACTATTTCCTTATAGTTTAAAAAACGTTTCCATATCAACACCTCACCGATGTGCTTAGTTTTTGTATTGTTGAATGCACACGTAGTATCTATCACATGCAACTGTGGTCTGCTTCAAAGTGTGGGTATGGATGGCGAATGGTAGTTACCCTTTCGACGCGACTGTGGCCAGAGGACGCGCCGGGCTCCGCGATGCTCACGTAAGTTATTACTGCTTCGAACATCTCACCGACGTTGTGGTCGATCGCTCCCTCCTCTGTTTCATTTACTGTCTTTGTTTCATTTACTGTCTTTGCTACACTGTAACAGAAATGTGGATTTCTAAATCGTGAGGTTTACCTACTGGTAGTTAAAAGGACTAAAATGTGAATGAAATTTGTATATATTATGTGAAAGCGTCGTTAGTGGGAAGACCTAAGGCTCGTCCTGCTTCATCTTCACTGACGGCACAAAAACTGTCCGTCTTTACAGGGTCGGCAGCACGATTGTGACTCCCCTCAGGCTCATGCAGTACTCACACTCGCTCCTCGCTGGCGACGCGGCGCGCGCGGTGCGGCGGCGCCATGACGTCAGCGGCGTGGCGCGCGTGCAGCGCGTAGGACGTGAGCGCGCGGCGCAGCGCCGGCGGGCGGGAGGCCGCCGCGCCCAGCGCCAGCGCCGCGCGCAGCACGCCCCAAGCGCTCGCCTCCTGCGATGGCACACCGTCATTCGTATCAACAGTTGAAACCTAAAAATGCGGCCAAGTGCGAGTCGGACTCGCCCATGAAGGGCTCCGTAGCAGCAAATAACAAAATATAAAAGTTCTTGTAGTTCATTGTTACTTTGATCGATGTTTTAATTATAGTGTACGGTTTACGATTTATGATATATTAAAAAAAACTACTTACTAGATCACGTTCAAACCAATTTTCGGTGGAAGTTTGCATGGTAATGCAAATCATTTATTTTTTTAATTTTATGATTCCCTTATTTTTAGAAGTTACAGGGGGGGGCACATTTTACTACTTTGAAAGTGTCTTTCGCGCAAACAATTCAGTTTCGAAAAAAATTATACTAGAAACCCACAAAATTTATTGTTTTTTTTCTATTTTTGTGTGAAAATCGTAATGCAGTTCACAGAATACATTTACTTACCAGCAAGTTTCAACAGTATAGTTCTTATAGTTTCGGAAAAAAGTGGCTGTGACATACGGATGGACAGACAGATAGACATGACGAATTTATAAGGGTTCCGTTTTTTGCCATTTCGCTACGGAAGCCTGATTTTGCAATATACGTGTCACGCATTCGTGCGCCCACGCGTCGTGCAAAACGTATGAATTTCGTGTAATTTACCTACCCAAACTCAGTATTATTTTCGCAAAACAAACTGAACGAAGATTTATCAATCGTCATATAATAATAAAAAACTACAGCTTTGACTGTAGGAACATCGACAGAGTACCTCGTGGCGGTGGCGGCGGGGGCGGGGGCGGCGGAGCGCGCGCAGCAGGCCGGCGCGGAAGTCGTCCAGGTCCAGCAGCGCCGCGTCGTGCGCCGCCGCCTCGCCCGTCGACAGCGCGCTGCGAGCCGCGAACCTGAGCGCACACGTCACGCGCTTATTTCCTCACTGCACCCGCCATTGCTTATAGCCGCATTTACACATTACGAGTTTGCTCGGACCGAATTTGCTCGTATAGAAGTACACTCAGGATTGTTATTTACACGTTACGAGTTAAAAAACGTTCAAGTATCAGTTCAACCCGTTGTTTTATTGCACCACACCATTATACAAAAAAATTAATAGTAGTTTATGATACTGTTGCATAAGAAGGGTTCTTATAACACGAGTGTGTTTTAAAAAAACGAGCCGTAGGCGAGTTTTTTTATATTATCACACGAGTGTTATAAGACCAAGTTATGTGCAGTGTCATGCACTACTTTATCTACTCTCATACTATAATACATAATAGTAGTTTATGATACTGTTGCATAATAAGGGTTCTTATAACACGAGTGTGTTTTAAAAAAACGAGCCGTAGGTGAGTTTTTTTATAGTACCACACGAGTGTTATAAGACCAAGTTATGTGCAGTGTCATACACTACTTTATCTACTCTCATACTATAATACATAAACTAATTTATTTTACAAACAAAATCAAACTTTGTTTCATTTAAAAATGTAAAATGTTGGCGCAAACATCGATTGCGCATGCGTGTTTCTTTTTTTTCCGAATCGGCGGATTCTTTTTTTAAAATAGAGGTTCAATCCAGATGGAGGTTGTTTAGGTGTATCGTTATGACTAAAATGTTATTTTATCTACTCTAATACTATAATACAAAGATTATAAAATTGAAATCAGAACTCTTATTACAAACATTACGCACAGGCCAAAAAAAAAGTTTTATTACGATACAGGTCTTGTATGGACACCTATATCATTAAATAACTTTTTAATCATAACGATACACCTATACAATCTCCATCTGGACTGAACCTCTACTTAAAAAAAAAACGGCCAATTCGGAAGAAAAAAAAAAAGAAATGCGCATGCGCAATCGATGTTTGCGGTCTTGGCTTGGCGTCAACTTTTTTTTTTACATTTATATTAAACAAAGTTTGGTTTTGTTTATAAAATAAATTAGTTTATGTATTATAGTATGAGAGTAGATAAAGTAGTGTATGACACTGTACCACAGAATAGATTGACTGTACATAACTTGGTCTTATAACACTCGTGTGATAATATAAAAAAACTCGCCTACGGCTCGTTTTTTTAAAACACACTCGTGTTATAAGAACCCTTATTATGCAACAGTATCATAAACTACTATAATGATATAAGTGTCCATACGAGACCTGTATCGTAATAAAACTTTTTTTGGTCTGTACGTAATGTTTATCATAAGAGTTTTGATTTCAATTTTATAATCTTTGTATTATAGTATCAAAGTAGATAAACTAAATAATGAAAAAGAAAATACAAATAATTAGGGACAATAATTATTTATTTAGTTATTTTAAAAATT
Organism: Eilema caniola; assembly: GCA_949126895.1. NCBI lineage: Eukaryota > Metazoa > Arthropoda > Insecta > Lepidoptera > Erebidae > Eilema > Eilema caniola. The sequence goes on from OX421488.1 coordinate 15,650,830, forward strand.
GAATAACACTTCTTTGTATTTTTTAAATTTGGTACCAAATTCAAATCTGAAATTTAACAAAAAAGATTATTGGCCTCCTCGAGTCGCCAATCCTAGAAAATAATGAGTCTTTTGTGGAAAAGAAAATACAATTTTTTTGTGTAGTTTCGGACCGCCTGTACCAAATTGATATTCATTCAGCCTTTACCATTATCAGGTTTTATTTTTTCGTACCAAAATTTACAAATACTCTGCGTTCAACTCAACTTTTAAAATATTTGTCACTTTTGTAAAATGTAAAATTTTAAATATAAATTTGAACGACCGAGTATAACTTCAGGCGTCTCTTCCAATTCTCCTCGGCGGCCGCGGCGTTCGCAAAATTGCAAATGAAGTATAGCAGTGTGTTTCTCTGCATCGATCTCTATATTCACATTATCCGTCGGGCTCTTTATCACCGCCGGCGCGCCAGCTATACTTGAAATTGTTGGCTTGGCGCAAGAGACCGGACGGTATGTCCTTAATGCCCGGGAAGATGGGTAGGCCTTTGGTGTGGGACGCAACTTGCGTCGACACCCTCGCGCCTTCACATCTTCCAAGTACGATGGACTGCATATGCGCAGCTGCTGTATTAGCAATTTAACTGGTAATTATATTTTTGAGCCGTTTGGAGTCGAAACCTTAGGTCCGTGGGGCTCAAGCGCGCGCGCGTTAATCAAAGATATAGGGAACCCGTGGCCTTTAACTCGCTCAAAAAATTAGTGTCACTATTCAGCGTGGAAATGCCGCAGGCCTTTTTATATTTTATTTTTGTATGTACTATATAGTTCGCATAGTTTTGTATATATTTCATAACCAGTTGTGTATATTTCATCTGCATAGAGTCATAATTGATGTTATGATAAATTAAATTCCAATTCTTGGTACTTTTTTATACGATACAATGAGGAACCTCAGTGCGTTCGCAATCCTTTTTTTCTGTTAACGCTAGTTTTTTTAGCGCAATGTAAATAAACATCTTTTTAGCACTTTTGTAAAAATTGTAACTGTTGCAATAGGGTATTTGACAAATTTTGGAAAACCATTTTAAATTATTCCTTAGCATATAATATGCACACTACATCGATATTTCAAAAAAGATATTCAACAACGCGCGAAAAACGCTGTCACCTTGTATGGAGCCGATTACGTGACGTCACACGCAAGTAAACATTTTGTATAACCTTAAAGCAGTGAAGTCAAAGTAAAAAATAAAGTTTTTCTTCAAACTTTGTGAATAAAATGGTGTATAAATGGTGTGTAGTTGCACAATGTACAAATACGTATATAAATAATCCACAAAAACTGTTTGTTTCTGTTCTGTTCTGTTCTGTCACAAAGCCGTGTTTACTTGCGTGTGACGTCAGCAGTGCTGTGACCGATCAGAGCGTTTTCGAAACAGATAAAAATTCAAAAAAATTATTCGATATTTTTAAGCGAAATTCTAAAAAAATATGTTTATTTTAGTTTAATTTATAGTTTTAAATGTCTTTTTACGCTATTATCTGATAGGATGACCATTATTTTTAGTATTTTTTTAATGTTGTAGCGTATTGTAACTGTTAACGATGGGATTCAGATTCCATCTTGTTAAAAAGTGTTACCTCAGCAAGTTGCAGTTCTCGGCCAACGGCAGCAGCCGCGCTCGCAGCTCGCCCCGGGCCGCCTGCTCCGGCGCGCCGCGCGCCAGGCCGCCCAGCGCCCGCACCAGCACGTCGCACTCCTACCAGACACATTCCGAAACACATTCACTAATTGAGATTGACTCATAACATGCAGACTACACTATGTCTAAAGACTGCTAAACTTATCACTAACAAATCATTAGGAATACACAAATTTTAAGGTACTAAACATTTGACTTTACCTAAATAAAAATAAAACCAAATAACATTTGGTATACTTAACATAGTCTTGACTTATTAAAACCTCTTATTCAAAATGAAAAAATTCATGCGCAGCACATTTGGCAACATCGCACAACACACGTCAGCTGAAGTGCAACATAAAGCGCGATTCTTAAGTCGATGATCATGCGGACGGATAACAAAGTTCCGCATTGTTGCGTGCCTTTGCACAACGTTGTCCAACAATGTTGCGCTACACAAAAATGAGGCTTAAACACAAATCTGGTATTGCTAAGTTATCATCACCTGTGCAAACTCGTCGATCTCCATGATATCATCGAACCCGTCGCACGCGGCGCTCTGCGAGGGGTTCATGAGTCTGGTGGAGTCTTCGCTGATCTTGCTACACAACAGCTGCATGTCCTGTAGAGCAAAATGATACAACGTACTAAAATGATCTAGGAGCAATTAAATTATCCACTTACACAAACCTCAAATAAAAAGTTTAAAGCTCAATGAGTAAGGTGACAGGCTCGATGACAGGTACAACGCACGCAAGGAGAGAATTCTCCAGATTTAACTTGTAACTATTAATTTTACGTGAATGCACGAATGTCATAATATTCTGGAATAAGTTTAAAAATCTAATGAGCTGTCGAATGTAGAGAAATAAACATTTGAGTTCTAAATAAATGTATAAATACAGGAAGAGAATCCTCCAAATAAGATACATTTTGGTGAAGATACAGACTGGATTTGTCATAAATCACGCCTGTATCTTCTACGATGAAAGCACGACATTCATTCTGTGCTTCTATTGTAGGGGGGTGGTTCTTGCTATTATAATGATATGTCAGTGTGCAGTAATCTCCTTACATAATATCATTTCAAATATAAAATATACTCACATCAGCAGTTCTCTTGCCGGTAATCGCCTTGTTTTTGTCAACCGCTCTGGCTAGGTTGTCCGACTCCGTCACCAGGCCTTGGAGGAAGTCCTACGAACATATCAGATTAATGAGTGATTCTAAGCCATCGATGGACACGCATCATAAACCTCGACTATTTTTTTTAAGGATATTAGTAACTCGCGCTAACTCTCAATTAGAAGGCTGACTCCTTAACCACTAAGCTGCCGACGACGCTTAGATTATCTATGAACGTCATGGTCCAGTAATGTACAGTAAAAAGCTCCACGTACTCTGAAGTCCACGATGTTGTTGTGCTCCTGTCCTGCCCTCGCCGGCCGCGCCTGCAGCAGCATCATCTGCAAGTCCTGGATGGCTATCTCCATCTCGTTGCGACGGTTCTTGTCCTAGCAACAAATAGTCACGGTAAAAAAATCATATAGGAGTACCACAGGGAACTATCACTGGTCCCTGTAAATTAAAATAAAATAAATCCAACCTAAAATTGATTGAAATGTTAAATGTATGAAAGGAACTTCATCCCGCGTACACTCAAGCTGTAGAATAAGCTGCATTGATGTCCCCAAGTGACTAAAATATGGGGTTCTTCAGGAAACCCTTCTTGAAGAATTAGAAGATTCCTACAGGGTCGGCAGCACGAATACGATACCCAAAGACTTCAGTAACTATTTTCTATCGGGAGACCCGTGAGGTCGTCTGTCAGCTGAGTTATTTAAAAATGCCTCGATATAATATAACATGGACTAAGTTGTAATTCCAGCTCCACTCACATGTGGCGCTCGCTGGCAGCGCGCGTTCGAGTAGTCCAGTGCTCGCACGGCTTCCGTGAGTTTGCTACAGTAGTTTCTGTACTCTCCCTTCGCTTCTGGAGGTAAATCACCGTGCTCTGCCATATTCTGCGGGAGTTGAATAAAATACTTAGGTGACAGTTTGATAAACTCACTAATTCTTGTAGTCAACATGCACCTTCCTATTATTCTTTTAATAAAAATATTGCACTGCAAGTGCATTAAAGGGATTCTACAAATGTAATACTTATGAGAAGCAGAATGACAATTTATAAGATTCCTTTGAATTAAAAAAAACATCTGCGCATATCACATGTATAAAAATAAAAAATTGTCAAGCATTCTATAGACGGATGCGGATTATGTCTCACAGACGACGCACCGTGGACAGAGCGCGATTTGTAGAAGAATAGACAAGGCCGTAGTGGTACGTTGTATCCTTGGTTTACGCGGTATCAATCGATAATGAATGGTGTACCACGCCCTTGGTGCGCGCGGCACGGCGAGGGACGAGGTATAGAAAGAAAAAGAAAGAACATCAGTTGAAAGCGGACGAGCTACCGCCGTGAGCGTTGGCGGCGGACTGATCAAATCTGACGGTCGTGCGGTCGATACTCCCCCCGTCTCGCCGCGCTCATACCCAAGGCGCGGTGTCTATAATACAATAATAAAAATGTAACATGGAGTAAATAATTTACTAAAGTTAGTGAATCGTATTTAATTTTAACATTTAGTTAGTAAAAATCGTATGTTATTAACAAAACTTCATCAGAAATTGAATTCCAAGCAGTTAATCACACGGTGAAGGCTTAGTGTGGAAGGTACATACTCTAGCATTGTCAATGATCTGTACGGTCAACTGCCTCAGCGGCGTGTCCACCACCACCGGCCGCTCCCCTTCCCTCCTCTTACCCAACCTCCCCCTCTCCACATCAGCCTTCAGTGTTGCCAGCAGTCTCGCCAACTTCCTCGATTCTTCTGTTAGCTTCTGCGTGTGAGGGTCGGAGGCGAACCGCTGCCAGGTGTCGGAGAAAGTCTTTAAGTTTGATGACAGCGTGTCAGCTGATGATGTGAGAGCTTCTTGGCAGGTCTTGTGGTGAATGGTTGGGGCTACCAGCTGTGGAAGTAGTTAATTTAATTAAATATTCATTGTAGACAAATAACTGTTCTACGCTACTGCATACACAGGTCTTCCTTTGTACTGACGAGGGAATACAGCGGCCATAATAACCTCGTGTTGTCCAGTAAAGGTAAAGGTAACTGATGCATATACTCACACTTCGTCCACTCTAGGGTAGGCAGACTCACCATCTGTTTCTATCTCTGCACACTTCACGACCTTCCTCTACTGATGTCTTTGTACAAACATGAATAATTCACCTTAGCAGTGTACACCAGCTTGCCCGCCGCGTCCACACACAGCGCGCCCGCCGTACAGATGCTCTGCACGTGCTCGCCCGACTTGCTGTCCTGCATGTTGGCGCTATTGTTGGCCACGTTCGTCGCCTCCCGCGCTAGGCGGGATGCGCAGTCGCCGATAGCTCGTGCGCGGTGGATCACCTGTACCGTACATGTGTTATTTAAGTATATCTACATTATTTACATCTAAGTTTCCTAAGCTGTAAAATATGTCGGCGCGTTAATAATTAATGTGTCAATTAACTCTGGCGTATTTCAAGACTCTAGTGCTCTATGGTCGACTGTGACGTCATTCGTTCATTCGGACTGTCAATTTGAGTTTGACAGAGCATTGACTTTGGTGGGGCGCGCAGAGAATCGTGATCAGTATTGCTGTGAACCTCGACCAAGCACTACGTGTCTAGCAGAACGCTCCTAGTTCGGTTGAATATACTTGGTTATAGATCGCGAGTGTAACTGTAAAATGTGTAGTCAATGATTAATGTAATTGAAATATGGTGATCCATGGATTAGGATGTCTTATCTCCTTACCCGGGATCCGCCTGGTTTATGGTCACAGGGGGACCAATGAGTGGTCGCCCGGGGTCCGACTGGTTTATGGTCGCAGGGGCACCAATGAGTGGTCGCCCGGGATCCGACTGGTTTATGGTCGCAGGGGCATCAAAGAGTGGTCGCCTGGGGTCCGACTAGTTTATGGTCGCAGGGGCACCAATGAGTGGTCGTCCGGTCCGACTAGTTCATAGTCGTAGGGGCGCCAATGAGTGGCTGCCCGGTCCAACTAGTTCATAGTCGTAGTGGCACCAATGAGTGGCTGCCCGGTTTGTGGCCGAAGAACACAGAGTGGTATTAGGCCGGTGCGGTGATGGAAGTCAGTGATGGATGAGCGTGTGTGCAAGAAGAATTAAAGCTTCGTACATTTGCTCACAGACGGATTTCTGGCATTGGTCGCACGAGAACGAGCGACATGTCAGTCTGGCCGTGTCAGCGTGTTAATAATTATTGTGTCATTTGAGTGAATGAAATTCACTCTGGCGTAATGCAAGACTCTAGTGCTCTACGGTCGAGTGTGACGTCATTCGTTCATTCGGACTGTCAATTTGAGTTTGACAGATCATTGACTTTGGTGGGACGCACTGAGAATCGTGATCAGTATCGCTGTGAACCACGACCAAGCACTACGTGTCTAGCAGAACGCTCCTAGTTCGGTTGAATATACTTGGTTATAGATCGCGAGTGTATCTGTAACATGTGTAGTCAGTGATTAATTGAAATATGGTGATTCGTGGATTAGGTTGTCTTATTCCTCGCCCGTATATCCACGCAGATTGCAAGTGCAAGTTTACAATGGGCTACTAGAGGCCCGAGAGGCTACGAGAGGACCCGAAGTAAACCCCGCGTGCCTATAAATAAATAAATAGCATTTGATATACAAAAAATACGGAAATATTCATCTATACCTACTGTAGCCACATTCTATATTATTCCTCTATTTTTGAGAATAGCTTTTTATGAAGTAAAATCTCCTAACGCACGCTTGACTTGAAGATTAAGCTGGCGAATGCGTGACGAGAGCGTTACGAAACGTGTGATCGGGCGAGGCGAACGGAAGTTGAAAGGGAGATAAAGTTGGTAAAGATAGAAAGAGAGAGTTATGTTTCGTATAATTACTGTAGGGGCAAGCGAGAGAGCGATGCGAGTACACATTTACTTCCTCTTTTTCTATCATAGTCATTTATACCTCGGGACATATATATTGGTCCTAAAATGTACTCAAAATGTGCCCTATACGCGCAGTACACGGGGTGCTACGGCAGTGGACGAGCTCAAAACCACCAAGCATACATTATTAGAAAACAATCCACTCGCGCGAGGGCCTCGTCTGCCTCGCGACTTGGTCCGAGGCATTCGTTTCGTATTGTAAGCCACTCACCTCCTTCTCCAGCGCAGGGTTGACTTGCGCGCTGACCACCTGCAGCAGGCGCGCCGAGTGGTTGCCGAACGCGACGGCGGCGTCGTTCAGTCTCTGCCACCACAACGTAAATCATTTAGTACAATGAAATTGTAAAGCAATTCGTATGAGCTGGGCTGGGCAGCATTTCGCAAACTACGTCGAGTCTTCTCTTCTGACCAGTGCGTCCTACCTGTTATGACTTACGGTGCCGAAACGTGCACACTGACGGTAGGGCTAGTCCAAAAACTAAAAGTCGCATAGCGAGCTATGGAGCGAGCTATGCTTGGAGCTTCTCATTAGGATAGAATTTGAAACGAGGTGAAGAACCAAAGTTACCGACATAGTTCGCAGAATAAGCAAGCTGAAGTAGCACGTTTTCCATTCTTAATCGAATTATAATAATGTTGATAATTTTAGGCGAGTTTCATGTATATATAATTGTACGAGCACTTGTCTGCTCGTACCCTTTGTTGCACGTGGTTAAGTGATACGCTGACGTACTTGAGAACGTTTAATTTTACCTTAACCTACGTGCTTACTCTAGTGCAGCAATTTGAGAACTAACTATAAAATTAAAGGATATGTTTCACAGCTAAATAAAGCGTCTGAAATGCTGACGCGAATATTATACAAAACTAATGTACGAGTACTGGCTGGCTCGTATAGTAATATCTTTGTATTATTCAACATTCTTAACACTGTGGCAGACCGCTGGGACAGCCCTATATGGCGACATTGGCTGCGACTACATAAACCTGTGGCGCCGTGGTCGTCCTAGGTTTTTATAGGAAAATTTTTGAATTTTAATTTTAATTGTAATTACTAACATTAGCTTATAAGATTTATGTATACTAAAAAAATGGACCATCATTGTCTGGATAAATAAATATATTATTATATTATTATTATACAGAAAGACTAGGTATACCTCATACATAGTCTTTTTTTGTTCGTTAATAACTTAGTTCCAATACAAAGAGAGCCTGCATTTAACATTTCGTTAGCTCAAGTCGTTGGTACATTAAATCAAACCTCTTTCTCATCGCGGGCGGCCTGGCAGAGGATCCTGGTGGCGCCGCACAGCCCCGACATGTCGTTAATAAACGGTTTCCGAGACTCCTCAGGTAGGGCTCCGCTGATTGTACAGCCGTCTGCAATACATGGAACAATACATGGTCGTAATGCCGAACTCATCACAAGCTATAGGGAATTTAAAGCATAAGACGCATATAATTTTGTCTCCATCAGTGTGTCCTACGTGATAAATGCTAGCGCAAGCCACAATTAACATACCTAATACTAAAGCTGAAGCCCATTCAAGCGGCTTGTATTCTCAAATTCAGATTATAAGCCGCTTGGATGATGGAAGCACCTGTATTTTATTCTCGTATATTATGTTGATTTAAATAGGAAAAGTATTAAATCGGGCCATGCGGGACTTGAATCCGCGATCTTTCCCTTACAGGAGGAATGCTCTGGCCAGTGAGCCACATATATTATGTATATAATATAAACTGTGTAACTGGTTGTCCGTGCTAAAGGATCATGTGTCGTTGAATACCTTCTACGATTGCCCGGAGCGTCCTGCCGAGTCCCAGGGTCGGCTCCTGCGCGGCGCTGTAGTCCAACTTGTCTGCATCTACACATTATAACATTTTTTTATCAATTTTCCGCAGGGACATGTTTTGTATATTTGATAGGTAAGAGACTATAATGGCGCTTTTGGTGTTTCCAAGCGACAATACTATAATCGGCCTTCGGATGATCTCTTAGTCTTAAAAATGTCATTAAATGTCCTACGCCGTCGGTCCCGGTTGCCATACGAACATATAGAACAATCGTTACGGGTTGTTGGAGCTCTTAAAAGTCCGACAGCCGGTTCAATTACAGAAATTCGATATCGCATTTATTGTTGTAGAGGTTAGGGGGCAGGCTATTACGAGCTTAGTGAAAGATACTACAGTAGGATTATGTATTGATCTATTGATCGATTGTTCTTCACGTTCTTAAGGAGTGGGGTATCGTCAGTCTTTGGATTATTGCTGACTGACGATTTCGATGTTATGGCAGCAGACGTGATTTCTTATTTATGACATTACTAGCTGTTGCCCGCGGCTCCGCCCGCGTGGATGTCGGTTATCGCTTAGTGTTGATCCGACGCTATTGAGCATTAAATTCGCCTCTCTACTCTTCTTCTTCGCCTCAACTTTGTCCTCAACTATGTACTCACCTCTGTTCTCGACTTTCTACTCGCCTCTGTATTCGACTCTCTACTCGACTTTCTACTCGCCTCTATACTTGAATTTATACTCGACTCTCTACTGACTTCTTTGTTCCCCTCTTTACTCGACTTTGTACTCTTCTCCATACTCGCCTTTCCATTGGCCTCTCTACTTGCCCATCCATACGATTCTCTTTTCGCCTCTCTACTTGACTCTCCCCACTTGCCTATATACTCGCACCTCTACTCAACTCTCTATTCAATCTCTACTCGCCACTACATTCATCATTCCATTCGCCTCCTTATTCGCCTCTCTACTCAACCCTTTACTGCATTCTATTTGATTCTATACTCGCTTCTCCACTGCCTCTCTAGTCACATATCTACTCGCCCCTGTAGTCGACTCTACTCGACTTTCGATCTTTACATGCCTATCCACTCGTCCCTATAACAATCTCTACTCGTCTCTCCACTCGCTTCTATATTTGGTTCGCTACTCGACTATGTCCGTTCCGAAACTCTAATTCACCTATGTACCAAATTTCATGAGGACATCTTAAAAGAAATTCTTACTATTTATGCCATATTCACCCCCTTTTTTGTGCCATTGAAAAATGAGAAATTTTAATCCCATAGCCCTATTCCCCTTCCCCCCTCCCCCTTTTACCCCCCTATGTCCGTTCCCAAGCTCTAAACTATCTCTATACCAAATTTCATCAGGAAATTTTCAAAAATGACAATCTTTTATCCCGAGGCCCTGCTCCCCCTCCCCTTCTTCCCCCCTTTTCGCGATAAAAGGTAGCATATGTCCATTCCCAAGCTCTAAACTATCTCTGTGCCAAATGTCATCAGGAAATCTTCTAAAACGATAAATTTTTATCCCAAGGCCCTGGTCCCCCCTTCTTCCCCCCTTTACGCGATAAAAGGTAGCCTAAGTCCGTTCCCAAGCTCTAAACTATCTCTGTACCAAATTTCATTAGGAAATCTTCAAAAATGACAATCTTTCATCCCAAGGCCCTAGTCCCCCCCCCCCCCCTTCTATCCCCCTTTTTACGATAAAAGGTAGTCTATGTCCGTTCCCAAGCTCTAAACTATGTCTGTACCAAATTTCATCAGGAAATCTTCTAAAACGATAAACTTTTATCCCAAGGCCCCGGTCCCCCCTTCTTCCCCCCATTTCGCGAAAGTTAGCCTATGTCCGTTCCCAAGCTCTAAACTATCTCTGTACCAAATTTCATTAGGAAATCTTCTAAAACCATAAACTTTTATCCCAAGGCCCTGGTCCCCCCCCCTTCTTCCCCCCTTTTAACGATAAAAGGTAGCCTAAGTCCGTTCCCAAGCTCTAATCTACCTCTGTACCAAATTTCATTAAGATATCTTCAAAAAAGACATATGTCCGTTCCCAAGCTCTAAACTATCTCTGTACCAAATTTCATTAAGAAATCTTCAAAAACGACAAACTTTCATACCAAGGCCCTAGTCCGCCCCCCCCCCCCTTCTACCCCCGTTTCGCGATAAAAGGTAGCCTATATCCGTTCCCAAGCTCTAAACTATCTTTGTACCAAATTTCATCAGGAAATCTTCAAAAATGACAAACTTTCATCCCAAGGCCCTAGTCCACCCCCCCCTTCTACCCCCCTTTTCGCGATCAAAGGTAGCTTATGTCCGTTCCCAAGCTCTAATCTACCTCTGTACCAAATTTCATTAAGATATCTTCAGAAATGACAACAGGTCGGCGGGTGCACTCACAGTTGGCGGCCACGAGCGCGGCCACGTCCACGCCGGCGCTCCTCGGCGCGCCGCTCCACGTGCACCAGCTCCAGCGCGGCGCGGCGCTGTGTAGCTACAAACGTTGGAGTACAGGTCGGCGGGTGCACTCACAGTTGGCGGCCACGAGCGCGGCCACGTCCACGCCGGCGCTCCTCGGCGCGCCGCTCCACGTGCACCAGCTCCAGCGCGGCGCGGCGCTGTGTAGCTACAAACGTTGAAGTACAGGTCGGCGGGTGCACTCACAGTTGGCAGCCACGAGCGCGGCCACGTCCACGCCGGCGCTCCTCGGCGCGCCGCTCCACGTGCACCAGCTCCAGCGCGGCGCGGCGCTGTGTAGCTACAAACGTTGAAGTACAGGTCGGCGGGTGCACTCACAGTTGGCGGCCACGAGCGCGGCCACGTCCACGCCGGCGCTCCTCGGCGCGCCGCTCCACGTGCACCAGCTCCAGCGCGGCGCGGCGCTGTGTAGCTACAAACGTTGAAGTACAGGTCGGCGGGTGCACTCACAGTTGGCAGCCACGAGCGCGGCCACGTCCACGCCGGCGCTCCTCGGCGCGCCGCTCCACGTGCACCAGCTCCAGCGCGGCGCGGCGCTGTGTAGCTACAAACGTTGAAGTACAGGTCGGCGGGTGCACTCACAGTTGGCAGCCACGAGCGCGGCCACGTCCACGCCGGCGCTCCTCGGCGCGCCGCTCCACGTGCACCAGCTCCAGCGCGGCGCGGCGCTGTGTAGCTACAAACGTTGGAGTACAGGTCGGCGGGTGCACTCACAGTTGGCGGCCACGAGCGCGGCCACGTCCACGCCGGCGCTCCTCGGCGCGCCGCTCCACGTGCACCAGCTCCAGCGCGGCGCGGCGCTGTGTAGCTACAAACGTTGAAGTACAGGTCGGCGGGTGCACTCACAGTTGGCAGCCACGAGCGCGGCCACGTCCACGCCGGCGCTCCTCGGCGCGCCGCTCCACGTGCACCAGCTCCAGCGCGGCGCGGCGCTGTGTAGCTACAAACGTTGAAGTACAGGTCGGCGGGTGCACTCACAGTTGGCGGCCACGAGCGCGGCCACGTCCACGCCGGCGCGCGCCAGCGCCTCCTCGGCGCGCCGCTCCACGTGCACCAGCTCCAGCGCGTCGACGGCGCGCGGCGCGGCGCTGTGCAGCTACAGACAACGATATATTTGGTACAAACGGACACGACACAGCCTTTGTCCCAGAACTTCAAATGTAGAGAATACGCTTGTAGACAGATGAAGAACTAGTGCAGAGCCAACTGTTTCTGAGGAAGTTATATCGAAGCAGACGTCCCTTTACGCCCCCAGTCAGCTTTAGTTGGTGCGACCTTACGATTCACTAGTGTTAGAACAGAAAAGAGATTGCATTCGTGTCGATCTGACTGGCAGGTATGATAGGATTGATGTATGTTTGAATTTCATATATGAGACATATGAAAACTGTATCAAGATAAAACATTGTGTGGAATATGTTATATCTAAACAGATAATGTATTTTTAAATAAATAACTTTATTTAAATGGTTTTTCAAAGTCATATCTAGTGATTACAACACTGCGCATTGAGAATTGTGTTTAATGTTGAAGGGGAGCCTTTAAACATCAACAGGTTATGGTGTTACGTACGCCGTAAACTAGGTATGTACGAAGAAAACAAGATTACATCAAGTGAGACAAACATGAATTCGGGGTCGAGATCACTATTTTCCATTATGAAGTTAGATGGTAGTAGTAACTATGATTCTTGGAAATTTGACATGGAATGCATACTTGTTCATGAAAATTTATGGCAGTATGTAGAGAATCCTTCGAATTCAGATGATGTAGTTATGATGAGAGCAGATTAAAAAGCTCGAACAAAAATTTGTTTGTTGATTAACAACCACTGTAAAATTCATGTGAGAAAAGCAAAAACGGCTTACGAAGCATGGAACAGTCTAAAAGCAGCTTTTGAAGATAAAGGAGTAAATAATCGGTGCAGGTTACTTTCTCGGCTAGTGAGTTTGAAATTATCACAATTCAACTCTATATCAGAATATGTCACGGAACAAATGCGAATTTCCAATCAGCTAGCTGACCTCGGGAAGGAAATTGATGATGAGCTTCTCGCAGCACTCATGTTACAAGGACTGCCTGATGAGTACACACCGATGCGACTAGCCATGGAAAATACAAATATAACATTAACTACCGATTATGTTAAAATGAAATTGCTGCAATTACAATCGCATCCAAGTCCAAGTAGGAGTACTTCAGAGCCTGGAAAATCAGCATTGATGATCAAATCCAACGCAAAGAAAAAGAATGTTACGAGAAATAACAATGATCTTAAGAAGATTAAGTGCTTTATTTGTGAAGGATCACATAAGACAATCCTAGAAGCAAGAACAAGATGAAGTCAAGTCACTTGGCAACAGCACTTGCTACGATGGATCAAGCTTCAAGTAATGAATGGATCCTGGACTCCGGTGCATCGTCTCATATGAGTTTTAGGAAGGATTGGATGAAAGATTTTGTTGAACATGACAAGGTTGAGGTTTCATGTGCGAACGGTGGTAAGGTATTTGGTGAAGGATTTGGTACAGTAGAGAATGAGGCTTTGGATGTAAACATATTCAATGTAATGTATGTACCAAATTTATCTACTAATCTTTTAAGTATAAGCAGTATAGTTAAAAGGGATAAAACTGTCGTCTTTTCAGATAAAGGTTGTGAGATTTTTGATAAGCACAAATGTTGGGTAAAAGGCAAGTCTTGTGTAAAAGGGGTACTTGATAGAGGTGTCTATAAACTTAAGTTTGCTTCACAGGGAAGTGCCTTAGTATCTACTACGAGTAGTGACATGGATCTTTGGCATAAACGAATGGCACATCTGGGAGTACGTAATTTAACCCTACTTAGAGATAAGATGGCGACTGGGGTGAGTTTTCCCAAATCTTCTAATTTTAGACTAGATTGCGTATCATGTCTGTTCGGCAAGCATACGAGAGAACCTTTTACGCATGGAAAGGCAACGAGAGCCAAGAAGTTACTGGAGCTAGTACACTCCGCTATAAGTGGTCCAATGAGTGAGACATCTATGTCAGGTTTCAGATATTTTATTACCTTTATAGATGATTTTTCTCGTAGAACTTTTATCTATTTTTTAAAGCAAAAGAGTGCAGTTTTTGAAAAAATTAAAGAATTTAAGTGTTTTGCTGAAACTCAAACTGGCAAGAAACTTAAAATTTTGAGAACGGACAACGGTCGAGAATATGTGAACAAGAAAGTCGATGATTATCTGAAGAGTCATGGTATCAAGCGATAGTTAACGATTGTGTATACACCTGAACCGAACGGTGTTGCTGAACATGCAAATCGCACAATCACAGAGAAAGCTCGTGCGACGTTACAAGAAGCGAAACTTCCCATTCGCTTCTGGGCTGAAGCTGTCAATACAGCCATCTATTTGAAGAATAGAAGCCCTACTGTGGCGGTAAAGCATAAGACGCCAGAGGAGGTTTGGACTGGCAGAAAAATTGACTTGAGTAACCTTAGTTTTTGGTTGTTAAGCATATATGCACATTCCAGACCAAAAGAGAACTAAATGGGATTCAAAGAGTAAAGAACTCATTTTTGTTGGATACTGCGAAGAATCCAAAGGATATAGATTAATTGATCCTGCAAATGGAGATTTGCACAGAGCAAGAGATGTGGTATTTTTCGAGAATCAATTCATTAACAAGGTGACCGATACTGTAGAGACGCAGGATAGAGAACCGGTTACGGTAATCTTGAAGAAGATTATTCAAGAAAACTTAGAAGAAACAGAAACTGTATAAGAGTCAGACCAGGTGGAACATGTACAATCAAGTAGTGGAGATCACAGTGAGGTACGTTCGGAAACTGGAACTGAAGATTAATTATGGTATAATTCTGAAGAGATCTCAGATATTGAACGTGACACAGTGGAATCTACAGTGGATGGAAGGCGTTATCCAATGAGACAAAGGAGACCACCTGTCAAGTTCAATGATTACGTGAGTTTCAATGAAGTATCAGAAGAGATTGAACCACTCACCGTGCAAGAGGCACTATCTAGGAAGGATGCCAAAATGTGGAGAGCTGCTATTCAGGAGGAGTTAGACTCTCTACACAAGAATGGTACCTGGACTTTGGTAAAACCTAATCAAGCGTGCAATGTAGTAGATTCGAAATAGATATTTCGAATTAACAAAGAGGGGGGAAATAAAATTAGGTACAAGGCACGCTTGGTTGCGAGAGGTTTTAGTCAAAGAAGAGGAATTGACTACGATGAGACTTTTGCTCCAGTTATCAGACATAGCTCACTGAGGATGCTGATGCTCTTGCTGCAAATAATAATATGAAGATAGATCACATGGATGTCAAGACTGCATTCTTAAATGGAAACCTTGATGAAGAGGTTTATATGAAGCAGCCAGACTCTTTTGAAGTTAAAGGGAAGGAAGACCATGTGTGTCTACTAAAGAAATCTTTATATGGATTAAAGCAAGCACCGCGTTCCTGGAACATCAAACTTCATACAGAGTTGATGAGTTTGAATTTCAAAAGATCTGCAAATGAACCATGTGTTTATACACGAACCAATGGAAAGGAAATGATAATTTTGACAGTTTATGTCGATGATATTCTTATTTTTTATCACAATAAAACTGAAATGCAGAGAGTAAAGAAAGAACTCATGGTGAAATTTGAAATGAAAGATCTAGAAAGAGCTGAATTATTTTTAGGAATGAGACTTAGGCAAGTGAATGGTGAGATTAAGCTGGATCAGGAGGAGTACATTGAAAAACTACTGAGACGTTTTAAAATGGTAGACTGCAAACCAGTCAGCACTCCAGCCGTACCAGGCCAGCGTTTTGCCAAGTCAGAAGGGAAACCAAATGAGACAATTCCATACAGAGAGCTCATAGGTAGCCTAAAGTACTTGTCAGTATGTACAAGACCGGACATAGCTCATTCGGTAAATTTTATGAGTCAATTTTGTACCTGCTATGAGGAAGTGCATTGGATTGCTGTAAAGAGAATTTTACGATATCTTAAAGGCACGAAGAGAATGAGTCTCACGTTCCGTAGAGATACGTCAAGAGATCTTATACACGGATTTGCAGATGCTGATCATGCTGGAAACATTGTGGATAGGAAATCCTATTCAGGCAATGCTTTTATAATGGCACAAGGAGCTGTGTCATGGCTCAGTTTAAAGCAAAGAACGGTAGCAATATCAACAGCTGAAGCTGAATATGTCAGCCTAAGTGAAGCCAGTAAAGAAGCAGTGTTCCTTAAAAGATTTTTAGAGGAGCTAAATGGCACTGACGTAAATCCTGTGATGATTTACACAGACAGTCAATCCGCGATGGCGATAGCACAGAATCCTGTACATCACCAACAGACAAAACATGTAGATGTTCGATATCATTTTGTCAGAGAGTTGCTGGCAAATGGAGTGATTAGGCTAAAGTACATGGAGACACAGAGAATGGTTGCGGATGTTTTGACTAAGGCTTTATCGAGAGGTAAGTTTGAGTTTTGTGTAAGAGAGATGGGATTATTAGATTAGTGTGCACGCTCCCGGCCCAACACTCAACGCCAGACTTTTATCAGAACAGAAACGGCGGGTGCGCTGAGTAAGGCCGGGAACTGCTGGGATTGCAGAGTCGTCACGGGCTGAAGCCTGAAGACACCATCGGCGGGGTACCTCGATCGGCGTGGGCGAGCTGAGTGTGGGGTTCTTGTTGCTTGAAATAAACACTTTTTAACCGAAATGTTGCAGAGTTTTATTCCGACTTGTTTTTGGTACAAATTCTGTCCGACTACTGAGATGTTGTGCCAACATGGCACCTGTTTTTATATGGTTCGATTGACCTTGAAATATAGGCACGCGTCTGTTTCTGACTACTTTTATCTGATTTGTTAGTTGCGTTTAACTAACTCGCTCAACGCCTATGCGGCCTAATGGAAAATCCTGACGTGCCTTTATTTCCTTATATACTACTGCTATGTACATAGTTTTTATATTTCTACATTCTTATGCTAATGGGATTCAATATAATAAGATTCATATAAGAAATCAACGATAAAATTCTTACGACTAAATGTAAACAATGGCAGTTTGCTTAAGACTATTTACATTAGTGCCCTATTTTTCTGTTAAAAATGTCTTTATTTATTACAAATACCTTATATACTAACTTATATACTATTTACCTATTCTATTACACCGTTATTTATCATATAAACACAAACACAAATTGTCTTTTGTTCTAGTCACTGCACTTTCGTGTCTTTGTTCTGCACATTCTCCCCCCGTGGGACGAAGTCGCACTCTTTCGGTGCAGAACTCGCAGCTAGCAGCACTATCAGCTTCCTCACCGGTCGTCGCAGCACTCCTCCCTTGGTCTGAAGGTCGACGGTCCGCGTCACGCCGTCAGGTCCGGGGTAGGCGGCGATGACTCGCCCACGCAGCCACATGTTGCGGGGCGCGTTGGGATCCACCAGCAAGACCAGGTCATTCTGGCCTATTGTGGGTCCACGTCCATCTGGCACACGACGATTCTGAAGCTCCGGCAGGTACTCACGGAGCCACCTGGCCCAGAAGAGGTCGGCCAGGCGTTGAGCTGCTCGCCAGCTGGACTTCGAGGCGCCATCCTTTTCGTCGAAGGCGCCCGGCTGCTGCACACCTCCAGGTCCTCCCAGCAAGAAGTGGTTGGGAGTTAGTGCTTCGGGGTCCTCCGGGTTCACCGACACGTGTGTCAGTGGGCGACTGTTCACGGTGTACTCTACCTCTGACAGTAGAGTAGTTAAGGTTTCTTCGGAGGGCCGTCGTTCGTGCAGTGTGGCGGCCAACGCTGTCTTTACTGACCGCACCATACGTTCCCAGGCCCCACCCATGAAGGGGGCACCAGGAGGAATAAAGCGCCACGATATTTTCTTCTTGGCTGCTTCCTGTTCTGTAGCTCGGTCTATGGATCTTCGAAGCTCGCGATCTGCGCCTTTGAGATTGGTCCCGTTGTCAGACCAGATCTCTTCGGGACATCCTCTTCTTGCCATCATCCGACGTAGAGCGGAGATGGCTGAGTCGGTACTGAGTGAGTGCGCCATTTCTAAGTGTATGGCGCGCGTCGTGAGGCAGGTGAAGATGGCGACGTACCTCTTCTGATTGGTACGTCCAACTGTAACCGTTAATGGTCCGAAGTAGTCGATACCTGTGTGTGTGAAGGGTCGCTTATGATGAGCTAAGCGACACTCCGGCAGATCACCCGTCCTCGGGTACGGCGGCACTTGGGTTCGAATACGGCAATGTAAACATCGCCGTAGCAGCGAGCGGGTTACTGGGCGTAGGCGAACGACCCAGTAGTGTTGTCTGCATTCGTTGATCGTTGCTTCGACTCCCGAATGATGCAATCTTCTATGCACGGACTCGATCCACAGCTTGACGGTTGGGTGATCGCCATCTATAATCATTGGCGATTTAAATTCTTCAGACACGTCTCGGGTGGCTTGAATACGACTTCTGACCCGTAGAATACTGTTGACTGTGATGACGCTCAGCTGGTGTAGACGACTAACTTTTTGTACGGCTCTCCCCTGCTGTAAATCCTGTATTTCGGCGGCGAATGATTCCTGTTGCGCGGCTCGCATGAGTAGATGTTCGGCGGCGCGCAGAAGCTCGGCGGAGATCGGCAAGTACGGGTCAGCGACCGACGTGCTCAGCTGTGTGGGAGGTGACTTACTGTTTTTATTTCCGTTTGTTCTACGCCAGTCTGGGTCTGCTGTCTTGTTCTTAAGAGTCCGACGATAATTGACGTTTTCTGTCTTCTTTCTGCACAGCTGTATGAACTGAAGGACTCTGGCTGTAGTGTAGCGCAGTCTATCCCAGCTAGAGAAGCGGGAGACCACCGGCAGGGCTTCTGAAAGTTTATCTGTTATCTTACTGTTGATTTGATGTACCTTCTCTTCCGAGTCTTCTGTATTTTCTATCTTTGAAGTGTCTTGCGGCCATGACTCTTCTGGTAGGTATAGGAACTCAGGACCTCTATACCAACGGTGCTGCGTGCTGAAGTCGGTAGGTACATCTCGGGTGGCGTCGTCGGCGACGTTGAGCTTCGTCGGGACCCAGCGCCACTCGCTTACTGTTGAGCTGTCTTCTATAGCCGCTAAACGATGCGCTACATACGGCTTGTATGAGCGGGAACCAGTCTTGATCCAAGTGAGTACTGTACGGCTATCTGTCCAGAAGGTCTTGGAGTCGGGCTTACGTTCGTGTTCTTCTATTACTGTTTCGGCGAGTCTTGTACCCATTACTGCGGCTTGTAATTCGAGACGAGGTATTGAAGTGAGCTTCAGTGGCGCCACCTTTGCTTTGGCGACGACGAGTGACAGGTTCACTTCCCCGTTCGAGTCTTCTGTTCGCCAGTACAACACAGCTGAGTAGGCCGATTCACTGGCGTCTGTAAATACGTGCAACTGGAGGGACTTACAATCACTGTAGCTCAGATATCTTCTCGGGATAGAGATGGTGGCTAGGTTCTTCAGATGCTCTATCCAGTCCTTCCATTTCACGGCTATGTCCTCGTCGACCTCTTCATCCCACCCGGTGCCACGCCTCCATATGTCTTGCAACAGCTGTTTGGCTCGAATGGTGACCGGCGATGCGAACCCCAGCGGATCGAACAGCGACATGACGATCCGAAGTGCTTCTCGCTTGGTAGGCGTCTTCTTGTCACATAGTGGCGTTGGAATGCGTGCGAGGTTGAGATTGAAGGTGAGTTCATCGGTGCCCGGCTTCCAGATTAGACCCAGTACTCTCTCGGTCTGTTCTTCTGTCTTGTATAGTTCTGTAGCTGTATCTTCTTGATTCACGCCGAGAGCATCTAATAACTGCGGTGAGTTCGATTTCCATTGCTTCAACTCGAACTTGGCTTCTCGGTGGATCATTCGGACGTCAGAGGCGATCTTAACGGCGTCTTCTAACGTCTGAAAACTGTCTAAGTAGTCGTCGACGTAATGTTTCTTTACTATAGCTGAGACGGCTTCGGGGTGAGTGGATCTGTACTGTTCGGCGTTCAAATTCTTGACGTAGATTGCAGTCGACGGCGAACTCGCTGCCCCGAAGATAAGCGACGTCATTCGGTACTCTGTTGGTGGTTCGTTGTCTCGGCGATTACCACGCCATAGAAATCGAAGCGCGTCTCTGTCATCTTCTCTGATTTTTACCTGTAGAAACATTTCCCCGATGTCCGCTGTAACTGCAACTGCATGCTGTCTGAAGCGCATCACCACCCCCGGTAATGATTGGAGTAGGTCTGGGCCCCGCAGCAATGTATCATTGAGCGATATACCTCTCGTCTTGGCAGCGGCATCGTGGACGACTCTGATTTTACCCGGCTTCATAGGGTTAAAAACAGCAAAATGCGGCAGGTACCAAGTCTTGTTCTTGGTTTTCGTAGATGGCGTCAGCTCTGCATACCCCTTGGATAATAATGCGTCCATCTGCTCTGTATACTTCTGATTGAAGTCGGGATCTCTGTCTAATTTCTTCTCAATGTTGTGTAGTCGTCTCAGAGTGGCTTCGTAGTTGTCTGGTAATGACAATTGTTGTTGTTTCCATAGCAACGCTGTCTCGTATCTTCCGTCGGCTGTGTGGACTGTATTTTGCTGTAGAATACAAGAAGCTTGCTCGTCTGGATCGGATTTCGGCTTTCTCGGGTTGAGGAGTAGGTTGTCCACCTCGAAGTGCTGCTTGACCATTTTCTCAAGATCGTTGTCTGCGTTCTGTTCTTCAAACATATGAGAGATGTACTCGTGGCGACGTCCCGAAGCTCTCGCGTCACTCCCATGCAGCACCCAACCGAGCGGCGTTTGTGAAGCCACCGGTTGGTCTTGTTGACCTATTCTGGTGTTATAGACGCGCAGCAGATGCCAGTTGTCTTGACCGATGAGAATCTTCGGGTTCGACTCCTCTTCATACGTAAGTTGACTTACCAAGTCTTTGAGATGGCTACATCCTCTCAGCTGTCTGTAGGTGACACGTTGAGACGAAACTACCAAATTTTTCACTGTTCTAGCTTGAACTTCTGAATTCTGTTCTGTATTGATCCCTTTGATCTTCAGTGTGACACGACTAGACTGTTGATATCCTGTTTTCGAATTGTTAATTGTCTGCACACGAAGAGGGTCTGTAGGTCCCGACGCGCCGATTTCGTCGGCCACGGCGTCGTCGAGCAAAGTCACTGTTGAACCGTCGTCTAATAATGCGAACGTATTCACTGTACCTGTTGGTCCTGATAGTTGAACCGGCAGAATCTTCAGAAAGGTTTGTTTCCTGGCTGCTGTCCACGCCGAGTTGATAGCCTCAGTCGTGTTATTACTGTTATCTTCAGTGGGTTTTCTTCTGTAGTGTAGCAATGTATTGTGAGTCTTGCTACAGTTGTCTATTCCGCACCGCCGCTCTGTACACGTATGATTTTTATCACGATATTTCAAGCACCTGAAGCACAGCCTTTTTTCTTTAGCGATGTCCCATCTCGTATCGAGGTCCGCTTTATTGAATTCCTCACACTTAAAAGCCGGATGCTGCTGTTCACTGCATATGAGACATTTCTTACTTGTTTGTGGCTCAGTTGCGTTGTTGACACGCTGAGGGCGCCTCTGTTGCACGCTGTGATGTTGCACTACGAAGTTTTCAGGTTGGGCGTATGGCCCACACAGATCGGCTTCTCTTCTGATGAATTTTTCGTACTTCACGAGGTCTGGCATCTCTCTTGGCTGTGTAGCGGCGAAATCGTAGTAACGGTACCTCAAAACTGGTGTTAATTTTTCTACTAATGATCTTGAAATTTCCGGGTTGTATAGATAATGCACACAGTTGAGAGTCTTCAATATTGCTACGGCGTTGGTGATCTTCGTAGAGTAGATGCAGATGTCTCTTGGTGTTTCTGTTAACTTCGGTAGGTTTCGTAGTGCTTCTAGCTCAGACGACGCGATGGCTTCTGGTCGCCCAAATCTTGACTCTAATGTTTTCATAACATCAGCTGGCTGTGAACTGGTCATGAGAAGGCTTTCGACTGCTTCCTTGGCCTTCCCACGGAGATTTCTTCGTAGTCTGTTCAAGTTTTCTATGGCGGTGTAACTGTCTTCGGTTTCTGCATAAGCGGCTTTGAATGGTAGCCACTCCTGATGAGCCCCACTGAAGTTTGGAAGCTCTATGAGTTTCGGTCGCTGCGCTGCTCTCACCGCCTGTGTAATAGCTACGGCCAGATCGGTGAAATTCTGCTGTGTCTGCTGTTGCTGCTGCTGAACCGGTGGCGCTGTCGGCTGCGTCGCACTCGGCTCTTCTGTATGCGGCGTGTTTTCAATAGCGAGGACGGCGGGCTGGGGTGGCTCTTGACGGCTGAACCATTCCCCAACCTTTTCCTCTGCTGCTGCTGATACTTGTTCTGGATCATCCTGGTCTTCCAGGTCTTCTTCTTCGCTGTCTTCTAAAGCGGCTAGCTTGGCGGCGGCTAGTTCGATGCGCAGACGGAGTAGTTCTTCTTTCGCCTTCGCGATCTTGACGGACTTCGCTTTAGAGTATGCTGAAGCACCCCCTCCCCCCCTCTTGCTGGTGGCTGGACGAGGTGCTGGTATCTTTAACTGCCGTAGGACTTCGGGACACGGCGGTGGCTCCGAAGCTGACGGTGCCTCTCTTGTGGTCACCGTTTCTGTACTGATGTCTGTCGGGGTTCTGTCTGAGGCGGACGTTTCTGTTGCGGTCTCCGCTGCCCCCCCAGGTCCAGCTGCCCCCACGACGGACGCTGCTTTCTTCTGCTCTGACCTCGTAGTCGGCATCTTCAGATTCTCGATTGCACACGAAACGGACTATACTCGCGCACTGCACTCGATTTTACCACGCGCACTGTTCGGACGTACCGTCCACACCCAATTCACCCCCACAAACGGAGGGACCCTTTGGTGTCCGTGACGCTCCTTAATCCGGCTCGAAGGACCAGAAAATGTGCACGCTCCCGGCCCAACACTCAACGCCAGACTTTTATCAGAACAGAAACGGCGGGTGCGCTGAGTAAGGCCGGGAACTGCTGGGATTGCAGAGTCGTCACGGGCTGAAGCCTGAAGACACCATCGGCGGGGTACCTCGATCGGCGTGGGCGAGCTGAGTGTGGGGTTCTTGTTGCTTGAAATAAACACTTTTTAACCGAAATGTTGCAGAGTTTTATTCCGACTTGTTTTTGGTACAAATTCTGTCCGACTACTGAGATGTTGTGCCAACATGGCACCTGTTTTTATATGGTTCGATTGACCTTGAAATATAGGCACGCGTCTGTTTCTGACTACTTTTATCTGATTTGTTAGTTGCGTTTAACTAACTCGCTCAACGCCTATGCGGCCTAATGAAAAATCCTGACGTGCCTTTATTTCCTTATATACTACTGCTATGTACATAGTTTTTATATTTCTACATTCTTATGCTAATGGGATTCAATATTAATAAGATTCATATAAGAAATCAACGATAAAATTCTTACGACTAAATGTAAACAATGGCAGTTTGCTTAAGACTATTTACATTAGTGCCCTATTTTTCTGTTAAAAATGTCTTTATTTATTACAAATACCTTATATACTAACTTATATACTATTTACCTATTCTATTACACCGTTATTTATCATATAAACACAAACACAAATTGTCTTTTGTTCTAGTTCAAGCACTGCACTTTCGTGTCTTTGTTCTGCACAATTAGGCTGATATAGTGTAGAGTGTGGAAAGTATGCTTCAGTGATTATGTCAGATGGAAACGAATGAGGAGGAGTGTTAGAATAGAAAAGAGATTGCATTCGTGTCGATCTGACTGGCAGGTATGAAAGGATTGATGTATGTTTGAATTTCATATATGAGACATATGAAAACTGTGTCAAGATAAAACATTGTGTGGAATATGTTATATCTAAACAGATAATGTATTTTTAAATAAATAACTTTATTTAGTTTTTCAAAGTCATATCCAGTGATTACAACACTGCGCATTGAGAATTGTGTTTAATGTTGAAGGGGAGCCTATAAATATCAACAACTAGAAATCTCAGGAACTACTGGTCTGATTTCAAAAAATCGTTTTGTTTTGAATAGCTCATTTATCGACGAAGGTTATAGGCTCATAACGCTAAAATGAACAATATACAGGGTGGAAGATTTTAACCTTACCTGGAGGGGAAGTACTCTAAATACTGGCGATAGTGAATTTCACTCAAAGGAAACTTTCCTTTATTTTTTAAAAGAAATAAAACGGCATTCAAAAATTTTCGAAAATTCGTTTGCCACACCGGGTAATCGAACCGACAAAAATCTTAAAAATAACAATTTGCATTTTTATGTCATCCATCAATGGAGTCAATCATAAGGACAAACATAAAATAAAAACAATAAAAAATAAGACTGCTCTAATGAATAAAAGTATTTTATGTATGACATCAAGGATATTCAACAAACTACCAACCGAACTATGCTGCACTGATAAACTCATCGAATTTAAAAACAAATTAAAAAATATTTTAATTAAAAAAGCATACTATAGTGTACAAGAATACCTAGATGATAAGTGTGTGTATGTGTAATCCCTGTTTAATCAAATATAAGTACCTAAATGTTAACTCTATTCACTTTGACATTATATTGTTTATTGATTTGCTTATTGACATAATATGGATGATTGTTACTTCATTATGATATTCGTGACTGTGTTTGATGACTTTATTGATATAATTGTGAACCTGTCGACTTAATTAAATTTATATAATTAATTACCTAAATAAATTTGCACGCCTTGAGGCGGAATGTGGCTGTTCAATTATATAACTATATTACCACCAACTGTACATACCCATGTTCGCAAAATAAATAATTTGAATTTGAATTTGAATTTGAATTTGAAAGGATAAAATCTCTCTAATAAACATGGTAAATGAAAGGAAATCCTTAAAATTTCACAAATAAAGCACTTTAACACAAAGGCTCATCTGATATCATACTAACAATAAAATTCGATATTTAAATAAAATTACTTTTTTTGTCGGGCGGATACCGCCACTGGTCAGTGTAGGGGTATTTACATTGGACTCAAACCGACTAAAACCGCACGCTGTCTTAGGGCTCAATTAGTAATGAATGTGGCCGCTACGCAGAAGGCACGGGTTCGATCCCCGCTCAGTGCAAATATTTGTATGCATGAATATGGGTTTTTGCATTGGTCTGGCCGTGCCTCGGAGAGCACATAAAGCCGTCGGTCTCAGTTGCCATAAAAATTTCTATGGCAGTCGTTACTGGTAGTTGGAGTCCTAAAAAAGTCCAGCAACTGGTGTAACTGCAATATCTCCTTTAGGTTATGGAGGCTAGATGGCAGTCTATTCACGGAAAATATTGAAGCTAAGCCAGACCCGCAGCTAGACTAGTAAAGTGAACCCCAGTTTTCGAGGTGAATGCGTCGGATGCGACTGGGATTAACGCTAAGATGAAGAAGAAGAAGTAAGTCAATGCCAATACGTCTCCGTTGCCCAGGGTACACCACGTGGAGGTTTCCATTCAAACATCTTAAATTACTACCTACCCTACCTGCATACCTAGTGCAGTTACCGAATAAAGTTACGCTTTAAACCGGAAACAAAGTTCATTGGCTTTAAAGATAACTTTGTAGTGGATAAGGTTTCTGATGACACCTTGAGAAAAAAATGCTGTTTCTGCTGGCACTGAGTTTATAAGTTAAAATTTCATTAACTTCCTTTTATTTAATTTACGATGTTTCTTGAGAGATTTTATCCTTATGAATGACACTATCGATTGATGCCATAAAAGTACAGGATGTTACTTTTTGGCATTTAAGTCGGTTCGATTACCGGGTATGGCAAGCGAGTTTTCAAAAATCTATGAATGCAGTTTTCTTTCTGTAAAAAAATAAAGGAATGTTTTCTTTGAGTGAAATTCGCTATCTCCAGTATTTAGAGTACTTCCCCTCCAGGTAAGGTCAAAATCTTCCATCCTGTATATAAGATTTACTTAAACGAACTTTCAAGTGATTTTGCACTCCTATAGAAACATATTCTTTTAGGCCTGTTGATGGAACAATTCCTAGTACCTGTAATTCAAGAGATGTACCCCTGTAATTACCTGTAGTCAATCCCTGAGAGCAAATCGCCTCTCTCAGGGAACACCAAAAAAAAGTAAGAACAGAAAGACAAACTATGAACACGTAATTCCTTACCTTCTTGATGATATCCTCGACAAACGTGATCTCGTCCTCGACGATGTCGACGGTGTCGGAGAACTGTCGCCGGCGACACTTCTCCTCGTCCGTCTGAGATGAGACGCCCCACTTCGTCTTGGCGGCCACGACGCGAGCTGCGTTCTCTGTGGTATAAAGATAATATCTCTGTGGAATAACTGAAACTATTGAAGTTACAGTAACATTTTCACAAGTGGGAGACAGCTCTAAAAAGGTCACTTTATTGGAATCGTATTAGGATAATATTTGGTCATGAAGCGACTTTTAGACAAAACTAGAATCTGCTTAGTAAATGAATTGTTGTAATTCTGCTTATTTTAGAGACCATTTTACGAATTTAATAGGAAAGTATTGAGATTCCATGCGATTTCATAAAGTTTCTCGTTTTTAGCGGATTCGCTCAACCTGCAATAAATATCTAGCCAAATTCCTAAGAAAGTTTCAATGAGCTTAAATGCTAAAGATACCTCTTGTCTTCGCTAAGTGATACGTACCATTGTCCTCTTGAGCGCGCATTGCATCCAGGAAGTCCTGAGAAATGGTGGAGTTGCGGGATGGCACGCCGTGGGCCACTGTCTTTGTGGAATGTCCATCTAGTTTCGGAGCTGCGCGTTGAGGCACAGGCGGTCCTGAAGAGAACAATACATTATCAGTAAACCCCTCAGTCTACTAGGAAAGGTATAATGACTACCAAAATCGAGATAAGTTTTTCAAAATGAATCAAGTCGCAAAACGAGAAATATATACCTTTTCTTTTGCCCCCATCTCCACCGTCAGGAGCCACAAGCTGCACCAGTTTACCCGAAGTGAAGGCAAATTTTGCGGCAGACTCATTTAACTTCTGTAATAAGGCAAGCATCTGTTGACTTAAAGCACACTTTAAAAAGAAGCCTTGTAAAACTATTTACTTCGACTATCAATAACTGAACTGCCAGAACATTCCTTGTTAATAGGTGGTTCAGAATGTACCTTCGGGTCGTCAGCATTGTCAACTATTTGTCTGCTGGCGTCACACAACTCCTTGAGATTTTGGCGTATCATTTGCTGGCAGTCGTCGCTCTTGGTACACGACAACGTTTTGGATTCTATAAATAAGGATTCAAACGAATTACAATGTGAAAATAAATTTGATTTTTAATAACACAATATTTTTAGGTATAATTGCTTACCTCGGACAACTTTCGGCATGAGCTCAGTGATGGTGATGATGGAACGTTCGGCTGCCGCATAGTCCGGGTACTTGTGATCTGTACAAGCACACAAGCATTCATGCATCACATTTGAGGTGAAATCATGTCATAACTGCAGACTTTTGTTTAGATTCACTTTGGGTGTTCAAGTTGTGTGATTTTTTTGTCACTACACCTTACTTGGTCCTTGCTCAATATGTAATAAACTATAAATGCGTGGGATCAGACTATAGAGCGGAGGATGCTTCTCTGACAGTACATAATTAAAAGTATCATGACTTCAACGCCTTTCACGCTTCCATAACAAGTTTAGTAAGGCCTTAGTTGAAAATCATCATTTAATTACTTACTTATTTAGGCATATTTACAGTGTAGGTGAACCCCAATGTTATCTTATTACTTATAAATGACAAAATATTATTATATAAGGTACATACTATTATACTAATTACAAACATATGAATCATACGACAAACTAGCTATTGCCCGCGGTTCCGCCCGCGTGGATGTTATTCTGATTTATAATCTATATTATTGTAAGGTTTCATTAAAAATCATTCAGTAGTTTTTACGGAAAGAGTAACAAACATCCATTCAACCATCCTTACATACAAACTTTCGCGTTTATTTATGAACTTTTGACGCTAGTTGTACGTTTCATGGTAGCCACTCACCTCGGCTGGCGGCGTCGAGCGCTGCCGCGGCCGCGCGCAGGTGCTGCAGGCGGCGGCCCAGCTGCTGCTGCAGCGCGCCCGCCTGCGCCGGCGGCGGCTGCTGGTGCTAAATTGAGACATTTTCCGATATGATTACCATTGATGGTTGATGTCATTACCTTCCTAAACATCACAATTCAATAAATGTAAAAAAATGTTCTCTGATTTTCAGCGTCTGTTTTTGTTTACCATGTTTGTTCGATAACAGAGGTGCATGGCCAACCACATCTGTAAGGCGGTCCATCTGCTGATACGTGAATGAAGCTCTGGCGCAGGTGGGCCCCCTGGGGTTGGGAGGATGCTCGCAAAAAATCATACCAAATAAAATTAGGAAGCTAAGGCTCCAAAGTGTAAACTTTTGACGCAACTGAAAAATCCATATGAGAATAATGATGACAGTTTTTACTACCCGTGTTATCACAGATTACTAATTTGGTAGCAACAAAAGGATAATGAAATATTTGGTCGATTCATTGACTTTAAACACGTACCTCGTTCAGGAGTTTCTCAGTATCTTTGACATGAGGACTGATAGCGAACACGCAGCGGATGAACTTAATTCGCAGCGCCTCTTGGAGAGCTGGAGATCGCTCGTCTCCAGAGACTGTGATCAAAAGGAACCAGCTTGTACAGACAGCCAAGGAGTACGCATCTCTTCTTTACATAGAACTACACATGTAAAGATATATCTTCTAGGAAATGTCAAATGTATGTAAAATCTAGAATAACTCACCACTAGCTTGCATTAACAGGTCCAAGCTGTCGTCCAGGTTTCGATGAGCGTCAAGCAGCTGCTGCCGCTCGCGCCCTGGCTCCAGGTGAGGGTCGCAGGTGCCAGCCAGCTCGGAGGCAGAGTCCCGGAGGACTTGCACGGCTGACTCCAGTGCAGCTTGGCACTCTGGGGAGCTCATGCTGGAGGCTGTCACCTGTTCAGTCAAAGTAACGTAGCGTAGTAAGAATCGCAATATTTGGAAAGTATAATATTCAGTGGAGAAGGCCATTAAGTAGTAACCAAGTAGATTAGCATATCGCAAGGTTAAGCAATCCACCACTCAGATCAACCTTAGGATGGATGATCACAACAGTGGCACTCGCTACATGCTGTTGAAGCCCTAAAAAATAAGATAACCATCAGGTTCAGTACATAACTTCAATATTGCCAATGGGTTATGGGGGTTTGATGGCAGTCGCTTCACGATCAATATCGAAATTCGGTTGTTTCGCAGTCAGACTCAAAGCTGACTCTAACAGTACTATTATTTCTTCTGTGGTTTAACTAAGTTGACAAAAGATTTTGAGAATGAATAGGATGTGACCTGCACGACTGCCTTCAACGCCTGCACAGCATCATCCGTACGCGCGCTGCACGTGTCTAGTGGTTGGGTGACGTCGGCGCGCAGCTGGCTGCGCTTCGGCTGCGCCTGCGCCACCAGCTCGGACACGCGGCTGCACGCCGCCGCTGATAGATCCATTATCTAGGCAACACATGATTTGTAAGGATTAGAAGCACCATCTGCTTAAACCATGGCATTTTCAAAACTTTCCCCGTACACACTTACCAACTTCTCTTTGCCATGGTCATCTACGGAACTGACCGTCGACATCAAGTTATTGGACGCTTCCGAAAACTGGGTAGCCGCCTTACTTAAGTCCTAAAAGACATCGTAATGATTAGACGTAAGGTCATGTTAAAGTATAAGCATTAAAGTAAAGAGAGTTATATCCCATCGCGTTACCTGCGACTGTTGCGCACTGTTGCACATGGCCCTGCTCGCGTCACATAACTGCTGCACTTGTTGCAATAAGCTCTGCTGGGCAGGGCCTTGCTTTGTGCCACTCAGTGTCTTCGCGTCTGAAATTTTCAAAACATATTTAAAGCCATTGAACTTCTAGAACCTTCACATATTATTCTCTTCTTAGCTGCAAATGAAAGTTCTGGCGTTTGGGAGACTACTGACCTCGCACAAGTTCCGGCATCAGCGCGGTGATGGTGGAGACGGCTCGTTGTGCAGACGTGTAGTCGGGGTGCTCGTGGTCTGAGAGATAAGTACGGCCACATTTTAAAGAACAAGCTTATATAATTCAGGATGCGTAGAGCCATAGAATGAACACATGATAAATCTTCCGTAATTGATAGGTAAATGACACATACCTCCAGTAGCTACAGTGAGTTTCGCGATAGCCGCGTTGAGCTGCGCCAGTTTGTCGGACAGGCGGAACTGCAGGGCACGCAGCTCTTCTGGTTGCGGTGTGGAGGGGGCCGTGGGCTGGCGATACGTTTCAATATTATAATCCATTATCCTCAATTGTACAACCGAATGGAAGATACCTTTTAACCATCTGTCAGCACTCCTTACCTGTTCAAGTTGCTGTTGTACATCAGCAAAGCAATTCCTTGCTTCAGACAGATTGCTTATGAAGTGCTGGCGTTGCTTCTCTAGTTTTTCCGGAGACAACTTGGCACCTGTGATTTTATTTTGGCATTCATTAGAATACATAGTATTTCCAAGCAAATATATTAGATATACTAGGGCACTTAGCGAACTCTTACCACTCGCTTGCAGCAATAAGTCCAAGCTGTCGTCCAGATGCTGGTGAGTATCGAGCAGTTGTTGCCGCTGAGGACCTTGCTCCACGTGAGGGTCACAGGCGCTAGTGAGATCTGCTGCAGACCCTCGGAGCCTCTGTACAGCCGACTCCAATACTTTTCGGCAATGAGGTGACCTCATACTGGAAGCTGTCACCTGAGAGGATTCAAAATTCACCGATAATAATACCATAGTCTAACGACTCATACTTCATACAGTCTTTTTCTTTCGATTTCGATTCCGAGTCAATCGTCCATTTAGTGATCTAAAATGGCGGACTCAATATTTTCACTAAAATCGATATGGGTATTGTCTTCAGGGTTTTTGCGGTTGCTGATTACGAATAAATCATCCATTTAGCGATCAAAGGTGGCGGATTTGGATTTTGATTTCTGCAGGTAGTTCTTTATGATGCTATATATTATACGAACAGATTGGAAAGAGCTTTGGCTTTAACAGAAGCTTTCTGTCTGACATTACTTACATGAGCCACAGTGAGCAGGGCCTGTGCAGCATCAGCAGTCTTGGCACCACGCCTGTCCAGCTCAGTGGCAGCAGGTCCTGCTATTTGTTGTGTGAGTGCCTGCACTTGAGACAGCAGTTCGGAGGCGCAGGCACAAGACTTGGCCGATAGATCTACTAACTATTTAATAAGAAAATAATTATAGTATAGTTACAATGTTATTTCCGTCTGTGAGTTGCGTTCATGATTGAGTCAATAAGTATGAGTGTAGCACATGAGTAAAAACACGTTTATTACCTGTTGTTGTCTCTCTTGACGACCTCCCTTGCCTAGCGCCGCTCCTGCTAGAGTAATACTAGACGTGAGCTTATTGGACGCCTCTGAGAACTTCACTGCAGTTTCACCCAAGCCCTGAAAATACACTGACTATGTCACAATTGAACAACTAGCTGCCTATCACACGCAGCTGTCTGTTAAAGCCTACAATCTTGTCGGCGTATACGTTACCTGCGGCTGTTGCGCGCTGTCGCACACGGCCCTGCTCGCGTCACACAACTGCTGCACTTGCCGCAGTAAGCTCTGTTGGGCAGGGCCCTGCTGAGTGGCGCTGAGCATCTTCGCGTCTGCAATGTCATTCACATATTATTTACTAGGTACTAACAAATTTTATTTCATACCATGAAGTGCCAGAGTTAGCATGACGTATTGAAATTTTCAGAAATAATTGTATCTTCTCAATAAAGGGTATTCATAACTATATAAAAAAGCACTGACCTCGCACAAGTTCCGGCATCAGCGCAGTGATGGTGGAGACGGCTCGTTGTGCAGACGCGTAGTCGGGCTGCTCATGGTCTGAGAGATAAGGACACAATTTATAAGCAGAATAATAAATAAAATAAAAAAATGTTTATTCACTCAAAGATCAGTTACATAAATGAGGGTCTTAGAATTAGGGCATACATTTACATTCACGCTTAAGTACTCCGCTGGTTCCCAAACTAGCAGAAATGATATGTTCGCGAAGTATGTCTGTCGAAGGACCGTTGAAGCAAACGAGTCCTAAACTGGAGGCCGCGAGAAGGTAAACGGAAGGTAGGACACCCCCTAGCCAGATGGACTGACGACCTGAAAAAGGTGGATGCGGAAGGCGGAGGATAGGACGAATTGGCGTACATTGGGAGATGCTTATGTTCAGCAGTGGACTGTGGTGGGTTAAATGATTTTTATTAAGTATATAGCAAATGGCTCGACTGAACACGTACCTGCCGAGGAGGCAGCGAGGGAGGCGACGGCAGCGTTGAGCCGCGCCAGTCGATCCCCAAGCTGACGCTGCAGCGAACGCACTTCCTCCTGGGGTAGAGTGGAGGAGACCACGGGCTATGGACATTGCGGCAATTAATCAAACATGTACAAGTTGTTTTTGCAGTTACCGAGCTCGTTGTTCGTTATTCTTACCTCTTTGAGTTGTTGCTGCACATCTCCGAAGCAGCTCTTGGCTTCTGCCAAGGTGTTGATGAAAGTCAAGCGTCGTTTTTCCTGTTTCTCCGGAGATAAGATAACAGGAACACCTGCGTAGAATATACGATCAATAACCTGGTTCTTGGTAGCAATTGAAGCTGAAAAATCTAACTATTGGAAGGATCGAGGGAACCCTTACCACTAGCTTCTTGTAAAGTATCTAAAGAGTCGTCCAGATGCTGGTGAGTGTCGAGCAGTTGTTGCCGCTGAGGTCCTTGCTTAACGTGAGGGTCGCAGGCGCCAGTGAGGTCAGCTGCAGACCCTCGGAGTTTCTGCACAGCTGAGTCCAGTGCCGCCTGGCAGTGTGAGGAGCTCATGCTGGGAGCTGTCAGCTGATAGATTGTAAGAAATCCTCAATTTATTTTATGTCATTTCATTAAAAAAATCTTACTGAAAACAGTCCCAAGAGTTGTCTAGAGTGAAAATAGCGTTACTATTCATGAGACTCACATGGGGTGAAAATCATTTAAAGTGACCATTATGACAAAAAATAAACAAAAATGCAAATCTAACAAAAATGAATTGCTTAGCAAAAAATAACAAAATTGGAATATTCGGGGTCGTTTACAATGCAAATTATGCCCGTTTCACATTGTTCCAATAGCACTCCAGTCCAGTGAGCGAATCCAGTGCTGCATGCTACTGAATCGAGCCATCACTGGAATGTGCTCATTCCAGTGAGTGTTCTAGTCCAGTGAATTTTTAAAGCGCGTTGTACACTGGAATAATATGAACACTACAATCCAGTTCAGCTTTGGACTGGATTGATTCGCTGAATTGCTGGTCTGGAATAATGTGAACCAGGCAAAATATCTGACTGTTATTTATTTTATTAATTTCGTATAAGGTACATACGTACATAAGGTCACGCCTTTTTCCCATCGGGGTAGGCAGAGACCACTTCTTTCCACTTGCTACGGTCCTGACACACCTTTTTCGCTTCTCCTACTTTCATAAGCGTTTTCATACAAGCGCGTCGGTTCTGGGTACTATTGACCTGGCCTTTACTTAAGACGTCTTCGATTTGATCGAAGAACGTTTGCCTAGGTCGCCCCTTACCGACTCGCCCATTCACTATAGGGTGTTCCGCAATAAAACACTTTATGTATTTTTACCACCTGTTTTATTAATGCAATTATTAATGCAAATACATTTTTGCAACGTAACTTAAATCATAACAAAAATAAAAAACCGTTAAGCTTTGAAAGGCACTTCAAGTATGATAAGCCAAACAAAAATCTCAACGAGTTTCAACCAACTTGCATTTGCATAAATGGCAACAATAACATGCTTAATTGGTTAATTAAATAACATAAGTGCTCACTTACCTGTGTGGTTTCAAACAAAACAAAAATGATCATTTAAAGTTGGAATTTTGCTCACCAACAAAGATACAAGCGTCATTCACCTATTTTCACTCGAAGACAAAATAGCCAACTCGTATTAGATTCTAGTATATGATTGGCTCATTATAGTTTGAGGATTGCCATTCTTACCATGTGTAATTAATTATATTTTTGATGAAACAAAATCGAATAACAAAAAGGAACAAATAATGGAAATTTATTTTGTACCCAAAATTTTAATATTTTAAATTATAATATAAAATATTTTTTACCCTAATCAGTAGGTATTAACAACGTTTTTGCAAATAATTTACCAATATAATTAAATACCGTTGATTATATTTAATAATTTTGGTTACGCAGCCCGAGAAGTGGACTAATTATTTATTTACAAATACCAGAAGAGTTGAAACAGCAAGTTATTAATGCAGAATTAAGTTGCCTTCCTGAGAAGTCTCGCGAAAATATTTGAAAGCATACCATATCTTCAATAAAATGAGACCTACAAAGGGTGCAAATACTTGTTCGGAGACTGTTATTATCGCATTGTATAGAATTTGCAGAATTTGCAGAACTGCAATAATTGCAACTTTGAAAACTATTTTGATTTATAATAAATTTTAATTTAAACGTAATTTCTATCTGTTCATGTTAATTGTGTTATTTTCTCAGTAATACTTATTATGTGTTCTCGCTGCTGAAGTGAAAAGTAATGTGTGCAACACGAGAGCAAAATTATTTGCATCTTGTGCCTTTGAATTGCCTCGCTACGCTCGTGATTCAATCTTACGATTCCAGGCTTGCTCAGGAGTCAAAATCAGCACACGCAGCAAAAAACAATTTTGCTCACTTGTTGCACAAATAACTATTTTCATCAAATATCGGGTGTGGACAAATTTTGCAATCAATATTATGGTCATTTTAAATGATTTTTACCCACATTCAGACATCACTTACTTGAGCCACAGTAAGCAGAGCCTGTGCAGCGTCAGCAGTCCTGGCGCCTTGCCTGTCCAGCTCAGTGGCAGCAGGTCCTGCTATTTGTTGTGTAAGTGCCTGCACTTGAGACAGCAGTTCGGAAGCGTGGCCAACTGACACCGCTGACAGTTCTATTATCTAAATAACACAGTAAGTGTCATATCAGACGTATGTATTCTTCAAGGCGCAGACTTCATACTGTTAGCTAACTTACACATAAACCCTACGTTCCTTACCTGTTGTTGTGTTCCCTGAGTAGCGCCAGTAGCGACGCTGGACGTGAGCTCACTGGACGCCTCTGAGAACTTCGCTGCAGCTTCACTCAAGCCCTGCAATTGCACTACTTATGTCACAATTGGCACCAGAAAAATTCTTGTTGGAGGAATTGAATGAACTTTTCTAAGCAATTACTATGCAACTATTCAAATCGATTAGGATTGGAGCACTCAAGGCGTGGCTTGGTAGCTCAGTGGTCAGAGCATTCCCTCTGTAAGGAACTGGTGGTGTGCAGTTTTTTTTTTTTAATTTATTTAACAAATTACATAATAGGACATAATGATAGTATAGTAGCATCAATAAACCACTAAGGTTTGTGCTAATACTACAAGT
Organism: Eilema caniola; assembly: GCA_949126895.1. Classification (NCBI taxonomy): domain Eukaryota; kingdom Metazoa; phylum Arthropoda; class Insecta; order Lepidoptera; family Erebidae; genus Eilema; species Eilema caniola. The sequence goes on from OX421488.1 coordinate 15,686,477, forward strand.
AATATAGTTAAAAACACGTAGGTGGTACACAATTAAACAAACAAAATAAGGGCTACAATAACTACTTTACATGTTCTGCAGAAGGTGGGATTTAAGTTTAATCCTAATATTAGTCGGTGACATCATACTTCTTAAATCGGAAGGTAGTTGGTTTGCAAAACGAGGGAGCAAATATGCAGTCGTACGCTCGCCGTACATATTATTAGCACGTACCGTCCACAGTTGGTTTCGAGCGACGACCCTCGTATATACAGGATGTTGGATTTTATTTTGTAATTCATCATTAAATAACTGTTCCTTCAGTAGTTTACTCTTTTTCCTATGCTAATCGATCCTTGATGGAGATCTGATTTAAATTTGAATTTGAATCTCTAAAGACTCGTCTTTCACTTTTTGGAAAGCCCTCAACTGCGTAAACGTTACCTGCGGGGTGCCGGTACTGTCGCACACGGCCCTGCTCGCGTCACACAACTGCTGCAGTTGCTGCAATATGCTCTGCTGGGCAGGACCCTGTTGCGTGGCACTTATAGTTTTGGCATCTAGAATATAACAAATTTATATATATATATATATATTATGTGCACAAAATAAACACAAGGTTCCATAATAGACAAGATATAAGGAACACTGACCTCGCACAAGTTCCGGCATCAGCGCGGTGATGGTGGAGACGGCTCGTTGTGCAGACGCGTAGTCGGGGTGCTCACGGTCTGTGAGATACGGACACAATTTATAGTAACAAGCAGTTAATGTTGTATTAATTGGAAACTGGAAAGAAAGATACCCTACATTTCATTGAAAAGTTATATACCTAAAATTTGGAGTTGCAAAAATCAGAGAATGCAATTTGTTTTTCTGGATGTCAAAAGGGGGTTAGTGTAAGTTAAATGGCTTGACACGCTACCGCGTGTGTAGATTCAAGGTAATTTGGACAAGTCACGCCCAATTCGTACTCTGAATGGATTTCATATTGCAAATTGAATATTCTGCCCAGAGCTTGCACACAGAGAATTTGTAAAAGATAAGTAGTACAGGATATTTCAACAAAAATAGGCATTATAGCAAGTCGATCAATTTTATATACACACCAGCAGTGGCCGAAGTTAGTTTCGCGATGGCCGCGTTGAGCTGCGCCAGCCTGTCGGACAGGCGGAGCTGCAGGGCGTGATGCTCTTCTGGTTGAAGTGTGATGGAGACCACGGGCTGGCAAGACGTAGAGAATTTTTTTTATAAATCAAACTACATATGAAGAAACGGAACGCCTTGATAGACACCACAAAATAAATTAATTCACTATTACCTGTTTGAGTTGTTGCTGCACATCCTCGAAGCAACTCTTGGCTCCGGCCAAACTGTTGATGAAAGTCCGACGTCGTTTCTCCTGTTGTTCTGGAGATAAGACAACAGGAACACCTGTATGCAACGCAAAATTAAAAGTCTGTTCACTGTTACTGCAACTGATGGTAAGACCTGGATAATTCTTACCACTTGCTTCTAGTAACATATTCAATGAGTCGTCAAGATGCTGGTGAGAGTCGAGAAGCTGTTGCCGCTGAGGGCCTTGCTTCACGTTAGGGTCGCAGGCGGTAGTGAGGTCAGCTGCAGACCCTCGGAGATTCTGCACAGCTGACTCGAGAGCCGCTTTGCACTGCGGTGAGCTCATGCTTGGAGCTGTCACCTGATAGAGTATAAGAAGACGTGTTAAAAAAAAGCCCCAGGATTCGTATAATTGCTTTTTAGGAGGCTCACACACAGGCATCACTTACCTGAGCCACAGTGAGCAGAGCCTGTGCAGCATCAGCAGTCCTGGCGCCTCGCCTGTCTAGTTCAGTGGCAGCAGGTCCTGCTATTTGTTGTGTAAGTGCCTGCACTTGAGACAGCAGTTCGGAAGCGCGGCCAACTGACACCGCTGACAGGTTTATTATCTAAATAACACAGTAAGTGTCATATCAAACGTATGTATTCTTCAAGGCGCAGACTTCATACTGTTAGCTAACTTACACATAAACCCTACGTTCCTTACCTGTTGTTGTGTTCCCTGAGTAGCGCCAGTAGCGACGCTGGACGTGAGCTCACTGGACGCCTCTGAGAACTTCACGGCAGCTTCTCTCAAGTCCTGCAATTGCATTAATTATGTCACAATTTGCTCCAATAAATTCTTGTTGGAGATTTCCAAAAAGTGAAACACGAGGTTCCACTTTTTGAAATGCCCTCAACTAAGTAAACGTTACCTGCGGGGTGCCGGTACTGTCGCACACGGCCCTGCTCGCGTCACACAACTGCTGTACTTGCCGCAACATGTTCTGTTGGGCAGAACCCTGCTGAGTGGCGCATAGAGTCTTGGAGTCTGGAACATAACGGATATTTACAGAAATATGTTGCGCACAACATTGACACAGGTTTCTAAAAACAGAAAGAATCATACACAATAGACATACAAAAGAAACACTGACCTCGCACAAGTTCCGGCATCAGCGCAGTGATGGTGGAGACGGCTCGTTGTGCAGACGCGTAGTCGGGCTGCTCGCGATCTAGCAGCAGTAACGTTGCCTTTGTTTATTCCAACATGTTATTTACATTATGTTATAAATATTATTATAATAAGTAATTTATGCACAACTCTTAAGAGTATGCCACTACACTGCCACATGAATGACATCAATATAACATATTTATAAAATACACTATTGGTATTTCGTATAACAAAAAAGGTATAACAGCAACTGGATTGACTGTACACATACTAGATGTAGCCGAAGCTAGTTTCGCGATGGCCGCGTTGAGCTGCGCCAGTCTGTCGGCCAGGCGGAGCTGCAGGGCGCGATGCTCTTCTGGTTGAAGTGTGATGGAGACCACGGGCTGGTGACACATAGTGAAAAAATATAGCAAGACATACTAGATTTGAAGAAACCGATTCTGTAGTCACGTTGATTGACACCACAAAACAGATAAATTCATTCTTACCTGTTTGAGTTCTTGCTGCACATTTCCGAAGCAACTCTTGGCTCCAGCCAAACTGTCGATGAAAGTTAGACGACGTTTTTCTTGTTCCTCCGGAATGAAGACGATAGGAACACCTGTGTGAAATTGTACGATCTAAAACCTATTCTATTGTCAATCACCGAAATTGAATGTTCAACTATTGTACACGTGTACAATAGGTTGCAAAAATAAATTAAAAATATTCATTAATTTCACCTATACAAGAAGGACCTACAAAAAATGCTCGTACACAAAGGTAGTATACTCAGTAGTGAAATTTCTCGATGACAGGTCCCTAAAACATTAAGAAATAGCTGTCTTGTATCTTGTCGGATAGTTGACATTTTTATTCACTGTTGATTTATATATATAATTGATTATGCATATGATTATTATTGATAATTTTAATAGACTTATTAAAAATTGAATGAATTTTAAAAATAATTTCACATATTATTTTTATTAATTAGAATAAGATAAACTTATCGCGAAAGACTAGAAGAATTGTAATATTTGCATGCCATTTTCTGGTGATAATATAATGTACTAATTTTATTTTTATGTGACCAACTTATTATGACTGTATTATGCGAATATTTAAATAAATAAAAATTGCTCACCCTTTACTTAATCAAGCAACTACCTATAAATCATGTAGCCCAAAGAATTCTTACCACTCGCTTGCAACAACCTATCCAAGCTGTCATCCAGATGCTGGTGAGTGTCGAAAAGCTGTTGCCGCTGAGAACTTTGCTTCACGTGAGGGTCACAGGCACCAGTGAGTTCAGCTGCAGACCCTCGGAGCTTCTGCACAGCCGAGTCTAGTGCTGCCTGGCAGTGTGGAGAGCTCATGCTGGGAGCTGTCACCTGTGCATGTTAAGTAACGGTTGAATCGATGGCGTAACAGGAAGCACTACGTTTGGAAAGTTTGCCTCAGGTCATATATCTTGGCCCCTTAAAATGTGCACAATTCTTGGGTGTCTTTTGAAGATAGCACGTGGTGCTACGGCGGTGGACGAGCTCTAATTCATCAAGCATAGATTATAACAAAACAATCCGCGCGCACCAAGGCTTCGTTTGTCTCGTGACCTAGGTACATGATATCCCGAGGTATTTTACAGGTAGTGACCTGCGCCACTGCCAGCAGCGCCTCTGCAGCGTCCCCCGTGCGCGTGCTGCAGGAGTCCAGCTGGGAGGTGACGTCAGGGCTCAGGCGGCCTTGCAGTGCCTGCGCTTGCGACACCAGCTCGGCAGTGCGGTTGTAGGACTCCGCTGATAGATCCATTATCTGTGGTAATGATGAAATGTGGCTTATTTTTTTGTAAAAATCTTTCGAACTGTATACTTACTATAAATTCTGTCAGAGTAAAGTTAATATTATTATAAACTTTTTTAGTTCATTGTTTGGCATTTCACTTAAGTACTAGATTTTAGTCTTTCGAGTTAGAGTTAGTCTAGATTTTAGAGTTCAGACTTTTTATAATCATTGATTCGTATACAAAACGAGCTTTATCTATATTCACTACACATACCTGTTTCCCTTTCCCCTGGACCAGGGCAGGACTGAAGGTGAACAATAATTGGCCTGACACATCAGCAAACTTGGTAGCGGCTTCGTTTAGAGCCTGCAAGCAAACGGTACTAGGTAGGGACTCTATGTTGTTCGAGAAAAACAATTATTGATAGATGATAAGCGTACAAGTTTATATTCCAAGGACCTATTTTATGGATGACCTACGTATATAAAAAAATATTTTGATATAAAATAGTTCGATCATTACAGTCAAACTAGTAAAAGATCCCAAGTGATCCCACGTTACCTGCGGCTGTTGCGCGCAGTCGCACACGGCCCTGCTCGCGTCACACAACTGTTGCACTTGCCGCAACAATATCTGTTGGGCATTATCCGTTTTCGTGCCGCACAAAGATTTTGAATCTATAATATAAAACGTACTTGACAATTTTGCGCTGCAATATTGCACTTTCTGAGCATAACAAACCAATAATCAAAAAGCTATGTCTAAAGAGATATTGCGTACCAACATTTTGATAATCTAGAAGACACACATATTATGACCGCGAGAGCTGTACCGTCCCCATGGTGCTCGTGGGGTGGCGGGGCTCAAAGTAAACAAAAGAAAAGAAAGAGCATGTATCGATGAGATATTTAATTTTAAATAGATTTTGCGATATCATTCGACAGTTAGGCCGAATATTAGAAAAAAATCCCTATTTAATGTATTAAACATGCAGCGTCTTAACATGTATTATAATAAAATACTTACTATACTACTTACTATAAAATATATTTATTTAAAAACACGATGTTGTTCGCTTCACGAGATATCGCATGACCTATCTTTGAATTCTCATTTCATGTGCGTCTGACCTATACAGTCCGGTACAAATGACACGAGATACCGTCGTGAGCGTTGGCGGCGGACTGACCAAATCTGACGTTAGATATTTCACTAAGTATGTTTGTATTCTAGACCATCGTTTTTTTCTGAGAAGCAAATTATCTGGGACGCTTATTCACAGAGATATTATAATACTGACCTCGTACAAGTTCTGGCATCAATGTAGTAATGGTGTTGATAGCTCTTTGGGCAGACGCATAATCTGGGTGCTCGCGATCTGACAACGTAAATATCCACGTCACTTAACTTCTAAATGAATTCAAAATACTCAAAGTCATTGTTTGGCAATATGCTAGACTCTAATCCATATCGCCTATCAATCATCAAAATAAGTACTAGGACCTCGGTTCTGCCAAGTGTCAACCACTGTCTCATCACTGACACTACAAAGGAGCCATTGAAATTTAGACTATATTGATATCTACAGATTTCCAACATAAAAAAAGTCATCACATTTCTTCATTCACTCTACAAAAGGCTATTTAATGTTCGGCCAAACAGCATAACAGTAGAGTCTGAAATTAAATGGCATTTTTGTAATGGCTATGATATGACGTGGTTGATAATTAGTAGACTGGGGTCCTGACCAGATCAGCAGTAGCAGAAGTGAGTGCTGCGATGCCCTTCACAGTCTATTTCTTTATAATTCCAGTAGAATTATATCCATTAACAATGACACATTTAGCAATCAGATAGGATTATACATTTTTAATTCCAGCAAAGGTTCCTGTCGGACAATAACTTCACGACACATACCAGCAGTAGCAGTGGCGAGTGCAGCGATGGCCGCGTTGAGCTGCGCCAGTCGGTCCGCGAGTGTGCGCTCCAGGGCTACTCCGTCTTCTTCCCGCATCATGGCGCACACCACGGGCTGGGAGGAAAGAATAGCAATGCTAATTTCTATGTCTCATTTCTACGTTATATACCTGAAGTAAAAATTATCTCAATTTTCGGGTTCACCTACGAATGTAATGGAAACTTGCATATCACTTTCCAACAAATTTTTAATATATAATATTTTCTTATTTAAACTTTATGCACAAGTACATAGGCGGACTTAATGCCACAGACATCATCTACCAGTCAACAAAAGGTTGTGCGGAGAAAGACTCAGTAGATGCATTATTAAGAGTATACTGGAACAATAATTCTGTATTAAGATTGTTTTTCCCCTTCTTAAGTCTGGAATTGACTAAAACAAGTTAAAATCAGATCGCTTATGGAAATGTAATACCCATATTTTAAACTTGGGCATTATAGTTGAGGTGGTTATTGTCTCTCATCGATTAATATGTTCCATTTCTTAAAGCGTTGGTTTGCCATTTCATTGCTCATTAAAGTTCTTGCAAGTGCATTTTTGTGTATAAAATACCGAACGAAAAAACAAAAGAGTATAAATAACTGACCTGTTTGAGTAGTTGCTGTGCATCATCGAAGCAACTCTTGGCCCCAGACAGGCTGTTTACGAAGTGCAGACGTTGCTTGTCTTGTTGCGGCGGCGCTGGGGGCTTACCTGACATAATTGATTACTTAGGTTAAATACATACTATATACACTTTTATATCAGACTAGCTAGACAAGTGGTTGATATAAAATAAAACTGATAACAAAGGTTTTATCTTAGGGCTTTATACAATTTAATCAAGGACCCAAAATGCTACCTTGAGGGACACCCGACCAAAAAATTAACTGTGCGTACATGAACTATCATCGATCGAAACTAATTTAATGCAAAAACAGACATCATAAGTCAGTCATCATTACTATCTTACCATTACAGCAATTATTATTTATTAGACGTGTCAATCAAAGCGATATAATGTCAATACTCACGGCGCGGTGTCTCGTGACTAGCTTGCAGCATATGCTGTTGTTCCGGACCCTGCAGCTCCACAAAAAGGAACAGATTTAGATTTTCTACTTTAGTTTTTTGAACGTCCTTTACGAATTTTAAAAATGACCGTCGAAATTAATATAGCATGTACAAATACTGGCCATTAACACAAGAATCAGTACTCACCTGTTTGTCTCTTCCCTGTGCTGGCGCTGGAGTCAGAGTAAACATCAGTTTATCCGACACGTCGGAAAACTTGGCAGCCGCCTCACTAAGAGCCTGTGAACCACATTATCTTGATATAAGTATATTATTTTGGTACTTTTTCTAAATATAATTGCTAGGGCTAGAGAAGAGAACTCCCTATGTCGCGGAAAATTTCACACTTACCCTCTATTAGCTAGAGAGGTCTACTGACTGAGTTAAATATACCTGTTGGTCGATTGAAATAGGAAAAATTGAATCAGCTCAGGCGGGACTTGAGCCAGTGACCTTTCCCTTACTGGGAAATGCTCTGGCCAATAAGCTACCGAGCCACGCCTAAAGCTATCCAAATTATATTATACATCCGTCTTGGGATTCCTGTCTTAATCGTTTTGAATAGGTAATTTTATAAGTTAGTTGCACAAATCGCTTAAAATGTAATTCAATACCTGCGGCTGTCCCGCGCTGTCGCACACGGCCCTGCTCGCGTCACACAACTGCTGCACTTGCCGCAACAAGTGCTGCTGGCCATCATCCGTTTTGGTACCGCACAAAGTCCTAGATTCTGTAATAATTACACAGCAATGCAAACATTTCTACAAAAGTATGACTTTTTTATCAACTCCACTACTCAGCGACAATTCAAGTGTTGGTGTAGAACACTGACCTCGCAAAAGTTCCGGCATCAGCGCGGTGATGGTGGAGACGGCTCGTTGTGCAGACACGTAGTCGGGGTGCTCGCGGTCTGATAAAATGAATTACATTATTTGCGTTTAACCTACACAGTTCACCTTTATCTTAATCACAGGAGAGTCATATAAATCAGGAAACCAAAGGCAGTCAGCCTTTGGTTTCCTGCTGCGACGCAACTTCAACCGTGCTAAACCAACTTGATAATATTTTGATGACATTTTAAATACAGGTGGTTCCTGTTGGACCCTGTAAAGAGACCAGTTATCATGTCCAGACGATGAGCGATAACTTCACGACACATACCAGCAGTAGCAGTGGCGAGTGCAGCGATGGCCGCGTTGAGCTGCGCCAGTCGGTCCGCGAGTGTGCGCTCCAGGGCTACTCCGTCTTCTTCCCTCATCATGGCGCACACCACGGGCTGGGAAACCACAGATATTAGTCATCTTTAATCTGGACTGTGGAGGAACGGGGTGTGATGGACCTCCAACGCGGGGAGGATCTTCCGACCCTGCAAGGAGGTCACGCCTGGTTCGACCTGGTTCTTTATTTCATTTGCGATACTTCTTATGTACAATTTCAGTAGACATACTTTTTATACTTTCAATGTCAAAGTCATTATATGGCAGTACCTTACCTTATCGAGTAGTTGTTGTGCATCATCGAAGCAACTCTTGGCCCCAGACAGGCTGTTGACGAAGTGCAGACGTTGCTTGTCTTGTTGCGGCGGCGCTGGGGGCTTACCTGACGTTATAAAATTGTACAAATTAAAACATTTTTCGACACCCTTACTCATAAAGTGGTGTTTATCACATGGCTTTTACACTCATAAACTATGCTATTAAACACTTGTGCTTTTTTTTTCTTGATCGCACTAGTGTTTTATTTTATATTCCATCAAATTAAGTTGGTACCTCGCTGAAAGATATTATATATGCATTCTATTTGTTCTTAACTTAACTGGGTTATAGTTTTGTTTTTAAATCTCGGCAAAAGTTTTGACTTAGATACGATTCGTTTCAACGTAAGACTAAAAATAACACTATTAAAAAAAAAAAAGTAGTGTACCACCTTGAATATGATAAATTTTCAACAACTTATTTACTTTAATTAATAATTCAACGTGAAACAAATTTATAAATACATAAAAATTAGTTTTTTTACATTTTGCGTTTTGGCTGTTTAGCGTAATTGCTCGTGCCTACGCTCCAATCTGCGCGCGCAAAGATAACACGCCGCGCGCTGAAAAAAATATATTAGCGCGGCGTTTTCAACAAATTTTCCGTCTGTGCTGTGAGCATTGTTTATTAGTACGAATAATTGATCAACAAGTTTAAAATGTCAATGTCTAGTGTAGAAGAAGACAGTTACGTTGATTTGACGCCGCCGGAAATATTAAGTGAGGCACGAAATGCCAGTGATAGCCTTTTGCCTCCAAAATCCAGGGATAAGTACATGGCAGTTTATGAAACCTTCATTCAATGGAAAATTGTCAAAAATGCGCAGTCATTTTCCGAAAATGTATTTTTGGCTTACTTCAATGAACTATCAAATAAATATAAGCCTTGCTCTCTGTGGAGTATATACTCCATGTTAAAAAGCACCGTTATAACAAAAAATGGTATAGACATCAAAAAGTATACCAACCTAACGGCATTTTTAAAGAGGAAGTCAGACGGATATAATGTTAAAAAATCCAAAATATTGTCTACAAATGACGTGGAAAAGTTTTTAAAAGAAGCTCCGGATAGTCAGTACCTGGCAACGAAGGTAAGTTCCTAAACTAGTGTTTAAAAAGCTATGTAGTCGGTTATGTAAAATGTACTAATTGCGAAACAAGCATTTCTTTCTTTCATAAATGTAAAATGGAATGAATATTTTAATATGAATATACTGCAGGGAGACCTAGCTCGATCGATTTCTCGAAATTTAAAGTAGGTATTATTAGTTAAGTAAATAGTTATTTATTGTTATTCTATTATGGCATGTTATGCACAATAACCTGTTTTGTATTTTACAGGTCGCATTAATATTTGGCGTGACCGGTGCGTGTAGACGCCAAGAGCTACACGATATCACTACTGAAGACATAGAACAACATGGCGAGATGATGTTGGTCAAAATCACTCGAACTAAGAACAAGATTCCGCGGTCATTTGCTATTCACGGCCCCTTTTACGAGATAGTTAAAAAATACCAAGCCCTTCGTTCACCAAAGGCTCAAAATGATAGTTTTTTTCTAAATTATCAAAAAGGCAAATGCACAGCACAACCTATCGGCATCAACAAATTTGGAGCCATGCCAAGAGAAATAGCAAGATTTCTAGATTTGCCTGATGCTGACTGTTATACAGGACATAGTTTTAGACGCACTTCTGCAACATTGTTGGCTGATTCGGGCGCTGATATTTTAACCCTAAAACGTCATGGTGGGTGGCGATCCAACACTGTTGCAGAATATTACGTCGAAGACTCAATTCAAAACAAAACAAATATAGCCAATAAAATAACACAGGGCATCAATTTAGAGCCGCCGCCTTCGAAGAAGTTTTGTCTTGAACCTCAGCCATCTACTTCCAATGACCCAATGTTTTTGCCCCCTCATTCCGCAACTGAAATATTTCAGATTGACTCTTACAGCTCCTACGACAATATTGCAACATCACAAACATATACCGATGCTGACAATAATGAAGTAATTAACAATACAATAACACAGACTGTAAAAATGCCTACAAAAACTGTCAACTACCATTTTAATAACTGTTCATTTAGTAATTGTTTTAATAATTAAACATTAATAAATATAAAATTTGCTTTTTTACTCGTAAGTGTGTCGAAAAACTTTGTATGACACACGTGAGGTATGGTCATTACACTCTCGGTTTCCTTGCAGCCCTCGCCTTCGGCTCGGGCTGTGCAATATCACCTCGAGTGTAAGGACCAACTTACCACACTTGTATCATAAATAACTATTATAAAACTATAAAGCAACTAATACGATAGTATTGTAATCCATTTATATTAGAAGAGTGAATACTCATTTGGGACTTGAACCCGCAACTTGTGACTGAAATATAATAAAATCAGAAATACATTAAACATATAACATAAACTCACGCCTTTATCCCCGAAGGGGTAGGCAGAGGTGCTAGCACCCACATTACGCCGGTTTATGTTTAGGTCCCAATATAATAGGTGCCGAGCCTATTGCCATTAACTGGGCACTTATAAACCTGCGATAAATACACACATAACTTCCAAAAGCATCGAAAAATCATTGGTGTGTGCCATGGAAAACCTGGGATCGAACCCGAGACCTCGTCTCAGCAGTCCATTACCCATACCACTAGGCTACCGCGGTAACTAGGAAATTAATAAGTTTGTAGGCACATGGGTGTTACTTCGGGTCTGGAGCCTCTAAGTAGCCCATTGTAAGCTTGCGCTTACAATCCGCGTGGATATACGGGCGAGGGAAAATGACAACCAAATACACGAATCGCCATATTTCAATTACATCAATCACTGACTACACATTTTACAGACACACTCGTGATCTATACCCAAGTATATTCAACCGAACTAGAAGTGTTCTGCTAGACACGTAGTACTTGGTCGTGGTTCACAGCGATACTGATCCCGATTCTCAGCGCTCCGCACAAAAGTCAATGATCTGTCAAACTCAAATTGATAGTCCGAATGAAAAAATGTCGTCACACTCAACCATAGAGCACTAGAGTCTTGCATTGCGCCAGAGTGAATTTCATTCACTCTAATCACAATAATTATTAACGCGCCGTCAAATTTGTTAGTGAGACGGAATACCATTAATATTATTCTATGCCACAACGCACTGAGGGAAAGCTAATGCGCTGTTTTTATTTTCTTTGATTGACTACTAACCACACCCAGAGTAGGGGGAAGCGGCTATTTATGGTCAGCATAGAGCAGCAACAATAACTGCAAATCCTCAGTATGAAGCAGTAACTGCAAATCGATCTACAGCAACACTCACCTCGCTCCTTACACGCCTGAACTAATTTGTCCAAGCTATTCTCCAGATGTTGAGCAGAGTCCTGCAGTCCCTGTTGTTCCTTGTGTCCTGTCTTGAGGTGCGGTTGACATGCCCTAGTCAAGTCCTGGGCTGAGCCTCGGAGCTGCTCCGCTGCAGAGACCAGCGCCGCAGAGCAGTGTGGCGCCGCAATTGTTGGAGCTGTCAACTGATCAGGCAGAACGAGTAAATTAAACAAGCACTAAATAAAAATTCGCTTCCTGAGACTCAATTAGTATTTAGTCTTGAAGTCTTGAAGATCTTGAACCTTTTAACGTAAACAGCAAAATAAACAGGCCAACCCTCACGTGAACACGCGCGTTTGTATTAGTCGCCATTTATATAATCTTTTTTGGGTTTCGTAGCCAAATGGCAAAAAACGGAACCCTTATAGATTCGTCATGTCTATCTGTCTGTCCGTCCGTATGTCACAGCCACTTTTTTCCAAAACTATTAGAACTATACTGTTGAAACTTGGTAAGTCTCTACAAAAAAAGAAATCTATTCTGTGAACCGCATTAAAATTTTCACACAAAAATAGAAAAAAAAACAATAAATTTTTGGGGTTTCCCATACTTAGAACTGAAACTGAAAAATTTCTTTTCATCAAACCCCTACGTGTGTGGTATCTATGAATAGGTCTTCAAAAATGATATTGAGGTTTTCAAATATATTATTATCTAAACTGAATAGTTTGCGCGAGAGTCACTTCTAAAATGGTAAAATTTGTCCCCCCCCCCCCCCCTGTAACTTCTAAAATAAGAGAATGATAAAACTAAAAAAAAATATGATGTACATTAGCATGCAAACTTCCACTGAAAACTGCTTGTCAATTGACTACATCCTGCTGGATGGTAAGTAGCTAGGGTTTTGTTCAGAATTTTTAATTTGAATGAGAATTTTTACTGATGATAATTACCACCATTCCAGATGTTGAAACCTCCGAAAGAGTAGTACTTACCTTGACAACCTGGCTAATCTAGACACAAAGTAAGCATATTATGAAAGGGACTACAGGACGTGATTTCTATAAGAAAACTTAATTGTACAAATAATAATGTAATAAATAAAAAATCACATCTGCTGGTATAAGATCGAAATCGTCAGTCAGCAATAATCCAAGGACTGAAGATAGCCCACTCCATAATTATTTTTTAATATTAGTATATAAGAAATAGCATTAAGAATGTAAAGAACACTCTAGAACAATCATTAGATCAATAACAGTAGTAATCCAACTGTGGTATCTTTGACTAAGCACGCAATACATATCGATGTAGATTGGAAAAAGTGAATGCTCAGACAGGACTGGAACCTAAAAGCAAGCATAGCTTAATGAAAGAATGCAGACGATATTAAGTAAAGAAAGATCAGTAACCTGTGCTGTGGTGAGCAGCACCTGTGCATCATCAGTGGTCCTGGCTCCGCGCTTGTCCAGCTCGGCGCCTTCCTCCTCGGGTACCTTCTGGATCAGATCCTGCACCTGCGACAATAGCTCGGAGGCACGTCCGCACGCCTCTGACGTCAGTGCTTTTATCTAGAAAGAAAACCAATGAGGCCTGTTGACTCAATACTGAAGCGATGGAAAGTCATTCAAACAAACAAAAATGGGGTTCGTCAGTCATTAGAAGGTTTTTTCAAGGTTAACTGTGCTAATGTACATATGTACACAGGCTGCAGTAACTTAACTATTTCCCATCAGGTTGGCTATGTGTTTGTCTCTCACACACGTGGTAAAAACCAAAATCTCTCAAAAGTTGGATTTCACCGATGAATAATACGCGACTGCTATCATTAAAACTACTTTAGCAGTCAGTAGCATTTTATCCTCAATTTCTTCCATATGGACAAAGGTTAAATCTTAGTTTAAGTAATTAAACGTCCTTTCACTGGTGAAATGAAATCCTGCTTTAACTAAGTTACTATATCACAGTAAAATACAATTGTGTCTGGCAAATACAGGCTCCAGCATTTTATTGAATCCCGTGACCATAGGACTGGCCTTTACCTCGCTCAAAGAATTAGTATCGCTATTCGGCGTGGTAATGCCGCCAGCCTTTTGGGCACAGTACCAGTAGAGGTCGATGGGGATGAATTTTTCGATGCCTAAAGTTGCAGTCTCTCCCCCTCTTTTATGTTATTTTTGTATGTATTATATAGCATAATTTTCATTATTTAGTATTATTCTGTAATATAATTGTAAACTCTTAATTTAAATGAATAAACTTATCATCCAATAAAAAAAGAAGAAGTTAGTTCATTGATAAACAAACGATTCGGATTAGTTAACTTTATAAAATCCCGCCAAAATTACAAAAACAGTTACTACCTACTAAATACGTTTCTTTTTTTTAAATTTTTTGTTGCCTAAAACCCGAGGCATCGGAGCCATCAGCGTACTATTATAAGCTATAACTTAAGTATTATGAGAAAATTAGAATGAATGAAATTCCATTTTTGAATTTTTAACTTGTTTTTTTGTCCCTGTGGTTACAGTACGATCATTTCTTTTTTCTACGTATTTTAGGTCCATAAATTTGACTGCACCTCGAAGGATGGTAACTAAACTGAAGTGAAGTCCAAAGAATAGTGGTTATCATTTCAGAAGTTGCCCCTAGAATGGTGGTCTCTGCCTTGACAGCATCGACAACTTCTTTTTCATACACCGATTAAATCGGGCTTGTAGGAAGAGAGAAACACAGGTTTAAAACTTTCTAGTTTTTAATCGTATAGCAAAGAAAGGAATTTTCAATAAATATAGTTAGTCAACAAGATAATAGAGAGTCGTCAATTCAGGTATAATTGTGGTAGTTTTACCTCATCCTCCTTCCCGTGATCTGCTCCAGGACTGATGAGAAACACCAATTTGCCGCTCGCGTCGGAGAGATCGGCAGTAGCTTTTTCTAAGCCCTGTAAAAATTACAGCTTTTGAAATAACCAAACGACACACGCTTAGCCATGGAAAGCGATAATATGACATAACAGGATTAGGCGTTCGAATCAACGGAGGGACGTCTGTGCTCAATTAACAGCCGTTTAGAATAAAATGGTGGAATGGTTCCAAGCGTAAAGCGAGAATGAGGAAGAGGACTCAGAGCTTAGATAAGTAAATTCATTTTTACATCTATCTGTGGGATCCAGGGGTCTTACCATGACATTACAGCACATCATAGTATGCCCACTTTATTATAAGCTTAGCGCGCACATTTAGCTTCTTTTTATGTAGGACTCACAAATTTGACTTCACCATGCCTAATGGTAAGCCGAAGGCAAAATCTCAAGAAAGAGGGTCACCATTACAGACACGATGCTTGGTGAGCTTGAGCTCGTCCACCGCCGTAGCACCCAGCGTTTTTCTCAAAAGACACAAGAAACGTTTACTGCGCGTAAGGAGCCCATTTTAGATCCAAGACTGTATATATGCCGTGGTATATGACAGCCACATTCCGCGTGTATGAGTCCCCTGTTCCCCCCAGCCAGCGCAGTGGCACACGTACCCCAGTACCGGGCGCGCTGTCGCAGAGCGCCCGCGTGGCGCGGCACAGGCGCTGCAGCTGCTGCAGCATGTTCTGCTGTGAGTTGGCGCTCTTCGTGGCGCCCAGCACACACGTCTCTGGGAAATTGGTCAAAATCATATGTATTCTCCTACCTTGTATATGCCTACTAAAATATCAAATGTCTATTCACCTCCGACTACGGCTCATAAAAAAGTAAAATATTCAAAAATTTAGGTTACTCCTCCTTAACTTCACCGTGGTCATTAGAATCCTTTTCTTATAGACAACCTAATGATTCAATAATATATTTGATAATAATTTTTGATAATGTTTGTTTTTGTAGTAAACAAACCTTTTTACCAACTAAAGGTTTGCCACAGACTGATTATATAACGGGTGCTATTTATGTCACTAACCTTGTACCAACTCCGGCATCAGCTCAGTGATTGTGTCAACAGCTTGCTGCGCTGCGTCGTAGTCCGGGTTCTCCCCATCTACGCACAGAAGTAGTAGTAAGTACTTAATTAAAATTGTGTTATGCATCCCTAACACTACAAGTAGACACAGTAACATTGTTCGTGATAAAGTTCATATTTTACAAAATTTCAGTCTGCCGCATGCTCCCTAATTTCAACGTTAAATTAAATTGCGCAAGCCTTTAACAATTTTTATGCAGATATGGGGACACCCTACACCTCCACGGACAGTCGGAAATCTTGCCTTTCCACTAAATTAACATCAATGTTCATGTTGCCTACCATACCCCAAGAAATACA
Organism: Eilema caniola; assembly: GCA_949126895.1. Lineage (NCBI taxonomy): Eukaryota > Metazoa > Arthropoda > Insecta > Lepidoptera > Erebidae > Eilema > Eilema caniola. The sequence continues at coordinate 15,702,931 of OX421488.1, forward strand.
TAAAAAAATAACGAAATTAAAAAACACAGCTACCACAAGATATGACGGCATTAGTACTAGGATTGTAAAAAGCGTGTCTACCATTATTGCTCCCGTGCTAAGTTATCTTATTAATAATTGTATCATACAGGGTATTTTTCCTGACAGGCTAAAGTTATCTCTCATTAAACCAATTTTTTAAAAAGAGGACAATGAAAACATGACTTCCTATAGACCAATAGCTCTAGTACCGTTATTTTCTAAGATCTTAGAAAAGGTCATCCATGACAGGATTAGTAATTACTTTGAGAAATACAAACTCTTTACAGATAGCCAAAAAGGATTCAGAAAAAACAAAAGTATCAATGTTGCCATATATGACTTTCTAAATACAATTCTCTCTAGAATGGACAAAAGACTGTCAGTCCAGGCGCTATATATGGGCATGACAAAAGCGTTTGATTATGTAGACCATAAAATATTAATTGACAAATTAAATGCCTACGGTATTCGTGGGAATTTATCAAGTTTACTCAAGTCGTATCTAGACAATCGTCAACAAATAACAGTTATAAATAAAATCCATACTAATATTATAAATGCGAAAGTAACTCTGTCTGTCTGTCTGTCTGTCTGTCTGTCTGTCTGTCTGTCTGTCTGTATGTTACGCTTTCACGCCTAAACCGCTGAACCGATCTTGATGAAATTTGGAACAGAGGTATATTAGAGCTTGAGAACGGACATAGGCTACCTTTTATCACGAGAAAGGGGGTTTAAGGGGGGGAAATAGGGGATGAAAGTTTTTATGAAAGTTTGTCATTTCTGAAGATATCTTAATGAAATTTGGTACAGAGGTAGATTAGAGCTTAGGAACGGACATAGGCTACCTTTTATCGCGAAAAGGGGGGTGGAAGGGGGGGGACTTGGGCCGTGGGAGGAAAGTTTGTCATTTTTAAGGATTTCTTGATGAAATTTGGTACAGAGATAGTTTAGAGCTTGGAAACGGAAGTAGGCTACCTTTTATCGCGAAATGGGGGGTAGAAGGGGGGCGGACTAGGGCCTTGGTATGAAAGTTTGTCACATTTGAAGAATTCTTGATGAAATTTGGTACAGAGGTAGTTTAGAGCTTGGGAACGAACATAAGCTACCTTCTATCGCGAAAAGGGGGGAAGAAGGGGGGGGGACCAGGGCCTTGGGATAAAAGTTTATCGTTTTAGAAGATTTCCTGATGAAATTTGGTACAGAGATAGTTTAGAGCTTGAGAACGGACATAGACTACCTTTTATCATAAAAAGGGGGGTAGTAGGGGGGACCAGGGCCTTGGGATAAAAGTTTATTGTTTTAGAAGATTTCCCGATGAAATTTGGTACAGAGATAGTTTAGAGCTTGGGAACGGACATAGACTACCTTTTATTGCGAAAAGGGCGGTAGAAGGGGGGGGGACTAGGGCCTTGGGAGGAAAGTATGTCATTTTTGAAGATTTCTTGATGAAATTTGGTACAGAGATAGTTTAGAGCTTGGAAACAGATATAGGCTACCTTTTATCGCGAAAAGGCGGGAAGAAGGGGGGCGGACTAGGGCCTTGGTATGTAAGTTTGTCATTTTTGAAGATTTCTTGATGAAATTTGGTACAGAGACAGTTTAGAGCTTGGGAATGAACATAAGCTACCTTTTATCGCGAAAAGGGGGGAAGAAGGGGGGGGGCAGGGCTTTGGGATAAAAGTTTATCGTTTTAGAAGATTTCCTGATGAAATTTGGTACAGAGATAGTTTAGAGCTTGGGAACGGACATAGACTACCTTTTATCATAAAAAGGTGGGTAGAAGGGGGGACTAAGGCCTTGGGATGAAAGTTTGTCATTTTTGAAGATTTCCTGATGAAATTTGGTACAGAGATGGATTAGAGCTCGAAAATGGACACAGGCTACCTTTTATTGCGAAAAAGGGAGTTGAAGGGGTGGAATAGGGCAAGGGTATGTAAGTTTGACAATTTTGAAGATATCTTGATGAAATTGGCATAGAGATGGATTAGAGGTTGAAAATGAACATAGGCTACCCCTTATCGCGAAAAAAGGGATAGAAGGGGGAGGGGGAGCTGAATAGGGCGTTGGGATTAAAGTTTCTAATTTTTCAATGGCACAAAAAAGGGGGTGAATATGGCATAAATAGTAAGAATTTCTTTTAAGATGTCCTCATGAAATATAGTACAAAGGTGGATTAGAGCTTCGGAACGGATATAGTCGAGTAGCGAACCAAATATAGAAGCGAGTGGAGAGGCGAGTAGAGATTGTTATAGGGACGAGTGGATAGGCGTGTTAAGATTGGAAGTCGAGTAGAGTCGACTACAGGGGCGAGTAGATATGCGACTAGAGAGCCAGTGGAGAGGCGAGTATAGAATCAAATAGAATGCTGTAAAGGCGAATAGGGAGGCGAGTGAAAAGATGAATGTAGTAGCGAGTAGAGATCGAATAATGAGTTGAGTAGAGGTGCGAGTAGATAGGCAAGTGTGGAGAGTCAAGTAGACAGGCGAAAAGAAAATCGAATGGATGGGTAAGTAGAGAGGCCAATGGAAAGGCGAGTATAGAGAAAAGTACAAAGTCGAGTAGAGAGGGGAACAGAGAAGTCAGTACAGAGTCAAGTATAAATTCAAATACAGAGGCGAGTAGAAAGCCGAGTGGAGAGTCGAATATAGAGGCGATTAGAAAGTCGAGAACAGAGCTGAGTACAAAGTCGAGGACAAAGTTGAGTAGAAAGGCGAATTTAATGCTCAATAGCGTCGGATCAATACTACACGATAACCGACATCCACGCGGGCGGAGCCGCGGGCAACAGCTAGTATGTAATAAAACTAAGAGTGAAATTTCGTACGTGTCGGACGCAAGAACCATACGTTACGGAGTGCCACAGGGAAGTATACTTGGGCCACTTCTGTTCATTATTTATATTAATCACTTCCCATCAGCCACACCATTTCCAATGACTATGTATGCCGACGATAGTACAGTGGTATTCAATAGTGATAATCTTGATACCACTGTTTCAGTAATCAACAAAAATATTACTTCTTTGATCAACTGGCTGTAAGTGCACAATCATAAAATTAATTTAGACGAAACAAATATAATGGATTTTAATCAAAAATTTCGAAATACAATACGACGATAAAAAGATAAGTGACATTAAAGTGACAAGGTTTTTAGGCCTACAAATCGAAAATACTCTACAGTGGAATGTACAGATTGAAATAGTGAGTAATAAAATACATCAATATGCATATACACTATACACGCTTGGTAAAACCGTGAACAGGGATACAGTAATGACAGCATACTTTGGACTGGTTGCTTCTACTTTGAGGTATGGAATCATTTTTTGGGGCAATGCAACTGGTAAAAATTTAGTTTTTAAAGCTCAAAAGCGCTGCATTAGAGCTATATGTAAGATTGGAACGACTGATACATGTAAACCTCATTTTATTAGCCTGAAGATACTGACGATGCCATGCATTTACATATATGAGACAATTATGTTTGTTAAACAGAACGGGGAGAAATTCTCGGTTGTAACCAGCAGTAGAATGCTTGGGCCCATCCAAAACGGGCCTACTGCATAAAAGCATATTTGTAAAGCACCTAAGATATATAACAAACTGCCTCAAGCTATTAAATCTTGTAAAAACCTACAAATGTTTAAAAAACAATTACAAGCATTTTTGTTAAATAAAGCATAAGTACTATTCAATAGAGGAGTATCTTAATGAAAAAAGCACCTAATTAATCCGATTTCTGACTTAATTTTTATTTTATTTTACATTGACAGAATTTTTTATTTGAATTGATTTAACTATATTGGTGACATTACCAATCTATTGAAACTGCTTGCATTTGTAATAATAATTCTATTTAATTTTATGTTATTTACATTGACATAATTTTTCTGAATTGATATTGGTGACATTACTATTCTGTTGACATTGCTTGCATTTATGATAATTATCCCACCAGCTGGAATTTCAAGAGGCTGACAAATTCGAAACCGACCGTGACATGGCACCACAAATCGCTGGAACGCCTGCCAAAAATCCAGGCGCACAGATCAAGATATCAAACGAGCTACGATGAATAATCGCCGACCTTTGCAACGCAGCAAATTCCGCGCAAGGTCGCGCCCACGAACACGGTCAGAGACACGGCTATGTTACTACCACACAAGATTCAAAACAAAAGCGCATAAATGCGAACAGCCGTACTCATGGAAAAATGCAACATAGCAAAATGAAACTAAATTAGTGCAAAATGAGACGGGACTCTGTGCTATATACCCCTCAAATCGTCTGACTGTTACCGACTCTAACAGTGGTTATAGAATTTTAGTAGACACAGGGGCAAACAAAGGTTTTATAAGGCGCACAAATCAAGAAACCCGCAAGCAAATACAAATTCCTGCAAACACTATTATCCTGCGAAACGCACGAAGCATAAAAATTGCAGCAACTAAGGGCTCATCCCGACGCATTGCACGTCACTGAAACACCGCACTTGGCCTACATATTAGGACCAGCGGTTCCGCAAATAGCGGCAGCCAGTTCCGGCAAAAATGGAACCGCATAACTGGCACTGGCGCACTCCACAAGAGAGTTTAGACCGCTGAATCATCGAAAACCCATCGAGTATCAAGTCTTCGCCAGCCAGCATCTACGGCCCAAACAGGGATACCACTAACGGCAGCGACCCAGGACACCCTTCGGCCATATCAGGATGAGCAACACAAACGAGTGCGAATTCATAAAGACAGAGCTAGATTTCTTAGGTTATCATACAACGAGCCAAGAAATCACTCCAACGTCTGAGAAAATAACGTATAAAGCAGAATATAAACAAACAAAATAAAAACAACGCTACGCGACAACCTCAAACACAGACAAAAGTATGTGCAACTCAGCAAATTCGAAAAGACTCGACGCAGCATAACAAACGTCAGCAAAATGTTCTACGGCTAAGTTCAAGAACAAGCATCGCACACTCCGCAGCACATATTATACACTTCCGCACAATAATTTTAGTAAAAAATGTAAAAATTCATTTAAGGGGGGTGTACTATGGCACGTACACACGGGACGTGATTTCTATCAGGAAATATAATTGTATAAATAATAATTAAATAAATAAGAAGCATGCCATAACAACAGAATCGTCAGTCAGCAATAAAGCAAAGACTGATTCCCCACTCTTGAATTACTTGTAAATATTAGTATATAAGCTGTAGGATTAACAATAATAAATTAATCAATAAACAAGTGAATCTAACTGTGGTATCTCTCTACCTAGCCCGCAATAATTATTTAATTTTATTTTTTTTTACATTTGACATTTGTTAATAATAATATAATATCATTGAATAAAACATAAATTGTAATATTGATGAAAAAAAAATGATTTGCACGCCGCATATGGCAGAGTATGTAGAAATATGCATTGTATTATTTATTGTAACATCTTTTGTACCATATTCTTGCAAATAAATTTAATTTGAATTTGAATTTGAACGTGCTTGATTACATCAGAAGTCATATTAGGTATATTTAAAATTAGGTTACAAACTAAGGGATGGTGATATAAGTGGGGCATCGAGATTGCTTTTTAGTAGCGATGTAGTGGCGCCTTGTTCTCCGGAAACCCTCGCTGGTCTGCGGAGCAAGCATCCGGCGCCTGCGGAGGACCTTTCTTTTCCCGAGGCGCCTGATCCCGAACCTGATTGCCTGTGCGTAACGGCTAAGGAAGTGTTGGCTGCCGTTGTCTCCTTTCGAAGTGGCTCTGCCGGCGGTCTTGACGCATTGACCCCACAACATTTGAAAGATATTTTGGGGCCCAAGCGCCGGAGAGGCCGGTGAGGCACTTCTGAAGGAGCTAACGGCTCTCATGAACTTGATGCTCTCCGGTAGTGTGGAGAATGCCATCATAGACATTCTGTATGGGGCAAATTTGTGTGCCCTACGAAAGGGAGATGGTGGTATTCGTCCCATTGCCGTGGGATGCACATACCGACGTATGGCAGCAAAACTCTGCTGTAAATACTATAAAGCCGAATTAGCTCTGAAATTTCAGCCCCTACAACTCGGTTTTGGTTCAAAGGGGGGCTGTGAGGCTGCCATACATGCTTTGTCAACCTTCCTTGGCTTCGGAAAGAGTGAGGTTCTTCTCAAGTTTGATGTGAAGAATGCTTTTAACTCTGTGAACAGGGACACCTTGTTGAACCAAGCAAAATTAGAAACACCCAAAATTTTTAATTTTCTCTGGCAATGTTACAGATACCCCTCTAAATTATTATACAAGGACAACGTTTTAGAATCAGCTGTTGGTTGTCAACAAGGAGACCCTCTTGGACCGGTAATTTTCAGTTTAGCTATCCAACCTATTATTCGGCTTTTAAATTCAAAATTTAATGTATGGTATCTAGACGACGGGACTCTAGGGGGAGATGTGGAGACAGTTTTTCAAGATTTGGCTTTTATTAAAAATGAATTTAAATTAATTGGTTTAGATCTAAATGATAGCAAATGCGAGATATTTTTAAATGATGTTTCGGACAAAAATTCTATTATTTCTAAATTCAATTCATTGGCTCCTAATATCAAAATTATAGAAAGAGAGTCTCTACGTCTCCTCGGGTCCCCAATCTTAGAAGATGCCTACACCTCATTTATAGAGGAAAAAATTCAAAATTTTAATGACATTTCGGACCGCCTACTCAAAATTAATATCCATTCAGCTTTCACTATTCTCAGGTACTGTCTTTTCGTTCCGAAATTCACCCATGCTCTCAGGTCTACACCATTTTGGAAACATTTAACAATTTTGGAAAAAATGGACAAAATTATACAAATTACAGTCACTAAAATTTTAAATGTGGCCTTGAATGATCGCGCATCACTACAAGCGTCTCTACCGATTCGTTTGGGTGGGCTCGGTATTCGCAAAATTACAGACGTCAGCTTACCAGCCTTCCTGTCTTCAGTCCACAGTACGGAAGAATTAACTAGGAAAATCCTTGCTCCTACACTAGTTAATTCTGAAGTATTGTGTAAGACTGAAGCAGTGAACGCTTGGAAAATTGCTTGTCCAAACACTGATCTCCCAGGGAACCTTTTCTCACAGCGTCAGTGGGACGGGCCGCTCTGCAATTTAGTAAGACAAAATTTATTAAATACTTGCTCTAATGTTGCAGAGCGTGCCCGTTTACTGGCAGTTGGAGTGTGGGAATCGGGTCTATGGTTACAAGCTCTTCCGTCATCTAACGTATTTATTTATTTATTGGAACATTTAACAGTTATGCGTTATACAATGATATTAGAAGTTCACAGTACATATTTCTGTTAGGTAAACGCACAACCCACATCAATGTCCGCTAAGTAATATTATTGTACTTATCTGAGTAGATAAACATGCGACTCGAGTTCAGTGTTAAATAACAAAGTAGCAGTATGACTATTATACAGTAGATTATTGTAAGGACCTTAAAACGTTTGTGGCCATTTCTTTAAATTTTAAGTATGGGTTTGCGAATATGTCTATATCGGCTAGGTGTGTGTTGTACGTCTCCAGAAGATGGCGAATAGGAGCGCGCGCCCCGGCATTCGTTCTGCACCGTCCCGTGTAGAACAGCCGCGGCACGCGCACCTCCCGCTGCAATACAGTTCTGGGCACCGCGTAACATAGCTGGTTAGTGATACCATTGCAGTCAAATCTGTTATGGCATATACCATGCAACATCATGGACATGAGTAGTTTACGTCTCGACTCCAAGCTCATCAGGTTGTACTCCTTAAGTAACTCTTGATAGGGAAGTTTGAAACGGTACAATTTATAATTTACATTTCGTAGAAACTTCTTCTGAACCATTTCTATTCTATGTATATACTTGTCATATATAGGATCCCAAACTGGGACAGCGAAGTCAAGCTGGGATCTAATTAAACTATTATATAAAAATAAAAGCGTAGAGGGGCGTTTGAAGTCCTTAGAGGATCTCATTACAAAGCCGTACATCTGGTATGCCTTACTTACGATATTTTCAATGTGTTGATCTAGGTGTAATTTAGAGTCGAGGGTGACGCCCAGGTCACGGATGTTGTTAACCCTTTGCAAAGCAAAACCTTGTATAGTGTAGTTGTGTGTTATGACTATCTTCTTTTTAGTATAAGTTATGACTTTGCATTTGGGTAGACTGAGCTGCAGTTTGTTAAGGGAACAGTAAAGGGTAAGCCGGTTGAGATCATCTTGTAAAGACAAACAATCCCGGTGACCATGACACTCCTTATAAATTTTGATGTCATCGGCGTACATGAGAAATTGTGAATTATAGAAGCATTGTTTAATGTCATTGACAAATAAATTAAATAGTAGAGGTCCTAGGACCGACCCCTGCGGAACCCCAGAAGTAACAATAGTGGTATCCGAATCAAAGCCATTGACAACAACCTTTTGCGTTCTATTCACAATATATGACATGAACCATCTCAGCAAGTTGCCCCGTATGCCAATGTAGGCGATCTTGTCAAGGAGTAGTTTGTGGTCCACCTTATCAAATGCCTTCCGGAAGTCCGTATACACAGCATCTACCTGAATTTGGTTATCCATATTCGTGAACAAATAATTAGTGAACAGCACAAGATTTGTGGTAGTTGAGCGTTTTTTAACAAATACGTGCTGCTCGGGTACTATAATGCTGTGAATGTATGGATATATTGCACTGTGAACGAGACTCTCGAATAGCTTCGACAAGGTGGACAAAATAGAGATGGGACGGTAATTTTCTATACAACTCCTATCGCCGTTTTTATATACAGGTATGATAAATGCGCGTTTCCAAATATTGGGAAATATACCTTCAGTCAAGCATTTGTTGTAAATAATATAGATAGGTTTATCGATATATTTGGCGGTTTTCTTGATAAAAGTCGGAGGTATACCATCGGGGCCGGGAACTATGTTAGATGACACTACCTTCCGCATCGCGACGTGCCTCCGCTTAGGTGCGCCGTGTGTTTCTCCGCATCGATGCCGTTGTGGAGAAGCAGTTGATCGACTTGGACACCATGGCCTGTCGTGCTGCAGGAGCACTGGGCGAATTCCACGGCACGCCAGCCTCAACGACATAATCCGCCGTGCTCTTGTCACCGCCGGTGTGCCAGCTGTGCTTGAACCAAACGGTTTGGCGCGCGACGATGGCAAGAGACCGGATGGTATGTCATTAATGCCTTGGAAAATGGGTAGGACTCTGGTGTGGGACGCAACTTGCGTCGACACCATTGCCCCTACCCATTTACCTGGCACGGCTGGCTGTGCTGGTGCTGCTGCAGCTTCTGCAGAGGCTCTTAAGCGGCGCAAATATTCCAATCTCATTGGAGATTATGAATTTGTGCCGTTTGGAGTCGAAACGTTTGGGCCTTGGGGTCCGAGCGCCCGCAATCTCTTCAGGGAGATTTCGAAGCGTATGGTCGACGCTTCTCGTGACCAGAAGGCTGGCCTATTTTTAGGTCAGAGATTAAGCATTGCCATACATCGTGGCAATGCTGCCAGTCTTCTGGGAACACTTCCACAAGAGGCATGCGATGCGGATGAATTCCACGACGCATTTTAACTTTTAGTTTTCTTTAGTATTATGTTTAAGTTACTTAGTATAATGTTATTATTTAGAAATGTAGTTTTAAAACCATTGTTATGTTAATTAGAAAATAAATAAAAGTCCTGTTTAATAAAAAAATAAAAAATAAACTACAGAAAACTTCAAATTTCGAGCTTTACAAATAAGGCGTATGACACCACTGGGACTAGGTACTGGGAGTGTCTTCATCATAAATTTAAAAGAATCAGTGAGTTTTGGCAGTCTTTACAATTTGATGTAACGTTTAGGATGTAGCTACCCATGTGTCCAGTACAGACCTGCGGGGGCGCGGGCGAGCGCCGCGACGGCGGCGGTGAGGCGCGCCAGGCGCTCCACCAGCTGGCGCTGCAGGGCCGCCGCGTCCTCTGCGCGCATCATCACGCACGCCAGCGGCTGTACGAGCAACACTCAATGGTATAAATACCACAGGAGGAACTGCTTCTCATCACATTTGGTCTATCTTTATTTCGAGTCGGTGTTTATTCTTTGCTACACTTGCTCAGACGCACCCACATTAAGTCCATTCCTCCATTCCTCTATTTCTCACATTAAATTTACTCCCCCTAGAAGGCCTAGAATGGGGTTGGTTACATGTTCAGTCCCTTTTTCGATATTAACTCTTTCTCACTTAATGTTTTAGAAATATATAGAATACTTATTGCTTCGGAAAATATCAAAGTCAATTCAATTTATTGACACATTTGATACAATCCAAAGTGCACTCCACCGTGGGTGAGCGGAAATACTGACACTGCCATAGTCATTTGGGGACCGTTTCCTCGCGTGGCAAATATCTCGCTCGCTGCTGAGGCTGCTCACTCTGTGTGACGCAGACTAATTAAATACTTGACGTTACCTCTTTCATCTGCTGCTCCGCTTCATCCAGACGCGCCTTGGCGTCAGACATGCTCTTGATAAATTGCAGCCGCCTGTTCTCCTGCTGAGGTAGTAACGCCGCATCATGGCCTGATGGTTCACCCATCTCAATATCTTGGTCTGTTTTGAGGAAAGTCCAGTAATATTAATAAGTGAGTATATACAGAACTATCTGGCCAATAATGTAATTATTTTCCCAGAATGACTTAGACCAATTGGCAAAAAAAATGTTCTGGAATATATCGAAACACTGATAATGGAGGGTGATCGGGGTGGAAAGATCGTGCGAGGTGAAAGTGGAAAACCTGGAAGGCGGACCTTAAAGTCGAGGTCTCTTTGGATTCGGATGCAATCAGGAGAACACGTCTTCATGAAGACGATGACTGATATTGGAGAATGTAGACGAAATGATGAAAAGCAAAGACGCTTAAGTTTACAACTGAATTGCTATATATTATCTGTGGATGAGATGAGCTAGAGGAGCTGAACCAGATGCTGGGCGGACTAGCTTCAGCCTCGCGACGTATCGGTCTTGGCATGAATTTGGACAAAACCAAAGTCATGATCAATGGCCACATTGATCCGATACCGGTCGTCGTACATGGTCACCCTCTCGAAATCGTTTCTGAGTACACTTACCTCGGGCAGGTTCTGCAGTTAGGTAAAAACAATTTCGAGAGGGAGGCCAAGAGGAGGATCCAGCTGGGCTGAGCAGCGTTTGGGAAACTACGCCGAGTCTTCTCGTCATCCATACCGCAATGCTTGAAAACGAAAGTTTTCAATCAGTGCGTCCTACCCGTCATGACCTACGGAGCCGAGACATGGACACTCACGGCAGGGTTGGTCCATCAGTTCAAAGTCGCTCAGCGAGCTATGGAGAGACCTATGCTCGGAGTTTCTCTGAAGGATAGAATCCGCAACGAATACATTCGATAGAAAACCAAAGTTATCGACATAGCTCAAAGAATCAGCAAGCTGAAGTGGCAGTGGGCTGGCCATATCTCACGAAGAACTGACAACCGTTGGGGTAAACGTGTTCTTGAGTGGAGACCGCGACTCGGCAAGCGTAGTGTAGGACGCCCTTCGACCAGGTGGGATGACGATCTAAGAAAGACTGCAGGCAGATGCTGGATGCGGTAAGCTGAAGACAGGGCTCAATGGCACTCATTGGGGGAGGGCTATGTCCAGCAGTGGACTAATATAGCCTGATGATGATGATGATGATGATGATCTGTGGATGAACGGGTGATAGGATGTTCCTCCAACACAAAAGGAGGCCCAAGTAAAATGTCGAAAACGCCATAAACTACCCACCAGTTGAGTCAATAAGCTACACACCAGTTAATTCCAGTCCACATAGTTGTGCCAGTCTCTCCAGATTGTGCTCCAACTGTTTTTGGCTCTTTTGCAGCTCCTCGGACTCCTTGGCGCCAGGCTTCAGGTGAGGGTAGCAGTTGGCTGTCACATCGTTGGAACAGTTCTGAAGGTGCTGTACTGCTGCCGCCACCGCACTCGAACAGGAGGCCTCCTTTACACTCGGTGCGGTTACCTGTACATGATCAGCAAAGCATATATTAATAATACCTACATACATACATACATATACTCATGCCTGTAAATCCCCGAAGGGGTAGGCAGAGGTGTATTAACAACCACGTTTCGCCAACTATGATTGTCAGTCCAACGTGACAGGGGGGCGAGCCTATTGCCTGTATGTTAGTCGGATGAAGAAGCGTAGTGCCCAGCCCTACCCCTTAGTCGCCTTTTACGATACCGGGGATTTATAAATGAGAAAATTGGTGAACATATTTGGATGTTTGTTAATGAATCAAACGGCTGAACGGATCAGCCTGTAATTTTGTACGGCTTGTTTTGTAATAATGTATGCTTGGTGAATTCGAGTTCGATCACCGCCGTAGCACCCCGTGCTATCTTCAAGAGATACCCAAGAAACGTGTACCGCGCGTATAGAGCACAGTGTGAGCACCGTCCCGAGCAATAGTCCAATGGTGCAGTCCACTCGCCTGCGCCACGCTGCCGAGCGCCCTCGCCGCTCGCTCGGCGCGCGCGGCGGCGGCGCGCAAGGCGGCGGCGCCCTCTCCGCGCTGGTCGGCGAGGCGGTGCGCATGCGCCAACAGCGCCGCGCTGCTGTCGTACGCCGCCGCCGCTACCTCGTTTATCTATAAACTCCCTCTGCATGAGAAACTTTGAACAACGTTACCGATTTTATATATCTCTATCTCTCCTAATATACTTAATATCTCCAACGGTAGAGAGAGATACTTCGAATTTGCACTAGTGGGGATTTTACGCCGTATCTACTTCCCATATTAATGATAAAACTTTGATGAGATCAAATCACAGACCGCTGGTTAGTAACCTGCTCGAAGGACCAAAAATGTGAAGTGGGGGAGAAATCCTTTTTTGCGTGATTTGACTGTGTTGATAATGATAGACTTACATTAAATGATAACACGGTGATAACAGATTACTGATTACATTGTTATAAAAAACGTGTTCAGACTTCGTTGGCAAAATAATTATGTCAAATTAGATTACAACATTGGCAAATTGATTGATAGATTGAAATACTTATAATTTACTTTTCTGAATTAGTAGCTTTCTGTGAATTGAAAAAGATAAGCGATAGGAGCCGTGAAATATAATAAGATCTAGGTATTTCATAACACTTAGTTACCGTCTGCTCCTTCCCTTTGTCCGCTCCCGGACTAACGAGAAACACCAGCTTGCTGCACGCTCCGGAGAACTTCGCAGCTGGTGGACCCAGATCCTGCAATAATTTTCGTTACCAAATACATCAAAAACTCCAAAACCGCTAAAGAAGCATCGCCGTAATACCATGAGGATATGTACAAGATCCAAGAACTGAGGTCATTAGTATTTTCTTTAAACCACTTCGGCGGCAGACAGGCACACGGCCTAAGGCTACCACGGTCTATTGATGTGTGCAACACCAGGGGAGTAATACTCGTACTGCCGACCCTTTAAGACAGATAGTTTCTGTGCCGTCAGTGTAGAAGACAAAACAGGACAAGAATTTGTCCTTCCCACAGACTGCACAAAAACTCTTAAGGAAACTCTGGCTACCCTACTCACCGCCGCCGCGATATTCTATATGGCGGAAGTCGCACTCCTAGGAAAATAGAGGCGTAAGTATGAATACGTCCAGTTTTTTTTCTTGCAGTTTTTAATGGTACAAGTAAATATACATACGGTCCTTCTTTTCGTAATACTCGGACGTAAAATAACGGATATACCTACCAAAAAAAAAGTTGTTTCGTCAGAGTAGAAGTACACCTGGTTAAACAGCTTTTTTGCTCTCCTGTAAAGTTAATGTTATCAACAGACGCCTATATTTCCCTGGAAGTGCGAAGTGCTTCCTCAGTCAGACTGCTCATTTGGGACGGGGATACCGTGGTGTCCTAGCGTAATACTCACATCTAAACTGCTGAGGTTGTCCACCAGGTGCTGGCTGGCCTCGCAGAGCCTGGTGACGTGTTGCTTCATAGCGGCCCGGGTACCATCATCCTGGCGCGCGCACACCACACCCGCATCTGACGACAAGAGGGTACTTTTTATCATACGATTCTATCGTACCCATATCATCGGACTCCTACAAAACTCTGAGATAAATTTCACCCAGATCTACTCAGCTGTTCAGTGCCCCGAGCACAAAAAATATTCGAATTCGTAACGTTAACGTATCGTGCGAACGAGGCATTTCGATGAGCAGGCTTCACACACTGATAGGTTGACTGTAGGCAGACGGCCAATCGGAATGTTCCATTCGCCCGATACGTTTACGTTACGAATTCGAATATTTTTCGTGTGCGGGGCACTGGTGTCATTTATTACTAACCTGCTTTCCATGAAACTAGTACCCAGTAAGGTTATATGAGGATACTGACCCTGGACGACGGTGGGCATCAGCTCGGCGATGGTGTTGAGAGCTGACGCGGCTGTTACGTAATCCTGCTGCTTCGGATCTGAGACAGAAATAAATACGTTCAACAGATAAAATAAAAAATAAAACTTAGGTAAGACTTAGTGACGGAAATATTGATTCAAGTACCGTAGCAAGAGGTGAATAAGGATCAAGCTGTGGGATTCAAGGGTGAAGGAAGAAAATGGTCAATTATTTTTTGCAGTTTCTTTTTGTTAAGTGAACGAATGAACAGAATTCTCAAATATCTGGTTAGATACTTGCAATTGTATAAAAGAAATTATTTAAAACATCTAACGATCATTTCACACATTGATCCCTATTCACCCCGTTTTACTCAGTAGTCATCTTGGTCTTATTTATAACTCAATTATTGAAAAGTGTAGGAATAAGGAGAGGACAAAAAATCATTAAAAACATGATTTGTAAATTATGCTTTTAATGTTTTTTAGTTCTTTAACTAAAAAAAAGCACGATAAATTCGAACGCTCCGAAAACATCACATACTTCATTGAGCAGTCATTTAAAAATATCTCGTGAACAAAGATCGAAGCAGAGGGCCGACAGATATACAACGAACCGACCTGCAGTGGCGTTGGTGAGGCGTGCCACGGCGCCGTTGAGCTCAGCCAGCTGCTGCGCCAGGCGCCGCGCCGCTGCCTTCTCCTTCAGCTCCAGCATCATGACGCCCTTGGGCCCCACGCCCGGCGGGCCCTCGACTGCGGGGCTTGCGGCGTCTGACTGGACATATACGAACAATAGGTAACATTGATGGAGGGTATGTGTCTGTCATCTCAAATCATTTTCTTAGCGTTAAACGTCAATCAACGACAGTCAGACGAAAATAAAACCCCACGCTCATCAACAGGTGATTAACGGACAGAGCTCTGGCTCTGGCTTTCCTCCGGAGTTGGGCGGTCAAATGGCAGTCACTACCGTAAAAATGGAAACTACCGAAATTACTGAAACGAGGAGAAGTAAACCCCATACATTACTTTTATAAATAAATACAAATGATCAGGTACATATATTACCGACAAACATCTTAACTCTGTTATTAAGTAGACTTGTGGCGGCGACCGAGGCCCGCCATTTTTTTTTTTTTTTTATTTATTAGGGACAAAAAAACAGTTATGCGTTACAAACAATTCTAAAGAAACTAGGTTATTAAAATAAAAACGCATAGCCCACACTATTGTCCACGAAGTAATTAATGTGTTTTGAGAATACGGACGCGCCGTTCCACCCACGTAATAAACAAATAAATTTTGTTTCCAGAAATGAACCCTCACAAAATTACCCCGATTAGGGATCATCAATAAGAGTCTCAGACACCACTTTCCTAAATTTAGCCTCCGACAGTGCAAAAATGTCGAGATCAACAAAGTGTGTGTTGTAGGTCGCCAGTAATCGACGCAGAGGTGCCCGCTCCCCCGTGTTTGTTCTACACTTTTCTGTGTAAAACAATCTGGGCACGCACACCTCCCGCCGAACAACAGCCCTATATAGGCACCACATAACATAATTTATTAGTTAGTTCAATACAATTGAACTTATTATTGCATATGCCGTATAGCATCGTAACCATCAGCAATTTACGTCTGTGCTCCAAGCTCAAAATTTTGTAATACTTTAGCAGTTCTGTGTAAAGAATCCTAGTATGAAAACATTTGAAATGGGAAGTACGAAGGAATCTTTTTTGCATCATTTCAATTCTATGCGTATATTTTAGGTAAAAAGGGCTCCAAATAGGCACTGCATATTCAACTTGGGAACGAATTAAAGTTTTATATAGGTAGAGGAATGTAGAAAGTTTTCTGAAATCATAGATAATATGGGCTCAAAGAACTTGCGTGATTGGGTGATCAGTGCCCCGAGCATTGACTAACATTCGAATTCGCAACGATAACGTATCGAAAGAATGGAGCATTGCGATTGGTTCACAGTAGACAGGCGGCCAATCGTATTGCTATCCTCTCTGGATACGTTAACGTTACGAATTCGAATATTATTCGTGCTCGGGGCACAGTACTTCTTTTAATTTTTACTCAGTCGTGCACATGCATGATCATTGCCCCACTACGCTGACTTTTGTTCAAGTTGTTTGCCTGAGTCTAAGTATACCTGCGGCACTGGCCTCTGTGGCAGACAGCGAAAGCTGAATAAACAATGACCGTAGCGCAGGTAGGTAATGGACCCATACCACACCCTGACAATATTCAAGCTATGGGAATAAACAATACATTTCTCATTCAGTGTTTTTAACTATTTCATTTGGGTGTATCCCATCTGCCCCGGTGACTTGGCCCGGTGCCGGGCCACATGGGCCATAAATTCTATAAACATCACGTTACCACATCTCACCAAACTACAGTGGCATAATCACAGTATGGTGTATCTGTACTATATAATCGATAGTTTCACCAAGATAGCCATCGGCGCCGTGGCTTAGTTGGTTAAAGCGCCTGTCTAGTAAACAGGAGATCGCGAGTTCGAATCTCGCCGGGGCCTGGTGTTTGTTTTTTTAATCATTCTTTTTTAATATCTTGAAACTTGTGGTGGTGTCGTGATAAACAAAAAAGGAGGTAAGTAGAAATAGGTATGTCAGACTTATACGACACAGATTAAAATTATTTTAATTTTATAAATTAAATTGTTCATTCCTAGATATTATTTTTTTATGATTACTAAAGTATAAACAAAATATTAAATTACTGCTAAAATTACAACTCATAATTGGCCAACAACAACAACAACAAGACTTTGCCTTCAGCTTACCATCAGGCGAGGTGAAGTCCAATAGATGTGTCGCATATAAAATGAAAAAAAAACAACAAATCCGCCTTTGTTGATTTTTTTTTAATATAACCATAAATCTAATGTTTAAGAAGTATGTAGTTTTTTTTACGTGCGGGAAATCCCCGCGGAGACGAAGGAGGACGTTATGTCGGACTCGAACCGACTAAACCGCATGCCGTCTATGGCTCGTTGTGCTAGGCCGAAGGTGAGGTTGTCTCGCGACATATCCCTCGCACCCCGGCTGACCCAGGGCCATTCCTCTCGGTCTGGCCATCTTTGGGAGGGGGGGCGCTCATGAGGGGCGGAGGTCGGTCTGCGCCCTCCAACGCGCGAGCCGCCTACGAACGCGGGCAGCGATGTCCACGAGTCTGTCTCGCTCTTCGCGCCGCGCCCGCTCTGCTGTCTCCTTCACGAGCATGACCTGCTCGCAGAAGGAGGCGCTGGCTGCCCACGCATCCGCGCAGCGGACCATCGCTGCGAGCAGGGTGGAGAGCGTGAGCACTCTCACCCTCAGTTACTATTAGACGTCGGTTATCGCTTAGTGTTGAGTCAACGCTATTTTTCTAAAATAAAAATGGCCTTAATTACTCCTTATTACATCAGCTAAATGCCAATAAAAGTCCCATCAAAATCGGTCCAGCCATTTCAGAGATTAGCCGGAACAAACAGACAGGCAGAGAGACAAAAATTTAAAAAAAAAATTATTTTGGTGTACGTACCTTCGTATATTCATATATTAAATAAGATATATTCGAAAAACCTTTTTAAAAACAATCTTTTTTTTTTTTTCTTGCATTGTCATCCGAACTGAACGTGCATACCAAATTTCAGCTCAATCGGTTGAGGGCAAGTGCCTTAAAATTGAGTTGTAAGATTCCACCCGAACAAACATACATTGCAAGTTAAATAAAAGCTTGTAAAAAGGGATATTTCAATATTACAAACAGACACTACAATTTTATTAATATGTGTATAGACTATAATAGTAGTTTATGATACTGTTGCATAATAAGGGTTCTTATAACACGAGTGTGTTTTAAAAAAACGAGCCGTAGGCGAGTTTTTTATTACAAGCTTTTATTTAACTTGCAATGTATGTTTGTTCGGGTGGAATCTTACAACTCAATTTTAAGGCACTTGCCCTCAACCGATTGAGCTGAAATTTGGTATGCACGTTCAGTTCGGATGACAATGCAAGAAAAAAAAAAAAAAAAGATTGTTTTTAAAAAGGTTTTTCGAATATATCTTATTTATATTAACACACGAGTGTTATAAGACCAAATTATGTACAGTGTCATACACTACTTTATCTACTCTCATACATAAACTAATTTATTTGACAAACAAAACCAAACTTTGTTTAATTTAAAAGTAAAAAAAAAAATGTTGCCGCCAAGGCGCAAACATCGATTGCGCATGCGCGTTTCTTTTTTTTTCTTCCGAATAGGCCGTTTTTTTTTTTAAGTAGAGGTTCAGTCCAGACGTAGGTTGTATAGGTGTATCGTTATGATTAAAAAGTTATTTAAATGATATAGGTGTCCATACAAGACCTGTATCGTAATAAAACTTTTTTTTCGGCTTGTGCGTAATGTTTGTCATAAGAGATTTGATTTCAATTTTATAATCTTTATATTATAGTATCAGAGTAGATAAATATATTAATAAAATTATGTATAGATAATTAATAAAGTTGTCCAGCCAACGCAACATTTTATGATAAGATCCCGAAACGAGCCTGGCAGGCTCGAACATTCTTGAGTTCTTGACTTACTGCTCGAACATTCTTGACTTATCACAATGCTAATACTGTGTTATTATGTAGAATGATTGTATTGTATCACTACGAGGGTCGGCAACCTTATGAAAAACCCTGTCAAATAACGCATTAGTAATAACGATTTTTTGCGCAGATTAGAACCACAGAAAACGTAATAGTTGGTAGAACCCGTAGGTAGAAGTAATGTGTCTACCTATACATCGGTTACCGGTTTGAATGAAAACACTATTGTTATAGATCACTACACATAACCGTATCTGTTCTAAACAAGTACATACCTTGCCCCAGTTGCTGGTAAGGCCTTTCAGGTTGTCCTTGGCACCGGACAAACTCAAGATGAACTTCAGACGTTGCCTCTCTTCCAGCGGCACAGATTCATCTTCCAGATCTAAGAAAAACAATGAAACTTTAACTAAGCAGTTACAAAGTTCATTGACTTAGAGAGAAAGACGACAATAAAGTCGCTGCCTATTTAATCAATCAATCAACTAGGCCATCCCAGTCCACAGCTGGACAACAGCCTCTCCCAATGTGCACCGTTGCTCCCGATCCTCTGCCTTCCGCATCTCCTGCATCCAGTCAAACCGCATCAATTCGCTGTATATTATGAAACGAAAATATTTTCTGGTAATGAGCGTATAAAAATTAACAGCTAGATATATTTATGTAATGTAATGTTTGTCTCACCACCCAAATTAGCGTAAGCATCCTTCAACTTTTCGAGCGCCAGATGCACATCCATCTCTCGGTGGTGAAGCTGTTCACTAAAGTACTGTCTGCCGGGGTCCTCCACCAGCGGCTTCCACGCGGAGGAGAGGTGGTGGACCGACGACGACAGGCCTTCCACAGCTGCCGTCAGGGCACTCCTGCAGTGAGGCTCGTAGATCGCTGGAGCTGTCAACTGAAAGAATATGTGCCAGTATTGAACTGTTAGTACAAAGACTTACAAAAATAATGTATGTAGCATTTCATTATGACGTCACTGTGCCTGACGGTTAAATATGATCCAAGAAATGAAGACCACTGTTATGGATCCCGCAGTGATACAATGATTGAGTACGTGGGACTCCACCAAAACCATCTCGGCCAAATCCTCCACCCTGCAGAATTCCTCGGCCATAATAACCTCATGTTCCTGGTGGTGAGTGGGGTAGCCAGAGCTCACTGGAGAGTTTTAGTGCCGTCAGTGGGAAGACCAAAGGCTTCTTCACTGACGGCTCAGAAACTCTCTGTTCTTACAGGCAGCAAGAGTGTGATTGCACACGTCCATAGGTCACGGTAACCACTTTCCATCAGGCCACCTAAATAGTATTAAAACCTGTATGCTGATCCATCTTTTGACTGACGGCCGAGGTTCTGTCGCTTTCCTATTGGAGAATTCCTAATCCCAGAAGGAGTCAAAGTCAAAGTCAAAAATCATTTATTCTGCATAGACCATTAAAACGGTACTTACAAAACGTCAAGTTTAAAAAAAAATCTAGACTAGTTTAGCAATTGGACCACCGGTTCGAAACGCGGCCCCGACGTGAGAAGACTCCGGCAAGAAACTCAGTGGGCATTTTTTTGGTCTATTTACAAACATTTGCATAGTCTACTTAGTCTAAATACAATAGTTTGCTTGAGTAGCATAGTTGAGCGAGCAGCTCATTTCCAAGCTTGTTTATCACCTAAATATTCTTGGATTTTATAATAGCTTTTTTGGCACAGTTTAGTCTTAATTACATTTTTTTAATTTATTTACAGGTAAATCTCTAATTTCATTAGGGAGCTTGTTGAAAAAACGTATACAGTTGCCCCGGAAAGAATTACTAATTTTATGGAGTCTACTATCACAAGGTAGTAGTAGGTATGCGGAACTCTGGGCTCTGATGTGCAACCGGAACAACGCTAAGATCATATCACGAAACACCAACCTGGGCGCAGGCCAGCAGGTCCATTGCAGCGGCCGCGCTCTTGACGCCGGCGGTGTCGAGGACGGCGGCCGGCAGCTCGTTGATGCTCATCAGGAGGAGGTTGGTCTTGTCCCCGGCCGCCCTGGCCAGCTCTATGATCTAGACGATATTATTGTAATTTAAAAAGCACGTTTCAAGCATTCCGCCTTATAATAAAGAGGTTCTGGGTTCAAATACTGGCGTTTGCACTACCGAGGTGAACCCTCTTCTTTAAAAAACTATTTTTTTTTAATAATACTAATATTTCAAGCTTATATATTGATATTCCAAGGGAGGCATGAGGACTCGTGAAGCCGTAGCCCCACCTTACCTCGTTCTCTTTCTGCGAGTTCACTCCGCGGAAAATCTTGAATATTAATTTCCCAGCAACATCAGCATACTTGCTTGATGCTTCTTGCATTTTCTGTAACAAATGAACTGCTGTATATTTATCATGTCCAACAATTCCCGCAGGCAACGGAACATAGGACTTTCGTTAATTATATATTATGGAACGCGAGAGTTTAAAAGTTAGTTTACTACTCATTTGCGCCATGGTTGCTTTAACAGGTCGTTTACCGGTTTGCGCTCCTTTGTCAGATGTGGTCATCACATTGACCCATACAAGTTACACGTACGATATAATTAGATTCACTAAAGAAGCAATGTAATCGGCTCACCGCGTGGTCGTCGACTCCGGTGAGCGAGCACAAGTCGCGCGTCCTGTCGATGAGAGCGCGCAAGTCGTCCAGCAACTCCTTGCGCTCTTCAGGCGGCTTGGTGCTGGCCAGCAACTGACCCTCTGCAACACAAATTAGGATAGAGTCTCGCGCTATTTAAGGGCACTTTTCCATGTTATATTTCACAACCAGAGGTGAACTTCAGTGGCGTCACCCAGTCCGAGCAATTACAATCTCTATCAAGGTCGGTCGCAGCGCTGCGCTCGACCCTGAGTGCTTAAAGAATTGCACCGCTCGTCTTCTGAATGCTTCTGAATAGAAAAAGTTGTGACTCAGTAGTAACACAGATAAATTTACCTAATATAATTCTGTAGTAACACAGATAATAATTCTTGCAGTAATAAGTGCAGGCGCGCGTGGGGTCAAGTGATAGGTACTCAATCCTGGGGCGTAGTCCCAACGTAAACATAAGCTCAAAACAAGGTTTGCTTTATAACATATTGGGAACTTTACCTTTTGCAAGATCTGAGAGTAGCTGGTCTATAGTGTTCATAGAAGTAATTGCCGCGGTATAGTCGATGTTGTTTGGATCTGAAACGAAAAGTAATAAACAATAGAAGTGACATAAAGAACATACATAGTGTGATTTTATATTTATTTAATTCTCGTATGGTAGAAAAGAAAATACGTGGATATCATAAAACAGCATACAACAATCTTTGTTACCGGGCAGAACGTAAGGGTCTACAAAATATTCTTTTCTCAAACATCCTTGGAAATGTGAACATTATTTTGACAACCTTCTTCGAGATAAATCGAAATTGCTGTACATGCGAGCAGCGGCCAGCAAAAGTTGTATGAAAATCCATATCTGTCGTGTTTTAGCGGCCAAATAAATTACTTTGTAAACTCATATCTGTCGTGTAATTTAAAAATGGAAACTCCGAACCAACTTTTACTCCGAACCATGGCAACCAAGGAGGTAACTTATCCAAGGCGTTGTTTAAATATAGAACTGGCTTGCAAATAGAATGCTGTTTATTAAGAAAAATAAAAAACCAATGAACATTTCGCCGCGTGAAAAATTACTGTTGTTCGTTGTTCGTCATTGATTTTGAAAAGTAGGTAACTAAAAAATTCAGCCTAGATACTACTTAGTTTTAATTTCCGCGCATTGTTTGAGAAAAGCACTATACAAGCCTTGGCCACAACTGAGCGTTGCCGGACTCCGTAATGCGTGCCTCGGCTACACCTCGGCCCGCATACTTCACGATCGTCCGGCAACACTACAATTGGTGGCCGCGGCAGTAATGTACTATAATTTTCTCACTGACTATCTTTTTTTTTTTCATTTAAAATTGACATAATCTCTGAGTTTAAATACAATTTCTCCAAATTGATGAGGTGTGTACCAGAGTGCGCGGTGAGGTAGAGCGCGAGCGCGGCGTTGAGCTTCCCGAGGCGGTCCTGCAGCGCCAGCTCGGCGTGGCGCGCGCGCGCCTCGTCCGGTGACGCGCCGCGGTACTCCTGGAACCAAGGGCGGGCTGGTACTGAGGGAGCCCAGCGGGTCTGCACAACTGCTTATTGGCTGACGAGGCTGTGGCACAGACTTTCGTCTCGCGGTGACAGCCTCCTTGGGGTGGCGATAATGCATTCGATTGTTACACAGGAAGTGCGGGATCGATTTCCGCTCAGATGAAATATTTGTAAATATGAATATGTCTAGTTGCTGCTGGTTCCGGTTGTCATACAAACATCTATAGCATTCGTGATACAAAGGAAATGGGTGAATTGGCTCACGCACAATGGCTGATCACCAGCCTGATCTCCGGCGTCACCACTGGAAGAAGTAAGAAGTAGTGGTTTCTCTCGCGGTTGGGCATTGGTAGATCAAACTGAAAACACGTCCGAAAAAGGCAAGTGAAGGTAAATCAAGGGAAAACGAAGTAGAGTAGAACCCTTTGCTCCGAAAAAATGGAAACTTTGGATGCAACCGGACCTCAGACTGTGATGATGGTGATGAAGCCATTAAGCACTAGCGACTAGTCACCAGCGACTCAATCTCTCGGCCACTAAAAAAGTAGGTAAGCGACTGGCGACTTAGTGCGTAAACACCTACTTGAACTAACAAAATAACACAAGTAACAGTCGCTGTCGACCGAGCCACCGGGACTGACAGTGCGTAATGGGCCTAAAGCTGTGTGGTGTCGCAAGCTGCCGAACGAAAGCGTGGGTGGGAGTACCTCGGCGAGCGTGGCGGCCGCGCGCTCCAGCCCGCCGATGGTGCTGCTGGCTGCAGTCAGGAACGACGCGCGTCGGATGCTGTCGTCCATCTTCTCGCCCGCTATGATCCTCTTCTTTGAGCGCTGCAAGCATTTTGAGCGAAAGATTTTGATGGAATTTACCGAGTTGATGATTTCATTATAAAATATAGGTAGGTAAGTACATAATACCTATGTAAATTAGACAAAAACTCCTTGTATTTTACACTGGTCGATATCATAGAGATAGCTGAAAGCTGTAAAATAATCTTACATTTAGGAGATCGCTACGTCTCTTGGTCTTCGGGTCTTGTGCTAAATACATTTCGGTTGTCAAGTCTACGATCTTCTCTGCAGCATCCTTAGCTTCATTTGCATCCTGGAGGACATATTTCAATTAATAAACTAAATCTCAGTTTAATACATGGAGTCATTTGATATAGGTTTTAGTATTCTAACGTTCATCACTGTAGTCAATATTTGCGAGTATTTGTTTCGCTAAAGTCAATATTTACGTGTCTTTGTGTCACTGGCTTCAAAATTTGCGTGTATCTGTGTCAATGTAGTGAATCTATTTGTGTCCACGGAGTCTATATTTGCGTCTAACTGGAGTCATTATTTGCGTTTATTGGTATAATTGAAGTCAGTGCTAGTGTCCAGCTGTAGTCAATATTTGCATTTTATTGTGTCAATGGAGTGAGTACTTGCGTGTATTTGTTTAATTGCATGCTTTCTGTCATTGTAGTCAATATGTGGATGTACTTGTATGACTAGAATTTATACTTGCATGTTTATGTCTCACTGGAGTTAATATTTGCGTCTAACTTGAGTCAATATTTGTGTCACTGTAGTCAATATTTACGTGAATTTGTATCAAAGTAGTCAATATTTGCGGGTATATGGGTCCATAAAGTCAATATTTGCGTCTAACCGGAATCAATATTTGCGTGTATTTGTGTCACTGTAACCAATATTTGCGTGAATTTATTTCACTGGAGTCAATGAATGTGTCTAACTGGAGTCAATATTTACGTGTAGTTGTGTCACTGTAGTCAGTGTTTGCGTGTCTTTGTGTCCATGAAGTCAATGTTTGCGTCTCGTCAATATTTGTGTGATAATAATAGGAATGAAATAAATTAACAGCCTTTACAAAATAATTGTTCAATAAGCACAGTTGTTTGACACAGTATGGTATTCATGTTACAATCCCTCTTTCCTACTGTATAATAGATTATTTCCATTAATGGTACAACTGCGGTTTTTAGTCCCACTAGTACCAATAGTACTACTGGAAATTTCGCCCCACTAGTACCATTGCAGTATATCACGAGTGCCATTCCCTGGGGCACACTCACCACTTGTCCGGGTGTGACGGCGTCGGACAACTTGTTCATATGGTTGTTCAGATCATGCATCTCATTCAGTAGCATCTGCCTGGACTCTTCTATGGTCTGCTGCTGCGCTATCTCTTTCACTCCTGGATCAATTAAAAAAGGTTATCCAATAATGAGATGGAAATAATCAGAGATGAGGCACTTTCATAAAAGCCAACCAACCAAATAACGGAAAGGAGGATTAAAAGAGAGGACGAGGACCCAAGGGTTCCAATATGCAAATGTCCAAAACATGCAGTTGATCAAAGTACTATACTTTTCATATAAAGACTGCGAGCGCTGTACCCCTCCCGCGTTACGCGCGAAATGGTGGGGGAAGCGGTAAAGAAGTGATTAACAGCCCCTCTAGACAAGTGGCAATTCGTTGGCCGGCGTTTGATGGAATAGAATGACGAATGTATGGGATTTGACACATTTGTTTGACATGCGTTAACGATTGTCAGAAACGTCAAACCCCATATATTCGTCTTTCTATTCCATCAAACGCCGACTAACGAATTGCCACTTGTCTAGAGGGGCTGAGCGGGAGCGCGAGCGAGGTACCGCGAGCGCTGGCGGCGGTACCTCGCTCGCTCTCGTCTCAAGCCTTTTTTTCTCTTTTTTCACCTCGTCCCCCGCCACATCGTGCGTTGCTGGTACAGCGGTCCCGGTCACACTATAGTACATCCAATAGGTTGGTGGAGTTTTGGCGAGAAAACGACGAGTAGCATATCGTTGTGCTATTTTATTTCCCATAATTGTTGTGAATTCGAGTTTTTAGGTAAGTGTAAAAATGATGGATTTTTAGTCAGTTGAACAACGCACACAAGTGTTGGAAAATGGCATAAGTATTACAATGAATTGTGACTTTTCGGGGTCGAGCCAAATCTCCCTAGGGAGCTTCTAGTAAAGGCCCACTACTTCACTGAGGCAGTAATCATCTCATTGATCGTTATCATCATCATCATCATCGTCATCAATATCATCAATCCATTATCATCATTAAAAAATGAAGATATAAATATAAATATATAATAATATAGCGTCGGTAGCTTAGTGGTTAAGGAGTCGGCCTTACGATCGAGAGGTCCCGGATTCGAATCCTGGCCATTACACTACCGACGTAAACCCACTCCTAGCACAAGCAATTTAGCTTAGTTGGAGGGGTTACAGGGAATATTAGTCATTTCGATAATTTCGACTGCTAATATTCTTTTAAAAAAAAAATTAAAAAATGAAGATGTGACTTAAGGGTCCAGTGATCAGGTCATAAAACCCCAAAAAAAAATAAAATAGGTTGGTATTAAAAGAATATTTATATGTAATATCGACTCACCCATCTCCACGACCACCAGGTCATCTTGCATGTTCTTCGTTAGCTGCTGGGTGTTGCTAATGTTCGCCTCAGTGGGCTCTGGAAATAGCATTGTGGTTGAATTGTCTATACAATCCGACCTCACATAAATCGAGACTCAGAATTGAGTGCCTACCATTGAATACGGGCCTTAATATTCCTGCTCAGTATTGGAAACTTTGAGATTACCATCACCCTTGAGTCATAGCAGTTGCATAGAAACATTACCTCCGTTAGTCACCTAACCTCGTGCTGATAATAGCGTCAAGCACAGCGCCGCTAGAGATCAGGCATGCTCGATAGAGATATAGAGATTGTCATTGGTCCGTCTCCAGTGACGTCACTCAGTCTGCTGGCAGTCGCGGCGCTATGCTCGACGCTGTATGCTTAAGGGACTGCAGAGCTAGCCCACCTGCGAGCAGCGTGACGATCTTGACGGAGCAGGAGTTCATCCTCTTCAGCTTGCGCACGCAGTTTAGCGACATCTCGCCGCGCTGGGCCACCTCACCTTTCTGTTCGGGACATAAAAGATTGTAGGTATGTTTACCTCGGGACATATAGCTTGGACCTAAAGTATTCTCTGTACGCACCGTACACGTTTCTTGGGTGGTGCTACGGCGGTGGACGAGCCTAAATTCACCAAGCATAGATTATTACAAAACAATTTGCGCTCGCCGGGGCCTCGTTTGTCTCAAAACCTAGATCCAAGATATGTGTCCAAAGAAATAGGTGACTATGTTTATAATCCTGAGTGCGACAATGATACAGTTCCCCCCCCCCCCCCCCCCCGTCCGGACTCATAGTGAGCACCGTCCGGACTCATAGTGAGCAGACGTGTTATCAGTTGTCTCCGTAATTTTTAAGTACAAAACGGTGCTAAAGTGAGCTTTTATAATCCAAATGATATACACAGCTCTAGTGAAGTGCATAAGTGACCATTCTGTGCGCAAAAAATAGTGGAAGACGTGTATAAACTCAAATAAATGACAATTTATAACTTCATTTTGTACGGTGAATTTAAAATATTGGTGCCGAAGTGAACTTTGGACCCATTAACGTTTACAAAAGGATCCGAGATAGCTATTCATTACCTACTGAACTGCTTGGCACTAAGCTGTTACTGATCGTAATTTTTGCCAGCTACAATCATAGCGGTCGTGGTCCCGGCGCCCAATGCGTTAGGTGGCGGTTCGTGAGTCTCAAGTTCGAAACCGCTGCAAATCTAGAAGCACGTTTTTATTTTATTTTTGGTTTGTCATATACTTTTTGCACATTTTTAAATATTTTGTGCACCACACGAGAAAGAAGTGCGTGATTTTTACAGAATTTGCGCCGTAACTTACCCAAGGCGAGAAAGCTTTATTAGCCTACGTACATTCTTGTGAATCATCCGTCATGCCTATCCGGCCTGCTACCCCTTCAACCACGCCGGCCTCCACTGCCGGCTCCACGTGCCCTACTATATCTCTTAATGCACCTGGGACCTACGAATCTGATACAGCATCTGAGAGGAGTGGTAGTGGAAGTACCAATGTGAGGCAGAAACGTAGGCGCGAAGATGATGACATAAAGGAACTCAAAGGATTAATCTCGTCCTTGACGCGCAAAGTTGATGAGAGCTTTCTTGATTTGAAGAAAAATAACGAAGAGCTCAAGGAGTGCTTGCAATTTATCTCTGATAAATATGACTCAATCTCCTCGACACTTCAGAAACTACAGGAAGAGAAGGCTGAAGACAAGAGGACCATCCAGAAGCTGGTGGAGAGAGTTGACGTCCTTGAACGTAAGACTAAAGCTGCTAGTCTGGAGATCCGAAACGTACCTATTCACTTGAAGGATGACAAAAAATATGAGTCAAAGGAAGACATCGGCCTGATGGTAAAAACTTTGTCTAAAGCCGTCAATGTGGAAATACAGGATTGTGATATAAAGGATGTATATAGAGTTACAACTCACAAAGAAGGCATTAAACCAATTTTGGTTGAGCTGAATAGTGTCCTAAAAAGGCATAAAATACTACAAGGCGTCAAAAATTTCAATAAGAGGAAATCTGAAGGGGACAGATTTAATACCGTTCACCTCAATATCCCTGGCCCCGCAAAGCCTGTGTTCATTTCCGAATCCCTAACTTTAAATGCTCAGAAGCTTTTCTATGCGGCTCGGCAGTATGCACGACAGAATGGCTACTCCTACTGCTGGACTTCGCGAGGCTCGATATATCTGCGAAAGGTTGAGGGTAATCCCCAAATTAAGATAGAATCTGAAGCGAATCTACGACTTTTAACTAAGAAGTGACTATATTGCAGTGAATCCCTTGGGATGATATCTCAGAGCTCATATATGGCTTGCTATTTGTTATCGAGATGTTTAATTCTAAAGGTTAATAGACCTGGCGTGATTTTATTTGATGCCATGGCATACCTGTGTTGTGAATATTTAGACAGTACTATTTTTTTTTGGTTGGATGTGATCGCTGCTGGTTTTTTGTGTCGTATCTATGCTTCTACACCTATGCCTTATATGTTTATAACTAATATGATGTACATGATAAATGACTGTAATTTGCCTAAACAGATATCAAAACATACGCTAGTTCATAAGAAATTTTCCAAAACACTATATAATATACACCAATACACCCAAAACATTCACACTAAACAATATCACATTCTCCTCATTTCAGAAACACTATACACAATTTACCTCAATTACATTGAAGTTTCTCAACCACCAGTATCTTACAGCTTTATCATATTTTGGTCATCACATTATAAATTTAAAAATTCAACAACGTAAATCAATTTATGGAATCAGTAGAATCATTTAACGTCGCACGGTCCTTTGTTAGCTTACCGGAGCAATGCCTTGAGCACCTAAATACTACCAAGCCAGCCCTTAACATTGCTCATGCCAACATTCGCAGTGTAAACCGGAACTTTGATGCTCTCAGTATCATGTTGCAATCCACGTGTATTGAGCTTGATGTCATAATCCTCACGGAGTGTTGGTTATCTAAGGTTGCGGATATGCCTGTACTCAATGGATTTGTTACAGCTAGATCGGCACATAGCAATCAGAATGATGGAGTGGCAATCTATATACATTCTTCATTAAATTATAATATAACTGAACCAGTTATTCAGGATGCTAACTGCCTTGTCCTGAAGCTTGGTTCGGACACTGCTGTTGTTGCAATATATCGCTCACCATCGTACCAAAATGCAACCAATTTCATTAAATCTTTGAATGATATTTTGGAATCCCTATCGACAGTATCAACCGTGGCAGTCATTGGAGATGTGAATATGAAATTCGACCTGAAAATGAAGATTCATACTCTGAAGATTACCTTAATATGATGTCGTTTCATGGACTTTTGCCAACCCACATTTTTCCGACTCGACATTCCGGTAGATGCCTGGATCATGTTTTACTTAAAACAGCTAAACGCTCCACAACACTTGTTCTAGATACAGATCTTACTGACCACTCGCCACTTTTACTTAGTGTTGAACGAAACTCCTCTCAAACCACAAAGCCCAAAAGTATAATTAGGCAATTAAATATCCCAGATATAACAAGTTGCTTAGAAAACACTGACTTCACAAACGTTCTAACTAGTACAGATCCTAATCAAGGTGCAGAACAACTTGTCGCCATAATAACAGATGCAATAGGCAAACATAGTACTAATAAAACCATCCCTCACAAAAAGAGAATAATTAAGCCGTGGATTACACCGGGCCTCTTAAAGTGTGTACGAAATCGGGATCAGCTTCACAGAAGGGCAATGCAAAATCCTAATGATCATGTTGCAAAACTAATATACACAAGATATCGCAATTACTGCAACAATCTACTAAAACGCGTCAAATGTGAATTTGACCAAAAAGAATTGTTGAAGGCTAATGGTAATCCTAAAGCCACTTGGGATATCATTAAGACTATAACGTACAAAACTACCTCATCAGCACGTAAATCGGGTGAACTGCTTAATTTGTCCAATGACCCAACCTCTTCGGTCAATACTATAAATAATTACTTTGCCAATGTTGGGGCAAATCTTGCGCAGCGGATTGAGCAGGGACATCAAATGAACCGTTCTGAGTTTACATTCGATTGCTTGACCAATCCTCTGGGTAACTCATTCGTGCTACTTCCAACAGATTTTTCAGAGGTGGATAACATAATTAAGGAGTTGAAGTATAATTGTGCGGTGGGCCATGATAATATACCAGCTTCCGTTATTAAATCAGCCAAGCACATACTTATTCCCTCAATCGCCCACATCTTCAATTTATGCATATTGAAAGGCATATTCCCTGATACCTTTAAAAAGGCTTTAGTCACCCCGGTGCATAAGGGTGGGGATGGAGGCCGAGTCGAGAACTATAGACCTATATCTGTGCTCACCATGTTGTCTAAAATCATGGAAAAACTTCTTAACAAAAGGTTGCTAGGCTATCTTTAACATAATCAAATACTTGCTCCAAACCAATATGGTTTCAGGAAGGGCAAGTCGACTGAGGATGCTGTTCTTGAGCTAACAAACCAAATCACTAAAAACCTTGATACCAAGACCAAAACTATTGGTATATTTCTTGATTTAGCCAAAGCTTTCGACACGGTCTCTATTCCCATCCTCCTTAGCACCTTAGAGGAAATAGGAATAAGAGATATCACTCTTGATCTCTTCCGTGACTATCTCACTAACCGGAGACAACAAGTTAAGGTGGATAACTATATAAGTAACGATGTGAACCTAACCTTTGGCGTTCCACAAGGTAGCGTACTGGGTCCCAGTCTCTTCCTTATCTATGTAAATAGGCTGTGTCAGTTGTCAATCCCATGTTGTAAAATTCTCGTCTATGCTGACGACACTGCTCTCGTAATAAGTGAAAAAACATGGGAAGCTGCTCATCGTGCAGCTGAAAATGCACTTAGCATAGTGATGGCTTGGCTCTCTGCAAATCTACTTACTCTGAATGTCTCAAAAACTAATTTTATCCCCTTCTCAGCAAACTCTTTTACACAACCCGTTATGCAAGATGTAAGAGCCCATTTGTGTCACACAATGCTCGTGCCTTGCAGTTGTCCTTCGATACAGAGGAGCTCATGTGTCAAGTATCTAGGAGTGCACATTGACTACATACTGAGTTGGGAGAAACATGTAGATGTGACGGTATCCCGGGTTCGAAAATTGATATTCCCAATGAAAAAACTAAGAAATGTAGTTACGGGTCCACTGTTAAAAACTGTCTACTTTGCCTTAGCTCAATCGCTTTTGACTTATTGTATAGCTGTTTGGGGTGGTGCTTTTAGTAGCTGCTTGCTTCGTATTGAGAGGGCCCAAAGAGCTGTCTTGAAGGTTATGCTCCGCAAACCTTACCGCTATCCAACTACGCAGCTTTATAAAGACGCATCTGTACTTACCGTCCGCCAGCTATGTGCGCTAAATATCATTTTACGCAAACATAATACATTAGCCTATGATCCACGACTGCTACAACATAAACGTCGGAAATATATTGTGTGCACACCTGTAGCTACTAGAACTGCACTAGCGGACCGGCAGTTCCCGAGTCTTAGTTGCCTCCTTTACAATGCGGTAAACAAAAGCTGTAATGTATATCCCCTATCGAAAGTCAAATGTAAAAAAGTAATAACAAATTATTTGCAAAAACTAACTTATAATGAGACAGAACTACTCTTTGACAAAATTGCCTACCTACGCACTTAAACCACAAAAGTACTGTACAGAAGTCATACATGCACCTATTAATTAAACACACATTCATCCTCTACAAACACACGCAGATACACACATTTACACTCATACACATTTACACTCATACGCATACACGTTTACACATCCAAAAACATAGAAGCAACTTACTTTAGCGTCAAATGTATAATTACAAGGTACTTTAATCTCCCAGTTAAACTACATTGTATTTCCTTTTTATTCAAACAATGTACAATTTAAATACATAACATTGTCAAAAATGACATTACTTACCAAAATGAACTCTGTTTATTACAAATACTAGTGGTAGTACCTACCCTAATTAGCTCTAATCTGTAAGGGGAAGGCGCCAGTGTCTGTAACACAGTTTAATACTAGCACAGACACTGACGTTCACTCTGTCTCTAAAAATATGTTATGGTAAATTAGTGTTTTAATTTTTACTTAGAGATGGACACATTGTATTATGCTTTTCATGAAATAAATTATTATTATTATTATTATTATTACAGTCACAAGTGTGCTTACTATAG
Source organism: Eilema caniola (assembly GCA_949126895.1). Lineage (NCBI taxonomy): Eukaryota > Metazoa > Arthropoda > Insecta > Lepidoptera > Erebidae > Eilema > Eilema caniola. The sequence continues at coordinate 15,735,865 of OX421488.1, forward strand.
CCTTCTGCGGATTGTTGAACTGGTTCGAGGCGATGATCTGCTGCATCGTCATCACCTGCGTGCCGCGTTGAGCGGTGGACCCTGAGGACACAGTCATTCAATATTAGTTAGTTAGTCTCTGGGTGACCATTTGCTAGTGATGCTCAGCAGTCCCTGATTTCCAAAAAATACATGCCTATCGGCAATTGAAAGGTAAATGGTGTAAAGTACAATGAAAGTTGACGAGAAAATAGTTTTTCCGCAAAATGTTTACTATGTCGATTGGGAACTTTTCTCTGCGAACATTCGATGTCGCTTGCATCCTTTTACTTTCCAACGCTTAGTACAGATATTATTTTCATGTGTAGGTAAATAAAAAGCTGACCTTGGTCGTGAGTCATAATCCGGGAGGGCCCGACGAATGTCTCCGATATCAGCTTGCTCGCCTGGTTTTGCACATGCTGTATGATATTACTCCTGCGTGAATGACAATTACATTATTACATAGATACATTACAACAAATAAACTTCTCCCTATTCAAGCCAGCATTCAATAATAAAATATTTAGGTAGATACTGGTGAAACCGGGGTGCTCGATTAAGGAACTGCACCAAGTCCAGCCTGGACAACGAAAACAGCAGCGTCACTCTCCCTTTTTTTATACGTACGGGTAATCCCCATAGATACCACCCCCTCCGGAGCCGGAGGGGGAGGTTATGTCGGACTCGAACCGACTAAACCGCACGCCGTCTGTGGGTCGTAGTGCTAGGCCAAAGGTGAGGTTGTCATGCGACATATCCCTCGCACCCCGGCTGACCCAGGGCCATCCCTCCTCGGGAGCGCCACTCTCCCTAAGTAAGCAGACCTTACCTGCTATTCGGAATATTTTGATCAACACACGAGAGTAGTAGGGATTAACGAAGAATGAACCCAACCCCCATTTCCCCTTGTCATTTCCTCCCCCCGCGATTCCCTATCACCCTGCATTTGGGCGGTCGGTCGCAGAAAAAAAAGTTTGGTGTCTATTTGTAGGTTTCCGACCATGCCCAGTCGATTGCGCTAATTATTTTCGCGTACGACGCACCGTTACAAAGTTATACAAACTTTATCAGAGATAGATAATAAAACCATTAGCGTTAAATAATTGGTAATGACCAACGCTCGGCCGTTTCCTGGGGTCTTATCTCAGGGATGTCATTAAAAGTACACTCATATTTAGTCAGTGAGTCCTCTTAGATAAAGAACGGAAAGGAATTAATTTATCTCAGCGATGTCATTAAAATCGTCAGTCCTCTAGTTGTGTATAAAAGAGTCCTCTCTCATACTACATCAATTAAAATGTTGTCGTCAACAGTGCGTTAGTACGTTATTACCCCAACAGCTGAATTATTTTCTACACAAATAACTGAAAGTGAAGAAAAATAAGAAGAAAAATGGATTGGAAAAAAGCGACCAAGTGCGAGTCGGACTCGCCCATGAAGGGTTCCGTAGCAGCAAGTAGGTAATTTGCGGTTTACGATTTATGACGCATTAAAAAAAACTACTTACTAGATCACGTTCAAACCAATTGTCGGATGTTTGCATGGTAATGTACATCATATATTTATAGTTTTATCATTCTCTTATTTTAGAAGTTACAGGAGGGGGGGGGGGGGGGGGAACATTGTACCACTTTGGAAGTGTCTCTCGCGCAAACTATTCAGTTTAGAAAAAAATGATATTAGAAACCTCAATGTCATTTTTAAAGACCTATCCATAGATACCCGAACGTACGGTTTTGATGAAAAAAAAAATTGAGTTTCAGTTCTAAGTATGGGGAAACCCCCAAAATTTAGTGTTTTTTTTTTCTATTTTTGTGTGAAAATCTTATAATGCGGTTCACAGAATACATCTACTTACCAAGTTTCAACAGTATAGTTCTTATAGTTTCGGAAAAAAGTGGCTGTGACATACGGACGGACAGACAGACAAACATGACGAATCTATAATATCTACTATCCGTTTATAGCCATTTGGCTAAGGAACCCTAAAAATGGACCTCATATTAACACAGTTGGATTAATTCGTGCTCTACTAACAAGCAGGGTTGCATCTGTAATAGTAACTTTAAACTTAACGTCATGCGACGATGCCAAAAGATTAACAGCTCTTTCTTGATTTGGTGGGTGGTGGTGCATGGCCGTTTTTAGTTAGTGGAGCGATTTGTCTGGTTAATTTCGGTAACGAACGAGACTCTAGCCTCGTCATTTAAGTGTGCGTGGCTCCGATGTAGTGTTTACTCTTGGCGGTGGGGCATGTTCCTCCCGTCAAAGCCTAAATCAGGAGAAAGGGTAGGATAATAAACTCCAGGCTGCAAGGTATAAGCCTTGGATGCAACTGGTACTAACGCTGTGTTGATTATCATGATGAAGGACTGGTTTCCATCATGAGCAGGCGCTCCAGTTGCCCCACCCTGGCCAAGGATTTTAAAACATACGACAGCAAACGGATTCGATTTGCCTTTTTCCCCGTCCCTTAAAGAAAGCTGGGTATACCCATTGTTTCCATACTAATACAGTTTTAGGACACTTCCTTTTGTTCATATATTTCATGTACTATTCTATTAAGTAAGCAGGAACTATTTTGAAGCATATCTCTAGCATGGAGTATCTACGGTAGTTATACGTACTGTCCAGCCTCCACCATGTCGTGGCAGATGGCCATGGAGTCACCGGTGTCGCCAGGAGGCTTGGCCAGCATGCGGCGCCGGATGAGGTCGATGTAGCCCTCCAGAACCTCGCGGATGCGGTGTACGTCCTGCGTCTTGCAGCAGTACTCCTTGTCGCTGGAAAGATGATGGTTATGTAATAGATTGTAGTAGGAAGAAGTATTAGTACCTACCTAGCACTCACTGAAAAAGAAAAGGCCAGAATTTGTTAGTAGAAATAGTTGCGAGAAGATTCGTGAAGCCTGGTGCCACCTCACGGCGTCGCGCTTGCTCTCCTTTGCCTTTAAATAACTATGAACTTTTTCAAAGATGCAAAATGGTTTTCAAAGTTTATCTCTAAACAGCTGCTACCATTCTCTGCTCCTGCAGTTCTAATCACGTAGCATGACTACTTAAATGGAATTAAGCGCGTTTATAATATCCACTACGACCATTGTTTTTAACTATAACTATTTTGTCCCGTTCCCTGTTCACCTGTAATCGCCAAAGTTGAGCGTTAAGGTCTCGGACTTCCCGACGTGGTAGTTCTTGAGGTGCGTGAGCGGCCACTGCTGCAGGATCTCCTTGGTGACCTCGTCCATGCGCAGGATGGCCTGCGCGTTGATGCCCAGCAGACGGGGCACTAGCTTCTTCTTGCCCTTCTGCTTCTCCTGCAAGCCAATAAACGTTAACCATGGTTACGTAGACAGAAGTATTAATAAAATATTCTGTGGTTATATGATAGCGCACTATATTATATGAAGCATCAGCTATAGTATCACTCTGTGTGGATATGTATAGTTTGTGTAGTGATCTGGATATGGTCTATACCAATCGAATATCTTCTGTTACCATCAACCTAATCCAACCTAATAGTAGTAATAACCTAATCGAATACCACATTTCGGTCTACAGTAGATTAAGATTATTTATAGATAAGTAGAAGGTAGGATTCTTGAATCTCTGGATCATCAACAAAGCGGGGTACTATTTTAACGCCCTTACTTCCTTAACTTTACTTCAGATATGCTTCTAAAGGATGTAAGCCACCTATGAAAGCTATTTACCTACGCTTAGGCGAGCCATATACTCATTTGCCATTTTCACAGAATTAAAACGCATGATCTTTTGCATCCTTGTTCATCGTTTTAAAGCTTATTAACAGCTAAATATGTGATAGCATAATGAATACGAGCCTTGACCAAGAAGAAGGTGACGCCGTAGGTGGGCAGGTCCCTGGCGGTCTTGATGTACAGGTTCTTGGCCTCCAGCGGCGACAGGCCGGCGTGCTTGCGGTACGCTCTCAGCACCTTCTTCTCGATGCCCCACGAGCCCGAGTATGTTACCGGCAGGAACTCGTTCAAGCTACCAGAGAAATAGGTACAGTCATCATAATGTTTATCCATACTTAATATTATAAATGCGAAAGTAACTCTGTCTGTCTGTATGTTACGTTTTCACGCCTAAACCACTGAACCGATTTTGATGAAATTTAGTATAAGGGTAGATTAGACCTTGAGAAAGGACATAGTAGGTTGCCGGAAGTGACATTGGCTGAGCTGAGACATATCTCTCGCAAATCAAATGTACACAACACGTATGAACATCAAATGAAGGCAATTTTGCAATGAAATAGGACTAATAGGTACTTACATCTTATGAGAAAATAATCTGCCAATAAAAACACACGATTTTGTTTTCAAAGCTTTTGTGCCATTTACTTACAAATTTAGTCATCATCACCATATCAGCCACACACAGTCCACTGCTGAACATAGCCCTCTCCCATAGACTTCCAGAACGACCGATCTAAAGCAGCCCGCATCCAGCGCTTCCTGGTGACCTTGATGAGGTCGTCCTTCCACCTGGCCGTTGGGCGTCCTACACTACGTTTGCCCGTACGCGGTCGCCACTCCAGAACTTTTTTGCTCCATCGGCCATCTGTTCTGCGCGCTATGTGTTCCGCCCACTGCCACTTCAACGAGCTAATCCGGCGGGATTCGTCGGTTACTTTTGTTTTCATACGGATATCATCATTTCTGACGCGACCACGTAGGCAAATACCGAGCACAGCCCTCTCCATAGCTCGTTGAGCGACTTTGAGCTTTTTTTAGGAGCTTTTTTATAATTATTAAAATTACAAATTAGTCCAAAATTCAAATGCCTTACTTCTCAATGAAACCTGGCTTATGTTTCTCTTCCTGGAAATCTTCGTAGTGGATTTGACACTGCATTCCCGCAAATTCTACCGCTGAAATACAAGAAAAATAAAAATATAGTGACAATCTATCCTTTTCGTCTATCCTTTTCGTCCTTTTCAGACATGTTTCAGCGTGAAGTCTAGCCAATACCATCACTACCTTCCCGTGTAGATTTATGACTTGCAATTGCATGGAGTTGTCTCCTGGAGGAAGCGAGGACTTTCCCCTGGGGTACTCTAACATTTGCACCTACATGCATTATCTAGACGGTTTGTTGTTGAATATTATAGTTGCAGGCGGATGAAGAAAGTAAAGCGGCGGATGAGGGCGTAACACAGATGTTTCAGACCATGGCTCCTACAATGTGGATTTTATAACATCAATTAAGATCAGACCACTTAAGCTGGGATCGGTCTAAAGTGCAAACGTGGTGACGGTATACGCACCAAGTCTCGTATCAATATCCAAGGAGGTAGAGGTCTTGAAGGACTTAATATTTAAAGATGTAGCCAACATATTGACTGAGCATACCCACAGATAATTATATCGGTACAAGGCACGATTTTATATATTTTATAGAGCTTACTTTATGGTAAGTGGTAACTGTGGGCTCTGAACACGACCCTATATTAGATAACTACCTATACCGGGTGATAGGGGAACGCTCCCGAAGCCGAAGACCCCTGGTAGTACTCCGGATACACTGCATATTGGCATTAGCTTTTCTTCGATTTCGAGAAAAAATAATAATTTACTTTTTCTTTTTTTCTCGTTTTGCATTATTTATTCTCGATCGTATAAGGAAAGGTCATTGAAACAACAATTTTATTAAAAAAAACATCACTACAGAAAAAACAAATTACGCGTGCATTGCATTAAAAAAAGTTTAAATAAAAAGAATTTTTTCGCTAAAATTATGCCAATACCTATGTGGTGTACCCGGAGTACTACCAAGGACCTTCGGCTTCGCAAGCGTTCCCCTTACACCCGGTATAGAACCGGTGGCACATGTCATGTAACGTAAGTCAAGGGTTAGGACCGCTGTATGTACATGTACTTTCGTCTCTCCAAGTGGCAAACACAGGTACAAGCACCTTAGAGAAAGTATTCTTTCTCTAAAATGCCATGTTGCGAAAAATATGAGCACCTTAAGTCTTTATACATATGGTTTCACTGATACTTTATATTATCTTGTCTTCTTCTTCATCCTAGCGTTACTCCCAGTCGCATCCAAACCTATCAACTTGGAGTCTGAGGTCCGCTTTTACCAGTCCAACTGCGGATTTGGCTAAACTTCGAAATTTTCCGTGAACAAGTCTCCTCTGACCTTCACAACCCAAAGACGATATCGAAGCATTGCAGTTAGACCAGTTGTTGGACTTTTAAGAGCTCCAACTACCCGTAACGACTGCCATATATATGTTCGTATGGCAACCGGGACCGACAGCTTAACGTGCTGTCCGAGGCACAACCACACCAATGCAAATACCCATATTCATGCATACAAACATTTACACTGAGCGGGGATCGAACCAAAGAATCAAAGAAACAAAGAATCAATTTCGTTTATTCAGTTTAGGCACATAAAGAGCACATAATGAACGTCAAAATTTTACAGTCATGTCAATAAATCCATACTAATATTATAAATGCGAAAGTAACTCTGTCTGTCTGTCTGTCTGTCTGTCTGTATGTTACGCTTTCACGCCTAAACCACTGAACAGATCTTGATGAAATTTGGTACAGAGGTATATTAGAGCTTGAGAACGGACATAGGCTACCTTTTATCACGAGAAAGGGGGTTTAAGGAGGAAATAGGGGATGAATTTTTTTATGAAAGTTTGTCATTTCTGAAGATATCTTTATGAAATTTGGTACAGAGGTAGATTAGAGCTTGGAAACGGACATAGGCTACCTTTTATCGCGAAAAGGGGGGTAAAAGGGGGGGGGGGGGACTAGGGCCTTGGTATGACATGACGGTTTATCATTTTTGAAGATTTCTTGATGAAATTTGGTACAGAGATAGTTTAGAGCTTGGAAACGGACATAGGCTACCTTTTATCGCAAAAAAGGGTGGAAGGAGAGGGGGGGGGAGGATATGGCTATGGGATGAAAGTTTGTCTTTTTTGAAGATATCTTAATGAAATTTGGTACTGAGGTAGATTAGAGCTTGGGAATGGACATAGGCTACCTTTTATCGCGAAAAAGGGGGAAAAAGGGGGGACTAGGGTCTTGGGATAAAAGTTTATCGTTTTAGAAGATTTCCTGATGAAATTTGGTACAGAGATAATTTAGAGCTTGGGAACGATAGGCTACCTTTTGTCGCAAAAGACGAGGTTAAGGGGGAGGGGGGGGGTTATAGGGGATGTAAGTTTTCCGGTTTTTAAGACATCCTGATGATATATTTGGTACAGACATGGATTAAAGCTTAGGAACGATAGGCTGCCTATTGACGCGAAGATAGAGGTATAGGGGGGGGGGGGGGGTAATAGGGGATGAAAGTTTGACAGTTTTGAAGATATCCTGATGAAATTTGGCACAGGGATTAATTAGAGCTGTTACCAAGCTCCTACTCATATGCTACCTTTTACCGCGACTAATGTGGTAAAGGGGGGGGGGGGGGGATAAGGACTAGTTAGTATGAAAGTTTGACAATTTTGAAAATATCTTGATGAAATTGGTATAGAGATGGATTAGAGCTTGGAAATGGATATCGCGAAAAAAGGGATAGAAGGGGAAGGGGAGAAGAGGAATAGGGCTATGGGATTAAAGTTTCTCATTTTTCAATGGCACAAAAAAGGGGGGAATATGGCATAAATAGTAAGAATTTCTTTTAAGATGTCCTTAGGAAATTTGGTACAAAGGTGAAGAGCTGCGGAACGGACATAGTCGAGTAGCAAACCAAATATAGAAGCGAGTGGAGAGGCGAGTAGAGATTGTTATAGGGACGAGTGGATAGGCGTGTAAAGATCGAAAGTCGAGTAGAGTCGACTACAGGGGCGAGTAGATATGCGACTAGAGAGCCAGTGGAGAGGCGAGTATAGAATCAAATAGAATGCAGTAAAGGGTTGAGTAGAGAGGCGAATAGGGAGGCGAGTTTAAAGATGAATGTAGTGGCGAGTAGAGATCGAATAGAGAGATGAGTAGAGGTGCGAGTAGATAGGCGAGTGGGGAGAGTCAAGTAGAGAGGCGAAAAGAGAATCGAATGGATGGGCAAGTAGAGAGGCCAATGAAAGGGCGAGTATAGATAAGAGTACAAAGTTGAGTAGAGAGGGGAAAAGAGAAGTCAGTAGAGAGTCGAGTATAAATTCAAGTATAGAGGAGTTGAGTAGAGAGGCAAATTTAATGCTCAATAGCGTCGGCTCAACACTAAGCGATAACCGACATTCACGCGGGCGGAGCCGCGAGCAACAGCTAGTTATTAATATAATATTAAATAAAGTAAACAAATCATTTGAAAATGATTCTTTCGCTGGTTCAGTAAGTTGGTTCTACTGAGAAGATACCAGCAAGAACAATATTATCGTCTCTTTTTTAAAACAATTTTTATTTTAATTTATATTGTGCGAGCAAGCATAGAAATTAGGATGACCATGCATTTTAATCATTGAGGTATTCGTTTACTTTGTAGTATCCTTTTTTTATTTAACAATTATTTACTTCTATTTTAAAATTATTTAGCGGCATATCAACCAGATCCTGAGGAATTTTAATACTATTACCCACAAACGAATTACCAACCTTATGAAGTCTGAGTTTTGGCCGCCGCCCTCATGCGCGGCGACCGCGTTCACTACCACTACGCCACGGGGGCTATAATAACTTTATATTATCTTGTAACTAGTACTATAAGAATTTATATTATAATTATCTGTGCTAGTACTATTATCTATTCTGTTGTAACGTATATATAGAGTCCGATATTTGAAATTACGTACAGTCATTCAGCATCAGTGCTCCGAGCACCAAAAGCACAGAATAGATAATAGTACTAGCGTATAATAGTACTAGCGTACAGAATGGAAGCTCACCCCCTCCCACCGATTTCATTTCCTCTCCCCGCACGTCAAAATCATGGGCGCTTTCATGGGCGCCTAAAACAAAGGTTGTCACCGGTAAAAGGTGTAAGAACGGCACTTCGGAGAGAAGAATGAAATGTTCGGCTAGCTTCGGTTTTTAAGGCGTCCTCTCTTTCACACATGCCTATAGTAAAATTTAACCCTTAAATGCATCTTGACTTTTTGTATAAATAACTAATGAACTACACATATTGAGAACATTTGTACCTTTTCCAGAGTATTTATTATTGAATCTGACCGTTTTCGCCTTATGGTATCTTCAAAAGTTTACATTAATGTTTTTGAAATATTTCTAATCTAGAGGTGTTAAAGACTAGAAATGTTCACAAACGTTGCGAAGCCGGTCAGGTTCTATAATAAATACTGTAGAAAAAGTATAAGTGTTCTCAATATGTGTAACAACAAATTCCACTAAGTGCCATCAATAACAGTATATAAAAAACTAATGCAGGTCATTAGTATTTTAGATGCCAGGTTCGCCCAGGAATAAATTCGTGAATCATAAAGTCCGGGTTCTTTAGAAAATAAGTTTAGAACTAGCGTGTTAAGTGACATTATGGTGGACTGATATTGATTATATGTGTATTATTTAGAAACTGCATTTTAGTGGCATTAAATAAGTAAATATTAAAATATTAACATGATTTTTTCCTGTTACTTTATTTCTATCCGAAAACTATGATTTTAGTTATTTATTTAAGTAAGTATTTACTTACATTGGATAGTTGTAAACCGGAATTAAATTTTCTTAGGATGGTGCGCAACAATATTGAAAAATAACACGGCCTATGAAAAAAAGGATAAAATATCCAGTTCTTAATTATTATTTTTTTTACACTACAAAGATTATAACTTAAAAGCATACGGTGCAGATCTAGATTAGTATACATTCTAGGGCTAATAAATGGGCAGTACCTTGTAATGACGGAATCCATGATGGACGACATTAATTGTGATACATACTAATCGAAAAAAAATGCCACACTTCATAGGCGTGAGCTGTCAAAATTATGATTCTTAAATTTTACAAAGTATAGAGTGGTTAAAACCATTTATGTTTGTGAAGAATATAAATAGTTATCTTTCCGTGAACTTCCTTTTACTAAAAATTATAATTGATAATTAAATAAATTAACACTATTAAATTAAAGTGTGCTTAAATGCCATTTTTCTATTTTCCTACTCGCCGTCGACAATTCTAATAAGTATTAGGATAATTATTACAATAATCGGGAATAAAATCTGTGTCATTCAGTTGAGGTTAAGAAAACTTGGTACGTTATAAAAACACTATTTATGAATAATGTACTAGCTCACCCTTGGCTATGGAGCATAAATTACTAAGGGATGAATACTAGTAGTTCTATAAAGAGTTCCAGATCATTTCTTTGGCATCTGGAGGTCAAATCTTGTATCCTTATTTCTTTTACACGATACGTAACTTTATTTTATAGATCCCTGGATATTTCACCAAAAAATATTGACAATCCGTTCTTAAAAAAGCCACAGCAAACGTTTTATAACGAAGTACACCTATAATAAGCCTTTCTTTTTCCACAACTACCTGTAAGAAATTATGTACTTGATATTTCAGCCAAAAATCATCAATGTCCGTTCATAAATAACGCGACAGACAAGGCACCCCTTTTCTCCTCCGATTAAAAAAGCCTTTGGTATTTTTTTTTAATTATAGTTTAAATCAAAGAACACGTATGCCAAGTTCGTTGACAATCTGTTAAGAAATGTACCCTCGAGACCGAACGGAACGGAGACTATTTATAATTAATGAAAAATTTCACGCGGGTGAAATCGTGAGCAACAGCTAGTCTTTTTATAAACACAATCGGAATTAATTACTCTATAAACATATCAAAGTCGTGTTGTAGTATTGTTTTGTTATTTGTGCCGATTCTGCTATTTGACAGGACCAAAATGTTTCGCCATATTCTTTTCTTCCGAAGCGAAGAAAAAGATGGAAATACGTTTTAATGTCAAAATAGTTTATATGAGTTTTTGTAATATCATGATTGTCGCCTCCGTCGGATGTGACGAAAGTCATGACACCAAGGGATAGAGCGAGAAAAATCAAGCTATCTTACTCGAAAATTAGCTCAAATCTCAAATAGTGCCATCCATGACATTTCTTATTTTCTCACACATCAACACTACCGTGCATGTACACGAGCTACGTTTGTAGTAATTACAACGCGATTGTTTCATACATTTTTCCGAAAGCTTCCGAGGTGTGCCAAAAGCTATCATAATCGTGTCGTTACCGTATCGAGAGAACGGAGCATTGCGATTGGGGCCGCCTGGTTACAGCGAATCTGTGTATAAATGCAAGACCGTACAATGTACAAATAAAATTACTCATTTGAATTAAATTTTGAAGCATTTACTATGCTAACTTTTCAAATCGATTAAAATTACTCATTATCTGACCAATATTTTATTTAAATAAAAGTTTTACCTCACCGGGACAAAGTTCTTTCCTACTCTAAACACCTTAAATAAAATAAAATAAAAATTGTTTCAGGCATTGCCCATAAATGTTAGTAACAAAAGAGCTTATGACCTATGTTAGTAAAACTGAAATTATAAAGGCAGGTGTATGTTAACTAATATGGACATAGTTAATGTGTGTGTCTTTGGCAAGGTGAACCTTTGTCCAATGCTGCATAATAGCACTGTCCACATGAAGCCTTGCCGCAACACACTGCAGGAGGCTGTTGGGGCTGCTCCGTACACGATCGATCAGAGATGCAATGCGTTTTCTTAAGATAGCTGTAAACGCCAGCCTCTGCGAACATCCCCGACGCGCTACAATAGCGGCGCAGCCCCATCAGATCCTGAATGCATTGTTATATTGAGTGCGCAGGGCCCTGTACGCCCCCTGGGTGTAGTTTGTCCACAGGCCGCACGTGTACATTGAATTACAATATGCCTTGAAAAGTGTAATTTTAACCTGTGCAGTACATCGTGCAAATCTGCGAGCAAGCATATTGGCCCTAACGCACAAGGCCCTACGCTCCCGTACTATGTCCATATCATCCTTGAGCGACTCGGTCACCCAGTGTCCCAGGTATTTAAAACTCTGAACCTGCTTCAGCAGAGCGCCATTGAGCCTAAATGGGGGAATTTTATAGGCCCTGTTTCTACTTTTAAAAACAAGCAACTCACTCTTTGAGGTATTATACCTGAGACCATGGGCCACCGCATATCGCTCACACAAAGGTGCGTTTAGACCAGTAATTCCCAAAGTGGTCCAGGTGAACCCCCAGGGGTCTACGGGAGACTCGACGGGGGTCTACGTTGGGCGTGGTAAAAAATGGGGGTCCACAATCGTAAGCAGGATTGCATGAAAATTTATTTGGTTTAGATAGTGAAGAACTAAAATGTTGACTTGACTTCTATCAATATAGGCATTTATAACATCATTTAATAACCTGGCTGGCTAATGCTTAGGCCAATCGTAAGATGGTGCACTACCTCGAAATAAGATAGAAAATGACATACATACATACATATACCTACTTACACCTGTAAATCCCCGAGGAGGTAGACAAAGGTGTATTCACAGAAAATTAGTGATAGGTTTATTGTGATAAACTGATAACTGCGCAATCCGACTTGGTTAAGTTAGGTTGTAACTTTTTTTTTCGTTATTATGCCTTCGTGTTTTTTTTTTTGCTTTTTTTATAACCATGCAGAAATAGGTAAGTCATTTTTCCTAGCCGTTTAATTAAATGGCTGAACACCATTCAGCCCGTAATTGAATGGCGCCGTTTAGTTTGATTGTGTAGATCATGAGCTACTGATAAAAAAATTAAATGCTTACGGAATAAGGGGTAAGGCTCTAGATCTTATTGCATCTTACCTTACTGGGAGACAACAATGTACTCAAATAACACGCTTATGTCCCAAATACAGAACAGAAACACACTTCATATCGGAATATAGAGAGACTAATCTTGGTATTCCGCAGGGAAGTGTATTAGGACCACTATTGTTTAATATTTATATTAACGAACTAGGTACCTAAAATAACAAACCACCCAACAATTTTGTTCGCTGATGATAGCACAATTGTATTTACAGGCAAGAATAATTCACTGATTGAATCTGAAATTTCAAAAACTCTTAATAATGTAATACAATGGCTGAAATTAAATAACTTGAATATTAATTTAAGCAAAACACATTTAATGACATTTAAAAATAGAATTCCACTTATGACACTAACTAATATTAAATATAACGACGAAACCATTAATGAGGTAGACACAACAAAGTTTTTGGGACTTAACATAGATAGCAACCTAAATTGGAATACACATGCAGAGATCCTTTGCTCAAAACTGAGTACTCAGTCATATGCATTGTATATGCTCACAAAAAAAGTGCATATGGGCAATTTGCAAGGGCAATCAAACAGACAGCTGTAGACCATGCTTTAGAAAGCTAAAAATATTGACAGTACCGTGTCTATACATGTATGAGTTGGTGTTATTTGTCAGGTCTAACTTAACGATGTATGAACATTATAAAAGCAAGCGCCACTGTTTCAAAGTTAGCTGTCCTCAACACAAAAGTGCATTGATGACTAGTGTACTTTGTATGGCGCCTAGGGTTTATAATCACTTACCAAAGAAACTGTTAGACAGCATAAACATCAATGAGTTTAAACGAAAAGTAAGACAATTTCTCGTGGAAAAGCCTATTACAGTGTAAACGAATTTATAAATGACATGCAAAGTAACCAGAAATAACATATTGCTTTACTTTATTTATTGACATATTTTAAATTTTAATTTTATTTGACATGTATACATTATTGACTTGTACCAAGGATAGGAAAAAAATCTGACATATTCTGTTCGATGGACTAATTATTGTATTTAATTCGTTAATTTTACATAATCGTTACTAGTGCATAATCAATATTAATTTAAAAATACCTGTAAAATTGCATGCCTTTAGTTGGATTATGGAGGGACCATTTTATTTACCGAATATTACCTATAAATTACCCATTTTCGCAATTAATGAGTTTGAGTTTGAGTTAACTGCCTAGGCAGTTAGTTTGAGTTAACTGCCTAGGCAGTTAGTTGAACGGGTGATTTAGCTAGTTGGCGGCGACATATACACGGTACACCGATATAACATTTTTTTTAAATTTTGTCTATCTGTCCGTCTGTCTCGTTCCGGCTAATCTCTGAAATGGCTGAACCGATTTTGACAGGACTTTTATTGGCAGGTAGCTGATATAATAAGGAGTAACTTAGACTACTTTTATTTTAGAAAAAAATGATGCTCAATAGCGTTGACTCAAAACTAAACTAACCGACAGCTAGTTTGTGAATAAAATAATACTAAAATAGATATTTACCCTTACAGTTTTCAGATAGTAAACATTCCATTACGTTAAGGACTTCACATTAATCACATCATATATAGGACATTGTACAGTATATGTGTATACGTCGGGTAGGATACTAAGTACATAAATCCTTTTTTTCGCAACTAGTACATACTTGTAGACATTTTAATTAATTAATAAGTATAATTCACCAGTAAAAACAAACAACAACAGTGAAACTTTTTGGTACTGGCGGACTAGCGGGAATAATAAATAGAAAACACTGGCAACAGACTAAAAGAAAAGTGAATTTACACTTAAAGTTTTAAACAGAAAGAACACACGTACAATATACAAGTACGTATACACGTATAAGACGAAATTTTCTATTTAAATAGGAAGTTGCATGAAATGAACAAGCAATAGGTAGGTATTTTAATTAATTTGTACTATTGAACACGATCTTATTGTATCTATTTTTTTTAAAGAATAATACAACTCGACCAATAAAATTACAAATAAGTCATTATCCCACTCGTGATTTAATAACAATCTAAAAACCACAGTTTGATAATAGGTATCATTATGTGTCTAATTGCGGTGAGATTAGAGTCACGTTGGCCACGTTATGAGCAAACGAATTGAAAAATATATATCCTTTTTAAGAAGCTCATGATGTACACACTGTAGAATGCGGTGACAGTGAGCTTAGTCCGTATCTGTAATACTTTAACACGAGGTAAAACATGACGGTATTTCCGTCCTATCAAGCGGCCCAACTGGGGTACCTCCGCCAATGGGACCGCGTGGTCCTCCCCTCCCGAGGAGGGCCAGACCGAGCGGGATGGCCCTGGGTCAGCCGGGGTGCGAGGGATATGTCGCATGACAACCTCACCTTCGGCCTAGCACTACGATCCAGAGGCGGCGTGCGGCTTAGTCGGTTCGAGTCCAACATAATCTCCCCCTCCGACTCCGGAGGGGTGGGTATTTTTGGGGATTTCCCGCACGTAAAAAAATGGGGTTCCTCCGCCCTACAGAATACCGCGGCCATAATAACCTCATGTTGTGTTCCCGGCGGTGAGCAGTGTAGGCAGAGCTCACTGAAGAGTTTGTTTGCTGTCGGTGTGAAACCAAATCTGCTTTATCGCCTACACTGACGGCACAGAAACTCTTTGTTCTAACAGGATCGCAGAACTCCCTTGGTGTTGCACACGTCCATGGGCCACGGTAGTCCTTTGCCCTCAGGTGGGCTGTATGCTTGTCACCCACCTCAGTGATATAAAAAAATGTGCTTTAATAGCGCTTTGTAGAAAGTGGACTATTTGTCTGTTTTGACCTGAACATTTACCTCTGGTGTCATGCTCGATGCAGCCGATGCCATAGCAAGAAGTACATGATGTAGGTACAACAAAATCTACAGGTAGTTGTCTCTGTAAACAATAAAACTCAACGACTTGGTCTGCGACTTAGGTCAATGAAACATAGAGGAACAATAACAACATTACGCACTATATTAACTAACTGTAACCACAACATAACATATCACAACATCGTCGTACTGCTGCCGGGTGCCTGATCCTCCTTGCTCAAGTTCACTATCTGCTGCAGCTCATACTCCTGCACCACGTGGAAGATCTTACTTTTCGCTTGGTTCAGGTAGTACGGACTGAATTTCCTCAACGTAGACCCTATAGTTAGCAGGAACACGTCTATCGGATCCGCAGGATTCAGCTCTTGATACATTGAATCTTGGAAGCTACTGTTTTGCGGTGAACGGACCTCTTCTTGCCGTTTTCTAAGTAATGGCTTCGATTCTCTTGGCTCGTCGTATTCTAAGCTTTCGTTTACGAATACTTCTGCAGGCAACTCCACCTCGCAGGCCCTGTCTTCCAAGAACTCGGCATAGTCTTCACTGGAGCCGGCGGAGGGCGATTCCTTGAAGAACGGCAGCATGAAGGCGATCTCGTCCTCGTACTTGTACTTGTAGCTGTGGACCGACGGGTTGCGCAACCGGTCGCGAATCTTGCGCCGCATCATGTCGCGGATGTTCACCCAGCGGGACTTGCATACCAGTGCTGGAACGTAGGCCATCACATTTGAATGAAATGTTCAAGCAATTAATAATATATGTTAACTATTCAAAACGACTATAATAGGAAAAAAATAATCAGCTCCCCCAAGACGGTTGTATATACCTACCTATAGACTAATTTGGATGGTTTCAGGCGTCGCGTAGTTCGGTGGCTCAGTCCGAGCCAGAGCAATCCCCTGTAAGGGAAAGATGGCGGGTTCGAGCTAGAACGCCAGAGCTGACTCAATTTTTCCTATATAACCGATTAGGTCATCACATCAATTAAGTAGGACTAGAGTTATTATACCTATTGATAAGTCTAACTCATACATACAATGTCAATAGTGTGCCTCACACACGCAGGTCTAGGTAACATGTAAGCATACCTAACCACCTAGGGCATTTTTAAACCTAATATTCGAAGTTCCTATCATAAAGTCAGATAATCGCGTTTAGCAACATTTGGGCCCCACCAACCGGCTGGTCGGTACACCTGCTCAACAGAGGAAAAGGCATGTCCGCCTCTCAGGGTTGGGAGATCAACGACAGTCGCTTCTGGAAAAGTCGACATACCAAACAAACACAATAACTATCTACTTACTTCATGGGTATCTATCAATTGCATTGAATCAAAGTACGTATGAAATAAACACTGATAACAACTGATAGCATTATCAACAATGATGTTGCTCGCATTATTACAAGAGTGCAGCACAGCTACCTAATCAATCACCATGCCATTATATCCTCTATTTCTAGTAACATAAAGATGCACTGTCTTGGTTTGAATTGTGAACAAAACCACCACTAACATTAACCACGCTAAATACAATGCAATTTAAAACCCTATGACCTACAATATACGAACACAATGATAAATAAGTCCACAGATGCAAACATAATACAATCTCGTCAATGAATAATCACTTTTATGACTAAGACAGTAAGGTATGATATAAATAAAATGAACTTACCTGGTCTATTCAAAATGTCACCGATCTTTTGCCAAACAACTTCCCTTGAATCAAAATCTAGATATTTGGAATGTTTCGTGTTGTATAGAATAGGATTGTTTTTAACCAGTTCTAGTAAACGCAGGTCTAAGTTCTTGTTGAAGGGCAGAGGCATTTTGACTGACGTGTCGACGAGCCGGCACCGTGACGGACTCGGCGCGACTGCGCGGCCGGGGCAGGACGCGGAGCGGCAACGTGGCGACTGCGAGGTGCGCCGCTACCGCTACGTGAACGAGACGGCAGACGGACCGGTCCACGAACGACGGGCGCATACCTACTGCGCATAGGTAGTGCAAATTTTAATAAATATTGTTGTTTATTTCTTTTCTTTTGTGAACCCTGTCCTCTTTGTGGCAGGTTCACCTATAAGTAGCTATTGTACGGTAGTCGGGTCGGCAAGAAAACATTTGTCACCTTCAAGTCGACATTTGCTTGCACAAGAAGGCAAATTGTCAATCTTTCTTGTCTCTCGTCAAAACGAAATAGACAAATCGCATTGACGTTTTATATTCTTCATAAATATTGACACTAATAAATTAAAAAGAAAAGTTATTTGATTGAAACACCACCGTAGCATTTTATTTTTGATAAAAAGGTTTTATGTTGAAAAAGCCCTATTTCCGCTTGAATTACCTATAATGTGGGTTTTGTTACATAACCTACCTAGGTATATGGTGGGGTGGTTATTGGTTAGGTATGTTTATGTCCTCATAAACCTCACCCTGTCTCGGGTCTCAATTACCGGGTTGTTTCGGGTCTCAATTACCTGGGTGTACCGGGTTGTAAGGCATTCCACTCGCACCCAGGCTGACCCTGGGCCATCCGTGTTATAAGGCTGGGCCAGTCAGCCGCATATTTGTTTCCTACCTTAGTAGTATAAAAAATATCAATATATTAAGTACCTAGCCCGTGTGACATGGCACATGCTTATTTAGTTGTGCTGTTTAAACCGATATCAGTGACGCCATAAAATTTAATTTATCCGGGGCGAGTTGACAACTCTAATCAGTCCAATCTCCAGTCAACGCCTACCACTATGAGCATGATCGGCAACAATCGGCATGACGATGACGTATCGGCGAGCGTACGAGCGCTCCGACGTGCGACGGCGCGACGCGACGATGCGTGCGAGAGATGCGAGATATCGATCGTCGTCCCGCTCCCGCACGTTACTACGTGTACTCGATTCATTTTCACTAAAATAGTCAATGTAGAATCATTTATGTTGCCTATCGATTGTAAAGTTCTATTTTTTCGATTACCTTTTTGTTCTCAAATCACGGTATTGAAATATTATATACTTCAATATCCAGGTATCGTTAAAAAATCATGCTAGAAAGTAGAGATGGGCCGAGTACTCGGTTGCTACTCGGTACTCGGCGTACTCGGCGGGTTTTTTGATACTCGTACTCGGCCGAATAACTCGGTTTTAATGCCGAGTATACTCGGTTTAGGTAAAGCAATATATTTAGGTTGTTGACGTTGACGCAAATAGTTCACAATTTTGAGATATTTCCAGCATGTTGGCTTCTGCTGTTGTGTTTTTATTTTTGTTTTTTTTTTTTGTTTTGTGTTCCATCTCTTTTTCCATTTTCTAGATTTTTATAAATTTAATATCTTTCTATTTATTATTCATGTCGCATGCCCTCCACATAGGAGCCAGTTGAAAACTAGCGTAAGGCACTTGTGACTAATACCATGCAGTTGTGCCTGATACCATGCAGAACTGGCCCTTTTTTTGGTGTAGCGCGAAGAACAATTGTGCCTGATTAACTTGTTTGCGTGTGTCAGTACACAATTAATTGTGTAATCGGTGCTGCACTAAAATAAAAGGTTTTTCTTTCTTTCTTGTTTCTTCTTCTTTCAAAGCTTCATTTTCCAAACCTTTAAACTCTTCTGTGTGCTTTATTTTAACATGGCTTAACATTGCTGTCGTAGAAGCCTTCCGTCCAATACCGCTACGTGAAATCAGAGAATTGCATAAGGTGCATTTCACTTTCGTTTTATCTTCTTCAATTTCGTCGTAAAACGTCCAAATTCGGAATCTTTTACGTGAAATCATCACAGTCAATTGTTAATTAACAAACTTTTTCAATTATTTATTTACTATGACGTGCAACGCGACGTATTTGTTTGTAAACTAGCAAGCGACTGATAGATGAAAGGCGGGGGCGGGGTGAGGGGTGTATCAACGCGAGCCGGCCGCTCGTGCCGCGCGAATCTGTTTGTTCTTGTTTACGCGCCCGAAACGGGGATTTGATTGAACCGAGTTACTCGGCCGAGTACTCGGTAGGAAAAAAATTGAACCGAGTAAAACTCGGTACTCGTTACTCGGCAAAAGTGCTACTCGGCGCATCTCTACTAGAAAGTAAAAAAAAGCGTGGTGTGGTCAATGATGATTGTTGTATTCCACAATAATAATTATTGTGAACAACAAAACAATTATTTTTTTTACTTTGGTCTTCCATTAAATTGGGTCATTTTTTCAACTAGTATTTGTATTGGTCAACCAATTATGACTTAAATAAAAAATATTAAAATATTTATTTAATTTTTAATTGTAATTAAAGATTATCATACTGTTTGTAGACATGGCATACAAGTAAATTCTGTTAACATACTCAATTACTCACTCACTCTATATGTGAGTGTTACACTTAACTCAATATTTAAATTGCAAGCACTAAACACGCATTGGAAGTTTAAACTGGACATACGTATTCTTAGTTTGTATGTCACCATCACCTTTAAACAATATACATTTCCCCTGCGTGACCTTTCACATCAGTTTGCTCATGTCTTTCCTTTTCAACGATCTGTTGTAAGTCATGCTCTTGCACAACAGCAAAAATTTTACTCTTAGCGATATTCAAGTGATATGGCGAAAACGTTTTTAGTGTGGCTCCGATACTTAACAGAAAAGCATCAACTGGATCTGCAACATCGAATTCTCCAGAAATCGTTGCAGTTTCATTAAATGTCGAGGACGCCGGTTTTTCTTCCTGTTCATAAGACTCTTCTTTTCTTTTTTTAGCCTTCTTACGTTTTGGTTTAATTTTTTTCATGGGCTTTTCTGAATCATCGCTACATGAAGCTACATGATTGTCATTGTCGTCACCATCAAGTATGGCGATCCAATCGTTCCCTTTTTCCTCTTCGTCACAGCTGACCGGGGGGGCAACTACATCTTTATAGAAGTGCCTCATGAAACTCAATTCATTTTCATACTTGTAAGCTTTACTTGGACGGGAGCCATTAGATAACCTTTTCCTCACTATTCTTCGGTGTACATCTCTGATATTTATCCATCTGATTTTACAATCGTTAGCTGAAAAGAAATTTTAAAATTATTTTTATTGGTATAATTATGATCTATACAGTAATAATTAACAATATTATTATGTTCTTGTATTAAATTCAGTAGGTACTCGAGAGAAAATCACTCGTGAGATTTGAACGAGAGCCTACGTTCGCAATGGAAACAATAGTACCTATCGCCGCCGTATCGTGGCATCGTGAACAGTAAAGTGAATATTTACTAACCTGGTTTTTTCAGCTCATCTCCGATCCTCTGCCAGGCGACTTCCCGCGAGTTGAAATCCATGTACTTGTCATGGTTGTAGTCGTACAAGACCGGGTTTTCTTTGACTAGGCGAATTAGTTTAACGTCGAGTTTGTCGTGGAACATAGTGGCGAGCACCGATCGGCCACGCATTCCGCTGGGTCGTGCGGTCGCAATGGCGTCGGTTCGTCGGTCAGCGGTCTTCGATCGTGTGTCGTGTATCGTGTTGGTCCTATCTCACTTGCACGATTAGGAGTGGCTCACATGATACGGTTATCGTAATTGAGTATTTGACTGACTAGTCAAATTAGTTACTTTTTACTAAACGTCAAAACGGTAAGTTATAACTGTTATAAGGAAACTTGTATGCAAAAATTATTTGTGACATCATAATATTTAATAGTCAAATCATTTACTATTACAGGTTTGGTGAATGATTATAAATAAATAAAAACATAAAATAAGTACCGACGCAACTGTTATCACTCTTTTACTATTCTTAATTTAATAACTTCAGCTAAATATTTGTTTTAACTACAGGAAAATACCCAATTCGTAATTATTTTACTTATAGGTAGGTGGACGTATTAAAGTTCAGACAGAATCTTACACATTTTCTGCATTTAGAATTGTTTAAAGTTAATTGTATAATTCAAAACAATTTTTTGTCGTATATGTATTCTGATATACTTATTTATTAATTTTAAATAATTATCGAATTTATCTACATGTACTTAAAATGATGTAATGACCGTAAATAGTCCTTCTATTTAGGTACTGACATAATTATATCACATCACATCATTATATCACACAACATTCATTCGTTTTCTTAATAAGTTATTAACTTATTAATAGTTACCTTGGAGGAAGGAAATTTCATTTATTTTCCCGGTAAATCAGTGAACATGATAAAAACACGGCAACAGAAGCTACAAGTTACATTATTATTAAAATAAACTACAGTTACTTTTGATTCATGTAAAACCACGTGATCTGCTGTAAATAATAGTAGGCTTCTTTCTTTCTCGTTTCTAATTTTGATATAAACGAATGCGCCATGTAAACCGACACTGACGCTAATTCCTCGCCTTGCCGCGCGCCGTGCGGTGGGCGACAGTGAGCACCGATCACGTCATTCTATAATATTTAAAGTGGAAATGGACTACCGACCACAGAGTACCAACGCCTACTTACTTCGCTGTGGAGTGTGGTGCCACACTTTCTAGTTCCAATATTTGTACAGCGGCCGAGCCACAGATACCCGATATCCGTGGGTCGAGCGCTGAGCGCAGTCGTATCGGGGCCGCCCTCGCCCCTCGCCGCGCGCCGACCGTTACTATAGGTACGAGATTTATGTAGGTATGTATATAGGTACTGTAGGTAGGTATCTACTTATGTCACGCTCACGATGTCCAGATTTCAAATTCTATGCTCAGTGCTCAATGGTTTTATCTATCTAATTAATAAATGATCGCAGATTCGCCCTAATTATACATAGCAGGCAGTAGGTATGCTCTATTAGCACAGTAGGCAGGTACCTACTATAGCACGGAATAGCTTAGGTAGGTACCTAACTAAGCTATTCAATTAACTTACTACCTACCTACAGTCACTGAGGTAAACAACAGTAGTACCTATTATGTTATCTGTAGTGATAGGTAGGTATTTTATTTTTGTACCACTGATCCATTGATTTACTGAATCAAATTATGTGTACAATTAGGTAAGTACAGTCAGCATCATTAAAATGTCGCTAGTAAAAATACTCAAAATAATCTAAATACCAAAATGCCAATTTTATATTGGTTATTTTATTACAGTACTCAAATAGTTGTAAGTATCCAGAGTGGTCAAACTATCTTAACATATAATCTAAGTTAGTAGAGTATTCATATTCAAATACACAATCACGCCGGTCGATGGTATCCAATCAAGTATAATTTCAAAAAATCTAGACATTCATACTTTTCTCACTAATGCAAGTTGATAGTTCATGGCTTATGCAACTGTCAACTATAAAAAAATAAAAAGCCATTGTCAATTGACACATTTTGTATCTTTTTCTTACTCATATACCCATCCCTTATCATCCCGGCATTATGTGTAAGGGATGACTTCACAAGTAAGAAAGGGATACAAAATGCGATTAAATGACAATGTCTAGATTTTTTGAAATTATGCTTGACTGGATACCATCGACCGGCGTGATTGTGTATATGAATATGAATACTCCACTAACTGGCATAATTCTGAAAGGCCGATTTTTAAGATAGTTGGACCACTCTGGATTCTTACAACTATTTGAGTAAGTACTCTAATAACCAATATAAAATTGGGATTTTGGTATTTGGATTATTTTGAGTACTTTTGTTAGCGACATTTTAATGATGCTGACTGTACAATATGTGTACAATGATGTCACTGACTTTATTCTACCGCGGGTATCACAAAATTTTCAAGTTTAAGTAACCTATGTAGGCAATGTACCTAGGTACCTAATTTTAGGTAGGTACCTAATCAACAGATAACCTTCCTGCCGAAACAATGATGATTAAATTCTTTTAATTTCATCCTTTCATCCTATCACTGATAGGTGTCCAAAGGTAGGTAGTAGTTTTCTGTTGTCTGTGGCACAAAAACGGCTCTGATGAAAGATATGATTCAGAAGATGACCGCATACGCCAACTGCACACGCACGCAGCAGATACGCGTCGTTCATTGCTGCTTCTCTATGGTCCCCTTTATCCGTATTGAAGTTTAAAAAGTAAGTAATGTATGTGTGTATGCGCTGCATGTGACGGCAGTTTATGTTAAAATAGATGGTGTTCCACTGACCTTGTTCCTCGGTGACGAGGTGGCGGCCGGCGAGGATGGCGTCGCGCGTCTGCGCGTAGAGCAGCGTGAGCTGCACGGGGTCGCGCGCGTCCACGTTGCGGTCCGAGAAGAACAGCCGCCGCTTCAGCACCAGCGTGGCCGCCGGCGCCACGCCCAGCTCGCGCAGCGTGCTGTGCTGGTCCAGCCAGTGCACTGCGCGGGGCACACCGCTCGATATTATTGCTACTTGGTGAATTTGGGCTCGTCCACCGCCGTGGCACCCCGCGCTATCCTCAAGAGTCACCCAAGAAACGTGTACTGCGCGTATAGAGCACATTTTGAGCACATTTTAGGTCCAATATATAATGTCCCGAGTTATACATACCTACAGGACGTGCGTAGGTGGTACGACAGGACATTATAAGCCAGGGTTTCTTAAAGTGCATACCGCTTGGGTTCCTATACCATTTGAACAACTGGAGCTTCTAAACCAGGATTGCGCGTGGTGGAATAACCCTGAGGGCGCGTGCTAGCCGGGGATATACAAGAACGTGACCCTCCCATCTTCAGGGTTCCGTACCTCAAGAGGAAAAACGCAACCTCAGTTCGGTTTCTGTTACAATTTAAAAGGCAGAATAGAATTTGCCAGGTCAGCTAGTATCTAGTATTAAAGAGTAGCATCTAGATCAATGAAGTGGGTAGACAGGTACCGTTGTCATCGGTGTTAATCTTCTTGCTGAGCTGCTCGAGAGCCGCGTCGCGTTCGCGCGGCGCCACCTTGCGCCTCTTGGTCGTCAGCGTGCCGGTCTGCGGCGCCTCCTTCACGTCCTCCGTCGGCTCTTCTTCCTCAGGACACTGACAATATAGAAGTTTGGTTTGAATTTTTAATTGCTTACTAAGAAGTGTAGGTTCTTCAAGAAGAGAATTAGAAGGCTCTCACAGGGTCGGCTGCACGAATATGGTACTGACCTGGCTGGAATTTACCTGATGTGGCACACGTCAATAGGCCACCACAGTAACCACTTTCATAAGGTGGATCATGTGCAAACACAGTTGAACCACAACACAAGTAAGTAAGTAGGTATATATCACGCTTGAACTGGGTACCTTTAACGATTTCTTAGATGATTAATAATGTGATTAAGTAAATGGTATACCTACCTCGTAAGTATGTAATGTACCTATGTCTATACGTACTAAAATATTAGTCAGAACTGTCAAAAGCACACATCCTAAACGCACAGAATAGATTGTAGTGCTACGTCTAAAAGTTAAAACGCTTGTGATATTAATAAAGACTGCAAGCAGGGCAAGCAGTGTTTTGCCAGATGCATTGTGAAGAGTTGCACAAGGCACAATACCATCCGCCGCTTCGACGCCGAGAAGCACAAACAAACTACGCAACCTACGGGCTTGTGGGTATATTATAGATATTTGGACTAATTTTGTCAGCTAGCAAAGTCCCCAGTAGAAATCACAATGAAAGAGTAGCTCGTTCTCACCAGTCCGTGTTCGTCGTGGTTGGCGATTTTGAGGCGGCCGCAGATGCTCACCATCAGCTCGGCGATGGTCTTGCCCTCGTCCACCTGGATAGTCTTCACCGTGCCTAGGAAATGTTGACATGGTTTGTTATTTATCAGTTGATCCGTCCCGACTCCACATGCTAAAATTGGTACCTAGGTACTAATCATATAAATATGTTATGCAGTAGGTATGCAGCATCATCTACCGGGTTCGATATTAATGTAAGTACTCATGCTTTCTATTATATATTTCTGTTAATGGAAGCTACTTTTATCGCACCTAATCTAATGAACATCAAATTAAAGAAACGCGGGAAAAAATGAAAAATAGAGTAGTCTTCAGTTCAGGTTACCCATACCATACATGCCTCTACTAGCGACCCGCCCCGGCTTCGCACGGGTCCAATGAATGTTATTATACATGTAAATCTTCCTTTTCAATCACTCTATCTATTAAAAAAAACCGTATCAAAATCCGTTGCGTAGTTTTAAAGATTTAAGCATACATAGGGATTTAAGGACAGAGAAAGCTACTTTGTTGTACTATGTAGCGATAACGACTGTTGACAAACTATTCCGTGCTTCGGAGGGCACGTTAAAAGTCGGTCCGAAGCACGGAAACGCTCAAATGGAACACCACTAAACGGTCACCCATCCCAATGGTAACCTTCGCCTAGGTAACTTAACCCACTGACTGACTGACGCCCCTGGTGTAGCTCGTGTTTTGCATCAGATGGGCTGTCCTTGTGAGTTCCTTACCATCAAGGAGCTTGATTCTGAGGTTCCTGATCTTGCAGATGTAGTCGAGGGAGTCTCCGTCCCTCAGCATGTAGTAGTCGAGCGTGCGGTGGTTCTCCAGCCAGATGCCAGTGCGGTCGTCGTCGGGCGAACGGAGGAATAGCCCGTGCTCTAAAACGACAAACAAAACAACAGAAAATGCAATTAACAAAAATTAGAAATAATTTTCAATATAAATCGCTTACTTTTCATCTTATTCGATACTTTACTTTCTATTCCCGCAATTTTTTAAGGTGCGTTCAGAGACAACGTCTGTTATGTTCTATTTTTCAAATTTGCAAATGGAAATAATGATCGGTCTTGTGAGCCTGCTTGACCGGCAGTGAGAAAACCTTACCACCTGCACCCCAATTCCTGTCTCTGTCCATCTGGTGTCTTAGGTCGCCTGGCATCAGATATCCTGTACCTATTATATATACGTATTTTAAATACTTATAGTAGGGCTAGGGTAGTAGGGCTAAGGGAGTAGGGACGCGTAGGGGTACACGAGCGGAGGTCTGTGTCACCGAACACCACCGAGTACCACGCCGTGACAAACTATAGGTTAGGGTTGCGAACACAACTTGGTCGGCCAGCGAGCCCCCGAGAACCAAGCGTGTATTGCACCGTAGGGTAGCAGTTAGGAGGACGTTAGGATTACAGTAGTATAGGGTGACGGGATTAGGATTAGTTAGGATACTTTTGCCTTAGGAGTACCGTAAGTACTCCTTCGTTAGGATAGACTAGGATAGAATATTAGGTTAGCCACACTTTCCTGAACAGTCGAGGTAAGTGCTGTTATCTCCGTGTTCATTATGAATTTACTTACGCATCAAGAATTGATTATAAATACTTATGCGTTACTCATTTTCGTATACAATAATGCATTAAATAATAAATAATTGAAATAAATAACATGGTTATCCATTTACAAATACTTTCAGATTTAATTTATTTATGTGTTTTAGAACGAGTTTTCTTTGGAGACGAATTTCGAAATTCGATCTTCAAATTACTTGTGTTTGTCACTCGCTCTTTTTTAAGGACGAGAAAGAGACAGAGTGCAGTGTAGTTCGAAAGTTTGCCAACTTTTTTCGAAATCTATGGTACTCTCCTCATTAAAAAAAATTAAAAAAGTTACTTTGTCTCATGCAGTCATGCAGTGACCAAAATCGCATTTTGCTCACTGTTATT
The DNA here is from genome assembly GCA_949126895.1 of Eilema caniola. Taxonomy (NCBI): domain Eukaryota; kingdom Metazoa; phylum Arthropoda; class Insecta; order Lepidoptera; family Erebidae; genus Eilema; species Eilema caniola. The sequence continues at coordinate 15,763,127 of OX421488.1, forward strand.
ACGCAGCAAAACTTACATTTTCGAGTTGCTGAAGTGAAAAATACAAAACAAATACATTTTGAATAGTGTTTTGAATTATTTGTTTCCCGTATTTGTGATACCTATGCCCTGTCTTCTTACATATAATAATATTATAAAGAGGAAAACTTTGTAGGTTTGTTTGTAATGAATACGCTTAGAAACTACGGGGCCGATTTTAAAAAGCGGGTGGAGTCAGGGGCAGCAACAGGCAGCAACAGTTAGTATATCATAGTTTATAAAAAAAAACACTCAAAAGTTCTATTACGCGAAATAGAACTTTAGTGTTTGTGCATATTAGATAAGTATAAAAATTTAAGTTTCAGTTCTAACATTTGTTATTTTAACATGGACAATATTGCGTCAATACCAAATTCTACATAGACACGATATAATTTTTTTCCTCATCTATAGGGTAAATGTTATTGTGTAGCATTATTACCGGTGCGCTTGTGTGAGTGTCACTGAGTGTTAAAACGTATAGTGTACGCCTACATAGATATTACCACAGATACATTTAATACATTTCCTATAATAGGTATTACTTTGCCTTGACTCGCTTCGTACCGATCTTATGGGACTATCAGTCTATGCTTTATAAGTCTATGGATAACGTTATTTTTAAGAAATAACTCTCCATTTATTTCTCTTTTAGAATGTAATAATTTATTTCGAAAATTATTTTTAGTTTATTATTTATAACAGTTTCTTTCTGGTCCCCTACCTCGCCTGGACACCTATATTATTAGATACTTGGTAATTCTTGCATAGTCCCTGAAAGTAAAGGGTGGTAACTGAGATTGAGTATAAAGTAGGAACGTGCAGTCGAAAAAGGGGATACGTTTGCACTTGCACCTTATTTATGTACTTAGGTAAGTACATCTTTATATTTTAGTATTATGTCATCTGTGTTTTTATGAAGTGCGACCGTATATCTTTTGTCCCTTGTACCTACCTTGTGTAAATTTTGCAGCCAGGAGAAAAATTCCCTAAAAAATCTACTTACATAATTTTATAGCTTCAAAATTATTATCATTACTAAGCAAGGGCTTACCATACCATGCAGTGGTAAAACGTTCTTATTCCGAGTATAAGAGATAGGCTAATAGAGGCTTAAGCTATAAGATACAGTGTATAGGACGCTTCGGCCGTTAAGGAAACCGGGCTTCCTTGAAGGTGTTTTATGCGTCTTCTTAACTGGACTGAACAAGGATTTATTTGTACGTCTGCATAACTGGCCATTAACATAAGTATTTTAGAAACCGGCTGAAGCAGTATAACATCGTCCTTATCAGTATCCATATTCTCAGTTCAACTGAAACTCTTGCTCCCCTCAGTTATGCTCCAGCCTCCGTCTCCTTACCTTTAGTCTGGTCGGGTACAATGACCTTCTCCTTAAGGAGGGCGTGCGCGTCACGCACCGTGCTCTTGAGGTCAAACTTCATTTTACGCGTCACGGCACCGTCGTTAGAAATGATCTTCAGCGATATTGGCGCCATCTTCTGTACCTACACCTAGAGAAGAAAATAGGTTTACTTAGTTAGGGCAAAATGATAGGACACCCTTTTACGTAGGTATATTAATTGTTAAGGCGTTTCATTAGAAAAAAGTTCTAGAGGACAGTCGGCTGTAGAGAACACGTTATTGGCCTAGTAGTACCTAACTAGTCTCCTGATAGCGCGCTTACCTCAAGCTAGCTTAACTTATCGAGACTTCTTCGTGCTTGAAGAGCATAGGTTTCCATTCGTGCGGGTAGAAATTAGATGGCAAAAATTTGTCACAAATTTCGGCCGAGTGGGTGCACGATTGCGAAAAACTCTCTATAGTAATTCAATTTCGGTTGAATTGCGTTTAGGAATCAGCAAGTGCATAGCTGGGCAGGGGAGATTTTGGTCGCAGCTCTTGTGGGACCGGTTGAGGCCGTTAAGCTGAGTGCCACCATTGTTAACAAGGTTATGTATTATGGTGACCCTCTTTTCTGAGACTTTGCCTTCAGCTTACCATCAGGCGAAGTGAAGTCAAATTGAATGTGTCGATTATTGTGAACTTTTGTGGCACTCATTACGGGTAATAGGAGCCCTAAAAATATTCGCAGGTGCCACGCGCCAGTGGCTTGTGGAGGTCAGGCAGTCGCTTCACAGAAAATACTGCCGTTTCCAATGACCGTTTCATGATTAGAACGGAGGCACAGAACAAATAATATTCGGCGGGAATCCTACCTAGCGGTACTGTGCAAATAAATTATTGTACTAATAGGAATAAACTAAATGATTCAGAAATAATAGGTATAAAGTGAAACGTAGGTACCTACCTAAATAACACAATCAATGGATTTAATGGGATGTACGATGTAATTTTCCTATACACAATAAAGCTACATATAGATAGGTACCTATGTGCCAACTAAACATATAGATAAGTACCCATATAAATAAATAAAAATGTGTCTTAGATACCCACTTATCATATAGGTAGTTAGGTATATTAGATCATAAACAAAAATTAAATAAATAGATATACCTACTGGACTTAGTGGAATGCATGACTCCTGGCAGTGTTCTCATTCTACTGCGCTACTGGCCTGCTGGTGACGCAATAAGGGCACAGTTGTGGCAACGCCTCTCTTCACTGCCGTTGATCTATTAACTAAACTAACTTCTAGAAAGTAGAGATCTCGAATACCCCGCAATTATCGTGAAATTTCTATCCTCGCATGTGATCCTTCGCTAGATGACACAGAGGAGAAACCACAGCCTTTTTCAGAACCAGAACAGAATCTCTGCCAACCAGAGTTCTTTCGGAGGTGAATAATAATTTAATAATCTAACAGGTACTAATCACAGAAATCTGTACTTACAGTGAGGTGCTCCCGTCACGCTATATCCAAACAAGTGTCTGATGTCCACACTCCACCGTCAACACAGACAAACTAACGCGTGACACAACAGGACACAGGACATATTTCACAGTTAGTTTTCCTGCATCTATACAAACATTAATTAAGTAGATAAACTTGTCCGTTATTGTATGTGCCACCTAACTTTGCAAAGCCACATAGGTACTTAATAAAAAACATACAAGTCATAGTATTGATGAGCTGTTAGGTAGGTAAGTGGCGCAACTTGAGGTAACTGGGTCTTATTATATTACCCTGAATAGGAACCTAGTTATTGTGTTGGGTATTGTCATTTAATAAAATGTAAATTTTTAGGAATAAATATGCCGAAAAGCAGGCAGCTCCCCTGTGAGGTCTAGAAGGTCTAACTCACCTCCTCTTAACTCAAAGCTGCTGATTCAACTCATCAATAAAAACAAAGCCATGCAAGTAATGCCGTTAATGACATGCTGGAATGATGAGTCGAAACCCCTACAGCAAATGGTACCCTGCTGTAGGGGTTTCGACTCATCATTCCAGCGTAGGTAAATTAGTGATCCACCTAACCTGCCTCGTTTTATACCGCCCGAAAGTAGTAACGCTGTTATAGTAGAAGCTGTGTATCCGCCTTATCCTTCTGACCTAACCCAAACGAGTCGGACTGTTAAGTAAAAGGTAGTCGGAGTTGTCAATTGGACTAGAACCACATGATTTATTTAAGTAGGTACCCATCACACCACTGCCTGTTCAAGGAATAAACATTTTTTTTCGACTACACGTGACTGAAGTTGCCTATTGGCACGTATTAGTGCGCGCAGATAACCGAGTGCGGAAAGGAGGTGCAGATATAAATAAACGTTAATATTTCCTTCTAATAAGTAGCACTCAAAAGCTATAAATAAACCTTGACATACTTCGTTTATCATACAAGTGTATACTTACCTACTTACGACATTGAATAGCTACAAACATTCTACGGGACACGCTATTTTTTTGAGACAGTTCCATCCACATTATAGAGTCACACTATACATTTACAGGTACGTAGGTACAGTAGAAATCCTTTGTTGACTTAACTGTGCATTATATTATTTTAGCGTTGTCCTCTTGCGTTTTCGTGGGGTTCAATATACCTACCATTCATACACAGACTCAATATAATTAATATACCTACTTAGTAGAGCACGCAGTGTAAAGCAGGTGAGGGGTGGGCTAGTTCTCTGAGCACAGGCGTGCAGGTGGCAGCAGTGGGCATCATATAGTACTTCCCACACTCGAGGGAATCATTTTAAAACTATACATGCTCAAGGTCAACCGGGGCTTCACGTTTGGCATACTTCGAAGCCCCGTGTCACCACTTGAAACTTGAAACTTATACGCTTAAAATTTATAAATTTTCAAATATTTATAGGTACCTACAATCTATACTGCACACTTCGAGCAACGAACATCATCGATTGTGACACATTCGATGGTATTCATGCCTATCGATACGCACACACACCACGCGCCACGTTACTAACTCTCGATTCTGTTCGTCGTAGTTTCAGCGAAAGCGATCTATCGAATGCGGAAGGTCCGATGTTAGTGTAGGTGTAAATACAGTTGACAAGTATGGAAAGAAAGACACACATTCTACAGTAGGTATATAATGTACCTAACCAGTAAGATTTTTAGTCAAAACTGGTAGATTAGCCATGCTCTATGATTTTATGTACCGTCAATACGGTCGAATCTGCCACTTTTGATGAAACTGGCAGATTCGATACCATTGAAAGGGAAATATTGATTAAATACTAATCAAATACTTAATTTATGTGTAGTCTAAAAAAGTCCATAAACTTAGCTATTAAACATAGGTGTGTTCGTGTTTTGCAATGTTCGATACTGTTCGTAGCAGCAGCCGATATATTGAAAGGTTTAAAATGAAACTAGTCGACAGGTATAAGAATATGTTTATTTCTATAGGAAAATAAAATTATACTTTATAATTAGGTATGTAGGTATCTATATAATACTAACTAACTACAATACTTTTACACTTTTAATTATTTTATTTAAAGTTCTTTAAGGCTACCTACACACTGAGTCCATAGGTTTTGCATTCAGCGACCGGAAATATAACTTCTGGATCAGTTGGATAAGCAAGTAGTTAAGAAACGTCATCGATCAAAGTCATTTTCCTAGCTGTTTGATCAAATGGCTGAATATCATGCAGGCAGCTAGTAGAACGGCACTGTTTAGGAAATAGGCTAGGCTATTCATTGAACGGTTGATCAAGCTAGGTGGCTGCCACATATACATTGCCAGTACCTACCTATAATAAAACAGGGTGAATACGAATAAAACGGTCATTAGAATTGTTTAAAAATGACAATTAGATTAAATACTGCTCATTATTATCTTGAATTTTATAGTTTCACTTAGGTAAAGAAAGTGACTACTTATTATAACCGCTTTAACCCTATTCACTCCGGCTTGGCGAAACATAGTGGTTGGTATTTGGCTGCCATTCTGTAGCTCTATTATACTTCTCATCTCATACGCGTAAATCGTGACAGTAAGATAAAGTAAAAATAAAAGCGAATAAACGTCATACACTAAAGCTAGCTACGTGTTAGGCCCGGTGGAAACTTGATTGCATTACTAGTTTGTGTTACTTTTTGGGCACTCACTAAAATACTTGACACAAGTCATAAGACCACTTCCTAAACTATTGCTATTATATCGTTTTAGCTAGGTTATACAGTTACAGTGATGTTAAAAACTGACGTCTTGCTAATATCCTTTAATACTGCTTGCTTACAATTTAGACTAGAGATATTCGGGTCACTTACAAAATCGATAAAAGATAGTATTACATGACAAGCAGTGCCCCTGATACGTGTGATGTAAACCCTGGGGAACCTATTTGATGAATCACCTCGTATTGTTAATATATAAAGTCTATAATATACTTCATTATTATAAGGAGAGGTAAGAAAAAGAACCAAATTAAATTAAATAAAAAATCTTTATTAGAATAAAAATAATATAAAAACAAAAAAAAGTGTAAATCATATCTATACTAAAATATAAAAGCACACGATTTAGTAAATATAAATAACACTCGGGCGCGTGCGGTGCGCCGCCGGTACGGCGACACGTCACTGGCGCCGTCAGCGACAGAACGATCTTGACTACAGTCTCAAAATTATCTTAATACCAAGGTGTTAATAATATAATGTCTTATTGATTTAAATTGCATTATTGTCCGAATAAAAAGGTGTGTACCAAATATCAGAACATTCAGTCAACAGGAAGGAGGAAACCGAGGCATTTGAGTACTTCGTTCATCAAGATCGATCTAATCCTGACTGCAGAATTACACCAGAGTGAGACTCGTCGATACAGTCATCTACAGGCAAACTCTTCTGAGCTTGACATAAATCGCATAACACAGTTAGATCCCAAACGGGCAGTAAAGTTCATCTGTTGATGAATCACCTCGACTTTAGTTGAATTCCCGACCGCACGCGCCCGACCGCAAGCATTCAACGACAGTTGTACACGATATAAATACGTACTTACATACCTACTAACGTTGTGTACTACATTAGTTATCACCATACGCTCGTCGCTCATACAAAAATAATGCTCTCACACCTCGGTCCTACGCTTACTGACATGTAATGTACTGATTTGTACTTTTATACTTATTGTGTACAGAGTGCTAAGTACTTAAGCTCTTGTGCTATTTTAGAACAACTTTATCCGTTTTATCAAAAATAAAAATATTATTTTCTAAAAACTATAACCAAAAACATGATTTAGAATATTGATCTTTACAAAAAAAAAATTGACTTCATCTCGCCTGATGGTATGCTGAAGGCAAAGCCTCAGGAAAGAGGGCCACCATTACAAGCACGTATGTACTATGATAACAATGGTGACACTCAGCTTGACGGCAGTTCATAGAATCACACAACCGCACAAATACGTATTTACCTACTTTTAGTGGAACTGAAAGATTTTTCCTCGTGTCCACAACGGGACTCAAGGTCGCTTAATATTGTGGTGGCACTTACAATACCTACGTAAGGAAGTGAATAATTTTCTGTATTATTTATAGTCATATTTTGTATTTTAAAAAACCTTTTTTCATAAGATTCGGGTTGCGGAAGAGACAGTTTTTTTTTACTTTCTAACTAGGTAGGATATAGACTACTTCTATGTAGGAATTATATTAAAATAAATTACGCAAGATTTTTATACCGATCCCAAGAAATCTACAAATTGTAAAGTTTAGTTAGTATGAGTCACTAGTCACTACTGTGAAGTGTCCTACCTAGCATAGCACTACATGTTATAATTATGTTTAGGCCACTCGAATCACCAGTAACGATCACATATATTACAACCTCTCAGAAATTTATTTTTGTCAATAATAATATAATAATAGGCACTCTAGATGACTTCCATACTGGCAATACAAATATGATTGACATGCACCGTTCGTATATACTGAAATATACTCCATAAATATATTTATACATATTTAATGTGAAAGTGCGAGTTCTGAGAGGGTCCTTTCTGCTTGCTTTGTAAAAGAATACAAACAATTTATTATTAGACTAATAATATGGCGAGCTAGCACGCGGCCTGCGAGATCTCACCGCACCAAAGTATCGCTAACGGAGTCTTAGCGGCCCCATTGCCGCTCTCCGTAATGACACAGCACCAGTGGCGAGGGGTCCCTTCAACCCGATTCCTGCCGGCTTCCCAATGGGTCGCATGGTGCATGACAAACAAGATCGAGGCACTTAAGTTTTATTCACCGACTTTCTTTTTGAAAATTTCAACCTTTCGAAGCACTGTACTACGCTAGTATACTGCTAGCGTAGTATTTCGCGAAAGAATTCCGCCATAATACCTTACTTATTATTGATGTACTTATTAAGGTAATTTTAGGCGGAGCATGTGCTCTTTACTACATCAGTATAATATTCGGTAAATATATTAAAAGTGACGAAACTATGATACGTATAATCACACTAAAGTGTCAGAAGACATGAGGACCTACGCTACGCTACATGTATAAAGCACTAGAATGGCACTTACTTTCTCGAATCACACTTCATCTATCACTATTCAATTATATTAATTATCTCATTAAACATTCGTTGTAAAAAAAATATAAAGCAGCAGTTGTGATCGTTCATAAGATTCTCACATCGATCTATTGTTAAGAGCTGCCGAAGTCACAAACGCACTAGTGTTCAAGAAATAAACGGTACTACTAGGTACCACTTGGTTTAACACTTAAATATAATTAGTGGGAAGCTCATTTATATCATGTTATTTGTACAATATACACGAATAGCATTAGTGATGTAAATTAATATACTTAATATATTATACACAAAATTACACATTTATGAATTTAACTTTAACCCAATATATTATGATTGTGCTTACGGATACAATGATGACGTCACCATTAAAATTAAATGAATTTAAATAACTTTAAGATGACGTATGCATATAAAGAATGCGCTCATTAGAGTGTAATCAGTGAGAGAATTGTCACCTACTAAGTATGTGTAGGTATTTAACAGCCGTGGCTAGAAACAAGCTTCATTATTTTATCGTCGACTGTACACAAATTTGCAATAGTCACGACAATCAACCCGATTCACACATTAACACTGTAATGGACACAAGCCTGTCTGGTTCACTTATTATATAACATACAGATAACAACAGCTTCAGTTACTTATTGCTTCATTAGTTGTACATACATCAGTATTTGGGCCATATCCACCCTTAGAGAGGGCGAACCAACCAATCTCATTTTATTGCACATATTGCAGAGTTCATAACGGAGGCACACTACATTGTACAGTCCACAAAGGAGATACGGTTGTACTTTTTCATATAGTTCTATGTAATAATATGCCTCGATAATATATAGTGTTTATATTGCATTATACAATATATCGTTTATACTATTGTCACGTCTCCCTACATTCACATAGAATGCACATTAATCAGGCGGTATAATCTGTTCGCTACTTCTGATGGGAAATGTGTTATAAAGCTCTCTTTGAGAAGTACGTGGAAGGAGACATTACACTACAGTCATTTCATAGTACTAAATTATGGATATGGTACTTTTGTGCTGAAGATTACCACCGGAGCAAATTGTTGCCATTACGTTAGAAACCAAACGTACAGTCGACAAAGGAGATACCGTTGCACCTTTACAAACAACTTTATATGAAAAAATGCACCCGTGTCTCGTTTGTCGACCTCTAGAACATAGCTCATGGGCCTGAGGGGGCCGGCGGCACTAGATCTGGTACCAGGGCGAGCGGCGCACCCAGCGCAGGCGGTAGCCGCCCTGCTCCGTGCGGATCTTGATGGACGCGCCCTCCGCCGCCGCCACCGTCTCCTTCACCTGCAGGGGGGAGGGGGGGGGGGTATTATAGATAGCTGGATATACCGGCACTTTTCAGTTAGACGTACTAAAGCTTCATGAGTGTGCACGCCTATTTCGGGTAATGGTACACACGATTAGCACAAAGCACTATATAGTGCAAACATAAATAGTTCATGGTACACACTTTCCATCAGATGAGCCATGTGATTGTCTAACATCTAAGTGGTAAAACGAAACAAAATCGAGGTATATAGGTCATAGAGATATACCACAACATTGTTGACAATTCAGGAAACCTTTCAACCTGTCCTACAAATATACTTTCCCGGATCCAACTGTCAAGTCCTACTACGTGTTTGACCACTGAGACGGATACTTACGCTCTGCATCAAGTTTTGCGCGTTGCCCACCAACATCTCGGTGGCTTCCTGGTCCTCTTCGCTACCTGCAACACGTACAACATACAATTAGCGTATTTCAGAAAAGACACAGATCAGAGATGAGAGAATGTAGGTAAGACACTCAACTATATACTGTTGTACCAGGTACATGTTTATTATTAAATGAATCTGGTATTCAGCCGGTCCAATCGATTCTGTCACAATCCCGTAGCTGCAACTCATACTGGCAGTTTTAGGAAACGGTAACAGCGAATTCGTTAAGTTTTGGTAATGCCTAGTATCTATTAAAGCGTTATTGTGGCACAACAAAGCGAAACAATGTTGTCTACCCACCCATGATCACTCATCGAACAAACAACAAGCCGTGCGTCATGTTGGGCGTCAGTTGGCAACGTCGCGCATGTTGCGCAACGTTGCCTAGTGAATACGATGCTTAATATTGAAGATGTATAATGAATTATGGAGTACGATAATGAAGCTAGATTCAGAATGAAACTCCGTTCAAATAAAGTGGGTTCCCACGTTTCATTTGAAGAAATTCATTGAGTAAAAGTAATAATAGTTTTTTAAGCTGGTTTCGGTGTATATCATTGGTGGAATCAGTTCTCAGTAGTCTTATCTCATTGAATTTCCAGGTTGATCTATCAATAATAGTGTGTTGAAAAATGATGAGCAACTTGTTGCTGAGGTACACTGCAAATGTCCTTACAACTGGTTCAAATTTTCTGTCTCATTTAATGCAATCGCAGCCGCAAAGTGATATTTAGGCCCAAGAACAGGCAGTGTTAGTGAGTGTCTGTGTGGGGTCACAAACAGAAAATTACCTTTATAGTCCGGCATGCCGACTGTTAAGAGGCGGGAAGCAGCGTTAATATAATAAATAAAAGCATATGTTAAATGTATATCACAAGTTCGTAGAGAATGGGTGCACATCTGACGTGCTCCCACTCTTAGCACAAGCGTTTAAGCATATTATAGTAAAAAATAAAACGAAAATTAGTTAGATTGAAATATAAATTGATGTGGGAATTAATAAAAAAAGCCTAGTAGCACGCGGAGCCAGAATAGCTTGCCCTTGATCAAAAGTCCTAATCTAGTTATCATTGGTTTATAGTTGTTGAAAAAGTTTTTATTACTTCAAAAGTAAAAAGATAGCGGGATATAAATATAATATGCAAATATTGATAAAAATAAACGCAACGTGCGTATATTAGACGCCATGTACACGTTGCTGAAGCTGGGCATACATCGGTCCGAACGAAGATGAACGAACGCAATTCGTTGATCGTTACAGCACAATATCGAGCGAAGCATGATTATGGCGAGACCGCTTGTTGGTTTTCGTTGTGATTTCCACACTGGTTCATAAGTTAACCATCGGTAATCTTTGTACTTAACCACAATATTATTATTTATTATAGCACTGGTTCATATTTACAGACTATCTTTGGTCAAGATTAATCAGTATTATTTATAAGCTTATACTAAAATATTGAGAACAGCGGGCTAATACTGATCGTATATGAAGTAGTGAGTGCGGTATCATGCACGTCAGCCTTAACGGTGGAGACGATCTTGAGCTGCGTGCCGATGGTGGGGATACACCTGCAGCAGGTTCTGTAATAGTGCAAGCTGGTGGTACTCGTACCTTGCGCGCCGAGCATGGTGGCCTTGACGGTGGAGAGGATCTTGAGCTGCGGGCCGATGGTGGGGATACACCTGCAGCAGGTTCTGTAATAGTGCAAGCTGGTGGTACTCGTACCTTGCGCGCCGAGCATGGTGGCCTTGACGGTGGAGAGGATCTTGAGCTGCGTGCCGATGGTGGGGATACACCTGCAGCAGGTTCTGTAATAGTGCAAGCTGGTGGTACTCGTACCTTGCGCGCCGAGCATGGTGGCCTTGACGGTGGAGAGGATCTTGAGCTGCGTGCCGATTGTGGGGATACACCTGCAGCAGGTTCTGTAATAGTGCAAGCTGGTGGTACTCGTACCTTGCGCGCCGAGCATGGTGGCCTTGACGGTGGAGAGGATCTCGAGCTGCGTGCCGATGGTGGGGATACACCTGCAGCAGGTTCTGTAATAGTGCAAGCTGGTGGTACTCTTACCTTGCGCGCCGAGCATGGTGGCCTTGACGGTGGAGAGGATCTTGAGCTGCGGGCCGATGGTGGGGATACACCTGCAGCAGGTTCTGTAATAGTGCAAGCTGGTGGTACTCGTACCTTGCGCGCCGAGCATGGTGGCCTTGACGGTGGAGAGGATCTTGAGCTGCGTGCCGATGGTGGGGATACACCTGCAGCAGGTTCTGTAATAGTGCAAGCTGGTGGTACTCGTACCTTGCGCGCCGAGCATGGTGGCCTTGACGGTGGAGAGGATCTTGAGCTGCGTGCCGATGGTGGGGATACACCTGCAGCAGGTTCTGTAATAGTGCAAGCTGGTGGTACTCGTACCTTGCGCGCCGAGCATGGTGGCCTTGACGGTGGAGAGGATCTTGAGCTGCGTGCCGATGGTGGGGATACACCTGCAGCAGGTTCTGTAATAGTGCAAGCTGGTGGTACTCGTACCTTGCGCGCCGAGCATGGTGGCCTTGACGGTGGAGAGGATCTTGAGCTGCGTGCCGATTGTGGGGATACACCTGCAGCAGGTTCTGTAATAGTGCAAGCTGGTGGTACTCGTACCTTGCGCGCCGAGCATGGTGGCCTTGACGGTGGAGAGGATCTTGAGCTGCGTGCCGATGGTGGGGATACACCTGCAGCAGGTTCTGTAATAGTGCAAGCTGGTGGTACTCGTACCTTGCGCGCCGAGCATGGTGGCCTTGACGGTGGAGAGGATCTTGAGCTGCGTGCCGATTGTGGGGATACACCTGCAGCAGGTTCTGTAATAGTGCAAGCTGGTGGTACTCGTACCTTGCGCGCCGAGCATGGTGGCCTTGACGGTGGAGAGGATCTTGAGCTGCGTGCCGATGGTGGGGATACGCTCGCACACCTGCAGCAGGTTCTGTAGGCAAACATACCGAGTGTTAGAGTTATACACCGCGCTCGTCACAAACATATAAACAATCAAATTCAGTCCAAAGGAGACGGAAACCATTACATACATTCCTGGGCCAAAAACGTAACGAGATAAAAATTATATCAATTAATAGATATAGATTTACCAGTCCCTTTCTGAAAACTTCGTAGGTTTTGACAATCTGAGATCAGAGTTATCAGCGGTTTAGTAAAAGTGAGGTTATGTTCCAAAAATATCTGATTGCTCCCAGATTGAGAATTTAGCAGATTTTTAAACAAAAAACTATATTTTTTTAACCCATATCTTAACTTATTACATTTTGGCCCAAAATTTTCCATCCCCTTTGTAACTATTTGGATTCCTCATTAAATTTCAAATTACTTTAATTGCAAAGTATATATGTGTAACAATAGAGATAATGAGATATTCTCTTGCACCCCATACATTTGCACTAGGCGCAACCGGCGTGTGACGTCACAAGCCCGGACGTTTTTGTATGGAGCGTTTTCGGGTGGCACGAGAAATTGAATTTCCGCAATCAAATATCTTTTTAAAACTATTTGTCGTAAGAATATTTCACTTTCTCAGTTCATTATATCATTATAAGGTAGTAATTTTTCGAGATTAAAAATATACTTAATCAATTAACCTATTTTATATTAAAAAAATACTTTCAATAGAAATCTATTGCTCGCTATTGTAACGATTTTGATGGAATTATATTGTGATTGTGACGTGATCTTTGATAACTCATTAAGCCTCAAACACACAGATGCGTTGCTTTGCGTTGCGCATGCAGATACCCATTCCATCAAACTACTGCGTACGCCATTATTACCGTAGCAATGTGTCGTCGTAGCCGCGTGTGTATTAAAAACAGATATCGCAATAACGCATGCGGCAGTGGCGAGAGGTCCCTATACCCGACTCCTGCCGGCTTCCCAATGAGTTACATGGTGCATAACAAAACCGTCTTGAAAATTTTCACCGTTCACCACTGGCGTGCGGTATTATCGACCGACAATAACGCGACGCTTGCTTTAGACAATTACTGGTTAGAACAGAACGCGACAGTCAGTCAGCCTTAGCACAGATAATATAATTCTTACACAGATGCACAATCAGGAACAAAAAATGGTTATACTCGTAACTTCCAAAAGCAGGCAGGCAGCTTTTTAGTTCAGGAGTTATAACTAGATGGCGACATTGTTTTAGCTAACTTTTTATAACTTTTAATATTAAAATTAACTTATCAAAAATAAAACATACACTAAATTATTGAGTATGAATAAATAAAACTATAAATATTCTAATCTATATTGATTCTGCCAGATTCTGCAGTAACTGTAACAGTTACAGACATAATGCACCACGCCGCTAGATGGCACAAAAATAAATAAATAAATAGCACGATTGTCACGAAATCTTTATTTATCAAATTACCAACAAGTTTTATTTGCTTACATGCTTCATTATCCTGTATTTAAGGTTTGAAATAATGTAGTTGATTCTAAGTTCTCAGTCTACTAGTGCCACCTATTAATTTTTGAATATTACTGAAGATATTTTCTTAGTGTCGGTACCCCATGGCCTTATACAATATTATTTCTACTCAATCTGCAAAAACGTAAAAAGTGACTTACAGTTCTAATTCTCTTGTCCGTGCACTCGAGCGCCAGTTTCTTGGCGAGTCTGGTGACCTCCTCCGACGCCTCGGCGATCGCCTTCGCAGTCGCGATGAGCTCTCGCTTGCTACCTGCAATGTCGTTGTATCGTAGTACAAAATAAACTTCACTTAATGATACCGTCGAAGTTTGCGTCAAAATCACTCATTGAAATAAAATCAATTTTGAATATGGCTGCTGAAAAGGATCACGTCGGTTTTAGTACAAATATTAAAATAATATTAGGTCGTTACATATGAAATAAAGAGTACCGAAATTTTCTTAAATATTCATGAGTTCGTTATCTCTGTAATTTAATAGCTATTTCCATTTCCATATTTATACTTTGAAAGTTGATTTCAAGCTTTTACAACTCTGTATCAAATTTTGTTTTTATTGGCCGCTTGATATATTAAATTCGATCTTCAAAAACAGTACTTCCTAAATGCTATCCATTTTGATGATTTTCGTGTTACTTATTTACTGGTGTCGCTTTTCAAAAATGTAATAAAAGTTGCTGTTAGTTTAATATTGTCTCAACCATAAATAAAAAAAAAATCATAAAAGTTGGATTTGTCGTTCCTAAAAAAAAAATGCAAAAATGTTAGTACTGCATATTGGGTTTCCTCCAATTTCTTCAATGAAACGGCAATTTCATATGTACGACCTATTATCATATAATCTGGGTAAAATCCACTAAAAATGTTTTATTCCAATACAAATTTCGAAGTTACAGTCCGTCAAATCTAAGAAGTACCGTTTGACAGTTCTGACAATTGAATTATAGGGATGGGATGAAAAAATCGATTACTATAATATCCGAACTTTAAGAGATCGATTACTATAATATCCGAATTTTAAGAAATCAATTGTTATAATTAAATAAAAGAAATGTTTAGGATATTTTTTTATTCACTACTAGTACTAGTATCGTCGTCTTCGTCATCATCGTCATTTAAATTAATGACCAGTTGATTGTCCATTACATTATCAAAGTGTACGTCTCTTTCGAAGTCGTCCATTATTATTTTCTTTGTTTTTTGTACTACTTTACTCCAATCTTCCTGTGTAACTTGGGCACATGCTTCCTTTAATAAACCTTCCATTTTCTTGACACTGAAGGGTGGTTTTGTGTTGTGTCTTGCTGCATAACCTGTAAAACAATAATGTAACTATTTGATAGCAGACGAAAACCATTGTTTAAATTATAAATGTTAGAAGTACTCGTGTTATTATTATAATATTATAAAATATTACCTTTAACTTGGGCCCAAATCAGTTCAATGGCATTATATTGGCAATGGTACGGAGGAAGTCGTATGACTTTGTGCCCGTGCTCTTCGGCCAATTGGTCAATTACATATGTCGGTTTTGGTGGTTTATGCAATTTCACTAACTGTAATAATTCAGCTTTTAATAGTGACATGTCGGCATCCACTCCTTTTCTTTGCAGCCATGCCACCAAATCTGCTTTCTTATTGGCTGACGTAGGTGCTTTATCAATTTGCACAGAGTGGTATGGGGCATTATCCATTATAATTGTGCTGTTAGGAGGGATATTCTGTAATAAATTTAAGAACCACTCTCGGAACCTTACTGCGTCCATTTCTTCATGATACTCTTTAGTGCTTTTGGATTGGAAAGCTAATAAAGAGTTTTCCACGAAGCCTGTAGACGCTGACCCAGCATGGTATATTATGAGGCGTCCACCTTTTCCTATCGGCACCTTCGAGCACGAAGCTTCAGAATCATCAGTCCATGTTTTCGGCACAGAATGGTTGGAATTTAGCCAAGTTTCGTCCAAAAATATTACATTATCCCAGTTTATAATTTGTTTAACTTCGCGCAGGAATGTTAGTCGCTGCATAATTATGTCATGTCGCTCCATAACAATTTTTCGTTTGTCAACTTTTTTGTATCTGAAGCCAATTCCTGTTATTACCGTTCTCAACGACTCTATGCTTCCCTTATACAGCCCGGCATCTTTTAAAGTTGCACATAACTTTGCCAATGTTGGAAATTCGCCTCTTGTAAAATACCCGTATATATGGTTTCTAATAGCATGACTATCGAATTCATCGATGCCTGTCACAGGTTTATTTCTTTTTCGTTTTTTCGGTGTGTGAAGTACGTTACTGTCACTCCCCGAAGGCCCATATTTTTCACTTAATATTTTGCCAACGGTGCGGCTACCAATACCGAGAGCTTCACCGACGCGATCCCGAACTTGTGTAACTGGCAGTAGAAGTCCACCATTTTGAGATTCACGCTCAAAATACTCGTGTAATTTCACCACCAATTCACGAGCCTGGCTGTTCAAAGTACGTCCTCTTTTCGACATTATTAATAAACACTTGCTTAGTTCGGAGTCCAGTATAAATATTGCCAAGGTAAACGGATAAAGAATGATCAGTCCAGAAAAGTAATAGCCAAGTCACAAATTGTAAAACACAAACGAGAAAGCAAGTACGCGCACAGTCAGCTTCCAAGATGGCGAGAGACTGCTGACGCCGAACCGACCGAGCGGACCGCGTGCGCTTGTAGTTGGCAGTGTTGCCAGAAAAAAAAAATTGTAGAGACTTGGACACCTGCGATTTTGCCTATTGACCTAAAAATAATTAAATTAATTTATTTTAGGGTATCTGTGTATTCAGTGCATTATGCGGTCGCGCAGTAACGTCGTTAATTTATAACATCAGGCAACAACATTTTTGTGAATGGGTTCTACATACCTTATTTTTATTAGTTTTAGACGTAGAAATAAGACTTAGAAGAAAAAATTGTAATTGTAAAATCAATGGATGTGCTTGTTAAAAATTTGTTTATTTCTCTGTAATATGCAAACCCATACTATCATACACAAAAATAAATGTAAAAAACACTATCCCTGACTCCATTTACTATTTCGACAGCGTTAGCGCGAGAAACCCCGACTTATTTGGGCGCGAAAATCAAAAATCGACAAATCGCTTTCGACAACTTTTTAAAGAAGCAAATATATTTGATTTATAAATACGTATTTTTGGTGAATGGGTTTTATCTCATATTTTACGATTACATAACTATTTAGTTATGTAATCGTAATATGTGAGATAAATCCCATTCACATGAAAAAATATTTGTTTGGTTGTCAAGTGTAATTTGTAAATAATACATTCGATTTTTCGTATATGTAAACGATTTTTTTGCATACAAGTGTATCCGAAGAGTCGCAACACTACGTGCAGTGACCTAACTACGTAACTTTGTAATGCGGTCAAGAATATAACTATTAGAAATTATTTACTGTGTAAATATGTGTTATTTTGCTTTGTTTGAAAGTTTTCAATTACATTTAGATATTAAGAATTGTACATTTTTAGATACAATAATGAAATCTTTCTAAATTCATGGTTTTATGAAAAAGGTTATCGAAACTGAATAATGTACGTATGAACAAAGTTGTTTCGGTTTGAAAAATATGAAACGTCAAACGGTACCTCTTAGATTTGATGGACTGTAACGTATTTAGATCTGAGATGATATATTTTCAAACTGCTGATTCTGTTTGTCATTAAAATTTAAAATGAAAATGTACGGACTTCCTTGTAGTCGGTAAACCGTCAATGAGATTTTATTGTTAAAATCATTGTTAAAATCAAGTTTTAAGTGACTAGTATAAACAGGTATAAAACCTGTTTATACTAGTCACTTAAAACTTTCATTTTAATGTGATAACTCTTGAGAGCTATTGGCGTTCTCAGGGATGAATAATATGTTACAGTGGGAAAGCTACAAATTAATGTCAGCACACAAAGCACTTCCGGCTAGCCACAATGTCAATGGCCGCACGAAGTAAAACTTCTTTAGTTTAGCTTTACGCTTTACGCTTAGCTTGGGGAGTACGCCGATAGAGCGTTACGAAACGTGTGATCGGGCGAGGCGAACAGAAGTTGAGAGGGAGATATAAGTTACGTTTCGTACATCTAAGACAAAGTTCAGGGCTATTAAGTTTTACCTCAGCCGTATAGCCTAAAAAGCACACTCGATTTATTATTATTTGGTCGCATGTGGCTAGCCACAAGTGCGTTGTTGCTCTTAGTTTCTTTTTACACCACTTAGTTGGCAGACAAGCACACTGCCCACCTGATGGAAATTGCAGTAGCGAATTACTATATAGTTAGAATGGCACTACATATAATAGATACATGTACAGTAGCACTTACCGCTCAGGTTCAGAGCGACCTCTGACATCCGGCGGCGGGGGGTGGCAGAGACATATGTATATACAATGAATACATCGAAAGGCATGGCTTGTGAGCTAGGCGCATGTTAGTTCTTTACTATTTAATTTAAAATAAGGATATAAATAAGAGTTCTACATTTTTCAGTTCTAAGATTGTTTTGTATGATAAGCGTCATTCATGATGTTAGATTTGCATTTTAGGTTTTGATTTAGTATCCTTGAATGTCTTTTACATATTTTCAGTTACATATTTAAAAAGAATTATGATATCAGATTCTGTGTCCCCCCGAGGATAAAGATGATTACATGTATGAGTGTATGTAGATTCAAATATCTTGAAATATTTTCAAATATTAAATTAAACTCTTGTTTATAACAAAATAGAGTTTTGAACGCTACAAGAATGAATTATGTATATAGAACTAAAACGACTTATAATCTATTGTTATTTGTTCAGAATTACATCAACCAATTCCGTAATCACATTTCATTACAATAGTATTTAAAATCCAGAGCAAAGTAATATGCGCCTAACTCCAAATATAATTAAGTGCTAGCATGATTGGTGCGCACAAATAGCGTAGATACACAGCTTTATGTCATATTAAGCTATACAAGTTTGTAGCACTTGGAGCTTCTGTAGAATGTTACGGTGGAGTGTAAAAGGGATGGGGACGTCTTTGTATAATAAAACAGCTTTGTAGCGGGGATTTTACGAACAAATGCAGAGTCGACCACTTAAATCAATTTAGGTAGTCAACTGAGCCCACGATTCAGATCGATAACGCGCTGAGTTGATATGACACTGAAATCGTGGGCTAAATTGATCTTAATGGGTTAATATGGATTAACTGTGTCCGAGGGCTGAGTTTCTAAATACTGAGACGAGACAATCACAAAAAAAAAGACAGCGGTCAACTAACTGTGTGTTTGGATATATGTATAGGTTTGGTGTGGAAGTGGGAGTGTGTGCGTGTATGTGTATGGGTGTGATGTGAGTGTGCGTGTATGGGTATGGTATGGGAGTGTGTGTATGAGCGTGGTGTGGGAATGGGAGTGTGTGAGTATCGGTGTGGTGTGAGAGTGGGACTGTGTGAGTATGGACGTGGTGTGAGAGAGGGACTGTGTGAGTATGGACGTTGTGTGATAGTGGGACTGTGTGGGTATGTGCTTGGTGTGGGAGTGTAGGGGCGTGGTGTGGGAGTGGGAGTGTAGGGGCGTGGTGTAGGAGTGTTTGAGTACGGGGCGTGGTGTGGAAGTGTTTGAGTACGGGGCGTGGTGTGGGAGTGTTTGAGTATGGGGCGTGGTGTGGGAGTGGAAGTGTAGGGGCGTGGTGTGGGAGTGGGAGTATAGGGGCGTGGTGTAGGAGTGTTTAAGTATGGGGCGTGGTGTGGGAGTGGAAGTGTAGGGGCGTGGTGTGGGAGTGGGAGTATAGGGGCGTGGTGTAGGAGTGTTTAAGTATGGGGCGTGGTGTGGGAGTGGAAGTGTAGGGGCGTGGTGTGGGAGTGGGAGTATAGAGGCGTGGTGTAGGAGTGTTTGAGTATGGGGCGTGGTGTGGGAGTGGAAGTGTAGGGGCGTGGTGTGGGAGTGGGAGTATAGGGGCGTGGTGTAGGAGTGTTTAAGTATGGGGCGTGGTGTGGGAGTGGAAGTGTAGGGGCGTGGTGTGGGAGTGGGAGTATAGGGGCGTGGTGTAGGAGTGTTTGAGTATGGGGCGTGGTGTGGGAGTGGAAGTGTAGGGGCGTGGTGTGGGAGTGGGAGTATAGGGGCGTGGTGTAGGAGTGTTTGAGTATGGGGCGTAGTGTGGGAGTGGAAGTGTAGGGGCGTGGTGTGGGAGTGGAAGTGTAGGGGCGTGGTGTGGGAGTGGAAGTGTAGGGGCGTGGTGTGGGAGTGTGTGAGTACGGACGTTATGTCAGTTTATACCTCGCGAGTCGGAGCGCACGAGCTCGGCGAGGCGCGCCATGAGGATGGCCATGCGCTTGGCGGCGGCGATGATCTCGTTGTCCTTGGACGACCACTCGCGCACCGCCTTGTGCAGGTTGTGCGCCGCCACCAGGATGGGCTGGCTGGGGTGCGGCTGGCGCCGGAAGATGTCCTCGCCCTCGTCGTCCGTGTCGGCGGGCGGCGGCGGGCGCGGCGGCGGCGCGGCGCCCTGCGGCGGCGGCGGGCGCGGCGGCGCGGGCGCTCCCAGCCCCGCGTCCGCCACGTGCAGCGCGCGCAGCGCCTCGGGCAGCGCGGGCGGCGGCGGCGGCGGCGCGTACTGGCCGCGCAGGGCCGACTCCACGTCGCCCGCTGCGCTGATTATCTACGGGAGAGTAATACGATTCAACCTTGCCTAATGTCGACAGTACACCGCCAAAGTCCACACATTTTGTCACAGTGCGTAGTTGCTAAGTCACCTCCTCTTTGCATCTGTTCTGTCGTCGTGTTACAATAATTAATTACATCGGTCCTCCTCTATTTTTATTCTTCGCGCCATCTACTACCTACGTAGGCGGCACGCGTCGGTCGCCACACGTACCTCATGGTTGGCGCTGCGCCAGGGCTGCGCCTGCGCCCTGTCGCCCAGCGCCACGGCCTTGGCGCGGTGCACGGCGGGCGCGATGGCGGCCTGCAGGCGCGCCTGGGCGGTGCTCAGTGCGCGCGCGAACTCCGCGTCCTCCGTGTTGTCGCGCTCCGCACCGCCCACTAACAGAACGCGGTTGGCTAGCCTGCAACCGACCACAGAGCGTTCCAGTCATTATCATCTTAAGCTAGTTGTAGTGTCACACGGACCGTCAGTGCGGACCGCTCTGAACGTCCGCATATGTTGTTTTAATATCGCCATGACCGCCGCGGTGTATCGACGCGCGCAATGCAAACGAAAACCTCCACGGCACGGTCGAACCATGCGGACTTCTGCGGAGCTGTCTGCGCGGACCCGTGCGCATTACTAAACGTTACCTATGCTTAATACAGATCAGTCTGCTCGGAGCGATTCGTATTGACGGTCCGCGTGACTCTAAAACCAGCCATAAGCAGAGTGCCCGCGTGACGTGACATGTAAGACAAGCACGAATTCGTGTAGTGTGGATCGACTTACGCGCCTCAAACGAGCACGCTTCGAGCGTTGAGCGCGTGCTCGACTGTGCTCCGTAATCTACACATAGACACAATGAAAATAAGAGTGTAATAATAAAAATGTTTATAAAATAAGAATGAGTCCGCACCTGGCTATGGCTGAAGTGTTGTCGACCATCTTCTGCGAGTCGTTGTTGCGGATGGCATCCTCGCACAGGTACGTGTGCTTCTGCATCAGTTCGCCTGACAAAAACAACAATAAATTAAAAAGTATTTTAATAAATGAATTGGCCTATTGCAGTCTATCGGTTGCTGGTCATCGGCTCTTCCAATTTCGTCACACAAGCGTCAATGGCAGTCGCAATCAAATCTAGCACTTTAGAGCCACGCATGTGCTCTCTAAATCCGCGCCTCTCACGCCTATCACATTTAATGACATCTAGTGTGAGACACTATATAACAACATGGACTTAGAATAAAAGCAGTAGTTTTGCTACCGAGTAGTAGATGGATAATAAAGCAGAGGGCGAGATCTAACTCCTCTCCACGGCACCTTATTGTATCTGAGTATAGCACCTCCTCTCTGTGTTTGCCTTGTGCGGTGTGGCGTCCTTCGAGACACGTATCTTTGACCTACGTCGTGAGACAAACGGATACGGATTGTTTTCTAATAATGTATGCTTGATGAATTTGGGCTCGTCCACCGCCGTCGCACCCCATACTATCCACAAAAGATACCCAAGAAACGCGTACTACGTATACCGGGTGTAAGGTGAACGCTCCCGAAGCCGAAGGCCCGTGGTATTACTCCTGGTATACTACATATTGCCATATTTTTTTTTTGCGATTTAGAGAGAAAAATTTTTTTTCACTTTTTAGCATTATTTATTCTCCATCATTAGGAAACTCAATAAAACGACAATTTCATTTAAAAAATCATCGCTACAAAAAAGCACGCGCTTGGCGCCCGCGCCATTTATTTTTTCTTCCGAACAAAATCGACAAAAAAAATGATGCCTATATGTAGTATACCCGGAGTACAACCATGAGCCTACGGCTTCGGAGCGTTGTTACTACTTAAATGTGCATTACCTACTTAGTTTTAGGTCCAAGTTGTCTTGAGCAATACGTACCGGCGGTGCGCACGAAGTCGAGCGGGTCGACCGCCTGGTCGCACAGGTCGCGCACGCGCAGCACGGCGTCTGCGTATTGCGTCTTCAAGTTGGCGAAGTGTTCCTCTGCCACCTGCCACACACACCACGCTCGACTCATTATGTTCCAATAAACAAATATATATCCACAATGTTATCAGAGTACGCTGCATGTTCCAAGCGAGCTCACCTTACTGTCGGGGTTGTACAGACGGATCTTGCCGGCCGCGATCAGCTGCGGCGACAGCTTCTCCACCTGCCAACAGTGTTGTGTGTCAGGCCCTTATTTATTCAGTTTCATAATTTCAGAATACATTAAACCAATGAGGGTCGCACGGGCTCGCGTCATTGGTCTATGAGTACTTTTATCGGTTAGTCCGTGTATAGACGTGAGTTATGCATGTGTGAGTTGTCCGCGCGTGTGTGTGTGTGTGTGTGTGTGTGTGTGTGTGTGTGAGAGAGAGAGAGAGAGAGAGAGAGTTGAGAGAGAGAGAGTTGTGAGTGAGAGAGAGAGAGTTGTGAGTGAGAGAGAGAGAGAGTTGTGAGTGAGAGAGAGAGAGTTGTGAGTGTGTATGTACCTGCTGCGCGTTGTGCAGCAGCTGGTCGGCGAGGCGCTTGTTGTGGCGCGTGGCGGCCGCCACCACGTGCGCGGCGCCGGCGGCGCGCGCGCTGAAGGCGCCCAGCGCCGCCGCGCGCTCCTGGAAGTTGGCCTCGCGCCCCGGCGTGCCTGCGGCAGGAGGGGTGAGTCAAGTGAGACGATGGTCTCCCCGCGGCTGATAGATGAGGACTATTCGAAAAAAGAATACTGAAACTCGATGAAACTATATATACCCCGCTCAAGAATGTGTGCACCTGAACTTGTCAATACGCATGAAACACGTATCTTTCTTGATATCGTCCCACGTCTTATCCCCTCACCCCACTAAGGACTCACCGGGCGGCAGGTTGACGGCGTCGGTGAAGTGGCGCAGCGGCGCGGCCACGTCGATGAACTCCTCCACCACCCGGTTGACGACGGCGCGCTCCGACGCGCGCTTCAGCTCGTGCAGCTTGTCCGTCAGCTCCCTGCGCCATCAATCAACGGTTGTTAATACCCTTCTATACACAAGTACTGAAGAAAGCTTTCGGCACCTGTGTTCTTAATCACTTCTACACTGTTAATAATCATTTTTAAACATTTATTATTATAATATATCTATCTTTCCCTCACACTCACTCATTCACTTGTATCTACCACCTCCTCAATGTTGTCGATATCGCCTACTACACCAAAACTCGTTTCTTTACCAACCCGTAGTTTTGATACAAATAATTGTACACAATTTTACATGTAAATTACACTATAGTGGGTTAACACCAAGTCTTACCTGGTGATAGCCCTAGCTTCGTCGCTGTCTCCCTTGCCACTGGCGCACAAGTCGGCCAACTTGTCAGATAACCGCTGTACCTCAGAACACAGCTGCATAATCTCTGCTTTTTCACGGCCTTGAAGACCGTCTGCAATCTATAACAAAAATCAATGTGTAAAACAATTTTTATTTCATAAGTTTAAAAGGGTATTCCATAACGGTAATGTCAGGATAGTGAAAAATTTCTCATAAAATTTTGTAGAATGCGACGAAATTGTTGTAACGTAACAAATGTGAAAAGAATAGAATTATTAGAATTTAATAATTTTTTTAAGAATATTAGCACCCGAAATTACTTATATTCCTTCTCCTTATATAATCCCTCCAGCTAACCTAAACTGCTTGTCATAGAAGTGTATTAGAAGTGGGTTCACGTCGGTAGTGTAACACGGCCAAGATTCGAACCCGAGATAGTGTGGCACTCGTACGAGGGTAATCCATAAGCTTCCTACTACAAATACAGTCAGTAAATAACATGCGTGCTTACCCTCTGTCCCTGCGACACGATGCTGTTGATGGCCTTCTGGCCCTCAATCCTGGTGGCGGGGTCGCACCCTGGGTGCAGCAGCCATTTGTGTGCCGTTTCCAACCTGGTGTTATATGAAAATATATTTCACATTTACGAATAGTATTTTTATACGCCCAGTTCTGTATATTTTTAAATGATAGAAGTGTAATGACACCTGTAGGAAATTTTCACATTATGCGTGACGAAAGAGTTCCCTGGGCAGGGCCACTAACACGTACACAGTTATTCCTTTGGTCACAAATATCCCGTAGCGAGCTGGAAAACTTACCATACACTTATTCCTATTCACAGTCATTGCAGTTTCCTAAACAGTAAACACCTATTGAACATCAAATAAAATGTAAAAGTGACGGAGAAAGAATATAAGTATCACTTCTCCATCTCATCTGAATGATGTTGTAAGAGCGAATGACGGCAAAATACGTAGACGATATTACTGCTAGAGAAGGAAAACTCGAAATAAAACCCTGCGCCAACCCGCCTGGCTAGCGTGGGAACAGTCCGCCCAACATTGGGACAGGCCTATGTCCAGCAACTGACTGCGATTGGTCTAAACCTCAAAAAGCCTCAAATTTGTCAGACGATCAAATGCTATTCCTGCTTTGTATTCTACGCTGACGGCACAGAAACTCTCTGTGTTTACAGAGTCGACAGCACGAGTGTGACTCTCCTGGTTTTGCACACGTCCATAGGCCACGGTAACCACTCTCCATCAGGTGGGTCGAGGGCTTGTCTGCCACCTCGAAGGTATAAAAACAACTCCAGAAGCTATCTCTTTCGCGCGAAAGTATCTCACTCGCACTGACCTGGCCTGCATGGTCTTCCCGCCCTGTTTCTCGGCGGCGCGAACGCCCTCGCTCACTATCGAGTCCAGTTCGTTGATCTGCGAGCGCAGGTCCGATGATAGGTTCAACGCCTGAGGGACAACATGTCACTTATTATATACAGCTATACCAGCCATAGCCTGGAGACATGCAATATTATACTTCTTGTCATAAATATCTTGGAACTAAAATGAGCTCTCTCATCCAAGATACGTGTACTGCGCAAAGTACACGTTACTTGGGGGTCTTTTGAGACAAGAAATGCTCAAATTAGGGCCTCGTTTGTCTAGTGACAGGTCCAAGATATGTGTGCTGAGATATATCAATCTGTGGAGAGATACTCATGCGTCTACTACGACTTCTAGACTGCTCGGAACATAACATTTAGGATCGATTTACGATACCACTTTTTTGTTTGTTACTTTATTTATTACAAATAGCGCGCTATACTATACAATTAGGTGTCAAAATTCAATAAATCACTTTCTTATAGTCGAATTCTTAATTAGAATGTGTCTCATAACCAGGGCAAAATTTTTGTTCCAAACAGCTCGTCTTGTAGGTACACCTCGAACCAAAATGTAATGGCGGCTCGGAAGTAAGTACGAGTGCGGAGTCAGGCCAATGGCGTTCGAGACAAGGGAGCGCGAAAAGAGAGAATCCGCACTGGTGCGTACTTCCGAGCCGCCATTAAGTTTGGTTCGAGGTATATAAATAGAAATACTATGACTTCTATTATAGTGTTGGTAACAATATACCTACAGCCAGGCGAGGTCCGTATCCGGGCGCGAACTGTGGTTGGCAATACAAAATTATTAGTGGATGCTGTACATCTAAATATTTGTACAATACTGTTCTTTCAAAAATGGAATGTCTTGGTAATCTAAGTGTAGTGTGTTTCAAAATGATCATCTACTTGAATGCCCGGTTCATATCATTCCAGTTCAGCGAGTAAATCCAGTGCTGGATTGCTACTGGAATAATGTAAACACTACAATCCAGTCCAGCTCTGGACTGGATTGATTTGCTGGATTGCTGGACTGGAATAATGTGAACCGGGCATTATGGTTAATATGTGTATAACAAAAGTCATCGTGCAATAATGAAGTAGGTGCAAGTAAAGATTCAAATCTGCTCAAGTTAGTTATACAATGAATTAAAACAAAATGTAAGTTAGTTAGTGCTCATTACAATGTTTATACAAAATATACAATCGAGTCAAATGTCGTACCTTGGCTTCTCTGCCGTGGCCGTACTGTCTCTCATCACAAAGTTGGTCAGCGTTTATACCCCCAGACCTGCTCACAGACAAATATCGACCATTGTAGTACCTAGTGAGTGAACAAGGAAAGCCCAGGTATGTGCCGCTGCAAAAATTGGGTTTGAAGGAAGAAAAAAGCCTGTCGAATGTCCGCTCTACACGTTGGCGAACACTGTGGCAACGTGTAGAGCGGATATTAGAATAGGTAGAAATTTTGGTCAAGTGCTCAGAATAAAAAAAAATAAAAAATTACGTTATAGCAGACATTGCTACTTTGAAATTAAGAACGTTCTCCGTTTTACAACTATGTTAAAATTAAAGTAGGCACCTTTTAATACTGTAAACCTACAGCGAGGAAATCAAATGAAAAATCACAGAAATATTGTACACAGCACTCAACTGTTATGTAGGTAACAAAGTGCTGGTGTGGCTGTGGCTATAGGACTACCCATCTGGTTTGTGTTGCACCGACTATGTTTAACGTTGTATGTTTAATGCCACGAAATTAATGAGCGCAGTATTAGGTTATAACTACACTGCATAGGAAAAGGTGCGAAAATTATTAGCATTGAAAAATTGCACCACAAGGTAGCGTTAATCTATTATCAATTTTTATGAATTTTATGCTAAACTTTATGGAAATAGAGGCCTAGTTTAGTATAATTTTTCTGGTCATTATTATATTTTACGATGTCATTTGGTGCAAAATCACCCCGCAATACGTGTTCGCTCCCCACACTTGCATCACGACTCTTGATTATAATGACCGGCAAACTTCTTGACAATATACTGTAGTTGCGCAGGCTCTTTAGGTTTTTGGAGGTAAAAACTGGCGTCATTGGTTGACCAGTCCTGTTATTGGTCCATATGCGCACATGCACGAGCTTTCTGGCGTTTGTTCAAGAAGTCAGCCGGCGGCTGCAGCTCCGCGGCGCACCTGGCGATCCTGCGCGCGCTGTCGGCGCTGTGCGGCGCGAGGTGCTCGGCGGCGCGCTGCGCCGACGTCAGCACGCTGCGCAGCGCGCGCTCGCCCGCGCCGTTGCGCTGCGCCTCGCTGTCCTGCGGGCACACGCGTGTGTGGCGTTACCTTCCCATCCAGATCGGACGCATTCCACTAACGGATAGACTCTACTTGAAATGTTTATGAAAATTATATTGTGGAATTTAGAAGTAAATTTACTCTAGTTAATTTCTGACACAGTAATCTGGTATATAACAGCTATACAAATTTTAACTTATTAGCATAAAAAAGGCATGCTTATAGATATATTTCTAATATATAATATTAGTTCGTGGATATTGGTGTGGGTTATGCGTTTACCTCACATACGTACATATATGTCAACTTGTAATATCAATGTAACATTATAAATTGAAGTCTCAATACAGTTCTACACGTAGCGTAGAAGGTTAGAAAGAGATAATGAGAGTGGTACTGACGTTGAGGAACTCGACAGCGGCAGGCATGCGCGCGTGCATCTGCTGCTGCAGCGCGCGCAGCACGGCCACGTTGTCCTTCTCGCCGCCGTCCTCCACGTACGACGTCAGCTGCAGCACGCTGCAACGGCACCAACATTAGCACGTCACCACGCGACACACGTGTCACTGGCAGCACGTCCTAGTACCGCCGGATACGTATCTTGGACCTAAATCACGACACATACGAGGCCCCGGTGTGCGCGAATTGTTTTGTAATAATCTGTGCTTGGTGAATTCGAGCTCATCAATGCTGTATCATCCGCGCTATCTTCAAAAGACACACGAGAAACAAGTACTGTGCGTATAGAGCACATTTTGAGCACATCTTACGTCCAAGATATGTATTCCGAACAACAACATCGGCTTACCGAATGATCTCGTGTATCTCGTCAGCCATCCTCTGCGCCAAGTAGTTCCTGTTTACCGCCGCCTCCTCCATACCTTTGCCGCCTGAGAAACAACATTCATATTATGAGGCTGAGATACTGCTATATCTCTCGGTCGGGCAGTATGTTGACTGCCAAAGGCAGAATATGTAAGTTAAACCTGCACCGACCGGTTCCGACCCATACGGGTCCTTCTGTACTGGCAGCCTGTTTTTCACCCTCATCCTGTCTATTTTCTCCTTTATATACCCAATTTATCTCCTGCAAATAACAAGGTACCAATGACAGCTGACTGAAAACAGAATGACAAAACTCCTGAATGATATTTGTGGTAACTTCCGCTAGCGCTACAGCGTTCCCAAAAGTAGGTGATTAAACAAATGACCGAGGCATTGACTGATTGAACTGTTCTCGTTGATAATCCAAAAGTCTGTCAAAAGTGCACGTACCTTCGGTGAGGATGTGTATGTAGATCTTCATGGCGCAGATGAGCACGGGCGCCAGCTGCTTGACGCTGTCGAGGCAGGCGCTCAGCGTGGCGGCGTGCGGCGGGTGCGTCAGCTCGGCCGCGCGCGCCGCCACCTGCCGCCGGGCACACGTTACAGGCGCAGTATTACCACAGTATTACTACGAGTACTACATACAGTAGTGCGACGAATGTACTTACACAGAGCGGCGGAGGGGAACTTGCGACGGGTCGGGGGGCGCGAACGCGCTGTTTGCTAAATCACGTCTTTTGCGAGATAGTTCACTGAGGGGTACCGTAGCCGCGTATAGGTACCGCTCGCGTGACAATAATTACGATTTTTTTTCATTTCATATCATAATGGTGACACAAATTTCTTAAGTGCCAATAAAGACATACGATTTCATAGATTTCCCCGTGACGCGAGGTAAGTTTATTTCTATAATTTCAAAGTAACATGTAGAATCTATCGATAGAAGTAACGAAAAATGTAGTTAAATAAACATCAACATTAAAAAAGTTATAAATTCTTTATGCAAATAATAGTTAGGTATTATAAATCAATAATTATTCAGTACCTCGTAAGTCGCATTTCCGAATGTAAACGAATGCTGATTTACGTAAGCACCTATCCATCAATTTATTGTGTATAATAATATCGTGTATAATAGTCAATCTGAAAACTTCTAAAAATAAAGTGTCACGAAAGTATCTTGCAGTAGGTACAATACATGTAAATGTATTTCAAATAAATGATTGCATAATAATTACATATATTTCCTGTTTTCTTTCTTTTCTCACAACCCTTGCACATTTGCGACGAATAGCGTAGGTACTTACGCAAGCGGCGGCATCGTCCGACATCAAAGGCGTTTGTCCACTGTATGTAGTAGTGACACTGTGGTATAGGGAGCTAGTCTCTCTAGTGGGGCGTTACGGGCGCGCCAAGCCACCAATCACAGATTATATGAAACATGACCAGATTACACAGGCCGTGGTCACAGTCTGAGTAAGTCTGTGACATTAGTTGTTCGATTAACATACAAGTATCTCTATCAATCGTGGAGGTTAGGTAGTAAAGTTCAACCAAACCCGCGGTTAGCCTGGAAGCCTGGATGCGACTGGAATCAACGCTAGGATGAAAAAGAAAAAGTATCTCCGTTTGTACACCTTTGGCCACATACGACAAACGAGGCTCTGGCGCGCGTGGATTGTTCTGTAATAATCTATGCTTGGTGAATTTAAGCTCGTCCACTGGCGTAGCATACTGTGCTATCCACAAAATACACCCAAGAAACGTGTACTGCGCGTATGGAGCACATATATGTCCCGAGATATATACTGGTATGGGCTCACCTCCCTGGCGGCGCGGGAGAGCGCGGGCGAGATGTCCCGCAAGAACTGTACCAAGTCCTCCATGGTGTCGATCACCTCCGCCACGCCCAGGTAGTCCAACACCTGCCGACAAGAGGACATGCACGGGGTCAATAACAATCATGACGCTACGAGAGAAGGAACGAATAGACAGTGAGAAAGATACAAAAAGATCTCATATTCTGTTCGCAAAGTATGGGTGCTGTGGTCCACATCAGCTTTTTTGATCGGACTCTTGCGGAATGAAACAAATAATTAAATGAGTCCACAGTCAAGTATTGAACTAATGAGTCACAATCATAAATTTTATTTTTAACTACGTAGTTTCGCCACAATTAAAAAATGACAGTTTCTCATAGAGTTGTTTCAACAAATTCTCACATTCGAAACAATGGATTAGCAACGAGTAATAAAATATACCTTTTTATAAAATAACTGTATCGTTGCAGGAAACTGGAAGACTGTGCGAACATATTCATCGTCATTTAGACAAAAAGGTGTGCCATCACCATGAAGTACAATTAATCATTTTGGTAGGCAAGGCAGCTCGCAATCCATTACTGAATAATTTCATAGCATTTTTGCTATTTTTGGAGGGAAGAGTGTTACAGTTTTTGTAACACTGCGGTATGAAAATACCGAATATAATGCTTAGTTAAAAATGTACCTTTTTGCATTCCTTGACAATTTTCCTAACTTCCGACTCATCGAAACACAGCAACAGCGCTGATGTACCTTGTAGGATCCCTCGGGAGCCTTCTATCAGCTTTTTCCTGCAATTCACAAGTTTTAAGTATACAATATAAAAACACATGGTTAGCTGGAACGTACACTAAAAAAGAATTCACATACTGGGATATTATTAACAGGGATATCATGTTGAAGGGGTTCACAGGGTCAATCCCCCACGACTGCACCTCACTGCACTGTGTGGAATATCGTAATAGACAATTCTAGAAAAGCTTCAGTTTGCATAGTCAGATATCGTGATATCGGACGCTTACTTTGTCGATAGCATTATGCACAATTTTTGTTGATGGGAAATGACAACAATATTTCGAAATAAAAATATTTTATTAATAAAGTAATATTAGTCTGTCATGCAAAACCTTGGGATTTCAATTACAGTCATTGAAGCAATGGGAAAAAAGGGGGCGTGGACTATGAATACGACCGAGGCAATCGAGGGCACTGCAGATGGAGTTCATGAACTCATGGCTCAACATTTCTGAAGTTAAAGGAAAATTCGAGCATTGGAGAAATATCCTTGTGACACGCGGAGATTATAAAGATACAAATTTATAGAGAAAAGGGCAGAATAGAAGACAGCAGTTCCGCCATGTAAATCAAAGTGATACAATTTAACATAATTAGATCCGTGAACCCACACTTCGTAAAATAAAATATTTTCTTTCATTTAACTCACAGTAGATTTGCCAGTGCCAAATCGTCATTTAGGTTCTAATACTACATAAATCATTTTAGTGGTACTGGACTTCATATTTTGTCATTCAATAAACTGGAGCTATTCTTGAGCTTTTTAATTTTTTTCTATTGAAGTTAGAACTTAAGCGACGAATAACACACATAAGCAACAGAATTAAATGTAAGCGATGATGAAACATTGTTACTGGCGGAGTTTGCAACGCGCGTATCTCGCGAAAGGAAACTGGAATTGAGGAATTGGCCAGCTACAGTCAATTTATAATGGTTATAATACCTGGCGGGCCCCGAGTAAGGGTCCGCGCGCAGCATGTCGGAGGCCTGCTGCAGCAACGTGGCCGCCGTCTCCACGCGTTGCAGCGCGCTCGGCATGTCCTGCCGGAGCATCGCGTCCTCCGACGACTCGATGGTCTCGTGGCCAACCTGTAATAGCAGCTCTTAGATAGCTTTTCTTCTAAGTAGTTCTTTTAATGTAAAAAAAGTGTAAGTTGTCACTCTAAGAACAAGAAACGGACTCCCGACCTTAATTTTAATGAAATTGATGCTAATTCTGTTGTTGACATCTCTAAACTTAAATTTCTCTAAAATTTTATTATTTTAGCTTATTGATTGACACAAAGCTATTCTGTTGTTTAGTCCAACTAAAATTAGTGTTCACTAAGACAGCGCTGAATTCGAATATGACATCGCTTAAAGTTGAAAATGGAAGTGTTGCCGCTCAATGATAAAGGGTCTTTTCATAAAATCGTTAAAAACTGTATTTATAGGTTGTTAAAATGCTGGTGAATGTAAATTAATGCATATATTGATAAAATAGTAAAAACCCTGTGATTTTTTTTAAATCAAACCTAAGTAAATACAGTTTTACTCGGTTCACGTCCCTTTTTTTGTGCGGGTTATCCGCCCTCTCCGGAGCCGGAGGGGGAGGTTATGTCGGACTTGAACCGACTAAGTCAATTGACACTACGATTTGACATCAGATTCTCAGTAGGGATGTGCCCGGAGATGAAAATCATCTCTGAGGAAACTTTCTCCGGTTTTCCAAAATTTCCAGTGATTCTTCGGTAAGCCTTCTTTAATCAAAATACAGCTCATATGCCTCAATAACCTAATGCTCAATAGACGATATATATAAAATGACAGGCTCTGTGATTTTGTAGTAGTGAACACGGCCGTCACGCAGGACGGGCGGGTTCGATTCCCGCTCAGTGCAAATATTTGTATGCATGGGTATTTGGATTGGTTTAGTTATGCCTCGGAGAGTTCCCGGTTGCCACACGAACATCTATGGCAATTGTTACGCTTAGCTAGAGAGGGTTCGCAGTCAACATACGCGTAAAAGCTCTTGCGGCTTTTCAGCCTTTGTGACACGCTAGCATGATTAACCAAACAACCACCACACAGGCCGATGTCATGAATCACCGCTTTAGTTGGTTCGAGTCTGACATAGCCATCTGATCATTAGCTCCGATGAAGTGGAGCCAGATGTTCGGTTCTCCACTGTACCCTGTGCAAGTCAGAGGTATTCTTGGAAAACCTCCGAGAAATCTTCTGCAGAGTCGCTCCGCCTCGGTCGCAATTTGCAGTAAGCGGCAGCATTAGCCCTACGGGAGAGTGGCGCTGCCGTCTCTGTAGCCCAGGGTGCACCATGTGGAGGTTCTGGACCGAGTACCACATAGAACTACACCTATCACTAACTTAGTCGGCATAATTTAGGTGGCGTCTAATTTTAGTGTGACAGTTCTTATTATAGTGAATCTTTGACATTTAAAACGTACAACAGAATACCGATTCACTAAAAAAGGACTAAATGAAGTAACTTAGTGAATTTTGGCCGTGTCAAACTAATTTTAGGTAAGCCGTGTGTTCTCAGAATACCGAACGACGTTTGACAGGACTAAACCAAATTTTAGAGATTTTTAGCTTATTTTAGTTTAGTTATGTCACAACAGAATTAGCATCATTAACTGCCTAAACTCCGCTTCCAGAGCCCTAAGAGTTCCATATAAAACACGAAAGTCGCACATGAAAATTTCCCTGTGCAATGAGAAACTCCCGCCACCTTCTGCCTGCCTGCGTCCCCAGGAAAAATTACCTCCCGGACAGAACCACCTATGGCCGATATGGAGGTGTCTCAATCGTATGCGCACAGTTAGCCGGTCAAGACAAAATTTATGCAACTGGGGAATACGAGATCCAGACTTACCCGCATGTTACTGCAGAGCCCCGTGCAGTCTATGGCGCTTTTGGTTTCGTGTCCCTTATATCTCGTGATGATCTAAATAAAGCCATTGACAGTGCGGTCGAGATGGCACCATTTTATTCAGGAACCAAAATGGTTCCTGAATAGTGAATTATTGATACAAGAAGAAGAAGAAGAAGGAGACTCTAAAACTGAAAATGCCATACCTTGACGAGGTTGGTGACGGCGAGCGACACGGCCTGCACCGGCCGCGCCAGGTCCGGCATGGCGTTGCCATCTTCTGCCTCTTCGTGGAGGATAACCAGCCGGGAAACCTGCCAACATTGGGGAATAGGTTAAGAGATAGTCTGCATTATGAAAAGGTTACTAGGCTTTCGACATCATCATCCTTGCGTTAATCACGCTCGTATCCGAGGCCATCATCTCGGAGTCCGGGATTCGCTTACTTCAAATAAGCTATGGCTTGGGTTTTTTCGGCTGTATTGGGAGTGACTGTCGTCAGACTTCCCAACGTGGGGGATGAGTAGTAGCACCGTTTGACATTGTTGTTTAATTCCTGCAATATTTTAATTGTTTATTGCTGCCAACTAACTGCTTGACAAAATTCTTCAGTGTTTATTGTAATGTGCATAGGGTAAACAGTAAATGGTAGAAAAATTCGTTGAATATTTTGCGGATAATTAGCCAACTACTTAATCGACATCTCGTCAGTTGGGACCTTGTCCTAATTATTTGAGTATCAAAGCAGCGACATGAAATTCTTTCAATACTTCCTGTTCGACGTCGCCTCCTCAATCATTCGCTCACTAAAGTTTGTTTATCATATTAAATCAAAAAGAAAAGTTAGGGATTAAAATCGAAACACTACAAACTGATGAGGTCGTCAATCTGAATGCCACCATTGTTATCATGATAGGTGAAGTTAAATTGACGTGCCCTATATAAAAAAATATACACGTAACGTAACTTTTAGTTCACCTTTTCAAAGGCAAGATAACGCAAACAAACAATTTAAATATACGAGTATGACTCTTATCTCAAACTTTCACTAACACCACTCAGACTCAGTACAAGAATCGCCTCGTCCGCACATTCCACAGATAGCATCTCAGAGTGCCGCATTACCGCCACATCCATAGTGTCCGAGTTACGTAAACTGTGATATTGTTTATGGACCAGTTGAATATGGGCATATTTTTAAACTATACTTGTGAGCACAGGTACACAGGTTGTATTTTTGAAACGGGGCAGTAAGGGCAAGTACCTTAACCGTTGCAGTTACAGCAAAACGTTCTTAAAAGACCTTCCCTAACTTTTTGGGACATTCTGAACTGCATTCACAGATTTTGTAAAAAACTTACAGTTAGCAAAAAAAATGCAAAAAGTTCAAAATTTTTTTTTATGCCAATCGATTCTATTTCATGTGGGGATCAAAAAACTCTATGGGACCATTTTAGCTTTCAGTACTAGAAAAGACAGAAATCGCCAAAGACCTTTCCCATACATTTCGTACGGAAATATGATAAATCAACTCGAAACTCATAGATCAGTTAAAATTTTGAACTTTTTTAAATAAAAAAAATCATTTAAACATTTAAGAAATTGGTTTATGAAATAAATTGCTCAAAATGATTTCCATTTTCACGAATACATAAGTCTATCCTTTTTTGCACTGAACGAATGGCGGCTAATAATGTTCTGGGATGAATATTACGTAAAATGGTCATTAATGCATCCTTGAGCTCTTGAACACTGGCATACGTCGTCTTATACACCTCGTTTTTCACGAAGCCCCATAAAAAAAAAACAAGTGGTGTTAGATCGGGGCTACGAGGTGGCCACTGTGTTGGACCATGTGTACCTATCCACTGTGTACCGAATAGGCGGCTCAAATTGGAACGTGAAAGGTGACTGTTATGTGGCGGAGCACCATCTTGTTGAAAATGAACTTTTCGCAATTCCGACAGGGGCCATTCGTCCATCTCGTTTTCAAGATGGTGTAAAATGACTTCATTATACATGGCAGAATTCAGTTTCCCTTCATAAAATTCCACCATTGTGACTCGATTGGACATTATACCACACCAACAGTTGAATGAGAAGCGAACCTGATTATGACTTGCCGTAACTCTTAGTGGATTTTCTTTGGACCAATAGTGGTGATTTTTTCTGTTGTACATACCGTTATTGGAAAAATTCGTTTCGTCTGACCACAGTATGTAATTTAAAAATTCATGATCTCTGCTTATTTTTCCTCTTAGCCATCTGCAAAAAGTAAGCCTTCGAACATCATCACCCGGATGCAACACTTGAACTATGCGCCCATATCGATAGCACTTGTAGCCGTATTTCTTCCATATCTTTATCACAAGGGAGTGGGATACACCTACTTCAAGGGCGACTTGCCTGGACGATACCTCTGGATATGCTTCGACATAAGTTAGAACCGCAATCTCCGTGTCCATGTCCACACGAGGCTGCCGCTTTCTTTTGAAAGAACCCTGCAATTCCAGGTTTTTCAAAAGATTTGTAATAACCTTTCTTGTTGGCACATGCCGCAACGGATACTTATTGCGGTACCACACTAATGCAGCTCCCGCATTTCGATTATTGACAAAATACGCTTCTAATAAGTCAATTTTTTCACGATTAGAAGACATTTTAGCGAAAATCCTTAATTAATAACTCATACGAAGTTTCTCAGCTGAAACTAAGAATAACACACAGATTTTCGAATCAAATTCGAAATTTGAGGGTAAAAATTCTTTTTATTTACTTTACAGTCAATTCTACCCACTTCCTGGCCATAACAAAAAGTTAGACCATCGTAGAAATTTGTTTCTGTTGCCGAAATGTATGGGAAACGTTTTTGGCGATTTCTGTCTTTCCTAGTACTAAAATGGTCTCATAGAGTTTTTTGATCCCCACATGAAATAGAATCGATTGACATAAAAAAAAATTTTTGGACTTTTTGCATTTTTTTTTGCCAACTGTAAGTTTTTACAAAATCTGTGAATGCAGTTCAAAATATGTCAAAAAGTTAGGGAAGGTCTTCTAAGAACGTTTTGCTGTAACTGCAACGGTTTAGGTACTTGCCCTTACTGCCCCGTTTCAAAAATACACCCTGTATAGATAGCTTGCGTTTTCAGTTTCATACTAAACACGAGTACCTACTGACCGGCATGTATATTTTCCAAAGCGTACCTTCGTAACATAATTGATAACTTCTGTGCATAATATACCTAAGTTTCCCAGTCTCTGATGGAGTCAGCCTATTTAATGCTGCAGATTATCTGTTCTGAAATTAATCCTGAAAACTTTCCTTTTCAAATTATTCCTTTCGCCATTAAAACGCGTAACCCAAACCGCACATTTTGGATCCAGGCAAATATTATTTGTTCTGTGACAGGAGTCAGATTCTGCTGTTTAGCTACTGAACGTATCTACCTCTATATAAAATTTGTTTATCGGTCACTGCAGTGTTCTCACGAGTTATTACCATCAAATGCCTTCAAAGCGTACTACAAAAATTACGCGTCGAAATTAATGCAACCTTTAACGACACATCGGTCGAAGCACTCGTACTCGTAGATAACCACCGTATATGGTGCGTGCTCGGTGCGTGTGCGCGGCTTCGAGCGCATTCATTCATATTTATTTTTTGTACTCGCTCGTTACTACTATTCTGAGTACTTTCAATTTTATTTCATAAAATGAGAGGTCACATAAGGAAAATGTCATAGTGAATGTTACTTTAAAAGCTTATGGTTGCGGCTCGCCGCGTGGATTTTGGTCTACCCGATCGCGACTTGCGAGTAAACATGGATTAAACATGACACTGACCAAGACCTTTCTAATAAAAAAAAACTGCATCAAATCCGTTCCTAAGTTTTAAATCTAAACAGACAAGTATTCCAAAAACTTACTTACGTAGTCTACTCATTTCAAAAACAAGCAAGTTGACATCTTCTGTAACATTCCAAGCTTAAAGAATTTATACATTTTATCTACGTATACAATGTATTTTTAAATTATTTTACCTTCTACTGTCAGATGATCAGATCGTAAAACTAACTCTAGCATGTCATGTCATGGGATGATGCCCCCTTCAATCTTCATTGTTGCCGGGGCTCGCCAGTCGCCACTGAGCAATAAAGCATTGTTATCTAGGCCAGACGGCAAAAATTACTTTCTTTCATTGGCTGCGTGACTTTTACAAATGACTTTGCGCTAGAGGCACCTCCGCGCAAGGGGTTCGGCAGGAAAGGGCGCGGCATTTGTTTTACCCTGGGGTTTATACAACCTTGACGCTGGTGTTATGTGGGAGCCTACAGGCCTTTAGAAATACAATGTTTAGATACACAAAGCCTTAACTGAAACGTCATTGCAATAATTTACAATTTGTATCCGTAAGATTTCACAGAACTTTCCAAGAAAACTAAATTTATGGAAATTTTACATTAATTCTTAGCAATCAGATCCAGGACAAGAGGTTTCTTCCGAATCGGCAGCACGAGTGTAACGCCCTTGGTGTTGCATATGTCCATAGGCCACGGTACCCACTACCTATAAGGTGGGCCGTGAGCTTGTCTGCCATCTAAGTGGTATGAAAAAGAGAAAAAAATGCTACATCTGTCATCATCCTTCATCGGGAAGCATCTATGAAAATAAGTTCTATGAAAATTAGACGAAGTGGAAGGGCCTATGTCAGGATTGTGTAGCAAGTGGAACAATAGTCTCTATAGGTACCTGAACGGTGCAACGGTGCATCAGCAACTGTTAAGCTTGAGGTGACTGCATCAAAAATAAACCTGGGGCTTTCCTGACAGGAAATTTAATGAGAATTTCCTTTATCACAGTATCAAGCAAAATCATTCATCACTTCCTACCTATTCAGGAACTCACACACACAAGTGTTCATGTTTAAAAAGATTCTTCGCCGCTAAATCTTATTTACAGAAAACAAACTGTGTACCTCAGAAGTTACTTAGTAAAATACCTACATCAATGATCGGAACCAATCAGAACCGTGTTAATGAGAAAACCGTACCTACCTACTCAATAATTAATTCATGAACGAGTCGTTTCCAAACAGTTTATAAGCGTGACATTGGAAGCAGCGAGATGGAATGGCCCGGTATCGACGCGAGCCCGCTGTGGGTCAAGGTCCACCTCACAACGTGCCTACATTGCCTACTGTCTGGCTTTAATATTTCGTACCTAGGCTTGAGCTCGCTGGGAACATAACAAGATTATTGGAGTCTGGCCTAGCCTAGGCGTCCGCAAATTGTATTCGAGATAACATCCCGCTTGATTGGTGAATAAAATGATGGGTGTATAGTTTAGCTTACACATTTTGTACGAAATGTTAATAAGTAATTAACAACTATTATCCAGTATGAGCGAGGAAGAGTGGCTTGAGCTGGTTGTACGGCTTTCAAAATTATTAGGGGATTCAAGGGTTTTAAGTACTGCAGACTACTTCTGGTCAGACTTACTGAAATAATTTTATTACATATTTTCTAAAGCAGGTGGGATTTGCACATTGTACCATATGCAGATCCAATTGACACGTTCGTATCTAAGCGCCTTCTCAGAGCACCTACGCAATAAAATATGAAATAAAAGTATGTGTCGTAAGCAATATCTTCAATAGGTCCACGGCCATCGCCGCGTGGGCGTCGACCATATGGTGACAACTTTGCTAATCATTATACTTTAATATGAAACATTATTATGACGTCACACTTTGCTCCAGAGATAAACGGTGACGTCTGACAAGAAGACACGTCGAGTAACTAAATAAATGAACTGTAATTTATATGTAATTTCCCAATCATAAATCAGGAAGAAGCATCGTTGCAGAGGATACTAACTGCGGCAGGGCATTCAACTCCTTCCATGTGAGGAGCCCCCACGCTATTAAATATAGCAAGGTAAATACTGGGTCTGTGACGTAAGTGATATCTTGAATGGATCCACTTATGGTGGCACATGAGGTTATCAGCTATCAATACAATGTTTGCAGAATCGACATCTCGTTAATGAACAATGTCATGTTCAAATGTTAACTTTTTTTACTTTGACGAGATTTTCTTCAATTAATAGCGCACGGTTCGGCTTACAACTATTCCCAAAAGAGTCACCGAAATCTTTATCAGTTGTAATCAATACAGTAGTCGTGTTCGTGAATTTCGTCACATATCAGAGATAACACCCCGCCCCATTTTAGATATATCGTATACACCCTATTCTGGACTCAACTTGGAGTAGGTACTGTGATATCCGCCCTCCGTGGCCGATATTACTAGTAGTTGCCTGTACATCATGTGTCAACGATTTAAAAATAAATCATACGAATAAAAAAATTGAGTTTAAAATTGAGAAGATAGGAAAAAATCTGAGAAGCGGGACAGTTCCTGAGAGTTGACGTGAGGGCTTCGGTGGAAGCCAGCAAGACTCCGGAAACTCAAGATTTGAAGAGAAGTGTTCTAGTTTCCGTGGTCCTCTGAAACGAGTATTGTATAAAAATAAAAAAACCTCGCGCAAAATCCCCTTTTAAAAAGCTCGTGTAGGAAAGATGTGTTTTTTCCCAATAAATATTAATATTACGGCAAATAAGTCTTTTCATTCGTTAATTCGTGGAGTCCTGGCCCCCCGACTCCACAGTACCTACCGTAGTAACGATGCCATGGAAAATATTCCCTTTCAATCGCCATTGACTCAGCACTTCAATAGTTTTACCTATCATTATTATAAACTTCTTCATAATGCCTTTAGTATCATCATTTATTTGCCGAATTATTTTGATCATAAAAGTGAAGCTCTTGTGCTGAAACCATACAAGTGACTTTTCACGCTGAACGGAAATAGAATCGGAAGAGCAACTTTCGCCTTAAGTGCGCCATATACGGGACGATCCGTCGCTGCGATCATCTGAAACGATATCGTGACGATGTATCGCAACAAAACTGCCGCTCACACATGAAACGATTGGTCGTCACGATCGATCATTTGTTGGTTTGAAAAAACAGAGTGACGACGTGTTCAAATAATTCAAGACGTGACTACAATGGAAAACGAACTTCTTTTTCTTAGTTTTGTGGCAGTAACTTTGATTCGGTTACAGAAAAAAAGAAACAAACCTAGAAAAATGTGGGTTAAGAAATGGCTATTAAAACGACATCAGTACTCGCATGTAAATATTTTAAAAGAATTACGGTTCCATCCAAAAGACTGGCACAACTACATGAGAATGACTGAACCTACGTACCTAAAATTATTGAAATTAGTATCACCTAAAATACAGAAGCACGATACAAACATGAGGCAAGCTGTCAGTAATCACGAACGCCTTAGTGCAACTTTGCGTTTCCTAGCCACTGGACGATCCTATGAAGATCTAAAGTTCTCATCTATAATTTCACCACAGTTACTGGGGAGAATCATCCCAGAAACCTGCGCCGCCATTTACAAAGCATGTCACGACTATTGTAAGGTATGTACTGCAATAAAACATAAATCATTCTTAATAGTTATAATCATTTATTTTCGATTCATATAGGCAGTTAAACATGTTAGGTACATAGTTAAACATTAGGATTGAAAGTTTTCAAAAAAATTAATTAAATTTTGTTCTTTTGCATCTGACAACTGTTCTCCCGTAGGTCTCTGTCTGGCTTGGAGTAAAGGTGGAGTTTGAGGTTTGGAGGACTGATTTTCAGGAATGTGTAACAGTGTAGTCTGTTCTTCTGGTGGTGTCTGAATTTCTTGTTGATTTGAAGGAATGTTCTGTGACAAATGAGACTGTGAGAATGGAGACTCCTGAGGTTGAGAGTATGGAGACATCTGAGATTGAGAGTAGGGAGATGTCTGTGGTTGATAGTGTGAAGAAGTGTGAGATTGAGAGTATGGGGAAGTGTTAGGTTGAGAGTATGGAGATGTGTGAGGTTGAGAGTATGGAGATGTGCGAGGTTGAGAGTATGGCGAAGTGTGAGGTTGAGAGTATGGAGATGTGTGAGGTTGAGAGTATGGAGATGTGCGAGGTTGAGAGAATGGAGAAGTATTTGGTTGCCAATCTTGGGAAGAGTTATTTAAAATATTATTTACTCTACTTACACATTGTCTATTCAGGTTCCCAAGTTCGGCTTCTAACAAGGTTTCATTAATAATTTTTTCCGCCCAGATCCGTTGATCTTTAGGTAATTATTTTAATTTAGAAGCTACAGTTTTTCCAAATATGTCACATGTATCGTCAGGTTTAAGAGACAAAAATTTTTGATTTATATTGTCAAGAGTTAAATCTATTGTTGAATTTGACACCTGCGAAGATTTCTTGCGCTTTAATCGACTTGGTGTAGGTGGAGGTGGTAAAATATCGTCATTTTCAGCTTGAGTTCCACTTGGTGACTGAACCTTACACGAATTTTCGTTGGCATCTTCATGTTGTTCCTCTGTAATCGTCTGTAATAAAAGAAATTTGTTTTGTTTCAGTTACCTTCGAATGAAAGTGAATGGAAAGCAATTGGAGCTGATTTCGAAAAACGATGGAATTTTCCCAATTGTCTTGGCGCTGTTGATGGCAAGCATATTAAAATAAAGCCGCCGCCTGAATCTGGTTCATATTTCTTTAATTATAAACACTTCCACAGTCAGGTTCTGATGGCAATTGCTAATGCTAATTATGAGTTAATTTATTTTCACTTTGGTACAAACGGCCGAGTGTCTGACGGTGGGGTTATAAAAAATACAGATTTTTATCAAAAACTTATAAACGGTACATTGGGGTTGCCACAACCAGATTCAGTGAATGGAATAACACTTCCTTGTGTTTGTTGGAGATGAAGCTTTTGCTCTAAGGAATAATTTTTTGAAACCATTTAATAAGTCACAGCTCAATGAAAATAGAAGAATTTTTAATTACCGTTTATCCCGAGCAAGACGCATAATTGAAAATGTATTTGGAATTTTAGTTGCTCGGTTTGGAATACTGAAAAATGGAATAAATTTGGACTTAGATAATATTGCTCCAGTGGTGATGGCTTGTTGTGCACTACATAACTTTTTACGCCGTGAAAATCCAGACACCTACTCCCCGCAAGATAGCTTTGATAGAGAAAACTATGAAGTTGGAGAGATTGAAGAAGGTCTACATAGTAACTTGATTGGTCTCGAGAGAAGAAGAGGACCCGGTTTTCACTCAGCAACAGAAAATAGAAATTTGTTTGTAGATTATTTTAATGGAATCGGTGCAGTTCCATGGCAGAACAATTATGTGTAGCACTTAAGTACATAAGTTAATTTAAGTTGAAATTTAAATAAAGATTTGTACTCACCGACTTTATGGAACTTTGTCCTTCATGTGGCATTTCTTGGTCTTTTAGGAACATTAAATTTTCAAAATATGATAGTTTAGGCGAATAAACTTCGTCAGCACTGCTTCCGGATAACAGCGAATCATTCTGTTTCTTCAATTCTTTACGAAAGACTGTCCTTAGGTTATTAATTTTCTTTTTGACTTTATTCAAATCAGCAGTATTGTCAATTATTTTCATTTTCTCCAAAAGTACATTATAACACACCGTTCTCTTCACGTTGTTGTGATAATCTTTATGTCTTATTTTCCATAAAGGCTCTTGTTCTCTGAATAATTCAATAAATTCAATCAAATGGTCGTTACTCCATGTAGTCATTTTGTTGTTTCGTTCGTCGAGTGTAGGCTAGGTACGTAGACAATAGACATGCAGCGCGTGCGGCGGCCGGCGTTGACTGAGACAAAAATCGAATCGTTGATCGCAAGGCGCCATACACTGTCGATTTATCGTTACGATTGGTCTGATCGCAAGGGATTCTGTGACGACCTCCGATATCGTTTGCGATCAAGTAAATCGTTAACGATGTGAACATACACTGGCGATCCGTCGTTTCGATCGGTCTGCAACGACGGATCGTACAGATCAATCGTACCGTATATGGGCCCCTTTAACGCCACTGAAACGATCGTAAGTCGTCAAAAGCTTAGGGAACCGTGTTGTCACTTGTAAATGTCATGCAGAAGACCTGTCTCTTTTACGAATATTAATGGCTACCTACAATCCGTCTATAACATTTTTATATCATCTTTGACAATAAAGACTTTAGACATGTCATGAACGGAGGAAAGTTTACTAGTAAATCACAAATTAGGATTTTCAAAGTAACTTCAGGCAATAGTACTTCAAATTCAGATTGTATGCTCTCTTCTCTTATTTTATGGCACCATTAAACCTGTGATCTATATGAATATGTCACTGTAGTAGAATGAATAAGACCGGAGTTCGCTGACATGTAAATAGTTTGACCAATTTGTGTCGTACCGTTCCATTTTCTACGTTTTCTGTTTTTTGAAAATTCGACAGTTCAAGCCATCAGATAGGTAGCGTTTTATATTATCATACACACTACTCATGTCTCAAATAGTTACTTACACTAGATATTTTGCTGGCAATATTGGAAGTGAAGTCACATAATAAATAATAGTACTAGTCAAGTGTACACCTCTACGCAAATACGTCTTTTTTCTGGGGGGATAATAGTACATTGTTCATCGAGGGGAGAAAGTGACCGATTACAAACGCGGGTGTAGTTAATACACACAAGTTGGTAATCGCACTTTCTACCGAGTGATACATAGTGCTTTATACTACACCTATGAGGAAAATGAAAAACATTTTAAGTTAAAATTTATATTAAAACTAGCTGTCGCCCGCGGCTGCGCCCGCGTGGATGTCGGTTATCGCGAATCGGACTATAGGTAATT
Source organism: Eilema caniola (assembly GCA_949126895.1). NCBI lineage: Eukaryota > Metazoa > Arthropoda > Insecta > Lepidoptera > Erebidae > Eilema > Eilema caniola. The sequence continues at coordinate 15,808,119 of OX421488.1, forward strand.
TGAGATTTAAACTATCCTTTCTCTCAAGTTGGATCGAACTGCACATGGTGTGCGAATTTTATTATAATCGGTTAAGTGGTTTAGGAGTCCATTGAGGACAAACATTGTGACACGAGATTTGTATATATTAAGATTATTACAATTATTGAAATTCCATGTAATATTTTTCTAGGTAGATTTATGTTTGTTTGAAATGTTTGGGACAATGCTTGTTGTGCTATTGGCATAGCGCTCGAAGGCCGTGGCGTCAAAGAGGCATCTGGCTGGCAAGATGCTTGTGGCCATGCCGCGCTCGTAAGGTGGGCTTCGAGATACAAACTTTTTATTTTGGCATCTTCATGTTTATAGTCTTGATTTTTGAATTTAAAAAAAAGGAGGGGAGAAAGTGCTTATTTTCTCCCCGCTGCAGCAGGGGAGAAAGTAAATCGCTTGGATTTACGTACTTTATTCCCTTTTTTCAAGTAAGAACTAATATACTTTCGGAATAGGTGTAGTATAAAAAACAAACAAAACAAAGGGGCATCGTGGGAATTATATCTAACCTCTCAAAACATAATAACGTAAGGAACTACTTCCAGTAGAGGGACCACTTGTCATGAATACGAGGTTGATCATACAAATCAAAGTTCACTGGTTATAAACTTGTAACCTTTCCAAAGTCTGCAAGTTATTTTATATAGTGTTCTTGGATCTTTGAACCAATTTATTGGCGCTAGTTGCGGTCTGTATTGTTGTGGTTGTGGGTAGAATATATAAGCATTTGGTCCCAATTCATCGCTCTCATTTCTTTATCTATTTCGCAGTATTTATATGTCGACAATTTATTGTAAGAAAACATAAATAAACAAGACCGCTTTAATATCTAGGTATTCATACTGTAGCCAAGTTTAAAATAGCTTTTTACAAATAAAATGTGTAACAAAAGCTAACAAATAGAATATGGCATGACAGTCGTATCGATGTTCAATGATGTTATTGCTACCATATAAACGAATCTCCATTTTTTAAATTTCAAAAAAACAAATTGGTATTTTACAGTTTTGTCTATGGACACCCAAAGAACCATATAAGGTGCACAATATTTTTATAGATTTATTAGTAGCATTTATCACTATTTCATTAATGCTGCCTACGGTGTGTTGGCCCCTCACTCCTTATTTTGCATAAGCCACCGTTGTTATCTTTACAAAACCATCAGAAATGAAGATGTTCACTAATGGATTTTTCTATACAACTGAGGTGGCAGACAAACACACAGCCCACTTGATGGTAAGTGGTTACCGTGACCTATGGACGTGTGCAACACCCAGGATGTCACACTCGTGCTGCCGACCAGAGAGTTTCTGTGCCGTCAGTGTAGAAGACAAAGCAGTAAAAGCCTTTGGTCTTCCCGCTGACGCACAAAACCTCTCCAGTGAGCTCTGGCTACCCTAATCACCGCCGAGAACACAACACGAGGTTATAATGGCCGCGGTATTCTGTAGGGGGAAGTACATACTTCCCCAGTCAAACTGCTCAATTGGACGGGAATACCGTCGTGTACTACCTCCGACGTGTCTCTGAAGTCGATAGTTAGGTAATTGCATATTTTTGCCAAAAGGGCTCCTGGTTCAAGAGACAGGCATCGGCATAATACTTACATCGATCGTAAGAAGCAGCCTTTACTCTGCAGCGGAGAGGTAAACAATGGACTGAGGTATCTTGGCACGAACCATGTAAGTTTGTTGTCACCGGCTTCTAATATTGTCGTCCGCATAACATCTGCCGTCAACAATCGCCATTTGATGGAAGCCAGACGGATACCCCTCCCCCGTGCAATTCCTCTCCACCGTCTGTGGGTCTTACGTGAGATTGGCTGAGACATTTCTATTGCACTTCAGCTGACACAGGGCCATCACCTTGAGCTGGCCCTCTTCGGGTTTGAGGACCGCGGAGTCCCCATTTAGCCCCCCGGTATAAAGCCGCCGCGGCCTGCTTCCCGTCACCCTCAGATCCGCACTCATGGCGGACGGAGATCATTCTGTGACCTACGTCGCCCGAGTAGCCTCCGTTCGTCACGGTCCGCTGCCTCTATCATGAGCATTATTTGCTTGCAGAAGGAGGCGGCGGCAGGTCCAACATACGCACCATGCATCGCCGTGAGAACTTTCACTCCTACTACTCACTCACTACTCACTAGCGCCCACCTCGGCGTCTCATACGCATTCTCGAGCAATGTGAGGTAGAGGCGGCTGTGACACCGGAATTTATTTTATACTTCTGGCCCGTCAAATATTACAATTGATGTCGGACCGTTGGCGGGCCGGATTAAATGCTTTCGCGGACCGGAGCGTGCCCGCGAGCCGCACATTGCCCATCCTTCATCTAGCCTATATTTACAAACAGGGTAGTAAGTAGGTATAATGACCTCATTTATAATACATTTCAGATCAAATGCAACTATTATTCTGTTATCTCTCAATTGTCTCAAATTTGATAAGGAAAGAAATCACTAACACAAAGTGCTTAGTTAAATACAAATCATCGAAGCTCTTCACGTTAACATCAATCTCCAATGGAATAAAAATAAGAAGTCGTTGTGAAATGAGTGCTAGTCGAACTAAATTTAAATTTAAGCGCCAACAGAGCGCGCGAAAACTAAAACAAACAGGCAGTGAGTCAACGTTTAAAATTAGAATATTAGAAATATATTACCTGGCAACACTGTAGTTGTGTATATTGTCAACATTCAAGACATCTTGTTAGTTTGTTCACGAAGTAAACGACTCAATATAAAGGTCATATTGTTTAAGAAATCACATTAATAGGTGCTTACGAGTAGATATATCATTTTTTGGAAACATCCACATTTGCAGTTTGTTGTTTTTTTTTATAAAGTAATATTAGCTACCGAAACTATCGAAGTTACTAATATTCCCTCTATCCCTCCAACTAAGCTAAATTGCTTGTGCCAGGAGTGGGTTCACGTCGGTAGTGTTGTGGAGGAACGAGGCGTGACGTTCCTCCAACACAAAGGGAGGATCCTCTGACCAGGCAAGGTGATCACGCCTGGCGGGACGCGGCCCAAACTTCTAAACGCCTCTAAGACTGAAGACACTTTAAACTGCTTTTTTTTATTTAGGTAATTCTACGTAGGTAACTGCTTCCTACTAATTTTATAGGCATTTAAGTTTTCTTTTTAGAGTTTTGTGAAGATATTTGGATGTTTGTAACTGAATACCATCCAAACCGCTGAAGGGATCAGGCTGAAATATATTTACAAAAAATGCCTACTTTTTATTTTTGGAATAGGAGCCCATGGGTTGTGGAAAAGAGATCAGATTTCTTTATACCACTTAGGTGGCAAGCAAGCATCTGATGGAAAGTGGTTATCAAGGCCTTATGAACGGAACACCAAGGGAGTCACACTCGTGCTGCCGGCCCTATAAGAACGGAGAGTTTGCTGTACTGATACAAGAATAAAACAGGCATCATAGGGGGAAGCATTATGTATACCTAAAAAGTTTAAGCTTTTATTAAAGTCGCCAAATTAGTTGAACTTGGCCCCGTTAATAAAAGCTTAAAGATTTTGTGAAGGAAGTATGTTAAGGTAAATAAAACAATGCCGATTGTCGTACAAGGAACCCACAGGACTAAATGCAGACGCTAGGGAGCAAAAAGGTTAACATACCGACAGCGCCAGGCCGGAATCGAGCCCGCGGTCTATTTATAGAGCCGGGCATGTACGGGATGAATACTTAATGTCTTGTCCACTTTGCAACTAACTAGCCATTTTAGTACTCGTTTTGATGCTAAAACGGGCGCTAGTGCTCAGCACAAGGGATCGATCTTGCGGATCGTAAATGTGTCCAAGACCAGAAATCCTGAGTAGAGTGATAAATAGAACTAAATGTATGCGTTCCAGAATGAGATGGTAGAATAAGTCCAGTGCAAAACTAGAATAACATCAAAGAACAAAGACAAACCTACCCCCGACGTTTCAAGTTTAAAGGTCACTTTCAAAAGCTCTGTTTTTAATTTTGACAAATCTCTCAACCGTCCTTTCTTTTTTTTTATGTATAGGACACGTCAATTTGGTCTCACCCCGCTCGATGGCAAGATGAAGGCAAAGTCTCAGGAAAAAGGGTCACTATTACATACACGTACCATGTTAACAATGGTGACACTCAGCTTGGCGGCCTTATCAAAAGAGGATTGTCGTCATAGCACCGCGTGACACCCACCGGTCCCACTAGTGCTGTGACCACAATCCCACCTGCCCGGCTATGCACTTGCTGAACCCTGAACGCAATTCAACCGAGATTGGATTACTATGGAGGGTTTTCGCAATCGTGCACGGCGGTACCCACCCGGCCGAAATTTGTGACAAATTTGTGGCATTAAATTTCTAGCACCAGTAAATTTCTACTATCAGTAGGTAGGTATATTTGGTATGGATTTTTATTCATTCACGGAATGGCACCTTGGTTGTGGTTCTTTCATGGACACCTCACCCGAAAACTATCATACTATCTGATCGAAATATTTAGGAATACATGGTAAGAGAGTTTACAAACAACAATTTTATTGTTTCACAGTAAGGGCCCCGCTGAGCAACCTTGTGGCGACCTCCACGGCGTGTGGTGACATGGCAGTCGGTCCCATGGCAGAAATAACTCCGGATACGCGCGAGGTTGCGCACCTGCCCTAATTACACACGTGCCGTTCAGGAATATTAGTCGCGGATCGTGGACGACTTGGCTTTGTTACTTGTCTCCATTTATAAGATCGAAGTTATTCCCATAAGAACGGTACATGAATATGCGCGAGTGATATGAACGTGACAAAAACTATTATTGCATTGTCCAACATTAGATATCCTGCCTCGAGCTGATCAAACAACTTCCACTTAAGACTCATATCTGACAGGAAGTCGGTGAAACAGCGAATCGAGTGCTGGAATGCTACTGGAATAATGTGAACTATCACTGGAATGTGCTCAATCCAGTAAGTGATACCAGTCCAGTGGATTTTTAAGCGCGTTTAAAGCACTGGAATAATTTGAACCGGGCATTACATAAGAAATTGCAATTTTATACAATAGAAACCTCGTGAAAAGTTTGTTTTATATTCCGTAGGCTGAAGCCGAGCTCCGCGCCACCTGTATGTGTCAAAGAGTGGACCTTTGTGCTAACGATAGTTTATTATTATACTTACATACATTTAAATTAACGAATAACAGGTTCACTATCTTTTAAACTGTCGCGTTCCATGATATTGATATACCTTTGATTACCTGACGTTTTGACTAGGTTGCACCGACCGTGGCATAGGTACAGGCAACCTGGTCGAAACGTCAGGCAATCAAAGGTATGTAAGTACCTGTAACATTTTCGCGTTAATTCCCGTTAGCTTTATTGTACAAAAAGTTCACTGATGATATTGAATAGAAGAAATAATTTTGTTCTGGTTCTGACCGATGAGACGCCGCGATGATTCATTGATTCTCACTAATGTTTTTCTGTGTTCATTCATTTTTGTGGTGAACATTTACGAGAGATGAGATGTATTTACAACAATAAGTTTGTTACTTAGAATCAATTTTTTTACAATACTCTTAATTAAAAATAGAAAAATAAAATCAATTTGCCTGTTCATTTGGATGCTTGCATGCCCCTCTGGATTTGTGCGTTTAAAAAAGTGGCGATGACCTTTTACATCAGACCAGACGCTTGTGTAATATGCACTAACATTGATTGTTTACCTTGCACTAACTACAAGAAGATAGTAAAATAAATCCCATAAAAATAACAATACTTGTCAAAAGTCTCGCTTAAATTGTTCTACCGTAAAAAGTTGTGAGATGCATGTAATACTAAGTCGGTTATTAATTTATTCAGTCCCTACTAGGGATTGCACCCGGGATGTCCCGGTTCTCGAAATCCCGGGCTTTTTGACCTTTTACTTCGTCCCAGTTCTGAACAACAAGTCCCTGGACTTCCTGTCCCGGTTATTTTATTATTTCATTACTATTAATTTCAAGGATTCGCGCCATTATTACGTCAAAGTTTCGTTCTAATAATTATTTACATTGGGAGAGACCTATGTCCAGCAGTGGACTGCACTGGGCTGATTGATTGTTTGAATTATCCCATCAAAAAACATGTACCAGGCTTTAGAAGATTAGTACGACGTTTGTCCATGATTGTTTACGTTGCAAATTTTAATTTGACTTGATACCGTTATTATTATTTAACATGGCGATGTGCCCAATTTGCTTGGAATATACATAAATGGAACGGTTATTCACTTATGTCGAACTCGAACCGACTATAACCGCACACACTATCGGGTCTAGAGTGCCGAGGTTCAAGGTGACCCGTTTTCATTCCACCTTCCCAATACCCATTATTTGTGTTCGTTACTGAATTTCCCGTAATTATCTAACCTAACAACATCTTATAGTGATCATATCAATATGAAAAATCATTAACGCGTAAAATAAATATACTAACTCGGAAACTGCACTAAACAATCTAATTTATATAAGTATGTATTACTTGTGAGATAATTATAGTAGTTATATGCACAAAGAAGTTATAGCGGGGTGAAAATGGCCTAAATTGCTTCGAGAAAAGAATGGTACGGCCGTGTCGTACGCAAACAAAACCGTGATACCATCAATACCTGTCAGTCAGTACACTACTTCAGTCATCGAACCCGCGACTTCACGGTCTGCGGCGCATAATGGAACATTGTCTGTGATGATTTCATTTTCCCGCAGCTGACAACTGCTCAATCACTACACATCATTATAATAATTTTTACGATATGAGAATAGGTCATTCTTGTCGCCTTCATATATTTTTTGATCGGCTGCCGTAAATCAACATTTTATTCATCATCGACACACGGACCACCTCAATACCTACGTGTGATATAAGTAGAATCGTGAATCGCTCCAATTCGAATTCACCTGACCAATCGGTTCGTATTCTTTTTGCCGATGCAGACCAATAATAAGTCCAACACGACCAAATCGAGCATAGTACGTAAATCGCAAATTGATCGTAAGATTGTTTCTAATTAGCAAGGTCATGACGATTTGATAAACGAATGTATTAAGCAGGTCAATTAGAGCAGTAGGAAGTTACTTGCTCCCAAGTACATCGACAGTAACTGCATAATCAATTGATCAACCTACCTACAGAACCCTTGTTTACTACTTAACATGGTTTTTTGAATACAAGCACCTTTCATTTCCTTTTGTTATAGATAAGTACCTACCTATACACAATATCACGCTATGAGTGAAGGCCTGGGGTGGTCAGGTAAGGCCGCGCGCCTCTCTTTTCAGGGCAAGATGGGAACACCATGGGTCCCACACACGTTAGGACCATTTCAAAGCCCCAGATGGCCTATGTTCAACTGGGGTGCGATAGAAATACCTTATTGATTAACCTGCACTCTGATAAATTTCCTAATGAAAAAATATTTGATTAATGAATCAAAATACTTTGCGGGTGGAGACAGGGCTCTTACTAAGAGAGCAAAAGGTACACCAAGAACAGATGGTACACCATCTGAACAACACACATGTGATGCCCATGCTTGAGTTGGTAAACATCACATTTTGCAAAAAAAAAATCTTTTGAGATTTTTTCTCATTGACAAAACAAACTTCATTTTAAGATTCATATTTTTATATCTGCCACATGTGAAATACAATATCTAGACTAAACAATTTGCATCTAAAAGTATCTTTTTCTGGTGCATTGTATTTGATCTATGCATAATGTTATTAAGAAAAATGTCTGCTTTTTTAAAAATAATAATAATTCTTGACTAGACATATTGCCATTGTTTTCAGCTGCCAAATAGCTGTGCCCTATGGTTTCAACTGCTTTCAGCTCAGTTCGTAAATGTTGTAGCATGATGTTGAATAACTATAAACATCCCCTAAAACTCAGCCACCAAATTATTATAAAAACCTGCTGGGTAGAAAAAAAATTCACACTGACCAAATGTTTGTGTTTTGTAATTAGGTGAAGACTAGCAGCCCATCCCAGTTACACATGGGATATTGACCACATTCTAACGTTCTCCTTTTACTAACGGTATGCACTAGAATCTGTCATCTGCATATTGCAATCTACAAAGGCTATTTCCTTCAGTCCTTTATAAATCCCACGTGGACATGCTGCACCAGCCTTGACTTCTGATAAGATAGTAACTTGTTACACAATGTTGTTCACAGACCACAATAAACAAACTGTCTTAAGAGTATTGATGTATTCAGACAGGTTGTTTAGATGTATGCATGCAATTTAATAAATAATAAGACTTCTTAGCATTTGTTGAATACGTAATAGTATTTCTTTTTTAGATTAGTTTAATGATTACTTATCTAATTATTTGACCAACTGTAAGACTGTAACTAAGTATGTACTTACAATTTTAATGTATTTGTAATGCAATATACTGTAATTTGTAATGTAATGTACAGCATATATAAGCACTTTGGTGTAGACTATAAGCTTATATTGCTAATAATAAATGAATAAAGGTAACAAGAATTAACATGATCACGGTATAGGTATATGATGTACCTATACCATGTATTGCATTAATTTCTGTTAACATTATTGTATATCATGAAAAGCTATAAAAAATTTAAAAGTAGTTATACAATCAATCTAAATTCCACTTTATAATTATTCAATCTGGTATTTTTTTTTTTATAAATCATCAACATCAATCAATGGTCCAGTTAGAGTTAGGGAACTTCAGTTTCTCTTGTGACTTAATCACAGTATGTAAACAAATCTTAATATTAACTAGAATTTTGATCAGCTGTTGCATACATTACAATAACTTGATGTCCAATTAGAAAAAAGTAAGAAAATAGAAGAAAATAAAAGTCAACAATCTCATACAAATTATAACACTCATAGATTTCCATAATTTATTCAATTTCTAAAAGCTTTTCCACTTCAAAACAAAAGTTGTGGTAACTATAGATAATTTTACTAACTTTACAATTATGCTCTGATTAGTCACACAGTTATTCCAACTAATTGTAAGTTATGAAATACACTTCTCAGTAAAACTTCTTAGTCAAAACCAACCAGCAACAACTGAATCATTTCACACATCTCAGCACCAAGGTTATACAGCATACGATGCCTGGCTTGGATCGCTCAAGACATTTTATGGCTAAGGCACCGCACGCCACCAAATATAGCGATTTTCATCGCATTCCTGGGCCTTTAATCACTGCTATGACATAATACACCGATAATGTTAGAGTAAACGATCGCCGTAAACAATAATCTACAGAACTACACCTACACGGCGAACTATAATAACATTTTACTATCTATAAATAATTTTGAGGTTCTCACCTGTTGAGCGACAGGCTCCAAAATACTCTCGATAATCTTCGTATGAAACACCGGCATTTTGGTTTTGGTAAGTCCAGCACTTAAATTACATTAGATAAAAAACACAAATAACAATGATCTCACACAATATTCACAAAATAAAAATAACACAACCGAACAAGAAGAGCGACAGAAAAATACTGACATTTATAGAGCTGCACCAAAAGCAAAAGCACGTATCACGGGAGTCAACTCATTCGAATCGATTCTTTTAAAATAGAGTAGTGTATAGTGTGTCAAGAAAGTCATGAAATTAATGTTGGAGTAACTAATAATTTTTCTTGTATTTGCAAACCTCACCAACTGCAAAACTGAGAATTCAGCTCTCAGATCCATTGTTTATTGTGATTTTTGCTGTACATAATTTGTGTTCATTAAATTTTTTCTCATCTAGTAATAGTCTAGAGTTTAAAAATTAAATGATACGTGTATTAAAATTGTGCTAGGCATCTTGTATTCTAATTATTTCAGGGAAATATTTTGATATACTACAGCATTCAAGCCGGCAATCTGCTTTTCAATTTGCACGATGTTTATGGCCAAACGGCTAAATTTGACCCCAATTTGACCTAATAAGCGATTAAAATCAAGAAACATAACAAATCGATTGGATTTACATTATTTGCAACGTGGAGTCCAGTGATATGAAACGTGCAATCTCACTTTTCGGCGCGGTCACAGAAAATGACGAAATGAAAATATAAAGAATATCGAGAATGTGTGGGTGATTGAAGAACCTTGAACGTGCTTGAACGTGACGGCGGGCGTGTACTACTGATGCAGTCGGTGATCACGGCTGGTTAATCTGGTCGAAACTTCAGATAATTCCACAGTATGTTTATATCTATACCATGATCGTGTTAATTGCCCGTAACATTATTTTCGGTTCCATATATTTATAATAAATAAAATTGATTTTATCATTCATGTAAAGCGAGGGCGAGTGGTGGAGTCGGAGGGTATACAACTCTCTGATTCCACTAACCTGAGAACACTCCTCGTAGCTGAGACCTATAAGTACTTGGGTATGTCACAGGCGTTATGCATCAATGAGGCCGGCATGAAACAAATGCTACGGGAACGTTTCTTTGGCCGCCTGAAAAAGTTACTTAACTGTCTTTTATCAAGTGGTAACAAGGTGCGTACTGGTAACAGCTGGGTCATGCCACTCTTGATGTACTCCTTTGGCATACTCAAGTGGACTCAGATTGAACTCGATACCATTGATAGGAGAGTCCGGACTCAGTTAACTGCATTTCGAATGCATCTCCACGGTCGTCAGTCATGAGATTGTACATACCGCGGAAATGTCCCCTACATTTACAAGATATACAAGAAATATTAAATGCGAAGACCATACATAAACGTAAGCTGTGCAATCTCAGAGACTATTTTCTTAAGTCGAACGTGGATATGTATCGTGATGTTGTCAACGTATATGTTGGGCTCACCCCGCTCGGTTTGGCTAAGAGGAACTGACGTGGGCCTACCTATTTTTATCTGTATCCTGGCTACGTTTCGGTGACCTCTTTGGGGAAACCGAAGGTTTTGTCTCTGCAATTGCTGACGAAGTTATTAAGATGAATAACTACCGGAAGTATATCATGAGGGATGGCACAATTGACATCTGTCGAACGTGTCATCAACCTGGTGAATCCCTCAGGCATATTACTTCCACAGTGAGTACTTGCACAGACATAATCAAGTAGCCAGGATAATACATCAGCGACGTGCTCTGAAATACAACCTTGTGGAAGTTGAAGTGCCTTAGTATAGGTATGTTCCTGAGCCAGTTCTAGAAAATAGTTATATCACATTGTACTGGGAATGATCTATAATCACTGATAGGACTGTTGTAGCCAACAAGCCTAACATTGTGGTGATAGACCAACCCGAACGTCGAGCATTGATTGTTGATGTCACCATTCCTAATGACGAGAATCTCGTGAAAGCTGAAAAAGATAAACAGATCAAGTATTTGGACTTGGCACACGAGGTTGTCGACATGTGGAATGTTGTCAACGGACTGATAGCAAAGAGTCTCGACCAACACCTGAAGAGGCTCGGGTTACACGGTTGGATCAAGGGCCAGATGCAGAGGGCAGTGCTCCTTGATACGGCGCGCATGGTGAGAAAGTTCATTTCTCTGGAGCCCTAACCACCGGTCGCTTGGTCCTTGTATCCGATACCGGTAGGGCACTACTTTTAATTTTTTTAAGTAGATGTTTTTTTTCTAAATGTATTTAAAAATATAATTTGTAAGTTTTTAAAAGGAATAAAGAGAATAATAGAATTACAAAAAGAAATAACTGCTGTGATAAAGTTTTCACCTTTTATTTATTTATTATCATAAAGAAATTAGGTATCTTATACTATGAAAAATACAAGATCAAGACTGCTCAGTCGTAGTATGACAGGGAAACCAGGTTAATCATAGCAGCGCCACCCTCAATTTTCATAACTTTCTTGACGCACTATATAATTAGTGATTAATATAAAATTGTGATTTTGTACCAGTACAATTTTGCAATACTCTGTAAAAGAGCCTTGGTAAAAAAGTACGTTATGTAAACACTGCCACACCTACCCAAAGCAAGATAAGATGAAGGATATGAGGATAAAAATGATCGTTTGCAAAAAGTACCAAAAAAAAAATCGATTTCCAAATTGATGAATGTACCTACTAATAATCAGAGTTTTACAAGCATAATTATTGAAGAGACAGAAGAGACTGTTTGTGACTCGTTTGAAAACCATACGTATTCTGCCGTTCTGCCGACTCGATTTTGCACCCGGCTCTGTGACGATCGGGCCACAAAATTTATGTAGGTTAATGCTGGCATGTCTATCGCCCATCCCTTTCTATCTTCTGCATATCAAAATACATGCTTTGCTGTCCTTCAGCAGCACTCTTGAGGGGAATACAATAGACACCGTTTCGCGAAGCGGGCCGACATTGAAGAAAACCGACAACAACTCAATGATATACTCAATATGATTATAAACAAGTCACTGAGCTCGACTGTTCTGACTCGCATTTCCCAATGTGAATCTGCGATCTTACCAAGAAAATATAGGCATGCGCGCTATGACCAAAGGAGATACTTTGGTTGTAAGCGGACGCAGCTAGAGAGGAAGGAGGGCAGACATTTTGATACTTTTACTACTATTTTACAAGCCCCCTAAAATCCAACCACACGTCCTGATCGTCCACCTGAATCTCGTGGGGGGCGGACACACGGAAACAAATATACTGGCGTGGCTAACGTGGCTCTGGTACACTCGACATTGGCGTGTCGCCATTAATAATTTTATACTACATTTTACTTGACATTGGCGAGTTGTGGCGATTTTCTGCAGGCCATTTTGAAGAAGTTGAAGTTTGTACTATTTTACAAGAATGTCAGCTATCAGGACGTAGGTATCCAGGGGAGCCTGTCAGAGTATTCCCACTAGATAGGTCCAAATCCCGTTCGGATGTTGACTTTTTGCGATGTATATTTTTATGAGAAGTTTGGTTTCCCGTAGTCACTTAGTCCTGAACGCAGATAATAAAAGGATTGCTCAATTACAAAAAAGAAGACCACAATTTTAATCAAATTATTTATTACCCATTAAACCTTAACACCTATCAAGTCTTTAAAATTACGTGCGAATAGACAAAAAGGTTTCTTACGCGACAGGTCACAGGGATACAATTTGAAAGGATCTCCTGCAATGTACGCAGGCCGTAATATAGTGTAGGTATGCTCGTACTCCTACCAGATAACTTTAATAGTTCGTATTCAACAATTGAATAAGTTTTTTCTAATAAAATAATAAAACTGAAGACTTTAAAATTTAAATTAACTCGTTTAATGTCTGCACACCTCAGCCGAAAAGTAGCAACATCACAAAGCATAGGTACAAATATTTAAGTATTAACAATATTTTGAAAACTATGGGGGATGACACCATTACACATAAACAGATACTGTGCGAATTTAATTAATTTATGTACATACACTAACATAAACATCCAAAATATTATTCTTTCGATGTTAAAAATTAATACTTTACCTACAGTTTACTTTGCAGACCGTGAGCGAACTTGTCGATGATTTTATTACACCTAGATTAGTTTAAAATCTCTTAATATCTTTTGTTTCTATAAAATACACATAAATAACTAAATAATAATCCAATTCTATATCAAATATCATAATGGAACAATTTTCAAGACATGCGGGTAGTTTAAAATAACGGCGCCAGTAGGTAGGTAAGTAGGTACATAATATCAATTTTATTAAACATCGTAATAATTTTGCTAATTTTATAGTTTGGTTTATTCAGTAAAAAGGAACCGAGATAGGCTTATAACTTATAATTTATTTTGTAAACCGTTCAAGAAATGTATCTGCGTAGGTACCTTAGTAGCGTCAGCTGATGGTAGTATAGTAATAGTCACAGGGTATGTGTGTGCCAACAATAATAATTTTCCCCATAACAAGCATTCCTTACAAATATTCAACTATATCACACTTGATCGAGATATTGGGACAGCTGACGCCGTAGCTAAGGTTGAGGCCGTGCGGCTGGCTCTTGTGGCGCTCCGTGAGCAGCTTGTGGAAGATCGGCAGGATGGCGCACTCGAACAGCTCCGACTCGGAGCTTGCCGTGTACATCTTGCGCTGCTCCACAGACTCTTGGCGCTTCGAATCGCTTCTGTATGTCGCCGATTTCCTATCTTCACGTTTGTTTGGGGAATCTGGGAATAAATTATGTTCGAGATAGGTCCATCAATAATATCACCGTTCTCTAAACCTTTTCACAACTCAGTTGGGGTTGGCTTTTTAGCCTTATTGTGATACAGCTAACTGCCATCTAACCTCTACAACCAATTTTGCGAAGTCAACGTTCTGTAGTTAGACTGTTTGGATGTCTTTAAGGCTCCAACTACCATTAGCTACCATATATGTTCGTTTGGCAGTGGGCTTGGGGGACCGACTTAACGTAGGTACTGTCCGATAATAAAAGGAAAGGAAAAAAGTTAAAACGTACCAGTTTTATGCCTAGAGGCTACATTAGGACTACTCTTATGGTGGTCGGGCCTGGGCTGGTGACTAGCCTGTGTCAGCCGCGGCGAGTCTCCCACGCCCTTTGCCCTCTTCAATGGCTCAGCTTCTTGCCTTAGCCTCTTCGCTGGTGAATCTTGAGTTTTCGATACTCTGATCGTGTCTGGGTCCGGTTTATAAGAGTCGGACTCCAAACTTGACTCCTGCACGGGAGGTGCCTTCCTAGGAATATCGTCGTGTCTTCTTGGCGTTGCTTCTGACTTCTGTAACCTTTCTTCATGATATGATCTAACCTTGAATAGAAGAGACATATTCGGTTTGAACTCGATTACTTTTCTACATTACCAGAGACTTCAGTATGAGCTATGAATGCAGTTTCAGTTGTTCATTTTGGTAACGTTCACGTTTTGAAATGTCATTGGTCTAATGTTGGTCTTCACATTAGATGATATCTGAAGAGGCCCAAATAAAAGGAAACGGTAGTCAAAGGGAACTCTGGAACGTTTCATTCCCATTTTAGAGAAGAAGAACAACTACTGAAACTTACTTGAGCTGAAGACTGTCTTCTTTTAATTTGGCTTTGCTGTGGAGGTGTGCTCACCGGCTGAGGGAACTCTGACCCTCGGCGCTGAAATATTGAAATGTTTGTCAAGTATGTTCTAGTTTAGTTCTCTTTGTTTTGGAATTTCTAAATTAAATTCAGTTCTCTTTAATAATCAGTGGAAATTACCTCGGACTATCGGTATTTTAAAGAAAATATGAAAATAATCCTTACCTTTGATAACCTATCAGTCATTCTGAGTGTTTCTGCTTCCCGGTATCCTTCGGGCGTACCACCTCTCGTTGTGCCTGCTAAATACATAACACTAAAGCCTAGCAATATTATAAAAATCTTAACAGGATGGCCAATGGTCTTCATAACTATGTTATTAAATAAGTCAGATGAATATATCTTTCCTAAGGAAATGGTGCAATGCAATATTAGAAGTTTGCAACTTACAATAATTAATCGAAGCATTTGAAGCTCTTCTTTCCATATTTCTCGTATCTGTTTCCCTGGAAAAAATGATATTTTGGTCAAAGTAGTTCACGTGTATGAGTGAGCCACGCCCATAACAACAGCAGACAGCTTGACCACACACTTTTACAGGGTAGTGGGCAATATCAAGTAGGTACTAAGCCATGCCGCTGTCCGCGGCTCATAGTGACGGCGATTACCATTTATTGGCAGCCATTGGCACCGAGCCACTAACTGCCCGGGAAAAGTCCGTGGCCAGTCGCTAATACTTGCACTGATGTAGCCATAGATTAGCTGCTTGAGTTTCTACCTGTGATGATGCGGTGAAGACTGTGACTGTCTGCTCTTTTCTGATACGCTTCTTTGCATTGGAGAGTGGTGGTGACCTATGGACACGAATTAAATTGCAGAAACCCTTAAAGATGTTAAGGAATTCATGTAATTGATTGCACATTTATGACTCTACTGGAGTCTAGATGTAACAACTGAAGTCTACAGTGATAGTGGTTGAGATATTATTCTCTCGGAATCTCTTTCGTTACCTGTATCTAGACTAAATGTTCTAGAAGTTCTAGGTCGTTGGTATTTCATAAACATCATATCATAATTGCACCCTTAAATCAACCATAAGATGTCTTTTCACCGCGACTGATAAATAATGATCGTTAGTTCGCATTCTTCTACTACAGGAATCTTAGTACCTCTACTACTAGGAAATTTAGCAAAATCGATTAAAGCAGGAATAGGTTTCATAGGTACTAAGTACTTTAAGTATCTAACAGTAACCTGTTATTATAGATCTAAATGAAGACGAAAGCGGAAGAGAGATATAGGTAAAGACTTACAGCAGTTGGAAGATGATGATGCATGGCTCTACGCTACGTCCGTCCTCTAAGGTCCTACATAAATCGATAAAAAGTGTTTTCACCTGCATTAGTCTCACCTGGCGGTGACTTTTGACAAGTGTACTGGAAGGTGTTGGTGTCCCACAGGTCACTTTGTACAACTATAAAGCTCTCTTTTTTTCTTTTTTCTGAGTCTTTTCTTTGACCTGGAAGAGATTCGTTTTGACCAACAACTGCGGTTGTCCAAGATATCATTGATTTTTTTTTCATCAGATTTAGCAAATTTTGAGTCGGCATCTTTATCGTGACTACTTATACCTAGCCACTGAATGGTAATAAAATTGTCACAAGTCACGATACATTCACAGTGGTTTAAAAAAAAACATTCCGGGATTCAAGGAAGTGCGAAAGCTCGGAACAAGATCCTAATATCGTACCGTGATACTTGCAGACCAGAGGCTCTGTTGGTCTTCGGATTGGATGCTACCCTATGACAATATGAAGATGGTAAATAATTTCGACTTGAACACACCAATCGGAGCCCTGATAGAAGATGATTCTTTAAACGTAGCGCAACTATTATATAGGAAACTGTAATTATCTGCTACTTACATGATTTTCTCCTTTCTGTTGAGGAGTAATCATGGTCTACATCTAGTATATCTTCTGGTTCCTGCTTCAGTGGTGTTGGTTTTATTGGAGGAGGTGGGTCTCTTTCTTGACCTAAAACAAAAATAAGTTTAATTGCCAAAGCCACACGCATTGATTCTTTACATCCATTATTCCATTATTTATAGACCATATCGAACAGGAGAAATCTTCGTCACTAGTGCATTTTGTACTAAACTTTCATCACAAAATCTCAAGCCTCACCTATAACTTTCCTCTCCATTCCTGGCGGTGGCTCCAGATCGTCTTGGTCGATGGAGACGTGCATGATGTCTGTGAGCAGCGCGCCCTGGCTCACACTGGACATCCTCCTGTGGCCCCTGGACGATGGCTTGTGCTCTCTTGACGGTGTCGTCTTTGTAGATACTGGCTCTTGGGTTTTAACCACCTTCTTAGGTAGTTCAGGTGTCTGTGAATGGTAAAATGTCATCGATCTAAACAAGTCAAATAACAATTTTTTGAACACTACGGAAGTTGATTAAATTATTTTTAGATTACCGTAAGTTTAACTTAATTGGATTGTAATAGTTATTACCATTTTTACCATTGTGATCAATCTTCCCCTTCCTCCGCTTCTCATGTCCATCCATTAATTTTCTCTGATATAAATGCTATGGGTAAAAGAAAGGCCTTGGATGCATTTGGGATACAATAACAATATGTTCAGTTGATCATTATGCTGAGATGAGGATTGAGGGGTATGTTTTTTACCTTTATAATTTTCGGTGTGGCTGCTCTGGTATACATGGGCTCTTGCACCTTGGCCGGTACAGACTTGGCGGTGGAGGTATCGCTCGTCTTCAGCGCGGGAATGGTCTTCGCTTCTGCCTTTGCTGGTTCAGGTAATTTTGTCACTTTTGGTGGTTCTGGAAGTTCCTTAAACAGACATACTGTTTTCGGGTAAAGGTTATTTTTAACTTCTTAGTCTAACTTTAACTTAGCATTGAACAACTGGATTATGTCTTGAAATAACTCTGTGAAATTTAAAATAGGCTCTTTACTTCAGTAGTCCATCCATAAGGCAATTTTGCCAGCTGGTCTTTCTCTGGCACTGCTTTAGAAGAGGGCGGGCTGGTGTAGTCTAAGTGGTTTTTGAATGATACGTTCTTGGTCTGCTCTTTCTTCGGTTCTTTTGGAGCAACCTGTTCTTTTATAACAGGCTCTGGTGGAGCTGAGGGCTTCGGTCTGGAACAGAACATAGTACCATTATTTTACGATGTTCTAGGAAATAGGTAGATGCTTACCATGATTTCATTTGAGTTGTGGTATTATTCAGGGGTTTGAGGTTTATAGCTTACTTCTCAATGGGCTGTTGCGTGGTGAGGTTGATGTACTCCGCCTCGGCGCCCGCGGACGCGCTGAGGCTGCACACGGATGTTATGTCACTGGTTTCTGAAGCATAATAAAGTGAATCATCCTTGTAGAAGTCAGTACATAATGATAATACAACCTAAGTTTATTAGAACTCAATGCTTCAATCCCGTTTGATGTACCTTGTACTTTTAGTAACGTACCCGGATGACTGATATTCTCCTTAGGGACAGGTAGCCTGGTCCTCTGTGTGGCTGGAGAGCGAGAATCTCCCCGTGTGGAGGACTCCGAGCTGGCATCACTTCCCAGCTTGCTGAGCAGCATCTGAATGGTAAGTCATTATCGGTTTGAAAGGTGTGTAGGTAGTCAGCTTATAAATCTAATAGCATACATACCTATAAACCCTCCTTTACCATACCTACTATACCATATCATAACACACATATTTCGCCACATATGATTTTCAGTCCCATAAAATGGTGCATTGGCGATCCTGCTGCCGTCATGCGGGCACTTTGTCATGGGTTTCATGTTAACTGTCGGATGAAGATTGGCTCTGTCCTTTAACCATCTTCTACGATATTCCTAAGAAGAAATGGGGGGCCCTATTCTACTACACCATTTGCGAATAAAGAACCTCCTCTTTTTTGGGACTAGGTTAAAAATGCAGGTAGAAAAAACATTACTTTTGTACAACCTGTCTCAAAACCAAGATTGCGAAATAGATGCGCACTGGTTCCAATTAAGGCAATTTCTTAACAATTATTCTATCGCTGGTACAAACACAGCATGGCGCGGATGCGGCCCGCGCTCGATGCGCCCGGACCGTTGCGCCGCGCAGCTCCAGCAGCTGGGAACGTCATGTTCTAACACTCCACAAACCTGCAGCTCGTTCTCCTTGGCCTGCAGCGTCCTCCGGTAGCGGTTGTTGTACTGGCGCAGCTCCTTCATGCGCCGCTCCAGCTCGGGCCCGGGCGAGCGGCACTCGTGCGTGGACGCGGGCCGCAGCGTGGCGCGGATGCGGCCCGCGCCCGACGCGCCCGGCCCGTTGCGCCGCAGCTCCAGCAGCTGGGGGCGTGAGAGCTGGTTAGTAATAGTGTGTTGAGCCGCCGCCATTTCGGCCATACCTCACCTGACAATATCAACTAGTGATTGAAGAACGAGCACTTAATGATTTTTGACGGCAGTCGCTTCCGTATAAATCAGAATAAGCTACATCAGGAGAAGAGAACGAGGAGAGAAGGCAAATACT
This sequence comes from Eilema caniola, assembly GCA_949126895.1. Classification (NCBI taxonomy): domain Eukaryota; kingdom Metazoa; phylum Arthropoda; class Insecta; order Lepidoptera; family Erebidae; genus Eilema; species Eilema caniola. The sequence goes on from OX421488.1 coordinate 15,827,690, forward strand.
AACAGGAACCTGCTTTATTTGTGCATAGAGCAAATTGCTGTTAGTACCTATGCGTATGACTCCTTAAAAAAGAGCTCAAGCAATAAAATTAGTTACCTTAGGCACGAACACCAAGCAGAGAGTTCCCGTCGTGCAGAATATGATGAAGACGGCAATTATGATGAACAACGCGTCTTTGTGGTCTTGTAACACCTGGAGAATGAGAGATTCCAGTAAGACTTCCTCTTAACGAGAGAGATCTAGGGTGTAATAATATGTTAGTTGCATCGCTAAGAGCTGAGCGGGTTGAACAGCAAGAACATAACCGACTACTACCGCGGAAGGTGATGGCGGCACTCACGAGCGTGATGGCGGCGCCTGCGATGCACATCATGAGCACGTTGTACACGGACATACCGATGTGCTGCGAGTCGTTGAGCGCGGGGATGGACACGTGGCGCGTCTCCCACGCTAGGAACGCCCCGAATATCTGCGAAATACACTCATTTTCTGTGTCTGAATTGTTTACTAGCAACGCTCTGTCTTGCGTTGATTCCGTCATAGGCTGTATAGTAACTTAATTATTCCTACCTCCTCTTGCATTCTATCATCATTATCATCAAGTAAAAGCATTAGTCCCGGTTACATTCAAAGCACTTACCTCACCGGATCGCTTACGTACGCTGGCTTTGGTGTATTTCCCTAACACCGAATGGAAAGCCTACCTGAGCTAGGACTTCTTTCTGTGTTGTCTAATGGGTGAGGTTGACTTTGGTCCCAGATATCTGTGTAAAGACACAGACCTACACCCTCTTCTCTTGCTGAAATACCACAACTCCTATACTGTATAAATGACTTTCTAAATTGTCAAGAGATTTCTTGTCGGTATTTTTCGAAAAGCCATTGAGTGCCAAAAGTGAATTGATCGTGCTCACCAACAGAAGTCCTTTGTAGGCGTAGATGATCCCAATATAGATAGTCATGTGCTTCGACAGGCAGTACTCGTTCTCTTGCACGATGACGATGTCTTCGCTCGTCGGGTGCGGCTGCGGACATTAGCAGATTAGGTGCTCTTTGTATTATATCCTATGAGCAAACCATGACTGTGTTGGGGGTATTTCATGTGACATTATCTTTCATTATGTTCATTTATCAATGGTATTTGAAAGTTGAAAACTTACATAAGGATCCATTTTCTTGATTTCTCGGTAGAACGGATCTGAAACCTGCCAAGTGGTCATGATACCTAGGTCGATTGCCAGCAGTACTCCCACTACCATAAATAACTGGTAGTCTTTTATGACCTGCAATAGTTCAAAAGAATCACGGCTTAAACCTATAACAACAAGATATATATATTCCATCTCAAAATGAATTTTTGCCAACTAACCTTTTTATTCAACTTGACGTCCGTAAAAATGGAGTGCACCCTCCAAGTCTTGGAGAACATGGCTCCGAAGGCCAGGCTGAACCCCGCCATAAGCAGCCAGGCCCTGGCGGTGCAGATGTATGGGAACGCCGCTGAGGATTCACAAGCATTGGGGTTGAACTTTCCAGGATAGAAAAATGCGATGAGTACGAGGCCACGGTAACGTTGTAGAACATGCTCGAGGTCCAACAAAAAACAGGCACAGGACACAAAGTAGGACTGAGAATCCAATTCAACATGCCTGGATTATGGACTTGATATTATATATTAAATTCAAAATCTTACATTTAACATCTTTAATAATTTATCGATCAATGCTATATTTACACAGACTGTTATCTAGGTACCTACATCTTATAAAAAATTGAGAGTGCTGGACCTCACACTTACACTTACATTTAGAACATTGCTTAGGTAGTTGGCACATGTTTTATTTTGTTGCATTTATACATATTTGTTTATTTACATTGGTGTTGCGAAACTAATATACACATGCGAAATTGTAAAATATTCATGGAACAGAAAACAAAATTAGAAATACCAGTCTTGTCTTAATAACAGCAAGAAAAGTGACGAAATTATAAATATGATACATGACATAAAAAATAAAATTGCATACCACATATCTTCCTTAACATAAAGCATTAATACTTTTGTGTAAATAAGTAGCAGAAGTAGCATACCCAGTATAAGGAGCTGTAGAGATACGACCGAGACATACCGACCAACCAACAAAAGCATCGCGGATGATGTAAAGGAACAAAGAAACCAAAACTTGGAAACATGCTGACGACTCCCCAGACCTAGAAAATCACCTAGGTCTTTCTCAGAATTAATAACCAAGGAAGGGTAAGTTCCCAAAGTTTGGTTGGAGGATCCATGTCACAGGATACAAGCTGAAGCTGTGGGGTGGGAGCAAGCGATTACCTCCGCGTGGCGTGTCCTGAGAAAGACCTAAGAACCAATGGCAATGATGAGATCAGATGACATAGTAGCGTGGACATGAGAGTGCTAGCAACATGCGAGTCGAATGTGCCTTTTTATTTTATATTATTTCATTTTATTTCATTATTTTTACTAATTTATGAGTGACTTAGTAAATGAGCTAAGCAAGGTGGTAAGTGATCGGAAATTCAAAATTGTGCCTCAATTCTAGTAGTCATGTAGTCTGATGATAAATCAGCATTATTAAAAATGGCATTGCATATACAATAATTGGGCTATGTAGGTAGTAGTTATCGTTTTCTAATACTACTTACTGATCGCATCTACGTAGATAAAAATTCAACTCAATTGTTGAGTGACAAAATTAAATGTGTACTGAATTCAATCCTAGAACCCTTACCACCTGCAAAGCTATTCAATCGTTTATCAGAGATCAATAACGATGAAGATAATTACCTTCCAGTCCGTAGTACGTTTAAATACAAATACTTTAATAAGACAAAGATTCCTACTACAGGAGATGACGTTTCAAGACTACGTACCGATGGAGCTGAGACTGGAGTCCAGCCCCAGAAAGATGACGCTCAAGTACGTGAGCATGCAGCCCACGATGATCAGGTTGTTCAGGTGCGGGGATGACATCTTGATATATCTGTTGGCAGTTAGCGAGAATGATACAATTGCAATTGTTTTGTTACAAATGACTAAATCTAATATAAAATCTGCAATAGTTCGATATCGCCCAGGTAGTCGACTCACGGCGATAATCGAAGGTCAGCCAAACCCGTAGTTAGACTGCAAAAAGCGAACCCCAGAGTGCGAGATGAAAGCTACGGATGCGACTGGAATTAGTTCTAGGATGAAGAAGTGTAATCTCAAATATATTTCTTGAAATCAAAGAGTTTTCTTGAACCTAATGCTAAATGGGTTCATATATGCTGAGAGTAGATTTAGAATCAGATTGTAACGTGTATTATTTTATTAACATCTAGATATTAAATTTATAACGGAAGCATATCCAACCTTTGGTTCCTGTAGTGTATGTTCATCGCCAGGAAACCGATGGCCAGCAAGATGCCCAGCACGGAGCAAGACACCAGGATGGAGTAGATTGTGATGTTCACCTGCGTGTGCTCGATGAGGATCAACGTTCGGTCTTTTGGAGGATTCCTTAGCAATCACAAGAATGTTTTTGTGACAATACCATGAGCTTAAGAACTATTCAAGAATTTTGTAAAATACCAACCTAGTTTTGCACACGTTCATTAAAAGCACAATATTTTCTTCAATTTACAGAAGCATATTTTTTATAATCGTTATCTGTTATAATAGTTGGCTATAATAAGCAGTCTCATAAATTATGCCTACTCTTGTATATAAACTCACGATATCCACGATGCCAGAAGCAATCTGTTGTACCTACTTGCCAATCCACCTAAAAGACTCTCCACTAATGAGATCCAGGTGGTCTCTCTCCGCGCAGTACTCCCCCACCTTCACCTCGCCCACTCCTTCACCCTGGAACTGCTTTAGAAGAATGGAGGCCTTGCGCTCGTTGTCGTAAAATCGAACCGGACCCTGTAGATGGGAACAATTTATGTTTTAATATTTGAGCAATGATTACTTCCATATTTTGTTTGGTCTTCACTAAATCAATCACGTTTTTATTTGAAAACATGGGGCTTGGCAAGATTTCCGGTCTCCAGTACCTAGTATTGCGGATGTGGATAGAGATACCACAGTTCTGTTAGTCAGTATCACCGACTCTATTTATTATTTACAATTACTGGCCAGCTTAACTAAGATTTTAAACTTATTTAGGAGTAGGATGTGATACTTTTTTATCGTATAACATTACACAGTCTGACCATACATACTGTTAATCGCAGTGATTGCATTACACAAAATTGGTATGGACCCAAATGCCATCTTTAAAACTCTCCATGCGCTTGGTATTAGTCAAATGTTTGTGTACCGGGTTATTAAAAGGTACAATGAGACCTCTTCTGTTTGTAAAAGAAAAAGATCTGGCCGTCCACGTAGTGTTCGTACGAAAAAGGTGGTCAAAGCAGTAAGGGAAAGAATTCGAAGAAATCCTGTCCGAAAGCAAAAGATTTTATCTCGGGAGATGAAGATAGCACCCAGAACCATGTCGCGTATTTTAAAAGATGTCTAAGGACTTGCATGCAGCCTATAAGAGAGAGACAATTAAAAAAAAAATAGGGTGGTAAAATCTAAACAAACTGAAGCGGTACGCAAAGGAAGGTCATTGAATTTTTTTGTTACGGATGTGAAAATCTTAACAATTGAGCAATATTTTAACAAACAAAATGACCGTTTTAATGCTCAAAGCTCTAAGGAAGCTTCCCAATTATTCGACAGAGTGCAACGTGGGCATTATCCGACTTCAGTGATGGTTTGGTGCGGTGTTAGCTATGAAGGAGTGACTGAGCCATACTTTTGTTAAATAGGTATCAAACCATCGTCACAAGTGTATCAAGATATCATTCTCGAGAAGGTAGTTCAGCCCCTAAACAACACCATGTTCAATAACCAAGTATGGGTCCTTCCAACAAGATTCGGCGCCGGGTCGTAAAGCTCGGTCCACGCAGTCTTGGTTGGAAATGAACGTTTCGGTCTTCATCAGAGCTCAAGACTGGCCGTCATCTAGTCCCGATCTTAATCCGCTGGGTTATGATTTATGGTCAGTTTTAGAGAGTACGGCTTGCTCTAAATGCCATGGTAATTTGGAGTCCCGAAAATAATCCATACGATTGGCAGTGAAGAATTTTTTCATGGAAAGAGTGCGTGCTTCTATTGGTCTCAAAGTTTATAATATACAGGGTGTATTTTTGAAACGGGGCAGTAAGGGCAAGTACCTTAACCGTTGCAGTTACAGCAAAACGTTAAGACCTTCCCTAACTTTTTGAGACATTTTGAACTGCATTCACAGATTTTGTAAAAAACTTACAGTTAGCAAAAAAAAATGCAAAAAGTTCAATTTTTTTTTTATGCCAATCGATTTTATTTCATGTGGGGATCAAAAAACTCTATGGGGCCATTTTAGCTTTCAGTACTAGAAAAGACAGAAATCGCCAAAGACCTTTCCCATACATTTCGTACGGAAATATGATAAATCAACTCGAAACTCATAGGTCAGGTAAAATTTTGAACTTTTTCATAAAAAAAATCATTTAAACATTTAAGAAATTGGTTTATGAAATAAATTGCTCAAAATGATTTCCATTTTCACGAATACATAAGTCTATCCTTTTTTGCACTGAACGAATGGCGGCTAATAATGTTCTGGGATGAATATTACGTAAAATGGTCATTAATGCATCCTTGAGCTCTTGAACACTGGCGTACGTCGTCTTATACACCTCGTTTTTCACGAAGCCCCATAAAAAAAAATCAAGTGGTGTTAGATCGGGGCTACGAGGTGGCCACTGTGTTGGACCATGTGTACCTATCCACTGTGTACCGATTAGGCGGCTCAAATTGGAACGTGAAAGGTGACTGTTATGTGGCGGAGCACCATCTTGTTGAAAATGAACTTTTCGCAATTCCGACAGGGGCCATTCGTCCATCTCGTTTTCAAGATGGTGTAAAATAACTTCATTATACATGGCAGAATCCAGTTTCCCTTCATAAAATTCCACCATTATGACTCGATTGGACATTATACCACACCAACAGTAGAATGAGAAGCGAACCTGATTATGACTTGCCGTAACTCTTAGTGGATTTTCTTTGGACCAATAGTGGTGATTTTTTCTGTTGTACATACCGTTATTGGAAAAATTCGTTTCGTCTGACCACAGTATGTAATTTAAAAATTCATGATCTCTGCTTATTTTTCCTCTTAGCCATCTGCAAAAAGTAAGCCTTCGAACATCATCACCCGGATGTAACACTTGAACTATGCGCCCATATCGATAGCACTTGTAGCCGTATTTCTTCCATATCTTTATCACAAGGGAGTGGGATACACCTACTTCAAGGGCGACTTGCCTGGACGATACCTCTGGATATGCTTCGACATAAGTTAGAACCGCAATCTCCGAGTCCATGTCCACACGAGGCTGCCGCTTTCTTTTGAAATAACCCTGCAATTCCAGGTTTTTCAAAAGATTTGTAATAACCTTTCTTGTTGGCACATGCCGCAACGGATACTTATTGCGGTACCACACTAATGCAGCTCCCGCATTTCGATTATTGACAAAATACGCTTCTAATAAGTAAATTTTTTCACGATTAGAAGACATTTTAGCGAAAATCCTTAATTAATAACTCATACGAGGTTTCTCAGCTGAAACTAAGAATAACACACAGATTTTCGAATCAAATTCGAAATTTGAGGGTAAAAATTCTTTTTATTTACTTTACAGTCAATTCTACCCACTTCCTGGCCATAACAAAAAGTTAGACCATCGTAGAAATTTGTTTCTGTTGCCGAAATGTATGGGAAACGTTTTTGGCGATTTCTGTCTTTCCTAGTACTGAAAGCTAAAATGGTCTCATAGAGTTTTTTGATCCCCACATGAAATAGAATCGATTGGCATAAAAAAAAATGTTTGGACTTTTTGTATTTTTTTTTTGCCAACTGTAAGTTTTTTACAAAATCTGTGAATGCAGTTCAAAATATGTCAAAAAGTTAGGGAAGGTCTTCTAAGAACGTTTTGCTGTAACTGCAACGGTTAAGGTACTTGCCCTTACGGCCCGGGTCAAAAATACACCCTGTATAATACAGTCCATTGCAGCCAATGAAGACCACTTCGAATAAGCTTTTAATATTTTAAATTGTTTTGTATTTATGTATTAAACTAACACACTGTTAAAGTAGTAAATATGATTTGCAATAAAAATGTTTTTTTCTTCGTGACGATGTTTATGGCCGGACTAAGTATATTAATTCAATTTCCTTTCCATATGTATGTACTAATCATGTACCGCTTATCCATGACTGACATACCCAGGTATAAGGCGAACAATAATATAAAAAATTACTGCACATGGGGAGAGCCCAGCAGTGGTGTGCAGTAGGCTAATTGATTGATTTATACTTTGTAGACTAACTAAACTAGACATAAAACTTTTTTTAGGGTGGTAGAAATTTGATGGCACAAATTTGTCACAAATTTCGACCGGGTAAGTACCACCGTGCACTTTTGCGAAAAATCCTCCATAGTAATCCAATCTCGGTTGGATTGCGTTCAGGGGTCAGCAAGTGCATAGCCGGGCAGGGGGGATTGAGGTCGCAGCACGAGTGGGACCGGTGGGTCTTGGCGTAGTCCAGTGGGGGGCGGCGCGGGGCGACGCGCCGAACAGGGAGACCTGTAGAAACGGTGGTGCCGCTGGCCGCCCGCGGCATAGTACAGGGGCCCAACCGGGACTAACCACCCTGGGAGGCTGCCCCACCAGGTCGCGCATAATCCCGATATGGCTCGTCGTGCCGGTTGGTGACCGGACGAGGGAGCCCGGCGACCATACTCGGGTGGGGGTACGGGGGCCCTTCCGTTCGGCGCGTCGGCTCTCGCCATACCTCACATTCATAGATAAAACCAATATCCCACGCTTTGTCACGCTGTGCTGCGACAACAATCGCCTCTTTTTTCACGCCTTCCCTCCTCTTCATCCTCATGGCAGCGCATAATTACAGTAGATTGGTCTACACAGCGGCAAAAAACTCTCCCTCGAGCTCGCTATTTGAGGTGGAGTCCACGAACATCTGTGGGCTCCATACAAACCTCAACGCCGTCCACCAACACCTGGAGACGGCGAAACCAGCAATGCTGTTTCTTACGGAGACACAAATACGCCGCCCTGATGACACGACCTACTTACTCTACCCCGGCTATGTCCTTGAGGAGAATTTCCGCGCAAAAGCCGGGGTGTGCGTGTTTGTTAGGGCGGATGTTTGTTGTCGCCGTTTGCGCTGCCTAGAGGACCCATCCTTTTCCACCCTTTGGGTACACATAGACCATGGCTCTACGAGTCAGATCTATGTGTGCCTCTACCGCTCCCATACAGGAGATGCCGAGACAACTCGACTCTTTGAATACCTGAGTCAGGTGGCAGATGATGCGCAGGAGCGGTTTCCGAACGCTGAACTGGTGTTTTTGGGGGATTTTAACGCCCACCACGAGATCTGGTTGGGCTCCGCCAAAACAACCCACGCGGGAAGAGCCGCCGATGCATTTGCTCTGGCGCATGGCCTGACCCAATTGGTACACGAGGTCACTAGGATACCAAAAAGGTCGGACCATGAGCCCTCTCTGCTAGAACTTCTGCTGACGAGTCGCCCGGACCAGTACAGCGTTTCGGTGAGCGCCGCTTTAGGTGAATCCGACCATTGTCTGGTCCGTTCCGAGGTGCCCATTTTAGCGCCCCCACATCCCGTGCAGGGGAAGCGGCGTCTCTGGCACTACTCGTCAGCGAACTGGGATGGACTGCGTGATTATTTTGCGTCCATCCCGTGGGTTGAACGCTGCTTTGAAGGTAAGAACCCATCTGAGGCCGCAACTGCTGTCGCCGGTGAGATCAGTCTGGGCATGGAATATTATATCCCCTACACTGATGTCGCCGGTGTCCGCAGGGCACGCCCCTGGTTCGGGCGCGAGTGCGCGGAGGCTGTTAATCATAAACAGTCTGCGTACCGCGCTTGGATCAGGGCGCGCGCTACGTGCGATCCCAACGTGAGCCACTTCAAGGCGGCGTACAACAGAGCCACAAAGGCCTGCAAGAGGGCTTATGTCAGAGCGGATGCCCAGCGCATAGCGCGGCTTGGTCAGGAGCTAGTAGAGCATCCCACGGGCAGCCGTGGCTACTGGCGACTGGCCAAAGCTGTGCAAGCCAACTTCTGCCAGCCTTCGCTGCCCCCGCTGCTCAATCACGATGGATCCCTGGCCCATGAGCCGCAAGAGAAAGCAAATTTGCTGGTTAATCTCTTTGCGGCCAACTCCCGAGTCGATGATTGTGGTATGGAGCCGCCGACACTGCCCGTCAGTGACCATGCAGTGCCTGATATTCGTATCAGGCAACGCGATATCCGAGCAGTGTTGCAGTCACTCGATGTCCGGAAAGCCAGTGGTCCGGACGGTATTCCAGCGGTGGTTCTGCAAAAATGTGCAGCGGAGTTGTCTCCAATGCTTGCGCGGCTGTACCGGCTGTCCTACAGCTCTGGTACAGTGCCTGGCTTGGAAAGAGGCGAATGTACAGCCGATCCCCAAGAAGAGGGATCCATAGCCGTCACCTCAGTGCTGTGCAAGGTGTTCGAGCACATTATTAACAAACAGCTCATGCGTCACCTTGAAGATCACTCCCTAATTAATGACCGGCAATATGGCTTCAGGCCGAAACGGTCAGCGGGTGATCTTCTGGCGTATGTTAACCATATATTTGGGGTGAGGCTATGGACAAGCACGGCGAGTTATTGGCAATTAGCCTTGACATCGCCAAAGCTTTCGATAGAGTTTGGCACAAGTCGCTTCTTTCCAAGTTACCAGCCTTTGGTCTGCCTCCTAGACTGTGCGACTGGGTTGCCGGCTTCTTGCAGGAGCACCGTATTCGCGTCCTTTGTGATGGACGAGCCTCGGAGTTCTTGCAGGTAAATGCCGGCGTACCGCAGGGGTCTGTCCTATCGCCAACTCTCTTTCTTCTGCATATCAATCACATGCTGTCGACCGGCAGCATTCATTGCTATGCGGATGATAGCACCCTACACGGGAGTTATCATGGACGTCCTGCAGATAAGCAGACGCATATCGTGGAAAAAAGGCAGCTTCTTGTCACTGAGCTTGACCGGATCCTGAATCACATTTCCCAATGGGGCTCTGAGAACTTGGTCGAGTTCAATGCCAAGAAGACGCAGGCATGTGCGTTTACAGCAAAGGTATCTTCTTTCCTTCCCCTTCCCACTCTTCAGAGCACGCCACTGCCACTGCAGGACAACCTCAATATCCTCGGTATGGATGTTCGCTGCAAACTGAACAACAAAAACTACATCGAAAGTATCATCAAAGCAGCCTCGCGTAAACTCGGAGTCCTGAACAGAGTGAGACGGTTTTTCACGCCGGAGCAACGGTGTCTTCTTTACAAGACACAAGGCGCCCACTCACTAACAGTTTACCGGACGACGGCCGGACGATATAAATCTGTCAGTTAATCGCAATAACTCACACACTCACAGTTTCGTTAACGATTTTGGACTGACGACTAATACGATCCGATAGTGTGTGGCCGCCAAACGATTCCGGACAGTTCTAGGCCGGACAGTCTTAGGCTGTCAGGGCGAACGAGCACACATTATCAGGCAGTCGGCCGGCGGCCTGTCGACCAACGTCTCGTGTCAGCATTTTTACGTAATAACCTCAGAATAACACAGTGAATTAATTTTATTCTTTTGTCTGAAGTAACATTATGATACATGTACCTACATCACTAGCTTTTACTAAGATTTTATTCATTTTATGTACATAATCGTCTATATTTCTTATGCACATAGTTCGTAAGGTTCAAAATAGCTAACACCTATTTCTCACAATGATTAGCACGTACTTATATAAGAATAACGTAGTGCAAGCTATTTTGAACCTTATTGACATCACAACACATCTAGTTTTTTTTTCTTATATTCGTGATCAGCGGCATTTATTTATGCGAAAAAACATGTAATTAAGAAAATGTCAATAAGGTTGAAAATCGCTTGCACTGTTTCGTAGTCTCTATATAACTGATATCAGACCATTACCGGCAGGCGATCGTACGACGTAAAACTGACGACTCACAACCGCTAGTGTGTGGTCGCAAAACTGACAACAAGGAATTGCCGGCAGGCCAAAATCGCTTTAGTGTGTGGGCGCTATCGGCTTAGGACTGCAGGCCGCCGGACAGATCAGAAACTGCAGGCGGACTGCAGGCGGACTGTTAGTGAGTGGGCGCCTACAAATTGGTTCCTGCGTGGAGTACTGCTCACATCTCTGGGATGGATCCGCAAAGTACTTATTAGATGCTCTCGACAGGTTGCAGCGACGTGCGGTCCACATTATCGGAAACCCTCGAGTCTCTGCAGATGCGTAGAGATGTTGCTTCCTTGGCAGTTTTTTACCGTCTCTACCATGGTGAATGTTCTGAAGAGCTATTCCAATTAGTCCCACCCTCCCCCTTCCTATACAGGAAGACACGTGCAGGACTTAGATGTCACCCCTATACGGTGCAGAACATTCCTTCAAGAACCAAGCGGTTCGGTGACTCTTTCCTTTGTCGCACCATTAAGACCTGGAATTCCTTACCAGCTCACGTGTTTCCCTCTTCCTACAGTCCCGGGTCCTTTAAGCGGGGCGTGAAAAAGCATCTGATGAGGCCGTCAAGCTGAGTGCCACCATTGTTAACATGCCACGTGTATAGAATGGTGGCCCTCTTTCTTGAGACTTTACCTTCAGCTTACCATCAGGCGAGGTAAAGTTAAATTGACGTGTCCTATTTATAAAAATAAAAAACAATATTCATTTATTTGTAAAAAAAAAAGATTAAAGAGGAACTAGAGGAGACATAAAAGCTGCTGATAGGTCATGATGTGAATCGATGCTGATTGAGCCGACGCACTTACAGTGACTCCCTCGAAGGTGACGTTGCTGAGCGCCTCCAAGAACAGCGTCTCCCACTCTTTGTCGCGGTACTTGAAGTCTTGAACTGTTTTCTCTTTGTACTTTGACCTCACTCTTTGCGCTACTGTTTGGATTGCTAGCGCCATCGCCCATATACCTACAAGTAAGGATACACTTAGCGAGCAGCTTAGCACAGTAATTCTGTAATATAAAAATTCAATATCGAGCCTCAGTCAGATGAGGGAGGTCAGTTTACTTACCATCGTATGTATAACCATGAAACCTAGAGTACTCTAAGCCTCTTCTACGATCGTATTCAACTTGATAGTCCTTCGCTGTCTAAAAACAGAAAAAATTATGGATATAAGTAACTAATGTGAAAAGAATCCTACAATCTTCGCTATCTTTAAATTGTATCCATTATTTCATCCTGAAATAGGAGTTGAAAATGTCACTGCAACTAAAGTTACTAGTATAATGTTAACTTACAATACCCGACACAGTGGTATCACCCGTAGTGGACAACGGTAGAAGGTCGGTCAGTATAGTCGTGTCCAGTGCAGCAGTGAGGTTCTTCTTCGAGCAGGGAGCTCGACGGTGCCACCAGTTGTTGCTGTACGTGCCCAGCAGGAGCCAGGTGTAGGCTCGGCCGTACATTTCTAAACTGGAACGATTTTACGATCAGCGAGGTTAAGATTTGACAAAGGTGATTGTTGGCTCTTCAAAAGAGACTATGACTCTTTCTTGTAAAGCCTGAAGAATTTAAGGTTTCATACTTGTAAGCCTCGCAGAATATATGCAGCGCCCAGGTCTCGTTGAAGTTGCCCAAAATAATCCTGACATCTTTTTCCTTCAGTTTGGCCAGTGCCGTTTTCACTTCGGTTGCGAAGCTCTGTGTCTCCTCGATCAGGAAACCGTTGGTGTCCAAGTCAGCTAGGAGACGGTTATGAGCCTGGAAAACCGATTGAAGTAATTCATCCAGGTGGACTACGTAGGTGGACTCGTGGTCCATTAAATAAATTTCTTCATCCTAGCGGGTAATCCTAGTCGCATCCGAAGCTTTCAATTTGGAGCCTGGAGTCTGCTTTATCAGCTCAACTGCGAATTTCACTGAACTTCGATATTTCAGCCAAATCCGCAGTCATGCAATAAAGTAAATTTACTCTTGGATCAAGAATCCCAAAAGTTTCGAATCAGGTATAGGTTTAGTTTTTCTGCTATGACATCAGAAATATTCTTGAATGTACTTATAATGAACCCTCTCACCTCAGCGGTTTTTTTCGTTGGTACGTTGGTGATCTACTCACCAGCGCATATCGTGGTTCATTCTGGTAAATAGTTCCAACTCTGGTCCAGTTGAAGTGTTGTAGCAGCCGTATCCTCGGCAGGTTGAACGCGTTCTCCGAGGGCACTATGCGGAAGAAGTTAGGGAACGCTTCCTTGGTGAACATCGGATGCGTGTCCGCGTACGATAGCTGGAGAAAATTACACAAGGAGGACTACCTTGCTAAAGATACATACCTATATATGTATGACTAAATAGGTATGTTTATAGAGACCATCGCTCTTAATATCTTAATAGAATGGTAGAGTCTCAAGCACAGTTTCTCAAAAAGGTTAACTTCAGGTGAATGTACAGCATTTTTTTTACTAGAGATCTAACTTGTTCTATTTCGACTTTGACCAGTTCAAGCCCTGAGTTCAGATAAAATTCCCGCCAACCATCCATAAAAAATAGCTCAGTACACGTAGAACTATTTTTAATTAATTATTTATTATTGTGATATTATACAAGGTAATTATAGACAATTGGCTTGCTAACTGTACAACTTAACATATTTACACTAACTTATCCTCCTACCTGCGTGAGGTGCCAGTGCTTGGACGCCTTGGCGATGGGGTCCGTGACGTGCGTGCACGCGGCTCCAAACAGCATAAGCTTGTGAGGCCCGCTGTGCATCATGTCGAAGAATGACTTCACGCCAACCGCCGCATTACACTGACCAACAATTATTGCAACTTGTTAGGTACAAGTTTATCGCGGAAGGTCAAACAAAAATCAACTTTGACTTATGCCTCAATAAAATCAAGTGTTGCAATTGTTTGTATTGCATTTCTAGTGATTTAGACAGGGGGACTGTTTGGTCCGCACTTAGGTTCTTTTTTGAGCCATTGTGCGTGATATCTCCTCCAACTGGCCAAGATTATAATGTACCGGGCATCTGTGAGTTCGCCGCGTTTGTCATCTTAGCAGTAGAAGAACATCTTGTTGATCTTTGGAGCCACGGTACGTAACCATAGTTATTACGATTAGTTCAATAAATGGAATTCTCACAGGTAAATCTATGAGCAATTGAAGGATACTATACAATACTCTAGAGCGTGTTCGGACCTGCGGAGTTCGGAGTGTACTGACCTCGGTGTCGTTCCACCACATGTGCAGACGGTAGTTGCGAAGCACGGTCTCATGCTCGTTGACGTGGTCCAGCGCCAGCTTTACACTCGGCATCACCCCTCGCCCTGCAACAGTGGTCACGAATCATTGGTATCGCCGACAGGAAGGCGTGCGCTTACGTTCCCCGCAAGGATGAGAATAATTGTAAAGCTACAAAACATCTGAGGATGAGGACCTTCAATGGACAGATTTAACATTAGGTGATCGGTAGCTTGTAATGGATTGACAGCAATATAGATGGAGACTGTAACAGTACCTCACAGAAAGTATTCATACCATCAATAGTCTTTCGCTGGTGCGGTCGCGCTTTGTGAACAAATGTCTGGCAATCGCGCCCCCACCGGGTCCCGTAAGAAAGGTTAGATCCAAAAAGCGACGGCTTGACGTCGTGAAGCGTGAGATGCGTGTCAATAGTCTCACTATCGTGGTAGCGTTGGGAGGAGGATGAGCCGGAAGGCCGACCCTGGTCACCATGGTGAAGGCAATATACGGTGTCATAATGACGATGAATAACAAGTATTCTTTACACACCTTCATGCCAAACGCAGACTTCGTATTTATCTACCAAGTTATTTATGACACAGAATAAGCGCAGATACACGTAAAGTTAGGTGAGAAAAAAGTAAAACTATTTCCTATTCCATTAGGTATTAACTTATCACTCTATATCTAATACAATCTGGTCGACCTTATCCATTGAACTTTCATAGACGGATCTAATAACATTTCGCTATCAATCGCCTCGACGTTTCACTGAATTAGTAAAAGGGATCTACCTTGGTCTGCAATTTCTCCGCACACATTGGTTCGTTGAATATGATGTTTGAGATGAATTACAGTTATAAATTAATAATGGGACGCTAAAGAATGTTTCGTATTTGAGTAAAAATTTGAGATGGGTACCTAATTAACCCATGATAACTCGATTTTAGTTCTCAAGGGTATTTAAGTAAATAAGAGCATTAGAACACCAGATAAAGTAATGTGGTAAAAAAGGGGAGAGAAAACAGTAGAATGAAATGGAAAACAGAGGAGGTAAGGCTCACTCACAAACTTAGGTCGATGTCACGAGGAAGGATGCTACTACACCCTAAAATGCATCTTTTGTAAACACGCTCGCCTAAAGCGTGCACCAATCCATCATCACTTGTCAACAGGTGAGCTAGTGGTTAGACCTGGGCCTACATACTATTAAAACTTCCGAACGAGAGAGATCAGGCAATAGGTTATAGTGTTCTCCACCCGTAACCCCCAGGCCCGCAGCCCATCTTATCTAGTACGCATAGGGCTCACCCGCTTCGAATATTCTTTTCCAACACAATCATAATGTTTGTGCGAAACGAGAGCTAATGAACCCTGATGACTACGCGTTATTTTCACTTTCATTCAACATTCACCCACTTACCCCCGCTGCATCGTTGGGGGCAAGTGGGTGAATGTTGAAATGTTAAAGTCTTCGCAGTGCTGTTGTTATTAGTGGCTAACCTGTTAAAGAGTTGTTTAGGTCGACCATATAGGCCTCTACCTTGACCTAACTGCTGTTGACAGCTGGGACCGACTTTTAACGTGCCCTCCGAAGCACGGAAGCGCTCAAATGTAACACCCCTAAACGGTCACCCATCCCAATGGTAACCTTCGCTTAGGTAACTTAGGTAACCCACTGATCGTTTACCGAACTGTGAGCGCACCTGGCCACGAGCGAGCGTCGGTAAGTAGGTACATACATTAGGTATGCATCTTCTATAAAACTCAAGCTATCCTCAAATAATAAACAGATACCAGTATTGGAGTTCTCCACGCCCTTGCCGAAGGGGAAGAAGCCCGCGATGTAGACGTCGGTCCTGCGGTTCAGAATGGCGTCCAGGTTCGGCTTCTGCGGGTGCGCCAGGCCGAGGGTGGCCAGCGCGAGAAGTAGCACCGTCGACTTGCTCACTGACATGGCAGCTGAAACACACTTGTTAGTTTTAGATTCTACTATTAACCTCCTGACGAAAAACGAAGGGTGTTCTTTCAGGCCCTCGAATTCGATTCTGCTAAAACCACTGTCGTAGCACAGACACTGCAATAAATGGCATTAAATTCACTTTACAAAAATCCATTTATGTAAGACTTTAACAACATTATTTTAAAGTCTGAATGCCGTGATGTGGCAGTGGTCTTGCTTTAGCAGAACCGAGGCCCAGGTTTATGTTTGTACTAGCTTTTGCCCGCGGCTCGGCCCGCGTGAATGTCGGTTATCGCTATAATATCGGTTATCGTTATAAATTTTAGCTTATGTGTTATTCTGGTGTATAATCTATATTATTGTAAAATCCATTCAGTAGTTTTTCCGTGTAAGAGTAACACACATCTAAACATTCGCGTTTATAATATTAGTAGGATAAATAAAAGTATAATATTGACATGCACTTCCTACCTAACCACAGGTACAGATATAGTACAGAGAGAGAGAGAGAGAGGACAAACACTACACAACCAGTTCCTTCAGTCAAAATCACGACAAACTGAAAAAGGTGGCTGCGACGGACTTCATCATCAAAGGACGAAGGACAAAGGATATGTCCTGGCCAGCAGTGGACCGTGGTGGGCTAATTGATTGATTAACTATAAGTAGTATACCAAATATTTACATGATATACATATAAGTCGATTAAGATAGGAAAAATACAGGTTAGCTCCAGCGACGAGCGGTCCCTATTACCCGTTTCCTGAAGCCGTCGTAGAATTCTTTACAAAATTGCTATGGTTGTCCTATAGGGAGAAGATTTTTCAAAACTTTAACCCTTCACCACTAATAAGCTCCTAGATCAAAACCAAAACAAAATCATTTGATGAAACTGATGAAAGTATTTCCGCATTCTCCCTTTGCCCGTTATTACTTCTGTCACAGAATAAATAATCTTCTGTTAAGAATTAAGTCAAGTTAGGTGGTCGATAAGTGGTTTAGTCGGGACTACTTAGGCTCACTGAAACTTCATTTCAATACTCTAAGGCCCATATTCTAGAATGTCAGTCAGCATCGTAATTTATCTGAGGAAAAATTGTATAGGCAATTTGCCAGACCACCTGTCAAATTTTTTAATGTATATACAATTTTTTCCCAGATAAATCGAAATTCAGCTGAGTGGCATTCGAGAATACGGGCCTAAATCTTTACGAAAGCCCAGACCTGGGGTACAACTGACGAATATTACTTTTATGAAACCATCCAAGGAAGTCTACTGGAAGCGAAAGGTACGTAGGGATATGCCAGGAGCGGAGCAAGTTGAAAGATATGGTCTATCTCCATTACGGGCAAGAAGAGTTACTGTATATGCATGTAAGTAGGTTGTATCGACGTGTTTCATAAATTATTTACATGAACTTAGGCTCACCCATGTCTCATTCATAATTTCCTATGTAGGAACCTACTCACCTACTTAGCTGGATTTTTTTTCAAAGATTTAATTTGAATTTTCTGAAGACTTTTGGAAAAGTGAATAACTTACCTTTGATTAAGAAACCGCGGGTGCTGTAGGTACACGGCAGTCAAATCTCACTGATACGAGGTCACTGAGCAGATCACTGTTCCCCCTTTAGAAACCAACCAAAATAACATAATTCACAACCTATTTTATAAACATTTTAGTGTGAAACACAAAGCGCAACTTAAACCCACATTTTCACCTGAAGCAGTCAGTCCAGGCGTTGCAACTGGGCAATACCCACGAAAGGGATGATTGCTATTGTAGGAAAATCGACCTTAAGTTCGTAGAAATAAACTGAAAGTCTTCATGACACATGTTTCGTAGTACAACTTTTGTCTTGAACACTTAAACCTAAGAGCGACGTCTTGCGTCAAGGAATATAAACTTTATTGTAACACGATAAGATATTTTTTGTATTCTCAGTTTATATGCTTTATGGTGTTCTCTAATGGGCTGGTTTGTACAAACAGTAAAATTAGACTTTGGCGGTGGAAATCGATAGAGGGTGGTTTTTCCGCCGAGGGATGGGGAAAGCCAGACGGTTATCGATAGTACTGTGTTTACTGTACACATACATTCTCACAATGCGTTGCTTTATCTTATATTTTTAAACGAGAAATTCTTGTATATAGTGTATATATATAGTGCGTCAGAAATGTTTGCCGAAGCGTGCACTAATAGTTTTAGCACCATCCTCCGAAAGAGGAAATATATTATTATCTTCTATGATGCTAAGGGTACGTGAGAGCGCTAACGGCATTCTGAAGGTCATCAGCGAGAAGCCGTGTTGCGCTGTCATGGCGCATTGGGTGCATGTACATAATACATGTGCCCGGTGCGTCAGTATGTGTATGATTTTGCGTAATTTTGTTACTAACATAGTTTTTAAGTGTTGTGTTCTACTAACATTTTTATGGATCAATGATCTGAAATATAGTATAGGTAGTAATAATAATAATATACAGGGTGGAAGATTTTAACCTTACCTGGAGAGGAAGTACTTTAAATACTGGAGATAGCGAATTTCGCTCAAAGGAAACCTTTCTTTGTTTTTAAAAAGAAATAAAACTGTCTTCAAAAAAATTCAAAAATTTCGTCGCCACACCCGGTAATCGAACCAACTAAAATCTGAAAAAATACCAATTTCTATTTTTATATCATCCATCGACAGGGCCAATCATAAGAATCAAATCTCTTCAACAAGCAGGGTACTTAAATTAAATGAAAGGAAATCTTTGAAATCTTGTCAAAATAAAGGACTTTAACTCAAAGGCTTTTCAAATAAAATTACTGGATTTTTCGTGCGGATACCGCCACTGGTAAGTAGGGGATTTACATCGAACTCAAACCGACTAAAACCGCACGCCGTCTCAGGGCTCAATTAACATCTTCTGTAGTGTGGAGGTAGTGAACGCCGCCGCTACGCAGGAGGTAATTCAGTGCAAATATTTGTGTGCATATAAGTATGGGTTTGCATTGGTCTGGCTGTACCTCGGAGAGCACATTAAGCCGTCGGTCTCGGTTGCCATACGAATATCTCTGGCAGTCGTTACTGATAGTTGAAGTCCTAAAAAGTCCAACAACTGGTCTAACTGTAATGCTTCGATATCACCTTTGGGTTGTGGAGCTTAGATGGCAGTCGCTTCACGGAAAATATCGAAGCTAAGCCAAACCCGCAATTACACTAGTAAAGTGAATCCCAGTTTCTGAGGTGATAGCTTCGGATATGACTGGGATTAACGCTAACATGAAGAAGAAGAAGAAGAAAGTCACCACCAATACGGCAATTCTCTCGCCATCTCCGCCCAGGGTACACCGCGTGAATGTTTCCGATCTAGCATCCTAAATTACTAACAATCCTACCTACATACCTCATGCAGTTACTCAATAAAGTTACATTCTAAATCGGAAACAAAGTACAGTCATTTAGGATCTACTTATTTTCATAAATATTTGGCGTCAAGGATAACTTTATTGTTGATAAGGTTTCTGATGACTCCTTGAGTAAAAGTGCTGTATCTGCTGCCACTTAGTTTATAAGTTAAAATTTTATGGACTTCCTTTCATTTAATTTACCATGTTAGTAGGCAGATTTTATCCTTATGATTGACACTATCGATTGATGCTATAAAAATACAGGATGTTATTTTGTGGGATTTTAGTCGGTTCGATTACCGGGTGTGGCAAGCGAGTTTTCAAAAATCTTTGAATGCAGTTTCCTTTCTTTTTAAAAGTAAAGGAATAATTCCTTTGTGTGAAATTTGCTATCTCAAGTATTTAGGGTACTTTTCCTCCAGGTAATCTTCCACCCTGAATATATATAATTGGAATCTTGGAAACGGCTCCAACGATTTTCATGGAATTTAGTATACAGGGGGTTTCGGGGGCGATTAATCGATCTAACTGGGATTCATTTTTAGAAAATGTCTTTTTATTTAAATAGAAATATAAATCTTCCTGACATATTTTGGCGATGTGAACAACTAACTGCTTTAACGACACAACAACACTAAATCATTCAGCAGATGGCGTTGTTAAAAAAAAAATATACTTACCGAGCTAAGCTCGGTCATCCAAGTACTTCTCCTGAAACCAGTTAGTGTGACAGGTACATTCTAATATCTCACCGCCGCGTGCACCGCAGAGAATTCATCCTTTCACGTTGTGACTGGAAACGGTATGCACAGCACAGTGAACGGAACTTCATGCCATTTAAGTTATGGAATGAACTTCTCTCTGGGGTTTTTCTACGTAGAAGGGTATTATAAGCGCAAAATAAAAGAACATTATTTTAGTCTGAGATTAGTTGCACTTGTCCCTAGGCCACCGTAACTCCTTTCCATCAGGTTGGCCGTGTACTTGTCTGCCGCCTTAGTGGTATAAGAAAAAGTAGGTTATGTTATGATTTGGGTATGGATATGTTCTAATCTAGGCAATCTCACACCCGGCATCTGAGGACCCAAGTTGGCGTTCGATTTTAGTCGGTTCAAGTCCTATATAACCGTCTCCGCAAGAGACATCCGTATTAGGAACAACAAAAAGGTGTGTGCCTAGTGTAGCTACCTACTAAAAGAAAAAAAAAGGGTTGCACTCCGGGAGTGCCGGCAGAAGTGAAAACTTTTTCTTTCTTTCTTTCTTCATTATATACAGAGAATAAGATAAAAAGAACATACCATACCATATCATACCATACCTATAATATAACGCCAATTATAGAACTTATCACTAATTTTATGCTAATTTTCTGTCAGAAGAGATTAATAAATGACAAAAAGAAAAAATAATCACAAAAAGTAATAAATTACAAAAAGAAAAAATAATCACAAAAAGCTTCAGAAGCCCAGGTTTGAACCCGGTACTATCTGAAACCATAAGGACTTACAGTCGAAGCGCTTATCGCTAAGCTACGAAGCTTCTTAGCGTACCTAGCAAAATAAACACTCTGTGGGTTACGGACCAAAGGTCACGTGATCCTGACGGGAGTTTAACACTTTTTACCCATACAACGCCGCTAAAGAACATCAAAAACATCTAATAATAAACACTTCGACTAAATAAGTAACATTTATCAAGACTGGTCAACTGAAAGGTAAACACGCGCGTTTGTATAAGTCGTCACAATAACTTGGTTTATCGTTTTCTTCTAATTTTACTGAAATCTACCGACAACTTAAGTGACAAGACAACTGTTATGTGTTATTACAACTCGTTTCCAAAGTATCATAGCATCGACATCGGTAGAAAGATTGTACCTGTTCCAACTCTAGAGGTAGCTGGGAGCGCATGCGTGGCCCTCGGGGCTGAGGCCGGGGCCGGGGTCGGGTGTGTCCCTCGACCCTGTGCCGTAGATTCCTCAATAGTTGGGAATGGTTGGGACAGGTAGATACCTACGTTATGCACGGCTATCTATTACGATGCGTGAAAACACCAGCTTTACAATTTAGTTGAGCTGGAGGGGTTAAGGAGAATATTAGTGCCTAATATCGGTCTTTTAACATATTTTTCAGGATTAAATGATATTTTAAACCTCATATGACAAATCACGGTGTTTGAGGCACGTTTTTTTGGTATGTCGCGTCATACTTTTGTCAAAAAATGCTTTTGCCGCCCTATACATTTTGTAATCGTGATTTTAACATTTTGGTATGAAACATGGATGTAAAAAAAATGAGATCAGTCTGAGACAGAACAGCAGGACAAGGTTTATTTAGGAAGTTAACTAGCTTGGCATACCTACAGATTTTTGCACTCTGCGGGATCGAACCCGTGAAGCGGTTCGGTGACTCTTTCCTTTGTCGCACCATTAAAACCTGGAATTCCTTGTCAGCTTACGTGTTTCCCTCTTCCTACAGTCCCGGGTCCTTTAAGCGGGGCGTGAAAAAGCTGAGTGCTACCATTGTTAATATGGTACGTGTATCTAATGGTGGCCCTCTTTCCTGAGACTTTGCCTTCAGCTTACCATCAGGCGAGGTAAAGTAAAATTGACGTGTCCTATATGTATAAAAAAAACGTAGTAGTTCAACCTGTAGATAGATATAAATAATTGTCATTGGGACATTTAAAACTTTTCTCTGCATAAGAACCATCCTCGTGCTGTAAGGAATATTCTAAAAAAAGAATAAGCGAAATCGGTCCAGCCGTTCACATGTGACCAAAGGAAATAGGGATTCATTTTTATATATGTACTAACACACACCGGCAGAATTAGCGGAACACAAAAAGAGTATAAAATAGTTAGCTTTATTTTTAAACAAATAATAACTAAACATGAAACAACAACAACATGTCTAATAATAACGAGTGTTTCCCCCTCGTACCCTGATTTAAGGTTTCCATCCGTCTGGATATGCTGCGAATGATGTTGTCAATGATTTCTTGGGGCAACCTCTGCCATTCTTCAACTAATGTCAGTGGCGTAACTATACGGGCCACGGGCCCCCGACCCAAGAGGGCCCCAGCCCAAGAGGCCACGAGCTCAGAAATAACCTACCATTTTTAACAAAATTTTGTACCTAAGTACTTGAAAATTATATTTTTTGAAGTACTTAAAATCAATCAAAATGTGGCACAACTAAAGACCATATATGGAAATTCAAACCAATCAATAAAATTTCAACACATTCAAAAACAAAAAGATGTCGAATTTCGGAACGCATCCATAGGTTGCTTCATTTTTTTGTCGCGGTACTTTGGTAACACGGGCGAGCTAGTAACAGTCGGGGAATTCCCTCATTTTGTAGGTCGACAAATAGGCTAAATAATAAATAAATTGATAGTGAACAAATATATGAATAAAATAAACAAAAACTTGGTACGCGTTGACTTAGTAAGCCGAAAATATGTTGAATAAAATTTATTATGCTAAAAGCAAAAATGTATCTTATTGTTATCATGGATTTCAATAAATTTTAGTTCTTTCGATACGAAATTTTGCGATATACCCGAAAATTTTGCTGATAAACTTCATTTGGTTGGAAGGGTATAACGTGCCTATTTAAACGATGTGGTAGGAGGTAAAAATGATTTTCTCTTAAATCACGAACCTGTTTAATGTACTAAAATTCATCAAAAAGCGCGGTAAAGTAAAACATTTTTGTTTTTTATTTTAATAAATTTTAACATATTTTCAGCTTACTAAATCAACGCGAACCATTAACTATCGATTTACATATACATTTTTTCAAATCCACGTGACGGTACTTTTACTGTCATCAGTTGACGGGCTAAAAAGTTTTTTTGTATGGCAGCCTTATCAGTATAGGGGAATTCCGGATATTTATATTTTTTATTTACGAATAGCTCTATTGCGCATTCATTATTCGATTCAGTTGGTCATCTGTATCTTTGATTTTTTATAGTTTTTGTTTTAAATTTCAACATGTCTGGTTCTAGAAAATATTTATGGGGGCGAAAAACGAAAGAGAAAGAGGGAGACTCAAGAAAAAAATTAAAAGTTACCTAATTTTTTTGAGTATTGTTGAGTTATTGGGAAAATACGATCCGATTTTACAAGAATTGTTAAGTAAACCAAAGGGCCAGATAATAAAAAAATGATAATTATAAAAATATCTGAATCATCTGCCAGGGAAATGCTCAGTATTCGGTTCACTTTCAGAGATGAAATAAATAGTCTTCATGCATAAGAGAACTTGCTGATTTATTACTAATGAAGAATTATTTTATGTCGAGCAGTTTTCCTGAAATATGTACTGCATTAATGTTATTTGTTACGATTCCTGTGACTACATAGAACGATTATTTTCGAAACTAAAATTAATAAAAACCTATTTAAAAAACTCTATGGCACAAGACAGGCTACGTAACGTTCAATCTTTAAACTTTGATGAAAAACTTTTGCGGAACAGAACGCTCGGATAAAAGAATTTAATTAATAAAAAATATTATTAAAAGTAAATTGTTGTTGCACTACAAATATTTGTATAAACCTAAGCTTTTGAAAATAAAACTTATTAGATATTCAACTAAAATGCACACAATATTATTAATAGGTCGTTTTGGGTAACTACTTACAGTTGTTTACTATCAGTGGTTTATTAAAATTAAATTCTAACGTGACTATTTCTACTAGGACGCTGGAGGGCCCCATCCAAAAAAATGGTATAGTTACGCCACTGACTAATGTGTTTCGCAGCCCGCCCAGATTGCTTGGAGGTGGCATTCTTGATTTGAGACTCCTCTTTAGCAAGTCCCAAACGTGTTCAATCGAATTCATATTCGATTCATGGTTTAGGTATGCCTGTAGGTACTGAGCGAACACTGTGAGCCCGAGCATTGTCCTGCATTAAAATGAAGTCGTTACTAATACTACGCGTACGAATTAACTTGGCACCTGGCACGGACGAGCGACGTTTAAAGTACCGAGTGTAAAAAAGAAATCGAATTTAATTTAATTTTTTGTATTTTAATATTTAGTTTTTATTTGGATTCCTATATTAAAATTTTGTGTATTTATACAACACTTTGTTTTCGGACTTCCAACAATACCCAATAGTTTCAGAGACATAAAATTAAGCCGCTTGGGCAGTAAATTAGCAGAAAAAAATTTGAGGTAGAAAACAGAAACAATATGGCTTCAGTTCAAAATTTGTTTGTAAAGGGTTTTTTTAAGAGCTTGAGAACTTTAAATAGTAATACTAGCGAGAAATACTGTTGGAATAAATATTTCATAACATAATCTGATAGATATTTTCATGACATTCCTTTCAAATATGATTTCCGGCATATGTCTACCGTGGTAACGAGTTACAGAGTCCATTAGATCAGACCAATTATTGATTCCTTTTTTTCAATAAATTGGCCGTATGAAATGATGGCTGGAATATTAACTTCTTAGGTCTCAAGGGTAGCTAGTGTGTTGGCATTTGGAAACGATTGTTTTGGCGTCAAACGATTTATTATGAATTGCTAAACCTTACTAACAGAAACGTCAACGCGGTTAAACTATCTCAAATATCAAATCCTAAACAAACCATCGAAACTTCTTATGCAGCTAAAACACACCTATTAATAATTGTATTTGAATTTTGTATGTATACCTATAGACACTAATAATTTTATATTTTCTCAGGACCCTCGGAATCCAATAGTTTCAAAAATATACAATAAAGTCGGATGTTAAATAAAAATCTAATAAAAAATAAATGTGTTTCTTATCAGTAGATGAGTCACCAGTAGTGACTTGTGCCAAACAGAGGGCAGTAAAGTAAAAATATTTGAGGTACAAAGCTGAAACAATGGCTTTAGTTCAAAATTTATTTATAAAACTAAATATTAATACAAACCAGAAATACTGTTGGAATAAATATTTTTTTACATAGGTAGTCTGATACATACATTCATTGTTTTAAATATGATATTTGGCATATTTCCACCGCGGTTACGAGTTACAGAGTCCATTCGATCACTGCAATTCTTCACTACTTTTTCACAAATAATTTGGCCGTATGGCAAAGAATCAATTTTGTTTATTCAGTTTAGGCGCATAAAGAGCATATATGAACGTCAATTTTTTACAATTATGTCAAGAAATAATTTAAATAATATTAAATAAAGTAAAAAATCATTTAAAAATGATTCTTCCGCTGGTTCGCTTAGGTTCTACTGATAACATACCAGCAAGAGCAAGCAAAAGATTAGAATGATGATTTTCGTCTATATAAAATATCCTTATTTCATTAAAGACTTTTTTACTTATATTTTAAACTTATTTAGTGACATGTCAACCAGATCGTGAGTAATTTTATTAAACATTTTATACTGTTGCGCACAAACGAATTACCAACCTAATGAAGTCTGAGTTTTGGCACTACAAGTTTTTTATTCTCGTATTATAATTGTGTATGTCAGGGTCGTAAATATATTGGGAAGCAACTGTTAAAATATTTATTACTTTAAATAGTTCTTCTAGCGAGTCACGGGGTCTGAGGCTATAGATTGCTCGTATAGCTCGTTTCTGTAATATGAAACAACTCCACTTCACAAAAATCCGATAACAAATTACTACGAAACAAAACTTACAACGGTCACAGTGATGCTGACGCTACTGGTCTCGCAAGACGTAAACGGGCCCTTGCGTGGGGAAGTGGCAGGCGGACTGCTTGCGAGCCAGGTGCCATGTTAATTCGTACGGGTAGTAAATGGGGCAAATGGCACAACATACACGTTCCTCTAAAATCTTCCTGATATACCTACCGATCAGCAGTCAGATTTTCACCGTCGACTTCCACTAACTTCGTGCGAGCTCCTAAACATATCACTCCTCAGACCATAATAATTTTGTGTTCCGCTAATTCTGCCGGTGTGTGTATGTAGATATATAGACAATAGTTAATAATTATGTTTAATGAGCACTTATACAATAATATGTAGGATCCTTAGTGTATACTCCTTTTGTTAAAATTCTTGTTAGGTGTATAGAAACTAATCAATTAAAACTGTAAATTTGTACCTATTTAACTATTTGTGTGATTTGTAATCTATATGTAAATTTATTTGTATTTATGTATATTTCAAGTATTTGTGTTGTCCTTTTGTTTAGATTCTGGTCGAATAGACTTCATTCATAATCAAGCTAACTGGTCAAATCCTATGTCACTTTATCTCCTTCGTTAATAGCTCATAGCTCTATCTACGGGACATTGGCAGAATTTGATGCTGAGTGCACAGCTGCCATTAACAAAGAATTGAAATACAATAACAGTAACTAAGCCGAACATTTAAGTGATAATTATTTTGAAATTTAGACCTAAGTTTTTAGAGTTCAATTTACCTAGGTATGTATATTTACGTGGCAATGACTTTAGTGGCTTTTGACGGGCTTTTGACCACACTTTTGACATTCCATAATTATAATTGCCATATTGACAGCTTAACGTTCCTCTTCAATTATAGGAAACGAAAGACGAAACACTTAAAATATAATTTAAGGTTAATTCGACTAGTAGCAAATAATGAAACAGCGTTATAATTTACTAAAAATTAAATTAAAAGAAATATTCCACCTCAAAATGAAATCTTTCTCACTGCGTTCTCTGTTTAGATTGCGTTTCATTTCACAAAGTAGTATCTGAAAATCAAAAAGTTCCACATAAGCGGTATTCAACTGACAACACTGCCGAATACGTGGCCCCGAAGTTGTGTGGTTAGTGTGTCTTGTTTATATTTTTTATTGTGTAAATTCGTTAAAATTCTGCTGAAAATCCCTTGGTAAGTAAAATTAAGTTGTTATTCTTCAATATCACCACAATTTCATTGACGGTGTCATAGTTGGTCTTTGCGAAAATTAGTAACTAAGTTTGGTTTGCAGATGTCAAAATTATAGTAACAAGATTTTCTTGTTTTTTTGCGTAATTTTTCAATAATTTTTAGATTATATAACTTGAATTGAGTAGTTTGTAGTTAGTAAAAGTAAGGAGACACAATGTTATTCATGGAAAGCAAATATTTACACAATAATTTTTATATACAGCTTTCCTATTGGACCCAGAGCACTGTGTTAAAAATCTGGTTTTATCATTTCTCCTAGAGAAATTCTTCTTACTTTTACTGACGCTCATAAGTCGACGGTATAAAGGACAACATTCACCACTCCGCCACAGGTGCTCATGTGAATGAATATCTCTACCATACAGACATGAATTTTCTCTAATCAGCTTTCATCAGTAACATTGTTTAATGTCATTCATGAACTTACAAGTAACTTAAATTATTGTGTTAAGAAATGTCATAATGCTTTGTGAAATGTTAAATACTAAATTAGAATAATAGTAGTTAAGCACCTGTTTGTGTTTGTAATCTTTAGTAAGCTCCCAAATTATATCTCTGTGTTTATACAAAATACTTGAGTTTGAATTCTTTGACATTCTAAAGTAATTGTATATTAACAATGTAATGATATTATGAATCAAAGAATCAATTTCATTTATTCAGTTTAGGCACATAAACAGCACATATGAACATCAAAATTTTACAATTATGTCAAGAAATAAATAAAATAATATTAATTAATGTAAATAAATCATTTGAAAATGATTCATTCGCTGGTTCGGTGAATGGGTTCTACTGAGAAGATACCATCAAGAAACTCAGTGAACAAGATAATCTTTTTTAAATGTGGTTTTATTTAAAAATAAATTTATATTATGTGAGCCAGCCAGAGATAAGGATGACATGATCCATTTTTATTATTAAAACATTTGTCTACTTTATAATAACCTTTTTATTTGGTAAACACTTTTTCACTTCAATTTAAAACTTATTTAGTGGCATGTCAACCAGAAATTATGAATATACATCAACCAATTAGCCTATTGCAGTCCATTACTGGACATACACATGGTATGGTACGGTATTTTTGAAAATAGGTATAATATCATTCATTGAAATAAAACTACTATTTAACAGACTGTTTAAAGTGTAGATTTGCATCATAGACTGTTTCAGCATTCAGACATGTTTCAAATTTTGTATGAATGTACAAACAATATACAAAATTTATTGATGTAAAACCAATAAAAATCCTTATATCTGCAGTGCAATTCTCTAACTTTTGTTTTATGATTTACTAACAATGATGAGTGTATCCAAAAGATCGACCAATCACATTCAGGATGAAGGTCGAGCTCTAAGATGCCAATCACAATCCCTATCAAGCATGAGACTGTGGTGACGTCACCTGCTCAATGATGTTTCTATGATTTAACAATTATGATTTAATGTTGCTTTCATGATTGTCCTAATATATTTGGTTAATATCTAAGAAATAATCTTGTTTTTCACATCCTATTTAATAATAGTTTTATCTTATTCATTCAATATCACAACAAATTCGATCCTTTTCTGACTCATTTGTCATGTGAGTCAAACCACTGAAGATATTATATCCATCTGAGTTGCTCTATAAGTATGTATCTTCAATCATAGCCGACCGAAGTGGGACATTGACTCATTGACCTACTTATGTTGATTGACCCCTCACAATTCTCAGGAGAGATAATAATATTATGATTTTTATTTTATGTTAAGTTTATTTATGATATTAATTATCTAACTGCTTCATTTGTTTAATTTCAAGCAATATTGTATATTGAAAGCAAGGGATTGTCAGTCCTGTGAATGTTTTTAAAAAGTAAGCGTCGGTAGCTTAGTGGTTAAGGAGTCGGCCTTACGATCGAGAGGTCCCGGGTTCGAATCCTGGCCATTACACTACCAACGTGAACCCACTCCTAGCACAAGCAATTTAGCTTAGTTGGAGGGGTTAGAGGGAATATTAGTAATGTCGATAATTTCGGTTGCTAATATTCTTTAAAAAAAAAAAAGTAACCAATCTTAATCAATGCAATTCTTATTTGTGCATCAACAGTTGCATAATATGCTTACACAAGTGCAAAATTATTGAAAACAAGTAGTATTTATTAATCCATAATTCACAAAAAGCCATAGATCGGAGTAGGTTAAGCAATTTTGTCTACTCGCCATATGTCTACTTTAGTACGCATATTACTCAAATCCTGGAATTTGCCTGTTAATTCAGTTCTCGAGGGATTGTTCACCCATAGATGCAGGGGTTAATTTACTAAAAAGTTTTTTTGAAGCTTGGGAGGATTTGCATGCTTTGGGTGTTTTCTGTGACTTATTTAAGGCATTCGATTGTGTTCAACATGAGACTCTTGTCAGAAAACTACACCACTATGGTATCAGAAACGGCTTTATTCATTCTTAAATTCTTCATTCATTTATGACTTTTTACTTGAGTAATAGGGTTTAGAGGTTCAAAGTAAAAGGTAAACAATCTGCAGGAACCCCAGTTGGAATGGGCATCCCACAGGGGTCAATCCTTGGTCCATTTCTGTTTTTCATATAGATAAATGACTTACCTTGCATTGTTTGCAGATGATACTTCCTCGACGTTTAAAATCAATAGACAATTGCATAATTATGACAAAGTTCACAGTGCACTTTCAAAAAGTGTTCTCTCTGTTCATTGGTTTAATGTTGATAATCATTTGAATGATAAATAAACTAAAGAAATCAAATTCTTGACGCCTAATGCAAGGCAGGTAGCTACCAATGTACATCTTAATGGATCTGGGTTGGACCCTGTGGGGCTTTTGTATTTAAGGGTATCATTTTTGACTCAGAACTGAAGTGGGGACCACAGATTGAAAAATTATCAGGCAAATTGAGTTCTGCAGCATATGCAGTAAAAACAATTAGACGGCTTACTGATATTGAGACGGCTAGAATAGTTTATTTTAGTTATTTCCTTAGTATTATGTCATATGGAGTTCTTCTCTGGGGTAATTCTGTGGACATTATACCATCTTTGTATTGCAAAACAGAGCTGTAAGAGCAATATACCAACTAGGTCCTAGAGTGTCTCTAAAAGGAAATTTCAAAAACATAAGCATTCTTACGGTTATATCGCAATTTATTTATGAGAATTTATTTATGTGCATAAGAATTTAGACTCCTTTACTAAAAAGATTGATATACATGGTATAAATAAAGGTAAGACATAAAGGTAATCTTGTGTTACATACTACTCGTCTCCAAAAAATAAGCATCTCTTTTAGGGGGCAATGTATTAGATTCTACAATAATTTTTGTTTTTTTATTTTATTTACTTTTCTACCGCTACGTCACAGAGGCCCATAACATTTGATTGATGACATCAACAGTGTTGATTGATGATGGTGAATGATTGTGAGCATTTAACATTTCAAATAGTATGAGACACTTATAGAGTACTAGCTTTTGCCCGCGGCTCCGTCCGCGTGGATGTCGGTTATGGCTAAAACCGCTCGACCGATTTTGTGCAAACTTTACATAAACCATCTACTAGATAGTCCCAACAAAGCCTAAACATTTGGTTTGGATAAGCGAGCCCGTTCCCGTAAAACTACAACGAAAAGTGACTTTGATTTTTATATATATAAATGGGATAAATTGGATGCTATAACATTCGGGCCTGGGGTGACGGGTGGAGCCGCCTGTCACCCTAGCAGATGCAGACCGGGGGCGAGTTGGGGACTCTGTGGTCCTCCCATCCGAGGGCCAGATCGAGAGAGATGGATGGTCATCGATTTTTCGCACTATAAAAAAATCACACTAGGGGCACATCTATGACACACAATAGGGGAGTCCAGTAGTGAACTGCAATATTATAAGTTTTGAACGCGGGGAAACCAGAAACCATTCAGGTAACCCGCTCACGATGTTTGATGACTGCAATAGGTTAATTAACTGTTTGATTAGTGATTGAATTCAATGTTGTTTGATGATAAGAAGCTTTGACTAGGTTTTTAACTAACATATCGAATAGGAATTTTGGACACAGATTCTATATTGTTGGTATAAGTGTAACACTGGCAGTGTAACAAGTCTGTAGTAGTATACATTTAAACCTGTTGTTATTTATGTCAACGAATTTTCTCTTATTTCAGGGTCATTGGTGCCTCCCAACATGATGAATCCTCAGTATTCCCCACCAGGGCAAAATAATAATGCACCATCAAATTCAGCATTTCCACCAACATCACAAGAGTATAATGGGCTCCAGAATGCTAATATCTACAGTCAGATGCCACCTAATGGTCCACAACCGCCGTCTAAACCTTTTGACCAGACAGACATGTCACAGAAGATGCAGAGTATGAACATTAATGGTCCCCAAGGTTTCCCAACTATCCCACCCACTCAATTGCCCCCTGGTCAATTACCTCCAGGCCAGTTTCCTCCAGGTAATTATCCTCCAAGTTCCAATTTTGCTCCAGGACAGCTTCCTCCTGGCCAGAGACCACAAGGTATGCCCACTAGGCCACCAGTTAGTTCAGCACCCCAAATGCATCCAATGGGTCAAACACCTCAAATGCCTCCCACATCAGCACCAGGGGGCCCGGCAGGTTTTGGACAGTTGCCTCCTCAAAGTCAAACACCCAATATGGACCAGACTAGGCAGTTCCAACCCCCACCTTCAATGCCACCACAACAGCGTCCTCCTAGCGCCCAGTCTAGTCAATCAATGCCTCCTCAGGGTCAACAACCCCAAAACGTGATGGGTAGACCAGGGTTGCCACCACAAGGCGCAATGCCGCCAAAACCGGGCATGCCTCCTCAGCCTCAAATGGGAGGACCTTTACAACCTGGACAACCTCAGGGATTTCATCAACAAATGAATGCGCCGCCACAATCGCAGCCAAGTTCTATGCCACCGCCCAGTATGTCTCCACAGGTGAAACCTAGTCTTCCCGGGCAACCTGGTCAGATGCCCGGTCAACCGGGTGTACAGCAACAACCTGGTTCAATGTCAGCATCAATAGGCGGGTTATCACAACCTGGTCAGCCCCCAAGTCAACCTGGACAGTCAGGTCAACTCCCTAGAAAAGTTCCTGGGCCTCCACAGCCAGGATCACATCCCCAACCAGGGCCTCAAGGGTTGCATCCATCTCAGCAACAAATGTCTGGTCAAGCTGGAATTCCCCCACAGCCTGGACAACCTGGACTGCCTCCACAACCTGGACAACCCGGACAGCCCGGACAGCCTGGACAATTTGGAATGCCTCCTCTGCCTGGGCAAATGAACCAACCTGGATTCCCACCACAGCCTAATCAAATGCTTGGGCAGCCGGGACTTCCACCGCAACATTCTCAACCTGGACTTCCACCTCAGCCAGGGTCATTGAGTCAACCTGGATATCCTCCGCAAACAAGTCAAATTCCTGGACAACCTGGGTTACCTCCACAGCCAGGAGCGATGCAGCAAGGTCTTCCACCACAGCCTGGTTTCCCACCCCAACCTGGACAGTTCCAACAACCACAATCGATGTCTGGTCTCCCACATATGCCACCTCCTCTAACACAACAGAAGCAACAGTATTCTGGAATGCAACCCGGATATGGCGCGCAGCCTGGACAGCCGCCTAGTGGACAATATCCTGGTGAGTTTTAAAGACACATTTTTGCTGTCCAAATTAATCAAAAAGCATTTGCTACAATGCAATATATTCATTCGACAAAATGAGAAAATCCTAAAAAGGAATAAATATTTTTTAAACAGCATGTATAGATCAATATATACATTGGTAACTAATCAAGTTCAGTCATCTTAGTTACCAATCATATTACTTTATTTTCAAGTATCTATATCACACAGGTATGCCTCCAATGCCCGGCCAGCTGCCGCCACAGCCCATGCAAGGCCAGCTGCCTCCTCAGCCTATGCCGGGCCAGCTCCCCCCTCAACCGATGCCGGGCCAACAGCAGCGAGGTTACCAGCAACCCTCATCCGGGTATCCTCCGCAATACCAGCCGCAATTCCCTGGACAGCAACCGTCGTACCCTGGTCAGCAATATCAGCAACCTGAACAGAAGCGCCTTGATCCAGAACAGATGCCTAGCCCAGTGAGTAATTGCCCTACTGATAAACAAAGGTCTAACAAGTAGTTCTGTGAACAGTAGATGTCGCGAGCACCCCACTTTGCCACATTTTCTGGTACCCTTACCTGGTAAAATAAAAAAGAAAAACCGATACAGACCTTATTTTAAACGGCCCTGGATGTTTGATGTTAAAAAAACGCTACAGCAAACTTTCCTCGTTTTTTTTTTATAACGAAGTTCACCTTCATGAGGCATGATTTTTTCACAACAATCTGTCAGGATTCATGTCCTTGATGTTTCAGCCAAAAACCATCAAGATCTGTTTATAAATGAGGCGGCAGAAAATTTAACCCTTTTCATCCCCATTTTCTCTCCTTTTTAAAAAAGCTCTTGACATAAGTTGTGTTTTAAATCACAGAAAATATGTGCCTAGTTGTGTGAAAATCTGTTTAGAAATGCACCCTCTAGACCGAGACTGACAAACCGGTTAGATACGGACAAAAGCAAATCCGCCACCTTGGCTAAACAGAGACTCTCGTTTGCTTCGCTCTCTCGATAATTTATTCGGTGAACTATGTAACAAACGCAAATGGATTGTGTTTTGCAGATTCAAGTGATGGCGCAAGACCAGGAGAACCGCGGCGGTGTGTTCGTCACCAACGAGAAGGGGCTCGTGCCTCCTCTGGCCACTACGGACTTTGTCGTTGACGACAAAGGCAATGCTAGTAAGTAACACAATCTATATGTGTTACCCGGAAAACATAACAGACACACAGGCACACACCTAGAAATATCATTGTAAAATAATTAATGTGGAACAATGGACTTTAATTCAATTGCTGTATTAAAATATTATTTTCTTAAAAAGTTATGAGATTATTCTAGTAAAATTTTGGAATAACAAAAACAGTTGTGTTCTAGTTAATACAACCAGTAGAACAATATTATTGCCTATATTTGTTAGAAAAGAAATCGGCGCCACAAACTACAACTTTCTTGTCAAGATAAATCCCTTTTAAATAAGGATGCAAGTTTTTGCCTTTTAACTTTTTCATGCTTTAACTTGGAAATACGTTGTTGTCAATTAATTGCCACGATATCATTGCTCATTCCAGGCCCTCGCTACATCCGGAGTTCCATGTACACGGTGCCCGTCACGGCCGACCTTCTCAAACAAACGTCCATGCCTTTCTGCTTAGTCGTAAGTATCAGTGTTAAAACAAGTCTTTCCGTGAATTTTTGTGTGATATAATTAAGTTACCCCAAAAATCATAATTCTTTTGACCCTTTTTCCCCACTCAGTTGTGGTCGCCTTTCCAGTCTACTTTCCGTGAAGCGACTTTCATCTGACATCCACAACCAATTTGTGATAGCGAGTGTTTTAGGACTTTTTTAGGGCAACCGGGACCGATGACTAAGCGTGCTCTTCGAGGCACGGAAACACTCACACCAAATGCAAATTGATATTATCATGCATAAAAATATTTACATGCAGCCAGATGTCAGTCAGAAATTGTCTTTTTTTTGGTATACGTTTATGGACGTATGCAACACCAGGGGCGTAACACTCGTGCTGCCGACCCCGAAGAAACTCTCTTGAAGAATCCCGTATTGTAGTCGCTCGGGAAATTTCACGGCTTAAGCATACGAGAGATGAAGTTCCTTTCATATCGCCCGGTGCACAGACGTCAAATAGCGTCAAATAGCGGCCAATAGCGAACACGCTCGTACCTACCGCGCGCCCGCAGATCGCGCCGATGGCGGAGACCGTGGGCGCGGAGCCGGAGCCGCCGCTGCTGGACTTCGCGGCGCTGACGGGGTCGCCGGCGCTGGGCCCGGTGCGCTGCTCGCGCTGCAAGGCCTACATGTGCCCCAGCATGAAGTTCGTGGACGCCGGCCGCCACTTCAAGTGCGCCTTCTGCAAGGCCACCACGGAAGGTAGCTTTGTGTGCTGTTCTACTTGTACAGTTAGCGTCAGAACGACTTGGCGACAAAGTCCCAAAAATACCAAGGTAAAATCAAGAGCAAATTAGACTGTTTTATTGATTTCAATTGTATTATTATCCGAACTAAAAGTGTGTACCGAATATCGGAACAATCAGTGAACAGGAAGTAGGGAAACCAAGGCGTTAACATTATTTTGAATACTTTGTTCGGCAAGATCGATCTGATGCTAACTGAAGTTGGGAAATATATTGGCAGAATCGTTTTAGAATTAGTTTATTCGAAAATTAGGCAATTTAGTTTTACGACGATTTGAGCTTCAGCTCCAACTATTCATCACGGTTTTTGTTATTCTTGGTATACTGTTACAACATATCATGTTGTGAAAAGTAATCAAAATTTAAAAAAGTCATTAGCTTGACAACAAAACATACTCTGTGCTTTTCTTCCCACCTACAAATGTTTCTATTTTCTGTTTCAGTGCCCATGGAGTACACACAGTACATAAACAGTACTCAACAGTACGGAAGGGTGCCGGCCGAAATGGCACTCGGAACATATGAGATTGTTGCGACCAAGGAGTACTGCAGGGTATGTATATGGGTCCCATATCTCCTCAATCTTGGAAGACATATTTTATGCATGAACTGTAATCGATACTTTTTGTCTACAGAATAATACACTCCCTAACCCGCCGGCCATAGTGTTCGTTATCGATGTATCGTACAATTCCATCAAGAGTGGACTGGTGCAGACGGTCTGCGACAACATTCTTGACATCATCGAGGTAAGAATGTAGTACATTATTTAATATTTTGTTTTCAAGATAAATCAAGTTTCATTTAAAACAAAAGTTTTTTGAGTTCAGTGCTATTTAGGACAATTGATTTAGTTGATAAACTTGTGTGATTGTGTATTTTATATAGATAACACAATTTTAATGAATCTATCTCTTATGCAAGTTATGTTTCGTGTATGTATATGTCGGTATATGTCGAAAAAATTGTCACTATAAAGAATATATTTCTTGAGATTATTCTCATGGTTATATTGTAAAATAAAAGTCGCACATAAAATTGTTAAATAACAGTGACTGTTTGTCCATCAGTCGTTGCCGAAAGACGAAAAGACAGGACAGAGTTGGACGCGCGTCGGGTTCATCACGTATAGCTCCACGGTGCACTTCTACAACATTAAGGTGAGTAGCTCGACGAGACGTGTTAAGTAGAGGAATGATGAAGCAAGAGCCTGTGCTTGCAGTTTTGTTGTATCATTCCGAAGGAGAGTAAATGTCGACCTAATGTTTGGTTGTATTTCACGCTGAAGCTGCATCCGTTTTTTTAAATTAGATGTATGTTAGGCATGCATCAACCATCACCAGTGAGCTAGTCGGATGTATGGTTAGGTAGTGCTGTTATGAATCACGGCAAATATCACTATTTGTATCACAATAAGCAACCACTTTCGACATTACTTTATTTACGATGTTTTAGATATTGAATTGTTTTTCATTTTAAATGTCAAGGAAGTTGGTAGGTGGCCCAAGTATCGAACCCTGTAGAACACCTATCGAAACAATATTTCACTGAACGTGTAACGGTAATTTCGACCCTCCGAATTCGTTTCTTGAAATATGAAGTGAGAAAATTGGAAGCCACGTTACTTACTGCGTGACAATGTGATTCCTTTATGAATATGTTATGGTACACGCAATCGAAGACTGTATAGATGACAGAAAACACGTTATATAATGCTTTCGGGTGTGGTTCTTAGGGCTCATTGGCGCAACCGGTGCTGTTGTCGGTGGGCGACGTGGGCGACGTGTTCGTGCCGCTGCTGGAGGGCTTCCTGCAGCGGCCCGAGGACGCGGGGCCCGTGCTGCCGGCGCTGCTGCAGCAGCTGCCACGCACCTTCCAGGATAACAAGGAGACTGAGACCATCCTGCTGCCCGCCTGCCAGGTGAGATGGAGAACGAATGCCTAGTTTATACCTAGTCCGCATTAGTATCAACAGGTCAACCGAAGAAAAGAACACTGGTCTCGGTGGGGTCTTCAGGTGGCGCGGACCGGTGATGTGAATGTGGAGGAGTTACTCCCCAGACAAATGACCCACCTGTTACAGTATACTAAAAGCTCATACACTTTGTACATGTATGGAGGTACTCATGTGAGTCTCCGAGAACACCATCCAGGTAGTAGCACACTGGGAGAACACTAGAGTTGAAGCGTCATCGTTACGATAGAAGAAGAAGTAGAATAAATATGATATGTAATAACTGTTTCCAGGCCGGGCTAGAGGCGCTGAAGGCGGCCGACACGTCGGGCCAGCTCATCGTGTTCCACACCACGCTGCCCTCGTACAACGCGCCCGGCAAACTGATCAACCGGGAGGACAGGAAGCTGCTCGGCACCGACAAGGAGAAGCAGATCCTGGGTGAGTGCAGAGTTAGAGCTGACCGGCATATCGACGATTATGTTTAAGATTGCGCAAAAGTTAACGCAATAAAAACGATCACGGTATATCGCTTGCGCTCAGCTAACGCTTTAAGTGTGTGCCTGGTGTGTGCAGCGCCGCAGACGACGGCGTACAACGAGCTGGGCCAGGCGTGCGCCGCGGCCGGCGTCAGCGTGGAGCTGTTCGTGTGTAACAACGCGTACGTGGACTGCGCCACCATCGGCCAGCTGCCGCGCCTCACGGGCGGCCAGCTGCACAAGTACACCTACTTCACGGTGAGCGCCACATGGCACGGAACGGCATGACATGACACGACACGGCACGACACGACACACTACAACGTATTGGTTCGCAGGCGGAGCTGGACGGCGCGCGGCTCATGTGGGACGTGGAGCGCGTGCTGACGCGGCCCACGGCGCACGACGCCGTCATGCGCGTGCGCACGTCCACCGGCGTGCGCCCCACCGATTTCTA
Source organism: Eilema caniola (assembly GCA_949126895.1). Taxonomy (NCBI): domain Eukaryota; kingdom Metazoa; phylum Arthropoda; class Insecta; order Lepidoptera; family Erebidae; genus Eilema; species Eilema caniola. Next base: position 15,866,342 of record OX421488.1, read on the forward strand.
CGGCCACCTGTTCATGTCCAACACTACCGACGTCGAGCTCGCCGCCATCGGTGAGTGCGCACTCGAGTACGCGGGTCGCATGCTCCCTCGAGAGGTAACTCAGTGATACGATCGCCTGGGTGCAGATGCGGACAAGGCGATAGGCATCGAGATCAAGCACGACGACAAGCTGACGGCCGAGGACGGCGTGTACATCCAGGCGGCGCTGCTGTACACGCACCGCAGCGGCCAGCGGCGCCTGCGCGTGCTCAACCTGGCGCTGGGCGTGGCGCAGCAGCTGGCCGACGTGTACCGCAGCATGGAGCTGGACACGTGCATCAACTTCCTCACCAAGCAGGCCGTGTGGGCGCTGCGCGAGCTGGCGCCGCGCGCCGTGCGCGAGGCGCTGTCGGTGCGCTGCGCGCGCTCGCTGGCGGCCTACCGGCGCCACTGCGCGTCGCCGTCGTCGCCGGGCCAGCTGGTGCTGCCGGAGCCCATGAAGCTGCTGCCGCTGTACACCAACTGCGTGCTGCGCGGCGACGCCGTGGCGGGCGGGCCCGAGCTGTCGTGCGACGACCGCTCGTGCGCCATGTACCGCGCGCTGGCGGCCGACGTGCCGAGCTCCGTCGTGTACACGTACCCGCGCCTGCTGCCGCTGGCGCGCCTGGCCGACGGCCCGGCGCCCACGCGCCTGCAGCCGCTGCGGGCCTCCATCGACAAGATCAACGACCAGGGCGTCTACCTGCTAGGTGAGTCATTCTAATGGATAATGTGTTGGGATTAGAGCAACAAGCAGATCGTGAGTGACTTAAAGGCTGTTTCCCTTAGATTGCAGAAAGTTTATTTTTTGTTTCCATTAATAAGCGCGATAAACACTTCGATAACGAGTTCTCGAGTGTACTTTGATTTATCGAAGGCATTCGATTTCGATGCCTTACTTTTATTCGTGATATCAGATTTAACACAAAAAAGCATAGCGACGAAAAAATACCTAGATGGTTATAAATAATGCTCCAACTTTACTTGCAACTATAGTCCATTAACTCTGAGAATATAAACGCCTAAACGTTGCGCTAATAATTGTGGGGTTCCCCAGGGTAGTATATTGGGTCCCCTTTAAATTTGCATTTTGAAATGTTAAAAAGATATCACTTCATGAAACTAGAAGTACAAGTGACTTCCATAATCGTACAATGTAACCGCTAATGGACAGCGACAGCCTAAATGACACAAACGTGAATTCCTCAAAATATTGTTGAGACCTTTGAATCCTTTTATAAAAGCGATAGTCCTGTTAGCCGGTGACCCTTCGCAGTGGTATTGAGTGCGTGTTGTATGCACAGAGAACGGCGTGCACATGCTGCTGTGGGTGGGGTCGCAGGCGCCGCCCGAGTTCGTGCGCGACGTGTTCGGCGTGGCGTCGCCGGCGCACATCGACACGCAGGTGGCCGAGCTGCCCGCGCTCGACACGCCCGCCTCGCGCAACGTGCGCGCGCTCGTGGACGGCGCGCGGGCGCTGCGCCGGAGGGCCATGCGGGTGAGTGCACACCGCGGGAGTAGCGCCGCCCGGGCGAGTATACCTCGCGCCGTGCGCGCTCGTGGACGGCGCGCGGGCGCTGCGCCGCAGGGCCATGCGGGTGAGTGCACACCGCGGGAGTAGCGCCGCCCGGGCGAGTATACCTCGCGCCGTGCGCGCTCGTGGACGGCGCGCGGGCGCTGCGCCGCAGGGCCATGCGGGTGAGTGCACACCGCGGGAGTAGCGCCGCCCGGGCGAGTATACCTCGCGCCGTGCGCGCTCGTGGACGGCGCGCGGGCGCTGCGCCGCAGGGCCATGCGGGTGAGTGCACACCGCGGGAGTAGCGCCGCCCGGGCGAGTATACCTCGCGCCGTGCGCGCTCGTGGACGGCGCGCGGGCGCTGCGCCGCAGGGCCATGCGGGTGAGTGCACACCGCGGGAGTAGCGCCGCCCGGGCGAGTATACCTCGCGCCGTGCGCGCTCGTGGACGGCGCGCGGGCGCTGCGCCGCAGGGCCATGCGGGTGAGTGCACACCGCGGGAGTAGCGCCGCCCGGGCGAGTATACCTCGCGCCGTGCGCGCTCGTGGACGGCGCGCGGGCGCTGCGCCGCAGGGCCATGCGGGTGAGTGCACACCGCGGGAGTAGCGCCGCCCGGGCGAGTATACCTCGCGCCGTGCGCGCTCGTGGACGGCGCGCGGGCGCTGCGCCGCAGGGCCATGCGGGTGAGTGCACACCGCGGGAGTAGCGCCGCCCGGGCGAGTATACCTCGCGCCGTGCGCGCTCGTGGACGGCGCGCGGGCGCTGCGCCGCAGGGCCATGCGGGTGAGTGCACACCGCGGGAGTAGCGCCGCCCGGGCGAGTATACCTCGCGCCGTGCGCGCTCGTGGACGGCGCGCGGGCGCTGCGCCGCAGGGCCATGCGGGTGAGTGCACACCGCGGGAGTAGCGCCGCCCGGGCGAGTATACCTCGCGCCGTGCGCGCTCGTGGACGGCGCGCGGGCGCTGCGCCGCAGGGCCATGCGGGTGAGTGCACACCGCGGGAGTAGCGCCGCCCGGGCGAGTATACCTCGCGCCGTGCGCGCTCGTGGACGGCGCGCGGGCGCTGCGCCGCAGGGCCATGCGGGTGAGTGCACACCGCGGGAGTAGCGCCGCCCGGGCGAGTATACCTCGCGCCGTGCGCGCTCGTGGACGGCGCGCGGGCGCTGCGCCGCAGGGCCATGCGGGTGAGTGCACACCGCGGGAGTAGCGCCGCCCGGGCGAGTATACCTCGCGCCGTGCGCGCTCGTGGACGGCGCGCGGGCGCTGCGCCGCAGGGCCATGCGGGTGAGTGCACACCGCGGGAGTAGCGCCGCCCGGGCGAGTATACCTCGCGCCGTGCGCGCTCGTGGACGGCGCGCGGGCGCTGCGCCGGAGGGCCATGCGGGTGAGTGCACACCGCGGGAGTAGCGCCGCCCGGGCGAGTATACCTCGCGCCGTGCGCGCTCGTGGACGGCGCGCGGGCGCTGCGCCGGAGGGCCATGCGGGTGAGTGCACACCGCGGGAGTAGCGCCGCCCGGGCGAGTATACCTCGCGCCGTGCGCGCTCGTGGACGGCGCGCGGGCGCTGCGCCGGAGGGCCATGCGGGTGAGTGCACACCGCGGGAGTAGCGCCGCCCGGGCGAGTATACCTCGCGCCGTGCGCGCTCGTGGACGGCGCGCGGGCGCTGCGCCGCAGGGCCATGCGGGTGAGTGCACACCGCGGGAGTAGCGCCGCCCGGGCGAGTATACCTCGCGCCGTGCGCGCTCGTGGACGGCGCGCGGGCGCTGCGCCGCAGGGCCATGCGGGTGAGTGCACACCGCGGGAGTAGCGCCGCCCGGGCGAGTATACCTCGCGCCGTGCGCGCTCGTGGACGGCGCGCGGGCGCTGCGCCGCAGGGCCATGCGGGTGAGTGCACACCGCGGGAGTAGCGCCGCCCGGGCGAGTATACCTCGCGCCGTGCGCGCTCGTGGACGGCGCGCGGGCGCTGCGCCGCAGGGCCATGCGGGTGAGTGCACACCGCGGGAGTAGCGCCGCCCGGGCGAGTATACCTCGCGCCGTGCGCGCTCGTGGACGGCGCGCGGGCGCTGCGCCGGAGGGCCATGCGGGTGAGTGCACACCGCGGGAGTAGCGCCGCCCGGGCGAGTATACCTCGCGCCGTGCGCGCTCGTGGACGGCGCGCGGGCGCTGCGCCGGAGGGCCATGCGGGTGAGTGCACACCGCGGGAGTAGCGCCGCCCGGGCGAGTATACCTCGCGCCGTGCGCGCTCGTGGACGGCGCGCGGGCGCTGCGCCGGAGGGCCATGCGGGTGAGTGCACACCGCGGGAGTAGCGCCGCCCGGGCGAGTACAAACCGCTGGGTGAGTGAGTACCTGCCGCCACGCTGATAAGTACACAACGCACATGTCTGCTGTTTTTTTTATTTGCGTAGATAACCGCGAGATGTTGGCTTGTAAGTTTTAAGTCCGCTGTGGTCCATTCATCGGTGTAATTGCGGACGTGATAGCGAAGATTTAGATGCATGTTAACTGAATTGTTTGTGCACGAATTTTTATAAATTTTTGCGAATTTTATGTTTAATAAAATATGAGTGGCATGTGTGGTGCGAAGGCGATAACTTGATTGATTACAAAGATTTGGAACTGAATATTTATAAGTATTCAAGATAACAAAATATAAAATCTTTTATTACAAAATTTTGCTAAACCGTATGTAAAAATGGCCTAATACTAATAAATTACAGGCTGAAGTTATCAAAATACGGTAAAGTATTTGACGTTCGTCCTATCATCAGGTCGAGAATATTCAGTTAAACTTCAAAATCATAATGATGATCTGTAATACACACACTTTGCATGGCAACCTAGTTTTTGTAATATAGCTTTTCGTTACCTTAAATTAAGGGCAACGGGACAAGATAAAAAAATGTAAATAAACAGACCTGTACTGAGTTACATTGCGATAGCTGGTGACTATTGTCTCTGTCCTTGTCCCTCGCACGCAGCTGTGGGGTCAGTTTGTCGACGATAGCTGTTGTTTCGTGGTACAGCAAGCAGGACCGCAGTTGTTCCACCATTTTGCATTTTGTGAACAATTTCATTTCTGTAGGAATGCGTTCGAAGTGATACGTATTTTATTGTTCCCGTATGTGTATATTTGTTAATATTAACCCGTTATTGTTGGTTTTCTTGTTGATTTCTGCCTCATACAGATGACAATAATTAATCAATTATAAGTCATCTTTGTCTAATACAGGCAACAGTGTTTAGAATATATTTCAAATAAAAATGTTTTGAACCCCTTAACCTTAGTACATATTTATCTCGTCTCGTTGGCCTTACTTTACGTTATAGTCAACCTTTTCTCACAACAGTAAATCAACACAAACCTGTAACTGCCGTTAAACATAATACCCGTATTTAGTGCAATGACGTATGCCCTGTGAATGTGGTGTGAGCACACTGTGTGTGTGTATAGTGCAGTGAGTAGCGTTTGTTTCCGCTGGTCGCGCAGCTCTGCATCGTGCCGCAGTTCAGCAAGGACGAGGCGGTATTCCGCGCGCTGCTGGCGGAGGACGCGTCGCCGAGCGGCTCCCCCGCCTACACGCAGCACCTCATGGCCGTGCACAGGGCCGTGCTCAACATGATGTACGTGTGTACCGGCTTGGGGCGGGCGCTCACTCGGGACTCGCGGGCTCGCAGGGACGCTGAGCTCTCTGCCCCCTACTCCGGAACGCACCGTGACCGTACTTGCAATGTATTATGCAAAAAAATTATACCCACTGAAATTGCTAAAACGGACTAAGATTTCTAACTTAGAGTTTTGCTCCTGAATCGAACCTATATCACGTTCGCGTGCAACCCGTATCATGCTCGTTTTGTAGGCTTTTGTAGCTGTTTAATATCGTTCAGCTGTGCAATTCTCTCAGCTCACGGCGCTCAGCACAGCTGCACTGAAATCTGTGGGTAGTTGTTTATTTTTGCATAATGTTTTGCATCATCGTCGTAGTATCCGCGATAACGATGCATCGCACAGCTTTCGTGTGTGAATTTCTTTAAAGTCTGGTAGTCCGGTGAAAAAACTCTCTAATTAGCATTACCTTGTAGTAATTCGTAGAGGTTTGCATGCTTTTATCGATACGGTAGCGGTCAAGGTGCGGTACGTCGCAGTGGGCGGAGGCCCCAGTAACAGGTGGGGCGCAGCTAGCCGCTAGCACGGTACAGTTATTGTTACCGAAATTTAAGAAATGATATTACTATTGTGCGAGTAGAATGTGAGGTATATTTTTATTGGCTAACTAAACGCATTGTAAACATGTACTATTACCCTTCTCAGATTTATTAAATATTTGTGTGTATTGTATTTGTGTGAATTAGTGTGAAAAGTCATCTATTTCCTATTCACCCAATTATTTTGTCTCCTGTGACATAAAAAATGAATGAAGTATTTGATATATTATTTGATTTATCTTCTCATACCTATTTGAGATAAAAATATAATAAAATATAGTTATGCCCCAAGTCGAAGATTTGTAATCAAGAGCAACACAGAAGTGGTATATAAAACTTATAAACGCCACTATTTGAGAGAGCCATTTCGGGTAACAGTTGCCCAAAGTGGCTCTATTATAGATAAAGAGGCGAGGTCACTTCTGAGGCTGCAGTAACTCTGGGAAGCTTTCTAAGCCCAACACACCTGTTCATTTATACTGGCTTTGTAAATGATGTAGTTTAATTGACACAAAATGTTTTTAATAATTTATAACACGTATGGCAAATGTATTGCACATTATATTTTCTCAACATCGCCGAAATTTGCATTTCTTCCTCAGTTGACGAGCATAACTTCATACACATTCCAATACTCACACTTTCATTCATTTGCGATTCCTTGCGAAAGCATGAACTGTGTGGTCTTGAATGTAACATATCATTTCTACCTCATCTGGTATCATCTGTATCGTGCTAGTTTTGCCAGGGTTAACGGTTTTTATGTGTTAAGGCGAATGGTAAATGGTGCTTATGATTTTTTAGTTTAAAGTGTACGTATTGTGTTATGTTGGATTGGATTTTGATTTTATTCATTACTAAATTATTTGTATGATGGTATAATACTTCAGTCGTTGAGGACACAAGGGTGCATAATTTGATTGGGCTATTAAATGAATAATCATTCATTTTTTATAAACACGATAGCGTGGGAAAGCTATGGAGACATCGTCATTATGTGCTAGATTTAAATTGGAAAAAGTCGATCAAAAATGTTCAAATAACATTAATAGAATTGTGGTCATTTATTTATTTATATTTTAATGAAATGGCGCACATCGGGAGAGGCCTATGTCCAGCGGTGGACTGCGGCGGGCTCATTGATTGAGTGTTTCGTTACTCTTAATACATCTCCTGAGATTTATTATGTAACACAGTGGTGTAGTGCGTGTGTACTTTTCCCAATTTAAATTTACAAGAAAAAGGTGCCCATAATATACATTTTATATTTTTTCAATATACCTTCATTGCTTCCTGTCCTATGTGGACATAATAATTAACATTGAACAAATTTGAACCAATCATCGAGCGATAGCGCAATATCTTCTCGCCCGTTTCATAAAACTAAACCAAGTACATCAACACTCACCATCATCACTCCACAGCAGTGGGAAGCTCACATATTCATCCCATGGCGTTAAGGTTTATTAACTAACGTTTCGGTTCCGTAGGATGCCCAGTCGACAGCAAAAGGTTCATGCTAGAACTGGCTAGCCTTTCGTTGTCGATTTTCTTTTCAGAGATCATGCTGCTACTGCTACTGAGAATAACTCGACAGAAAAGTAATCAGCAGAATAATAATCTCAGAGCATACAGCGTCGAGCGCAGCGCTACGACTGACCTTGATGCAGATTGTCGTTGGTCGGGCTGGGTGACGTCACTCGAGATGGACCAATGACAATATCTGTCAAGGCTGTCGCAGGGCTGTGCTCGCCGCTGTACGCTTAGTAGAGAGTAGCACAGCTGCACTGAAATCTGTGGGTAATTGTAATTTTTTACATGATGTTCTCGTGTCGCATCATCATTGGCCGTCCATATAGATATAGTGACTTACTTCGAAGTATCCGCGGCAACGATGCACTGTGCATAGTGAATTGCACAGTAGGCCTCTCGTCGCCTTGTGGCCGGTGGTCTTGTGTGACCTGGGTGTTTGTTGCAGCTAACGCTGATGCGGCAGCACGACAAGCTGGAGACGGTGCTGCGCCAGTTCCTGGTGGAGGACCGCGGCGTGGCGGGCGCCGCGTCCTACGTGGACTACCTGTGCCACGTGCACAAGGAGATCCGCGCGCTGCTCTAGCGCCTGTACGCGTACTACTAGGCGCGCTCGTGCGGACTTACTCATGTTTTGTACTGGAGAAATCGTCTACACCTTCACGTAACACTTCACTTACTTTTCTCCTTTTCTACCGTCCTTTATTTCAGGTGTGCCTTTCTTTTCAATTGAATTTACAATATACTGCATATTGACTGAATATGAGTTTGCTGTCACGTCCGTGAGGCTCTAAACCTGCACTGGCAGGTGTATTTTATTTTCGTGATATGTAAAGGTGTGGATCGATTCGAACGCAAGGGGGCGATCTCGTTTGCCGAGTGTACACGTCGGCCGGCGCCGTCTAGTGAGCGTTACGACACAAGGACTGCTAGTGAATGAGGCGTGGCGTCTGTCACATTGATCTGCGGATCCAGACTTTACTTTTGTATTCGACCCCCGGATCAGCATTTATAAATAAGTTTGTCGATTTCCTTCCTCTATTGAATGAGGCGACAAAACGATGCACTGAGCGGCGTCGTTTCGTCGCCTCTTGAATGAAAGTTTCATCCCCATTCTGAGTCCTATGTCACAGGTCATGCGCGGTCCTACGATCAAATGTTGCGTCCCATACACAGTAATAAGCATAACAGTTTAACTAAAATGCAACGCGAAGTCAATTTAGTCAATAAATGTTTCTTATTATTATGTTATACTGAGGCTTGTTACTGTGTATGGGATCAAAAATAGTAACATTTTTCCTAAGAACAATAATTATGTTCAGACTTCCATTTTGAAATTTTTGTATTAAAGTAATTAAGTGTGGAGATTATGAATAGGTATGTTGTTAATAATAAATTTATCACCAAAATTGTTAAATACACTGGCAACTCTCGAAATATTGTACAGTCATAGAGGTGTTGCTACATAAAATAATGCTAGGAATTTCATTTATTGTATGAGAAAATTAAGTTATATGGGTTCGTTTGTAATATTGGAAATTGGAATAGTTTTGTTTCCTACGATATTAAAACTAGATATATTTTAATCTGTATTCAATTGTATTGTAAATGTAAATAAAATATGGCGTTATTTAATATCGTCTTGTTATTTTAGCTCAGTGTTGAGATCTGTATTGTATAGCCATCATGTAGCAGAAATTGTGTCGGTCCCCGGCGACTAGAGTAGCCCCCCCCGTCCCCCCGTCATCCTGTGGGTGTCGTAGAGGCGACTAAGAGATGGGCTGTTCTCCATCCGTCCATTCCGTCAATGGTGGCAAGGCTCGCCCCCTATTACATGTAACCGAAAATCTTAGTTGGCGAAATGTGGGTGTTAATACACCTCCACCGACCCTTTCAGGGATTTACAGGCGTGATTATATGTATGTGAATTATAGGGGCGAAGTTTTCGTCCAGGGGCTACTCCTGGTGCATCTTTTGGTCTAAGCGTGCATTTATCACAGGATGCAATTTTATTATTTAGATAGCAAGGGGTCAGTTCGAAGTTAAAACAAGTTTGTGAGGTTGGAACCCTTGTTCCACGTCCGCCGTCTTGGAAAAAGGACTTCAAAAGGTTAGTATTGTTTATCCGACGAATTTCATAGGTCTCACAAAAAATCTCACTCTGCTGGTGGGTAAGGAGTCGGCCTTACGATCGAGAGGTCCCGGGTTCGAATCCTGGTCATTACACTACCGACGTGAACCCACTCCTAACACAAGCAATTTAGCATAACTGGGGGTATAAGTGGCAATATAAGTAAGTTCAGTTACTAATATTCTCAAAAAAAAAATGCCCGTTCTTGGAGGGACAGTAACTACTCTTATTTTGCAAAGCGGACGCCCTACGCAAGATCAGCAGAGAGCAGTTATAGGGTATGTATATAAAAACTACGTTTAAAAAATACTTCAAAATCTGAAATGTATAAAATAACAGAGAAAAATAACTGAATTTACAGATGTTCATATTTCACTTGATTCCAGCATACTAGTTCAGGCACCACAAACAAAGTTGGCACCGACTTCCAATAGATCAGTAAATCTGTTATTTTTCTCTAAGTTATTTTATACATTTCAGATTTTGAAGTATTTTTTAAACGTAGTACTTATTTAATTTTTTACTTTTCAGTGTTTGTAATAGGTTATTTTTAAAATTGTATTAATTATTACTCTCTTTTTACAAGCTTTTATTTAACTTGCAATGTATGTTTGTTCGGGTGGAATCTTACAACTCAATTTTAAGGCACTTGCCCTCAACCGATTGAGCTGAAATTTGGTATGCACGTTCAGTTCGGATGAAAATGCAAAAAAAAAAAAGATTGTTTTTAAAAAGGTTTTTCGAATATATCTTATAATTATTTATTCTAGTCCAGCCTTAGTCCAGGACGCCTTCGACCATAGTACGCTAAAACTATTATCTTTTTTTTAATTATTTTTTTATTTATGACATAGAAGGCAAACGACCAGACGGATCGCCTGACGGTAAGCGATCACCGCCGCCCATGGACACCAGAAACACCAGAAGAGTTATATGCGCGTTGCCGGCCTTTAAGGTAGTAGTAGGAGTACGCCCTCTTGTTGAAGGTTTGAAGGTCGCATCGGTCCGGAAATACCGCAGGCGACAGTTCATTCTACAGTTTAGCTGTGCGAGGCAGGTAGTTTCTGGAGAAACGCACAGTTGAGGACTGCCAACCATCCAAGTGGTGAGTATGAAAATGTTGTCGCGTAGGGTGATGGCGGAAAATTGCGGCAGTGATTAATCCGAACAATCAACATCCCCGTTGTACATGCGATAGAAAATGCAGAACGAAGCTACATCTCTACGCAGCGCCAAGGGGTCAAGCCGATCCGAAATACGGCAGTCGACAATTCGAGTCGCTCGTCGTTGGGTACGGTCCAGAGGGGCAAGCTGGTACTGAGGTGCCCCTGGCCATAGTTGAGAACAGTATTCCATGTGAGAGCGAACCTGTGCCTTATAGAGCTGAAGGCGGTGGGCCGGTGTGAAATACTACCTCGATCTGTTGAGCACACCGAGCTTCTTTGAGGCCATTTGGTCTTACCCTCCAAATGGCCGCGAAACTGGACTTCGCTCGAGATGTCGACGCCAAGTATTCCTAAACAAGCTGTGGCATTTAGGGGAGTACTCTCAAAACGTAGTGACACGACAAATTCTAGCTTTTGTGCCATAAACGCGCAAACTTGTGTCTTGGAAGGGTTAAATCGGACTAAGGTTTAAGGTTAAAAGAATTTATTCTTAAAGAGACATACTATGGCAGTTACGTATAAACGAGACGTGATTTCTAGAAGGAAACTAAATTGTATAAATAATAATGTAATAAATAAGAAATCACGTCCGCTGCCATAACATCGAAATCGTCAGTCAGCAATAAACCAAGGACTGACGATTTCCCACTCCATAATTACATACTTGTAAATATTAGTATTTAAGCAGAATCAATAAAGAGATCAATACAGTATAACAGTAGTAATCCAACTGTGGTATCTTTCACTAAGCCCGCAATATTGGTGACCCCGACGTGATCTTACTGAGCAACGGACCTGGTTTTCGCCTGCCGGACTTAATTGATCACCGTGAAGCTATCATCATCATCGTGAAGCTATATACTAGGAAAATTACCCACTAGCCCACAAGCCTACCAACGTGATCCTAGTTGAGCGACGGACCTGGTATCTTGCCTGCCGGTCTCAACTGATCACCAACCACCACCAAATTCGCGGATAGCACATTCCAGTTGGCTTCCCACAAGCGGGTCCCACCAGCTGGAATTTCAAGAGGCAGACAGGTTAAAACCAGCCGCGACATGGCACCACCAACCGCTGGAACGCCTGCCAAAAATCCAAGCACATCGCCCGAGCAAAACAGCGACAGCCAAGTGGTGGCAGCAATTACAATTGCGGAGAAAATACCACAATTTTGGACAGATTCGCCACGCCTATGGTTCGCCCAATTTGAGGCCATCATAGCCTCTCAAAAGCAAGGTGGCGAGTACAAATACAACTATGTCATCGCAAAACTACCAAAGGAAGTCATACATCAGGTTAGCGACATCCCAACAGCCCGCCCGACGCAGACAAATATGCCACAATTAAGGAAAGATTAATTGCGTGCTACGAGGAAAGTGAGCAGCGACGCTTCCACAAACTACTGTTGGAGATGGACCTAGGTGACTCCATACCATCACAGCTAATAAGAAAGATGAAGGAAGCTAGCTGCGGCAAAATGAGCGACGACACCATTCGATTATTATGGTTTAGACAGCTTCCGGTTTCAATCACCTCCATACTGGCAGTCTCCGACAACCTCGACCTTACAAAATTAGGCGAAATGGCAGATCACTTGTCACTTGTCACACACAAGTCACTTCCTTGAGAACAAAACAAAAAAGTACTTAAATATAAAGTAAATGTCACCGAAATTTTAAAGAGGGATACTCATTTGGCGGTTTCAATCCCAAAAGTATCTTTTTCTGATTTGAGTTTCTTTTCTATTTTTTTTATTTAGGAAACAAACAGTCACATACAATTTTTACATACAATAGTTCAAAATATACTTACAGACTTAGAGTTCCATTACATATAACTATAATACTAAATATTTATCACATCATAATATACACAATAAATGAATAATCATAAGAAAGAGTAGGTACGTACAGACAAGAAGACAAGAGTACACATACAGAGACAAACAGTGAATTCAAATTCATTACGCAAACAGCCTCCAATGGCCGACCCAAACCCACAGAATGCCAATTGCCAATGCGATGGTTAGACATTAGCACTCTATGAGTCCAGGCCAACCTTCAAAAGCCGTTCGCGCAATTTAATTTTGTATGCAGCTAAACTATTGCTGAACACATCCAAGCCTCCAAAATCCCCATTATATGTGTCAACACTACGTCTAAAGAAGTTATTACTGGTATAAATTTAAAAGGGTACCGAAAACAAGTCCAATGTCCGAGAACCGGGTCTGGGCACTCTCAAGCTTATCTTTTCTAGAATGTGGGGAGCGTCAATGTAGTTATTTAAGATTTTAAATAGAAATACCTGGTCGAACATTATCCGTCGGTCAGCAAGTGTAGTTAACGAGTGACGGTCAAGTGAACTCTCGTATGATGCGTATTCATGATTCCCACGATAGTCTAATGATTTAATAAACTTCTTTTGAACTCTCTCAATACGGTTAATATGACAAGCAAAATACGGACTCCAGATTATGCAACCAAAATCTAAAAGCGATCGAACAAAACTGTAATACAACACTTTTAGAGTATGGGGATGTTTAAAAGGTTTAGAAATCCTAAGTATAAATCCAAGTTGACGGAATGCTCTGTTAACAATGGAATCTATATGTAAGTTATAGGATAAGTTAGAATCCATGAGTACACCCAAGTCGCGTACGGATGTGACTCGACGTAATAAATTATTGTTAATTTTATAACCAAAGACATAAGGATTATGTTTCCGGGTATACGATATAACAGAACATTTGTCAAAATTCAGGTATAATTGATTCAAAGAACAATACTCAGATATTCGTTCCAAATCAGATTGCAGCTGCCAGGAGTCACAACTACTACCTACTGCTTTGAAATTTTTTGCATCATCAGCATACAATAAAATGTTTGAATTATGGATTACCTCATCTATGTCATTGATGTACAAAATAAAAAGCAATGGTCCAGCATGGGATCCTTGAGGAATTCCCGACGGCATTTTCAGGAACCGTGAGACATAACCCCTTATAGACACGACTTGAGACCGGTTCTTAACATAAGAATGAATCCAGCGGAGTAGATCGCCATGTATACCTATAGACCATAGCTTCTCTATGAGTAAGTCGTGATTAATTTTATCAAATGCTTTGGTAAAATCGGTATATACGACGTCCACTTGAAGCTTACTGTCCATAGACTCCACTAAAAAGTTTGTAAACGTGAGCATATTTGTTTCAACAGATCGTCCTTTACAGAAACCATGTTGGTTGAGAGAGATATGATTTTTCAGCGCATCAGCCAGTGAGGCAGTCACAATCTTTTCTAAAATTTTACCAAATAAATTAGTTTTAGATATAGGCCGATACTGGGAAACATTGTTCCTTTTTTCACTTTTCGGAATAGGCGTTATGAGAGCCTGTTTCCATACTGCTGGAAATATGCTATCACTCAGTGATCTGCTGTATATGATGTATAAAGGTAACGTCAATTGATCAGCACAGCTGCGAATAAATATGGGATGTATACCATCATACCCTGCTCCCTTGTATATGTCAATGCTTTTTAGCTCTTTATAAATAACCTCCATAGTGATACTCACTGAATTGAGATCGACCGGGGAGTTTAAGGGTGGGCAGTTAAAGTCATATGTAACCGGACGCGCTGCACTTTGAACAAACACAGAATTAAAATAATAATTAAACAATTTGCTAGTGTCCTCGCCATTTCCGGACACCCGTTCATTAAGTCTCATCATTTGAGGGATGTGACTAGACGGTAACTTAGACTTAACGTATCGCTAGAATAATTTGGGGCATTTGTTAATGTTTTCTTCGCTAAGCCTAATGTAATTACGATACTCAACCTCCTGGAGGCGCGATTCCCGTTTACGTAGTGTTGCAAATGTTTGGTAGTCCAAGGGATTTCCGTATCGTTTCCACCTGGTATGATATTTCCTTTTTTCTTTACCTAATTTAATGAGCGGAACAGTATACCATGGTGGATAGCGAGTGGTGTCAATCATTTTACGGATGGGAACGTGTTTAGTAATTATACTATTTAAAATATCATAAAACACAATTGCACTATAGAGTCCATACTAATATCACTGGTAACTGTTAATTTAGAATGCCATTCAATGGACGCCAACTCAGCACGAATCGCATCAAAGTCAGCACAGTGAAAAAGTTTTCTAGTAATAAATCTTTGGGGTAACGGCCGGAAGGTCTCTAGTTGTAGCTCAAGCACTAATGGTTTGTGATTTACGTCTTCTTTGGTTATGGGATCATTACATGTCGCCACAGTGCAGTGTTTATTACAGAATACCAGATCTAATAACCTATGATTAATATTAAAGGAAGAATTAAATTGCTTTAGATTTGTGAAACTCATAAAATCAACTTGTACCAAGGAATCGTTACCAGGACGCACAATCATAGAACCCGAGTCATTGTCATAATCCCAGATCGCGTACGTCACATTAAAGTCACCCACAATTAAAAATATGTCATTAGGGTGCTGCATTATTATGTTACTTGCTAATTCGTAAATTAAATTCAATTCCGTCTCATGTCGAGGACTATGAGGTATGTATGCACAGCAGATGTGCACAAACCCGGATCCAGAACCTGAGACTGCATTTCTAGGTTGAGAGACGGGGATACTCACCCATAGGTGATCTGAATGCGCAGTCGCATTCCATTCATGTCGTAGAACCGGGCTCATTTCACGACGCACAGCGATAACGACTCCGCCACCCAGCTTCATACCGACAACAGAAGCATCCCTATCACGATGAAAAACTACGTATCTGTCGTCAAAGTATTCGGAACTATTGAAGTTATCATTTAACCATGACTCAGTTATACAACAAATATCATACTAACCAAGTAAAAACTTATTAAAAAAAGAGTGAGATTTAGTTCGCAGTCCCGCCACATTCTGATAATATATTGTTACGAGCGTGGGGATCGGTTTAAATAGAAAATGCGAGGACAACCGTTGAAGACAGATTTTATTCAGCTACACTTCAATTACAGCAAAGCGCGTAGAAATTCGAAAACTCTTCCTTACACAATATACAGTCACTTGTATAATTGCACTGTATCGCTTCGCACACTTTATCGCTTTGATCGCTTCGAATACTAGTCGTACACTAACTTGAGCGGAGGCCGTTGGCTCGCCTTTTATATTGGGCGCGGCCGAGTAGCGAAAGATCGAGAAAAGACAGGTACGTTCTGAAAAAGACAGGTACGTTCTGAAAAAGACAGGAACTTTCTGGAAGGTTCTATTGGGTCTTGTGTCTTTTTCTAGCCTGACGTCTCGTTCTATTCATTCGATTCCTTCTAGAACAGTGACGTCAAGGCATGCTGTCTCTTTCTATAGTGCCGTCTCGCTTACTCCTATAGGAATTTTGGCCATATATAGAAGTGGCCAAGCGCCGGGCGTAGCAATATGGTCATTAAATGAGAGAATGTATCAATGGAAGGTAAAATTTAATAATTAATAATTTTGGTTTAATATAATAAGGCCTAAAGATACCCAGAACCCTTGAGGAATGACAATAGTGATTGAGGCTATTAATCTTTTCAATATACAAATAAACAGCAAAACAGAACAATTTATCCAGCAACAACTCAGTCCGAGGCAGTTTACCTATAATATGCACACACATAACAAAGATGTAGATACCTGTAAGACAGTTGAATAAAATATCACACAGAACTTTCCTACAAAGACAATAGTGATTGAACATTTTCAACTTTAAAAGTGATAGGCTATCACTTTTAATAAACAAATAAACAGCAAAACGGAACAAATCATCAAATCCAATCTTAGGCAGTTTCACTAGTATAAATATACATACAATCAAGAAGTAGGTACTTGTAACACAGTTAGATAAACGGTTATAAAATGGTATAAACACAGCAAGAACGTGATGGCATAGTCATATTATACGGGATAAGTCTTCAACACTCGAAATACGAATAAATTTTGAGGTATCGGCCCTTCTCATAAATATCTTACAATTATGGACCCATAGGTATTTATAACCGTACTGTTCTTTAAGTTCTCGTGCGCGTTTCAATAGTTGTTTGTTCGCCGGCGTTAGATGATCGCTTACATAGATGTTAACAGCGGGGCCCGACAAACCAATGTCGGTGGTAGTGATTCCGCGACGCGTACGTACCGCAGCTAACAGCTGATCTTTACTGCGCTGCCTGATAAATCGCACTATGATGGCTGGCGGTCTGCTAGATACATTTTTTTTGCTCGAAACGACGTACGCGGTGAATACAGTTGATATCGGTTACATCAAATGACAGTCCCACTTTAGTGTAGATGCTAGACAATATGTTATTTAGGTTTTCTCCTTTGTTAAATGTGACCCCGGATATTTCCAAGTTATTGGTCCTAGCTTGTTGGTCTCGTTCATCATTCTCCTTCTTCAGTTGCGCATTTATGTTACGGAACTCCCTGATAGCACTGTTAGCGAGGTTGAGTTCTTTTTGCAACGAACTTATTTGAGATGTAACCAGTTCCAAACTTTCTAGGCGCCCTTCCATTACCTCCATTCGTGCGTTCACTTCCCTACAGTGAGAAGCCAAATCCTGAACCGTTGTATTCAGTCGATTAACATCTGACTTCATTACATCAAAGTCTTTACGAAAATCCTTTAATTTCTTAAAAATATCGGCCAGACTAGGCGTACCAGTACTTCGGCAACCAATGCAACGCCAGTTATCCCTTTTTTCAGAGGTCATCCTGCGATAGGTAGTTTCCAGAAGGCCAGAACAATTGAAATGTAGGTAGGTATTGCATTGACTACATAAAACTCCATCAGACACACCGTCACCACACTTCGCACAGAGACTCATTATAGAAAGAAAGAAAGAAAGAAAGAAAGAAAATCCATTTATTGTGCACACACTACACACCGAAACATAAAATAAACATATAGACATGTATAATAGGCAGTCGCAATAAAAGAAAAAGAAAAAATTGACTGTAGGCACTTCAATGGTATGCACATAAAAAACGTATATTATTATTGTGATCTACTCGACGCGCGACGTGTTGTATCAAAAAGCACGTTAGTGTTATGCGACTGACTGTGACCGCACGTCAAGCGAGACTCAATTTACAATTTAGTATGTAGTCTGACAGTTTAAATTTAAAAGCGCGAAACGAGCTCACATTTTTTATTTCAGACGGAAAATCAATAAATATTTTTACACCTTCATAGGTAATATTTCTTTTTGCGTAATTTGTACGTATTATTGGCAAAACAAGTAAACTAGGCCGACGAAGACTACGTTTACTTATCATTGATTTCTTTATAAAAGTTTTATTAGTGTGAATGGTTCCGTCTATAATTTTATAATTAATATACAAGTGGTGTACAAATATAGTTGTTTGACATTCATAAGTTTTGTTTCTACTTTTAAGGAAGTCTCAATTTTGGACACAAGATTGTTTCGGCTCTCGATGACGTTTACCTGAGAGATATTGGTTCGGCCAGAGTAAGCGGCATCACCCGTACTATCATCAGCATAACAATGGATGCCGCTGATTTGCATCATGTCATTGACATGCAGAAGGAATAGTGTAGGTGACTACACACAACCTTGGGGGACACCAGCATTCACAGACATGGATTCAGAGCATTCACCGTCAACTACGACCTTAATGCTTCTGTCTGCTAGGAAGCTGCTGATCCATACACACAATTTCTCGGGAAGCCCATAGGATGGTAGCTTCGAACGACGCGATCGAAGGCCTTCGTCATGTCCAAGCTAACGGCCAATGCTTCACCTTTTACCTTGATCGCCTGTGCCCAACGATGTGTCAGGTAGACTAGAAGTTCACCGGCTGAGCGACCTTTACGGAAACCGTATTGTCGGTCACTAGCAACTGGTGGTCCTCTAGGTACCGAAAGAGTTGGCAGTTGATAATGGACTCCATTATCTTCGAGAGTAAAGAGGTTATGGCTATTGGTCTGTAATTGGATGGAATCGAGCGGTCGCCTTTTTTAGGGATCGGGTGCACCAAAGCTGACTTTCAAGAAGACAGGACTACGCCAGAAGAGTAAGAGAACCGAAAAAGACGCGTCAAAACCGGTGCCAACTCAGGAACGCACATCTTCAGCACAATGGCAGGGATTCCATCGGGCCCAGTCGACTTATGAGTTTCGAGAGAACGAAGTGCTTTACGCACTGAGCTTTGGTTGAGCCGGATATCCGGCATACAGCTCTTGCACCGTGGTATAGTCGGCGGTGCGCATCCCCCGTCATCTAAAGACGCTTGCAGAAGTTTCCTTAGATAGCTTTGGCAAGAGACCAGTACCCACGAGTTCCGAAGGGAAGCGCTCCGACAAACCCAGCGGGGCTTCAATGGATACACGGTAGCCAGCCGGATGGGAGGTCAACAGAAGGTCCAACAGGGAAGATTCCTGGCCTTCAACATCTCGGATTCGCGTAGTCGCAGTAAGTGAAGTTGTAGACAGACCTACTAGCGTGATCAGTCTTGATTGAACCGAGCCATTCGGCGATGTGGGCATTAAAATCACCAAAAATAATGATCACAGCGAATGGGATCTGCTGCTGCACAAAGTCTGCAGCCGTTTGGATGTGCTCGATAGGTCGGTCAGTTTCGGGAGCCATATACGCGCGAATGGTCATCGTTGTCTATACGCAGCCATAAGGTGGAAAGGTCCCTACCGTCAAGATTGATGAGGCGACGAGAACTGATATCGTTTCTAACGTACATGCACACCCCAGCCCTAGGCAAAAAGTGGTGTTCCAGTCCGTACCCAGGATAGGATAGATAAGAAGTACGGTTAAAGTAGCAGGTGGCAGATGGTAGATGATTGAGCGTGGTTTTAGCCCCACACTACAAGGTAGCTACAGCAAACCCATGAAGAGCTCCCTGAACTGTCCTTCGTCTTAATCATCAGACCCCTAATGACAGTCACAACGTCTAGGTGTAAAGTACTTATCAAAGCAAATGAATCAAACTCAAACATAAGGTAGCTGCTGTGAATGGTTGAAGAGTTCCCTCGACTGTTTCTCGTCTCCATGATCAGATCCGCCGTATCCCAGTAGTTCCATTCTCTAGTTCGCTCCATACATTTATTAAATTGTATTGCTTTAATAAAATACTTGGGTAATGAAAAATCTACAAAAGCACTAGTCGCCCCTACGATTTTTAAAAGTTCTCCTCGATTTCTGTGGTCTACCCTGGTTTTCTTATCATGGGGCCACCATTTGAAATGTCTTCTAATCGGTTTAAAAACAACGAAGTTATCCGCGAAGAAACAAGCATAAATGCCGTCGAATTGAGAAATCTCACCCTTTTTTGAAGTCGGTTAAAAATAAATATACTGGTTTGTTGATATACAATTTATTTAATTTAACGTTATAACAGCATGAATTCCAATTTTTGTATACAATAAATAAAACATAAAAGGTCCATCTCTGTTTGCAATCTTTTGGGGTTACGACGTGTAGACTGGGGACCTGCAATATCAATTCTATTATTATGTGAACAAAAATGATCCATTATTCTGCCTTAATGAATAACGTTAAGCTCCACAACGAAAGGTAATTGAGAGCATGCATTCAGGTTAATTAGTAATAAATCGTCCAAATATACTGCAACCACTTGCTACGGGCATTATAACGTACAGTCAAAGTTGAGTACCTACCTACCTACAGTGAACTTACATAATATTCACGCCTGTAAATACCCGATGGGGTAAAGGTGAATTAACATCCACATTTCGCCAACATGATTTTCGGTCTTAATAGGCTACTAGACTAGACTGTTAGATGGAGAACCACCTAAAGAATAGGCCCTTACTCGATTTCCGCGACACCGATAGGAAGAGATGGGGTACTGAGCTCTATTCCACTTCAACGGGGACCAAATACGAAACGGCAAAAATTAAGCCAAGTAGGTAATATTTACACACATCAAAAAAGTCTAAGCAACATGTACTAATTTAAATTTTGGGATGGTTCTTCGCATTATAACGTATTTTATTTTTGAAATTATTACAAAATTAAATTTCTAAAGAAAATGAATTTATTGTGAAAGAATAGGACAATTTAATACAAAATATGGCCTCCTCTGTTATTCAGAACTTGTCGGCAACGATTATTCATTGAATTAATGAGACTGTTTATGTCATCTTGCGGTATTCGCTCCTAATGGAATGGTAGCAAATCCTTCAGCTGTTGGGGTGTTGTCACTCTGTCCAAGTCCTGCGTCTCTGGAGTATGTCCCATGTGTGCTTAATGGGGTTGAGGTCTGGCCATTGTGCAGGCCAGGGCAATACCCGGATGTTCTCCGTTGCCAAGTATTCACTGGTTCGTCGAGCTGTATGTGAACGCGCGTAAAATCGGAGCCAAAGGTTTGTGCAAATGGATGGACATAAGGTTTGAGAATATCCTTAACGTAATTTTCAGCGTTCATGTTTCCATTTACAAAAACGAGCTCAGTTCGCCTGTTCTTCATAATACCCGCCCATAACATAACTGTTGAGCCGCTGTATGGATGAACTTCCTGAACGCACCTGAGCCTTTTAGTATTTCCGGGCCGATGGTACACCGCACCCTTCTTGTATCAGGCCTAAACCTGAATCGCGACTCATCGGAAAACATAATTATATCCCATTGTTCCTGGGTCCATGTTATGCGTTCTCTACACCATTCATTTCGACGAGCGCGATTCCCGTGACGTATCGGTGGGTACCTGATTAGGCTTCAAACTCGTAGGCCGTACTCATGCAGTCGATTTCGCACAGTTTGGGAACTGACATCAACACCACTTGAATTTCGTAGCCTCAAACTTATCTCTCGAGCGGTTAACATCGGCTGGCGTCTTGCAGTCAGTTGTATGTACCGGTCTCGCCGAGTGGTTGTACTCCTTTTACGGCCTGGATGCTGTTCAGCGGGTTCCCCTGTATTATTGTAGCGCTACCAAAGACGACAAACGACACTTCTATGAATGCCAAAATGTCGCGATCCTGATATTGAATACTTCCCGCTTGCAACATCCCTACAGCTCTTTGCATTTCATCGGCCATCAAATAACGTCGCTCCATGACGTAAAAAATATCTAAAGATTCAATTTTGTCGCTAACTTTATTTAAATGGTTGGTAAAATTATAAAATCAAGACTAAACGTAGGAATTAAAACGCACTTAAATTTAAACAAATTCGCAGTCATTTGAAATTTATGAAAAAACAAAACAATCTAGTTTTTTTTTTTACAACCAGCCAGTATCTCTCTCTCATCAATAACAAAAAAGTTTACTTACCTACGCACTTTGAGTAATTACTTAGAAATTAATTAATATAAATGGTAAATTTGTAATATCATGCATGTTGCTTAGACTTTTTTGATGTGTGTATTTTGTCGTTCCCGTGGCGGGGGAGACGTATGGCAGGCAGCGTAAGAAAAAGAAAATGAATCGCTCGGTAAAGTAGAAGCAAATACCTAGTTATATCGTATGTATAGGCAATACGCAACTACAACCCTACGTTGGGTTGGTACAAAATGTTAAACCGGAACTCGGTAGATAATATGTACGTTTGCAGGTGTGGGTTCAGTTATAGAAACATAGGTACCTGCTCTCACAGAGCTTCATGCTTCAGATGCTTGTAGGTACTTGCACAGATACGACGAAGGCGGCGGTTACGATTAGTGCACTGGACTTCAGCGAAGTTGCGTGCATCCAGACGCTCACTTTTTCTAAAATACAGAATTCACATTGGTCTATTTGGTTAAGCAATCGAATGTAACCACTTCCCACGAGGTGCGGCCCACCTCGTGGGAAGTGGTTGTCTGCCACCATAGTGACATAACAATGCATCAGATAGTTTTTGCATTGAATAGGGAGATACAGATAATTTTATAAAATGGAAGGACAAACTGTAGAAAGAACTTTAATGGGTACAGAATATCGAGAATGTTGAATTTATTGTAAACACGAGAGCCAGGGTTACCCGGTGACCAGTCCGGGTCCTGGAGGGTGACTGGCTGAGCTAATTCCCGTCAGGTAATAGTACCTACACGTACGTAGTGGATAATCTTCTTCATTATATTTTTGTAGGAGTTCGGGATAAGGCAATCCTTAACCCGAATATATAGATTAGATAAAAAAAACTACGTTCAAACAAACAGACTTTAAAAACTGATATGTAAGTATAAAATAACTTAAGAGAAAAATAACTTTTTACAGATTTACTGTTCTGTTAGAAGTTAGTGCCTAGCTCGACAAACAGTTTAGTTTTTATTTTATTTTTTATTATTCAGTGTTTGTAATAGTTAATATTTTCCCCCATTTAGTGATTTAATCCAGTCCAGCATGCCTTCGATTATAGTTCTTGAGTTTTGTTTCATAAGATTGACATAATGCTCTCAATAACATAAACGAGACATGCTCCAAGGACGACTACCCATGAAATTGATATGGGATCTGTGAGATATAGATACTAAACTCAATGCAAAATGATTTTTTGAAATCGGTTCATAAGTGAAGGAAATATGGGACAACATTTAATAATAGATATGTTGGTTAAAAGTTTGAATTAAAATATTCATTAAATGAAAACCTCTAGAACAAACTATAAAAACATTTTATGGGACCAAATGGCATTGTTCCGAATCAAACTAAAAAAAAGAAACACGAATATCCGATAATAAATCTCTGATTAACCGGTGTATAACATACTACAAATTAAAAAAAATATAATCTACTGATCGAATTGAGAACCTCCTCCTTTTTGAAAGTTGGTTAAAAATTCTAGTTTCTTTCAGAAAAACACCCAGTTCTTTAAAGACATTTTTCTTTAAACCTTCCAATGACCATAGATCAAAGGGAACAACAGGATATTTTTTTACAATTTTATTGAATTCCCGCTGTCTGAGAATGTGGACCCGGTGATAGGAGGAGGAGAGATATTTATTATTTCCGAAGACGGTTCACCGGCTTAGGGCTAATGATTTCGATAATCGGCCCCTTGTAGGTGCATGGCAGGCAGTAGTTCGGACGGTGCGCGCGTCGTCGGCAGCCCGCTGCCTGTAACACCAGCGCGGCCAGCTGCAGCAGCAGCAGGAATAGCCTCTGCAGCATAGCGAGGACTCACGTCTGGAAACAAATGAACCATATGTCTATATATGCTTGGTCCGGAACTTCTACGCGGTGCACCCCGGCCAACGAAGATGGAGCCTACAAGGAGCTGCCCTGTAGAGGGCTGCTCGGAGGGATTCCTTCGAGCTGCCCTTCTTAGGCCGCTATTAATCCCTTCACCATCGACGATGCGACACGCGATCTTGGTTTCAATGGGGACATCTTACTTATCCCATACCCGAGGGGTCCATCCTTAAACCATAGATGGTAATTGACTGAAAAGTGCTTTTACATCCATGAATTTCTGGATAATAAATGTAATTATTGAGTAAAAGATTTATTATATTTCATTGATGCCTAATTTTGTAACAAAATGTACATGTATATGTAAATGTTGTATTTGTAATTGACTTCATTTTGATGGTGTATTAATTCTTTTTTTTTTAAATTATTTATTGAGATTCTTAGTGTAATTATTAGATACTTTGGAATTGATATTTATGTTTTATGACAGTACATTGACATTACAATCACGATTACAATTACCTAAAGGTTAAATAATGATGTATATTTTGTAACAGTATAATTTGACAATTGTAATTAATTTTGTAATGCTCTAATTTGACATTTGTATATTTGCATGCCGATAGATCGACGAGACACCGCACTTTAAGAAACCAACATTATGTAACATCCTTCACACCGTGTTTCATGCAAATAAAGACTTCTTTTCTATTCTATTCTGCTGCAGTGGTACCAGCTTATTAACAATATCATAATATATATACTATGTAGCAGCAATATGGTTTCAAATGTAGGTAATATAACAAGATGTTTAACCTGTTTAGGATAAATAATTTCAATGATGGGTTTCTTGTAGGTACAGGGCAGGCAAGTGTCTGGGCACGCACGTCGCTGGCGAGAACAGCTAGCTGCCATCGCCACCAGCGAGAGCAACTGCAGGACCAGCGGGAGGAACGCTTCCAGCGCCATTAGGAATTATTTCTTCTATGAAAACAAATACCAGAAAAGCTTTATTTTTCTTCATCACTTTCACCACCTTATCGTATACGAGCTAGCAACGCTTTCGAGAGCGCATTGGTCGGCCAGTTGTTAGGTACGTTGTCTCTCACTCTCCCGGACGCCATAAAGGCGGCCCGGCTGGCGGTAGTGAAATGCACTTTTGCTCGATGTTACTAGCACTCTTACGATTATAAAAATATTTTACAAAGTTGAATTCTATGTTAGAAGGTCCCGTGATGCCCCGTGGCGGCCGTGGCTTAATCCTCATCAATAGTGTTCTTCTTCATCAAGTCAATATTTTCCACAGCGTTGTCCGTTACCGTACACAAGCTCTCGATATTACAGGTGCAAGGACAGTCGGGAAGAGAGCAAATAAGTATTCCTCGCGCCATTTACTTTGGACCTAAATCGCGATATATAAAAGGCCCTGGCTCGCGCGCATTATTTTGTAATAATGTATACTTGGTGAATTCGAGCTTGTCTACGGCAGTAGCACCCCGTGCTATTCACAAAATACATCCATGTAATGTGTACTGCGCGTATAGAGCAGACTTTGAGCCCATTTTAGGGCCTAGATAACTATGGAACGAGCAATAAGTGCCACAGGAACCGGGTAACAGAATAGATAGTATTACCTAATAATCATAGGTGGGTTTAAGCGGGAGAACAGGAAAAAGCGAATGAGACATTTATGTTGAAACATTATCAGTTCTTACAAGACGGTACAGGTATTAACAGTAACGTAACAATAGATATTATTTACCTGCTTAGAGCCCATAGATTCTACAAAAGCTCCCTTGAAATTGCACGGGTAGCAGCTGAAGCTAGGAACCGCGTGCGCGCGCTGCCGGCACGCCACCGCGTCCAGGATCAGAGCGAGGAGCTGCAGGCTCACAAGAAGGAACTTCAACAGCATCGCGACTTACTTGTGTTTCTAAAAAAAAACTAGGTACGTTAAAAAAATCAACTTCAAAAACTGAAAAGTATGAAATAACGTCTAAACCTAATGCATAAAGAATTTTTGAAATCAGTTCATGAACGGAAATACGGGAGACTACATAAATAAATATGCCGGTTAAAAGTTTAAATTAAAATAATCAAAAAAATGTTCATAAAATGAAAACTACTGAACCAAACTATATAATTTTTTTTATGGGACCAAATGGCAACTACTCCGCATTGATATAAAAAGAACATGTTTGGTGAAAATCGGTTAAGACATGCCCCCTCTAGACCCGAACTGACAAACTGACATAGATACGGATAAAAGCAAAATCGGCCACTTCGTCAAAACGGAGACTAAATAAAGCAACAACATATGAATAATTAAAACAGCTCGATGATTATATTTACTTTATTGACATCATATGTGCGAAATTTAATCGAGGTCCGTTCAGGCTACGCCTCATTGAATTTTGAGTAACTAATCATCAAAACTTTTGAATTTGATTGTTTTCAACAAAGTAACAATATTTACCGGTTTCGGCAGACAAACGACTCTAACGAAA
Organism: Eilema caniola; assembly: GCA_949126895.1. NCBI lineage: Eukaryota > Metazoa > Arthropoda > Insecta > Lepidoptera > Erebidae > Eilema > Eilema caniola. The sequence continues at coordinate 15,892,546 of OX421488.1, forward strand.
GGCCCCTGACAGGGCGGCGCCACGCTGCGTCCGCGTCGCGAGCGGGACCGCGACGAGCCGCGCGAGCGCCCGGCACGGCCGCCTCCTCGCTTGCAGGCCACAGCGCTCGCCAGCAGCGAGAGGAACTCGAGGAACAGCAGGAACAACGTCCTCAGCATGGCTTTCCAAGACTCAATTTTTGTTTTTTCTAAAAAATTAATAGCAAAAGCTGTTCAATTCTTAGTACACATGTCAATTAAACATTATGGCTCTGAATTTTTTGCGGTACAAAAATAGTGGTGTATCTGTCGCCGCCAACTAGCTTAATCAGCCGTCCAATTAACTGCCTAGGCAGTTAACTAAACGCCGCCATTCATTTAACGGCCTGAATGATATTCAACCGTCTCGTTTAGTACATCTTTTAACAACCTGGCTGACTAATGCTTAGGCCAATCGTAAGATGGGGCACTACCTCAAAATAAGATAGAAAATTACATACATGTACTTACACCTGTAAATCCCCGAAGGGGTAGACAGAGGTGTATTCACAGAAAATTAGTGATAGGTTTATTGTGATAGCTGCGCAATCCGACTTGGTTAGGTTAGGTTAGAAGGCTAATGCGGGAGCGGAGCGTAGCTCCCGCATTAAGGAATCGTGGTTTTCTTTTATAACCAAGCAGAAATAAGTCATTTTATAACTGTTTAATTAAATGGCTAGGCAAGTAGTTAAACGTCATCGATCCAAGCTATTTGCCTAACCGTTTAATTAAATGGCTGAACACCATTCGGGCCGTTAATTGAATGGCGGCGTTTAGTTAACTGCCTAGGCAGTTAGTTGGACGGCTGATTAAGCTAGTTGGCGGCGACATATCTACCTATGAAGTGGCACCACGCACCGAACCTATGTGGACTGGTTCTGCACTTATGTTTGAGTAATTCAGAACTAGAGTCCTATGTTGATCTATAGGCTTTTTAAGCTAGCTAGAATAGCTAAGGACGGGATGACTATATGACGTAAAAAGCATGTGTGAGGTTCGATTACCGAGTCTAGCATAAGATATTACAAGTTAGAAAATTATGTTTGATTATCGGCATAGTCAGCAAAATGTCAATGTTAATAAAACCTTGCCTATCCATTTCGAGAATAGGTATACATATTGTGTGAGTGTTTAAAGTGTAAAAATAAGTTACAAACCCAAATTCGATCACAAATGCCTTATTGAATTCAAATTTTCTGTATCTGCGGTAGCCGGGTTCATAGCACGGCGACTGTCGGTCGTAGTAGCTCGGCTCGAGGAAGGTGTCTGAGCCGGCCCGGAAGCAGGCCGCCGCCGTGAGCGCCAGGTTCAGCAACACTAGGAGAAGCAACAGGATCTGCCTTCTCCACATCATACGTTTTGTGTTTAAATCCTGCCGGGTCAATGACGAAGGTATATTCGCAACCTCCAGGCAGGTCCACGGGGAGTTAAAGAGTGAGAAAGTAGAGAGAGAGGAGAGAGAGAGAGAGAGGGAGGAGGAGAGAGAGAGAGAGAGAGAGGGAGGGAGAGAGAGAGAGAGAGAGAGAGAAGACGGAGACCGGAAAAAAATATCAATGTTCAACAAGTATCAACAGATATACCGAGAAGGTCTTTGAGGGTTCAGTGGAGCGGGCGGGAGTGGGCGGTAACATCATTCTAATTCAGTTTGGTTATATTCATCGGGATATTTTTCCAAGAAAGGCGAAAGTAAAATAAAACCAATAGCGAACATACACGGGTCAGCAGTTCCGGCCCCGTTTGCGACAAAAGTTAGAGGTGCACTCCTCATCGACGTCCGACCGGCAGCAGCCGAGCGCGGGCCAGGCTCTGAACAGCAGGATATGCAGCAACCAGGTTATGACTATTTTATACCACATTACTGAAACATACATTGGGATTGTGTAACAACTATACTTAAAATCAAGGTCTACAAAACATCTGGACTGAAGCTTGCTATAGTTCGTAAAATATAGCTTGATACCTGTGACTTTAAAGACTTCGTTTATAAAGACTGCAACAATAAATTTGTTGTTGGAAAAGTTTTAATTTTTTAAATATTAATAAGACATTTGTATAGAAATCTAGAACACTTTTTTCAAATAGAACTTGTTATCAAGGAGATACTAGTAAAAACAAAGGTAATTTAAAATATTTATTATATTTTATTATTTATATTTTTTTTGTTAGCTTACTTCGTAAACTCTTTTCGCAGCCTTGTAGGGATGTGTAATCGACTGGCCAGCGAATATCGATAAAATAAATGTATGACAATTTCATTAATAAAAATTGTATAAGTAAATGATTATATCTAATAATTTTTTCACAACAAATTCGTATTTTTTTAGTCTTGCAATACCTACTGCTTTCGCATGCAGCGAACAAGCGGGCGCTATCTTTTTTGAGTGCCCACGCCTTGTATACGCTATCGCTACGTGATTAATATTGTTTTGTCGTTATTACTGTTGCTTTGTTAAGTTTTGTTGTTATTTCTAGTTATTTGTTTTTTTTGCACCACAATGCCGAAAAGAACAAAAAAAACTGTTTTGAATAGCGAAAGTCGCGAGTTTGTGATTCGTTTGCGCGAGTATTTTGACCGCGAGAATCAAAATGGCGGACCGCTACTACCATTGGAGCAAGTGTGCAATAGAGTTGCTGACGCTCTTGGTATCGGACGAGCTACAGTGTCTCGAATTAGCAAAGAAAAGTATGGAGAATCGTCAAAGGAGATGGTGGCCGAAGATGAGGGAGGTAAAATATTATCGACTCCTAATAAAAAAAGGAAGAGAGTTTCGCCAGTCACCGAAATTGACGACTTTGATGCTGCCGCAATTCGAAATCATATATATGCGTTTTACGCACGTGGTGAATTTCCCACGTTAAAAAAAATATCCGTTTCGCTTAAAGACGCGGATTTATTTAAAGGAAGTCCACCATCAGGGCCTGATTAACCCTTAGGCTAATTAGGCTGCAGCCTAGGGCGCGAGGATCGGGAGAGGGCGCCCGGTGAAATCGCGTCTTCGCAGTGTGTATCAGGATCGCGGGTGTACTTTTTCAATTTGGATGAAAACTATCTTAAATAAATGTACCTAAAATGTACTATTTAGTACTTATATTGAATTTAATTGTACCTCGTTCAATACCTTGTAATCACAATACTAAAGTGAGCCGCCATTCTATCAGGATGGCGGGTAAACTCTTAATCAGTTAGTATATTTTGTTTTTATCATTACGAAATAAATGTACCTTAAATGTACTATTCAAATTATATTTAAAAAAATAGTACCTCATCATATCATTAAATTAGCCAAGTACGTTTAGTAGTTTACGAGAAATTATTAGGGCTTTAATTTAACACGGTAAAATCTTTAAACGCATGTATTTTTAGACTGCCAATAATCATCCTTACAATTGATACATAAAAAAATATTGATATCATGAACCCAATGAATTGTATTTCTCATTTTTTACCATATGAAATGTATTGAGTAATCATGTATGTACTACTTTTAAACATTCTGGTATTTAAATTATCAAATCAAGTCCACTTGTTTTGTCTAAAACAATGTGCTTCGTAGTGACCGTGGTAGTGACCAATGCTGTCAAGGCTAGAATTTTGGCCGGGCGACACGTACTCAATAATTCCTTTTAAGCTATAGGCATTACAATTTGAGTTTTAAATTCAACGGCACGTCTTCTAAATACCTATATCTTATCTGTTTACAACAATTACCAATAAGAACAACAATTACCAATTACATTAAGTTTTGTCTTTAAGCGTGATGCAAAGTTTAGGTATATTTTCATTTAAATAATTTCTCGTAAACTACTAAACGTACTTGGCTAATTTATTGATATGATGAGGTACTATTTAGATACATTTGTTTCGTAATCCTGCAATAGGAATACAAGTTTGGATCTTTAGAGTTTACCCGCCATCCTGATATCAGAATGGCGGCTCACTTTAGTATTGTGATTTCTATAATAGGTATTGAACGAATTTCAATTAAATTCAGTATATAATTTGAATAGTACATTTTAGGTACATTTATTTCGTAATGATAAAAACAAAATATACTAACTGATTAAGAGTTTACCCGCCATCCTGATATCAGAATGGCGGCTCACTTTAGTATTGTGATTACAAGTTATTGAACGAGGTACAATTAAATTCAATATAAGTACTAAATAGTACATTTTAGGTACATTTATTTAAGATAGTTTTCATCCAAATTGAAAAAGTACACCCGCGATCCTGATACACACGTCTTCGCATGCACTAATCTACCATCATTGCATCTACCCTACATATTTCAACAAGACCGAAACAAAACACTAAAATGAAATGCACTTGAGAGTCACTAATTTTAACAATAAATTTAGAAATTTTCAAAAACGCGCGTACATCAAACACTGCACTTGTTACTCGAATCGGTCGGTGGTCGAGCGAGTGGGTGAGCTGGCAACAGAGTACCTAGTGCGAGTTTTGTTTAATCCGCCTCGCAATAACGGGCGTAAATTTAACTTCATTTTGTATAGGAAATTCGAAATTTAAACATTTTCACACTACTACTCTTCTCACTACTTTTAGGCCGTCCGTAACACACCTGGCGGGGGCGCGTCCTCATAATTAGCCTAGGGCGGTCAGAACTCTTGATCTGTCGCTGTCCACCATCGTTGTCCAAAATATTGAAAAAAATCGGCTTTGCTTATAAAAAAAGCGATAAAAGAAAAATTTTAATGGAGCGAACAGACATTGCTTTGACCCGAATTGACTTTTTGCGCAAAGTCAAAAATATAACAGATTGGCATAAAGTGGTTTTTCTTGATGAAACATGGCTCAACGCAAACCACACTGTTTCAAGATCGTGGACAGACGATAAAGCGGAGTCTACCACCAAGGTGCCCGAAAGCAAAGGACAAAGATTAATAATTACTCATGCGGGGACCTCGCCTGGTTTTGTGCCCAATTGTTTACTGGCGTTTAAATCAGTAAAAACAACAGAGTACCATGAAGAAATGGATTTTACAAAATTTAAGGAGTGGTTTCTAACTCTTCTAAATAATTTGAGTGAACCACATTTTATTCTGATGGACAACGCTCCGTATCATTCAGTACAAAAAGATAAGGCGCCTACGACAAGCAATCGTAAAATTGAAATTATTACTTGGCTGCAAAACAAAGGAGTAAAAGCCGACAACAGCATGCTCAAGAAAGAATTGCTAAGATTAGTAAGCATTCATAAGCCCCCCACTCCAAGATATATTATAGACGAAATTGCAAAGGAAATGGGCCACACCGTCATCCGTTTACCACCATATCATTGCCATTACAATGCAATAGAACTAATCTGGGCTCAAGTCAAAGGTTCGTATAATCTAAAAAAAAACATACATAAAAAGCTTACAAAGAATTTAGTAGGTTTTTTGTTTGATCGGATACCTTTTTTTTCTAGGTTACGCTGCCAGACATAATGTAGCACCGCCTTTCACAGCAAACAAAATGTTGACATTACTACATGAAGCTTGTGTACATGTAAATGCTGATGATTGGAAAAAGGTAGTTGAGAAGACAAAAAATGTGATTCAAAAAGATTGGGAGCGCGATATTCAATTTGACAACATATGCGATCAAGAATTAATTATTAATCTACAGGACTGCTCCAGTGATGAATCAGAATTTGACTTTGAAGTTGATCTCGGCTGTACACCATTTGACAATTAAACTTTTAAATACCTTCAAATTCATCTTTCATTTCCTTTTTTCTTTCTTTCAATATCGTTAAAATGTATTTTTTTAATAAACTCATTCTATATAAATATCGATAAAATACTAAAGACGTCCCATACATATTACATGTCATTCTGACAAACGTCAGAGATATCAAGCTATATTTTACGAACTTTTGTAAGTGTACAGGGCCCACTAAGAACTTTAGGACCCAAACTAACTTCCACATGTTGATTGTCGCACGAGACTCTGGTACAGACGTTCCTCTCGGGGTTGGGAAGTCAGTCGCTCCCGTAACTACGAAGTTAACAAGAACACAAGTAGGTACTAACCTTACGGTCATAGCCGCACACCGACGACAGCAGTCCGACACCTTCAGTACCAGGAAAAAAGTGGGCAGACACGGGGAACAGCCGTGAGTTCATTGGACAGGTTACTGTAATAATCAACTGCGTACTTCATAAACCTGTAGAACTTTACAATGAACAACGCTTGGCGCGACTGAACACAACGCGTGCTCCAAAGATGATCCTGCGACGGAAAGTTATCGTTTTGAAAAATAATCTGTTCAAATCTAGAGATAGAGAACCTTGTAATCCATTGAATCGATTTTTTTATTGTTTTTCTATCAGTGATGGTAACCAAGTCGTACAGATTGCCTTGTGGCTAGCAACAGTACAAGTGCCTAGACGATATGTAGGTACAATGAGTGAGGGTACCTACTGCGCATATGTTAGTCTAGAAGATGCCCTGTTTCAATACCTACTCAGTCAGTCAGTGGTTTCAATTGAGAAATCGACATATCTGCCAAGTGTTAAATAGAGATGATACATAGCGTGTATTGAACATACCCCACGTGAATTTTTCAAAATCACTTTAACGTTGTCAGGTTTAGGAATGGCGCGCTCTCGGCCGCGCGGCCCCGGTCTCCGCCAGCAGGCGTCGGTCAGCTTCAGCAACAAGGAAGCGAGCATGAGGAAGAGGACGTCTCTCAGCGACATCCCGCACGCTGAGCAGTGGTCATGCTTCAAATTAAGTTTATTATTACTGCCGAGCATAAACTGCTGTGCAAGATTACTTATAGTGTATGCAAGAAGGAAGAGGCATATCTACTTAGAAAAACACTTCTTCAAAAGCAGAATATTGAAGCGAAGTAAGGACGAGACGCTGTTTTAAAATAATCCATACCACACCTCGGAAGCTCTCGGAAAAATGTATGAAACAATCGCGTTGTAATTACTACAAACATAGATCGTGTACATGCTCGGTAGTGTTGATGTGTGAGAAAATTAGAAATGTCATGGATGGCACTATTTGAAATTTGAGCTAATTTTCGAGTGAGATAGCGTGATTTTTCTCACTCTATCCCTTGGTATCATGATTTACGTCACATCCGACGGAGGCGACAATCCTGTTGTTACAAAAAGTCATATTAATGATTTTTACATAAAAACGTATTTCCATCTTTTTCTTCGCTTCGGAAGAAAAGAATATGGGGATACATTTTGGTCCTGTCAATCAACAGAATTGGCACAAATAACAAAACAATACTACAACACGACTTTGATATGTTTATAGAGTAATTAAAACCGATTGTGTTTATAAAAACTAGCTGTTGCTCACGGTTTCGCCCGCATGAAATTTTCATTAATTATAAATAGTCTCTGTTCCGTTCGGTCTATAGGGCACATTTCTTAATCGATTGTCACCAAACATGGCATACAAATATTCTTTGATTTAAAACATCATTTTTGCCTAGAGCTTTTTTAATCGAAGGAGAAAAGGGTTGTCTTTTCTGTCGCATTATTTATGAACGGATATTGATGATTTTTGGCTGAAATATCCGAACATGATTCCTTACAGGTAGTTGTGGAAAAAAAAAACATGAGAAATGGCGGAGACGTTTGTTGTGGCTTTTTTAAGAACGGATTGACAATATTTATTGGTGAAATATCCAGGAAGCTTTAAAGATACGTATCGTATAAAAGAAATATATTTGAGGATACCAGATTTGATCTCCAGATGCCAAAAAATGATCTGGAACTTTAAGCTTTTTGTGAATTTTTTTATATATTAACTAGCTGTCGCCCGCGGCTCCGCCCGCGTGGATGTCGGTTATCACGAATCGGGGTATGAAAAATAGATGTTGGCCGATTCTCAGACCTACCCGATATGCCCACAAAATTTCATCAAAATCGGTCAAGCCGTTTTGGAGGAGTATGGCAACGAAAACTGTGACACGAGAATTTTATATATTAGATAAACTCAGAACAAAGTTTTGGTGCTCAGCGAAGGTGGTTTTATGTGGAACAGCAGAGATGATATCAATACGTCTTCTAGGGTTTCCATGAATACGATTTAAGAATATATAATTGACGTACGGTGAGAACCCTTACAGTCAGCGTAGACACTGGTTGTAGAGTATAGACAGGGTTTACGCAGCATAGTTTTGAGGACAGCTCTCTGTGCTCTTTCTACCTTCAAGAAATGCGTGATACCCGCTCCATCCCAAACCGTGATGCCGTAGAAGATTATTGATTGGCAAAGTGATAAGTAAACTAATTTTAATGTATCGAAGTTTGCAGAATCTCTGAGAGACCTGAAAAAACGAGTAAGGCGTATCACTCGCAAGGTAAGAGTATCAATGTGAAGTTTCCATTTAAGCCCATTATCTATGTGTAACCCTAGATACTTCACGCATTCAGTTCGATTTATTGCGATACATGAGAACTGAGAAAGGGTATTGTTACAGGAGTGAGCAACAATAAAACCTCAACTGAATGACACGGATTTTAGGCCCGGTTTTTGTAATAACTATCCTAATACTTATTTAGAATTGTCAACGGTGAGTAGGAAATCAGAAAAATGGCAGTTGAGCACACTTTAATTTAATAGTGTTAATTTATTTAAGTATCAATTATAATATATACTAAACGGAAGTTCACGGAAAGATATCTATTTATATTTTTTAGAAACAAATGGTTTTAACCGCTCTATACTTTATAAAATTTAAGAATTATTATTTTGACAGCTCACGCCTATGAAGTGTGGCATTTTTTTTCGATTTGAATGTATCACAATTAATGTCGTCCATCATGGATTCCGTCATTGCAAGGTACCGCCCATTTTTTAACCCTAGAATGTATACTAATCTAAATCTGCATCATATGCTTTTGAGTTATAATCTTTATAATGTTAAAAAATTTATACACATATAAATCAATATCGGTCCACCATAATGTCACTTAACATGCTAGTTCAAGAGTTATTTTCTAAAAAAACCCGGACTATATGAAAATTATTATAATTTATAAGATTTTTCACGAATTTATTCCTGGGCGAACCTGGCCTCCAGTTCGTTTTTTTTATACTGTTCATTGATGACCGTTGGTGGAACTTGTTGTTACACATATTGAGAACACTTGTAATTTTTCTACAGTATTTATTATTGAACCTGACCAGTTTCGCAATTTCACTCTTCTTCCTGAAGTGCCGTTCCTACACATTTTACTGGCGACAACCTTTGTTTTAGGCGACCATGAAAGCGCCCATGATTTTGACGTGCTGGGAGAGGAAATGAAATCGGTGGGAGGGGTGAGCTTCCATTCTGTACGCTAGTACTATTATCTATTCTGTGTCCATACTAATATTATAAATGCGAAAGTAACTCTGTCTGTCTGTCTGTCTGTCTGTCTGCCTGTCTGTTACGCTTTCACGCCTAAACCACAGAATCGATCTTGATGAAATTTGGTACAGAGGTATATTAGAGCTTGAGAACGGTCATAGGCTACCTTTTATCACAAGAAAGGGGGTTTAAGGGGGGGAAATAGGGGATGAAAGTTTTTATGAAAGTTTGTCATTTCTGAAGATATCTTAATGAAATTTGGTACAGAGATACTTTGGAGCTTGGGAACAGGCATAGGCTAACTTTTATCGCGAAAAGAGGGGAAGAAGGGGGGGGGGACCAGGGCCTTGGGATAAAAGTAAGATTTCCTGATGAAATTTGGTACAGAGATAGTTTAGAGCTTGGAAACGGACATAGACTACCTTTTATCGAAAAAGGGGAGGTAGAAGGGGGGACTAGGGCCTTGGAATGAAAGTTTGTTATTTTTGAAGATTTCCTGATCAAATTTGGTACAGAGATAGTTTAGTGCTTGGGAACGGACATAGACTACCTTTTATCGCGAAAAGGGGGTAGAAGGGGGGACCAGGGCCTTGGGATAAAAGTTTATCGTTTTAGAAGATTTCCTGATGAAATTTGGTACAGAGATAGTTTAGAGCTTGGAAACGGACATAGACTACCTTTTATCGCAAAAAGAGGGGTAGAAGGGGGGGACCAGGGCCTTGGGATAAAAACTTATCGTTTTAGAAGATTTCCTGATGAAATTTGGTACAGAGATAGTTTGGAGCTTGGGAACAGACATAGGCTACCTTTTATCGCGAAAAGAGGGGAAGAAGGGGGGGGACCAGGGCCTTGGGATAAAAGTTTATCGTTTTAGAAGATTTTCTGATGAAATTTGGTACAGAGATCGTTTAGAGCTTGGAAACGGACATAGACTACCTTTTATCGAAAAAGGGGGGGGGGGGGGGGTAGAAGGGGGGGACTAGAGCCTTGGGATGAAAGTTTGTCATTTTTGAAGATTTCCTGATCAAATTTGGTACAGAGGTAGTTTAGAGCTTGGGAACGGACATAGACTACCTTTTATCGCGAAAAGGGGGTAGAAGGGGGGGACTAGGGCCTTGGGATGAAAGTTTGTTATTTTTGAAGATTCCCTGATCAAATTTGGTACAGAGATAATTTAGAGCTTGGGAACGGACATAGACTACCTTTTATCGCGAAAAGGGGGGTTGAAGGGGGGGACTAGGGCCTTGGGATGAAAGTTTGTTATTTTTGAAGATTTTCTGATGAAATTTGGTACAGAGATAGTTTAGAACTTGGGAACGGACATAGTCTACCTTTTATCACAAAAAAGGGAAAGAAGGGGGAGGGGGGAATATGGCTATGGGATGAAAGTTTGTCTTTTTTGAAGATATCCTGATGAAATTTGGTACAGATATAGATTAAAGCTTGGGAACGAACATAGGCAACCTTTTGTCGCGAAAGACGAGGTTAAAGGGGGGGGGGTTATAGGGAATGAAAGTTTTGAAGACATCCTGATGATATATTTGGTACAGAGATGGATTAAAGCTTGAGAACGAATATAGGCTACCTATTGACGCGAAAATGGTGGTACAGGGTAGGGGGGTAATAAGGGACGAAAGTTTGACAGTTTTGAAGATATCCTGATGAAATTTGGTACAGGGATTAATTAGAGCTTGGTAACGGACATATGCTACCTTTTATCGCGAATAATGTGGTAAGGGGGGGGGGGGGATAAGGTCTAGATAGAGTATGAAAGTTTATCATTTTTTATTGAGAGTTGAAGGGGTGGAATAGGGCTAGGGTATGTAAGTTTGACAATTTTGAAGATATCTTCATGAAATTGGTATAGAGATGGATTACAGCTTGGAAATGGTCATAGGCTACCCCTTATCGTGAAAAAAGGGATAGAAGGGGGAGGGGAGAAGGGGAATAGGGCTATGAAATTAAAGTTTCTCATTTTTCAATTGCACAAAAAGGGGGTGAATATGGCATAAATAGTAAGAATTTCTTTTAAGATGTCCTCATGAAATTTGGTACAAAGGTGAATTAGAGCTTCGGAACGGACAAAGTCGAGTAGCGAACCAAATATAGAAGCGAGTGGAGAGGCGAGTAGAGATTGTGATAGGGACGAGTCAACTACAGGGGCGAGTAGATATGCGACTAGAGAGCCAGTGGAGAGGCGTGTATAGAATCAAATAGAATGTAGTAAAGGGTTGAGTAGAGAGGCGAATAGGGAGGCGAGTGGAAAGATGAATGTAGTGGCGAGTAGAGAGTTGAGTAGAGGTGCGAGTAGATAGGCGAGTAGATAGGCGAGTGTGAAGAGTCAAGTAGAGAGGCGAAAAGAGAATCGAATGAATGGGCAAGTAGAGAGGCCAATGGAAAAGCGAGTATAGAGAAGAGTACAAAGTCGAGTAGAGAGGGGAACAGAGAAGTCAGTAGAGAGTCGAGTATAAATTCAAGTATAGAGGCGAGTAGAGAGTCGAATATAGAGGCGAGTAGAAAGTCGAGAACAGAGGTGAGTACATAGTCGAGGACAAAGTTGAGTAGAGAGGCGAATTTAATGCTCAATAGCGGATCAATACTAAACGATAACCAACATTCACGCGGGCGGAGCCGCGGGCAACAGCTAGTGATATATAAGTCCGTACCGTCCCTCCGTAAATTGCGGCCTACGGTTCGTAAAATACCAATGGCCGGATCGTTTCTACGCATTTCATATCACTTTAAATATGGATACACAATCCGGATATTTTACCGTCGATTACAGTTTACCAAGCTGTTGGTATAACTCCCATCATCACACAATAAGCAACAGATAAGTGTGATCGTGGCCTGAATCACTGTTAATGTGAACAAGCTTAAATTGTGATGCAAGGGATCACTGCCAACCTATCTAAATAATTTGTTTTGTCAAGTTGTAAGTCTCACTGCCTTTAGGCCGTTTACAAAACGGAGGATCACCGCAGTCAATGTAGGTTGTTTTGGAGCACCCGAGACATGTTTCTAGATATGAAAGCAAAAGAGTCACGATAAGCACCACTACTTCTTGGTATAACTGTTTGTCCATAGTTGGGACACGGACCTGGAACAAAGGAGTTTTCATTGTTGCGATTTAGTGCAAAACTTGTTGCAAGAATCTGATGACCGATGTTCAAGGTGAAATGTAAATGTTACGGACCAATAGGGCATTATGTATAATGCACGGGCATTTTGAAATATATGAAAGTTTAAACAATCAGACTTAGTTTCATGACGACTTAACTACGGTTCACGTATGAACGGGTGTCGGAGACGCGAAGCCCACCGGATATTTATCATAATGCTCAACTTATCACTTTGCACTCACATTCAAAATGAGCGTACACGTGATAAACTTACCGGTTATGGTTTACAAGGAGGGTTTTGTGGACTACAAACTATTTTCTTTTTGCCGCAGCCAGCGACTTCTAATAACCAAATGGCCACAATATAGAGTGCCAGTAACAGCCGCGCCCAATGATTTGGCATTATACGTTCTGCAAGAAGCACCATTACATTAATACGAATCAATCTGTTGTATACGTTACTAATATTGGACGTTCCACAAGGTAAACCCCCGCTAGGATGTTCACACTCACAGTTCTGTGCACCACAGGCGCCGGAAAGTCCGCTGTAACAATATTTCCTGGACAGGAACTGTTCAAACAGCACGTCGCAGGCAACAGGTTCGTCCAGGGGATGAGCATTATATGGTATACTGTGGCTAGAAAATTGAAATTGGAGTAAAGATATTCAGAGTTTTATAGAATTCACTAGATATGAAATAATATAGGCAATATTTAACACAAGGACCACTCCGGTATGGATACTTGCTATAACTATAATATTTACACCATTATGTATGTAATGATAGAATGTGACCGGGACCGGGACGCAACTTTAAGACAACAATTAAAGTGTAATGTTGTCATTCACGTGAATAAATTAATTTGATTTGATTTGAAATAAACACTCTGTACGTACATTTTGATATTGGCCTCAAAGGGATGTGAGAATGGAAGTTGTGAAACACTTACTTAGGAGTAACAGCACTGTTTCAATTGCTTCGTCACTACTATCACGCTGTCATCATCTCTCTGCAAACAAAAAGAATCGATTTGAGTCGTTCCACCAAACTAGTAACAAAAGCAATAACTATTATACGATGCGCTAACTATACGATATACAAAACAATACTAACAGGTGGAATTATTGACCCAAATCAATACTTTAAGTTTGCAACGAGAAGATACTACCGAACTACACACAACTGGTATCTACACAGAGTACTAATACTGCAGCAGTACAGTTACGCGTTCTGCCAGAGCACTACGCACGCAGGGGCTAGTCCCACTGTGGCGATGACCACCTGTTGCCTGAGCACGCACAGCTGGTGTGATCAAACAAACAACAGTACCTAGTGCGATTTAGTTTTATTTACAATTTTTGCATGCTATTGTTTTAATGTACAAAATGTCTACATTGCTTTTTATCATTTAATTGAAGCAACATTGCTTTTTATCATTCAATTGAAAGAATAGGTCATAATGGAAGGCATCCGATTTTGGTGGATGATGTCATTCCAACCGACTGCAGGCTAGTTCCACATTTTTGATGTCCCAGTTGTTTCGTTTCTTTCAATTTCTCAAAGCACTTCCTGACATTCAAGTGTCCCTAGGCTTAGGACCCGTGGAAGGGGCCCCGCCTGCAGGGCGCAATGCCCGGTCCGCACGGAGAAGTCTTCTTCTTGCACGCGGACACGCTGATGATGAGCACCGCGAGGAAGAACACTAGTATTTTAAACACGTTGCTGGTGTTGAACTTGGTCATTGTGTACTGACTGAAATAAAAACGCCAAAACAGTTATTCCAAACATCGAAATTCAAGATTTGTAAAACAGGACACTACGGATAGAATATTTATGTAGGTAATTAATGTTACAGGTGGCGAGAGGAGCGATGTACGAGCTACACACTCCCTAGTAATCGTGCCGACCATTAATTACATGAACACTCCCCAGGTGCGAATTACTATTTTATAATATTATTTTAAAGTAAATATATTGCTACTAAAATCATAAAATCGGTCTGATACTTTAAAAATATATCACTAGACCGAAAATAAAAGAAATTCATTATGGTATATCAAACAAAAACTACCATATTTAAAATTCAAACAAATTAAAAATATGTATTGTGTGGGAGCCGCTGCTTCACGCAGAGTTTGTTATTATTCGACGACCTTTCCGCTTATCAATAATATTCCGAGTTTCACTTTGACATCAACTAAGTATCAAGATGTTAGGTTAAGTGGTTAAACAAAAATTCAATTCATTCTGAATGGAGGGTAAGGCTCTATATGCTGACAAATAGTTTACCTAAAATTAGTAACGTAAGTGAAATTGAAGATAAATTTGAAAACATTAGCAACACATAGTGCAACAAATTTGTCTAGCAACTGTTAATGTTGGACTTTACGACCAACATTAACTGGGTGAGCGATCAACAATCTGCCAAATATAGTTCCTGACCAGCGCAACACGTGGCAAGCTATAATGAAGAGTGTGGTTCTAATGAGGTTACATTTTGTTTGCCGAAGCGCCTGGCGGTATGTGACAAACATTTTTAATTAGCAGATTCCTGCCAATGTTAGATTGTAAGGGATTTATGTTGCATTGCACAATACGTCAAAAAGAACCCACGAACGAACGCGGACCCGTCTGAGCGAGTTTTTTTTTGGGCTAGAGTTGATTCAATTCTTACCGTCTGTTACTTGCTGCACGGTGCCGGAGATCTGCAGGCAATGTATACTTTCTTGGTACAGGCGTGGACCAGACTGAAGAGTCCCAGGATTACAGTGAAGATTGACAGGAGAAACCTCTGCACAACGTCCATTGTCTCAGCGCTTCCGCATAGCGTCGCGGCTCCAGGTACCCTGCAAACGGAAGCTCCTGCGTCCACTAAGGCGCGCCTTCGCCAGACGGCCCTATAGTTTGCTTAAATACTTTTAGGTGGCAATAGATATCTTTTATTTTGTTGTATAGTGACATGTTGTCATTACATTTTGAAGTCAGTCAGTTCAGGTCTGCTCATCTCAAGCTGTATGCATCTGTCCTGTGATTAGGCTTTCTTCAACTTTATATAATACACGATACTATAAAATATAGAATACGAGTGTTGCCGCTCTAAAGAAATTACCTACATGTATTGATTTGGGTCAAATTTCTAAATTACTACATGAACTATACAATATCGTAATATTAGTTATTTGTGAGCTCACCTTATTCTGTTTGTGGTGGTTGTGGTTCTTAAGAATGTAATAACTGTGAATTTGGACTTGGGATTGTTTTTGCAAAGTTTGTGGTTTTTTATGGTGTGACGGTTTGACTGATGTACGAATTGGAACTATTGGTTTTGAAAAGTTGACAGCTAAGACTGGCCATTTGTCGATTTACAAGGAGGATGGTTGGTATCGTCTCGATGTACAAGACTGTATAAAGCTTTTAATGCACCGCGCAGTTACGAGCGTAAGATCCTTCACATACCGATCTATGTACAAGCGAATTTTACATCGTGTTCCCTAGTATAGGTATTCGGAAGGCAAAAAGGCTGAAAGGTTAGTGGGAATTGCCCATAATTTATATAAATTTATAGTACTTGAGGTAGAAACCTGATGGTACATACTAATGTATTAGAGATACCAATACTTTATTGAGTGCCTCAAGTAGGTAACATGTTCACATTTTACGATCGGCGGCGTCGGTGGCAGCGCTCTGAACCAAAATAGACATTGTTTTATTGTTGCAGTTTAAGCCGCACTTTGGAAAGAGATCACTGGCGTTGCACGCCGTGAGCCTCGATGCAATATTGTTTCCTTTATAATTTTATTTTTACAATTCTAACCAACAGTTCCCATATCTCCTCTTTGAATGAAATGTCTTCGTACTACTTACAACTAACGGGAAATGAGTCTTACGAACTCTTATGAAACCATAGATTTCTTGGTGTACTACGTCCTAAATCCTACAGAATCGGTAAAGACTGAGTAGATCAGAAGGTGTATATGATGAGGATGAGCGTCCCTGGTAAAATTAGTGGAGATCCCAGTAGGAGTCTATGGAACTGGCTATATCCCCATTATGGAACTACTGGTTTTTTTTTCTCCCAGCAGTTCCATGGAACTGGCATCCTGTTTCGCCTAACCTCATTAGTTCTATCATACGAATAAAGGTACAGGTGATTGCTAACTCATTTACAAGTATACCTGCTGACCCGGCGAATGTTGCTTTGCCGCTATGAAAAAATGGCGGTTAATGGATTCAACCTTCTACCATCAACCGCCATCTTTTGAGTGATTTTTCATAAAAAATGAAAATAAAATAACTTTTTTTTGATGTATTTTTGTATTTTATGACTTTTGCCCCTTAAGAGATAAGAGAGACTTCATGTTTTTTTAAGAAAACATTGTTGGTAAACATGTTAATCTAATTGAAACGAATGGTGCAAGTGTCTAATCTCAGTCTCTTATATATTAATCCCAAATAAGAAAGGGCTAATAAAGTAATTAGGGCAGGAACCTAAACAAATATAAAACAGCTGATGAACACGATCGATAACGATTAAAATTCCTCCACGGAACAACTGCTGCTGTTCATTAAGCCAAACATTTAATAACTCGCAGCCTGTTGGAGTGTTGGCGTAAATTACCACTAACTAATAAAATTAGTATAAGAATGAAGTAAACGAACCTGACGCTTATAATTAATGAATTACCGCGATTTTAACGATAAAGCGCGCATGGCCAGAGCTACAACAGTAAGAGTTGGGTCGCGCTCGTGTGCCGTGCACTAGTGATGTGCGATGTGTCGATAACGGGCCTTAACTACTTACTCTAATCAAGTAATTACTAATTAGTTGTTACACGCGACTTCATTCACGCGAACTTTGTGTTTGTAGACTTTCCTTCAAGTGGGAACTTCATACCGGAATAAAAATATAGGAAATCCTTGTCCAGTATCTACCAGTTTCTAGCATTTATTCTGCAGAAGCTTTAGTGATGTAAAAAAAAACTTCATTAAAAGTTCTTTTTTTTGTTTATGTTATATAATAAAGCTACTAGATCTATAGATTAGAAATAGACGAGAAACTTCGATTCATTAATGAAGTAAATTTAAAATGAAACGGTAAAGTCACAGAGTCCTAGATTTCCCAGCTCGAATATGCTGGTAGGTACCTAATTATACTTAATAGTGGCTTAATTTTATTTGTGGAAGTCATAATCCACTTTCTATAAAATAGCCTTGTAATATCTTCGTATAAAATAACTATGAGCAACATACGAATCAATATAATCTTCGAAAACCTACTTCGCAGGGGCAGTTACTTTCTCATTTTGATTTTGTTCAATGAGACGATTAAAGATGCACTGGGGGCACCGCGCGTCTTCAACAAACTCGCTACCGCTATACTGATTGTGAGAGGAGTAAGAGACGGTCTGTACTCGACACAGCCGTGTCGATAGGTCGATCCTCCAGCACACGTGGAAGTGTTCCAGAACCGAACATCTGAGCGCAGCACCACACTACTAGCGCACGCTCACTCGCGCAATGTGCGTGCGATGCCACGCGTCGGTTATTTTTAACGAAAACTTCCGATCCGACGAAACGATTCATTTATAAATCATTATAAATAGAAATTCCATATTCGAATTTATTCATCGCACTCGTTATTATCTTTAAGTAAAGTATTAATCATTACGCCGAGTGACTCAAAAATGTTTTGTGCCAGTATGTGCTACAGGGAAAGTGAGTGAAATATAGTGACAAACTGTGTAAGAATTCTTGGATGCAATTTTGAAATATTCGAGAGGTGAGTGATGGATATTTCGGTCAAGAATCACTGAGGTGGCTGACTGTGCCGATATTTACAAAAACGCCATTCCTGTAACTGGCTCGAGCTCAGCTTAGTCGTAGTCCATCCGCAAGCCGAAACCAAACCATGTGTTTGTGAAAAACATTCGCAATAAGACTGTAAAAGTGTTTTAAGTGCTTTGAACGAGTTTTCTGCATTTCTTCATTATATATCGTGAGTTTTTTGTTTTTATTTCTTGCTGATTATTATATTATTCGCTAACTTGTAATGTGTCGACGAGTCTCTGCCACGTTTTCGCATACCGCAATATTCGCGTGGTTGCTGCGGATTCCAAACGTCAAATTACGTTTAATATAGTGTCATCATGCGTCGAATTATGGGCGGCGGCGTTTCTACACCAACAGTAGAGGCGACGGCTTCATCACAAGATTTACCATTCGAACTTCGTTAAACCGTCGTGTTTTTAATATTCTAAACGTATGTAGGATCACCGCCTCGATTTGTTTAGTATGCCTAAATAGTGGAAGTTTTACAATGTAGACTTTTTAACGTAGTTGTACTTCGTTATTTGGTGGTCACGCTTGTATTTAGGCAAATATACTGTCTTGCATGATGATCCGCCCGCGGCACCAGTGGTCGCCACTGGACATCCACTGCTGACTGCGGAACAAATCAACAAAATTACTCTCCGAGTTACAGAGCTATCCCATGCTATAATTTGACACCATGCTATATTAACATTCTTGGATATATTTACCTAATATATTATATGCTTTATTTAAGCTTGACCTGTAACTAAATAGAATTTCGCAAAGGTTTCTTATTTGTCGAATTAATTTGTACATTATGTTAAACGATAGGAAACATCAACATTAACATCTTTTGTAGCTAGGTATCTTCCTCAAATTGATACACAATAACAAAAAGTACAGATAAAGTTTATTATTTATTATTGCGTTAATTCGAATATGCACTTAACTGTATAATGTCAAATCTGTCACCGACGGTAAACACCACGAGCGGACGGTCAGCGCTCACGGCAACAGCGCGCCGTCTCTCACAACAATCGAGGTGACACTCGCGTGTCGCCACTTTATCTTGGAGAGTATGAGCAAGGGATAGAGCACCTAGTGCTTACTTTTGTAATTTAAGTACACCTTTTACAGGACTACCCTCTAGTACCCTCTAGTCTTCCTAACACTGTTAATGTCATGGAGGAGAGAATATTTATCCATAATTAATGTAGAAAGTAACATTCCACTACTACTTGATGTGATGTCGACAGAGCACGGCTCCGCGTGCTGAGCGAGTATTGTGCACTCGTCGGAGAGAATGTATAATCATATAATATAATGTGCGGCTCGGCCACGAGCCACGAGCCAGCGATCATAATATAGACCTATAAAGACGTCGGGATATGTACAAGTTAAATAAACGGTCATTAGTTCGCAACTGCTCTGGTTCGCCTCAGTGATACAACGTTTTGCTTTATATTATTATCCAAAATAATAAAATTCGTTTGTTTATAAGTCTCGGTTCCGGGATGTTAGATCAACGTCGAGATATTTAACTTTTCGCTAGATATAAAGCTGGCACAGACAGATCGAGAGTCGAGGCTCTGGTCTACACGATAAGTACCACCACTCGCTTGGATTACTTAGAACCATATAGCTTTGCAAGTTACTTTAGCTCGTGGACATCCAAGCAGCCCTGGCTACCACTCAGGGCAAGCACTCCTCCTTCCTAGAGAAGAGCGTGGAAATCTTCCGACTATTTTTAATATAGTGATGGACTATATTAAACATAGTCGGAAAGTCCGGACAGGCCATCACTTTGTTCAAACATCCACGGCACAACTAGGTTTATTTAATCATCGGGCACAGGTCTCAGTTGTATCACACAAACTTTTAATTCACCTGCTTCCTGCTGTTATTTCTCAGAGCCTGCTGCTAATGCACAGGAGAGACCTGCCAAAAGTGAAGTCTTTTTTTATTTATAGAACAGGTCAATTTGACTTCACCTCGTCTGAAGGTAAGCTAAAGGCAAAGTCTCGAAAAGAGAGTTACCTTTACAAACACGTACCATGCCTTATGATTCGAGTGGTCGAGACCGAAATAGATTTTAGATGATGGTATCGAATGCAGCTAGCAATAACATCGTTAAAAATTGTTGTTATTTATAAAACCTAATTAGGCCAAATTGTTAATATATGTGACGTGTTCCGTGCATGTGGCGCGGTGCGGTGCGGTGCGGAAGATTTGCGGCCGCGCGCGCTTCCTGCTTCACTCACATATTCACTTTTTATATTTTATGTTGACTTAGGAATGGAAAAGATATTTTATTATAGTAACAAGTCGTAAATTACTACTATTACAGATCCTTAGTGGTTATTTGGTAAATTATATCGGTCGACAGCGGAGCGAAAAGGCCGACTACTTTGTAAATAATCTAAATATTTGTGTACACTCTAAATAGCTTTCCGGCAACGCGATTGATGGCTCAAGTGGATGACTATCAGTTCTATGACTCTTCAGTTTAATTGTTGTAACAGTTAAAAGCCAAGGAAATAATTGCTATATAAAAGTGATGATGCGAGGGTACCATTAATTTTAGAAGTGAAAACTTCTTTAGCGGCGTTGGATGGGTAAAAACTGTTAAACTCGCGTCAGGATCACGTGACCTTTGACCCGTAAACGTCGACTTTGTATGACGACATGACGTCATACAACATTCCTAGCTGCGTGTTTATTTTGCTAGGTACTGTGGAGTCGGGGGGCTTGATCTCCACAGTTTTACAATATTACTTTGAGTGAAACAACTCTTTTGCTCAAATATTGATATTTATTGGGAATAAAACATATCATTCCTATACGAGCTTTTTAAAATGGGGATTTTACGCGAGGTTTTTTATAATTTTATACAATACTCGTTTTAGAGGATCGCGGAAGCTAGAACACTTCTCTTCTTATTTGACATGTTATTAAACAAAATGTATTACAATATTAATGATTTCCTGGACGATACAATAACATTTAACAATACCTTATAATGTAATTTATTTTAGCATATAGTTATTAATAGGTATGACATGAAAAAATTTGCACGCCGTATGTGGCAGAATGTGAGGAAACAAAGCATTTTGTAAAATCTCTTGTACCATATTCTAGCAAATAAACTATTTGATTTGATTTGATTGATTCAAATCTTGAACTTCTGGAGCCCAACTGGCTTCCTCAGAAGACCTCACGTCAACTGTCAGGAACTGTCCCGCACGTCAGTTTTTTCCTACTTTTCAATTTAATATTTATTTTTCATTTGTATCATTTATTTTTAAATCGTTGACACATGATGTCCAGGCCACTACTAGTAATATCTGCCACTGTGATTATTTTTTCTTTTTGTAATATTTTTTCTTTTTGTAAATATTTTTTCTTTTTGTAATTTATTAATTTCTTCTGATAGAAAATGAGCAGAATATTTGTGATAGGTTCTATGATTGGCGCTATATTATGGGTATGGTATGGTATGGTATGGTATGGTATGGTATGGTATGGTATGGTATGGTATGGTATGGTATGGTATAGTATGTTCTTTTTATCTTATTCTCTGTATACTATAACGAAGAAAGAAAGAAAGAAAAAGTTTTCACTTCTGCCGGCGCTCCCGGAGTGCAACCCGTATTTTTTTTATATTCAGAAATTTATTACGCACGGACATGCGGAACATTAGTAAATTATAATACTAAAGAAGTAACAACAAAGTACTAAGTTCCCAAAAAAGTGTCGCAATAGAAGGTGTATGTGGAAGACACTAAATACTTTTGGTCATAAAGTAACAGTAGGATACGGTGAGCTTTTTGCCAATATCCAGTAACCCTGTTGGATGTTAGATGGGAATAAACTAGAATAATATAAGTTAACGGAAATACTCAATATAATTAATGTTCTTTTATTTAAAAGCTGTCTAGTACGTACCAATGTTCTTGTTAGCGACAGATCTTATAAACATGTAATATTTATTATATTACGAGCACGTAATTAATTCTGAATAACATTCACGCAAAAGAGGTAAATTTCATAAGCGTACTCAAATAACTTTGAAAAATTATTAAAGAGTAACGTTAATGTTTTCATAACTCTGAAATATTATTATTTGGAATGATGGCGGCTAAATTTACGTAAAGTTTAGTACCTTGTACTTTCCGTCGCGGACATCCACGGAGGTCATCGTGCTACTTGGTTTACATATTGTACAATTCGACACGACCCCTCAGGAAGGCACGATACATTTTATTTATTTATTTTGCTTTATTAGGAAAACAAACAGTTTTTACAATTCAAATTGGTGCCTTCAATAATGTTAGAAAAACATTCATTAGATTTCGCATCTTATAATTAGGATAACAAACTTTGCCTATCCTACTCACTCAATTAATTACCAGATATAATGCAAAGGTTAGTGGTTGCAAGCATGCGTATACAGAGACTCGCGTTCACTATCCCTAGGTACTAGGAGTGCCGCACGTGCAGCTCAATTGTTGCGTGCCAAATACCACGTAAATCACACTTAAGGTAACATATTATTTTCATAAATCACATCAAAGTCCTCCGAATGATTCACTTCGAGAAACATCTCACATACATTTGTAATCATAAAAGTCTCATCTAATGAGAAAACAATGTTTTGTTTTAGCTAACGCGTAATGTTTCAATCTAAACCTTAATGTGTGTGTGGTAGAGTTCCAATTTCTCTTATTCTCGCTGTGCTATATGTTTAATTATAGCCGCCGTTGAAAAGTGACTAATTATCCGTGTTGAGGGATGTGACAGCGCGGCGACATGCGACTGGCCGCGGGCCGCCCGCGCGGAGTGCTCGGCGTGCGCCACTCCGAGCGGGAACTGTCGCTTGATAGCGCATCGATTGTGGCAGGAGCGCTGTGACCTGCGACCGATGTCACCGCTGACCGTTTTGCGATGGGTCTAGAAGACCCGTGGTTAGTTTTGATTGCCGCCGATGCTCTCTGGTGGGGTGATTTCAATTTGCATTTAGCATAATGTTATAAGTACCTGGATGACCGAGATTAAGCACGGTATTTTTTTTTTAATTTTCTTAAACTTACTTTTTTCTTTTATTTTTATTTTATTTTTTAATATTCTTAAATCTCAAGACACCGTACGCGACTATATCAATGGTCTAGCACTGGGTGAGCCCATTCAGCATTAATTTCATTGAGCACCGAAGCTTCAAACACTATGGCACCACTCACACAGTACCTAGTTTCAGAGCGATGGTTGGCATGGATGACCATCGTCGTGCGGGGCATACATAAGTACAATTTTAGTATTTATAATCAAATAATTGTGTTGCGATATGTATACTCTTTTCCCTGCGTTATGGGATGTCAAGCTATAACTACAGCGCAACGTTGACAGAGACTTACGGCCTGTTGACTGCTATTGTTGTTCCTCTAACGCAAATAGGTGATCCCAAGATTAAGTAGGCTCGAGAGTGAATCTGGCAGGAGCTAGTCCAACAGCTTGCGAACAACCTTGATTTCGCAGATACACTGTTGGTATTGTTGAATATGATAATTTAATTCAATTGCTTTGTTAATACCTAAATACCGGTTTAGGCCACTTTCCGCCGACATACTTGCCGAGAGAATGCGAACAAATGCGCTGAATATTGTAGGCGTGATCTTGCAGAGGCTCTGGTGGAGGCTTTCAGTTCAGAGGTTCATTATGTTTGAATGGGTGATTTGCTTCCTACGACTCGCTACATCGGTCGCACAGAAAACTCTGAAGTACTCACTACATTACCCTACTTTTAAATTGAATGTTTGAGTATACTTAAAGAAATTAGAATTCAGAAATATTTTATAGGGGTAGAATATTGCACACAAATACAAATAGTTTTGTGGAAATAACAGTAAGGGCATTGGCGTCGTGCAATATTATGATAATCAAACTGGCGTCCACAAATTATGTTAAGAACTGTCAGGAATGTGGCGCAATGGAGAGGAATGGCGGCGACAACACAACAATAACAACATTTTTTTGTTTCATGAGCGGCACGCGTACCTCCTCGGCGGGCGGCCCATAACCACTCACGGCATTATATTGTGTGTGTGATGTTGATGTTGATCTCGATGCTAGCTTTGTTGCGCGACTCACGTAGACCAACCTGGTTCTATATTTGGTGCTGACTTCACCTGTTACAAACATATAAATAAAACAAACATAAAAAAAAAACAAAAAAAATATGTACAACAATATATTAAAGGAAATTGAAGACTTCGTTATCTGTAATTTAAGTTAAGTTATTAATAAATGCATATGAATTATGTACGAATAAGAACCCCACATACATTTGTACCTAATAATTAAAAAAGCTTCTTGGAATTGGATGAATTTTGACGGAATTTTCACTGACAGCTGATATTATATTTGGTTACTTTTATTTTAGAAAAGTCTCGGGATCCATATACAGAAATCCCTAGAACTAGTTAATATTTGAATATTTGAACACGAGAAGTATGCGTTTCATCTCAGTTACTCGAGTGAGTAGGCAGGCATCCAGAAGTGTACGATGCGGGTGGTACAGTAGTTGATGTTATCGACACGGAGCGATGCGTGGCCATAAAGTTCGATATGCTTGCATCCTTTGAATTCTTTTTCTGCCGTGTCGATGGCACGTTATTCGTAAAGTTGTATTTAGCAAGAGTGGCGCTTATGGGTTCCTTCAGTGTACATGTGTGTACACATGCGGTTGGAGGTGGAGAACGGTCTGTAAAGTAACTCTTACTGATCGGTAAAACTATAACTTGACGGCTTTTCATTGTTCTAGACGAGCTGTGTCCGACTTTCTTCTGAACGTTGACTAATTATTTGTTGGAAGACTTGTAATTTCTGTGGACATTTACGCTGGTTTCCCGAGTTATTGCTCAAACAAATCTATATAATGTAAAAGGGGGTAAACCGGGGGTTGAAAATTTGTATGAAAGTTCATTTTTTTTAAGAAAGAGACTTATATTTATATTGTGTGCTTTAGAGATTGTGTGCAGGTGTACTAATAATGTATCCTTAGAAATCAACTACCTTTTGGGTTAAAACAAGGGATGGTAGTTTGTATAAAAGTCTGACTCACTCCACGCAGACGAAGTCGCAGGTGGTTGTTAGTCGTTTTTATAAAATAATATGTAGTGGCCACACACGGTGGCGACTGTCACGCACCTGTCAACGTCATTGAATAATGTAGCAGTGTTGTGCCCGACGCTACCTGCGGGACGGCCCTTTGTAGTGGCTGCTGTTTGCCACTGTACAGGTGGGCATTTTAAGTGGGTGACCTACAAACATCACGCCTATGGATGTCAAATGAGCGGCCAGCGGTCAGTGACCCCGTGGAGATGTATCTACTGTTAACATAATCAGCTCTGTATTCATTTGATGTCATATAGAAACGGTTCTGTGTGGTTCCCGGCATAGAATAGGACCACTCCATCTCTTCTCGTGGATGTCGTAAGAGGCGACTAAGAGAACACCAAAGGATGGGCAGCGGCGTCTTTTGTGATGCATCCTTATAAAAACTTTAATACCGCGCTCGCCAACCCGTTTGCCAAGCGTGGCGAGTATGGCAAGAAACCTCCCAAATGAACGGACAAAAAAAGACCAGGCCCCTAGTCCCCGGCAGCCCCGCTATTCCTGGCTCCGGTAGCGGTCATGGTAACGGCGGGGCAGGGGGTGCGAAGAATCCCCGGCAGAGATTCGGCTACCACCCCAGACGGAAACTGGCCCTGGTAACACACAACGTCAGCACGATGAGGACTGACGAGAAGCTGCTCGAGGTGGAAGAGGAAATGAGTAGGTTACACTGGGACATTGTTGGGTTGTCCGAAGTGCGAAGAGCGGGGGAAGGCACGACAACACTGAAGTCTGGTCACCTACTCTACCACCGGGAGGGTGACAGAAAGTCACTGCATGGTGTCGGGTTCCTCGTCCACAGGTCCCTTATTAGCAACGTCATATCCATCGAGAGTATCTCGAGTCGGGTGGTATACCTGATACTCAGAGTATCCAAAAGATACTCGTTGAAGGTCATCCAGGTGTACATGCCCACCAAGTCATACTCCGATGTAGAGGTCGAGGAAGTGTATGAGGACATAAGTAGGGCCATACATGCTTCCAAAACCTATTTCACTGTTGTTATGGGGGACTTCAACGCGAGACTGGGCGAACGGGGCGATGGGGAGTTGAGGGTGGGGCCTTTTGGATATGGGCAGCGGAATGACCGGGGCCACATGCTGGCGGACTTTATGGAGAAAGAGGGTCTCTACGCGATGAACTCTTTCTTCAAAAAGCCACCCCAGAGAAAGTGGACCTGGCTAAGCCCGGCTAACATGGCGTATGAGATTGACTACATCTTGACGACAAAGAGGCAAGTATTCAATGATGTCTCTGTGATCAGCCGTGTAAAAACCGGTAGCGATCACCGTATCGTAAGAGGCACATTGAATATTAGCCCTAGACTAGAAAGGTCACGTCTGATGAAGTCAACACTCAGACCGTCATATGCCGATGTCCGGGACTCCGAGAGCTTTCAGCTCGAACTATCCAATCGTTTCGATTGTCTACAGGATCGCGTTTCAGTGGACGAGGTAAACAACGTGCTGGTAGAAGCTGTCCAAACGGTGGGATCTAAATTCTTTAGGTCTCGCCCTAAACAAAAACCTCAAAAAATTTTGACGTATATTTAGGCATATAGGCGGCTCAACGGACGCATACAGAAATCTTTGCGACACGACATTCGCTCCTATAATACAAAAACTATTAAGGAGACGATAGAGCGAAACAAAGGCTCCAAAGTGTGTTCACGCATGAACATGACTTATAGCAAATTCCTATATTCTGACGTCAATGGACACTACGTGATATCCAAATAATAAACTAAGATGCTCTTATCATCACGTAGTGAAAGTGACGGACGAGGAAAAGGACTGCTGAAGTTGCATGTACACCAATAGCACACTAAGACGTAGTTATAGTTGTGTACATATGATTAAATTAGTATTTAAGATATAGTGAAAGTAAGAATAAACCAGTCATCAAGTTGAGCCCGACTTTGACTCATTACCTATCCAACCTCTCACTGTGGCCAAGACACCCTTAGCCGTCAGTACCTGATCGGTCTTGTGAGCCTGCTTGACCGGCAGTGAGAAAACCTTACCACCTGCACCCCAATTCCTGTCTCTGTCCGTCTGGTGTCTTAGGTCGCCTGGCATCAGATATCCTGTACCTATTATATATACGTATTTTAAATACTTATAGTAGGGCTAGGGTAGTAGGGCTAAGGGAGTAGGGACGCGTAGGGGTACCAACGACGCACCGTAGTGACGTACACGAGCGGAGGTCTGTGTCACCGAACACCACCGAGTACCACGCCGTGACGAACTATAGGTTAGGGTTGCGAACACAACTTGGTCTGCCAGCGAGCCCCCGAGAACCAAGCGTGTATTGCACCATAGGGTAGCAGTTAGGAGGACGTTAGGATTACAGTAGTATAGGGTGACGGGATTAGGATTAGTTAGGATACTTTTGCCTTAGGAGTACCGTAAGTACTCCTTCGTTAGGATAGACTAGGATAGAAGATTAGGTTAGCCACACTTTCCTGAACAGTCGAGGTAAGTGCTGTTATCTCCCTGTTCAGTTTGGTCCTTCGAGTTACACTACAACTACACTAGGTGGATACAGTTATCCTTCGAGTTTGTAGTTATACTAGGTGGATACAGTTATCCTTCGAGTTTGTAGTTATACTAGGTGGATACAGTTAGGGAGGCACGTCTCAACATGGACATCCAGCAAATTAACTCGCTTATCAAAAGTCAAGAAGAATATAACAAGACAATAAACCAACTATTTACAAATATTAAAAAAGACTCGACAGCGAGGAAAACAGAAGAATATATAAGGAATAGAAGAGACCAATTAACAGAAGCTTTCACGAAAGCTTCGGAAAACCATGCAAAATTAGAAGATCAGGAAGCCTTAAAGAAACATTCTTATGTGGAATCTGACTACTTTGGAGCCATCAAAAGAAACTATACTAGCGCAATACGGCATCTGGAAGAATGCGAAGAGAGGATTAAGTCTACTCAACAGCTGCAGGGATTAGAGGAGATACGACCCGAAACAATCCGGAACAACTCAGCAAAAATGAACCTGCAGTTATATCGCATCAAACAGATGCAGTGTAGCCTAAACAAGGCCAAATTGGCGATATCAAGTAATAAACCAACTTCTCATTTTAAAATGCTTATAGCGACGTTACAAACACAGTGCGATAAAATAGAGGAAACTCACTTCAGTATTATAGAAGAGGGAAGTACATTGGAGCATGAATACTTCCAGGAACAAACTTTCGAAACACTGAAATTGGAGTATGATATCATACTAGATCAATTATATGATAAGATACAGACGAGCAAGAGTGGACACGGCTCATCGTTAAAATTACCAGAAATAACCATTCCGACCTTCTCCGGGAGATATGAGTCATGGAGTTCGTTTTATGACTTATTTTCGAAGGTTATTCATGAAGGTGAGTCATTGACAGCCACAGAAAAAATGCAGTATCTAAAAACGCATACCAGAGGGGAGGCATATAAATTGATCAAACATCTAACCATCGGCGAAGCAAACTATTCAACTGCCTGGACACTGTTAATAAATCGCTACAAAAATGAAAGGATTATCATTACCAAACATATAGACAACATCATGAATCTACAAAAAATAAAAGTAGGAACTGCAAGCAATTTGAAAAGTTTACATGACACGATGAACGAGAACTTGGAAGCACTAAAAAACCAAAAGATTGATATATCCTCATGGTGCCCTTTGTTAACACGCATGTTAAGCCGAACTTGGGATTCGGAAACAGATGAGAAGTATGAAGAACAATTACAAGAGCCAAACCAACCTCAATCATTCTCCTCAATGATGTTTTTCCTCGAAAAACGGTTTAAGTGTCTTGAAAACAGCGAAGATAATATCAAACCACGTCCGGAAGCAGGGCAAACCGCAAGTAAACAAAAAGCAAAGAATGTAAGTAGCACGTGCTGGTTATGTAATGATGATAAACACACAATATACGAATGTAAACAATTTATTGCGTTGTCAGCACATCAACGTCATAGCGAGGTGAATAAACATAGAATATGTAAACAATGCTTAAAGCATGAATCATCATATCCGTGTTATAGTACGGCGAATTGTCGAGAATGCGGAAAGCATAACCATCATACATGGCTACATAGGTCGCAAACAAGCGACAAACCAACATACAAATACTACAAGAGTGATAATTATAAAGGTTCAACGAATACAGCAGAGAACCCAAGTACGAGTAAAACCAAGGCAAATATGTCTACCACAGAAGAATCGGAGACACAGAAAACGACATTGTTAGCAACAGCTCTGGTGCAAGCTCACGCCATAGATGGCACACCATACCTGCTAAGAGTGCTCTGTGATCAAGGTTCAGAGGCCTCTTTCTGTACCGAGGAAGTAGCCCAATTACTGTCCTACCCTCGCAGCAAAGTTAAAACCGAGATACTTGGTATTGCTGACGAGACACCGAAGACGTCGAACTATTGTATCAACGTCGAACTTGAACCAAGGTTCCCGAGCGAGTTTAAGTTACCCATAAAACTTATAATCTTGCCGAAACTTACCGGTTCACTACCAAACAAAGATGTACCACAGGTACAAACAAGCTGCTTAGTAAATAAACTAATTGCAGACCCTACATATTACCAACGAGGTCCAATAAATATAATTTTGGGCGCTCAGGAATATAGTAGAATACTACTACAAGGGTTGGATAAGAATGCAAACGGAATTATTGCTCAAAACACGGAGTTTGGGTGGATATTATCCGGAATATGTTGCAATCCAATCACTAACAGTTTAAAGATTGTTAGTATGACGACAACGACGGGTGAAATAGAACAAGTAACAAAATTCTGGGAATTAGAAGAGATTCCTGAAAAATATAATCTATCCAAGGAAGATATATTATGTGAAACGTTCTATCACCAAACTACAATACGAAACGAGGATGGAACCTACACCGTGAGGATTCCCTTCAAAAATCCCGACATAGAGTATGGGAATACACGCCAAATAGCAGTTGCTAGACTATTACAATTAGAACGAAAATTCGAGAAAAATAGTGTGCTGAAAAACCAGTATAAAGAATTTCTCAATGAGTACCAAGAAATGGGTCATATGAGAAAAGTACCAAAATCTGAGTATTGCCAAGGCAAATACTACATTCCACACCAACCGGTGATAAAAGAAGACTCACTGACTACCAAACTACGGGTGGTATTCGATGCGTCAAGCAAAGTCAACGCTCACATTAGCTTAAATGCTAATATGTTTACAGGCCCAAGGTTACAACAAGACCTGGCCTCGATATTATTACGATGGCGTAAACACGAAGTAGTGTTTATGGCAGACGTCGAAAAAATGTATAGGTTCATTAAAATTAATGAACAGGACTACCCATACCAAAGAATATTATGGAGAGAGTCACCTAAACATCCCATCGACGAATACGAGTTGACAACCGTTACGTACGGGACTGCAGCCGCACCGTACTTAGCGATCAAGACATTACAACAATTGGCATTAAGTGAATCGAAGGATTACCCGAGAGCGAGTCAAATAGTACTGCAAGATTGCTATGTCGACGATATGTTGTCAGGGGCAAAAGATATTGAGTCAGCAAGGTCATTACAAAACGAATTAATCCGCATGGTCAAGACTGGTGGATTTAATCTACGAAAATGGTCATCCAATCGCGCTGAAGTATTGGAAAATATACCAAATGAACGTCAGAATGACAGCATGTTAAAAATACCTCTAGATGAAACCAGAAAATCACTAGGGATATTATGGTCACCAGCAAAAGATAGGTTTTCATTTGAAATTATAATAAATAGAAACCAAAATCCAACGAAGCGGTTTATCCTGTCGGAAGTGTCAAAATTATTTGACCCACTAGGGTGGTTAGCACCAGTCATAATTAATATGAAACTGATCATCCAGGAACTGTGGACTAATTGCAGCGGATGGGATGAACCTGTAGATGATACTATCAAAAGAAGATGGGGAGAACTACAAGATCAGCTAAAAATGCTAGAAAGTATCTCTATTCCTAGATGGTGTAGATATACATCGGAGTCACAAATTGAACTTCATGGATTCAGTGACAGTTCCGAGAAAGCCTACGGGGCAGTTATATATTGTCGAGTGCGCAACAATAACAGCTGTTGTTATGATATTACGCTGTTACAAGCAAAATCTAAGGTAGCGCCAAGAAAACAAAAAACTACGCTACCTAAATTAGAGCTGTGTGCAGCACTCCTCCTTGCCAAGTTGATGAGCAAGATTAAAAATGACTTGAAGGTCCCAATTATACACACGTATTGCTGGACAGATTCAATGATCACCCTAGGGTGGATCACAGGGGAAGCAGGTCGATGGAAAACGTTCGTAGCCAACAGAGTTTCGGAAATACAAAGATTACTACCGAAAGCCAAGTGGAATTACGTTAATACTTCGGAGAACCCCGCAGACGTAATCACAAGGGGTATAGCTCCGAATAAACTACAAGAATTGAAAATATGGTGGGAGGGCCCAGAATGGCTGAAGACGTCTACACTACCAATCACAAAAAATATTCCAAAGAATTGTGAAGAAATGAAACGCAGTAATCACGTAACCATAACGCCATGTGTATCTATATTTCATAGATTCTCTAGCTTTAACAGAATGATACGAGTGTTATCATATTGCTATAGAATTATACATCGGCAGAGAAATAAGGGTCCATTAAGCTGTGAGGAAATTAAGGAAACTAAATATCGAGTCCTACAACTTATTCAAAAGGAGGAATTTTCGGAACAGTATAAAGCGATCAATAATGGGATAGCGCTAAAGAAGGGCAGTAGACTGTCATGTTTAGACCCATTTATTGATGCGCAGGGATTGTTACGAGTCGGAGGAAGGCTTCAAAATTCAAGACTTCCGTATGATCAAAAACATCCTATTTTGTTACCCCACAATCACCAAGCAACGTTAAGCATAATACATGATGCACACCTGACGACATTACACGGGGGTAACAGTTTAACATTATCGTATATAAGACAACAATATTGGATTCCTGGAGGGAAACGTATAGTGAAAAATTACATAAGAAGATGTGTGAAATGCATACGATATAGATCATCGACGAATGGACAGAAGATGGGAGTCCTGCCGGAAGCCAGAGTAACAGAATCGTTTCCGTTTACTCATACAGGAATCGACTATGCAGGGCCCATACAAGTAAGAGCAATGAAGGGTCGAGGTCATAAATCATATAAAGGATACATTGCAGTCTTTGTATGCCTATCAACAAAAGCTATACACTTAGAATTAGTGGGAGATTTGTCCACTGAGAGCTTTATAGCCGCATTAAGGAGATTTACAGCACGGAGAGGTCCCGTGTCACACATATACAGTGACAACGGTACGAACTTTGTCGGAGCAGCAAAATTTTTACAGCAAGAAGTATTAGAGATAACCAAGTCGAAGGAGTTTCTAAACAGAACAACAGCCATAGGGATACAATGGCACTTTATTCCGCCGGCATCGCCACATTTCGGTGGTATTTGGGAAGCTGGAGTAAAATCAATGAAACATCACTTACGCCGAGTAATCGGGGATCAGACATTAACTTATGAAGAATTATCTACATTCTTGCATCAAATTGAAGCATGTCTGAATTCAAGACCGTTATGCGCGCTAAGTGAGGATATAAATGATAACTTAGTGTTAACCCCGAGTCATTTTCTAATTGGAAGAGAAGCAGTAGGAATACCTGATCCACTATCTAACTTAAATACAGATATTTTAAATAGATGGAAAAATATTCAAAAAATGAAAAGGGATTTTTGGAAAACATGGACGCACGAATATTTACACCAATTACAACAAAGATATAAATGGAAATCTAATCAAGAAAACCTGTCAATCGGCACCCTGGTTCTTATAAAAGATGAAAATATTAGTCCAAGCAAGTGGCCAGTTGCGAGAGTCAAGGAAATACACCCAGGCAAAGATGGGTTAGTGAGAGTAGTCACTCTAATAAAACCGTCAGGCGCCACCCAGAAACGATCCATACATACGCTTATTCCGCTACCAGATGAGGCGGGTGTAGAGAAGCGCTGCAGTAATAGCACTGTTCATGCAAACGTCAGTGCCAGGTCAAATAGCAGTAGAAATCAGAGGTGTACAACGTCCAAATGGTTTATATATTTACTAGTATTTATACAGCTATTTACTAGTCTACACGCAACATTAACTTACTCGGTGAAAAGTTTGTCACCCGGATTTTATGTGGAGCAACTAGGGATTGCAAACATAGACCGAGGCATGTTTAGAATAGAAATTGTATACGAACG
The DNA here is from genome assembly GCA_949126895.1 of Eilema caniola. Lineage (NCBI taxonomy): Eukaryota > Metazoa > Arthropoda > Insecta > Lepidoptera > Erebidae > Eilema > Eilema caniola. The sequence continues at coordinate 15,926,312 of OX421488.1, forward strand.
GAACCGCCTCAGCCAAGAACACGCTGAAATAAAATCAACAATTGCTAGATTTAAACAAATGTGTGACAATGCGGCCGTCGTGACGACCGAAACGCATTGCGAACAGTTCTATCAGCACTTACTAGAACAAGAAGAAAAATTTGAACGAGTAAAAGAATGCCTAACAGAAATCAATACAACAAGAAAAAAAAGGGGCTTACTAGGGCAATTTATGACATCAGTGTTTGGGGTAAATGACGAAGTTTATCAAGATATAGACTCGTTGAATAAAAACCAGCAGAAATTAATTGAAGCGGCCAATCATCAAACGAAGTTTATGATATCGGCTATGTCGCAAATAAACAGCACCGAAGCAAGGATAAGTAACAAGTTAGAAAACTTTCATACGAAATTATCTCAAGTGATTGAAAAGATAAATAGCTATGATCACTGGTATGTGACAACCAACCACAATAGCATAAAAATCCAAATCATGCAGACATATCAGCTAGCGAATAACTATATTGAAGAAATATTAAACCACTACAACGGATTACTAGAAATATATTTAGCCAAAGCAAACGTGTATAGTGTACTATCACAAAAAAATGTCAGTGATTTAGTATCGTCAGCCAACAGAAAAATGCCATCAAACTTGAGGATATTGCAGCAGCAATTGTTAGAAACCAGAATAGCGGAAAATAATACGCACATACAAGTACACGCCTATTTCCCTATTCAAGACGTAACACGATATACTTTGATTCACATAACAACGGTTCCGAAGAAAAATGAGGACAAGTCATTTCAAAGCATAGAGGTGCAAAAGGCTTATATAGCACTGGATTACAACAATGAACAATATTTTGAGCTGGACCGAGACGAATTTAGCAGTTGCATTCAACGACGGGAGCATCTTATGTGTTTTCCGAGGGTCGTGAAGAACATGCAAGTCCACGAGAATTGCATTGTTGAACAGCTTCTCAGGAATCAAACTAGTATGAAGTGTCCGTCAAACAAATTCGTAATACCAAATACCATCATATGGAAACAGCTATGTATGCAAAATTCATGGCTATTCATAGCAAAAGATCATATTACCGTATCCATCATTTGTGATGGTCAACGGGAGGAGATAGTCCTTCAAGATGTCGGGGTCATCAGAATAGCCGACAACTGTTTAATTAAATCGGCTAACAGCAGACTGACTGCCAAGCGTGCACTATCAGTGCAGGTAGTCTCGTCATACACCAAACCACTGAACTTCAACATCAGCACCTACATACCCACTACGAGGGGGAAACTAAACAAGTCAGCTGAAGACGTGATAGACAGTACAAGTGATTTCTATCAACATTTAATCAACAAAGAAGTCAACTTAGAAACCAGTCTATCAAATAATGTGTGGTATCAAATTCAGTCACATACCTACTTAGTAAGTATAGTATCATCGATAAGTATGTTGGTGATAATTATCATGCTAATTGTTTTTGGACCCAAGATCGCGAGCTGCCTCAGCACAACGTGCCAGCGTAATAAGTATCGCCCCAAGGTATCCAGGAGAGAGCGGCCGCAGCACGCAGAGCAACCCACCGCCAATCAACCTCCACCACACACTATATGGGATGCTGTCTACAGCCAGCCGAACCGAATACCGAAGCCAGCAAGACAACATTCGGATGACAACCAAGTTCCAGCCAAGGAGGACGCCATTGAGCTCTACGAACTGAAGGCGCCTACCTCTGGGAGTGGCCAGAATGTTCACGCATGAACATGACTTATAGCAAATTCCTATATTCTGACGTCAATGGACACTACGTGATATCCAAATAATAAACTAAGATGCTCTTATCATCACGTAGTGAAAGTGACGGACGAGGAAAAGGACTGCTGAAGTTGCATGTACACCAATAGCACACTAAGACGTAGTTATAGTTGTGTACATATGATTAAATTAGTATTTAAGATATAGTGAAAGTAAGAATAAACCAGTCATCAAGTTGAGCCCGACTTTGACTCATTACCTATCCAACCTCTCACTGTGGCCAAGACACCCTTAGCCGTCAGTACCTGATCGGTCTTGTGAGCCTGCTTGACCGGCAGTGAGAAAACCTTACCACCTGCACCCCAATTCCTGTCTCTGTCCGTCTGGTGTCTTAGGTCGCCTGGCATCAGATATCCTGTACCTATTATATATACGTATTTTAAATACTTATAGTAGGGCTAGGGTAGTAGGGCTAAGGGAGTAGGGACGCGTAGGGGTACCAACGACGCACCGTAGTGACGTACACGAGCGGAGGTCTGTGTCACCGAACAGCACCGAGTACCACGCCCTGACGAACTATAGGTTAGGGTTGCGAACACAACTTGGTCTGCCAGCGAGCCCCCGAGAACCAAGCGTGTATTGCACCATAGGGTAGCAGTTAGGAGGACGTTAGGATTACAGTAGTATAGGGTGACGGGATTAGGATTAGTTAGGATACTTTTGCCTTAGGAGTACCGTAAGTACTCCTTCGTTAGGATAGACTAGGATAGAAGATTAGGTTAGCCACACTTTCCTGAACAGTCGAGGTAAGTGCTGTTATCTCCCTGTTCAAAGTGTTTGCGAGGAATGCGTCCGTTGGACAAAGCCGGTTGACGAAGCTGAAGACGGAGGATGGCGGCATGGCAACGACAACGGCAGAGGTACTTAGGGAGGTCGAAAGGTTTTATGCACAGCTATATACATCAGTAACACAGCCCGTTGGCATGGCTAAAGATCCAAGAGCCAAGCTTACCCGACATTATACCGAAGACATCCCGGACATCAGCCTGTACGAGATTAGGATGGCCCTCAAACAGCTAAAGAACAACAAAGCGGCGGGTGAGGACGGAATTACAGCAGAGCTTTTGAAAGCGGGCGGAACGCCGGTACTGAAGGTCCTTCAGAAGCTCTTCAATTCCGTTCTACACGAAGGCATAACGCCGGAAGCGTGGAACGGGGGTAAGGTGGTCCTTTTCTTTAAGAAAGGTGATAATACTTTGTTGAAGAATTATAGGCCCATCACGCTCCTGAGCCACATTTATAAGTTGTTTTCGAGGGTTATTACGAACCGTCTCGCCAACAGGCTCGATGACTTCCAATCTCCCGAACAAGCCGGATTCCGTAAAGGCTACAGTACCATAGACCACATCCACACGCTGCGGCAGGTTATACAGAAGACCAAAGAGTATAACCGGCCTCTCTGCTTAGGATTCGTGGACTATGAGAAAGCCTTCGATTCGATCGAAATATGGGCCGTGCTACAGTCTCTCCAGCGGTGCCGGATAGATCACCGGTATATCGAAGTGTTGAAGTGTTTATACCAGAACGCCACTATGTCGGTCCGAGTACAGGAACAGAGCACGAAACTAATTCCACTGAAAAGGGGCGTTAGACAGGGAGACGTGATCTCTCCGAAACTGTTTACCGCTGCCTTGGAAGACGTCTTCAAGCTACTGAACTGGAAAGGACGTGGCATCAACATAAACGGCGAGTATATCACTCACCTTCGGTTTGCCGACGATATTGTCATTATGGCAGAATCGCTGGAAGACTTGAACACCATGCTCGAAGACCTCAACAGAGTATCCCAACAGGTGGGCCTTAAGATGAACATGGACAAGACAAAGGTTATGTCAAATGTCCATGTTGCGCCTCTACCGGTTCATGTTGGGGACTCAGTCTTAGAAGCTGTTGACGAGTACGTCTACTTGGGTCAACTGATCCAGGTAGGCAATTCCAGCTTCGAAGACGAGGTAAATCGACGAATCCGACTCGGTTGGGCGGCGTTCGGGAAGCTACGAGATGTCTTCTCGTCCGACATACCTCAGTGCCTGAAGACGAAAGTCTTTAACCAATGTGTGTTACCAGTGATGACTTATGGATCGGAAACGTGGTCCCTCAACTATGGGTCTCTTAAACAAGCTCAGAGTCGCTCAACGAGCTATGGAAAGGGCTATGCTCGGTATTTCCCTACGTGATCGCGTCAGAAATGATGATATCCGTAGGAGAACAAAAGTAACCGACATAGCCCAGCGGATTAGCTCGTTGAAGTGGCAGTGGGCGGGACACATAGCGCGCAGAACAGATGGCCGATGGAGCAAAAGAGTTCTGGAATGGCGACCGCGTACGGGCAAACGCAGTGTAGGACGCCCAACGGCTAGGTGGAAGGACGACCTCATCAAGGTCGCCGGGAAGCGCTGGATGCGGGCTGCTTTGGATCGGTCATTCTGGAAGTCTATGGGAGAGGCCTATGTTCAGCAGTGGACTGTGTATGGCTGATATGATGATGATGATGATGATGATGATGAGAAACGGTTAATTTTCTAAAGCGATGTATCCTATATCGTAACCAGTATCATCACGTAAATTCTCGTTAAATTAAATCAGTTGAAATACCTAAAAAAAACAATTTAACTGGTACGAAGACTCGTTCAGGACACTAATGCATATAATTTAGTTTCCCCGACTCATGAACCGTCTAGGAACAAATTTTCCCGTACAAATAATTTATTACACGTATTCACTGATGCTCTAGAGCTCGTGGAGCTCGTCGTAGCGCGCCTACGACGTAGAGGCGTCTACGGGCTACGAGACCTCAGGGAATGTTTGTTCATATTTAGTTCATTTCTCGTTTTTCTTGTATGTACGTGCAGTGAGTCAAAGAAACAGCGCAATACACACCTGCTGTAACTTAGAGCCCGTGGGAACTTGTATAATGAGACTTTGCGACCTCACACATACGGATGTGTATGTGTGAGGTGAAGTTCAAATAATGAAAGCCGCCATTATACTATACTAATACAAGGATGTTTAACCGGAATCTGAGTCTTAATCTCAATCATGGAAAAAAAAGTCATTATCTTTATCATCCTAACGTAAATCCCAGTCGCTGCCAAAGTTTTCACCCTGAAGTGTGGGGTCCGCTTTTTCAGATAACTGCGAGTTTTAAGCGAGAAAGTAAGAGTAAACGGTTAGGACCATTTTGCCGGAAAGTACATGGTGCTATCCTCTGGAAATAAGAAATAATACATTCTTTGTATTCTGCATTATATTTATGTTCAAAAGGGTCTGATAAAATGTATGGTAAATTTTATTAACTGGTAAAATATACCTAAAAGAAGTGACATTATTGCTACGCCAGTAGCGAGGCGGCTGCCTACCCTCGCCGATATAACAAGGTGTAATGAAGTAGTCGTTGCTCGCAGCTGACTGCAACGTCCACAGAACGAAACTACACACTTAGTTATAAGATGAACCACTCTCGCGATATTTACATAAATATATCTGTAGCAGTGCAGAGCCACCCAAGTATCGAAGCGCGTAATAATTAGATATGCGTGTATCGTTTCAATATAGTTGATGAGAAATAAATTGCGGCAGGTATTATTCGAATATTTTACGCACATTTACGAAAGTTTTTCGGTGAAGTTGTTGAAGAATTTGGAATGATTTTTTAATTTAATAGAAAAAGAAATTGAAAGCGTCATCGTGGGGTTTTTCGTAGGCAACATCTGTAAGAGAATTCTACATGAACAATTCCAATAAGTCGCGGCGTCACAGTCACCACATGTCACGTGTTCACGACATCACTTTCCTGGAAAACGAGTCCGGCAGTACTTCTAGTGTTTGTTACTGGTGGATGCCGTGGGCACCGTGCTGCAATCGTTATGCCGTGCATTGTCACTCTAAGTGATCCTGCCGGCTGATGTCAAAGCATGATTACGCATCAGCGCCAATATCTTATATCTCCTCACTCACCAAAATATCCTCTTTCACGCGATCCATCGATAAGAATTAATGAACCATCTATCTATCTATACTATTAGATAATTGTAAGGTAGTCGTGTCTGTACATTGGAGATATAATATTTAAAAAAATACTTGGAGTATGTTATATTAACGATACTGAACACGAGAATGTATTTTCTTTTAATCTTGTCTGTTTGTTCGCTATGGCCACAAAAACTACTGAACAGATTTTGATGCGTTGTTTTTGTTAGAAACTCAACTCAGACTTAAAATATGTATGTTTGATCACAATCGATTGAGTAGAATCAGAGATGTGAGCAATAATGTCGCTTTTTTTCTTGAGATTATTTTTATGGTAGATTTTTATAGCTTATCATATCTGGGCAACTAAGTAAATCAATAGACTTTATTTTTAAATACACAATTGGTGGATACAGATTCGTATCAATAGATTAATATTGGAATTCTATAATTTAGTTACAAAATTGCAACTAGATGGCGAAAAAGACAAAGGAAAGAGTCACCGAACCGCTTGGTTCTTGAAGGAATGTTCTGCATCGTATGCGGGTGACATCTAAGTCCTGCACGTGTCGTCCTGTATAGGAAAGGAGAGGGTGGGACTAATTGGAATAGCTCAACAGAATATTCACCATGGTAGAGACGTTAAAATACTGCCAAGGAAGCAACATCTCTACGCATCTGCAAAGGCTCGTGGGTACTCGTGACCTCAGCGTTTCCGATAATGTGGACCGCACGTCGCTGCAACCTGTCGAGAGCATCTAATAATTACTTTGCGGATCCATCCCAGAGATGCGAGCAGTATTTCACGCAGGAATTGTGTCTTGTATAGAAGACACCGTTGCTCCGGCGTGAAAAACCGTCTCACTCTGTTCAGGACTCCGAGTTTACGCGAGGCTGTTTTGATGATACTCTCGATGTAGTTTTTGTGATTCAGTTTGCAGCGAACATCCATACCGAGGATATTGAGGTTCTCCTGCAGTGGCAGTTGCGTGCTCTGAACAGAGGGAAGGGGAAGGAAAGAAGATACCTTGGCACATGCCTGCGTCTTCTTGGCATTGAACTCGACCATGTTCTCAGAGCCCTATTGGAAAATGTGGTTCAGAATCATTGAAATGCGGAAGAAAGAGAGTTGGCGATAGGGCGGACCCCTGCAGTACGCCGGCATTTACCTGCAAGAAGCAAGAAGCCGGCAATCCGGTCGCATAATCTAGGAGGCAAACCAAAGGCTGATAGCTTAAAAAGAAGCGATTTGTGCTAAACTCTATCGAAAGCTTTGGCGATGTCAAGACTAATTGCCAATGACTCGCCGTGCTTGTCCATAGCCTCACCCCAAATATGGGTAACATACGCCAGAAGATCACCCGCTGACCGTTTCGGCCTGAAGTCATACTGTCGGTCATTAATTAGGGAGTGATCCTCAAAGTCACGCATGAGCTGTATGTTGATTATGTGCTCAAACACCTCGCACAGCATTGAGGTGACGGCTATGGGTCGATAGTTGTTTAGGTTTGAGCGATCCCCCTTCTTGGGGATCGGCTTTATATTCGCCTCTTTCCAAGCCGAGGGCACTGTACCAGAGCTGTAGGACAGCCGGTACAGCCGCGCAAGCATTTTAGACAACTCCGCTGCACATTTTTGCAGAACCACCGCCGGAATACCGTCCGGACCACTGGCTTTCCGGACATCGAGTGACATCGAGTACTGCTCGGATATCGCGTTGCCGGATACGAATATCAGGCATTGCAGAGGTCACTGACGGGCAGTGTCGGCGGCTCCATACCACAATCATCGACTCGGGAGTTGGCCGCAAAGAGATTAACCAGCAAATTTGCTTTCTCTTGCGGCTCATGGGCCAGGGATCCATCGGGATTACGCAGCGGGGGCAGCGAAGGCTGGCAGAAGTTGACTTGCACGGCTTTAGCCAGTCGCCAGTAGCCACGGCTGCCCACGGCTGCGCTAGGTATCCGCTCTGACGTAAGCCCTCTTGCAGATCTTGGTGGCTCTGTTGTAAGCCGCCTTGAAGTGGCCCACGCTGGGATCGCTCGTAGCGCGCCCCTACCCAGGCGCGGTACGCAGACTGAAAAAAGAACTGATATTACCTACAGCTAATTTACTGTACTGTACTGAGGATTTCCCTAGATTTCTAAATCTCTGAATTCTGACTCCCTTGACCAGGTACCACTCTTCTCTTTCCAACATAACAAGGATCATAAAATTCCGTTGTCACTTATATACACACTATATATTGATTAATATGTAAATGCTATTAAGTATTTTTATTAAATTGTATTTTATAATTTTTTACTATATTGTAATTTTAATAGAAATAGAAAATTTACAACACCACCCGATATGCGACATCCACGCGGGCGGAGCCGCGGGCAACAGCTAGTTGTCTTATACAATTCGCAACCAACTCGATATTTGCCGAGCTATTGCTGTCCTTGATCGTTCATGATTAATGTCGTTTAGTGTATTTCCAACATCTACTGTTGACTACCTAGATCCACGCAACAATACTAACAATACTGGTTTCTCCAATATTAGAATTTATTATTTTCATTACCTTAAAAGAAACGAAACTTAGATAAATAACAATCCAACTGAAAGGCGCTGGTGATCTGGACAGTGCCTGGTCCACAGCACATGTTGAGTTCTTTGTTCAATGAACCATTCTCCCGATCCTTCAGCTTCATCCAGCAGCCAACTTGCTGATCAGTCATAAACGAGTATGTTATAATCTGTTATACCTGCGAGCTGCTGTCTAGCGACGCGCGATGTTGGCGGTGAAGTGTGGGGTCCGCTTTTTCAGATAACTGCGAGTTTTAAGCGAGAAAGTAAGAGTAAACGGTTAGGACCATTTTGCCGGAAAGTACATGGTGCTATCCTCTGGAAATAAGAAATAATACATTCTTTGTATTCTGCATTATATTTATGTTCAAAAGGGTCTGATAAAATGTATGGTAAATTTTATTAACTGGTAAAATATACCTAAAAGAAGTGACATTATTGCTACGCCAGTAGCGAGGCGGCTGCCTACCCTCGCCGATATAACAAGGTGTAATGAAGTAGTCGTTGCTCGCAGCTGACTGCAACGTCCACAGAACGAAACTACACACTTAGTTATAAGATGAACCACTCTCGCGATATTTACATAAATATATCTGTAGCAGTGCAGAGCCACCCAAGTATCGAAGCGCGTAATAATTAGATATGCGTGTATCGTTTCAATATAGTTGATGAGAAATAAATTGCGGCAGGTATTATTCGAATATTTTACGCACATTTACGAAAGTTTTTCGGTGAAGTTGTTGAAGAATTTGGAATGATTTTTTAATTTAATAGAAAAAGAAATTGAAAGCGTCATCGTGGGGTTTTTCGTAGGCAACATCTGTAAGAGAATTCTACATGAACAATTCCAATAAGTCGCGGCGTCACAGTCACCACATGTCACGTGTTCACGACATCACTTTCCTGGAAAACGAGTCCGGCAGTACTTCTAGTGTTTGTTACTGGTGGATGCCGTGGGCACCGTGCTGCAATCGTTATGCCGTGCATTGTCACTCTAAGTGATCCTGCCGGCTGATGTCAAAGCATGATTACGCATCAGCGCCAATATCTTATATCTCCTCACTCACCAAAATATCCTCTTTCACGCGATCCATCGATAAGAATTAATGAACCATCTATCTATCTATACTATTAGATAATTGTAAGGTAGTCGTGTCTGTACATTGGAGATATAATATTTAAAAAAATACTTGGAGTATGTTATATTAACGATACTGAACACGAGAATGTATTTTCTTTTAATCTTGTCTGTTTGTTCGCTATGGCCACAAAAACTACTGAACAGATTTTGATGCGTTGTTTTTGTTAGAAACTCAACTCAGACTTAAAATATGTATGTTTGATCACAATCGATTGAGTAGAATCAGAGATGTGAGCAATAATGTCGCTTTTTTTCTTGAGATTATTTTTATGGTAGATTTTTATAGCTTATCATATCTGGGCAACTAAGTAAATCAATAGACTTTATTTTTAAATACACAATTGGTGGATACAGATTCGTATCAATAGATTAATATTGGAATTCTATAATTTAGTTACAAAATTGCAACTAGATGGCGAAAAAGACAAAGGAAAGAGTTACCGAACCGCTTGGTTCTTGAAGGAATGTTCTGCATCGTATGCGGGTGACATCTAAGTCCTGCACGTGTCGTCCTGTATAGGAAAGGAGAGGGTGGGACTAATTGGAATAGCTCAACAGAATATTCACCATGGTAGAGACGGTAAAATACTGCCAAGGAAGCAACATCTCTACGCATCTGCAAAGGCTCGTGGGTACTCGTGACCTCAGCGTTTCCGATAATGTGGACCGCACGTCGCTGCAACCTGTCGAGAGCATCTAATAATTACTTTGCGGATCCATCCCAGAGATGCGAGCAGTATTTCACGCAGGAATTGTGTCTTGTATAGAAGACACCGTTGCTCCGGCGTGAAAAACCGTCTCACTCTGTTCAGGACTCCGAGTTTACGCGAGGCTGTTTTGATGATACTCTCGATGTAGTTTTTGTGATTCAGTTTGCAGCGAACATCCATACCGAGGATATTGAGGTTCTCCTGCAGTGGCAGTTGCGTGCTCTGAACAGCGGGAAGGGGAAGGAAAGAAGATACCTTGGCACATGCCTGCGTCTTCTTGGCATTGAACTCGACCATGTTCTCAGAGCCCTATTGGAAAATGTGGTTCAGAATCATTGAAATGCGGAAGAAAGAGAGTTGGCGATAGGGCGGACCCCTGCAGTACGCCGGCATTTACCTGCAAGAAGCAAGAAGCCGGCAATCCGGTCGCATAATCTAGGAGGCAAACCAAAGGCTGATAGCTTAAAAAGAAGCGATTTGTGCTAAACTCTATCGAAAGCTTTGGCGATGTCAAGACTAATTGCCAATGACTCGCCGTGCTTGTCCATAGCCTCACCCCAAATATGGGTAACATACGCCAGAAGATCACCCGCTGACCGTTTCGGCCTGAAGTCATACTGTCGGTCATTAATTAGGGAGTGATCCTCAAAGTCACGCATGAGCTGTATGTTGATTATGTGCTCAAACACCTCGCACAGCATTGAGGTGACGGCTATGGGTCGATAGTTGTTTAGGTTTGAGCGATCCCCCTTCTTGGGGATCGGCTTTATATTCGCCTCTTTCCAAGCCGAGGGCACTGTACCAGAGCTGTAGGACAGCCGGTACAGCCGCGCAAGCATTTTAGACAACTCCGCTGCACATTTTTGCAGAACCACCGCCGGAATACCGTCCGGACCACTGGCTTTCCGGACATCGAGTGACATCGAGTACTGCTCGGATATCGCGTTGCCGGATACGAATATCAGGCATTGCAGAGGTCACTGACGGGCAGTGTCGGCGGCTCCATACCACAATCATCGACTCGGGAGTTGGCCGCAAAGAGATTAACCAGCAAATTTGCTTTCTCTTGCGGCTCATGGGCCAGGGATCCATCGGGATTACGCAGCGGGGGCAGCGAAGGCTGGCAGAAGTTGACTTGCACGGCTTTAGCCAGTCGCCAGTAGCCACGGCTGCCCACGGCTGCGCTAGGTATCCGCTCTGACGTAAGCCCTCTTGCAGATCTTGGTGGCTCTGTTGTAAGCCGCCTTGAAGTGGCCCACGCTGGGATCGCTCGTAGCGCGCCCCTACCCAGGCGCGGTACGCAGACTGAAAAAAGAACTGATATTACCTACAGCTAATTTACTGTACTGTACTGAGGATTTCCCTAGATTTCTAAATCTCTGAATTCTGACTCCCTTGACCAGGTACCACTCTTCTCTTTCCAACATAACAAGGATCATAAAATTCCGTTGTCACTTATATACACACTATATATTGATTAATATGTAAATGCTATTAAGTATTTTTATTAAATTGTATTTTATAATTTTTTACTATATTGTAATTTTAATAGAAATAGAAAATTTACAACACCACCCGATATGCGACATCCACGCGGGCGGAGCCGCGGGCAACAGCTAGTTGTCTTATACAATTCGCAACCAACTCGATATTTGCCGAGCTATTGCTGTCCTTGATCGTTCATGATTAATGTCGTTTAGTGTATTTCCAACATCTACTGTTGACTACCTAGATCCACGCAACAATACTAACAATACTGGTTTCTCCAATATTAGAATTTATTATTTTCATTACCTTAAAAGAAACGAAACTTAGATAAATAACAATCCAACTGAAAGGCGCTGGTGATCTGGACAGTGCCTGGTCCACAGCACATGTTGAGTTCTTTGTTCAATGAACCATTCTCCCGATCCTTCAGCTTCATCCAGCAGCCAACTTGCTGATCAGTCATAAACGAGCATGTTATAATCTGTTATACCTGCGAGCTGCTGTCTAGCGACGCGCGATGTTGGCGGTGCCACGCGAGCGTGAGACATGAAATATTCATTATATTAAAAAATCCAAAACATTTTCCTGATAAATATTCTTAACTTCAATGCAAAATATTATGCAATGCATTTCAGATACCTTGTAAATAGAAGACACCCCAGGGTAGTATGTAAATTTTGAAAGAATTAAATATTAAATGTCACATAGCTTGTATTTAAGTTACAATGTCTCATATATTGTAACTTAAATACAAGCTATCGTAGTTAATAGATTGCTTCCTGAGCATGTGAAGCCCTGCGCTGTGCGGCGCCCTGAGTGCCCTAGTGACCTCTCCCGCCATACATTAATACAGACATATTATGTGCATATTTCCAAAAGGATAACTCTTGTGTGCACATGAACCTATAATTTGATTTACCGAATGAAACTAAAAGAATATCTACTATATGTAAACGCTGATGTGTTTGAAAGGGTTAATAAACCAACCAATTATCGTTATGTTATATTATAATAAAAAGGATGCATTTAAGTGCGTTGCCAATCGAAAACATTTTCTCGCGCCTGTGGAACCAGGTCAGGCGAGCGGTGCGAAGTTGCCGCGGGTGGCGGCGGGTGGCGGCGGGCGGCGCCGCGGCGGGGTGCGCCGCGCAGCCTCGCGAAGCTGGCGCGGTGCGCGCGCAGCCCCCGCCCCGCCGCCGCACACCGCTGCTGGAACAATAATTAGTAAAAAACTTCGTCAAGGCGTGTGCTCTCTTCCCGATTTCTAATTTGAATGTATGTCAAAAAAATGGCGAGTAGTGCATCGATGTGGTGCCGTTGTTCGGTCGCGCGCTGAGTACAGCATGTGGCGGGTGGCGGCCGGGACCTAGCGAGTGCTCGGGTGCCCCCGGTAGTGTTGTGTGGCGCTCGTCGGCGGCTGCCTGCCCCTGTGAGTACTTCATCCTTTTGTTCCGTGTTGTTGTCCAGGGTGCAGCTCCCGGGGGATGCGTGTGGCGTGTGGCGAGCCGACTGGCGCCTACGTATGTCTACTCAGATAAACTACCACCGTAGACACGATACTACCACAACGGTAGTAACAATAATCAATTTATGTCACTACTTTATCCCATTTGCGACGTACTTATTAATTATGTTGATATCTGAGGCGCACATCAATGTACGCACTCTCCTGTCAGCCGGTTGTGCTGGGAAGTGAGCCTCGTCTGAAATTTAAACAATTCAACGTTATGTACATACTGAAATTTAAATGAAACAAGCAACGAACACTGTGAATCAAAGTTAAATAAAGAGTTTGTTTACAGAGGTATGTATTTGTGATGCACTCTTAACAACATATTGTCATGATGTTTGCTTTTAAATTCCTACTTGGCTTTCAATTCTTAAAACCACAGAAAACAAGACTCATTCTCTTTTTTAGTAACAGTAATTCATGGTGAGGTGTTGGGCTCACCGGCTGCCCCGCTATCGCCAGGTGTCGGTACCTGTCAATCATTTTGAGATCCTCCAGGAGCACCCCGCGCTGACCCTACCAGCTACTAGTTTGTTACCCCTGGTGCTGCACACGTCCACCATTCCCCATCCAGTGGGCGTGTGCCTGTCTACCACCTAATACTCCAAAGACCCCAAATGGTGTCCGTCTTTCGTGAAACTTTGTCCTAAGCCCCCCCCCCTCAGGCAGGGTGAAATTATATTGTTGTCTTAAATTAAAACAAGATCTGGCTGATCATACCTATTTAGGTAATCTGTGTAGATACTCAGAAGTTGTGTTTTAGACTAACTCACTCTAGGGCAGTTCAGTTAGGGGCGGTTCCTAATACTAATAAATTTAAATATTGTGGGACTTTCTACACAAGGGCAATGCAAATAGTATGCCTAATGTATACAAATACTTACACTTATCGGGAATTGATCCTTCGACGTAGCAGTGGAACGGCCTGCCGCTACGCCACTATGATAATGTAATATACTATTTTGGCCTTCAATTTATATTTAGTAAAATACATCGACTTATTCATAATTAATCTGTAGAAATAGCTCTCGTCTCTTGTAAACGTGTCAGCTCTTAAATCGAGTCATTAACTGTCGCGCATCAATTAACGCGGCCTCTCACTCTCTCTCGTTACAAAAAACGGTATATTTTTAGACAAATCACTGAATGTAATTCCATTTTTTTTCGACCAACACAAACATATCAGGCAGGCCTTTTCGGCGCACTTAGAGGTACAATTCCGAAGGACCAGGAAGAAACCAGGGACCTAGTAGAACTAGGGGGAACAATGGCGAACTAGGGAGAACTAGGTGCTATTCTCCCACTAAAGTGCTACTGAAAAAAAACTAACCTTAATAATTGAGGCAGGCCTTTGGAGGCTTGAATTATAAAAAAAATACCAAATGTCACTCTATCTAGAGATTATTTACTAGCCAGGGTGTTTTAATTGAGGAAGAACAAAGGCAATGCTACAATTGCTGCGCCTCACACGGTTTTCCGACATATAATTACAAGCTCGACACTCGCTGCCACAATCTGTGCACGTTAATTAGCATTAGGAGCATACGGGAACGACAACGGCGCACTTTCCGACGGTACTTAGCGGCAGGTTGAGGTGCTTATCAGCTCAAACCGATACATTTGCTGCCAGGGCAAGCGTGACTCCGCCTAACGTTACTTATTAAAACACACATACATAGGCTCACGCCTATTTCCATCCGGAGTCAGCAGAGACAACAGCCCGCCACTCGACTTTATCCTTAGACACTTCACGAGCTTCCTCTACTGTCACTAATCCTGTCACACAAGCCCGCCGGTATAGAGCATTTCCTTTTTTAAAACTTTATTAATTTGGTCAACCTGTGTACCTACTGTGAGGTCGACCCCGGCTGGTCTGCCTATTTACCTGTGCCTTACATACCTGGTGTGTCATTCGCTCCGTACTCATTCGTTCTACGTGCCTAAACCACTTTAGCAGTGAAAGTAAAATGATTTGATCGATTGCTTACTCTCCGATCACTAATATAATCAGCTAAATCTATGCATACGTAGTTCCATGAACACAGAAGGTGTGAAGACTACGTTTGTACCCAGCGCGGTAGCACAACACGTCGTGGACCCAAACTGTTCTATTGTCGTACAAATTGAGTGCCGGCATGATTGCTCCTAACGCCGACAAAGCGACGAGCGATCGCCGCCGCCGCCGGGCGCTGTATCGCTTCCGATTTATATCTCAACTTGAAAATCTATTTTACTACCTTAATAAAAAGTGTATTTTCGTCCGAGGTTACGTAGCTATTTCCTACTTACTTAAATAGTAAAAAGAAATATTTATTTACTAAAACATGGTTGAATTTTGTTGAAAAGTTTTTACACAAAGTTCCACATACATAGGTACATAGTGATCGATGTGATCTATAAAAGTGCCATGTTCACACTCGCTTAGACTGTCGTGCAAAGTTAAACTATCTTGGAAGCCTCTAGTTGTGTGTGAAGCAATAATGTTCATGTGTTTAATGGCTTATTGGAACTTTGATCCTGCCTACACAACAGAATCTATACTCAAATCTTAGTTTTCCAATCATATAAAAGTGTAAAAGTTAAGTGGCCAGGGTTATCCCTGGCTTGGGGCTGTTCCTTTAGCTGTGGACTGTCTGCGGAACTTGGACAGTTAGTTAACTTAATTGTATGTTGTGACTTATGTATGACTGTTAATATGAAAGTATTATAGATGTTCGAACTTTCCATTATCAAACGGCTTTAAAACATGATAGTTTGTATAGTAGTTATAATAATAGTTAGTAGTAGTACTTAGCAAGGATTCGAACCCGTCACCTGTCGATCGTAAGGCCGACTTCGCCACTAAGCTACCGACGCTTCAAATTAAACTACGTAGGTATCTGTGCAGACCCATAGAAGTCTAACAACAATACTTTGCTTACAACAATATTCTAAAATACTTTGCCCAAATTTTAAGCAGAGTGGAACACAAACTGACAATAACAATCAATGTGCATATGGAGCACGAGCGTGTCTGATAGCAATATCGACAGATCGTACCGCCAGTACCTACCACGGCGCGCATTATTTTAAATTGACTGAGGCGAGTTTACCTACTACTATTTTTGGTTAAGACGAATTTTCTCTGAGGCGACTTTACAACAACCCGCCGCCGCGAACTCGCGCGGGCATAATGCATGATCTCACGAACAGCGCCCACTAGGTACAAACAGAGACCATCATGGAGGAACTCTACACTTGTGTCAAACGCGTTTGTGTACACGTCCCTCGGGAGGGCGCGCCCTCTGAGGGCAAAGGGCACATCACCGCCAGACCGCTCACTGCGCTCTTATTAGTTTTTATTGTCAGTTGGTCTCATCTGTGACTTGTATTGCACTTGTTTTGTTTTCATACTACGTCTCATACATCGCTGAGTGTTGCTGATATTTGTTTTCTTCATTCGTATTTACTACCATGTGATATTTTTATAAATATTAATAGGTTAAAATCTAACAGAGTACTATGTATGTAAGTACGTAGCGTATTAATTCAAGTTAATATTAACCAGTTTGTAACCCTCGATTTGCAAGTACTCCAACCGCCATTAGACGATACTCGTGTCTGATGACGTTAATAAAACTCTTCCTCCTGCCTCCTCCCCCTCCCTTCACCGGGAAGGGGGAGGGGGAGGGACATGTTTGCATAAAAAGTGCAATAAAGCGACCCATTCAATCTGCAACCAGGTCAGAGGAAACATACAGGCGAGTGGACGGGCTAGAAGATTAATTATTTTTGTTATCATTTTAGTGTTTAGTTTTAGTAATCAAGATAAGAATTCTTCTTTTTATACCACTGAGGTGCCAGACAAGCACACGGCCCACCTAATGGAAAGTGGTTACTGTGGCCTATGGACGTGTGCAACATCAGGGGAGTCACAACCGTGCTGCCGACCTTGTAAACACGGAGAGTTTCTGTGCCGTCAGCGTAGAAGATAAAGCTGGAATAGCCTTTGGTCTTCCCACTGACAGCACAAAACCTCTCCAGTGAGCTCTGGCTACCCTACTCACCGCAGGGAACACAACACGACGCTATTATGACCGCGGTATTTTGTAGAGAAGAGGTCCAGTCGGACTGCTCAATTGAATGGAAATATCGTCGATGATAAATAAATGCATGAGTCTGAAACTGTTGAAACCCACCCCGTTGCCTTTGTACTCAAGTGCGAATTTTCGTAACTTCACAATAACCCGCGCATAATCACCTACCAACAGGTGGGTAGTGTTTTTAGTTCCTATCTTAGTTGTATAACCAAAATGACAATGACTAATGGCACAACACTCGACCCAGAACGAAGTTATCGTGATGGTGACCACTTTCGGCGCGCTCAACAATTCATTACCATCTAATGAAGATCCACGTGGTTAACGTCCGTTTTTTTACGATGTGTACAGTTATAGTAATCCCAGGATTAATTCTCCTTATTCTAGCGACCCTAGCGGTAATCTCAAGCTTTCACCTTAAACTCCGAGGTCTGCATTTTCTAATCTAACTGTGGGTTATTTCGAATTGAATGAAAAATTAAATATTTTCCTTGAAGCGACTGCCATCAGTCCCATCCCAGGATTAAATCCCACCCGCAGAATAGTTGAGGAAACAAGAGTCATCAACCAGTGACATCGGTCAACGTACTCAGCGTGCGCATGCCGACATCACCGCCGAGCTCGTCGCTGTAAAAATGGAGTGATTTTGTAGAATTACACAAGTAGGTACTGTACATATCTCGGAATGAACTTTCGTGATGCATTATATAGTAGTTGAGTACAAAGTACAATAAACCTACTTAAAAATACGAGTCCGCCGCCTCTAGGGACTCGTAAACCGCATTTCATAAGTGGCACTTTAAGGCCGCAGTAGAATGTAACTCGGTAGTTTAGTTGTGCCGCCTAATTAGAAGTATTGCACTAACATATATGTTTTGAGTAATTATATAAAATGAATAATTACTCCAAACATGGTTTATGATTTACCAATTGTAATTTATAATATTTGTATTTCTACTATTGGCCTGTTTTAATATAATTAATATCTTCGAGGAGGTAGGAGGTAGACACAACGGTATTTCCGTCCAACTGAGCAGTTCGACTGGGGAATACCTACCTTCGCCCTTCATAATACCACGATCATAATAACCTCGTGTTGTGTTCCCGGTGCCGCGCCGGCGGTGAGTAGGCTCTCTGGAGAGTTTCTGTGCTGTCAGTGGGAAGACCAAAGGCTATTCCTGATTTGTCTTCTAGACTGATAGCACAGAAACCCTCTGTGTTTAAGGGTCTGACTGACGCTGACACTTTCCATGAGACGTGAGGTTGTCTGCCACCTCTGTGGTATAAAAAAAAATCTTTTTGAAAAAGTACTTAATCGGTGCGTAATGTGCTGACACTATTCTTGTTTAGAGTAAAACCCCAAATTTAAAATAGCTAATGTAATTTATTACTTGTAATCTCATCGTGTAGATCTTATCGGCTCTTTTCGCCAAGTTATGAGCCCAATATTTATAATGAATACTCTCGCGAGTTTGTTCAAGCCGAGCGGAGAAAAGAACAATTTTTTTGGAAGTTTTTTACTCAGTTAGTCGTGCAAAATTGATAATCGATTAGTATAGGAAAGAGAGGATATGACTCAGGCGGGAGTTGGTCCCGCGTCCGGTTCCTCACAGGAGGAATGCTCTGACCTCTGAGCTACCGAGTCATGCCGAGTGCTCCGAATTCTCCTATATATTATAGTCATCTTGGGGCGAGTGTGGGAGTAATCTACCGATAGTTGTACAAACTCCTCGCCCCAACATGACTTTTGACTGGAACTCGAATATTTTATCCATAGAAGGATTTACAAAGACGAATTTAATAGGCATCTAAATTAAAGTTCAATATTTTGATTATCATATTTCGAAGTGAAAGAAATTATAGCATACACATTCATATACTCACGCTTGTAATTCACCGAAGTGGTAGGCAGCGATAACGTCTATAGGAGGTACCATTTAAAAAGGACCCTCCCCTATGTGGTTTTGTACCGGCCAAGAGTAGATATACAGGCTCAGAATACGAACGACACAAATTCTCTCCCCACACGCTTCTGCTGTAGATAAAAAATTAGACCCAACGACCACTGCTAGCTGACTGTTTTAGCGGCCTATATATTATTTGAAATTAAGATTAGTCTAATTGTACAGTGTGGATCAAATCATTCAGGTCGGTGCCTGGGGATAGCCTCGATGGATGCTGTGTGTGCATAAAGTTTGATAGATTACTGTAAGTACGTCACTAAATAAAAGAAGAAGTGAAGGCAAACACGCGGGCGCTGATCAATCATTGCCATGTGTCCAAGGTGAACGTGGAATAGGTATTTCACAAGAATATATATTATAAACAAGTTACGTAAAAAGATTTTTTCTTAAATGGAAAGCGGCACCTCACCACAATGTGGCTGGGTACAACCACGTTGTTTCGTTGTGTGTGTGTGTAGGTCTGAGATCGCTAACAGATGTTAGCGGCAGCGGCGAACCGAAACTATCGCCACAGTATGGCCGGTGCGCCTCAACACTTGGATTCTACAGCCACACTCGGGACTGCGCCAATCCAGCTCGGAGATCTTTATAGCGACCTTATATCGTACATACCCAGTGCTTTTGTCGATTCAGTTGTTTTCCTTTAACCTTATTAAGGTAATAAACAAGTATACTTCCCACTGATTGAAGAATGTTTATCGTAGCCTTTGAACACACCCACAAACAACTGAGAACCTCCCATTATGTAGGTACTTTTGAAGAACATCATGCTCTAGTCATTCGAGAATTGCTGAGAAGTTTTTGTATAACTAAAAAGGCCACTGGAGAAATTCCTTCCCTTCGCACAGCAAGTTCTAGTTCAGTTCAAAGAGAGCCGGTGCTCTGCTCGTCTGCTTCTTCACTTATATTTGTAATATGAAAATATTTGGAATATTTACAAGTACTATAGACGGAATCATAAACTCAGCTTAATTTGCACAGTGCACTATGGGTTCTAGAACACGTACATAATTTACATAGAAACACACACCCAACGCAAATAGACATTTTTGTGCATACCTATACATGATGTGTATGCATAACAATGTCTATGAATAAGCAAATATTTACACTGAGTAGAATTCGTAAGCGAGATCTCATACTTTATAATTGAGAATCATGAAGATCGAGCACAAGTATTTTTTTATTTATTACTAGCTGACCCGGAGAACTTCGTACCGCCAATATTTTTCCGCCGCGTGGCGTCAGATCCCGTTCCCGCTGCACCCTCTACTAAATTAAACATGACAATGTAATATACATATAAAACTTCCTCTTGAATCACTGTATCTATTAAAATCTAATTTTAAAGATTTAAGCATACAAAGGGATATAGGGACAGAGAAAGCGACTTTGTTTTATACTATGTAGTGATAATAATAGGGGTTAAAGTATGAAATTGCCGTTTCATTGTAATAGGTACTTCGAATTGACATAGAACCTTCATGGTTTGAGATTTTTGAGTGAAACTTTTTCCACATGGTACCTATGTAGTTCTTCATTTAAAAATGTGCAACATTCGATTATCGACTTTCAGTTGTTTTTTTTATTCAGCTTAGACAAGAAAGATGGATACTTCGAAAATTCGAGTGATTTTTGAATACGAGTTCCGACGCGGAACTAACGCGGCAGAAACAGCTCGCAATATCAATGTTGCGTTTGGAGAGGGGACTGCTAATGAACGCACCGTGCGATTTTGGTTTAAACGCTTTCGTGATGGAAACTTTGATTTGAAGAACGAACCACGAGGAAGGCCGTCCACACAGGTGAATAACAATGAATTGAAAGACATGGTGGAAGCCGATCCGAGCCAAACTACCCAGGAATTAGCTGCATGGTTTAACGTTACCTTACCAACAATATTGACTCATTTGCGTCAAATCAATAAAATAAAAAAATGTGAAAAATGGGTACCTCATGATTTGACTGATCTGCAGAAAGAAATGCGTGTTGAAACTTGTGTTGCCTTGTTGAATCGATACAGAAATGAAGGAATATTGGATTGAATTGTGACATGTGATGAAAAGTTGATTCTTTACGATAACCGTAAGCGAAAAATGCAATGGCTGACCCCAGGTGAAACGCCACAACAGTGTCCTAAAGCAAAGCTTACCAATAAAAAGGTAATGGTAACTGTTTGGTGGTCTCAGCATGGTGTTATTCACTATAGCTTTCTACGATCTGGTCAAGCAATAACGGCAGATGTCTACTGTGCCGAACTCCGAACAATGATAGCAAAACTAGCAGTGAAACAGCCCCGACTCATGAATCGATCTTCACCATTATTGCTCCATGATAACGCGAGACCTCATACAGCACGAGAAACCGTTTTAACTCTACAGGAACTGCAATTAGAAACTATCCGTCACCCTCCGTATTCGTCAGACCTTGCTCCAACAGACTACCATTTTTTTCGCGATTTGGATAATTTTCTATGTGATAAAAAGTTTTCTTCTCAGGAGGCAGTACAAAATGCTTTCACACAGTTTGTCGAATCTAGATCACCAGAGTTCTATCGCAAAGGCATAAATGACCTTCCTACTAGATGGCAGCAATGTATAGATAATAATGGTAATTATTTTGATTAAATAAATACGTTAAATTAAAAAAATAACGAATTTCAATTTGTCAGTACAAATCGGCAATTTCATACTTTAACCCCTAATATTATAACATGAAGACTTACTACGTGTTATATGTAACAAAATCGCTCCGCCCGGGGTCGAGCAGGGTCGAGTACGGTCGCCGGTCGCCGGTCGCACACCTCTGACGTTTACACGTATATGTTTATTAGAAAGCAATTTATCAGAAGCTCAGAAGCTTCGCGCGAGAAACGGCTCACGTGAGAGGTTTCTGTCATGTTTTGGAGGGCAGGTCAAATCTGCCCATCTTATCCGTTCCAGGTCAGCTCACACAAAATCGGTCTAGAAGTGGTACAGTTTATAAATACAATGTATAAGAGTCGATGAACAACAGTATTTTTACACTTACCTACATTCAATATTTTAATTCAAGTTAGGTAGTAAGTGAAATGCTCGTGGAAGTAGTCACGCTGTCAGGTATTCTGTGCGCAAACGGCCTGTCGAAGTCTGTTCAAGTGTCTAACGTTTAAGGAGTGGATGTACTGTAACCAGTAGGAATTTGGCCAGCTGCCTAGCTAGCTGGCTAGGTTAGTGGCTCAAAATGTTATTGTTCTTCTTCTTCTTCTTCTCGTGTGGTTAGTGGCCAACCTGTGGCAGAGTTGTTCAGGTCGCCCATATAGGCCTCCGTCTTGACCTAAACGACTATTGGCCACAGCCGGGACCGACTTTTAACGTGCCCTTCGAAGCACGGATGTGCTCAGATGTAACACCACTACACGGTCACCCATCCCAATGGTAACCTTCGCCTAGGTAACTTAACCCATTGGTTGTTTACCGAACAGTGAGCGCACCTGACCACGAGCGCTTATATTGTCTTATTATGAAGTCGGACCATAAAGAAAAGTTAGGTCAAAATAATGGGTCTTTAGTCGTTTCGCACCACGCATTTTCGAACCGCGGTTCGAATCGCCCAAGTACTATTTCTGAATAGGACTATTCACACCGCAGTGGTTGGAGCGGTGCGAATAGCCCAAGGTATCTTTTGGAATGGGTCGATTCGGAGCATTGAACGAAAGTACTCAATACTCATATTGTAGATCCTGATTTAAACTTTTATTTATTTGTACAGACGATGAGAAAAGTGGTAAGTGCATATAAAGTGTATAACATGTGTAATATTAGTTATATTTTTATAGTAAGACGGTAATGGTTTAAAACCACAGTTTGGTACACAGATTTGGATTTACATAATGTTGTGATAATTATATCTAACGACAACGAGGTTGTCTTTGAATAAATGTCAGTTGTGGTCCGGTGCTTGGTGGTTCCATTGAATTTACAACATGGTGACAGCGGTATTCGGTTTAATATTATCATAATTAGCATTTTCATGCGGAATATTTGTGATTGCAATGGAGCACGCCCGACCACCCGCGGAATTAGGTTTGGACAGCGCCGGAGGACCGGCTGGCCGTGCCGAGGTATAGAAAAAGTGGAAACAGCAATTTCAATTGTTTGTGAAGGCGTTAGGTGTAGACAAGGAGGCGGCGAGTGTGCAGTCTAGTTTGTTGGTGAACCTGATTGGCACAGAGGGCTTTAAATCGTGTGAGACTATGGGGCTCGTTAAACGTCTTAGATCTATTCAGATTTCAGATTACAGTGATCTATTTAAAAGCTTAGGGTGTCTGCCAGGGTAATATCATAATATAGTAATCGATAAATCGGTTCCACCTGTTATTTGTGCTCACAAAGTTCCTCACGGGTTACGCGACAGTTTAAAAAGTGAATTGAATGCCATGGAACAGAATGGGGACATCAGCAAGGTTAGTCACCCCACTCGTTGGGTGCATCCGTTAGTATTAGTTGCAAAAAAGAATAATAGTATTCGAGTGTGTTTAGATTCACGTGAATTGAACCGCACGGTACAGCGCGCGCACTTCCAACTGCCCACTGTAGCGGAGCTAGCCACCCGCCAGCACGGTGCGCGTTACATCTCGGTGCTGGATGCCAACGCGGGGTTTTGGACTACACAGCTGGATCATGAGAGTGCAGACCTGTGCACATTCGCTACTCCATTCGGCAGATTCTAATTCCTAAGGTTTTATTTTGGGGTAACCTGTGCTTCTGAAGTGTTTCATGCTAAAATATGACAACTTCTGAAAGACTTCGAAGGAGTAGAGAGTTATATTGACGACATATTGTATGGGGTTCTTAGAAGGAAATTCCTGATCAGAGGTTAAAACGTTTACTTGAAAGATCGAGAGAAATCAATTTAAAATTCAATAAAGAAAAACTTAGAGTTTTTGTGGAGGAAGTTAAGTATTTAGGGCATGTGTTTGATAAAAATGGAATGAAGCCGGATCCGGAAAAAATTAAGGCTATTAAAGAAATTCTTAGAATGTACTTGCGCGTGCACCTTTTTGCATCTATTTAACATTGTTTAGGTACTATAAGTATTTTAAGTTAATCAATATATTTAGTAAGTAAAAAAGGTTACCTATTTTAATCCCGAATTTGAATATTCCGAATATCAAAATCCCGAAAACGTTTGGCCATTTTTTTCATAATCCCGTTTTTTCAAATTTCGAAGTTTTATTTGCCATATAATCGCAACTCCGAATTTCATTTGCCTATTTATTCATTTGTACGACGTTTTATAATCCAGATGAACGAGTTCCAGACACACGAAATCTAAATACACAAAATCCAGATGACCGTAATCCATATACACGAAACCCGAATATTTAAAACGCAAATTTTTGAAATGTAGTTAATTGATATTCAGATAAACAATATCCAGATTTTTAAACCTAAAACTAAACCTCATATGGCGTCTACTAACTAAGCTCGACGGAGCCCCGCTTTGCGGGCCTCCTACTTCTGGGTGGTTTAAAAAAAAATGGATTGCAGGATTGCACTGAGTCGGGGTGTTAACGATAATTAATTTCGAAGAATTAAGCGATTATAATAGAATCTGATATAGAAAAAATGATACTAGGTGAACAGCAAGTGAAAAGGAGGAAAAAGTATATACAAAAGGAGGAAAAACTGCAGAAACTTATAAAAATAAAAGAAAATTTAAGTAAAATTAAAAAATTAAAGTAAATTTCTAAATTACTTACTGTACCTAATAATTGAATCGTACAAATTTAGTGAGTTTTACTATACTTGTATATAGTTTAGCTGGAACACGATTGTATGGGAACCAAATAAAACCCGGCGGACGAGCCGTCCGGGTACCGGCCCATAGTGCTGCTCGACGAGGTGGGCAAACTCTTTGAAAGAGTTATTGCCAAGCGCCTCGTCGAGCATCTCTCTAGAGTGGGGCCGGACCTGGCGAACACCCAGTTTGGGTTCCGCCGGTGGCGTTCCACTGTGGATGCCATCATGCGCGTGAGGACTCTGGCGGGGGATGCGGTTGCCCGGGGCGAGGTGATGTTGGCGGTGTCCTTGGACATCTCCAACGCCTTCAACACCTTGCCCTGGAGTTGCATCAGGGAGGCACTCGTGTACCACGACGTGCCTCTCTACCTCCGCCGCATAGTCGGGGCGTACCTGACGGAGAGAGCCGTCATCTACCCAAGTTCGACGGGAGTCGGTAGGCGTGAGATGTCGTGCGGTGTCCCGCAGGGGTCGGTCTTGGGGCCGCTCCTGTGGAACATCGGTTACGACTGGGTGCTTCGCGGTGACTTCGCGTACGGGGCCACCGTCACGTGTTACGCGGATGACACGCTAGTGACGGTGAGCGGGGCTACGCACCGCGAAGCGACCCTGAGGGCCACGACCGCGGTTGCTCAGGTCGTCGACAGGATCCGGCGGCTGGGTCTCGAGGTGGCTCTGCACAAGTCCGAGGCCATGTTCTTTCATGGCCCTCGGCGCAGGCCAGGCCCGGGAGCCAGCCTAACAGTGGGAGGTACTCCCATCGACATCAAGCCCCGGTTGAAATACCTGGGGCTCGTGCTTGATGGTCGATGGGACTTCGGACAGCATTTTCGAAGTCTGCGCCCCAAGTTGGTGCTCACGGCGAATGCCTTGGGCCGGTTGTTGCCCAACTTGAAGGGCCCAGAGTCCTCCTGCAGGAGACTCTACGCGGGTGTCGTGCGGTCCATGGCCCTATACGGGTGCCCCGTGTGGGCGGACACCCTGGAGGCCAGATTCCTGCCTCTGCTCCGTACGGCGCAGAGCACGATGGCCTCCAGGGCCATCAGGGGATACCGCACGATATCCTTCGAAGTGGCGAGTCTCCTGGCCGGATCGCCACCGTGGATCCTGGAAGCGAGGGCCCTTTCGGCACTATATAAGTTCCGAAAGGAGGCGCGGGAGCGGGGATTCGATCCCGAGCCCGAGGATATTCGGGCCGAGAAATCCCGGCTCCACCAGGTCATGGTGGCCGAGTGGGAGCGACGACTTGGGCAACCACGCGCAGGGCACGCCGTCATTGCGGCGGTAAGGCCCATCATGGGGGAGTGGCTAGAGAGGCAACACGGTAGCCTCTCGTACCGTCAGACGCAGATTATCACCGGGCACGGTAGCTTCGGGCGGTATCTGCATCTGATGGGTATTGAGCCAACGCCCGAGTGCCATCACTGCGACGCGAGCGTGGACTCGGGGCTGCAAACGCTCACCGAGTGCCCGGCGTTTGAGACGCCGAGGCGGGAGCTTGTGGCGGCCCTGGGGGTGAGAGTGCTCACGCTCTCCACCCTGCTCGCGGCGATGGTCCGCTGCGCGGATGCGTGGGCGGCCAGCGCCTCCTTCTGCGAGCAGGTCATGCTCGCGAAGGAGACAGCAGAGCGGGCGCGGCGCGATGAGCGAGAGAGGCTTGCTGACATCGCTGCACGCGCCCGAAGGCGGCTCGGGCGTCGGAGGGCGCAAACTGACCTCCGCCCCCCATGAGCGCGGGCCTGAGGGTGACGGGTGGAGCCGCCCGTCATCCTAGCAGAAGCAGGCCACGGCGGCGGCGCGCATCGTAGGACGATGCGCGCCTCCCCACACCGGGGTTGAGTCGGGGACCGAGTGGTCCCCCCCTTCCCGAGGAGGGCCAGACCGAGAGGGATGGCCCTGGGTCAGCCGGGGTGCGAGGGATATGTCGCATGACAACCTCACCTTCGGCCTAGCACTACGACCCAGAGACGGCGTGCGGTTTAGTCGGTTCGAGTCCGACATAACCTCCCCCTCCGGCTCCGGAGGGGTGGGTATCCGAGGGGATTTCCCGCACGTACAAAAAAAAAAAAAAAAAAAGGGAACCAAATAAAAAGATTATGAAAATTTGGTGATAGTTTATTTGGAAAATGGTACGATGGGAAACAAAAAAATATTCTGAGAATCTGGATTATGACAATATGGGAATCAAAAAAATACTATTTGAAAATTTGGTTTTAGTGCACCTGGAAATTGATTCATCTGGGAAATTAAAAACGGAATTATAGAAAGTTATCATTCATTACATCTGTCTTTTAAAAGTTCTACCAACCGTTTTCGGGGTTTTAAGATTCGGGTAACAGAAATTCGATATTTCAATAGGTTACCAGTAAAAAAATGTACAGTGCAATAGCACCAATATTTTATGTAGCGGACTTATGTCAAATGTAATTGATGAATTATTTTTTGTTATTTTGTGCCTGGTTGTACTGTAAGGAATGTACAATAAAACTACATGTCTTTTCTGTCCGACTTCACCTATCCAAAAAGTGAAACAATGATCCCTATACTGTGGTCCGAATCAACCCATTACAAAGTTCTTGGGCGATTCGAACCGCGGTGCGAAAGGACTCATTGAAAAACAGCTCTTGGGCAATTCACACCGCGGTCCGAACCGCTCACGGTCCGAAATGACTAAAGACCCAAAATAATAATAATAAAGATGTTTATTTCGGACTTAAGTCCATAACGGTGTTGAAACCGATAAAGTTGAATAAGAGTGGAAGGCTGAGACCGAGGAGAGGACGGTGTTTGATGGGAATATTTGGGCAATATTTGTATTATAGGAACGAGCTTCTGTTGGACGCCATGGTAATCCCGGGGTCCCACGGCCTGCCGAAAGCACAGGCCGCGCCAGGCCGCGCCAGACCGCGCCCCACTACGCTGTGGGAACTGTTCGGTGCGTGGCGCGAATAGAATCACAGGTCTCGTACTTACATTTTCGCCTCCTCGCGCAGCGCCTTTTATGTTACCGACTCGCGATGGATCGGACGCGCCACGCCAGACCGCGTCAGGCGCCCCGGTTCCCACAGCGAGTTGGCCTGTCCTAGTGCGGCGCGGCCTGTCATTAAAACGGGACTTGGGACCAAGCTTTACGATGACCGCCTAACCGCCTTGACTTAATGTTGATGCAAAAGTGTCTATGCCTCAGATGTAGGGCGTCTCGGCGCCTAGAATAGTGTCTATGCCTCAGATGTAGGGCGTCTCGGCGACCAGAATCGTGTCTTTGCCTTAGAAGTAGGGCGTCTCGGCGTCCAGAATAGTGTCTATGCCTCAGATGTAAGGCGTCTCGGCGCCTTGGATAGTGTCTATGCCTCAGATGTAGGGCGTCTCGGCGCACAGAATAATGTCTATGCCTCAGATATAGGGTGTCTCAGCGTCCGGAATAGTGTCTATGTCTCAGATGTAGGGCATCTCGGCGCCCAGAATAGTGTCTATGCCTCAGATGTAGGGCGTCTCGGCGCCCAGAATCGTGTCTTTGCCTTAGAAGTAGGGCGTCTCGGCGTCCAGAATAGTGTCTAGGCCTCAGATGTAGGGCGTCTCGGCGCCTAGTTTAGTGTCTATGCCTGAGATGTAGGGCGTCTCGGCGCACAGAATAATGTCTATGCCTCATATGTAGGGCGTCTCGGCGCCCAGGATAGTGTCAATGCCTCAGATGTAGGGCGTCTCGGCGCCTAGGATAGAGGCCATGCCTCAGATGTAAGGCGTCGCGGCGCCCAGAATAGTGTTTCTCCCCAAATGTAGGGCGTCTCGGCGCCCAGAATAGTGTCTATGCCTCAGATATAGGGTGTCTCAGCGTCCGGAATAGTGTCTATGTCTCAGATGTAGGGCATCTCGGCGCCCAGAATAGTGTCTATGCCTCAGATGTAGGGCGTCTCGGCGCCCAGAATCGTGTCTTTGCCTTAGAAGTAGGGCGTCTCGGCGTCCAGAATAGTGTCTATGCCTCAGATGTAAGGCGTCTCGGCGCCTTGGATAGTGTCTATGCCTCAGATGTAGGGCGTCTCGGCGCCCAGCATAGTGTCTATGCCTCAGATGTAGGGCGTCTCGGCGCCCAGAATAGTATCTATGCCTTAGATGCGTCTAGGCACCCCATATGTAGATCGTGCCTATAGCTCAGATGTAGTACATCTCAGCACCCAGTATAGTGATCGGGCCTCAAACGCCGCCCGTCTCGGTGCCAAGTATAGTGTCTATGGCGTTACTTCCTTAGATGTAAGGCGTCCCTGCGCCCACTTACTGTCTATGCCTCAAATGTATTGCATCTCGGCGCCCAGTATATTGTGTCTATACGTAGGCAGTAGTGCGTCCCGACGCCCAGGATAGTGTCTATGCTTCAGACATCAGGCGTCTCGTTGCACAGTATAGTATCTGTGCTTCAGACGTCAGGCGTTTTTGCGCCCAGCATCGTGCCTATGCTTCAGTAGTCAAGCCTCTCGGCGCCCTGTATAGTGTCTATAGCTTACTCCCTCAGATGTAGTGCGTCTCAGCGTCCAGTATTGAGTCCATACGTCAAATGGAGTACGTCTTGACGCCCAGGATAGTGTCTATGCTTTAGAGTCTCGGCACCCAGTATAGTGTCTATGCTTCAGACATCAGGTGCCTCAGCACCCAGTATAGTGTCTATGGCGTTACTTCCTATGATATAGAGCGTTCCGGTGCCCACTTACTGTCAATGACTCAGATGTAGAGCGTCTCGGCACCAAGTAATGAGTCTATAGATCATATGTTGTGCGTCTCGACGCCCAGAATAGTGTCTATACTTCGGGCGCCAGGCGTCTCGGCGCTCAGTATAGTGTCTATGCTTCAAACGTCAGGCGTTTCGGCGTCCAGTATAGTGTCTGTGCTTCAGACGCCAGGCGTCTCGGCGCCCCGTGTAGTGCCTATGCTTTAGACGGCAAGCGTTTCGGAGGCCAATATGGTGTCTATGGCGTTACTTCCTCAGATGTAGTGCGTCTCGGTGCCCAGTGTTGAGTCTATTTGTCAGATGTAGTGCGTCTTGACGCCCAGGATAGTGAATATGCTTCGGGCGTCAGACATCTCGGTATCCAGTACAGTGTCTATACTTCAGACGTCAGACGTCCAGTATGGTGTCTATGTTGCATCTATCACAGATGTAGGACGCCTCAGTGTCCAGCATCCTGTCTATGGCGTTGCTGGCACAGTCGTAGGTCGTCTCGGTTCCTATTATATTGATTGCGGCGTCACTTCAGCTTTCCTTTTGAAAATTTTCACCCTTAGCCACTGCCTCAATATTTCCTATAAAGACTAAACAAAAAAGCCTTTACGAAACAGGCTCGACGAAGTAGGCGGTGTCCAAGTTAGACGCTGTTTCCCTTGGCTAACCGAAGCGTGTTATAGGAGTTCCGAAATAGTTTGGACAGATTAGTGGCAGCAAACACTTCCCTTTAATTATATTAGCGTTATAACGTTGCTAACCGGCCCTATGTTTGCGCGAGCTAGTCGTTACCTAGCCTTTAGTCTCCAGGGCCCGCAGTAAGTAATCAGCTTACGTGCAAATGAATGGCGAGGCTAATTAATCACACTTGTTTGTTACACTTGATAAAAGCTTGCCATCCTACAGTGTGTGTTTCAGATCTCAGTCAGTGTCGGTACCACTGGCGAAGGGTGAACATTTCAAAAGGGAAGCCGGTGAAAAAGAATTACTTCGATCTAATGAGCCACGCACCGTGCGAGTCATTGGTTTATACTTAGTACCTGCCTACAGTACCTACCGATGTTTCTGCTTATGCTACTGTTACAACACACGTAATAAAGCGTTATTGTAATATAGCTCCATGTCTTAATTGTAAAATAAAGGCAGAATCAAACGGTAGGAATCGGGTTACAGAGACTCCACGCCACCAGTAGGTACCTACCTACTGCTACCATAAGGCTCCTATTGCTACCATACAACCATTTCTGAATTTAAATAGAGAGAGGCAGAAAGAAAAAAAAACAGAGGAAAGATAAAAAGAAGGGGCGAAACCACGCATCTAAAGTGCTACGTGACCCTCTACGTCTCTATGGCGTTGAGCATCGTATTGTACGTAACTGACTTGCCATCGTTACTTTAGGCACCTCCACGGACCTCGCGGAAACCATTAATCTTTTCAGCATGTGATAACGCGGTAATGTGTTACGATAATGCCGCGAGTGAACGATCATGATAACGCGCGCCGGCGACGCGCGACGGAGCGCGGCGAGCTATTCTAGTTGGACATAGATCGATGATGGTCCTAACAATATGATAATGATGTGCTAAATCACTCAACAGGCACTTTTATTATCTCCTCAAACGATGATGTATTGTGTATCGTGTTTACATTGCGATGGTATTAGCAACCTCGCGTCAGCGCTCGTCTTTGTGTTGTATCTACCTTATCCTTTGGAGCTTTTTTACTTTATTCTACTTCTAATATTTTCTCAACAATATATATTATAAATGCGCAAGTAACTCTGTATGTCTGTCTGTCTGTTTGTTACGCTTTCACGCCTAAACCACTGAACCGATTTTGATGAAATTTGGCTTAGAGAAAGGACAAATGCTGTTTGTTCGCGGTAACCAATATCATGCGAGCGGAGCCGGGTCACCATTTATCGAACTAAACTAAGTTATCCAAACTAAATACAAACCGAGTACCAAGCTCTACACAAGAGTATTCCATGATATATTATTGACACATTACAAAATCCTGAAGAATCTAAGGGTTATTTCTCTATCGTATGATATATTTTGTAGTTGAAACGTTGTGCCCGCGGAGCACTCATTAAACGAACCTTTGTTCAGGCGATTTATTCTACAGAGAAACATCTGCCGAATAATATTGCGAAATGTTTGCGAAGAGTTTCGCAGTGTTGTCGTCGCCATGAGGCCGTGGAGTGCGGGCCGCTGTACAAAAGGGCACGTAGAGGTATGAATGTGAAACATTTAATTGTTCCCACATGTCACAGACTATACAATAAGAAGCGTACAGAATGCGCTCAGGTTTGTGCTGTTCATAAGAATATATATTGTTATAAATGAGGTAGAACGAAACACGATTTGGCGCTAAAGTACCTACAGCCAAAGTGTGGTCCAAACTGTGAGCTCGTACGGTACGGGTATATAGCCCACGGTAGATATACCTCCCTGTGAAGTTGTGACGGCGCATAGTTATGTTTACAGTAATTACCGCGCGTGCCTTGATAATTACACTCTCGCAAACATTATTGTATATCATGGACAGCGGAAGTTTAAAGTTGGACATTCACGATCGTTGCATAAAGCAGAACATTTTCGTCTATAGTGTAGAAGTTTATATGTATCGGACTTTGCAGCCGCTTGGGAAGAACAGCACACTTGAGTTCCTGCTGTCACTCCCTGCAGGCTGCAGGCGTGTACCAGCGGCCGGCGCCGCTTCGTGCCTTCATCACTTTACACACGAACCTGGTATTTCTACATTCGAGAAACGTAACTAAGCATTCCACACTACACACTCCGGAAATGTAAACATTAAAATAAACTGCGATAAAATCTAAAATAGTTTTATTAATCACTGGCGCTATAATAAAATGAAAGTATTTTGTATAACGTTCATAATAATGTGCTACTTGACAGTTGTCGTCATGTTCAGTAACACGAACTTGTTTTATTACTGTACCTCGTTGACACAAAAATAAAATGTCGCGAAAAATAGCTCGTCAACATTTTCATCTCGATATAATTATGTTCGGAAGCTGCACAACATAACGGATTAACAAACCTAACGATTTATATATTATTCAGCACATCGCATGACAGTATTTGAAAGTTACTCATTAAAACAATTAAGAGAACGGGAATTAACGCGATCATGGCCGGTGCAACCTGCTCGAAACGTCAGGCAATCAAAGTTACCTATACTTAGGTACATACTGCTGTGGAATTGTGGATCACTTTTGTGTATTATAGTACTCAAAGATACATGTTTTATATTCAGCCCGTTCATTGACTACCTACACCTGTTTTGTTTCAATTCGATTCGAAAAGGTAGAGTACTTCTTTTGAATAAAAGTACTTTAATTCTTATTTTACCGCGTGTGCCCGGTACGGTACGGTTACTAAAGGCCTGTGGCTGCGCTAACTACAGTAGAATTAATAATATCAATTATTCCGTATCTAAATGTGTCACTTAACGCCATGACGTCCCGTAATCGCACTATAAATTACCCTTAACGAGGTAACTCTATTAATTACAAAGTTCATTTTATGTTGTTTGCTCATTTATATTTCCGATCTACCCATTACTACTTCGTGTGCCAAAATGTCCATTTACAGATGTATAAGGCACCTTCACTCTTATTGCCCGGTGGCGCCATGAATAATTGATTTACGATAATATGTAAATACAGTTCGAAGATTCCGTAATGAAGGAAACTTCCTCACCCACGGCGCTCATCACGCCGCGCGCTGCAGCTGATGGCGCCCGCGCCGCCGGCAGTGCATACCTTCTACGCTTCTCCTAGGGGTGTGAAAGACGTCACTACATTTTAAGACTTAGGGAGGCTTATTTTATGGGATCTGCCTCTATGTAACACTCTAGTCAACACTCTAGTCTTCATTGCTTGGTGACTTCACCTGTCCTGAAATGCATGGCAATGATAAAACTTAGCACTCAGAATTCAGTTCCCTTTGTTCCAGATATTCTTGTAGAACGAAATTATGATAAAATATTTACTCTAATAACTTGTTTAAAGCATGTGGTGTTAACATTACACGTGCGTACCTCGACTCGACCCTCGCGGCCGAAAATAAACAACGACCCTTATCACTGAACCTTTAAACATTTTGCTACGACCAGCTTTGACGCGCTCAACTTCTGGCATGTTTTTAATTTACACCGAAGAAGTATGTGTGCGAACAAATTTTTAACAAAAACTGTACCGCTTTAAGCACCACTCTAAATAGTTTCCAAATTATATTGTTAAAGAGCGAAGAGAACACAAAGCAAATTCCTACCATACCTACCTTAAAAAAACATTTAACATTCAGGCAGGAGTAATAAGTAATAACACTCAACCCCTCACTCGCACACGCTCACAGTTCTATACATTATTGACATGTGTAGCTGCCCGCGGTGCTCACAGTGCCCACGGTGCCCGGTGCCCGCTGAGTCTGACCCGCCGGTTGTGAACCAATCAATCAGTGCGGCGCTAAACGTCGGCGCCGTTCTGATCAATCAATTGCCAATCAATGTTGTAAGCACACGTGATTACCGCTATATAACGACGCGCACACCCACGCACGCGAGGTCTTTACTCGTTTCGCACCGTGAGCGGTTCGAACCGCAGTATGAATTGCTCAAGAGCTCTTCTTCAATGAGTCCTTTCGCACCGCGGTTCGAATCGCCCAAGAACTATTGGTAATGGGTTGATTCGGACCACAGTATAGGGAACATTACTTCTCTTTTTGGATAGGTGAAGTCGGACAGAAAAGACATGCAGTTTTATTGTACATTCCTTACAGTACAACCAGGCACAAAATAACAAAAAATAATTTATCAATTACATTTGTCATAAGCCCGCTACATAAAATATTGGTGCTATTGCACTGGACATTTTTTTGCAATGCGCGCGGCCGCAGCCATCGCAGGGCTCCACACGCGGCGCTTCCCGGACTAACTTCGGCGACTAACTCCAACACTGTCAATATGCGATACAAACTCAGTAGTATTAGCATCTTGAATACCTATTTGTCGCCCACTTTCCTGTGAAACTTCCTCCGCTTGACAAATTTTTATCGCCTTTTCGAGTGTTAGTTTCTCAGTCCGTAGTAGCCGGTCCCTGACCGTGGACTGACGAATGCAATGACGTACTGCTGAATGAATTCTCCTTCCTCTTGATTACGGGTGAAAAACTTGTATCTAGTAAGTGTCACGTTTGTTTCCGTTCCAAAGTACTCAAACTTTTTAAATAAAATATTCACGTCATCGCGCTCTTGCTCACTCTCGAATGCAAAGCTTTGATAAATATCAAAGCCCTCTGTGCCAATCAGGTTCACCAACAAACTACTACTCCTTGTCCACACCTGTCGCCTTCACAAACAATTGAAATTGCTTTTTACACTTTATCCATACCTCGGCACGGCCAGCCGGTCCTCCGGCGCCGTCCAAACATAATTCCGCGGAAGGTCGGGCGTGCTCCATTGCAATAACAAATATTGCATATGAAAATGCTAATTATGACAATATTAATCCGTATACCGCTGTCACCATGTTGTAAATTCAATGAAACCACCAAGCACCAAATCATAATCTGTGATAACCGAGAGTTAGTTTTAAATTAAATGTAAAATGTTGAACAAACTGTGATTTTAAACCATTACCGTCTTACTATAAAAATATAACTAATATTAATATACACTTGTTATGCACTTACCACTTTTCTCATCAATATAAGACTTCAGGCTTTCACGGCCGGCGTTGCATGTAGAATATACTGCTTCCGGGCTGATTGGCCGTGGTCGATGTGAAACTTGCGTTCCAGACGTTTCGTCGATCACTGCGGTCGACATCTTCAGAGGCGCAGGGCCGGGCGACGACAACTTCGGAGACCTTGCCTCGCCGGCGGCTGACGTGCGACTGACGCGATGCCTTGAATCACGGCTGTATTTATAGGCACGGTCGGAGCGGGGAATCGACTCACTCGATTCTGATTGGTCGAGCGCTGTGGCGCGGACGTACTCGATCCTGATTGGTTGTTTGCACTGTGATACCGAGTGGCTCTCAGTGCTGGGTACCAATCTTTTTGGAGCTGAAATCCCTCGTTTTTTCGGTTGAAGTTGTTGGGATGCTTGAATGTTTCGATGGCTTCTCGAAGTATACGTGGGAAAAAATGTGTTTTGCTAGAACTTTTGTGTTCTGAAATTCGATGGTATGATTCCCATCCTCTTGGGTGTGTTCTGCAACCGCTGACTTGTCGAAGTGGCAGAGGCGGCAATTACGTTCATGTTCCGACAGGCGGGTCTTGATGCTTCTTTGGGTGGTGCCCACGTATACCGAGCCACATGAGCGGGGGATTCTGTTAACTCCAGCTGACGATAGTGGATCACGTGGGTCCTTGACCGAACGGTGAAAATTCCGTAGCTGCGTCGTGGGCTTGAAGATCGGCTTGATGTTATAAGCTTCTAGCAGTCTTCCGATACGATCCGTAATGCCACGAATGTATGGCAAGAAAGCCTTCCCTATCGGAGCAGGTTTTTCCTCATCCTGGTTTGTCTGCGAAGCTTTCTTTGGGTGAAGAGCTCTCCGTATCTCATGTGCAGAGAATCCATTAGCTTGGAAGGCCGAGTCCAAGTGGCGTAACTCGTTTTGTAGGTGTTGAGGTTCACAGATGGTCTTAGCTCGGTGGACCAGTGTCTTGATAACTGACATTTTTTGTCTGGGATGGTGGTTGGAGTCCTTGTGTAGGTAACGGTCTGTGTGTGTCGGCTTTCGATAGACTCGGCGACCAAAACTGCCATCTTCTTTTTTGGATACTAGGACATCTAGGAATGGTAGCTCCCCGTTCTTCTTAACTTCCATGGTGAATTGGATGTTCGGATGGATGCTGTTTAGGTGATCCAGGAACTTAGTCAGCTCCGAGTCCCCATGAGTCCAAACCACGAAGGTATCGTCCACGTAGCGGAACCAGACCTTAGGCTTCTTGGGAGCTCTATCCAGAGCATCTTCCTCAAATGATTCCATGTACAAGTTCGCGACTACCGGACTGATGGGGTTTCCCATGGCTAAACCGTCCACTTGCTCATAGAACGTGCTGTTCCACTGGAAGTAGGAAGTCGTCAACACGAACTCGAACAGATCAGCGATGTCCTTGGAGAAGAGTGGTCGGATACGCGACATTGCTTCCCTGACCGGAACTCTCGTGAACAGAGAGACAACGTCGAAGCTGACTAGACGATCGTCCGGATGTAGTTTCTGCTAATCACCCACGTGATCCACTATCGTCAGCTGGAGTTTACAGAATCCCCTGCTCATGTGGCTCAGTATACGTGGGCACCACCCAAAGAAGCATCAAGACCCGCCTGTCGGAACATGAACGTAATTGCCGCCTCTGCCACTTCGACAAGTCAGCGGTTGCAGAACACACCCGAGAGGATGGGAATCATACCATCGAATTTCAGAACACAAAAGTTCTAGCTACCATAACACATTTTTTCCCACGTATACGTCGAGAAGCCATCGAAATATTCAAGCATCCCAACAACTTCAACCGAAAAAAC
Organism: Eilema caniola; assembly: GCA_949126895.1. Taxonomy (NCBI): domain Eukaryota; kingdom Metazoa; phylum Arthropoda; class Insecta; order Lepidoptera; family Erebidae; genus Eilema; species Eilema caniola. The sequence continues at coordinate 15,963,605 of OX421488.1, forward strand.
GAGGGATTTCAGCTCCAAAAAGATTGGTACCCAGCACTGAGAGCCACTCGGTATCACAGTGCAAACAACCAATCAGGATCGAGTACATCTGCGCCACAGCGCTCGACCAATCAGAATCGAGTGAGTCGATTCCCCGCTCCGACCGTGCCTATAAATACAGCCGTGATTCAAGGCATCGCGTCAGTCGCACGTCAGCCGCCGGCGAGGCAAGGTCTCCGAAGTTGTCGTCGCCCGGCCCTGCGCCACTGAAGATGTCGACCGCAGAGATCGACGAAACGTCTGGAACGCAAGTTTCACATCGACCACAGCCAATCAGCCCGGAAGCAGTATATTCTACTTTTCTCATCGTCTGTGGAAATATCTGTATAATAATCATTAGACATTATTTCTATGAGTTTAAATCAGGATCTACAATATGACTATTAAGTACTTTCGCTCAGTGCTCCGGATCGACCCATTCCAAAAGATATCTTGGGTTATTCGCACCGCTCCAACCACTGCGGTGTGAATGGTCCTATTCAGAAATAATAGTACTTGGGCGATTCGAACCGCGGTTGCTGCGACTCTGCGACTGTTTGTAAAGCTTTTTTAAGTTTATTGAAGTAATTTTGTCGGTTCGGTACATAATTGTTACCGATCTGTTAGGATATAATCTAAAACAAAATTTCTCTCATCTGGTGCGGCAACATCCGCTAAGTGTGTACTGAGCGGAGAGCTGTAAAATTTCGATAAACGAAGTTGACTCAATTTCCTACTGACTATTGAAAATTGCTAACACTTCCGCGTAAGTCATTGTGCGCTTACAATTGAAAACAGGTGGATTGTAGGAAGTACTTTTACCGTCCGTGATACAATCTGCACAGAAAATTTATTATTTCCAAACGTGGCGTTCCAACCATTCGCCAATCGTGAATCAATGAATCTTCACGGCACTAATAGTCTGTCCGTTATAGCTCTATAAACTTTGAACCGAATTGTGAGCACCGTGAATAAGATAATAAAATAGTGTGCGAACTGATCTCGCGCATTCAACTAACTTATAATGGAATTGTTTTTACGACTCGACTCGTACTGATGTATCTAATCGTAGACGGGCGGGACATAAATTCTCAGTTTATCGGACAAGTCGACGAGTGAGAGGCGCACTAAGTGGAGAATTTACAGTTGTACAATCTATTAAATGCAGTTATTGCGTAAATTTAACTGCAGCAAGTGCGAGGAAACCATCACATTCTTTCATAACACAAAGCTTTTTTTAGTAATGGTAAAAGTGCCAAACTTAGCCTTGTACTTGAGTACTGGACCTGTGCGTGATGATCAAATTTAAGAAACCTTTTATATTCAAATGTACATTTAGCAAGCTTCTGTTGTTCAAATGACAGTAGAAATGTTTGAATCATTTGGGTGGCTAAATTACATGAATATTAATTTAATCTATCTCCTAGAAGTAGCTCGTGCCGCCCCCTCTCTTAATATTCCACTTTTGTAATAGCTCACCATTCATTACGTCAGCGCAAGATGCGGTCTTATTTTTCCTTGGAGTAATCCACTCTCAGAGGTGTAAGGTTTCTTCTTCTTATTTTATTACCGTATAGTACTAGATAAATAATTACTTTTCATGACTAACTGACTGTTTCATCAACGCAGAATATAGACCACTGGGGTTTCAAACCTTATAATCCGAGGCGTCGGGTCTACTGGTGGAATGCGGAGATCGCGAGGCTGCGTCAAGCCTGCGTGATCACGCACCGCCGGTGGGCCCGATTCCTTAGGAGGCGTACTCGTCCCGCAGACTCGGAGCCCCGATTGGCGGAGCTTCATGAGGGATACAGGGAGGCCCGGAATGCCCTCCGAGCGGAGATCAAGCGGTCAAAGGCCGCTTGTTACCGGGAGCTCCTGGAGACGCTGGAGCGGGACCCATGGGGGCGGCCGTACCTTATGGTAAGAGAAAAGCTGCGCCCCCGGGCCCCTCCGCTGACCCAGGTGCTCGAGCCAAGCCTCTGCTCGGAGGAGTGGTGGAATCCCTGTTCCCGGCGCGAGCGGAACATGTTCCGCCGCAGATGACTTCGCCGCCTCGGTCGCCTACGGCGCCCAGCGTGGTGATTGACGACGACGTGCCCGAGGTCACTTGGGTAGAACTAGAGCTGGCGGTACGAAGGCTTAGGGCCAAGAAAAGCACCGCCCCGGGACCCGACGGCATTCCAGGCCGCGCGTGGGTCCTAGCTCTAGGGTAAGACGGCCTCGAACCCCGACTGAGAGGGTTCCTCAGCGCATGTTTGGAGCGGGGCCAGTTTCCGAAGATGTGGAGGACGGGGAAACTGGTCCTCATCCGCAAGACGGGACGCCCGGCGGACGAGCCGTCCGGGTACCGGCCCATAGGTGATTGCGGCGGTAAGGCCCATCATGGGGGAGTGGCTAGAGAGGCCACACGGTAGCCTCTCATACCGTCAGACGCAGATTATCACCGGGCACGGTAGCTTCGGGCGGTATCTGCATCTGATGGGTATAGAGCCAACGCCCGAGTGCCATCACTGCGACGCGAGCGTGGACTCGGGGCTGCACACGCTCACCGAGTGTCCGGCGTTTGAAGACGCCGAGGCGGGAGCTTGTGGCGGCCCTGGGGGTGAGAGTGCTCACGCTCTCCACCCTGCTCGCGGCGATGGTCCGCTGCGCGGATGCGTGGGCGGCCAGCGCCTCCTTCTGCGAGCAGGTCGTGCCCACGAGCACCTCCGCCCCCCATGAGCGCGGGCCTGAGGGTGACGGGTGGAGCTACCCTAGCAGAAGCAGGTCACGGCGGCGGCGCGCAACGTAGGGCGATGTGCGCCACCCCACACCGGGGTTGAGTCGGGGACCGCGTGTCCCCACCTCCCGAGTAGGGCCAGACCGAGAGGGATGGCCCTGGGTCAGCCGGGGTGCGAGTTATATGTCGCATGACAACCTCACCTTCGGCCTAGCACTACGACCCAGAGACGGCGTGCGGTTTAGGCAGTTTGTTTTTTATATACTTAGTAAGCCGCGACTAATGAAGCAGTACTAATAAAATAGACTGTTACTTTACTTGTTATTATTTACTTTGAACCCTTTAAAAAGTGGTCTAATCTGTTTAAAAGTGGTTTTATTTATTCGCATAAAATTTAGAAAATATCAGTATTAACCAGTTTTGGAAATTTCACTTCTAGGTGGGCAAATATAATTCAACGCTGCTTCACTAGTCTCGCTGTCACCTGCCATGAAACTCAAGTTATATGCTAAAGGTAGTCACCGTACGTACGGCGCGGCACGCGGTGCGGGGACGACGACGGCCCTATTACAATTTGATGAACGTGTAAATGCACATTATATTTTATTGCAATCATAATTATAAGGGAGAGTCTCGCATTGTTAACATGGCACGTGTATATAATGGTGGCCCTCTTTCTTGAGACTTTGCCTTCAGCTTACCATCAGGCAAGGTAAAGTCAAATTGACGTGTCCTATTTATAAAAAAAATAAAAAAAATAAGGCAAATCGTAATAGAGTACGATGACGTCAGTGATTTGAATATACAGTCCTTGTGAACTTACAAGAGGACGCCGCTAGAAGCTTGTGCTTCTAGCACGTATGTACCTACATCACCGTTCATTTATGATAATTACCTGTTTGATGCTAATTTATAGCAAATTTCACGAATGATAGGAACCGAGATTGAAAAACCGACTACACTGACTGCACACCTACAACAAAAAGCTATGCACGTGTCAACTTTCCTTTATAAGGTGTAACTTGTAAGCATTCTCCCTTTCTCCTAATACGATTTTCCGTTAATTATATTACAATTGGCACGTGTCACAAATTATTCCGCAGGGTGGCAGATAGGATACATTATTCGTAGGTGGCAGAGGAAAGATAATCCGCCACCCGCAAACTTCAGTTACTGACAGTTATTACTACTGACACTCATTCTATCTTTCTGTCGGCAAGCGATTTGCTTGACTTAATGGAGCAGTGCTCGGCCGCTTCCGTCAACACACTGCTAAAGGTACAAACAAAAAACCAAACTGTCGTTCGTGTGATTCCCTGTTTTCGGAAGTTATTCTCGGTTATAACGACGGTATTTACTCTCAGTTGGATCTTGGCTCAAAAGGATTGGCTCCAAAATGCCCCTTCCTAAACTGCCACCTTCCATGACATTTCGCCAAAGGGACTATTTGAAACCGTGGCAAATTTTGGCAAAGGGACATTTTGAGCCGGAATGAGTCTCCATTTATTCAACTCTATGAAATTAGTTCCCTACGTGTCATTGAAATTACCATTTTAAGTTTATGACTCGAGGTGGCAATATATAAGCAGTGCAGTTTTATCTTTCTTACACTATAATTGAAAGCAAGTAAAATATACATCTCATGTAAAGTGGTTACCGTAGCTTATGAACGGCAACTGGACCACACTATTGTGTTAGTTTAGCGTGTGAAGATAGTGATGTGGGAAATATACATATATTTTTTGTATTGCTTTGCGAGAGAGCTTCGTCTGATTGTAAAATAGATTGGACGCTGCACCCACACACCCACTCACTCGCCAGGCCGCCACCGCATACGATGTCTGCCATCTCGGGCGAGGCTTACGCTGTAGTGGAAGCTATAACAGACGATACTTACCCTTGCATGTTTTTTATCTTTTTGTCTCTCAATGTGTCTAAGAGCTAGTATTGGGTAGGATGCACTGGAACTATAGGTTGGGTTTTTCCCGATTACCTCTTCTATCGATTCCCCCCCGTAAAATGTTTCTTGCGCAGCTATATTTAAATAAGAATAGACATTAACTATTTATCTTCGTTCACTGAGATCACAGTTTTCTGTCTGATTGATTCACCTGATATCGGTACAGGAGGTGGTTCTAACATCAACCGAGGCGTAGGTAGCTCTGCGTCGCGTCGCTCCACTGTGTCGCAGTTGCTTCACCGCATCCTAGCACAATGCTCCCTCACAGATGTTAGGAGCACCCTCCATCACTCCGAGGTGAGCGCTGCAGTCTAGCTACATAAAATAATATAAGTCACTTATATTGAAACTTGGACATTGTGTCTGGGAGGGGAACATTATTTAGTTTATGATTGAGATACATCAAGTTACTCAAGCCTAGATGTTGACTCGCAGTGATAAGCGAAGCCCTATCCGACCCGATTGTCGAGAACTTACACTATTTCGGCGAATGTGCATAATTGTATCATATACAACTACTGGATTGATGACATGGCCCGCAGAAGTTGCGGATGGATCATCCGTGCGGCCTTTGGTGTCCCCACAGTGAAATAATAATCAATCTGACATACCTACCAACATAATTACAGTATGTTTCATTTTAGTGTTTCCTACTGTTGGCTGAGTTCCTTAGAAACAACGTCTTGGCTTTATTGCGTGTTGTAAAACACATCGCCGTAGGAATATTACCGACTTTCAAATTATACGTAATATCTCCATCTTTAGTGCCGCTTAAATTTCATCTGCCTATATAATTTTATTTGCTCGTCCAAGACTGCCACGCCTGTGACGTTGGACAGAGGAGACGGCTCTGACGGCCGATAGACTAGATAGTTCCCATTTAACAAGTAATTCATTGTTAGAATAGTTTTTACTTTTGCCCACAGTATTGGCTAGACAACATTAGTAACTGCAACATATCTCGAGATGTGACAGCTATAGTTTGTTTAGTGCGAAATACTTAGTTTAAAAAAAAAGGTAAAACGCCAACCGGGGCTATGTATTGTGTATGTACTCGTGATTCGTAAAAGATTTAAATAAGTGATATTCTCGGTAGTTTACGCGAGTGTTACACATTGAAATGCCGAAGTTACGGGATACTGAGAAGCAACCGAAACGTCGAGATCACTGTTAATGTAATCACGATAGAAAATATCAAGGCTCGACGAAGATCGGAAAGGTGCATTGAACCCGTTGCCAGTTTGAGGCACCTCCCGGACCACGAGACCCACTGGCAAGAGGCGAGTCACTGACATTAGAGGTAGTTGAACTCGACATTTCTCCTTTTCGTCAAATTTTGCGTCGTCTTCGTGTCCATAATTAGCATTAGGTGTTTTCGTCGGCGGCGCATTAATATAAAAGTTACCGACGCCGGAGAGCGCGCGAGTCGCGTGACGCTCGCGATATGTAAACACATAAAACATCACAGCTCACAATCAAATTTGTAAAGATTTGTGTTGGACGTAAATCATAAGTTTAAAGCGAGCTGCAAATGGCTGTGCTCAGTGTGCTCAGTTCAGTGCATGAGGCGTGCCGGCGCGCGGCGCGGGGGTGAGAGCCTCGGTGTCAGGAGCATTAGGTACTCACCGCAGGCATTATTTGGCCTCCGGGAGAGAACATTTTATGTTCCATCGTAGTATCTTATCACAGTTATCTGACACTAACTTTTTAACTTTTTACTTTTAATTGGTTAGATGTTTACCAAGTATCTTTGTTATAATGTTTTCTCATAAATCTTCCTAAAGGAACCCACAGTGTGACGTCATCAACACATTTCGCGACACTAGCAATTATTTAAGATATTCATTAAATTACTTAACCAGTCTCTACAAATTAATATAAATGCCACGTTTTACTACATTTGGTAAGCTCAAGACAGTTAAAGTAAACAATATCATTGATATTCACGGCGCGGGTGCGGGCCTGCTGGGTGAAGCCCGAAGACAGTTTAGCCAATAGCGCGACAATCAATAACGCGACAGGACGCGCGTGACCTTTCACCTGCACATCCCTACCGAACTTTATTAGTTTACTGACGCCTTACGCCTTACGCCTCTCGTCTCACGCCTCGCGCCTCAGGCCTCGCGCCTCACGCCATACGCCTCGCACCACGTGCTTAGCGCCTCACGCCTCGCACCTCGTCCGGTTTGTGCCGTAAAGGATCAACTAGTATCTGTAGGGTATTTGACAAATTTTGGAAAACCATTTTAAATTATTCCTTAGCATATAATATGCACACTACATCGATATTTAAAAAAAAAATCAACGGATTTTAACAAAAAATCGATGTTAAAGTTTAAATTTTCAAAAACGCGCGAATAACGCTGTCACCTTGTATGGAGCCGATCACATGACATCACACATTTTGTATAACCTTAAAGCAGTGAAGTCAAAGTAAATAATTGAATTTTATTCTTCAAACTTTGTGAATAAAATGGTGTGTATAAATGGTGTGTAGTTGCACAATGTACAAATACGTCTATAAATAATCCACAAAAACTGTTTGTTTCTGTTCTGTTCTGTTCTGCCACAAAGCCGTGTTTACTTGCGTGTGACGTCAGCAGTGCTGTGATCAATCACAGAGCGTTTTCGTCACAGATAAAAATTCGAAAAAATATTAGATATTTTTAAGCGAAATTCTCAAAAAATATGCTTATTTTAGTTTAACTTATAGTTTTAAATGTCTTTTTACGCTATTATCTGATAGGATGACCATTATTTGTAGTATTTTTTTAATGTTGTCAAATACCCCATTGTATCTTCTACAACTATTGATACTGCCACATGGCAATGAGTTAAATCACTTTTATTCCAAATAGCTGTTGCCCGCGGCTCCGCCCGCGTGGATGTCGGTTATCGCTTAGTGTTGAATCAACGCTATTTTTCTGAAATAAAAGTAGCATAGTTCTATAGGTTACTCATTATTACATCAGCTACCTGCCAATAAAAGTCACGTCAAAATCGTTAAAAAAATGTTGTTTTGGTGTTTGTACCGTATTACATTCATATGCATGTAGTAAAAAATGTTTATTTCAATATTACAAACAGACACTCCAATTTTATTTTTAATGTATAGAGTATAGATAAATTTATAGATTTATTCCAAAACAAATAAGAACCCCGGCTCGGGGTGGTATATATCTTTAATAAGTATCTTATATATGGAATGAAATAAGTATAGGTACAAAACATTCTCTACAATAATAAAAAAGGCTTTCTCAGAATCGTCGACAAAAGTGAATACCCCGTCGTTAATGTTAGCTGTGGCTGTAGATGAATTGCATTTAATAGTACTTGTTGGATCGCTGCCAAATATTGAGTGCTGTCCAGTCCCCTGCTCACAGTGGCAAGAGGGAAGGTAAAATAAGGCTTATATTATTAGAAAAGTCACTTACGAGAGCTCACTTCAGAAATGATTGAAATACTAAGTGTTAAGTTAAGTCCAGAGAGCACGAACAGTGAGAGAGACTTAGAAGTTATGCAAATTAAATTACAGTTCAAAGTACATCTTAGTAGACATTTAAGAAACTGATCTAAGTTTAGAGATATTTTACCTCTGGTGTACGACGCAACCATGTGCTGTACCTACGCCGCGCTGCAGCGTGCTAATGTAATTCGTTAAGAAATGTCAGATGCTTATACTATGTATTATCTATTCTGCGCTTGTAGGTTTGCTTCCACCACTATCGAGGGTTCGTCAAAACTGCGGACATAATGAACATGACAAAAATTTTTGTTAATAAACAGCGTTTTTAGTCGCGTTCGTCAAACTTCATCATTGCTGAGCCTCGGGCAAGTGAACTAGTATGCGGTTTATGGCACTGAAACTAACTAAAGGACAACCCGACGACATAAATCTGTCGTTTAATCGCAATAACCCGGTACGGGTAAGGTATGGGTGAGGCGGCCCTCAAGCTGAGGCGCAGGTGGTTATAAAGCCCGCCTCTGCGGCTGAGCTGCGATGGTGGGCGTTACAACCATCTGCGACGACAAACTCGTGTGGGGCCGCCGGAGCTGTGACAGAAACGATGTTTGCTATATGCTTCTTGCCTAATGTATTCTACACGCGTGGTTTACGCTTGTTTGTTTGACTGTGTGTTAACTGACTTTATTTTTTCAAATGAACAGTTTTTAAAATAAAATTTTAACAATTGAAATATTTGCTAAGTGATACATTTGCAAAATCTTTATTTATCAAATGATTCTTTTTTTGAAGTAATATGTTTGCGAAATGAAAGTTTGTCAAATGATTAGTTTTTCAAACGTTGTCTGTAAAATTATCGTTTGTCATATGTTTTTGTCAAACAATAGTGAACCCTAATAACCCACACATCTAACAGTTTCGTTTACGATTTTGGACTGACGACTAATACGCTCCGACAGTGTGCGGCCGCCGGACGATTCCGGCCAGAGCCGACAGTTCTTGAGTTCTTGGACGGACAGTCCCAGGCCGTCAGGGTGAACGAGCACACATTAGTAAGCAGTTGGTCGGTGGCCTGTCGACCGAACGTCTCGTGTAAGCATTTTTTACGTTACCACCTCAGACAAACAATAAAATAATGTTATTCTTTTACTTTGAGGTAATAACGTTATAATGGCATGTACCTACTTCACTAGTTTTTACTAAGATTTTATTCATTTTATGTATTGGGTTAAATGTCAAAACTCATTAAGGCAAAGAAACGGGTTTTTACTGGTGGACCTCAGCCTTAATATATTTACTAAAATGAAGTAATAAGCACTTCTGGGAATTGATCTTTTATGTGATATGATCATCTATATTTCTTATGAACATAGTCCATAAGGTCCAATAGTTAACACCTATTTCTAAAATAATGTTCACGTACGTGAAACGAGGGGCGTACATAAGAATAACATACTGCAAGCGATTTTCGACCTTATTGCTATCACTACGCATCGGATTTTTCTTATATTGTGATCAAAAAAAAAAAAAAATATTATTCATGCGAAAAAAACATATAATTAAGAAAGTGACAATAAGGTCGAAAATCGCTGGCTCTGTTTGTCGTAGTCTCTGTGTAACTGATATCAGACCATTGCCGGCAGGCGATCGTCCGGCGGGAACTGATGACTCACAACTGCTAGTGTGTGGTCGCAAAACTGACAACAGGGAATTGTGGGCAGGCCAAAATCGCTATTAGTGTGTGAGCGCTAGGTTTAATGTATAGACCAAAAACTGTAGGCGAACGGTTAGTGAGTAGGCGTCTTAAAATTGGTATTGTTCCAATGAGTCATGTTCTCGTGAACTTATGATGATATCAAGTGGACCATCAACTTGTCGTTATTAACCACCGACACAACGTCTCTGAAACTAATTTGTCTCGCATCGATTTTCGCGAGAGCGCCCCCCTCCATGAGCAGATCCATTGCTATATATTGTTGCTGAGTAGAACAGTGAGTATTTATACCGGGACCGGCGCAGCAACTGTGCGGTGAGGCTGTGACTCGTCCTCTGTAGTGAAGTTGCTCATTTCTACCGGCTTAGTCCCGATTCCCCCCGAAAATGATTTGTTCTTGATTTCCTTCAAAATTTAAAAACTTGTACAGCCGAGCACAAGTTACTTAATTTGGGTAATGCTTTGATCACTCGTACGGAGTGGAGTGGCGAGACAGTGCTGTCGGCCGAGTGCGATATACGTGCAAAATACTCGGCACTATGTTCACACGCACCGAGCATGGGCCGAGTGCACTATCTCGCCACTCCACTCGATTCGTGTGATCAAGGCATAAGCAATAATGGCTGGCTAAGGTTCAGAACAGCCCCTCTAGACAAATGGCAATTCCGAATGTATAGGATTTGACGTATTTGACTACTTTCATATACGTCAAATCCCATACATTCGTCATTCTATTCCACCAAACGCCGGCTAGCGAATTGCCACTTGTCTAGAGGGGTAGGTTACCGTTGTTAATATAGAGTGGTTAAGCAATAATGGCTGGGTCTGGTATCGGTAAAAGGAGGAATCGAGACTATATACCTTATAAACACACTAATGTAGTATATTTTAGCAAACTCTTACTGCATTGAGAGAAGTGAGGGGACAATAATTAAGGCTTTAGCGTTAGTACTTGACTAGTACTGTATCATGGCAGTTACTAAAACATTTCGCTAATGATAGGCTGAAACTGTGGATTCCACTAACACGCATCCACTGGCTCTCAAGACATTAGCACCCAGACAAGGGTAGCCTTCATCCTGTGTTCAATATGAAGGATAGTAATCAACCATTAACTGTCGTTAAAATTTAGCCGTCGACAAAGTTGCGTCCCGCAGTTACGCAAATCATCTTAAACAGAGGGTAGCGGCCGAGGGCTTCAGTTTGTGGCTGTTTCAAGATTTTGCTTGTAATGTCCTGTCACATTTCATCGACCATTATAGAGCGTAGGGATAGTTGTAAGTCTCGAACATGCCCTATCTTGATATCACTGAACACGATCGTTTTAAACTTATCTGTTAGATATCGAGTCATCGTAGGAGAGTCCGTTGTTTGTTGACTCAGCACGATAGCGTCAAGCTTCTACCCATCACTGAATAGTGCAGTATCGTGTTGTCTGGCCCAATACTCGGCACATTAAAATCTCAATACATGTGCGGTGGCTTGCAAAGTGCTTCATTATAAATCATTTTATAGTCGGCTTCACAAAAAAGGAGTACTATTACAAAGGCGCTAGCTATAATTATCGTTTAATGGCATTCATTCTATATCCTGCTAAGTTAGGTACTTCAAGATACATATCGACAAGCCAGTGAGTAGGTAGATACGCAGTTTACATAGCGAGGCGACCCGAGGCGGAGACAACGACCGCATCGAGTGTTTGTACAGGGAAGGGTACCAATTGCGCCAAATAACTTGAATATGCTAGTGTTGGCTGAACCGTTAGAGACTATCCGACAAAAATTTGAAATAGTTCGAAAGAAAAAAATTAGTTAATAATAATAATAATAATAATAATTGTCTTTATTATACACCAAGGATATAACAATTTTACAAAATATAACAAATTGGTAGGTATGTACAATTGGCGGCCTTATCGCTCTGCGGCAATCTCTTCCAGGCAACCATAGGATGGAGAAAAAAAAATAGGAGACAGCAATTTCAGGGCAGTTTGGTGTACATCGATATATTATACATATATATATAACCAAAAGATATCAAAGTTAGATAGATAGCTACCTAAGTATAGGTATACATAAATAAATCAACATACATACTACATAATTAAATAAAACATACTGCATACATAAGAAATAAAAATACTAACATTTTACCATAATATAGCCAAGGAAATTCAATTATCAATGAATCCACTTCAGTCAGAGATAATGGCTAGGTAGTATTCTTTGACTCGTCTTTTAAATATAGGCAAGGACTGAGCACGCCTAATAGTCACAGGCAGAGCATTCCATAGCCGAGCCGCTTGAACCGAAAAGGATTTGTCGGCGTAGTTGGTAGAATGATTCGGCATTTTCAATCTCAGATTCTCCGATGATCTCAAAACCCTCGAGTGTGTGTCGTGCAGGAACTCAAAACGTTGTTTGAGGTACGAGGGAGTTAAGGGATTAAATAAAATATTGTACAACAAGGAAAGAATATGAACATTCCGGCGAAGGCGTATAGGCAACCACTTGAGTTTTTTACGAAATTGAGAAACATGATCATATTTGCGTAGACCAAATATGAATCTTATACAAAGATTTTGGAGTCTCTCAAGCTTGTTAAGTTGGTCTTCAGTGAGATCGAGATAGCTGGCATCTGCATAGTCAAGGATAGGGAAAAGAAGAGTTTGTGCAAGCGCAGTCTTAGTGGCAGTGGGCAAGAAATTTTGGAGTCTACGCAGGGACCCCGCCGCGGCAAAAATTTTGCGCCTCAATTCCTGGACCTGTGGACCCCACGATAAGTGATTGTCCATAAGTATCCCTAGGTTTTTAACCTGATCACTGTATGGAACATTTACTCCATTACAAGTCACGCGTGGAAGGAGTGACCAATCTACTTTCTCCATCATCCTAGAGCTACCGACAACGATGACCTGTGTCTTGCATGGATTAACCTCAAGTCCGTAGGAAGTACTCCAGTTGCATATTGATGCAAGGTCAGTGTTCATAGTGTCGACAGCTTCCTTCAATTTATCCGCTTTAGCCCGACAATATATCTGAAGATCATCCGCATAGAGGTGGTAGGAAGAAGATAGTTCGTTGGTGATTGAGTTTATAAAAACTGAGAAGAGTACGGGAGAAAGAACGCCGCCCTGTGGTACACCAGCAGTCGTTGTACACCAGGAGGAAGTTGTATCCTTGATACAAACACGCTGTCGGCGACCAAACAGGTAACTACGAAACCAGTCAACCACAGTTGGAGATATGTTAAGGGAGCTCAATATGCCAAGCAGAACGTCGAAATCAACGGTATTAAAGGCATTACTAAAGTCCAACAGCGTTAGAACTGTTAGCTCGCCTTCCTCCATACCCAATCTAATGTCTTCCGTAATATGAACTAATGTAGTAGTAGTACTGTGACCAGAACGAAATCCAGACTGCAGAGGATTCATTAATGAGTTTTTAGATAGGAAAACTGTAAGTTGGGTGTGAACAAGTCGTTCGAGTACCTTAGAGAGGAAGGGCAAGATAGAAATAGGTCGATACTCTGAGAAAGAGGAAGGATTTTTTTTTTTAGGAATAGGGATTAGTTGAGCATCCTTCCAAGCCATGGGAAATACGCTACTGGTCACAGAGAAATTCATGATATGGCAGATGACAGGAAGAATTTCGTCGATAATAGGGTGGATCATATTACGGCTGACACAGTCGCTTCCCACCGCATTAGACGCAATTGACATTATGCTCCTCTTGACATCACAAGCCGAGAATTGACTAAAGAAGAATGGTGAGCAGTTGGGAGTTGAGACAGATGAAAGATGCTGTAATGTATTTTGTTTTGTTATTCTATCAAATTTTGACGAAGATGAGAAGTATTGATTAATTGAATCTAAATTTACTTTAATAGGGACCGAGTCTTCACGTGATTTGCCAACTCCCAATGTTTTTAAAAATTTCCAGACTTTTGCTGGATCTCCGTTTTCCACAGAGTTATGGATATATCGGCGTTGAGCATTCCTACACACCCTATTGCAGTGATTTCTAATGGCTGTATATCTATCCCGATTTATATTCGTCGGACACCTCTTATATTTCGACTTGGCTGTCGCTTTTTTTGAAATGAGGGATTTAATTTCAGTTGTTAGCCAAGGTGACGGGAGGTGTTTCACCCTTATCCTACGAGCTGGAGCATGTTTATCAAATAACTGTATCAGATTGGATGTAAACAGCCGTACTTTTTCATCAATACATCCGGAATTGTAAAGTGGACCCCAATCGATACCATCGGCATCCCTGCGCAGATTGTCAAGGTCTATACCTCCAAAATTGCGTTGCAGTAGAATTTTAGGTTTGAGTTTAGGTGGACGGAGTTGGTAGGATAGGAATAGCAAGTCATGGTAGGAAAACTGATCAGCAGTATACTTACCATGCCTAGCTACATGATTAAGAGAGGAAACTATGATCAGATCGAGAAGAGAAGGAGCAAGGTGAGGAGCATAATGTGTTGTTCCGGAAGGAAGAATAGACAGATTGCAGGATTGAACAATAGACTGAAGTGTAGAGGAACGAGAGTCGTTTTTAATTTGGCAGGTATTAAAATCACCCATGACTATAGTTTGACTGTACGCAGGCACAAAGGTATCTAAGAGTAGTTCGAATGAAGAAAAGTAGTTTATGCTAGAAGAAGGACAGTAAAAGACGCCAAGTAGGTAGTAGTTTGGAGTGCAGGAGTTCAACTTCTAAAAAGATATGTTCGCCAGCCTGCGGAGGTTGTGGTGACATGCTCAGAATAGTATATTGGATTTGCGTGCGTAAGTAAATTGCAACGCCACCCGCCCGACGCTCCACACGATCGTTTCTTATAAGATTGAATCCAGGTAGAGTATATAGTGGAGTGGGTAAACATGGTTTTAGCCATGATTCCGAAACAAGAATAGCATGTATGTGCGCACAGTCAAAGCTTGCCAGCATATCGGGGAAATGAGCCGGAATACTTTGTGCATTAATATGTACAACATTGAAGTTATTGGGAACATCTTTGAATTGAGATGAGAGTAACTCGGCAAGTGGAGGTTCCCCCTGGTAACTACCATTACTATCAGCAGAGAAATATTCATCACTATCACTAGCAGTACCGCTGTAGTCCGTAAACGACATTTATAGATCCAGCAAATACCACTCCGATAGTATGCCTTAAGATATTGTTTACTTATTACCTGTTATAGTAATAAACTAAATTATTTGAAGCTAGAGTATAATCAATATAGATACTATAGAATAAAAATATACTATTGTATAAAATATAAAATTAATATATCAATAATAATATATATTAAAAATAATAAATTAATATATAAATAAATGAATAATATATAAAAAACAGTGAGAATATCTTAAAAATGTGCAAAAACTAAACGCTTCTACATCCATCTGCCGGTTTTTACAAAGAGCATCAACTTTTAACATTAAATAATTATAACTGAAAGTCTATGGGTCCAGATATTCAGATCATACCTGCTCATTTATTAAAATAAGAGAGAGAGAGAGAGAGAGAGAGAGAGAGAGAAAAGAAAGTTTTTTATGATAAATAGTACAAGTTAATATTTTCGAATAAAGTTTAAAAGTTATACTTTAGAACGGAACGCAGAGTACGTCCCATTCAAGGCATGTTGCTGTCACAATGACAGATGCTATTTTAGTGTCAGTATTTGTCAGTATTGTCAGATATTATAGTTACAAATTTTAATTTAAATGAGGTTACATCGAGAAACAAGAAAAAAATTGGAAGTAAAAGTGAATAGTACAGTATTGAAAATAGTGGGTAATAGTATGAAGTTCAGCAAACATCTACAAAAGCAATTACATATAAAATCAGCTAATGTTTACCTGGACCCAGCGTAAATTAAGGACCGATGAAATTATTTCCTGCAGGTGGCGGCTCGCCTGGCTTTCGGCTCAGTAGCGATCTTGACAACAGCTATCGGTTTCTCAGGCTCCGCGCAGATCTGGTCTACCTGATTCAGAGATGCTATTCGTTGCGGGCCACTGGCCACGAGCACGTATATATTGCCTTCCCTAGACCAGCATTTAGAGATCCCAAACTTTTCACGAGCTTTCATGAAGATGTCATGCCTTGCCTTCGTCAGAAACTCGGAGATTGTGATACTGGAGCCCTTCAGTTTCGTCTTAGTAAACCACAGCTTATCTCGAGTATCAACATCCTGCAGCTTGACAACGATGGGTCTTGGCCTTTTCGATGAGGAAGGTCGGCCCATTCTGTGGCATCGACGTATGTCCTCCCTGGCAAAGTTTGTGATCCCCATCTTCTGCTTGACAATACCCGTTATGACATCAGCGGTGTTTTCCTCTGGATCTTCTTTGATACCGTGGATCAGCAGAATTTTGCGACGCCTCTGAGTTTCCATAGCATCTACTGTCTGGGTGAGAGCATCAATCTGCTGCTGGAGCAACCAAAGCGACTTTGAGATGTCGGCTCGGAAACTTGAAAACTCAGCTGTTAGAGTTGAGATGCTTGCTGGTGTCTTAGGAGATTTTTGCAGCTCCTGTTCAAATGCCGCCATTCTCCGGTGGAAGTCAGCTTGCATGTCCACCAAAGTAGACTTCAGTGTGGGTTCAGTTGAAGTTGACATTGCAGTGCAGTAACAGAAGTGAAGTGAAGTGAAAAGTTGAAAATAAGGAAGAAAATGATAGAATTGATATAACCGGCAGGTAGATATTTTTAGCTAGTCAATGTATGTAGCAATTAAGTATCAAATAACGCTAATAGAAACTCACAGACTTTGCGATTATTATTTATAAATGACCTGGAGTCTATAGTTCGCTGCTTCCTGTGAGTTAGTATATCTCTATCCCAAATTTTAGCAAAAACATATTTTTCCGGCTTTGGCTCCCGGCCCTGCTGACGCAGGACCTCCTGGATGCAGCTATGTCCGGTGCGCACCTGCTTCAGTTGGGTAGTATTTTATAATATTGGATTAGGAGCACGTAACATGGTGGTAAATATTGCAAAACTTCTCTTCCTTCAAATTTCTTTTTGGAACTCGCCTCAACGGTTTACTAAAACCACAATGTGTGCGTTGGTGCCCACTATGCTCGGCTATCGTCCTATTATACCGGGTGTAAGGGGAACGCTCCCGAAGCCGAAGACATTGGTAGTATTCCGGGGTGTACCCGGAGTACTACCACATTGGCATACAAAAAAAATACGATTTGGTGCAAAAATATTTCCTTTTCGTTAGTTTTCTTTTATTTTATTTTCTCTCGATATAACTAAAAAAACATGGTAAATATCCCGGCGAGTGTTTTACTATTCATTTCAATGACCATGTGAACCCTGATACCCGGATACCCTTCGGCTTCGGGAGCGTTCCCCTTACACCTGGTAGTTGCCCTCAGTACAATAGCAACAGCGCCTACCTGCAGACAGGCGATAATTCGCATGCGCTATTTTTGTACCACGTTTAGCGTTGTATCTACATGGATTTGGGTTTATTGCTTTCCTAGCATTGCCGCTGCAGGTATATATACGAGCTTGCCTTCAGACAGGTCGTCACACAGACGTTAAGCTTTTACCCTCCCTTTTATAAGTAAGTGAAAGTATGTGCGCAGCTAGCTAGCTAGCTAGGATTAGCGACTCCACGAACTACTGGAAACGTCATGGCAGATTTCTTTTTTTATTACGATGTTTATTACAAAAAAAGAAAGAAAGAAGAAGAAGAAGAGAAGAAAGAACCATACTCCTCTTTGCAATATCTGTTTAAAAAGGTACCTATATAGTATGAAGTATGAGCGCTCACTGTCTTCAGTCTGAACGACCCAATCGAATGGTCTTCAAGCCGTTCGGCCGTAATAAAAAAGGTAGTTAAGTCTGAACTTCCAGCGCCTTCCGACGAATACAGTCGCTGAACGCTTTCAATAGCGTTAACCCAGCCGAAATTGCACTGTGAATACATCAAAACAATGAACCGTCGTCCCGCGTGCCTGACGCTCTCACGCAGCCCGGCGGACGACCCTCCGTGTTCCCTACGTACAATAGGCATTCACTTCACGGGGATGTGACGACGCGCGACGCCATCACATGTCCAAAGTTACAACAATGAGTGTGGTGCGATAACGCTGTCCTGTCACCGGAGTTGTGCTACACAATGAGCACGTGTAACACGTTTATACAGGCGTTAGCTGTAACTGATGGTGAAAGCTGCCAGGCTGCCTGCTATGGAGCGAGCTCACAGACTCGACTCGTGCAACATGTACACTTACAGGAAGTGTATATGGATATGTTAAATAGCTCTCATCAGTTATGAACATAATTATGGCACGAAGAGGTAAAACATTCACTACGGCCACTTAACAGAATACATGCCTAGTGTATCTTATCTACAACTTCGTTGAAATAATTACAAGATACAAGAAGTCATTGAACAACTAGGCCTGCAGGAACCTTAGGGATACTGAGTAAGTACTTACTTTGGGTAACTAATATATTGATTTTTTTGCGCAGAAAAAATGTTATAATTTTTTACGAAAATGATACTTTGTGGAGATTCTTTTGATTTTTGTTATAACGTTAACATGTGATTTCGTTCGAGTGCTTTTTCTTGTTCAGTTATGTAGTACTGTGCGTGTAAAGTTGAAAAACTAACTAGGTATATGGATAACTCTCTATTGTACCTACACCAATAAATTTACATTAGGATAAGTAGGTAGCATATATACAGTTTAATGTACAATGGGCGGCCTTATTGCTGTAAGCGATTTCTTTCAGGCAACTGAACAAAAAGAAAGAATAGGTATAGAGAGATTAAAATCTGTGCTCAAGAGCTGACAACTCGTCGACCCCGAGGTGCCACAGTGTTTCTGTAAGAGCTGTAATGAGACACCAGTGAACTAGTATAGTTGCCAAGGCATCGTGTCGAGGATAATGGACTCGGTTCAGCTGTAATGAACGCCGACAGCTGCCGCCTCCCATAGCTGCCGTCTAAATTTCTCAAGGATTTCTCTCTGTAATATGCGTACCCGTACTCATGTTTCCTGCTAAATCATTCTATGTATGATCATAGAGTATGTAAGCACTATCAGTTTTGATAGTCTCGTTCTATACCTATCACATCCTACGCCACTAATGGTAATTCCCGCGCGACTCATCGAAGCAGCCTCCCTTTCCCGGTCCTCAGCTAAACAAACTGTCGAACAAGGCTGGAAGTTTCACAAGTATGTGGGAGAGTTCGGTACAGACAGCTTCTCGCAAGTTACCATTTGGCTCTGTTCCGTTTAAAGATCGCTTAGATATTTAGTATGGAGATCGAATGTATTGACGGATATGAACATTAGAGGCGTACAAAGTTATTTATCGAATGACTGTGTGATATCACTGCATAGTTATAAATGGGATTATTTTTTTAATGCAATGCTGAGCGTTGCTGTGACAACCAAATATTCTTAAAATTGGTTTAACTACCTGGATGCACCTCTGACATTCGAAGTGCATGCACGTATTAGATATATTATACCTGGAGGGCTAACATGCGCGCGTCGTCAACTATCTCGAATCGATATGAGATATCATCTCGAGTCTTCTCGAGCGAAGTAACGTCGACATATTTTGTCGCGTCAAACTTTTTAAATTATTGTCTATGGCATACAATGCCCCCGATTTACAGTGATTATCGTAAAGGCAAATAAAGCCACCTTTTCACGGTTCGATTTACGGTGATTGACTGAGAGCGTTTTCACACTCATCCGACTGCAAGCAATTTTCGACCTTAAGGACATTTTCTGAGTTACATGTCTTTTCACTTTAATTGATGATGCTGATCACGAATATAAGAAAAAAAACTAGAAAAGGTTGAAAATTGCTTGTACTTTTTTCTTCTTTTATTTTACTCCTAGCATCCCTAACTAGTCTGTGCTTTCGAGCAAATGGACTAGTTAGGGCTGCTAGGGATGAAAAAAACATAAAAAATAGTGCTAACAATTTTCGACCTTATTGACATGACATGCTATCGAATTGTTTTTCTTATATTCGTGATCAGCGTCATCAATTAACGCGAAAAGACACGTAACAAAGGAAATGTCATTAAGGTCGAAAATTGCTTGCAGTCGCTGTTTTAGTCTTTTTGTGATCCGATATTGGGGCTATTATAATATGGCACCGCCATTTTCAGCACAAAGGTACTAAATTTTAAGCGACTAAACATTTTAAATGTCAAAATTCGAGTAAATAAGGGCACGTATGTTACAATTTGCAGACACTAAGTAGAGATGATTTCTCGAAGTCGAGTTATATCGACATCTGACAGATCGCCATGAAATTTGCCATGTTAGCAACAGTCGATATCGATATCGGCAAAATGCCTCGAGATAGCTATCTCGTGGCGCGCATGTTAGCCCTGCATGTTACCAACAGTCGACATATCGACATAAAACGGCAAAATGCCTCGAGATAGCTCTCTCGTGGCGCGCATGTTAGCCCTGCTGGGCAGAGCAAGTTGATAAGTTAACTTATTTTCAAGCCCTCTCAATAGTCTCAATATTAACATTGGAACAGCTTAGGTACCAGACTGAATTGGGTAGCTATATCCCTACCCTAAAAATAGTGAAGCATCTAATTTCTATTTTTTTTTTATATAGGACACGTCAATTTGACTCTACCTCGCCTGATGATAAGTTGAAGGCAAAGTCTCACTCAGCTTGACGGCCTCATCAGATGCTTTTTCACGCCCCGTCTAAAGGATCCGGGACTGTAGGAAGAGAGAAACACGTGAGCTGGCAAGGAATTCCAGGTCTTAATGGTGCGGCAAAGGAAAGAGTCACCGAACCGCTTGATTCTTAAAGGGATGTTCTGCACAGTATGCGGGTGACATCTAAGTCCTGCACGTGTTGTCCTGTATAGGATTATATTGACTTGAAATACCATCATGGCCATCCCTGCGTTAGCCCCGGCCGCACGTGAGTCTCCACCGCAAAGGCCGGGGCCCGCTTCTCCACGTGGCATGGTCTTAGGCAATGACTATAAAGTTAACAAGTAAGGGAAATTCTAATAAATGTATTATTCAATTCAATTTCATTTTCAATTCAATAGTAATAGGCAATAGTAATAGGCTACAGGGGAAGATATCTGCGTACATACTTGCTCGTCCAACGTAGGTACCTACGTGCCGTTCCTTTCTTTAGATATTGTTTAGAATCTCTTCGAATGAAACGGCCAAACGGCTCACATAAAGATTTCGTTATGAGTTCGTCGGATCATTATTTATGCTTCGGATTTTGATCTCGGGCTCGGCATTACAACACATACACTTGATATTATTAGCTGTACATTGTGAAATATTCCCGCTGTAACAATGAAGAATTTCATGCAGTCAGAGAACTGTAGAATATTAAGTAATTTTTTAATGTATTGTATATACACTCGAGAGCAATGAATCCGGGTCACTCAAAGAATCCAAAAAATCTCGGAAAGTAAGAATGCTAGGTTAATTCAATAAATTGTATTTAATAGACAATTTAATACTCCTTAAATGAAAGTTAAAAAAATATGAGTCACCATACACTTTATTTACACAAAATTACATAAAGAAAAAAAACTGCTGATCTCTCCTTAAAACAAAAATAGGAAACATGAAATTTTTGAACTTTATGACGATTTTCTTGAATTTCAATACTTCGTATTACCTCCTCGTGCTTCCATTACTGCGTTTACGCGGTTTGGCATGCTGTACACCAAGTTCCTTATACGATTTTGGGGAATATTCTCCCATTCCTCTGTGAGAGCAATTTTGAGCTCAGGAAGCGTGATTGGGGGAGGGTTTCGTTGTTTTACGCATCTCCCTAGCTCGTCCCAAGCATGCTCGATCGGGTTGATATCCGGGCTGCGCGCTGGCCACTCCATACAAGTAATGTTCATCTCTTGAAGGTAGTCATTCACAATCCTACCTGTATGAGGTCGGGCATTGTCATGCATAAATATAGCATCCTCACCCAAATTGACCATAAATGGACCAACGTGTTCGTTGAGGATTTCTTCCACATATCTTACGCTAGTTAAAGAGCCGTTTTCTATGATCACCAGCTCTGTGCGACTTTCAGAGGAAATTCCGGCCCACACAAGTACAGACCCACCACCGTAGGCTACTTTTTCTTCGATGCATGCTTGCTTGAATCTTTCCCCTGGTCTTCTATACACTCTGTGTCTTCCATCGTGCTTGTAGAGCATAAATTTTGATTCGTCGGAGAACATAACTTTCGACCAATCTTCAATACTCCAATTTACGTGGTTCTGGGCATATCTTAGTCTTGAAATACGATGGCCACGCTCCAGTTTAGGGCCGTTTGCAGGTCTAAGGTGTTTTAAGTTAGATTCAGCAAGCCGACGTCTTACTGTCCATGCACTTGGGTTACTTCCTCCGAGGCGTCGAAACTGATTTGTGAGTTCAGTTCCTGTGAGAAAGCGATTTCGAAGCATGGTGTTCACCAAGTATCGGTCTTCTCGTGCTGTGGTACACCTAGTTCTGCCCGTTCCTGGTCTGCGTAGGTTAGAACCAGTTTCTTCGTAACGTCGGAGAACTCTTTGTACTGTTGACAGCGACACACCGACAGTCCTGGCTGTATCGCGCTGACTCCGGCCGGTTTCCACCAATGTAAGTATTCTGGTGCATTCTTCAAGTGTAAGCGACATGATTTCAGCTTGAATAATGAATATTGAGCACTATCAACCTGGTTTATGTACCAACATAAATGACAGATTACAAACAAAAGCAAAAACAAATCCTGTAATTTCGTAGTTCCATCTTCGACAGTGTTCCCTTTTCAAATTTGATTTTTTTATGATATAACTTTACAATAACTAAGAAGTTTTAATACTTTCATTTAAGGAGTATTAAATTGTCTATTAAATAGAATTTATTGCATTAACCTAGCATTCTTACTTTCCGAGATTTTTTGGATTCTTTGAGTGACCCGGATTCATTGCTCTCGAGTGTATATAAGTATATATATATCGTACTATAAATCTTATAAAATAAAACAAAATTAAACTAATATTATGACTACTGATAATTAAGCCCACATCTTTTTCAATGATAATCACCATCGTCATCTATGTTCCTGTCTGAGCGCCCAATACATTCAATGAAATAATTTCCAACCGAAAATGGTGAAATGTAGGTTTTATACCGAGTTTTACAAATCCAGAATGTATCCCTCTCTTTCTTTAAAGTATGAGCAACCATAGAACCAAGACGTGCCAACTTTCTTCTTTTACAAAACTTCTACACCTCGTCAAGTTTTTGTATTGTTATGAGGCTTATTCACACAAATTATAACTGACGATCTAAGAAAGTGGCCGTAGTCTTCTTTGAATGTTCCACGTGTGGTACAAATCGTTGCAAGAATTATTCTTTATTTCGTGTAACCTACTTTTTTCGTGCGGAAATCTCCACGGATACCTGCCCACTGTCCAACGGGGTGGTTACGTCTAACGCAAACTGACTAAACACGCACGCCGCACCGTCTTGGGTCTCATATGTAAGGTAGCCCAATAAGACATTTCTCCCATAGCACGGCTCGAGCAATAAAGTGTATGCATCTAAGAACCACAGCTTTGGAATGATCAGTTTCTGCAAAATTCGTTCATCATTGGTGATCAAATTAGCAATTCAAAATTGAGAAGTCAAAAACTCTTATTCTGTATAGACCAAGTTCGAAACGTGGCCCCAAATTGAGAAGACTCGGTCAAGAAACCCAGCCCTTTTTTTGTCTATTTACAAACATTTGCTTGGTCTACTTAGTGTAAATACAATAGATTGCTTGAGTAGCATAGTTAAGCGAACAGCCCATTTCCAAGCTTGTCTATCTTCTAAATATTCTTGAATTTTATAATAGACTTTGGCACAGTTTAGTTTTAATTACATTTTTAAATTTATCCATGGGTAAATCATTAAATTCAGTAGGGAGCTTGTTAAAAAAGCGTATATCGTTGCCCCGGAAGGAATTACTTATTGTATGGAGTCTACTATTACAAGCTACAAGATTGTTTTTATGTCTCGTATTTATATTATGCCTGTCACAAACTCTTGAAAACTGTTCTCGAAAATGGTTCTCGATTTTTTTTTGTGAATTGCAAAGCGACTGCACGTGCGCGTGACCAAAGGGCTGGCTTATATTAGCATTGCCATCCAACGGGGCAATACCGCCAGCCTTTTGGGCATGTCACCAGTCGACATCGATGGCGAGAATTCTTCGACGCCTAAATTCTTTGACCTCCTAAAAAGTTCTTCTTCTCCTTCTAATAAATATTTAGTTACGTTTTAGTTTTAGATTAACTTTAAAAAAAAAACCTGTAAATTAATATTGTCTCATGTAGTAAACCTGTAAATAAATCAGGTTTCCATGACATTCCGGCTAGGTTGTAGTCAATTTCACTCCGCTCGTGAAAGTTACTCTTAGGCCGATTTCTTTAGATAACTTTTTGATAAAAATTCGAGGAGCTAGGTTGCACTAGGTTGCTAAACTAAACCTTTCGACGAGATCAACAAGAAAGCAATTTAAATAACAACTGGCTTGCGTATAAACCACACAACATTTGGATAAGTTTACCTATACGGAACTTCAACTGTGGAGGAACTGGAAACAGCCTAAATTATTGATTCAATATCTACATTGTTGGACTTAGATGTTCCACATTTTATTTACTTACATAGAAAATATTGATTCAATATTATGGAAGTTAACACGAATATAACATTGACATAAAATTATTGTAGCTGTTTTTGTCGCCTTTTATTTTGTGTTATTTACGCTGTTCTTGATATGAGATGGGCGCCAGTTTAGTCTACCCGAGGCCATGGCTGCTGAAGAGCAACCCAAACAGTGCCGAGCTGTAGCTGTACCCGTGTGAATACTTTATTAACATGTCTTGCTGTCTTGTGTCGTACGGTTGGTACGACTGCGCCTGCTGCCTACCGCCATAGTATAAAGAACCCTTCTCTATATACTGAGCTCATATACGGTCCTGATCCTTGAGGATTCTTAACGCGGCCCTTTTGTTTGTTGCAGGGGACCAACCTTCGCCACCACGCGCTCCGAGCCCCGGCTGTGACGGCGGCTGTTTAAATTTTGATACAAATCTTGTAACGTAGTCTTCGTGAATAGTGATGTGTGTATGTGTAGTGCTTGTGTAAGAAAATCGCATGGAACTATACTGCCTCGGGTCATTTCGGCGGAGCGCAGAGAAGCATAGGTGAGTATGTTTGGTCATAACGTTGTCATAATCGTGTTATGGATATCGTTTTCCTGAAAAAGAAAAACTACATACATTATGTTAAGTTTACTATTAGGATATTACTACAATTAAATAATAAATAGTTAAATACTTCCTTAACCTGTAAGTAAAAATCCTCAAAAGGTATAGAGGTATATCCTGAGATAAAGGAACCCACAAATAACAGGTTTATGCAGTATTCTTGCTGGGGAATAAGTTCACTGTAGTTATGTGATCAGGGGAATAGTCAGGCGCGCGGTAATACCTAAATTATAACTTTCCATGAGGACTAGTAAGCGAGGATCTTTTGGTATTTTATCAGATGAAATAATGAACCAGTGGCGTATCGCTGCTATGGAGCAACAAAGTAAATTCATTGAAGCATTGCCGTATATTGGCACCTCGCCCTCATATGTGTTTGTTTCCATATCTTCCTGCAATCAAGCAATCGACTGCATCATTAATGTTGCATCAACAGACGAGCGACGAGAGACTAAGGGGCGTTGCTATGCGTATAAATTCAACCGTACCAGTCAGAAAACATTGCTCGAATTAGAATGTGTTCATATCCTGCTGAACAAACAATTTTACGACCAAAACAATCTGTAGACGTATGCTTGCTATGTGATATTAATTTGCCAGTATTCACTGTATTGGGAGATCGGTTTATCGTGGTTTATTCAAAACCTTGTGGGTATTGTACAGCGGTGTATTGAGCTTAGACCTTAGCCATACAAAGTTAGGCACATTCCACAATATAAATCCAACGCTAACGAACAGCAACATTACCCATCGTAAAACTTATCACTAGTGTCGGCGCCGCGCTGGTGTGCGTGGGGTCGTGTCGGTACGTCGCGCGCGCGTGTGTGCGCGCTGACAGTTCACAGGAACTAACTCAAGAGTACCTACGATTCATCTCTCACTTTGTTTAGTTTCGCGTCAGCATTTACTATATTTATAGGAGAAGAAGATCTACGAGTAATCGATACACACTACATAATTATGAATGTTTTTCGTTTCCACATTATCTAACCGAAAGACACACAAACTACATACCTAGAGAGATACGTCCAGTTTTAAAGTACCTACAGGTTCGTAGCAACCGCAAACAGCAGCAACAGACGACGTGTCGCTGTAACACATCATATGCTGCTGCTGTATGCGGTCAGCTACGTAATAGGTTCCGGGTTCGAATTCTGGCCATTACGCTACCGACGTGAACCCACTCCTAACACAAGCAATTTAGCTTAGTTGGAGGGGTTAGAAGAAATATAAATAATTTCGATAGTTTAGGTAGCGAATATTTTATTTAAAAAAAATCGTACCTTCAGGCTCAACTCTTAATTTCATTTCTGCTCAATTCTTGTTAGTGGTGGTATTTTTTTTAGCAACGTGCATTCATCTAAATTATTAGAGTCACCGTTATGTCTATACCCAAGACCAATCGCTTCAAATTCGATTTAGAATTCTATAAAACAGTGTCTCATTTGTTGTAGTGAATGTAATATGTGTGACATCTGGAGTGGCACGCTGCCGTCTGCTACGGCGTGTGAACTAGCAACAGTTTAGTTGTGTATTCTAGCCATAGTATATTTGTCAGTGTCATCCACTTTTGTTGTCAGCATCTAGCTCACATCTACTTTTTCTAAAACTAAATAAGTAGTACGTAGGTATATTTTCCTTTTCTTTCTACTGCCTCAAGTAGTAAAGTAGAACCAGAATAAGGTCTATCTAATAGGACTGTATTGCGTCTAACATTTAATGGCATAATATCCTTGGCCCATTGGTTGCAAGCGAGCATTTCTTGGCCATCTCTTAAATTTTTAATTATTTAATCCGCTGTTCTTTCACCGACCATCTCATTTTTAGTATCACATCTAACACGGTTTGTGTTGCGATTGTTGTTTCATTATTTATTTACATCTTGCAGAGCCAAGGAACTCGATTAGATTAGATTAGTCGTGTGTGATGTGAGTGAAGTTCAAAAGCGTGGAGTAAACCGAGAACTGAAGTGGATCCACCAGCGCCTGCAGTTCGTCGACAGATTGAAACAATGTGTGACGGATCGTAAAAGAACTCACAGAGCACAACTTTGAGTGATTGCGGGCAACGATTGATCTCTCTCTCGTCGTTGTATTGTGTGGTAATCTAACAGCCCGCTAAGATAGTTCTGTTTTACGGCAGCTCCCTGGCCTGTGCTTACATTGTTGTGGCCGTTTACAACCGGGACGGCATCCACGTCGGATGTCGTGCCGCAGCCCGCCGCCGCTCGCGAAGCCGTCAAACTCTATAAAGATTCGTTACCATTGTGCTAAATGGTCTGGACTTTATTAATATGGAATTTCAACTAACTTGAGGAAGCATGAGGTAACACGGATAAATGATTTTCGCAAGGGCTGTATTATGAGATCGCAAACAAGAATAAATTATGTACTTGTGTACCTGGAGACTAGTCACCAGGCAACTTATTTTACTTATTTAGTCCAAAACAGTCTTTAGTTGCAGTGGTATACCACTAAGATACTAAGTACGAAGTAGGCAATATGAATTAAATGTCATGTAGTACTTATCTTTTACTTGGCTACTATGTTATTGTGAGGCCGTGGAACATTGAGCTATGCCCGCCTGATCCGACGGCTTCATCTGACTGATCGGACGACGCGTCCTGTTGGGCCGACTGGTCGGAAGTCTTCTGAAATTCAACCGGTGACTGGCCGCTCTATTCTCAACAAATTGAACTACGAATTCAACTACACGAGAATACCCTCAGCGCTCATCTGTGAGTAATGGCGCGCTTCGAGTTCAAAGCATTAGTGCGAGCACCTTCCGGCGAGACGGGGCCGGGCCGGGCGAGAGACCGGGCCGGGCCGGGCGCGCGCTGAGCGCGGAAGTTCAAGCTGTTTACGCGCCCAATCGCGCAGAAAGTCACTTCGAGCATTACTAACTTGAAATTCAAGCGATGAGCGGCATTATGTCGCAATCTTAATAAGATGATTAGATGACACAGATCAGATCAGTGTTTATTGTTTTAATTAATACACCGGCAGACGTAGCCATATACCATGTGCAATACAATTCTATATCGCAAGAGTTTATGGCACAGCACAGTTTTCATTTTTGAAATCTGAATGAGTAAGAGACCAAATATCCACAAGTAGGTCACCGGCAAACACGTTGATGGCATTGCGCTGAATCACTTCGATACAATGATCGTCTTACCCGCGGTAGTGTCGCGCTCTGACACGCGCCGACAGCTGACAGCACGCTCAACGGAAGCGCGCGACATTACAGCGTGTCCCACGCGAATAGCTCGCTATAAAACTAGTAAAAATAGCGTTATCTTAATCAGAATTAGTTGTACTGTAATAGTGGGCGCCGGCGCCTCAACACACGCGTGGCTTGCCTTTGCTTTAGTGTTCAACAATAGAATTAATATAATATTACTATTGTTGCATCCGTACTTCCGCTTCATGCGCCAGCTCACGCATAGTTAGTAGAATGAATGAATTCATTGTGTTCTACATTTGGTAAACTAAATATAAATACAGAATGGAGTGTTAAACGCTCACATCGATTCCAGAAGTTGTCGCTCTTGTTCTTCGTGGCGCAGACACTAGTCAGTGATGTTGACTTCGTTTATCTTGAAGTGGTTGAGAGCCTTTTGTCTAATATTTTAAGACATTCTACATAGCGCTATCTATACCGTAACTAAGCATAGCTTATGACATGGGATCCAGAAAGTGCATAAACGTACCTGTATGCTTTTGTAGACACACATAATAATTGTTCTAAAGTATACAAAAGAAAACCCTAGTGGACCAGTGCAGGTAGACATATTGATGCATGTACATATGTACAACGTGCGGGAATCGAGCCCACGCCCCTTTAGCGTAGCAGTCGATTACACTGCCGTTACGAGCTCGCGGCACTACGCCATAGCTTTTAAACAAATAGTAATTTATTCATTTCAGATGTGTTCATATTAAACTCAAAAAAATAAAAATATTATGTATTTATCATTAATCTAACATTATATTTCTATAATTTTTTAAAACCATTAGATAATGCATAGATAACAACGATCCAATAATGGAATTTTGAACAGTACCACAGAATATATACTAGTATGTACTAGCGAACCATTCCCTACCGAATCTGCAATAAGTCCTAGTTAATATTCATTCCTAACGATAGTCTAGTTCATAAAAAGATAAAATCGTAGAAGTTTTACCAGAAAGGTTTTGTTACAGCATTGCGTCTCTTGCCTGCATTACTACGCACAATTATAAAATACATCGTAAAGAGAAGCGTAATGATGTAATGCAACAAGCAAGACATTCCGGGAAGCGAGCCGAGGGTCGAAGCGTTACAAACAATTCAAATGATTGAGGTCGAATATTTTTAGGAGCTCCATGCAGCGGTGCAACGTCGGGACGGTTGTTAGGAGACGGAGTGTTAGATAGCACGACGGTATTTGGACATCGTTTTACGAAACGTTGTTGAATCCTTATAGGGAAGGTCTGAACTCAGCTGGTAGAAAACTCAAATAAATCGTGC
The DNA here is from genome assembly GCA_949126895.1 of Eilema caniola. Classification (NCBI taxonomy): domain Eukaryota; kingdom Metazoa; phylum Arthropoda; class Insecta; order Lepidoptera; family Erebidae; genus Eilema; species Eilema caniola. The sequence continues at coordinate 15,993,300 of OX421488.1, forward strand.
TAAAATAGAAGCAATAAATAGTCTATCGCTGTCACTCATGCACTAGGACTACTTGGAGTAAGTAAATCTTAGATTCACGGAATATTCAGTTATAGAACTTTGTTGATCAATTGTACATACACATGCACATAGTGGCACCAGTAGCATTTCTATACTGTCCTTTGATCGCCACGACTGACGTGACGTGGTGACCATTCATATATTTTGTTACCGAACATTGCTCTGGATGGTCCAAAGGAACCCGAGATGCGTGGTGTCTCTACGGGCGCGCCAGCAGATGTTCCCCAGTGCTGACACTTGCGCAACGCCACCGCGGCACCGCGGTGCTAATGGACACACAGATGGAGTGCAGTAATGGATCTATACAACGATTGTTTGAGTTTGCGCGGCACCAGGGGCCGAGGGGCACCGGGCGGTACCTGTGGTGTGTTTACATGTACGGGCTATTAGTGGGCGATACGATAATGATGTACCTAATGAACAGTGCCGAGATCACGTTAGCTCGCTGGTTTATTTAAAACAAGAAGCATTTTTATACACAACGTAATGGAAGAGATGCAGGCCTTATAATTCAGAGACTGATTTGATCTAAATCGTTTTTGATTGAACATACAAACGTTGTGTATCTCCGATAAAGTACTGTGAAGTCGGGGTTTAATCTCCACAACTTCACTATCTCACTTCAAGAGAAACAACTTTTTGCTGTAATATGGATATTTATTGGGAAAAAAAAAATCATTTCTATACGAGCTTTTTAAAAGGGGATTTTACGCGAGGTTTTTTTTTAATTTTATACAATACTCGTTTTAGAGGACCGCCCGCGGAAGCTAGAACACTTCTCTTCAAATCTTGAGCTTCCGGAGCCTCGCTGGCTTCTTCAGAAACGTCCCGCCAACTGACAGGGACTGTCCCGCACGTTCAGTTTTTTCCCTATCTTCTAAATTCAATATTATTTTTTTATTCGTATGATTTATTTTTAAATGTCCAGGCAACTACTAGTAATATCTGCCACGGAGGGCGGATATCACAGTAAATAGATATACACTGGCTTGCAAAAGTAAGTATCACACTTTTAAAATTGGGATAACGTTTTAAGTTCACAAGATATACTTTCGAAATAAAAATGACTCCAAAGAGAATTCAATTTTGTACATAAAAACTTTATAGTCCCCAATAATGCCCAAGAGATTCTCATTGAGTATGCAGGGCCGTATTTTTCAAATATGGGTGATGAATCGTTGCTGATGCATGATAATGCCCGGCCACACACGGCTCATATCGTACAAGAGTATATTCAGGAGGTCGGTATCAGCGTGATGGCTTGGCCATTAAGAAGTCCTGATTTCAACCCGATTAAACATGCCTGGGATGAGCTTGGGAGGCTAGTCAGAAGTCGCAGACCACCACCTACTACTCTCAGAGCAGTAAAGCAGGCCCTGGTAAAAAAATGGGAGAATATTCCCCATCATCGGCTCCGAAACCTAGTGTTCATTATGCAAAGCCGGCTCGAAGCTGTAATCAGAGCTTGGGGAGGCAATGCCAGTTATTAAAATTAAATAACATGTATTACATTTTAGTTGATTTTTTTACAGTAAGCTAAAATGTCTAGTTTCACTGTTTTATCTTTTTTAAGTTAAAAATACTACTAATGTATACTTTACTAGTTTCTAAGAATTAAAGCCTATATAATTTGCAACAAACCGTTTTTAATCTGAAATCTCTACTTTCTATAGTTAAGAAAACAATTACATTTGAAAAGTGAGATACTTACATTTGCAGGCCAGTGTATTTACACATACATTTCATAAACTTAGTTATTGGGCTCATAAATATATAAGGGTACAAATGGGCTTACAAAATTGGATAACAGACTTTGCTACGAGCTATGAGAGCAAGACGGCGAAGAGAAAATTCCTCACCTTCATCCCAAGCGACTGTGGCTGAACGAACACTGGGGTGTTGAATATTAAATCAGAAAACATTTTTTTAAAGCGAAAGATAGTCCGACGCGTACAGCAGCCCAATCAAAATAAAATATTACCAATAAATATACATTGCAAAGTTATTCAGCAACAACTAAAGTAATTTGTTATCGCTTCGAGGTCGTCCCTTAAGTAGCGGTGAGCGATTTCGGCCATGATTGATGGCATCTCGCGGGATGCGCCGCCGCCGTGGACGTGCCGCGGCCGCGGGGGACGGCGGGCACTGACGTCATCACGTTGCGATCGTACTTAGAACTCCCTGGTTCATAGGAGGGCAACAAGGCGAGAGTTTCTGCTCTATAATCTTATGGTACTGCTTGCTCTCAGGGTGTCTGAATTCTTAAAACCTTAGTATAAACTGCATGGTAAGGCCAAAAGTCAAATGTTTATGGTAGTTTAGTGGATATGTGGATCCTTCCTTCCTTACATATTGAGTTGTTCTAATGCCTCTCGTGTGTACTTGTTTATTATGTTCGTCGAGTGAGGTTCACGACGCGCGAGCACTAGAGCGAGGAGCGCCGCGTAGTGCCCGCTACGTGCGCCGCTCGCGTGTTTACACTGAACATTATTTGTATACAATAATGTATGTATAACTAATTACGTAAATATTTCTGCGCACTGATTACCAGCTGTTATATGATTCTACTGATTATAATAAATTAATATTGTGGAAAACTTGTAAAAGTTCTAGAAGACAATATAACTACGTGCTACATGCTACGGCGTAGCGTCGTAGATTATCGACAGTCACGCACCAGTCGCACGCCCCAAGCGAGAGAAGACCTCTGTTACTGTACTGCCTCTAGTTCTCAATCTATAATGCAAATATAAAAAAGAGCAAACAATCATCATAACAACAAAAACTAATAAGTGCGAAGTAGGTAGGTCCTTAATACTTACAGTTGTACAAGTAACCATTTATTATGCACCATATTACTATTTTTCCATAACTATTTCGCAGATATATGTACACTATTGGGTACATGCCTGCCCCTGGCCCATGAGCCGCAAGAGAAAGCAAATTTGCTGGTTAATCTCTTTGCGGCCAACTCCCGAGTCGATGATTGTGGTATGGAGCCGCCGACACTGCCCGTAAGTGACCTCTGCAATGCCTGATATTCGTATCCGGCAACGCGATATCCGAGCAGTACTGCAGTCACTCGATGTCCGGAAAGCCAGTGGTCCGGACGGTATTCCGGCGGTGGTTCTGCAAAAATGTGCAGCGGAGTTGTCTCCAATGCTTGCGCGGCTGTACCGGTTGTCCTACAGCACTGGTACAGTGCCTTCGGCTTGGAAAGAGGCGAATGTACAGCCGATTCCCAAGAAGGGGGATCGCTCAGACCCAAACAACTATCGACCCATAGCCGTCACCTCAGTGCTGTGCAAGGTGTTCGAGCACATAATTAACAAACAGCTCATGCGTCACCTTGAAGATCACGCCCTAATTAATGACCGGCAATACGGCTTCAGGCCGAAACGGTCAGCAGGTGATCTTCTGGCGTATGTTAACCATATTTGGGGTGAGGCTATGGACAAGCACGGCGAGTCATTGGCAATAAGTCTTGACATCGCCAAAGCTTTCGATAGAGTTTGGCACAAATCGCTTCTTTCCCAGCTACCAACCTTTGGTCTACCTCCTAGACTGTGCGACTGGGTTGCCGGCTTCTTGCAGGAGCGCCGTATTCGCGTCCTTTGTGATGGACGAGCCTCGGAGTTCTTGCAGGTAAATGGTTCTCACAGGGGTCTGTCCTATCGCCAACTCTCTTTCTTCTGCATATCAATGACATGCTGTCGACCGGCAGCATTTATTGCTATCCGGATGATAGCACCTTGCACGGGAGTTATCATGGATGTCCTGCGGATAAGCAGACGCATATCGCGGAAAAAAGGCAGCTTCTTGTCACCGAGCTTGACCGGATCCTGAACCACATTTCCCAATGGGGCTCTGAGAACTTGGTCGAGTTCAATGCCAAGAAGACGCAGGCATGTGCGTTTACAGCAAAGGTATCTTCTTTCCTTCCTCTTCCCACGCTTCAGAGCACGCCACTGCCACTGCAGGACAACCTCAATATCCTCGGTATGGATGTTCGCTGCAAACTGAATAACAAAAACTACATCGAGAGTATCATCAAAGCAGCCTCGCGTAAACTCGGAGTCCTAAACAGAGTGAGACGGTTTTTCACGCCGGAGCAACGGTGTCTTCCATACAAGACACAAACTCATTCCCGCGTGGTGTAACGTTGTACGTTACATAAGTACATTATTACATTTATAAATAAGAAAAACAAATATTTACAATACTTAAAACTACTATTATATACACATTTATGACAATAAAACTATAAACTAACGTTAAAATGTTGCTTGGATTCATCAGCGTCATCTTAGCGCTCTTACGACACAATGCGATGCGCTGTTTTAGCGCACACGGATCGTTCTATTGTTCTACCGCAATACAGGTTTGGTGGATCTAAGGACGGCACTCAGAATCAGCTGTCGAGTTAGAGCGCACGTCACATATTTAATGGTCTCTGATACGTGAGACACCTTCCTTGTCGAAACGTAACCGAAATTTAATTGTGTTCGTCACTAAGCGTTCCTCGAATTTAATAATTAGTACATAACTTCTTGAATAAAAAAAGTTAATGTTAACGCGAGTGTTGTTTTATCCCCGAACTGGGTAAGTGGAATTTTTTCATTGCAGTAGGGATTACTAGAATAAGTTACTGTGATTTAGATATGTAAATGTTTAGAAGTGCATTATCTTTATCTTGCTTTATAGTTAACAAACAAGATGAATTCATTTTTTTGCACCATCATTGCAGAATAACGGTATATTCACCGTATTTATTTCTACCCTCATTTTTTGATACATGAACAAGTAATATTTAACTTCACTATAGCATTCTTTTTTTTGCTTATTGTAATCTCCGTATCTGATTGTGAACATCCACGGCGTCACTGCTACCGGTTGGTACTCTCTTCTCTTGCCGCCGTTCGCCGGGATGATCCTAAATAGTATTACGGCAGTATCTCAAACATTTCTGAACGGCGCGTTCCAGGGTCCAAGGCTCGGGTTACTGAATTGGGTGCTGGATCCTCCCCTGCCACGTTGATACACCTACACTACGCTTCGCCACCGCTGGATAGCAACGACGACCCCATCAACTCCGGGCCGCCGCTGAAGTACAGTCGGCCGCATAACGAAACGCCCGCTTGAACCACAACCGGAATTATACCCAGGCGAGCGTACCCAACCGATAAAGCACTATTGTCGGGACTGTGTGTGATTACAATTATATTTTAACCTACGACCCGAATACAATTTTTTTTTGCACGGATCCTTGTTCTTTATTTAATTACTTAATTACCTTAGATTTAAAGTTAACAACATGACCCGTGACTCTCTGGGATCTCTGGGATGGATCCGCAAAGTACTTATTAGATGCTCTCGACAGGTTGCAGCGACGTGCGGTCCGCATTATCGGAAATCATGAGGTCACGAGTACCCTCGAGCCTCTGCAGATGCGTAGAGATGTTGCTTCCTTGGCAGTATTTTACCGTCTCTACCATGGTGAATGTTCTGAAGAGCTATTCCAATTGGTCCCACCCTCTCCCTTCCTATACAGGACGACACGTGCAGGACTTAGATGTCACCCCTATACGGTGCAGAACATTCTTTCAAGAACCAAGCCGTTCGGTGACGCTTTCCTTTGTCGCACCATTAAGACCTGCAATTCCTTGCCAGCTCACGTGTTTCCCTCTTCCTACAGTCCCGGGTCCTTTAAGCGGGGCGTGAAAAAGCATCTGATGAGGCCGTCAAGCTGAGTGCCACCATTGTTAACATGGCACGTGTATATAATGGTGGCCCTCTTTCCTGAGACTTTGCCTTCAGCTTACCATCGGGCGAGGTAAAATCAAATTGACGTGTCCTATATAAAAAAAAAACATTGTTGGAGCCAGACACCCGTCTGCAACTCCAAACTTGGCTGCAAGTAACGCAGCGCTTTACTACAATCAATTAATGGTAATATGAACTACGGCAACGTTCACTTACCTGTTGTAATACCTGAAATTGTCACCATCACCTGTGGAATTCCAACCAAGGCGTGTCTGTATTGTGAGGTGTGTTTTTGGTTGTGTGATGCGTTTGTTTGTGTTTTACTTGCCCTGACAATGGCTGGTTGGTTTCCTCACAGCCGATCACGCTGCTCCCAGCGTCCACAAACAGATTCCACTATGTCCACACACGTGTTCACTGTTTTAGCGTCCCAAGACGTAATTGTACCAGAAATAGTTCGGTATACACTCCGCCCCGCGAAATACGTATATATTTCCCAAATTCGATAACTGATTACTATACAAATCTCAAAATATAGTCTCCCAGCTTAACCTTCGTGCCCACGAATTATATTAGGAATGATGTGACATAAATGACACTTCAACTGTCATCGAAACTTATGACTATTTTTGTTTGGCCGCTGGTCCTTTTAGCCAAAACATACATCTATCTAGGCGTCGACATTTCAAGCTGTGTTCAGCCCCTCTAAACAAGTGGCAATTCATTGGCCGGCGTTTGGTACAATAGAAAGACAAATATATGGGATATGACGTTTATAACATACGTTAACGACTGTCATTCGTCATTCTATTCTCCCAAACGCCGGGCAACGAATTGCCACTTGTTTACAGGGGCAGTTCCGGGGCCATTTGGAGGACCAGGTCAAGCTGGCATCGAAAAAACTTGGAGTGCTTAACAGGGCGAAGCAGTGCTTCAATGCGGGGCAACGACTCCTTCTTTATAGGCACAAGTTCGGCCCCATATGGAGTACTGCTGTCACCTTTTTGCCGGAGCACCTGCATACCAGCTTGACCCCTTCGAATCGATACAAAGACGGGCGTTGAAGCTCGTCGACAATCCCATCCTCGCAGGCGATGTGGAACCTTTCAGCCACAGGACTGACTTTACCACTCGCCATAGACAGGGAACTCGTCCAGAAATGGTGCGAACCCATGCAAGCTGTGGAATGAACTCCCTGCTATAGCTATACTTCTGAAAACGTTTCAACATGAAATAAAAATATTTATTTATTTATTTATTTATTTATTTTTAAGCATTCATCCACCACCTTAACAGGGGTAACCCCAAAACAGTGATGGATTTACACACACTTAGTACATTTAATTAATACAATTTTTTTTTTCAAATATACACAAAACAAAAAGAACACAATCAATTAATAAAATGAACTTATAACTAGACACAAAAAAAAACGAATTAAGTGAAATACAAAAAGAAAAAGTAAACTACGTGAACAAAAAAAAAACACTAATGAGATATTTAGTACAATTTATACGTTTTCATAACATAAAACATATATTGTAACTTTTGCCAGCTCACTCCAGTTGCTAGAAAATATGTCTACTCTGTCACCTATGTCATTTATTATTTTTATGGATCGGCTTAGAGGCGTTTTCTGGAGCAAGTTGGTTCTGGCTACAGGCACCGCCAGTAATGGTGGACGTCTCCGCCTCCATACGTAACGATCCGGCACGCAGAGTTTTAGATGCTTGAGTACACCTGGATTGCAAACCTTACCTCTCAAGAGGTTAATTACATAAGCCGTGAGGAAGAACTCACGGCGCACTCTCAGCTGATTGTACCCCACCATACCCAGTACAAATAATGTGGGGTACATTAGAGGGTAAAATGGGTATACTCCGTATAATTTCATATACAAGTGCCTCGTAAACTTGTTCTGTATTTTCTCTAGCATGAGTGTATACTTCGCTTCATGTGGAGACCATATCATGCTATTATGCTCTAGCTGACTCCTGACTAGTGCATCATACAAAACTTTAACAGCGCTAATATTAGTAAAGTCCCTTGATTGTCTTAGTACGAAACCTAAATTTCTGTACGCCTTTTTGCAAATATTATTGATGTGGTTACTAAATGTCATTTCCGCTGTCATTAATACTCCCAGGTCTCGCACTTGTGTCACTCTTTGCATAGGCTCCATATCTATTTTATATGTGTGGATTATCGGTTTTTGTGCCCGCGTGAATGTTATAGTGTTATCATTCTGTAAATTTTCACAATCAGAGTCGTTTTTTATTTCGAGAAGTAACTTTAGATCATCTGCAAACAGTAAACACGTTGCATGTTTGACTACCTTCGGTAAATCGTTTATCATTATAATAAACTCTAACGGTCCCAAGTTACTTCCCTGACTGACACCAGACCTCGTGAAATACGGTTTAGAAACGCACCCATTGTAGTCAACGTACTGCTGTCGATCTCTCATGTAACTTGCAAAGAACTCTAGCAAGTGCTGCGTGCATCCGAACGCCGCAAGTTTCGCTAGCAATACGTCATTATCAACCACATCGAAGGCTTTTTTTATATCGAAGTAGGCAGCGTCCACTTGCACACCAGAATCAACCGCAGGCACCACCTGAGCCATAAAGTTTAGCAGATTGGAGGAAGTGCTCCTTCCTTGACGGAATCCGTGTTGTGCGTCCGATATTAGCACACGCACCTGCTCTTGCATACTACGCTGAATGGCCGACTCAAATACTTTGGCTGGCGTGGACAATACAGCCACCGGTCTGTATCCTGTGACATCTGGTCCTGACTTACCCTTTGGAACTGGAATAACTCTGGTAGATTTCCATCGATCTGGGTAAATTTTTGTCACTAAAATCATATTAAAAATGTAATGAAGAGGTGTCGCTATTACACTACTACAATCCCTAAATAGAAAAGAGGGAATGCCATCCGGGCCCGTCGACCGCTTTGGTTTCAAACGCGCGAGTGCTTCCCTAACGGCGTTCATGCTAAGAGCTTCAATATGCACGCATATACCAGATTTTCCATGCGTCTGTGCCTCTGCTATTGCAGCTTTTACATTTAGCTGTGGCGGTGAAGTACTATACACTGATTTGAAAAAATCTGCAAAGTGTTCAGCACATTCGTCATTCGGAATCTGCTGCCCCTCATTCAAAATAACCTGTTTATGGGCCGTGGCCTTCCTACTTCTTAAAAACTCCCAAAAGGCCTTAGGGTCCCTTTTAAATTTATTTTCAATATAGTTCACGTAATGCTTATATGCCACCTCTATTTCTGCCTTAACACTTGTTCTGTACTTAGCGAACTCCCTGTAATCCGTATCCAGTTTTGTTTGTTTATACCTTTTGTGGAGGCGAGCTTTGACTTTTATGTTATTTATAATATCACCGGTGTACCATTCTGGGTACTGGTAACTTGATTGTTGGTGGGTCTGCTTTTTTCTCGGAACGTGATCATCTAAAATATTATTAAGAGTAGTGTAAAAATAATTCACTGCCTCTTCAATATTTTCAACCTCATACAATGCGCTCCAATCTGTCGTAGCCAAATTACAATATAATGAATGAAAATCAGCCTTAAAGAAATTCCACTGTGGTCGTAAACTGGGTTCCCTGCCCGAGGATAAAGCTGAGGCCTCCCATGCGACTTCTCTAGCCACAAGTGTGGTAGTAGGACACACTCTCACCATCAGTGGTGGGTGTTGTGAGTCCTTGCGCACTATACTCTCGTCCGCCTCCGTTACTGTTACCTCACCGGCTATGCCTGCACTCAGTACCAGATCCAGTTGACGACCCAAACAATTCGGTATTTTGTTACTTTGAGTGAACTCGCAATAAGATAACATGTACTCGTAATAACTGAGAATACTAGAAGGAGCAGAATATAAGTTAAAATCACCTATTATAATTACTTTTTTGTACCTAGTACATAACACTTCTATTATATTAAACAACAACATGTAATCATTTTCTGAACTAGCTGGGGGAATATAAACCACGCAACAAACAAACAGAAACTTATTTTTTAAATATACCTCAGCACCTACTACCTCAAATATACATTTATCTATACATACAGTAGCCGTATGTGTAGAGGCAGCCCGTGAGCTGCATCCCCCGCCGCCGGCCAATTGTATTCTTCGTAACTCGAGGCGGTGTGTGGCCACCAGAAACGCCCCACCCTGCTTTCGACCATCTGTTCGATCACATCTTAGTATTTGGTATCCCGGGGGGACTATTTACATATCATATATAGATTCATTGCACCCAGACTCCGTAATTGCGTATAAGTCCGCGTGCACTAAAATTATATTATTTCTAAAGGTATCTAATTTTGTACGCAGACCACTAACATTTTGGTAGTATAATACTATTTCTATTTTCTCACTCTCCTTCCGATTTATTTGGTGATTTTCGAAACCAAATCCACTCACTATACTGTGCATTTACTGGCCATGTATCAAAATGCATCAATGTCTCAAAAAATCGTTCCGGAACACCTATTCTAAATGAAGCGTAATCCCTGTCCGTTTTGTGATTGATTTTATCTATTTTGAGATCAATGTCATAACCGCATATATTTTTTACGTGATCTATCATTGCTTCCAATGTAGTTTCCGGGTGTAAGCGCCACACATGTACAAATCGCTTCTTTTCCGTAGCCTGTATAGTTGTCATTTGGCTGTTTCTGCCCGTTCCAATTTCCCTGGAGTATCGATTGTGTTTTTTGTTGTTTTGGAAGACCGTCCAACCTGTCTTGATACTTTTATTTGGTTCATTTGCTATTTCCGCCAGTAATGGCGCTTTGGTAGTATATCCTGACATAGATTTAGGTTTAGGTTTACTTGCAGACTTCGTGGTCTCACCTTTGAATTCTTCACGTAATATACCAGATTCTAAGTTGTTACCTTTTCGAGGTATACACGGTTCATTCACTATTTCGGCCTCCGTTTGAGAAAGAGCAGACTCAGGTGTTACTTCTTTTGAAACTTGTATTTGACAATTAACTGTCTGATTTTTACTGACCTTTTCCTCTAGTAAAGTCATAATGCTGATCAAGCGAACGAGTTCCGCTTTTGTTTCAGAAAATTGTATTTTAAGATCTGTAATAGTTTTTGCTTGTGTATCCATACGAGCTATCATGTCAGACCGTAATTCCCTGAGTTCATCCAGCACTAAAGACTCCAAAGTATCAGATCTTGTCGGTGTAAAGTTTGCTTGACTACCTCGCACATGGTTTACGTAACTAGGAGATGTTCCACCTTTATTATTACTGCTAACTGGGGTATCGTCAGCCTTCCTTGGCTTAGGAGTCATGGCCACGCAATCAGGGCATATCCATTTTTTTTTGTACTCCAACGTAAACGTTTTAAATGTGTCCAGTTTAATATTTAAGCATTTTATATCGTACTTCTTCTTGCATTTTACGTTAGAACATTCCATGTAAGTGCCATTGAGTATACTTGAACAACAAGCGCTGCACTTATTCACATATAATTGAAATATATTTTGATAATTAAAAAATATGCCAAAAATGGCACAATGCAGTTTAACTTTTTATTCTTCCTGTTATAATATAATTTTCTTCTAAATTTGGTGCAATTTTTTATACTGGTATCATTAATGACTTTCCTACTTGCCAATAGATGGCGCTGACAGCTAATGTGATCCAACTACTTGAGTTAAAGTTACCCGTCAATGTCAAAATTCTTCCAACTATAGAATTTTTACTTGTGTAACCCTGTGAAGTTTTGGTTTTGCTATTCGCCACTATGAGTCACCAGTAGTATTATTTTAAATTATTTTTTCTTAACGTTTTTAAAAAAAATATAGTTTCACATAATTTTTACCGTACCACAGTAAATTGCACTTAATACTGTCACTTTATTGTCAATTACTATGTAGGTTGAGTGATTATTGTTTTAAATACACCTTTAATGTCCAATGTTTACACTTTTTGAAATGTTTGTTTTGATTATACACTTTTTCCCTTTTAGTGGTTTAAAACTGTTTAAAGCTGTTGCCCATAATAACACTTGATTAGCACAATACACACACTTTATTTCACAACTTTTTCGACTGTTTTTATAACTTTTTCTATTATTTAGGATTTTATAAATACGCAGAGAAAGTACCGATACCAGTGTTGCCACTATAAAATAATATCTACTCGAATTCCGAATCGGAACAAAAATATCACCGAAAAAAAAGGTTGCTTTAGGGTCGGCAGCGTGAGTGTGACGCGCCTGTTGTTGCATACGTCCATATGCCACGCTAACCACTTTCGATCAGGTGGGCCTTTTGCTTGTCTGCCACCAGAGTGGTATAAAAATAAAAGACTTTAATCGAATAACATAATGGGGCTTATGGTAGTTTCGCAAACCTCCTCACCGTACGCTCTTATTCCCTTCGTCAGAGAGCATTAAGGTTGCATCTGACAGTTGTGTGCGCGCACTAGTAATAGCTTCATTCAGGATCGTGTAATGTGTAACGTTGCTTGTGAGCGCATCTTTGGCGCATTTAGAGAGCAATCGCGTGAGTCACGGCCGGAGTGGCAAAGGCATGCGAATATTTAGCATTGTTACTTCTTCGATACTGCACAGTCGACCGATAAAATGTACTGTATACGCAATCTGCTAGGGTTTCATAAACGTTATTAATTGAATAAAAGAAAGAACAATTTGAACACGAACTTCATAGGTCCATTTTAAGTAACCAGACCAGGCCAGTGCTTTAATCTGGTTTCTTAAAATTAAGTAACGTTAAATTTTAAATGTCAGTGACTGTTCCGGCGCTTAGCGCCTAATAAAACTTTAACCCTAAGTTTAGTCTTTCTTTGCTAACGCACTTTGTAAGGAGCATCTTTTCTTTCAATAAAAACGAGACTTTAGAAGTTTGTTACGCATAACCTGTGTTCTCATTCAGCTTCCAAAATTCCACATAAAATACCCAACCAAATAAATTTACATGGTCCTGGATCTACGCCGGATTGTTCAATTCACCTGGATCAGCTGAAGTTTACTACCAATTGGGAGTGATCACCGAAATAACTAAAAGGATAATATCTGCAACGTGGTGCAGTTAACATGAAGACATATTGCACTCGGCCTATTACGTAATTATTGATGTGGAATTATCGTTCGGATTGCAATTTTAGTAATACATTTAATAATTGCACCCATCACTCACTTCATATAAAGGTAAAAAGTGTATTTTATTAATAACGAGAGACACAGAGTTAAATAAGGTCAGTAAATGTGGATTTTGTTAATTTAACTAATCTTAACAAAACTTAAAAAATAACACTAAAATTTCATTTATTTATATAGAAATAGTTATTTTACCATAGTCCTGACCGTGTAACTAGTCTTAATTGTAGTAAATTAGTGATAGGTAAGTGTTAATTCACGCATTTAATTTTGCTTGTGTTTATCACGATAGTTATTGGCAAATTAAGTAGTTTTCCCGTAGTTTTGTATAATTTTGTTATTAAAAATACTATTGTGTATTGTGTAGCAATTCCTATTAGGTATTTAACCTTGGTTTAAGTAAAATCTCAAGTAATACTAGTTAACAATACCCAAACTTAGTAGGTAGTTAACCTGTTATTTCATAACATTTCAGTGTTGTTTACGCCTGCTTACCAAAATGTCTAAAGAAAAGGATCCAAATAAGATACGAGCTAGTTATAAAGGACAGTTAACTTCGTTTTCTACCTATGTGAGTAAACTTAATGCCGATTCAATGGATTCTTTGATGGTGAGCGAATTACAATTGCGTTTGAGTAAAATGAAGTCAATGTTTGGTAAGTTCGATGATGTTCAACTCACGTTGGAATGTGAGTCTGATGATATGCCGTCTCAGTTAAGGGAGAGAATGGAGTTTGAGTCTCATTATTTTAATGTTGTGTCACATGCTCAAAATTTAATCGATAGATTTAATAAACAAGAAGACTCAAAATCCTGTTCAAGCCGCAATCAATCTAATCACATCGTTAAGTTGCCAACCATTCAATTACCCAAATTTAGTGGTTCTTATGAAACATGGCTTGAGTTTCACGACACGTTTTCGGCTTTAATACACGACAATCGTGAAATTGACGACATTAATAAGTTTCACTATCTCAGGTCGTCCTTGGAGGGTTCCGCAGCCATAGTTATTAAGTCTATCGAGTTCTCAGCAAAAAATTATAGTATTGCGTGGCAGTTACTTTGCAACAGGTTCGATAACAAACGGTTATTAATACACAATCATGTTTCTGCGTTATTTAACGTGGAGCCTGTCACAAAAGAGAATTCCACAGCAATAAAGCGCATGATAGATCAGATTAATAAAAATTTAAGAGCTTTGGAGTCGCTTGGTGAGTCTGTCCAGCACTGGGATACCTTATTAATCTATATTTTTACTCAGAAACTCGATCAAAGGACATTCCGTGAATGGGAAGTATTAAAAGGCAGAATAGATAAAAATAATAAAATAGACTTCATTACATTCGAATCATTCTTACGCAATCAGGCGGATTTAATTGAAACATTAGAACTATCACGCAATACAGGTAATCAAAATCAGTCAAATCAACAATCAAAGGGAAATTCTCAGGTCAAGTCAATGGTTTCTGTGCAAAATTCAGATTCAAAATCATGTCCTAAATGCAACAGTGATCATTTGCTTGCAAATTGTCCACAATTCTTGTCATTAAATAATAATGACCGTCTCAATTTAATGCCTTCATTCAAAATATGTTTCAATTGCTTTAACCCTGGGCATTTTGCTAATCGATGCAAAAAAGGAGGGTGCAAAGTATGTGCGAGGAAGCACAATACTCTGATTTATATTGACGACTTTAAATCACAAGTAATCAAAAACAGTTCACCGATACATTCCGATAGTAACGCGTCCACTGCCGGCCGGCCTTCAACGCCCGCGGCGAGCGGCGAATCAGTCACATTATCGGCGAGCGTTCTATCGTGCAACAATAAGGTAGGCGATGTGCTCCTATCGACTGCGTTGATTAGAGTTTATGATTCACAAAATAAAGAACATGCGATCCGCGCAATATTGGACAGCGGAAGTACATCTTGTCTTATGACACAAAGGTTATACGATCGTTTAGGTTTACCTGTTATTAAAACTAATAAGTCAGTCATGGGCATTAATATAATGTCATCAAAAATAAATGGTATGTGCAATCTCTTAATAAAATCATTGAATGAAAGTTATTCATTAAATATTCAATGTTTTATTTTACCTTCCGTTACGGACAATGTGCCATCTCAACAAGTTGATTTGTCAAACTTGAACATCCCCTCAGAGATTTGCCTGGCAGACCCTCACTTCGACTCGCCTGCTGAAGTCGACTTAATCATAGGAGCTGATGTCTTCTGGGATATTTTAGGGACACGAAAGATCATCTTAGGTGAAGGTAAACCAATTCTTTGTGAGACAAGATTGGGTTGGTTAGTATCAGGCCCTATCGGTGCCAGCACCCAGTCTAAGTCCCAAAGAGTAATGTGTAACTTTAGCATAACGAGTCCGATGCATAATGATAGCCTCACTGATAGCAGTGACAGCCAGTTCGATCTGAGTCGTTTTTGGCAATTAGAAGAAATTCAGCCATCGCTATCGAATTATTCCCCTGAGGAGAGGTCATGCGAGGAACATTTTATTAAAACTACCACTTTTTGTTCACATTCCTTTAAAGGAAGCTCCACAAGTACTTGGTGACTCATTCATAAAGTCAAAACACTGTTTTTGGTCTTTGGAGCGCCGCTTGGAAAATGACCCAAGGCTAGGTACGTTGTATAGGTCATTCATGGGTGAGTATGAATCTATGGGCCACATGACTAAATGTGAATCAGTGGACCCTAATGAGGTCAATCATTATATCCCACATCATAGCGTTTTAAGAGAGAGCAGTACAACCACAAAATTACGTGCTGTATTTAATGCAAGTAGTCCTACCACTTCTGGCGTGAGTCTCAACGACATACAGAAGGTTGGACCTACAGTGCAGGATGACTTGCTTTCCATTCTTCTGCGCTTTCGGCAACACAAAATTATTATAGCCGCTGACGTGGAGAAGATGTACCGTCAGGTGGTGGTACATCCCTATTTCAGACATCTGCAGCAAATTGTTTGGAGATTTGATTCTACGGAGCCTCTGGCTGTTTACAAGCTGAATACGGTCACGTATGGTACAGCCAGTGCCCCGTACTTAGCAACAAGATGCTTGAAGCAAATCGGTTTGGATTGCAAAGATGAGAAAGTCAAGGAGATAATTACTCATGACTTTTACGTAGATGACCTGCTTACTGGTGGTGATTCTATCGATGAAGTACGTAAAATTCGTGAGCAAGTTACAACGGAATTAGCATCAGCTTGTATGCCACTAAGAAAGTGGAAGTCAAATCATCCAAGTCTTGCGTCAATATCAGATCAGTCTTCAGTTGATTTGAACATCGGAACAACTGAGTCTAGTAAGACGTTAGGTCTGAATTGGCAACCCAGTAGCGACGAGCTAATATTTCCCATTGGTTCTTCAATTAAAAAGGGCAACACAAAACGTGATTTACTATCTGTGATCTCGCAGATATTTGACCCTTTGGGACTTCTGTCACCCTGCGTCATCAACATGAAAATGTTGATACAGCAATTATGGTTGCACAAATTAGGATGGGATGATCCGTTGCCATCTGATGTTCAGAAGACATGGGATGAGATTCTTGACACACTGAATAGCTTGAATCATATCCATGTGCCGCGACATGTACTATGCGAGCTTCATGAAGGGGTCGAGTTTCACATCTTTTCAGACGCATCTGAAAAAGCCTATGGAGCTTGTTTGTATGTGAGAAACGGTAAAGCCAAAGGTGAGGTCATGGTGCGACTTTTAATGGCAAAAAGCCGTGTGGCTCCAATAAAACCGACCACTATCCCCGTCTCGAGCTCTGTGGAGCCTTAGTTGGTACACGTCTCTATGAAAAGGCACTGAGTTCCTTGCGCGTCAAGATCAACGGTGTCACCTTTTGGACAGATTCTTCCATTGTTCTCGGATGGTTGAGAATGATGCCCAATAAGTTGCAGCCGTTTGTACGGAACCGAGTCACTGAAATCTTGGAGAAAACAGGAAACTGTAACTGGAGACATGTACCAACTGATGAAAACCCTGCAGATTTAATTTCTCGGGGTGTCAGTATAACTTCGCTTCAATCTCTTGAAGCGTGGTGGTCAGGACCCAACTTTCTGCAGAAGGACTCACCTTGTTGGCCCTCTCAGGATAAAAACAAAATTGATAAAGTCGACTTACCTGAAACACGTCCTGAAAAGTCATTCAATGTAGTTGCTTGTCAAACTTCTGACGAAGACAAATTAATAGGTTTCAGTCGCTTCTCCAACTTCAACAAACTTAAGCGTACCGCAGCCTTTGTGTTGAGGTTCATTAAAGCTTGTAAAAAGAAATCAATTTCTTCAAACTTCCTTAGTGAGGATGAATTAAAAGATGGATTAAACTTAGTCATAAAACTATCTCAGAAGGAGTCCATCAACGAGTATGACTTCCTTCTTAAAAATAAGACTCTTCCCCGGAAAAGTCCTTTAATCAAATTTAATGTTTTCATAGATACTAACAATATTATTAGAGTTGGAGGTCGCTTAGATAATTCAAAATTTTCTTACGAAAAGAAGCACCCAGCTATTATACAGTCCACTCATCGATTTTCCAAGCTACTTTTCGAATTTGAACACAAGCGCTTAATGCATGCTGGGCCCCAACTATTGTTATATTCAATAAGAGAGAATTATTGGCCCCTTGGTGGTCAACGTTTGGCAAAGGCTACCTTTCGTAAATGTGTACGTTGTGTACGAATCAAAGGTCGCACAGTGTCCCCACTGATGGGTAATTTACCCAATGATCGCGTTAATCCTAGCTTTCCCTTTGAAAATGTAGGAGTAGATTATGCTGGGCCCATTTCTGCTGTCAGCCGTCAAGGACGAGGTTGTCGAGTCATTAAAGTCTATATTGTAGTTTTCGTGTGCTTCAGCACCAAAGCCTTGCATCTTGAATTGGTTGGTGATTTAACGAGCAACAATTATTTACTTGCCATTAGACGCTTTATATCACGTAGAGGAAAGCCACTGAATATTTACTCAGACAATGGGACTTCCTTTGTTGGAGCTTATAATGAGGTTTCAAAATTTATAAAAAACAATTGTAATTCGTTTTCCAAAGATCTGGCTGATCAAGGCATTAAGTTCCACTTTAATCCTGCTTATTCACCGCATTTTGGAGGACTTTGGGAGGCAGGCGTAAAATCTACAAAATTCCATTTAGTAAGAGTGTTGGGACATTGTAACCTTACCTACGAGGAATTAAATTCCACACTTGTTCAAATAGAGGCAATCTTAAATTCAAGGCCGCTCACTCCAATGTCGTCTGATCCGGAGGACTTGAAGCCGTTGACGCCTGGTCATTTTTTAATTGGACGCCCATTAATATCCTTGCCATCACCTGATTTAACTCAGCAGTCCATTGATCATCTCTCTCGTCATCAGCGAATTGAGCAGTTGCGACAGCATTTTTGGGCAAGGTGGTCCAAGGAGTATATATCGCAGCTTCAGCACCGTGTGAAATGGCAAACGGATCAAAATCCGCTGAAGACTGACGCTCTCGTCGTGATAAAAGATGACAACTTGCCGCCCTTGAAATGGAGACTCGGGAGAATTGTGGCAGTGCACCCTGGCCCCGATGGCGTCAATCGAGTTGCTGATGTGAGGACGTCCAACGGCGTGGTTCGGCGTTCATTTTCAAAAATCTGTCCCCTTCCTGAAGTAACTGATGCAGACGGATGTTGAAAGAGAAGCTTTCAACGCGGGGAGCATGTTCCGGCGCTTAGCGCCTGATAAAACTTTAACCCTAAGTTTAGTCTTTCTTTGCTAACGCACTTTGTAAGGAGCATCTTTTCTTTCAATAAAAACGAGACTTTAGAAGTTTGTTACGCATAACCTGTGTTCTCATTCAGCTTCCAAAATTCCACATAAAATACCCAACCAAATAAATTTACAGTGACATATCCATTTAGATACATTCCTAGTGGACCGGACGGTCGCAGCGCCACCATATGCGGGAGAGAACATTTGACTAAATCATCACCATTCATAACGCGTATTGTAAAAATCCTACTACGTTTAGTTCAGGAGTCGCTATGGACACCTTCTGACTCCATTATCATACCAGTGTCATAGTACGATATTACACAAGTATGCATTTGCGTCTAATTGAATGTGAGGAAGCGGTTTGAACTGGGCTTCCAGGACTTGACCCATACAAATTAACAGGGTTTGGCAATACGCATGTCGCTAGTAAGTATAAACAACTGTTATATGATATTATTTATATAGTACTAGCTGTTGCCCGCGGCTCCGCCCGCGTGAATGGATGGAATTTTCTTTGCTATAAACCTCACGGAGCCCGAGACCTTTCCAACGAATGCAAAACCGTGGAAATCGGCTCGTCCGTTCTGGAGTTATAGCGTCAGGAAGGAAAACCCGACTTATTTTTATATAGTAGATATTTATTGGTAAACCGTGCTCTCAATGATGTCATCTCTGTTCGACTAGCCGACAGCGTACAGACATGGCAACGAATGTACTGTTTCAGATAACTGTCGGTTTCGTTGTTAGAGCGCCCACTCACTAATAGTCCGCCTGCAGTCCACCTGCAGTTTCTGATCCTATCCGACGGCCTCCAGTCCTAAGCCGATAGCGCCCACACACTTAAGCGATCTTGGCCTACCTGTTATTCCCTGTTATCAGTTTGTGTCCACACACTAGCAGTTGTGTACATAAAATTTATTAAATTACGTACATAAATAAAGTTAATAAAAGCTTATTAAAAGGTAATGAATGTCATCATAATTTTATTACCTCAGGCTACATAATAACATTATTTTATTCTTTTATGCTGAGGTTATTACGTACAAAATGCTGACACGAGACGTCATCGGTCGACAGGCCGCCGGCCGACTGCCTACTGATATGCCTAAGACTATCGGGAATCGTTCGGTGGCCACACACTAACATATCGTTTTAGTCCGAAATCGTTAACCGTACTATGAGTATATGGGTAATAGCGATTAACTGACAGACTTATATCGGCCGGCCGTCGTTCCGTAACCTGTTAATGAACTCCCAGTGAGCATTCTAAATAGTATAAAGTAGATTCACACTTGAATTAAGTGAATGTAATGTTTGTGAATTGGAACTACTCTGGATATTCTTATGGGACCAACGGAGGAGGGTCTCAATGGTTTTCTTCTAAAAGATTTTTCTTTTATTCAATAAGTTTTAGCTAAAGGGGTTTTTTCATTTGAAATAGAACATACGTGTTTAACTCAGTGAGGAAATAAGTGTGATGCGCATCAAATATGGGAAATCTAAAAAAAAAATAACTTCAGTACTTAATCACCCAATAAATCTCTCAAGTAAAAATATTGTGTTGCATGTAACAACATGGCGTATGTATAAGCTGCACAGACCACTGTTACTGCACATACGAACAACACAGATACCAAGCCAAAAGTTGTCAAAACTAGTGTAATCTTTAACAAAATGACAGAGGTCCAACCTGCTTGTCAAACCTTGATGACAGGTATTTTATCTGAACTGCTCCCTGTTTGCTGCAGATCGAGATGAGCGTCCCCGAGGGCGGGGGCGAGGAGCCCGCGCCGCACATCACCTCTGCCTACCCCCCCGCCGCCTCCGCCGGGACGCCTGTAGCTGCGGACGGGCACGACACACTCGTGCAGGTAGATACTGATACATCCTAAAGAATGCAATCGCTCAACACACAGCTCGGCTGTAATGAATACCTGACGTGAAGTTTGAGCCCTGCCATATCTTTACTCTCCTGAAAAGCATGTCTCTGAAATAGACAACAGGGTTTTCTCAGGCTTCTTGCGGTCTGACCATAGTCCTCTGTTCTGTGTAGTTACTACCATCCTTCTTTAAACCGTTCCCCAATTTGTTTGGAGTCGGTTTTTTGCAGTCTACTTGTCTACTTTGATATTTTCAGAGAGGCATTTTTCATATTTAAGCGACATCTCCAGAACCAATTGGCAATATCGAAGTTCTGTAGTTAGACTAGTTGGACGTTTGAGGGCTCCAACTACCTGTAACGACTGCCATGGCATCGATGCCCTGTCCTTCTACTCTTCTGCGCCTTGGAGTTTTGTTATACATTTGCTTCTTTTTGGAGTAAAATGGCTTCGATCAATAGTGTTATGTCACGGTCCCCAGCCAGTGCCGCGCAAGCTGCCGCGGCGGTGCCAGAAGGTGCAGGCGGAGCGTCCCAAGCGCGCCATCTTCTGCTTCCCGCTCAAGAACCCCGTGCGCAAGGTGTGCATCGACATCGTCGAGTGGAAGTATCCTTTTGATACCTACAGTTCGATCATGTGCTGACCTTTGTTCAAATTATAAGTGCCGTTGAAAGTATCATGTGCAGTATAATGTGCACCTATAGTAGGCGCATTGCGAGGAGCAATCGTACAGCTTTTGTCAATAAGTATAACAAATTAAAATACAAAATCAATATTAACGATTTAATAACTAGTTGGTTCACCTCTTCTTGATTATTTGATGAACAAATATTGATCTGTGCATAAACAAGCTACCGATATGCTTGCCGTTATACTGGGTTATAGTTTTGTCTCTGGCATTAAAGCATTTTATTCATTTAACTATTATCTAACAATATGTACATTAGAATTATTTAAATAAAAGTATAAAAATAATATATAATATATGCAAATCTGCAGGTTTAGGCTTCAAAGAATTTCTCCCCATCGACGTCAACTGGGGGGGGGGTGGCCAGAAGGCTGGCGGCATTGCCACGTTGAATGGCAATACCGATCCTTTGCGCAAGGAACAATACGGCCCTCTGGTCACGGGTAGCGTCTATTAAACGTTTGGATATATCCTTAAATAATAGACGGGCACTTGGACCCCATGATCCCAGCGTCTCGACCCCAAACGGCTCAAATATGTAATTATCACTTAAACTACTATATTTGCGCCGTTTGAGGGTCTTCGCCGAAGCAGCAGCAGCGCAGGCACAGTCTCCAGTCCCTGGGAGATGTGAAGGTGCAAGGGTGTCAGCACATGTTGCATCCCACACCAAATACCTTCCCATCTTCCAAGGCACCAATGACATTCCATCTGGCCTCCTGCCATCGTCGCGCACCAGACCAGCAGGTTCTAAAATGGCTGGAACGCCGGCCGTGACAAGAGCCCGACGGATTATGTCATTAATATACGCGTGCCGTGAAAGCCGTCCCGCGCTCTTACTGCATGAGATACCATGGTGTCCAAGGCTACCAACTTCTTCTCCACAGCGACATCGATGCGGAGAGACGCAAGGAGCACCCAAACGAAAGCAAGAAGCGATATAATTAAATCCTACTAAATATGAAATTTATCTTGATGATAACATTGACAGCATTTCGACACCATGAAAATTCAACGTTTTGGCCCCAAATTTTAAAAATTCTAATGTACATATTGTTAATAGTTAAATGAATGAAAAGATAATGTCCAATAGATCTAAATTCATCTTTTAGAAAAGCCAGGTCTTTTATAACTGTATTAACGTCTCCTCCTAAGGTCCCGTCATCTAGATATCATATGTTAAATTTAAAATTTAGGTGCCGAATAATAGGGTGTATAGTGAGGCTGAAAAGGAGTGGCCTGAGAGGGTCACCTTGTTGACATCCAACTGATGATTCTAAAACGTTGTCCTTGCACAGTAAGTTTGATGGGTACCTATAGCATTGCCAGACAAATTTATAAATTTTGGGGGTTTCCATTTTCGCTTGTGTCAACAAAGTGTCCCTATTCACTGAATTAAAGGCATTCTTCAAACCAACCTTAAGAATGATTTCTCCTCCACTGCAGCCAAGGTACGTTGACAGGGCATGTAGGGCAGCCTCGCAGCCCCCTTTGTAGCCAAAGCCAAGTTGCAGGGGCTGCAGTTGGTTAATAGTAATTTCACTGTAAGCTTTACAGCATAATTTGGCTGCCAAACGCCTGTATGTGCACCCTACAGCAATGGGGCGAATACCACCGCCTTTCTTACGCAAAGTGCACAGGTTCGCGCCATAAAGTAGGTCAACGATGGCAT
Organism: Eilema caniola; assembly: GCA_949126895.1. Taxonomy (NCBI): domain Eukaryota; kingdom Metazoa; phylum Arthropoda; class Insecta; order Lepidoptera; family Erebidae; genus Eilema; species Eilema caniola. The sequence continues at coordinate 16,016,304 of OX421488.1, forward strand.
CGCACACATTGCCGGATAATATGAGGTTTATTAATGCCGTTAGCTCCTTCAAAAGTGCATCGCCAGCTTCCCCAGGACTCAGTAAATCTTTGAGGTGTTGCGCGGTTAAGCCATCTAGGCCGCCAGCAGATCCGCTCTTGAAGGAACCAACGGCAGCTAGAACGTCCTTGGCTGTAACAGAGAGAAAATCATCTTCTTTGTTTGGAGGGTCGGGGAAGGAAAGGTCAGCTGCAGGTGCTGGATGCTTGCTCTTCAGTTCCGTAAGGGTATCTGGAGAGTAAGCAGCTACCACATCGCTACTAAACAAAAGACTTGATGCGCCCCATGTATCACCTTCCCTTAGCTTAGATTCTACATAGTAATAAACTGAATTTTTTCATAAGTTCGAGAATTTAGGGTCAAAAATATAAGTTGAGAGGCAATTTTCTTTAATTTGTGATGCCAGAGTTTTCTTAGAGGTCGAGGTATGTGATATATGTAGGATCCTGTAAGGGAAAGTGAAAAGCTGTTCCCAAGCTATTGGAGAGTTCTCCCGGACTACTTGTGAAATGCATGAAGCTAGCGAAACTGAATTTTTAAATTTACTAAGAGTTTGCCAAAATAGAATTTGGGAGGTGGTGTGTGACTGTGATGGTTGGTATTGGTTTGAAAGTACATTTTGGGATTTGTTTACTTTTCCCAAATGTACTTTCAAACCCCTCTTACCTTTAAAAAAACGAGCTTGGGTACAGTGGGGGCACCGAACGAGCGTAGTAGGTTGACTTGCAGACAAATCCTTATCACTACGAGTACCACTGCAGTCTTGCATGAAAAAATTAACTTAAACTAAAAACACAAAACACACATACATCACTTAAACTAAACTATATTTACAAATTAAAATAGAAAATAAATCACACGAAAAAGTTAAAGTCACTGAAAAAAGACAACACCGTCGCATCTCGCACCATAGCAACGGCGCCGCGGCGGCGCACTTTTCATGATGCGCAGCGCCCCGCGTGGTGATTGTCGGTGAAGACCTGTGGCACAGAATAGTTAATAGTACTAGCGTACCTATGGTTAAGACCCATTAGATAACCGATCAGTGTTAGGAATTTCGACAAATTTATGAGATCGAGATAGCTACTTCGATCGAGATAGATATCAGCCTGCAGGACACAAGAAACGGCCGTGCGGAAGACGCCTTACTTGAAAACCTCTGCCTATCCCTTCGGGGATATAGGCGTGAGTTTATGTTATGTTATGTTATGTTAATAATATTATAATTACGAATTTAATAATTTATTATTAAATTCTAATTCTGACATTAGTTATAGTTCTGGTTATAGTAATAAATAATTCTCGCGATCAATGTATTATATTTAAAATTGATTTCCCGTATGAGCGGATTCTGGCGCCCAGCCAACACCGCCGTGGCAGGTAACCGGCATAGATCATGATTACCAAATATTTAGACTTTTTAAAAGATCGATGCCAAAACACATCATATGTGAATATTAGCTAATTAAATTAAAACTAAACAAGCACGTACCACCATTATTATACTAAAACTAAACAATCATTCTACCATCTGGTCCCTTCAGCACACGAAATAATACTCTCTGTTGAACACTACACGAGTACAAGTGACTGACGCGCGCTGGGCGGTAATTGGTAACTGTGAGTGTCCCCTCATATCAAGAGATTATAAGGACGACGTTATAAGGTGGCACTACCGGTTTGTTTTTGAACATGACTATGTGTACACAACTTTTCTCAACTTTTTACTTACCGGTGGAAATCGGAAACATATTTACCGGTAGAAAAATATCGGTTGAAAACGGAAAAAAACATTCTCTGTACCGCTGGTTAGGCTAATATTTGATTGTTTATCCAGCAAATATGATCTAAACATAATTGATTATTTAAATGCTAGTATTCGATAGTATGATTGTTACAAAAATGTATAGAGCACTTCTCGCCAACAAGCGTAATAACTTTTGTTAAATAAAAATAAAGAAAAAAAAATTGTTCCGCGGGTCACACTATTTCGACTTACCGTACTATACATACGTTCACTTCAGTCGAGAGATGCCATTACTGTTTATAGTGTTTACTGATTAGTTGTATTGTAGCAAAAAAGTGAATACAATATTGAAGCTGTGACCTCGTCGTAAATATTTCAGTGCTATCGACACCAGGCAGAGCGTGAGCGTACGTGAGCCACGCTTTTCCGATAATCGTATCTACTCTCGTAGGATGCCGCCGATGGCTACAACATTGGCGCTGGCCCAAACGGCGTCCACTTTGTGTGAATGAAAGACAATAAACTTACAATATGAATGTATTAATTTTTAAATAGTGCCGATTTCGGGTCAAGGCAAGCAATGTCAAGGGCTTAAGTTCAAATTTAATGAAACTTTTTTAAGTTTTTATGGGCAGCGGTTGGGACTCTTCTTCATAATATCTTATTCCTTTCTCTCTCTCACCAAGCAGGCTATTTTATTATTACCACCTCAGTAGTACAAAAAGAATCCACAGCTCACACACCCCTCTTCATCTGATAAAATGTCCAAGTTAAGCGATTATTACGAAACTCATAACAATAACAAATAGCACCTCTGCTAAGTAAGCATTAGTGTGACAGTCAGCGAGCCAACAGCCTTAACTCAGTGGCAGACCGTTCGAGTGGATGATCCTCACGACCATCTTCGCAAACTGCATCGCGCTCGCCGTGTACACGCCCTACCCCGCCAGCGACTCCAACTACACCAACTGGGTGCTTGTGAGTATCACGGGCTCCCATAGGAAGGCCCGCCCTAGCTGTTGAGTGTACATATAAGATATACATTTTATCATAAATACAGAAGTAAGTTTATCCCATTGTTTGTAAGTTCGACCCCTCGTCTTACTTTCTTCACTCTCTAGTGGGAATAGAGGGAATTCACCCAATCCATAAAATCCTATGACATAAAATGGGCATAAGACAGTTCATTTGGACTGAGTATGTGGAGTATCCACGGAGGACAGAATATGTGGAGTAATCTCACGAATTGATGTGAGTCACGGGTCCCTTTGTGAGCAAATTAAAATTTGAGTATTAATATAACATTTTCACAGGAGAAAATAGAGTACGTGTTCCTGGTGATCTTCACGGGCGAGTGCATCATGAAGATCATTGCGTACGGTTTCATCATGCACCCCGGATCCTACATCCGCAACGGCTGGAACCTGCTCGACTTCACCATCGTCGTCATAGGGTGAGGCTGACGCATATTTGATGTGTGTCTTATTCAAACGTGTTGATTCTCGGATCCATATTAACATAACAGTGGAACGCATTCATATGAAAGTGTTCGTTAGATGTGTGGATTTGTTCTACTGTATCTATGTTAATATATTCTATACATTCAATTCCAGAATGGTTAGCACCGTACTGTCAAGCATCTTCAAGGACGCGTTCGACGTGAAGGCGCTGCGAGCGTTCCGCGTGCTGCGGCCGCTGCGGCTCGTGTCCGGCGTGCCCAGTGAGTGCCATCGGCATATTGTATTCTATTCACATTTTGCTAAATGTTTTCAAGATTCAAAACAGGGTGTATATAATTAGGCACATCTAGAAATGACGAGGATAGTAATTCGTTAAAATTTAACCAGTAAAAATCAAACGGTTATGCTGCAGGTCTCCAGATCGTGTTGAACTCGATCCTGAAAGCAATGGTGCCACTGCTACACATCGCGCTGCTGGTCATTTTCGTCATCATCATCTACGCCATCATCGGCCTGGAGCTGTTCTCGGGCAAGATGCACAAGAGCTGCTACAACAAGTACACAGGTTACACCTCCTACTGTATTTTACACTAACTTTCTTCTGTGTTTTACCCATTTTGAGAAAACTATAAATGAATTGTGGCAGACACATTATGTTTACATCAACATCTGCAGTTTTGTTGTAAAGATATAACCAAGATCAAAATGTACATTGTGCAGACGAGCTCATGGACACGCCGCACCCGTGTGACCTGGACAACGGCTTTAACTGCTCGCTGCTCAGCGAGGACATGGAATGCCGCGAGGGCTGGATGGGGCCCAACTTCGGCATCACTAACTTTGACAACTTCGGCCTCTCCATGCTCACAGTGTTCCAGTGCATCACACTCGAAGGCTGGACCGACGTCATGTACAACGTGAGTAGCCGCTTCAGTGTGGGGTTCAACTAATGGGAATAAACAAATATATAACAATGTTAGATTTCTATAATGGAACTAACTACAACCTACGCACATCTAAACGAAAATGTAATTTATTTCAGATTCAAGACGCGATGGGCAACAGCTGGGAGTGGTTATATTTCGTGTCGATGGTCATCCTGGGTGCTTTTTTTGTTATGAACCTTATCCTCGGTGTGTTGTCTGGGTGAGTTTGTTTTTTTTGTCCCATACTCGTGGAGCATTCTCACTATTTTTTTATATATGTTTATATGAGGCATGAGTCTACTTGTATTTTTAACTGAAAAATATTAATGTCTGTCTAGTCCAATTATGGGCAAAGTTCGGCCCACGAGCCAGCCGAGAAATCATTTAATCTGGCCGACCGTTGATCCTTAGGAATAATAAATGGCCCTCGATTATTATCTTTTGGCGGTCCAGAAGTATAGATTCTACATGTTAGAATAATAGACCCAAAGTAAAGAAGCCAGTTAAACTAGCCGCGTGGTTCATGACTATATTGCGGGTCGCGGGGGGCAAAAAAGCGTGGTGAAGTGATTGAGGGACAAAGATTGAACGCTTTTGTGTTTTTTATAGATCGCTCGATAAAATTATCTGAATAAAAATTGCAAGAAAGCACCAATTTATAGATGAGAGTCGGGGTTTTCTAAAACCATTTAAAGCTCCAGCTGAATGTTACTTCGTTACAGCTCGAACCTGCATTTGAAAATATTATGGTAAATTAAAAGCAATTTTGATGTTTCACACGCCTACCATACCCTGCCAATGTAGGTGTGTGAAATAGATAAAAGTTAAATTGTAATTGTAAAAGTTTCAACACAAAATGCATTTTTCCTATCATTCTTGCCCTCCTTTGAAAAATTTATACACTTTCTGGCCTTCATTATAAAGTTTGCTCACCAGTGGGTCTAGTCTATCTATCTTTCCTAGGGTGTGTAGTGCCTAGTCTTTAGTCACGACCAACGATGCCAGCCTTTAACAGATAAATTGTGGAAAATAGATGAAATGCTCTAATAACTAGCGATACCTGCTACAGCTCAGTCCTTGTAACTATGTGAAAAAACATGCGTCCTCATTTTTATTTCTCCACATGTTCTAGAGAGTTCTCAAAAGAAAGGGAAAAAGCAAAGAACAGAGGTGATTTCCAGAAGTTACGCGAGAAGCAGCAGTTGGAGGAAGACCTGAAGGGCTACCTCGACTGGATCACGCAGGCGGAGTACCTGGAGCCGCTGGCGGACCAGCACGAAGTAGTGGACCAGAAGAGAGATTATGGAATTGGTAGGAGCCACGATTCATTTTCTTTATTCTTTATTTTTTGAAACGATTGAGTAATTCATTGTGAATATTTATTTGATAAAAATAAACCGCGGTAGCCTAGTGGTATGGGTAATGGACTGCTGAGACCAGGTCTCGGGTTCGATCCCAGGTTTTCCATGGCACACACCAATGACTTTGTGATGCTTTTCGAAGTTATGTGTGTATTTATCGCAGGTTTATAAGTGCCCAGTCAATGGCAATAGCCTCGCCACCTATTACTTTGGGACCTAAACATAAACCGGCGAAATGTGGGTTCTAGCACCTCTGCCTACCCCTTCGGGGATAAAGGCGTGAGTTTATCTTAACTTACTTTGTTGCTAAACATAAATATTCCACAAAAAAAAAACTATTATCGAACAGTTACTGTTTTGCAAAACTTTATAAAAGAATTGTTCTCATGTATAACTTCATGCTGTTCATTCGGAACCCAGGGTTGCCGTATGCCTTCTTCTCGTTTTGATTTCGCTATTATTGTAGCGACTGCCTGGGGCGTTAGAGCCTCACTATCTGTCGATCAGCATGTGTACCCGTATGCAGTTCAGGTTGGCCTGGGCGCTGAGTACCCCAAGAATAATACTAATTTACTTGTGCAAGTTAATAATATTGTTCAATCTAGTAATATTTTATCAAATCTTTATAGGGCCCACACCAAATGAACACGATTCCACGGATCACTTGGGGATCGACAATCTGGACCAGCAGAAGGTGTCCGTTGGTAAACTGTGGAAAAAAGATTTCGAAAAGGTGAAAAACATTCGTTACTTATGATTACTATGACTATAGTAGATTTAACAGCTTTTGGAAGCAAAAGTAGGCCCTAATGGTACTTTACAATTACTTCTGTGTGATTTATTTTATTTGGATCCCAGTTTAAGACTTCACTTTGTAAATTTAGCGTTGGCTCCCATTTGCTTATCTATAAAATATTGCACCAGCCGTAGGTACCAGCCAGCGCAGGTAGTGTCTAGCAGAAATCTACTAGAAGTCAGATATCACGAGAACTCCCAGCACTTTCCAACTCTTCGACTTCAAATTCTTTTTGTGTTTTACAGATTTTTTTGTGCTATCGGAGCATGCCATTAGTTTTTTGTATAGTTTTCGTCAAATATAATAAAGCTGAGGGCGAGACGCATGATTTTAAAAGAAATTAAAAAAGTAAATGTTTCAGGTGAACCGACGAATGAAACGCGCGTGCAGGAAAGCCGTGAAGTCGCAAACGTTCTACTGGCTCATCATCGTGCTCGTATTCCTCAACACTGTGGTGCTCGCCAGCGAACACTACCAGTGAGTACCGCCCACTACTGGACAGCATCACTCATCTGTGTCGTATTTGACAGTTAATAGAGATACTTATTTAATAAGTAAGATGTTCTCTATGTACAATTCATATTGCAGGCAGCCAGAATGGCTTGACCTATTTCAAGAGTACGGGAACGCATTCTTTGTGGCGTTGTTCACCCTCGAGATGTTGGTCAAGATGTACAGCTTAGGCTTACAAGTAAGTTGAGGTTAGGTACCTACCTATTTAAATTTCTTATTTCATAAGTTCATATGTAACTTTTACAACATTTTCGATTTCTTTAGTATCTCCTCTCTCTCTTTCTAATATTCAGTATGAGTCACAAAAATACTGAATGTTGTTTTCAAATTGAAGATTTTTTATGGTATTAATCAATTAACCAATTAGCCCACTGCAGTCCACTGCTGGACATAGGCCTCTCCCAATGCGCGCCATTTTTTTCTGCTCCTCCGCTTTCCGCATCCAGTCTGTCCCAGCTACCTTTTTCAGGTCGTCAGTTCATCTGGCTAGAGGCGTCCTACTTTCCGCCTGCCTTCTCGCGGTCTTCACTCTAGGACTCGTCTGCTCCAACGGCCATCAGTCCTTCAACAGATGTGGCGAGCCCATTGCCACTTCAGTTTGCTTATTTTATGAGCTATGTACCAGCGAACCTCGTTTTGAATTCTATCCTTCAGAGAAACTCCAAGCATAGCTCGCGCTATAGTCCGCTGCGCGACTTTTAGTTTGTGGACTAGCCCTACCGCCAGTGACCACGTTTCGGCACCGTAAGTCATAACAGGTAGGGCGCACTGGTCAAAGACCTTTACTTTCAGGTATTGCGGTAGGGTAGAATAGAAGGCTTGACGTAGTTTGCGAAACGCTGCCCAACATAATCTTGGTTTTATCCAAGTTTACTTCGGTGCCGACACGTTGAGAAGCTCCATTTAGGCAGTGCAGCATTTCGCCCAGTTGTTCCAGCGACTCCGCAACTATAACGATGTCGTTAGCAAACCGAAGATGTGAGATGTATTCACCGTTCATGTTAATAGCCCACCCAGTCTAATCCAGAGTCTTGAAGACGTCCTCCAATGCGTTGGTGAATAGTTTGGGGGTTATAACATCCCCCTGTCTTACTCCACGCTGGAGGCCAATGGGTTTCGTCTTTTGGTTTTAGAACTGGATGGATATTGTGGCAGTGTCATACAGGCATCTCAGCACCTAGATATATCGCCAATCGTCACGACACCGCTGCAGAGCATCCAGAACTGCCCAGGTTTCGATGGACTTGAAGGCTTTTTCCTAGTCCTCGAACGCCATACATAGCGGCTGATTGTATTCTTGAGTCTTTTCTACAATCTGCCAAACAGTATGGATGTGGTACTCGATGCTAAGGCTTTTCGAAACCTGGCTTGCTCCGGTGGCTGGAATTCGTCGAGCTTACCCGTGAGGCGGTTTGTGACGACTCTCGAGAACAACTTGTAGACATGGCTCAGGAGTGAGATGGGCCTGTAGTTCTTCAGCAAGGTCCTGTCACCTTTCTTGGAAAACAGTACCACTATATTCCCGCTCCATGCCCTAGATGTTAGACCCTGTTTGGTGACGGAATTAAAAAGACTTGCTAGCTCTTTCAGGATTAGAACCTGACTTTCATGAGCTCACTAGAAATTCCGTCATCACCAGGGCACCTCTCGATGTCGGGTATCTCCTCGGTGTAATGGCGCGTGAGCGGGGCTCTGTGATCTTCATCGTTGTGTCCCGTCAGTTCATTTATCCGTGATGCATATAGCTATCTATAGAATTTCTCAATATCTTCGAGAAACTTGAACTTTGAGGCAATCATTCTGAAATCCGCAGGGTTAAGTTTCGTCAAATGGGGCCTCCCCAACTGCTGAGCAAACACTTTTGACTCCCTATTTTGCTGAATCGCCTCCTGGACGGTGCGATTGTTGAAGAGTCGGCGGTCGCATCATATTAGCTTTTTAATTTGTTTGTTTAAGGCTGAGGCGTTATTTTGAATATACGGTACGCTACCCAATTCGAGACACTGCCGACTTCAACAACGCTGCTAATAAGGTTTACAAACAAAAAACCAACTCCTCCCTGGGAGAGCTGCTCACCTTCTCTAAAGTAGAACAGGCCGCCTGACTCAAGGGTTATGGTGTCCTCCCTCTGTCTTCGGATCTCGGACAACCCCAATATGTGCCAGTTTCTGCGACCTAGTTCTAACTCGAGTTCCGCGAAGTGCTGGTCCAGTCGAAGTGTACTGCAGTTGTATGCGGCTAGCAAAAGTCGTCGGTTTTAGTAGCTTCTCGTCGCCCGGAGAATTTTCGCAACCCCCGCCCCGCCGTTAACCGAAGCGCTACCATGGCTGGAAATTGCGGGACTATCCGGAACTAGGAGCCTTTTGTGGCGTCTACCTATAATTGGGAGGGGTTTTAGCCTACTATTGCCACGCTGACCAGATGGGTTAGTAAAGGGTTTTATCTCGAGTTTTCCTTCTCTCGTAGTAATATCGTCTGCGTATTTACCGTTAGTCGCCTCTTACGACACCCTTCGGATGAGACGGGGTGGTGATACTTGTATTCTTTCTCCGTCACCCCGCGGACATTGTCTTCATATATGGCTACAAATTGTTCCTACAATTTACAGGGCTACTTTGTGTCTCTGTTCAATCGGTTCGACTGTTTCGTCGTGATCGGCTCCATCAGCGAGATGGTGCTCACCAAGACGGAGATCATGCCGCCCCTTGGCATCTCCGTGCTGCGCTGCGTGAGGCTGCTCAGGGTATTCAAGGTCACCAAGTACGTATACCGCTGAAAACCAAACTCTGAACATTGCACAGAACAACAGATTTGTTACTATTTGTTAATTTGGTATATGAACATTTGACGTAAAACATAACACATCTACTGTCCTGGTAGATACTGGCGCTCCTTGTCCAACCTGGTGGCGTCTCTGCTGAACTCCATCCAGTCCATCGCCTCGCTGCTACTGCTGTTGTTTCTGTTCATCATGATCTTCGCACTGCTCGGCATGCAAGTCTTCGGAGGAAAGTTCAACTACGATCCTGTCGAAGAAAAAGATCGGCACAATTTTGATTGCTTCTGGCAGGCGTTACTAACAGTTTTTCAGGTAATTACTTAATTTGAATATATAATGTCGATCCTCAACTATTTATAGAAACGTTTCATTGTCGTGTAAAACATTATAGTTACCTTCGGTAATAATGTTCCAGATACTAACAGGGGAGGACTGGAACGCGGTGATGTACGAGGGCATTAAGGCGTACGGCGGAGCGGGCACCGTCGGGATCGTCGCCTGTATCTACTTCATCATTCTCTTCATTTGTGGCAACTGTATCCTTGTACACTTCTAGTTATTTATCGCTTATTTTCTCTTTCATAATGTACAAAATTCCTCCAAGTTGACAGGCCTTCCACTAATTCTTAAAACAGTATTATTTCAATCATACTCGTACTTCATATTGTTGTACCACGACGTCTTTAAAACATACAAAAACAATGTTTTTAACAGAATTCAGCATTCTTGTGACGCTTATCTGAAAACAACGCAACAACTGAAGTACATCTTTTTATAGACTCCGAAATAATTAGAACGCTAAACTACTTAAAGGATGTTAATGCGGTATTTTTGTTAGAAAATTTTTGGTCAGACTAGAACCTTCCATCTTATCATATGGTAGAACCGAATATATGACACCAAAAGTCGTGAAAACTGAGATTCACGCTGACAAGCCCGCTGCGCGTCAGCTAGTTATGGTAAGTAATGAAATGCAATTAGAAATAACACAATAGCTATTGGTCCAAATCTACCTTAACACGGTGCGTGCAGACATCCTTCTGAACGTGTTCTTGGCCATCGCCGTCGACAATCTGGCAGACGCCGAGTCGCTGACGAACATAGAGAAGGAACAAGTGGTGAGTACTCAATATTAAAGTATGTTTTTATATATTTACAAAAAGTAACCAAGTATGTTTATCCGCATTCTAGGTCTCTTAATACAAATTAGTTATGCTAAGCTTTCTTCGAGTCTACAACACGCTGCCGCTGTGCAAAATTTCGTAAAATATAAGACTTAGCGATTAAGTTCTTATTTTATTATTTTAGGCAATAGAAGAAAAGGAATGTGGAAGCGTGGTGGCGACTGAAGGAGGACACGTGGACACTGATGACGAGTACATACACGACGACGATGCTTACACAACGGATAAGTGAGTACTTTGATTGTTTATGCAGTAGGTACAGAGTACAAACTCGTAAGATAACAGATACGGATTTAGGTGTTTGCATATTAAATTAATAATCTAATCAGGCATTACCCGCGTGCAATACTGATCGTTCATTGCCTAGGTAGGGTAACGTACACCAGATGATATCCCGTTGATCATTTCGGGCTAAATCCATGTTGCCGGTCATTAATTAAGGAGTGATCATCTTGGGGACGCATGAACTGTGTGTTAATGATGTGCCGAATATCTTGCACAGCATTAAGATGTGGGCTATGGGTCGATAATTGCCTGGGAATGAGCGATTTGCCTTCTTGGGGATCGGCTACCGGAGATGTAGAAAAATCGTTACATCGCGTAATGAAGATAACTCCGCAGCACAATTTTGTTGAACCACTGCTAGAATACCATCCAGACCACTGGCTTTCCAGACATACATGATTATAGTACTGCATGGACATCGCGCTGCCTGATATGGATATCAGGCATTGTGACTGTTGGGCAGTGTCGGTGGCTGCTTATCACAATTCCAATACGGGTGTTGGCCGCAAGGAGATTAACCAGCAAATTTGCTTTCTCTTGCGGCTCATGGACCAGGGATCCATTAGTAACGCGCAACGGGGGAAGCGTAGGCTGGCAGAAACTGACTTGCACGGCTTGGGCCCATCGCCAGTAGGTCTTGACCTAGCTGTGCTATGTGGTGGGTATCTGCTCTGACCTCAGCCCCTTGCAAACCTATACGCTGTCTGTTATGTTATAGACAAACCACCCCAGACCTGACCAGCACCTACAAAGCGTATCACAGTAATAAATAAAATAGTACATAGTGACAAATACTTAAGAACCCCTAAGCAGAAATGGACGCTCTAAAACAGTTTTGTTTTCCTACTTTGATGCGATCGGGCTGGCGAAATGCTGCTCTACACTGCGCACTCTCCGTCTCTTTGAGAACTGGCAAACCAAAAGGCCAAAGCTTCGGCTGCGGCCGAAGCCGAACCTTCGGCCAAAGCTTCGGTCGGACACTATAAATAAGACAAAATAATAAATAAATGAATACAAAATTTATATGTATGTGTATATATATATTTGCTTATTATTTCAGCTCTGAGAGAGATTATGAAGAAACAGGTTCGGAGGGCGAACAGGAAATTGAAGGAGAAATAGACGAGTTTGTAGACGAAGAGAACACTAGCGCTGAAAGAATAGAAGAGGAACAAGAGAGAGAAGACAACGACATTGGAGAGGAGCATCCGAGGAACCACATAGGTATAACAAGTTGGACTGATTCATATTATAACACATTCGTCTTGAAATTCTTCTGAGCGATGCACAGTACACACATTATTAGTAGGCAATCGGTGCCAAACATGGTGCACCTGGTTGTTCATAATAGCATGCTGTTCCCGACCATAATGAAAATGAATTCGGTGCAGTGGCGAGATTAGTACAATGTGTGTGTGGAGTAACATTAGGTAATATAAAGACGAATGTATGTAGATACATTATAATATAAATCGTGACAAGAGTTAACGTGTGTATATTTGGACACGGAAGACGGTGTACTGAATGAATGACGAAAGAAGTTTATGAGGCAAATGTGTGTATGTTAGCAAATTCGTCGGGTTTACCCCAGAAATATACCTTAACCAAATTGTGTATGTTCTGAAACGAACTGCTCTGAATCATTTGAAATCGGGCCCGAGCCATTTTTAAAATAATATTGTATTTGAGTCGTAATAACCGAGCCAATGAAAGGTTGTTGGGTGACCTGCCTGAGCGAGAAGGCGTGAGTATCTGCTTGCATCTAAATATTCTTACAAATAGTATTCAAGCCAGCTGGAATAAGATTTGATCTGCTTATCTTAATAACTAAATTAGACAATGAACCCAAGATAAATGATTAACAAAGCACAAAAATCTGGATATATTTGCGATGTGAATAATGAATACTATGAAGTTTTGTTGAAATTGTAATGGCAAAACTATGAAGCACATGAAGTCAAACGATATTTCAGTAGCATAACGTAAGTTTCATTAGTACATAATCTAACCGACCGACACAGTGAATACAGAATTGGAGGAAGAGCCTCGGCTGAAACGTAAGCCCACGACCTCGTCGGCGAGACCGCGCCGCCTCTCCGAGGTCGATATTTGCGACACTAAGAAACCCATTCCCGATGCGACTTCCTTCTTCATATTTACTAAGACCAACAGGTTAGGGAAGGGAACGATGGCACACATTTATTTTAGATGTTATTTTTACGTATTTTGCGTTTCTAATTTGCCTTTGAGAGTTAAAAAAATCGTACCTGTGGCGTTGACTGAATTGGCTTTTCTATATATATGTAATGGAATTTTACTTACAATCACAGTTATGAACACAAGACTATTACCGTAAGGCATCGCACGCGTCACAGGTAAATAAACCAATATCACTGTAAATGAAATGAATGTAATATTTGAATTGAAAGGCTATCAAAGGCAAATTTTGTTCCAATTTTGCGCCTTTATCTTCCTTCTTTCAACTTCATTAATCATTAAAAAATAAATTTATTTGATTTTCTACACATTTTAGCTAATTTCGACACCTGTGTTTGAGTTTAATTGGAAACATTACAAACATAATAATTACTACTTGATTATAAAGACATTCTAGGTACGGGGATTTCAGCATGGTCGATAGAAGTAGTGAAGTACCACGTAACATTATGACAACCTTTGCTATAGTGATAGAAGATAGTGTAGAAACTATAATTTTTCCCAATTAAGATGGCGATCAATCTGAAGAGGAGGGGAAATTGGTAACAGCCAGACCGCGGCGTGTGTCTGAACTGAATATGCCAAATCAAACGCCGCCAATACCGAACGCTAGTAGTTTCTTCATATTCTCACCGACGAACAGGTGAATGATGGAGTCATCGCCTGGTGGTACCCATGTCTCATTGTGTCGATTGGCGTTGTGTTGTCCTTGCAGTGACTGACGTTACATATCATTGACTGTGACTGTCCCGGTGTTGGTTGGAAACTGTATTTTTCTTCAAGTTCCCAATCCTTCTCTTCTTACCTAAACTTTTTCTTTTCATTGACAATTTAAAGATATTCAATATCCATGATTATTTTATTAGCATTGGTACTTTAACATAGTTGATGTCCTCAGAACATTGAGTTTTACCAAACATTGTTTTTCCCTGGTAACTTTCAGTGTCCACATTTTCTCTTTATTTTATAACAGTACCGTTTCCAACACCCTCCTCACTCATCGTTTCCGTTGCACGAACGTTGTGACACCATAAACTGTGTGCAATAATGAAAATTAGATTAAATTTGTTCCAGCAATGAGTATAATGGGTACCGACAACCGTGTTTCCCATTAGAACTTAGGTCTGTTTGTTTAGATGATAGGTTATCAAAGCATGACCTGAAATCCCTTAGATTTATTTTAACTTACAAACTGTGTTGTTTATATGGCGAGTAGTATTTGCGTCCGATTTATTTATTGCATGAGTGTTGTGTCGTCAGTGATGTGCGCATTATGTAACAAATTCAATTACTTACAATAATGCATTGACCAAGCACGCAACGCATGATTAGTATATTATGTAATTATTTATTTTATTTTATTTTATTGCATGCGCTTAAGTCATGAGTTTTATGTAATACAGGTATACGCACAACGAATAGTTCGTTATACATTGTAACTATTTTAGTAAGTCAGTGTCATTTTAATGTTCACAAAAAATACATTGTGATTTTGCAGCTTCAAATGCTAGCTTTTGTGTATCTCAAATTGCTTCACCGGAAATCCTTTTCTTGCATTCCATCGTCAACAGAAAGTTTAAGAAAGTTTTTAAGTTTGTGTAAAACGTTAATATTCCAATTTTTTATTACGATCCATGAGTTTTCTAACGTCTGCTACAACACAACCGTACAGTATAACTAATGCAAGATGTTGACTCATCCTTGATGTTCACTACCAGGTTTCGTGTATTTTGCTACAAGATGTCTTCATCGTCGACGTTCGGGAACATTATTTTGGTGTGTATCATGCTCTCATCCGCCATGTTGGCTGCTGAGGACCCACTAGATGCTGCACAAAGTGGATTTAGAAATTGGGTAAGTTAATTACATGGCGTGTAATTTCCTGAAACGTTCTCCCAAAATACCTTATACGTATATATAAAATATATAAATACATTTTACTCAAAGGAAACAATCCTTATATACAGGGTCATTTAATTTTGTAATTAACTAGCATCCTCCCAGGGGTAGGTAGCAGACACCATAAGTAACAACTTTAGTTCTACAACTTTTTGTAATTCGTAAAATTTTACTTTCATACAAAAATAAATATTAATTTAGTTTTGTGTCTGAAAGTTATTAACTCTACGCTGTAGTTTACGCGCATCGTAAAAAATAGGTAAACAATGTTTCATTCATTTAATGTAGGTCGACGCACGCACGTCCGCCCGTTTGCGCTACCGAATAATACCTACCTACAGTACCTACTATTACCTACGTACTTTCTTTGCCAGATTATTTATTGCTCGCGTGGTTTGTTGCGTGTAGAAAGTAACTATGTATTTACACTAAGTCCACAATCCCTTCATGCTTTACTAGGTTTGGAACTGGCTACATTAAAAAACAAAAAGATGCCTAAAGAAATGCTAAAGATGAAACGTACCTACCTACACTTTTTTTTTCTTCATCCAAGTAAGGATTAATAACCTATTAACATGTTTTAATGTTTAAACAAACATTGGTAGTTAGGTAGATATGATGCACTTTTGATTTATTAATGCAGGCGTATTTAAAAAGTGGAATCAGTGTATTTACAATAATTATCTAATAGTGGATCTTTTTACAATATTTACAAAGTATGTACAATTAATTATTACGTCTGAGGTGCAAGTCCAGGTCCAGACACGATAAAGATGGAATGGGTATTTGCCTTCGTTGTGAATAACATTCTACGCGAAGAACTGCGATACATTAAACCTATAGCGCGGCGTCATTAGTACTTGTGGCGGGTTTATCCTCAAAGAACTCCAGTATCCTTTCTTGTTCCCGTACTGAGTGCCTCGGTGGACGACCACTATCACTGAACCTGGGCTGGAACTGTCCGTAATCGCGTAATCGCTGTGTGGTGGATAGCATCGTTACCCGGCTCGGTGTAGGTAGATTTGGAAACCTTACTGCATATTGGCGGCAGGCTTCCGCCACCTTATCATCATACCTAGCAAGCATCCTCACCATTTTCGTGTAGGTATTCCATATTGGAATACTGATAAGGCATGGTGATAGTCAGATCGACGCAACACGCTAACGCAAAATCGTGGCGCACAAGGACAAGTGACACGCGCGCATCTAGCGACTGACTGCGACTGGCGGCTGCGGCTTGCAAAAAGAAATGGGTCAAGGTCAAAGGCGCCCGCGCCGCGCCGCCCTGCGACCCGCCTCCATGAAATTGCATGAAATTGATGATACGATTTTGTTTACCTACCTAATTTTTACGATGCGCGTAAACTGCAGCGTGGATTTAAATAACGGTCAGACGCGAACTAAATTAATATATCTTTTTGAATGAAAGTAAAATTGAACGAATTACAAAAAGTCACAGAACAAAGAAAGGCATTCTAGGTAAAATAAGCCTATTTTTTTAATTTTGTATCCAAAACATGAAACTTCCAGTTACTGAGTCAGTTCGACGTGTTTTTCACGGGCATCTTCACGCTGGAGCTGTTCCTAAAGCTGGTGACGTACGGGCTGGTGCTGCACCAGGGTGCCTTCCTGCGCTCCGCCTTCAACGTGCTCGACATGCTCGTCGTCTGCGTCTCGCTCATCTCCATGAGCTTCAAGTAAGTCTGCTGATGCTGTAGTCGCCGAGCTGCATGTTAATAGACAAATAACTTGTTCGTTAAATTCATTTTAAATAAATCGATGAACTCATGGGAGCTCTTTTTTAGTCCTTTTTTATATTCTAATAACTATTAATAAAATGCAATGTTAGTTTTTATGTCAAAGAACTGGTAATGTATGTTTAAATTCTCATAGCTATTATGACTAGGTATATGTTTTGCAGAAGATATTACAAATTGTTATTATGCTATTTTCAGATCGGGTAGTATATCAGTGGTGAAAATATTGAGAGTATTCAGGGTGCTGAGGCCTTTAAGAGCTATCAACAGGGCCAAAGGCCTTAAGGTCAGTAGCCAATTTTTATTATTATTAAATATTTACGATTTACGTGCTGCACCGATTCCGAAAAAAATTGGGACGAGGGCATGCAGACGAATGAAATAAACACGAGTTTTTAGAAGTTTTTATAAATCGGGTTTATATAATTTTGTGTAATACTAAGATAATAATACAATTTGTTCTTAACATACCGAAGTTGAAAGTTCGAAATCTAACCATTATGTTGTGGCTATAGTTTCTAGACGACTTTATTTCGCCTCTAGTTGAGAAAAGGAGAATCGGTTTATCTCACAGCCCAACAATGATACAAAATAAGGTTATGGAATCTACATTTTTTTTACATAAAATATCATTTGGACTTTTCATTTCACTGTTAATTAAAATGGTTCGCGCAACAAACGAGAAAAGTGAACCATCCCAGTACTAGACGTGCGGCTCGCTGGGGGCTATTTACACCGTTAGTGCGCAGAATACCTTCTGTTTCGTAAACTGAGCATTGTTTGACTGAATATAGGTAAATATCCTGATATAGAGGGTGGAAGATTTTAACCTGGAGGGGAAGTACTCTTAATACCAGTATATCGAATTTCAAGTTAAGGAAACATTCCTTTATTTTTAAAAAGAAACAAAACTGCAATCGTAATTTTTCGACAACTCGCTTGCCATACTCGGTAATCGAACCGACTAAAACCCGAAAAATATATATATACCGATGGCTTTAAAGTGGCGCACCTTGATCTATGAGTGGTCGCCGGCCCTGTTAAAATTCTATCTTAACGCCTTTCAGATGACCCTTCCAGACCAGAGTAATCTGGTAAGGTGGGGGAAGGCCACAGAAAAACAATGTTATACGTGTGGTGAGGCAATAGGGACGGCTAGGCACATATTAGTAGGATGTAGGGTGCTTCTCGATAGAGGCCAATACTCACGCCGCCACGATAAGGTGCTTTTCATCATACGCGAAGCAATGAGTCTGGCAGTAGCTAGAGCCCAAAAAGGATTGACTACTAACAGACGACATACCAACTTTGTGTCTGAAGGTTCATCCATAAAATCCAGGAACAAACCTTATTCAATCTTAGATACTGCCCCAGATTGGACTCTCCTAATCGACACGTATGAAAAGCACTATAAAATTCCGGAGGATGTTGGGGTTTCGTCATCTAGACCGGACATATTTCTATACTCGAAAACGACAAAATATGTGGTCCTTGTGGAACTTACTGTACCGTGGGAAACAAATATACCGAAGGACCACACACTTAAGAAAAATAAATACTATGATCTCACAAACGAATTAATCAAAAACGGTTACGTGGTTAATTTGTATGCAGTAGAAGTGGGAGCTAGAGGTATACCAGCTAAATCTCTCTATAACCTACTTAAAGATCTAGGCCTATCGAGAGCTACAATAAGCTCATTACTAGGACGAATGTCTAAAGCGGCACTAGTAGGTTCGTATCAAATTTGGTTAGGCAGGGAGGGGAACTTGGGTAGTGAAGGTGAGTGTTGATGTACATCAACAAAAGGGGCCCCTTCTAAACCTACACTTGGGTCGCAAGTCCCAGGCACTGTTCCGAGTTCCCAACTCAGCAACGCGATGGACCCGGCACCCGCACGGAGAATCCATGGATTGCTAAGAATATCGTCTCATTATGTCATCAATCGACAGTGTCAATAATAAGGATCAAATCTCTCTAACAAACATTGTAAATTTTATGAAAGGAAATCCCTGAAATCTAAGTATAAGAATAAGAATAATATTTATTTGTGAATATGGTTTTTAACATTGTTCTTATAATAACATGGTAAACATGTGAAGGTTCAGCATATTCTACCATTCGTGGCGTACCAATTATTCATGCGAAATATAATTTAACTGCCAAGATCATGCATATTACTGTAAATTCAAATTATTATTAGATTATTTCTTCATTATATCCTGTCATTGTGTAATTATTTAGAAATGTAGTTTTGAAACCATTGTTATGTTAATTAGTAATCCAGGTTATTAAATGATTTAATCCTGTGAATTTAAAATTAGAATAGATTATCCATAAAATTTAATGTCAAATTCAAATACATATTTTCAATAACATTCATATTAATTCAGTCATTTATTTTTTTACATCTATGTCATAAACTATCATTTAAAAAATCATCAATGTCATAATAACATTTTGAAATTAATATGTCTTTTAATTCTTTTCTAAACAAATTATAACTTAAATCGTTAAGTGCATTTGGTATTTTATTATAGATTTTAGGGGCTAAACAGAACATACTTTTCCACATAAGTGCTGTTTTGGCACTCCGAATGCGTAGCCTGGTATTGTCACGTCTGCTACGTTGAACACCATTCGAAAGTCGAGGGAACAAACGAGAGTTTTGCTTAACAATAGGGGCCATTTCAAAAATATATAAAGACGGAAGTGTTAATATTCCATGCCTGATGAAGTATGGTCTACAGCTATCGATGAGTTTGAGTCCAAACATTACCCTTATACATCTCTTCTGAGCTAAAAACGCAATCTCTCTGTCAGTAGAACGGCCCCAAAATATTATTCCGTACCTTAATATCGGTGCTACAAGACCATGATATGCAGTGAGCAGTGTATCCGTACTAACTGTTGGAGCAAGTTTATAAAGTGCAAATGAGACACTGCTATTTTTTTTACGTAGCGCTTCGATATCTACACTTATTAATTCAATTTGACAAAATAAGGCACTTTAATTCAAAGGCTCTGATGTCACAGTAACAATAAAATTCCATATTTAAATTACTTGTCCTTATTTTCGTGCGGATACCCCCGTTGATTAGCAGAGGTATTTATTGTATACAACTTAGGTCGCAAACAAGCACTCGGCCCACCTGATGAAAAGTGGTAACCGTGGCCTATGGACGTATACAACACCAGAGGAGTCACTTTCGTGCTGCCGATCCCTGTTAGAACATAGTTTCTATGCCGTCCGTGTAGAAGATAAAGCAGGACAAGCCAAGAGCACAAAAATTCTCCAGTGAGCTCTGCCTACCTTACTCACCGCTGGAAACACAACACGAGGTTATTATGGCCGTGATACAGTCGGGACTGCTCAATTGAACGGAAATAACTTCGTGTCCTATCTCAATTTTGAGACCTCGGTCGGGTCGGTTCAAGTCTGACATAAATACCCCTGTTGATCCACACTAAAAAAGGGACTAGTAATTTAAATATGGAATTTGATTGTTAGTGTGATATCAGATGAACCTTTGTATTAAAGTGCTTTATTTTATCAAATTGAATTAATAAGTTTCGATTCAAGGATTACCTTTCATTTAATTTACCATGTTTGTTAGAGAGATTTGATCCTTATGACTGACACTGTCAATTGATGTCATAAAAACACAGGATGTTATTTTTTCAGGTTTTAGTCAGTTCGATTGCCGGGTATGGCAAGCCAGATTTCGAAAATCTGTGAATGCCGTTTAGTTTGTTTTTTTAAATAAAGGAATGTTTCCTTTGAGTGAAATTCGCTATCTTCAGTATTTAAAGTACTTCCCCTTCAGGTAAGGTTAAAATCTTCCACCCTGTATATTGACAATGGACAATTCAATTTTCAAGAACCTAATGTATGTAAGGAAAAATATCTCAAAATTTTCAAGAGCTTGTGACAGGCATAATATAAATACCAGACATAAAAACAATCTTGTAATAGTAGACTCCATACAATAAGTAATTCCTTCCGGGGCAACGATATACGCTTTTTTAACAAGTTCCCTACTGAAATTAAGGATTTACCCATGGATAAATTTTAAAATGTAATTAAAACTAAACTGTGCCAAAAAGTCTATTATAAAATTCAAGAATATTTAGATGATAAACAAGCTTGGAAATGAGCTGTTCGCTCAATTATGCCACTCAAGGAAATTATTGTATTTAGACTAAGTAGACTAAGCAAATGTTTGTAAATAGACTTCTTGGCGGAGTCTTCTCAGGTCGGGGCCGAGTTTCGAACCGGCGGTAGTCCATTTGCTAAACAAGTCTGGAATTTTGTTTTTTTTTTAATTTGACGTTTTGTTAGTGGCGTTTAAATGGTCTATACAGAATAAATGGTTTTTGACTTTTTTTTAGAATGCACTTATATCATCTTGCTCTATCGTGGAAAAGTGCAAGTTTATTGTCAATATGTGTATCAAGTTCCACCAAGTGCCATCAGTCATCAGTATAAGTATCCTGATATATGTTTTCCGTTATTATAGCACGTTGTACAATGCGTGATAGTTGCCATCAAAACTATTGGCAACATTTTGTTGGTTACATCGTTACTGCAATTCATGTTCGCTGTCATGGGAGTACAAATGTTCAAGGTAGGGGGCACGCCTTCACTTCAAGTACCACAGCAATACCTCCTCCGTTCTGTGAACCACCTCAGTGGACTGACTGAATACACATTTTACTATACATTACACTTGTTCCATTTTCATACACCTTTGGGTATAAATCTTTTGTGTCACGTTTACGTCTTTATCTCTCTATTCTTCTCACTCATTTCTCATGATTATTTTGTTTGTATTCTGTATTGGTTGCCAGTGCCTAAACAAAAAACATTTTGATTGCACCACATAACAAAGGCATCCTGTATCTATATAAATGTCTTATTGTAAACGTGTACTATAACATGTTCAAGCTTCAATTAACTTCTATCCAAGTTACTGTTGTTCCTGCTGAGCTTCTTTACAATGTTATTTGGAAAGCTTTGTCATACTTTATTTATTTATGTTGTTGTGACATGCTTAATTATATATTACTACATAAATACTATAAACATACCCATGGTGAGAACATTGGCTACGAGACTTAACACATATAGGTGTGGACAAGTAAGATCGCAACATTTTAGCATGATCAACTGAGTTTTAGAGGAACCCATTAGTTTGTTCGGCGTGATAATTTCAGTGTCGTTAAATAGTTTCAGCATGACGTCATTAATACAACCCAAAGGTGTAGTACATGTGAGTCCAATCATTTAGATAACTAATGAAGCCTACATGCCATGAGATGTAACCACCCCCTACCTTGGCGTTTACGCGGCAGAGGTTCTGACCGCAGCGAGCGATCCCCGCGACCTCGTACGATGTCCCATGTGATTAAAGTTGGTTTGCTTGTCCCCTATGTTCCGCCGCTGCGCCGTCGCCGGACCATGTGGACCCTTGCCCCGCCCCGGCCCCGGTAACGTATGCCCCGCCACTAATGTCCTCGCTCCGTTAACAGTATGTGGTGAAGTGTGTGATAGTAGCGATTAAGACTATAGGCAATATAATGCTAGTTACTTATTTGTTACAATTTATGTTTGCTGTGGTCGGTGTACAGTTATTTAAGGTGAGGCATTCACTTACTGTGCTTTTTATTCTTAAGTTCTTCTAACTTACGCGGTACGTTTTTTTGCGTTCAGACGACTTATACCAAGTTTTTGTTAATGCTTATAAAATCGCGCGCTTGTAAAAGTAAGTTAGAATATCTTGGAGGTTTCTAATATCAACGTGGTAATGTCTAACTAATATCCAATTGTCGTTGCATGTGTTCAGCTATAACAATAATTAGTCAATTTTCCATTCGTAACTCTTCGTACCTTACAGATGTAGCAGAAAAAGAGTTGTAATAATCTCTAAATGATATTTCATTTCGAATTAATCCTGGCATTGTTTACTTTGCGACTGACATCGTGCTTTTAATCGGCGGTCGGTATCATGAGAAATGGGTTGCCAACAATCACACAATTCATTATTTGTAGTATCATAATACCTAATAAATTAAATTATTAAATTGGCTGGAATACACTTAGTTGTCTTGGCATGCAACCGATCGATGCTCTTGACTTGTCGTGGATTTAATCGCTGAGATTTTGTTTCAGGGCAAATTTTTTAGATGTAATGATATTTCTAAAATGACGAAGGATGAATGTCAGTAAGTATCCACAACCACTTTGATCCATTTGAATAATAGATATTCACAATGGACGTCCCGGCGCACGCCCCGCGCGCCCTCCGTCTTCACCTGATGGGTTCAGCAAGGTGTAGTCCCTTTACTCTTCGCTGGACATAAAGTAACAAACACGAATTTGTCAAGCAGTGGGCCATCTGAGATTCACTCAGCACCTACGAGCGAACGGGCTGTGCGCCGTGACTACTCCAATTATCGAATCTACGTAAACGTACTAAAGTTATATAAATCGTACATTTCAGGGGGACATATTTAGTGTTTGAGAACAGCAAATATCTTGTAAGGGACAGAGAATGGAAACGGAATGACTTTCATTTTGATAATGTGATGAAGGGGATGTTAACTCTGTTCACTGTGTCTACTTTCGAAGGATGGCCAGGGTACGTATGCTCAGGACACCTCTTGGTGAATCGCAAATCATATTTGAAAATAAGCAGTAGATACTGGTCCTTCTCTTTCTTTCTTGCTTGACTTTCTCATGAATGGGGTTAACCGATACTTGTCTTATAAGTATGTGAATCGTTCGTTCATTGCTATATTCTTGCAACCATGTCGAGCTAAGCAACAACTTTTCTTTTACTTCCAGGTTACTGTACGTGTCTATAGATTCCAATGCGGAGGATCGTGGTCCTATAACTAACTTCCGTCCAATCGTAGCAGCCTATTACATTATTTATATCATTATAATTGCCTTCTTTATGGTCAGTGGCTCTCCATTTTAAAGTAGAAATACTAACTGCCAATAGGTTAGAGGTGTAGAACAACGTTTAGCGTAAATCAATATTATACAAGTACAATACTCTTATATGCTACTACGTCGTTCTACGCGTGTTACGCTAGAATCAAACCATAAAAGAAGTCTGTGATGGCCAAACATTGTTATACTATGGCATTGACTTTGGCTCCCAGCCATTTCATACATCTAGAGGTTCCATTAATCAGAATACGGTTTAGTGAGGTTTGAACCAGAAGTAGAAGTGTCTTGCCTTTGCTTTATCGTGAAAGGAGAGGGTATTGCTACTGCTTCGTTTTTCCAAAAAGTGTTCACATCAATGTCTACTTCGAAACCCCGTTCCCACAAGATGCATAAACATATCCAATATTGTTCAATTATGCATGGAGTGGGGCCTTGGATTATTTCGATTACATGTCGCAGTTGCGCTTATGCATCTATGTGGGAACGGGTTTACGAGGCGGTCTTTACCAGTTGGCGAAATGGGGGTTGTAATCTTCTCTCCTATCCTTTCAGGAATTTTACAGAATTATATTACATGAATTTATGTTAAATATATGTATATTGAGCTCATAAAACAATACAAATGTATATAAATGTAGACGTAGATATCCTAGTTGAATCAAGGTACAGTCTGCAACTATTGATACGGACTCACACGTCAGTTCTATTAGCCATTCTGTGCTTGTGGTAAGGAACTTACATAAATTTATGAAGTCCAATAAAATAATTTCAATTTTTTAGGTTAATATATTCGTCGGTTTCGTCATAGTGACATTCCAAAATGAGGGTGAGCAAGAGTATAAAAACTGTGAGTTAGATAAGAATCAAAGAAACTGTATAGAATTCGCCTTGAAAGCTAAGCCCATTAGAAGGTAACGGTTTTATCAGTTTTCTGTATTATTTCAACAAATCGTTGTAGCTACTCCGCGATGTACTGTATTACACGGTGCGCCTTACAGGTACATCCCGAAGCACCGGATACAGTACAAGGTGTGGTGGTTCGTGACGTCGCAGCCATTCGAGTACGCTATCTTCGTGCTGATCATGATCAACACCATCACGCTGGCCATGAAGTACCACAACCAGCCGCACGAGTACAGCAAGGCGCTCGACATGCTCAACATGCTCTTCACCGCCGTGTTCGCGCTCGAGTTCATCTTCAAACTCGCCGCTTTTAGATTTAAGGTGACACGGTTTTGTTTAATGTTCAATTGGCCATTAAGCAAAACAAAAAAGTTAAGGGTAATAGCAATTGCTGTTACCCTTAACTTGTTTCGTCCATCATCATTACCTCCACGTGCCCGTATAAATAACTACATCGTATAAATAACTCTGTACAGAACTACTTCGGCGACGCGTGGAACACGTTTGACTTCATCATCGTATTGGGCAGCATCATCGATATAGTGGTGTCGCAAGTGAACGAGCTCAAGAACCAGGTGAGCACGGCGCCAGGCCTCGCCTGCCTTCAGTTTGACACCACTACGTTACACCGTCATTGTTCATTTGCTGTCTAATTTTAGAACTACACTTTTGTTGCCCTCAAAATTAAACTCTATTCTTGGAAACTTTAATTCCATTTTAATCTTTACTTATTGAAATATATATCGGAACCAATCCTACAAATAATTGGTCGATACGCTTTACATATAATATCTACAAGTATTGTAAAAACACGCATTTGATAAAGTGTTCATTATGAAAGCAACAGTGTTCATTAAAAATTTATGAAGAAAGTTTCCACATAGACTTGAATGGCTAGTTCTAAAAATGAGACAGCTAAGTACTGCCCCGAGCATGGACAAATTCGATGTTGTATTAACAACAAACGCTAAAGCTCTCACATTATACGAGGCTGTGCCACTGAAGACGACTGTTGGTTTCAGGGAAGTGGGATGTCCAAAGCTCACGTCATCAAGGTAAGCTACGCTTCCACCGCTCCTTGTAAACACTTTGTGAATGCCATCATTATGACATATAGTTAAATTCAAAAATACAATGAATGTAACAATGCAACTTAAATCATGCAAACACAAAAAACGTTATACCGATTGCAGTTGCTTGACTTATTGAGCCTAATTTTACAAATGTCTATTTGATCGAAAAAGAAATGATTATGAAAAACAAGAACATTAAGGATAAAACCAATAAACATATATCAATCTAATAGCTTTAAATGTAGTTCAAGCTTTAAATGTTAGTACTAAATATGGGACAGTAACGCTCCTGTTGTTATACTTGAAGTAATTGTACATAACGTGGACGCAAGTAGAGACTGACGACCGCACAACTAGCCCAGCACATAAAAGCTCTTAATAAAGTAAGTAAATAAGATACTGTAAAATGATAGAGATTAAAAAATATTTCACTCTCAGCATTTCAGAGTGAAATAAAAAATAGTCAAAGTATCTACGAAGAATGGAAGCGATCATTTTGTACAAAGCGTATTGAAACATAGAGCATGGTGTATACTCGTATCCATAGATATGGTAATTACAGATAAGGTAGAAAAATATGCAGTAGCATAGGGACACACCACTACACAGTTGTATTAACATTTAGACACATACAATTATGCATCTTACAGGAAAGCACATTACCATCTATAAACTTCTTCCGTCTTTTTCGTGTGATGAGGTTGGTCAAGCTACTCTCTCGGGGAGAGGGTATCCGAACATTGCTCTGGACATTCATCAAATCCTTCCAAGCTCTCCCGTACGTCGCGCTACTGATCCTCATGCTGTTCTTCATCTATGCTGTCGTTGGAATGCAGGTACAAGCTCCTCATGATATAACTAAACACGAATAATATTCGTTGACATTAAACCAGTAACTCCATTTTGCTTCGCCTACATCAGGTGTTCGGAAAGATAGCAATAGATGATGAGACGCCTATCACCAGGAACAACCACTTCCAAACGTTTCCGCAGGCGCTGCTCGTGCTGTTCCGCTCTGCCACGGGTGAGTTGATCGCAATACACGTGGCTTAAAGTGTCTTAGTAAAATCTTTGGCCGTTAATGGAAATTACAAGACTTTTCATTTGAACCAGGTGAGGCATGGCAAGACATAATGATGGGTGTATCTCCGGAGCCGGAGGTGAAGTGCGACAGGAACTACCACGAGGAAGGCGACATGGAGCCTGAGGACAGCAGCGGCACCTGCGGATCTGTGCTCGCTTTTCCATATTTTATATCCTTCTACGTGCTCTGCTCTTTCTTGGTAAGCATGCTGATAGAACAAATACGCCGAACAAGCACACTCATCTAATTCTACTAACCGTTGATAATTAATTCTTCAATGTAGATAATCTTCTTTAAAAGATCACGAAATTATATTTACTTTGGTTGCCAACGAAATCACACATTTTGTTCCATTAAGTGACAGGGCTCTGTGATTACAGATTATAAATTTATTTGTTGCGGTTATTATGGATAACTTCGACTATTTGACCAGAGACTGGTCGATACTGGGACCACATCATTTGGATGAATTTATAAGGTATCTATAAAATGTAATTATAGAGTCATAAGGCGTATTTAAATATGACTAATTCTATATTAAACGCCTAAACTTTCAGGTTGTGGAGCGAATACGATCCAGATGCGAAGGGCAGAATAAAGCATTTGGACGTTGTTACTTTGTTAAGGAAAATTAGCCCACCACTAGGTAAGCGATATTTCCATTTATAAGTATGTAAATAAGCGAGTGCCTCCTCGTGTACTGACGATAGCCGTGGCGGCGGTGGTGCGCAGGTTTCGGCAAGCTGTGCCCGCACCGCGTGGCGTGCAAGCGGCTCGTGTCCATGAACATGCCGCTCAACTCGGACGGCACCGTGCTGTTCAACGCCACGCTGTTCGCCGTCGTGCGCACCTCGCTCAAGATCAAGACTGACGGTAACATCGTTGGATGTATGTCGTGGACTTGAAGTGGGTACTTATACAAACTTAACTGTTGGCGATTGCCTGCAGGTAACATCGACGACTGCAACACTGAGCTACGCGCCGTTATCAAAAAGATCTGGAAGCGAACCTCCCCCAAACTGTTGGACCAGGTCGTGCCGCCGCCGGGGGATCCCAACGAGATCACCGTCGGCAAGTTCTACGCCACCTTCCTCATACAGGACTACTTCCGGAGGTTAGTACAAGCGAGAGATATAAATATTATAGAAACAGTGCAATATTTGAAACATTTTCAGTAAACTCATCTATCTCGTAACTGGCCATAGTAGGTGACACAGACGTCTCTATGCGTACCTATAGATAGTATTGTTTTCTGAATTTCTTCTCACACGTTTACGAATAATATGTGTGGTGACATAATTTGCAGAAATAATAAAATAAATTTTATTTATGTCTCTTTTTTTACAATGTGTCGATTTGGTGTTTAGTTATTTTTTGTTCGGTTATGACTGACATGGTTATTTTTGTTCCATAGGAATCACGCGTGAGTAACAACAAATTACATACGAATGTTTACGAGTAGGACAGAATGTTCCCCCTTAGTGTACTTAGGTATATCCACTCGTATATGTGAGTGCAGACATGCCTCAGCCCTGCGTCACACGTCTACTGCCCATGAGTCGGTCGCTAGCGCCGATGTTGGGGTTGGTTCAGAAGTCGGCCTGCATGTCCATATACCGCGCAAATGTTATTCTGTTCAGCTTCATAGAGCAGCCACTGATAAGGTTGCCGCCACACACCACACACCACGCGCCTGCGCCTCGGTAATACTATCTAGGTATACAGTATTGTAACTTCATATAAACGACGAAGCGTGAGCCATACCTACACGTCCTACACGTCTCAATCTAGGCATGCGCTCGGCACGCAACCATTCGCGAATGTACCGCAGAGATGTGTCGTTTTAAACAGTAACCGCGTGATTTCTTTTCCAAAAAATATTTAATATGATAAGTAAAGTATATTGTGCTTCTTTTTGATACATGAATTCGTCAATAACGCACTCATATTATATAGTATATAGAAAAAATTGAGATTGAAAATTGATTCATTTAAAACCAAACAAATATTCCGAACTTCATTTAAAACCAAACATTTGAATTGTAAAGTGACTGCAGATATCAATAACTAAGTAAATGTCATTCCTTTTTCTCCTCATTGTCCAAGTTTCCCATAACAATTTTCAATTAAGCTTTAGGTTCCAATATTGCAATGCCGAAATTGGTAGAACATGTATTTCTTTAACATCATACAATACCTTAGATGTACAATTAATGTTACATGTTCAGCAATAAAATGATTTGATTTGATTTGATTTGATTTAGGTGCATTCTATTGAGGATTTCATAAACTTTGAATATCTAATAATAAAACATTTTGTACGTCTCAGTCGAAGCGCAAATATTTTTTGATCGCAAATTTGTAATATTGATTCGTTATTAACTCAAACATATACATATTTTTAACTAAATCTAGCAATCAAAAAACAATATGCGTGTTAATGAACACTTACTATTCCA
Organism: Eilema caniola; assembly: GCA_949126895.1. Taxonomy (NCBI): domain Eukaryota; kingdom Metazoa; phylum Arthropoda; class Insecta; order Lepidoptera; family Erebidae; genus Eilema; species Eilema caniola. Next base: position 16,045,744 of record OX421488.1, read on the forward strand.
TTCACAAAGTATTTAATTTGTTTAGAAAAGGTAGGTACATATAAGTATTTACAATCACAAAACTAGATAGAGAGCTCAAGTAGGCAGATGTAATTAAAATGCTGTAGGAGGGCAGCCCTATCGCATGTTTACGTACCGCACGGCTGTAGGCACTTCAGTACTGTATGGTTGGTATTACCGTGCCTGCGCGGCGCCGAGCATGCGCCACTGCGCCAGGCGCGTTCGTACAACCCGATTTTATTTCTCTAAACAATTCCTGTCCCGTTGTTAACGTGCTATGTTATACTCATATTTTATGTTATGAATATTTTTAGAATTAGTTTTTGTTTGACGGATTCGTTTTCAAAGATATTGATATCTATAGACTATAGATGAATACATTTTGAATTGGGTGTATCCACGGAGGACAGAATATGATTATTTCCTTCTCCATGGGTGTATCTCTACCCGTAGCTATCCCAAGTTACCTTTTCAAAAATGTTTAGAAATAAAATTTATATCTGTCGATTTTAGTTGTAGTACCTAATAATAATAATAACAGCGTTACACTATTATTATTTAGAAAAGGAGAACCTTCATACTGACCCTGCCACGTGCCGTGCGAGGTCTCAAAGCTAGAGTATACTCGTTTTCTACAATACCACCATTTTTTTGTTTGTTTGTTCTCACAAAAATTATCAGATAAACCCAAAAAACCATTTGAAGTCCTTTTTCCAAAATAGCAGCTGTGGGACAAGAGTTGCAGATTGGATATTTGGATTTAACTTTAAACGGACACCCACAATATGTACCTATCTAGGTTTCGTGGTACTCGTTCTTGTTCCTTAGGGCATGTTGTACGTATGACCAGCAAAAATGTTCTACACTATTATACAACTATTATATTATACAATTCTACACTATAGTAAAAGTCAGTCAGTAGCAAATGTCTATATAACTTCTAGATAGAGCTATAATAGTTTAATGCCTACATCAAAAGTCGTCATCTTTCTATCTAATCACTTTGGTGTGATTTGTAGGTATACTATAAAAATAGTTTAACCATAATATCGGGGCTGCACACGCTCACCGAGTGTCCGGCGTTTGAAGCGCCGAGGCGGGAGCTTGTGACGGCCCTGGGGGTGAGAGTGCTCACGCTCTCCACCCTGCTCGCGGCGATGGTCCGCTGCGCGGATGCGTGGGCGGCCAGCGCCTCCTTCTGCGAGCAGGTCATGCTCGTGAAGGAGACAGCAGAGCGGGCGCGGCGCAGCGAGCGAGAAAGACTCGCGGACATCGCTGGCCGCGTTCGAAGGCGGCTCGGGCGTCGGAGGGCGCAAACCGACCTCCGCCCCCCATGAGCGCGAGCCTGAGGGTGACGGGTGGAGCCGCTCGTCACCCTAGCAGAAGCAGGCCACGACGGCGGCGCGCATCGTAGGGCGATGCGACCCCCCCCCCCCCCCCCATACCGGGGGCGAGTCGGGGACCGCGTGGTCCCCCCTCCCGAGGAGGGCCAGACCGAGAGGAATGGCCCTGGGTCAGCCGGGGTGCGAGGGATATGTCAAAAGACAACCTCACCTCCGGCCTAGCACATCGACCCACAGACGGCGTGCGGTTTAGTCGGTTCGAGTCCGACATAACCTACCCCTCCGACTCCGGAGGGGTGGGTATACGCGGGGATGTCCCGTACGTAAAAAAAAAAAAAAAAACATAATATCTTATATTTCTACTTATTTAAACAAAATCAAAAAAGATCGCTCCCTACAAAATATGTACCTACTTACTTATCTGCATCGAACTTTATCTTAATATATTATATAAATCTCGTGTCACAATGTTTGTCCTCAATGGACTCCTAAACCACTTAACCGATTATAATAAAATTCGCACACCATGTGCAGTTCGATCCAACTTGAGAGATAGGATAGTTTAAATCTCTTAATATATATAAATCTCGTGTCACAATGTTTGTCCTCAATGGACTCCTAAACCGGGTCTTTCGTCGATTCACACCACAAGCTGTTCGCACCAGGGTGTGAATCGTACAACGCCGCTTTTTGAAGTGGTCGATTCGAACCAGTGGTGTGAATCGCACCACGCCATTTTTTGAAGTGGTCGTTTCGCACCACGGTAAGAAAATCCAATGCGATCTTTGGACTTATTATACTAAAGAGAACCATTATCATTCATTTAATAAAGTAGAAAGACGTTTTATGGTACTGACGACGACGGGTAGAACACAGCTATTGAAACAAACTTTGTCATTTTAAATATTAAATATATTTTATGCAAGGCTAATAGTTATAACTATTATTGTATTTAAAACATGTCCATCCAAAGGTTGCCTGGAAGAGATCGCTCTTAGGGATAAGGCCACCATTTTTACATAACTTATTATTCTGTTTTGCTCGTACATGTACTTTATTACAATAAAATTAATCTACCTGGCAATATTGAAGTTTCAAAGAGGTCTCAAGAGAGCATTCAACTTAATTTAAGAATTAATAGCACAATCAAAGAATTATTAGACAAACAAATAAGTATCGGTCATTGTTACGAAAAATTAAGATAGAAAATAATAATGATAATTATGAGCTTGTGATGAATGCCTCGTATATTAGCAGATATAGAATAGAATTATAGAAATCTTTATTCGCAGGAAACTTTTTTGATTTGATTAATACGTGATTTTTAGTTATAAGGAACGGGTAATTTCTTCCCTCAATATGTGATTTCGTTTATTTTTATCGTTAAGTTTTTAATTTTCACTCTTTTCCTCGATAACTAAATATAAGCATCTAATAATACAACATTTGTGATTTATGTAATTAGTTATTTAGTTATTAGTGAAAGCGTTGAGACTGCTTAGTATAATATGCAGGTGTTAATTTTACAACATCATACCTAAGCAATCTGTGTTTTATAGTTATAAAAATGGGGCATCTCTGCCCTCAATCTGTGATCTTGTTTATTTTTATTGTTAAGTTGTTAATTTTCGCTTTTTACATCGATAACTAAAGATAAGCATCTAATAACACACAATTTGTGATTTATGTAGTTAGTTATTAGTGAAAGGGTTGAAACTGCTTAATATAATAATGCAGGTGCTAATTTTACAACATCATACCTAAACAATCTGTGATTTATAGTTATAAGGAATTGGGCATCTCTGCTCTCAATCTGTGATTTGTTAATTTTTTCTTTTATATTAAAAATAATACTCTCTATTTGAAATTTATGTAATTGGGTAAACTACTTACGTAATGTTTACATTTTGTTTTGTTAAAATGTATATTTTTTATGTATGGTATATTACGATAAGATAAGATAAAACTTTATTGCACACTAATAATACAGTACATGTACGAGTATAGACAGAATAATAAGATATGTACTAATGGTGGCCTTATCTCTAAGAGCGATCTCTTCCAGGCAACCTTTGGATGGAAATGTTTTAAATACAATAATAGTTTTTTTTTTTTTTAATTTATTTATCAATATAAACAATTTGTATACAACAAAAGATACGTAAGCATTACAGAAAACCTATGCGGTTTATAATTGATGCCTTAGGTGTTTAATTACATTAAACAAGTGTGTTTAGGTAATATGATTTGAGTCTGTTTTTGACACTATGAGGCTCAATGTTATCTACAGTGCGTAATTCCGGGGGCAGTGCGTTAATAAGTCGAGGAACTAGGTAAGCAGTCGTTCGTTCGCCGTAGGTATTATTCGCGCCACTCGGCTCACACAACATTCCCCGAGCCACCGCCCGCGTGTATACAGGATGGTTTATTGTATGCCGAAATTTTTTGTTAAAAAAGTTTTCCTTAACTACTACATGTTTGACTTGAGTATGCACTGGCAATATCTTACAATAATTGAACAAGCCATTGTCATTATCATTAAACTGCTGCTTGATGTTTAAGGATACAATGTTGCGAAGAATTCTTCGCTGAAGATTAAATATACTTTGCAGGTATGTGTTATATGTACGACCGTAGCTGCTTAGTCCGTATTGTATATAAGATTCAGCTAGGGAGTTATACAACAAAATTTTGACCTTATATGGGATGCGGTTTTTTAATAAAGTTATGTTGGCGAGGAACTGTCTCAGTTTATCACAAACATACTCGATATGGAGACTCCAGTTCATTTTGTTATCAATAATTACACCTAGATAACGTTGATTATCAACCTTTTTAATAAAGGGGCAGGGGGAGTTATAACTATTAGCCTTGCATAAAATATATTTAATATTTAAAATGACAAAGTTTGTTTCAATAGCATTGTTCTACCCGTCGTCGTCAGTACCATAAAACGTCTTTCTACTTTATTAAATGAATGATAATGGTTCTCTTTAGTATAATAAGTCCAAAGATCGCACTGGATTTTCTTACCGTGGTGCGAAACGACCACTTCAAAAAATGGCGTGGTGCGATTCACACCCTGGTGCGAACAGCTTGTGGTGTGAATCGACGAAAGACCCCCTAAACCACTTAACCGATTATAATAAAATTCGCACACCATGTGCAGTTCGATCCAACTTGAGAGATAGGATAGTTTAAATCTCAAATTATAGTCCGATTCGCGATAACCGACATCCACGCGGGCGGAGCCGCGGGCGACAGCTAATAACACTATAAGTAGGAAGGAACGCTAGGCAGTTCGAAGAACTATGAAATAACGTCGATCTCAGGTCGCGTGTGTATCCAACTACGTTCATATGAGAAATGGGTTCTCCTTTAACTTCCCTTATACAATTTTAGAAAATGAGAATGATGAAACTGTACGAGTGCACTCCAATGCTTAGCATAATTGCACATTCTGACCTTTTTGTAACGTACTATAGAGGTACTTTATTTAATTTATTTAAAAACGTAGTCTATTAAATTGAAACATAATACATTATACTCGTAAGGTTTAAAAAAAGAAAAGAACAAGAGCTGAAGAGAACGGACGAGCAGAACCACCAGATGACGCTGCAGGCGGGGCTGCGCACGCTGCACGAGGCGGGCCCCGAGCTCAAGCGCGCCATCTCCGGCAACCTGGACGACCTCTCCGCCGAGGGCGACGTGCCCATGCACCGGGTAACGCTGCTGCCTAGCCCAAATAGCCGGAGTGATAGTGCTCCCTCCTACCATAGCTCTGTTCGCCACGGGTAGAATAGTAGTAGGTTTACCATCAGCTCACAAACACAAATAGCACATCAACAAGAACTCTACCCCTGCTTGGGTGTTAGCCCCAAAGACGGCATCAGAGCGTCGGTCGAGGAGCGTGGATGTTTCATACGCCTTTATCATGTCGACCTTGATAGTCCTTTTTCCATTCGATTACCTTTTTTACTCTTTTATATACAGGGTTACTGGTACTACGTATTCCTGTCAGGGAGTGCTAGAGGACCCAAATGCTATGTTGGCCCTTTATTTATAGCCGAAAATCAATAGTTTTGGAAATAATTGTCTTTTTGAGGTCTTTCCGAATGAACCCAGAATTAAACCTTCAAGTGCAAATTAAAATAAAGGTATTTCCAAGTGAGAATTTTATTCTAATTTAGTTTTGTTCATGATACGTTTTCGAACCTAAAATAGTACAAACAAACATTTTATATGTTTAAATAAAAAATTGTGGACCATTTAATTTAAAAAAATATTTTTCAATTTTCACCTTTCCTTCCAGTTGTTGTAAAGACAACTCTTAGGAAAGCTATGTTCTGGGCGAGGCTCAGCGGCATAACCGAAGTTATATTATTACCTATTTAATACAATAAAATGGTATTTAATAATAATAACAACAAAAACATCAATAAACGAACGCAAAGTAATTCTACGAATTATTTAAGAATAGTCAGAATATAACAAAACGTACTTACGCGGATCAACATTGTAACTAACCAATACTACAATATAACACAGCCACTTGACACTTCTGAACTTAGGCAATAGTAGATTATGGTACAAGTGTGTCAAGTTGCTGAATACCGCTGAGGTGATATAGAAGTCTAAAGAGAGCCCAAGACGGAAATCAACAATACACGCGTGTATCATACGATGTTTTTCATTTGACTTGTGAATAATACATTATTACTCTTGCAGTTTTCAGATAGTAAACATTCCATAACGTTAAGGATTTCACATCAATCACATCATACATTGGACGTTGTACAGTATATGTGTATACATATATCGGGCGGTGTACTAGGTACATAAATCGTTTTCTTCATAACTAGAACTTGTAGACATTTTAAAAGTATTGTTTATTATACACTTACAAGATGGAATTTTCTATTTAAATACGAAGTTGCATGGTATGAACAAGCAATAGGTAGGTATATTAATTTATTTGTTCTATTGAAGACGATCATTTTGTATCTATTTTTTTTTAATAATGCAACTCGACCAATAAAATTTTAAAAATATCTTTAACCTACTCGTGATTTAAATAACAATAAAAAAACCACAGTTTGATAATAGGTACCATTATGTGCCTAATTGCGGTGATATTAGATCCACGTTATGAGCAAGTGAAATGAAAAATAGTAAACGGATAATTTTGTGTTCATTGTGCCGATCCTAAACAATGAAAATGTCCTTAGTGTATTTGCACCTATGCTTATTAAAAAAATGCATTAACATGTTATTCTCTGGATGTTATTACCTTTTTAGAAAGCTGAATAAACGCACAAGTTATTTCCGTAATTTGTACGCTTGCCTCCATTGTATTTTTTTTTATTACAATTACTGGAGAGCAAAGTGAAATTTGAAAATATTTTTTTCATTAAAATAGTCCTCATTTTTTTATTTAAAGAGTTTATTTTTAGTTTTTATTACTAAAGGTAACTAAAAGTATACATGAATGAATGAACTACAAAAATAAATTAAAATAATTCCCACTCGGCAAAATCTTTTTTTTTAATTTGCACGCGATGCGTTCATTCGGAAAAATCTCAAGAAGTCAATTATTTCGAAAACTATTGATTTTCGGGGGACTATTGATGTGGGAGGCCCAAATTGTAGCATTTTGGGTCCTCTAATATCCCCTGATAGGAATACATCTAGTTACCAGTAACCCTGTATAAAGTTCCCCTTCCCTTAAAAGGCTCAAAGCGCTGAAGATAAGATACCATATAGGGTAGTCCAAAAAGTGAGCCTTACCTGTACAGAATATTAGTCGTTAACATATTTGATGTTAGGTTATTCAATTTTGTTTCAATTTTGGTGTAGTCAATTAATTAATATTTTATTCACACAGAGAAATCATTCACTGTTTGGAGGTGTTTGGTCAAGTATACGAAGACACGGCCCCAATAGACACCTTCAACGACATCGAAAACAGGGCGAAGCACCCGCAGGTAAGAGAGGAAGAAAATATCATTAGAGGTGTCAAATATCGAAGGATTTAGAAAGTTTAAGTATGTAATTAACAAATTGAGATATTTCTTCTCCTCCATTAGCCATAAGCAAGCCAATACTCTGGTGCCCGCTAATCCTTATATTTTGGGATACCCTGTATATGTCGCCAACTAGCTCAATCAGCCATCCAATTAACTGCCTAGGCACCTAACTAAACGGCGCTATTATTAACTGCCTGAAGGATATTCAGCCGTCTCGTTTATTACATCGTTTAATAACCTGGCTGGCTAATGCTTAGGCCAATCGTAAGATGAGGCACTGCTTCGAAATAAGATAGAAATTTACATAGATACATCATATACTTCCTTTCCTTCTGTAAATTCCCTAGGGGGTAGACAGAGGTGTATTCACAGAAAATTAGTGACAGGTTTATTGTGATAGCTGCGCGATCCGACTTGGTTAGGTTAGGTTAGAAGGCTAATGCGGGAGCGGAGCGGAGGGTAACGGAGCGAAGCGTTTTTCTAACTGTTTATTTAAATCCCTAGGCAAGTAGTCAAATCATCGATCAGTCATCGATCCCAACTATTTGCCTAGCCGTCTGATTAAATAGTAGAACACCATTCAGGCCGTTAATTGAATGGCGCCGTTTAGTTAACTGCCTAGGCAGTTAATTGGACGGCTGATTGAGCTAGTTGGCGGCGACATGTATAGCATTTCGCGTGATTAATCTTTATAAATAACGTAATCGAATGCATATGATTCAACTCCAATCACTTTCCAGTTACAATCAATCAATTAGCCCACTGCAGTCCACTGCTGGACATAGGCCTCCCCCAATGTACGCCATTTCGTACGGTCTTCCGCCTTCCGCATCCAGTCCGTCCCAGCCACCTTTTTCAGGTCATCGGCCCATCTGGCTAGGGGGCGTCCTACCCTTCGTTTGCCTTCTCGCGGTCTTCACTCTAGGACTCGTCTGCTTCAACGACCATCGGTCCTTCGACAGACGTGGCCGGCTAGCTCATTGCCACTTCAGCTTGCTTATTCTGCGAACTTTCGGTAACTTTGGTTCTTTGTCGGATCACCAGCCACTAGTTTGACACATTTATTTTGATAAAACTTTAATATAACTGGTTTCAAACCAAGATAACATACGGATATAATGTACAATCTCTAACTTCTTCCCGTCAAACACATTATGTACGATTCACCACTATATTTTTTATTCGAGTCTATAAATTGGTTTAACGCAATTAAACTTCCTAATTTACTGCCTTGACAGAAAAACCTGAATAGGTCTAGTTGTGTTTTCCTAATGTATTGTACGAAGTCTGAAAATCACCACGTTTTTACAGTTCTGTGTGATTAGCATGTGTATGTTTTGTGCGAAATGTGAAAGGTGATGATGAAGTGATCTCATTTAGACTCTCCTACAGGCTACAACGAAACCACTGGCACTCAAAATGATTAGGATATAAGGAATTGAGTCGTTCCGAAATCTAAAGCAAAAATGGAACTACAAGTGCTTACCAAATGCTACGACTCAATAATTATGGGTATCACAAGTATAGGTTAAAAGCGCGTCGACCTGACACAATTTCAGCACACCGACTTATGTCATTTTTCTCACTAATTACACTGGCTTGAAACAGCAAGAATAATTTACTGACAACGTTACAAATCGTCGCGTGGGCTTAGTATTGAATCACAGACCAACTAACTCGTCTCAACCATTTGCACCTTCCAATCATTTTTCGACTAGCGACTTCATCGCGTGCAAATTACAAGCATATGATTATATTGAAATGATACATGCCTTCATGCAACATTGGAAATTATGAATATATTTTACAGAATATCTATCGTGCAGAAAGTAATAACGGTTTACCAGCTAGTTTCATACATCTTTTAATTGAATGAAGTTTCATGCAAGAGGAAGAGCTTTTTATATATTTTTTTTCATGGAAATTTGATACCATTTTTATCATTTTTGGGCCAATTAGATTAATTAAAGATTAATTATATTTATAGTATCCATAGACTCAAACTTGCAAACATAGTCGATCAGTAGATATGTGTAGCGTTACCAATGATACTCTAATTATTTTGATTCTTTGTCAATAAAGTTTATCCAAAGCCACCCTCTTTATCATCATAATAATACTTCATGTTGAATATGATTAATTTCTCAATATGTTATAGATTTAATATTGCAATCGTACAATGAGAAGTCTGTTTGTACTGGAGACTGGTTCTTTTTCACAGTTAATTGTTATTTTTAACCTGACCGATTTCACCTCACGGCATTATCAAAGGTTTGATTCATTTTTATTTTTAACCTGACCGGTTTCTGCTCACGGCATTATCAAAATCAAACCTTTGATAATGCCATGAGGTGAAACCAGAAAGGTTTAAAATAAAAATGAACTGTAGAAAAGCACAAGTGAAATTGTTATTCAAATCATAACAGTCTTTTGAAATACATGTGTTTAAATCAAAATGTTCCAGGGATTTGGTTTAAAATTGTGTTCTGTCCGTTCTCACAGCGCGAATTGGCACGAATACGCAAATAGGCAGTTTGGAAGAAAAAAACTGCTCTTTACAATAGACCTTTTCGGTGATTTAAATACATTTTTTCGTATTCCAATTGTGACGGTAGTGTCTACCTGAAGCTGACGAAAATTCGTTTTTCGTACTTGACATGAAAGTATGCCGAAAATGACAGCTTCCGCTTTTTGGTCGGAGATATGCATGCTCCACCAGCTGCACAGATATTATATGCATGCTCCACCAGCTGCACAGATATTGTGACATTCATGCAGAGAGAATCATTTCTCCACTGGTTTCAGCCATTTCAAAATACACAAAATAAAACCTGAATAAATAAAATTAATGAATGAAAATTAAATACTAAAAATTAATGCAACAAACAAACGAATACGTTGATATCAGTTAGTTGTCTCGCATATATTCAATCGCACGTATAAATTCGATTTACAAGATATCATACTTCATCGACTCCGTACCGCAGGATTTCCAAGTCCTGCTCTTCCGTCTGGCATATCTGGCCACACCGACCTCTGTGCTTGAGAGAGCTGCACTTCGACGCCAGGTCTCCCGCGGGATCGAACCACACTCGGCTGAAGTACTTGTCCCAGACGGTCGTTATAGCATTATACAACAGCAGGTTACGGTTTCGGTACGATAACTTGGCTCGTCATACGCTCGTCACAATTGTAATGCCGCCATCGATCGTAGATTGTAGGCGAGGTGGGCATCAACAACTCAGGGCTATCCCATCGAAGGTATCCTCGGTCGCTGCTATAAGAAGTCTCTGGTCCACCGCCTGACTCACTACATGTGACGCTCTCACAGCCATCCACGTAACATACGTCAACGGACACGCGACTCAACATATCGTGAGATTATTCATTAACATTACACGTTTATACCTGCGTTAAATTACTCAGCCTGGGATAGGAATACACATAAAGTATAAATAACACAAAACTATGTGACAATAACTATAGCAATAATAATAGATGGTATGAACCCAACTCACCACACCCGTAATCTATACTTGTAATTTCCGTATCCCACATAAAGCTCGTCAACCGCCCTAATCTGCAACCCCAAGCCGAATGCCCCCGTCCACCGACCTCATCAAATCTCCTAGACCTAGCCATTGTTTGATGTTACTAATTCGTCATAATAACCGCGCGCCCTCCGTCTGTACCCAAATTTGAGGCAGCTTCCCACGCTCAGCAACAATATTCCAATCATACCGTAGGCCATTAGTTAATACTTTTACGACCTGCACGTGTCAGAAACTTAATTTTTTCCATAGAGTCCGCATAAGCATCGCAAAAACCATAACGCTCGCTTTAGTATTTCAAACAAAGGTCTTGATATATTATATGGAAGGTTAAAATACCAACGATTCGAGCCAGATGACTAAATGTAAGTGGACGACTGTTAATAAATATCAAATTATCAATATATCACAGCGGTATTATTGAGGTTTATTAATTTCTTTTCATTGAGTGACTAGTTACTACCACACAATGCACATATAAGTATTTCACTTCATCGACGTAAACCTACACGCAACAAGCGAAGTGCGTAATGTGTACTGTGTCCACAGAGGGCGTCGGCAACCACTTGAGTTCGATGATGCAGCGCGAGTACGGCGTCGGACCGCTGCCCCTCACGCCCAACCTGTGAGTACCAATAAACGACTTACGCGTTACAGTGAACAGTTTAATGTTCCTAGACCGTACCACAAGGTTAGACCTGCTCTCCTTCCTCTCTTTTCCAGCTGCTGATTTGTTGGTCGCCTGGCATTTGAACCGCCTGACAATTGAACCTAGCAATTGAAGCTAGCTGTCGCTGCACCACGTAACCTTCTGGAACATTAAACACAAATGTTGGCTATTCCCGAAGCCTTGTTTTTTTTTCTGTTTATATATTCTTCTACACAATAGCAGAAAACTCTTGTACGATACGTGTCGGTCTTACTTAGATGGCGCTGTATCTGGCGAACCAATACAATAATTATAATAATATTTGATTGCAGAACGAACGGCCAGCCAAAAGAACAGATACCGCTAAGGCCTCTAATATTCAATGGAGAATCAGAAAAAATTTACCAAGTGCTCGAGTAAGTAGAATAAGCTCACTCGCTCATGAAAAGTAATAATTCATCAATGCAAATATAATATCTCAATTAAAAATCAATTAAATTAATAAGTACGTACCTAATGTTACAGAGTCTAAGTTAAAAATGCTTGTATTACAGAAGAACCACGAATGACCTAAAGAACACTATTTACCAAGGTAGTCTAAAGCGTGGTTTGGTAGTTGACTTTTCCAAAATTGAACTCAGCAGCTCGCACTTCTAACGCTTAAAATAACCTCTCTAACTCGCTCATCCTCTTTCACTGCCTCCCTGTGGACACCGGTACGTAACTAACAGCAACCAGAAGTCGAACTACCCCGAGATGCTCGGCCAGATCGGTCTCGCGTTCGGCTGCGTCAACTATCTGTCGACGCCGAGCGAGAGCGCCGCCGCACCGCGGCCGGCCGCGGCCTCGCGCCAGCGCGTCCACCCGGAGGAGGCCACCTCCTCGCGGGAGAAACTGTCGGTACCGCGCGCGGCCAGCACCGAGGACAAGGACAAGTCGCCGTCGCCGAACGCGTTCGAGGTGGCGATACTGCCGAAGATCTCGCCGCTGCTGGCGAGCGCGGCCACGCCCACGGAGGCGCGCACCATGACGCTGTACGGCTACAACGCGGCCGCGCGGCTGCCGTTCGCGTTCTCGCACGGCGACGCCGACGCGGCGCGGGCGGCGCGCGCCGAGCGCCGCAGCCTGCGCGCCGCGCGCCCGCCGCCGCCCGCAGGTCGGATGGTGCGCAGCGCCTCGTCGGGCGCGCCCCCCCCTGCCCCCCGGCTTGTAGCTCGCGCGCACGACGCAGGTCCGCACCGCTGCCGCTTGTCGACCCCACCCCACCGCCCCACCTCGCTCGTTGTCAGATAAACTTGCACTGACCGAACTTATTTATCATGCTGAATTTCAGGATGCCGAGTGACGTTTTGTCCCCATATTAAAATAAAACAGATATGACCCCACCGCCTAGTCGAATTCTTAGTAAATGACCGAAGGCGAATTAAAATTACTTTATTATATTAAGCCAAGTTTTAACCGTAGGAAACCTACATATTTGCTAATTCGGTCGAACTGCAAAAAGTTCCGTCGCCTTCGAACTGGGCGGACAGCTTCTCTCTAAGTACGGATCTCATTAGTTAGTGAAACAGTTCACTTTCAGAGCTCTGCACTTCTTTGTGTAGGTAATGAGTTCCGGCCTCTCTGAAAGTAAAATATGAGGTGATTATTCGTACGAATATAGAAGCCTGAAGAATTTTGAAATTCAGTATTAAAATTATGATCAAGGTCATGAAGTTCAATTTTATTAAAGACATGCTGACCTATAAATTTTTTTTTAATTTTTCTTTGTAGGTAACTGCCATTACATTACATATAATATTAAAATTGAAAAGAAAAAACCATCTGCTAAAATTTCTTTTTAAACGAACGAGGTTTTCTATACGGTAGAAGTAATGTGAAGTCTCATCTTGCCGATGATCGAGGCTTCCCAGACGTATCGAAGGTGACATTTCCACAGTACCTATCTACTGATTTCGAATGTTACACACTCACACTTCGCTTCACTAAAATTCATGTATTGCGATTTCACAAATATTAAAACACTCTTTCATTTCACTTGTGTATAATATAATACTGAAATAGATATTTACCCCTGCAGTTTTAAGATAGTAAACATTCCATACAGTTAACGACTTCACATCAATCACATCATATCGGACGCTGTACAGTACATATGTATATATCGGGCAGTGTAATAGGTACATAAATGGTTTTCTTCATACACTTGTAGACATTTTAATTAATAAATATCTATCTATAATTTCACCAGTAAAAACGAATTGTGAAACTTTTTGGTACTGGCGTACTGGCAGGAATAATAAAAAAACACGGGCCACACACTAAAAGAATGAGGTTTGTTTTTTCTATGACGTTTACAAAATGGTGAATTTACTGAAAGTTTTAAACAGGGAGAAAACAAAAGTTATATTTGAGTCAAAGTTTTGTTTATTATACACGTACAAGATGAAATTTTCTATTTAAATACGAAGTTGCTGTATCTATTTTTTTTTAAGAATAATGCAACTTAACCCATAAAATTAAAAAAAAATACTTTATTCCACTCATTTAATATTATGAGCAAGTGAAATGAAAACACTCTTATCTTGCACATTACTGTATAAATTAGAAAAAACCACAAGTGAGAGAGGTGAGTGGCCGGCGCCGCGGCGGCCATCAGCCATCACCATAACTAATCTGAGACCATACAACATTGCAACCGGCATGCGACTAACGTTGAGGGGCTGCATTAGTTTTGCATTTTAGAGTTAAGACCTACGAGTAGAAACGCGCTTTTAGTGATATTCAAACAAGTTTTGGTTTTGTATGGTGTGCACGAAACTTTCAACAATCATAAAAATCCACGAGAACGCTGATGATTTAGATTAATGTTTAGAAGGTGATTGACTTCATCGCTATCACAACCATTATAAGCAGCTTTTGAGCTTGTGAAAAATAGACAAATCATAGGCTATTAGAAACTTAGAGAACGTAATAATATATATGAATGCATTTTTTTTTAGTAAATATGTCATTCTCAAAAGACAAGAATATTGATGACCCTTAAATTCTTACACCTAAGGATTATATCTTCTACGTATACCTATAATATGTTATATCACGACACTGCAGGAGACGATAGCGTCGGGCGCGGCGTAGTGTCACTGCCCGGTAGCCCTCGGGGGAACAGCGCCTCAGTCCCCGTGGTGGGCTCTGCGGAGAGCCTGGTCACGAGGGTAAGTCGTGTGCTTGTGAGTCGTGTGATTCGTAACCTGTCCTCCACACCATCAACTCATAATGTTTATTGATATAGGTACTGCAGGAGCAGGGTCTGGGCGAGTACTGCGACTCTGAGTTCGTGAGGAACACCTCTCGCGAAATGCAAGAGGCACTGGAGATGACGCAGGAACAAATGGACAGGTGATTCTTATTGCATATCTCATAGCAGTATTTATATATGTATGTACTAACGCGCTTGCCCTTCCGGTACCCCCAGCACAGACAACTGTCCACCATCTGCTTTTATTCTGCTATTCTCCACGAACTTTACTTACTGTGTTGGATAATTTCACTAAAGCTCGTGAATTGTAATAATGTGGGGGCAGAAAGTGAGGTGGCGCGGCTTGAACCAAAATGAAAATAATGAGAAGGAAATACGCTTGTTGACTTCCCCCGATTGCGCGGTGTCCACGTCGTGTTCGTGTTGTCCCTTTACACAGAGTGTGCTCGATCCAGAGCGTTCACGGCACAAAAGCTTGCCGAATCTTGTGATCTGTTCCCGTGGCGTTGTGTTTGGTAAATCCATCCAACAAGTGATGTAGGTAGCAATACTTAGGGATTAGGAGACACGCGTCCACACTACGAGCAACATCCGAACAGTATGCAAAAATCATGCATACACGAGCAGTCCTCTATGGCTGCGTGTTGGTCTTGTCGTACATTAGAAAGATGTTCAATTGACTCAATGCCCATAATGTATATTTACGTTGCAGAGCCGCGCACCAGTTACTGATAAAGGAAAAGAACATGAAACAAGCTCAAAGTCAACAAGCTCATGTGGTAAGTATCAGAGTTTGGCGCACACCGCTTGACGCTCACCAATCCTTTTCTGCTGCGACCTCGCTACCATATTTAATAACGAATGTATAGTGTAATGTTTGGGTTCTAGGGCGACACGCTAGCCCGCCAGTACCATCCGTTCCACCACCCGGCGGCGCCGCCCCCGCCCGCCTTCAAACGGTTATAGCACCCACTGCGCCCGCCGCGCCGGCCGCCGCCGCCGCCGCGACCTCCTCCCAGCTCGTGCAGCACAGGAAGAAGAGGAAACGCAAACCTGTACTCGTCTAGTCCACCCGCGTGCTGTTACAGTTGGTTTCGTCTCATCGGCTCTACAGCGCAGTTGTGACTGACTTGATTATTAGGTCCGGGGCGAGTACTCCAGCTCAAATTCTTCATAATTTATTCCTTATTTTCAGTCAGGTGGAACGAGGTTAGATAGAATAGGTACATAAGTACACTGTGAGTTAACTGAAACAAAGTGAGATATAGTTATATTAATAAATGCGTAGTGTACCTAATTATAGATAAATTATGGCCACGACAGCATGAATGATGTTTGTAGGGCGCAATAGTTTGAATGTGCCGGTGCGACTTCTTTGTCGGGAACCTCTTTGTCGATACTGATGTAATTTGGCCTTTTATATAATATTTTTCGTTGTATAGTTCTAGTAAAGAAATCGAATTTTGAGAGAGATATTTCTTATCAAACGTATCCCACATATAGTAATGATATGTGTTACACTCCAGCAGGTAGGTATTATTACGCGTAAAGGGAGAAGCGCCGCTTGTGTACATAAGTCTAGTGCTTGGCCAGACTTAAAGTGGCGGCGGGCGCGGACGCAGGCGCGGGCGCGGACGCGGTTGGGTGTCCATACCGACCCGCGACAAGCGACTGGCGGTTAGACCTACATCAGATGTTCTAAACTACGGGTGAGGTGTTCGGTGTAAATGCTGATATCGAACAGGTGACTTGATTCCGGACGCAACTCGCGAGTCGCGATACTTCTTGTAATAATTAGAAATAATTAGTAAACTAACAGCGGTCATCGCAAGCACAATTGCATTGATTTTAATTCCATCGCAACCGCGTGTACTCATCATTCACATCAACGAATTTCCGAACCCTAAACACTTTCATCGTATCAGTTAAGATTGGAAAAATTGAATCCGTTCAGGTGGCATTCGAACCGGCGATCTTTGCATAACAGGCGCAATTCCGACCCGAAAACCGATTAATTTTTTCCTATCTTAATTGATTTTCCTATCTTAATACAAATTTTTTTAGTACCTATCAATTTTCGTCGTTCCTCGAATAATTTTTATTTTTGGTATTTTTACTTGTTACGCCAATCTTAAGATGGAAGGTGTTGAATACTATAGATGGTGTTATTGGTGGTATAAAAACATTGAAATAAGTACTGATCTCTTTAATTTGTATGAGATCTTTTCTAAAAAAGTTCGCACTCAAAAACAATTCACAGGAATATAGTGGTGACGCATATAGGTACATACGCCAGGTCTTTGTCAAACTTAAAATGTTACGTTTTGTTTGATCGCAATTGGTTGAGTAGAACCGAAGATATGACCAAAAGTCGTGAAAACAGATATCCACGCGGGCATAATCTAGTACATAATATTAAAAAATAGTAGTATAGATTTGTGTATTACTGACCGACAGCTGCAACAAGACCGAACTTGTTCATTAAGCCTGCCCGCTCGCGCATTATGATAGTTGCCGCATAGGCTCAGTAAGTCGCTCAAAGCAGTCGCGCTAGGCTCTCGCCTAAGTGCGCGGCCATACTAAAAGCGGCGGCGGACGCGTCCGCGTGTGCAGAAATATTAAATGTATGAAAACGCTCGTTGCGGCCTCACCGAAGTGACTTAGCCTAGCACAACTGCTTTGAGCGACTCATCAAGCCTATGCGACGACTGTCGTAATGCGCAGACGGGCAGGGGTAAAGAACCAGTTCGGTCTTGTTGCAGTTGACGCTCGGTATATTATACGCTACTTGTCTATATTATTATTGTTTGATAATTATATACTAGACTAGCTGACCCGGCGCACTTCGTATCGCCAATATTTTTCTTCCCGCGTGGCGTCAGATCCCGTTCCCGCGGCACCCTCTACTATATTAAACATAAATTATACATATAAACCTTCTTCTTGAATCACTCTATTTATTAAAAAAAAACCGCATCAGAATCCGTTGCGTAGTTTCAAAGTTTTAAGCATACAAAGATATATAGGGACAGAGAAAGCGACTTTGTTTTATACTATGTAGTGATAGTGATGTCGGTTTCACGAGTTTTGGTCATGTCTTCGGTTTTGCTCCACCAATTACGATCAAACAAACGTAACATTTTAATTCTAATCAAGACCTGGTACGCGTCTATACGCGTACCAGCCCCTCTAAACAAGGTTTAATTCGCTAGCTGGCGTTTGGTGGAATAGAATGACGAATATATATAGGATTTGACGTATATGACAGTCGTTGACGCATGTCAAATACGTCAAATCCCATACATTCGTCATTCTATTCCATCAAACGCCGGTTAGCGAATTGCCACTTGTCTAGAGGGGCTGGTCTTGAATATTCTTGTTGTAAAATGACGGTAGGTTAGTATTGGATTGTTTTTATGTGCGCAAAATTTTGTAGAAAAGATCTCAACACTTCATATAAATAAGAAATATCAGCACTTATTTAACTTTTTCTACTTAGTTTGTATACCTACACCAATCACCTCCCTAATGTTCGAGGTACGATAAAAGTGTTTAGGGTTCGTAAATTAATGCGTGAAAGTATGTTTGCTAGCAACTGTTTATATGGAATATTGAATTAAAATTGTTAATGTAAATGTGAATGTTGTGTACATGCGGTCGCTATGGAATAGGCAAAAATGCAATTGCGTACGCGATGACCGCTGTTAGTTAACTAATTATTGCTAGTTGTTCATTAAAAGTCGCGGCCAGGATCACGTCACGTGTTCGATGTCAGCATGTACAACTCACCCTTAGTTTAGAACTCCTGATGTAGGCCAAACCGCTAGTTGTCGTCGTCGTCGATATGAACACCCAACCGCTTCCGTGCGCGCAGGCACGCCCGCACTGGCGCCCACGCCCGCGTCCGCCGCATCGTCCGCCACCGCCATTAGTCTGGCCAAGCACTAATTTATTTCAGTGTGGCTGCAGCGAGCATTTTCATACATTTGATATATCCGAGCCTTTTGGTATGGCCCAGCACTTAAGCGAGCACTGACCTGTTGAGGTCCTTACAATAGTTTTTACAATTTGTTTACTAACTACCAGCTTCTGAAAGAACTGGAGTACCAGACTCTTTTACCAACATTATCTTGATGTTGATAAGTGTTACTTTGTGACCTTATTGATATTTGATTTGATTAAATTTAAGTAACGAAAATGTGTCACTCTTATAATCTGATTTATAATAATTTTTGGTTTAAGTAAGGTCTTAAACAGACTAAATGGCTACGATAAAGTTCAACTATCTTTTCAAATTTTACTTAAAAATTATTGAGGAATTGCGCAGTTCCGTTTGACTTGATCACGTTTACTATCGCCGGTAAGTTCCGCATCTACACTCCCTACTGTGACCACTCTGAACGCTAAAGCTTTAACACTGGAATACTGAACTGGGTGTGTTCCAAATTCCAGTGGAAGCAGTTGCTGTGACCGTCGCGCATCAGTATTAGGTGGGAGTGTGGGATACTGATTGACTTGTCTAACAGTATTCGAATACGAACTTGTATTCATACACGTGTTGTATAGACTTCGCGTCGCACCAGATCCGTGACAATACGATATTCGAAGACTTCGACGAACTGATTATAATACTAACCCTCGGCAGAGGGACACACAATTTTCTGTAGTTTACTTCACCGGCTGAATTTATGAATATAAAAAAATGTTTAGTCGAAAAGCAATCTCAAGCGGCGCAGAAACATTGTGTTATTTCCATAAGTTCGTGGTGAGTAGCTTCGCCCAGTTTAGAGTAGGTAGACACTACTGCAGCGCGACCCCGGCGCAGTGCGGCCGAGCCGGGTGTCGCGCTGCCGAACTATTTATTAGATGAAGGTCTGATGCCGTCGTGTCAGTAGGTCTTCTGAACCTTTAATACATTTTATAGCGCGCTCGATTTACACGCGACGTTTCCATCCATGTACTTCTGTACTTCTGGGGCCGTTAGTTTTAACATTTCGTTTTTAGTCACTAACTTCCGACGTATGAGCTTAGTATGGGAACATTGTTTGTCCTTTACTACTTTACAAGAATTATCGTTTCTTGTAAGAAAATAATTTTAGTGTACGTATTATAACTTCCTAGATAGTATCATGTGCATCATCGCCCGGCGACGCTGCGGAGTCTTTAGTTGTATTGGCAACTATCACACGAACACGTTCCATCTATATCTTCTATATACACTCGAGAGCAATGAATCCGGGTCACTCAAAGA
This sequence comes from Eilema caniola, assembly GCA_949126895.1. Lineage (NCBI taxonomy): Eukaryota > Metazoa > Arthropoda > Insecta > Lepidoptera > Erebidae > Eilema > Eilema caniola. The sequence goes on from OX421488.1 coordinate 16,065,823, forward strand.
ATCCAAAAAATCTCGGAAAGTAAGAATGCTAGGTTAATGCAATAAATTGTATTTAATAGACAATTTAATACTCCTTAAATGAAAGTATTAAAACTTCTTAGTTATTGTAAAGTTATATCATAAAAAAATCAAATTTGAAAAGGGAACACTGTCGAAGATGGAACTACGAAATTACAGGATTTGTTTTTGCTTTTGTTTGTAATCTGTAATTTATGTTGGTACATAAACCAGGTTGATAGTGCTCAATATTCATTATTCAAGCTGAAATCATGTCGCTTACACTTGAAGAATGCACCAGAATACTTACATTGGTGGAAACCGGCCGGAGTCAGCGCGAAACAGCCAGGACTGTCGGTGTGTCGCTGTCAACAGTACAAAGAGTTCTCCGACGTTACGAAGAAACTGGTTCTAACCTACGCAGACCAGGAACGGGCAGAACTAGGTGTACCACAGCACGAGAAGACCGATACTTGGTGAACACCATGCTTCGAAATCGCTTTCTCACAGGAACTGAACTCACATCAGTTTCGACGCCTCGGAGGAAGTAACCCAAGTGCATGGACAGTAAGACGTCGGCTTGCTGAATCTAACTTAAAACCCCTTAGACCTGCAAACGGCCCTAAACTGGAGCGTGGCCATCGTATTTCAAGACTAAGATATGCCCAGAACCACGTAAATTGGAGTATTGAAGATTGGTCGAAAGTTATGTTCTCCGACGAATCAAAATTTATGCTCTACAAGCACGATGGAAGACACAGAGTGTATAGAAGACCAGGGGAAAGATTCAAGCAAGCATGCATCGAAGAAAAAGTAGCCTACGGTGGTGGGTCTGTACTTGTGTGGGCCGGAATTTCCTCTGAAAGTCGCACAGAGCTGGTGATCATAGAAAACGGCTCTTTAACTAGCGTAAGATATGTGGAAGAAATCCTCAACGAACACGTTGGTCCATTTATGGTCAATTTGGGTGAGGATGCTATATTTATGCATGACAATGCCCGACCTCATACAGGTAGGATTGTGAATGACTACCTTCAAGAGATGAACATTACTTGTATGGAGTGGCCAGCGCGCAGCCCGGATATCAACCCGATCGAGCATGCTTGGGACGAGCTAGGGAGATGCGTAAAACAACGAAACCCTCCCCCAATCACGCTTCCTGAGCTCAAAATTGCTCTCACAGAGGAATGGGAGAATATTCCCCAAAATCGTATAAGGAACTTGGTGTACAGCATGCCAAACCGCGTAAACGCAGTAATGGAAGCACGAGGAGGTAATACGAAGTATTGAAATTCAAGAAAATCGTCATAAAGTTCAAAAATTTCATGTTTCCTATTTTTGTTTTAAGGAGAGATCAGCAGTTTTTTTTCTTTATGTAATTTTGTGTAAATAAAATGTATGGTGACTCATATTTTTTTAACTTTCATTTAAGGAGTATTAAATTGTCTATTAAATACAATTTATTGAATTAACCTAGCATTCTTACTTTCCGAGATTTTTTGGATTCTTTGAGTGACCCGGATTCATTGCTCTCGAGTGTATTATACATATAAAAAAAACATGTTCATTAGTGTATGCTGCAAAACTCAACAAGCTTTGCTTCGATTAAGCTCAAACTATGACACGCTATACAGTAACAGGATAGTTCTTAGCTAGGTATATTTTTCTTTATTTTTCTCATCGCTTGAAGGCACAGCAATTGGGTTGTACACTTGTACCGTGATACACATTGCACAAATAAGAGCATGGCTATACAGTTTTGTTTCCACCAGCTGGCCGGCCGAACATGTCCGATGTTAGCTGTGTAAGCTGCCCGTAATAAGTGCCCTTTTAAAGTGTAGATAAAGCGACGTAGCATGGGTGTAGCCGGTAGCGTCTGAGACCACTGAACGTGCCACGTTCCACATTCCTCTAGGATTAAGGCCAGTCTTACCTCCACTACGCGCGGTCTGCTCGAGTCTCCTCGAACGTTCAGCGAACCGACTCTCGTCTTCCTACAAACATTCATAATTGCCTTTAGGCTACAGCAACATGGATTTCATAGAAATATTATGTACTATTTAAGATTAATTTGTCAATTTTGAGGAAAGCAGATAAACTTTGTGTGTGAACTGAGATGCGTGCTCATCAGACCATTTTTATTCATTTTGTTAAATTATTAACACATTGAAATAATATTCATTATCATCAAATCAAGTCAAGAAATTAATATTCACAGAAAGTCTTATTTATTACGTATCATTTATGTTTTATTGTACATATTTTGAAAAATATTAAAACAAATAACTAAATAAAAATAAAAAATAACAAATCTTAATTTGGAAAACAACTTTTAACAAAATTATACTTTATAACATAATACGTAACAATTGTGCCAAAGCTTTCTATCCTCGCTACTTCTGACAATTTGGCGCATGTCAAGAGCCTGCGGCTCTGGAAAGGTCACATTGAGCGATGCCGCTAAAATCGAGTAACTTTATGAGTTTCTAGTAGATCTTGATCGATTCCTATAAAATGTTTACTCATATGAGCAGAAACAACAATTCATTTACTAAGCAGATTCTAATTTCGTATAAATATTGTCGAATAACAAAATATTATTTAATTTAATTTTAATTCTTTATTGTACACACATTATACAGAGATCATTTATAAAAAGCATTTAATGGAACATGTACAAAGGCGAGCTTAACTCATAATGAGTTCTCTCCCAGCAAACCTTTGAGGTGCAGAGAAGAATATAGTAATGAAGGGGGATGTGAAGTGTACAAAAAAAGAAAATCAGATAAAAACAAAAAGGCGTACCTAAACAGGTACATTATATACATATACAGACATACATAGCATACATATTATATTCATACATACACATACATATACACACATAAATATACAATATAAATACGTAAATATATAGATGTATACAGACTACATTATTGTGACAGGAAATGTTCCCTAGTTCTTCTCCTGAAGATTACTACCGCGAATGGAGTGAGGCAGTGAGTTCCAAAGCAGAGTTCCTAATACGATGCCAATAAAGTGGCCTTTTTAGAGCTGCTCAAAGTCGAAAATCATTCATTCTGTATACACATGTTCTGTATAGAAAATAAAATTCTAAACTAGTTTAGGAAATGGACCACACCGGTTCGAAACGCAGCCCCGACCTGAGAAGGGGCGCCCTTATTTCGTTGAAAGAAATTTCATAGAATTTCGTTTCACAGAAAATGTTTCATATAATATTTGGTTCTTATATTTTTATTTCGAATAACATTGTTTCAAAAACAATTTACTACAATGAAACATATTTCACAGAAACACAATTGAACGAATTTTTAATCACATTTTTTTTTGTTTAACAAACTTTCAAACTGTAGAATTATTTTTTAAAGAATATTAAACCACCTTTATAATGTTCCAAATCACATTTATTTTTAACTGTAACATTTACAATATAGTTAACACCTCGACTCAGATTACCCCGACTCGGATAGGTTAGGTTAGAAGGCTAATGCGGGAGCTTCGCTACGCTCCGCTCCCGCATTAGGTCTTCGTAGTTATTTTTTTATAAACCATTCAGAAATAGGAGCCCCGCGTGGCGGGGCTCCGTCGACTATGTAGACGCATCAATTGTTTATTTATAAAAAAAAAACCATTTAAATGAGGGTATGCATTTTATGAATTGAAACGTTTAGAAACTGTCACTTTGATAATATGTTATTCTTTGTAATAAGTTTTCTATTAAATAAACAATATGATGATTAAGAATATTTGATTTGATATTCTATGAAATGATTATTCTAATGTTTAACTTTATATGAAACAAAATTCAATGATTTAAAATTCTTTAAAGTAAGTATTCTGTATATTGATTATTCTATGAAACGAAATTATGCGAAACATTTTCTGTAATACGAAATTATATTAAACAATTGTCTATAAAACAACGCACACCCCCTGAGAAGACTCCGGCAAGGAACTCAGCGGACAATATTTTGGTCTATTTACAAACATTTGCTTAGTCTGCTTAGTCTAAATACAATAGTTTACTTGAGTAGCATAGTTGAGCGAACAGCTCATTTCCAAGCTTGTGTATCACGGTCGTGCGACAAGTGAAGCAAAGACACTAAGGTCTGATGGACACGCAGCTGCGACAATGAATGCTTCCCAGGACGTTATAGGTGCCAAGTAGTTATTCTATTATTTATACAACAGGTGTCGTACTTCTAGAGCTCATTATTCTTCCAATTGTTTGTATATACGTTAGAAATCTCTACTTTATTGCCTTTTCCTTATAACACTTGTCAGTTTTTAAAAGAGCGTATCGGTAAAAAGATATAACAAACCACACCCATGCGAGAGCGTCGCTGGCGTGTTTACAGCTCTGTGGCCGGCGCCGCCTGCGGGGACGCTCGGCGTGGTGTTGGCGAAGGCCCCTGAGTGGGTAAATGGTAGCTAATTTCAAATTAGTATTTATTTGTAAATTTCTTCGTAATATTTGTAAATATTGTACAAAAGTAAACTCTTATACTCGACGATCGTGGATTTAAATACCTTTTTATATTTCTAGTGTAATTTCTGCTAGCGATAGTGTGAATCTCGATTGTACAAACAGTTATGTAAATAAAAAGTGTAAAAGATATATTTATTCCGTCAATCGTAATAACATTGAGACATTATTGTAACCTATATTATTTTATTGTTTAAAAAAGAGATATTGTAAAATTGTTTTCATATAAATAAAAATGTACGAAATAATGGTGACGTTTTATTAGTAGACTAGCTGTGGCCCGCGACTACGTGCGCGTTGAGTTCGGAATAAACCTGTGGTTGGTGCCTATTGTTGGTTGTGGCGCATAGATTATTATGTAGTAGAGGTGTGGCGAGAATTAAGTATTGAGCAAGTACTCATACCACAAATGATGACACGAACTGAGATCGATAGGGCCGCCCATTGTGCATTTAACCATGATTACTGTAATCCATACTATTATCTCTTGTAATCTAATGTTGGTGTACAATAAAGAGTTATCTATCTGTCTATCGATTGGCACAATTTTTCTTTACTATTTTAGCATTTTTCATAACATGTGAGTGCAGTTCAGAATATCTTACAAAGTTATGCATAGTCTCCTGGGAATGTTTTGCTATAACTATAACGATTAAGACAAGTAATAATCACAACACACTGGTATGTGGTAATGTAGGTAGGTATTATTAATGGACAGCCTCCGTGGCGAAGCGGTAGTGTACGCAGGAGGTGCGGGTTCGATCCCCGCTCAGTGCAAATATTTATATGCATGAATATGGGTATCTGCATTGGTCTGGTCGTGCCTCGGAGAGCACGTTAAGCCGTCGGTCCCGGTTGTCATACAAACATCTATGGCAGTCGTTACTGTAGTTGGAGCTCTCAAAAATCCAACAACTGGTCTAGCTGCAATGCTTCGATATCGCCTTTGGGTTGTAGAGGTCAGGTGGCAGTCGCTTCACGGTGTTCGGTGTAAATGCTGACATCGAACACGTGAGGTGAGCCCGGGCACTTCATCAAGAAGTTAATTATCAGCAATAATTAGTGTACCAACAGCGGTCATCGCGATCACTATAGCATCGTAGTCGCTTCCGTCGCGACCGGGCGCACTCGAACATTCTTAAACATTAACATTAAGTATAACATTTCATATAAAATAATTCTCACCAAAGGCAAAGGCAATTCACAAAGGCAAGAACAAATGCATCAATGGTACTGATAATGTCATCCAGCTTTATTTTATGTAATTGCCGTCATTTTAAATTATGTAATATCGAATGGTGATGTAATCCCGATTCCCGTTTTTGACATTTATTGGTTAGCTGTCAAGCTATCGCATCGTTTGTCTGCGCGGCCGCACGCCACGGACAATACCACAAAGGACAGAGTTTTTTGCACAGATTATTGAAATGTAGCAAGCTAGTTTTTTGGACTCTGTACTATTTCGTAAATTATGTATTGCCATACTTATTTGTTTTGATTTTTGTTTGTTTGTTTAATTTGATTCTCAGTTTTATATTTGGTTGCGAACGGTTTTTGTGTAGGTGACGTCACTCGGCTTGGCGCCACCTGAAAACCAGCGCTGCGCATGCTTTTTGGCATGGGGAGCATTATGCTGAGGTGGCGACCATATTTGGGTACGCACATAGAATAGTTATAAGAATAGTTATAAGGCATTCTATGTATCGTGTGTCGTACTTAAATAAAATATTTTTCTTTCTTTCTTTCTTTCTTTCCAAAAACCAACAACTTTTACTCAAGAATTTCCGAACCCAACGCGCTATAGTTAACGTTCCCCGAACATTGGTCCTTAGATGCCTTAAGGACTTTACGCGTAGCGTCACTGTATCCGAGTGCAAACCGCGTGAAGTGGGAACTAGCGATACATTTAGTGGAACGAGGATAGTGCCAGGGAGCAGTAGTTCGTGAACTAACAGCCGCCATCAACGCACGTAAGCTGCACGTCATCAGCCGCATTTCCAGTAAGAGCTTTCCATTTTTAACACTAACTTTACGATGTCTCAAATAGAAGAACAGCGTGTACGCTTGGCGGAACTGGAAAATCACATCGCCAATTTCAAGAAAGATGGGAAGGATAGGAAGAGTGGAGCTGACTACCACAAAAATCAGAGGGCGAAAGTAGAGTCATTGTGGCAAGACATACAGAATCACCATGAGCTTCTGACCAAGATAGTTAGTCCTGCCGATCCCTACGTGCTACGAAGCGGCTAAACTCATTCACCACAACTATATGACGGTAATCCAGACAGGCAGCTTAGAGCAATACCTATGCCTCGACTTCGGGTAGCATGTTAGGTAAAACAGGTTTATGGGAGAAAACAGCTGGGGATATGGAACACCTACTGTATCCTCCTCGAACAACAGATGAACCCAAGGAACGACTCTTGTGTTCACCAAGCAAACATACTGGGAGTTACAGCAAGCTGGATGATCTTTTACGCCAGCAAGAAGCTAACTTCCGAGCATTTAAGCGAACAATAAACAACATGAATATAGAACAGTTATCCGTCAAATGGGAGTTTGAAGATGCCCTAAAACCTCTAGAACATCGGTGGTCAGTCATTGATAAATTGAATAAATTGCAAATTGATGGCGAGTTAGAAGGAGGAGAGGAGACGTATGAAGCAAATTTCTCTTCTCAGTAACAACAATTTTACACCTTGAAAAGGGAAATGAACAAGAGAATGTTCTCTTTGAATTGACCACATGTCAGCACACTATAAAGAACACTCTACGCCAAAAGTAGAGATCCCTACATTCAATGGTAATTATAACAAATGGATGTCATTTAAAGATTTATTCTTTAATGCCGTAAACAAAACACAATGATGCCGAATTCGCAAAAAATGCAAATTCTAAGAACAAAGGTGATAGGAAACCTAACAAATTAATTCAGCACCTAAGTATTTCGTCCTATAACTACACATCATGTTGGGAAATTCTAAACAATCATTATAACAATCACAGATTAATTTTCGCCACAAGATCGCCATGTAATTTGCCATGTTACCAACAGTCGACATACTGACATAAAATGCGCGCGTGTTAGCCCTGTTGGTCGGTGAGTAACCACCTAGGCCAACGGTATCGGGTATCTAACAAACACCTTATTTGGCGTTTCGGACGACCAATTCGCGGAACAATAAGCTAAAGACATTGCTCTAGTACGACAGAATCAAAACCACCTCGCGCTATTGTGACGAAACCAAACCTCCATTATAGAAGCTGAAAATAACTTGTTGAAACGAACATAGGAGACAATAGAAGTACAACATCAGATGATCAACAAGCACCTAATGTATAATAATTATACCCATACCACAACAGTTGAACAACTATATGACAACCATCATCCCCATCGAAAAACATATAGCTATCAATTTACAAAAGGACGCATACCTCCCTATTGCTGATAGAGACTGGCAACACTGCATAGAACGAACGAGATCCGACCACTTACCTGTGCCAATTGAAAACACACATATTTCAATTTAAAGCCGATAATGATCTAGTAGGTTAGGTTAGGTTAGTTTTGGTCTGTAGGTTACCGGAGGAGGTAACCGGGCCGGGGCAGTAGACGCGGGGGCGTCTGCTGCCCTTACATAGGCCTCGAGGTTGAAGGCGCACGTCGTGTCGCGTGTGCCTTGCCTAGGCGGGCGGCAGAAGGACTTCTCTTCTGCCGCACCAGAGATGGGCCTGCCACCGTTGAGTGGCATTCCACCAGTTAAAAAAAAAAAAAAAAAACGTTAGGTTAGGTTAGATTAGGTTAGGTTAGGTTGTCGAGTCCGGTGTTCCGCAGGGATCAGTCTTAGGACCACTTCTGTGGAACATCGGATTCGACTGGCTGCTGAGGGGAGCCCTCCTCCGTGGCACGAGTGTCATCTGCTATGCGGATGACACTCTGCTCACTGCCCGGGGAGGGAACTTTAGGGAGGCGGCCAGTCTGGCCTCGGCGGGCGGATCCCTGGTCGCGGGGAGGATCCGTCGCCTAGGACTAACAGTGGCGCTGCACAAAACCGAGGCCGTGTTCTTCCACGGGCCTCGGCAGCGCCCCCCACCACCTGACGCCCACATCTTTGTGGAGGGCGTCAGGGTAGAGGTAAAGGCCCAGATGAAATATCTGGGCCTTACGCTGGACAGCAGGTGGCACTTCAGCCCGCACTTCAGCGGGCTGTCGTCGCGCCTGCTGAAGGCGGCGAAGGCCCTCTCATGGCTCATGCCAAACTTGGGAGGGCCAAGTGGGCGGTGCCGGCGTTTGTACGCCGGCATTTTGAAGAGTATGGCTCTGTACGGGGCGCCCATCTGGGCAGACTCCCTCCAAAGGAGGGAGAATGCCACAGCACTCCGGGCGCCTCAAAGGGCCATCGCCCAGAGAGTGTCGCGAAGCTACCGGTCGGTAAGCTTCGCGGCGGCGTGCGCTCTGGCGGGCACCCCCCCTTGGGAGCTCGAGGCGTGGGTGCTCGCCAGAGTGTACGAATGGACGGCGGGGCGTAGGGCGCTCGGGGAGCGCCCCACCCCTGAGGAGAGGGAGGCCGTTCGGCGAGAGGCGAGGGAGGCCATCGTCCATCACTGGACGGTGGACCTCGCCGCCGCATATTTTGGCCGCCGAACTTTGGACGCGCTCGGGCCTGTCTTGAAGGACTGGCTCGAGCGACCAAGTGGTTTCCTCTCTTTCCGGCTGGTGCAGGTGCTGTCCGGACACGGCTGTTTTGGATCGTACCTGCACCGGATCGGGAGAGAGGGGAGCCCGTCGTGCCACGACTGTGGCGCGGCGGAGGACACGGCGCAGCACACCTTAGAGGTTTGCGCGTCGTGGTCCGAGCGGCGCCGCAGTCTTGTCGCGGTGGTCGGGCCGGACCTTTCGCTCCCCAGCTTGGTAAGGGCCATGCTGGGGAGCGAGGAGGCGTGGGCAGCGGTCGCCTCCTTCTGTGAAGACGTAATGTCACAGAAGGAGGTGGCGGAGCGCGCGCGGGAGGACGATCCTCTCGCGCCGCAACTCCGCCGACGAAGGAGGGGCAGGAGAGGGCGGGCACGCGGCCGCCCTCCCTCCCCCCCGGTGATGAGCAGCGGGTGACAGGCGCGGGGGCGCCCTCACCCGCATTGCACTGCCCATCACCCCGCCGTACGAGGATGACTGGGCACTCACGGCCATCCTCGAGCCCCTCCCCGCGCTCGGGAGGGGCGTGAAGGGCCCGCCGCGATTAGGCGAGTAATCGCCGGAGGGGGACTGGACGTAAAGGCTCTGCCAGTTTCCCAGACCCCCTCCAAGAAAGGCGATGCGGGAGTGCCGCTGGATCGTTTAGTGGGTATACCGGGAATCTATTCCCGGGGAGTCCCACATATCCCTCTCGTCCCCAGACGGGAGGGAATGCGTAACGCATTTTTCCCAGCGAAAAAAAAAAAAAGGTTAGGTTAGGTTTTTTTTTTTTTTTTTTTTTTTTTTTTTTTTTTTTTTTTTTTTTTACGTGGTTGAATGCATGTACGCACTTCACTCACCCCCCGCGGGGGCAGGGGGCTCGCTTTGTGTGGGACTCCTGGCCGAGGTCAGACTACCCACTAAACGGTTACCTATCTTAATCCCGAATTTTAACATTCCGAATATCATAATCCAAAAAACGTTTGGCCAATTTTTCATAATCCCGGTTTTTCAAATTCCGAAGTTTTATTTTCCATATAATCGCAACTCCGAATTTCATTTGCCCATTTATTCATTTGTACGACGTTTTATAATCCAGACGAACGAGTTCCAGACACACGAAATCTAAATGCACAAAATCCAGATGACCGTAATCCATATGCACGAAAGCCCAATTTTTAAAACACAAATTTTTGAAATGCAATTTATTGATATCCAGTTAATTGATATCCAGACAAACAATATCCAGATTTCTAAACCTAAAACTAAACCTCATATGGCGTCTACTAACTACAATTGGAGACCTACTGAACAAAACACACGTTGCCTTAAAATATATATGTATGCATGTAAGCAAACAAGCATGCATGCAGGCAAGCTGGCAATCAAACCGGCAAGCATGCAGGCATGCAGGCATACATGCATGCAGGCAAGCAGGCAAGCATGCAGGCAAGCAGGCAAGCATTAGTGTTGCTCTTCTCCGGCGCTGCGGGAAGTGCAGTCCTTCCGCCCTTGCGTAACAAAGTTCGGGCGAGCATGGGTGATGCTCGCTTCCGCAGCCCTCCGCGGGTGTGCGTTGTTTTATAGACAATTGTTTAATATAATTTCGTATAACAGAAAATGTTTCGCATAATTTCGTTTCATAGAATAACCAATATAATCATTAAATTTAATTAATATAATTTTAAATCATTGAATTTTGTTTCATATAAAGTTAAACATTAGAATAATCATTTCATAGAATATCAAATCAACTATTCTTAATCATAATATTGTTTATCTACTCTGATACTATAATACAAAGATTATAAAATTGAAATCAAAACTCTTATGACAAACATTACGCACAAGCCAAAAAAAAAGTTTTATTACGATACAGGTCTTGTATGGACACCTATATCATAAAATAACTTTTTTATCATAACGATACACCTATACAACCTCCATCTGGACCAAACCTCTACTTTAAAAAAAGAATCCGCCGATTCGGGGAAAAAAAAAGAAACACGCATGCGCAATCGACGTTTGCGCCTTGGCGCGAACATTTTTTTTTTGTTCTATACATTTAAATTAAACAAAGTTTGGTTTGGTTTGTAAAATAAATTAGTTTATGTATTATAGTATGAGAGTAGATAAAGTAGTGTATGACACTGTACATAACTTGGTCTTAGTCTTATAACACTCGTGTGATACTATAAAAAAACTCGCCTACGGCTCGTTTTTTTAAAACACACTCGTGTTATAAGAACCCTTATTATGCAACAGTATCATAAACTACTATTATTTAATAGAAACTTATTACAAAGAATAACATATTATCATATATATGGTTTTTATGAACTAAACAATTGATGCGTCTACAAGGTCGACGGAGCCCCACTACGCGGGGCTCCTACTTCTGGGTGGTTTATAAAAAAATAACCACGAAGGCCTAATGCGGGAGCTTCGCTACGCTCCGCTCCCGCATTAGCCTTCTAACCTAACCTATCCGAGTCGGGGTGTTAAAATTGTAAATGTTACAGTTAAAAATGTGATTTGGAACATTATAAAGGTGGTTTAATATTCTTTAAAAATAATTCTACAGCTTGATAAGTTTGTTAAACAAAAAAATTTGAATAAAAATTGTGTTTCTGTGAAATATGTTTCATTGTAGGAAATTGTTTTTGAAACAATAATATTCGAAATAAAAATATAAGAACCAAATATTATATGAAGCATTTTCTGTGAAACGAAATTCTATGAAATTTCTTTCTACGAAATAAGGGGCTCCCCTCCCTCCGCGCCTTCGGTTCTTAAATAACACTCTAGTGTAGGGCAGACAAGTACCACGGCGAGTCGGGTCGGGTGTGGTACGCAGTGTTCACGAGCTCGCTTTCCTGATTCATTGATTATACCTGCATACAAAACTGTTCATGCATGACATGGAAAACAATAATTTAAACAAAATTATGTTATATTTATAAGTCTTCAGGCTTTCATTATATTAAGTGAAATTATTTATGTCTTAAGTGAACGTTAGATTTTTTATTATTATATCAACCGTTACAAGCCCTAAATGAATCGTATAAATTTACTGATTTTTACTATACCTGTATATAGTTTAGCTGGAACACGATTTGTATGGGAACCAAATAAAAAGATTATGAAAATTTGGTAATAGTTTATTTGGAAAATGGTACGATGGGAAACAAAAAAAAATATTCTGAGAATCTGGTAGAACTATATTTGGATTATGATAATATGGAAAACAAAAAAATACTATTTGAAAATTTGGTTTTAGTGCACCTGGAAATTGATTCATATGGGAAATGAAAAACGGAATTATAGAAAGTTGTCATTCATTACATCTGTCTTTTAAAAGTTCTACCAACCGTTTTCGGGGTTTTAAGATTCGGGTAACAGAAATTCGATATTTCAATAGGTTACCCCACTAAACCACCACGGTGTTCCTCCTTCGCCCAATCCGAGCCGCGGGATAGAATGCTCACCGCGACTCGGCTAGGGACGCCCGCCCTATTTAACGGGCCCTCCTCTAGAGACCCCACCATCCCGGCTATCGGGCCGAGATGGTGGGGCCTGTCCTCATCTTAAGAATGCGCCCCAGGAACACGGAGGGGCGCATTCCGCCACATCAGCATAAGGGCAGCGGGTCCCCCGCCCCGCCACCCGTGGCCACTCTCATTCGGGGACGCGGGCGAATTGTGCTCGCCGGCGTCCCCTCGCCGGCGGCCTGCGGGGCGGAAGAGTGAGCCCAGCTCGCTCCCGTTCCCGCAGCGCCTCTCTCTTTGCCGCCATCACCTCGCTGGCAAACGAGGCGACGGCGGCCCAACACTATTCGCTGCCGGCCATAGCTGGAACTACGGCCGACAGCGACAGGTCAGCACCTATGGTGCTCGTGAGGGCCATCCGTTGTCCGTCCCACGCCTCACACACGGCCAAGGTGTGGTGTGCCGTGTCGGGGTCGCCGCTGGTGCAGTTTCGGCACCGGGGCTCCGATTCCACACCCACCACCTCCCACAGGTACTTGGCGAAACAGCCATGACCTGTGAGGAGTTGAGTGAGGTGGTACTGTGGTGCCCGGGGGACGAGACTCCACAGATAATTTAAATTAAACAATATTTTGCCGTAATATTGTTATTTATTAAAAAAATAACACTTCAATCCTATGCGAGCTTTTTTAAATGGGATTTACGCGAGGTTTTTTTATATTTTATATAATACTCGTTTCAGAGGGACCACGGAAACTATATCACTCGTCTTCAAATCTGGTGTTTCCGGAGTCTTGCTGGCTTCCCTCGAAACCCTCATGTCAACTCTGGAACTGTCACGCTTCTCCTTTATTTTACCTCTCTTCTATATTTTGAATTAATTTTTTATATTCATTTGATTTATTTTTAATCGTTGACACATGCTTGTCCAGGCAAACAAATAGTTATATCTGCCATGGAGGGCGGATATCACATGAGCTACGCCCATGGACATCCATGTGACAGCGCCTCACTAAGCTAAAAACCCTATGTAAACTAAAACTGGCATAAGAGAAGAAAAATTATAAGTATTGTCCCTTACAATGGGAGAAACAGAACATTTACCATCCATCATTAATTTAATTACATTAAATTATTAAATGCTGAAAAATAAAATTAAACACAGGTGATGTTCTGTTTTTGGTGAATCCAAAACCTGTTAAAAAAGAATCACCACAATACACTGATTAAAATTATCAATATTGATGTCATTGGACGACATATATTAACATGTGTCTGTATGGGACCATAGTACAACGTACTTTTAAGACCTTCCTCACTAACAAACAAAGAATGATACAAGATAATCTATCATTATACATATTTTGAATGCATAATTATAAACTATTTATATCGCCTACGGAATATTAGATTACAGTATATGTGTACTACCAACTAAAAGTCACTCTTCAGAATGAAAGACCCGTGGAAACCAACTTCCACCATCGCAGGTACATATGTCCTTATAGCGATGTGTCCTCATTATAAAGACTAGCTTCTGCTGATAATACACGTAAAAATAATCACCTAATCCTAGCTAACAGTACGCAAAAAAAAAAATATTACATTTTCGACAGCGCTCCAACATGAAAAAAAAATAGAAAATAATATAATTAATAAAATATTACAATTAACATTATTAAACACATAAATGGTCGCACAGATATCTGCGAACAAAAAATAGAGGAATCAAATTGCACATATATTTATATGGTTTCAAATTTTAAAACGTCAAAGAAGTTATATGAAACCAAAGACATTACATACGGACTTCGTTCGTCAAACCATTTATATTCACTGCACATATAAATGATAACCAAAAAAAATAACATCACAAAAGTCAAAGACAAAATAAACACACTATGACATTGACTATTTACACTAGATGTCTTCTGCTGAAGAAAGGTTTTAGGAAGTTTGTATGGACAATATCCTGCCAATCAGGATTATTTCAAAAAAAAATCAAAAATCAAAAAATCATTTATTCCATAAAAATAATAAATTTGTTTGGAATCGTCATTATTTTTTTCCCCTACCGTGCAGTGCGTGACATGGCAACTACTGAGAAACACTGCCAAAAAACTCAGTAGGAATCCTTTTTTAAAAAAACGTCGTCATGTATGTACAATCATTTTCTTGTGTTGACTTAGAGCTACTTAATCCCAAGCATTTTTATCATTCAAATAGTCTGAAATATTATAATATGCTCTGCTACACAATTTGGCCTTAATTGTTGTTTTAAATTTATTTATGGACAATGTTCTAATTTCATTGGGAAGTTTATTGTAGAATCTAATACATTGCCCCATAAAAGAGTTGCTTATTTTTTGGAGACGAGTAGTATGTAACACAAGATTACCTTTATGTCTAGTATTTATACCATGTATATCACTCTTTTTAGTAAAGGAGTCTATATATTTAACTTCCCTATAATATAGTTCGTGCTTGAAATCCTCCTAATAATGACGTAAGGTCCTTTATAAGGTTTACAAAGCTTCTTGCTTCTACCTGAGATCCTTCTAGGACTATATATCAACACCAAATCACCTGGTTGGTATTCTATGTACTTCACTTTCTTGTCGTAGTAATTTTTTTGTCTTCTTTGTGCATTTCTAATGTTATTCTTCGCCCGATGTACGAGGTAATTCGCTCTCGAATGTCTAGCTGAATATGATTCATTTAAAATCTCGTCATTTACCTCGAAATTTGATTGCAGGATGGGCTCGCGTGCAAACAGCAACATATAAGGAGACATACCTGTCGATGTATGTTTCGTGGCATTATATGCAAATGTTACCATATTGACAAAACTGCACCAATTCTTCTGGTCAGCTGACACGTACATGGACAGCATTTGTGTCAGTGTAGCATTGAAGTTCTCGCAGAGGCCGTTTGATGACGCTTTGAAAGCCGTAGTATGACGTAGCTTGAATCCGAAGAAAACAGCTGTTTCCTTGAGTAAGTTTGACGTAAATACTGAACCTCTGTCCGTAATAATGTTTTTCACACCTCCTAACTTGCATATAATCTCGTCGGTAACGAATTCACATACCTCTTGAGCTGTGACCCTGGGTAAAGGTTTACAAATTACATATTTGGACATATATTCAATAGCCACTAGAATATATTTATTCCCTCTATTGGATTTGGTAAATGGTCCGAGAATGTCCATTCCCACTCTTTCCAACAAACCTTCAGTAGAAATCGGATTCAAAGGGGCTCGTTGTCTAAACTTCTTCCTTTGTTGGCATGTTAGACAACTTCTAATATATTTTTCTATTTCTTTTTCAGCTTTGGGAAAGAAAAATCGGTTACGGAACTTTGACAATGTCTTCGCGATACCGAAGTGACCTCCAGACCATGGATGATCATGCAGTTCTTCGAGGGTCGTCTTCAACAGTTCCTTCGGCAGCACGACGATATATTTTCTTAATCCGTTTCTTAAAACTTCTTTTACTAATATGTTATCTCTTAATAAAAATCCTTTATAGTTTGTTATATTATTATTCGACAAAATATTCCTTATCGGTCTACAAAATAGGTCTGTGCATTGCTTCGATACCAAGGTATCAGTGCTGATCCTATACATTTTTACCTCGTCTGTTACTGATGTATTTATATTTTCATCTTCAGTCTTCAACGGGTTACGACTGAGGTAGTCCGCAACAACATTGTTCTTGCCGGAACAATGTACGATATCGAAATCCATATCTTGTATTGCCAATGCCCATCTGGCTAACTTGCTGTTAGTGTCTTTAGTTTGTTTCAACCACACTAGAGCTTTGTGATCTGTGACCACTTGGAACTTAATTCCCCACAAATAATGTCTGAAAAATTTAAGCGCCCATATTAGAGCTAAACATTCCTTTTCAGTCGTCGAGTATCTTGATTCTCCATCAGACAATTTCCTTGAAGCATATGCTATGGGGTGTAATTCGTCTTTACCTTGCATGAGGCATGCTCCTAGTGCATATCCTGACGCATCTACGAATAGTCTTGTTATTATATTTTCTTCGCTAGAATAATATTTTAGTATAGGCGGATTAGTTAAGATTTCGACTATGTTTTCGAATGCTTTTTGTTCAATATTCGTCCACTTGAATGGTGTGTTCTTCTTAAGTAGTCTCGTTAGAGGTACTGCAATCTGAGCTAAATTTTCGACGAATTTTCGATAGTAACTAAATAGTCCTAGAATAGACTTTACCTCCTTAGCATTCTTGGGGGATTTCAAGTTCTTTACAGCTTCTAAATTCTTTGGATCTGGTCTTATTCCTTCCGTATTGAAAACGTATCCTAGAACAGTGATTTCTTGAAAGCCGAATTTGCATTTTGAAGGTTTCACCGTGAGATTAGCTGCCCTCAATCTTGCTAATACCTCTCGTAATGCTTCTAGGAATTCTTCATAGGTTTTTCCATAGACTATAATATTGTCTATATAAACTATTGCATTTTTGTACTTAATTCCAGCTAAAACCTGGTCCATTGTGCGTTGAAACGCCGCCCCTGATTTGACAAGACCGAACGGCAACACTTTCCATTCCCAAATTCCGCTAGGACAGACGAATGCTGTCTTGTGCTTGTCCTCCTCCGCTAGAGGTAACTGCCAGTACCCCGATATGAGATCTATATCTGCGAAAAACTTAGCTTCGGACAAATAATTTATTATATCATCGATTCTAGGTAATGGGTAAGAGTCTAATATGACCTTCTTGTTTAATCTTCTATAGTCGACACAGAAACGATATGAATTGTCTGGCTTTTTCACCAAAACGATGGGCGATGCGTAAGCACTTTGTGACTGTCTAATTACTCCATTCCGGAGCATCTCTTCTATTTGATCATTCACAATTTCTAATTGTTTCGCAGCTAATCTGTAAGGAGCTGAATGTACAGGTATTTCATCTGTTGTGGGTATCCTTACCTCAGTTAATGTGCACCTGCCTATGCTTCCATTGTCGAATGCAAATCGATCTTCATATTCCAGTATTGTTCTCAGCAAACTGTTCTTTTTGGACGTTGGGAGATTTTCATTGATTAATTTCTTGAATTCTTCTGATTTATCTGCTACCACTTCGTTGAAATTTAGTTTGTGGTAATCATCGTTGGTTTCATTTATTACTTTATAATGAAATAACATATCCTTAGTGTTTATAATATTTAACGTTGTGCAATTTGAAACCTTACTCACGGTATTGATCTTGCATCTGTGCGTCCAATTTATTTTGAAGCCTTTCAACCATACACATTTTTCTCTGAAATCAATTAACACAGCATTAGCATACATGAATGATTGACCTAAAACTAAATCTAATTCGATGTCATTTATAACAATAAAATTCACTTTAACTACAATGTTCGCTACAATCACGTTCACTTTGACTTCGCCGCAGATAATTGCAGTTGAACCAGTAATACTTGTGATGTGCGTCAATGAAGACGACGGATTAATTTGTAGGTTCAATTTTCTAGCTAGAGCTCCACTAATAGCATTTATAGTCGCTCCAGTGTCAAGTAAAGCCTCGATGTCAACATTATTAATTGTAACTTTAATGAACGGAGTAAACTGACCCGGAAATTTGTCCTTGTTGTGGAGCTGATCTGTGATCGTGGACTCGGAAAGCTCCACACTCCTTACATTCTCCTCCCGAGTCCTCTTCGGAAAAACTGTCGGCTCGAGGATGGAGTATCCTGATTGTTTGAGCCCGATGAATTTGGGTTACTGGGGAAAACGTTGGTGTTAGTATTGTCCCGAGGTCTTAAATTATACCTCGGAGTACGAAAATTATCTCCTTCGTCACGTGGGCCTGACGGTGAAGGAGATTGTCGAATGTCATTTCCTTGAGGATTTCTAAATCTCACTTGACGACTAAATCCTTGAGGAGGATTCGTAGGTAAATTTGGTACTTTTTCCTGCTGTACATCAGGTTGTACGGCGGAGAGTTGTATAAGAGCATCACGAAGCTCATTTTTACTATTATACACTCTTGCTGCTAAAATATTTCTAAATCTTGGGGACATAGATTTTAGGAATCTATTTATAAATTTCCTGTCATCAGTGATCTTAGATTTATTAGCCAAATTACATAATCTGTAATAGTAATTTAATGTATTTTCATCTTTAGTTTGATTTGATGAATAAAACAGTTCTACATCATCGCTTTGGGATGGGAACTCCTGTTCCAAATGTGAACAAATTTGTTCGAATGTTAATTCTTCAGTAAAGATTGATTTGTAATAGTGGAGAGCCGCGCCCTCCAAATATGCAGCAAGAATTGTAGCCTTGTCAGCTTGTACGAATTTATTAATGGCAAAGATGACATTGAAATCTTTTATGAAATCTTGGAACGAGATTCCATCTGTGCCATTGAATTTTTTTGTCTCCGCCATCATAGTAATAATATAATAAAGAAAGAATGTTATCTGATAGCGTCGCTCCCACGACGCGGTGATCTGCGCACGGTGATTTTTCTTAAAGGGTCCGGGATCGATCGATCTTCTCTCCAATCTTTGAAGATTGACGAAACGGCGCCTCCACCAAAATCTGTGGTGCCCGGGGGACGAGACTCCACAGATAATTTAAATTAAACAATATTTTGCCGTAATATTGTTATTTATTAAAAAAATAACACTTCAATCCTATGCGAGCTTTTTTAAATGGGATTTACGCGAGGTTTTTTTATATTTTATATAATACTCGTTTCAGAGGGACCACGGAAACTATATCACTCGTCTTCAAATCTGGTGTTTCCGGTGTCTTGCTGGCTTCCCTCGAAACCCTCATGTCAACTCTGGAACTGTCACGCTTCTCCTTTATTTTACCTCTCTTCTATATTTTGAATTAATTTTTTATATTCATTTGATTTATTTTTAATCGTTGACACATGCTTGTCCAGGCAAACAAATAGTTATATCTGCCATGGAGGGCGGATATCACAGTACGTTGGAGCCCCATGACCCCTCTCTACCCACTCGCGAAGGACGGGCCGAACGGCCCCCACGAGCAGTGCACTGCTACGTGTAGTGGCCAACCTTTCAGCCCACTTCCGGAAGAGGTCGTCGCGCGCCTCCTGTCTCCAGCGATCGACCTCTTCCGGAGCAGGCCTGCCACCCGCAACGCGCCACATCAGGGCGCCCTCCTCATAGACCCTCTTCAGGACGCCGGCCTCGAGATCCCAGGGGATACTGCCCGCAATCAATCAGACCTCTGCGCGATGGCGCGCTGCGGTCGCCGCAGCAGCACAACATTTGCTGGGCAGAGGGCTTCCGCCCAGATGGGCGCCCCGTAGAGCGCCATGGAGCGCACCACTCCGTCGTAGAGACGGCGGCAGGCAGAACCCGGTCCTCCACTGTTGGGCAGCAAACGCGAGAGCATTCCAGCAAAAGCTAGCAACTTCGGTGCCAGCTGCTGGAAATGCTCCGCGAACCGCCACCGACTGTCGAGAACGAGCCCGAGATATTCCAGGCTGCTCCCGACAGCGATAGAGGTGCCACCCACCACTACAGTCTGGTCTCGAGGCGGCGCCCGCCGAGGCCCATGAAAGAACAGGGCCTCGGACTTTTCGAGGGCCACCTTTAGCCCGAGCGCCCCGATGCGGCGCACAACATGGGCGACGCCCGCCGTGGCTAGGACGACGGCGTCGCGGAACGTGGGGGCCCGCGCGGTGACTAGGGTATCGTCAGCGTAGCAAATTACGCCGACTCCCCGAAGATTAGCACCGCGCAGGACCCAGTCGTAGCCTACGTTCCACAGGAGTGGCCCAAGGACCGACCCCTGTGGAACGCCACACGACATTCTACGGCGGACCACTCCGCTTTGGGCCGGGTAAATGATAACCCGGTCCACGAAGTAGTCCGCAAGGACGCGCCTGAGGTACCACGGGACATTGTGATACCTCAGCGCCTCCGCAATGGTCTCCCAGGGGAGGGTGTTGAAGGCGTTGGCTATATCCAGCGATACAGCCAACAACACCTCACCCCCGGCGACCGCTTCATCAACGCTGTCCCTCAGCCGGGATATGGCGTCGAGAGTCGACCTCCCGCGACGGAAGCCGAACTGGCCATCACTTAAACTTAAATTGGGACTTAATTGGGCTGCGCGTCTCGTCGGTCACCTTGAGGGGGCCTCAAGGTGACCGACGAGACGCGCAGCAAGCACCCGCTCGAACAGCTTGCACATCTCGCCGAGCAGAACGATGGGGCGGTAGGCCGACGGCGACTCGGCTGGGCGCCCGTGCTTCTTTAGGAGCACGAGCTTGCCGGTCTTCCATCGTCGCGGGACTCTCCCCGACGCCAAACACTCCGACATGAGGGACAGCGTCTCTCCCTCTAGTGCCGGCATGACGGTGGCAATAACCTTCCCAGGGATGCCGTCCGGGCCCGGGGCACGATTCCTGGACTTGAGTGCCAGAATCGCAGCCCCTAATTCGGCCTCGGACACGGGAGGTATTGCCTCTTCGTCTGCTGGCATACGGCCTGGTGCTGCCATCCGCGGTGGGACCCACTCCTCCCTCGCAGGGAAGAGGGAGCTGACCACTCGGTCCAGGAGGTTGGACTCGAGAGTTCTGGTGAGGGGAGGCGCCCAGGGCCGGAGTTTCTGACTCACGACCTTGTACGGGCGCCCCCACGGGTCTCGGTCGAGACTCTCGAGCCACTCCCTCCAGGACTCCTCCTTGGCGGCTTTAATCGCCGAGCTAAGGGCCTCACGGGCGACCCTGTACGCGGCGTGCAGCTGCTCTTCTCGGGCGAGGTCTCTCACGGCCCGCCTTCGACTGCGGGTGTACTGCCTTTGGGCTGCGTAGCTTGCGGTACGCAGCCCGGCTAGTTGGGGACGCCACCAGTACACCTGCCTCCGGGGCGGGACAGGCCTCGCCCTCTGCATCGCCGCATCGCAGACGCGAGTTAGCGCTCCTGCGAGCCTCTCGCATCTCGCGTCCACGTCCAGGCCACTCTCATGAGCAGCCCATCGCTCGACGATAGCCGCCTCTCTGGCCAGCTCCCTGTCCAGGGTTCCTAGTCGCCACCGCGGACCCTCCCCCACCAAGGGGCGGTACAGTTCCACACGAGCCGACGAGGCGGCGGGGACGACGTCGAATCGGATGTACCGATGATCCGACGCGGTCTCCACCCCCTCGGCGACCCGCCAGTTGTCGATTCGTCGCGCCAGGTCAGAACTGGCGAACGACAAATCGACAATCGAGCTCCCCTGGGGCCGCACACAGGTTTGAACCGCCCCTTGGTTCAGCAGCACCAAGCCTTGGGACACCGCCCACTCAACCAACAGCTCCCCCCGAGTGTCGGTCGCCGGAGATCCCCACGCCCGAGAGTGAGCGTTGAAATCCCCGGCCACCACAGCCGGGGTGGGGCGCACTTCCGCCAGCAGAGCCCCGACCTCCAAGAGCAACTGCTCAAATTGGGCGAGACTTCTGCTAGGGAGGCAGTACACCCCAATCACTGCAGCGCCGCCCAGCACGACGAGTACGCACTCGCGGCCCCTCCGCACTCTGTCGAAGGGTGGGGCAGATCGCTGGGCGACGATAGCCACCAAGCCGCACAGGTCGCCAGCCCAGTTTGGGCTGTCGCGAACGTGGTACGGGTCGGCGACTATTGCCACTGTCGTCTGCCACTGCGCCATCGATTGGGCCAGAAGGTCCTGGGCCGTGACGCAGTGGTTGACGTTGGCCTGCAGGATGGAGATATGGTGAGCCATTATTGTTGGGCGGTGTCCATCTCCTCCTCCTCATTTTGCTGCTGGGCGGGGGCTGTTGTGCCTGCAGCTCCACCTTTTCTAGGGGCTGCCTTCTTACGGAAGGCGGCCCTGCACTCGCCGGATCCGAGCCTGTGACCGGACGCCACCCCCTCCGCCGCACAGACGGGGCACCTGGGCTCGGCGGAGCAGGCGGCCGACTTATGGCCCGCCTGCCCGCATCGGAAGCAGAGTGCACTGCGGTCAACTCCCGCAGTGCAATTTACCCCGAAGTGCCCCGGCTCCAGACAGCGGAAGCACCGCGCCGGTCTCGGCTCCAGTGTGGTCAGCCTGACCACTGACCACCCGACGAGTACACGACGGCCATCCACAAGCTTTCTGGCCGCTTCGATAGGGCACCGCAGCCAGGCGGTGCCCTGGCGGCCAGTTGGGCGATGGATGTCGCCCACCTTTATGGCCTCGGCAGAGCAGCCCCCCTCAGCTGCCAGCGATGCCGCCACCGCTTGTTTAGTGGCCGTGTCGCTCAAGCCAGAGACACGCAGCTCCACGCACCTCTCTGGCCTAGCGACACGAGCCTCCTGCAACACCTCCCTTAACTTGGCAGCGAGCACGTCAGCCTTCTGGGATCGGTCCTCGCCTGCCACCTCCAAAATTCGAGCACCCGTTGACGCAGGGCGCATCCGGAGGCCGTCTATCCCCAAGACCTTCAGGTCAATGACCCCTTCGGCCTTGGATAAGACGTCCCCGTAGGTGATGCCCTTCTCCTGCGCGCCCGGCAGCAGCGTGATGGTGATCGCTGCTGTTTGCGGGGCGCGCAACTTGCGGGGCTTCCGGGCACCACGTTTACGCTTTCCAGTAGCTGTCAGAACTACAGCGGTTGGGATAGCCGCTGGCCGGGCTGGTGCTGGCTTTACCACTTTTGGCCGCGCCGCCACCTGACTCCAAGTGGCGGGGGCCGACGAGGGCGCTGATGAAGACCGACCCGTCTCTGGACCCTAGGGATCCCAATGACTCTCCCCTGTCTCCTCTGAGAACAGAGGGGCACCGGGAGCGACGCTTCAGACTCCTCCTCGTCATGGTGCAGGAGGACCGGGGGAACCAGACGTTCTTCCGAGCGAGTCTCGGCACCCCCACCGGGGAGAACGTCGCCACTCCTCCGGTGTTCCAACGGAAGCGGCAGGCTTCAACGTCGCCTCCAGATACCACCAGTTCCGCAGGGTCTGCTGCGGAAAGTGGTGGTGGGAAGCCGGAACCCAACAGAAAGCCCGTGAGCAAAAGGGGCAGGGGTCGCCCCCCTACCACGGGCCGGTATGTCGGCCTCGCAGCTGCGCAGGCCGAGTTGAACGCTCAGAGGCGCCTGGCCCTGGACCTCGACGCTGAGGAGGAGCTTGCGGCCAAGACAGCGGCCATCCGCCGCCGTCCTCCGTCAGAGGGCAAGCCGAGGGTGGAGGGCTACTCCTGCCCGGCGGAGTCAGCGCGAACAGCACCGAGCGCGACCCTATGCCAGTGGGCTAGGGAGGGGCTGGACGCCCTCGGCATGGTCGGGGCGAGGTCGAAGAACCTGAAGGGTACATATGTACGCGTCATCAATGACGCGTCGTGTACCCTTCAGGCAGTCTTCGATGAGCTAAGACGGAGAACGGCCTCAGAGGAGACGCAGCTGCTGGAGAGGGAGGTTTCCAGGCAAGCGGCTCAGCTGGAGCTGCAGACCCGGAAGCTGGAGGAGCAGGCTGCGGAGATCAAGCAGCAAGCTCTCCAGCTGATGGAGTTGAGGGCGGAGATTGCGGCCCTCAGCCGGCCGGCGCCGGTGGCGCAAGCTGCTACAACTCCCTCCATGGAAGCAGGTGATGCGACGTCGCTCAAGGAGGAGGTGATGCGTGCGGTGAGGCTGGTCGTCGGCGAACTGGTGGCTGAGCGGATCGCCCCAATCGAGGCCAGACTCGGCCGGGACACCGCATCCAACGTCGCCCCCTCCGATCCTGTGTTGCCTGCTCCGCGGACGGCCCCAGGTCTGTCCATGGAGGCAGTGGTGGCTCCACCACCACTGGTTTCGACGTCGCCTGCGCCTCTGCCCGGCTTGGATGTCCCCAAATCCAGGGGGAAGAAGAAGTCGGGCAGAGGCAAGAAGGGGAAGGCCGCTGCCGCTCCTGCAGCCGCTCCTGCAGCCGCTCCTGCTGCCGCTCCTGCAGCCCTGGAGTCCCGACCAGTTCCGCCACCACCAGTCCCCACGGAGGAACCGTGGAATGTGGTGGCGGCAAAGACAACGAAGAAAGAAAAGAGGAGGGGGAAGGCCGCCAAGGCGACCCCGGCTTCCACCCGGCGGCCTCCTCCTCCTACTCCACGCCGTGGAAAGCCCTCCGCTGTTCCCCAGAGCAAGCCCGGCGCCAACCTGCGTCCCCCGTCGACGGCGGCTGTAGTTCTCACGCTACGGCCAGCTGCCGCCGAAGGGGGCGCTAGCTACGAGGCGCTCATTAAGGCAGCCAAGGCCTCGATCAAGTTGGCCCAGCTGGGGATCACAGAGGGCGTCAAAATTAAGACGGCCGCCACCGGAGCCCGCCTCCTCGAGATCGGAGGCGAGGATAGAGAGGCGAGGGAGGACCTTCTAGCAGCAAGGCTGCGAGAGGTCCTCGCTGCGGAGACGGTAACGGTCTCCAGGCCTGTGAGGTGTGCAGAACTGCGCATCTCCGGGCTGGATGACTCCGTCTCCGCGGCAGAGGTGGCGGCCGGCGTGGAGTCCGCCGGCGGGTGCCCCGAGGGTACGGCCAGACCCGGCTCTTTACACCGGGACTGGCGAGGCCTCGGGGTAGTGTTTGTGAAGTGCCCGGTGGCCGCGGCCAAGAAATTGGCTATTTGCCGGGAGGCTTCTGGTGGGGTGGTCGGCGGCTCAAGTGAAGCTCGTCGACCCCAAGCCCCTTCGGTGCTACCGGTGCCTCCACACCGGGCACACGAAGGCCAAGTGTACCTCGGACGTAGACCGCAGCGACTACTGCTACCGCTGCGGCGCGCCGGGGCACCTAATGGCCCAGTGCACTGCCGCCTTGCGCTGCGCTTTGTGCGAGGCGGCAGACAAGCCGGCGGATCACCGGCTTGGGAGTGCAGCGTGCACCACTCCCAAGCCGAAGAAGAAGAAGAGAAAGAAGAAGCCTCAAAAGGCAAAGCCCGTGGAGTCGGGGCAGAAGGCTGGCGGCGGCGTCATAGCCCCGTCTAGGCCCGATCCACCGTCCCCAAGACCTGTAGAGGTAGCGCCGATGGTCACCGATTAGTGGGACTATCGGCGTGCTCCAGGCGAACCTAAACCACTGCGCCGCCGCTCAGGACCTTTACGCACCAGGAGCTGGGAACGCTCGTGCGACAGGCTCACCCTTCACCCGTGCTCGTGGCTGGCGATTTCAACGCCAAGTCCACGGCATGGGGATCCCCCGCTACTTGTCCGCGGGGGGAGGCACTGGAAGATTGGTTGGTCTCGTCCGGGTTGACTCTGCTCAACCGGGGGACCGTCGACACGTGGGCGCGGCAACAGAGCGGGTCTATCGTGGACCTCACGTTCGCGTCCCCCGCTCTGGTGCCCCGTGTCCAAGGCTGGGAAGTCCTGGAGGGGGCGGAGACGTTATCGGACCACCGATACATTCGGTTCCGAATCTCCCCCCTTCCGGTTGCCCCGAACAGCCTGGGTGGTCCTCCGCGTGGGGAGGACAACCCGAGATGGGCCCTAAGGCGGCTGAACCGCGAGCGTCTCGCGGAGGCCGCCTTGGTCCAAAGTTGGATTCCAGTGCCGGAGGGTCCGGTGGATGTGGATGAGGAAGCCGATTGGCTCAACGCGGCCATGACGCAGGTGTGCGACGCTAGCATGCCTCGCGTCGGGCCCCCCTCTCCACATCGTAAGGTGTATTGGTGGTCGCCCCAGCTAGCGCAGCTCCGTGCTGCGTGCGTGGCGGCGCGCCGCAGGTACACCCGAAGCCGGCGAAGACGACGTCGCGACGGAGCCCTGGAGACTCGGCTGTACGACGCGTACAGGGAGGCGAGAGCCGCCCTGCGCGCGGAAATCGCCGAGTCCAAGAAAAGGGCTTGGGAGGCAATGCTGGAGTCGATCGACCGCGACCCGTGGGGGAGGCCGTATAGGACGGTGCGTCAAAAGCTCCGTCCCTGGGCCCCACCGGTGACGCAATCGCTCCAGCCTGCGCTCGTGGAACAGATAGTAGCAGCTCTGTTCCCCGACCGGGGAGAGTTCTCTCCCCCTCCCATGGTCGGCGAAGATGTCGCGGAGAGCAGTAGAGGACTAGTGCACGCGGAGGAAACAGCATCGCCCGAGGTCACTCCCGGGCATCTGAGGGCGGCGGTTGCAAGGCTCAAGGCCAAGAACACCGCCCCAGGGCCCGACGGTATTCCCGGTCGGGCCTGGGCATTGGCTCTGCCCGATGCCTTAGAAGAGAGAGTGGCACGGCTGTTTACCTCCTGCCTGGAACAGGGCAAGTTTCCCCGCAGGTGGAAGGTGGGGAACCTTGTCCTCATTAAGAAGGAGGGACGACCGGCGGATTCGCCTTCGGCCTATCGGCCCATCGTGTTGCTCGACGATATCGGGAAGGTGTTCGAGCGTGTGCTCGCCCACCGTATCGTCGAGCACCTGGACGGTCCCGGGCCGGGTCTCTGCGATGTCCAGTATGGTTTCCGCAGAGCCCGGTCGACGGTGGACGCGATCCGCCGGGTGCAGTCCCTAGTGAAGGACGCGGCTTCGGGGACCGGGGTGGTATTGGCGGTGAGTTTAGACATCGCCAATGCTTTTAACACCCTCCCCTGGAGCTGCATCCATGAGGCGCTGCCTGCGGAGGGTAGTTCTGTCCTACCTCTCCCAACGGGCAGTCACCTATCCGACACAGGATGGTGGCGCCGCTCTGAGAGCAATGTCGTGCGGCGTTCCGCAGGGCTCCGTTTTAGGACCCCTGCTGTGGAACGTCGGCTATGACTGGGTGCTGCGCGGTGCGACTCTTCGGGGGGTCAGCGTAACGTGTTACGCTGACGATACCCTCGTCACCGCGCAGGGGGATACTTATAGGGAGGCGGCTCTCAGAGCAACAGCCGGAGTGGCCCACTTCGTGAGGCGAATCCGCCTTATTGGGTTGGATGTCGCCTTGCAGAAGTCCGAGGCGGTTTGTTTTTCTTCCCCTCGGTCGGCGCCGCCGGCTGGAGCGCACATTGTGGTGGGCGGAGTGTCCATCGGCATACGAGGGGCGATGCGTTATTTGGGCATCGTCCTCGATAGCCGATGGCGCTTCCGGGAGCACTTCCAGGGACTCGCGCCCCGACTCGTGGGTGCTGCGAGGGCGCTTGGTCGTCTGCTCCCGAATCTCGGTGGGCCCTCGGGTGGCTGCCGACGCCTTTACACGTCGGTGGTTCGCTCGATGGCACTATACGGGGCGCCCATATGGGTAGAGGCCCTCGACGCCGAAAATATCGCGCTGCTGCGACGGGCGCAGCGGGCGATGGCGTTGAGGGTCGTGAGAGGGTACGGCACGGTCTCGCTCGAGGCCGCGTGCGTGCTCGCAGGAACTCCACCATGGGACCTGGAGGCCGAGGTGTTGGCGGAAGTTTTCTGCCGGACCTCTGAGGCCAGGGCCCGGGGAGTCGGCCCGCCGCCGAGGGAGGTCGCGTGCTGGAGGGAGGACCTCCGGGGCGATCTTCTTAGGCGGTGGTCCGAGCGGTTGGAAGAGCCTCGCGCCGGTGTTCTGACCATCGACGCGATCCGACCCATCCTGCAGGAGTGGGTCGACAGGCGGCACGGGGCGGTCACCTTTCGCCTGGCGCAGATGCTCACCGGACACGGTTGTTTCGGTGAGTATCTGTTCCGGGTGGCCAAGAGGGAGCCGTCTCCGGTGTGCCACAGCTGCGGCCACCCCGAGGACACAGCCACGCACACGCTGGCGGAGTGCCCGGGGTGGAGCCGTCAACGCGCAGCTCTTGTCGACGTTGTCGGCGCCAACCTAACGCTCTCGACCATCATCCAGGCGATGGTCGACAGTGAGGCGGCGTGGACGGCGATGATCACGTTCAGCGAGGACGTGATCTCGCTCAAGGAGGAGGCGGAGCGGATCAGGGAACTGGATCACTGGATCGCAGGCGAGTCGGGCGAAGGCGGGCCGCGACGCTCCATCGCGGCCTTCCTCCTTGACGGGGACTCACGGCCCGCGGTACCAGGACTACCGCCGGCCGTGCAACGCCAGGTCCCCCCCCAGGTCGGTAGTGTCGTGTCTGCACACTGTACCTAGTAGGATGTCGTCCCCCCTACCCATAGGACGACACCACTGAAGGAAGCCCCTCCCGCTCTTTACACGGGAGGTGTGGCTGACCGCTGCGGGTGTTGTGGTTGTTGTGACCTTGTTCCCACGACACCCGCCCACTAGAAGCGGAGAAAGAGGACACCCCGGTTAGGTTTAGTCCGTGCGAGTCGGACATAACCCGCGTGCGTCCTGGCACGCGGGTATCCATAACGGATTCCCCCGGGTTAAAAAAAAAAAAAAAAAAGGTTTAGGTTAGGTTGTTTTTTTTTTTTTTTTTTTTTTTTTTTTTTTTTTTTTTTTTTTTTTTTACGTGGTGGAATGCATTTACGCACGTCGCTCACCCCCCGCGGGGGCAGGGGGCTCGCTTTGTGTGGGACTCCTGGCCGAGGCCAGACTACCCACTAAACCACCACGGTGTTCCTCCTTCGACCAATCCGAGCCGCGGGATAGAATGCTCACCGCGACTCGGCTAGGGACGCCCGCCCTATTTAGCGGGCCCTCCTCTCGAGGCCCATCATCCCGGCCATCGGGCCGAGAAGGTGGGACCTGTCCTCCTCTTAAGAATGCGCCCCAGGAACACGGAGGGGCGCATTCCGCCACATCAGCATTAGGGCAGCGGGTCCCCCGACCCGCCGCCCGTGGCCACTCTCATTCGGGGACGCGGGCGAATTGTGCTCGCCGGCGTCCCCTCGCCGGCGGCCTGCGGGGCGGAAGAGTGAGCCCAGCTCGCTCCCGTTCCCGCAGCGCCTCTCTCTTTGCCGCCATCACCTCGCTGGCAAACGAGGCGACGGCGGCCCAACATTGTTCGCTGCCGGCCATAGCTGGAACTACGGCCGACAGCGAAAGGTTAGCACCTAGTGTGCTCGTGAGGGCCGTCCGTTGTCCGTCCCACGCCTCACACACGGCCAGGGTGTGATGTGCCGTGTCGGGGTCGCCGCTAGTGCAATTTCGGCACCGGGGCTCCGATTCCACGCCCACCACCTCCCACAGGTACTTGGCGAAGCAGCCATGACCTGTGAGAAGTTGAGTGAGGTGGTACGTTGGAGCCCCATGACCCCTCTCCACCCATTCACGCAGGACGGGCCGAACGGCCCCCACGAGCAGCGCACTGCTACGTGTCGTGCCCAACCTTTCGGCCCACTTCCGGAAGAGATCGTCGCGCGCCTCCTGTCTCCAGCGATCGATCTCTTCCGGAGCAGGCCTACCACCCGCAACGCGCCGCATCAGGGCGCCCTCCTCATAGACCCTCTTCAGGACGCCGGCCTCGAGATCCCAGGGGATACTGCCCGCAATCAGGCACGCCGCCTCATAAGAGACGGTGTGGTACGCTCGTGCAGCCCTCTGCGCGATGGCGCGCTGCGGTCAGCAGCAGCGCAACATTTGCTGGGCAGAGGGCTTCCGCCCAGATGGGCGCCCCGTAGAGCGCCTTGGAACGCACCACTCCGTCGTAGAGACGGCGGCAGGCAGACCCCGGTCCTCCGCTGTTGGGCAGCAAACGCGAGAGCATTCCAGCAAATGCTAGCAACTTTGGTGCCAGCCGCTGGAAATGCTCTGCGAACCTCCACCGACTGTCGAGAGTGAGCCCGAGATACTTCAGGCTGCTCCCGACAGTGATGGAGGTGCCACCCACCACTATAGTCTGGTCTCGAGGCGGCGCCCGCCGAGGCCCATGGAAGAACAGGGCCTCGGACTTTTCGAGGGCCACCCTCAACCCGAGCGCCCCGATGCGGCGCACGACATGCGCAACGCCCGCCGAAGCCAGAACGGCGGCATCGCGGAACGTGGGGGCCCGCGCGGTAACCAGGGTGTCGTCGGCGTAACAAAGTACACCGACTCCCCGAAGATAAGCACCGCGCAGGACCCAATCATAACCTACGTTCCACAGGAGCGGCCCTAGGACCGACCCCTGTGGAACGCCACACTGCATGTTTCGGCGGACCACTCCGTTTTGGGCCGGGTAGATGATGACCCGGTCCACGAAGTAGTCCGCAAGGACGCGCCTGAGGTACCACGGCACATTGTGATACCTCAGCGCCTCCGCAATGGTCTCCCAGGGGAGGGTGTTGAAGGCGTTGGCTATATCCAGCGATACAGCCAACAACACCTCACCCCCGGCGACCGCTTCATCAACGCTGTCCCTCAGCCGGGATATGGCGTCGAGAGTCGACCTCCCGCGACGAAAGCCGAACTGGCCATCACTTAAATTGGGCCCCGCCCCCTCAAGGTGACCGACGAGACGCGCAGCAAGCACTCGCTCAAACAGCTTGCACATCTCGTCGAGCAGAACGATGGGGCGGTAGGCCGACGGCGACTCGGCTGGGCGCCCGTGCTTCTTTAGAAGCACGAGCTTGCCGGTCTTCCATCGTCGCGGGACCCTCCCCGACGCCAAACACTCCGACATGAGGGACAGCGTCTCTCCCTCTAGTGCCGGCATGACGGTGGCAATAACCTTCCCAGGGATGCCGTCCGGGCCCGGGGCACGATTCCTGGACTTGAGTGCCAGGATCGCAACCCCTAATTCGGCCTCGGACACGGGAGGTATTGCCTCTTCGTCTGCCGGCACCCGGCTTGGTGCTGCCATCCGCGGTGGGACCCAATCTTCCCTCGCAGGGAAGAGGGAACTGACCACTCGGTCCAGGAGGTTGGACTCGAGAGTTCTGGTGAGGGGAGGCGCCCAGGGCCGGAGTTTCTGACTCACGACCTTGTACGGGCGCCCCCACGGGTCTCGGTCGAGACTCTCGAGCCACTCCCTCCAGGACTCCTCCTTGGCGGCTTTAATCGCCGAGCTAAGAGCCTCACGGGCGGCCCTGTACGTGGCGTGCAGCTGCTCTTCTCGGGCGAGGTCTCTCACGGCCCGCCTTCGACTGCGGGTGTACTGCCTCTGGGCTGCGTAGCTTGCGGTACGCAGCCCGGCTAGGTGGGGACGCCACCAGTACACCTGCTTCCGGGGCGGGACAGACCTCGCCCTCTGCATCGCCGCGTCGCAGACGCGAGTCAGCGCTCCTGCGAGCCGCTCGCATCTCGCATCCACGTCCAGGCCGCCATCAACAGCAGCCCATCGCTCGACGACAGCCGCCTCTTTGGCCAGCTCCGGTCCAGAGTTCCCAGACGCCACCGCGGACCCTCCCTCGCCAAGGGGCGGTCCAGTCCCACACGAGCCGACGAGGCGGCAGGGACGATGTCGAACCGGATGTAACGATGGTCCGACGCGGTCTCCACCCCCTCGACGACCCGCCAGTTGTCGATTCGTCGCGCCAGGACAGAACTGGCGAACGACAAATCGACAATCGAGCTCCCCTGGGGCCGCACACAGGTCTGAACCGTCCCTTGGTTCAGCAGCACCAAGCCTTGGGACACCGCCCACTCAACCAACAGCTCCCCCCGAACGTCGGTCGCCGGAGATCCCCACGCCCGAGAGTGAGCGTTGAAATCCCCGGCCACCACAGCCGGGGTGGGGCGCACTTCCGCCAGCAGAGCCCCGACCTCCAAGAGCAACTGCTCAAATTCGGCGAGACTTCTGCTAGGGGGACAGTACACCCCAATCACTGCAGCGCCGCCCAGCACGACGAGTACGCACTCGCGGCCCCTCCGCACTCTGTCGAAGGGTGGGGCAGATCGCTGGGCGACGATAGCCACCAAGCCGCACAGGTCGCCAGCCCAATTTGGGCTGTCACGAACGTGGTACGGATCGGAGACTATTGCCACTGTCGTCTGCCACTGCGCCATGGATTGAGCCAGAAGGTCCTGGGCCGCGACGCAGTGGTTGACGTTGGCCTGCAGGATGGAGATATGATGAGCCATTATTGTTGGGCGGTGTCCATCTCCTCCTCATGTTGCTGCTGGGCGGGGGATGTTGTGGGGTTTGTCCCACCAGCAGCTTCGCCTTTTCTTGGGGCACCCTGCCTACGGAAGGCGGCCCTGCACTCGCCGGATCCCAGTCGGTGACCGGACGCCACCCCCTCCGCCGCACAGACGGGGCACCTGGGCTCCGCGGAGCAGGTGGCCGACTTGTGGCCCGCCTGCCCGCATCGGAAGCAGAGCGCACTGCGGTCAACGCCCGCAGTGCAATTTACCCCGAAGTGCCCCGGCTCCAGACAGCGGAAGCACCGCGCCGGTCTCGGCTCCAGAGTGGTCAGCCTGACCACTGACCACCCGACGAGTACTCGACGGCCATCCGTAAGCTTTCTGGCCGCTTCGATAGGGCACCGCAGCCAGGCGGTGCCCTGGCGGCCAGGTGGGCGATGGATGTCGCCCACCTTTATGGCCTCGGCAGAGCAGCCCCCCTCAGCAGCCAGCGATGCCGCCACCGCTTGCTTTGAGGCCGTATCGCTCAAGCCAGAGATGCGTAGCTCCACGCATCTCTCTGGCCTAGCGACCCGAGCCTCCTGCAGCACCTCTCTTAATTGAGCGGCGAGGACGTCAGCTTTACGGGCTCGGTCCTCGCCAGCCACCTCAAGGATGCGAGCGCCGGTTGTTGCCGGGCGCATCCGGAGGCCGTCTATACCCAGGGCCTTCAGGTCAATGACTCCTTCGGCCCGGGACAGAACGTCCCCGTAGGTGATGCCCTTCTCCTGCGCGCCCGGCAGCAGCGTGATGGTGATTGCTGCTGTTTGCGGGGCGCGCAGCTTGCGAGACTTCCGGGCACCACGCTTACGCTTCCCGGCTGGCACGAACTGGCCATCACTTAAGTTGGGCCCCGCCCCCTCAAGGTGACCGACGAGACGCACCGCAAGCACCCGCTCAAACAGCTTGCACATCTCGTCGAGCAGAACGATGGGGCGGTAGGCCGACGGTGACTCGGCTGGGCGCCCGTGCTTCTTTAGCGGCTTCGGGGACCGGGGTGGTATTGGCGGTGAGTTTAGACATCGCCAATGCTTTTAACACCCTCCCCTGGAGCTGCATCCATGAGGCGCTGCGCTACCATCGTGTGCCGGACTGCCTGCGGAGGGTAGTTCTGTCCTACCTCTCCCAACGGGCAGTCACCTATCCGACACAGGATGGTGGCGTCGCTCTGAGAGCAATGTCGTGCGGCGTTCCGCAGGGCTCCGTTTTAGGACCCCTGCTGTGGAACGTCGGCTATGACTGGGTGCTGCGCGGTGCGACTCTTCGTCACCGCGCAGGGGAATACCTACAGGGAGGCGGCTCTCAGAGCAACAGCCGGAGTGGCCCACTTCGTGAGGCGAATCCGCCTTATTGGGTTGGATGTCGCCTTGCAGAAGTCCGAGGCGGTTTGTTTTTCTTCCCCTCGGTCGGCGCCGCCGGCTGGAGCGCACATTGTGGTGGGCGGAGTGTCGATCGGCATACGAGGGGCGATGCGTTATTTGGGCATCTCGTTTATAGAAGCCCATTATGGAGTGGCCTGGGGCATACCGTACCTGAGCTCCCGCTCGGTACGGGGGCCCCCTTCACGGGGGCTGTATTAGGCAGTCTTCAGGCTGCCGAAGCCGGAACCCTGGCGCAAGTCAGAACCGGTGGGCACTGCCACGTGGCGGTGTCTGCGAGGAAGGACACCTCTATAAAAGAACCACTCGGTTGGAGCCTCCTGGCGTAGGCATTTCGCTGAAACCAGGAGGCGGGCCCGGTGTCTTCCCGACACTGTGGTGAGTCGTGTTGGCCGGATGGGTGCGCCTGTTCGGTCGTTCGGCGTCGGCCCGCAGCTCCGTTGTATCGGAGCTGTGGCGCCGCGATGGTGGTGTTCGGCTGGGTGGGCTTGCTCGCTCAGCCGTCTGGTGTTGTCCCGCCGGCGTTTGGCCGAGTGTGCGGGACCAAAGTGGAAGACAACCACGTTAAAAAACAAAATAAACTACAAAAAAAATGAAAAAGGTGAACCTTCCAACAACACACCAGGAGGGTACCGGTCGCCCCGCGACCGGAGAATCCCTCCATGGCGGGGAGTCAGCACACACTCAGGTGTGTGATGACTCACCGCCATGCAGTCCCATCGTATCTGGTGGGGACACAGGACACCTCAACGCGACAGGACCGGGGAGCAGACCCAGCGCTCCCAAAACAGCGCCGAGTGCGTACACCGGTACGCGGAGCCGGCGCTCGCGAACGTTTTTTCGTTCGCCGGGCTCAGCAGGTGCCCAGGAGACGACCGAGGCGTCGCCTTTGGCGACGAGAGCCGGTCGCTCTCAGTCGAGGTCGCCGTCCCCGACAAGGACGAGCACAGCGAAGGCAGAGGAGACCGAGGCGTCGCCTTTGGCGACGAGTGCCGGTCTGCCGCCGTCGAGGTCGCCGTCCCTCACGAGGACGGCCAAGAAGAAGGGGGATGTGACGCCCGCCACCACACCCCGGGGCAGGAGACCCGTGGTGGTCCTGAAGCGTTTATTTATACGCTCGATGAACCCCAGCTCCACCCGGGATTCATCGGAGGCTGAGGACGACGTGATGGTGCAGGAGGACCGGGGGAATCAAACATTTCATCAAAGGAGGGCCTGGACGCCCTCGGCATGGTCGGGGCAAGGTCGAAGAACCTGAAGGGTACATATGTACGCGTCATCAATGACGCGTCGTGTACCCTTCAGGCAGTCTTCGACGAGCTGAGACGGCGGACGGCCTCGGAGGAGACGCTGCTGCTGGAGAAGGAGGTCGGCAGGCAAGCGGCTCTGCTGGAGCGGCAGACTCGCCAGCTGGAGGAGCAGGCTGCCGAGATTAAGCAGCAGGCTCTGGAATTAATACAGCTGAGGGCGGAGATTGCGGCCTTGAGCCGGCCGGCGGCAGTGGCGCAGGTTGCTCCAGCTTGCCCCAGGGAGGCACCATCGCTCAAGGAGGAGGTGATGCGGGCGGTGAGGTTGGTCGTCGGCGAATTGGTGGCCGACCGGATCGCCCCAATCGAGGCCAGACTCGGCCGGGAAACCGCGTCCAGCGTCGCCCCCTCCGATCCTGTGTCGCCTCCTCCGCGGACGGATCCAGGCCAGTCCGTAGCTCCACCACCAACTGCTCCACCATCATCCAGGCGATGGTCGACAGTGAGGCGGCGTGGACGGCGATGATCACGTTCAGCGAGGACGTGATCTCGCTCAAGGAGGAGGCGGAGCGGATCAGGGAACTGGATCCTCTCGCTGATCCGATCCGCCGCAGGCGAGTCGGGCGAAGGCGGGCCGCGACGCTCCATCGCGGCCTTCCTCCTTGACGGGGACTCACGGCCCGCGGTACCAGGACTACCGCCGGCTGTGCAACGCCAGGTCCCCCCAGGTCGGTAGTGTCGTGTCTGCACACTGAACCTAGTAGGATGTCGTCCCCCCTACCCATAGGACGACACCACTGAAGGAAGCCCCTCCCGCTCTTTACACGGGAGGTGTGGCTGACCGCTGCGGGTGTTGTGGTTGTTGTGACCTTGTTCCCACGACACCCGCCCTCTAGAAGCGGAGAAAGAGGACACCCCGGTTAGGTTTAGTCCGTGCGAGTCGGACATAACCCGCGTGCGTCCTGGCACGCGGTTATCCATAACGGATTCCTGGTGGAATGCATTTACGCACTTCGCTCACCCCCCGCGGGGGCAGGGGGCTCGCTTCGTGTGGGACTCCTGGCCGAGGCCAGACTACCCACTAAACCACCACGGTGTTCCTCCTTCGCCCAATCCGAGCCGCGGGATAGAATGCTCACCGCGACTCGGCTAGGGACGCCCGCCCTATTTAGCGGGCCCTCCTCCCGAGGCCCCACCATCCCGGCCAACGGGTCGAGATGGTGGGGCCCGTCCTCCTCTTAAGAATACGCCCCAGGAACACGGAGGGGCGCATTCCGCCACATCAGCATAAGGGCAGCGGGTCCCCCGACCCGCCGCCCGTGGCTACTCTCATTCAGGGACGCGGGCGAATTGTGCTCGCCGACGTCCCCTCGCCGGTGGCCTGCGAGGCGGGAGAGTGAGCCCAGCTCGCTCCCGTTCCCGCAGCGCCTCTCTCTTGGCCGCCATCACCTCGCTAGCAAACGAGGCGACGGCGGCCCAACACTGTTCGCTGCCGGCCATAGCTGGAACTATGGCCGACAGCGAGAGGTTAGCACCAATTGTGCTCGTGAGGGCCGTCCGTTGTCCGTCCCACGCCTCACAGACGGCTAAAGTGTGGTGTGCCGTGTCGGGGTCGCCGCTGGTGCAGTTTCGGCACCGGGGCTCCGATTCCACGCCCACCACCTCCCACAGGTACTTGGCGACGGACAGGTTTTTTTTTTTTTTTTTTTTTTTTTTTTTTTTTTTTTAACGTGGTGGAATGCATTTACGCCCTTCGCTCACCCCCCGCCGGGGCAGGGGGCTCGCTTCGTGTGGGACTCCTGGCCGAGGCCAGACTACCCACTAAACCACCACGGTGTTCCTCCTTCGCCCAATCCGAGCCGCGGGATAGAATGCTCACCGCGACTCGGCTAGGGACGCCCGCCCTATTTAGCGGGCCCTCCTCTCGAGGCCCCACCATCCCGGCCAACGGGTCGAGATGGTGGGGCCTGTCCTCCTCCTAAGAATGCGCCCCAGGAACACGGAGGGGCGCATTCCGCCACATCAGCATAGGGGCAGCGGGTCCCCCGACCCGCCGCCCGTGGCTACTCTCATTCAGGGACGCGGGCGAATTGTGCTCGCCGACGTCCCCTCGCCGGTGGCCTGCGGGGCGGGAGAGTGAGCCCAGCTCGCTCCCGTTCCCGCAGCGCCTCTCTCTTGGCCGCCATCACCTCACTAGCAAACGAGGCAACGGCGGCCCAACACTGTTCGCTGCCGGCCATAGCTGGAACTACGGCCGACAGCGAGAGGTTAGCACCGATTGTGCTTGTGAGGGCCGTCCTTTGTCCGTCCCACGCCTCACACACGGCCAAAGTGTGGTGTGCCGTGTCGGGGTCGCCGCTGGTGCAGTTTCGGCATCGGGGCTCCGATTCCACGCCCACCACCTCCCACAGGTACTTGGCGAAGCAGCCATGACCTGTGAGAAGTTGAGTGAGGTGGTACGTTGGAGCCCCATGACCCCTCTCAACCCACTCGCGCAGGACGGGCCTAACGGCCCCCACAAGCAGTGAGCCACTCCTTGTCGTCCTTAACCTTTCGGCCCATTTCCGGAAGAGATCGTCGCGCGCCTCCTGTCTCCAGCGATCGATCTCCTCCGGAGCCGGTCGACCTCCGGCAACACGCCGCATCAGGGCGCCCTCCTCAT
The DNA here is from genome assembly GCA_949126895.1 of Eilema caniola. Taxonomy (NCBI): domain Eukaryota; kingdom Metazoa; phylum Arthropoda; class Insecta; order Lepidoptera; family Erebidae; genus Eilema; species Eilema caniola. The sequence continues at coordinate 16,103,635 of OX421488.1, forward strand.
GGCGACGGACAGGTTTTTTTTTTTTTTTTTTTTTTTTTTTACGTGGTGGAATGCATTTACGCACTTCGCTCACCCCCCGCGGGGGCAGGGGGCTCGCTTCGTGTGGGACTCCTGGCCGAGGCCAGACTACCCACTAAACCACCACGGTGTTCCTCCTTCGCCCAATCCGAGCCGCGGGATAGAATGCTCACCGCGACTCGGCTAGGGACGCCCGCCCTATTTAGCGGGCCCTCCTCTCGAGGCCCCACCATCCCGGCCATCGGGCCGAAATGGTGGGGCCCGTCCTCCTCTTAAGAATGCGCCCCAGGAACACGGAGGGGCGCATTCCGCCACATCAGCATAAGGGCAGCAGGTCCCCCGACCCGCCGCCCGTGGCTACTCTCATTCAGGGACGCGGGCGAATTGTGCTCGCCGACGTCCCCTCGCCGGTGGCCTGCGGGGCGGGAGAGTGAGCCCAGCTCGCTCCCGTTCCCGCAGCGCCTCTCTCTTGGCCGCCATCACCTCGCTAGCAAACGAAGCGACGGCGGCCCAACACTGTTCGCTGCCGGCCATAGCTGGAACTATGGCCGACAGCGAGAGGTTAGCACCGATTGTGCTCGTGAGGGCCGTCCGTTGTCCGTCCCACGCCTCACACACGGCCAAAGTGTGGTGTGCCGTGTCGGGGTCGCCGCTGGTGCAGTTTCGGCACCGGGGCTCCGATTCTACTCCCACCACCTCCCACAGGTACTTGGCGAAGCAGCCATGACCTGTGAGAAGTTGAGTGAGGTGATACGTTGGAGCCCCATGACCCCTCTCAACCCACTCGCGCAGGACGGGCCGAACGGCCCCCACGAGCAGCGCACTGCTGCGTGTCGTGCCCAACCTTTCCGCCCATTTCCGGAAGAGATCGTCGCGCGCCTCCTGTCTCCCGCGATCGATCTCCTCCGGAGCCGGTCGACCTCCGGCAACACGCCGCATCAGGGCGCCCTCCTCATACACCCGCTTGAGGACGCCAGCCTCGAGATCCCAGGGGATACTGCCCGCGATCAAACACGCCGCCTCGTAGGAGACGGTATGGTACGCCCGTGCAGCCCTCTGCGCGATGGCGCGTTGCGGACGCCGCAGCAACGCTACATTAGCTGGGCAGAGGGCTTCCGCCCAAATGGGCGCCCCGTAGAGCGCCTTGGAGCGCACCACTCCGTCGTAGAGACGGCGGCAGGCAGATCCCGGTCCTCCGCTGTTGGGCAGCAAGCGCGAGAGCATTCCAGCAAATGCCAGCAACTTCGGTGCCAGCTGCCGGAAATGCTCTGCGAACCTCCACCGACTGTCGAGAATGAGCCCGAGGTATTTCAGGCTGCTCCCGACAGCGATGGAGGTGCCACCCACCACCATTGTTTGGTCTCGAGGCGGCGTCTGCCGAGGCCCATGGAAGAACAGGGCCTCGGACTTTTCGAGGGCCACCTTTAGCCCCAGCGCCCCGATGCGACGCACAACGTGGGCGACGCCCGCCGTGGCAAGTACGGCGGCGTCGCGGAACGTGGGGGCCCGCGCGGTGACCAGGGTATCGTCGGCGTAGCAGAGTACACCGACCCCCCGAAGATTGGCCCCGCGCAGGACCCAGTCGTACCCTATGTTCCACAGGAGCGGCCCAAGGACCGACCCCTGTGGAACGCCACACGACATACTTCGGCGGACTACTCCGTTTTGGGCCGGGTAGATGATGACCCGGTCCACGAAGTAGTCCGCAAGAACGCGCCTGAGGTACCACGGGACATTGTGGTACCTCAGCGCCTCCGCAATGGTCTCCCAGGGGAGGGTGTTGAAAGCGTTGGCTATATCCAACGATACAGCCAACAACACCTCAGCCCCGGCGACCGCTTCGTCGACGCTGTCCCGCAGCCGGGATATGGCGTCGAGAGTCGACCTCCCGCGACGGAAGCCGAACTGGCCATCACTTAGATTGGGCCCCGCCCCCCCAAGGTGCCCGACGAGACGCGCAGCTAGCACCCGCTCCAACAGCTTGCACATCTCGTCGAGCAGAACGATGGGGCGGTAGGCCGACGGCGACTCGGCTGGGCGCCCGTGCTTCTTTAGAAGCACGAGCTTGCCGGTCTTCCAACGTCCAGGCCGCTCTCATGAGCAGCCCATCGCTCGACGATAGCCGCCTCTCTGGCCAGCTCCCTGTCCAGGGTTCCTAGTCGCCACCGCGGACCCTCCCCCACCAAGGGGCGGTACAGTTCCACACGAGCCGACGAGGCGGCGGGGACGACGTCGAACCGGATGTACCGATGATCCGACGCGGTCTCCACCCCCTCGGCGACCCGCCAGTTGTCGATTCGTCGCGCCAGGTCAGAACTGGCGAACGACAAATCGACAATCGAGCTCCCCTGGGGCCGCACACAGGTTTGAACCGCCCCTTGGTTCAGCAGCACCAAGCCTTGGGACACCGCCCACTCAACCAACAGCTCCCCCCGAGTGTCGGTCGCCGGAGATCCCCACGCCCGAGAGTGAGCGTTGAAATCCCCGGCCACCACAGCCGGGGTGGGGCGCACTTCCGCCAGCAGAGCCCCGACCTCCAAGAGCAACTGCTCAAATTGGGCGAGACTTCTGCTAGGGGGACAGTACACCCCAATCACTGCAGCGTCGCCCAGCACGACGAGTACGCACTCGCGGCCCCTCCGCACTCTGTCGAAGGGTGGGGCAGATCGCTGGGCGACGATAGCCACCAAGCCGCACAGGTCGCCAGCCCAATTTGGGCTGTCACGAACGTGGTACGGGTCGGCGACTATTGCCACTGTCGTCTGCCACTGCGCCATGGATTGGGCCAGAAGGTCCTGGGCCGTGACGCAGTGGTTGACGTTGGCCTGCAGGATGGAGATACAATGTGCCATTATTGTTGGGCGGTGTCCATCTCCTCCTCGTGTTGCGGCTGGGTGGGGGATGTATTGTGTTTCGTCCCACCCGCAGCTCCGCCTTTTCTCGGGGCAGCCTTCTTCCGAGAAGCGGCCTTGCACTCGCCGGATCCGAGCCGGTGACCGGACGCCACTCCTTCCGCCGCACAGACGGGGCATCTGGGCTCCGCGGAGCAGGTGGCCGACTTGTGGCCCGCCTGCCCACAGCGGAAGCAGAGCGCACTGCGGTCGACACCCGCAGTGCAATTGGCCCCGACGTGCCCAGGCTCCAGGCAGCGGAAGCACCGCGCCGGTCTCGGCTCCAGTGTGGTCAGCCTGACCACTGACCACCCGACGAGTATCTGACGGCCATCCGTCAACTTTCTGGCCGCTTCGATAGGGCACCGCAGCCAAACAGTGCCCTGGCGGCCAGGTGGGCGTTGGATGTCGCCCACCTTTATGGCGTCAGGAGAGCAGCCCCCCTCAGCCGCCAGCGATGCCGCTACCGTTTGTTTGGAGGCCGTGTCGCTCAAGCCAGAGATGCGTAGCTCCACGCACCTCTCTGGCCTAGCGACACGAGCCTCGTCCAGCACCTCCCTTAGTTTGGTGGCTAGGAGGTCAGCCTTCCGGGCTCGATCCTCACCAGCCACCTCCAGGATCCGAGCCCCAGTGGTGGCAGGGCGCATCCGGAGGCCGTCTATCCCGAGGGCCTTCAGGTCAATGACCCCTTCAGCCCTGGATAGAACGTCCCCGTAGGTAACGCCCCTCTCCTGCGCACCCGGAAGCAGCGTGATGGTGATCGCCGCCGTTTGTGGGGCGCGCAGCTTTCGGGGCTTCCGGCCACCACGCTTGCGCTTCGCGGCCTGCGCCGCTGGAACGGTAGCGGTCGGAGCAGCTGCTGGCTGACCTGAGACCGGCTTCGCCACTTTTGGCCGCGCCGCCACCTTGCTCCAAGTGGCAGGGGCAGGCGGGGGGACAGATGAGGACGTCGCTTCAGGCGAAGCCCGGGTCCGGCGGGCAGCTTCGGCCTCTTTGGCTGCGGCCGACTTCTTCTTCGCCTTCTTAACCTTCCTCTTCTTCTCCCCTCCAGACCCATTAGGACAGGGTTCCGTCTCATCCGATCCGCCCGGCACATGGGCAGAGACAGAGGGAGGCGATGGAGGAAGAGGCGGGAGCTCACATGTGAGTTGCTCCTGTGACCGAGCTGCAGCTCGCTTGTCCGCCTGGAGAGGAGGACGGATACGGGTCTCAGGCAGCAGACGGTCCGCAATCCCCGCGAGACGCGCGTCGATCAGAAAGGCGATCTCATTGCGGCTCATGGGGGGTGGCGCAGATTGCGCCCGCTGCTGCCAGGCACGCATTTCGGCCCGCACAGCTGCTAGCTCGGTCTGGAGCTTAGCCACCTCTTCGGATTCCGTGCGGGATCGAAGCACGCGGGCGTGCTCCAAGATGGTGGAGCACGCGAGCCTCAGGTCCCGCACGTATTGCCCCTTCAGGTGGGAGCTCTTGGTGGCGATGGTTTGCACCATCCCCACCGCTGCCTCAATGGCACCCGTCAGCCGCTCCGCACTGAGGGACTCTGCCGATTCCTGTCCCGCTTGGGGCTGTCGGCTGGGCTCTGGCTGCGGGCTAGGGGTCTCTCTAACGTAGAGAGCCCTCTGCCGCTGCCGCTGCAGTTCGTCGGCCAGCTCTCTCTCAGCACGGAGCACGAGCTCCCGCTCCATAGCCGCGTTCAGCTCGGCCTTGGCTTGCGCCAGGCCAGCGTATTCGCCCGTTGTGGTTGGGCGACCGCGGGGCTTCTTAGTGGCCTCCTCGGCCTCTGCCTCTGGGAACCGTTTCCGCCATAGTCTTCCCGACACTGGCGAAGACGAACGCGAGCTCCCAGGGCTGGTCATTGGAATGTTGGTGAGATCCAAACGATCCAGCACCACTTTCGCGTTGGTTACTGAGCCGAGAGGCCTCGCGACCTCCGTCTCGATCTCCATATCTGCACTCGTCAGCTTCGACAGCCTCGACGAGCACCGACGGGTCTGTCCTTCGGGAACTTGGTCCCGGCTCGACGACCCTGTCTCCTCTTCGCGCTCACGCGCTTGTCGCTCGGGAGCTTGGTCCCGGCACGACGCAACTTCTTCACCAGCAACAGACATCGTCCTTAAAAGGACAGTGCCGATGCGGTCAGAGGACATCAAAACACACACACAGTAGTGCTGCTTGCCGCAAGATTCGCTTAACCGGATTTGGTCACCCAACGTGCCACTCCGTTACGGTGGTCACGTTGGGGTCCAGGGCACACGACGGGGACGTACCGGTAAGCTCTTGGGGCGTGCCCCAGGTTAGGTTAGGTTAGGTTAGGTTGGGGAACCACCCCACAGTCTTGACTTCCACGTAGTGTTCCCCGGGCAACGCCGCGCTTGTCACCGTAACGGAGTGGCAAGCCGGCGGCTAACGAAGACTGTGCGATCGAGAGCTCTCCTTGCGGACTTTGCTCGATCTTTGACGCTCGATATGCCGAAACCCTCGAGGGACGCCTCCGGGCGCTTCCTAAAAAAAGGCCCTTCTGAGGGCCAACCCCAAACGGCCCTTGTCAGGGCCAACCCTGATGACGCTTCAGCGTCAGAGGCTGGCCGCGCACCATCTGCGGCCAGCCCGCGTTGTGAGGAGGAGCCCCTACCGGACTCCGACAGGGATGACCTGGTGTTGGAGCTGTCAGACCGACAGACCCAGAAGCGGGCTCGGAGCTCGGAGGCCAAGGGCAAGCCCAAAAAGAAGCCCAAGGCTAGCTCCAGCCACGACACGGGCTTGCTAGACGCCCAGCGCCAGCTTAACCTGGCCAACAGGGCGACGCTCCAACTGGAGCTGGAGGAGCAGGTCGCCGCCAAGGAGGAGCAAGCACGCGTCCGTAGGTCTAAGGCGGGCTACGGTGCGTCAACCGTCCTGTATGCGGACCACTCCTTGGCGGAACTCGAAAAGATAGCTCAGGAGGACCAAGAGGGGATTGTCGAAGTCGCCTCGAGGTCCTCAAACCTGAAGGGCACCTTCCAGAAGGCCCTCAAATGCCGGGCCGCAAGTATGTTCGGCATCGTCCGTGAGTTGGTGCAGCGCACGGCCACGGACGAGATACAGCAACTGCAGGCGAGGACCGATCGCCTGCAGAAGGAGGTCAGCGAGCTTCACAATAAGCTCGCTGAAGCCACGGCGCAGCCTGTCCAGGCCTCGCCAGCAGCGGTGGGGGTGGACCTCTCCTCCTCCGTCCTCGAGAACACCATCCGCAAGGTGGTAATGGAGGAGAGGGCCTTCACAAGGGCCTGCTTCGCGGGCATCGAGGATCGCCTCCTGCCCGAGAAGCGCATCCGGCCACCACTTGCGGCGGACGAGGCCGCCCAGGCTCCTTCCCCGACCCCAAAGCCCTCAAAAGGCAAGGGAAAGGGAAAGAAGTCGCCCACGGCACAGGTGACTCCGGTCGCGGTCGCCGAAACATCTGAGAGGGAAGACGCCTTCCTCCCCTCCACCACCCAATCCAAAGATTCCTGGACTGAAGTGGTCAGGAGGAAGAAGCGAGGCGCCAATAAGGCAGCGTCGGCCGTCGCTCCTGCAAACGCCCCTTCCGGCCCGTCCAAAGTGACGGGCAAAGGAGGGGGGCAGAAATCGGCCCCCAAGCCTGTTGGGAGGAAACTTGTTCCGCCCAAAACCGCGGCCGTGGTGGTGACGCTCACTGCAGAGGCCGTGGAAAATGGGGAGACATACGAGTCCGTATTGAAGCGGGCTCGTAACAGTGCCAACCTTGATACGTTGCAGGTAGGCCCAGTGACGTGCCGCCGGACCCAAACTGGGGCTCGGCTGTTTGAGTTCCCGGGGGCTCAAGGCGGCACCAACGCGGACCTCTTCGCAGCCAAGCTGCGAGAGGTCATCGCGGACGCGGTGACGGTAGCCAGGCCGGTGAAGTCGGCGTCCTTGGAGGTGGCCGGTCTTGATGACTCGGTCACCAAAGAGGAGGTGGTGGCGGCGGTCGCAGCTGCGGGAGGCTGCGATGCGGCAGCATTGAAGGGTGGGGCCATAAGGCCCGGACGCGGTGGCCTGGGCGTTATCCGGCTGGAGTGCCCAGTAGCCGCGGCAAAGGCCGTCCTTCTCAAGAGGCGGCTCCCCGTGGGTTTTAGTGTGGCGGTGGTCCGGGCACTTGAGGTCCAGCCATTTCGCTGCTTCAAGTGCTTCGGACTTGGGCACACCAGAGCTCTGTGCCCGTCGAAAGTCGACAGGTCGGAGCTCTGCTGCCGCTGCGGGGAGACGGGGCACAAGGCCGAAGCCTGCAGCGTTGCCTCGCCGCGCTGTGCCGTGTGTGCCGCCAGCGGCTGCCCGGCCGGCCACGTGATGGGGGGGAGGAAGTGCAATCCTCCCGCAAGAAAGGGCCAAGCGCAGGTGCCAAGCCGGCCTGCAGCTGTGGCCGCCGCTAATGAGGTCGTCGAGACTTCAACGCCACCGGCTGAGGAAGGAAATGCGATGGACCACTAATGGGGGTGGTCCATCGCATTTTACAGGCGAACACCAACCAATGCAGAGCGGCTCAGGATTTGCTGGTGCAGGTCATGGCCGAGTGGTTGGTGGACGTGGCGGTTGTAGGCGAGCCCTATTCAGTCCCTGGCCGTTGGCTAGGGGACGGGGACGGCTTGGTGGCGCTCGTGGCGCGGTCTTCCACGGACTCCCCTCCCCTCTCGCTCTTGGAGAGGGGACCGGGATACGTGGCCGCCGCGTGGGGGGAAATAGCCTTTGTAGGCGTATATTTCTCCCCAAACCGCCCACTGTCTGAGTTCGAGGATTTCTTACAAGTCCTCGCCGCAGTGGTCGGCAGGTTGGCGCCGCGTCAGGTCTCCGTTCTGGGAGACCTGAACGCTAAGTCGGTGGTTTGGGGTAACCCCGCCACCGACGAGCGCGGGCGGGCGCTGGAACTCTGGGCGGCCTCCTCCGGTCTCTCCCTCTTGAACAGGGGGAGAATTCAGACGTGCGTGCGACGGCTGGGTGGATCAATTGTGGACGTCACCTTTGCCTCCCCCGCACTAGCCGCACGCGTGGAGAATTGGCGGGTGGACATGGTGGAGACTTTCTCGGACCACCGTTACGTGCTGTTCGAGATCTCCACCGAGGGCCCCCAGAGAGTGGCCCGCCTGGGCCAATCCCCATTCCCACGGTGGGCCCTCGTCCACCTGGACAGGGATGTGGCCAAAGAGGCGGCTTTCGTCCAGGACTGGCTTTCGCCTGCCATGGATGTCCCAGACGTAGACGCTGCCGCGACCCAGCTACGCGGGTCGTTGACCGAGGTATGCAATTCAAGTATGCCTCGGTCTCGTCGTCCGCCTCCCAAACGCGCCGTCCACTGGTGGTCGGTGGAGTTGGCGAGGCTTCGAGCTGCCTGCGTGGCGGCCCGGCGGGAGTACGCCAGGAGCCGGCGGCGGCGAACACGCGACCAGGCTAACGAGGACCGCCTCTACAACCTGTACGTAGAGGCAAAGAAGGTTCTCAAGTCCGCGATGTTCGCCGCGCAGGACTCGGCGCGAGCCGAGCTGCTGGAGGGCCTCGACAGAGACCCTTTCGGGAGGCCTTATAAGGTGGCGCGGAACAAACTGCGCCCCTTTGGCCCCCCGGTGTCGGAGACCCTCGAGCCGACGTTGCTGGACGGGGTGGTCCGGTCCCTGTTTCCCAGCAGGGCCAATTTCACCCCGCCAGCAATGGACCCTCCAGCAGGTGGGCCCGCTGTGGAGGAGGATCAGGAGGAGGACGAGGAGGCTCCTCTCCTCACGGAGGCGGAACTCCGCACGGAGACACTTCGCCTCCGTGCGAAGAAGACGGCCCCTGGGCCGGACGGCGTGCCCGCGAGGGTGGTGGCAATAGCCGCCACCGAAATGGCGGAACGGTTTCGGGTCCTCTTTGACGCGTGTTTCGCGTCGAGGAGGTTCCCGAAACCATGGAAGGAGGGGCGGCTATGCCTCCTCCGAAAGGAAGGGCGTCCAGCGGATTCCCCCTCGGCATACCGACCCATCGTTTTGCTCGATGAGGTCGGTAAGATGTTCGAGGGGATAGTAGCCGCTCGGCTGAACGAACATCTGCGGGTGGTCGGGCCGGACCTGTCGGACGCTCAGTGCGGTTTCCGCACTGAGCGTTCCACGGTGGACGCCCTGGCCCTGTTGAAGGGCCGCGTGAAGGAGGCCGTTGAGGCTGGGGACGGAGTGTTGGCTGTGTCGTTTGACATAGCCAACGCGTTCAACTCCGTTCCCCACTCAACTATACTCGAGGCACTCCGTTTCCATGGAGTGCCTCGGTACCTGAGGGGCCTACTGGCCAGCTACTTGGAGGATCGAACAGTCCTCCTCGTAGATAAAGCTGGCCAGCTACGGCGATACAGCGTCGAGTCCGGTGTTCCGCAGGGATCAGTCTTAGGACCACTTCTGTGGAACATCGGATTCGACTGGCTGCTGAGGGGAGCCCTCCTCCGTGGCACGAGTGTCATCTGCTATGCGGATGACACTCTGCTCACTGCCCGGGGAGGGAACTTTAGGGAGGCGGCCAGTCTGGCCTTGGCGGGCGGATCCCTGGTCGCGGGGAGGATCCGTCGCCTAGGACTAACAGTGGCGCTGCACAAAACCGAGGCCGTGTTCTTCCACGGGCCTCGGCAGCGCCCCCCACCACCTGACGCCCACATCTTTGTGGAGGGCGTCAGGGTAGAGGTAAAGGCCCAGATGAAATATCTGGGCCTTACGCTGGACAGCAGGTGGCACTTCAGCCCGCACTTCAGCGGGCTGTCGTCGCGCCTGCTGAAGGCGGCGAAGGCCCTCTCATGGCTCATGCCAAACTTGGGAGGGCCAAGTGGGCGGTGCCGGCGTTTGTACGCCGGCATTTTGAAGAGTATGGCTCTGTACGGGGCGCCCATCTGGGCAGACCGGAACCCTGGCGCAAGTCAGAACCGGTGGGCACTGCCACGGGGCGGTGTCTGCGAGGAAGGACACCTCTATAAAAGAACCACTCGGTTGGAGCCTCCTGGCGTAGGCACCTCGCTGAAACCAGGAGGCGGGCCCGGTGTCTTCCCGACACCGTGGTGAGTCGTGTTGGCCGGATGGGTGCGCCTGTTCGGTCGTTCGGCGTCGGCCCGCAGCTCGCTGTATCGGAGCTGTGGCGCCGTGATGGTGGTGTTCGGCTGAGCGAGCCTGCTCGCTCGGCCGTTCGGTGTAGTCCCGCCGGCGTTTGGCCGAGAGTGCGGGACCAAAGTGGAAGACAACCACGTTAAAAAACAAACAAACAACATGAAAAAGGTGAACCGTAAAACAACACACCAGGAGGGTACCGGTCGCTCCGCGATCGGAGAATCCCTCCATGGCGAGGAGTCAGCACACACTCAGGTGTGTGATGACTCAACGCCATGCAGTCCCGTCGTATCTGGTGGGGACACAGGCCACCGAAACGCATCAGAACCGGGGAGCAGTTCCGCTCCCAGAACAGCGTCGAGTGCGTATAGCAGTACGCGGAGCCGGCGCTCGCGAACATTCTATCGTTTTATCGTTCGCAGGTGCCCAAGAGACGACCGAGGCGTCGCCTTTGGCGACGAGAGCCGGTCGTTCTCAGTCGAGGTCGCCGTCCCCGACAAGGACGAGCACAGTCAGTGAGGGAACGAAGGCAGAGGAGACCGAGGCGTCGCCTTTGGCGACGAGTGCCGGTCTCCCGCCGTCGAGGTCGCCGTCCCTCACGAGGACGGCCAAGAAGGGGGATGTGATGCCCGCTACCACACCCCGTGGCAGGAGACCCGTCGTGGTCCTTAAGAGGCTTTTTATACGCTCAACGAACCCCAGCTCCACCCGGGATTCATCGGAGGCTGAGGACGACGTAATGGTGCAGGAGGACCGGGGGAACCAAACGTTCTTCCGAGCGAGCCTCGGCACCCCCACCGGGGAGAACGTCGCCACACCTCCGGTGTTCCAGCGTAAGCGGCAGGCGTCGCCGACGCCCCCAGAGACCACAAGTTCCGCGGACTCTGTGGCGGAAAGTGGTGAGACGCTGAAGCTGTCTAGGAAGCCCGTGAGCAAAAGGGGCAGGGGTCGCCCCCCTACCACGGGCCGGTATGTCGGCCTCGCAGCTGCGCAGGCCGAGTTGAACGCTCAGAGGCGCCTGGCCCTGGACCTCGACGCTGAGGAGGAGCTTGCGGCCAAGACAGCGGCCATCCGCCGCCGTCCTCCGTCAGAGGGCAAGCCGAGGGTGGAGGGCTACTCCTGCCCGGCGGAGTCAGCGCGGACAGCACCGAGCGCGACTCTATGCCAGTGGGCTAGGGAGGGGCTGGACGCCCTCGGCATGGTCGGGGCGAGGTCCAAGAACCTGAAGGGTACATATGTACGCGTCATCAATGACGCGTCGTGTACCCTTCAGGCAGTCTTCGAGGAGCTCAGGCGGAGAACGGCCTCGGAGGAGTCGCAGCTACTGGAGAAGGAGGTTGGCAGACAAGCGGCTCTGCTGGAGCTGCAGACCCGAAAGCTGGAGGAGCAGGCTGCGGAGATAAGGCAGCAAGCTCTCCAGCTGATAGAGTTGAGGGCGGAGATCGCGGCCTTGAGCCGGCCGGCGGCGGTGGCGCAGGCTGCTCCAACTCTCGCCGTGGAAGCAGGAGGGCCATCGCTGAAGGAGGAGGTGATGCGCGCCGTGAAGTTGGTCGTCGGCGAATTGGTGGCCGACCGGATCGCCCCAATTGAGGCCAGACTCGGCCGAGAGACCGGACCCAGGGTCGCCTCCTCCGATCCCGCATCGATCTCTCCGCGGACGGCCCCCGGCCAGCCCATGGAGGCAGTGGTGGCTCCACCGCCGCCACCGGCTTCGACGTCGCCTGCGCCTCTGCCCGGCTTGGATGTCCCTAAATCCAGGGGGAAGAAGAAGTCGGGCAGAGGCAAGAAGGCGAAGGCCGCTACCGTCCCTGCAGCCGCTCCTGCGGCCGCTCCTGCGCCCGCTCCTGCAGCTCCAGAGTCCCGACCAGTTCCGCCACCACCAGTCCCCACGGAGGAACCGTGGAGTGTGGTGGCGGCCAAGAAGAAGAAAGGAACGAGGAAGGGGAAGGCCGCCAAGGCGACCCCGGCTTCCACCCGGCGGCCCCCTCCTCCTCCTCCCACTCCACGCCGTGGAAAGCCCTCCGTTGCTCCCCAGAGCAAGCCCGGCGCCAACCTGCGTCCCCCGTCGACGGCGGCTGTAGTTCTCACGCTACGGCCGGCTGCCGCCGAGGGGGGCGCTAGCTACGAGGCGCTCTTAAGAGCGGCAAAGGCCTCCATCAAGTTGGCCCAGCTGGGGATCACGGAGGGCGTGAAGATCAAGACGGCCGCCACCGGAGCCCGCCTCCTCGAGATCGGAGGCGAGGATCGAGAGGCGAGGGCGGACCGTCTAGCAGCAAAGCTGCGAGAGGTCCTCCCTGCGGAGACGGTAACGGTCTCCAGGCCTGTGAGGTGTGCAGAACTGCGCATCTCCGGGCTGGATGACTCCGTCTCCGCGGCAGAGGTGGCGGCCAGCGTGGAGTCCGCCGGCGGGTGCCCCGAGGGTACGGCCAGACCCGGCTCTTTACACCGGGACTGGCGAGGCCTCGGGGTAGTGTTTGTAAAGTGCCCGGTGGCCGCGGCCAAGAAATTGGCTACGGCCGGGAGGCTTCTGGTGGGGTGGTCGGCGGCTCAAGTGAAGCTCGTCGACCCCAAGCCCCTTCGGTGCTACCGGTGCCTCCACACCGGGCACACAAAGGCCAAATGTACCTCGGACGTAGACCGCAGCGACTACTGCTACCGCTGCGGCGCGCCGGGGCACCTAATGGCCCAGTGCACTGCCGCCTTGCGCTGCGCTTTGTGCGAGGCGGCAGACAAGCCGGCGGATCACCGGCTTGGGAGTGCAGCGTGCACCACTCCCAAGCCGAAGAAGAAAAAGAAGAAAAGGAAGAAGCCTCAAAAGGCAAAGCCCTCGGAGTCGGGGCAGAAGGCTGGCGGCGGCGTCATAGCCCCGCCTAGGCCCGATCCACCGTCCCCAAGGCCTGTAGAGGTAGCGCCGATGGTCACAGATTAGTGGGACTATCGGCGTCCTCCAGGCGAACCTAAACCACTGCGCCGCCGCTCAGGACCTTTACATCCAGAGCATGGCGCAGTGGGCCCCCCCGGTGACGCAATCGCTCCAGCCTGCGCTCGTGGAACAGATAGTAGCAGCTCTGTTCCCCGACCGGGGAGAGTTCACTCCCCCTCCCATGGTCGGCGACGATGTCGCGGAGAGCAGTAGAGGACTTGTGCACGCGGAGGAAACAGCATCGCCCGAGGTCACTCCCGGGCATCTGAGGGCGGCGGTTGCAAGGCTCAAGGCCAAAAACACCGCCCCAGGGCCCGACGGTATTCCCGGTCGGGCCTGGGCATTGGCTCTGCCCGATGCCTTAGAAGAGAGAGTGGCACGGCTGTTTACCTCCTGCCTGGAACAGGGCAAGTTTCCCCGCAGGTGGAAGGTGGGGAAACTTGTCCTCATCAAGAAGGAGGGACGACCGGCGGATTCGCCTTCGGCCTATCGGCCCATCGTGTTGCTCGACGATATCGGGAAGGTGTTCGAGCGTGTGCTCGCCCACCGTATCGTCGAGCACCTGGACGGTCCCGGGCCGGGTCTCTGCGATGTCCAGTATGGTTTCCGCAGAGCCCGGTCGACGGTGGACGCGATCCGCCGGGTGCAGTCCCTAGTGAAGGACGCGGCTTCGGGGACCGGGGTGGTATTGGCGGTGAGTTTAGACATCGCCAATGCTTTTAACACCCTCCCCTGGAGCTGCATCCATGAGGCGCTGCGCTACCATCGTGTGCCGGACTGCCTGCGGAGGGTAGTTCTGTCCTACCTCTCCCAACGGGCAGTCACCTATCCGACACAGGATGGTGGCGCCGCTCTGAGAGCAATGTCGTGCGGCGTTCCGCAGGGCTCCGTTTTAGGACCCCTGCTGTGGAACGTCGGCTATGACTGGGTGCTGCGCGGTGCGACTCTTCGGGGGGTCAGCGTAACGTGTTACGCTGACGATACCCTCGTCACCGCGCAGGGGGATACCTACAGGGAGGCGGCTCTCAGAGCAACAGCCGGAGTGGCCCACTTCGTGAGGCGAATCCGCCTTATTGGGTTGGATGTCGCCTTGCAGAAGTCCGAGGCGGTTTGTTTTTCTTCCCCTCGGTCGGCGCCGCCGGCTGGAGCGCACATTGTGGTGGGCGGAGTGTCGATCGGCATACGAGGGGCGATGCGTTATTTGGGCATCGTCCTCGATAGCCGATGGCGCTTCCGGGAGCACTTCCAGGGACTCGCGCCCCGACTCGTGGGTGCTGCGAGGGCGCTTGGTCGTTTGCTCCCGAATCTCGGTGGGCCCTCGGGCGGCTGCCGACGCCTTTACACGTCGGTGGTTCGCTCGATGGCACTATACGGGGCGCCCATATGGGTAGAGGCCCTCGACGCCGAAAATATCGCGCTGCTGCGACGGGCGCAGCGGGCGATGGCGTTGAGGGTCGTGAGAGGGTACGGCACGGTCTCGCTCGAGGCCGCGTGCGTGCTCGCAGGAACTCCACCATGGGACCTGGAGGCCGAGGTGTTGGCGGAAGTTTTCTGCCGGACCTCTGAGGCCAGGGCCCGGGGAGTCGGCCCGCCGCCGAGGGAGGTCGCGTGCTGGGGGGAGGACCTCCGGGGCGATCTTCTTAGGCGGTGGTCCGAGCGGTTGGAAGAGCCTCGCGCCGGTGTTCTGACCATCGACGCGATCCGACCCATCCTGCAGGAGTGGGTCGACAGGCGGCACGGGGCGGTCACCTTTCGCCTGGCGCAGATGCTCACCGGACACGGTTGTTTCGGTGAGTATCTGTTCCGGGTGGCCAAGAGGGAGCCGTCTCCGGTGTGCCACAGCTGCGGCCACCCCGAGGACACAGCCACGCACACGCTGGCGGAGTGCCCGGGGTGGAGCCGTCAACGCGCAGCTCTTGTCGACGTAGTCGGCGCCGACCTAACGCTCTCGACCATCATCCAGGCGATGGTCGACAGTGAGGCGGCGTGGACGGCGATGATCACGTTCAGCGAGGACGTGATCTCGCTCAAGGAGGAGGCGGAGCGGATCAGGGAACTGGATCCTCTCGCTGATCCGATCCGCCGCAGGCGAGTCGGGCGAAGGCGGGCCGCGACGCTCCATCGCGGCCTTCCTCCTTGACGGGGACTCACGGCCCGCGGTACCAGGACTACCGCCGGCTGTGCAACGCCAGGTCCCCCAGGTCGGTAGTGTCGTGTCTGCACACTGTACCTAGTAGGATGTCGTCCCCCCTACCCATAGGACGACACCACTGAAGGAAGCCCCTCCCGCTCTTTACACGGGAGGTGTGGCTGACCGCTGCGGGTGTTGTGGTTGTTGTGACCTTGTTCCCACGACACGCGTAGCTTGCGGTACGCAGCCCGGCTAGGTGGGGACGCCACCAGTACACCTGCTTCCGGGGCGGAATAGGCCTCGCCCTCTGCATCGCCGCGTCGCAGACGCGAGTCAGCGCTCCTGCGAGCCGCTCGCACCTCGCGTCCACGTCGAGGCCGCTATCAACAGCGGCCCATCGCTCGACGACAGCCGCCTCTTTGGCCAGCTCCCGGTCCAGAGAACTGAGTCGCCACCGCGGACCCTCCCCTACCAAGGGGCGGTCCAGCTCCACACGAGCCGACGAGGCGGCGGGGACGACGTCGAACCGGATGTACCGATGGTCCGACGCGGTCCCCACCCCCTCGACGACCCGCCAGTCGCTGATGCGTCGGGCCAGGTCAGAACTGGCAAACGACACATCAACGATCGAGCTGCCCTGAGCTCGCACAAAGGTTTGAACCGCCCCTTGGTTCAGCAGCACCAAGCCTTGGGACACCGCCCACTCAACCAACAGCTCCCCCCGATCATCGGTCGCCGGAGATCCCCACGCCCGAGAGTGAGCGTTGAAATCCCCGGCCACCACAGCCGGGGTGGGGTGCACTTCTGCCAGCAGAGCCCCGACCTCCGAGAGCAACTGCTCAAATTCGGCGAGGCTTCTGCTGGGGGGACAGTACACCCCAATCACTGCAGCGCCGCCCAGCGCGACGAGTACGCACCCGCGGCCCCTCCGCACTCTGTCGAAGGGTGGGGCAGGTCGCTGGGCGACGATAGCCACCAAGCCGTTTAGGTCGCCAGCCCAATTTGGGCTGTCGCGAACGTAGTACGGCTCGGCGACTATTGCCACTGTCGTCTGCCACTGCGCCATGGATTGGGCCAGAAGGTCCTGGGCCGCGACGCAGTGGTTGACGTTGGCCTGCAGGATGGAGATACGATGTGCCATTATTGTTGGGCGGTGTCCATCTCCTCCTCGTGTTGCGGCTGGGTGGGGGATGTATTGTGTTTCGTCCCACCCGCAGCTCCGCCTTTTCTCGGGGCAGCCTTCTTCCGAGAAGCGGCCTTGCACTCGCCGGATCCGAGCCGGTGACCGGACGCCACTCCTTCCGCCGCACAGACGGGGCATCTGGGCTCCGCGGAGCAGGTGGCCGACTTGTGGCCCGCCTGCCCACAGCGGAAGCAGAGCGCACTGCGGTCGACACCCGCAGTGCAATTGGCCCCGACGTGCCCAGGCTCCAGGCAGCGGAAGCACCGCGCCGGTCTCGGCTCCAGTGTGGTCAGCCTGACCACTGACCACCCGACGAGTATCTGACGGCCATCCGTCAACTTTCTGGCCGCTTCAATAGGGCACCGCAGCCAAGCAGTGCCCTGGCGGCCAGGTGGGCGTTGGATGTCGCCCACCTTTATGGCGTCTGGGGAGCAGCCCCCCTCAGCCGCCAGCGATGCCGCTACGGTTTGTTTGGAGGCCGTGTCGCTCAAGCCAGAGATGCGTAGCTCCACGCACCTCTCTGGCCTAGCGACACGAGCCTCGTCCAGCACCTCCCTTAGTTTGGTGGCTAGGAGGTCAGCCTTCCGGGCTCGATCCTCACCAGCCACCTCCAGGATCCGAGCCCCAGTGGTGGCAGGGCGCATCCGGAGGCCGTCTATCCCCAGGGCCTTCAGGTCAATGACCCCTTCAGCCCTGGATAGAACGTCCCCGTAGGTAACGCCCCTCTCCTGCGCACCCGGTAGCAGCGTGATAGTGATCGCCGCCGTTTGTGGGGCGCGCAGCTTTCGGGGCTTCCGGCCACCACGCTTGCGCTTCGCGGCCTGCGCCGCTGGAACGGCAGCGGTCGGAGCAGCTGCTGGCTGAGCTGGGACCGGCTTCGCCACTTTTGGCCGCGCCGCTACCTTACTCCATGTGGCAGGGGCAGGCGGCGGCGCTGATGAGGACGTCGCTTCAGGCGACGCCCGGGTCTGGCGGGCAGCTTCGGCCTCTTTGGCCGCGGCCGACTTCTTCTTTGCCTTCTTAATCTTCCTCTTTTTCTCCCCTCCAGACCCATTAGGGCAGGGTTCCGTCCCATCCGAGCCCGGCACATGGGCTGAGACGGGGGGAGGCGAAGGAGAAAGAGGCGGGAGCTCGGATGCGGTCTGCTCCCGTGACCGAGCCGCGGCTCGCTTGTCCGCCTCGAGAGGTGGACGGAGACGAGTTTCCGGCAGCAGCCGATCCGCAATCCCCGCGAGCCGCGCGTCGATAAGAAAGGCGATCTCATCGCGGCTCATGGGGGGCGGTGCGGACTGCGCCTGCTGCTGCCAGGCACGCATTTCGGCCCGCACAGCTGCTAGCTCGGCCTGGAGCTTAGCCACCTCTTCCGATTCCGTGCGGGACCGAAGCACGCGGGCGTGCTCCAAGATGGTGGAGCACGCGAGCCTCAGGTCCCGCACGTATTGCCCCTTCAAGTGGGAGCTTTTGGTGGCGATGGTTTGCACCATCCCCACCGCTGCCTCAATGGCACCCGTCAGCTGCTCCGCACTGAGGGACTCTGCCGATTCCTGTCCCGCTTGGGGCTGTCGGCTGGGCTCTGGCTGCGGGCTGGGGGTCTCCCTTAAGTAGAGAGTCCTCTGCCGCTGCCGCTGCAGGTCATCGGCCATCTCCTTTTCGGCGCGCAGCTCGAGCTCCCGCTCCATGGCCGCGTTTAGCTCGGCCTTGGCTTGCGCCAGGCCGGCGTATTCACCCGTAGTCGTTGGGCGACCGCGGGGCTTCTTAGTGGCCTCCTCGGCCTCTGCCTCTGCGTCCCGTTTCCGCCATAGTCTTCCCGACACTGGCGAAGACGAACGCGAGCTCCCAGGGCTTGTGCTCATAATGATGGTTGGATCCAAGCGATCCAACACCACCTTCGCCTTGGCGAGAGAGCCATGAGGTCTCGTAACCTCCGTCTCGATCTCCATATTATCGGCACTCGTCAGCTTCGACAGCCTCAAAGAGCACCGACGGGTCTGTCCTTCGGGAACTTGGTCCCGGCTCGACAACCCTGTCTCCTCTTCGCGCTCACGCGCTTGTCGCTCGGGAGCTTGGTCCCGGCACGACGCAACTTCTTCGCCAGCAACAGACATCGTCCTTAAAAGGACAGTGCCGATGCGGTCAGAGGACATGAAAACACAGTAGTACACTGCTTGCCGCAAGATTTGCTCTACCAGATTTGGTCACCCAACGTGCCACTCCGTTACGGTGGTCACGTTGGGGTCCAGGGCACACGACGGGGACGTACTGGTGAGCTCTTGGGGCGTGCCCCAGGTTAGGTTAGGTTAGGTTTTTTTTTTTTTTTTTTTTTTTTTTTTTTTTTTTTTTTTTACGTGGTGGAATGCATTTACGCACTTCGCTCACCCCCCGCGGGGGCAGGGGGCTCGCTTCGTGTGGGACTCCTGGCCGAGGCCAGACTACCCACTAAACCACCACGGTGTTCCTCCTTCGCCCAATCCGAGCCGCGGGATAGAATGCTCACCGCGACTCGGCTAGGGACGCCCGCCCTATTTAGCGGGCCCTCCTCTCGAGGCCCCACCATCCCGGCCATCGGGCCGAAATGGTGGGGCCCGTCCTCCTCTTAAGAATGCGCCCCAGGAACACGGAGGGGCGCATTCCGCCACATCAGCATAAGGGCAGCAGGTCCCCCGACCCGCCGCCCGTGGCTACTCTCATTCAGGGACGCGGGCGAATTGTGCTCGCCGACGTCCCCTCGCCGGTGGCCTGCGGGGCGGGAGAGTGAGCCCAGCTCGCTCCCGTTCCCGCAGCGCCTCTCTCTTGGCCGCCATCACCTCGCTAGCAAACGAAGCGACGGCGGCCCAACACTGTTCGCTGCCGGCCATAGCTGGAACTATGGCCGACAGCGAGAGGTTAGCACCGATTGTGCTCGTGAGGGCCGTCCGTTGTCCGTCCCACGCCTCACACACGGCCAAAGTGTGGTGTGCCGTGTCGGGGTCGCCGCTGGTGCAGTTTCGGCACCGGGGCTCCGATTCTACTCCCACCACCTCCCACAGGTACTTGGCGAAGCAGCCATGACCTGTGAGAAGTTGAGTGAGGTGATACGTTGGAGCCCCATGACCCCTCTCAACCCACTCGCGCAGGACGGGCCGAACGGCCCCCACGAGCAGCGCACTGCTGCGTGTCGTGCCCAACCTTTCCGCCCATTTCCGGAAGAGATCGTCGCGCGCCTCCTGTCTCCAGCGATCGATCTCCTCCGGAGCCGGTCGACCTCCGGCAACACGCCGCATCAGGGCGCCCTCCTCATACACCCGCTTGAGGACGCCAGCCTCGAGATCCCAGGGGATACTGCCCGCGATCAAACACGCCGCCTCGTAGGAGACGGTGTGGTACGCCCGTGCAGCCCTCTGCGCGATGGCGCGTTGCGGACGCCGCAGCAACGCTACATTAGCTGGGCAGAGGGCTTCCGCCCAAATGGGCGCCCCGTAGAGCGCCTTGGAGCGCACCACTCCGTCGTAGAGACGGCGGCAGGCAGATCCCGGTCCTCCGCTGTTGGGCAGCAAGCGCGAGAGCATTCCAGCAAATGCCAGCAACTTCGGTGCCAGCTGCCGGAAATGCTCTGCGAACCTCCACCGACTGTCGAGAATGAGCCCGAGGTATTTCAGGCTGCTCCCGACAGCGATGGAGGTGCCACCCACCACCATTGTTTGGTCTCGAGGCGGCGTCTGCCGAGGCCCATGGAAGAACAGGGCCTCGGACTTTTCGAGGGCCACCTTTAGCCCCAGCGCCCCGATGCGACGCACAACGTGGGCGACGCCCGCCGTGGCAAGTACGGCGGCGTCGCGGAACGTGGGGGCCCGCGCGGTGACCAGGGTATCGTCGGCGTAGCAGAGTACACCGACCCCCCGAAGATTGGCCCCGCGCAGGACCCAGTCGTACCCTATGTTCCACAGGAGCGGCCCAAGGACCGACCCCTGTGGAACGCCACACGACATACTTCGGCGGACTACTCCGTTTTGGGCCGGGTAGATGATGACCCGGTCCACGAAGTAGTCCGCAAGAACGCGCCTGAGGTACCACGGGACATTGTGGTACCTCAGCGCCTCCGCAATGGTCTCCCAGGGGAGGGTGTTGAAAGCGTTGGCTATATCCAACGATACAGCCAACAACACCTCACCCCCGGCGACCGCTTCGTCGACGCTGTCCCGCAGCCGGGATATGGCGTCGAGAGTCGACCTCCCGCGACGGAAGCCGAACTGGCCATCACTTAGATTGGGCCCCGCCCCCCCAAGGTGCCCGACGAGACGCGCAGCTAGCACCCGCTCCAACAGCTTGCACATCTCGTCGAGCAGAACGATGGGGCGGTAGGCCGACGGCGACTCGGCTGGGCGCCCGTGCTTCTTTAGAAGCACGAGCTTTCCGGTCTTCCATCGTCGCGGGACTCTCCCCGACGCCACACACTCCGACATGAGGGACAGCGTCTCTTCCTCTAGTGCCGGCATGACGGTGGCAATAACCTTCCCAGGAATGCCGTCCGGGCCCGGGGCACGATTCCTGGACTTGAGTGCCAGGATCGCAACCCCTAACTCGGCCTCGGACACGGGAGGTATTGCCCCTTCGTCAGCCGGCACCTGGCTTGGTGCTGCCATCCGCGGTGGGACCCACTCTTCCCTCGCAGGGAAGAGGGAGCTGACCACTCGGTCCAGGAGGTTGGACTCGAGAGTTCTGGTGAGGGGAAGCGCCCAGGGCCGGAGTTTCTGACTCACGACCTTATACGGGCGCCCCCACGGGTCTCGGTCGAGACTCTCGAGCCACTCCCTCCAGGACTCCTCCTTGGCGGCTTTTATCGCCGAGCTAAGGGCCTCACGGGCGGCCCTGTACGCAGCGTGCAGTTGTTCTTCTCGGGCGAGGTCTCTAACGGCCCGCCTTCGACTGCGGGTGTACCGCCTCTGGGCTGCGTAGCTTGCGGTACGCAGCCCGGCTAGGTGGGGACGCCACCAGTACACCTGCTTCCGGGGCGGAATAGGCCTCGCCCTCTGCATCGCCGCGTCGCAGACGCGAGTCAGCGCTCCTGCGAGCCGCTCGCACCTCGCGTCCACGTCGAGGCCGCTATCAACAGCGGCCCATCGCTCGACGACAGCCGCCTCTTTGGCCAGCTCCCGGTCCAGAGAACTGAGTCGCCACCGCGGACCCTCCCCTACCAAGGGGCGGTCCAGCTCCACACGAGCCGACGAGGCGGCGGGGACGACGTCGAACCGGATGTACCGATGATCCGACGCGGTCTCCACCCCCCCGGCGACCCGCCAGTTGTCGATTCGTCGCGCCAGGTCAGAACTGGCGAACGACAAATCGACAATCGAGCTCCCCTGGGGCCGCACACAGGTTTGAACCGCCCCTTGGTTCAGCAGCACCAAGCCTTGGGACACCGCCCACTCAACCAACAGCTCCCCCCGAGTGTCGGTCGCCGGAGATCCCCACGCCCGAGAGTGAGCGTTGAAATCCCCGGCCACCACAGCCGGGGTGGGGCGCACTTCCGCCAGCAGAGCCCCGACCTCCAAGAGCAACTGCTCAAATTGGGCGAGACTTCTGCTAGGGGGACAGTACACCCCAATCACTGCAGCGCCGCCCAGCACGACGCGTACGCACTCGCGACCCCTCCGCACTCTGTCGAAGGGTGGGGCAGATCGCTGGGCGACGATAGCCACCAAGCCGCACAGGTCGCCAGCCCAATTTGGGCTGTCACGAACGTGGTACGGGTCGGCGACTATTGCCACTGTCGTCTGCCACTGCGCCATGGATTGGGCCAGAAGGTCCTGGGCCGCGACGCAGTGGTTGACGTTGGCCTGCAGGATGGAGATACGATGTGCCATTATTGTTGGGCGGTGTCCATCTCCTCCTCGTGTTGCGGCTGGGTGGGGGATGTATTGTGTTTCGTCCCACCCGCAGCTCCGCCTTTTCTCGGGGCAGCCTTCTTCCGAGAAGCGGCCTTGCACTCGCCGGATCCGAGCCGGTGACCGGACGCCACTCCTTCCGCCGCACAGACGGGGCATCTGGGCTCCGCGGAGCAGGTGGCCGACTTGTGGCCCGCCTGCCCACAGCGGAAGCAGAGCGCACTGCGGTCGACACCCGCAGTGCAATTGGCCCCGACGTGCCCAGGCTCCAGGCAGCGGAAGCACCGCGCCGGTCTCGGCTCCAGTGTGGTCAGCCTGACCACTGACCACCCGACGGGTATCTGACGGCCATCCGTCAACTTTCTGGCCGCTTCGATAGGGCACCGCAACCAAGCAGTGCCCTGGCGGCCAGGTGGGCGTTGGATGTCGCCCACCTTTATGGCGTCAGGAGAGCAGCCCCCCTCAGCCGCCAGCGATGCCGCTACCGTTTGTTTGGAGGCCGTGTCGCTCAAGCCAGAGATGCGTAGCTCCACGCACCTCTCTGGCCTAGCGACACGAGCCTCGTCCAGCACCTCCCTTAGTTTGGTGGCTAGGAGGTCAGCCTTCCGGGCTCGATCCTCACCAGCCACCTCCAGGATCCGAGCCCCAGTGGTGGCAGGGCGCATCCGGAGGCCGTCTATCCCCAGGGCCTTCAGGTCAATGACCCCTTCAGCCCTGGATAGAACGTCCCCATAGGTAACGCCCCTCTCCTGCGCAACCGGAAGCAGCGTGATGGTGATCGCCGCCGTTTGTGGGGCGCGCAGCTTTCGAGGCTTCCGGCCACCACGCTTGCGCTTCGCGGCCTGGGCCGCTGGAACGGCAGCGGTCGGAGCAGCTGCTGGCTGAGCTGAGACCGGCTTCGCCACTTTTGGCCGCGCCGCCACCTTGCTCCATGTGGCAGGGGCAGGCGGGGGGGCAGATGAGGACGTCGCTTCAGGCGACGCTCGGGTCCGGCGGGCAGCTTCGGCCTCTTTGGCTGCGGCCGACTTCTTCTTCGCCTTCTTAACCTTCCTCTTCTTCTCCCCTCCAGACCCATTAGGACAGGGTTCCGTCTCATCCGATCCGCCCGGCACATGGGCAGAGACAGAGGGAGGCGATGGAGGAAGAGGCGGGAGCTCACATGTGAGCTGCTCCTGTGACCGAGCTGCAGCTCGCTTGTCCGCCTCGAGAGGAGGACGGATACGGGTCTCAGGCAGCAGACGGTCCGCAATCCCCGCGAGACGCGCGTCGATCAGAAAGGCGATCTCATCGCGGCTCATGGGGGGCGGCGCAGATTGCGCCTGCTGCTGCCATGCACGCATTTCGGCCCGCACAGCTACTAGCTCGGTCTGGAGCTTAGCCACCTCTTCGGATTCCGTGCGGGACCGAAGCACGCGGGCGTGCTCCAAGATGGTGGAGCACGCGAGCCTCAGGTCCCGCACGTATTGCCCTTTCAAGTGGGAGCTCTTGGTGGCGATGGTTTGCACCATCCCCACCGCTGCCTCAATGGCTCCCGTGAGCTGCTCCGCACTGAGGGACTCTGCCGATTCCTGTCCCGCTTGGGGTTGTCGGCTGGGCTCTGGCT
Organism: Eilema caniola; assembly: GCA_949126895.1. Taxonomy (NCBI): domain Eukaryota; kingdom Metazoa; phylum Arthropoda; class Insecta; order Lepidoptera; family Erebidae; genus Eilema; species Eilema caniola. The sequence goes on from OX421488.1 coordinate 16,127,333, forward strand.
GCGGGCTAGGGGTCTCTCTAACGTAGAGAGCCCTCTGCCGCTGCCGCTGCAGTTTGTCGGCCAACTCTCTCTCAGCACGGAGCTCGAGCTCCCGCTCCATAGCCGCGTTCAGCTCGGCCTTGGCTTGCGCCAGGCCGGCGTATTCGCCCGTAGTAGTTGGGCGACCGCGGGGCTTCTTAGTGGCCTCCTCGGCCTCTTCCTCTGGGAACCGTTTCCGCCATAGTCTTCCCGACACTGGCGAAGACGAACGCGAGCTCCCTGGGCTTGTGCTCATAATGATGGTTGGATCCAAGCGATCCAACACCACCTTTGCCTTGGTGAGAGAGCCATGAGGTCTCGCGACCTCCGTCTCGATCTCCATATTATCTGCACTCGTCAGCTTCGACAGCCTCAACGAGCACCGACGGGTCTGTCCTTCGGGAACTTGGTCCCGGCTAGACACCCCTGTCTCCTCTTCGCGCTCACGCGCTTGTCGCTCGGGAGCTTGGTCCCGGCACGACGCAACTTCTTCGCCAGCAACAGACATCGTCCTTAAAAGGACAGTGCCGATGCGGTCAGAGGACATCAAAAAACACACACACAGTAAAACTGCTTGCCGCAAGATTTGCTCTACCAGATTTGGTCACCCAACGTGCCACTCCGTTACGGTGGTCACGTTGGGGTCCAGTAGGCCTACTGTGAGTTTTTAAACGTGAGTCGTATACGTACACGAGAGTCGTAAGGGGACCACGTGATTACGTTTCCGTATTTTTGACATTTCCAGCCATCTCTACCGTGAGATTATTTCACGTTACAGTTTACTGTCTCGACGCTACCGTACCGTGTATACTGTACGGTATAAATGGTTGAAGAATTAAAACAAAGTAAGGCAGGCAGTAATGTTTCGATAAAAGAGGCTTTAATACGTTCATCTAAGAGTTGCTTTCAAATAACAGTAACACAATATATGTGATAACTACGTCGAAGAACGTATTTGGTTCCGTGTGCGTTTAGATTTTTCTCTATGCTATGAAAAAAATAAGTTCATGTATTAATTTTTACACTATGAAATATTTCAAAGGGTACATACAAATTATAGTTTGATTAATTTGTAACGAAATTATTGAAATATTCAAAGGAAAAAAATAAAATTGGAGTGAAATCAAACTAGTGCTCACAGAACTATTGGCGTATAGTTTTTAAGAGGTAACTAAACGCGCTAAGAAGGCTGGACGTATAGACTACTAATATTTATGATAGTTTTGACCCGGATATTTTATTCTTTAGCTATTCGTTGCCAGTGGCTTTGCCCGCGTGACATACTGCTCCTGTACCCGCGAACCAGTTCCTTGAAGTTTCGGTGAGCCTGCTTAATGCAAATATACATACATATACAGAAATATTAATCCCGTGACTGCGAACCACAGGAACCTATACCTGGGATAAAATAAAGGTCAATCAGGATGAACATTATCCATCCAAATATCATAAGATGACACTCCAACAGATAAAAATTCTTACTATATACTTAAACCTCCAGTCAATCTTGCATTATTTAAGCGAAGACATGTTAAAATCTATACAGGTATATCTATACTACTAAACCTAAACCTAATACTAACTTTCTGTAATATTAGTGTCGTGTTTGGTATCGAAGTTTTAATAATTCCTTTCATTGAATTGGTATATTTCGTGATATTGCTATACAACCTGTTTGGCTGAGTATACGAATGTAGACAAAGGTCGAGGTGATATGTTACCGTAAGAGTGTTTTGGTTTATGGTTGTTATGCCTCGACCAATAGAATGCCATGACGGGGTCTCGTGTGCTGTCACAGCACATATTTGAAGATTTGAAATTTTCAATTTTGAGTGATACGTTACCGTAAGAGCGTTTTGGTTTATGATAATTATGGATTAACCAATAGAATACCATAACGTGCTCTCGTGTGGCTGTCACCACCACGGAACAGACAAAACTCGCCACTGCACATATTTGAAAGGAGGCCGAACAGCTTTTTCGTAGAAAAATTAGTCTTCTTTTATGATTAAAAAATATTTTAGTATCTAACGAACCCATATTGAAAAAGTATCTACAATAAATCTTGTACAATTCATACGCTACATTATCAAAAAGGCGGTTAATATTGCATACATTACATATCACTTTCCAACAAGTGGGTTGTGTGCTTGTCAGTCACCTAAATGGTGTAAAACACCGGCCAAGTGCGAGCCGGACTCGCGCTCAAAGAATTCCGTACCATTATTGAGCCCGCCTTGATTTATTTATATTTCAGTAATTATTTATTTTTAAGTGAATATTTAACAGCTAACAAGCTTAATAAACTTTGTGTCTTTACATCGCACGCCGTCTGTGGGTCGTATTACAATGTTGAAGGTGGGGTTGCTAGACGACCCAGGGCCTCCTCGGGTATGGGGACTACGGCGTCTCCAACTCGTCCCCTGTATGGGGACGCCGCTGTGGCCTGCTTCTGCTAGGGTGACAGGTGGCTCCGACCGTCACCACCAGGCCCGCGTTCCACTACCTACCTATCCAAGTCCGATTGCGCTGCTTTTTTCAATAAACCGAACACTAACTTTCTGTAATGTTTCTGTCGTGTGTGAGAGAGATTTTATTTTAATTTAATTATTTATTTTTATAGTCGATGTACCTACTATTAAATATTCAGTGAATATTTCAAGTCAAGGGTTTATCTGTTGCTGGTATTAATATCGAGGTAAAAAAACGGCAACCAATCACATTCGTTATCCCTTTAAATATTCTTTATTTCAGTTTTTAGTATTTGTTGTCAGTGGCAACCGAAACACATCATCTGTGAAAAGTTCAGCTGGCTAGCTAGACAAAGGGACAGATGGACAGCTAAGACTAATAGGACCCGTTCGTTGAATTCAGAATTGGTATATTTCGTAATATTGCTATACAACCTATTTTACTAGGTTTACGAATGTGAACGGATGTTAATGGATGTTGAAGTGATGTTTATTTTTTAACTTTTGACATGAGATGTCACTTCAGCCAATATAAAGGTGGATTTTGATGTTTGTTAAGATGTCGTAGAAATTGGAAAATGTATGCTATTCCTAATAACTTTACTAAAAAAAACTTTTATCAGTCAATCTTGCATGATTTAAGCGAAGACTGTTTAAGATTTATTAACAGGTATGTAAAAGAATATCTATATCACGTATAACTTATAATATAAATGACGTTTGGAGCCCGGGGTCTGCTCTTCAGCCCCCTGTTAATTTGTTTAGGTTTAGTTTGTTCTCAGACTTCTTTCTAATAAGTATTACCAAACTATCCCATGTAACAAAACTGACATGATATTATTGATTTCAACTTTTTAGAGGAGGTACAAGCCTAAATTTAATAATATTAATATGAATCCTATTATTCCTTACAGTTGGACCATTGAAAGAAAGGCCGCATGAATAAAAATTGAAAACATAATTGATGCCAATACTGATGAACAACTACTGCATTATTCTAATATGACTAGCTATTTTACAGCGAATTTTATAACTATAGTTAACTACTAACATTTTATTTTGTTAATTTTATTTTGATAAATTGCTATTTAACCCCGCATGCCAAGATGCTCCAAACAAGCTTTGGATGTAACTGAAACTAATCATATACTTTTACTTGTAAATAGTGTATTACGTTAGTTTTATTTAATATTATAATAAGTGATTAATCATTGAATAAATAAAACCTCATTTATTTGAAATTTTGCATTTTGAGTGATCCGTTACCGTAAGAGTGTTTTAGTTTGTGGTAGTTATGCCTCGGCCAATAGAATGCCACGACGGCTCTCGTATGGCTGTCACCGTATCTCACCGTACACAAAGATTTGAAAATTTGAATTTTGAGTGATCCGCTACCGTAAGACTGTTTTGGTTTATGGTAAGTATGTCTTGACCAATGGAATGCTATGACGGTGACAGGCTCTCGTGTGACTATCACTACCGAAAGGAGGCCGAACAGCTGTTTCGTAGCAAAATGAGAATAATAATATAGTCCGTCAAGAAAGTCATGACGATTGAGGGTGGCATTGCTACACTTTTGTACCTACACAGTAGAGGTGGAGGAACCGGCGCTCAGCAGCTGCTGCTGCGGCGCTTTGCTATATCTCATCCGTGATAGTTAAATAGTTGAAATATTGAGATTGTTTTGATGATTGACAGCCTCTGTAGCGTAGCGGTAATAAATTCGACTGCTACGCATAGCTATTTCCATGCCTTGGAGAGTACGCATGTCGATCTATGGCATTCGTTACGTGATTTTTATAATTATAGTTACTAATATTTTATTATGTACATTTTATTTTGATAAACTTGTTTTTAATCACGCATGCCAAGATAAGCGAAAAGGCTCCAAACAAGCTTTCGATGTAACCGGAACTTTTCATATAATTGTACTTGTAACTAGTGTATTACGTTGGTTTTAGTTAATATTGAAAAAAGTAATTAATTATAGAATAAATACAACCTCATTTATTTGAAATTTTGCATTTTGAGTGATCCGTTACCGTAAGAGTGTTTTAGTTTGTGATAGTTATGGCTCGGCCAATAGAAAATCACGACGGGCTCTCGTATGGCCTGTCAACGTACCTTAACGTACACATTTGAAGATTTGAAATTTTGAATTTTGAGTGATCCGCTACCGTAAGACTGTTTTGGTTTATGGTAAGTATGTCTTGACCAATGGAATGCTATGACGGTGACAGGCTCTCGTGTGACTATCACTACACATATTTGAAAGGAGGCCGAACAGCTGTTTCGTAGTAAAATGAAAATAGAGATACAGTCCGTTAAGAATGGTCAAGAACATAGATTTAGTATTTTTCTTGTCAAGAACGTGGTCAAGAAAGTCATGACGATTAAGGGTGGCGCTGCTACACCTTTGTACACATTAGAGGGGAACTGGCGCTCGGCAGCTGCTGCTGCGGCGCTATGCTGAATCTCAGCCCGTTCGCTACGGGTAGTTCAAGCCCTAAAAAATCCAACAACTGGACTAACTTAATACTTCGATATCGCTAATGGGTAGTGGAGAGATGTATCACGGATAATATCGAAGTTGAGCCAAACATGCTGCGCAGCTAAAGTTGAAAATGTTGACTCCGGACTCCGAGTAAGCTTCGGTTGGATGCGACCGGGAATAACGCTAGCACATATATTAGCATGATGATGATTGAATCAGTTTGTTTTTGTGCCATAGCTATACAACCTATTTTGGTAGATTTACGAATGTAATGTTGGAGTGACATTTGTTTGGCATGTCAACATAAATAAATAGGTCTAAAATTTTAGAAATTTGATATGCTGAAGAACCTGGAAAGTGTATGCTAAATACATACATACATACATATAATCACGCCTTTATCCCTGGAGGGTTAGGCAGAGGTGAATTAACACCCACATTTCACCAATCTGTATTCGGTCCCATGTAATATGCGGTAAGCCTATTGCTGTATTCCGGGCACTATTGTTGACTCGAGCCATGCATTTGAGGCTTCTTGACCCCGACTGGACTTCTTGGTCCCGAAGGGAAAGCCTGCACCAGAACCTGGGCCCGAAGATCTTGATGGGGCTCATATCCAGTCAATTTGTGGGGACATACCCAAATTTAAAGTGAACAAGTGGTCTCAAACCTCGTTCCAATCCCACATAATTGAATTCAACCATAAACTTAATACATGTAAATAAAATTATAAACTCTATTTACAGTTGGAGTCATTAATTAAAGGAGAATCCATATGAATAAAAGTCGATACTGATGAACAACGTCTGCATTATTCTAATATAATTTCATAGCGAGTTCTTTATGATCACTAGAGTGTACAATAATATAAATAACAATAAATAATGTCCATTTTCCTTTGTTTTATTTGTTTTATTTCCAGCAATTTCCATTTAAATGACATTTTGCCTCTTTCTTTTGCTAAATTAGTCACCAAGCTCCATATTTTCCTTTCATACACCTGATGAATAGTGGACAAGGTTTCGGCGCAGTTGCCTCTTGGAGCTTATAACATCGTATTTGACGTGTTGGTTTTCGGTGATGTAGAATTGGGATATCCTATGTCTTCCCGTGGGTAAGAAGGCTAATAAGGAATAGGGCAATTCTTCATCTGACCGTAAACACAAATTATAATCACAGTAAGTGAATACTGTCAAGCCATATCGTCATTTACACAGTCCATCCAGTGGTACATTAACAATACCTAAATACTTGAAACAAAACATGAATTAATAATTTTAAATACCAAAAAAATCTTTACATTCATACGCCCAACAGCTGATCATAAGAAAGCCGCCATATTACGGTAACGATACTCCATCACTCAAAATACAAACAAGCACCAAACTGTCAAGTATTCTAGGAAATTATACGTAAACCGTAGCTAGTTCCGTTGACACGAGAGTCACTACAGTATACGAAGCACATGACAGCCCACCTACCGTAAACGTAATCACGTGGTCCCCTTACGACTCTAGTGTACGTATACGACTCACGTTTAAAAACTCACAGTAGGCCTACTGGGCACACGACGGGGACGTACTGGTGAGCTCTTGGGGCGTGCCCCAGGTTAGGTTAGGTTAGGTTAGGTTAGGTTAGGTTAGGTTAGGTTAGGTTAGGTTAGGTTAGGTTAGGTTGGGGTGGGGAACCACCCCACAGTCTTGACTTCCTCGTAGTGTTCCCCGGGCAACGCCGCGCTTGTCACCGTAACGGAGTGGCAAGCCGGCGGCTAACGAAGACTGTGCGATCAAGTGCTCTCCTTGTGGATTTTTCTCGATCTTCGACGTTCGGTATGCCGAAACCGTCGCGGGACGCCTCCGGGCGCTTCCTTAAAAAAGGCCCTTCTCAGGGCCAACCCCCAACGGCCCTTTTCAGGGCCAACCCTGATGACGCTTCTGCGTCAGAGGCTGGCCGCGCACCACCTGCGACCAGCCCGCGTTGCGAGGAGGAGCCCCTTCCGGACTCCGACAGGGATGTCTTGGCGGTGGAGCTGTCGGACCGACAGACCCAGAAGCGGGCTCGGAGCGCGGAGGCCTCTTCGGACTCGGCCAAGGCCAAGCCCAAAAAGAAGGCCAAGGCTAGCTCCAGCCACGACACAGGCTTGCTAGACGCCCAGCGCCAGCTTAACCTGGCCAACAGGGCGACGCTCCAACTGGAGCTGGAGGAGCAGGTCGCCGCCAAGGAGGAGCAAGCTCGCATCCGTAGGGCTAAGGCAGGCTACGGTGCGCCAACCGTCCTGTATGCGGACCACTCCTTGGCGGAACTTGAAAAGATGGCTCAGGAGGACCAAGAGGGGATTGTTGAAGTCGCCTCGAGGTCCTCGAACCTGAAGGGAACCTTCCAGAAGGCCCTCAAATGCCGGGCCGCAAGCATGTTCGGCATCGTCCGTGAGTTGGTGCAGCGCACGGCCACGGACGAGATACAGCAACTACAGGCGAGGACCGATCGCTTGCAGAAGGAGGTCAGCGAGCTTCACAGGAAGCTTGCTGAAGCCACGGCGCAGCCTGTCCAGGCCTCGCCAGCAGTGGCGGCGGTGGACCTGTCCTCCTCCGCCCTTGAGAACACCATCCGCAAGGTGGTAATGGAGGAGAGGGCCTTCACAAGGGCCTGCTTCGCGGGCATCGAGGATCGCCTCCTGCCCGAGAAGCGCGTCCGGCCACCACTAGCGGCGGACGGGGCCGCCCAGGAGCGGCAGGCCCCTGGCGTGCCCCAAATGGCTCCTCCCCTGACCTCAAAGCCCTCAAAAGGCAAGGGCAAGGGAAAGAAGTCGTCCACGGCACAGGAGACTCCGGTCGCGGTCGCAGCCGGAACCTCTGAGAGGGAAGACGCCTTCCTCCCCTCCACCACCCAGTCCACAAATTCGTGGACTGAAGTGGTTAGGAGGAAGAAGCGAGGCGCCAATAAGGCAGCATCGGCCGTCGCCCCTGCCAACGTCCCTTCCGGCTCGTCCAATCTGACGGGCAAAGGAGGGGGGCAGAAATCGGCCCCCAAGCCGGCTGGGAGGAAGCTCGTTCCTCCTAAAACCGCGGCTGTGGTGGTGACACTCACTGCAGAGGCCGTGGAAAAGGGGGAGACCTACGAGTCCGTATTGAAGCGGGCTCGTAACGGTGCCAACCTCGCCACGTCACAGGTTGGCCCAGTGACGTGCCGTCGGACCCAAACTGGGGCTCGACTGTTTGAGTTCCCAGGGGCTCAAGGCGGCACCAACGCGGACCTCTTCGCAGCCAAGCTGCGAGAGGTCATCGCGGACGCGGCGACAGTGTCCAGGCCGGTGAAGTCGGCGTCCTTGGAGGTGGCCGGTCTTGATGACTCGGTCACCAAAGAGGAGGTGGTGGCGGCGGTCGCAGCTGCGGGAGGCTGCGATGCGGCAGCATTGCGGGGTGGGGCCATTAGGCCTGGACGCGGTGGCCTGGGGGCTATTCGGCTGGAGTGCCCAGTAGCCGCGGCAAAGGCTGTCCTGCTCAAGAGGCGGCTCCCCGTGGGGTTTAGTGTGGCGGTGGTCCGAGCGCTTGAGGCCCAGCCATTTCGCTGCTTCAAGTGCTTCGGACTTGGGCACACCAGAGCTCTGTGCCCGTCGCGAGTCGAAAGGTCGGAGCTCTGCTGCCGCTGCGGGGAGACAGGGCATAAGGCCGGAGCCTGCAGCGTTGCTTCGCCGCGCTGTGCTGTCTGTGCCGCCAGCGGCTGCCCGGCCGGCCACGTGATGGGGGGGAGGAAGTGCAATCCTCCCCCAAGAAAGGGTCAAGCGCATGTGCCAAGCCAGCCTGCAGCTGTCGCCGCCGCCAATGAGGTCGTCGAGACCTCAGCGCCACCGGCCGACGAAGGAAATGCGATGGACCACTAATGGGAACGGTCCATCGCATTTTACAGGCGAACACCAACCACTGCCGAGCGGCTCAGGACCTGCTGGTGCAGGTCATGGCCGAGTGGTTGGTGGACGTGGCGGTTGTCGGCGAGCCCTACTCAGTCCCTGGCCGTTGGCTAGGGGACGAGGACGGCTTGGTGGCCCTAGTGACGCGGTCTTCCACGGACTCCCCTCCCCTCTCGCTCTTGGAGAGGGGACCGGGATACGTGGCCGCCGCGTGGGGAGAAATAGCCTTTGTAGGCGTATATTTCTCCCCAAACCGCCCACTGTCTGACTTCGAGGATTTCCTCGAAGTCCTCGCCGCAGTGGTCGGCAGGTTGGCGCCGCGTCAGGTCTCCGTTCTGGGAGACCTGAACGCTAAGTCGGTGGTTTGGGGTAACCCCGCCACCGACGAGCGCGGGCGGGCGCTGGAACTCTGGGCGGCCTCCTCCGGTCTCTCCCTCTTGAACAGGGGGAGAGTTCAGACGTGCGTGCGACGGCGGGGTGGGTCAATTGTGGACGTCACCTTTGCCTCCCCCGCACTAGCCGCACGCGTGGAGACTTGGCGGGTGGACATGGTGGAGACCTTCTCGGACCACCGTTACGTGCGGTTCGAGATCTCCACCCAGGGCCCCCAGGGAGTGGCCCGTCCGGTCCAATCCCCATTCCCACGGTGGGCACTCGTCCACCTGGACAGGGATGTGGCCAAGGAGGCGGCTTTCGTCCAGGACTGGCTCTCGCCTGCCATAGATGTCCTGGACGTAGACGTAGACGCTGCCGCGGCCCAGCTACGCGGGTCGCTGACCGAGGTATGCAATTCAAGTATGCCTCGGTCTCGTCGTCCGCCTCCCAAACGCGCCGTCCACTGGTGGTCGGCGGAGTTGGCGGGGCTTCGGGCTGCCTGCGTGGCGGCCCGGCGGGAGTACGCCAGGAGCCGGCGGCGACGAACACGCGACCAGGCGAATGAGGACCGCCTCTACGACCTGTACGTAGAGGCGAAGAAGGTCCTCAGGTCTGCGATATTCGCCGCGCAGGACTCGGCACGAGCCGAGCTGCTGGAGGGTCTCGACAGAGACCCTTTCGGGAGGCCTTATAAGGCGGCGCGGAACAAACTGCGCCCCTTTGGCCCCCCGGTATCGGAGACCCTCGAGCCGGCGTTGCTGGATGGGGTGGTCCGGTCCCTGTTTCCCAGCAGGGCTAATTTCACCCCGCCAGCAATGGATCCTCCAGTAGGTCGGCCCGCTGAGGAGGAAAACGGGGAGGAGGACGAGGAGGTTCCTCTCCTCACGGAGGCAGAACTCCGCACGGAGACACTTCGCCTCCGTGCGAAGAAGACGGCCCCTGGGCCGGACGGCGTGCCCGCAAGGGTGGTGGCAATAGCCGCCACCGAAATGGTGGACCGGTTTCGGGCCCTCTTTGACGCGTGTTTCGCGTCGAGGAGGTTCCCGAAACCATGGAAGGAGGGGCGGCTATGCCTCCTCCGAAAGGAAGGGCGGCCGGCGGATTCCCCCTCGGCATACCGACCCATCGTTCTGCTCGATGAGGTCGGTAAGATGTTCGAGGGGATCATAGCCGCCCGTCTGAATAACCACTTGCGGGTGGTCGGGCCGGACCTGTCGGACGCTCAGTTCGGCTTCCGAACTGAGCGTTCCACCGTAGACGCCCTGGCCCTGTTGAAGGGCCAGGTGAAGGAGGCCGTTGATGCTGGGGACGGAGTGTTGGCTGTGTCGTTTGACATAGCCAACGCGTTCAACTCCGTTCCCCACTCAACTATACTCGAGGCACTCCGTTTCCATGGAGTGCCTCGGTACCTGAGGGGCCTACTGGCCAGCTACTTGGAGGATCGAACGGTCCTCCTCGTAGATAAAGCTGGCCAGCTACGGCGATACAGCGTCGAATCCGGTGTTCCGCAGGGATCAGTCTTAGGACCACTTCTGTGGAACATCGGGTTCGACTGGCTGCTGAGGGGAGCCCTCCTCCGTGGCACGAGTGTCATCTGTTATGCGGATGACACTCTGCTCACTGCCCGGGGAGGGAAATTCAGGGAGGCGGCCAGTCTGGCCTCGGCGGGCGGATCCCTGGTCGCGGGGAGGATCCGCCACCTCGGCCTGAAAGTGGCGCTGCACAAAACCGAAGCCGTGTTCTTCCACGGGCCTCGGCAGCGCCCACCACCTGACGCCCACATCTTTGTGGAGGGCGTCAGGGTAGAGGTAAAGGCCCAGATGAAATATCTGGGCCTTACGCTGGACAGCAGGTGGCGCTTCAGCCCGCACTTCAGCGGGCTGTCGTCGCGCCTGCTGAAGGCGGCGGGGGCCCTCTCATGGCTTATGCCAAACCTGGGAGGGCCAAGTGGGCGGTGCCGGCGTTTGTACGCCGGCATTTTGAAAAGTATGGCCCTGTACGGGGCGCCCATCTGGGCGGACTCCCTTCAAAGGAGGGAGAATGCCACGGCACTCCGGGCGCCTCAAAGGGCCATCGCCCAGAGAGTGTCGCGAAGCTACCGGTCGGTAAGCTTCGCGGCGGCGTGCGCTCTGGCGGGCACCCCCCCTTGGGAGCTCGAGGCGTGGGTGCTCGCCAGAGTGTACGAATGGACGGCGGGGCGTAGGGCGCTCGGGGAGCGCCCCGCCCCTGAGGAGAGGGAGGCCGTTCGGCGGGAGGCGAGGGATGCCACCGTCCATCACTGGACGGTGGACCTCGCCGCCGCAAATTTTGGTCGCCGGACGTTGGACGCGCTCGGGCCGGTCCTGAAGGACTGGCTCGAGCGGCAACACGGCTTCCTCTCTTTTCGACTGGTGCAGGTGCTGTCCGGGCACGGCTGTTTCGGATCGTACCTGCACCGGATCGGGAGAGAGGAAAGCCCATCGTGCCACGACTGTGGCGCGGTGGAGGACACGGCGCAGCACACCCTAGAGGTGTGCGCGTCGTGGTCCGAGCGGCGCCGCAGTCTTGTCGCGGTGGTCGGACCGGACCTTTCGCTCCCCAGCTTGGTAAGGGCCATGCTGGGGAGCGAGGAGGCGTGGGCAGCGGTCGCCTCCTTCTGTGAAAACGTAATGTCACAGAAGGAGGCGGCGGAGCGCGCGCGGGAGGAAGATCCTCTCGCGCCGGAACTCCGCCGACGAAGGAGAGGCAGGAGAGGGCGGGCACGTGGCCGCCCTCCTAGCCCCCGGTGATGAGCCGCGGGTGACAGGCGCGGGGGCGCCCTCACCCGCATTGCACTGCCCATCACCCCGCCGTACGAGGATGACTGGGCACTCACGGCCATCCTCGAGCCCCTTCCCGCGCTCGGGAGGGGCGTGAAGGGCCCGCCGCGATTAGGCGGGCAATCGCCGGAGGGGGACTGGACGTAAAGGCTCTGCCGGTTTCCCAGACCCCCTCCAAGAAAGGCGATGCGGGAGTGCCGCTGGGTCGTTTAGTGGGTATACCGGGAACCTGTTCCCGGGGAGTCCCACATATCCCTCTCGTCCCCCGACGGGAGGGAATGCGTAACGCATTTTTCCCAGCGAAAAAAAAAAAAAAAAAAAAAAAAAAAAAAAAAAAAAAAAAAAAAAAAAAGGTTAGGTTGGGGTGCCAATGTCGGAGAACCTCCTCGTGTGCTCGCCCTCCCATCTGGGCGAGCCGGTGCACCCTGGGCAACACTGGGAACGACTTTACCAGTGGCTAATGCTCCGACACAGGGGGGAAATCACGGTCCTGACCCGGCGTGGACAGGCGTGAGACGGCCACTCCTTGGACTTCTCGTTTATAGAAGCCCATTACGGAGTGGCCTGGGGCATACCGTACCTGAGCTCCCGCTCGGTACGGGGGCCCCCTTCATGGGGGCTGTATTAGGCAGTCTTCAGGCTGCCGAAGCCGGAACCCTGGCGCAAGTCAGAACCGGTGGGCACTGCCACGTGGCGGTGTCTGCGAGGAAGGACACCTCTATAAAAGAACCACTCGGTTGGAGCCTCCTGGCGTAGGCATTTCGCTGAAACCAGGAGGCGGGCCCGGTGTCTTCCCGACACCGTGGTGAGTCGTGTTGGCCGGATGGGTGCGCCTGTTCGGTCGTTCGGCGTCGGCACGCAGCTCCGTTGTATCGGAGCTGTGGCGCCGTGATGGTGGTGTTCGGCCGAGTGGGCTTGCCTGCTCGGCCGTCCGGTGTTGCCCCGCCGGCGTTTGGCCGAGTGTGCGGGACCGAAGTGGAAGACAACCACGTTAAAAAACAAAAATAATAAAAACATCAACAAAATGGATAAAAAGGTGAACTTGATAACTTTACACCAGGAGGGTACCGGTCGCTCCGCGATCGGAGAATCCCTCCATGGCGGGGAGTCAGCACACACTCAGGTGTGTGATGACTCACCGCCATGCAGTCCCATCGTATCTGGTGGGGACACAAGCCACCTAAACGCGACAGAACCGGGGAGCAGACCCAGCGCTCCCAAAAATGCGTCGAGTGCGTACACCGGTACGCGGAGCCGGCGCTCGCGAACATTTTACCGTTCGCCGGGCTCAGCAGGTGCCCAGGAGACGACCGAGGCGTCGCCTTTGGCGACGAGAGCCGGTCGGTCTCAGTCGAGGTCGCCGTCCCCGACAAGGACGAGCATAGTTAGTGGGGGATCGAAGGCAGAGGAGACCGAGGCGTCGCCTCTGGCGACGAGTGCCGGTCTCCCGCCGTCGAGGTCGCCGTCCCTCACGAGGACGGCCAAGAAGAGTGTGACGCCCGCAACCACACCCCGTGGCAGGAGACCCGTGGTGGTCCTGAAGCGGCTGTTCATACGCCCGACGAACGCCAGCGCCACCCGGGACTCATCGGAGGCTGGGGACGACGTCATGGTGCAGGAGGACCGGGGGAACCAGACGTTCTTCCGGGCGAGCCTCGGCACCCCCATCGGGGAGAACGTCGCCACTCCTCCGGTGTTCCAGCGGAAGCGGCAGGCGTCGCCGACGCCCCCAGAGACCACAAGTTCCGCGGACTCTGCGGCGGAAAGTGGTGAGATGCTGGAGCTGTCCAAAAAGCCCGTGAGCAAAAGGGGCAGGGGTCGCCCCCCTACCACGGGCCGGTACGTCGGCCTCGCAGCTGCGCAGGCCGAGTTGAACGCTCAGAGGCGCCTGGCCCTGGACCTCGACGCGGAGGAGGAGGTTGCGGCCAAGACAGCGGCCATCCGCCGCCGTCCTCCGTCGGAGAGCAAGCCGAGGGCCGAGGGCTACTCCTGCCCGGCGGAGTCAGCGCGGACAGCGCCGAGCGCGACTCTCTGCCAGTGGGCTAGGGAGGGGCTGGACGCCCTCGGCATGGTCGGGAAAAGGTCGAAGAACCTGAAGGGGACATATGTACGCGTCATTAACGACGCGTCGTATACCCTTCAGGCAGTCTTCGACGAGCTCAGGCGGAGAACGGCGTCGGAGGAGACGCAGCTGCTGGAGAGGGAGGTCTCCAGGCAAGCGGCTCAACTGGAGCTGCAGACCCGGAAGCTGGAGGAGCAGGCTGCGGAGATCAAGCAGCAAGCTCTCCAGCTGATGGAGTTGAGGGCGGAGATTGCGGCCCTGAGCCGGCCGGCGCCGGTGGCGCAGGCTGCTACAACTCCCTCCATGGAAGCAGGTGATGCGACGTCGCTCAAGGAGGAGGTGATGCGTGCGGTGAGACTGGTCGTCGGCGAATTGGTGGCCGACCGGATCGCCCCAATCGAGGCCAGACTCGGCCGGGAAACCGCACACAATGTCGCCCCCTCCGACCCTGTGCTGCCTGCTCCGCGGACGGCCCCAGGTCTGTCCATGGAGGCAGTGGTGGCTCCGCCACCGGCTGCGACGTCGCCTACGCCTCTGCCCGGCTTGGATGTCCCCAAATCCAGGGGGACGAAGAAGTCGGGCAGAGGCAAGAAGGGGAAGGCCGCTCCTGCAGCCGCTCCTGCAGCCGCTCCTGCAGCCGCTCCTGCAGCTCCTGCAGCCCTGGAGTCCCGACCAGTTCCGCCACCACCAGTCCCCACGGAGGAACCGTGGAATGTGGTGGCGGCAAAGAAGAAGAAGGAGAAGAAGAAGGGGAAGGCCGCCAAGGCGACCCCGGCTTCCACCCGGCGGCCTCCTCCTCCTCCTCCTACTCCACGCCGAGGGAAGCCCTCCGCTGCTCCCCAGAGCAAGCCCGGTGCCAACCTGCGTCCCCCGTCGACGGCGGCTGTAGTTCTCACGCTACGGCCAGCTGCCGCCGAGGGGGGCGCTAGCTATGAGGCGCTCATAAGAGCGGCAAAGGCCTCAATCAAGTTGGCCCAGCTGGGGATCACGGAGGGCGTCAAAATTAAGACGGCCGCCACCGGAGCCCGCCTCTTCGAGATCGGAGGCGAGGATAGAGAGGCGAGGGCGGACCGCCTAGCGGCAAAGCTGCGAGAGGTCCTCCCTGCGGAGACGGTAACGGTCTCCAGGCCTGTGAGGTGTGCAGAACTGCGCATCTCCGGGCTGGATGACTCCGTCTCCGCGGCTGAGGTGGCGGCCAGCGTGGAGTCCGCCGGCGGGTGCCCCGAGGGTACGGCCAGACCCGGCTCTTTACACCGGGACTGGCGAGGCCTCGGGGTAGTGTTCGTTAAGTGCCCGGTGGCCGCGGCCAAGAAATTGGCTGCGACCGGGAGACTACTGGTGGGGTGGTCGGCGGCTCAAGTGAAGCTCGTCGACCCCAAGCCCCTTCGGTGTTACCGGTGTCTCCACACCGGGCACACGAAGGCCAAGTGCCCCTCGGACGTAGACCGCAGCGACTACTGCTACCGCTGCGGCGCGCCGGGGCACCTAATGGCCCAGTGTACTGCCGCCTTGCGCTGCGCTTTGTGCGAGGCGGCAGACAAGCCGGCGGATCACCGGCTTGGGAGTGCAGCGTGCACCACTCCCAAGCCGAAGAAGAAAAAGAAGCAGCGGAAGAAGAAGCCTCAAAAGGCAAAGCCCGCGGAGACGGGGCAGAAGGCTGGCGGCGGCGTCATAGCCCCGTCTAGGCCCGATCCACCGTCACCGAGGCCTGTAGAGGTAGCGCCGATGGTCACAGATTAGTGGGACTATCGGCGTGCTCCAGGCGAACCTAAACCACTGCGCCGCCGCTCAGGACCTTTACATCCAGAGCATGGCGCAGTGGCAGACCGGAGTAGGGATAATCACCGAGCCCTACCGACCTATCCCGCCCGACTCGCATTGGGCGGTTGACCGGGAGGGCTTGGTGGCTCTGGTCTCGCGCGCGGCTGCCGGTGCGCCCCCCCTATTGAGGATCAGGAGGGGGCGCTGTTGCGTGGCGGCCGCCGTGGGTTCGGTGACGGTGGTCGGAGCGTACTGCTCTCCGAATCGGAGCCTGTCTTGTTTCGAGCGTACCCTGGAGGAGCTGGGAACGCTCGTGCGGCAGGCTCACCCTTCACCCGTGCTCGTGGCTGGCGATTTCAACGCCAAGTCCACGGCATGGGGATCCCCCGCTACTTGTCCGCGGGGGGAGGCACTGGAAGATTGGTTGGTCTCGTCCGGGTTGATTCTGCTCAACCGGGGGACCGTCGACACGCGGGTGCGGCAACAGAGCGGGTCTATCGTGGACCTCACGTTCGCGTCCCCCGCTCTGGTGCCCCGTGTCCAAGGCTGGGAAGTCCTGGAGGGGGTCGAGACGTTATCGGACCACCGATACATTCGGTTCCGAATCTCCCCCCTCCCGGTTGCCCCGAACAGCCTGGGTGGTCCTCCGCGTGGGGAGGACAACCCGAGATGGGCCCTAAGGCGGCTGAACCGCGAGCGTCTCGCGGAGGCCGCCTTGGTCCAAAGTTGGATTCCAGTGCCGGAGGGTCCGGTGGATGTGGATGAGGAAGCCGGTTGGCTCAACGCGGCCATGACGCAGGTGTGCGACGCCAGCATGCCTCGCGTCGGGCCCCCCTCTCCACATCGTAGGGTGTATTGGTGGTCGCCCCAGCTAGCGCAGCTCCGCGCTGCGTGCGTGGCGGCGCGCCGCAGGTACACCCGAAGCCGGCGAAGACGACGTCGCGACGAAGCCCTGGAGACTCGGCTGTACGACGCGTACAGGGAGGCGAGAGCCGCCCTGCGCGCGGAAATCGCCGAGTCCAAGAAAAGGGCTTGGGAGGCAATGCTGGAGTCGATCGACCGCGACCCGTGGGGGAGGCCGTATAGGACGGTGCGTCAAAAGCTCCGTCCCTGGGCCCCCCCGGTGACGCAATCGCTCCAGCCTGCGCTCGTGGAACAGATAGTAGCAGCTCTGTTCCCCGACCGGGGAGAGTTCGCTCCCCCTCCCATGGTCGGCGACGATGTCGCGGAGAGTAGTAGAGGACTTGTGCACGCGGAGGAAGCAGCATCGCCCGAGGTCACTCCCGGGCATCTGAGGGCGGCGGTCGCAAGGCTCAAGGCCAAGAACACCGCCCCAGGGCCCGACGGTATTCCCGGTCGGGCCTGGGCATTGGCTCTGCCCGATGCCTTAGAAGAGAGAGTGGCACGGCTGCTTACCTCCTGCCTGGAACAGGGCAAGTTTCCCCGCAGGTGGAAGGTGGGGAAACTTGTCCTCATCAAGAAGGAGGGACGACCGGCGGATTCGCCTTCGGCCTATCGGCCCATCGTGTTGCTCGACGATATCGGGAAGGTGTTCGAGCGTGTGCTCGCCCACCGTATCGTCGAGCACCTGGACGGTCCCGGGCCGGGTCTCTGCGATGTCCAGTATGGTTTCCGCAGAGCCCGGTCGACGGTGGACGCGATCCGCCGGGTGCAGTCCCTAGTGAAGGACGCGGCTTCGGGGACCGGGGTGGTATTGGCGGTGAGTTTAGACATCGCCAATGCTTTTAACACCCTCCCCTGGAGCTGCATCCATGAGGCGCTGCGCTACCATCGTGTGCCGGACTGCCTGCGGAGGGTAGTTCTGTCCTACCTCTCCCAACGGGCAGTCACCTATCCGACACAGGATGGTGGCGCCGCTCTGAGAGCAATGTCGTGCGGCGTTCCGCAGGGCTCCGTTTTAGGACCCCTGCTGTGGAACGTCGGCTATGACTGGGTGCTGCGCGGTGCGACTCTTCGGGGGGTCAGCGTAACGTGTTACGCTGACGATACCCTCGTCACCGCGCAGGGGGATACCTACAGGGAGGCGGCTCTCAGAGCAACAGCCGGAGTGGCCCACTTCGTGAGGCGAATCCGCCTTATTGGGTTGGATGTCGCCTTGCAGAAGTCCGAGGCGGTTTGTTTTTCTTCCCCTCGGTCGGCGCCGCCGGCTGGAGCGCACATTGTGGTGGGCGGAGTGTCGATCGGCATACGAGGGGCGATGCGTTATTTGGGCATCGTCCTCGATAGCCGATGGCGCTTCCGGGAGCACTTCCAGGGACTCGCGCCCCGACTCGTGGGTGCTGCGAGGGCGCTTGGTCGTCTGCTCCCGAATCTCGGTGGGCCCTCGGGTGGCTGCCGACGCCTTTACACGTCGGTGGTTCGCTCGATGGCACTATACGGGGCGCCCATATGGGTAGAGGCCCTCGACGCCGAAAATATCGCGCTGCTGCGACGGGCGCAGCGGGTGATGGCGTTGAGGGTCGTGAGAGGGTACGGCACGGTCTCGCTCGAGGCCGCGTGCGTGCTCGCAGGAACTCCACCATGGGACCTGGAGGCCGAGGTGTTGGCGGAAGTTTTCTGCCGGACCTCTGAGGCCAGGGCCCGGGGAGTCGGCCCGCCGCCGAGGGAGGTCGCGTGCTGGAGGGAGGACCTCCGGGGCGATCTTCTTAGGCGGTGGTCCGAGCGGTTGGAAGAGCCTCGCGCCGGTGTTCTGACCATCGACG
Organism: Eilema caniola; assembly: GCA_949126895.1. Taxonomy (NCBI): domain Eukaryota; kingdom Metazoa; phylum Arthropoda; class Insecta; order Lepidoptera; family Erebidae; genus Eilema; species Eilema caniola. The sequence continues at coordinate 16,145,942 of OX421488.1, forward strand.
CGATCCGACCCATCCTGCAGGAGTGGGTCGACAGGCGGCACGGGGCGGTCACCTTTCGCCTGGCGCAGATGCTCACCGGACACGGTTGTTTCGGTGAGTATCTGTTCCGGGTGGCCAAGAGGGAGCCGTCTCCGGTGTGCCACAGCTGCGGCCACCCCGAGGACACAGCCACGCACACGCTGGCGGAGTGCCCGGGGTGGAGCCGTCAACGCGCAGCTCTTGTCGACGTAGTCGGCGCCGACCTAACGCTCTCGACCATCATCCAGGCGATGGTCGACAGTGAGGCGGCGTGGACGGCGATGATCACGTTCAGCGAGGACGTGATCTCGCTCAAGGAGGAGGCGGAGCGGATCAGGGAACTGGATCCTCTCGCTGATCCGATCCGCCGCAGGCGAGTCGGGCGAAGGCGGGCCGCGACGCTCCATCGCGGCCTTCCTCCTTGACGGGGACTCACGGCCCGCGGTACCAGGACTACCGCCGGCCGTGCAACGCCAGGTCCCCCCAGGTCGGTAGTGTCGTGTCTGCACACTGTACCTAGTAGGATGTCGTCCCCCCTACCCATAGGGCGACACCACTGAAGGAAGCCCCTCCCGCTCTTTACACGGGAGGTGTGGCTGACCGCTGCGGGTGTTGTGGTTGTTGTGACCTTGTTCCCACGACACCCGCCCACTAGAAGCGGAGAAAGAGGACACCCCGGTTAGGTTTAGTCCGTGCGAGTCGGACATAACCCGCGTGCGTCCTGGCACGCGGGTATCCATAACGGATTCCCCAGGGTTAAAAAAAAAAAAAAAAAAAAAAAAAAAAAAAAAAAAAAAAAAAAAAAAAAAAAAAAAAGGTTAGGTTAGGTTAGGTTGGGGTGCCAATGTCGGAGAACCTCCTCGTGTGCTCGCCCTTCCATCTGGGCGAGCCGGTGCACCCTGGGCAACACTGGGAACGACTTTACCAGTGGCTAATGCTCCGACACACAGGGGGGGAAATCACGGTCCTGACCCGGCGTGGACAGGCGTGAGACGGCCACTCCTTGGACTTCTCGTTTATAGAAGCCCATTATGGAGTGGCCTGGGGCATACCGTACCTGAGCTCCCGCTCGGTACGGGGGCCCCCTTCACGGGGGCTGTATTAGGCAGTCTTCAGGCTGCCGAAGCCGGAACCCTGGCGCAAGCCAGAACCGGTGGGCACTGCCACGTGGCGGTGTCTGCGAGGAAGGACACCTCTATAAAAGAACCACTCGGTTGGAGCCTCCTGGCGTAGGCATTTCGCTGAAACCAGGAGGCGGGCCCGGTGTCTTCCCGACACCGCGGTGAGTCGTGTTGGCCGGATGGGTGCGCCTGTTCGGTCGTTCGGCGTCGGCCCGCAGCTCCGTTGTATCGGAGCTGTGGCGCCGGGATGGTGGTTGTTCGGCTGAGGGAGCTTGCTCGCTCGGCCGTCCGGTGCAGTCCCGCCGGCGTTTGGCCGAGTGTGCGGGACCAAAGTGGAAGACAACCACGTTAAAAAACAAAATCACGACAAATCAAAATGAAAAAGGTGAACTTGAAAACTTCACACCAGGAGGGTACCGGTCGCCCCGCGACCGGAGAATCCCTCCATGGCGGGGAGTCAGCACACACCCAGGTGTGTGATGACTCACCGTCATGCAGTCCCATCGTATCTGGTGGGGACACAGGCCACCTAGATGCGACACAACCGGGGAGCAGACCCAGCGCTCCCAGAACAGCAGCGTCGAGTGCGTACAGTGGTACGCGGAGCCGGCGCTCGCGAACGTTTTATCGTTCGCCGGGCTCAGAAGGTGCCCAGGAGGAGACCGAGGCGTCGCCTTCGGCGACGAGAGCCGGTCGCTCTCAATCCAGGTCGCCGTCCCCGACAAGGACGAGCCCAGCTAGTGCGGATATGCCATCGCCAACGAAGGCAAAGGAGACCGAGGCGTCGCCTATGGCGACGAGTGCCGGTCTCCCGCCGTCGAGGTCGCCGTCCCTAACAAGGACGACCAAGAAGGGGGATGCCGCAGCCAGCGCCACAGCCACACCCCGTGGCAGGAGACCCGTGGTGGTGCTGAAGCGGCTGTTTATACGGCCGATGCATCCCAGCTCCACCCGGGACTCATCGGACGGAGCTGAGGACGACGACGTCATGGTGCAGGAGGACCGGGGGAACCAGACGTTCTTCCGGGCGAGTCTCGGCACCCCGACCGGAGAGAACGTCGCCACGCCCCCGGTGTTCCAGAGGAAGCGGCAGGCGTCGACGTCGCCCGCAGACACCACAAGTTCCGGAGGGTCTGCTTTGGAAAGTGGTGGGAAGCCGGAGCGAAAGCCCGTGAGTAAAAGGGGCAGGGGTCGCCCCCCTACCACGGGCCGGTACGTCGGCCTTGCGGCAGCGCAGGCAGAACTGAACGCGCAGAGGCGCCTGGCGCTGGACCTCGACGCGGAGGAAGAGGTCGCGGCCAAGACAGCGGCCATCCGTCGCCGTCCTCCGTCGGAGAGCAAGCCGAGGGCCGAGGGCTACTCCTGTCCGGCGGAGTCAGCCCGGACAGCCCCGAGCGCGACCCTATGCCAGTGGGCTAGGGAGGGGCTGGACGCCCTCGGCATGGTTGGGGCGAGGTCGAAAAACCTGAAGGGTACATATGTACGCGTCATTAAGGACGCGTCGTGTACCCTTCAGGCAGTCTTCGACGAGCTCAGGCGGAGAACGGCGTCGGAGGAGACGCAGCTGCTGGAGCGGGAGGTCTCCAGGCAAGCGGCTCAGCTGGAGCTGCAGACCCGGAAGCTGGAGGAGCAGGCTGCGGAGATCAAGCAGCAAGCTCTCCAGCTAACGGAGCTGCGAGCGGAGATTGCGGCCTTGAGCCGGCCGGCGGCAGTGGCGCCGCCTGCTCCAACTTTCCCCGTGGAAGCAGGAGGGTCATCGCTCCACGAGGAGGTAATGCGTGCGGTGAGGTTGGTCGTCGGCCAATTGGTGGCCGACCGGATTGCCCCAATTGAGGCCAGACTTGGCCGGGAGACCGACTCCAATGTCGCCCACTCCGATCCTGCGTTGCCTCCTCCGCGGATGGCCCCAGGCCAGTCCACGGAGGCAGCGGTGGCTCCACCACCGGTCTCGACGTCGCCTGCGCCTCTGCCCGGCTTGGATGTCCCCAAATCCAGGGGGAAGAAGAAGCCGGGCAGAGCCAAGAAGGGGAAGGCCGCTGCCGTTCCTGCAGCTGCTCCTGCGGCCGCTCCAGCAGCCCCGGAGCCCCGACCAGTCCCGCCACCACCAGTCCCCACGGAGGAACCGTGGAGCGTGGTGGCGGCCAAGAAGAAGGAGAAGAGGAAGGGGAAGGCCGCCAAGGCGACCCCGGCTTCCACCCGGCGGCCTCCTCCTCCTCCTCCTACTCCACGCCGGAGAAAGCCCTCCGCTGCTCCCCAGAGCAAGCCCGGCGCCAACCTGCGTCCCCCGTCGACGGCGGCTGTAGTTCTCACGCTACGGCCGGCTGCCGCCGAGGGGGGCGCTAGCTATGAGGAGCTCATAAGAGCGGCAAAGGCCTCAATTAAGTTGGCCCAACTGGGGATAACGGAGGGCGTCAAAATCAAGACGGCCGCCACCGGAGCCCGCCTCTTCGAGATCGGAGGTGAGGATAGAGAGGCGAGGGCGGACCGTCTGGCGGCAAGGCTGCGAGAGGTCCTCCCTGCGGAGACGGTAACGGTCTCCAGGCCTGTGAGGTGTGCAGAACTGCGCATCTCCGGGCTGGATGACTCCGTCTCCGCGGCAGAGGTGGCGGCCAGCGTGGAGTCCGCCGGCGGATGCCCCGAGGGTACTGCCAGACCCGGCTCTTTACACCGGGACTGGAGAGGCCTCGGGGTAGTGTTCGTCAAGTGCCCGGTGGGCGCGGCCAAGAAATTGGCTGCGACCGGGAGGCTACTGGTGGGGTGGTCGGCGGCTCAAGTGAAGCTCGTCGACCCCAAGCCCCTTCGGTGTTACCGGTGCCTCCACACCGGGCACACGAAGGCCAAGTGTACCTCGGACGTAGACCGCAGCGACTACTGCTACCGCTGCGGCGCGCCGGGGCACTTAATGGCCCAGTGTACTGCCGCCTTGCGCTGTGCTTTGTGCGAGGCGGCAGACAAGCCGGCGGATCACCGGCTTGGGAGTGCAGCGTGCACCACTCCCAAGCCGAAGAAAAAGAAAAAGAAGAAGAAGAAGAAGAAGCCTCAAAAGGCAAAGCCCGTGGAGTCGGGGCAGAAGGCTGGCGGCGGCGTCATAGCCCCGTCTAGGCCCGATCCACCGTCCCCAAGGCCTGTAGAGGTAGCGCCGATGGTCACCGATTAGTGGGACTATCGGCGTGCTCCAGGCGAACCTAAACCACTGCGCCGCCGCTCAGGACCTTTACATCCAGAGCATGGCGCAGTGGCAGACCGGAGTAGGGATAATCACCGAGCCCTACCGACCTATCCCGCCCGATTCGCATTGGGCGGTTGACCGGGAGGGCTTGGTGGCTCTGGTCTCGCGCGCGGCTGCCGGTGCGCCCCCCTTATTGAGGATCAGGAGGGGGCGCTGTTGCGTGGCGGCCGCCGTGGGTTCGGTGACGGTGGTCGGAGCGTACTGCTCTCCGAATCGGAGCCTGTCTTGTTTCGAGCGTACCCTGGAGGAGCTGGGAACGCTCGTGCGACAGGCTCACCCTTCACCCGTGCTCGTGGCTGGCGATTTCAACGCCAAGTCCACGGCATGGGGATCCCCCGCTACTTGTCCGCGGGGGGAGGCACTGGAAGATTGGTTGGTCTCGTCCGGGTTGATTCTGCTCAATCGGGGGACCGTCGACACGCGGGTGCGGCAACAGAGCGGGTCTATCGTGGACCTCACGTTCGCGTCCCCCGCTCTGGTGCCCCGTGTCCAAGGCTGGGAAGTCCTGGAGGGGGTCGAGACGTTATCGGACCACCGATACATTCGGTTCCGAATCTCCCCCCTCCCGGTTGCCCCGAACAGCCTGGGTGGTCCTCCGCGTGGGGAGGACAACCCGAGATGGGCCCTAAGGCGGCTGAACCGCGAGCGTCTCGCGGAGGCCGCCTTGGTCCAAAGTTGGATTCCAGTGCCGGAGGGCCCGGTGGATGTGGATGAGGAAGCCGGTTAGCTCAACGCGGCCATGACGCAGGTGTGCGACGCCAGCATGCCTCGCGTCGGGCCCCCCTCTCCACATCGTAGGGTGTATTGGTGGTCGCCCCAGCTAGCGCAGCTCCGCGCTGCGTGCGTGGCGGCGCGCCGCAGGTACACCCGAAGCCGGCGAAGACGACGTCGCGACGAAGCCCTGGAGACTCGGCTGTACGACGCGTACAGGGAGGCGAGAGCCGCCCTGCGCGCGGAAATCGCCGAGTCCAAGAAAAGGGCTTGGGAGGCAATGCTGGAGTCGATCGACCGCGACCCGTGGGGGAGGCCGTATAGGACGGTGCGTCAAAAGCTCCGTCCCTGGGCCCCCCCGGTGACGCAATCGCTCCAGCCTGCGCTCGTGGAACAGATAGTAGCAGCTCTGTTCCCCGACCGGGGAGAGTTCGCTCCCCCTCCCATGGTCGGCGACGTCGCGGAGAGCAGTAGAGGACTTGTGCACGCGGAGGAAACAGCATCGCCCGAGGTCACTCCCGGGCATCTGAGGGCGGCGGTTTCAAGGCTCAAGGCCAAGAACACCGCCCCAGGGCCCGACGGTATTCCCGGTCGGGCCTGGGCATTGGCTCTGCCCGATGCCTTAGAAGAGAGAGTGGCACGGCTGTTTACCTCCTGCCTGGAACAGGGCAAGTTTCCCCGCAGGTGGAAGGTGGGGAAACTTGTCCTCATCAAGAAGGAGGGACGACCGGCGGATTCGCCTTCGGCCTATCGGCCCATCGTGTTGCTCGACGATATCGGGAAGGTGTTCGAGCGCGTGCTCGCCCACCGTATCGTCGAGCACCTGGACGGTCCCGGGCCGGGTCTCTGCGATGTCCAGTATGGTTTCCGCAGAGCCCGGTCGACGGTGGACGCGATCCGCCGGGTGCAGTCCCTAGTGAAGGACGCGGCTTCGGGGACCGGGGTGGTATTGGCGGTGAGTTTAGACATCGCCAATGCTTTTAACACCCTCCCCTGGAGCTGCATCCATGAGGCGCTGCGCTACCATCGTGTGCCGGACTGCCTGCGGAGGGTAGTTCTGTCCTACCTCTCCCAACGGGCAGTCACCTATCCGACACAGGATGGTGGCGCCGCTCTGAGAGCAATGTCGTGCGGCGTTCCGCAGGGCTCCGTTCTAGGACCCCTGCTGTGGAACGTCGGCTATGACTGGGTGCTGCGCGGTGCGACTCTTCGGGGGGTCAGCGTAACGTGTTACGCTGACGATACCCTCGTCACCGCGCAGGGGGATACCTACAGGGAGGCGGCTCTCAGAGCAACAGCCGGAGTGGCCCACTTCGTGAGGCGAATCCGCCTTATTGGGTTGGATGTCGCCTTGCAGAAGTCCGAGGCGGTTTGTTTTTCTTCCCCTCGGTCGGCGCCGCCGGCTGGAGCGCACATTGTGGTGGGCGGAGTGTCGATCGGCATACGAGGGGCGATGCGTTATTTGGGCATCGTCCTCGATAGCCGATGGCGCTTCCGGGAGCACTTCCAGGGACTCGCGCCCCGACTCGTGGGTGCTGCGAGGGCGCTTGGTCGTTTGCTCCCGAATCTCGGTGGGCCCTCGGGCGGCTGCCGACGCCTTTACACGTCGGTGGTTCGCTCGATGGCACTATACGGGGCGCCCATATGGGTAGAGGCCCTCGACGCCGAAAATATCGCGCTGCTGCGACGGGCGCAGCGGGCGATGGCGTTGAGGGTCGTGAGAGGGTACGGCACGGTCTCGCTCGAGGCCGCGTGCGTGCTCGCAGGAACTCCACCATGGGACCTGGAGGCCGAGGTGCTGGCGGAAGTTTTCTGCCGGACCTCTGAGGCCAGGGCCCGGGGAGTCGGCCCGCCGCCGAGGGAGGTCGCGTGCTGGAGGGAGGACCTCCGGGGCGATCTTCTTAGGCGGTGGTCCGAGCGGTTGGAAGAGCCTCGCGCCGGTGTTCTGACCATCGACGCGATCCGACCCATCCTGCAGGAGTGGGTCGACAGGCGGCACGGGGCGGTCACCTTTCGCCTGGCGCAGATGCTCACCGGACACGGTTGTTTCGGTGAGTATCTGTTCCGGGTGGCCAAGAGGGAGCCGTCTCCGGTGTGCCACAGCTGCGGCCACCCCGAGGACACAGCCACGCACACGCTGGCGGAGTGCCCGGGGTGGAGCCGTCAACGCGCAGCTCTTGTCGACGTAGTCGGCGCCGACCTAACGCTCTCGACCATCATCCAGGCGATGGTCGACAGCGAGGCGGCGTGGACGGCGATGATCACGTTCAGCGAGGACGTGATCTCGCTCAAGGAGGAGGCGGAGCGGATCAGGGAACTGGATCCTCTCGCTGATCCGATCCGTCGCAGGCGAGTCGGGCGAAGGCGGGCCGCGACGCTCCATCGCGGCCTTCCTCCTTGACGGGGACTCACGGCCCGCGGTACCAGGACTACCGCTGGCTGTGCAACGCCAGGTCCCCCCAGGTCGGTAGTGTCGTGTCTGCACACTGTACCTAGTAGGATGTCGTCCCCCCCTACCCATAGGGCGACACCACTGAAGGAAGCCCCTCCCGCTCTTTACACGGGAGGTGTGGCTGACCGCTGCGGGTGTTGTGGTTGTTGTGACCTTGTTCCCACGACACCCGCCCACTAGAAGCGGAGAAAGAGGACACCCCGGTTAGGTTTAGTCCGTGCGAGTCGGACATAACCCGCGTGCGTCCTGGCACGCGGGTATCCATAACGGATTCCCCCGGGTTAAAAAAAAAAAAAAAAAAAAAAAAAAAAAAAAAAGGTTAGGTTAGGTTAGGTTAGGTTAGGTTGGGGTGCCAATGTCGGAGAACCTCCTCGTGTGCTCGCCCTTCCATCTGGGCGAGCCGGTGCACCCTGGGCAACACTGGGAACGACTTTACCAGTGGCTAATGCTCCGACACAGGGGGGAAATCACGGTCCTGACCCGGCGTGGACAGGCGTGAGACGGCCACTCCTTGGACTTCTCGTTTATAGAAGCCCATTATGGAGTGGCCTGGGGCATACCGTACCTGAGCTCCCGCTCGGTACGGGGGCCCCCTTCACGGGGGCTGTATTAGGCAGTCTTCAGGCTGCCGAAGCCGGAACCCTGTTGCAAGTCAGAACCGGTGGGCACTGCCACGTGGCGGTGTCTGCGAGGAAGGACACCTCTATAAAAGAACCACTCGGTTGGAGCCTCCTGGCGTAGGCATCTCGCTGAAACCAGGAGGCGGGCCCGGTGTCTTCCCGACACCGTGGTGAGTCGTGTTGGCCGGATGGGTGCGCCTGTTCGGTCGTTCGGCGTCGGCCCGCAGCTCCGTTGCATCGGAGCTGTGGCGCCGCGATGGTGGTGTTCGGCTGAGTGGGCTTGCTCGCTCAGCCGTCCGGTGTAGTCCCGCCGGCGCTTGGCCGAATGTGCGGGACCAAAGTGGAAGACAACCACGTTAAAAAACAAAAATAACAAAATGAAAAAGGTGAACTTAAAAACTACACACCAGGAGGGTACCGGTCGCCCCGCGACCGGAGAATCCCTCCATGGCGGGGAGTCAGCACACACCCAGGTGTGTGATGACTCACCGCCATGCAGTCCCGTCGTATCTGGTGGGGACAAAGGCCACCTAAATGCGACAGAATCGGGGAGCAGACCCAGCGCTCCCAAAACAAAAACAGCGTCGAGTGCGTACAGTGGTACGCGGAGCCGGCGCTCGCGAACCTTTTACCGTTCGCCGGGCTCATCAGGTGCCCAGGAGGAGACCGAGGCGTCGCCTTTGGCGACGAGAGCCGGTCGCTCTCAGTCGAGGTCGCCGTCCCCGACAAGGACGAGCACAGGCAGTGTGGGCATGCCATCGCAGCCTACGGAGGAAAGGGAGACCGAGGCGTCGCCAAAGGCGACGAGTGCCGGTCTTCCGTCGTCGTCGAGGTCGCCGTCCCTCACGAGGACAGCCAAGAAGGGGGATGCCGCAGTCAGCGCCACAACCACACCGCGTGGTAGGAAACCCGTGGTGGTGCTGAAGAGGCTTTTCATACGCCCAATGAATCCCAGCACCGCCCGGGATTCATCGGACGCTGAGGACGACGTCATGGTGCAGGAGGACCGGGGGAACCAAACGTTCTTCCGGGCGAGTCTCGGCACGCCGACCGGGGAGAACGTCGCCACTCCCCCGGTGTTCCAGCGTAAGCGGCAGGCGTCGACGTCGCCCCCAGACACCACTAGTTCCGCAGAGTCTGTTGCGCAAAGTGGTGGGAAGCCGGAGCCCGCCAGAAAGCCCGTGAGCAAAAGGGGCAGGGGTCGCCCCCCTACCACGGGCCGGTACGTCGGCCTTGCGGCAGCGCAGGTAGAACTGAACGCGCAGAGGCGCCTGGCGCTGGACCTCGACGCGGAGGAAGAGGTCGCGGCCAAGACAGCGGCCATCCGTCGCCGTCCTCCGTCGGAGGGCAAGCCGAGGGCGGAGGGTTACTCCTGCCCGGTGGAGTCAGCGCGGACAGCGCCTAGCGCGACCCTATGCCAGTGGGCTAGGGAGGGGCTGGACGCCCTCGGCATGGTCGGAGCGAGGTCGAAGAACCTGAAGGGGACATACGTACGCGTCATTAATGACGCGTCGTATACCCTTCAGGCAGTCTTCGACGAGCTGAGACGGCGAACGGCCTCGGACGAGACTCAGCTACTTGAAAAAGAGGTTGGCAGGCAAGCGGCTCAGCTGGAGCTGCAGACCCGTAAGCTGGAGGAGCAGGCTGCGGAGATCAAGCAGCAAGCTCTCCAGCTTACGGAGCTGAGGGCGGAGATTGCGGCATTGAGCCGGCCGGCGGCAGTGGCGCCGCCTGCTCCAACTTGCCCCATGGAAGCGGGGGGGTCATCACTCAAGGAGGAGGTGATGCGTGCGGTGAGGTTGGTCGTCGGCGAATTGGTGGCCGACCGGATCGCGCCAATTGAAGCCAGGCTTGGCCGGGAGTCCGGATCCAACGTCGCCCCCTCCGATCCCGCGTCGCCTTCTCCGCGGATGGCCCCAGGCCAGTCCGTGGCGGCAGTGGTGGCTCCACCACCACTGGTTTCGACGTCGCCTGCGCCTCTGCCCGGCTTGGATGTCCCCAAATCCAAGGGGAAGAAGAAGTCGGGCAGAGGCAAGAAGGGGAAGGCCGCTGCTGTTCCCGCAGCCGCTTCTGCAGCCGCTCCTGCAGCCCCGGAGTCCCGACCAGTTCCGCCACCACCAGTCCCCACGGAGGAACCGTGGAGTGTGGTGGCGGCCAAGAAGAAGGAGAAGAGGAAGGTGAAGGCCGCCAAGGCGACCCCGGCTTCCACCCGGCGGCCTCCTCCTCCTCCTCCTACTCCACGCCGAGGAAAGCCCTCCGCTGCTCCCCAGAGCAAGCCCGGCGCCAACCTGCGTCCCCCGTCGACGGCGGCTGTAGTTCTCACGCTACGGCCATCTGCCGCCGAGGGGGGCGCTAGCTACGAGGCGCTCATTAAAGCTGCCAAGGCCTCCATTAAGTTGGCCCAGCTGGGGATCACGGAGGGCGTCAAAATTAAGACAGCCGCCACCGGAGCCCGCCTCTTCGAGATCGGAGGCGAGGATAGAGAGGCGAGGGCGGACCGTCTAGCGGCTAAGCTGCGAGAGGTCCTCCCTGCGGAGACGGTAACGGTCTCCAGGCCTGTGAGGTGTGCAGAACTGCGCATCTCCGGGCTGGATGACTCCGTCTCCGCGGCTGAGGTGGCGGCCAGCGTGGAGTCCGCCGGCGGGTGCCCCGAGGGTACGGCCAGACCCGGCTCTTTACACCGGGACTGGCGAGGCCTCGGGGTAGTGTTTGTGAAGTGCCCGGTGGCCGCGGCCAAGAAATTGGCTGCGACCGGGAGGCTTCTGGTGGGGTGGTCGGCGGCTCAAGTGAAGCTCGTCGACCCCAAGCCCCTTCGGTGCTACCGGTGCCTCCACACCGGGCACATAAAGGCCAAGTGCACCTCGGACGTGGACCGCAGCGACTACTGCTACCGCTGCGGCGCGCCGGGGCACCTAATGGCCCAGTGCTCTGCCGCCTTGCGCTGCGCTTTGTGCGAGGCGGCAGACAAGCCGGCGGATCACCGGCTTGGGAGTGCAGCGTGCACCACTCCCAAGCCGAAGAAAAAGAAGAAGAAGAAGAAGAAGCCTCTAAAGGCAAAGCCCGTGGAGTCGGGGCAGAAGGCTGGCGGTGGCGTCATAGCCCCGTCTAGGCCCGATCCACCGTCCCCAAGGCCTGTTGAGGTAGCGCCGATGGTCACAGATTAGTGGGACTATCGGCGTGCTCCAGGCGAACCTAAACCACTGCGCCGCCGCTCAGGACCTTTACATCCAGAGCATGGCGCAGTGGCAGACCGGAGTAGGGATAATCACCGAGCCCTACCGACCTATCCCGCCCGATTCGCATTGGGCGGTTGACCGGGAGGGCTTGGTGGCTCTGGTCTCGCGCGCGGCTGCCGGTGCGCCCCCTTTATTGAGGATCAGGAGGGGGCGCTGTTGCGTGGCGGCCGCCGTGGGTTCGGTGACGGTGGTCGGAGTGTACTGCTCTCCGAATCGGAGCCTGTCTTGGTTCGAGCGTCTCCTGGAGGAGCTGGGAACGCTCGTGCGACAGGCTCACCCTTCACCCGTGCTCGTGGCTGGCGATTTCAACGCCAAGTCCACGGCATGGGGATCCCCCGCTACTTGTCCGCGGGGGGAGGCACTGGAAGATTGGTTGGTCTCGTCCGGGTTGATTCTGCTCAACCGGGGGACCGTCGACACGTGGGCGCGGCAACAGAGCGGGTCTATCGTGGACCTCACGTTCGCGTCCCCCGCTCTGGTGCCCCGTGTCCAAGGCTGGGAAGTCCTGGAGGGGGCGGAGACGTTATCGGACCACCGATACATTCGGTTCCGAATCTCCCCCCTTCCGGTTGCCCCGAACAGCCTGGGTGGTCCTCCGCGTGGGGAGGACAACCCGAGATGGGCCCTAAGGCGGCTGAACCGCGAGCGTCTCGCGGAGGCCGCCTTGGTCCAAAGTTGGATTCCAGTGCCGGAGGGTCCGGTGGATGTGGATGAGGAAGCCGATTGGCTCAACGCGGCCATGACGCAGGTGTGCGACGCTAGCATGCCTCGCGTCGGGCCCCCCTCTCCACATCGTAAGGTGTATTGGTGGTCGCCCCAGCTAGCGCAGCTCCGTGCTGCGTGCGTGGCGGCGCGCCGCAGGTACACCCGAAGCCGGCGAAGACGACGTCGCGACGAAGCCCTGGAGACTCGGCTGTACGACGCGTACAGGGAGGCGAGAGCCGCCCTGCGCGCGGAAATCGCCGAGTCCAAGAAAAGGGCTTGGGAGGCAATGCTGGAGTCGATCGACCGCGACCCGTGGGGGAGGCCGTATAGGACGGTGCGTCAAAAGCTCCGTCCCTGGGCCCCCCCGGTGACGCAATCGCTCCAGCCTGCGCTCGTGGAACAGATAGTAGCAGCTCTGTTCCCCGACCGGGGAGAGTTCACTCCCCCTCCCATGGTCGGCGAAGATGTCGCGGAGAGCAGTAGAGGACTTGTGCACGCGGAGGAAACAGCATCGCCCGAGGTCACTCCCGGGCATCTGAGGGCGGCGGTTGCAAGGCTCAAGGCCAAGAACACCGCCCCAGGGCCCGACGGTATTCCCGGTCGGGCCTGGGCATTGGCTCTGCCCGATGCCTTAGAAGAGAGAGTGGCACGGCTGTTTACCTCCTGCCTGGAACAGGGCAAGTTTCCCCGCAGGTGGAAGGTGGGGAAACTTGTCCTCATCAAGAAGGAGGGACGACCGGCGGATTCGCCTTCGGCCTATCGGCCCATCGTGTTGCTCGACGATATCGGGAAGGTGTTCGAGCGTGTGCTCGCCCACCGTATCGTCGAGCACCTGGACGGTCCCGGGCCGGGTCTCTGCGATGTCCAGTATGGTTTCCGCAGAGCCCGGTCGACGGTGGACGCGATCCGCCGGGTGCAGTCCCTAGTGAAGGACGCGGCTTCGGGGACCGGGGTGGTATTGGCGGTGAGTTTAGACATCGCCAATGCTTTTAACACCCTCCCCTGGAGCTGCATCCATGAGGCGCTGCGCTACCATCGTGTGCCGGACTGCCTGCGGAGGGTAGTTCTGTCCTACCTCTCCCAACGGGCAGTCACCTATCCGACACAGGATGGTGGCGCCGCTCTGAGAGCAATGTCGTGCGGCGTTCCGCAGGGCTCCGTTCTAGGACCCCTGCTGTGGAACGTCGGCTATGACTGGGTGCTGCGCGGTGCGACTCTTCGGGGGGTCAGCGTAACGTGCTACGCTGACGATACCCTCGTCACCGCGCAGGGGGATACCTACAGGGAGGCGGCTCTCAGAGCAACAGCCGGAGTGGCCCACTTCGTGAGGCGAATCCGCCTTATTGGGTTGGATGTCGCCTTGCAGAAGTCCGAGGCGGTTTGTTTTTCTTCCCCTCGGTCGGCGCCGCCGGCTGGAGCGCACATTGTGGTGGGCGGAGTGTCGATCGGCATACGAGGGGCGATGCGTTATTTGGGCATCGTCCTCGATAGCCGATGGCGCTTCCGGGAGCACTTCCAGGGACTCGCGCCCCGACTCGTGGGTGCTGCGAGGGCGCTTGGTAGTCTGCTCCCGAATCTCGGTGGGCCCTCGGGCGGCTACCGACGCCTTTACACGTCGGTGGTTCGCTCGATGGCACTATACGGGGCGCCCATATGGGTAGAGGCCCTCGACGCCGAAAATATCGCGCTGCTGCGACGGGCGCAGCGGGCGATGGCGTTGAGGGTCGTGAGAGGGTACGGCACGGTCTCGCTCGAGGCCGCGTGCGTGCTCGCAGGAACTCCACCATGGGACCTGGAGGCCGAGGTGTTGGCGGAAGTTTTCTGCCGGACCTCTGAGGCCAGGGCCCGGGGAGTCGGCCCGCCGCCGAGGGAGGTCGCGTGCTGGAGGGAGGACCTCCGGGGCGATCTTCTTAGGCGGTGGTCCGAGCGGTTGGAAGAGCCTCGCGCCGGTGTTCTGACCATCGACGCGATCCGACCCATCCTGCAGGAGTGGGTCGACAGGCGGCACGGGGCGGTCACCTTTCGCCTGGCGCAGATGCTCACCGGACACGGTTGTTTCGGTGAGTATCTGTTCCGGGTGGCCAAGAGGGAGCCGTCTCCGGTGTGCCACAGCTGCGGCCACCCCGAGGACACAGCCACGCACACGCTGGCGGAGTGCCCGGGGTGGAGCCGTCAACGCGCAGCTCTTGTCGACGTAGTCGGCGCCGACCTAACGCTCTCGACCATCACCCAGGCGATGGTCGACAGTGAGGCGGCGTGGACGGCGATGATCACGTTCAGCGAGGACGTGATCTCGCTCAAGGAGGAGGCGGAGCGGATCAGGGAACTGGATCCTCTCGCTGATCCGATCCGCCGCAGGCGAGTCGGGCGAAGGCGGGCCGCGACGCTCCATCGCGGCCTTCCTCCTTGACGGGGACTCACGGCCCGCGGTACCAGGACTACCGCCGGCTGTGCAACGCCAGGTCCCCCCCAGGTCGGTAGTGTCGTGTCTGCACACTGCACCTAGTAGGATGTCGTCCCCCCTACCCATAGGGCGACACCACTGAAGGAAGCCCCTCCCGCTCTTTACACGGGAGGTGTGGCTGACCGCTGCGGGTGTTGTGGTTGTTGTGACCTTGTTCCCACGACACCCGCCCACTAGAAGCGGAGAAAGAGGACACCCCGGTTAGGTTTAGTCCGTGCGAGTCGGACATAACCCGCGTGCGTCCTGGCACGCGGGTATCCATAACGGATTCCCCCGGGTTAAAAAAAAAAAAAAAAAAAAAAAAAAGGTTAGGTTAGGTTAGGTTAGGTTAGGTTAGGTCCCCTCCCATGGTCGGCGACGATGTCGCGGAGAGCAGTAGAGGACTTGTGCACGCGGAGGAAGCAGCATCGCCCGAGGTCACTCCCGGGCATCTGAGGGCGGCGGTCGCAAGGCTCAAGGCCAAGAACACCGCCCCAGGGCCCGACGGTATTCCCGGTCGGGCCTGGGCATTGGCTCTGCCCGATGCCTTAGAAGAGAGAGTGGCACGGCTGTTTACCTCCTGCCTGGAACAGGGCAAGTTTCCCCGCAGGTGGAAGGTGGGGAAACTTGTCCTCATCAAGAAGGAGGGACGACCGGCGGATTCGCCTTCGGCCTATCGGCCCATCGTGTTGCTCGACGATATCGGGAAGGTGTTCGAGCGTGTGCTCGCCCACCGTATCGTCGAGCACCTGGACGGTCCCGGGCCGGGTCTCTGCGATGTCCAGTATGGTTTCCGCAGAGCCCGGTCGACGGTGGACGCGATCCGCCGGGTGCAGTCCCTAGTGAAGGACGCGGCTTCGGGGACCGGGGTGGTATTGGCGGTGAGTTTAGACATCGCCAATGCTTTTAACACCCTCCCCTGGAGCTGCATCCATGAGGCGCTGCGCTACCATCGTGTGCCGGACTGCCTGCGGAGGGTAGTTCTGTCCTACCTCTCCCAACGGGCAGTCACCTATCCGACACAGGATGGTGGCGCCGCTCTGAGAGCAATGTCGTGCGGCGTTCCGCAGGGCTCCGTTTTAGGACCCCTGCTGTGGAACGTCGGCTACGACTGGGTGCTGCGCGGTGCGACTCTTCGGGGGGTCAGCGTAACGTGTTACGCTGACGATACCCTCGTCACCGCGCAGGGGGATACCTACAGGGAGGCGGCTCTCAGAGCAACAGCCGGAGTGGCCCACTTCGTGAGGCGAATCCGCCTTATTGGGTTGGATGTCGCCTTGCAGAAGTCCGAGGCGGTTTGTTTTTCTTCCCCTCGGTCGGCGCCGCCGGCTGGAGCGCACATTGTGGTGGGCGGAGTGTCGATCGGCATACGAGGGGCGATGCGTTATTTGGGCATCGTCCTCGATAGCCGATGGCGCTTCCGGGAGCACTTCCAGGGACTCGCGCCCCGACTCGTGGGTGCTGCGAGGGCGCTTGGTCGTCTGCTCCCGAATCTCGGTGGGCCCTCGGGTGGCTGCCGACGCCTTTACACGTCGGTGGTTCGCTCGATGGCACTATACGGGGCGCCCATATGGGTAGAGGCCCTCGACGCCGAAAATATCGCGCTGCTGCGACGGGCGCAGCGGGCGATGGCGTTGAGGGTCGTGAGAGGGTACGGCACGGTCTCGCTCGAGGCCGCGTGCGTGCTCGCAGGAACTCCACCATGGGACCTGGAGGCCGAGGTGTTGGCGGAAGTTTTCTGCCGGACCTCTGAGGCCAGGGCCCGGGGAGTCGGCCCGCCGCCGAGGGAGGTCGCGTGCTGGAGGGAGGACCTCCGGGGCGATCTTCTTAGGCGGTGGTCCGAGCGGTTGGAAGAGCCTCGCGCCGGTGTTCTGACCATCGACGCGATCCGACCCATCCTGCAGGAGTGGGTCGACAGGCGGCACGGGGCGGTCACCTTTCGCCTGGCGCAGATGCTCACCGGACACGGTTGTTTCGGTGAGTATCTGTTCCGGGTGGCCAAGAGGGAGCCGTCTCCGGTGTGCCACAGCTGCGGCCACCCCGAGGACACAGCCACGCACACGCTGGCGGAGTGCCCGGGGTGGAGCCGTCAACGCGCAGCTCTTGTCGACGTAGTCGGCGCCGACCTAACGCTCTCGACCATCATCCAGGCGATGGTCGACAGCGAGGCGGCGTGGACGGCGATGATCACGTTCAGCGAGGACGTGATCTCGCTCAAGGAGGAGGCGGAGCGGATCAGGGAACTGGATCCTCTCGCTGATCCGATCCGTCGCAGGCGAGTCGGGCGAAGGCGGGCCGCGACGCTCCATCGCGGCCTTCCTCCTTGACGGGGACTCACGGCCCGCGGTACCAGGACTACCGCCGGCTGTGCAACGCCAGGTCCCCCCCAGGTCGGTAGTGTCGTGTCTGCACACTGTACCTAGTAGGATGTCGTCCCCCCCCCCCTACCCATAGGACGACACCACTGAAGGAAGCCCCTCCCGCTCTTTACACGGGAGGTGTGGCTGACCGCTGCGGGTGTTGTGGTTGTTGTGACCTTGTTCCCACGACACCCGCCCACTAGAAGCGGAGAAAGAGGACACCCCGGTTAGGTTTAGTCCGTGCGAGTCGGACATAACCCGCGTGCGTCCTGGCACGCGGGTATCCATAACGGATTCCCCCGGGTTAAAAAAAAAAAAAAAAAAAAAAAAGGTTAGGTTAGGTTAGGTTAGGTTAGGTTAGGTTAGGTTAGGTTAGGTTAGGTTAGGTTAGGTTAGGTTAGGTTAGGTTAGGTTAGGTTAGGTTAGGTTGGGGTGCCAATGTCGGAGAACCTCCTCGTGTGCTCGCCCTTCCATCTGGGCGAGCCGGTGCACCCTGGGCAACACTGGGAACGACTTTACCAGTGGCTAATGCTCCGACACACAGGGGGGGAATCACGGTCCTGACCCGGCGTGGACAGGCGTGAGACGGCCACTCCTTGGACTTCTCGTTTATAGAAGCCCATTATGGAGTGGCCTGGGGCATACCGTACCTGAGCTCCCGCTCGGTACGGGGGCCCCCTTCACGGGGGCTGTATTAGGCAGTCTTCAGGCTGCCGAAGCCGGAACCCTGGCGCAAGTCAGAACCGGTGGGCACTGCCACGTGGCGGTGTCTGCGAGGAAGGACACCTCTATAAAAGAACCACTCGGTTGGAGCCTCCTGGCGTAGGCATTTCGCTGAAACCAGGAGGCGGGCCCGGTGTCTTCCCGACACCGTGGTGAGTCGTGTTGGCCGGATGGGTGCGCCTGTTCGGTCGTTCGGCGTCGGCCCGCAGCTCCGTTGTATCGGAGCTGTGGCGCCGTGATGGTGGTGTTGTTCGGCTGAGTGGGCTTGCTCGCTCAGCCGTCCGGTGTAGTCCCGCCGGCGTTTGGCCGAGTGCGCGGGACCAAAGTGGAAGACAACCACGTTAAAAAACAAAAATAACAAACAAGACAATGAAAAAGGTGAACCCGAAAACTACACACCAGGAGGGTACCGGTCGCCCCGCGATCGGAGAATCCCTCCATGGCGGGGAGTCAGCACACACTCAGGTGTGTGATGACTCACCGCCATGCTGTCCCATCGTATCTGGTGGGGACACAGGCCACCTAAGCGTCAAAGAATCGGGGAGCAGACCCAGCGCTCCCACAACAGCGTCGAGTGCGTACAGCAGTACGCGGAGCCGGCGCTCGCGAACGTTTTACCGTTCGCCGGGCTCAGCAGGTGCCCAGGAGGAGACCGAGGCGTCGCCTTTGGCGACGAGAGCCGGTCGTCCTCAGTCGAGGTCGCCGTCCCCGACAAGGACGAGCACAAACAGTGTGGGCATGCCATCGCAGCCAACGACGGCTAAGGAGACCGAGGCGTCGCCTTCGGCGACGAGTGCCGGTCTTCCGCCATCGAGGTCGCCGTCCCTGACGAGGACGACCAAGAAGGGGGATGCGACAGCCGCAGTCAGCGCCACAACCACACCCCGTGGCAGGAGACCCGTGGTGGTGCTGAAGCGGTTGTTTATACGCCCAATGCATCCCAGCTCATACCGGGATTCATCGGACGGAGCTGAGGACGACGACGTCATGGTGCAGGAGGACCGGGGGAACCAGACGTTCTTCCGAGCGAGTCTCGGCACCCCGACCGGAGAGAACGTCGCCACGCCCCCGGTGTTCCAGCGGAAGCGGCAGGCGTCGACGTCGCCCCCAGATACCACGAGCTCCGCAGAGTCTCTGGCGGGAAGCTGTGGCAAGCCAGACCCAGCCAGAAAGCCCGTGAGCAAAAGGGGCAGGGGTCGCCCCCCTACCACGGGCCGGTACGTCGGCCTTGCGGCGGCGCAGGCCGAGCTCAACGCGCAGAGGCGCCTGGCCCTGGACCTCGACGCGGAAGAGGAGGTTGCGGCCAAGACAGCGGCCATCCGCCGCCGTCCCCCGTCGGAGGGCAAGCCGAGGGCGGAGGGCTACTCCTGTCCGGCGGAGTCAGCCCAGACAGCGCCGAGCGCGACCCTATGCCAGTGGGCTAGGGAGGGGCTGGACGCCCTCGGCATGGTTGGGGCGAGGTCGAAAAACCTGAAGGGTACATATGTACGCGTCATTAAGGACGCGTCGTGTACCCTTCAGGCAGTCTTCGAGGAGCTAAGGAGGAGAACGGCCTCGGAAGAGACGCAGCTGCTGGAGAGGGAGGTTTCCAGGCAGGCGGCTCAGCTGGAGCTGCAGACCCGGAAGCTGGAAGAGCAGGCGGCGGAGATAAGGCAGCAAGCTCTCCAACTAATAGAGCTGAGGGCGGAGATTGCTGCCTTGAGCCGGCCGGCGGCAGTGGCGCCGCCTGCTCCAACTTTCCCCGCGGAAGCAGGAGGGTCATCGCTCCAGGAGGAGGTGATGCGTGCGGTGAGGTTGGTCGTCGGCCAATTGGTGTCCGACCGAATCGCACCAATTGAGGCCAGGCTTGGCCGAGAGACCGGACCCAGTGTCGCCCCCTCCGACCCTGTCTTGCTTTCTCCGCGGTCGGCCCCAGGCCAGCCCATGGAGGCAGCGGTGGCTCCACCACCGGCCTCGACGTTGCCTGCGCCTCTGCCCGGCTTGGATGTCCCCAAATCCAAGGGGAAGAAGAAGTCGGGCAGAGCCAAGAAGGGGAAGGCCGCTGCCGTTCCTGCAGCTGCTCCTGCGGCCGCTCCAGCAGCCCCGGAGTCCCAACCAGTCCCGCCACCACCAGTCCCCACGGAGGAACCGTGGAGCGTGGTGGCGGCCAAGAAGAAGGAGAAGAGGAAGGGGAAGGCCGCCAAGGTGACCCCAGCTTCCACCCGGCCTCCTCCTCCTCCTCCTACTCCACGCCGAAGAAAGCCCTCCGCTGCTCCCCAGAGCAAGCCCGGCGCCAACCTGCGTCCCCCGTCGACGGCGGCTGTAGTTCTCACGCTACGGCCAGCTGCCGCCGAAGGGGGCGCTAGCTACGAGGCGCTTATTAAAGCGGCCAAGGCCTCCATAAAGTTGGCCCAGCTGGGGATCACGGAGGGCGTCAAAATTAAGACGGCCGCCACCGGAGCCCGCCTCTTCGAGATCGGAGGCGAGGATAGAGAGGCGAGGGCGGACCGTCTAGCGGCTAAGCTGCGAGAGGTCCTCCCTGCGGAGACGGTAACGGTCTCCAGGCCTGTGAGGTGTGCAGAACTGCGCATCTCCGGGCTGGATGACTCCGTCTCCGCGGCTGAGGTGGCGGCCAGCGTGGAGTCCGCCGGCGGGTGCCCCGAGGGTACGGCCAGACCCGGCTCTTTACACCGGGACTGGCGAGGCCTCGGGGTAGTGTTTGTCAAGTGCCCGGTGGCCGCGGCCAAGAAATTGGCTGCGACCGGGAGGCTTCTGGTGGGGTGGTCGGCGGCTCAAGTGAAGCTCGTCGACCCCAAGCCCCTTCGGTGCTACCGGTGCCTCCACACCGGGCACATAAAGGCCAAGTGCACCTCGGACGTAGACCGCAGCGACTACTGCTACCGCTGCGGCGCGCCGGGGCACCTAATGGCCCAATGTACTGCCGCCTTGCGCTGCGCTTTGTGCGAGGCGGCAGACAAGCCGGCGGATCACCGGCTTGGGAGTGCAGCGTGCACCACTCCCAAGCCGAAGAAAAAGAAGAAGAAGAAGAAGAAGCCTCAAAAGGCAAAGCCCGTGGAGTCGGGGCAGAAGGCTGGCGGCGGCGTCATAGCCCCGTCTAGGCCCGATCCACCGTCCCCAAGGCCTGTAGAGGTAGCGCCGATGGTCACCGATTAGTGGGACTATCGGCGTGCTCCAGGCGAACCTAAACCACTGCGCCGCCGCTCAGGACCTTTACATCCAGAGCATGGCGCAGTGGCAGACCGGAGTAGGGATAATCACCGAGCCCTACCGACCTATCCCGCCCGATTCGCATTGGGCGGTTGACCGGGAGGGCTTGGTGGCTCTGGTCTCGCGCGCGGCTGCCGGTGCGCCCCCCCTATTGAGGATCAGGAGGGGGCGCTGTTGCGTGGCGGCCGCCGTGGGTTCGGTGACGGTGGTCGGAGCGTACTGCTCTCCGAATCGGAGCCTGTCTTGGTTCGAGCGTCTCCTGGAGGAGCTGGGAACGCTCGTGCGACAGGCTCACCCTTCACCCGTGCTCGTGGCTGGCGATTTCAACGCCAAGTCCACGGCATGGGGATCCCCCGCTACTTGTCCGCGGGGGGAGGCACTGGAAGATTGGTTGGTCTCGTCCGGGTTGATTCTGCTCAACCGGGGGACCGTCGACACGTGGGCGCGGCAACAGAGCGGGTCTATCGTGGACCTCACGTTCGCGTCCCCCGCTCTGGTGCCCCGTGTCCAAGGCTGGGAAGTCCTGGAGGGGGCGGAGACGTTATCGGACCACCGATACATTCGGTTCCGAATCTCCCCCCTTCCGGTTGCCCCGAACAGCCTGGGTGGTCCTCCGCGTGGGGAGGACAACCCGAGATGGGCCCTAAGGCGGCTGAACCGCGAGCGTCTCGCGGAGGCCGCCTTGGTCCAAAGTTGGATTCCAGTGCCGGAGGGTCCGGTGGATGTGGATGAGGAAGCCGATTGGCTCAACGCGGCCATGACGCAGGTGTGCGACGCTAGCATGCCTCGCGTCGGGCCCCCCTCTCCACATCGTAAGGTGTATTGGTGGTCGCCCCAGCTAGCGCAGCTCCGTGCTGCGTGCGTGGCGGCGCGCCGCAGGTACACCCGAAGCCGGCGAAGACGACGTCGCGACGGAGCCCTGGAGACTCGGCTGTACGACGCGTACAGGGAGGCGAGAGCCGCCCTGCGCGCGGAAATCGCCGAGTCCAAGAAAAGGGCTTGGGAGGCAATGCTGGAGTCGATCGACCGCGACCCGTGGGGGAGGCCGTATAGGACGGTGCGTCAAAAGCTCCGTCCCTGGGCCCCACCGGCGACGCAATCGCTCCAGCCTGCGCTCGTGGAACAGATAGTAGCAGCTCTGTTCCCCGACCGGGGAGAGTTCTCTCCCCCTCCCATGGTCGGCGAAGATGTCGCGGAGAGCAGTAGAGGACTTGTGCACGCGGAGGAAACAGCATCGCCCGAGGTCACTCCCGGGCATCTGAGGGCGGCGGTTGCAAGGCTCAAGGCCAAGAACACCGCCCCAGGGCCCGACGGTATTCCCGGTCGGGCCTGGGCATTGGCTCTGCCCGATGCCTTAGAAGAGAGAGTGGCACGGCTGTTTACCTCCTGCCTGGAACAGGGCAAGTTTCCCCGCAGGTGGAAGGTGGGGAAACTTGTCCTCATCAAGAAGGAGGGACGACCGGCGGATTCGCCTTCGGCCTATCGGCCCATCGTGTTGCTCGACGATATCGGGAAGGTGTTCGAGCGTGTGTTCGCCCACCGTATCGTCGAGCACCTGGACGGTCCCGGGCCGGGTCTCTGCGATGTCCAGTATGGTTTCCGCAGAGCCCGGTCGACGGTGGACGCGATCCGCCGGGTGCAGTCCCTAGTGAAGGACGCGGCTTCGGGGACCGGGGTGGTATTGGCGGTGAGTTTAGACATCGCCAATGCTTTTAACACCCTCCCCTGGAGCTGCATCCATGAGGCGCTGCGCTACCATCGTGTGCCGGACTGCCTGCGGAGGGTAGTTCTGTCCTACCTCTCCCAACGGGCAGTCACCTATCCGACACAGGATGGTGGCGCCGCTCTGAGAGCAATGTCGTGCGGCGTTCCGCAGGGCTCCGTTTTAGGACCCCTGCTGTGGAACGTCGGCTATGACTGGGTGCTGCGCGGTGCGACTCTTCGGGGGGTCAGCGTAACGTGTTACGCTGACGATACCCTCGTCACCGCGCAGGGGGATACCTACAGGGAGGCGGCTCTCAGAGCAACAGCCGGAGTGGCCCACTTCGTGAGGCGAATCCGCCTTATTGGGTTGGATGTCGCCTTGCAGAAGTCCGAGGCGGTTTGTTTTTCTTCCCCTCGGTCGGCGCCGCCGGCTGGAGCGCACATTGTGGTGGGCGGAGTGTCGATCGGCATACGAGGGGCGATGCGTTATTTGGGCATCGTCCTCGATAGCCGATGGCGCTTCCGGGAGCACTTCCAGGGACTCGCACCCCGACTCGTGGGTGCTGCGAGGGCGCTTGGTCGTTTGCTCCCGAATCTCGGTGGGCCCTCGGGCAGCTGCCGACGCCTTTACACGTCGGTGGTTCGCTCGATGGCACTATACGGGGCGCCCATATGGGTAGAGGCCCTCGACGCCGAAAATATCGCGCTGCTGCGACGGGCGCAGCGGGCGATGGCGTTGAGGGTCGTGAGAGGGTACGGCACGGTCTCGCTCGAGGCCGCGTGCGTGCTCGCAGGAACTCCACCATGGGACCTGGAGGCCGAGGTGTTGGCGGAAGTTTTCTGCCGGACCTCTGAGGCCAGGGCCCGGGGAGTCGGCCCGCCGCCGAGGGAGGTCGCGTGCTGGAGGGAGGACCTCCGGGGCGATCTCCTTAGGCGGTGGTCCGAGCGGTTGGAAGAGCCTCGCGCCGGTGTTCTGACCATCGACGCGATCCGACCCATCCTGCAGGAGTGGGTCGACAGGCGGCACGGGGCGGTCACCTTTCGCCTGGCGCAGATGCTCACCGGACACGGTTGTTTCGGTGAGTATCTGTTCCGGGTGGCCAAGAGGGAGCCGTCTCCGGTGTGCCACAGCTGCGGCCACCCCGAGGACACAGCCACGCACACGCTGGCGGAGTGCCCGGGGTGGAGCCGTCAACGCGCAGCTCTTGTCGACGTAGTCGGCGCCGATCTAACGCTCTCGACCATCATCCAGGCGATGGTCGACAGCGAGGCGGCGTGGACGGCGATGATCACGTTCAGCGAGGACGTGATCTCGCTCAAGGAGGAGGCGGAGCGGATCAGGGAACTGGATCCTCTCGCTGATCCGATCCGTCGCAGGCGAGTCGGGCGAAGGCGGGCCGCGACGCTCCATCGCGGCCTTCCTCCTTGACGGGGACTCACAGCCCGCGGTACCAGGACTACCGCCGGCTGTGCAACGCCAGGTCCCCCCAGGTCGGTAGTGTCGTGTCTGCACACTGTACCTAGTAGGATGTCGTCCCCCCTACCCATAGGACGACACCACTGAAGGAAGCCCCTCCCGCTCTTTACACGGGAGGTGTGGCTGACCGCTGCGGGTGTTGTGGTTGTTGTGACCTTGTTCCCACGACACCCGCCCACTAGAAGCGGAGAAAGAGGACACCCCGGTTAGGTTTAGTCCGTGCGAGTCGGACATAACCCGCGTGCGTCCTGGCACGCGGGTATCCATAACGGATTCCCCCGGGTTAAAAAAAAAAAAAAAAAAAAAAAAAAAAAAAAAAAAAAAAAAAAAGGTTAGGTTAGGTTAGGTTGGGGTGCCAATGTCGGAGAACCTCCTCGTGTGCTCGCCCTTCCATCTGGGCGAGCCGGTGCACCCTGGGCAACACTGGGAACGACTTTACCAGTGGCTAATGCTCCGACACACAGGGGGGGAAATCACGGTCCTGACCCGGCGTGGACAGGCGTGAGACGGCCACTCCTTGGACTTCTCGTTTATAGAAGCCCATTATGGAGTGGCCTGGGGCATACCGTACCTGAGCTCCCGCTCGGTACGGGGGCCCCCTTCACGGGGGCTGTATTAGGCAGTCTTCAGGCTGCCGAAGCCGGAACCCTGGCGCAAGTCAGAACCGGTGGGCACTGCCACGTGGCGGTGTCTGCGAGGAAGGACACCTCTATAAAAGAACCACTCGGTTGGAGCCTCCCGGCGTAGGCATCTCGCTGAAACCAGGAGGCGGGCCCGGTGTCTTCCCGACACCGTGGTGAGTCGTGTTGGCCGGATGGGTGCGCCTGTACGGTCGTTCGGCGTCGGCCCGCAGCTCTGTTGGATCGGAGCTGTGGCGCCGTGATGGTGGTGTTCGGCTGAGTGAGCTTGCTCGCTCGGCCGTCCGGTGCAGTCCCGCCGGCGTTTGGCCGAGGGTGCGGGACCAAAGTGGAAGACAACCACGGTAAAAAACAAAACTACAACAAAACGTCATGAAAAAGGTGAACCTTAAAACTACACACCAGGAGGGTACCGGTCGCTCCGCGATCGGAGAATCCCTCCATGGCGGGGAGTCAGCACACACCCAGGTGTGTGATGACTCAACGCCATGCAGTCCCGACGTATCTGGTGGGGACACAGGCCACCGAAATGCATCAGAACCGGGGAGCAGTTCCGCTCCCAGAACAGCGTCGAGTGCGTATAGCAGTACGCGGAGCCGGCGCTCGCGAACGTTCTACCGTTCGCCGGGCTCAGCAGGAGCCCAAGAGACGACCGAGGCGTCGCCTTTGGCGACGAGAGCCGGTCGTTCTCAGTCGAGGTCGCCGTCCCCGACAAGGACGAGCACCGTCAGTGTGGGAACGAAGGCAGAGGAGACCGAGGCGTCGCCTTTGGCGACGAGTGCCGGTCTCCCGCCGTCGAGGTCGCCGTCCCTCACGAGGACGGCCAAGAAGGGGGACGTGATGCCCGCAACCACACCCCGTGGCAGGAGACCCGTGGTGGTTCTGAAGCGGTTATTTATACGCTCAACGAACCCCAGCTCCACCCGGGATTCTTCGGAGGCCGAGGAGGACGTCATGGTGCAGGAGGACCGGGGGAACCAGACGTTCTTCCGAGCGAGTCTCGGCACCCCGACCGGGGAGAACGTCGCCACTCCTCCGGTCTTCCAGCGGAAGCGGCAGGCGTCGCCGACGCCCCCAGAGACCACAAGTTCCGCGGACTCTGCGGCGGAAAGTGGTAAAGCCGTAAAGCCCGTGAGCAAAAGGGGCAGGGGTCGCCCCCCTACCACGGGCCGGTACGTCGGCCTCGCAGCTGCGCAGGCCGAGTTGAACGCGCAGAGGCGCCTGGCTCTGGACCTCGACGCGGAGGAGGACGTTGCGGCCAAGACAGCGGCCATCCGCCGCCGTCCTCCGTCGGAGGGCAAGCCGAGGGCGGAGGGTTACTCCTGCCCGGCGGAGTCAGCGCGGACAGCGCCTAGCGCGACGCTATGCCAGTGGGCTAGGGAGGGGCTGGACGCCCTCGGCATGGTCGGGGCG
This sequence comes from Eilema caniola, assembly GCA_949126895.1. Taxonomy (NCBI): domain Eukaryota; kingdom Metazoa; phylum Arthropoda; class Insecta; order Lepidoptera; family Erebidae; genus Eilema; species Eilema caniola. Next base: position 16,171,999 of record OX421488.1, read on the forward strand.
AGGTCGAAGAACCTGAAGGGGACATACGTACGCGTCATTAATGACGCCTCGTATACCCTTCAGGCAGTCTTCGACGAGCTGAGACGGCGAACGGCCTCGGACGAGACGCAGCTACTAGAAAAAGAGGTTGGCAGGCAAGCGGCTCAGTTGGAGCTGCAGACCCGGAAGCTGGAGGAGCAGGCTGCAGAGATCAGGCAGCAAGCTCTCGAACTGATACAGCTGAGGGCGGAGATTGCGGCCTTGAGCCGGCCGGCGGCGGCGGCGCAGGCCGCTGCAACTTGCCCCATGGAGGCAGGAGGACCATCGCTCAAGGAGGAGGTGATGCGAGCGGTGAGGCTGGTCGTCGGCGAATTGGTGGCCGACCGGATCGCACCAATCGAGGCCAGACTCGGCCGAGAGACCGGGCCCAGCGTCGCCTCCTCCTTCAATCCTGCGTTGTTCTCTCCGCGGTCGGCCTCAGGCCAGCCCATGGAGGCAGTGGTGGCTCCACCGCCGCCACCGGCTTCGACGTCGCCTGCGCCTCTGCCCGGCTTGGATGTCCCCAAATCCAAGGGGAAGAAGAAGTCGGGCAGAGGCAAGAAGGGGAAGGCCGCTGCTGTTCCTGCGGCCGCTCCTGCAGCCGCTCCTGCAGCCGCTCCTGCAGACGCTCCTGCAGCCGCTCCTGCAGCCCCCCGACCAGTTCCGCCACCACCAGTCACCACGGAGGAACCGTGGAGTGTGGTGGCGGCTAAGAAGAAGGGAAAGAGGAGGGGGAAGGCCGCCAAGGCGACCCCAGCTTCCACCCGGCCTCCTCCTCCTCCTGCTCCACGCCGAGGAAAGCCCTCCGCTGCTCCCCAGAGCAAGCCCGGCGCCAACTTGCGTCCCCCGACGACGGCGGCTGTAGTTCTTACGCTACGGCCAGCGGCCGCCGAAGGGGGCGCTAGCTACGAGGCGCTCATAAGGGCTGCAAAGGCCTCTATCAAGCTGGCCCAGCTGGGGATCACGGAGGGCGTGAAAATCAAGACGGCCGCCACCGGAGCCCGCCTCCTCGAGATCGGAGGCGAGGATAGAGAGGCGAGGGCGGACCGCCTAGCGGCAAGGCTGCGAGAGGTCCTCCCTGCGGAGACGGTAACGGTCTCCAGGCCTGTGAGGTGTGCAGAACTGCGCATCTCCGGGCTGGATGACTCCGTCTCCGCGGCTGAGGTGGCGGCCAGCGTGGAGTCCGCCGGCGGGTGCCCCGAGGGTACGGCCAGACCCGGCTCTTTACACCGGGACTGGCGAGGCCTCGGGGTTGTGTTTGTGAAGTGCCCGGTGGCCGCGGCCAAGAAATTGGCTACGGCCGGGAGGCTTCTGGTGGGGTGGTCGGCGGCTCAAGTGAAGCTCGTCGACCCCAAGCCCCTTCGATGTTACCGGTGCCTCCACACCGGGCACACAAAGGCCAAGTGTACCTCGGACGTAGACCGCAGCGACTACTGCTACCGCTGCGGCGCGCCGGGGCACCTAATGGCCCAGTGCACTGCCGCCTTGCGCTGCGCTTTGTGCGAGGCGGCAGACAAGCCGGCGGATCACCGGCTTGGGAGTGCAGCGTGCACCACTCCCAAGCCGAAGAAGAAAAAGAAGAAGCAGCGGAAGAAGCCTCAAAAGGCAAAGCCCTCGGAGTCGGGGCAGAAGGCTGGCGGCGGCGTCACAGCCCCGCCTAGGCCCGATCCACCGTCACCAAGGCCTGTAGAGGCAGCGCCGATGGTCACAGATTAGTGGGACTATCGGCGTGCTCCAGGCGAACCTAAACCACTGCGCCGCCGCTCAGGACCTTTACATCCAGAGCATGGCGCAGTGGCAGACCGGGGTAGGCATAATCACCGAGCCCTACCGACCTATCCCGCCCGATTCGCATTGGGCGGTTGACCGGGAGGGCTTGGTGGCTCTGGTCTCGCGCGCGGCTGCCGGTGCGCCCCCCTTATTGAGGATCAGGAGGGGGCGCTGTTGCGTGGCGGCCGCCGTGGGTTCGGTGACGGTGGTCGGAGTGTACTGCTCTCCGAATCGGAGCCTGTCTTGGTTCGAGCGTCTCCTGGAGGAGCTGGGAACGCTCGTGCGACAGGCTCACCCTTCACCCGTGCTCGTGGCTGGCGATTTCAACGCCAAGTCCACGGCATGGGGATCCCCCGCTACTTGTCCGCGGGGGGAGGCACTGGAAGATTGGTTGGTCTCGTCCGGGTTGATTCTGCTCAACCGGGGGACCGTCGACACGTGGGCGCGGCAACAGAGCGGGTCTATCGTGGACCTCACGTTCGCGTCCCCCGCTCTGGTGCCCCGTGTCCAAGGCTGGGAAGTCCTGGAGGGGGCGGAGACGTTATCGGACCACCGATACATTCGGTTCCGAATCTCCCCCCTTCCGGTTGCCCCGAACAGCCTGGGTGGTCCTCCGCGTGGGGAGGACAACCCGAGATGGGCCCTAAGGCGGCTGAACCGCGAGCGTCTCGCGGAGGCCGCCTTGGTCCAAAGTTGGATTCCAGTGCCGGAGGGTCCGGCGGATGTGGATGAGGAAGCCGATTGGCTCAACGCGGCCATGACGCAGGTGTGCGACGCTAGCATGCCTCGCGTCGGGCCCCCCTCTCCACATCGTAAGGTGTACTGGTGGTCGCCCCAGCTAGCGCAGCTCCGTGCTGCGTGCGTGGCGGCGCGCCGCAAGTACACCCGAAGCCGGCGAAGACGACGTCGCGACGAAGCCCTGGAGACTCGGCTGTACGACGCGTACAGGGAGGCGAGAGCCGCCCTGCGCGCGGAAATCGCCGAGTCCAAGAAAAGGGCTTGGGAGGCAATGCTGGAGTCGATCGACCGCGACCCGTGGGGGAGGCCGTATAGGACGGTGCGTCAAAAGCTCCGTCCCTGGGCCCCCCCGGTGACGCAATCGCTCCAGCCTGCGCTCGTGGAACAGATAGTAGCAGCTCTGTTCCCCGACCGGGGAGAGTTCACTCCCCCTCCCATGGTCGGCGACGATGTCGCGGAGAGCAGTAGAGGACTTGTGCACGCGGAGGAAACAGCATCGCCCGAGGTCACTCCCGGGCATCTGAGGGCGGCGGTTGCAAGGCTCAAGGCCAAAAACACCGCCCCAGGGCCCGACGGTATTCCCGGTCGGGCCTGGGCATTGGCTCTGCCCGATGCCTTAGAAGAGAGAGTGGCACGGCTGTTTACCTCCTGCCTGGAACAGGGCAAGTTTCCCCGCAGGTGGAAGGTGGGGAAACTTGTCCTCATCAAGAAGGAGGGACGACCGGCGGATTCGCCTTCGGCCTATCGGCCCATCGTGTTGCTCGACGATATCGGGAAGGTGTTCGAGCGTGTGCTCGCCCACCGTATCGTCGAGCACCTGGACGGTCCCGGGCCGGGTCTCTGCGATGTCCAGTATGGTTTCCGCAGAGCCCGGTCGACGGTGGACGCGATCCGCCGGGTGCAGTCCCTAGTGAAGGACGCGGCTTCGGGGAACGGGGTGGTATTGGCGGTGAGTATAGACATCGCCAATGCTTTTAACACCCTCCCCTGGAGCTGCATCCATGAGGCGCTGCGCTACCATCGTGTGCCGGACTGCCTGCGGAGGGTAGTTCTGTCCTACCTCTCCCAACGGGCAGTCACCTATCCGACACAGGATGGTGGCGCCGCTCTGAGAGCAATGTCGTGCGGCGTTCCGCAGGGCTCCGTTTTAGGACCCCTGCTGTGGAACGTCGGCTATGACTGGGTGCTGCGCGGTGCGACTCTTCGGGGGGTCAGCGTAACGTGTTACGCTGACGATACCCTCGTCACCGCGCAGGGGGATACCTATAGGGAGGCGGCTCTCAGAGCAACAGCCGGAGTGGCCCACTTCGTGAGGCGAATCCGCCTTATTGGGTTGGATGTCGCCTTGCAGAAGTCCGAGGCGGTTTGTTTTTCTTCCCCTCGGTCGGCGCCGCCGGCTGGAGCGCACATTGTGGTGGGCGGAGTGTCGATCGGCATACGAGGGGCGATGCGTTATTTGGGCATCGTCCTCGATAGCCGATGGCGCTTCCGGGAGCACTTCCTGGGACTCGCGCCCCGACTCGTGGGTGCTGCGAGGGCGCTTGGTCGTTTGCTCCCGAATCTCGGTGGGCCCTCGGGCGGCTGCCGACGCCTTTACACGTCGGTGGTTCGCTCGATGGCACTATACGGGGCGCCCATATGGGTAGAGGCCCTCGACGCCGAAAATATCGCGCTGCTGCGACGGGCGCAGCGGGCGATGGCGTTGAGGGTCGTGAGAGGGTACGGCACGGTCTCGCTCGAGGCCGCGTGCGTGCTCGCAGGAACTCCACCATGGGACCTGGAGGCCGAGGTGTTGGCGGAAGTTTTCTGCCGGACCTCTGAGGCCAGGGCCCGGGGAGTCGGCCCGCCGCCGAGGGAGGTCGCGTGCTGGAGGGAGGACCTCCGGGGCGATCTTCTTAGGCGGTGGTCCGAGCGGTTGGAAGAGCCTCGCGCCGGTGTTCTGACCATCGACGCGATCCGACCCATCCTGCAGGAGTGGGTCGACAGGCGGCACGGGGCGGTCACCTTTCGCCTGGCGCAGATGCTCACCGGACACGGTTGTTTCGGTGAGTATCTGTTCCGGGTGGCCAAGAGGGAGCCGTCTCCGGTGTGCCACAGCTGCGGCCACCCCGCGGACACAGCCACGCACACGCTGGCGGAGTGCCCGGGGTGGAGCCGTCAACGCGCAGCTCTTGTCGACGTAGTCGGCGCCGACCTAACGCTCTCGACCATCATCCAGGCGATGGTCGACAGTGAGGCGGCGTGGACGGCGATGATCACGTTCAGCGAGGACGTGATCTCGCTCAAGGAGGAGGCGGAGCGGATCAGGGAACTAGATCCTCTCGCTGATCCGATCCGTCGCAGGCGAGTCGGGCGAAGGCGGGCCGCGACGCTCCATCGCGGCCTTCCTCCTTGACGGGGACTCACGGCCCGCGGTACCAGGACTACCGCCGGCTGTGCAACGCCAGGTCCCCCCAGGTCGGTAGTGTCGTGTCTGCACACTGTACCTAGTAGGATGTCGTCCCCCCTACCCATAGGACGACACCACTGAAGGAAGCCCCTCCCGCTCTTTACACGGGAGGTGTGGCTGACCGCTGCGGGTGTTGTGGTTGTTGTGACCTTGTTCCCACGACACCCGCCCACTAGAAGCGGAGAAAGAGGACACCCCGGTTAGGTTTAGTCCGTGCGAGTCGGACATAACCCGCGTGCGTCCTGGCACGCGGGTATCCATAACGGATTCCCCCGGGTTAAAAAAAAAAAAAAAAAAAGGTTAGGTTAGGTTAGGTTAGGTTAGGTTAGGTTAGGTTAGGTTAGGTTAGGTTAGGTTAGGTTAGGTTAGGTTAGGTTAGGTTAGGTTAGGTTAGGTTAGGTTAGGTTAGGTTACGCGGCTTCGGGGAACGGGGTGGTATTGGCGGTGAGTATAGACATCGCCAATGCTTTTAACACCCTCCCCTGGAGCTGCATCCATGAGGCGCTGCGCTACCATCGTGTGCCGGACTGCCTGCGGAGGGTAGTTCTGTCCTACCTCTCCCAACGGGCAGTCACCTATCCGACACAGGATGGTGGCGCCGCTCTGAGAGCAATGTCGTGCGGCGTTCCGCAGGGCTCCGTTTTAGGACCCCTGCTGTGGAACGTCGGCTATGACTGGGTGCTGCGCGGTGCGACTCTTCGGGGGGTCAGCGTAACGTGTTACGCTGACGATACCCTCGTCACCGCGCAGGGGGATACCTATAGGGAGGCGGCTCTCAGAGCAACAGCCGGAGTGGCCCACTTCGTGAGGCGAATCCGCCTTATTGGGTTGGATGTCGCCTTGCAGAAGTCCGAGGCGGTTTGTTTTTCTTCCCCTCGGTCGGCGCCGCCGGCTGGAGCGCACATTGTGGTGGGCGGAGTGTCCATCGGCATACGAAAGACGATGCGTTATTTGGGCATCGTCCTCGATAGCCGATGGTGCTTCCGGGAGCACTTCCAGGGACTCGCGCCCCGACTCGTGGGTGCTGCGAGGGCGCTTGGTCGTCTGCTCCCGAATCTCGGTGGGCCCTCGGGCGGCTGCCGACGCCTTTACACGTCGGTGGTTCGCTCGATGGCACTATACGGGGCGCCCATATGGGTAGAGGCCCTCGACGCCGAAAATATCGCGCTGCTGCGACGGGCGCAGCGGGCGATGGCGTTGAAGGTTGTGAGAGGGTACGGCACGGTCTCGCTCGAGGCCGCGTGCGTGCTCGCAGGAACTCCACCATGGGACCTGGAGGCCGAGGTGTTGGCGGAAGTTTTCTGCCGGACCTCTGAGGCCAGGGCCCGGGGAGTCGGCCCGCCGCCGAGGGAGGTCGCGTGCTGGAGGGAGGACCTCCGGGGCGATCTTCTTAGGCGGTGGTCCGAGCGGTTGGAAGAGCCTCGCGCCGGTGTTCTGACCATCGACGCGATCCGACCCATCCTGCAGGAGTGGGTCGACAGGCGGCACGGGGCGGTCACCTTTCGCCTGGCGCAGATGCTCACCGGACACGGTTGTTTCGGTGAGTATCTGTTCCGGGTGGCCAAGAGGGAGCCGTCTCCGGTGTGCCACAGCTGCGGCCACCCCGTGGACACAGCCACGCACACGCTGGCGGAGTGCCCGGGGTGGAGCCGTCAACGCGCAGCTCTTGTCGACGTAGTCGGCGCCGACCTAACGCTCTCGACCATCATCCAGGCGATGGTCGACAGTGAGGCGGCGTGGACGGCGATGATCACGTTCAGCGAGGACGTGATCTCGCTCAAGGAGGAGGC